>CM077287.1:45683415-48183415 GCA_039654925.1 Anguilla pacifica | reverse complement strand
TGACTCATTTAGATATTGCTGCATTTATTCATGATTACTTATATCATAAAGGCATATTTATTTAACTTTCGCAAAAAAAAAATAGCATAGAGTTATAGTATGCAACTTTCTTCTTAAAAACACATAATCCTTATACAGCATGATCATTTTCTGAAGCAATTCCATTTCACCTGTGTTTAAAAGCATTAAAATATAATTTATCATACTAACGTGGCAATCAAATGCTATAAAACTAGCTGTTTCTGTTCACCACAGATTTAATGGTGTCAGCTGTGGTAAAAATAAAATGGCCAAAAACATAAACTAAAACTTGATATATCAAAACCCCAGAAAGTGAGGATCACCCAACTGTAATCTTCCCATCACTGGGTATTATAAGCAATAGCACAGTCTAGGTTTGAGACCAAACAGCGGGGCCCATACACTATGCACACAGAAATAATAATGATATATATGCATATATAGTAAGTGCAAGCAGCAATGAAGGGGACCAAGCACTACAGCACCCCCATGCAACCAGTTCTGTTAGTTGCCCAATTTGGACCGTTGTTGTATTGCCCCCAAAATTTGTTGAAATATGGGCATTCGTTTTGATATAATTGGGGTTTAAACTTGTTTTTGGTATAGTGTCCCAAAGTGGGAAAATTTTTTAAAACTTGGTGCGAAAAAACTTCAATCAATCGACCGCCTGCCCGCACTCCCCCCCCCCCCCCCCCCACCCACCTCCACCCCCACCCAGCACTCCTGGTAAGCATGTATGCCAGATTTGGATGCCAATAGTCAAAAATGTTTCAGATATAAGGCCACTCATCCTTTCTGGTGCCACCAAATTCAACAGTATATTTCAATGTTTGATAGAGCAATTGTCTTTTAACAGTTCCTGAAGACAATGGTTCAAAGATGTAAAACAAAATTGCAGCTAGATTGAATAATAGCTCTAGGAGGAGATGTCCAAATGGGTTTTTGACAAAATCCAAAATGGCTAAACAATGGCTGCCACTCACTTCCACATCCTGTACAGCCAGTGGTGTGGGTTCTTCTCCCAACAGGGCTTTCGTGTGACTTGTTCCATTATCTCTCTCTCTTTCTCTTTCAGTAATATGCAGTGTTGGGAAATTAGGCAGGAATATCTGTCCACCAAGACCAGTGGCCGCTTTCTACTCAAAAGTCGTAAGTGTAATACATTTCTTCACTCTACTGCTGTTTTGTGTCTGTCTTTAAAAACACAATTTACACCATTTAGGCATCAACAGAGCACTAATTTAGTTAGGAAAATGGAGAGCATTGTTGGCCTGTTCTTGTAATTATGTTATGTTATATAAACTTATATTAACACTTCAAAAGAACATTTTTGCCCAAATATCAGAGCCCTAATGTATAAACCCTGTGATTTTTGGTCTTTGAGTTTTCCATATTAATCAATCCAGCACATGACTGAGATGACAACTTTTAAAGTAGTGTGCCTAAGTGCTGGATTCGAATATTCTTAAATTTTGCAGTGGAAAAAATGAAAATTCTTAAGGAGTATTTAATTTAGTATATTTCCTGATCAAGGAGTATATCAAAATGTTTTACATTGGACACTTGTAGAGAACTGTAGAAAAAATAATCATGACTCATCATAGGAATGGAGGAAAACAGCTTGCTGACATGCTAGTAGCTTGCTGACATGCAACTGAATGGACATGCAGCCATGCTTCATGTTGTTGCTCATCTAACTTGCTTCTTGATTCCAAAATGGATCAGTGGCTGGCATTAGCTACTCCAAAAAGTAAAGCAGATAATAAATGGGTCAACAATGAGACCCCAGAATCAATAAGGATACATCAATTATTGTGATGAGCTCAATTTGTAAATGTCCAGGTATATGGTGGGCCACAAAATTTTTAAAAATGTTCAAATGAGCCACAGGATGGAAAACATTGGTTATGGCTTTCCAACACCTCATTCAATAAGGCTTCTTTCTGCATTAAACAACCATTTGTATCACCATACACCAACACATCACAGGGCAATGTAACATGACAATGCACTCTAGACAATGAACTGAGACATCACCGCACACTGCTGGTCAACCGGTCAGTCCTTACAGTCCAGCTCTACAGTCATATAATAGTACTGGATCTTACCATATGTCCTCTCTTATCATCAAGGTAATAAAATGGCGAATGACATTGACATCATCGTTGGAGAGACTGACTATAACTCTTATGCCATCTTGTACTACCAGAAACGTGGGAAGATCTCCATTAAACTCTATGGTATGTTCAAAAGTTTCGTGAGGGTGCTCCCTTTACTTAAACTTAACATGAAGGGTGTGTTTCCATCGCTTATTTTTTTCTTCCCTTGTCTCCTTTCCTAGAATGTGTAGTGAGGTTCGGTCAGGTTTATTCAGAACAATGGATTTCAACAACCAATCAGAATTTGGTATGTCTTTATTTTATAATTATATGATTCTAATAAGAGGAAATGATAATTCTGCGACAGCTAAACATAGAGGTTAGCAGTCCTACCATTTAAAGAAGGTTAATTCGTGTTAAGGGTTAGTTAAACGCTACTCTATGTTACGTGGTTAACTTGTCTGATCAGACTTATGAAATAAAGTATTAACAATGTAAAACTACAAGGTCAGGGAATTTTCTATTCCCGACCCAACATATGCACAACAAACAAAATACAACAACAAACAGCAGTAAAATAACCTATTTCATGCTATCCTATAGTTTGATGTCAGTGTTAAATAAAATTTGTTTCAATTCTTAACGGCAATAATAAGGGAGGCCAGTCCTTAATTCCGTTAGGTGATGCGTCAGTTCGTCAGCTGGCCCCAGGGTCAGTGGCAGTTGCGCAGAGACTTCGGAAACTTCTTTTTTGAAGTCGGGGTCGCGACGGGTTCCAGTCAAAGTGATTTTGGATGTGGCCCCAAAGTTTGTGTGTATAGTTATACATTGTTACATATGGAAAGTCAAACAGTTTTTTTATATTTATGTCTGTAATCACACATTGTCAACGTTTGCTCATTCTGTTCACTTATTGTATCTCCTTGCTTCCTTAATTTTTTAATGTCTCGATTCCTCCTTCCTTTCCTTGTTTCCTTTCCCTGCATCCTATGATGGGTGGAGCTAGGACAAGGAAAAGAAGCAAGGAAAGGACACAGGAGGAATCGAGGAAACATGTATAAAGCAATTGGAACATTCTTGCTCTTTCAAGTGTCACTTTGAAAGCCATGTCAATTACCAATGTGTCAAATTGGGAGAGGTGAATACACAGGTTGATCATTAAACGCCATATGTTCCGGAAATATACCTCCACAAAGGATGCACTTGTGCTTCTACACTCAGGAATTATTTGGGAGACTCCTAGCTCCTTGAAAGAGCATTTGACGGTTTGGGATGTCCTCAAAGATGACGCACCAAGATCAATTTCCGGGTCAGTCAAAGACCTTGGAGACAAAGGACAAATAAAATAAGTGATTGGAATGCACCCATGTTGACAATGCATGATTCCAGATGTCAATCGCATATTTTTTTATGTTTGGCATTCAATACTAGGAAAGGAAGCAAGGAAAGGAAGTAAGAAGGTAAAAAAATAAGTGGTGGGAATGCACCCCAATTCTTCCTGCTGCTGAAGGACTTTGAGAACATTTTAGTGATCCATGCAACACTTGTTTCCTCAAATACACAGTGAATTAGAAAATACTTTTGTTGTGTATCTTTTGTATGCTAACTCCAAAATTGGCATGGAAATATTTCATCAAGTCTGCATTCAATGAAAGATATTTTCCATTAGACTTCAAAAAAATATGTTGTGGATTGTGTATATGTGGAATGTGTCTTTCACTAAATCTGGTTTCCACAAAATATTTTTTTCAGTTTATTTGAGCTCTGTTCGCATCCAGTTCAATCTGAGTTTTGTGTGTGTTCTGCTCACTCCTGCTATGACTGAGTTGTGTGTGTGAGTGTGTATGTGTTCTGCTATCACTGATTTCAGTGTATGTTCCAGAATAGGCTTTACATGAATGGGGTGGAGTTATTGAAATTGCAATCCCCTCCAACCACCCCCCAAGTCTACCTCCCTCATCCCCCACTCCCCCATGGTCTGTGATACCAATCCACCTATTGCTCAACAAATTAAATCCATTATTATTCATACACTACAGCCTATGCCACTGTTCTGAAAAGACCTAGCTAGCTACAGCAGGGTAGCTCACTAAAATAGCACTAATATAAGACAATTGGGACACGTATTTCAGAGAGGTTCTATATATGAACTAAATATACGTATGTGTTCCCATGACGTTTGTAGATGAACCACTGTCATCATACAATCAGTTACACTCACCATTACTAAATCATCCTGAACCACCAGTGCTATGAAAAACCCAGCACAAAGTAATATATAACTCCTGTTATGACTTAATTCAGTGTGTGTTCTGCTCTGTCCTGTTATACCTGAGCTCTATTTCCTGCACAGGGAGGTCTGAGAGACTTCAAGCCCACATCCTTGACAAGTTTGAGCTGCTAGCTGAAAAGCAGAACTTAGGAATTGACTTTGTTTTCCCCTTTCCCAAATATGGTGAGCCTGCACTCTTATTGCTACTCTCACACGTGTTAATGTGTCACACTTGTTAATGAATGTTTGTATGTAGACAAAAAAAAATATCATCCTTTGTTAATGAGGCAGTAAAATCATGCAATGTTGCAATGTTGTTAAAGTTAAATGATTGTGTCATTTAACTTTAACAAGGTAATTTAAAAAGGTGATCTTGGCTGGCCTCTTCTTTCATTCTGTGTGAATCTAATATTATGGCTGCCCTCAACACAAAGACCCTACATATTAAAATATAGAATACGATAGATTTTAAAATGTATTGTTTAACATTTCCCAAAAAACAAGGCTTACTCCTGTTGAAAGTTTAAACTATAGAATTTATTAAATATGTACATATAAATAAAATATACATCAATGGGGAATATATATTTGCCATTTTGCTCTCCCCCCCCCCCCCCCCCCCAATATGCAAGTTTCTGACTGTTTCACATATGATTTATAAACTTACAGTGATATATTATTTTTGGCAGAAAGGTTTATGGTAAAAGTTGAAGCATGTGAAAGCAATATTTTAAATTTTCAGATTTCTGTTTGACAGCCCTTATTTTGCAGGTTTCTGCCAGTTTGCGGATGAAAAGCACATTCTCTGTGAGTTTCACAAACCTTATAATACACATTCCCTCTGTTGGTGACAGTGTAATAATGCACAGAGCTTACACACATGCTGTCATTGGAAGAAGAATTTGTTTCCTGCTGGTGGGAGCTGGGTATCACTTAGTCTGTCTGAAATATAAGAGAACAGTACTGCATGATTTAGGCCAGAAACATACCCTATGCAAGGATGTGAAGCAAGTAGCAATGCCAGGCTGATGCACTGCAAACACACATCCTGGTTGTACATACTCCACGTGCGTTCTTATGTCCAAGTGGAGGTAATAAACCGAGTCCTCGAGGAGGCGATCCAGGACAATTGTGAAAGACTAAGCAGAAAAAAGCACAAATTGAAGAAGACAGCTTCATCTTGTTGTTACCTACTATAATGCCCCACATTGTGATGCATGAAACTTCAGCTTGCACTTGCGTTAAGAATTTCAGGTGACAAATTTTAGAACATAACTACGTGTGAAATCAACTTTGTGTAGCTCAAAGCATCTGCATTCGCAGGTATGTTTCCAGTCTTTGGAGTAGCACAATGTGTGTCTATGTACTGTTTCTCAGGGTACACCCATTTCTAATAAATTACATTTTTCTGGTTACAATTCTAGTATGGAAACCAAAAAGCAACTCACACTGGTTCCAGAAAAATATCACTTAAAAAAAATTAATGTTGTAGAATATCCAGTTAGTTGATTTATTTATTTATTTATTTATTTATTGAGTATTGATAAGATATTGCTAAAGTAAGTTAAGATGTGTCAAGCTCACAGCAGAAATAATTAAATTATCAATCATTTTCCTTGGATCAACTGAAACTTTTTGTACTACATCTTTCCTTTCTGAAGTTTCTTTTAGAGTATAAAGTCATTTTAATCTACTTTGAAGTAGTTTATTGATAGGTTTGGAGTGTTTCTCTGAAAGTACTGATACCATACAGTATCAGGCAACATTAAGGGCATAGGTTGTTTATACACAAAACAGATGTCATTAGGGAACAAAGAGATAGACCCTCGCAGATGGGTCTATCTCTTTGTGGGCATGCATACCCAGTCAAGACCCCAGAGCAGTGGTCTCCAACCCTGGTCCTGGAGGTCTGCTGGGTTTCATACTGACTCTGCACTTCACGAATCAATTAGAGCAGTTGATTACAGTTAACTCAACTCACCTGGTATCTTGGGTCTCAACTGGGTGCTGATTTTAAGGTGAAAACAAAAACCAGCAGACCCTGTAGCTCTCCAGGACCAGGGTTGGTGACCACTGTCCCAGAGGGTATTTAAACCAGGCCAGAAGATCAGTGCAGTGTGGGTTGCTGTACCCCAAACTTGTGTTGTGTTTCAGTGACCTTCTGGCTGGCCAGTGTGATTACAACCCCAATTACAAAAAAGTTGGGACGGTAAATGAAATCAAATAAAAACAGAAAGCAGTAATTTGTAAATTTACTCTGGCTTGTATTCAAACAAAAACAGTATGAAGACAAGGTATTTCATGTTTTACCTAATCAGCTTCATTGTTTTTTGAAGATATACATTTATTATGAAATTTATGCCTGCAACACATTCCAAAAAAGTTTGGACAGGGGCAATTTAGGACTAGTAACAATGTGACAAGTTGAAATAACAAGGTGATGTGAAACAGGTGTTATAGTATATAAAGAGCCTCCAAGAAAGGCCTAATCCTTCAAGAGCAAGGATGCGTCGAGGCTCGCCAATTTGTCAACAGATACGTCAGCAAATAATCCAGTACTTTGAGAACGTTTCCCAAAGACAAATCGGTAGGATTTCAGGCATTTCAGATAGATAGAGCTTTATTGTCATTGTTCAAGACAACAAAATTACAGAGCACTCTTTATAGCAAGATAACAAGTAAAAAACAATTTAAAAAGGACAGATAAACATTGTCAATTAAAACATTAATAAATAAATAAATATTAAAATAAAAAGAAATGTATATAAAAGTACTCGGCTTGTGCTCCAGTTATTGCACACTGGGGGGTGAGGGGATATGGGTAAAATCAGCATTATTTAATTGCACCACAGCCCTGGGAAAGAAGCTGTTTTTCTTCCTGGAAGTCCGAGCTGAAATGTTCCTGTATCTCCTTCCAGACGGCAAGAGAATGAACAGGTGGTGGCTGGGGTGGGATGGATCTTTTATGATGTTGTGAGCCCGCCGCAGGCATTGTGAGGTGTAGATTGAGTTCATGTCCGGTAGATGGGTCCCGATGATGTCCTGTGCTGTGTTCACTATCTGCTGGAGAGCTTTTCGGTCAGCCTGATTTCAGTTGGCATACCACAATGTCATGCAGTATGTCAGCATGCTCTCAACAGCACTGCGGTAGAAGTTCACAAGTAGTTTTTGGGGTAGACTGGTTCTCTTTAGTGTCCTCATAGTAGTGGCGCTGCTGAGCTTTCCCTACTATCAGAGAGGCGTTGGTGGTCCAGCTGAGCTCCTCTGTAATGTGCACCCCCAAAAACTTAAAACGTGACCTTTTCCACCGCGTCTCCATTTATGAGGAGCGACGTGTTCAGTCTTTTTTGCTTTCCTGTAGTCGATGATCACTTCGTTGGTTTTTTTTATATTGAGTGACAGGTTGTGATTATTGCACCATGTATACAGTCTCTGCACCTTTTCTCTGTAGAGTGTTTCATCATTCTTTGTTATCAGTCCAATAACTGTAGTGTCATCTGCAAACTTTATAATGGAATTGGTAGAGTAAGCGGGGACACAGTCATGTGTGAAGAGGGTGTAGAGGAGTGGGCTCAAAACACAACCCTGTGGTGCTCCTGTGTTCAGGGTCAGGGTAGATGAGGGTGGGTTCGGTCAGTTAAGAAGTCTAGAATTCAGTTACAAGTGTGTGCATTGAGCCCCAGGAGGTGTAGTTTGGTGACCAGCTTATTGGGAAGTATAGTGTTAAAGGCTGAACTATAGTCGAGAAGGTGCATCCTAACATAGGTGTCATTGTGTTCCAGGTGCTCCAGAACTGTATGGAGAGCAGTGAAAATAGCATTGTCCGTTGATCTATTTGCCTTGTAGGCGAACTGATGCTGATCCATGGACACAGGAATGGAGCTTTTAATGCGAGACAGAATCAGCCTCTCTAGACATTTGGCTGCTATGGGGAAAAGTGCTACTGGCCTATAGTCATTAGGGCATGTAACCACAAACTGCTTGGGGATTGGTATGACAGTTGATGTTTTAAGGCATGCAGGGACAACAGCAGAGGACAGGGAGAGGTTATAAAGATGTTGGTGAAAACCTCAGTCAGCCGATCAGCACAGTCTCTCAGGACACGCCCCGGCACACCATCTGGTCCAGCTGCTTTGCGCGGATTGATAGTACGCAGGGTACGTCTCACCTCTTGTGGGCTTAGTGTCAGTGCTGTGCTCTCCTCCAGTGGAAGGGCCTGCATCACTGGCTCGTTGTTGTCTTAAGATTAGCTTGATTGAAGTCACCAGCAACAATAAACACTCAATCTGGATGAGTAGAAAGTTGTTTGTTGATAACATCATGCAGTTCTGTTAGTGCTAGCTTAGTGTTAGCTTGTGGTGGTATATAAACTGCCATGACGTAAACAATGGAGAATTCTCTCGGTAGGTGAAAAGGCCTGCATTTTAGCAATAAATATTCCAGATTGGGACCAGTGGCGTAACCAGAAATGAAATTGCAGGTGGGCCTGAATAAAAGTGGGTGGGCCACCCAATTCATTCCATAAATAGCTCAATAGCATTTACAGTACATTACAAGTGCGAAAGTGTTCTGCTATGCGATGGCCTGCTGTGTTACACTGCTGTTGTTTATCTATTTAGATTTGCCTCCTTATGTGGATGTTTTTTCCCCAGGTTTATTTGCAGTAATACTGATTTGTCATTACTATTAGACTTAAAGATCATGTTAAACAACTAACAACTAAATTACAGGTAACGTAAACTAATCGATGTCCAAAAAACATATCGGCTTGAGAAAGTCTCATAAATCAGCTGCTGAAAATCAATGAAAATTTGAGTCAAAATATAAAAGTACATGTTGCTATTTGATAGGCTATATCCACAATATTTCTGACAAAGCCTCTGTATAGCGAGATGTGTGCGGATCTTCCGGTTGGGAAACGGAAGTGTCGTTGTTCATTGTTTTTAGCGAAGCTGATGAAAGTTAGATAACTAGCTTGTTTAACCTCTTAGCGCAAAGCCCCAGATTACTGAACACAGACATTCAGTGCTACTGCAACCAAAGTACAAGTTAAAAACAGAAACGCGTTGTTTTAGTTTCATTAGTAGACGATGCACAACAAGTGTGCCGAATACAGAGATTTGCAGCGCCACCAATGTCGCTCTGGTCGTTCATTTAACACGCGCCCCCTCCCTGCAGTCTCATCTACAACTATACCCCCAACCCATGGCATAATGACAATATTTTCTATCTTGGCATTCATAAAAATATTCTTTCACACTAAAAAATCGTATTTCATCATAGCAACAAGATAATAGCTTTAAGATATGCTAATACGGCAGTGAAAACGCTGCTCACATAACAAAATAAACAAGAAAAAGTTTTTAAAAATGATACCATGTCATTCTACAGTCAATATCTGGGACTAAATATTGAATAAATATACAACCTTACCGTAGGTTGTACGCGTAGAGATGTCCCTTTCGAGACTGAGTGGTCATATATTGTCTTGGACAATCGTTTGTGAAATATATGCGCATTTGTGATGCCTCGTACCTTCCAAAATAGCTGTGTGTAATACGTTGTCGCCCTTTACAGTCTGGCTTGACTGACAATTCATTTATTCAGTAGGTGAGAGTATAAGCTTCTAACGATGTATAACATGTCTAATTTTGCTTTTGGAATAGCGTTTTTTAGGTCAGCGTAACCAAACTTTTTCTTATCATCGCATTCACTTACGCATTCACTCTGTGGTAGCAGTAAAAGACGCTGCACCTAACGAAACATGGTCATCGATTTTTCGTAATTTCTTTAAAAATAGTACTATTATTATTGAGGACTTCTGGGCATAGCTAAGCCATATGTTTACTGATAGACTTAGCTGACATTTTTTTCTGGAGCAAAACAGAAGCGGATTGAACTGTATCATTGATTTACTGTCTCTGTCTCCATCTACTGAACATAGATTTCATCATTGCTATGTAAGTAGGCTATTACTGCTCAAAATACTTAAGTTATATACTTTATTTTTGAAATTGAGTATCTTTAAATAGCTTAGTGGTATTATATAATGTGGACATTTCACACTGTAATGTAAGCGTTAGTTAGTAGCCTAGTGTAATATTTTTTGTGAAGCATGCAACAGTGATGACGTGAGAGATGGAACATTGCCAAAAACAATGGTTGAAAATTGTTTTCATGTCCCATCCCCATACAAGAAAACATACGAGAGTACAGAGTTTTAGCATTGTCTTTGTATGTTCCCAAATTTCTGCCATTTTCAGTTACCATAGCTTTTAACATAACATTTGTTTGCGCCAAACCGGACGTTCTGCACATATTCCGCACAAGGTATCGTGGGACTTTGGAACATTGTGGATAGGCTACTGAAATTGTTACCAGAATTCCTTACCTGAAAGTTCATTTTTTTCTTGGATCAGATAAAAGAACGTTTAAAGCCACGAGAATCAATCAAAGCTTGTTAGCATTTTCATCCCTTTCACTTAGTCTTTGCCTTCATTCCCTAGTACTGTATTCGTAGAATCCGCGCACTGAATTTAGATGAGCTCGATTGAATAGATGTTGAATAGATGAAAATGTTTTCTTTTGGCTAAGTAGGGGGAGGGGTATCGTATCAGCAGGGAAATTACGCTTTCAATGTAACGACGGCGACAAGTCTGTGTGTCTTTTTTTTTTTTTTTTGCTGTTATCGCCAAAAGACGAGATACGAGTTGCACACTAGGATGGACCTAGGCAAGAAGCGCAAAGAAGTAGCTACGCCCCTGATTTGGATAGCAATGTCTATTATTGATGACAGAGTTTGTACACCAAGCATTGTTGATATAGATGCATAAGCCCCCTCCTGATTTCTTACTGGAGGTGTGTTCTGTCAGCTCTGTAGACAGTCCAGCCTGTTAGCTCGATAGCTTCGTTGGGAGTGTTATGATCCAGCCTTGTTTCTGTAAATATCATTGCGCAACAATCTGATAAATCATTCTGTGCAGTGAGTCTCAGTCTGATCCCATCCATTTTGTTTGTGATTGATCGGAAGTTTGCTAGGAAGATACTGGGAAGCAACGGCTTGAATGGTGCAGCCTTTAGACTAGCCCTTAGCCCAGCTTGCTTTCCACACTCCTGCTTCCAATCTTTACGCCGTCTATGATGTCTCCCGTCCGGGGTTGGCTTCCAGACGAGCCCCGGGGTTCTGGAGGTGATCTCCGATGGAATGAGGTTGTTCAACGGGCTGTGGAATCTCCACAACATCTCTGTTCATATAGCAGATGTTCAAGAGTTCTTGTCGGCTGTACTTACAGCGATTGACCGGTATCCATGTATCTAAACATATAAGACATTGTAAACACCTCACAGCTAGACCAATGAGGGTTTGTAGCTGGAGGGGAAGGCATCGCGTGTTCTTCCCTTGGCTGGTGTGATTCAAACCGGAGATGTTAGTTATTTTTTAGTTAGTTATTTTTCCTCTGTTCGTAAGAACAGGGCACAATTATAATTAAGAATGCACTGGTTCCGTTGCCACGGGTCAGATATGAAGGCGTTGCTTCATATCCCGCTTAAAACTGGCCTGAAACGGACCAGTAGCATTCTGGTTGCTCTCCGTTCTCAAACGGGGCCATGCTGTCATCAGAGCTATATCTGATTTGTCGCCGGACTGTCAATATTCCAATGGGAGCATCAGATTCACAAATGTGCGGAACAACACATCAAATATATCCATGACCACAGCAAGAAAGCGTAACGGTTACTAGGTTTTACCCTCGTGCTAATCTGACTCCAATATTAAATTATAATTTAGAATTTGGTTTTAACTATACGTGGAATTTGGAGTGGTTACACTCGGCTCTACCTTGTGCCATCATTCCTCAATATATGCTCCCGGGTTTAGCACTATTGTTAAATCTCAGTTCGGTGAAGCCCCCAGAGGGTAGGAGGTGGACCACCATAATACATGCCTTCCTTGTATGGATAGTGCATCGATAGTTATGAGCCCAGGACGGTGCGTATCTATCGGGTTCCTTCAGGCGAATTTGACAAGGACCGGCGTATAACGCCCATGGGTCCTCTTAAGCCAAAACACCAGAACCAATACCACCAATCTCGTTAACGGGCAGATCGTGGTCGCCTATCTAACTTGAAGACCTCACTAAAGACTTTTACTGTACTAGACCCCTGATCAGTAGGTCCTAGTCAGAATTGTCCCCCTGAGTATTTAAACGGAATTACGGCTGAAAAGAAGATAAAAGTGATTAGAGTCACAAAGACCACGCAAGTTAAAAATAAGAAGAATTTATTAAACAGGCAGGTAGGTCATTGGCTTAAAATGAACAGTCAATTAAAATTAAAATATGGAAGGTTTTAAAATATAAATACAGAGTAAAAGTTCTTACCAGCCTGGTAACTACACACAAAATCACAGAGTCTGCGCAGTGTGGGAAGTCGATTACGATCTTCCATTTCTATCTACGCACAGAGCACAGCGTATGTGCAATGTGGGAAGTCGGTTACGATCTTCCATTGCTATCTATACACAGAGCACAGAGTATGTGCACTGTGGGAAGTCGGTTACGATCCTCCTCGATTGCTTTGTCTCCCTTCCTTTTAAGCCAAATCCCGCGTTTGGCCTAGGCGGCATTGCCATAAATTAACCTGTCCGAATGAAGTCCGGAATTTCAGCCCCCACCATTTGGAGGCTGTTGTAAAACCAATTAGTGAGGAAATTGGGAAAAGGAGCGGATTACCAGAGAGGACATTCCATTGTGCCAATTTTTCCCTGAGTTTCTGTAACTATGTTTTATTATATTCTATTTGGTATGAAACATATTTCATTCAATTGCTTGCATGTTCCTGAACACATCCATACCAAACATGTCCAGGGGATGTAATATTATGGTGCAGTTGTCATGAAAATACCCTTTTCTTGAACCATTTGACATGCAATTCATGTTATTATTACATAAGGCATAATACAATAATACAATGAAAACATGTGCATGGTTTGTAGAATTTTCCAGAGTTTGTAAATATGATGAACAGATGGTATATAGTCCAGATTCAGAAAAGGAATAAAAAGGGTAATGACAGAGGGGACCACAGAGGGGCACTGTGTTACTGTCAAGCACAGTTGCCCCACCATTCGGCCAGAGGTCTGATGATCTTTTTCCCCTTAATGGCCCCAACACACACACCTCCACAACCCTAGACAAAGAGACTAGTTCCCCTTATCTTAGTCATGTGCAGATGGTAGCATTCCAGAGAGCCAAATGGCCAGCTCAACCGAAGGAAGTCCGAGCACCTTATGTTTTATTACACGGCTCTGGGTTCTTTGAAGTCCAGGATGAGACTCAGCCTGCAGGCTCGTTCGAATGCCAGCCTTTCCTGGGTCTCAGGTTGACTCCCCTCTTACAACATAGACGTAACAAAAATATACTGTACCGAGGAGAGCTTGGAGCCGCTGCGACAATGCGTGCCGCCATGTTCATTCCTCATTCGATGAAATCCTCTACAGTACACAGTATAATTAAAAGATTCAAGGAATCCGGTAAAATCTTAAAAGTGCATAAAGGGCAAGGCCAAAAACCCATTCTGAATGCACGTGATCTCCGATCCCTCAGACGCCACTGTCTTAAAAGTCATCATGCGTCTGTAATGGATATCAAGACATGGGCTCGGGAATATTTCGGTAAACCTTTATCAGTCAACACCATTCGCCGCTACATACACAGATGCAAGTTAAGGCTTTACTATGCAAAGAAGAAACCATACATCAACGCTGTCCAGAAGTGCCTCCGACTTCTCTGGAGTCATCTGAGATGGACAGTAGCACAGTGGAAGCATGTTTTGTGGTCCTCCAGTCAACATTTCTAATAGTATTTGGACAAAACAGCCATCGTGTTCTCCGGGCCAAAGAGGAAAAGGACCACCCAAGCTGTTATCAGTGTCAGGTCCAAAAGCCAGCATTTGTCATGGTATGGGGGTGTGTCAGTGCCCATGCACATGTGTGAGAACACCATTAATGCAGAAAGAAATGTACAAAATTTGGAGCAACATAGGCTGCCATCCAGACGCCGTCTTCTCCAGGGATGTCCCTGCATTTTCCAGCAGGACAATGCCAAACCACATGCTGCCTGAATTACAAGTGCACGGCTGCAGAGAGTGCGGGTGCTAGATTGGCCTACCTGCAGTTCTGACCTGTCTCCAATTGAGAATGTTTGGTGCATTATGAAGCGCAAAATACAGCAACAAAGACAATTGCGTTGTTGTACAATTGCACAGCTGAATACCTGGCATAATGGAAGAATGGGGGAAAATCCCGCTTGCTAAACTTAACCAACTGGTGTCTTCAGTGCCCAAACGCTTAATAAGTGTTGTTAAAAGAAATGGTGATGTTACACAGTGGTAAACACTCGACTTTCCCAACTTTTGTGGAGCGTGTTGCGGGCATAAATTTAATAATAAACATATATCTTCAAAAAACAATGAAGTTGATTAGGTAAAACATAAAATACCTTGTCTTTATACTGTTTTTGTTTGAATACAAGTCAACTACTACTATTACTACAACTGCTTTCTGTTTTTATTTGCATTTCATTTACCTTTACATTTTACTTCCTTCAGTGAAGTGTTTGTTGTCTTGGTGAGTTCCTGCATTGTCCTGACTTTGACTCCACGGGAGGAAGCTGGGCCCTAACATTATAAAAAGTACTCTGCTCAGTGAACCAGCGGCCCAGGGTGTCCATCTGATCCTGCAGCAGCACCAAATTAATCCTGGACATTCTCCACTCTCTTCTTTTCAGACCCATAACTAGGTGAATGAGAGATATCGGATGCACAGAAAGGAACACATCAACGAAACAAGAATGCTGCTATTACACACCTTGACCTGTGTTGTTCATATTGTATTTGTTTAACCAGCAAAGGCCTGTGCTGTTCATATCCTATGGGTTTACCCAGTAGAGACCTGTGCTTTTCATATCCTATGTGCTTACCCAGTAAATACCTGTGCTGTTCATAGCCTGTGTGTTTACCCAGTAAAGACCTGTGCTGTTCATATCCTGTGTTTACCCAATAGAGACCTGTGCTGTTCATATCCTATGAGCTTACCCAGTAAAGACCTGTGCTGTTCATATCCTATGAGCTTACCCAGTAAAGACCTGTGCTGTTCATAACCTGTGTGTTTACCCAGTAAAGACCTGTGCTGTTCATAGCCTGTGTGTTTACCCAGTAAAGACTTGTGCTGTTCATATCCGGGGTGTTTACCCAGTAAAGACCTGTGCTGTTCATATCATGTGTGTATACCCAGTGAAAAACTGAGCTGTTGATATTTTGTGACTTGACATCATGTACACGCACGCACAGGGGCGCGGCCAGAAATTGTGGCCCCCATGAAAAGATCTCACATTGGGCCTCACCGCCAGTTACAGCTGGTACAGCACAACTTCTCTATGTATCAGGCGTGCCACCATCTACTCATTTACCTTAGTTGTGGATCACAAAGTAATAATCATTACTCATGTAAAATATAGGTAGCCGCTATAGTTTCAATACATTTTATTTTATTGTTGACAAAATACAGAAAAAACTGAAACATTCTAAAAGTAGATTTTAAGGTGAGGGGAGTGGGAATGGCAGCACTGCTATAGGCCTAAGCTATAAATGGTGTATTCCAAATTGCCTGTGTTTATGGGGTTAGTTGAACAGGGTTGTACATAGCAAAATTTGACACCGAGTTCAGGACAGCTCTGCCCATGGGAATGAAGAGTCAGGGCACCTTTGGGGATATTCATCGAGAAAACAAGGAAAACAAAGACAAAAGATCAGCAATTCACAACATCATTGCACCTTTGAGCCAATGAGAACCCTAGACAAGAGTCAAATGTGACACTGGAGACAAGAAGTACTGTTGGTTTTCATTATTCCCCTGTAATTAAAGACTAACTAATCAGTAACATTAATTAATCTATAAGGTAGAAAAGAAAACAGTCACATCATCTAAGCCCTAGTCATCAACAGAGCATCTTCATTGGCTCAGAGGAGTATGGGGGAAGATGTTGCCAGGATTATGGAGGATGGACAGCAGATTTCACATGAGGTGGAGAGGGGGTGGAATCTGGGGGCAGAACAGAGGAATGGAGGGGGGGGTACCATTCTTGGGCAGGATGAAAATATTCTTTGGCAGGATCTTGGTCTCCTTGGACAATTGCTGAAGCTTTTCCACCAGCTGGGTACTCAGCTGTGCATCGTGACCTGCAATCACATATGCAAACAAAATCACATCAAACTGTGATTGGTTTAGAACTCCACAGAGATAATGCCACTGACAGCATATTTTCAGGTTTTTACTGAAACTGAGACTTTTAATAAACTGAATAGAGCAGCTACATGAAAATCGTGTGAAATGTAACTGGTTTGAGTGTGGATAAGAGGATGTTATGTGCATAGGCTATGTAAAAGCGTATTCCATGAGAAGGGAGGGAGAAATGTGCTGAATTTGTTATGACTGAAGAAATTACTTAAAAAAATATTTCACTTCATATTTCTTTAACTACTTTTCAATTTTGTGTTTTGTCATGCATATTTTAGCATTTTTCTCAGTGTTCCTATAATATGCCTCGATGCATTTTTCTTTAGGCTATATAACAAAGCGGTTATAATTTTTTTAAAAATACAAACGCTGAAATTTAAAAAGATGTCTCTAGCAGGTTTTGCAACTCAAATTGACTGAGTTGAGTCCTTTAATTCAAGAAAATAGTTTAGCAATATATGATTTCATAATCTTTATCAAATTAGGTTGTTACTGGTGCAGAAATTGATTTTGTAATGCTGGATACATCTGACACCGCTGCCAGCTCATGTGTGGGAGCTTGTCTTCACAAAATAACACGAGGAGAAGTTTGAGTTAGAGCATAGTAGCTGAAGATGTATTTTCCGCCCAGTGAAGCTTCTGAATTTCTATTTAATTTATCCATGCTTATGAAAATCAAACATACATGAAAAGTTGGGCGTCAACAAAGAGGGGAGAACGAGTATTAACAAACAAAAAACAACAAAACATGTTAGCTTTACATTCTGTAGTTTTTTAAACTTTAGGTGTTAAAAGAAAAAGCCTACAGTAGTTCATAATGAAGATGAAAAACTAAATAAAGTAATTTTTTAAAAGTTTATAATTGACTTAAGAGTCCCACAAGGAGAGGTGGTAGTTCAGGGTAAGGATGCAGTTCAGAGTAAGAAAGAGTGAATTTGTGTCTATGTTTGAAACTTGTTTTCCTCAGTGTTATAAAAGCCTGTTATGGCTATATAATATATAGGTCATTGTTTGGTAAATACAGCTTTAAAAAGCAAATGACCTCTTGTTAAACTGACCTCTTGTTATTATTGATGTCATTGTAAAACCATGATTTTAATATCTGAACAATAGCAGTGCCAGTGACTATAATAGTAAACATCAGGGATTTTTGGCATTTACACAACTTCTGAGTTAAACTGCCCATTTCCGGTTTACACCACGCCTACTTCTAATTTTTAATTAGAATACAACCATGAATAAAATAATTTTGTTGGTTGAACAAATACAGATTCAAATACAAATGGTAGCGTTTCCCTCCACCCCTAGTATGTATGTGCAGGTGTATTCATGTGGGTGTGTGTGTACTGGATGTGGAGTGGGGCGGAGGGACAAGCTTCAGTTTGTGTCTCACTTTGGCTGTGGAATATGAATCTTACAGGGTTCTTTGTCTTCTTTGCCTAGTGCATCCTTCTTCAACAGCAACAATCAGAATGATAATACAAACCACATTTTCCACATTACACGTATCTGACACTGTCCATATTAAGGCAACAAATATAAAAAATCCATCACTATCCAACAAATATTAAAACTCCATCACTATCACATACCACATACACGACAAGGCCAAAAGTTAGTGGTTTCCGACAAACGAGGATTAATAAAAAATATGTTTATATTCTGAATCTAGTGGTTCCAAGATAATTAATTGAAATCATACATTTTTTTAAATTGAACGTAGGCTCACTACTTCTAAATATAACAAATCAGAAGACATTAAACAAAATATTAAATAATCAATTTGAATTTACTACAGAGCAGAGAGAGAGATGGATAAGCCAGACCTTGCCAAAGTATTACCCTTTTCCATTTTAAGTGCCACAGGATTAAAGGAAATAAGCTACAAACACACAAGCAAGGAACAAAACCATCTCTCCAACTGCCACATGACCCAATCTTTTCTGGGGCCATCTTAAATACCTTACCCAGCATGGCTTGTGGATGTTTGCCCTGACTGGGTCAAGTAAAGGTGTAGAAGGAAAGGGAGGGGGGGCTCAGACTCATTCATGACAAGGACTGGCCTACCTAAAAGCTGACGTGTACTTACAGTTGAGGCCAAAACTTTACATACACCTAGGCTAAAGATATTCAAACTAAATTTTTCACAACTCCACACATTTCATGTTACCATACATTTCCTGTGTTAAGTCAATTAGGGTATCTACTTTATTTTTATAAGAGGTAATTTCAAGATAATAGCTAAGAGACAGACTTATTTCAGCTTTTAAGTACTATATCAGATTTTCAGTGTGTTAAACGTTTACATACACTTTGTTAGTATTTGGTGGCATTGCTTTTTAATTGTTTAACTTGAATCAAACACTTGGGGTAGCCTTCCACAAGCTTCTCACAATACGTTGCCGGAATTTTTGCCCATTCCTCCTGACAGTGTAACTCAGTCAGGTTTGTTGGCCTACTTGCTTGGACACGCTTTTCCAGTTCAGTCCACACATTTTCTATGGGATTCAGGTCAGGGCTTTGTGATGGCCACTCCAATGCTTTCACTTTGTTGTCTTTAAGCCATTTTGTTACAACTTTGGAGGTATGCTTAGGATCACTGTCCTGCTGGAAGACCCAGCTGCAACCAAGTTTTAACTTTCTAGCTGATGTCTTGGGGTGTTGCTTCAGTATTTCTAGATAATCCTCCTTCCTCATGATGCCATCTATTTTCTGAAGTGCACCAGTCCCTTTTCCAGCAAAATCCCCACAACATAATGCATGGTTCACAGTTGGGATGGTGTTCTTTGAATTAAAATCCTCACCCTTTTTCCTCCATACATAGCGCTGATCATTATGGCCAAACTTTTTGTTTCATCTGACCAGAGAACACTCCTCCAAAAGGGTAGGTCTTTGTCCTGGTGATCACCTGCAAACTTCTATCTGGCTTTTTTTATGCCAGTCTTAGAGTAGGGACTTCTTCCTTGCACGACCGCCTTTCAGACCATGGCAAAGTAGGATTTTAATAATGGTGGATGTAGATAATTTGGTACCTGATGCCTCCAACTCCTTCACCAGTTCCTTTGTTGTTGTCTTGGTGTTCAGTTGAACCATTTAGCCCTGGGAGGTAATTTGTGCTTCCTTCCTGAACAATGCAGTGTCTGTGTGGTCCCAAGATTTTTATATTTGCATACAATTGTTTGTACAGCTGCTTGTGGTACCTTCAGTTGTTTGGAGGAACCGGTGGAGGTCCACAATTTTTTTTCTGAAGTCTTGGCTGAGTTGCTTGGATTTCCCCATGGTATCAAGGGCAAAAAGGCAGTGGCTCCAAAGCTAGGCCCTTTAATACAGCCACAGGTACCAATTAACTCTTCATTTTGACAATTGGCCAATCAGAAGCTTCTAAAAAGCTAAATTACTTCAACTTTTGGAATCTTCCGGACTGTTTAAAGCGGCAGTCAACTTGGTGTATGTAAACTTTTGACCCACTGGAATTCTGATATAGTGAATTTAAGCTGAAATAAATCTGTCTCTAATGTATTGTTTTAAAATTATCTCTGATGTGAACAAAGGAGATGCCCTAATTGACTTGCCAAAAAAGTATGCTAACATGAAATGTGCAGAGTTGTGAAAAACTGAGTTTGAATATCTTTAGCCTAGGTGTATGTAAACTTTTGGCCTCAACTGTATCTATTAATGTGAACTTACCTTGTTGGAAGCAGGGCTATGCTATTATTATCATATAATTTTTCCTGAATTAACTCTTTCTAACAAGATTAAACTAAGACAAATAACAGACATTAGGTTTTTTACTCACTGATTTTACTTAAATGTCGCAGATTTGTCTTTCAAGCTGGTAGTAAAGAAGCATAGTATGAAAGAGACTGGGAAATTATTACTATTACTATTGTGCAGTGTGCAATTTATCACAAGACCACACACCTAAATGACAACGATAGACTGCCATTTCAAGTCACAAAGCATTCTAAAGCGGAAAATGGAATTTGACAAAGGCATGGGTGCATCCTCTTTCAAAAAAAAAATCAGTAGCTTAGACTTTGGGCATTATGTTATTTACAATTTGAAAAAAACATAACCTGTTATTGTAGTTCCATGAGGTGCTCTATGGAATAATTTATTGGCATAACATTTATTTTCTTACTTTTGCCAGTTTTAAATTATAAGTGATTTGTCCACACCCTAAGCAAAGTTCCAAATGATCTTTTCCTGAAAAAAGAAAGCCATGCAATTTTTTAAAATTTGAGATAAACAATAAGATCCATGTGGCCATTGTTCCAGTCATAGAACTGACATTCTTACAGGCCTACAGGCAGCTACTACACATGATAACTGTTTGAAGGAACTGGACTAAGTCAGCATACAATAATACTGGTGTCTTTGAAAAAGAGGAACAAAAATTCAAACCTATTGTGTTGTTGAAGGGGTAAAACTACACTTGAATTGATATTTCTCCCTTTCATTACAAGCAATTTTGTAGAGACTAGCCCACTGTATTAGCAAAACATAAATACTAGCAACATCAGATGCTCCTGCTGACCATTGTCAACATTGCTGTTCCTCCTGGTTGTCAAGTGCCAAATTCATTAATATCATAAATTCATAGATATAAAGCACAAACTCATTTTGGAAGATATTAGATCAATGCAAAACAATTTTGAGCTGATAAGCTGTTTTCAGCTTTAGGCACCTATGAACAGAGGTACCTTTTTCAGATTGGCCCCTGTGTAGAAATACAGCAAGCTGTAGTTTGATTAATTTTAATGCACATACCCATGTGAATCTGTTATCGTGTCAAACTATACATATCATGTAGTTAAAATAACACAAATTTTTTGCCAAATCTTTTTCCTTTATGTAACCCACGTAGAAACTGGTTTGGAACACACAGGGTTAAAATTTCGGTCCCCAATGTGTTTTTTCAGTTGAACTTTTGATACCTGGGCTGCGCCCGAATAGTTAAAAAATCACGTCTTTTCCTAACCACTTTTCCTTGACCTCGAAGGAAAACGTCATGAGGTCAAGGAAAGATGTGAGTGAGAATTCATAAGGACTTAGGAAAAGACAACCGCGGTGCTAAGAGAATCCGACTGCACTTACACTAGGCTACATAATTAAGCGACGGCGGATGTTATTGACGTGCGTCTGCCGTGGTGAAACTACAATGTTCCAAAGATGGACTACTAAAAGCGCATCTTAGATACTTCGCCCCGTGCGTTCTTACCATGTTGTTTCATGCAGGCTATATAAACGTAGACAACCCAGTGATAAATATTACTTCAGTACCAAGGTTGGAATTGAAATAAAAAATAAAAAAAGAATATAGGCTACCAGTCACAAAAGTGAAATTAAATGGTTGTCACATTGAGAATGGTTGCTCACGCTCACTCTCCTGTCCACTCATATTTATCGATATGAATCCCAAATAGTATGATTGTATGAAAATAATTGTTAAATTGAATGCAAGATAGGCATAACATGTTAGGCCTACAAATCTACTACTGTACATATCATCATTCTTAAGTTTCAAACATATTGAATTAAAAACTTCATCTGGCTAAAAACATCTCATATCCTTTTTTCTTGAAAGACAGTCTTCTGTGTTATGGTTAATATGCTGATTATGATCTGATTATGAGCCTATGCATATATTAGCTTAAAGTTACAATCTCAAAGATTTCCGTTTCATTTCCGTTTGGCGGTATCAATGGCAAGAAGCGATAATTGCAGGTGTGTTTTTGGACCTCACTTCTCATAGATCCAAACGGATCCAACCAGTGTTGCCTGTGTGATGTCAGTCAGTTGGCATCTGGGCCACGCCAACTAGAACACTATTTACTGAATAAAAAATGGTTGTTATAAAAGTAACGTTATGTACATATTCATTCTTTGTCTAATATTAAGCTAACTTAAATTGTCTTTACACTGCCGAACCGGGTTAAAATGCTGTAGCAGACCTGGGGTAAAATTAGTGATGATCAATTTCCACAAACGCTCTTTATCCTTTTGTCTGGTATGAACATCTTTACACACAAAAAAATTCACACAAATTCGCGGGATTTGCTGTGGCTCGTGCACAATAAACAGTCTTTTTCGTGAATGATTGTTGTGTGATATTTTTGAAACAACTGCCTTGCAAAAATTTTGCTACATTTAATGTTACCCCTGGTGTTTCTGGTTTTGCTAGCTAAACAGTTCAAGAATAAAGCTGAGCTGGGTGTCAAATTAGCAATCAGAACAAGAAGAATAAAACAAAAACAAAGGAGATTTCATCAAAAAAGGGCATCAAGGCTGAAGAAACATGAGGAAGCGTAATAAAATAATAACAACGCTAATCCATACTGCCATATTCTTTTATTTAGTTTTCTCCTGCTTGACATCTTTACACAGAAATCAGACCCGGCTCTGCTCCACGTGTACCCCAGCTTTATTCCGATCATTATAATATACTGAAGAGCTTGATGGCAAGGTAAATAACGGTAATGTTAAGGCCAGTTCAGATCAATGATTCGCAACGAGACAAAACGGTTTTAGAATGTTGCAGAGAAAATTGCAGTGGTGTGAACTGGTTAGTAGCAGAGCCGTTGCCTGCCCCTTTAGTTAGCTACGTTGCAACAAGCTAGCATTGCATTCGAGAGACGGTTGGCGAAGTCGGTAGCGTTAGCTAGCATTTTTTCTAATTGTTAGCTGACATTAGATTGTGTTAATTACATTAGCTAGCTAGCTAGCTAACGCAACGTTAGCTGATATGAGAGATGGATACTGACTGCACAACGTTGTCTAAACTAACGTTGTCTTACTTAACATGGTCCGGTAGCTGGCGTTAGCTGTGCAAATAGCTATGTAATTTAGTAACATTACATTGTCATCAAATGTAATACGAAATCTACATCAACAACTATGACCTCTCATGTTACACAAAAAACTTTTTAGGGTTCCATAACCCCCCCCCCCCCGTTTTCCCTTCACCGGAAAAAAACGTACACCGCTCACACACAAATGAGCTGAAGAGCGAGCTTGATGCGTTAGCTCCGCCTACCCTCTCACCACTGATGGGTGATGGAAAACACTCAGTAATGTTGATCGTTTGTTTCTGTGAACGGCCGAATGGTGCGCCGCTTTAAATGTTGCTGCTGCAAGGAAATGTGGGATGGCATTATCTCCTTTCCTTTCGTAAAGGACGGTCCAGTGTGCCCTGTGCTAAAGGAGATAAGAAAGGAAGCATTGAAGCACCTTTCCGTAGCATTTAGAGAATTCGACCAGCTGTTATCATGGCTGCCACTTAGATACTTCCGGGTTATTTCACTCAGGAACCTTCCTAAGCAAAAAAGACTATTCGGACGCAGCCCTGGTGTCATACTTGTTTTTCTGTATTCCTATTGTTTAATTGGTTGTGATCATGTTTTTTTTGCTTTTGATCTTTTGTGCGATTGGTTGCGCGGTTTGAGTTTGTTACTTTGTTTTAAATTGATGTCTGAGTTATCGGGGTTGTTTTTACATTAGGGGCATGTGGGGCAGTGCCCCCACCAAAGATGGCGCTGTGGTGCAAGATTCTCGTAACATCTGAACGTTGTGGCGTAACGTAATTTATATTTGATACAAAATAGTGATTCAGTGGTGAAATTGGCGTGTATAAATAAAATAAACTTGACTCACAATCCTTATAGTGCTGTTTTGGAGAAATTTCCTTTGTGTGTACAGTGTTTGTGTGTACTCGCGCTGCTCCCTGTCCTATCTCTCTGCTGTGGGGCAGCGGAGCACTCTGCCCCATCGTTGCTAGGGGAACAATGTGAACGTGATCTGCGTAAGCAGGGAAACCTCCCGCAATTTATGTTGGGCGGAGGGGCAGAAATGTTTCTGCCTCTACGAATTCTGCCTAGCAACAGGTGAGCCACCTGAGGTGGCAAGAAAATAATAAACGTAACCGTTAATTGGTTGATGTACGCTAATGCTAGAGCGAGAGCACCTATTATCTTCGACACACAAGAAAACGTAAATAGATTTGAACTATCTATGAAATAGGAGAAATATCGGTAACAACCTGTACCTAGTTATGTAGGAAACCATGTCCTTGTTATCCTTCAGTGGTTATTTTTTCAGTAGTTTCGCAATTTTTTTCTGTACCAGCAAATAAGTCAGAGGTGGTCCAGCGCTAGCTATGGGGGCATGTATCGACTACCCCATATAAATGAATGGAACTTGACATAAATTTGCTAGCATTTTGTATAAATGTCCTATCTTGCGTATTTGAGGTTAATATGAGAAAGGGTGGTAGCTATCAGCACGTCTAGGAATCCGTACATATTCACTGTTGTAACCAAAGTCGCAGGATGCAAAATAGCCGTTAGGAAAGCAGTTTGAAATTCGGAAGCAACCTCTACGCCACTGCATTTAATGGGTCGCGATGAGATAATTCTGAGCGTGTTGCTTATCTTAAAGTTGATATTGTAAATAAGGCTGTATTAATATAACTAAATGTATATGTATGAAGTTGTTTTTTTACATTTAGACAATTTATTATGTGTATTTTTACAGGACTTTTTAATAGGTAACGATGTCCAGTTCTCGCTAACAAATACAAAGTAAATACACAAGCGGTTAGGGTGGTCGATACACGTCCCCCCCCCCCTCGGGTGGTCGATCAATAGGTGCTTTCACTCTAGCTAGCAAAAGTTTTCAATTTCAAGTCGTGTGATTTTATTTTAATTTTTGAAATTTCTTAAGTTCAAGTTTGAACGAGTCTTTATTTTATTATTCAGTTTGTAAATCTTTCTGCTCACTGGCACTTACAGCGCAGCCCATATAATAGAATAGGCCTACTGTAGACTAATTGGCTACCTTTATTTTTTGTGATGGTGACGTCATACAAAATTGCCCCAACAGAAATGCCATGCTAAAATCGCCACTGTGAGTTATAGTAGTGCGTAAAAAGTTGGTGGTGCTTTTTTGTGAAAGTTGAGGCCACGGAGAGTTGGGAGAAGGACGGAGAATGTTGGGTGAGACTTAAAGGCGGGCGAATGCACAGCCGAATGTCTACAATCCTGAGGACAGACTGTGCTCGTACCCTGCAGAGAACCTACCAGGAGATCGACTCAGACGTTTCTCAAAGGATTGCTCCAACGCTGGAACCTCCAAGTTCTTCCTCACCAATTCTCTGGAGAACTGTGCGGGCAGTCATGAGTACGCTGACCACAGGTGCTCCAATGCCATGGAGAAGCATGCCAATGGGTTTTATTTTAATGGCCATTTTTGTACATTTGTGTATTTTTTGTATTTTTGTGAATTCATTTACATGTATGTGTATTAGGAAGTATTCTGTTCATTGGTAACGAAGGCTAAGTGGAGTAAAACTATTTATTCTAAACTTACTTATTGTTTATCTAATTTGTGGGTTTTGTGATTTATATGGGGGCTGGTGTATTTTGTTTTAATATCACCAAAGTTAACTACGTGGTAACTTGTTGCTGTAGAGTAGCTCATAATAACAAATTCACCAACTACATTGCTAGCCCAGGCCTCTAGACATGAGTCATAATCAGAGTGAAGTTGGGATGTCGCTGTCTCATTTCCATCCGGGGAAGAATTAAATTTAAATACTAGTTACGAATTTGTTCTTTACCTCTGCTGGTACAGAGTCCCACAAGGCAGGTGTTACATTTATAAGGCAATAAGACGAAGAAAATACAAAACACATAAAATAGATACCTTTTGATCTGAGTGCTCTCTTTTACAAATCTATTATCCTCCATAGTTAGCTTTTGCTGTAAAACTATTGTAGAGTCGCGGTCCATATGAGTGCAGACCTAACCACCATGTAGGTGAATTCATCTTTAGTGCAATGGTTAGCACAACTGCCTCTCCCACTCCAGACCCACTTTTGAGCCTGGCCAGATCCTTGCCATTATACCGGTGTCAGAAGCAGGCCTTTGTATTGAATAAAACTTGCACAACTGTGTAGAAGGGGTTGATAAAAGGGAAGAAGACACCCCATGGTGAGAAAGGGCTGCCGGCAGAGCGGGGATGGAGGTATTCCGGCAGAAAAAATAATTCCTCAGCAAAAGATTTTATAGTTGGTAGAGGCGGGTGGCTGCCTTGTTTCCTCCAGCCAGCTGACTTCCCTGCCGGGAATAGCGAGTACGGTGTGCACAGCCCAGCCACTATTCCTTATGAGGCTAGCAGAGGCGCAGTCTGGGACTGTGGAAACCTTTGTTATGCCTCATGGCCCTGGGTGTTAAGTCTGGATGATGGGGATTCCAACTGCTATCTGCATGATCTCCGGTGGAGCTCCCGTCCATTACTTGCCTGACCCTACCAGAGCGCAGTAAGTCACTTGTTCGTCAATTGGTTTAGCCAGTTACTGTTTTAAAGTTTTTGTTTCACAGCTAGCTAGAATGGTGAACCACTGTATTAGTGCAGACAGTGCAATCTCTAGCCTGTCAGTCCCCCTACCCCTCTTCCCCTCAGGAAAAATATCTATTTTCGTGCGTGGATGTGGTCTGTGCAGGTGGGGAGACGAGACTTCACTGTAGCATCTGTCATGAAAAAAGTGCTAGTCTGCGGTGGGCATTTTAGGAAGGAGGTTTATATCCCAGGAGATATTATGGAGTTCAGGATGGGATTTTGAATAAAGAACCGTCTGAGACTGATACCTGGTGCGGTCTACTCTGTTCGCTCTGTACCTTCAGTTCTATCGACACATCTGCAGCCTCTGCCACAGACGCTGGTGGGAAAATTTCTTGCAGAGCCAACACACATTCAGCTTGAAGGAAATGTGAAATGTAAATGGAAAGTTACTGCAACTAGCTGGATATCTACTGAATAAAGAATAATGTCTAGTAAATAATGTTTAATTTTCAGCTACACCGCTCCCTCTCCGCCTGCAGATGGCACCCTAACCACACCACCCCTGCACACTACCGTTAGCCAGAAGTCAAGACGTTGTTAGTCTAGTGAGGTAACTTATCTAGGTAGCAAGCTAGTTAGATATTGTGTAATTTTATAATTAGAAACGTTTTTTGGATTTGTTATTGTTGTGCAATGTCAGGTCATGGAAGATAATGAGAGCTGTTCAGGGACAGGTGCGCCTAGAAGCCAAGTGTTTCCAGAGCCAGGGCAACAGTTTGTCAATTCTCTTCCAAGAATTTAAAAGCACATAGTTAACAACCAGTGCCTGCATACGCCGCTTAGATGGATGATCGGCTGATATGAGGTCACTTTGGCAGATGGCTTAGGCTAACAGGTTATAACGGTTGATTCACAAAACCAATAGCCAACGTTAAATATGCGGTTACGTGTTTACTTTGGGTAGTCTCTGAAGAGCCCAGGTATATATTTTTGTTACATGCACTGTCCCATCCTGAGAGCACCTTCTCTCTTTTATAAGCCTCGACTGTTGCATGCATCTATTTGCGTTTGTCGTGGTTTCTAGTCTTTCCAATCTTTGTGCAGAATTTCTTCAATATTTTCAATAAAGAGGATGAGGCAGAATCTTCAGAATATCAGACTTTATTCTCAACTAGTGATCACAAAGCCTAGGCCTTTCTGCAGAAAGCTCTGCCATCATCTCAGTTACATTATTTTTTATACACTTTTTCAGACTTAACATCGCTTAATTCCCTCCTTATGGGTGTTTCCTCTTTCAGTGTGCCACAATGGTTTATCGATTTCTTATCTGTTTACTTTTCATGAAATGATGCTCATTGGTTGACACTCAATCTTGCTGACTTTATGAAATCACTGTGGCTATGTTCCTTGGAAATTCCCCAAACCACCTCTATACTTGACATTTTAGGAAACCACCTCCTATTCTTGACATTTTAGGTAACCACCACCTCCTATTCTTGACATTTTTAGGTAACCACCTCCTATTCTTGACTTTTTAGGTCGTAGACTAAATGTTTTGCAAACATTGGCAAAAATAAAACAAAAATATATTTATATGTTTAGTGATATGTGCTCTGATAAGTTTGATAAGTTGCATGTGCCTTGATAAGTAATTGGCAAAAACAAAATGTCAGCCGTTAGAAGTTCCTGATGTTTTTTGATGTTGATTGAAGAAAGCAGTTCCTCCTTTTTATTTACATGTGCTCTGATATAGTGATGGGTGTACAAAGGGTGTACAGCACGTGTTATATATCTCTTGGAATTTTCCAACACGTTGTGTGCAGCACTTGCAAATGGTCTGATCATATACTGCAGCAAGCGCAGGCCACATAATTAATTACTAACCTTATAGTTCTAGAGAAACCGATTAGCTTGTGCCTACGTATCCAGTAAATCAGAATAATTTAAGACAGAGCTAACCAGAGGCTGCGTCTAAAAGCTAATGTTTAGATAGCAACATCCCAATTAACAAGTAAGAGAGCTAGCTGATGTTAGCTAAGGTAACATAGACATGACACTAGGCCAACTAACCCTGGTTTTATAATTAGGCTATCTGTACAAATGTGGTCCCCACTAGACAATGTCCGCTCTGAGTTTAACGGGCAGAAAAAAATGACCCTTAATTTGTATTGAACTCATGTGTCAGTTCCCTCCAGTCTGTGATATTATTTAGCAAGCTGGCTATAACCAACCAACATAATTCTGCAACAATACAGTAATTGTGTGGGCATGCTCGTTGCTCATTAGCTATCATCAGGACCGTTTGCTATAGAACAACTAATATAAGACAGTTAAGGCTGTTTTATACTTCTGCGTAGTCTGCATAGTTTCCGTAATGTATTTAAATCAACATGCTTTATTTTGGATTATTGTATTAGTGCTCCATTAAAAATAATTAACTGGGATGTTGCTAGCCAAACATAAGCTTTCAGACGCAGCCTCTACCTGATGACTTCTGTCACAGATTGAGCTGTGTCACGAAGGACGTTCAGTGCTGCAATCATTGTGTGTGTCTAATGCCGGCAATTATAACACCTTGTGCACACATAATTATTGCAACTGTAACATTTCACCCGCATTTCAGTTCTGTTCAATCCATTGTTCTCTCGATTTCTCTGTAAATATTTCACCCACATTTCAGTCCCATTTCAACCATTGTTTTACAGGTTTACACAGTGCCGGGAAGGGCCTGTCGCTATTCACAACTAATATCTTAATGCTTGTTATTTCAGATATTACAGTTTCTCAAACACAAAACACATACACATATTACTGTTTGTAAATCCTATCGAGATATACAAGAACTGGAGACAGCTTCCGTTTGCCGATTCCGTGGATTCCTATGGGAGCTGCTCAAAAACACATGAAGCCAATTCATGGAAGCAGGCATGTTTAACTATGGGCCGTTGGCACCAGAGCGTGCACACTGGGTACCTAAACGTGAAGGATCACAGTAAATGCTGTAAAAATGACGTTAACACGTGGGGATGCGCTCCGAAAAAGCTTTCTAATTGTGGCCACTGAACTGCGACTGTGGCTTTGCTGGCCAGCTACAGGACTTCTAGTGGCCATTAGTGGTTTCTAACATTTCTGCAAGTAAAAGTAAGGCAGTCTATATTTTTATAGAAGCATTCGGCACAACTGTACATTACATCAGCTACCTAGCTAGATATGTAGTCTACTTATGAAAATGCTACGCCGAGCTAGCAAGACTGAAATGCAGTGAGAATTTGTTGTTAGCTAGCTAACTAAATAACTATTAGGTTTCACAAGCTAGCTATCAAGCTGTCGAGTTCTACTGACTAGCCCCAGCCAGTTAGCTAGACAGTAGAACAGTTGTAGATGGCTAACTTTTTCAAACGATACAATCTTTCAGTGGCAGTCGACTGTTACAAGTAATTAAATCTATCTAGCAGGCTAGCCACAACTTCTGACTGGTTTAAATCCTACAAGAAGTGTGCACTCAGCCAACTTATGTGTTATGGCAGCTATCTACTTCCTAGCTACTGTTGTTTAAAGGAGATTGGTGATTCAATTGTAGTATAAGCTTTCTAAATCAGTAAATGACCTCGCTACTGTTCCTAGCTATTCCTAGCCAGAGTGACTCTGATCTCAAGTGTTGTGCACCATTGCGAAAAGAAATTTCAGACTGGAACAGCTAGCTAATATAATTTGCTTGATTTATCTGCTTGCTTTGACTTGAATGCCTGTTAGGTGCATGAGAGAAAGAAAAAGATTTCATGAATATTAATAAGTTTTATTTTTTATTTAAATGGAAACATGCAATGTGCTTTATATTTATATGTATATAAACAATGTGTAGTAATAAAAGAAGAGCTTGTCACCTACTACAATATTGGCTTGTTTTAATTCTTTACAGGAAAAGTATAACATAGGAAACAACAACCTTTCGATACGATTTGCTGTATTATAGTGTTGTTAGTCCTGCTATTCTGAACTCGGGTACTGACACAATATAAGCAGTACAAGGTAGAAATTATTCAAGATAGTGTGGGATATAAATATATGTACTCAAAAAGCACTAACCCAATGTATTGGGAAAGACATGTAGTCAGAGAGCACAGGCCCAATGTATATGGGAAAGGAATGTATTCAAGGGCACCAGCCGACACCTCCTTGATGTATCATACGGCTAGCAAAGGAGGGAGGATGCAGGTGGACAAAGGTCAACCTGAGCCATAAGATTAACAACCTGCAGCAGTGAGTGCTTCATACTAAAAATATGTGCAATTAAGAACAAACACATAATACACACATAGTTTCTGCCCTGCGAATTAAGCTGTATGCAAGCATATCCGTGGAACGAACGGAAGCTTCTGCCTTTTACGGAAAATGTATCGTCAGAATATATGATTTGTGATAGAAGGGGGAGGGAGATTCAGGTGGGAGATGAGCACCATCATTTTTAAAAAACAAAGAAGGAAGGGGCTCATAAATAATGGTGTCCAAAAATTGGGAAATAATGGTGTCAAAAACAGGACGTAATTAACAAAAGAAATAAGGGGGAAGTACTAAATTTAAGCTCCACAACAGGAAGAGTAAGCAAAAATGGATAAAAAAAGCTGTGGCCCCAGGGGATTTTAAAGTGTGTTTTGGGAATGCTTGGAGAGTGATTGGATGTATTGTCTTTACTTGTGAGTGACTGTTAGCTGTCCTGAACTGCGCAGATCAGCCCGGGTTCTTGTATGTAATCTTTGATTCACTAACAATAAACCCAGTTACATCAGACTCTGAAAAGTGTGCATCTTTTGAAGAAGCATTCAACAGTGTGGAGGAGAGCGACCTCGGAATTCCTGGCCCAGGCCGGGGCCCGTTTTCTCCTGCCCACAATAGCCTAGTGCTGATAAATGTACCCCATCACTTAATAGATAGATACTTCTATTTGTCCCTGTGGGGAAATTGGTTTCCAGCATAATCACAAGGCATTTCATTATAACATCACAAAAACTCACTAATAGACATACTCATACACATACTTTGCACCTTGCAATAAATTAGGTGTAAAAAAAGAAGAAAAAGAAATAACAATAGTTAGGATGGGGGCAACTCCTGCCCAGACCAGCTGGACATCCTTTGTGACCAGGAAGAAGTGGTCAAAGTGCAAGGGGGTAAGGTGCTAGTGCATTACCTGTTTAAAAACTGAATGGCTTGTGGAACGAATGAAAACTTGGATCTATTTTTAGTAAATAAAGCGGGGCGATATCGTCGCCCAGATGGCAACAATTCAAATGAGGAGGCAAGGGGGTGCCTCTAGTCACCCACAATGTTGTTTGCCATATTCACTATTGTAACCCCGGTTATCTGAAACATCGAGTGGAGAGATCCACCTATGGTGAATGACATCCGGTCATGACTCCTCAGAAGCATCCAATTGCACCAAGTCTGGCTCTGACAGACAGTAGCGTGTCCAATGCTACAGGAGGCACCGCCCTCCTGTAAGAGCATATAGGACGCTACAGTGCTACTACTCCTCAGTTAACATATTCGCTTCTCGTGTGCTGCAAGCAGGACAGTCTTTTCTTATCCCAAATGAATGTTAGAATCTTCGTGAAAACTGCGTAAGTGGGTTTTAAGAAGAAAATTCTTCTTAAGAACGGTTGGTGAATGAGGCCCATAGATTTTCTGGGGGCTGAGAATCACCACCTGAAAGCTACAGTGTTTAACAAAGACACTATTATAAAAGTAAACTTAAACACATCGACATACGTTTATTTTCTTGCATGAATACATATGTTTTAATCAAACAACCAGCATAACCAAAAAAAAAAAAAAAACAGAAAAACAGTACTTTAGTTAGTTTTAGAGAACCTTTGGACCTTTAGTGTAAAATACAGACTGTGTTCCAAAGATGCAGCATTCCATGGGCTAGTGAGATCACTAGTGTCGTAGATTGAGGATATTCATTCCGTATTGCCCCCTGGAGCTTTCGAGATTTCGAGGAGAGCAAAAGTGTCAAGGCAGTAACAGGTGAATGTTATTGTAAAGTAAATTTTAGCTAGCTAGAATGGTTAAACTTTATGCAGGTTATGGCTGTAGCAATACTTGCTACCTAGCTAGCCGGCAGGCAAACTCCTAGCCCAGTGATGAGTTGGGAAGTCTGTAAATGAATAATTTTAGGTTACTGTCGTAACCCCGGTTTTCTGAATCATCGAGTGGAGAGATCCACCTATGGGGAATGACTGGTCATGACTCCTCAGAAGTATCCAGTTGCACCAAGTCTGCCTCTGACAGACAGTAGCGCGTCCAATACTACAGGAGGCACCACCCTACTCCTCAGTGAACATATTCCCTTCTTGTGCATGGCAAGCAGGCCAGTCTTTGGTAGAAAAGTTATCCAAATGGTTAATAGCTCCAGATAATTGATGTGAGCTGAGTGCAGCTGGGTCGGCCACGTCCCATTCATAATACATCCCTCCTGAGTGGTACCCCACCCAGTCTCTTGTCATGGCTTTCCTCATGAGAACGATCCTGAGAGGGGTTCCCTGAGTGTAAAAGTATGTGCTTTCCTAGTGACGCAAAGTTTGGAACACTCGCGAGTCACCGAGAGGCGGCGATAGAGATTTCCCATGGGGCTGAGGTGGAGGGATGAAATCCACCTCATAAAGCCCCTCATTCTTCATAGCCCCAGTGGTAGGGCCTGAGAGACTGAAGCCATCAGCCCTTGCACACAAAGACAGAACACCCGTGGGCTTAGGGAAAGGCTGAAGGGTAGAACTGTGTATTCGTAGCAAACACTGCGGTGGGAGAAGCGGATAAATTTTGTGTGAGGGGGATGGATGCCTATGTGGAAAAAGACACCTTTCAGATCGATTGATGTGAACCAATTGTTCGTATTGAGCGTAGAAGAGTGCTATATGTTAACCCTCTGGGGTCAAGAGCTCCGCCGGCGGAGCTCGACAAGATGAAATTAACTTTCGTTTCTATTTGGATGATTAATGTCACGTGCTGTTATCATACAGACGCAACAAAAACATTGACAGAAACCTTAGAATCGCGACTTTCCAATGCGCCCGTTGGCAAATAATATGAATTGTTTTAAAATGTTTAAATTTGATTAATTAGACCATGTATGCTTCGTTAAACTTTACTCATTACTATGTGAATTTCGCTCAGCAGGAAGTCCGCCCAAATCGCATTCACATGTTAACAACATTATAATTACTCTCCATAGAAGGAGACTAAAGGAGGGGCGATGCGAGATCCATGTGAGAAATGCCAAGTCTGCGAAAGCGGGATAGAATGTCAAAGTGTCGCCTAATTCACTTCTTTTGAGGTGAACATTTCGTTTAATTTTGGAAAATGGTCCGTCCGGAAGCTGACACTGATGAAGAGCGGTGTCATTTCGAACAGCGAACTGATCCAGCTGAGGATCAACTTCATGCGTAAGTATATTTCTTATGATCATATTGGTAAATATGTGTACTGTATTGCAACGTACCTGTGTGTTTGTAGGAATATCCAGCAATATGCGCATTTATAAATTCCCACACTACAAACGATTCGAACTATTGCATCTCAAAATTATAGGCTAGGCTCTCTGCGTCTGGTTGTGTTAGAAGTATCAGGTAGACTAGGTTTTTCGATCATATTGGTAATAAATAGCCCGTGGCGTGGCTAGGATAATAAAACTGATGTCCTCGCACAATCGATATTAGCATACTGTAAGTAAATTCGGGAAATAGCAATATAATAACCACTTAGCTAAACAGACCTAGTCTACTTCAGATTGATACATTGTTATTGATGAGTTGCATGTAGCTGAGCTGGAATATCAATTTTTATTTAGTTTAGCTAATGTTGTTTCGTTGATAGCTTGCATTATTTGTAAATGTGTGCCGTATTACTTTCTCTGTGTGTTTGTAGGAATATTCACTAATAATTCTTTGTTTGTATATGATGTAACCATGTCACATTTCAAGTTTTGTTTTCATTAGTTAGTGGTTTGCCCCTTTTTTTAAAGCACATATAATTTTCACCTGTTGAAGGGAATGTGCTATATAAAGTTTGATTTGATGTCACATTTCCTAACAATTTTGTTTTTATCATATTTACAGAGATGCTGATCAGGAAACACAGCCTAGTTCACCACTAGCTAAGAGGCCACGCAAGCGTTGCAAGAGTACACCAGTCTCATCTCATCTTCCATGCATATAGTTTGCTTCAATAAATGTTCTGAAAATCAAAATATGTCTTTGTTTCTGTCTTCTAAATGGCTCACTGAGTCTTTGTCTTAGTGGTGGGGAGGCATGCGGCCAGGTGTGAATAGCCTACTTAGCTGACAGGTCGCCCTACCCAATGCATATTCATTACAGAAAGGCCATTTGCCCTCCCATTCTCACCTGGTGTTGAAAAATAGTAGTCACAGCACTAACTTTTAGCAATTTATTTTATATTTCTCATTGGATTTGCTAAAATATTTAGTCATCTTTTGATACCCAAGACCTTGATGAACACATTTCAGTGACCAAAAGTCTTAGTCACAATTGTTTAGTGTGTTTTATTACAACATTCCTGTGCATGTTCAAAACTACTGTTTACAGTTTGTGTGATTTTAGAGCAGTTTACAATCCACACATGATTATGACCTACTTACTGCTGCCATATTATTGCAGCTGAGTTTGTGCTGAAAACAAAGATGTGAAACACTTTGGAATCACTGTATATAAAGTTGATGAAATTTACACAAATGTCAGAGCATCGCACAATCACCAGTGTGCCTCATTTTACCCTTAGACCCCAGAGGGTTAACATTCTGAAGTAGTATTGCCTCAAATGTTTGTTCAGCACCCTGAGGTCTAAAATCGGACATAGGGAACTATTCTTCTTTGGAACCAGGAAGTAGTGAGAATAAAAGCCGTGTTGGGCTTGATCTCGCAGAACCACATGGATCGCCCCTTTGTGTAAGAGAGCAGAGATTTCCTCCTCTAAAACATGGGCCGTACTCTCTTTGGTTCGAGAGTAAATAACTTCATTGAAACAGGGTGGTGTCACTCTGACCTGGAGTCTGTAACCTTTGGCTATTGTGCTCAGGACCCATTCTGGGGTTGACAGAGCCTGCCAAGCTATGATGTGGCTCGTAAGTGCCCCTGCCAGTGTGGAGGACCGCGAGGAAATTTGGCTGGGTAATGCGCTCCACCTAGTTTTTATTTTTATTTTCTGGCCTTTCAGGGCAGAACCCTTTATTAGAAATGGCCTGGTGTTGTTCTGCACACTGAATGTGGGTAACATTACCTGTGTGGCTAAAACAGAGTCTCTCTCTCTGGGCATTTAGAGGGGGGACCGAGGCTGGGGGGCACGGGAACTGGTGCCCTCACCACAGCGAACACCCCTGGAGGCAGAGGGGCTGTCCCCCTGAACTCGAAGTCTCCTCTTCTTGGTGAGGGGAGACGAACATGTGTTCACGGGGCTGGTTGCCCCAGAACATGGACTTAGCCCCCCCAGTGGGGAAGCCAGTCAGGCAGGCCACTTCCGCTTGGGGTCAGCGGGGGTGGGTGAAGGTTTCTTCACTGTGGCCGCAGCGAAGGTCATGTTACCCCAAGGCCTGGGAGGGGGGTTACCCTGCTGGCTTAGGGTATTCCCCTGGGGTGTGGCTTTGCCCTGACCCAGTTGGGCATGGCGGTTCACAGCGGGAGGCTGTGGGGGCTGCATGGGAGGTGGCGGCTGAGGCATAGCTCTGAGGGGGAGGCAGAGTTTGAGGCCTCATCCTCTTTCTATTTATCATTGCACCGTTGCTGCATGAGAGTCAGTGCAGGGCTGAAAAGAGGCTGTCCTGGCCCAACTGGGGCACCAAGGATGCGCCTCTTCTCACTTAGAGGCAGACCAGAGATATTAAGTCACAGGACCCACTCACGAGCTACGGCCAGGGCTTTTGAGCGACCATAGGCCTGGATACACTAGCGAGAATTGAGCAGGACCAGGTCATTAAAGGTGACAATTTCTTGCCACAGTATGGGCGAAGGGATCCCCTCCTCAGGCTCTTTCCCCATCTCTATAAGCTTGGCTTGGTAAACCGAGAGTAGAGAGGAGACATTGAGGGCTCGAATAGCGAGGGTTGAGGACCTGTAGGAAGCCTGGTGAATGGAGGCTGTGAAGCAGTCTCTCTTATTTAGATGAGTGGGCTTTGGGCTGTAGAGTGGGCTTTGGTGGTGCTAAAAGCCTTCCCTGCGTGGGGTTCAGGTGTCGAGCTATGGAGGGTTCGGCAGCTGGGGGTTCCCCCATGGTGTGGGCGGCCATATCTTTGACTTCTAGGCCAGAAAAGCCGTGCTTGAAGTCAAGGGGGTCCTTCCAGTGGTGCTTCATGTGTTTAGCACAGGCAGGAAGGACTGGGAAAAGCTGTTTCCAAGGGCCCGGGGGAGGGCCTAAGAATTTCCCGTCGAAAACATCCCGCTCCTTATCGGCGGGGTTCTGGAGAGCTGGCCATTCGATGTGGAGACGGGCGGTGGCCCGCATGCACACCTCCAGAAGCACAGCATGGGGTTGGGGCATTAGCCGTCCCCATAGCCGGTGCTGACTGGGCGGAAGGAATGGCGTCCTCCTCACCAGAGTCATTACACGCAACGGGCACATCGTCATGCTCTGACTCAGGCGCCTCTTCCTCCAGTATAGGGGTACCGGAGAGGGAGAAGGGAAGGCCCAATATGTCTGGGTCAGACTGGTCAGCCCAGCTCAGGGTTGGAGGGCCTTAGTGCTGTCGTCCTCTTTATCCGAGTCCTCCTGACCGAGGTCGTTGCCGCGGGTAGCACTGACTCTCAGTCTTCGCTGCCGCAGCCGCCTGGGCAAAGCCAGGCAGTGGCTGCAACTCTCCAGAGTGTCGAGGGTCTCCTGGGCATGTTGAAAACCCAAGCACATGACACAAAGAGGATGGGTATCTTTGGCGGCAATGAGAGCATTGCAAGCGGCCGGGCAGGCTCATGAGCGTAGCTCTTCAGATAATTTGGGAGAGACGGGCTTAGAAAGAGCTATGTAGCGGGGAGCTAGCAGGCTGGCTAAGCAAATAAAGGCAGCATGAGGCTGGCTTTAAGCACTAGCAGGCTAGCATGGTTAGCTAGCAGTCCTGTTCCACGTTAGCATGAGCAGGGGGTGTATCGAAGGTGTGGGCAGCCCGATACAGAAGGGAGCTAGCGAGTGAGGGCGGCAAGCTAGCGAGCTTATCAGCACTGACCGAACTCTGAAACCTTTCACATCCGGCGGAGGCCAATCCGAGGATATGTCCTCCTGCGGACAGTTAAGTGATAAGGTTCTTGTTGTGAGATGCAAGGTCGAAGCTGTGAGCTCAGTTTGGATGATTGCGAGAAGCAAATGTCAACTGAGAAGTAGTAGCACTGTAACATCCGATATGCTCTTACAGGAGGGCGGTGCCTCCTGTAGCCTTGGACACACTACTGTCTGTCAGCCAGACTTGGTGCAATTGGATGCTTCTGAGGAGTCATGGCCAGATGTCATTCCTCATAGGTAGATCTCGAACACGAGAAGATGAAAGAAAACCCATCCCGATTAATTGTGCTTTATGTCTGTGTTTTTTAAAATCATTAAATACATGCTAAGAGATGACAAATCCACTGAAAAACATTTGTATGCTTATAAAAGCGCTAAGTAGTAGCCTACAATTAAAAGGGAAACTTGAAGTGGCTTCAGAAAGAGCGGTATTCTACGAAAAGTGGTAGCCACTGACATTATGGTCTATCACAGCATACTGAGTGCATTGAACTATGAGTTAGCCAAGAAATAATACATACATGATCAAAATGCAAAAATTACATAAAATCTTGTTAAATTAGGCTTATGTATTATTTTAGATTCATACAGTCGTCATCTTTGTAAATAACATTTATCATATTCATCCTCACCACTTCGCCTTAATCAGCAGCATAGCATTTGAAACATAATTTAAGAACAAATTAAATATAGCTATTCTCGTTTTTTTAATTTATGTTGGCCTATTTATTTTTCATATGCGATTAGCCATCATCAGCACCATCATCATGCAAAGACAGAAATACTATTACGACTAATAACATTTTTAATGATATTAGGCTATTAGTACCAATATGAGAATGTATTCAAAATAATATGCTGGAATCATTGATTTGTTTTTTTTTCTGTACAGTGTTTGATCAGTGTTTTGGGTACTCTTCACTGATATATATATATATATATATATACACACAGTATATATGTGTGTGTACATTCACTGGCTTCCCACCTGTTAATAGAATAAAAGCTACACTCCTCTGCTACTTACATAGAATCGTTCAGTGCTTAGCCAATCCCTAACATGTTCGTTTTACTGTACTGTATATGAAATGTGTTAATTTAGCAAACAATATTAAGCAGCAGAAACTTCATAGTACAGTAGCTCTCACGAGTTGGTCACAAGACATCTGTTCAGTTCGCAACAGGTTTTCCTCACACCACGACTTCGTCTGTTGGCATGCCCCTTGTTTTTTTTTCATCCTTGCCTGTTCCCGGTCCCTTGGGCACCTCGCAGGCTCGATTATACAACATATCATTATACAGCTGTGGCCCATAACATGTATTGGCAAAGGATTTTGTACCTCATCAAGTCTCCATGATGTCGAGATTGGGCTTCATCTTTCTGTTAGTATTGCTTCCTTTGCCATTGATTTTTAACTTTAAAATCCCATTTATACATAATTTCCCCACATATTAAATCACTGGGTATGCCAACCTACAAATTGCCCTTTAAAGGCAATCTTTACCAAACAGCATGCCGAGAACACACTCCAGTTGGGTTGGTTCCAAGCGGGCTTCCGGGGCAGAGGAAGGGGGCGGATAAGAAGCAGCGGTGCAGATAAGCATCAGGTGCAGAAAAAAGGGACAAATGAAGAGTGAGGTAGTGGCAGCCACATGTTGAAAATGAAAGGATGCAGCAGGAAAAAGGGAACAGGTTGGTGTAAATGGGGCACCATCAGTCTCTGGGCAGAGGCATCCCAGGAAATTACAAGAGCTACAGTGACTGGCCAAGACACTAGCATGCTTGGTTGCTGTCGGCGACCACTATGCCTGGGCCCAGTCACCATTAAGCAATAGTTCTTCCAAGCGGATATCACAGAACCCTGGATTCTGGTCCTGGATACCCTAACCAACTTTTGAGTGTAATTCCAGGTAACACTTATTGCCTCTCATCCATGTGCCAGTAGCTGATGCCGGCACTGTGATAAAGTGAAGGTATAGGAGGAGGAGTGGACGGAGTGTGGCACAGTGGGTAAGGAACTGGGCTTGTAACCGAAAGGTCGCAGGTTCGATTCCCGGGTAGGGCACTGCCGTTGTACCCTTGAGCAAGGTACTTAACCGAAATTGCTTCAGTATATATCCAGCTGTATAAAATGGATACAATGTAAAAAAATGCTATGTAAAAGTTGTGTAAGTCGCTCTGGATAAGAGCGTCTGCTAAATGCCTGTAATGTAATGTAATGTAATGAGTGGAGGAGAGAACAAAGGCCTGCACAAGAGTAGCCACAGATAGCTCTGCTCTAGTCCTGATTTGCTGTTTGATCTCTCCATAGGAGTAAAAAAAGTCTTAGCCAATCAGTGGGACTAATCTGATATTGCACCAGGACCTACTGTATTGCAGATAGAAGGACCCCAGTGTAGACACAAACCACATGCAGCTCATGGTGCCCCAGAGTCTACAGTTAATCCACAGCATGCCAGGGTTCCGGACCTTTGGGGTGAACAAGACCCAGAACCATCTCCAAAAGCATTTCAACTGAGGCCAGTGCAAGAGAGACGTTCATAATAACTGCTGCAATGCCTACACAGCCAAGAAGGGGCCTGGGGCCAAATCAAGACACCTCTTCACCAGTTGAGCAGCAAGGTACCAATGAAGATGGTGGCGGTGAATGTCCAGGGGCCATCTCCTGTTATTGACGGGGAATTGCATTGTGTTAGTAACCATAGACTAATTCATCAAGTGCTTGGAAGCATAAAAGATTCCCTCCCAGGAAGCATCAATGCTGGCAGATAGCCTGGTCTCCGGCATGTTCTCAAAGTTCAGGATCCCATAAGAGCTTCACAGAAACCAGGGGAGGAACTGGAGCCAAGTCTGCTGCCTCCTCTACAACAGAAAGATCCACACCACTACAAACCTCTACCCCCAAAGTGACAGCCTGGTTGAGTGGTTCAACTGCATGCTAGCAACACAGCTAGTGCTGCTTACCTCTCACCTGCACCTGCCCTTGGATCTCCTGGCCAATCACTGAGCTGCACAGGAGTCCGCAGGTGCTAATGTTAAAGAGAGAGCTCCAGCGGACATGGACCTGAAGGTTAGCTGGCCCACATCCAACAGTCTACCCACCTGCCCAGGCCTTGAACAAATTCATGAGCTACAGCCAGTGCTGCATTCAAAAAAACCTGTGCCAGTCATATATACTAAGAGATGTGATCTGTGACTACAACCCCCGCCTGCGGAAAGGCCGGTCACCAAAGCTGGGTAGCGACTGTGAAGACTCCTGCACCATCCTCCAGCACATATCTGACAAGTTGGTCACCTCCAGCATTCCTGGTGGCTGGTGGTGCTTCATGTTGATTGCCTCGCACCCTAACAGGGGTCCTTGTCCTATAGTCAGCAGTTGCTACTCCCCAGTCCCAGCTATCAGCCAGTGTCCCCCAATTCCAGTCAGAGTATTGTTTTTTGGATCAGCAGTCACTGTCCCCCAGTTCTGCTGTCCTCCAGTTCCAGCACGCCATTGTCAGCACCTGGGCCAGCTCCTGCCTCACCTTCCACAACTGCTGCTGATGACTCCAGTGCCTCGACTGAGGCATGCATCAGCATCAGACACTGGCCTGTTAAGTGGATTTTTAAATAGCAAGGACTACCACCAGTAAAGGATGCAGCAAGGTCGTTGCTAGTTTTTAATAGGGGAGTAGTGTCACAGTTGCTAGTGGAGTTATGTGTACCAGCAAAGTTACATGTAATGTTAATGCTAGTAATGTTACATGTGTACTGTTGCGCAGCTATATTCTATAAGTAGAGAAAAGACATACAATCGAACAAACTAAGACCAAAAAAGGAACACAAACAGATTAGTGATGTATGCCCAAAATACTTGTAAGAGAGGACAATGGTACCAGTAAAACTGTTAAGCAGACTGTGGGAAAAACTGGCCCCAGCCTGGGCCAGAAGCGCTGGGTTTTCTCCTCACACTGTTGAATTCTTCAAAATATACACTTCACAGAGTCTGATGCAACTTGATTCATTGCAGGTGATTCAAAGAACCCGAGCTGATCTGCGCATATCAAATACAAACACTCTCCAAGCATTCCACAAGACACTTCACAAAAAACACAAAAGACACACACACACACACAAAACACAGACAAGACACACAAGACACACTGAATTCCGCTGGGGCCAAACACTCCCTTGTTTTGGCCCCAGGGGAATTCCTAGCTTGTTAGCTCCTCCTGTTGTGGAGCTTACGCTTGGCCGTTCCCATATGCTTACATCATTTTACTTGACTCTTTCCCATACACCATTGTTTCTCATTTTCTGCCCAGATTTTACACCATTATTTCCAAGCCCTCTTCCTATCTTATATAAAAAATAAGTGCTCACTTCCCCTTTCTTACGTAAGACAGGAGTTCACCTCATCCAGCCCCTACCGGTTTTATCACTCATGACATGGTCTGTTTGAAATTATAGGATGTTGGCCATGTTTACATTATAGGAGATTGTGCTTACATTATATGAAGGTTTCTGCTGGTTTTATAATTTGACGATGGTCTGACCCCTCCAACTCTACAAGTAATAAGTAATGTTAATGCAGCGATATGATCATCATAGTGGTGATGGCTGTAAGCTTAAGTGCACTTCCCTTCCACAAGACTCTCTGTGAATGTTTCTTTGGACTTCCCTTAAATGCAATCCTAAGCAAGCCTTCTATTTCACGCACTTCCCTTTGTATGTCATATTTATAGATTTGTTTATATTCATAATTTAGGAAGAAATAAAGTGCCACAAATGCAACTGTCTAGGCAAAAAAGCAAAAATGAATTTGTTCTTTTTTAGTTTGCAATGAAATACTGAGAGAACGCATATATAAAACAGGTTAAACTATACATGTCCTGGATCAAAAACTCCTTGACCACAAGTGCGTAAAATCTAAGAGTGGATATGCAGAACTGCTAAAGATCTATGAAGCAAAATGTAAGCAGTGTACCCACTGTCTATCCAAAATGTCTAAATTATGCAGTTGTAAATCACATTATCATGTATTTCACTACAAATTAACTGCTTTGACTCGAGAAACTCACTTTTGCATAATTTTCAAGTGGAAATTACAAGTTTTCCATCAGTACAGTGGTCCAAAATATCTATGGGCCCAGAAACATATTCGAAATCTCTCCAAAATTGAATAAAATGCTTTTGTCCATTATAAAACATATAGATGTGCCCCTTATGAAGGTTTAAGATTAAGAAACTTTGCTATCAGATTTAAAAAATAATGCTAAATATTGTCACACAATGCGGTACAGTACCTAAATGTGTAATAATTAACTCTTGTATGTATTTCTATACTCTGTTCTCTGTATGTTTTCTTTTATGGGGATGGGACGACATGAAAACAATTTTCAACCGTCCACCATGTTTTGGCAGTGTTCCAACTCTCACGTCATCACTGTTTTATTCATTTTTGGAGAGATTTTGGATGTTTCTGGACCCCTAGATATTTTAGACCACTTTACTGACGGAAAGCTTGTAATTCCCACTTGAAAATGATGCAACAGTGAGTGTCTTGAGTCAAAACAGTTGATTTTCTAGTGAAATATATGAATATGTTGTGATTTACAGCAATGCATAATTTAGACATTTTGGATAGATTTGGAGACGCTGGGTACACTGCTTAGTTTTTGCTTGATAGATTTGCTTTAGTAGTTCTACATATCCATCCTTAGATTTTATGAACTTGTGGTCAAGAAGTTTTTGATCCATGACGTGTAGTTTAACCTGCTATATATATGCAATCTCTCAGTATTTTATTGCAAACTAAAAAAGAGCAAATTCATTTTTGATTTGTTTGCCTAGTCAATTGCATTTGTGGCACTTTATTTCTTCCAGAATTATGAATATAAACTAATCTAAGTTAGTATTGTAAATGGGACAAATGTTTTGCTTCTTTTAAGCCATTTTTCAAGTCTCCGCGGTGTTCACATCTGGAGTTATAATAAAGCTTTAAATAGGGTACCCCCTAAATGGGCAAGGACTGGCCAGATTTGGCATGTGCGCTAAGGGGTTAAACAGCTACTTAGCTTGTTAACTGTTTAGTTGGTAAGAGTGCTGTGTGAACAAAGGCATAACCGATTTAGCAAACAACCCTACTGTAGGTTAGGCTACTCCCAAAACATCCTATCTACACTCACAGGCCATTTAATTAGGTACACCTGTTCAACTGCTCGTTAACGTAAATATCTAATCAGTCAATCACGTGGCAGCAAATCAATGCATTTAGGCATGTAGGCATGGTCAAGACGATCTGCTGAAGTTCAAACCAAGCATCAGAATGGGGAAGAAAGGTGATTTAAGTGACTTTGAACGTGGCACGGTTGTTGGTGCCAGACAGGCTGGTTTGAGTATTTCAGAAACTGCTGATCTACTGGGATTTTCACACACAACCATCTCTAGGGTTTACAGAGAATGGTCCGAAAAAGAGGAAATATCCAGTGAGCGGCAGTTCTCTGGGCGAAAATGCTTTGTTGATGGCAGAAGTCAGAGGACAATGGCCAGACTGGTTCAAGCTGATAGATAAAATAAAGTGGCCGGTGAGTGCATATCGATAAAATACTTTTTATATTCATATGCTATAGACTAACAACACTTAACCTGAGATATGCACCCATAATTTTATTGTGTATAAAATAACATTGGAATTGCTTTTATAACCATTAGCTTGCATTACCTAGCTATAGAGCTGGTTAGCATGTATGCAAAAGGGTAATAGATGGTGTTCCCCCTTAAGTAAATATTCTGACAACATGTAACTTGAGATTTTCTGTCTTCAGAAATATTAGTCATATCAAAGCATTTGAAACTTTTATTATTAAGCATAAGGTAAAAACACCAAGGCAAGAACTGCTAGCTAGCTAAGCTAGCAAAATGCATAACCTTTAGCTAACAAAGTTAGTGAGCTATTTAGCTGTACCCACAGTTCTGTAAATGTGTGGTCTGAGAAGAAAATGAAGCCACTGTGCAGATAGGCCCCGTCACGTGATGAAACTATGAAGCTACTCTGGTTGTCTCAAGACCCTGTTACAAATCTCATTGGTTTTGTTCTTAACAGTATGCCTAGTCAACACAGAATAGTGATTTGGTCATATTTCTTTCTGTTCTGCTCAGCGTAGAAAATTTTTTTGATCCAGGAAAAATTGAAAATGTTTGCTTCGATTGATTACCACAATGTGAGCTTTTGGCACATAATTTGCGCTCGAGCAAGTTCAGTAAATTTCTACAACACTCATTGGGTTGGCACGTACGCCCCATACCTATACAGCACCGAGTGTTTGGCACTTTTCAGGGTTTCCTACAGAAATAACCACAATGACCAGACTCTCAGTCCTTAAAAACATTAACTTCTGTACCTTCTGACCCCATTTCAACAAACAGAATTCACAAACTTCACATGTCCATACACTAAAGCCCCACACTTTAAAAACTTTAAAAAAACAAATTTAGCATTTTTTCCTTCTTCTTCTTCCTTGTTTTCCTGCCTGATTACATCATCGCAAACACTCCAAGCCCACAAAGACTCTCCCCATGGGACATTTAGGTACATCAGCCAATAAAAATATCGAATACATCCACAAAATAGGCATACATAGAAGTTTACTAATTAAAATTTGCAGACAAATTTGCTAAAATGTGTGTTTTCTTTAATAGTATCTTACCAGTTACCAGTTAGGACTCAAGCAAACCTCTCACTCATTACACTGCCTTGCTAGGTAACTAAAAATGAAACACTTAAAGTATTGCTTTTGCATCCGTATAATCTTTGCGGGAAACTAATTTATATTTCTGAAATACAAATAAAATATACCCACACTTTAGACAGTTTTGCTTTCTGTATTTTGATTGAGTTTCACATTAGCTACCTTGCTAAGGAGACAACCGACTGAGTGTATAACGTTACTACTGACGGCTCTTAAATTAAGCACTAAAATCAGTGTTGCACTATGGTCCGGTGGGTAACATTACCGGTCGTATAGAAACTGGCGCAAGATAATGACTTCATTATGGCAGGGACATCAATTTTCTTTAAGTTATACGGTCACATTGTGCCAGTACTGGTAACTACATTTTAACTAGGCTACTGTACCTACCTTGCAATGCCACGTTTCTAAATTAATGTGAGCTAACCCTATATATCCTCTACTGACAAACAAACAATTAGTAGCCTTGTTATGTACAATAGCCCATTAAACTTCCAACACTTCCATTGACAAGTATGACATACACTTTCATTTATTTGCTATTCATGGTAAAGGAAAAATGATGTAATCCTTGCCTATGTGTTTCTTATATGAATTAGTATTATCACGAACTCATAACAAACGTAGTAGAAAAAGAAATGATATCTGATGAAAAACACGTTTTCAATGTGCAAAAATGCCAAGTAACTCACACATACAAAGCACTCTCTTTAAGTAATTAATTCCAATCTAGGCCAATCTTGACATCAAAATTGCAACCCTAGCAACCACCTACTACATGCTAGCAATCTCCTAGGAACACCTTATCAACTAACAAGCAAGACTGTACCAACCACCTACTATACCCTGGCAACCACCTAGTACATCCAAGTGGCTGCCCAGTAAGGCCCTAGAATTTACCGAGACACTAGCAATCAACTAGTAAGACCCTAGTAAATATCTAGTAAAGGGGTTCTCAACCGATTTTTTATTTTAGAACAAGTAAATCAGACTTACAGGTCAATCATATAACTTTGACCTGGATTATATATATTTTTAAATTATCAATTTAATTGAATCATTAAAAACAACAATTTAGAAAAACACTTAAATAAAAATAATAGGTGCTCCTTTAGATGAGAGGGTTTCATCGCCTTACTTGAAAAAACCTTCTCACAGACTATGCATAGAGGTAGCTGTGGGATGGACGGAGACTGAATAAACCCGAACTGTAAGTACACACACAAAAAAAAGAAAAAATCCACTGGACAGTGGCAGCACACAATGTTAAAGATAGACTAATTAAGACACACTAATTAAGTTGAAGATGTCACATATACTTAATTGCATACAATATGCCTATAATTTTAATACTACTTAATAAAATTGTGTACAATCACTAGCCAACATTTGTGTCTGTGTTTGTGTGTGTGTGTGTGTAGTAGAACTCTATATCTAGTGTTGTGCAGAGCTACTAGCTTGACTAGCCTGTGTTTTCCAATAGGCTACCATGTGTGCAGTTTCTGTTTCTAAAACAAAGCATGATTGTAGGCTAGCTGTATTGGCATAAAAATAAAATTGTTAGATGAACATCATTTGTGGACAAACTGAATCCCAGTTTAGATTTAAAACACTATTGTCCATCGAATATTGAATGCAAACTAAAATGAACTACATCATGTCATGACCACGATTGCCCTGCGCCAATTGCGTTGGAAGTTTGTCACTATCACGTAAAAATATAAGCCAATTAAAGCCGCAAGCGGCGTTGGGAGGGGTCCAAGCATTGGCACCATTGCGCCCCCTATGGAGCGATTTTAAAATGGCTTTGTCCTCATGATCATATGCCTTCACCCAACATAGCTACTGAATATCACGGTGATTGTATAAAATATTGATGACTTATGGCCAATTTTGTGCTAAGAGATGCTGTCGGATAAAACTGAAATGATACTTGAAACTTAAACGATGCTAATTCGATACCGAGTATCTAACGATACTGAAATTACCTTAATAGATCAGAAACGTCCACAAGGGTTGCCCTCATTTTCGAATTTGCGGATTATTAAAAACCTGGTTTATTAACAACCTTTGAGTTGAAGCCTGTTCAACATATCAATAAGCATAGGCCTATAGTGTTACAACACTAAACAACAGAGAAATATATCAAATATATTTCAAAAATTAAACAGTTGTAAACTAAATAATCTTTAAAACAGGTTTTTCACCTATAAATAGATTTAAACACTGCATATTTAAATAACAATACAGCATCTATCTATAATAAAATATTTGCAAATTGGAACACCTATTGCTACTGACGTGAACTGAGTCAAAGCTTGCGCTGTATCAAGAAGCTGAGTAAACAAGCGCAAGTCACCTCACTTGGCAACCATAGTTGCTACTGCCTTACAGCGAAGATTCTGACAAATTACACTTTTCATCCTCTCAATCAGTAATGCGGGAGACAATTTTCCCTGGCATTTGACTCAAAACTACCGAACGTCGGAACATTCTAATACCGAACCGTTTCTTATTTTTGTGTTTTTTTAAGTACCGAGAAAGTGCTGAAGTTTTGGTATACCGTGCAACACTACGTCAGACACATATTCCAATCCATTGCTCAGCTTAGCAGAGAATGCACATTTCAGAGCGCCACAGAGACATAGAATAATAACACATGAATGCACATTTCAAATAATAAATACGACACTGAGAAAAAACGGAAAAAAGACGAAATATCAACTCGCGATCTGCGTGCTGCGCGCAAAGTAGCCAACCGTTTTATTTATTTAGACATTGGCAGATAAGAAAAATTTTGGTTACGCTGACCTATAAAACGCTATTCCAAAAGCAAAATCAGACATGTTATACATCGTTAGAAAGCTTATACTCTCACCTACTGAATAAATGATTTGTCAATCAAGCCAAATTTTACTAAAAAGGGCGACAACGCCGTAAGCAACAGGTGTGGTATTACGCACAGATATTATTGAAGATAGCCGACCCAGGCGTGACAGATGCGCGTATATTTCGCAAACGGATTGTCCAAGACAATATATGACCACTCATTCGCAAAAGGGACATCTCTACGTGTAAAACCAATGGTAAGATTGTATATTTATTCAATGTTTAGTCCCAGATATTGACTGTAGAATGACATGGTATAATTTTTTTTAAAAGTTAGTCTAGCTTATTTCGTTATTCAGTGAGCAGCGTTTTCACTGCTGTATTGGCATATTTTAGGGCTAACGTCAGGTTTATCTTGTTGCTACGGAATATTGCATTACATTACAGGCATTTGGCAGACGCTCCTATCCAGAGCGACGTAGGCTACAACAAAATGTATAACCATAACCAGGAACAAGTGTGTCGAAAACCCTAGAGGGCAGTAGCCTACCGTTCTAAGTGCAGGGAACAACCGCATAGTTCAACTTGGACCCTGTAGGTTAAACTGATTAACACTAACACAAAAAAGAACAGCAACAATGCAGTCTAAATACAAGCAACAGTTAAGACGAGTTAAGTCACCTACGAAACAACTACCTAGTTACAACCCTAAGCTTACAGTCAACTTAGAGATTAAATTGAGAATACGATTTACAGCATAAATTGCGTCTTTTGTTTATATTCAATATTAGAAATTGCAGCGAGAAACTGCAGCTGTAGACACAATATAGTTTATGATATGGTAGCAACAGAACGAAGCGGACTACATATGTATTACCGTCATTGTTATATTATACCAGCGTGTTTTCGCGCGTTTGCACAGAAACTGAAAACCTACCAATAAAATGGTTTAGCTATTTCTCACCATAATGACAGATTTAAAGACTTAACCAACTCACCCGATACTGTCTTCAAATGGATCCATGCCAAAAAAAGTAATTATTCATCCTCTCAAAACGCTTTTACGAACAAACTTTTGGTATCGTAGCACGCACTCTGGGTGGCACTGAATTCCATTCCTTCCCCGACGTTCAGACCTTCCCCTCACTGATAAAAACTAGACCCTACAGTGTCGGATTACTTGCGTCGCCATGGATGTCGCTTGCCGTAAAGAAGTTTACTCGATGTCGTAACACTTAGAATTTGCAGCAACAGCTCTTCCGCACCCCACCTAATAAAAAAGTCAAAATGGCGGGCAAACCATATGGCGGACATAGGTGGTCCCAATAGCAAAGTTGTAGAGCACATTCAGATGCATCGGTCGATGAAGTTTTGTGTTGATCGGACTTATGGTGTGGCAGTTATAGCCTTTAAAAGTATGATCCTTTGTTATAGCGACACCATCTGGGCGACATAGGTGATTTTTCGTGGCTGAGTAGTGGGGGGCCATAGGAACCCACCTACCAAAGTTGGTTTGTCTACAACTTATGGTTGCTGAGCCTCAGACATTTTAGTGGAGAAAACTGCCATGCCCCAACGAAAAAGTCTAAATGGCGGGCAAACAATATGGCGTACATAGGTGGTGCCAATGGAAAAGTTGTAGAGCACGTTCAGAGGCATAGGTCGATGAAGTTTTGTGTTGATCTAACTTATGGTGTGGGAGTTATGGCCTTTTACGCATTACCCTTTGTTATAGTGCCACCATCTGGCCGACATAGGTGATTTTTAGTGCCTGAGTAGTGGGGGGCCATAGGAACCCACCTGCCAAATTTGGTTGCTCTAGGACTTATGGTTGCTGAGCCTCAGACACTTTTAGCGGAGAAAAATAATAATAATTAAAGCCGCAAGCGGCGTTGGGAGGGGTCCAAGCATTGGCACCATCGCGCCCCCTATGGAGCGATTTTAAAATGGCTTTGTCCTCTTGATCATATGCCATCACCCAACATATCTACTGAATATCATGATGATCGTATAAAATATTGATGACTTATGGCAAATTTTGTGCTAAGAGACGCTGTCAGATGACTTAGTTACGTCGCCATGGATATGTCCTGGCCGCTTCCCGCGAAGGCCTTTACTATGTCGTAACACTTAGATGGCATGTCGTAACACTTAGATGGTCCGGCGTGTATGCACAGCTGCAGTGTTTCTGTGCCGCAACTAAAAAAGGCGTCACACTAGTAATGTCACGATACCAAAATTTTGACTTTGATAGTGATACCAGGTTTAGTATTACGATACTCAATACTGAAATGATACTTGAAAAATAAACAATGTTAATTCGATACTCGGTACCTAACGATACTGAAATTACTTTAATAGATGAGAAATGTAATGTCCACAAGGGCTGACCTCATTTTCGAATTCATGGTTTATTAACTACCTGGTTCATTAACAACCTTTAAGTTGAAGCCTCTTCAACATATTAATATGCATAGGCCTATAGTGTTACAACACTGAACAATAGAAAAATATGTTAAATATATTTCAAAAATTAAACAGTTGTAAACTAAATAATATTTACAACAGGTCTTTCACCTTTAAATAGATTTAAAAACAGTATATTTTAATAACAATGCAGCATCTATATATAATAAAATATTTCCAAATTGGAACACCTATTGCTACTGAAGTGAACTGAGTCAAAGCTTGCGCTGTATCAAGGAGCTGAGTGCAAGCACAAGTCACCTCACTTGGCAACCTTAGTTGCTACTGCCTTCTAGCGAAGATTCTGACAAATTACACTTTTCATCCTCTCAATCAGTAATGCGGGAGACAATTTTCCCTGGCTTTTACATTTGACTCAAACTACCGAACGTCGGAATATTCTAATACCGAAGCGTTTCTTTTTTTTTTTTTTTTAAGTACCGAGAAAGTGCTGAAGTTTTGGTATACCGTGCAACACTACGTCAGACACATATTCCAATCCATTGCTCAGCTTAGCAGAGAATGCACATTTCAGAGCGCCACAGAGACAGATAGAATAATAACACATAAATGCACATTTCAAATAATAAATACGACATTGAGAAAAAACGGAAATAAAAGACGTAATATCAACTCGCGATCTGAGTGCTGCGCGCAAAGTAGTCTACCGTTTTATTTATTTAGACATTGGCAGATAAGATAAATTTTGGTTACGCTGACCTATAAAACGCTATTCCAAAAGCAAAATCAGACATGTTATACATCGTTAGAAAGCTTATACTCTCACCTACTGAATAAATGAATTGTCAATCAAGCCAAATTGCACTAAAAAGGGCGACAACGCCGTAAGCAACAGGTGTGGTATTAAGCACAGCTGTTATTGAAGATAGCCGACCCTGGCGTCACAGATGCGCGTATATTTCGCAAACGGATTGTCCAAGACAATATATGACCACTCATTCGCAAAAGGGACATCTCTACGCGTAAAACCAGTGGTAAGAATTTATATTAATTCGATGTTTAGTCCCAGATATTGAATGTAGAATGACATGGCATAATTTTAAAAAACTTTGTCTCGTTTATTTCCTTATTCAGTGAGCAGCGTTTTCACTGCTATATTGGCATATTTTAGGGCTAACGTCGGGTTTATCTTGTTGCTACGGAATATTACATTACATTCCATTACAATACAGGCATTTGGCAGACGCTCTTATCCAGAGTGACGTACAACAATAACCAGGAACAAGTGTGTCGAAAACCCTAGAGAGAAATGCCGTTCCAAGTGCAGGGAACAACCGTTAGTTCAACTTGGACCCTGTAGGTTAAACTGATTAACACTAACACAAACAAGAACAGCAACAACGCAGTCTATGCAAAAATACAAGCAATAGTTAAGACGAGTGCATTAACTAAGTCACCAACGAAACAGCTAACTAGTTACAACCCTAAGCTTACAGTCAATTTAGAGATTAAATTGAGAAAACAATTTCTGTCAGCATAATGACGGATTTAAAGACTAAACGAACTCACCCGATATTGTCTTCAAATGGACCGTATTATTTATTTAGACATTGGCAGACTACAGCATAAATTGCGTCTTTTGTTTATATTCAATATTAGAAATTGCAGCGAGAAACTGCAGCTGTAGACACAAGATAGTTTGTTATGTTATGGTAGCAACGGCACGAAGCGGACTATATGCATTACCGTCATTGTTTCATTGGACCAGCGTGTTTTCGTGCGTTTGCACAAAAACTCAGAACCTATCAATAAAATGGTTTAGCTATTTCTCAGCATAATGACAGATTCAAAGACTAAACGAATTCACCCGATACTGTCTCCAAATAATGTCTGGCACTGTCTTCCACTGCTTCCCCGACGTTCAGACCGTCCCCTCACTGATAAAAACTAGACCCTACGGTGTCGGATTACTTGCGTCGCCATGGATGTCGCTTGCCGTAAAGAAGTTTACTAGATGTCGTAATCGTTTAGATTTGGAGCCACAGCTCTTCCGCACCCCACCTAATAAAAAAGTCCAAATGGCAGGCAAACAATATGGCGGAGATATGTAGCCCCAACAGCAAAGTTGTAGAGCACATTCACATGCGTCGGTCTATGAAGTTTTGTGTTGATCTGATTTACGGTGTGGGAGTTATGACCTTTTAGGCAAAATCCTTTGTTATAGCGCCACCATCTGGCCGACATAGGTGATTTTTAGTGCCTGAGTAGTGGGGGGCCATAGGAACCCACCTGCCAAATTTGGTTGCTCTAGGACTTAAGGTTGCTGAGCCTCAGACATTTTAGCAGAGAAAGCTTCCACGCCCCAACGTAAAAGTTAAAATGGCGGGCAAACAATATGGCGGACATGGGTGGTGCCAATGGCAAAGTTGTAGAGCACGTTCAGATGCATAGGTCGATGAAGTTTTGTGTTGATCTAACTTATGGTGTGGGAGTTATGGCCTTTTATGCAAAACCCTTTGTTATAGCGCCACCATCTGGCTGACATAGGTGATTTTTAGTGCCTGAGTAATGGGGGGCCATAGGAACCCACCTGCCAAATTTGGTTGCTCTACGACTTATGGTTGCTGAGCCTCACACACTTTTAGCGGAGAAAAATAATAAGAATAATAATAATAATAATAATAATCCTAACAAAAACAATAGGGTTCCACCAGCTTCGCTGCTTGGACCCCTAATTAAAGCCGCAAGCGGCGTTGGGAGGGGTCCAAGCATTGGCACCGTCGCGCCCCCTATGGGGCGATTTTAAAATGGCTTTTTCCTCATGATCATATGCCTTCACCCAACATATCTACTGAATATCATGATGATCGTATAAAATATTGATGACTTATGATCAATTTTGTGCTAAGCGACGCTGTCGGATGACTTAGTTGCGTCGCCATAGATGTGTCCTGCCGCTTCCCGTAAAGGCCTTTACTATATCGTAACGCTTAGATGGGATGTCGTAACACATATATGGCCCGGTGTGTATGTACAGCTGCAGCGCTTCTATGCTGTAACTAAAAAAGGCGTCACACTAGTGTTGTCACAATACCAAAATTTTGACTTTCATACCGATACCAGGTTTAGTATCATGATACTCAATACTGAGATGATACGTGAAACTTAAACGATGCTAATTCGATACTCGGTACCTAACTATACTGAAATTACCTTAATAGATGAGAAACGTAATGTCCACAAAGGTTGGCGTCATTTTCGAATTCATGGTTTATTAACAACCTGGTTCATTAACAACCTTTAAGTTGAAGCCTCTGCAACATATTAATATGCATAGGCCTAAAGTGTTACAACACTGAGCAATAGAAAAATATATTAAATATATTTCAAAAATTAAACAGTTGTAAACTAAATAATCTTTAAAACAGGTCTTTCACCTTTAAATAGATTTAAAACCAGCATATTTTAATAACAATACAGCATCTATCTATAATAAAATATTTCCAAATTGGAACACCTATTGCTACTGAAGTGAACTGAGTCAAAGCTTGCGCTGTATCAAGGAGCTGAGTGCACAAGCGCCAGTCATCTCACTTGACAACCTTAGTTGCTACTGCTATCTAGCGATGATTCTGACAAATTACACCTTTCATCCTCTCAATCAGTAATGCGTGAGACACATTTCCCTGGCTTTTACATTTGACACAAAACTACCGAACATCGGAAAATTCTAATACCGAACAATTTCTTTTTTAAGGACCGAAAAAGTGCTGAAGTTTCGGTATACGGTGAAACACTACGTCAGACACGTATTCCAATACATTGCTCAGCTTAGCAGAGAATGCACATTTCAGAGCGCCTCAGAGAGAGATAGAATAATAACACATAAATACACATTTCAAATAATAAATACGACATTGAGAAAAAACGAAACAAAAGACGAGATATCAAGTCGCGACCTACGCGCAGAGCAGCCTACCGTTTTATTTATGTAGACACTGGCATACAAGAACATTTTCGGTTACGCTGACCTATAAAACGCTATTCCAAAAGCAAAAACAGACATGTTATACATCGTTAGAAAGCTGATACTCTCACCTACTGAATAAACGAATAGTCAGTCAAGCCAAATTGCACTAAAAAGGGCGACAACGCCGTAAGCAACAGGTGTGGTATTACGCACAGCTATTTATGAAGATAGCCCAGGCGTCTATATTTCTCAAACGGATTGTCCAAGACAATATATGACCACTCATTCGCAAAAGGGACAACTGTACGCGTAAAACCAGAAGTAAGATTGTATATTTATTCAATGTTTAGTCCCAGATATTGAATGTAGAATGACATGGCATAATTTTGAAATAATAACACGTAAATACGCATTTCAAATAATAAAGACGACATTGTGAAAAAACGAAACAAAAGACGAAATATCAACTCGCGACCTGCGTGCTGGCCGCAGAGCAGCGTACCGTTTTATTTATTTAGACATTGGCAGATGAGAACATTTTCGGTTACGCTGACCTATAAAACGCTATTCCAAAAGCAAAATCAGACATGTTATACATCGTTAGAAAGCTTACACTCTCACCTACGGAATAAATGAGTTGTCAATCAAGCCAAATTGCACTAAAAAGGGCGACAACGCCGTAAGAAACAAGTGTGGTATTACACACAGCTATTTATGAAGACAGCCGACCCAGGCGTCACATATGCGCGTATTTTTCACAAACGGATTGTCCAAGACAATATATGACCACTCATTCGCAAAAGGGACATCTACGCGTAAAACCAATGGTAAGATTGTATATTTATTCAATGTTTAGTCCCAGATATTGACTGTAGAATGACATGGTATAATTAAAAGAAAAATCGTCTCGTTTATTTCGTTAGTCACTGAGCAGCATTTTCACTGCTGTATTGGCATATTTTAGGGCTAATGTCGGGTTTATCTTGTTGCTACGGAATATTGCATTACATTACATTACAGGCATTTGGCAGACGCTCCTATCCAGAGCGACGTACAACAAAGTGTATAACCATAACCAGGAACAAGTGTGTCGAAAACCCTAGAGAGAAATGCCGTTCCAAGTGCAGGGAACAACCGTTAGTTCAACTTGGACCCTGTAGGTTAAACTGATTAACACTAACACAAACAAGAACAGCAACAACGCAGTCTATGCAAAAATACAAGCAATAGTTAAGACGAGTGCATTAACTAAGTCACCAACGAAACAGCTAACTAGTTACAACCCTAAGCTTACAGTCAATTTAGAGATTAAATTGAGAAAACAATTTCTCTCAGCATAATGACGGATTTAAAGACTAAACGAACTCACCCGATATTGTCTTCAAATGGCCCGTTTTATTTATTTAGACATTGGCAGAATACAGCATAAATCGCGTCTTTTGTTTATATTCAATATTAGAAATTGCAGCGAGAAACTGCAGCTGTAGACACAAGATAGTTTGTTATGTTATGGTAGCAACGGCACGAAGCGGACTATATGCATTACCGTCATTGTTTCATTGGACCAGCGTGTTTTCGCGCGTTTGCACAGAAACTCAGAACCTATCAATAAAATGGTTTAGCTATTTCTCAGCATAATGACAGATTCAAAGACTAAACGAACTCACCCGATACTGTCTTCAAATAATGTCTGGCACTGTCTTCCACTGCTTCCCCGACGTTCAGACCGTCCCCTCACTGATAAAAACTAGACCCTACGGTGTCGGATTACTTGCGTCGCCATGGATGTCGCTTGCCGTAAAGAAGTTTACTAGATGTCGTAATCGTTTAGATTTGGAGCCACAGCTCTTCCGCACCCCACCTAATAAAAAAGTCCAAATGGCAGGAAAACAATATGGCGGACATATGTAGCCCCAATAGCAAAGTTGTAGAGCACATTCACATGCGTCGGTCTATGAAGTTTTGTGTTGATCTGACTTACGGTGTGGGAGTTATGACCTTTTAGGCAAAACCCTTTGTTATAGCGCCACCATCTGGCCGACATAGGTGATTTTTAGTGCCTGAGTAGTGGGGGGCCATAGGAACCCACCTGCCAAATTTGGTTGCTCTAGGACTTAAGGTTGCTGAGCCTCAGACATTTTAGCAGAGAAAGCTTCCACACCCCAACGTAAAGGTTAAAATGGCGGGCAAACAATATGGCGGACATGGGTGGTGCCAATGGCAAAGTTGTAGAGCACATTCAGATGCATAGGTCGATGAAGTTTTGTGTTGATCTAACTTATGGTGTGGGAGTTATGGCCTTTTACGCAAAACCCTTTGTTATAGCGCCACCATCTGGCCGACATAGGTGATTTTTAGTGCCTGAGTAGTGGGGGGCCATAGGAACCCACCTGCCAAATTGGGTTGCTCTACGACTTATGGTTGATGAGCCTCAGACACTTTTAGCGGAGAAAAATAATAATAATAATAATAATTAAAGCCGCAAGCGGCGTTGGGAGGGGTCCAAGCATTGGCACCATCGCGCCCCCTATGGAGCGATTTTAAAATGGCTTTGTCCTCATGATCATATGCCTTCACCCCACATATCTACTGAATATCATGATGATCGTATGAAATATTGATGACTTATGGCCAATTTTGTGCTAAGACACGCTGTCGGATGACTTAGTTACGTCGCCATGGATATGTCCTGGCCGCTTCCCGTCAAGGCCTTTACTATGTCGTAACACTTAGATGGCTCGGTGTGTGTGTACAGCTGCAGCGCTTACATGCCGCAACTAAAAAAGGCGTCACACTAGTGTTGTCACGATACCAAAATTTTGACTTTGATACCGATGCCAGGTTTAGTATCATGATAATTGATACTGAAACAATACTGATTCAATACTCGGTACCTAACGATACTGAAATTACCTTAATTGGTCCGGCGTGTATGCACAGCTGCAGTGCTTCTGCGCCGCAACTAAAAAAGGCATCACACTAGTGTTGTCACAATACCAAAATTTTGACTTTGATACTGATACCACGATACTCAATACTGAAATGATACTTGAAACTTAAACGATGCTAATTCGATACTCGGTACCTAACGATACTGAAATTACCTTAATAGATGAGAAATGTAATGTCCACAAGGGTTGACCTCATTTTCGAATTCATGGTTTATTAACAACCTGGTTCATTAACAACCTTTAAGTTGAAGCCTCTGCAACATTTTAATATGCATAGGCCTATAGTGTTGCAACCCTGAACAATAGAAAAATATGTTAAATATATTTAAAAAATTAAACACTTGTAATGTAAATAATCTTTAAAACAGGTCTTTCACCTTTAAATAGATTTAAAAACAGCATATTTTAATAACAATACAGCATCTATCTAATAAAATATTTCCAAATTGGAACAGCTATTGCTACTGAAGTGAACTGAGTCAAAGCTTGCGCTGTATCAAGGAGCTGAGTGCACAAGCGCAAGTCACCTCACTTGGCAACCTTAGTTGCCACTGCCTTACAGCGAAGATTCTGACAAATTACACTTTTCATCCTCTCAATCAGTAATGCGAGAGACAATTTTCCCTGGCTTTTACATTTGGCTCAAAACTACCGAACGGCGGAATATTCTAATACCGAACCGTTTCTTTTTTTTTTTTTTTTTTTTTTTTAAGTACCGAGGAAGTGCTGAAGTTTTGGTATACCGTGCAACACAACGTCAGACACATATTCCAATCCATTGCTCAGCTTAGCAGAGAATGCACATTTCAGAGCGCCACAGAGACAGATAGAATAATAACACATGAATGCACATTTCAAATAATAAATACGACATTGAGAAAAAACGGAAAAGAAGACGTCATATCAACTCGCGATCTGCGTGCTGCGCGCAAAGTAGCCTACCGTTTTATTTATTTACACATTGGCAGATAAGAAAAAATTTGGTTACGCTGACCTATAAAACGCTATTCCAAAAGCAAAATCAGACATGTTATACATCGTTAGAGAGCTTATACTCTCACCTACTGAATAAATGAATTGTCAATCAAGCCAAATTGTACTAAAAAGGGCGACAACGCCGTAAGCAACAGGTGTGGTATTACGCACAGCTATTATTGAAGATAGCCGACCCAGGCGTGACAGATGCGCGTATGTTTCGCAAACGGATTGTCCAAGACAATATATGACCACTCATTCGCAAAAGGGACATCTCTACGCGTAAAACCAATGGTAAGATTGTATATGTACTCAATGTTTAGTCCCAGATATTGACTGTAGAGTGAGATGGTATAATTACAAAAAAATTTGTCTCGTTTATTTCGTTATTCGATAAGCAGCGTTTTCACTGCTGTATTGGCATATTTTAGGGCAAATGTCGGGTTTATCTTGTTGTTACGGAATATTACATTCCATTACATTACAGGCATTTGGCAGACGCTCTTATCCAGAGCTACGTACAACAAAGTGTATAACCACAACCAGGAACAAGTGTGTCGAAAACCCTAGAGGGCAGTAGCCTACCGTTTCAAGTGCAGGGATAGTTCAACTTGGACCCTGTAGGTGAAACTGATTAACACTAACACAAACAAGAACAGCAACAACGCAGTCTATGCAAAAATACAAGCAATAGTTAAGACGAGTTCAGACTAAGTAACCTACGAAACAACTACCTAGTTACAACCCCAAACTTACAGTTAATGTAGAGATAAAATTGAGAATACGATATCTCTCAGCATAATGACGGATTCAAAGACTAAACGAACTCACCCGATATTGTCTTCAAATGGATCCATGCCAAAGAAAAGTAATGAGTCATCCTCGCAAAAAGCTTTTACTAACAAACTTTTAGTAGCAAAAAATGAAATACCAACTCGCCATCGATGCTACCTACGCGCAGAGTACCGTGTTATTTATTCAGACACTGGCAACTACAGCAGAAATTGCGTCTTTTGCTTATATTCAATATTAGTAACTGCAGCGAGAAACAGCAGCTGTAGACACAAGATAGTTTATATTGTGGTAGCAACGGAACGAAGCAGACTACATACGTATTACCGTCATTGCTTCATTATACCAGCGTGTTTTCGCGCGTTTACACGAAACTCAAATACTATCAATAAAATGGTTTAGACTAAACGAACTCAGCAGATATTGTCTTCAAATGGATGCATGCTAAAGAAAAGTAATTATTAAGATTTTACTAACAAACTTTTGGTAGCCTAGCATGCACACTGGGTCGCACTGTCTTACAGTGCTTCCCCGACGTTCAGACCCTACCCTCACTGATGAAAAGTAACCTTACGGTGTCGGATTACTTGCGTCGCCATGGATGTCGCTTGCCGTAAAGAAGTTTACTCGATGTCGTAACACTTAGAATTTGGAGCTCCAGCTTTTCCGCACCCCACCTAATAAAAAAGTCCAAATGGCGGGGAAACCATATGGCGGACATAGGTGGTCCCAAAAGCAAAGTTGTAGAGCACATTCAGATGCATCGGTCGATGAAGTTTTGTGTTGATCGGACATATAGCGTGACAGTTATAGCCTTTAAAAGAGTGATCCTTTGTTATAGCGCCACCATCTGGGCGACATAGGAGATTTTTCGTGCGTGAGTAGTGGGGGGCCATAGGAACCCACCTACCAAAGTTGGTTGGTCTACAACTTATGGTTGCTGAGCTTCAGACATTTTAGTGGAGAAAACTGCCACGCCCCAACGAAAAAGTCTAAATGGCGGGCAAACAATATGGCGGACATAGGTAGTGCCAATGGCAAAGTTGTAGAGCACGTTCAGAGGCATAGGTCGATGAAGTTTTGTGTTGATCTAAGTTATGGTGTGGGAGTTATGGCCTTTTACGCAAAACCCTTTGTTATAGCGCCACCATTTGGCCGACATAGGTGATTTTTAGTGCCTGAGTAGTGGGGGGCCATAGGAACCCACCTGCCAAATTTGGTTGCTCTACGACTTATGGTTGCTGAGCCTCAGACACTTTTAGCGGAGAAAAATAATAAGAATAATCCTAACAAAAACAATAGGGTTCCACCAGCTTCGCTGCTTGGACCCCTAATTAAAGCCGCAAGCGGCGTTGGGAGGGGTCCAAGCATTGGCACCATCGCGACCCCTGTGGAGCGATTTTAAAAAGGCTTTTTCCTCATGATCATATGCCTTAACCCAACATATCTACTGAATATCATGATGATTGTATAAAATATTGATGACTTAAGACCAATTTTGTGCTAAAAGACGCTGTGGGATGACTTAGTTGCGTCGCCATGGATGTGTCCTGGCCGTTTCACGTGAAGGCCTTTACTATGTCGTAACACTTAGATGGCCCGGCGTGTATGCACAGCTGCAGTGTTTCTGTGCCGCAACTAAAAAAGGCGTCACACTAGTAATGTCACGATACCAAAATTTTGACTTTGATAGTGATACCAGGTTTAGTATTACGATACTCAATACTGAAATGGTACTTGAAAAATAAACAATGTTAATTCGATACTCGGTACCTAACGATACTGAAATTACTATAATAGATGAGAAATGTAATGTCCACAAGGGTTGACCTCATTTTCGAATTCATGGTTTATTAACTACCTGGTTCATTAACAACCTTTAAGTTGAAGCCTCTTCAACATATTAATATGCATAGGCCTATAGTGTTACAACACTGAACAATAGAAAAATATGTTAAATATATTTCAAAAATTAAACAGTTGTAAACTAAATAATATTTACAACAGGTCTTTCACCTTTAAATAGATTTAAAAACAGTATATTGTAATAACAATACAGCATCTATATATAATAAAATATTTCCAAATTGGAACACCTATTGCTACTGAAGTGAACTGAGTCAAAGCTTGCGCTGTATCAAGGAGCTGAGTGCAAGCACAAGTCACCTCACTTGGCAACCTTAGTTGCTACTGCCTTCTAGCGAAGATTCTGACAAATTGCACTTTTCATCCTCTCAATCAGTAATGCGGGAGACAATTTTCCCTGGCTTTTACATTTGACTGAAGCTACCGAACGTCGGAATATTCTAATACTGAAGCGTTTCTTTTTTCTTTTTTATTTTTTTTAAGTACCGAGAAAGTGCTGAAGTTTTGGTATACCGTGCAACACTACGTCAGACACATATTCCAATCCATTGCTCAGCTTAGCAGAGAATGCACATTTCAGAGCGCCACAGTGACAGATAGAATAATAACACATAAATGCACATTTCAAATAATAAATACGACATTGAGAAAAAACGGAAATAAAAGACGTAATATCAACTCGCGATCTGCGTGCTGCGCGCAAAGTAGTCTACCGTTTTATTTATTTAGACATTGGCAGATAAGATAAATTTTGGTTACGCTGACCTATAAAACGCTATTCCAAAAGCAAAATCAGACATGTTATACATCGTTAGAACGCTTATACTCTCACCTACTGAATAAATGAATTGTCAATCAAGCCAAATTGCACTAAAAAGGGCGACAACGCCGTAAGCAACAGGTGTGGTATTAAGCACAGCTGTTATTGAAGATAGCCGACCCTGGCGTCACAGATGCGCGTATATTTCGCAAACGGATTGTCCAAGACAATATATGACCACTCATTCGCAAAAGGGACATCTCTACGCGTAAAACCAGTGGTAAGAATTTATATTTATTCGATGTTTAGTCCCAGATATTGAATGTAGAATGACATGGCATAATTTTAAAAAACTTTGTCTCATTTATTTCCTTATTCAGTGAGCAGCGTTATCACTGCTATATTGGCATATTTTAGGGCTAACGTCGGGTTTATCTTGTTGCTACGGAATATTTACATTCCATTACAATACAGGCATTTGGCAGACGCTCTTATCCAGAGTGACGTACAACAAAGTGTATAACCATAACCAGGAACAAGTGTGTCGAAAACCCTAGAGAGAAATGCCGTTCCAAGTGCAGGGAACAACCGTTAGTTCAACTTGGACCCTGTAGGATAAACTGATTAACACGAACACAAACAAGAACAGCAACAACGCAGTCTATGCAAAAATACAAGCAATAGTTAAGACGAGTGCATTAACTAAGTCACCAACGAAACAGCTAACTAGTTACAACCCTAAGCTTACAGTCAATTTAGAGATTAAATTGAGAAAACAATTTCTGTCAGCATAATGACGGATTTAAAGACTAAACGAACTCACCCGATATTGTCTTCAAATGGACCGTATAATTTATTTAGACATTGGCAGACTACAGCATAAATTGCGTCTTTTGTTTATATTCAATATTAGAAAATGCAGCGAAAAACTGCAGCTGTAGACACAAGATAGTTTGTTATGTTATGGTAGCAACGGCACGAAGCGGACTATATGCATTACCGTCATTGTTTCATTGGACCAGCGTGTTTTCGCGCGTTTGCACAGAAACTCAGAATCTATCAATAAAATGGTTTAGCTATTTCTCAGCGTAATGACAGATTCAAAGACTAAACGAACTCACCCGATACTGTCTTCAAATAATGTCTGGCACTGTCTTCCACTGCTTCCCCGACGTTCAGACCGTCCCCTCACTGATAAAACTAGACCCTACGGTGTCGGATTACTTGCGTCGCCATGGATGTCGCTTGCCGTAAAGAAGTTTAGTAGATGTCGTAATCGTTTAGATTTGGAGCCACAGCTCTTCCGCACCCCACCTAATAAAAAAGTCGAAATGGCAGGCAAACAATATGGCGGAGATATGTAGCCCCAACAGCAAAGTTGTAGAGCACATTCACATGCGTCGGTCTATGAAGTTTTGTGTTGATCTGATTTACGGTGTGGGAGTTATGACCTTTTAGGCAAAATCCTTTGTTATAGCGCCACCATCTGGCCGACATAGGTGATTTTGAGTGCCTGAGTAGTGGGGGGCCATAGGAACCCACCTGCCAAATTTGGTTGCTCTAGGACTTATGGTTGCTGAGCCTCAGACATTTTAGCAGAGAAAGCTTCCACGCCCCAACGTAAAAGTTAAAATGGCGGGCAAACAATATGGCGGACATGGGTGGTGCCAATGGCAAAGTTGTAGAGCACGTTCAGATGCATAGGTCGATGAAGTTTTGTGTTGATCTAACTTATGGTGTGGGAGTTATGGCCTTTTACGCAAAACCCTTTGTTATAGCGCCACCATCTGGCCGACATAGGTGATTTTTAGTGCCTGAGTAGTGGGGGGCCATAGGAACCCACCTGCCAAATTTGGTTGCTCTAGGACTTATGGTTGCTGAGCCTCAGACACTTTTAGCGGAGAAAAATAATAAGAATAATAATAATAATAATTAAAGCCGCAAGCGGCGTTGGGAGGGGTCCAAGCATTGGCACCATCGCGCCCCCTATGGAGCGATTTTAAAATGGCTCTGTCCTCATGATCATACACCTTCACCCAACATATCTACTGAATATCATGATGATTGTATAAAAAATTGATGACTTATGGCAAATTTTGTGGTAAGAGACGCTGGCGGATGACTTAGTTGCGTCGCCATGGATGTGTCCTGGCCGCTTCCCGTAAAGGCATTTACTATGTCGTAACACTTAGATGGCCCGGCGTGTATGCACAGCTGCAGTGTTTCTGTGCCGCAACTAAAAAAGGCATCACACTAGTGTTGTCACGATACCAAAATTTTGACTTTGATACTGATACCAGGTTTAGTATCACGATACTCAATACTGAAATGATACTTGAAACTTAAACGATGCTAATTCGATACTCGGTAACTAACGATACTGAAATTACCTTAATAGATCAGAAACGTAATGTCCACAAGGGTTGCCCTCATTTTCGAATTCATGGTTTATTATCAACCTGGTTCATTAACAACCTTTAAGTTGAATCCTCTTCAACATATTAATATGCATAGGCCTATAGTGTTACAACACTGAACAATAGAAAAATATGTTAAATATATTTAAAAAATTAAACAGTTGTAAACTAAATAATCTTTAAAACAGGTCTTTCACCTTTAAATAGATTTGAAAACAGCATATTTTAATAGCAATACAGCATCTATCTATAATAAAATATTTCCAAATTGGAACACCTATTGCTACTGAAGTGAACTGAGTCAAAGCTTGCGTTGTATCAAGAAGCTGAGTGCACAAGCGCAAGTCACCTCACTTGGCAACCTTAGTTGCTACTGCCATCTAGCGAAGATTCTGACAAATTACACTTTTCATCCTCTCAATCAGTAATGCGGGAGACAATTTTCCCTGGCTTTTACATTTGACTCAAAACTACCGAACGTCGGAACATTCTAATACCGAAGCGTTTCTTTCTTTTTTTTTTTTTTAAGTACCGAGAAAGTGCTGAAGTTTTGGTATACCGTGCAACACTACGTCAGACACATATTCCAATCCATTGCTCAGCTTAGCAGAGAATGCACATTTCAGAGCGCCACAGAGACAGATAGAATAATAACACATAAATGCACATTCCAAATGATAAATACGACATTGAGAAAAAACGGAAATAAAAGACGTAATATCAACTCGCGATCTGCGTGCTGCGCGCAAAGTAGTCTACCGTTTTATTTATTTAGACATTGGCAGATAAGAAAAATTTCGGTTACGCTGACCTATAAAACGCTATTCCAAAAGCAAAATCAGACATGTTATACATCGTTAGAAAGCGTATACTCTCACCTACTGAATAAATCAGTTGTCAATCAAGCCAAATTGTACTAAAAAGGGCGACAACGCCGTAAGCAACAGGTGTGGTATTACGCACAGCTATTTTTGAAGGTAGCCGACGCAGGCGTCACATTTGCCCCTATATTTCGCAAACGGATTGTGCAAGACAATATATGACCACTCATTCGCAAAACGGACGTCTCTACGCGTAAACCCGATGGTAAGATTGTATATTTATTAAATGCGTAGTCCCAGATATTGACTGTATAATCACATGGTATAATTTTAAAAAAAAACGTCTCGTTTATTTCGTCATTCAGTAAGCAGCGTTTTCACTGCTATTGGCATATTTTAGGGATAATGTCTGGTTTATCTTGTTGCTACGGAATATCACATTACATTACATTACAGGCATTTGGCAGAAGCTCTTATCCAGAGCGACGTACAACAAAGTGTATAACCATAACCAGGAACAAGTGTGTCGAAAACCCTAGAGGGCAGTAGCCTACCGTTCCAAGTGCAGGGAACAACCGCATAGTTCAACTTGGACCCTGTAGGTTAAACTGGTTAACACTAACACAAACAAGAACAGCAACAACGCAGTCTATGGAAAAATACAAGCAATAGTTAAGACGAGTGCATTAACTAAGTCACCTACGAAACAGCTACCTAGTTACAACCCTAACCTTACAATAAATTTAGAGATTAAATTGAGAATACGATTTCTCTCAGCATAATGACGGATTTAAAGAGTAAACGAACTCACCCGTTATTGTCTTCAAATGGATCCATGTCAAAGAAAAGTAATGATTCATCCTCTTAAAGCTTTACCGTAGCGTATTATTTATTTAGACATTGGCAGAGTACAGTATAAATTGCGTCTTTTGTGAATATTCAATGTTAGAAATTGCAGCGAGAAACTGCAGCTGTAGACACAAGATAGTCTGTTATCTTATGGTAGCAACGGAACGAAGCGGACTATATATGTATTAGGCTACCGTCATTGTTTCACTATACCAGCGTGTTTTCACGCGTTTGCACAGAAACTCAGAACCTATCAATAAAATGGTTTAGCTATTTCTCAGCATAATGACAGATTCAAAGACTAGACGAACTCACCCGATACTGTCTTCAAATAATGTCTGGCACTGTCTTCCACTGCTTCCCCGACGTTCAGACCGCCCCCTCACTGATAAAAACTAGACCCTACGGTGTCGGATTACTTGCGTCGCCATGGATGTCGCTTGCCGTAAAGAAGTTTACTAGATGTCGTAACCGTTTAGATTTGGAGCCACAGCTCTTCCGCACCCCACCTAATAAAAACGGCCAAATGGCGGGCAAACCATATGGCGGACATAGGTGGTCCCAATGGCAAAGTTGTAGAGCACATTCAGATGCATCGGTCGATGAGGTTTTGTGTTGATCGGACTTACGGTGTGGCAGTTATAGCCTTTAAAAATACGACCCTTTGTTATAGCGCCACCATCTGGTCGACATAGGTGATTTTTCGAGCCTGAGTAGTGGGGGGCCATAGGAACCCACCTACCAAATTTGGTTGGTCTACAACTTATGGTTGCTGAGCCTCAGACATTTTAGCGGAGAAAACTTCCACGCCCCAACTAAAAAGACTAAATGGCGGGCAAACAATATGGCGGACATAGGTGGTGCCAATGGCAAAGTTGTAGAGCACGTTCAGATGCATAGGTTGATGGAGTTTTGCGTTGATCTAACTCATGGTGTGGGAGTTATGGCCTTTTACGCAAAACCCTTTGTTATAGCGCCACCATCTGGCTGACATAGGTGATTTTTAGTGCCTGAGTAGTGGGGGGCCATAGGAACCCACCTGCCGAATTTGGTTGCTCTAGTACTTATGGTTGCTGAGCCTCAGACACTTTTAGCGGAGAAAAATAATAATAATAATAATTAAAGCCGCAAGCGGCGTTGGGAGGGGTCCAAGCATTGGCACCATCGCGCCCCCTATGGAGCGATTTTAAAATGGCTTTGTCCTGAGGATCATACGCCTTCACCCAACATATCTACTGAATATCATGATGATCGTATAAAATATTGATTACTTATGGCCAATTTTGTGCTAAGAGACGCTGTCGGATGACTTAGTTACGTCGCCATGTCCTGGCCGCTTCCCGTAAAGGCCTTTACTATGTCGTAACACTTAGATGGCATGTCGTAAAACTTAGATGGTTTGGCGTGTATGCACAGCTGCAGTGTTTCTGCGCCGCAACTGAAAAAGGCGTCACACTAGTAATGTCACGATACCAAAATTTTGACTTTGATACTGATACCAGGTTTAGTATTACGATACTCAATACTGAAATGATACTTGAAACTTAAACGATGCTAATTCGATACTCAGTACCTAACGATACTGAAATTACCTTAATAGATGAGAAACGTAATGTCCACAAGGGTTGACCTCATTTTCGAATTCATGGTTAATTAACAACCTGGTTCATTAAAAACCTCTTCAACATATTAATATGCATAGGCCTATAGTGTTACAACACTGAACAATAGAAAAATATGTAAAATATATTTCAAAAATTAAACAGTTGTAAACTGAATAATCTTTACAACAGGTCTTTCACCTTTAAATAGATTTAAAAACAGCATATTTTAATAACAATACAGCATCTATATAATAAAATATTTCCAAATTGGAACACCTATTGCTACTGAAGTGAACTGAGTCAAAGCTTGCGCTGTATCAAGGAGCTGACTGCAAGCACAAGTCACCTCACTTGGCAACCTTAGTTGCTACTGCCTTCTAGCGAAGATTCTGACAAATTACACTTTTCATCCTCTCAATCAGTAATGCGGGAGACAATTTCCCCTGGCTTTTACATTTGACTCAAAACAACCGAACGTCGGAATATTCTAATACCGAACCGTTTTTTTTTTTTTTTTTTTTAAGTACCGAGAAAGTGCTGAAGTTTTGGTATACCGTGCAACACTACGTCAGACACATATTCCAATCCATTGCTCAGCTTAGCAGAGAATGCACATTTCAGAGCGCCACGGAGACAGATAGAATAATAACACAAGAATGCGCATTTCAAATAATAAATATGAAATTGAGAAAAAACGGAAAAAAAGACGTAATATCAACTCGCGATCTGCGTGCTGCGCGCAAAGTAGCCTACCGTTTTATTTATTTAGACAGTGGCAGATAAGAAAAATTTTGGTTAGGCTACGCTGACCTATAAAACGCTATTCCAAAAGCAAAATCAGACATGTTATACATCGTTAGAAAGCTTATACTCTCACCTACTGAATAAATGAATTGTCAATCAAGCCAAATTGTACTAAAAAGGGCGACAACGCCGTAAGCAACAGGTGTGGTATTACGCACAGCTATTTTTGAAGGTAGCCGACATTTCACAAACGGATTATCCAAGACAATATATGACCACTCAGTCGCAAAAGGGACATCTCTACGCGTAAAACCAATGGTAAGATTGTATATTTATTCAATGTTGAGTCCCAGATATAGACTGTAGAATGACATGGTATAATTTAAAAAGAAACTTTGTCTCGTTTATTTCGTTATTCAGTGAGCAGCGTTTTCACTGCTGTATTGGCATATTTTACGGCTAATGTCGGGTTTATCTTGTTGCTACGGAATATCGCATTTCATTACATTACAGGCATTTGGCAGACGCTCCTATCCAGAGCGACGTACAACAAAGTGTTTAACCATAACCAGGAACAAGTGTGTCGAAAACCCTAGAGGGCAGTAGCCTACCGTTCCAAGTGCAAGGAACAACCGCATAGTTCAACTTGGACCCTGTAGGTTAAACTGGTTAACACTAACACAAACAAGAACAGCAACAACGCAGTCTATGCAAAAATACAAACAATAGTTAAGACGAGTGCATTAACTAAGTCACATACGAAACAGCTAACTAGTTACAACCCTAACCTTACAATAAATTTAGAGATTAAATTGAGAATACGATTTCTCTCAGCATAATGACGGATTTAAAGAGTAAACGAACTCACCCGTTATTGTCTTCAAATGGATCCATGTCAAAGAAAAGAAATGATTCATGCTCTTAAAGCTTTACCGTAGCGTATATTTATTTAGACATTGGCAGAGTACAGTATAAATTGCGTCTTTTGTGAATATTCAATGTTAGAAATTGCAGCGAGAAACTGCAGCTGTAGACACAAGATAGTCTGTTATTTTATGGTAGCAACGGAACGAAGCGGACTATATATGTATTAGGCTACCGTCATTGTTTCATTATACCAGCGTGTTTTCGCGCGTTTGCACAGAAACTCAGAACCTATCAATAAAATGGTTTAGCTATTTCTCAGCATAATGACAGATTCAAAGACTAAATGAACTCACTCGATACTGTCTTCAAATAATGTCTGGCACTGTCTTCCACTGCTTCCCCGACGTTCATACCGTTCCCTCACTGATAAAAACTAGACCCTACGGTGTCGGATTACTTGCGTCGCCATGGATGTCGCTTGCCGTAAAGAAGTTTACTAGATGTCGTAACCGTTTAGATTTGGAGCCACAGCTCTTCCGCACCCCACCTAATAAAAACGGCCAAATGGCGGGCAAACCATATGGCGGACATAGGTGGTCCCAATAGCAAAGTTGTAGAGCACATTCAGATGCATCGGTCGATGAAGTTTTGTGTTGATCGGACTTACGGTGTGGCAGTTATAGCCTTTAAAAGTACGACCCTTTGTTATAGCGCCACCATCTGGTCGACATAGGTGATTTTTCGTGCCTGAGTAGTGGGAGGCCATAGAAACCCACCTACCAAATTTGGTTGGTCTACAACTTATGGTTGCTGAGCCTCAGACATTTTAGCGGAGAAAACTTCCACGCCCCAACTAAAAAGTCTAAATGGCGGGCAAACAATATGGCGGACATAGGTGGTGCCAATGGTAAAGTGATAGAGCATGTTCAGATGCATATGTCAATGAAGTTTTGTGTTGATCTAACTTATGGTGTGGGACTTATGGCCTTTTACGCAAAACCCTTTGTTATAGCGCCACCATCTGGCCGACATGGGTGATTTTTAGTGCCTGAGTAGTGGGGGACCATAGGAACCCACCTGCCAAATTTGGTTGCTCTAGTACTTATGGTTGCTGAGCCTCAGACACTTTTAGCGGAGAAAAATAATAATAATAATAATAATTAAAGCCGCAAGCGGCGTTGGGAGGGGTCCAAGCATTGGCACCATCGCACCCCCTATGGAGCGATTTGAAAATGGCTTTGTCCTCATGATCATACACCTTCACCCAACATATCTACTGAATATCATGATTATTGTATAAAAAATTGATGACTTATGGGCAATTTTGTGGTAAGAGACGCTGGCGGATGACTTAGTTGCGTCGCCATGGATGTGTCCTGGCCGCTTCTCGTGAATGCATTTACTATGTCGTAACACTTAGATGGCATGTCGTAACACTTAGATGGCCCAGCGTGTATGTACAGCTGCAGCGCTTCCATGCTGTGACCAAAAAGGGGTGTCACACTAGTGTTCTCACGATACCAAAATTTTGACTTTGATACCGATACCAGGTTTAGTATTATGATAATTGATACTGAAACAATACTGATTCAATACTCGGTACCTAACGATACTGAAATTACCTTAATAGATCCGAAAGGTAATGTCCACAAGGGTTGACCTCATTTTCGAATTCACGGTTTATAAAAAACCTGATTTATTAACAGCTTTTAAGTTGAAGCCTGTTCAGCATATCAATAAGCATAGGCCTATAGTGTTACAACACTAAACCATAGAAAACTATATTAAATATATTTCAAAAATTAAACAATTGTAAAGTAAATTATCTTTATACAGGTCTTTCACTTTAAAATATATCTAAAAACAGCATATTTCAATAACAATACAGCATCTTCCTTTAATAAAATATTTACAAATTAGAACAGCTATTGCTACTGAAGTGAACTGAGTCTAAGATTGCGCAGTATCAACCACACAAAATGCAGAAGCGCAGGTCACCACACTTGCCAACCTTAGTTGCTACTGCCATCTAGCGAAGATTCTGACAAATTACACTTTTCATCCTCAGTAATGCGGTAGACGATTTTCCCTGGCTTTTACATTTGACTCAAAAATACCGAACGTCGGAATATTCTAATACCAAACCGTTTCTTTCTCTTTTTTTTTTTTTTTAAGTACCGAGAAAGTGCTGAAGTTTTGGAATACCGTGCAACACTACATCAGACACATATTCCAATCCATTGCTCAGCTTAGCAGAGAATGCACATTTCAGAGCGCCACAGAGACAGATAGAATAATAACACATAAATACACATTTCAAGTAATAAATGCGACATTAAGAAAAAACGAAACAAAAGACGAGATATCAAGTCGCGACCTACGCGCAGAGCAGCCTACCGTTTTATTTATGTAGACACTGGCATATAAGAAAATTTTCGGTTACGCTGACCTATAAAACGCTATTCCAAAAGCAAAAACAGACATGTTATACATCGTCAGAAAGCTTATACTCTCACCTACTGAATAAATTAATTGTCAGTCAAGCCAAATTGCACTAAAAAGGGCGACAACGCCGTAAGCAACAGGTGTGGTATTACGCACAGCTATTTTTGAAGATAGCCCAGGCGTGACAAATGCGCGTAGCCTATATTTCTCAAACGGATTGTCCAGGACAATATATGACCACTCATTCGCAGAAGGGACAACTCTACGCGTAAAACCAGTGGTAAGATTGTATATTTATTCAATGTTTAGTCCCAGATATTGAATGTAGAATGACATGGCATAATTAAAAAAAAACTTTTATGTTGTTGCTACGGAATATTATATTACATTATAGGCATTTGGCAGACGCTCTTATCCAGAGCGACGTACAACAAAATGTTTAACCATAACCAGGAACAAGTGTGTCGAAAACCCTAGAGGGCAGTAGCCTACCGTTCCAAGTGCATGGAACAACCTTATAGTTCAACTTGGACCCTGTAGGTTAAACTGGTTAACACTAACACAAACAAGAACAGCAACAACGCAGTCTATGCAAAAATACAAGCAATAGTTAAGACGAGTGCATTAACTAAGTCACCTACTAAACAGCTAACTAGTTACAACCCTAACCTTAGAATAAATTTAGAGATTAAATTGAGAATACGATTTCTCTCAGCATAATGACTGATTTAAAAACGAACCCGTTATTGTCTTCAAATGGATCCATGTCAAAGAAAAGTAATGATTCATCCTCTTAAAGCTGTACCGTAGCGTATTATTTATTTAGACATTGGCAGAGTACAGTATAAATTGCGTCTTTTGTGAATATTCAATGTTAGAAATTGCAGTGAGGAACTGCAGCTGTAGACACAAGATAGTCTGTTATCTTATGGTAGCAACGGAACGAAGCGGACTATATATGTATTAGGCTACCGTCATTATTTCATTATACCAGCGTGTTTTCGCGCGTTTGCACAGAAACTCAGAACCTATCAATAAAATGGTTTAGCTATTTCTCAGCATAATGACAGATTCAAAGACTAAACGAACTCACCCGATACTGTCTTCAAATAATGTCTGACACTGTCTTCCACTGCTTCCCCGACGTTCAGACCGTCCCCTCACTGATAAAAACTAGACCCTACGGTGTCGGATTACTTGCGTCGCCATGGATGTCGCTTGCCGTAAAGAAGTTTACTCGATGTCGTAACCGTTTAGATTTGGAGCCACAGCTCTTCCGCACCCCACCTAATAAAAAAGTCCAAATGGCGGGCAAACCATATGGCGGACATAGGTGGTCCCAAAAGCAAAGTTGTAGAGCACATTCAGATGCATCGGTCGATGAGGTTTTGTGTTGATCTGACTTACGGTGTGGGAGTTATGACCTTTTAAAGTATGACCCTTTGTTATAGCGCCACCATCTGGCCGACATAGATGATTTTTAGTGCCCGAGTAGTGGGGCCCATAGGAACCCACCTCCAAAAGTTGGTTGGTCTACAACTTATGGTTGCTGAGCCTCAGACATTTTAGTGGAGAAAACTGCCGCGCCCCAACTAAAAAGTCAAAAGGGCAGGCAAACAATATGGCGGCCATAGGTGGTGCCAATGGCAAAGTGATAGAGCACGTTCAGATGCATATGTCGATGAAGTTTTGTGTTGATCTAACTTATGGTGTGAGAGTTATGGCCTTTTACGCCTAACCCTTTGCTATAGCGCCACCATCTGGCCGACATAGGTGATTTTTAGTGCCTGAGTAGTGGGGGGCCATAGGAACCCACCTGCCAAATTTGGTTGCTCTAGGCCTTATGGTTCCTGAGCCTCAGACACTTTTAGCGGAGAAAAATAATAATAATAATTAAAGCCGCAAGCGGCGTTGGGAGGGGTCCAAGCATTGGCACCATCGCGCCCCCTATGGAGCGATGTTAAAATAGCTTTGTCCTCATGATCATATGCCTTCATCCAACATATCTACTGAATATCATGATAAGCAATGGATTGGAATATGTGTCTGACGTAGTAAAATATTGATGACTTATGGCCAATTGGAGTTGGGAGGGGTCCAAGCATTGGCACCATCGCGCCCCCTATGGAGCGATGTTAAAATGGCTTTGTCCTCATGATCATATGCCTTCATCCAACATATCTACTGAATATCATGATAAGCAATGGATTGGAATATGTGTCTGACGTAGTAAAATATTGATGACTTATGGCCAATTTTTGCTAAGAGACGCTGGCGGATGACTTAGTTGCGTCGCCATGGATGTGTCCTGGCCGCTTCCCGTAAATGTCTTTACTATGTTGTAACACTTAGATGGCATGTCGTAACACTTAGATGGCCCGGTGTGTGTGTACAGCTGCAGCGCTTCCATGCCGCAACTAAAAAAGGCGTCACACTAGTGTTGTCACGATACCAAAATTTTGACTTTGATACCGATGCCAGGTTTAGTATCATGATAATTGATACTGAAACAATACTGATTCAATTCTCGGTACCTAACGATACTGAAATTACCTTAATTGATCAGAAACGTAATGTCCACAAGGGATGACCTCATTTTCGAATTCACGGTTTATTAAAAACCTGGTTTATTAACAACCTTTAAGTTGAAGCCTGTTCAGCATATCAATAAGCATGGGCCTATAGTGTTACAACACTAAACCATAGAAAACTATATTAAATATATTTCAGAAATTAAACAATTGCAAAGTAAATAATATTTAAACAGGTCTTTCACTTTTAAATAAATCTAAAAACAGCATATTTCAATAACAATACAGCATCTTCCTATAATCAAATATCTACAAATTAGAACACCTATTGCTACTGGAGTCAACTGAGTCTAAGCTTGCGCTGTATCAACCACGAAGAATGCACAAGGGCAAGTCACCTCACTTGGCAACCTTAGTTGCTACTGCCTTCTAGCGAAGATTCTGACAAATTACACTTTTCATCCTCTCAATCAGTAATGCGGGAGACAATTTTCCCTGGCTTTTACATTTGACTCAAAACTACCGAACGTCGGAATATTCTAATACCGAACCATTTTTTTTTTTTTTTTTTTTAAGTACGGAGAAAGTGCTGAAGTTTTGGTATACCGTGCAACACTACGTCAGACACATATTCCAATCCATTGCTCAGCTTAGCAGAGAATGCACATTTCAGAGCGCCACAGAGACAGATAGAATAATAACACATGAATGCACATTTCAAATAATAAATACGACTTTGAGAAAAAACGGAAAAAAAGACGTAATATCAACTCGTGATCTGCGTGCTGCTCGCAAAGTAGCCTACCGTTTTATTTATTTAGACATTGGCAGATAAGAAAAAATTTGGTTACGCTGACCTATAAAACGCTATTCCAAAAGCAAAATCAGACATGTTATACATCGTTAGAAAGCTTATACTCTCACCTCCTGAATAAATGAATTGTCAATCAAGCCAAATTGTACTAAAAAGGGCGACAACGCCGTAAGCAACAGGTGTGGTATTACGCACAGCTATTATTGAAGATAGCCGACCCAGGCGTGACAGATGCGCATATATTTCGCAAACGGATTGTCCAAGACAATATATGACCACTCATTCGCAAAAGGGACATCTCTACGCGTAAAACCAATGGTAAGATTGTATATTTATTCAATGTTTAGTCCAAGATATTGACTGTAGAATGACATGGTATATATATTTTTAAAAAGTTAGTCTAGCTTATTTCGTTATTCAGCGTTTTCACTGCTGTATTGGCATATTTTAGGGCTAATGTCGAGTCTATCTTGTTGCTACGGAATATTGCATTACATTACATTACAGGCATTTGGCAGACGCTCTTATCCAGAGCGACGTAGGCTACAACAAAATGTAAAACCATAACCAGGAACAAGTGTGTCGAAAACCCTAGAGGGCAGTAGCCTACCGTTCTAAGTGCAGGGAACAACCGCATAGTTCAACTTGGACCCTGTAGGTTAAAGTGATTAACACCAACACAAACAAGAACAGCAACAACGCAGTCTATGCAAAAATACAAGCAATAGTTAAGTCACCTACGAAACAACTACCTAGTTACAACCCTAAGCTTACAGTCAATTTAGAGATTAAATTGAGAGTACGATTTCTCTCAACATAATGACGGATTTAAAGACTAAACGAACTCACCCGATATTGTCTCCAAATGGATCCATGCCAAAGAAAAGTAATGATTCATCCTCTCAGATAGCTTTTACTAACAAACTTTTAGTAGCAAAAAATGAAATACCAACTCGCCATCGATGCTACCTATGCGCAGAGTACCGTGTTATTTATTCAGACACTGGCAACTACAGCATAAATTACGTCTTTTGTTTATATTCAATATTAGTAATTGCAGCGAGAAACAGCAGCTGTAGACACAAGATAGTTTATATTATGGTAGCAACGGAACGAAGCGGACTACATATGTATTACTGTCATTGTTTAATTATACCAGCATGTTTTCGCGTGTTTACACGAAACTCAAATACTATCAATAAAATGGTTTAGCTATTTCTCAGCATAATGACAGATTCAAAGACTAAACGAACTCACCAGATATTGTCTTCAAATGGATGCATGCTCAAGAAAAGTAATTATTCATCCTCTGAAAAAGCTTTAACTAACAAACTTTTGGTAGCCTCTTCCAGTGCTTCCCCGACGTTCAGACCCTACCCTCACTGATAAAAACTAGACCCTACGGTGTCGGATTACTTGCGTCGCCATGGATGTCGCTTGCCGTAAAGAAGTTTACTAGATGTCGTAACACTTAGAATTTGGAGGTACAGCGCTACCGCACCCCACCTAATAAAAAAGTCCAAATGGCGGGCAAACCATATGGCGGACATAGGTGGTCCCAAAAGCAAAGTTGTAGAGCACATTCAGATGCATCGGTCGATGAAGTTTTGTGTTGATCGGACTTATGGTGTGGCAGTTATAGCCTTTAAATGTATGATCCTTTGTTATAGCGCCACCATCTGGGCGACATAGGTGATTTTTCGTGGCTGAGTAGTGGGGGGCCATAGGAACCCACCTACCAAAGTTGGTTGGTCTACAACTTATGGTTGCTGAGCCTCAGACATTTTAGCGGAGAAAACTGCCACGCCCCAACGAAAAAGTCTAAATGGCGGGCAAACAATATGGCGGACATAGGTGGTGCCAATGGCAAAGTTGTAGAGCACCTTCAGATGCATCGGCCGATGAAGTTTTGTGTTGATCTAACTTATGGTGTGGGAGTTATGGCCTTTTACGCAAAACCCTTTGTTATAGCGCCACCATCTGGCCGACATAGGTGATTTTTAGTGCCTGAGTAGTGGGGGGCCATAGGAACCCACCTGCCAAATTTGGTTGCTCTAGGACTTATGGTTCCTGAGCCTCAGACACTTTTAGCGGAGAAAAATAATAATAAGAATAATAATAATAATAATAATAATAATCCTAACAGATACAATAGGGTTCCACCAGCTTCGCTGCTTGGACCCCTAATAATAATAATAATAATAATAATCCTAACAGATACAATAGGGTTCCACCAGCTTCGCTGCTTGGACCCCTAATAATTAAAGCCGCAAGCGGCGTTGGGAGGGGTCCAAGCACTGGCACCATCGCGCCCCCTATGGAGCGATTTTAAAATGGCTTTGTCCTCATGATCATATGCCTTCACCCAACATATCTACTGAATATCATGATGATCGTATGAAATATTGATGAGTTATGGCCAATTTTGTGCTAAGAGAAGCTGTCGGATGACTTAGTTACGTCGCCATGGATATGTCCTGGCCGCTTCCCGTCAAGGCCTTTACTATGTCGTAACACTTAGATGGCATGTCGTAACACTTAGATGGTCCGGCGTGTATGCACAGCTGCAGAGTTTCTGCGCCGCAACTAAAAAAGGCATCACACTAGTGTTGTCACGATACCAAAATTTTGACTTTGATACTGATACCAGGTTTAGTATTACAATACTCAATACTGAAATGATACTTGAAACTTAAACGATGCTAATTCGATACTCGGTACCTAACGATACTGAAATTACCTTAATAGATGAGAAACGTAATGTCCACAAGGGTTGACCTCATTTTCAAATTCATGGTTTATTAACAACCTGGTTCATTAACAACCTTTAAGTTGAAGCCTCTTTAACATATTAATATGCATAGGCCTATAGTGTTACAACACTGAACAATAGAAAAATATGTTAAATATATTTCAAAAATTAAACAGTTGTAAAGTAAATAATCTTTAAAACAGGTCTTTCACCTTTAAATAGATTTTAAAACAGCATATTTTAATAACAATACAGCATCTATCTATAATAAAATATTTCCAAAATGGAACACCTATTGCTACTGAAGTGAACTGAGTCAAAGCTTGCGCTGTATCAAGGAGCCGAGTGCACAAGTGCAAGTCACCTCACTTGGCAACCTTAGTTGCTACTGCCTTCTAGCGAAGATTCTGACAAATTGCACTTTTCATCCTCTCAATCAGTAATGCGGGAGACAATTTTCCCTGGCTTTTACATTTGACTCAAAACTACTGAACGTCGGAATATTCTAATACCGAACCGTTTCTTTTTTTTTTTTTTTTTTTTACCGAGATAGTGCTGAAGTTTTGGTATACCGTGCAACACTACGTCAGACACATATTCCAATCCATTGCTCAGCTTAGCAGAGAATGCACATTTCAGAGCGCCACAGAGACAGATAGAATAATAACACATGAATGCACATTTCAAATAATAAATACGACATTGAGAAAAAACGGAAAAAAGACGTAATATCAACTCGCGATCTGCGTGCTGCGCGCAAAGTAGCCTACCGTTTTATTTATTTACACATTGGCAGATAAGAAAAATTTTGGTTACGCTGACCTATAAAACGCTATTCCAAAAGCAAAATCAGACATGTTATACATCGTTAGAAAGCTTATACTCTCACCTACTGAATAAATGGATTGTCAATCAAGCCAAATTGTACTAAAAAGGGCGACAACGCCGTAAGCAACAGGTGTGGTATTACGCACAGCTATTTTTGAAGGTAGCTGACATTTCACAAACGGATTATCCAAAACAATATATGACCACTCAGTCGCAAAAGGGACATCTCTACGCGTAAAACCAATGGTAAGATTGTATGTTTATTCAATGTTTAATCCCAGATATTGACTGTAGAATGACATGGTATAATTAAAAAAAAAAACTTTGTCTCGTTTATTTCGTTATTCAGTAAGCAGCGTTTTCACTGCTGTATTGGCATATTTTAGGGCTAATGTCGGGTTTATCTTGTTGCTACGGAATATTGCATTACATTACATCACAGGCATTTGGCAGACGCTCCTATCCAGAGCGACGTACAACAAAGTGTTTAAACATAACCAGGAACAAGTGTGTCGGAAACCCTAGAGGGCAGTAGCCTACCGTTCCAAGTGCAGGGGACAACCGCATAGTTCGACTTGGACCCTGTAGGTTAAACTGATTAACACTAACACAAACAAGAACAGCAACAACGCAGTCTATGCAAAAATACAAGCAATAGTGAAGACGAGTGCATTAACTAAGTCACCAACGAAACAGCTAACTAGTTACAACCCTAATCTTACAGTCAATTTAGAGATTAAATTGAGAAAACAATTTCTCTCAGCATAATGACGGATTTAAAGACTAAACGAAGTCACCCGATATTGTCTTCAAATGGACCGTATTATTTATTTAGACATTGGCAGACTACAGCATAAATTGCGTCTTTTGTTTATATTCAATATTAGAAATTGCAGCGAGAAACTGCAGCTGTAGACACAAGATAGTTTGTTATGTTATGGTAGCAACGGCACGAAGCGGACTATATGCATTACCGTCATTGTTTCATTAGACCAGCGTGTTTTCGCGCGTTTGCACAGAAACTCAGAACCTATCAATAAAATGGTTTAGCTATTTCTCAGCATAATGACAGATTCAAAGACTAAACGAACTCACCCGATACTGTCTTCAAATAATGTCTGGCACTGTCTTCCACTGCTTCCCCGACGTTCAGATCGTCCCCTCACTGATAAAAACTAGACCCTACGGTGTCGGATTACTTGCGTCGCCATGGATGTCGCTTGCCGTAAAGAAGTTTACTCGATGTCGTAATCGTTTAGATTTGGAGCCACAGCTCTTCCGCACCCCACCTAATAAATAAGTCCAAATGGCAGGCAAACAATATGGCGGACATATGTAGCCTCAATAGCAAAGTTGTAGAGCACATTCACATGCGTCGGTCTATGAAGTTTTGTGTTGATCTGACTTACGGTGTGGGAGTTATGACCTTTTAGGCAAAACCCTTTGTTATAGCGCCACCATCTGGCCGACATAGGTGATTTTTAGTGCCTGAGTAGTGGGGGGCCATAGGAACCCACCTGCCAAATTTGGTTGCTCTAGGACTTATGGTTGCTGAGCCTCAGACATTTTAGCAGAGAAAGCTTCCACGCCCCAACGTAAAAGTTAAAATGGCGGGCAAACAATATGGCGGACATGGGTGGTGCCAATGGCAAAGTTGTAGAGCACGTTCAGATGCATAGGTCGATGAAGTTTTGTGTTGATCTAACTTATGGTGTGGGAGTTATGGCCTTTTACGCAAAACCCTTTGTTATAGCGCCACCATCTGGCCGACATAGGTGATTTTTAGTGCCTGAGTAGTGGGGGGCCATAGGAACCCACCTGCCAAATTTGGTTGCTCTACGACTTATGGTTGCTGAGCCTCAGACACTTTTAGCGGAGAAAAATAATAAGAATAATAATAATAATAATAATTAAAGCCGCAAGCGGCGTTGGGAGGGGTCCAAGCATTGGCACCATCGCGCCCCCTATGGTGCGATTTTAAAATGGCTTTGTCCTCATGATCATATGCGTTCACCCAACATATCTACTGAATATCATGATGATCGTATAAAATATTGATGACTTATGGCCAATTTTGTGCTAAGAGACGCTGTCGGATGACTTAGTTACGTCGCCATGGATATGTCCTGGCCGCTTCCCGCGAAGGCCTTTACTATGTCGTAACACTTAGATGGCATGTCGTAACACTTAGATGGTCCGGCGTGTATGCACAGCTGCAGTGATTCTGTGCCGCAACTAAAGGCGTCACACTAGTAATGTCACGATACCAAAATTTTGACTTTGATAGTGATACCAGGTTTAGTATTACGATACTCAATACTGAAATGATACTTGAAAAATAAACAATGTTAATTCGATACTCTGTACCTAACGATACTGAAATTACCTTAATAGATGAGAAATGTAATGTCCACAAGGGTTGACCTTATTTTCGAATTCATGGTTTATTAACTACCTGGTTCATTAACAACCTTTAAGTTGAAGCCTCTTCAACATATTAATATGCATAGGCCTATAGTGTTACAACACTGAACAATAGAAAAATATGTTAAATATATTTCAAAAATTAAACAGTTGTAAACTAAATAATATTTACAACAGGTCTTTCACCTTTAAATAGATTTAAAAACAGTATATTTTAATAACAATATAGCATCTATATATAATAAAATATTTCCAAATTGGAACACCTATTGCTACTGAAGTGAACTGAGTCAAAGCTTGCGCTGTATCAAGGAGCTGAGTGCAAGCACAAGTCACCTCACTTGGCAACCTTAGTTGCTACTGCCTTCTAGCGAAGATTCTGACAAATTACACTTTTCATCCTCTCAATCAGTAATGCGGGAGACAATTTTCCCTGGCTTTTACATTTGACTCAAAACTACCGAACGTCGGAATACTCTAATACCGAAGCGTTTCATTTTTTTTTTTTTTAAGTACCGAGAAAGTGCTGAAGTTTTGGCATACCGTGCAACACTACGTCAGACACATATTCCAATCCATTGCTCAGCTTAGCAGAGAATGCACATTTCAGAGCGCCACAGCGACAGATAGAATAATAACACATAAATGCACATTTCAAATAATAAATACGACATTGAGAAAAAACGGAAAAAAGACGTAATATCAACTCGCGATCTGCGTGCTGCGCGCAAAGTAGTCTACCGTTTTATTTATTTAGACATTGGCAGATAAGATAAATTTTGGTTACGCTGACCTATAAAACGCTATTCCAAAAGCAAAATCAGACATGTTATACATCGTTAGAAAGCTTATACTCTCACCTACTGAACAAATGAATTGTCACTCAAGCCAAATTGCACTAAAAAGGGCGACAACGCCGTAAGCAACAGGTGTGGTATTACGCACAGCTGTTATTGAAGATAGCCGACCCTGGCGTCACAGATGCGCGTATATTTCGCAAACGGATTGTCCAAGACAATATATGACCACTCATTCGCAAAAGGGACATCTCTACGCGTAAAACCAGTGGTAAGATTGTATATTTATTCGATGTTTAGTCCCAGATATTGAATGTAGAATGACAACGCCGTAAGCAACAGGTGTGGTATTACGCACAGCTGTTATTGAAGATAGCCGACCCTGGCGTCACAGATGCGCGTATATTTCGCAAACGGATTGTCCAAGACAATACATGACCACTCATTCGCAAAAGGGACATCTCTACGCGTAAAACCAGTGGTAAGATTGTATATTTATTCGATGTTTAGTCCCAGATATTGAATGTAGAATGACATGGCATAATTTTAAAAAACTTTGTCTCGTTTATTTCCTTATTCAGTGAGCAGCGTTTTCACTGCTATATTGGCATATTTTAGGGCTAACGTCGGGTTTATCTTGTTGCTACGGAATATTACATTACATTCCATTACAATACAGGCATTTGGCAGACGCTCTTATCCAGAGTGACGTACAACAATAACCAGGAACAAGTGTGTCGAAAACCCTAGAGAGAAATGCCGTTCCAAGTGCAGGGAACAACCGTTAGTTCAACTTGGACCCTGTAGGTTAAACTGATTAACACTAACACAAACAAGAACAGCAACAACGCAGTCTATGCAAAAATACAAGCAATAGTTAAGACGAGTGCATTAACTAAGTCACCAACGAAACAGCTAACTAGTTACAACCCTAAGCTTACAGTCAATTTAGAGATTAAATTGAGAAAACAATTTCTCTCAGCATAATGACGGATTTAAAGACTAAACGAACTCACCCGATATTGTCTTCAAATGGACCGTATTATTTATTTAGACATTGGCAGACTACAGCATAAATTGCGTATTTTGTTTATATTCAATATTAGAAATTGCAGCGAGAAACTGCAGCTGTAGACACAAGATAGTTTGTTATGTTATGGTAGCAACGGCACGAAGCGGACTATATGCATTACCGTCATTGTTTCATTGGACCAGCGTGTTTTCGCGCGTTTGCACAGAAACTCAGAACCTATCAATAAAATGGTTTAGCTATTTCTCAGCATAATGACAGATTCAAAGACTAAACGAACTCACCCGATACTGTCTTCAAATAATGTCTGGCACTGACTTCCACTGCTTCCCCGACGTTCAGACCGTCCCCTCACTGATAAAAACTAGACCCTACGGTGTCGGATTACTTGCGTCGCCATGGATGTCGCTTGCCGTAAAGAAGTTTACTAGATGTCGTAATCGTTTAGATTTGGAGCCACAGCTCTTCCGCACCCCACCTAATAAAAAAGTCCAAATGGCAGGCAAACAATATGGCGGAGATATGTAGCCCCAACAGCAAAGTTGTAGAGCACATTCACATGCGTCGGTCTATGAAGTTTTGTGTTGATCTGATTTACGGTGTGGGAGTTATGACCTTTTAGGCAAAATCCTTTGTTATAGCGCCACCATCTGGCCGACATATGTGATTTTTAGTGCCTGAGTAGTGGGGGGCCATAGGAACCCACCTGCCAAATTTGGTTGCTCTAGGACTTAAGGTTGCTGAGCCTCAGACATTTTAGCAGAGAAAGCTTCCACGCCCCAACGTAAAAGTTAAAATGGCGGGCAAACAATATGGCGGACATGGGTGGTGCCAATGGCAAAGTTGTAGAGCACGTTCAGATGCATAGGTCGATGAAGTTTTGTGTTGATCTAACTTATGGTGTGGGAGTTATGGCCTTTTATGCAAAACCCTTTGTTATAGCGCCACCATCTGGCCGACATAGGTGATTTTTAGTGCCTGAGTAGTGGGGGGCCATAGGAACCCACCTGCCAAATTTGGTTGCTCTACGACTTACGGTTGCTGAGCCTCAGACACTTTTAGCGGAGAAAAATAATAAGAATAATAATAATAATTAAAGCCGCAAGCGGCGTTGGGAGGGGTCCAAGCATTGGCACCATCGCGCCCCCTATGGAGCGATTTTAAAATGGCTTTGTCCTCATGATCATATGCCTTCACCCAACATATCTACTGAATATCATGATGATCGTATAAAATATTGATGACTTATGGCCAATTTTGTGCTAAGAGACGCTGTCGGATGACTTAGTTACGTCGCCATGGATGTGTCCTGGCCGCTTCCCGCGAAGGCCTTTACTATGTCGTAACACTTAGATGGCATGTCGTAACACTTAGATGGTCCGGCGTGTATGCACAGCTGCAGTGATTCTGTGCCGCAACTAAAAAAGGCGTCACACTAGTAATGTCACGATACCAAAATTTTGACTTTGATAGTGATACCAGGTTTAGTATTACGATACTCAATACTGAAATGATACTTGAAAAATAAACAATGTTAATTCGATACTCGGTACCTAACGATACTGAAATTACCTTAATAGATGAGAAATGTAATGTCCACAAGGGATGACCTTATTTTCGAATTCATGGTTTATTAACTACCTGGTTCATTAACAACCTTTAAGTTGAAGCCTCTTCAACATATTAATATGCATAGGCCTATAGTGTTACAACACTGAACAATAGAAAAATATGTTAAATATATTTCAAAAATTAAACAGTTGTAAACTAAATATTTACAACAGGTCTTTCACCTTTAAATAGATTTAAAAACAGTATATTTTAATAACAATACAGCATCTATATACAATAAAAAATTTCCAAATTGGAACACCTATTGCTACTGAAGTGAACTGAGTCAAAGCTTGCGCTGTATCAAGGAGCTGAGTGCAAGCACAAGTCACCTCACTTGGCAACCTTAGTTGCTACTGCCTTCTAGCGAAGATTCTGACAAATTACACTTTTCATCCTCTCAATCAGTAATGCGGGAGACAATTTTCCCTGGCTTTTACATTTGACTCAAAACTACCGAACGTCGGAATACTCTAATACCGAAGCGTTTCTTTTTTTTTAAGTACCGAGAAAGTGCTGAAGTTCTGGTATACCGTGCAACACTACGTCAGACACATATTCCAATCCATTGCTCAGCTTAGCAGAGAATGCACATTTCAGAGCGCCACAGAGACAGATAGAATAATAACACATAAATGCACATTTCAAATAATAAATACGACATTGAGAAAAAACGGAAAAAAGACGTAATATCAACTCGCGATCTGCGTGCTGCGCGCAAAGGAGTCTACCGTTTTATTTATTTAGACATTGGCAGATAAGATAAATTTTGGTTACGCTGACCTATAAAACGCTATTCCAAAAGCAAAATCAGACATGTTATACATCGTTAGAAAGCTTATACTCTCACCTACTGAATAAATGAATTGTCAATCAAGCCAAATTGCACTAAAAAGGGCGACAACGCCGTAAGCAACAGGTGTGGTATTACGCACAGCTGTTATTGAAGCAGCGTTTTCACTGCTATATTGGCATATTTTAGGGCTAACGTCGGGTTTATCTTGTTGCTACGGAATATTACATTACATTCCATTACAATACAGGCATTTGGCAGATGCTCTTATCCAGAGTGACGTACAACAATAACCAGGAACAAGTGTGTCGAAAACCCTAGAGAGAAATGCCGTTCCAAGTGCAGGGAACAACCGTTAGTTCAACTTGGACCCTGTAGGTTAAACTGATTAACACTAACACAAACAAGAACAGCAACAACGCAGTCTATGCAAAAATACAAGCAATAGTTAAGACGAGTGCATTAACTAAGTCACCAACGAAACAGCTAACTAGTTACAACCCTGAGCTTACAGTCAATTTAGAGATTAAATTGAGAAAACAATTTCTCTCAGCATAATGACGGATTTAAAGACTAAACGAACTCACCCGATATTGTCTTCAAATGGACCGTATTATTTATTTAGACATTGGCAGACTACAGCATAAATTGCGTCTTTTCAATATTAGAAATTGCAGCGAGAAACTGCAGCTGTAGACACAAGATAGTTTGTTATGTTATGGTAGCAACGGCACGAAGCGGACTATATGCATTACCGTCATTGTTTCATTGGACCAGCGTGTTTTCGCGCGTTTGCACAGAAACTCAGAATCTATCAATAAAATGGTTTAGCTATTTCTCAGCATAATGACAGATTCAAAGACTAAACGAACTCACCCGATACTGTCTTCAAATAATGTCTGGCACTGTCTTCCACTGCTTCCCCGACGTTCAGACCGTCCCCTCACTGATTAAAAACTAGACCCTACGGTGTCGGATTACTTGCGTCGCCATGGATGTCGCTTGCCGTAAAGAAGTTTAGATGTCGTAATCGTTTAGATTTGGAGCCACAGCTCTTCCGCACCCCACCTAATAAAAAAGTCGAAATGGCAGGCAAACAATATGGCGGAGATATGTAGCCCCAACAGCAAAGTTGTAGAGCACATTCACATGCGTCGGTCTATGAAGTTTTGTGTTGATCTGATTTACGGTGTGGGAGTTATGACCTTTTAGGCAAAATCCTTTGTTATAGCGCCACCATCTGGCCGACATAGGTGATTTTTAGTGCCTGAGTAGTGGGGGGCCATAGGAACCCACCTGCCAAATTTGGTTGCTCTAGGACTTATGGTTGCAGAGCCTCAGACATTTTAGCAGTGAAAGCTTCCACGCCCCAACGTAAAAGTTAAAATGGCGGGCAAACAATATGGCGGACATGGGTGGTGCCAATGGCAAAGTTGTAGAGCACGTTCAGATGCATAGGTCGATGAAGTTTTGTGTTGATCTAACTTATGGTGTGGGAGTTATGGCCTTTTACGCAAAACCCTTTGTTATAGCGCCACCATCTGGCCGACATAGGTGATTTTTAGTGCCTGAGTAGTGGGGGGCCATAGGAACCCACCTGCCAAATTTGGTTGCTCTACGACTTATGGTTGCTGAGCCTCAGACACTTTTAGCGGAGAAAAATAATAAGAATAATAATAATAATAATAATAATAATAATAATAATAATAATCCTAACAAAAACAATAGGGTTCCACCAGCTTCGCTGCTTGGACCCCTAATTAAAGCCGCAAGCGGCGTTGGGAGGGGTCCAAGCATTGGCACCATCGCGCCCCCTATGGAGCAATGTTAAAATGGCTTTTTCCTCATCATCATATGCCTTCATCCAACATATCTACTGAATATCATGATGATTGTGTAAAATATTGATGACTTATGGCCAATTTTGTGCTAAGAAACGCTGGCGGATGACTGAGTTGCGTCGCCATGAATGTGTCCTGACCGCGTCCCATAAAGGTCTTTACTATGTTGTAACACTTAGATGGCATGTCGTAACATTTAGATAGCCTGGTGTGTATGTACAGCTGCAGCGCCTCCATGCCACAACTAAAAAAGGTATCACACTAGCGTTGTCTTGATACCAAAATTTTGACTTTTATACCGATATCAGGTTTCTCCACCCTAGCTCCCCAGTGGTGGAACGAACTTCCCGTCCCTCTCCGAACCTCCCCCTCACTACCCATCTTCCGCCGTGGCCTGAAGACTCATCTCTTCAGACTATACCTAGACTAACCACCACCATGCTGTATATTTCACTCTTTAATAAAAGAAATAAATAAATAAATAAATAAATAAATAAAAACACCCCTCCCCCCCCCCCTTTTCATGTCATTTGTTACATGTTGCCCCATCCCAGCACCTTTTGGTAATTTGTATTTGTCCTAATACTGTAGCTTATTCTTCTGCCTAGTTGGCTTTGCAGAGGTTAGGTCAGAATAGTGTTCACTGTGTGAACTGTGTTCTTGGCTAGAAATAGCTGTACAAAATAAGTATTATACCTTTCTGAACCTGTGTTCAGCAGTTGCCTATGACCATGATATGCACTTTTTGTACGTCGCTTTGGATAAAAGCGTCTGCGAAATAAATGTAATGTAATGTAATGTAATGTTTAGTATAACAATAATTGATACTGAAACGATACTGATTCAATACTCGGTACCTAACGATACAGAAATTACGTTAATGGATCAGAAACGTAATGTCCACAAGGGTTGACCTCATTTTCGAATTCACGGTTTATTAAAAACCTGGTTTATTAACATCCTTTAAGTTGAAGCCTATTCAACATCAATAACCATAGGCCTATAGTGTTACAACACTGAACCATGGAAAACTATATTAAATATATTTCGGAAATTAAACAATTGCAAAGTAAATTATCTTTAAACAGGTCTTTCACTTTTAAATAAATCTAAAAACAGCATATTTCAATAACAATACAGCATCTTCCTATAATAAAATATTTACAAATTAGAACACCTATTGCTACTGAAGTCACCTGAGTCTAAGCTTGCGCTGTATCAACCACGAAGAATACACAAGCGCAGGTCACCTCACTTGCCAACCTTAGTTGCTACTGCCGTCTAGCGAAGATTCTGACAAATTACACTTTTCATCCTCTCAATCAATAATGCGGGAGACAATTTTCTCTGGCTTTTACATTTGACTCAAAACTACCAAACGTCGGAATATTCTAATAGCGAACCGTTTCTTTTTTCTTCTTTTTTTTTTTTTTTTTTAAGTACCGAGAAAGTGCTGAAGTTTTGGAATACCGTGCCACACTACGTCAGACACATATTCCAATCCATTGCTCAGCTTAGCAGAGAATGGACATTTCAGAGCGCCACAGAGACAGACAGAATAATAACGCATAAATACGCATTTCAAATAATAAATACGACATTGAGAAAAAACGAAACAAAAGACGAGATATCAAGTCACGACCTACGCGCAGAGCAGCCTACCGTTTTATTTATGTAGACACTGGCATATAAGAAAATGTTCGGTTACGCTGACCTATAAAACGCTATTCCAAAAGCAAAAACAGACATGTTATACATCGTTAGAAAGCTTATACTCTCACCTACTGAATAAATTAATTGTCAATCAAGCCAAATTGCACTAAAAAGGGCGACAACGCCGTAAGCAACAGGTGTGGTATTACGCACAGCTATTTTTGAAGATAGCCCAGGAGTGACAAATGCGCGTAGCCTATATTTCTCAAACGGATTGTCCAAGACAATATATGACCACTCATTCGCAAAAGGGACATCTCTACGCGTAAAACCAGTGGTAAGATTGTATATTTATTCGATGTTTAGTCCCAGATATTGAATGTAGAATGACATGGCATAATTTTAAAAAACTTTGTCTCGTTTATTTCCTTATTCAGTGAGCAGCGTTTTCACTGCTATATTGGCATATTTTAGGGCTAACGTCGGGTTTATCTTGTTGCTACGGAATATTACATTACATTCCATTACAATACAGGCATTTGGCAGACGCTCTTATCCAGAGTGACGTACAACAAAGTGTATAACCATAACCAGGAACAAGTGTGTCGAAAACCCTAGAGAGAAATGCCGTTCCAAGTGCAGGGAACAACCGTTAGTTCAACTTGGACCCTGTAGGTTAAACTGATTAACACTAACACAAACAAGAACAGCAACAACGCAGTCTATGCAAAAATACAAGCAATAGTTAAGACGAGTGCATTAACTAAGTCACCAACGAAACAGCTAACTAGTTACAACCCTAAGCTTACAGTCAATTTAGAGATTAAATTGAGAAAACAATTTCTCTCAGCATAATGACGGATTTAAAGACTAAACGAACTCACCCGATATTGTCTTCAAATGGACCGTATTATTTATTTAGACATTGGCAGAATACAGCATAAATCGCGTCTTTTGTTTATATTCAATATTAGAAATTGCAGCGAGAAACTGCAGCTGTAGACACAAGATAGTTTGTTATGTTATGGTAGCAACGGCACGAAGCGGACTATATGCATTACCGTCATTGTTTCATTGGACCAGCGTGTTTTCGCGCGTTTGCACAGAAACTCAGAACCTATCAATAAAATGGTTTAGCTATTTCTCAGCATAATGACAGATTCAAAGACTAAACGAACTCACCCGATACTGTCTTCAAATAATGTCTGGCACTGACTTCCACTGCTTCCCCGACGTTCAGACCGTCCCCTCACTGATAAAAACTAGACCCTACGGTGTCGGATTACTTGCGTCGCCATGGATGTCGCTTGCCGTAAAGAAGTTTACTAGATGTCGTAATCGTTTAGATTTGGAGCCACAGCTCTTCCGCACCCCACCTAATAAAAAAGTCCAAATGGCGGGCAAACAATATGGCAGACATGGGTGGTGCCAATGGCAAAGTTGTAGAGCACGTTCAGATGCATAGGTCGATTAAGTTTTGTGTTGATCTAACTTATGGTGTGGGAGTTATGGCCATTTACGCAAAACCCTTTGTTATAGCGCCACCATCTGGCCGACATAGGTGATTTTTAGTGCCTGAGTAGTGGGGGGCCATAGGAACCCACCTGCCAAATTTGGTTGCTCTAGGACTTATGGTTGCTGAGCCTCAGACATTTTAGCAGAGAAAGCTTCCACGCCCCAACGTAAAAGTTAAAATGGCGGGCAAACAATATGGCGGACATGGGTGGTGCCAATGGCAAAGTTGTAGAGCACGTTCAGTTGCATAGGTCGATGAAGTTTTGTGTTGATCTAACTTATGGTGTGGGAGTTATGGCCTTTTACGCAAAACCCTTTGTTATAGCGCCACCATCTGGCCGACATAGGTGATTTTCAGTGCCTGAGTAGTGGGGGGCCATAGGAACCCACCTGCCAAATTTGGTTGCTCTACGACTTATGGTTGCTGAGCCTCAGACACTTTTAGCGGAGAAAAATAATAAGAATAATAATAATAATTAAAGCCGCAAGCGGCATTGGGAGGGGTCCAAGCATTGGCACCATCGTGCCCCCTATGGAGCGATTTTAAAATGGCTTTGTCCTCATGATCATATGCCTTCACCCAACATATCTACTGAATATCATGATGATCGTATAAAATATTGATGAGTTATGGCAAATTTTGTGCTAAGAGACGCTGTCGGATGACTTAGTTGCGTCGCCATGGATATGTCCTGGCCGCTTCCCGCGAAGGCCTTTACTATGTCGTAACACTTAGATGGCATGTCGTAACACTTAGATGGTCCGGCGTGTATGCACAGCTGCAGTGTTTCTGTGCCGCAACTAAAAAAGGCGTCACACTAGTAATGTCACGATACCAAAATTTTGACTTTGATAGTGATACCAGGTTTAGTATTACGATACTCAATACTGAAATGATACTTGAAAAATAAACAATGTTAATTCGATACTTGGTACCTAACGATACTGAAATTACTTTAATAGATGAGAAATGTAATGTCCACAAGGGCTGACCTCATTTTCGAATTCATGGTTTATTAACTACCTGGTTCATTAACAACCTTTAAGTTGAAGCCTCTTCAACATATTAATATGCATAGGCCTATAGTGTTACAACACTGAACAACAGAAAAATATGTTAAATATATTTCAAAAATTAAACAGTTGTAAACTAAATAATATTTACAACAGGTCTTTCACCTTTAAATAGATTTAAAAACAGTATATTTTAATAACAATGCAGCATCTATATATAATAAAATATTTCCAAATTGGAACACCTATTGCTACTGAAGTGAACTGAGTCAAAGCTTGCGCTGTATCAAGGAGCTGAGTGCAAGCACAAGTCACCTCACTCGGCAACCTTAGTTGCTACTGCCTTCTAGCGAAGATTCTGACAAATTACACTTTTCATCCTCTCAAATGCGGGAGACAATTTTCCCTGGCTTTTACATTTGACTCAAACTACCGAACGTCGGAATATTCTAATACCGAAGCGTTTCTTTTTTTTTTTTTTTTTTTTTTTAAGTACCGAGAAAGTGCTGAAGTTTTGGTATACCGTGCAACACTACGTCAGACACATATTCCAATCCATTGCTCAGCTTAGCAGAGAATGCACATTTCAGAGCGCCACAGAGACAGATAGAATAATAACACATAAATGCACATTTCAAATAATAAATACGACATTGAGAAAAAACGGAAATAAAAGACGTAATATCAACTCGCGATCTGCGTGCTGCGCGCAAAGTAGTCTACCGTTTTATTTATTTAGACATTGGCAGATAAGATAAATTTTGGTTACGCTGACCTATAAAACGCTATTCCAAAAGCAAAATCAGACATGTTATACATCGTTAGAAAGCTTATACTCTCACCTACTGAATAAATGAATTGTCAATCAAGCCAAATTGCACTAAAAAGGGCGACAACGCCGTAAGCAACAGGTGTGGTATTAAGCACAGCTGTTATTGAAGATAGCCGACCCTGGCGTCACAGATGCGCGTATATTTCGCAAACGGATTGTCCAAGACAATATATGACCACTCATTCGCAAAAGGGACATCTCTACGCGTAAAACCAGTGGTAAGAATTTATATTTATTCGATGTTTAGTCCCAGATATTGAATGTAGAATGACATGGCATAATTTTAAAAAACTTTGTCTCGTTTATTTCCTTATTCAGTGAGCAGCGTTTCCACTGCTATATTGGCATATTTTAGGGCTAACGTCGGGTTTATCTTGTTGCTACGGAATATTACATTACATTCCATTACAATACAGGCATTTGGCAGACGCTCTTGTCCAGAGTGACGTACAACAAAGTGTATAACCATAACCAGGAACAAGTGTGTCGAAAACCCTAGAGAGAAATGCCGTTCCAAGTGCAGGGAACAACCGTTAGTTCAACTTGGACCCTGTAGGTTAAACTGATTAACACTAACACAAAAAAGAACAGCAACAACGCAGTCTATGCAAAAATACAAGCAATAGTTAAGACGAGTGCATTAACTAAGTCACCAACGAAACAGCTAACTAGTTACAACCCTAAGCTTACAGTCAATTTAGAGATTAAATTGAGAAAACAATTTCTGTCAGCATAATGACGGATTTAAAGACTAAACGAACTCACCCGATATTGTCTTCAAATGGAACGTATAATTTATTTAGACATTGGCAGACTACAGCATAAATTGCGTCTTTTGTTTATATTCAATATTAGAAATTGCAGCGAGAAACTGCAGCTGTAGACACAAGATAGTTTGTTATGTTATGGTAGCAACGGCACGAAGCGGACTATATGCATTACCGTCATTGTTTCATTGGACCAGCGTGTTTTCGCGTGTTTGCACAGAAACTATCAATAAAATGGTTTAGCTATTTCTCAGCATAATGACAGATTCAAAGACTAAACGAACTCACCCGATACTGTCTTCAAATAATGTCTGGCACTGTCTTCCACTGCTTCCCCGACGTTCAGACCGTCCCCTCACTGATAAAAACTAGACCCTACGGTGTCGGATTACTTGCGTCGCCATGGATGTCGCTTGCCGTAAAGAAGTTTAGTAGATGTCGTAATCGTTCAGATTTGGAGCCACAGCTCTTCCGCACCCCACCTAATAAAAAAGTCGAAATGGCAGGCAAACAATATGGCGGAGATATGTAGCCCCAACAGCAAAGTTGTAGAGCACATTCATATGCGTCGGTCTATGAAGTTTTGTGTTGATCTGATTTACGGTGTGGGAGTTATGACCTTTTAGGCAAAATCCTTTGTTATAGCGCCACCATCTGGCCGACATAGGTGATTTTTAGTGCCTGAGTAGTGGGGGGCCATAGGAACCCACCTGCCAAATTTAGTTGCTCTAGGACTTATGGTTGCTGAGCCTCAGACATTTTAGCAGAGAAAGCTTCCACGCCCCAACGTAAAAGTTAAAATGGCGGGCAAACAATATGGCGGACATGGGTGGTGCCAATGGCAAAGTTGTAGAGCACGTTCAGATGCATAGGTCGATGAAGTATTGTGTTGATCTAACTTATGGTGTGGGAGTTATGGCCTTTTACGCAAAACCCTTTGTTATAGCGCCACCATCTGGCCGACATAGGTGATTTTTAGTGCCTGAGTAGTGGGGGGCCATAGGAACCCACCTGCCAAATTTGGTTGCTCTACGACTTATGGTTGCTGAGCCTCAGACACTTTTAGCGGAGAAAAATAATAATAAGAATAATAATAATAATAATAATAATCCTAACAAAAACAATAGGGTTCCACCAGCTTCGCTGCTTGGACCCCTAATAATCCTAACAGATACAATAGGGTTCCACCAGCTTCGCTGCTTGGACCCCTAAATATCAACTCGACAACCCTGCTAGCATGCGTGCTGTGCGAAGAATACCTTATTATTTATTTAGACATTGGCAGACTACAGCATTTGCGTCTTTTGTTTATATTCAAGAGTAATTGCAGGGAGAAACTGCAGCTGTAGACACAAGACAGTTTGTTATATTATGGTAGCAACGGAATGAAGCGGACTACATATATAGGCTATATTTACCGTCTTTGTTTTATTATACCAGCGTGCTTTCGCGCGTTTGCAGAGAAACTCAATTACTATCAATAAAAATGGTTTAGCTATTTCTCAGCATAATGACGAAAATTATTTTCAACCGTCCACCTCGTTTTACCAACGTTCCAACACTGTCGTCGTCACTGTTCCATGGGTCACAAAAACTATTACACTAACGCTTGCATTGCAGTGTGAAATATCCGCATTATATAATGCCACTAACCTATTTAAAGGCACTCAATTTCAAAAATAACGTATATAACCGAAATATTTTGAGCAGTAATACTTACATAGCAACATGACATTGTATCTGTGTTTAGTAGTATAGAGACAGAAAATCAATGACAAAGTCCTATCCGCTTCTGTTTTGCGTCAGAAAACGATGTCAGATAGGTATATCAGCAAAGAAATGGCTTAGCTGTGCCCCGAAGTCCTCAATAATAATAGTACTCTCCAAGAAATTATGAAAATCGTTGACAACGTTTCGTTAGGTGCATCGTCTTTAATGCTACGCCACAGTGAATGGCAAGTGAATGCGAGAAGAAAGTATTCCGTTACGCTGAACTATAAAACGCTATTCCAAATGCAAAATCAGACATGTTATACATCGTTAGAAAGCTTATTCTCTCATCTACTGAATAAATGAACTGTCAATCAAGCCAAATTGTACTAAAAACGGCGACAACGCCGTAAGCAACAGGAATCACAAACGGATTGTCCAAGACAATATATGACCACTCAGTCGCAAAAGGGACACCTCTACGCGTAAAACCAATGTTAAGATTGTATATTTAGGGGTCCAAGCAGCGAAGCTGGTGGAACCCTATTGTATCTGTTAGGATTATTATTATTATTATTATTTTTCTCCGCTAAAAGTGTCTGAGGCTCAGCAACCATAAGTCCTAGAGCAACCAAATTTGGCAGGTTGGTTCCTATGGCCCCCCACTACTCAGGCACTAAAAATCACCTATGTCGGCCAGATGGTGGCGCTATAACAAAGGGTAATGCGTAAAAGGCCATAACTCCCACACCATAAGTTAGATCAACACAAAACTTCATCGACCTATGCATCTGAACGTGCTCTACATCTTTGCCATTGGGACCACCTATGTCCGCCATATTGTTTGCCCGCCATTTTGACTTTATAGTTGGGGCGTGGCAGTTTTCTCCACTAAAATGTCTGAGGCTCTGCAACCATAAATTGTAGACTAACCAACTTTGGTAGGTGGGTTCCTATGGCCCCCCACTACTCAGCCACGAAAAATCACCTATGTCAGCCAGATGGTGGCGCTATAACAAAGGGTCATACTTTAAAAGGTCATAACTCCCACACCGTAAGTCAGATCAACACAAAACTTCATCGACCGATGCATCTGAATGTGCTCTACAACTTTCCCATTGGGAGCACCTATGTCTGCCATATGGTTTGCCCGCCATTTGGACTTTTTTATTAGGTGGGGTGCGGTAGCGCTGGATCTCCAAATCTAAACGGTTACGACATCTAGTAAACTTCTTTACGGCAAGCGACATCCATGGCGACGCAAGTAATCCGACACCGTAGGGTCTAGTTTTCATTAGTGAGGGTAGGGTCTGAACGTCGGGGAAGCACCTGAAGAGGCTACCAAATGTTTGTTAGTAAAAGCTTTTTCAGAGGATGAATAATTACTTTTCTTGAGCATGCATCCATTTGAAGACAATATCTGGTGAGTTCGTTTAGTCTTTGAATCTGTCATTATGCTGAGAAATAGCTAAACCATTTTTTTGATAGTATTTCAGTTTCGTGTAAACGCGCGAAAACACGCTGGTATAATTAAACAATGACGGTAATACATAGCCTATGTAGTCCGCTTCGTTCCGTTGCTACCATAATATAAACTATCTTGTGTCTACAGCTGCTGTTTCTCGCTGCAATTACTAATATTGAATATAAACAAAAGACGCAATTCATGCTGTAAATCGTATTCTCAATTTAATCTCTACATTGACTGTAAGATTTGGGTTGTAACTAGTTAGCTGTTTCATAGGTGACTTAGTTAATGCACTCGTCTTAACTATTGCTTGTATTTTTGCATAGACTGCGTTGTTGCTGTTTTTGTTTGTGTTAGTGTTAATCAGTTTAACCTACAGGGTCCAAGTTGAACTATGCGGTTGTTCCCTGCACTCGGAACGGTAGGCTACTGCCCTCTCGGGTTTTCGAAACACTTGTTCCTGGTTATGGTTAAACACTTTGATGTACGTCGCTCTGGATAGGAGCGTCTGCCAAATGCCTGTAATGTAATGCAATATCCCGTAGCAACAAGATAAACCCGACATTAGCCCTAAAATATGCCAATACAGCAGTGAAAACTCTGCTCATTGAATAACGAAATAAGCGAGACTAACTTTTTTAAAAATTATACCATGTCATTCTACAGTCAATAACTGGGAATAAACATTGAATAAATATACAATCTCACCATTGGTTTTACGCGTAGAGATGTCCCTTTTGCGAATGAGTGGTCATATATTGTCTTGGACAATCCGTTTGCGAAATATATGCGCATCTGTGACGCCTGGGTCGGCTACCTTCAATAATAGCTGTGCGTAATACCACACCTGTTGCTAACGGCGTTGTCGCCCTTTTTAGTGCAATTTGGCTTGATTGACAATTCATTTGTTCAGTAGGTGAGAGTATAAGCTTTCTAACGATGTATAACATGTCTGATTTTGCTTTTGGAATAGCGTTTTATAGGTCAGCGTAACAAAATTTTTCTTATCTGCCAATCTCTAAATGAATCAAACGGTAGGCTACTTTGCGCGCAGCACGCAGATCGCGAGTTGATATTACGTCTTTTATATCCGTTTTTTCTCAATGTCGTATTTATTATTTGAAATGTGCATTTATGTGTTGTTATTCTATCTGTCTCTGTGGCGCTCTGAAATGTGCATTCTCTGCTAAGCTGAGCAATGGATTGGAATATGTGTCTGACGTAGTGTTGCACGGTATACCAAAACTTCAGCACTTTCTCGGTACTTATATAATAAAAAAAAAATATATAATAAAATAAAAAACGGTTCGGTATTAGAATATTCCGACGTTCGGTAGTTTTGAGTCAAATGTAAAAGCCAGGGAAAATTGTCTCCCGCATTACTGATTGAGAGGATGAAAAGTGTCATTTGTCAGAATCTTCGCTAGAAGGCAGTAGCAACTAAGGTTGCCAAGTGAGGTGACTTGTGCTTGCACTCAGCTCCTTGATACAGCGCAAGCTTTGACTCAGTTCACTTCAGTAGCAATAGGTGTTCCAATTTGGAAATATTTTATTATAGATAGATGCTGTATTCTTATTAAAATATGCTGTTTATAAATCTATTTAAAGGTGAAAGGCCTGTTTCAAAGATTATTTACTTTACAACTGTTTAATTTTTGAAATATATTTAACATATTTTTCTATTGTTCAGTGTTGTAACACTATAGGCCTATGCATATTAATATGTTGAAGAGGCTTCAACTTAAAGGTTGTTAATGAACCAGGTTGTTAATAAACCATGAATTCGAAAATGAGGTCAACCCTTGTGGACATTACGTTTCTCATCTATTAGGGTAATTTCACTATCGTTAGGTACCGAGTATCGAATTAGCATCGTTTAAGTTTCAAGTATCATTTCAGTATTGAGTATTGTAATACTAAACCTGGTATCAGTATGAAAGTCGAAATTTTGGTATCGTGACAACACTAGTGTGACGCCTTTTTTAGTTGCGGCGCAGAAACACTGCAGCTGTGCATACACGCCGGACCATCTAAGTGTTACGACATAGTAAAGGCCTTGACGGGAAGCGGCCAGGACATATCCATGGCGATGTAACTAAGTCATCCGACAGCGTCTCTTATCACAAAATTGGCCCTAAGTCATCAATATTTCATACGATCATCATGATATTCAGTAGATGTGTTGGGTGAAGGCATGTTAAAATCGCTCCATAGGGGGCGGGATGGTGCCAATGCTTGGACCCCTCCCAACGCCGCTTGCGGCTTTAATTATTCAATGTTTAGTCCCAGATATTGACTGTAATATGAGATGGTATAATTAAAAAAAAGTAAGCAACAGGAATCACAAACGGATTGTCCAAGACAATATATGACCACTCAGTCGCAAAAGGGACACCTCTACGCGTAAAACCAATGTTAAGATTGTATATTTATTCAATGTTTAGTCCCAGATATTGACTGTAATATGAGATGGTATAATTAAAAAAAACTTTGTCTCGTTTATTTCGTTATTCAGTAAGCAGCGTTTTCACTGCTGTATTGGCATATTTTAGGGCAAATGTCGGGTTTATCTTGTTGTTACGGATTATTAGCCTACATTACATTACAGGCATTTGGCAGACGCTCATACCCAGAGCGACGTACAACAAAGTGTCTAACCATAACCAGGAACAAGCGTGTTGAAAACCCTAGAGGGCAGTATCCTACCGTTCCAAGTGCCCCAAGACCGTCCCCTCACTGACAAAAAAACTAACCCTACGGTGTCGGATTACTTGCGTCGCCATGGATGTCGCTTGCCGTAAAGAAGTTTAGATGTCGTAATCGTTTAGATTTGGAGCCACAGCTCTTCCGCACCCCACCTAATAAAAAAGTCCAAATGGCAGGCAAACAATATGGCGGACATATGTAGCCCCAATAGCAAAGTTGTAGAGCACATTCACATGCGTCGGTCTATGAAGTTTTGTGTTGATCTGACTTACGGTGTGGGAGTTATGACCTTTTAGGCAAAACCCTTTGTTATAGCGCCACCATCTGGCCGACATAGGTGATTTTTAGTGCCTGAGTAGTGGGGGGCCATAGGAACCCACCTGCCAAATTTGGTTGCTCTAGGACTTATGGTTGCTGAGCCTCAGACATTTCAGCAGAGAAAGCTTCCACGCCCCAACGTAAAAGTTAAAATGGCGGGCAAACAATATGGCGGACATGGGTGGTGCCGATGGCAAAGTTGTAGAGCACGTTCAGATGCATAGGTCGATCAAGTTTTGTGTTGATCTAACTTATGGTGTGGGAGTTATGGCCTTTTACGCAAAACCCTTTGTTATAGCGCCACCATCTGGCCGACATAGGTGATTTTTACTGCCTGAGTAGTGGGGGGCCATAGGAACCCACCTGCCAAATTTGGTTGCTCTACGACTTATGGTTGCTGAGCCTCAGACACTTTTAGCGGAGAAAAATAAGAATAATAATAATAATAATAATAATAATAATAATAATAATCCTAACAAAAACAATAGGGTTCCACCAGCTTCGCTGCTTGGACCCCTAATTAAAGCCGCAAGCGGCGTTGGGAGGGGTCCAAGCATTGGCACCATCGCGCCCCCTATGGAACGATTTTTAAATGGCTTTTTCCTCATGATCATATGCCTTCACCCAGCATACCTACTGAATATCATGATGATCGTATGAAATATTGATGACTTATGGCCAATTTTGTGCTAAGAGACGCTGTTGGATGACTTAGTTACGTCACCATGGATATGTCCTGGCCACTTCCCGTAAAGGCCTTTACTATGTCGTAACACTTAGATGGCATGTCGTAACACTTAGATGGCCCAGCGTGTATGTACAGCTGCAGCGCTTCCATGCTGTGACTAAAAAAGGCGTCACACTAGTGTTCTCACGATACCAAAATTTTGACTTTGATACCGATACCAGGTTTAGTATCATGATAATTGATACTGAAACAATACTGATTCAATACTCGGTACCTAACGATACTGAAATTACCTTAATTGATCAGAAAGGTAATGTCCACAAGGGTTGACCTCATTTTCGAATTCACGGTTTATAAAAAACCTGGTTTATTAACAACTTTTAAGTTGAAGCCTGTTCAGCATATCAATAAGCATAGGCCTATAGTGTTACAACACTAAACCATAGAAAACTATATTAAATATATTTCAAAAATTAAACAATTGTAAAGTAAATTATCTTTATACAGGTCTTTCACTTTAAAATATATCTAAAAACAGCATATTTCAATAACAATACAGCATCTTCCTTTAATAAAATATTTACAAATTAGAACAGCTATTGCTACTGAAGTGAACTGAGTCAAAGCTTGCGCTGTATCAAAGGGCTGAGTACACAAGCGCAAGTCACCTCACTTGGCAACCTTAGTTGCTACTGCCATCTAGCAAAGATTCTGACAAATTACACTTTTCATCCTCTAAATCAGTAATGCGGGAGACAATTTTCCTTGGCTTTTACATTTGACTCAAAACTACCGAACGTCGGAATATTCTAATAGCGAACCGTTTATTTTATTTTTATTTTTTTTAAGTACCGAGAAAGTGCTGAAGTTTTGGAATACCGTGCAACACTATGTCAGACACATATTCCAATCCATTGCTCAGCTTAGCAGAGAATGCACATTTCAGAGCGCCACAGAGACAGATAGAATAATAACACATAAATACACATTTCAAGTAATAAATGCGACATTAAGAAAAAACGAAACAAAAGACGAGATATCAAGTCGCGACCTACGCGCAGAGCAGCCTACCGTTTTATTTATGTAGACACTGGCATATAAGAAAATTTTCGGTTACGCTGACATATAAAACGCTATTCCAAAAGCAAAAACAGACATGTTATACATCGTCAGAAAGCTTATACTCTCACCTACTGAATAAATTAATTGTCAGTCAAGCCAAATTGCACTAAAAAGGGCGACAACGCCGTAAGCAAGAGGTGTGGTATTACGCACAGCTATTTTTGAAGATAGCCCAGGCGTGACAAATGCGCGTAGCCTATATTTCTCAAACGGATTGTCCAGGACAATATATGACCACTCATTCGCAGAAGGGACAACTCTACGCGTAAAACCAGTGTTAAGATTGTATATTTATTCAATGTTTAGTCCCAGATATTGAATGTAGAATGACATGGCATAATTTAAAAAAAACTTTTATGTTGTTGCTACGGAATATTATATTACATTATAGGCATTTGGCAGACGCTCTTATCCAGAGCGACGTACAACAAAATGTTTAACCATAACCAGGAACAAGTGTGTCGAAAACCCTAGAGGGCAGTAGCCTACCGTTCCAAGTGCATGGAACAACCGCATAGTTCAACTTGGACCCTGTAGGTTAAACTGGTTAACACTAACACAAACAAGAACAGCAACAACGCAGTCTATGCAAAAATACAAGCAATAGTTAAGACGAGTGCATTAACTAAGTCACCTACGAAACAGCTAACTAGTTACAACCCTAACCTTAGAATAAATTTAGAGATTAAATTGAGAATACGATTTCTCTCAGCATAATGACGGATTTAAAAACGAACCCGTTATTGTCTTCAAATGGATCCATGTCAAAGAAAAGTAATGATTCATCCTCTTAAAGCTGTACCGTAGCGTATTATTTATTTAGACATTGGCAGAGTACAGTATAAATTGCGTCTTTTGTGAATATTCAATGTTAGAAATTGCAGTGAGGAACTGCAGCTGTAGACACAAGATAGTCTGTTATCTTATGGTAGCAACGGAACGAAGCGGACTATATATGTATTAGGCTACCGTCATTGTTTCATTATACCAGCGTGTTTTCGCGCGTTTGCACAGAAACTCAGAACCTATCAATAAAATGGTTTAGCTATTTCTCAGCATAATGACAGATTCAAAGACTAAACGAACTCACCCGATACTGTCTTCAAATAATGTCTGACACTGTCTTCCACTGCTTCCCCGACGTTCAGACCGTCCCCTCACTGATAAAAACTAGACCCTACGGTGTCGGATTACTTGCGTTGCCATGGATGTCGCTTGCCGTAAAGAAGTTTACTCGATGTCGTAACCGTTTAGATTTGGAGCCACAGCTCTTCCGCACCCCACCTAATAAAAAAGTCCAAATGGCGGGCAAACCATATGGCGGACATAGGTGGTCCCAAAAGCAAAGTTGTAGAGCACATTCTGATGCATCGGTCGATGAAGTTTTGTGTTGATCTGACTTACGGTGTGGGAGTTACGACCTTTTAAAGTATGACCCTTTGTTATAGCGCCACCATCTGGCCGACATAGATGATTTTTAGTGCCCGAGTAGTGGGGGGCCATAGGAACCCACCTCCAAAATTTGGTTGGTCTACAACTTATGGTTGCTGAGCCTCAGACAATTTAGTGGAGAAAACTGCCACGCCCCAACTAAAATGTCGAAAGGGCAGGCAAACAATATGGCGGCCATAGGTGGTGCCAATGGCAAAGTGATAGAGCACGTTCAGATGCATATGTCGATGAAGTTTTGTGTTGATCTAACTTATGGTGTGAGAGTTATGGCCTTTTACGCCTAACCCTTTGTTATAGCGCCACCATCTGGCCGACATAGGTGATTTTTAGTGCCTGAGTAGTGGGGGGCCATAGGAACCCACCTGCCAAATTTGGTTGCTCTAGGCCTTATGGTTCCTGAGCCTCAGACACTTTTAGCGGAGAAAAATAATAATAATAATAATAATAATCCTAACAGATACAATAGGGTTCCACCAGCTTCGCTGCTTGGACCCCTAATAATAATAATAATAATAATCCTAACAAAAACAATAGGGTTCCACCAGCTTCGCTGCTTGGACCCCTAATAATCCTAACAAAAACAATAGGGTTCCACCAGCTTCGCTGCTTGGACCCCTAATAATTAAAGCCGCAAGCGGCGTTGGGAGGGGTCCAAGCATTGGCACCATCGCGCCCCCTAAGGAGCGATTTTAAAATGGCTTTTTCCTCATGATCATATGCCTTCACCCAACATATGTACTGAATATCATGATGATTGTAGAAAATATTGATGACTTATGGCCAATTTTGTGCTAAGAGACACTGTCCGATGACTTAGTTGCGTCGCCATGGATGTGTCCTGGCCGCTTCCCGTAAAGGCCTTTACTATGTCGTAACACTTAGATGGGATGTCGTGACACATATATGGCCCGGCGTGTATGTACAGCTGCAGCGCTTCCATGCTGTAACTAAAAAAGGCGTCACACTAGTGTTGTCAGGATACCAAAATGTTGACTTTCATACCGATACCAGGTTTAGTATCACGATACTGAATACTGAAATGATACTTGAAACTTAAACGATGCTAATTCGATACTCGGTACGTAACGATACTGAAATTACCTTAATAGATCAGAAACGTAATGTCCACAAGGGTTGACCTCATTTTCGAATTCATGGTTTATTAACAACCTGGTTCATTAACAACCTTTAAGTTGAAGCCTCTGCAACATATTAATATGCATAGGCCTAAAGTGTTACAACACTGAGCAATAGAAAAATATATGAAATATATTTCAAAAATTAAACAGTTGTAAACTAAATAATCTTTAAAACAGGTCTTTCGCCTTTAAATAGATTTAAAAACAGCATACTTTAATAACAATACAGCATCTATCTATAATAAAATATTTCCAAATTGGAACACCTATTGCTACTGAAGTGAACTGAGTCAAAGCTTGCGCTGTATCAAGGAGCGGAGTGCCCAAGCGCAAGTCATCTCACTTGACAACCTTAGTTGCTACTGCTATCTAGCGATGATTCTGACAAATTACACCTTTCATCCTCTCAATCAGTAATGCGTGAGACACATTTTCCTGGCTTTTACATTTGACACAGAACTACCGAACATCGGAAAATTCTAATACCGAACAGTTTCTTTTTTAAGGACCGAAAAAGTGCTGAAGTTTCGGTATACGGTGCAACACTACGTCAGACACATATTCCAATCCATTGCTCAGCTTAGCAGAGAATGCACATTTCAGAGCGCCTCACAGACAGATAGAATAATAACACATAAATACACATTTCAAATAATAAATACGACATTGAGAAAAAACGAAACAAAAGACGAGATATCAAGTCGCGACCTACGCGCAGAGCAGCCTACCGTTTTATTTATGTAGACACTGGCATATAAGAGCATTTTCGGTTACGCTGACCGATAAAGCGCTATTCCAAAAGCAAAAACAGACATGTTATACATCGTTAGAAAGCTTATACTCTCACCTACTGAATAAACGAATAGTCAATCAAGCCAAATTGCACTAAAAAGGGCGACAACGCCGTAAGCAACAGGCGTGGTATTAAGCACAGCTATTTTTGAAGATAGCCCAGGCGTCTATATTTCTCAAACGGATTGTCCAAGGCAATATATGACCACTGATTGGCAAAAGGGACAACTCTACGCGTAAAACCAGAGGTAAGATTGTATATTTATTCAATGTTTAGTCCCAGATATTGAATGTAGAATCACATGGCATAATTTAAAAATAATAACACGTAAATACGCATTTCAAATAATAAAGACGACATTGCGAAAAAACGAAACAAAATACGAAATATCAACTCGCGACCTGCGTGCTGGCCGCAGAGCAGCGTACCGTTTCATTTATTTAGACATTGGCAGATGAGAACATTTTCGGTTACGCTGACCAATAAAACGCTATTCCAAAAGCAAAATCAGACATGTTATACATCGTTAGAAAGCTTACACTCTCACCTACGGAATAAATGAGTTGTCAGTCAAGCCAAATTGCACTAAAAAGGGCGACAACGCCGTAAGCAACAAGTGTGGTATTACACACAGCTATTTTTGAGGGTAGCCGACATTTCACAAACGGATTATCCAAGACAATATATGACCACTCATTCGCAAAAGGGACATCTACGCGTGAAACCAATGGTAAGATTGTATATTTATTCAATGTTTAGTCCCAGATATTGACTGTAGAATGACATGGTATAATTAAAAGAAAAATTGTCTCGTTCATTTCGTTAGTAAGTGAGCAGCATTTTCACTGCTGTATTGGCATATTTTAGGGCTAATGTCGGGTTTATCTTGTTGCTACGGAATATTGCATTACATTACATTACAGGCATTTGGCAGACGCTCCTATCCAGAGCGACGTACAACAAAGTGTTTAACCATAAACAGGAACAAGTGTGTCGAAAACCCTAGAGGGCAGTAGCCTACCGTTCCAAATGCAGGGAACAACCGCATAGTTCAGCTTGGACTCTGTAGGTTAAAATGATTAACACTAACACAAACAAGAACAGCAACAACGCAGTCTATGCAAAAATACAAGCAATAGTTAAGACGAGTTAAGTCACCTACGAAACAACTACCTAGTTACAACCCTAAGCTTACAGTCAATTTAGAGAATAAATTGAGAATACGATGTAAAGCATAAATTGCGTCTTTTGTTTATATTCAATATTAGAAATTGCAGCGAGAAACTGCAGCTGTAGACACAAGATAATTTATGTTATGGTAGCAACGGAACGAAGCGGACTATACGTGTATTGCCATCATTGTTTTATTATACCAGTGTGTTTTCGCGCGTTTGCACAGAAACGCAAAACCTACCAATAAAATGGTTTAGCTATTTCTCACAGCTAGCTCTTAGCTATTTCTGACAGATTTAAAGACTAAACGAACTCACCCGATACTGTCTTCAAATCCATGCCAAACAAAAGTAATTATTCATCCTCTCAAAAAGCTTTCACTAACAAACCTTTAATAGCCTAGCATGCACTCTGGCTGGCACTGTCTCACTTTCCCCAACGGTCAGACCTTCCCCTCACTGATAAAAACTAGACCCTACGGTGTCGGATTACTTGCGTCGCCATGGATGTCGCTTGCCGTAAAGAAGTTTACTCGATGTCGTAACACTTAGAATTTGCAGCAGCAGCTCTTCCGCACCCCACCTAATAAAAAAGTCCAAATGGCGGGCAAACCATATGGCGGACATCGGTGGTCCCAATAGCAAAGTTGTAGAGCACATTCAGATGCATCGGTCGATGACGTTTTGTGTTGATCTGACTTATGGTGTGGGAGTTATGGCCTTTTAAAGTATGACCCTTTGTTATAGCGCCACCATCTGGCCGACATAGGTGATTTGTAGTGCCTGAGTAGTGGGCGGCCATAGGAACCCACTTCCCAAATTTGGTTGGTGTACAACTTATGGTTGCTGAGCCTCAGACATATTAGTGGAGAAAACTGCCACACCCAAACTAAAAAGTTAAAATGGTGGGCAAACAACATGGCAGACATAGGTAGTGCCAATGGCAAAGTGATAGAGCAGGTTCAGCTGCACAAGTTGATGAAGTTTTGTGTTGATCTAACGTATGGTGTCGGAGTTATGGCCTTAAACGCAAAACCCTCTGTTATAGCGCCACCATCTGGCCGACATAGGTGATTTTTAGTGCCTGAGTAGTGGGGGGCCATAGGAACCCACCTGCCAAATTTGGTTGCTCTAGGACTTATGGTTGCTGAGCCTCAGACACTTTTAGCGGAGAAAAATAAGAATAAATACAATAGGGTTCCACCAGCTTCGCTGCTTGGACCCCTAATAATAATCCTAACAGATACAATAGGGTTCCACCAGCTTCGCTGCTTGGACCCCTAATAATAATCCTAACAAAAACAATAGGGTTCCACCAGCTTCGCTGCTTGGACCCCTAATAATCCTAACAGATACAATAGGGTTCCACCAGCTTCGCTGCTTGGACCCCTAATAATTAAAGCCGCAAGCGGCGTTGGGAGGGGTCCAAGCATTGGCACCATCGCGCCCCCTATGGAGAGATTTTAAAATGGCTTTGTCCTCATGATCATATGCCTTCACCCAACATATCTACTGAATATCATGATGATTGTATAAAATATTGATGATTTATGGCCAATATTGTGCTAAGAGAAGCTGTCGGATGACTTAGTTGCGTCGCCATGGATGTGTCCTGGCCGCTTCCCGTAAAGGCCTTTACTATGTCGTAACACTGAGATGGCCCGGCGTGTATGCACAGCTGCACTGTTTCTGCGCCGCAACTAAAAAAGGCGTCACACTAGTGTTGTCACGATACCAAAATTTTGACTTTGATACTGATACCAGGTTTAGTATTACGATACTCAATACTGAAATGATACTTGAAACTGAAAGGATGTTGATTCGATACTCGGTACCTAACGATACTGAAATTACCTTAGTAGATGAGAAACGTAATGTCCACAAGGGGTAACCTCCTTTTCGAATTCACAGTTTATTAAAAACCTGGTTTATTAACAACCTTTAAGTTGAAGCCAGTTCAACATATTAATAAGCATAGGCCTATAGTGTTACAACACTAAACAATAGAAAAATATATCAAATATATTTAAAAAATTAAACAGTTATAAAGTAAATAATCTTTAAAACAGGTCTTTCACCTTTAAATAGATTTAAAAACAGTATATTTTAATAACAAGACAGCATCTATCTATAATAAAATATTCCAAATTGGAACACCTATTGCTACTGAAGTGAACTGAGTCAAAGCTTGCGCTGTATCAAGAAGCTGAGTGCACAAGCGCAAGTCACCTCACTTGGCAACCTTAGTTGCTACTGCCTTACAGCGAAGATTCTGACAAATTACACTTTTCATCCTCTCAATCAGTAATGCGGGAGACAATTTCCCTTGCTTTTACATTTGACTCAAAGCTACCGAACGTCGGAATATTCTAATACCTAACCGTTTCTTTTTTTTTTTTCTTTTTTTTTTAAGTACTGAGAAAGTGCTGAAGTTTTGGCATACCGTGCAACACTACGTCAGACACATATTCCAATCCATTGCTCAGCTTAGCAGAGAATGCACATTTCAGAGCGCCACAGAGACATGTGAATAATAACACATGAATGCACATTTCAAATAATAAATACGACATTGAGAAAAAACGGAAAAAAAGACGTAAAATCAACTCGCGATCTGCGTACTGCGCGCAAAGTAGCCTACCGTTTTATTTATTTACACATTGGCAGATAAGAAAAGTTTTGGTTACCCTGACCTATAAAACGCTATTCCAAAAGCAAAATCAGACATGTTATACATCGTTAGAAAGCTTATACTCTCACCTACAGAATAAATGAATTGTCAATCAAGCTTTGTACTAATTGTATTAAAAAGGGCGACAACGCCGTAAGCAACAGGTGTGGTATTACGCACAGCTATTATTGAAGATAGCCGACCCAGGCGTGACAGATGCGCGTATATTTCGCAAACGGATTGTCCAAGACAATATATGACCACTCATTCGCAAAAGGGACATCTCTACGCGTAAAACCAATGGTAAGAAAAGTAATGATTCATCCTGTCAAGAAGCTTTTACGAACCAACTTTTAGTAACAAAAAACTAAATATCAACTCGCCATCCATGTTAATTGCTTCCTACGCTCAGAGTACCATATTATTTATTTAGACATTGACGGAGTACAGCATAAATCGCGTCGTTTGTTTATATTCAATATTAGTAATTGCAGCGAGAAACTGCAGCTGTAGACACAAGATAGTCTGTTATGTAATGGTAGCAACGGAACGAAGCGGACTATATATGTATTACCGTCATTGTTTTATTATACTAGCGTGTTTTCGCGCGTTTGCACAGAAACTCAAATACTATCAATAAAATGGTTTAGCTGTCTCAGCATAATGACAGATCCAAAGACTAAACGAACTCACCCGATACAGTCTTCAAATGGATCCAGGCTCAAGAAAAGTAATTATTCATCCCCTCAAAACGCTTTTACTGAAAAACCTTTGGTAACCTAGCATGCATTCTGGCTGGCACTGTCTTCTATTGCCTCCCCGACGTTCAGACCCTCCCCTCACTGATAAAAACTAGACCCTACGGTGTCGGATTGCTTGCGTCGCCATGGATGTCGCTTGCCGTAAAGAAGTTTACTCGACTGTCATCACTGTTCCATGGGTCACAAAAACTATTACACTAACGCTTACATTGCAGTGTGAAATATCCACATTATATAATACCACTAACCTATTTAAAGACACTCAATTTCAAAAATAACGTATGTAACCGAAATATTTTGAGCAGTAATACTTACATAGCAACATGACATTTTATCTGTGTTTAGTAGTATAGAGACAGAAAATCAATGACAAAGTCCTATCTGCTTCTGTTGTGCGTCAGTAAACGATGTCAGATAGGTAGTATGCCTTGGCAGTAGCCTACCGTTACAAGTGCAGGGAACAACCGCATAGTTCAACTTGGATCCTGTAGGTTAAACTGATTAACACTAACACAAACAAGAACAGCAACAACGCAGTCTATGCAAAAATACAAGCAATAGTTAAGACGAGCTAAGTCACCTACGAAACAACTACCTAGTTACAACCCTAAGCTTACAGTCAATTTAGAGATTAAATTGAGAATACGATTTAAAACATAAATTGCGTCTTTTGTTTATATTCAATATTAGAAATTGCAGCGAGAAACTGCAGCTGTAGACACAATATAGTTTATGTTATGGTAGCAACGGAACGAAGCGGACTACATATGTATTACCGTCATTGTTATATTATACCAGCGTGTTTTCGCGCGTTAGCACAGAAACTCAAAACCTACCAATAAAATGGTTTAGCTATTTCTCACCATAATGACAGATTTAAAGACTTAACGAACTCACCCGATACTGTCTTCAAATGGATCCATGCCAAAAAAAAGTAATTATTCATCCTCTCAAAACGCTTTAACTAACAAACTTTTGGTATCCTAAAAGTGCCACTCTGGGTGGCAGTCTTCCATTCCTTCCCCGACGTTGCACAGAAACTCAAAACCTACCAATAAAATGGTTTAGCCATTTCTCACCATAATGACAGATTTAAAGACTTAACGAACTCACCCGATACTGTCTTCAAATGGATCCATGCCAAAAAAAGTAATTATTCATCCTCTCAAAACGCTTTAACTAACAAACTTTTGGTAGCCTATCCTAAAAGTGCCACTCTGGGTGGCAGTCTTCCATTCCTTCCCCGACGTTCAGACCGTCCCCTCACTGATAAAAACTAGACCCTACGGTGTCGGATTACTTGCGTCGCCATGGATGTCACTTGCCGTAAAGAAGTTTACTCGATGTCGTAACACTTAGAATTTGCAGCAACAGCTCTTCCGCACCCCACCTAATAAAAAAGTCCAAATGGCGGGCAAACCATATGGCGGACATAGGTGGTCCCAATAGCAAAGTTGTAGAGCACATTCAGATGCATCGGTCGATGAAGTTTTGTGTTGATCTGACTTATGGTGTGGGAGTTATGGCCTTTTAAAGTACGACCCTTTGTTATAGCGCCACCATCTGGCCGACATAGCTGATTTGTAGTGCCTGAGTAGTGGGGGGCCATAGGAACCCACCTCCCAAATTTGGTTGGTGTACAACTTATGGTTGCTGAGCCTCAGACATTTTAGCGGAGAAAACTGCCACGCCCCAACTAAAAAGTTAAAATGGCGGGCAAACAATATGGCGGACATGGGTGGTGCCAATGGCAAAGTTGTAGAGCACGTTCAGATGCATAGGTCGATGAAGTATTGTGTTGATCTAACTTATGGTGTGGGAGTTATGGCCTTTTACGCAAAACCCTTTGTTATAGCGCCACCATCTGGCCGACATAGGTGATTTTTAGTGCCTGAGTAGTGGGGGGCCATAGGAACCCACCTGCCAAATTTGGTTGCTCTACGACTTATGGTTGCTGAGCCTCAGACACTTTTAGCGGAGAAAAATAATAAGAATAATAATAATAATAATAATAATAATAATCCTAACAAAAACAATAGGGTTCCACCAGCTTCGCTGCTTGGACCCCTAATAATCCTAACAGATACTATAGGGTTCCACCAGCTTCGCTGCTTGGACCCCTAATAATTAAAGCCGCAAGCGGCGTTGGGAGGGGTCCAAGCATTGGCACCATCGCGCCCCCTATGGAGAGATTTTAAAATGGCTTTGTCCTCATGATCATATGCCTTCACCCAACATATCTACTGAATATCATGATGATTGTATAAAATATTGATGATTTATGGCCAATATTGTGCTAAGAGAAGCTGTCGGATGACTTAGTTGCGTCGCCATGGATGTGTCCTGGCCGCTTCCCGTAAAGGCCTTTACTATGTCGTAACACTGAGATGGCCCGGCGTGTATGCACAGCTGCACTGTTTCTGCGCCGCAACTAAAAAAGGCGTCACACTAGTGTTGTCACGATACCAAAATTTTGACTTTGATACTGATACCAGGTTTAGTATTACGATACTCAATACTGAAATGATACTTGAAACTGAAAGGATGTTGATTCGATACTCGGTACCTAACGATACTGAAATTACCTTAGTAGATGAGAAACGTAATGTCCACAAGGGGTAACCTCCTTTTCGAATTCACAGTTTATTAAAAACCTGGTTTATTAACAACCTTTAAGTTGAAGCCAGTTCAACATATTAATAAGCATAGGCCTATAGTGTTACAACACTAAACAATAGAAAAATATATCAAATATATTTAAAAAATTAAACAGTTGTAAAGTAAATAATCTTTAAAACAGGTCTTTCACCTTTAAATAGATTTAAAAACAGTATATTTTAATAACAAGACAGCATCTATCTATAATAAAATATTCCAAATTGGAACACCTATTGCTACTGAAGTGAACTGAGTCAAAGCTTGCGCTGTATCAAGAAGCTGAGTGCACAAGCGCAAGTCACCTCACTTGGCAACCTTAGTTGCTACTGCCTTACAGCGAAGATTCTGACAAATTACACTTTTCATCCTCTCAATCAGTAATGCGGGAGACAATTTCCCTTGCTTTTACATTTGACTCAAAGCTACCGAACGTCGGAATATTCTAATACCTAACCGTTTCTTTTTTTTTTTATTTTTTTTTTAAGTACTGAGAAAGTGCTGAAGTTTTGGCATACCGTGCAACACTACGTCAGACACATATTCCAATCCATTGCTCAGCTTAGCAGAGAATGCACATTTCAGAGCGCCACAGAGACATGTGAATAATAACACATGAATGCACATTTCAAATAATAAATACGACATTGAGAAAAAACGGAAAAAAAGACGTAAAATCAACTCGCGATCTGCGTACTGCGCGCAAAGTAGCCTACCGTTTTATTTATTTACACATTGGCAGATAAGAAAAGTTTTGGTTACCCTGACCTATAAAACGCTATTCCAAAAGCAAAATCAGACATGTTATACATCGTTAGAAAGCTTATACTCTCACCTACAGAATAAATGAATTGTCAATCAAGCTTTGTACTAATTGTATTAAAAAGGGCGACAACGCCGTAAGCAACAGGTGTGGTATTACGCACAGCTATTATTGAAGATAGCCGACCCAGGCGTGACAGATGCGCGTATATTTCGCAAACGGATTGTCCAAGACAATATATGACCACTCATTCGCAAAAGGGACATCTCTACGCGTAAAACCAATGGTAAGAAAAGTAATGATTCATCCTGTCAAGAAGCTTTTACGAACCAACTTTTAGTAACAAAAAACTAAATATCAACTCGCCATCCATGTTAATTGCTTCCTACGCTCAGAGTACCATATTATTTATTTAGACATTGACGGAGTACAGCATAAATCGCGTCGTTTGTTTATATTCAATATTAGTAATTGCAGCGAGAAACTGCAGCTGTAGACACAAGATAGTCTGTTATGTAATGGTAGCAACGGAACGAAGCGGACTATATATGTATTACCGTCATTGTTTTATTATACTAGCGTGTTTTCGCGCGTTTGCACAGAAACTCAAATACTATCAATAAAATGGTTTAGCTGTCTCAGCATAATGACAGATCCAAAGACTAAACGAACTCACCCGATACAGTCTTCAAATGGATCCAGGCTCAAGAAAAGTAATTATTCATCCCCTCAAAACGCTTTTACTGAAAAACCTTTGGTAACCTAGCATGCATTCTGGCTGGCACTGTCTTCTATTGCCTCCCCGACGTTCAGACCCTCCCCTCACTGATAAAAACTAGACCCTACGGTGTCGGATTGCTTGCGTCGCCATGGATGTCGCTTGCCGTAAAGAAGTTTACTCGACTGTCATCACTGTTCCATGGGTCACAAAAACTATTACACTAACGCTTACATTGCAGTGTGAAATATCCACATTATATAATACCACTAACCTATTTAAAGACACTCAATTTCAAAAATAACGTATGTAACCGAAATATTTTGAGCAGTAATACTTACATAGCAACATGACATTTTATCTGTGTTTAGTAGTATAGAGACAGAAAATCAATGACAAAGTCCTATCTGCTTCTGTTGTGCGTCAGTAAACGATGTCAGATAGGTAGTATGCCTTGGCAGTAGCCTACCGTTACAAGTGCAGGGAACAACCGCATAGTTCAACTTGGATCCTGTAGGTTAAACTGATTAACACTAACACAAACAAGAACAGCAACAACGCAGTCTATGCAAAAATACAAGCAATAGTTAAGACGAGCTAAGTCACCTACGAAACAACTACCTAGTTACAACCCTAAGCTTACAGTCAATTTAGAGATTAAATTGAGAATACGGTTTAAAACATAAATTGCGTCTTTTGTTTATATTCAATATTAGAAATTGCAGCGAGAAACTGCAGCTGTAGACACAATATAGTTTATGTTATGGTAGCAACGGAACGAAGCGGACTACATATGTATTACCGTCATTGTTATATTATACCAGCGTGTTTTCGCGCGTTAGCACAGAAACTCAAAACCTACCAATAAAATGGTTTAGCTATTTCTCACCATAATGACAGATTTAAAGACTTAACGAACTCACCCGATACTGTCTTCAAATGGATCCATGCCAAAAAAAAGTAATTATTCATCCTCTCAAAACGCTTTAACTAACAAACTTTTGGTATCCTAAAAGTGCCACTCTGGGTGGCAGTCTTCCATTCCTTCCCCGACGTTGCACAGAAACTCAAAACCTACCAATAAAATGGTTTAGCCATTTCTCACCATAATGACAGATTTAAAGACTTAACGAACTCACCCGATACTGTCTTCAAATGGATCCATGCCAAAAAAAGTAATTATTCATCCTCTCAAAACGCTTTAACTAACAATCTTTTGGTAGCCTATCCTAAAAGTGCCACTCTGGGTGGCAGTCTTCCATTCCTTCCCCGACGTTCAGACCGTCCCCTCACTGATAAAAACTAGACCCTACGGTGTCGGATTACTTGCGTCGCCATGGATGTCACTTGCCGTAAAGAAGTTTACTCGATGTCGTAACACTTAGAATTTGCAGCAACAGCTCTTCCGCACCCCACCTAATAAAAAAGTCCAAATGGCGGGCAAACCATATGGCGGACATAGGTGGTCCCAATAGCAAAGTTGTAGAGCACATTCAGATGCATCGGTCGATGAAGTTTTGTGTTGATCTGACTTATGGTGTGGGAGTTATGGCCTTTTAAAGTACGACCCTTTGTTATAGCGCCACCATCTGGCCGACATAGCTGATTTGTAGTGCCTGAGTAGTGGGGGGCCATAGGAACCCACCTCCCAAATTTGGTTGGTGTACAACTTATGGTTGCTGAGCCTCAGACATTTTAGCGGAGAAAACTGCCACGCCCCAACTAAAAAGTTAAAATGGCGGGCAAACAATATGGCGGACATGGGTGGTGCCAATGGCAAAGTTGTAGAGCACGTTCAGATGCATAGGTCGATGAAGTATTGTGTTGATCTAACTTATGGTGTGGGAGTTATGGCCTTTTACGCAAAACCCTTTGTTATAGCGCCACCATCTGGCCGACATAGGTGATTTTTAGTGCCTGAGTAGTGGGGGGCCATAGGAACCCACCTGCCAAATTTGGTTGCTCTACGACTTATGGTTGCTGAGCCTCAGACACTTTTAGCGGAGAAAAATAATAAGAATAATAATAATAATAATAATTAAAGCCGCAAGCGGCGTTGGGAGGGGTCCAAGCATTGGCACCATCGCGCCCCCTATGGAGCGATTTTAAAATGGCTTTTTCCTCATGATCATATGCCTTCACCCAACATATGTACTGAATATCATGATGATTGTAGAAAATATTGATGACTTATGGCCAATTTTGTGCTAAGAGACGCTGTCCGACGACTTAGTTGCGTCGCCATGGATGTGTCCTGGCCGCTTCCCGTAAAGGCCTTTACTATGTCGTAACACTTAGATGGGATGTCGTGACACATATATGGCCCGGCGTGTATGTACAGCTGCAGCGCTTCCATGCTGTAACTAAAAAAGGTGTCGCACTAGTGTTGTCACGATACCAAAATGTTGACTTTCATACCGATACCAGGTTTAGTATCACGATACTGAATACTGAAATGATACTTGAAACTTAAACGATGCTAATTCGATACTCGGTACCTAACGATACTGAAATTACCTTAATAGATCAGAAACGTAATGTCCACAAGGGATGACCTCATTTTCGAATTCATGGTTTATTAACAACCTGGTTCATTAACAACCTTTAAGTTGAAGCCTCTGCAACATATTAATATGCATAGGCCTAAAGTGTTACAACACTGAGCAATAGAAAAATATATGAAATATATTTCAAAAATTAAACAGTTGTAAACTAAATAATCTTTAAAACAGGTCTTTCACCTTTAAATAGATTTAAAAACAGCATACTTTAATAACAATACAGCATCTATCTATAATAAAATATTTCCAAATTGGAACACCTATTGCTACTGAAGTGAACTGAGTCAAAGCTTGCGCTGTATCAAGGAGCGGAGTGCCCAAGCGCAAGTCATCTCACTTGACAACCTTAGTTGCTACTGCTATCTAGCGATGATTCTGACAAATTACACCTTTCATCCTCTCAATCAGTAATGCGTGAGACACATTTCCCTGGCTTTTACATTTGACACAGAACTACCGAACATCGGAAAATTCTAATACCGAACAGTTTCTTTTTTAAGGACCGAAAAAGTGCTGAAGTTTCGGTATACGGTGCAACACTACGTCAGACACATATTCCAATCCATTGCTCAGCTTAGCAGAGAATGCACATTTCAGAGCGCCTCACAGACAGATAGAATAATAACACATAAATACACATTTCAAATAATAAATACGACATTGAGAAAAAACGAAACAAAAGACGAGATATCAAGTCTCGACCTACGCGCAGAGCAGCCTACCGTTTTATTTATGTAGACACTGGCATATAAGAGCATTTTCGGTTACGCTGACCTATAAAACGCTATTCCAAAAGCAAAAACAGACATGTTATACATCGTTAGAAAGCGTATACTCTCACCTACTGAATAAACGAATAGTCAATCAAGCCAAATTGCACTAAAAAGGGCGACAACGCCGTAAGCAACAGGTGTGGTATTAAGCACAGCTATTTTTGAAGATAGCCCAGGCGTCTATATTTCTCAAACGGATTGTCCAAGGCAATATATGACCACTCATTCGCAAAAGGGACAACTCTACGCGTAAAACCAGAGGTAAGATTGTATATTTATTCAATGTTTAGTCCCAGATATTGAATGTAGAATGACATGGCATAATTTAAAAATAATAACACGTAAATACGCATTTCAAATAATAAAGACGACATTGCGAAAAAACGAAACAAAAGACGAAATATCAACTCGCGACCTGCGTGCTGGCCGCAGAGCAGCGTACCGTTTCATTTATTTAGACATTGGCAGATGAGAACATTTTCGGTTACGCTGACCTATAAAACGCTATTCCAAAAGCAAAATCAGACATGTTATACATCGTTAGAAAGCTTACACTCTCACCTACGGAATAAATTAGTTGTCAGTCAAGCCAAATTGCACTAAAAAGGGCGACAACGCCGTAAGCAACAAGTGTGGTATTACACACAGCTATTTATGAAGATAGCCGACCCAGGCGTCACATATGCGCGTATTTTTCACAAACGGATTGTCCAAGACAATATATGACCACTCATTCGCAAAAGGGACATCTACGCGTGAAACCAATGGTAAGATTGTATATTTATTCAATGTTTAGTCCCAGATATTGACTGTAGAATGACATGGTATAATTAAAAGAAAAATTGTCTTGTTTATTTCGTTAGTCGGTGAGCAGCATTTTCACTGCTGTATTGGCATATTTTAGGGCTAATGTCGGGTTTATCTTGTTGCTACGAAATATTGCATTACATTACATTACAGGCATTTGGCAGACGCTCCTATCCAGAGCGACGTACAACAAAGTGTTTAACCATAACCAGGAACAAGTGTGTCGAAAACCCTAGAGGGAAGTAGCCTACCGTTCCAAATGCAGGGAACAACCGCATAGTTCAACTTGGACCCTGTAGGTTAAACTGATTAATGCTAACACAAACAAGAACAGCAACAACGCAGTCTATGCAAAAATACAAGCAATAGTTAAGACGAGTTAAGTCACCTACGAAACAACTACCTAGTTACAACCCTAAGCTTACAGTCAATTTAGAGATTAAATTGCGAATACGATTTGCAGCATAAATTGCGTCTTTTGTTTATATTTAATATTAGTAACTGCAGCAAGAAACTGCAGCTGTAGACACAAGATAGTGCGTTATGTTATGCCAGCAACGAAACGAAGCGGACTACATATGTATTACCGTCATTGTTTTATTATACCAGCGTGTTTTCGCGCGTTTGCACAGGAACTCAAAACCTACCAATAAAATGGTTTAGCTATTTCTCAGCATAATGACAGATTTAAAGACTAATCGAACTCACCCGATACTGTCTTCAAATGGATCCATGCCAAAGAAAAGTAATTATTCATCCTCTCAAAAAGCTTTTACTAACAAACTCTTGGTAGCCTAGCATGCAGTCTGGCTGGCTCTGTCTTTCATTGCTTCCCCGACGTTCAGACCCACCCCTCGCTGATAAAAACTAGACCCTACGGTGTCGGATTACTTGCGTCGCCATGGATGTCGCTTGCCGTAAAGAAGTTTACTAGATGTCGTAACGCTTAGATTTGGAGCTCCAGCTTTTCCACACCCCACCTAATAAGAAAGTCCAAATGGCGGGCAAACCATAGGGCGGACATAGGTGGTCCCAAAAGCAAAGTTGTAGAGCACATTCAGATGCATCGGTCGATGACGTTTTGTGTTGATCTGACTTACGGTGTGGGAGTTATGGCCTTTTACGCATATTCCTTTGTTATAGCGCCACCATCTGGCCGACATAGGTGATTTTTAGTGTCTGAGTAGTGGGGGGCCATAGGAACTCACCTGCTAAATTTGGTTGGTGTACAACTTATGGTCGCTGAGCCTCAGACATTTTAGTGGAGAAAGCTGCCACGCCCCAACGAAAAAGTCAAAATGGCGGGCAAACAATACGGCCGACATAGGTGATCCCAATGACAAAGTTGTACAGCACGTTCAGATGCATAGGTCCATGACGTTTGGTGTTGATCTAACTTATGCTGTGGGAGTTATGGCCTTTTACGCATAACCCTTTGTTGTAGCGCCACCATCTGGCCGACATAGGTGATTTTTAGTGCCTGAGTAGTGGGGGGCCATAGGAACCCACCTGCCAAATTTGGTTGCTCTAGGACTTATGGTTGCTGAGCCTCAGACACTTTTAGCGGAGAAAAATAATAATAAGAATAATAATAATAATAATAATAATCCTAACAGATACAATAGGGTTCCACCAGCTTCGCTGCTTGGACCCCTAATAATAATAATCCTAACAAAAACAATAGGGTTCCACCAGCTTCGCTGCTTGGACCCCTAATAATCCTAACAGATACAATAGGGTTCCACCAGCTTCGCTGCTTGGACCCCTAATAATTAAAGCCGCAAGCGGCGTTGGGAGGGGTCCAAGCATTGGCACCATCGCGCCCCCTATGGAGAGATTTTAAAATGGCTTTGTCCTCATGATCATATGCCTTCACCCAACATATCTACTGAATATCATGATGATTGTATAAAATATTGATGATTTATGGCCAATATTGTGCTAAGAGAAGCTGTCGGATGACTTAGTTGCGTCGCCATGGATGTGTCCTGGCCGCTTCCCGTAAAGGCCTTTACTATGTCGTAACACTGAGATGGCCCGGCGTGTATGCACAGCTGCACTGTTTCTGCGCCGCAACTAAAAAAGGCGTCACACTAGTGTTGTCACGATACCAAAATTTTGACTTTGATACTGATACCAGGTTTAGTATTACGATACTCAATACTGAAATGATACTTGAAACTGAAAGGATGTTGATTCGATACTCGGTACCTAACGATACTGAAATTACCTTAGTAGATGAGAAACGTAATGTCCACAAGGGGTAACCTCCTTTTCGAATTCACAGTTTATTAAAAACCTGGTTTATTAACAACCTTTAAGTTGAAGCCAGTTCAACATATTAATAAGCATAGGCCTATAGTGTTACAACACTAAACAATAGAAAAATATATCAAATATATTTAAAAAATTAAACAGTTGTAAAGTAAATAATCTTTAAAACAGGTCTTTCACCTTTAAATAGATTTAAAAACAGTATATTTTAATAACAAGACAGCATCTATCTATAATAAAATATTCCAAATTGGAACACCTATTGCTACTGAAGTGAACTGAGTCAAAGCTTGCGCTGTATCAAGAAGCTGAGTGCACAAGCGCAAGTCACCTCACTTGGCAACCTTAGTTGCTACTGCCTTACAGCGAAGATTCTGACAAATTACACTTTTCATCCTCTCAATCAGTAATGCGGGAGACAATTTCCCTTGCTTTTACATTTGACTCAAAGCTACCGAACGTCGGAATATTCTAATACCGAACCGTTTCTTTTTTTTTAATTTTTTTTTTAAGTACTGAGAAAGTGCTGAAGTTTTGGCATACCGTGCAACACTACGTCAGACACATATTCCAATCCATTGCTCAGCTTAGCAGAGAATGCACATTTCAGAGCGCCACAGAGACATGTGAATAATAACACATGAATGCACATTTCAAATAATAAATACGACATTGAGAAAAAACGGAAAAAAAGACGTAAAATCAACTCGCGATCTGCGTACTGCGCGCAAAGTAGCCTACCGTTTTATTTATTTACACATTGGCAGATAAGAAAAGTTTTGGTTACCCTGACCTATAAAACGCTATTCCAAAAGCAAAATCAGACATGTTATACATCGTTAGAAAGCTTATACTCTCACCTACAGAATAAATGAATTGTCAATCAAGCTTTGTACTAATTGTATTAAAAAGGGCGACAACGCCGTAAGCAACAGGTGTGGTATTACGCACAGCTATTATTGAAGATAGCCGACCCAGGCGTGACAGATGCGCGTATATTTCGCAAACGGATTGTCCAAGACAATATATGACCACTCATTCGCAAAAGGGACATCTCTACGCGTAAAACCAATGGTAAGAAAAGTAATGATTCATCCTGTCAAGAAGCTTTTACGAACCAACTTTTAGTAACAAAAAACTAAATATCAACTCGCCATCCATGTTAATTGCTTCCTATGCTCAGAGTACCATATTATTTATTTAGACATTGACGGAGTACAGCATAAATCGCGTCGTTTGTTTATATTCAATATTAGTAATTGCAGCGAGAAACTGCAGCTGTAGACACAAGATAGTCTGTTATGTAATGGTAGCAACGGAACGAAGCGGACTATATATGTATTACCGTCATTGTTTTATTATACTAGCGTGTTTTCGCGCGTTTGCACAGAAACTCAAATACTATCAATAAAATGGTTTAGCTGTCTCAGCATAATGACAGATCCAAAGACTAAACGAACTCACCCGATACAGTCTTCAAATGGATCCAGGCTCAAGAAAAGTAATTATTCATCCCCTCAAAACGCTTTTACTGAAAAACCTTTGGTAACCTAGCATGCATTCTGGCTGGCACTGTCTTCTATTGCCTCCCCGACGTTCAGACCCTCCCCTCACTGATAAAAACTAGACCCTACGGTGTCGGATTGCTTGCGTCGCCATGGATGTCGCTTGCCGTAAAGAAGTTTACTCGACTGTCATCACTGTTCCATGGGTCACAAAAACTATTACACTAACGCTTACATTGCAGTGTGAAATATCCACATTATATAATACCACTAACCTATTTAAAGACACTCAATTTCAAAAATAACGTATGTAACCGAAATATTTTGAGCAGTAATACTTACATAGCAACATGACATTTTATCTGTGTTTAGTAGTATAGAGACAGAAAATCAATGACAAAGTCCTATCTGCTTCTGTTGTGCGTCAGTAAACGATGTCAGATAGGTAGTATGCCTTGGCAGTAGCCTACCGTTACAAGTGCAGGGAACAACCGCATAGTTCAACTTGGATCCTGTAGGTTAAACTGATTAACACTAACACAAACAAGAACAGCAACAACGCAGTCTATGCAAAAATACAAGCAATAGTTAAGACGAGCTAAGTCACCTACGAAACAACTACCTAGTTACAACCCTAAGCTTACAGTCAATTTAGAGATTAAATTGAGAATACAATTTAAAACATAAATTGCGTCTTTTGTTTATATTCAATATTAGAAATTGCAGCGAGAAACTGCAGCTGTAGACACAATCAGAGGTGGGTAGTAACGCGTTATATTTACTCCGTTACATTTACTTAAGTAACTTTTTGAATAAATTGTACTTGTAAGAGTAGTTTTAATGCAACATACTTTTCACTTTTACTCGAGTATATTTGTGAAGAAAAAATGTTACTTTTACTCCGTTATATTCGGCTACATTCTGCTCGTTACTTTTATTTTTTTTAACCCATTTTTTATTCAATGCACGTTCTGTTCGTTTCATTCTCTCAGAGACTTCAGCCAAAGAGGCTGACTGGTCTTTGCTTTGGCTCTGTCATAGCCCCACATGACTCCGTTTCACCAATCAAACGCAGCCAGTCACAGCACACAGAAGGATGAGTGGGCGACAACAATGGCTGAAACAACGGCGAGTGATTCCTAGCAGGCAGAACACCCCTGGCCTCACGTTCAAACTACGTTTTGCTTACAGACTACCAAAAACAGTAGTTACATTATGTGCTGCCTTCTTTGTCCGCCTAGAAATGTGGACATTTCAGCCTACAAGAACTCAACTTCGAACTTGAGAAAATATGTGGCGGTAAGTTTAGGTTAGTTTTGGCTGTGGATAGCTAACTATTTGACTGAGTGGTCATTTATTGTCTTGGACAATCCGTTTGTGAAATATACGGGTATTTGTGATGCCTCGGTATCTTCCAAAATAGCTGTGCGTAATACCACACGCGTTGTTTACGGCGTTGTCGCCCTTTTTAGTACAGTCTGGCTTGATTGACAATTCATTTATTCAGTAGGTGAGAGTATAAGTTTTCTAACGATGTATAACATGTCTAATTTTGCTTTTGGAATAGCGTTTTTTAGGTCAGCGTAACCGAAATTTTTCTTATCGTGGCATTCACTTATGCATTTGGTAGCAGTAAAAGACGCAGCACGGAACGTGGTCAACGATTATTCGTAATTTCTTGGGAAATACTATTATTATTGAGGACTTCTGGGCATAGCTAAGCCGTATGTTTGCCGATAGACCTAGACGACATCGTTTTCTGGAGCAAAACAAGCGGATTGAACTGTATTGTTGATTTACGGTCTCTGTCTCCATCTACTGAACACAAGATTTCATCATTGCCATGTAAGTAGGCTATTATTGCTCAAAATACTTCGGTTATATACGTTATTTTTTAAATTGAGTGTGTTTAAATAGGTTACTGGTATTAATGTGGATATTTCACACTGTAATGTAAGCATTAGTTAGTAGTGTAATAGTTTTTGTGAAGCATACAACAGTCAAGACGTGAGCGCTGGAACATTGCATAGCATACATAACGTTTGTTTACGCTAAACCGGAAGTTCTGCACATATTCCGCGCAAGGCATCATGGGACTTTGGAATATCGTGGAGAAGTGACTCATAAGGTACAATAATGGTGCTACAAAGCATTATGTTTCCCACATATAAAGTTTCTGTTTGAATTTGAGCAGGCTCCTCTTTGTTGTGATGATGAGTCTATTTTAATGGATAAATCCCTGTAGCCTCATTGATATTTTTTCTGTCAACGGAGGGTTCACCCCAACAAGCTGACGGGGTATACAGACTTAATAGAGTCCAACAGAAAGCGAAAATCCTTCTCTTCTGACGAACCTCCTGTGTATTGTTTTATTGTATTATTGTTTTAAGGGTAATGATTTAGGCCATATTTGAATTTGCACATGGCTATTTTATATTTGGTTTATTTCTATTGGACAAGCATTTACAATTTTATATTTTGGACATTTAGATTTTTACGTTCATCTTGCTCTTCTTATTTCAACATTAAATCAGATTATATGAAGTAACTCAGTACTTGAGTAGTCTTTTCACAAGATACTTTCTTACTCTTACTCAAGTAATTATTTGGATGACTACTTTTACTTCTACTTGAGTCATTATTATTTTAAAGTAATAATACTTTTACTTGAGTACAGGTTTTGGCTACTCTACCCACCTCTGGACACAATATAGTTTATGTTATGGTAGCAACGGAACGAAGCGGACTACATATGTATTACCGTCATTGTTATATTATACCAGCGTGTTTTCGCGCGTTAGCACAGAAACTCAAAACCTACCAATAAAATGGTTTAGCTATTTCTCACCATAATGACAGATTTAAAGACTTAACGAACTCACCCGATACTGTCTTCAAATGGATCCATGCCAAAAAAAAGTAATTATTCATCCTCTCAAAACGCTTTAACTAACAAACTTTTGGTATCCTAAAAGTGCCACTCTGGGTGGCAGTCTTCCATTCCTTCCCCGACGTTGCACAGAAACTCAAAACCTACCAATAAAATGGTTTAGCCATTTCTCACCATAATGACAGATTTAAAGACTTAACGAACTCACCCGATACTGTCTTCAAATGGATCCATGCCAAAAAAAGTAATTATTCATCCTCTCAAAACGCTTTAACTAACAAACTTTTGGTAGCCTATCCTAAAAGTGCCACTCTGGGTGGCAGTCTTCCATTCCTTCCCCGACGTTCAGACCGTCCCCTCACTGATAAAAACTAGACCCTACGGTGTCGGATTACTTGCGTCGCCATGGATGTCACTTGCCGTAAAGAAGTTTACTCGATGTCGTAACACTTAGAATTTGCAGCAACAGCTCTTCCGCACCCCACCTAATAAAAAAGTCCAAATGGCGGGCAAACCATATGGTGGACATAGGTGGTCCCAATGGCAAAGTTGTAGAGCACATTCAGATGCATCGGTCGATGAAGTTTTGTGTTGATCTGACTTATGGTGTGGGAGTTATGGCCTTTTAAAGTACGACCCTTTGTTATAGCGCCACCATCTGGCCGACATAGCTGATTTGTAGTGCCTGAGTAGTGGGGGGCCATAGGAACCCACCTCCCAAATTTGGTTGGTGTACAACTTATGGTTGCTGAGCCTCAGACATTTTAGCGGAGAAAACTGCCACGCCCCAACTAAAAAGTTAAAATGGCGGGCAAACAATATGGCAGACATAGGTAGTGCCAATGGCAAAGTGATAGAGCACGTTCAGATGCATATGTCGATGAAGTTTTGTGTTGATCTAACTTATGGTGTGGGAGTTATGGCCTTTTACGCCTAACCCTTTGTTATAGCGCCACCATATGGCCGACATAGGTGATTTTTAGTGCCTGAGTAGTGGGGGGCCATAGGAACCCACCTGCCAAATTTGGTTGCTCTACGACTTATGGTTGCTGAGCCTCAGACACTTTTAGCGGAGAAAAATAATAAGAATTAAAGCCGCAAGCGGCGTTGGGAGGGGTCCAAGCATTGGCACCATCGCGCCCCCTACGGAGCGATTTTAAAATGGCTTTTTCCTCATGATCATATGCCTTCATCCAACATATCTCCTGAATATCATGATGATCGTATAAAATATTGATGACTTATGGCCAATTTTGTGCTAAGAGACGCTGTCGGATGACTTAGTTGCATCGCCATGGATGTGTCCTGGCCGCTTCCCGTGAAGGCCTTTACTATGTCGTAACACTTAGATGGCATGTCGTAACGCACATATGGCCTGGCGTGTTTGTACAGCTGCAGCGCTTCCATGCTGTAACAAAAAAAGGCATCACACTAGTGTTGTCATGATACCAAAATTTTGACTTTGATACCGATACCAAGTTTAGTATCACAATAATTAATACTGAAACGATACTGATTCAATACTCGGTACCTAACGATAGTGAAATTGCCTTAATAGATCAGAAACTCAATGTCCACAAGGGTTGACCTCATTTTCGAATTCATGGATTATTAAAAACCTGGTTTATTAACAACCTTTGAGTTGAAGCCTGTTCAACATATCAATAAGCATAGGCCTATAGTGTTACAACACTGAACAACAGAGAAATATATCAAATATATTTCAAAAAGTAAACAGTTGTAAACTAAATAATCTTTAAAACAGGTTTTTCACCTTTAAATAGATTTTAAAACTGCATATTTAAATAACAATACAGCATCTATCTATAATAAAATATTTGCAAATTGGAACACCTATTGCTACTGACGTGAACTGAGTGAAAGCTTGCGCTGTATCAAGAAGCTGAGTGCACAAGCGCAAGTCACCTCACTTGGCAACCATAGTTGCTACTGCCTTACAGCGAAGATTCTGACAAATTAAACTTTTCATCCTCTCAATCAGTAATGCGGGAGACAATTTTCCCTTGCTTTTACATTTGACTCAAAACTACCGAACTTCGGAATATTCTAATACCGAACCGTTTCTTTTTTTTTAAGTACCGAGAAAGTGCTGAAGTTTTGGTATACCGTGCAACACTGCGTCAGACACATATTCCAATCCATTGCTCAGCTTAGCAGAGAATGCACATTTCAGAGTGCCACAGAGACAGATAGAATAATAACACATGAATGCACATTTAAAATAATAAGTACGACATTGAGAAAAAACGGAGAAAAAGACGTAATACCAACTCGTGATCTGCTTGCTGCGCGCAAAGTAGTCTACCGTTTTATTTATTTAGACATTGGCAGATAAGATAAATTTTGGTTACGCTGACCTATAAAACGCTATTGCAAAAGCAAAAACAGACATGTTATACATCGTTAGAAAGCTTATACTCTCACCTACTGAATAAATGAATTGTCAATCAAGCCAAATTGCACTAAAAAGGGCGACAACGCCGTAAGCAACAGGTGTGGTATTACGCACAGCTGTTATTGAAGATAGCCGACCCTGGCGTCACAGATGCGCGTATATTTCGCAAACGGATTGTCCAAGACAATATATGACCACTCATTCGCAAAAGGGACATCTCTACGCGTAAAACCAGTGGTAAGATTGTATATTTATTCGATGTTTAGTCCCAGATATTGAATGTAGAATGACATGGCATAATTTTAAAAAACTTTGTCTCGTTTATTTCCTTATTCAGTGAGCAGCGTTTTCACTGCTATATTGGCATATTTTAGGGCTAACGTCGGGTTTATCTTGTTGCTACGGAATATTACATTACATTCCATTACAATACAGGCATTTGGCAGACGCTCTTATCCAGAGTGACGTACAACAAAGTGTATAACCATAACCAGGAACAAGTGTGTCGAAAACCCTAGAGAGAAATGCCGTTCCAAGTGCAGGGAACAACCGTTAGTTCAACTTGGACCCTGTAGGTTAAACTGATGAACACTAACACAAACAAGAACAGCAACAACGCAGTCTATGCAAAAATACAAGCAATAGTTAAGACGAGTGCATTAACTAAGTCACCAACGAAACAGCTAACTAGTTACAACCCTAAGCTTACAGTCAATTTAGAGATTAAATTGAGAAAACAATTTCTCTCAGCATAATGATTTAAAGACTAAACGAACTCACCCGATATTGTCTTCAAATGGACCGTATTATTTATTTAGACATTGGCAGACTACAGCATAAATTGCGTCTTTTGTTTATATTCAATATTAGAAATTGCAGCGAGAAACTGCAGCTGTAGACACAAGATAGTTTGTTATGTTATGGTAGCAACGGCACGAAGCGGACTATATGCATTACCGTCATTGTTTCATTGGACCAGCGTGTTTTCGCGCGTTTGCACAGAAACTCAGAACCTATCAATAAAATGGTTTAGCTATTTCTCAGCATAATGACAGATTCAAAGACTAAACGAACTCACCCGATACTGTCTTCAAATAATGTCTGGCACTGTCTTCCACTGCTTCCCCGACGTTCAGACCGTCCCCTCACTGATAAAAACTAGACCCTACGGTGTCGGATTACTTGCGTCGCCATGGATGTCGCTTGCCGTAAAGAAGTTTACTAGATGTCGTAATCGTTTAGATTTGGAGCCACAGCTCTTCCGCACCCCACCTAATAAAAAAGTCCAAATGGCAGGCAAACAATATGGCGGAGATATGTAGCCCCAACAGCAAAGTTGCAGAGCACATTCACGTGCGTCGGTCTATGAAGTTTTGTGTTGATCTGATTTACGGTGTGGGAGTTATGACCTTTTAGGCAAAATCCTTTGTTATAGCGCCACCATCTGGCCGACATAGGTGATTTTTAGTGCCTGAGTAGTGGGGGGCCATAGGAACCCACTTGCCAAATTTGGTTGCTCTAGGACTTAAGGTTGCTGAGCCTCAGACATTTTAGCAGAGAAAGCTTCCACGCCCCAACGTAAAAGTTAAAATGGCGGGCAAACAATATGGCGGACATGGGTGGTGCCAATGGCAAAGTTGTAGAGCACCTTCAGATGCATAGGTCGATGAAGTTTTGTGTTGATCTAACTTATGGTGTGGGAGTTATGGCCTTTTACGCAAAACCCTTTGTTATAGCGCCACCATCTGGCCGACATAGGTGATTTTTAGTGCCTGAGTAGTGGGGGGCCATAGGAACCCACCTGCCAAATTTGGTTGCTCTACGACTTATGGTTGCTGAGCCTCAGACACTTTTAGCGGAGAAAAATAATAATAATAATAATAATAATAATAATAATAATAATAATAATCCTAACAAAAACAATAGGGTTCCACCAGCTTCGCTGCTTGGACCCCTAATAATAATAATAATAATCCTAACAGATACAATAGGGTTCCACCAGCTTCGCTGCTTGGACCCCTAAAATAATAATCCTAACAGATACAATAGGGTTCCACCAGCTTCGCTGCTTGGACCCCTAATAATAATAATAATAATAATAATAATAATAATAATAATAATAATAATCCTAACAAAAACAATAGGGTTCCACCAGCTTCGCTGCTTGGACCCCTAATAATAATCCGAACAGATACAATAGGGTTCCACCAGCTTCGCTGCTTGGACCCCTAATAATATTCCTAACAAAAACAATAGGGTTCCACCAGCTTTGCTGCTTGGACCCCTTATAATAATAATAATAATAATAATAATAATAATAATCCGAACAGATACAATAGGGTTCCACCAGCTTCGCTGCTTGGACCCCTAATAATCCTAACAAAAACAATAGGGTTCCACCAGCTTCGCTGCTTGGACCCCTAATAATAATCTGAACAGACACAATAGGGTTCCACCAGCTTCGTTGCTTGGACCCCTAATAATCCTAACAGATACAATAGGGTTCCACCAGCTTCGCTGCTTGGACCCCTAATAATCCTAACAGATACAATAGGGTTCCAACAGCTTCGCTGCTTGGACCCCTAATAATCCTAACAGATACAATAGGGTTCCACCAGCTTCGCTGCTTGGACCCCTAATAATAATAATAATAATAATCCTAACAGATACAATAGGGTTCCACCAGCTTCGCTGCTTGGACCCCTAAAAATAATAATCCTAACAAAAACAATAGGGTTCCACCAGCTTCGCTGCTTGGACCCCTAATAATAATAATCCTAACAAAAAAAAATTGGGTTCCACCAGCTTCGCTGCTTGGACCCCTAATAATAATAATCCTAACAGATACAATAGGGTTCCACCAGCTTCGCTGCTTGGACCCCTAATAATCCTAACAGATACAATAGGGTTCCACCAGCTTCGCTGCTTGGACCCCTAATAATCCTAACAAAAACAATAGGGTTCCACCAGCTTCGCTGCTTGGACCCCTAATAATAATCCTAACAAATACAATAGGGTTCCACCAACTTCGCTGCTTGGACCCCTAATAATAATCCTAACAAATACAATAGGGTTCCACCAACTTCGCTGCTTGGACCCCTAATAATAATAATCCTAACAAAAACAATAGGGTTCCACCAGCTTCGTTGCTTGGACCCCTAATAATAATCCGAACAGATACAATAGGGTTCCACCAGCTTCGCTGCTTGGACCCCTAATAATAATCCTAACAAAAACAATAGGGTTCCACCAGCTTTGCTGCTTGGACCCCTTATAATAATAATAATAATAATAATAATAATAATAATAATAATAATAATCCGAACAGATACAATAGGGTTCCACCAGCTTCGCTGCTTGGACCCCTAATAATCCTAACAAAAACAATAGGGTTCCACCAGCTTCGCTGCTTGGACCCCTAATAATAATCCGAACAGATACAATAGGGTTCCACCAGCTTCGTTGCTTGGACCCCTAATAATCCTAACAGATACAATAGGGTTCCACCAGCTTCGCTGCTTGGACCCCTAATAATCCTAACAGATACAATAGGGTTCCAACAGCTTCGCTGCTTGGACCCCTAATAATCCTAACAGATACAATAGGGTTCCACCAGCTTCGCTGCTTGGACCCCTAATAATAATAATAATAATAATCCTAACAGATACAATAGGGTTCCACCAGCTTCGCTGCTTGGACCCCTAAAAATAATAATCCTAACAAAAACAATAGGGTTCCACCAGCTTCGCTGCTTGGACCCCTAATAATAATAATCCTAACAAAAAAAATTGGGTTCCACCAGCTTCACTGCTTGGACCCCTAATAATAATAATCCTAACAGATACAATAGGGTTCCACCAGCTTCGCTGCTTGGACCCCTAATAATCCTAACAGATACAATAGGGTTCCACCAGCTTCGCTGCTTGGACCCCTAATAATCCTAACAAAAACAATAGGGTTCCACCAGCTTCGCTGCTTGGACCCCTAATAATAATCCTAACAAATACAATAGGGTTCCACCAACTTCGCTGCTTGGACCCCTAATAATAATCCTAACAAATACAATAGGGTTCCACCAACTTCGCTGCTTGGACCCCTAATAATAATAATCCTAACAGATACAATAGGGTTCCACCAGCTTCGCTGCTTGGACCCCTAATAATAATCCTAACAGATACAATAGGGTTCCACCAGCTTCGCTGCAGGACCCCTAATAATCCTAACAAATACAATAGGGTTCCACCATCTTAGCTGCTTGGACCCCTAATAATAATCCTAACAAATGCAATAGGGTTCCACCAGCTTCGCTGCTTGGAACCCTATATAGTATAGAAACCTGTATTGGCATTAAAATAAAATCATTACGCCAGTATCATATCTGGACAGAATCGCAGTTTTTTTGATCATGGGTTCTCAACCTTTGGTAAACCAACACCCCCCCATTGAATGTTCAAGTCCCATACCACCCCTCCACCCCCCTACCCAACAAAAATTGAATTATCAGCCCCAAATGTAGGTTATTATTAGTTGATGTTCGTGATATTGTTCTTTTTTCTTTTAATCAAACAAGCCTACCTATGCTGTTTAATTATCAGACAAGAACTACATTTTAGATATGCATCATAACCCTTGGCTCCACCAGAGGGCAGCAAATGACTTATGTCTTCTCTAATCTTTCGTATTCAGTGCCTTACATTTGCTAGTGGTGGGCTCTTGTGCTTCTTGTTGCTTGTTGTAATTGTGCTTATTTAATTATAGTTTATTAAATAACTCTCCTTGTTTATCCTGGTTCCTACCTTTTGTTTCTCCGTTCACCTCAGTAGCCTACATCTCGTAACAATTTGGCATGCTCTTTTATTTTGGGGCATATGGTGTGTTTTTCATGGATCAAACAAGCCTATGGGATTGTACAGGAAAAAAATGTTTTGGCCACAATAGCGGCAGCCTATAACCCAGCAATTATTTTCCTCATAAATATGCCTATGAATTAGCCTACCGCTACAAACAGTGACACAGAAAAATGATACAGACCAGTCAAACATGTTTCACAACGGAAAGAGCAACAGTAAAAGGACGGCTGAAATATTAATGTGAGCCCTGTGCTTGGTGGTTCCCCACCAGTTTTTGCACTGCGGAGAGGTTGGAGAGAGGTGAGCTTCAGCTGTAATGCGCCTGAGGTGGTCTAATTCAGACGGCTGCGGTACTTGGGCTGCATATAGACCACTTCGCTGAAGGTTTTGACAATGTTCCAACTCCCTCGTCATCACTGTTGCATTCATCACAAAAACTATTACACTACTAACTAACGCAAATTACAGTGTTAAATATCCACGTTATATAATACCACTAATCTATTTAAAGACACTCAATTTTGAGCAGTAATACTTACATAGCAATGATGAAATTTTATCTGTGTTCAGTAGCCTAGATAGAGAGACAGAGACAGTAAATCAATGATACAGTTCTATTGTTGGAGCCAATTCACACTTCACTCCTTGGTTTATAGTTTATTAGTATTCAAAGCACCTATTACGGGGAGCACAGCAGGGGATGCTGGTTTTTGAAGTACACATAAGGTGCGCTACAGGAGACTAAGAGGGTGTTGCCTGATTTATTACAGTTTTTGACCGTGTCAACATGCTTATCACTGGCACTTGTAGGAGCTAGCCTAGCTGCACATTGGGGTGTTTTTTCTCCTTTTGTTTCGTTTGATTTCAATTTTGGGATGGCAGGTATGCCATCCCGCCAAGTTACGCCTTGGCCAGGGCATGCCCCATACCTATACAGCACCGAGAGTTTGGCACTTTTCAGTGTTCCCCACAGAAATAACCACAACAGCCACAGACACTCAGCCCTTAAAAACATTAAATTCTGTATATTCTGACCCCATTTCAACAAACAGATTTCATAAACAACTTCACATGTCCACACAATAAAGCCCCAAACTAAGGGGATTTTGCGTTTTCTCCTTCTTCTTCTCATTCTTATTTTTCCTGCCGCCTATCCCACTAACATGTCTCCCCATTGGACATTTTACCGACACCAGCCAAATCTTCACCTACACAACCCAATCAAAAACTCACATACACACGCAAAATACCCATACCTTACTCTGAAACATTTCCAGTTTAAAAAAGCTAGTTTGCCTGTTGCCTAGAGGGCAAGGTCCCAGTCTTGCGAACATGGGGTCCTAGGTTCAAGCCCAGCTAAGAACATGTTTTTTTTTAACCTGCTTTTACCCTCACTAATAATTGTCTACTACTTCTCAATTATTGCTTTTGCACCATATCTACCCACCATTCAGCGAACGTATACACTGCATTATGACGTACCGTCTGAACGTTCAGCTATTAACCGGCTACAATATGGCAAAGCCATATGGATTCAATGGGCGCTCTTCTGTGCTTACTGGCCTGTGTTCTTCTTTAAAACCACGGACAGGTTTGCTAATGATATTTCACGCATTGCATAGCTATGTCATGGTGCTGCACTAGCAAAGTCACAGACTGGTAAACCTCCGATTGAAAGATTGAATCCCACCTCCCCCTCAGGCAGATAATTTCCTCTTTTACACGAACGTTTTCTTACGCTTATATTTGCTTTCCCAAAACTCACTCACGGCCACCCATATGCATTTCATGACAGCAAATGTATTCCTTTTATTAAAAAGTTACACCAGTTCACCACTGTGTCATTTCTACTAACTATATTTCTTCACTTGGCTACCGTACAAAACCTTCTTATGGGCAAACGCCACGTTTCTACATTCATGTTACCTCGCCCTGTTCTCTATCTAGCCACATGCAAACAATTACTACGTATGTACGTTCTACAACTCCCCATTAAAACATTACATTTAAAATCATGACTCACTCATAATTATAACTACTACTACTGAACATGAGAAAAGCACATCAGTGCAATAGATGTCACACGTAAATTAACCCTCCACTTTAATGACTAATGCTTCATACAGACTGTTGTATATACCGTTTGATAAGGAAACTAAGCTCGCTCATGGTCACTTCATTTACTTCGCACTATAGTCTGTGATCGTGTCAACCTTCCCCTACATGCCTATTCTGCTAAAAACATATTGTTTCAACTACGCAATTTCATCATTTTTCCTAATTTATCTCACACTGTTGTTATTTTCTCATATGCAAATCCTGCTGGGACATATGCGTCCATTATCAAGTTTTCCGGTTCTAGCTTAGCAAAACAGTGAACAGGATTCCTACCTGCAGATAAGTCTATCAAAATGCCTTATAAACCTTACAAACACTAAAAGTGCATCTCCACGAAATAACAGACAACGGAGCAGGACAGAAGGGTACACAAGCTGCGACCTAGGGAGCTCTAATTCTACGGGCTTGCTGATTCTTTTGTCAATCAAGGCTCGTTGGATGGCCGTCAAATCCGTCAGTACATACGCTGGCCATATTTCACCTGCGTTTCTGATGCATTTACACTTACGCCACCGCACCCTTTGTCACTGTTTTACATATATAGCAAACCGAAACTGCTAAACGGTACACGCTCATCAGACTGTACAAATTCACACAAGGATAGCCATAATCCACAACCGTTTCTTACAGGGTCACTTCGCATTTCTCACTCTCATAATAAAACGCTTTGCAAAAAGAAATGGTATCTCATAAAAAAACACGTTTTCAACGTACAAAAATGCCAAGTTACTCACACATACAAGACATACACCGTCTATAACTCATTCATTCAGACTGCCAAAATCCAGGCCTGCCATTAAAAGTATTGATATCAAAATGACGCCAAGTTACAATACTACAAACAATAGGCTATCTTCCCTCACTGAAATGAAACAAGATGTATTCCAAAGCAATGCTACCCAATGTTTCCTGAATTCTTTCAAGTCACTTGGCCCTGTGTGTATAAGCATGCAGTACATGGACAGGCCAAACATATGTGTGGATGGCTTTCTCACAGTCAAGATTGATGGAATAGGCGTCTATATGTCGAGGTTTATCTTGTTGCTATGACAGAATACGATTTTTGAGTGGTGAAATAATATTTTTATGAATGCTCAGATAGACAATATTATCCATTATGTCATGGGTGGGGGGTGTAGTTGCAGATGAGACTGCTTTTTAAATGAACGACCAGAGTGACAATGGTGGCACTGCGAAACTCCGTATTCGGTATAGTTGTTGTGTATCCTCTACTAAGGAAACTAAAACAAAGCGACTCTGTTTTTATCGCATACTTCGGTTGCAGTAGCACTGAATGTCTGAGTTCAGCAATCTCGACCACTAGAGGTTAATATTGGGCAAACGCCCCCCTCTCATCCATCGTGTTTCCAGCGCCCCCTTGCACTCTCGGAACGCCCCCGTTGAGAAACCACTCCATTATCCATCGGATATTTAAAGAGAAATCAAATGGACCCGATTTATCGCGTCACCACAACTGCTCTGCCGCATATAAAATGTAAGTTACCGTGTTGCTATCACATAATAGTCTACTTGCCAGCAATGTGAACCCGGAAATGTTAAGTACCCCAAAGTCTTATGTTAGAAATGTACAGTATGGGTCTCCGGTATTTAGAAACTGCCGGATGCTAACTTGCATATGTTAGGCAATTAGCATAATTAGCATTAATTAGCATAATCACCTATATGGACAATATTTAAGCAACTGCTTGCCCGATTTGGACAATATTGGAGTGGTTTTGGGGGTTATTGAGGATGCTGAATCCATTTCTGACATTTTCAAAATTCAAAATGGCCATTTAAACCAGAAGTGGCCATATTTCATCTCCCGATGGGCCGATTTTGATGAATTTTGAGTCGATTTTGAGGTTATTTATATGCTTAATACATTGCATTTCAAGCTGGTAAATTTCAAGTGTTGTCTTAATATAATCACTATCGAAAGTTGGCAAAGTGAGTTATGCTAATATTAGCTAGCTAACAAGCTAACTAACTAGCTAGCTAATGAGTAAACGTTAGCTAGCTATGGTAATCGTGATTAGCTTGTTACTAATGTGATATAGGAAAACCTAGTGAATTCTTCTCCAGATCCATAGTTAGCTTTACTCTCTAAAAGTTGACATAGTGAGTTATGCTAGCTAACAAGCTAATGTTAGCTAACTAACTAGCTAGCTAATGAGGTAACATTAGCTAGCTATGCTAATCGCAGTTAGCTTTTTGCCAGAAGAGGGGATGAAGCCGATTGAAGAAATCGAAGACTTCATCATCAATGCGCGACGTAAGACTCGGGATATAAGCCATAACGGGGTGAGGATCCATGATGAAAGCTGACCCAGCTAAGGCGGCTGCCGTCTGAGACTGGCCAACCCCTGCTAACGTCAGTGAGCTGCGAAGCTTCCTGGGCCCTGCGTCATACTACCGCCGCTTCATCAGGGACTTCCCTACCATCACCAGCCCAATCCACCGCCAGACCGTCAAGGGCCTACCATTCGACTGGAACGACACCTGTGCTACAGCCTTCACCCGACTCAAGGCAATCCTCACTAAAGCCCCAGCCGTGCCCTACCCCGATGCCCAACAGTCCTTCATCATGGACACTGGTGCCAGCGATGTGGGGATCGGGGCTGTCCTCTCCCAACGGGGAGGAGATGGGGAGCGTGCTGTGGTCTACTTCAGTCGCGCCCTGAGTCAGGCGGAAAAGAACTACTGTGTCACCCGCCGCAAGGTGCTGGCAGTGATCCTGGCATTATGGCACTTCCGGCCGTATTTGCACGGCAGCCACTTCCTCATCCGCACCGACCACACCTCACTTACCTGGCTCCTGAACTTTAAGCATCCTGAGGGCCAGGTGGCCCGATAGCTGAAGGCCCTTCAAGGGTATGACTTAGAAATCCAGCATTGGGCGGAGCGACACCATAGCAACGCCGATGCTCTCTCCCGGCGCCCCTGTGCGGCATTGGAGTGCCACTACTGCCAGCGGCAAGAGGAACGAGGCCAGATGACACCGGTGGCCGTCCAGACTGCCAGCAACGAGGAGGGGTGGCTCCTGTTGACCATGCAGCAACTGAGGCAGCAGCAGGAGGCAGACGTGACCTTGGCGCTGGTGAGAGCCTGGCTAGAGACGGGGTGCCACCCCGAGTGGACAGAGCTGTCAGCGCTGGGGCCCGAGGTAAAGGCCTACCACTCTCAATGGGGCGACTCCCGCACCGCCCAGAAGGGACCAATCCAGCGCTCCCACGCACCACTGCAGCAGTACTTGGTGGGGGCCCCAATGGAGCGAGTAGGGCTGGACATCCTTTGGCCCTTCCCCGTCACCGACTCCGGCAACGTCCTCATGGCTATGGACTACTTCACAAAGTGGCCCAAGGCATATGTCACGGGTGCTGGAGAAAAGGTCCGCAAGTCGCAAATCTTGAAATCGCGCTAGGAGGAAAAAAAGGTTTTTAAATTTTTTTTTTACTGTTTTCCTTTTTTTCATATTACAAAAGTTAAAGTGTTGAAGAAGTCACTCAATAGAATAAACAACATTTTTAGGGTCACTAAATACTTATAATTTGTCAGCAAAGTCTGCTTGTTTTAGTGATTCTTACAGCCGGGTTTTGGAGGCGTGATGGGGGTGCAGTTTAATTAGCATGTTTGATTTCGTTGGCTATTGTCACTTTGTTTCAGTCAAGCCACCGCCCATAAATAAAGCCGTGTGGTAGTAGCCTATGTTTGTTTACTGTGTGAGGTTGCTACAATGGCGGACGCTCAATCAGTAGGTGAAAGTATAAGCTTTCTAACGATGTATAACATGTCTAATTTTGCTTTTGGAATAGTGTTTTATAGGTTAGCGTAACCAAACATTTTCTTACCATGGCATTCGCTCTATATTTGGTAGCATTAAAAGACGTTGCACCTAACGAAATGTTGTCAACGATTTTTCGTAATTCCTTGGAAAATACCATTATTATTGAGGACTTCTGGGCACAGCTAAGGCATATGTTTGCTGATAGACCTATCTGACATCGTTTTCTGGAGCAAAACAGAAGCGGATAGAACTGTCATTGATTTACTGTCTCGGTCTCCATCTACTGAACATAGATAAGATTTCATCATTGCTATGTAAGTATTACTGCTCAAAATACTTCGGTTATATACGTTATTTTAGAAATTGAGTGTCTTTAAATAGGTTAGTGGTATTATGTAATGTGGATATTTCACACTGTAATGTAAGCGTTAGTTAGTAGTGTAATAGTTTTTGTGACGCATACAACAGTGATGAGGAGAGTGTTGAAACATTGCCAAAACGTGGTGGACAGCTGAAAATTGTTTTCATATCGTCCCATTCCCATACAAGAAAACATAGGAGTGTACAGAGTATAGAAATACATACAAGAGTTAATTATTACACATTTAGGTACTGTGCAGCATTGTGTGACTATATTTTTGCATTATGTTTAAATTATATCTATGTTTCATCTTAAATCTTCATAAGGGGCTCATATGCTTTACAATGGACAAAAAGCATTATATTCCTTTTTGGAGAGATTTTGGATTTGTTTCTGGACCCTTAGCTATTTTAGACCAGTGTTAATAATTCAGACATTTTGGGTAGATTTGGCTGGGTACACTGCTTAGTTTTTGCTTCATAGATCTTCAGTAGTTCTACATATCCACCCTTAGATTTTATGAACTTGTGGTCAAGAAGTTTTTGATCCAGGACATGTATACTTTAACCCGCAATCTCCCAGTATTTCATTGCGAACTAAAACATGAGCAAATTCATTTTAGATTTTTGCCTTGACCATTGCATTTGTGGCACTTTATTTCTTACAAAATTATGAATATAAAGTAATCTAGTATTGTAAATGGTACAAATGTATTGCTTAATTTAAGACATTTTTCTAGTCTCTGTGATGTTCACACCTGGAGTTATGAAGCTTTAAATAGGGTAACCCCTAAATGGGCAAAGATTGACAGGTACTCTAGTGGGGGAGTGGTTGGGGTGGAGTTAACTAGCTATTGTTCCCACCCATTATCTCCCTGTGACAAGTGTGAAAAGTTTCAGATCTTTCAAGGGGATTTTCTTTGCTACTTGATTTCAGGAGTACCAACATTCAAATAAGCATATCTTCAACTATTTTCAGATTTCAATGTATGACACATCATTTGATAGCTTATAATCTGCACTTTCATAATCTGTAAAAAACTGAAAAATGACCTTGCCCTACTTGAGGACCAAAACACCAGCACCTGTCACATATGTGGTGCCGGATCAGAGCACCACCACAACAGCGAAGAGGCTGGTGGAGATGTTCGCCCGCTTCAGGGTCCCCGCCGAGCTCCACAGTGACCAGGAGTGGAACTTCGAGTCCCAGGTCTTCGGTGAGGTCTGCCGGCGGCTGGGGATGAACAAGACGAGGACAACACCGCTCCATCCTCAAAGCAATGGGCTGGTGGAGCGGTTCAACTGCACCCTGGCCATCCAGCTCGCCATCCTCACCAGCCAACACCAGTGGGACTGGGACCGCCACCTGCCCCTGGTCCTGTGGTCCTACCGGACTGCTGTCCAGGAGTTCAGACAGTGCACGCCTGCTGCCCTCATGTTTGGGCGGGAACTCCGGACACTGGTGGACTTGGTGTTCGGGGCCCCGCCCGAGCCTTTGCTGGGGGGAAAAGAAATGGACTATTTTGTAGACTGAGGGATCGCCTACAGGTGGTCCACGACTACACCTTCCGGGCCCAGGCCAAAGGCCAAATTGTCTTACGTGGTCTACCGGGTGCAGATGAAGGATCATGGCCAGGCCATAGTGCTGCATTGCGACCGGCTGGCGGAAACAGTGACCATGGGGGCTGAGGCGCCCACTCCCTTGGCCAAGGGCCCCGGGGCACCCCGACTCACCCCACGTGACCAGCTCTCCCAAACGCCCAAGATGGCGGCGGTGGTTGCCACGGCGCTTGGAGGACTGTGTCCTGGACTCAAGGGCCATCGGGGATGACAGGCCCCTCGGGTGGGGGCAAATTATTGAACGAGTGATTGTTCGGTATTATGTAGTTGGTTTATGGCAATAATCGCAACTTACGTTAATAAGGGCACACACAACATGGGGAAAAGTTTATTCAATCACAAAAAAAAGCAAACAGTTTATGTCAGAGGTGGTCAAAATCTCAATCCATTTTAATAGCGAGTACCTGAGGTTGTACCCAGAGCGGGCATGTTTTTTATGTGCCACGCCACGCCGTGTGAGTCTCTTGATTGACAGACCTCGTCACCTCATTATAATATCGTGGCCCGAATGTGCCACATTCTCAAATATAATACTGGAGCAAGAAAATAGGAAATAGAAGAAGGAAAATACTAAATAGAAATACAATGAATAAACGTATTTGGTGAAATTAAATAAATAGAAATATAAATAATAAAGTAATAAATCTGTGATTTGTGAGCAAAATACTAAATATAACAAATAAATTAAGTACAGAGAAAATATATATAAATAATTTAAACTATATTTATTTGTGTCCATTTAATTATGTGAATGTCGATTTTACTATTTGAGAAGGTGGCACACAGGGGCCCCCATACAGCTCGCTTAGCTTGTTGCTAATATTCCAGAAAAACTTGGTACCAAGCAAGACGTCCTGTGCCTGCGAATCTCACACTGACTGGCGGCCACTGCTATCTACTGGCTGTTATAGCACTGGCTAACAGAGAGACAAAAAGATACTTGCAGTAATATGTATCTCATAAAAAACATGTTTTTAAACGTACAAGAATGGGAAGTTACTCAGACACAAGGTAGCTCACGTTAAACACGCTGAAAATGCCGAAAGCGGAAGTGTCCTGGAAATATTTAACAAATGCAAAAGCAATAGTTTAAATGTTGTATTTTAAGTTAGGCAAGCAAGTCGGTGTACTGGGTTTTGCTACAGTCCAAGGGGGGAATTGAATCTGGGTCTCTCAGCCCTGTAAACAGTTCCAACCAATAGACAATGGCACTGCCTACTTGGCTACAAGAGAAATAGACATAAGAGGTGCAAAGTTGTACTGTTTTAAACGTGTGCAGTTATATTGATCATTTTGTTTTCATCCAATGTTTTTATTGGTTGATGTACATAAAATGACCAATGGGGAGACATTCTTTGTGGGCTAGGGGCATTTCTGGCAGGAAAAAGGAGGAGAAAACCCAAAATTGTCTTAGTCTGGGGCTTTAATATGTGAACATGTAAAGTTGTTTATGAATTCTGTCTGTTGAATTGGGGTCAGAATGTACAGAAATTCTTGTTTTTAAGGGCCAAGAGTCTGTTGCTGTTGCGGTTGTTTCTACAGGGAACTCTGAAAAGTGCCAAACTCTCAGGACTGTGTAGGTATGGGGCATGCCACCCTGCCAAGGCATAACTTGGTTCTGACTGCTGGAACGATATGACCGTTATGACCGTTCTCATTGGTTGAATGCAGTCAAGCTAAGGTGGCCCTTTCAGCACAAAACATTTGACTGAAAACCAAGAATATTTTCTCAATGCATGTAATATGAAAAATATCTGAACCTTTTGTTGCGTTCTAAAACGAACATCCCCTTTTAAAGGGGAAAGGCCTCCCTTCAATTATTTTTGCCTCAACGCTCCCCTCCATCCTGCGAATGCTCAGCGTTGGGGGGGGGGGTGGTTTGAGAAACCCTAATCTAGTAAGACTCTAGAACAGCATTTCCAAACCTTTTTCCTTCCACAGCACACTTTCCAAATTTACAGAATCTCAGGGCACACCACTCTTAAAAACATAAAAATAAACAACCCTGCAGCCCCCCTCCACACACACATGCACGTAGGCCTAAATGTTCTTTTGGGGTTTAAATTAAGCTATATGCATTTTAATGACATTTATTTTGGCTTTTGTGAATAGGATTTGTTCATTTAATTTTTTAAAATTCATTTGAACATTAAAAATTTTTTTAAAGGATTTTTCACACGGCACACCTGACCTCGCGTGACGGCACACCAGAGTGCCGCGGCACACCGGTTGGGAAACGCTGCTCTAGCACCTCACTATGACTTGTGGTATTCATACCGTTTACTTTTTAATATATTTTAATTTAAAAGTACATTTTTGTTCCAAAGAAATGAATGACATCACACACTCTCGCAGCATCTTACATTCGTATAATTTACATGGTAATTAATGCACTAAATAGACTTAATAGAACTTATGCTTCTACGTTTCACTACTACTGCTTACTTCATAGAGAATTTATCAGTGCTGAAAATTCTGCAACAGTCAAACATTTCATACAATTAGATGTACACTCACCGGCCACTTTATTAGGTACTCGCTAGTACCGGGTGTGGTCTTCTGCTGCTGTAGCCCATCTGCTTCAAGGTTCGACGTGTTGTGCGTTCAGAGATGCTCTTCTGCATACCTCGGTTGTAACAAGTGGTTATTTGAGTTACTGTTGCCTTTCTATCAGCTCGAACCAGTCTGGCCATTCTCCTCTGACCTCTGCCATCAACAAGGCATTTTTGCCCAGAGAACTGCCGCTCACTGGATATTTTCTCTTTTTTGTATCATTCTCTGTAAACCCCAGAGATGGTTGTGTGTGAAAATCCCAGCAGTTTCTGAAATACTCAAACCAGCCCGTCTGGCACCAACAACCATGCCACGTTCAAAGTCACTTAAATCACTTTTCTTCCCCATTCTGATGCTTGGTTTGAACTTCAGCAGATCGTCTTGACCATGTCTACATGCCTAAATGCATTGAGTTGCTGCCATGTGATTGGCTGATTAGATATTTGCGTTAACGATCAGTTGAATGGGTGTCCCTAATGAAGTGGCCGGTGAGTGTATATTCCACTGAAATTTTCCACTGAGATGTATTCAAGTAAATAGGAATAACTGGTCATATAAAGCTTGTGTATAAACTAAATGTTTAGTTGTAACTTTTCATACAATTAAAAGGCATATTCCACTGGAAATTTAAACTGTATTCAAGTGATTGGCCAGGGGAAGCTTGTACTGTACAATTTCTACTCCTTCATGGTTTTTAGTAGAACTTCCATTCAACTTAATACTTCCCACTCCTTCATGCTATCTACACAATAATATTTCAGCATGTTCAGCTCTGCAAGTGGCCCTTAAATACAGCCACAGGTGCCAAGTAACTCCCAATTAACTCCTAATTATGACAATTGGCCAATCAGAAGCTTCTAAAAAGTTACATCAATTTCTGGAATCTTCCAGACTGTTTAAAGCGACAGTCAACTGTATAAAAACATTTGACCCACTGGAATTCTGATATAGTGAATTAAAGCTGAAATAAATCTGTCTCTAATCGATTGTTTTAAAATTACCTCTGATGTGAACAAAGTAGTTGCCCTAATTGACTTGCTAAAATAAATGTATGGTAACATGAGATGTGCAGAGTTGTGAAAAACAGAGTTTGAATATCTTTAGCTTAGGTGTATGTAAACTTTTGGCCTCAACTGTACCGTATGTTCCAACTAAGATGTTGGACCATGCCATGAACTTACAAACTTAACGTCAATGTACATTCCAAGTTTCACAACTTTATGTCGAACGTCTAGATTCCTTCTATATTTGGTCATGTGCTCACTTAGAAATACCGCTCTTGTCACAAATTCATTTGTATGACTTAGCCATTGAGATATGAAAGAACTGGCTTTGTTATGTCTGACGCAGGTAGAAAACAGTATTTCGAGTCATAACAGTACCAATGTATTACTGGTAAGCATGCACTAGCATTTATACTAGCATTCAAAACTTGGTGGAATTGGCTAAAAGGTGGTGCTACAGTAATTCATCAATTTTGCGTATTTCAAAAGTTTATTTCTCACTCAGTTTGCACTGCTGTCATGAGCATTCCATCTGCATACATGTCTCTGACTGGAGAACAAATTTGTAGTAAACTATCATGTCCATCATATTGGATTTCCACAATTTTGCATTTTTTCAAAAACACTTAAATTTACCAATTTACATTAAACTTGATGCACAGCCTCCATAGACCAAGCTCCACAAAAATTCTACACACAATTCTGATACATTAAAATATGGACAAATAAGAAGCCAATGAATATTAATGTGGGTGTGGCTTATCACAAAAATGCTAATATCAAAGTTTTAGAAGATTTATGAAATTTGGTAGCAGTGTTGGCAGTTATGTCTAGAGCCAAAGTGCAAAGTATTGACCCAATAGGCCTATTTCACAAGATGGCTACCAAAACCGGATGTAGGGATACTTTGTTTCCGGTTACCGTTGCTACGGACGCAAGTCCATTTCTGACAGCGAAAAATTGAGCCTAAACAGAGACGTGTTCTCACAGTCTGCCAAAGTTCACTGTGTCCGATGTTATCTGCATTGTTGAAGCATTGCCAGTGAATGTTAAGCGGTCTAAACTAGACAAGGGCTATAAATTCTTTTTTAAGAAGTATATTCGGTTATGAAGGTAAGTATAACGTTAGCTCTGGTTCGCCAGAAAGCTAAATAGCTAGCTTGCTAACCACAGCAAGTTAGCCGATTAAAGAGATATTTCACTTCTACATAACATAAATTATTTTCTGGAGGTGACTCCATTGTGTTTTCGTAGCGTGAAGCAACATCTGCTGTCCATTAACAGCGTCTCTGTTCCTCTCGGTTGTCCCGAAAATGAATTATTAGGGAGCCTGACAACTGTGAGGAAAAGCAATTCTGTTAACGTTGACGGTCAGCAGGGGAGGCGCTATGTAAGTACAATGTGTTAGGCTCCATACAATTACTTATATTATACCGAAGTGAAATATCTCTGAACTAAGTTTTGTACTACCGTTACTATTTTGTGACATGTTGTTTGTACTGTACTTGTTCTAATAAAGATTTATATTGCTTGTCAAATCGCCTGTGTAATGCCGGTGTTCAGTTCACTACCGAGCTGTTTGTTTTCATCGCTGATAAAAACTACCCACACATTTTTAAATCAGCTGATATATCTTAAGTAGGCTTGTCGATGTCCGTCAATATATTTTGTAATTACAATTAACAACTAAAATAAACGTGCATCTGCAGTTTCAACATTGAATATCCAAATATGTGCTTGCTAACAAGCTAGCTGGCTAAAACGTAATTTGCTAATCATAACATAAAATATAGCTAGCTAACTGATTTTATGACATTCTTGAGTAACAAGTACCACATGACTGAAACCGCATTAGTTCTCAATGAATGATAAAAAAACAGGAGTTGGTAGGGGACTCTGACATTTAGACTCAAATGTATGCGAGGAGAAAAGTTTAATATCGAGTGTAATCTTACTCACAAAGCAGTACCTACCTAGCTAGCTATCGTAATGAATGAGTTAGTTTATGTTAGTTTGCATGCTACCCAGCAAGTTTTTTTCTTATTTTGGAGTAAATCTGTGGGAAAGCTGTGAAAGGGCAAATAAATTATTTTTCGAACTGGTACACAGAGGAACGCTACAAAACAAAAAAGCTCTTCGTCGCTGCCATTGTTTTGGTGGCTGTTAAGATAACCGGAAATGAGAGACCCCTACATCCGGTTTACATACCCGAAAATGTGAAATAGGCCTATCGGACCACATAGTGGTGCTTGGAAGGCCAAATTTATAATACTGGCTGTGTGTGCAGCAATATTTCCTTATTTTATTTATTTATTTTATGTCTGTTTATCTTGTGTTGTTCAGCCATTTGATTTTATTTCACTTGCATTTTTACTGTATTGAGTGTTCTTGTTGTTGGGTCGTTTGAAAGTAATAATTACTATTTGCAAAAAAGTATCAGAACATATGCCAAATATGAACAAACTGCAATGGCGAAGAGAAACAGTATTTGCAAGATGGGGCCATATGTTGTTATAATTTTTTACATTAATTTAGCAGGTTTTGACTCTGGTGGACCTGCAATTGTGGCACCAACTACTTGGCTTCTTCGGAATTTTGTTATTTGCCTCGTGTTGAAAATTTACATATAAAATCGAAGATAGTCAGCTATAAAAGGTCTGACAAATACTGCTAATTGGCTTTCAACTTAGTATTTCACACCTGTGCAGCTGCCTTTGTAATTGTTATTTAGTTCATAGCGATTATGCCCCTCTCCGTGTTGTTTCCGTTATTTGGTCCAACCCCAGTAATCACAATACCATCTACTAAACACGCTTCCCTATGCATCATTGCCATCACAATTCACTAGTCTTGGCAGCTTCCAGAACAGTGGAAAGAATTCTCCAGAGACGGGTAACTTTGTTCTTAAAAATATTTTATTTCCAATACCATTAAAAGAGTCCAGCAAAGGGCTACTCCTGATATGCATAAATACATGCATACAAGCATGCATATACAGACTACAGCAATCTTTACAGACATTACTTTAGTATAAAAAATATTGAATACAAAAAAATTTACAAGACGCTGAGAAACTCATGTGCTTTGCAGGTATAAGGCGTGGAAGACTATCATGACAACAAAGGCTTGGAGTGCTGTAACATTCTGTACTCCAGATCAGTGACACCATAACACCATTTAGCAGCAAGACGAGAGTCTGTATCTGGGCAATAAGTCGGAAGTAGCTTGTGGCGTGCAAGTAACTAAATAGTTTTTTTAAAGTTACTCATACTCAAACTGACAGTGATTTCAGCGAGTACCTTTTTAACATCTATTCTGTACACCTGTACAGATTTTCATCCTGGTGGTGGGGTGGATAGCATGCAAGTAGGTAACCATCAGGATAAATGAATAGTACAGGTGTAAAGCTCTGATAAGAGCTGGTGTTAGAACGCTGCCTCACTGGAACAAAATTCTGGGACAAAGCTATCATAAGATAAATTTACCCTACTTCCCTTACCTTGCTTGAAATACCAAGTGGAGGTGCAATTCTCACACCTGACAATCACACATGGAACACAGAACATTGCCAAATGAACTTTCCTGCCAATGCTAGTGGGTTTTTCTTGCTCAAACAACCAATTACCAATCTGTTATTTTCATAGGCTGATTGCACCATGCATAATAATACCAATCATTGTTGTCTGAACAAGTGGCTGTTGAATATTCAAAAAGAGGTAATGATGCAATGAAAGTAGGTTAAAAGCATAACCAAGACATATAGCCTACAGCCCAGTGGAAACAACTGTATTCCTTTTGACTTACTAGTTAATGAGCTCACAAGTGTTAAGTTGCTTTCTAATAAAGAAAGTGAATTGTAACAGCAAATTTCCTGCTACATGTTAATGTGCACATACACCTATGGGATGATTAGTATCTTTTATATAAATATATGACTTGGATGCATGATTGCGTATTATGTATCCAGTTAGTAAAGTATCATTTATTCAGCATGTGCTCAGTTTTATATTTTGTTGCAGTAGTAAGAAACAATGTTGCTGGATGGATGTCTTAGTGCACAAGTAAATGATATGAAAGCAAACCTCAGTTTCCTAAGGCACAATTTCTCACACAAAAGCATGCTCTCAGTTCAGGTAAGCAGGTAAATGCTTGAAACAGTTAAGGATTTAGCAGTAAGCTTCTCTGAAGGTTATTCTGTGACAGTTCACTACATCATTGGCTGCTCATTGTCATGTCAAAATGCCGCTTTCCATCCAGGTACAGCATAGATTCTGTGGGTAAACCAAGAGAAACATATACTATATTATCGCTATGCATTCATGTGCTTTCAGGCAATCAGGTAACACTCAGCTGAGACTGTCCCAAAGGTAATCTCGGTTAAAAGATGGTAAAGATACATGCTTCACAGCAGAGAAGCACATAACCATTCCATTATCATCTTTATAATATACAGGGAGACAACTGTAATTAATTTTAGCTATAAAGATGCATCCATTGAACAGCTCTGTTACTATTAGGGGTGTCTTATGGGTATAGTTGCATTTGCAAGGAACTCAGCCCACTCTGATAAAGTACATTTTCTCATTGAACCTACATAATGCAACCTAAAATTGAGGAGCACACCTTGATAATTCAGGATAAGAGGGAAAAAAATGTCCTCTCTGATGATTGCATATGATTCCTAATTTTGATGCATTTTTGGGCACCTTCCTTGTGAACTACCAGTCAGTAAAGCAAGTGTCAATGTCCCCCTGTATTCCATAATAATCCCACACAGGCACACACTGTACTGTCACTTCAGTAATTAAATTGCCTCTGACCAGGCTAATGACAGGGACTACAGGTTCTCTCCATGGACCTGACATGCAGAAAAATAATGACTGCAGAAATCACACAACTGACATCAAGAAAAGAGCAATTGCAGATGAGACTATACTACTGACAAATAATGCAGGAATTACAGAAGAGACATAACAGAGAGAACAGAAGAAGAGAGCAGTCGTACCTCCATAACTTCTGGGCATGATCGCTGGTACGTCCTCCGGGGAGCTGAAGGTAAAATGGAAGATGTTGGTGGTGTTGTGCTGGCCTGTCAAGGGGTCAAGCACCTCCGTGTGAACTCGGACCTGAATATACTTGTCCTGTGTGTAGCAAACCTGCAGGCAAGAGATAAAGATTAGTGTAATCAGCGCGTTATTTGAATCAGGTTTCCAATTGTTAATGAGGTGTACTCGGAGAACTCCCTCTCAGTTCTATCTGCCAGCTCCCCATTCCAGTCTGCTCCCTCCCCCTCAGAAGGTGCTTCCAGCGACGTAGTCCCCCTCGACAACCTAACCTCTCCAACCTCTGCTACCCCCCGCTGTCCCCATGTGAGAACTTCATGGTCTCAGGGGGGCTATGGAATTGCCAGTCTGCTATGTGCAAGGCTGACTTCATTTCTGCCTATGCCTCCCTCCTATCCCTTCAGTTCCTTGCCCTCACCGAGACTTGGATCACACCAGACAACTCTGCTATTCCTGCTGCCCTCTCGTCCTCCTACTCCTTCTCCCACACCCCCGGGCCATCTGGCCTTGGTGGTGGTACTGGTTTGTTGATCTCCCCCACCTGGAAATTCTCTGTTCTCCCCCTCTCTGACCTGTCTATATCCACTTTTGAATACCACCCTGTCTCTGTCACCTACCCTACTAACCTCATATTGTTGTTGTTTATCGTCCTCCAGGGCCCCTGGGAAGTTCCCTGGATGAGCTAGACACCCCGCTCAGCTTCTTCCCTGAGGACAGCACCCCGCTGATCCTCCTGGGAGATTTCAACATCCACCTAGAGGCCTCCTAGTCTGCTGCCTTCCAACCACTACTCCTCTCCTTCTCCCTCCCTCTTGCTCCCCATCCTCCCTCCCCTCCTCCCACCCCCACTGTCACTGTCTTTCGTAACCTCCACTCCCTCTCACCCTCTTCTCTTGCTCCCAGAGTCACTGCTTCCCTCCCATCTCTTTCATCATTCTTCAAACTCCCCACTGACTCTGCATCCTTCACCCTAATTTCATCTCTCTCCTCAGCACTCGACTCTCTCTGTCCTCTTGTCCCAAGGCCAGCACACTCATCCCCTCGCAGTCCATGGATGTCTGACCCCCTACGCAAAAATTCATAACTCCATTACTAACCCTCGTCAACTGTTCTCTATTTTCTTCTCTCTCCTCAGCATGCCTCCTCCCCCACCTCAGTCCTCCTTCACTGCAGATGACTTTGCAGTATTCTTTGATGAGAAGATTGCAGATATCCACACCTCCTTTGCGCCCTCCGCCCCCCCTCTGCGCCCTCCCCCTGTTTTTCCACATACTCTCCCCTCACAGATGCCGATGTTTCCCAGCTCCTGCTCTCCCACCGCCCTACCACCTGTGCTCTTGACCCTATCCCCTCATCTCTCCTCCAGGCAATCACACCAAATATCCTCCCATTTGTCACCTCCCTCATGAACTCCTCCCTGTCTTCTGGATGTTTCCCCTCATCCTTCAAGAGGGCCCACATCACCCCGCTGCTGAAGAAGCCCACACGACACCCTTCCGTCATCCAGAACTACCGCCCATTATCTCTCCTTCCTTTTCTATCTAAAACGCTTGAATGAGCTGCATCTAACCAACTCCCTGCTTTCTTCTCTCAGAATAACCTGCTCGACCCCCGCCAGTCCGGCTTCAGGCCTAGCCACTCGACAGAGACTGCACTCCTCTCTGTCCGTGAGTCACTTCATGCCACACCAGCAGCCTCTCTCTCCTGTCATGATTCTACTAGATCTCTCAGCTGCTTTCGACACTGTTGAGCACTCCATCCTCCTATCCTCCCTGGCAGCAACAGGGATCTGCGGCACAGTCCTAGACTGGATTGAGTCCTACCTCTCTGGTCGCTCCTTCCAGGTTGTCTGGGCTGGCAGAGTATCGCCGCCCCGTCCCCTTGCCACGGGAGTTCCCCAGGTCTCAGTCCTCGGTCCCCTTCTCTTCTCCTTATACACTAGATGCCTTGGCCCTGTAATCTCTGCCCATGGTTTGTCTTATCACTGCTATGCTGACGACACACAACTCTTTCTCTCCTTCTCCCCATCGGACACACAGGTCCCTGCCCGCATCTCCACTTGCCTGAGGGACATCCAAAGCTGGATGGACAATCACCACCTGAAGCTCAACCCGGGTAAGAAGGAGCTAATCTTCATTCCTGCTCTAACCTCTCGCCTCCTTGATTTTTCCATTTCCCTAGGGGACACCTTAGTGACGTCATCATCCTGTGCCAAGAATCTGAGTGGTGATGGACAGCAGGCTGTCCCTCTCCAAGAACATCACAGCAGTAAGCCGGGTGTGCAGATTCTTCCTGTACAACATCCGGAGAATCCGCCCCTTTCTCACCACCTACTCAACCCAGCTCCTGGTCCAAGCAATGGTACTGTCCCACCTTGACTACTGCAACTCTCTTCTGGCTGGCCTACCGACATCTGCCATCAGGCCCCTGCAACTCATCCAGAATGTTACAGCTCGTCTGGCCTTCAACCTCCCCAGACACTCCCACGTCACCCCCCTGCTCACTACCCTCCACTGGCTGCCTGTCATGGCTCGCATCAAATTCTAAACATTGGTTCATACTAGGCAGTCAAGGGATCAGCCCCAGTATACCTCCATAAGATCTTCAAACCCTACATGCAAGCCAGACCCCTCCGTTCCGCTACCTCAGGACGCCTGGCACCTCCCCATCTTCGCACTTCCACTTCCCAGTCACGTCTCCTGTCTGTTCTGGCTCCACGATGGTGGAAGGACCTTCCCGTGGAGGTCAGAACAGCTGAGACACTGATCACCCTCAAGCGATGATTGAAGACTCACCTCTTCAGGCTGCACCTCTCCCCATCCCTCCCTACCTCCCTGTAGTCTCTAACTGACTATGTAAGCTTAGGTTGGTAGCTAGGTAAGCTGTTTATCTTAGTTTATTTTAGTTATTGCACTCGTACCTACTTAATTATTGCTTGTATTATTTGCATAGACTGCTTTTTTGCTGCTTTTGTTTGTGTGGATCAGATTAACCCCTTAGCGCACAAGCCAAATCTTGCCAACCCTTGCCCATTTAGGGGGTACCCTATTTAAAGCTTTATAACTCCAGATCTGAACATCACAGAGACTTGAATGGCTTAAATGAAGCAAGACATTTGTACAATTTACAGTACTAATGCAGATTAGTTTATAGTCATAATTTTGGAAGAAATAAAGTACCACAAATGCAACTATTTAGACAAAAAAATCTAAAATGAATTTGCACTTTTTAAATTTGCAATGAAATACTGAGAGATTGCATATATACAGCAGGTTAAACTATACATGTGCTGGATCAAAAACTTCTTGACCACAAGTTCATAAAATCTAAGGGTGGATATGTAGAACTATTATAGATGTATGAAGCAAAAACTAAGCAGTGTACCCAGTGTCTCCAAATCTATCCAAAATGTCTAAATTATGCATTGCTGTAAATCACAACATATTCACATATTTCACTACAAATCAACTGTTTTGACTCAAGAAACTCACTGTTGCATCATTTTCATGTGGGTATTACAAGCTTTCAGCCAGTACAGTGGTCGAAACTATCTATGGGTCCAGAAACATATCCAAAATCTCTCCAAAATTGAATAAAATGCTTTTTGTCCATTATAAAACATATAAGCCCATTATGAAGGTTTAAGATGAAAAATTGCTATCAGATTAAAAAATAATGCAGAAATATTGTCACACAATGTGGTACAGTACCTAAATGTGTAATAACTAACTCTTGTATGTATTTCTCTACTCTGTACTCTCGTATGTTTTCTTGTATGGGGATGGGACGACATGAAAACAATTTTCAACCGTCCACCACGTTTTGGCAATGTTCCAACTCTCATGTCATCACTGTTGCATGCTTCACAAAAACTATTACACTACTAACACTTATAGTGTTAAATATCCACATTATATAATACCACTAACCTATTTACTCAATTTCAAAAATAATGTATAACCAAAATATTTCGCGCAGTAATATTTACATAGCAATGATGAAATCTTATGTTCAGTAGATGGAGACAGAGACAGTAAATCAATTATACTGTTCTATTCGCTTCTGTTTTGCTCCAGAAAATGATGTCAGCTAGGTCTATCAGTAAACATATGGCTTAGCTATGCCCAAAAATGCCCAATAATAACAGTATTTTCCAGGAAATTACAAAAAATCATTGACCACGTTTCGTTAGGTGCAGCGTCTTTTACTGCTACCACAGAGTGACTGCGTAAGTGAATGCGATGATAAGAAAATGTTTGGTTACGCTGACCTATAAAACGCTATTCCAAAAGCAAAATTAGACATGTTATACATCGTTAAAAAGCTTATACTCTCACCTACTGAATGAATGAATTGTCAATCAAGCCAAACTGTACTAAAAAGGGCGACAATGCCGTAAACAACACGTGTAGTATTACGCACAGCTATTTCGGAAGGTACCCAGGCATCACAAGTGCGGGTATATTACCCAAACGGATTGTCCAAGACAATATATGGCCACTCAGTCTCAAAAGGGACATCTCTACACATAAAACCAACAGTAAGGTTGTATATTTGTTCAATATTAGTCCCAGATATTGACTGTAGAATGACACGGTATCATTTTAAAAAACCTTTTCTTGTTTATTTCGTTATTCAGTGAGCAGCGTTTTCACTGCTGTATTGGCATATCTTAGGGCTATTGTCGGGTTTATCTTGTTGCTATGACAGAATACGATTTTTTATTGGTGAAAGAATATTTTTATGAATGCCAAGATAGACAATATTGTCCATTATGTCATGGGTGGGGGGTGTAGTTGTAGATGAGACTGCAGGGAGGGGGTGCGTGTTAAATGAACGACCAGAGCGACAATGGTGGCGCTGCGAAACTCCGTATTCAGCATAGATGTCGTGTATCATCTACTAATGAAAATAAAACAATGGGTTTCTGTTTTTACCTCATACTTTGGTTGCAGTAGCACCGAATGTCTGAGTTCAGTAATATCGGCATGCCGGCGTGCCGACCACTAGGGGGCTTTCCGCTAAGAGGCTAACCTACAAGGTCCAAGTTAAACTACGCGGTCGCTCCCTGCACTTGGCACTGTACTTCCCTAGGGTTTTCAACACACTTGTTCCTGGTTATGGTTATACACTTTGTTGTACGGCGCTCTGGATAAGAGCGTCTGCCAAATGCCTGTAATGTAATGTAATGTAAAGATAATCATGCAACAAATATACTACAGGGGACTTGATAAGCCACTTTTCTCCAGAGGCAAAAAGCAGAAATTCCCAAACTGGGGTTTATGGGCCGTCAGCAAAATGGAAAATCCATTTTCCCCTTTTTAAGAATATTTGGTTCACATTTGTTACAACCCAGTGTTTTTGTGCTTTGCGTTTTGTTGCTGCCACATTTGTTTTGGTCTCCCTACAGACTGAGAATGATGTCACGATTCCATTACGGAGATGCAGATACGAAGATGCATCAGAGAGAGGGACACAAGCCATCACCTAGCAACCAGGTGGAGGGATGCCTGTTGCTGAGGATGCTGGGACCATCACAGGGCAATGCTATGAGAAAGAAGCTGGACTATAAGATAATGTGCATCTTCTCAGTTAGTCTATTGTCCACGGTTCACAATCTTTTGTCTACAATCCACTGTCTATTGTCCGCTCTTGGTCATCTGATGATCCTAACAACACCGTCAATTCTGTGCTCAGCCATGTGACTATTAAATCACCAGCATAGCCAGTACAAGGCTACTTAGTTATAGAAAATTATTTGAGATGAGAGTAGCAGGTTGTAAGGATAGTCAGTGATGACCCCAATTTCTATCTCAGAAGATCTACTAGGAATTGGAGGACGGACTTTTGCAAAAGACCCACTCTGGAGTGGGTTACATCTACCAGCCCTGCAACCTGCACTGAGCCAGTATATATGCTTTTAAGATCTTTGGGATATATAGATCCAACTCCCTGCTTTGCCATGTAATAAATGCCTGTTTGCCTTTTATATATCACTTTGTGCTCAACTGGGTCTTCTTTCAGGCTGTGGATATGGCTGAGGTGGTTTCGCATTACTTCCAATTGCATACACCCGTTTATTAGGGGTCCAAGCAGCGAAGCCGGTGGAACCCTATTGTATCTTATTATTATTCTTATTTTTCTCTGCTAAAAGTGTCTGAGACTCAGCAACCATAAGTCCTAGAGCAACCAAATTTGGTAGGTGGGTTCCTATGGCCCCCCACTACTCAGGCACTACAAATCACCTATGTCGGCCAGATGGTGGCGCTATAACAAAGGGTCATGCGTAAAAAGCCATAACCCCCACACCATAAGTCAGATCAACACAAAACTTCATCGACCAAAGCATCTGAATGTGCTCTACAACTTTACTATTGGGACCACCTATGTCCGCCATATTGTTTGCCCGCCCTTTGGACTTTTTTTTTAGTTGCGGCGCGGAAGAGCTGTAGCTCCAAATCTGTGTAACGACATCTAGTAAACTCCTTTACGGCAAGCGGCTAGAAGTCATCCATGGTGACGCAACTAAGTAATCCGACACCGTCGGGTCTAGTTTTTATCAGTGAGGGGAGGGTCTGAACTTCATAATGGACAATATTATCTATCTGGGCATTCATAAAAATATTCTTTCACCACTCAAAAATCGCATTTCGTCATAGAAACAAGATAAACCCGACAATAGCCCTGAGATATGCCAATACGACAGTGAAAACACTGCTCACTGAGTAACGAAATAAATGAGACAACGTTTTAAAAAATGATACCATGTCATTCTACAGTCAATATCTGGGACTATATATTGAATAAATATACAATATTACCGTTTGTTTTAAGCTTAGAGATGTCCCTTTTGAGACTGAGAGGTCGTATATTGTCTTGGACAATCCCTTTATGAAATATACGTTCATCTGTGATGCCTGGTACCTTTAAAAATAGGTGTGCGTAATACCACACGTGTTGTTTACGGCATTGTCGCCCTTTTTAGTACAGCCCGGCTTGATTGACAATTCGTTTATTCAATTCAATTCATTGTAGGTGAGAGTGTAAGCTTTCTAACGATGTATAACGTCTAATTTTGCTTTTGGAATAGTGTTTTATAGGTAAGCGTAACCAAAAATGTTCTTATCATCCCATTCACTTATGCATTCACTCTGTGGTAGCAGTAGACACTGCACCTAACGAAACGTTGTCAACGATTTTTGGTAATTTCTTGGAAAATACTATTATTACTGAGGACTTCTGGGCATAGCTAAGCCATACGTTTGCTGATAACCCTATCTGACATTGTTTTCTGGAGCAAAACAGAATCGGATAGTAACACTGCTTTACTGTCTCTGTCTCTATCTACTGAACACATAAAATTTCATCATTGCTATGTAAGTATTACTGCTCAAAATATTTTGGTTCGTTCCATTGCTACCATAATATAACAAACTTTCTTGTGTCTACAGCTGCAGTTACTTGCTGCAATTACTAATATTGAATATAAACAAAAGACACAATTTATGCTGTAGTCTAACAATGTTGAAATAAATAATACGGTACCATCTACCATTCAAAATAGCCAAAGGGAAAGTATGTTGATGGCCACATCCTGAAGAGAAAGAAGGAATCCTTTAAACGTGTTTCTGTTGTGATAACTTCCATGCCTGAGTCTGGCTTTCGTGAAATGTCATCCCTTCAAAAGGATGATGCTCTCCAGGATTACATGCCAAACCTTAAGCATGATATTACATGCCATTCCTTAAGCATGATTTTGCATCATTGACTAGCAAGCCTGGTTTGCAAAAAAAATACTGAGAGACACTGGCACTGCAGTTATTAATTTTGGAGGAAGTTTTGCCTGTGTCTGAGAAATCTTTTGGCACCAGTGCCCTTGTGTAGGGATTTGAAATGGGCAGTATTGATGTGCCACTGCACACTATTCTGCTCAAGTCTGACTTCCTGACGGGTCACATTATTATAGGCATGTGACAAGGTCTTCCTGCAGAAAGGGTAACCTTCATTTTGGAGAATGACTTAGCTGGGGGCAGTATTTTTGCTAGCCCTGAGGTGACGCCTGCCCCTCTTGTCTGATGAATTTATGAAGAAATACCCTGATGAATTTCCTGCTCGTGCTGTCACTCATGCTATGTCCAAAGGACTTGTGACTAGCCCTGACACAGCGAAGGCTTGCAACATCCTTGCATCAGATAGCACTTATGAATTACTGTAAGTGATTTATTCTTCGCAAAATTTATTTTGATTTACAGTCTCCCATTATTGCTGCAGACAGGGATAAAACCACACTTGCGAAGGAGACCAGTAAAACTGAAAGTGTCAATGGGCTTAAGCAGCTGTCTCTGTCACAAGAATAGCTGATTGCTGAGCTGAAGAAAGACTCATTTATTATATCTTCAAAAGTGCAATTCTTGAGCAGGAAATTGCTTTAGTGCCAAAAGGGTACTTCTGATGTCCAAGTGAAGACCAACTGACGCTCCAATTCAGGATGACTTGAGCATTATTTATCAAATTGTGGTTCCAACTGCGTATAGCAATGAGGTGAGTGGTTTTATTCATGGTGACTGCTTTGTGAAAGGAGTTTGTGACAGTTTGTCAAAACTTTTGGCATGTGATGCAGGTGGATTTCAGGTTTTAACACATTAAAGAATACATTGCTTCTATATAAATATTTTTGCTAAGTTGCAATGAAAATTGCCATGGAGGTTAAAGGTGCCATCAGCTGCATTGACTGCAGTGTGTTTGCAATGAGGACAGGGTTCTGTTGCTCCCAGGCAGGTATCAAATTTCAGCTTCAAAACACTCATGTACTTATGGAATTGCCTTGGCCACGAATGTGAAATTATAAAGTCAAGAATACCCAACGTCTTTTTATGGTTTAAATTCTAGCGACAGAATAATACAATAAAAGGATCACAAATGCCTACAATGTTTACGCCTTGGCGGGGTATGCCTATATGGCACTTTTCAGGGATCCCCACAGAAACAACCGCAAGACTCTCAGCCCATAAAAACATGAATTTCTGTACATTCTGACCCCATTTCCACAGACAGAATTCATAAACAACTTCACATGTCCACACAATGAAGGCCCAGACTAAGGGGGTTTGTCTTTTCTCCTTCTTTCCTTCCAGAAATTCTAACCCACAGATTATCTCCTCATTGGACATTTTACCGACACCAGCCAATTCTTCACCTCCACCAGCCAATCAAAATCTCACATACAGACGCAAAATGGACATACCTTTTTACCCAACAAAAGTTCCAGTCTCAATAGCTAGTCCGTTCATAGCTCAGTGGTAAATGTCATGGTCTATGGATCGCTGAGTCACAGGCTCAAATCCTGCCTGAAGCAAATTTTTCCATTTCTAACACATGCTCATTTGCTCACTAATAATTGTCTACTACTTCTCAACTATTGCTTTTGCACCACATCTACCCTGTCTTTCATCGAACGTATAGATTGCATTATGACATACCATCTACCCGTTCAGTTAACCGGCTACATAGCCAGGCCATATGGATAAAACCAGAGCTCAGCTGTGTTTACTGGCCTGTGTTCTTCTTTAAAACCATGGACAGATTTGACCAAGAACATTCACGCCTGGAACAGCTGCATGACGGTGGCGCACTGCTAAAGACATTGACTGGGAAGTGTGAGGTCGGACGATTGAATCCTGCCTCGCCCCCAGGCAGATCTTTTCATATCACTATTGTTTCAAGTCACTTGGCCCTGTGCTTTTTAATCTTACTATTTTACAATGTCATTCAAACTTTGTGTCACATCAAAATGTCAAATATCTCTATTTGCCTCATGCAACACATTTAAATTCATGTACAAAACTGCTGGTGAATACCTACAGGAAGCATATTCCTCCACAAAACATACATTTATACTTGGTTGTCAACTTCATTTTACTAAATGTACAAGTTCTTGTAAATTTGCTACTTACAATAAATACTGCACGTAAAATAATGTACATACATAGAACATTTCTTTATCCCCATGAGGACATTTCCCTCGCAGCATGTTACATTCACATTTACGAACAGACATTTATACCAAGAAACATACAATCATTCACGCAGCAGAAAAGCTGAGCAGCTAAATACATACATACCGATACAAATTGGACATATTGAGGCCTATTCAATCAATCTTGACTCTTACAAACCCATCCACACATATGTTTGGTCTGTCCATGTATTTAGGAAACATTTGGTAGCATTCGGAATACAGCTTCTTTAATTTTGGTGAGGTAAGACAGCCTATATTGTTTCTAATTCAGTAACTTGGCATCATTTTGATATCAATACTGTTAATGGCAGCCTAGATTTTGCCAGTTTGAACGAATGAGTTATAGACAGTACTTCGTATGTGTGAGTAACCTGGCATTTTTGTACATTGAAAACGTGTTTTTTATGAGATTGATATTACTCTATGATAGGCATGTTAAACAGCCACTGAACTGCAATCTCTAGCGGTCGTTGAACAGAGGTGAAGGTCCTCAAGGGCCCTTGTTTCCACAGCTAAACACATGATGCTATTGCCATTGCTGGATATTTTTAGCAGACATATCATTCAGGATAGTTGCTGTGCTGCATCTGACAGCAGATCATCACACTAAAGCTAATCAAGCTTAGGACTTTACTCAGGGCAGAACTGCACTTCCATTTGGGATCTGGTGGTTGGAAAGACAGAACAACAGACTCACAAGTGGGCTGACACACAAAGACGGTGATAGGCATATCTCACTTGTGAGGAAAGAAGCAGAAGGGAGCCAATCTCCACCGGCTTCTGGAAGAGGATGTCATCAACAGCAACAAGGTTAGGTCGACACCCACTGAAAGACACAAAGGGCACTGATTAAAGCACATTCAAGAAATGCCCATACAACACTTAATAACATTCTGTTAGTGTTCATTACTAACCTTTGTGATGTTTAATCAATTCAAAAAAAAAAGCTTTAAAATGTGTACAATGTTAAATATAAACCAAAATGCAATGAGAAAGCATTCAAATGTTTCTTTTATTTAACCAGGTAAGTCTCATTGAGATTAAGAATCTTTTTTGCAAGAGAGACCTGGCCAAGGCAGCAGCATTACGATAAACATAAGTTACAGACACTACACATGTTTAGGGCCGTTCATACCCAGCACATGCAATACAACTGGAACTGGGGCTAAATGGAAATACAGTGCCTTCAGAAAGTATTCAGACCCCTTCACTTTTTCCACAATTTGTTACATTACAGCCTTATTCTAAAATTGATTAAATTAATTTCTATTCTCAACAATCTACACACAATACCTCATAATGACAAAGCAAAAACAGGTTTTCAGCCATTTTTGCTAATTTATTCAAAATAAAAAAACTGAAATATCACATTTACATAAGTATTCAGACCCTTTGCCATGACACTCAAAATTGAGCTCAAGTGCATCCTGTTTCCATTGATTATACTTGAGATGTTTCTACAACTTGATTGGAGTCCATCTGTGGTAAATTCAGGATTGTGTCGACGTACAGATCTGGGGACGGGTACAAAATTTTTTTGCAGCATTGAAGGTCCAGAAAAACAGTGTCCTCCATCATTCTAAAATGGAAGAAGTTTGGAACCACCAGGACTCTTCCTAGAGCTGGCCGCCTGGCCAAAAGCAATCGGGGGAGAAGGGCCTTGGACAGAGAGGTGACCAAGAATACTAATAATAATAATAATCACTTTATTTATATAGCACTTTTCATACAATGGTTTGCAGCCCAAAGTACAGAAAAGCATTTGCAATTAAAAGAAATGGAAAACAGAAAAAATAAGGCAATGGAAAATATATACAATAAAAATAATGCAATTATACAAGGCATTGTACATAAAATAGGAGAACAATAAGATGCATATAAAAACAATAAAAAAATAAAATACATAAAAATCCAACATAAAACCGATAATAAAATGTACTAACTAAAAGCCATCCTAAATACGTGCGTTTTCAGCTGTGTTTTAAAACTGTCAACTGACGGTGCAAATCTGATATGTTCTGGAAGAGTGTTCCACATCTTTGGGGCATAAAAACAAAAGGCTAACTCTCCACTTTGTTTATGTTTTGGAATCTTGAGCAAACCAGCACGAAAGGACCTTAAGAACCTGATGGCCACTCTGACAGAGCTCCAGAGTTCCTCTGTGGAGATGGGAGAACCTTCCAGAAGGACGACTTTCTCTGCAGCACTCCACCAATCAGGCCTTTATTGTAGAGTGGCCAGACTAAAGCCACTAAAAGGCACATGACAGCCACTTGGAGTTTGCCAAAAGGCACCTAAAGGACTCTCAGACCATAAGAAACAAGATTCTCTGGTCTGATGAAACCAAGATTGAACTCTTTGGCCACAATGCCAAGCGTCACATCCGGAGGAAACCAGGCACCGCTCATCACCTGGCCATTACCATCTGTGAAGCATGTTGGTGGCAGAATGTTAGTACCTGAATATTAACGTCAAAAGTTTAAGCAGTGGCAGGAACTGGGAGACTAGTCAGGATCAAGGGAAAGATGAAAGGAGCAAAGTACAGAGAGATGATGAAAACCTGCACCAGAGGACCCGGGACCTCAGGCTGGGGAGAAGGTTCTCCTTGCAACAGGACAACGACCCTAAGCACACAGCCAAGACAATGCAGGAGTGGCTTTGGGACAAGTCTGTGATTGTCCTTGAATGGCCCAGCCAGAGCCCGGACTTGAACCCGATCTAACATCTCCGGAGAAACCTGAAAATAGCTGTGCAGCAACACTCCCCATCCAACCTGACAGAGCTTGAGAGGATCTGCAGAGAAGAATGCCCCAAAAACAGGTGTGCCTATAGTGTCACAACCAAGAATACTGACTCTAGGCTGTAATCGCTGCTAAAGGTGCCTCAACATAGTACTGAGTAAAGGGTCTGAATACTTACGTAAATGGGATATTTCCGTTTTTTATTTTTAATAAATTTGGAAAAATCTCTAAAAACCTGTTTTCACTTTGTCATTATGGGGTATTGTGTGTAAATTGATGAGAATAAAAATGAATTTAATCCATTTTATAATAAGGCTGTAATGTAACAAAATGTGGATACTTTCCAAAGGCACTGTACACAACACCAGGAAAGAAAGTTCGGAGTGGATGGAACAAAGCAGTAAAATATGACATGAGTTTTCCCAAAGGTAGGCCCAAAACTCCTGAAAACTTCTCCAAATGGCACAAAACCTCTCCAAATTGGAATATTGAGTATATCTTTTTCCTCAGCCACATTCCACTTCCAGATGCTAATTCCACTGAGGTACCTCTGGAACCCCACAAAAGAAATATTTTTATTTACCCATTTTCTCTTTTTGACTAAGCCCTGTATTTCAGTCAAATGCAAAATAGTTTCTAAGTTTAAAATGTGTTCATAATGATTAGTTATCAGACACACTAATTTCACTTAGAAACAACCAAATCACTTGGTTTTACCCAAGTGGACAAAACTAGGCTTCGCTTTTGAAGCTCACTTCCTGGTCTTGTTGAGAGACGTTGCTCACTAGCGCCACTGTGGTTGGCTCATAGGTGTTTCCATATCCAAGTCTACCGTACAAATGCGGTCAAAATATTCAATATTTTTTTCCCACAAGAACATATAATCACAATACGTTGATTTTCTTCTTATGTCAGTCCATGGGCCGATTTCATGATTTATTGTGTCATTTGGGCACTGTTATGTTTCTGTGGACCAATGAGGTAGTGCGTCACTTCCTGATCACTGTGAATCACTGAGCTACAGTATAGGCTATAGTTTATGGTCATTAGGTCATGCGGTGGGAGGTGGTGGTTCATGACCTTGCGACTCTGACTCATGGTCCACCTCTTATCTGTGCAAAGCCAGAAAATGCAGGCATCCCATTTTGTATTGTGATTTCATTATCGCGTGTGCTATTTACAACTGCACTTATCGATCATAAAATAGTCCTTCTCTGAATTTTTTTCAATACCCAAGTCATTTTTACCATTTCCTTTAGCCTACTTAACCAAATAATTAGTTGTCAGAAAGCGTCATCAGCTACCGCTTATTTGCTATATTGGCTAGTCCAGTATGCTAAAACAGTTAGCAACATTGGCTTACAAGCCATTTGGCTAGCGAGCTAGCTAGCTAACCCTAGCCAGCAAATGTATAATCTGTCAAACATGTTTGATGGCTTGTCAGTCATGTACATTCTGCAAATATCTACCTGGGCTGTGTTTCACAGATGTGCCAGCTAACTATAATCCCGAACAATTTGCTGACATTTCGGGATGAACTGCAGAATTTTCAGTTTCACAAAGCAAATTCAGAGTCTTAAGCTTTATGCTTTAGTTAGCTGGATAACATGAACACACGGTGAAATCACACACACACACACACACACACACAAATAGCAGACATTAATGCAAGGTTCCAATGTTGATGAAAGAACCAGCAAGACTGGCATTTAGAAAGGAACATGTTTTTAGCATTGTTTTAACCAAGCGTGAGTGACTGTTTAAAATTATTTTAAAAGGCAAAAGCACCTCATTTGTGTAAAAGGACTGATTCTCAACTATAGAGCAAGTACTATTCCAGAACTTCAGGTTCTGTACAACGTAAAAATGTAGAGGATAGTTGTCGTACCAGTTGCCCTTATTCATGATTCATCATTTTGAATGCTTTGGATAATTTAGTCTTTACATTTAAAAAAAATGAACAAATTCACATTATACCTATGTATAGGCAAATAGTGACCCTTCAATCAAAAAACAAGTCTAATCAGTCATTACAATAACTTATTAATTGAAATGTTTCCCTGTCATTTGTTTCCAGCAGTGGTACTTGGGGTTAAAATAACTTCACTGGTATGTCATTGCCATGGTTTAACATTGGTGCAGCTCCGCAGTCCACTGTAAAGTCTATGTAGAGGAAACGCAAAACTTAGAAAACAGAAAACTGTTGACAGATCAGACATGATCCCCATGGTCTTCAGTGTTCTCGCCTCCCCACACCGGATGTAGCAGTCTCCCACAATCCATACATTTTTTGCTGTGGAAGACGATGAAATACTTCTCATTCAAAAGGAACACTGATAAATACACTTACATGCACTCTGGATGTAAGATTTTAAAGACATCCATGATCTAGACATAAGCTTTTAGAGTGGCAATATGGTGTGGCACAGTGTGTTCTATTACACATATTATTTAACTGACTAGTACTGACTATTTTAACTGAAGGCACAGCAGTGGTGGCTGCTGAGCTGAAAATTGAGAAGGTAGTAAACTTCCCCTTAAACTGATTATTGGTCTTGACTTGCAATCATTTCCCTTGATTAACAAGTCTTCCCAAGATCTGAATAATCTATTGGTAGATAAACAAATCTTCGTCAAGATTTACTATGAAGATCAAATAAATTAAAATAAATTATAAACTCAAAAAATGCTATCTAACTTGTGCTCGTTCAAATGACAAAACCTGCATATTCCAGATCCTTGCTATCCTTGCTAGTGAGTACGTTTATCCAGTTTTTAATAGGCTAATGTGCACAATTCTGCGACGCAAATATAATGACAACGATAAATAATACTTTCTCGACTAAACTAATTGAGGAGAACTCGCTGTATCTGATTGTATTGAGTAATTTGTCATTTCTAATCAAGCACAATAATTAAAAACAAGCGGACACCAATAATAACGTAAATTATTTTAAGGGATTTTCTGCCTGCTCATTTTTCAGCTCAGCATCCGTCACTGGGGCACAAAGTGGTTTTATTTTACATTATAAAAATAAGCACTTTGCTGTAAATGGTGGGTACAGACAAATTCACTATTAGGACATTGGCTCTTCTCCATTGCTTTTAATGGTCTACAAGAAAATAAAAATAATTTGAAATTCACGCCTGCAAATTCATTATTAAAATACTTGGATAGATTTGTTAATCACCGTTTACAGTGTTAATTTCTCCTTGTTTAAAGTGACTTGCGAAAGGTTAGCTAGCATCACCCTGCGAGTTAATGGCGCAAACGGTGGTGGTGTTAAAGTCATTGGCTCATTAGACTAACTGACTGTGGCAAAAACCTTTGGTGAGAACTTGCTAGGTTAACAGCAGTTCTATGGGACATTTATTGCTAATGCGTGAGCTAACCATGGTTAGCCTACCTAGCTCACTGGCATGCTGGTATGCTAGCTAAGCATATTCGCTGCTGTTTAGCTGAGAATCATAAATTTAAGATAACGTGATGAAATAAAACAGTAGTCACAGATGGAAATTAAACTCTGTAAACATTTGATAATATTTTATAAAACATACAGACAGCCAGCTTACCTCGAGTCCATTCAGCAACCACTTTAGGGTGATGGGTAAGTGAAGTAAGCTTGAAGGTCTTGGGCTTTTCCGCTCCAAACAGTCAATCACACTGTGTGGACCACTGAACTCTATGGTTCGGACCACTCAGACCTGGCATGGACTTCATGACCATATAAGGATACTTCCTTTTCTCTACTGCAGTTGACACAACAAATTTTATCCCCCTTACAAATTTCATCCCCCATTCACTTCCAGGGTTACGTTGTGTCGTTACATTGCGCCGATTGGTCAGATCTCTCTGTCCGAAGATTCAAATTCAAATAAGCTTTATTAGCATGACATACATACATACATATATATATATATATATATATATATATATATATATATATAGCAAAAACATCAGTACAAGAAACAATAAACATATGAACAGAATACAGAAATACCACACACACAAAAATTTGTATCTTAACTTGTGTAATGGCGTGTGTAGATTAGGTGAAACAGTGAGTACAATAATTAATATAAAAAACTATCTCTCTCTAGCAAGATTCATAGATCGCTAGATAGCTAGCAAGAGAAATAAATAGATAGCCAGCGGGACAGATCACTAGCTAGCTAGCTGGAAGAGCTTCTCATAGACTTTTATAAAAGCTTCTCTTCCTAGCTAACCAGCTAGCTAGCGATCGCTCACTGTCGTTAGCAACCAGCAGAGAACGCTTCGAAACCATGCATGCAAGGTAGTCAAGTTGACGCTAACTTACGCATTAAAGGAGTACCATGGTGATTTTCACACTTTCTCGGTTTTATGTGCTATTTGCACAAGAGGCATCGAAGAAACACAATGAGCAAAGTATTAAATATGTCTGTTCTGTATTTTTGGAGAAATATGAGTTTTAAATTCATCGTCCTATTTTCAACCGGTTGAGAAAGTTGTCATTTTTCTACGTCACGAATATAGTAACCACTCCCATTTCCGCTGGCTTGCAGGCAAGACAATGCAAATATTTGACTAACGTTAGGTTCACTTAAATTAGAATGCCTTTAGATTATTTCTGGTTATATTCATTTAGCTAGCTAGCTAACGTTAGCTAGCTAGGAGGTTTGCTTTCATAAGGCAATGTTATCGATAACGTTAGCTTGCTAGTTTGCTTTTATGAGGACGTTATAGTTGTGCTTTTATCTTAACTTGGCTAGCTAGATAGCAAAAATTATAATTGGATATAAATCAATGTCCTTACCTTAGCTATCTATCGACACTTGATATACTACTAAGCTAGCTAGCTTGTGAAAATTCAGTCTCCCAAAAAGAGCGGGTATCATGGGGGTAGCTATGGTAACAGGGCACGGTCTGTCAATCATAGCTAACTGACAGTTCTCAGTACCACGCCCAGACGGTTCGGGTGAATTTTTATAGTGGGAAATTTAGGCTTAGGAAAATACGTTTTAAAGTACATTGAAATGACTGAATAATAAAAAAATTATGCACATTTGTTTTGTTGTTGCCTAAAGACAACTGGGAAGTGTCACGTTCAACCACCATGGTACTCCTTTAAGGGAAAGTAACCGGAAACGTAACCCCGGAAGTGAATAGGGGGATGAAATTTGTCGTGACCAGAGACTTTAAAAAATATGGACAAAGCTACTGTGACGTCACCCATTGCCTCTCTGTGGGTCTCTAAAACACGTTTTGAAGCTCAATGGCGGGCGCGGCCATGTTCTCGATTTGGAGCCAAAACCATAGAGTTCAGCGGTCTTGTGATTTTTACAATGTGATTGACCGTCCGGTGCGGAGAAGCCCATCAACCTGAACGAACGATTGCAGAACGAACTTGAGGCTAGCTGACTGTCTGCCGTTATGTTTTAAAATATATTATCAAATGTTTACGGAGTTTAATTTTCATCCGTGACTGTACTGTGTCATATAATCATGTTATATGTATGACATTAATAATACAATTATGTTCAGTTATCTTCAATTTATGTTTCTCAGCACAACGAATATGCTTATCTAGCATATCAGCTTGCCAGTGAGCTAGGTAGGCTATCCGTGGTTAGCTCACGCATTAGCAATATGAACCACAGGGGAAGAACATTGACTACACTGATGGTCAATCAATCAGAGATGTGTAGGCTACTGGTGATTTGACTAGGCTAATTTTCATATAACTGTCTGGTAGACCTGCTGTTAACCGAGCAAGTTATCGTTGTAGGTTTTCGCCACAGTCAGTTAATGAGCCAGTAACTGCTACTAGCTATTTCATCGCCGTTTGTGGTGCTCACTTGCTGGGTGACGCTAGCTGACCGATCGTTCGCAAGTCACTTTCTACCGAATAAAAATTAACACTGTCAGCGGTGATTAACAAATCTACCAAGTATTTTAATAACTGATCTGCAGGCGTGTAAATATGACAATGCACTTTGTACAGCAAGTTTTCCACCTGGTGCATGAAGACAAAAATAATGTACATTGAATTTCTAATTATTAGGCTATTTTTTTTTTCTTGTAAATCATCAAAACCAATGGAGAAAAGCCAATATATGCAAGGAGCCCCCGGGACCGATTCTGAGAACCACTGTCTTAAATGCTCTTGTCGGTCTCTTAAATGTTAAAAACCTGTCCCCTTCTAAATGCCAGTCTTACAAAGATGGTTAATTTTGTTAAATTGTGTGTGTGTGATTTCATCGTGTGTTGTATGTTATTCAGCAAATAAACCTTAAGACTCTTAATTCGCTTCGTGAAACTGACAATTTTGCAATGTTTATCCCAAAATCGGGATTATAGTAGCTTTGTCACATGCGTGAAGCATGGCCCAGGTAGACATTTACGGAATGTACACGACTGACAAGCCATCAAACACGTTTGACAGATTGAATATTTGCCGGCTAAGGTTAGCTAGCTAGCTAGCTTGCAAGCCAAATAGCTTGGAAGCCGAAATTGCTAACTGTTTTAACATGCTAGACTTGCGCTAGCTGATTACGCTTTCTGTCAATTAATGATTTGGTTAGACAAAGTATGCTAAAGGATATAGTTAAATGACTTAGCTACCAAAAAAACTTCAGAAAAGGATTCTTTGAAGGTCGATTAGTACAATTGTAAGCAACACACGCCATAATGACACTGATATGAAATGGGACGTTCGCCGACTTCACACAGACAAGAGGTTGACGATCAGTCGGAGTGGCAATGTCAAGGTCATGAGAAGCCACCTCCCACCCAGAGACCCAGTGACCACAGATTGTAGCCCCTACTGTAGCTCAGTCCTCCGCAATAATCCAGAAGTGACGCAAGCTGTACCTCATTGGTCCAGAACAAATATTGGCACTGTGCCCAAATGACGCAATAAATCATGAAATCGACCCATGGACAGTCATAAGACAAATAAAATACAACTATTATGACTATTTGTTCTTGTGAGAAAAAATTATTGACTTTGTATTTTGATCGCATTTTTACCGTAGACTTACATGGAAACCGGATATGAAAACACCTATACTGGAGCCAACCGTAGTGGCGCTAGTGAGCAACCAGGAACTACAAGACCAGGAAATGAGCTTCAAAAACGAAGTCTGGTTTTGGCCGCTTGGTCGTGACACAGTCTCTGGTGCTGACACAACAAATTTCATCCCTCCTACAAATTTCATCCCCCTATTCCCTTCGGAGGTTATGTTGTGCCGTTACATTATGCGGATTGGTCAGATCTCTCTGTTAGAAGATTCAAATTCAAAATAAGCTTTATAGCCATGACGTATATATATATATATATATATATTGCAAAAACATGAGCACAACAAACAATAAACATATGAACAGAATACAACTTTGTGTGTGTGTGTGTGGTATTTGTGTATGTTAGCTTGTGTAATGACATGTGTAAATTAGACGAAACAGTGAATACAATAATTAAAAAAAATTATGACACAAAATGACTTCAATACATTTTTTTCAAGACCCACAAGGAGATAGTGGGTGACATCACAGTGGCTTTGTCCATATTTTTATACAGCCTATGATTCTAACTTACTGTATGCTCAGACCTGCAATCAACTGGCAGACTGTTTGACAGTAGTAAACCTCCTGATCTCAACAAAGTGAGTTCTCACAAGGAAGAAAATGACAATATATTATATTATTATCAATTTACAATAATAATATAGTGCCCTTTATCACTACTGCAGTGTATTTTGCAAAGCATTTGCCGTTAAGCAAACAAAAGTCAAATAATGCATGCTCTAAGCTTTCACGTATGTGCTACGCGAAAACGCAACGTGAACGTAAGTCGGTATGCAGTAGAATAGCCAAGTGCTAGTTTCATCTAAAAGGAAGCCATAATCTATGTTCAAAACGTATAAAAATGAGCTTAAAGAACTTGACACTGTGTGATTACTATAACATATTTGGGGTTTCCAAGCAGCGGCAAAAGTCACAATGGGTAGATCCAATTGAAACATCACTGAAAATATAAAAATCACCCCAAAAAAACCTTAATTTAACTTTGTCTTTAAATCAGCCAATATGGAGAAATGCCAATTTGACCATCAATAAACTATTGCATTGGCCCAGCTGGGAGGCTCATGGCATCCTCAATGTACAAGATGGAATTAAGAGTACTTACATTTCTTTCCCAGAACTGTTAACCAAACATTCAATATTCAACATTCAATAAGAGCTAAATTAAAGTGAATCATTTATAAATCAGTTCAAATTTAAATAAATTTTAAAAAACTCATTGACCAAGTCCATACCTATGAAACAGAACTACTGGCTCCACAAGCTAAGGCACTTCTACAATATTCTCAATGCAAAACTCACAAAGGCTCACTACTACACATGTTATGGGAATGCAGTTACATTCAAAAGTTATGGAAAAAACAGTGAAAGAGATAACTAGTTCCCCACAAACATGTATAATCAGAGATCTAACCAACTGCAACATTCCACCAGCCCAAAAAAGCATATTCTTAATCATATCAATCAGAACAAAAAAAGTAATTCTAAAGCACTGGACAGATATTTCTCAAATGATGGTGAGCCTGATTAAATTGGGCAATTTCTACAATAAAACTTGAAAAAACTGCATTTAGCTTTGAAGACAAATTCACTGACTCACTCACAAACTCAGTGTTAATTTTTTTATTATTAATGTTAATAATTAGGTGCTTTTCATGTTTTAGAGCTGGGGTCCCAGGAAGGGCCAGTGTGGGTGCACACACCTGATTCTACAAATCACTCACTAGAGTCATTGCTAAGCACCTTGATTAGTAGAATCAGGATTGGGTGTGTGCACCCACACTGGCCCTTTCTGGATAAGACCCCAGCTCTAAAATATGAAAAGCACCTAATTAAAAAAAATTCACAGCTTGTTAAAATTCTGGGATTGCTGTTGAGGTTGGAATGAAAACCAGCATACACAGGGGACCCCAGGATCGAGTTTGAGAACCACTGATCTACACACAATACCCCATAACGACAAAGCAAAAACAGGTTTAGAAATTTTTGCTAATTTATTAAAAATAAAAAACTGAAATATCACATTTACATAAGCATTCAGACCGTTTTTGAGGCATCTTTGGCAGTGATTGCAGCCTCAGGTCTTCTTAGTTATGACGCTACAAGCTTGGCACACCTGTAGCTCATTTCAAGCTCTGTCAGGTTGGATGGGGAGCGTTGATGCACAGCAATTTTCAGGTCTCTCCAGAGATGTTCGATCAGGTTCAAGTCCGGGCTCTGGCTGGGCCACTCAAGGACATTCACAGACTTGTACCGAAGCCACTCCAGTGTTGTCTTGGCTGTGTGCTTAGGGTCATTGTCCTGTTGGAAGGAGAACCTTCTCCCCAGTCTGTGGTCCTGGGTGCTCTGGTGCAGGTTGTCATCAAGGATCTCTCTGTACTTTGCTCCTTTCATCTTTCCCTCGATCCTGACTAGTCTCCCAGTTCCTGCTGTAGAAAAACATCCTCACAGCATGGTGCTGGCACCACCATGCTTCATCGTAGCGATGGCAATGGCCAGGTGATGAGCGGTGCCTGGTTTCCTCCAGATGTAACGCTTGGCATTGTGGCCAAAGAGTTCAATCTTGGTTTCATCAGACCAGAGTATCTTGTTTCTCATAGCCTGAGAGTCCTTTAGGTGCCTTTTGGCAAACTCCAAGTGGGCTGTCATGTGCCTTTTACTGAAGAGTGACTGCTATCTGGCCACTCTACCATAAAGGCCTGATAGGTGCCGTGCTACAGAGATGGTTGTCCTTCTGGAAGGTTCTCCCATCTCCACAGAGGAACCCTGGAGCTCTGTCAGAGTGGCTATCGAGTTCTTGGTCACCTCCCGGACTAAGGCCCTTATCCCCTGATTGCTCAGTTTGGTCGGGCAGGCCAGCTCTTGGTGGTTCCAAACTTCTCCATTTAAGAATGATGGAGGCCACTGTGCTCTTCGGGACCTTCAATGCTGCAGAAATCTTTTTGTACCCTTCTCCAGATCTGTACCTCGCAACAATCCTGTCTCGAAGGTCTACGGACAAGACCTTTGAATTCATGGCTTGGTTTTTGCTCTGACATGCACTTATATAGACAGGTGTGTGCCATTCCAAATCATGCCCAATCAATAGAATTTACCACAGGTGGACTCCAATCAACTAGTAGAAACATCTCAAGCAGGGTCAATGGAAACAGGATGCACCTCAGCTCAATTTTAAGTGTCATAGCAAAGGTTCTGAATACTTATGTAAAAATTTCAGTTTTTAATTTTTAATAAATTTACTAAATAAATTCTAAAAATCTGTCTTTGATTCATCATTAAGTGGTATTGTGTGTAGATTGACGAGAATAAAAATGAATTTAATCAATTTTAGAATAAGGCTGTAACGTAACAAAATGTGGAAAATGTGGGGTCTTTCCGAAGGCACTGTAGCTAACCGTATTTATTTATTTCACATCATGTAGGCCTATTTGTAGTTAATGTCTTGCAGTAATGCAACTTTACTAGCTGGCAATGTGACGTAGCTACCTACTTAGCTTGCTTCACAGAAGTAAGCCACTATTACCTTGTTAGCTTAGCTAGCTGATTGGCCAACCAGCCATTACCTGCAAGTCTGTTTAGTTAATGTTAGACTATATCGGTAAAGTTAGTGTAAAGCACGCTTGTTTGTTCAACTGTCATTGTTGGTCTATTCTGCTGTAAGCTGATATTACATCTACCAACATTAAGTCAGGGGGGACCATTTTTAAAAGTGTGAATTTTAAAAGTATAAATCGTTTTGCAAAGAAGCAATCTAAAAGACGTGTGGAAGTTAGATTGTCAAGTTTGGAGTTTGGCAGTTGTAACAGGAGAACAGATGCTTGGATGTAACAGCTTTGGCTGCTTGGATGTAACACGCTAAATATCTTCTTTGTGTCACAAGCTTGAACTTCACATGTTCAGTAGCTAAGATATTCTTTCTATGTGAAAAATGAGAATGATTTGAAAGTTTTTTTCCCCAAAGATTTCAGAGGTTTGTTTTTGGATAGATCCTTATGCTAATGTGGCCACAATATTAGAATTTGATTATTATAATCCTTGATCTGCCCTCTAAAAATGAAATATTTCCTGACGTGCCAGGATGCTAGCTTTTGGCGAAATCGAGCCAAATGTGCAAGGTGGTTAATTGGATACAGTGTACAAATGTACTGGTCAGAAAACACCAAGATCAGGCACTCCAGTCCAGCAAACGCTAATAGAGACCAGCACTCATTTCATTCTGACATCCAGACAAGCTATCTGTCCAGAAATTCAAAAATATTACAGTGTTATGGTACATATAAAAATTACATAAATTTTCAAACACCTGGTTTCTGTTTATAAGAAAACTTCAAACAAATTCCTTACAATTGTGATAATTTTTCAATGATTAACTGTAAATGTTAACTGTAAGGAGGACTGTATGGAGATTAAAAGTTTCAGACTGTACATAACTCCTTTTGTGTCTAGTTATACACACAACTCACGGCCAGACATTCAGTACACCTTGTGAGAGAGAGTGATGATTCTATCCAGTCCTGTGATTTATTTTTGGTAAGTAATTTCTTTTGGTAAGTCAATTAAGGCGTCTAACTTTGTTCACATCAGAGGTATTGAGATTTTTTTACTGAGAAAAATAGAGTTATAATGTATTTAGCCTAGGTGTATGTAAACTTTTGGCCTCAACTGTACATGTATGCCAAGTTTCATGATCGAACAAAGTACAAGTGATGTTTTAGTAAAAGTGGCCATGACCACAAGTGCTGTTTTGCATTTGGTGGCCATATAGTTTTTAAACTTTTTTTGTTGATAATTATTCAGTTGCAGACTACAGACTCTTTAAAGCCTAATTTTGCCCTAAGCATAAGCTTTATACTCAAGGACTAGTTCACAAAAGATTGTCAAAAATGAAAAAAAAACAAAATGAATGGCAGGGTTGGTTATTGAGGCAAAAGTGCTCCCTTTTTTAAAAAAACATATCAACCTTTAATATGTTTTTAATGTTATTTATTAATATTAACCCCTATAGGATATGTAGTGTTTAGATTTTGGCTTTAGAGAGGGAATCAGTGAATAAGAATGTGGCTTGGCCTCCCCGTCACAAGCATCAAAGCAAATGTGATTGGGGCAATATAAAATCCATTGATACCCTAATCTAGGCAGACAATCTATGGGTCTCACCCCTTCCGAAGAGACAAACCAGATGACACAGGACACCAAATCGGGCGTTGGAGACCCTACATGCCTAACATTTCCCTTTCCCATGTCCTCTTTAAGTTTGAATGCAATCTTCAGGTAGGTCAGTCCTTTTCATAAATTAGTCTGACCCCCCTTCCCTTCTATCCTACACCTTAACTCAGCATCACCCAATCAGGGCAAAACATCCTCAAACTATGCTGGGTAAGGTATTTAAGATTGCCACAGGAAAAAGGTTGTGGTGTTGCGTTTGGTTTCGGAGCCTGGAAACCTGGTTTCCTTTTGGCGCTTATACTGGAAGTGGGTGATACTTTGGCAAGGTCTGGCCGATCCGTTTCTCTCTCTCTCTCTCTCTCTCTTATACGTCTCTCTCACTCTATTTTCTGGTATTTCTAGATTAGTTGTTTAATGTTTTGCTGTATGTCTGCTGTTGTGTAATTTAGAAGTAGTGTGCCTGCATTCAATAAAGAATGTATGTTTTCAATTCATTAATATAATTGACTGCTTCTTATTGAATTCAATTATTTAATCTGAAAACCTGATATACAGCTTGTTTTGACTTGTTGGTTGATTCCACCAGCTTTCTGTAGACTGACCTATCAAAGAATTTGGCGATTTAATTGATAATTCTAATTTTAAACATACTTATTAAATTAAATCTAATAAAATATATTTTACATGTAGGTTAAGTGAGGGGTTCTAGCATGCAATATCACTTGGTTCAGTATTCAGAGTGCTGAACATTTTAGCAAGGGCATTCACTGCTGGAACCGCTGGATTCGGAAAATAAACATATTTTTAATTAATCCTTGCTTGTCCGACACCCCCTAACATTTGAGTGACCCCCATAAAAATAGCAGTGGGCCAATGTGGATCAAATACAGATGAAGGGAAACATGCTCTGAATCAAGAAACGACGCAAATTCCAAAAACATATATGGGAACGTGCTGAAAGAAATATACATACATATAGGGGCGTTTTTACATTAGGGGCATGTGGGGCAGTGCCCCACCAAAGATGGCGCTGTGGTGCAAGATTCTCGGAACATCTGAACGTTGTGGCATAATGTATTTTATATTTAATACAAAATAGTGATTCAGTGGTGAAATTGGCGTGTATAAATATAATAAATATATAAACATAATGTCTAGACAGACAAGAAAACATAAATAAATTTGATATGAAATAGGCGAAATATCGGTAACAACCTGTACCTAATTATGTAGGGAAAAATGTCCTTGTCAGTCATCCTTCAGTAGTTATTTTTTCAGTACTTTCGCAATTTTTTTCTGTGCCGGCAAATAAGTCAGAGGTGGTCCAGCGCTAGCCATGGGGACGTGTATTGACTACTCCATATAAATGAATGGAACTTGACATAAATTTGCTAGCATACTGTATAAGTGTCCTATCTTGTGTATTTGAGTTTAATGTGAGAAAGGGTGGTAGCTATCAGCACGTCTAGGAATCCGTACATATTCACTGTACATAACAGTACAGTGAATATGTACGGTGAATATCCGTACATAACTTCACAAGTGGCAGGACGCGAAATAGCCTTTAGGAAAGCAGTTAATTGAAGCAACGATGAGATAATTCCGAACGTGTTGCTTATCTTAAAGTTGACATTGTAAATAAGGCTGTATTAATATAACTAAATGTATACGAATGAAGTAATTTTTTTACATTTAGACTGTTTATTATGTGTATTTTTACAGGACTTACATTTTAATAGGCAACGATGTCCAGTTCTCTCTAATAAATACGAAGTAAATACACTAGCAGTTAGGGTGGTCGATACACGCCCCCCCCCCCCCCCCCCCCGGGTGGTCGACAATAGGTGCTCTCACTCTAGCTAGCTAAAGTTTTCAATTTCAAGTCGTGTGATTTTATTTTAATTTTTGAAGGTTCTTAAGTTCAAGTTTGAACGAGTCTTTATTTTATTATTTAGTTTGTAAATCTTTCTGCTCCCTGGCACTTACAGTGCAGCCCATATAACAGAATAGGCCTACCGTAGACTAAAGCCCCTTTTCCACTGCAGGGCCGAACGGTTCTGAGCACGGAGAGGAACAGTTCCGATGGTGTTTCCACCTGGAAATGGTCTGGCACGGAATGATTACAAACCATGCCCAGTAAAATATTTTCGGCAGGGTTAGACAACCATGCTCAGTGCAGCAGAACTGTTCGGGTGGGCAGGATTAATGACGTACTCACTGATTGGTTTCACATTACGTCAGTTTTGTGACTCCGCATACGGTCTCTTCACGTCCTCTTCCGTAAGCTAGGTCAGCGGAGAGCGCTAATATAAATAAAAATGGCAATCAAAAATCGTAAAAACAGTGGAGGATACGCTAAAAAGAAAAACCAAAAACAGACCAAAATACACTGAATCCTCGTCCGTTTCGTCAGCCAACGAAACATATCATAAAAACAAAACGGTATAGGGAGCGGCGACAACAACGGGCGCATGTTACATTCACAGCGGGACGCCGTCGCTGATCCACCGCGTCACTTGCTGTCCTCACTAGATACTTCCTAGTCCTGGTTTTAGCAGCCCGACGGTGGAAACAGAAACCGTAACCATTCCCACAAGTACTGAGCAGCGCAGAACGGCACGGAGTGGCCCTGGTAACGGTTCGGCCCTGCAGTGGAAAAGCGGTTTAATTGGCTACCTTTATTTCTTGTGATAGTGACGTCATACAAAACTGCCCCACCAGAAATGCCATGCTAAAATCGCCACTGCATACATATCTGTATATTTTTTCAACTTTTATTTATTAAGCAGTTGAAAATAAGAAAACAGTTTAAAGGAAGTGCATACTAAAGTTGAATCTGAGTTACAATTTAGATGCACATGCCTGTAAGAGAATACTAAATTGGCAGCACCAAAACCTAGTGATTTGCAAATGGGCTAGTATTTTCAGTGTGCAGACCAGTAACTTTGAAAATTCAACGGCCCAGATGGAAAATTGACCTGAATGTCAACCCCTGGACCACACTTGCTAGAAATGAGAGAAACGTCACAAGATTTAATAACTCCTACAAACACAATAGGGTGTCAACAGATTTTCTGCTTGGCCCCCTAAAAATGATGAATAATGAAATGTGCCTGGAAAGATTCGTAAGCACAGTTTGGGATCAAATCTGTTTGTATGCATGCTTTGTGAATGAGGCCCACTGTCTGAATTTTTCTCTGCGCTTAGTCAAATAAACACTGGACCTACACTATGTGAGCTGTCCCTCCTGCTGCTGGCCATTCTGAAACTCCACTCGTATCTCACACACTAAAGCGTGGAAAACACTGTCCCCAACGAGGTGTGTGATTTTGCTGCCCTCTCCTACACTGTATTGTCAATAAAGAGTAGGGCCACAGACTTATTCTGTAAGCATCAGGTCCCTCCTCTCACCACTATGAGGTTGCTATAGTCGTTTCTCAAGTCTGTTATTAAAAACAATCCCATTGTGAAACATTAATGGTCTGATATAACCATGTAAAAGGCCACAAGTTTCTGAGCATATAAATGCATCTGGAGGTTGTCACTTTTTATTCTTTTTGAAAAACTTTATTGATAATTTTTACATTCAAAGTTGATATGAGGGGCAAGGCTCTTAATATAAAACTACAAACTAACCCAATACAACGTCATACAATACAATAAGGGAGGGGGTGGGTGGGGTTATTTGTACATTGGGGTGACCAGGGTGCTCCACCAGCCCTGCTGCAGCAGGCCCAGCACCTTATACAGTCGAACAGAGCCAAGACATGACCAAATTCTTCCCAGGAAAGAGGGCACACAAGCTCTACGCATGCAAGCTCGTAGCCACAATATGCTGGGGAATAAAGACAAATAAGAATATACTATCACACCCATATGTACTTGTTGAACATCTGAACAATTGCTGGCAATGGGTGTGGGTGAAACAGCTGAAACCACTAATTAGAAGGGGTGTCCACATACTTTTGGAAATGTAGTGTACCTTGGGTTTCCTGGGACCATAGACATGCATGTTTAACTAGACAGGGAGGCATTTCTTCAGCAAACCTAAGCTTGTGAAGACCCAGAAGTAAGCATGTACTGCACATGTTGAGGGCAAACCATTGGAGCTTCCATTAAAGTGAATGGGAAATATCAGACTTCTTAAGGCAAAATAACACGTACTTGATGGTATTTGGGAACTTGATTGATGACCGTTACGTTTCACATGAATAGTAGACTAGTAGACTTGTGTGTGTTATGTAAAGAAATATACACATTTTAATAAATATTTTCTCAAGACTTCTGGACCATAACAACCATTGTTTCAGAAACTGCTGCACTTAGTGAAATGATCACAAAAAATTAAATTCTTTGGTTGTTAAATCACCTTGGATTTCTACATTGAATTCAATGGGCAGCAAGCATTTTTGCCCTCAAGCATGCGCAGTAGAGGCTGTTTCCCATTACTTCCTAGGCTCCATTGCCAGTTCCTATGTACGCTCTATGCCTCAGACACACCATTGCCCAATATGGCTGGACCCTAGTCCTATTCCATGGGCCCTAATAGTGAGACACTGTCCCTGCAGGAGGTCTGTGGTAGTGCCATTCTCTCACCCATATGCACAGGCGTTGGCCCAGCCAAGCTCATACGCTTTCCTCATCAGGAAGCCCCCAAAGATCCGGTTAAATATGTTCCTTTCCTGAGACATGGGAACATTACACATTCACATTATATTTACATTACACACTCACAACGCACCATTGAAACATATTATGCACACAACTTGTGTTGGACACATTACACATTACACACACACACACACACACACACACACAAACCACAAACTCATTGCAAACGCACAACATGTATTGATACATTAAACATGGAGAACAAGGTGAGTGACAGCATATACCAGTGTGGCACTTTTCCCCTCCCTCTCACCTGTGGGTGGCAAATCTCCAGTCCCTTCATCTTGGCATCCTCCATCCACACAGAGTTGGGAGGCAGAACTCTACTGCGGAAACTCACCGTCCTGCAGGGAGAACCAGATACAAGGGAAGTTACCACAGGCAGCATTTCTGAGAGTTTACCAGCGGAGCAGAACGAAGCAGCCTACCACAGGTAACACACACCTGAAGTGTGGGTGATATGAGGTGTGGCTTGTGGTGTGTACAGTGGTATGTGTGCAAGGTGTGGTGTCTGTGAGGTGTGTACGGCTGGGCAATATACCGCAATAATAATTATGGCATGGAATAACGGTCATCGTCACTCGGTGAAGTATTGCCTTTCTTTTAGTCTTTTTTTCTTTAATTATACCGGATGTAGTAATAAACACCCAAACTTCAGAGGTCATGTGAAATTCTTCTAGGGAAAAATGTCACCACTTATCTATTGGATGTTGACAGGACAATCAGCAACAAGGTCGTATGGCTTCCATTTCATCATGTGATGTGATTTTAACAGTCACATGCAAAACTGCAAGGCCTTGCTGTGGATTGGCTTTCTTATGAACACCCAATAAATAACACTGACAACATTTTCTTCTCCAGAAGCATTTCACACAGTCTCTGAAGTTTGGATGTTTACTACTGAATCAGGTGTAATTTAAAAAAAAAATACTAAAGTCAAAATACACCACATGGTGGAAAAGACTGTTACTGTATGCAATATTATATCATTGAGGTATATTGCCCAGCCCTAGAGGTGTGTGCTGAGAGTGGCATTTGAGGGCTTACTTGGAGTCCAGTGTGTTGAGGAAGAGACTATGTATGACCATCCTCTCCTCAGCAGTGGGTGCGACTTTCAGCAAGGAGGCAGTGCTTAGCTCCACACGCCGCTTCTTATTGGCTAAGGAGGAGAAGAAACTGTGAGTACAACCACATGAGATTAGCACAACCATGGAATCACAACTTGCACAACTTGAAAACATTATTAATACCTGCCACTATGGGGTGCATCGGGGACTGAATTAAACTCTTATTCACCTTTGGGAGGATGTTTTTTTTAAAAAAAATTTTAAAAGAACAACAAAAAGAAAAAAAACCGGTATTTTGAAGTTAATGTATGGGCACGGACGTAAAAGATTACACAGGTGAGTGAATAAACATACAGTGCGTTTTAAATGCACTAAACAGACTGCATGATACTGTCCTTAGTTTACAGCCAGAGCAGACCCAGGCCTTTCAGGGGCCCTAAGCAGGATTCAATTTGGGGCCCCCCAGCCCATCCATCCCCTGAATAAAAAAAAATATATTTTTTAATCATAATTATGACACCTCCTAGTGATCACAGGCCGCTAAACTGCCGCTTATATCACTTATTGGGTTGGGCTGGTTCTGCTCACCTTGTCACAGAGTAAACCATGGGCCATATTTACCAAGGATTTGCAGGGCTTTTATAGACACTAACAAGACAAAGAGTATTTTTCCATATTTACTCTGGTGCAGCACCAGAAGTGTGCACTGGTAAAATGAGCAGCATCCATAAAAGTGAAGGTTTGGGTTAATATGTATTTTAGGGCATTCTGATATTAGACAACAAAAACATGGGAGGAGAGAACGGAGGTTTATGCATATGACCTGCTACAGCTGATTCATCATGGCTGGTGGCCTTTGTGGAAAAGGTAATTGTTTCTGTTTTTAATGTCTAGGAATAGCAGGTGTTACATTCTTTCCGGCACAAGATCGGCATTACGGCAGTTGCCATTAGGAAACAACGTCAGCATGGTAGATTAGGGGAGGAGTCACAATAATTGTAAGATTCTGGATTCTGCTCGGAAAATATTTAGCCTAGCACTATGAAATTTTATGTCAAACAGCTTTAACATAAGTAGTCATTAGCCATTTCAATCACATTCATGACTTAATCCAGTTGGATATAATTAAAACACGCAGTACATGCTAGCAAAAAGTACATGCAGTCCAATATTACATTCTACCACATAGATGATATGACCGTAACAGAGGTGCGAAATAACTGTAACAGTAAATGAAAAAACCCTATTATGCGGGTACACGTTTTTTTTCTGCACATACAAATATTAATTAAGAAAATACATTTCCAATAGTAACATGCAACCGGGCCACATCATCAGATTATGAAGCACGGGGCTTTATCAAATAAAAAAGGCAGTGCGTAAACACTGACGTACAAGCAACTTTGTACCTTACCATGAAGTAAATTGTGGTACCGTCCGCAGTTGCTTTTGTTTGTTTCTTAACACCCAGCTAAACTTTTATAAAGCCAATACAGATCATACAGACTAATCGGGTGTGTGCTTATTATAAATGCCTGTGATCAGGTGGCCGTTTCTCAGCAAATTAGCTGAACACATTTAACATTACACACTGAACTAACTTAAAAAGCCAAACATGTTGATGAGTAAAATTGACTTCTATAATAAATATTAAACACCACTGAAAATGCCTAAGGTCTCCCCAAAAGGACACTAGATGTAGATGGTTTTCAACAATATCCATTGTCCCTAATCCCCAAATCGATGGCCCTCTCCATGACCTCTCGTTTAATCTTTACATGGAATTCTGTAAACAGCAAAACAGCAAAAAACATGTTTGTTATAGAAACTCAGAAGCAGCTTACAGTGCCTTCGGAAAGACCCCTTCACTTTTTCCACATTGTTAGGTTACAGCCTTAATCTAAAATTGATTAAATTATTTTTTATTCTCATCAATCTACACACAATACCCCATAATGACAAAGTGAAAACAGGTTTTTAGAAATTAAAAAAAAAAAAACTATTTTCATAAGTATTCAGACCCTTTGCTATGACACTCAAAATTGAGCTCCAGTGCATCCTGTTTCCATTGACCCTGCTTGAGATGTTTCTACTAGTTGATTGGAGTCCACCTGTGGTAAATTCTATTGATTGGACATGATTTGGAAAGGTACACACCTGTCTATATAAGGTCCCGAAGTTGACAGTGCATGTCAAAGCAAAAACCAAGCCATGAAGTCGAAGGAATTATCCGCAGATCACTGAGACAGGTTTGTGTAGAGGTACAGATCTGGGGAAGGGTACAAAAAAATTTCTGCAGCACTGAAGATCCCGAAGAACACATTGGCTTCCATCATTCTAAAATGAAAGAAAACCACCAGAACTCTTCCTAGAGCTGGCCGCCCAGCCAAACTGAGCAATCAGGGGAGAAGGGCCTTGGTTAGGGAGGTGACCAAGAACCTGATAGCCACTCTGACAGAGCTCCAGAGTTCCTCTGTGGAGATGGGAGAACCTTCCAGAAGGACAACCATCTCTGCAGCACTCCACCAATCAAGCCTTTATGGTAGAGTGGCCAGACGGAAGCCACTCCTCAGTAAAAGGCACATGACAACCCTGCTTGGAGTTTGCCAAAAGGCACCTAAAAGACTCTCAGGCTATGAGAAACAAGATTCTCTGGTCTGATGAAACCAAGATTGAACTATTTGGTCACAATGGCAAGCGTCACTTCCAGAGGAAACCAGGCACTGCCCATCACCTGGCCAATACCATCGTTACGGTGAAGCAAGGTGGTGGCAACATCATGCTGTGGGGATGTTTTTCAGCGGCAGGAACTGGGAGACTAGTCAGGATCGAGGGAAACATGAACGGAGCAAAGTACAGAGAGATCCTTGATGAAAACCTGTGCCAGAGCGCTCAGGACCTCAGACTGGGGAAAAGGTTCACCTTCCAACAGGACAATGACCCTAAGCACACAGCCAAGACAATGCTGGAGTGGCTTTGGTACAAGTCTGTGAATGTCCTTGAGAGGCCCAGCCAGAGCCCGGACATGCACCTGATATAACACAGAGATCTGCAGAGAAGAAAAACAGGTGTGCCAAGCTTGTAGCGTCATACCCAAGAAGACTCGAGGCTGCAATCGCTGTCAAAGGTCTCAACAAAGTAATGAGTAAAGGGTCTGAATACTTATGTAAATGTGATATTTCAGTTTTTTACTTTTTAATAAATAAAAAAATAAAACATTTTAAACCTGTTTTCTCTTTGTCATTATAGGGTATTGCGTGTAGATGGCAGTGTAGTTGGTCTTGTAACCTAAAGGTCGCAGGTTCGAGTCCCCATTAGGACACTGCCATCGCACCCTTGAGCAAGGTACTTCACTTGCTTCAGTATATATCCAGCTGTATAAATACTACGTAAAAAGTTGTGTAAGTTGCTCTGGATAACAGCTTCTGCTAAATGCCTGTAACGAAATGTAGATTGATGAGAATAAGAATGAGTTTAATCAATTTTAGAATAAGGCTGTAACGTAAAAAAAATGTGGAAAAAGTGAAGGGTCTGTATACTTTCCGAAGGCACTGTCCATGATTGGGACAAACATATTTCTAGATAGGTTTGCTAAGATTAGATTTTTATTTCAGAGGCCAAAATATTTGAAAATTTTATATGTATTTATTGTCCCGTTGAAAACGTGTTTTTCTTCAGATATGTCTTTTTGTTTGTTATGAGAAAGTGATAACAGTAATGCATATAAATGTAGACAATGAGAAATATGCATTGTACGATATGTAGTGTTTAGATTTTTGGCCTTAGAAAGGGAAACATTGAATAAGAATGTGGCCTGGCTTCCCCATCACAAGCATCAAAGCAGATGTGACTGGGGCAATTTTAAATTCCACTGATACCCTAATATAGGCTGACAATCTATGGGTCTCACCTCCTCAGAAGAGACAAACCAGATGACACAGGACACCATATCGGGGATTGGAGACTCTGCATGCCTAACATTTCCCATTACTTTTAAGTTGAATGTAATCTTTAGGTAGGTCAGTCCTTGCCATAAATTAGTCTGACCCCCTTCCCTTCTCTCCTAAACCTTAACCCGCCATCACCCAATCAGGGCAGACATCCTCAAGCCATGCTGGTTAAGGTATTTAAGATTGCCGCAGGAAAAAGTGTTGTGTTGCGTTTGGTTTCGGAGCCTGGAAGAAGAAGAGTTTTCCTCTTTTTATTTTGGTGGTGGTTGCTAGGTTGTGTGTTTTTAGCTGGTTTCTTTGTGGCGCTTATACTGGAAGTGGGTGATACTTTGGCAAGGTCTGGCTGATCCGTTCCTCTCTCGCTCTCTTATCCGTCTCTCTCTATTTTCTGGTATTTCTAGATTAGTTGTTTAGGGTTTTGCTCTATGGCTTCTGTTGTGTAATTTAGAAGTAATGTGCCTGCATTCAATAAAGAATGTATGTTTTCAATTCATTAATATAATTTTAAACATAATTATTCAATTAAATCTAATAAAATATATTTTACGTGTTGGCTAAATGAGGGGTTCTAGCATGCAATATCACTTGGTTCAGTATTCAGAGTGCTGAACAGTTTAACAAGGGCATTGACTGTTGGAACCGCTGGATTCACAAAATAAATATATTCTTAATTAATCCTTGCTTGTCCGACAGCATACATGCAAACACGCATACATCGTAGCCAGTCTCGGATGTAGACTGCTGTGATTGGGAGGCAGAGCGAGATTTTGGGGGGGCAAAGTGTATCACGCAATTCATGATGAGTAGCGTAGTGGACCTGGGTGTAAAAATGCGAAGTAACCCTTGAAGAAACGGTTGTGGATTACGGCTATCCTTGTGTGAATTTTTAGTGTCTCAGCAACGTGTACTGTGTAGCACTTCCGCTTTGCTACATATATTAAACAATGGCTGTGACAAAAGGCACAGTGGCGCAAGTATAAGAGGCTGGCACCATCACAAAACCAACAGAAATCCCCCAAGTGTATGTACTCACTCATTTGACAGCCATCCAATGAGCCTTCATTGACAAAATGATCAGCAAGCTCCTTCAATTTGAGCTCCCAAGGTCGCAACTTGTGTACCCTTCTTTCCTGGTCCGTTTTTCTGTTATTTGTTCTGAGATCCACTTTTTGTGTTTATAAGGTTTATAAGGCATTTTAATACGCTTAGCAGTAGGTAGGACCCCTCTTTGCTCCCTTCCTTAGCTAGATCACTGACCTTATGTGACAATTCGAGAAGAAAAACTACATAACAGTTGTGACAAATAAAACACTTGTCATTGGACAACAGCATGCACAGACATATTTCCAAGCAATCTTTGTATATCAGAAAATAACAGTAGTACCAAAGAAATGAGCATAAATGATTAAACTGAGTAGTTGAAACAATGTTTTATGCAGAATAGGCATTTAGGTGAAGTCTAACATAATCAGAGATTATAGTACTAAGAAAATATACTGACATGAGCCAGATGAGGTTCCTTATTGAATGGTATATAAAACAGACGGTATTAGCAAGTGATTGTACATACAGTTGTGCAAAGAAGGCGTGGAATTGAATAGAAAAACTGTTGTACAAATGTAGTTTTATCACATAGACGACTAGTAGTTAGAATTATGAATGAGTCATGTTTTTAAATGGGATGTTTTTAATGAAGACACGACAGACGTACTAATTGTTTGTATGTCGGGAGACAGAGAACAGAGTGAGGTAACATGAATGTAGAAACATGCCATTTGCTGATAAGAACGTTTTCTACAGTAGCCAAGTAAAGAAGTAGTGAGTAGAAACACCATAGTGGTCAGCTGTTGTAACTTTTTGAGAAAATCAATAAAAGTCCCCTCATGAAATTCATATGGCTGCCTGTGCATGCCTTTTGATAAACATATGCATTGAAGTTTCTGATCTTCTGACAGCTGCAAAAGCAATCGTTTAAAAGCAATAGACAATTATTAATTAGCAAATAATTGTGCATAAGAAATTAAAGATTTGACTGAGGCCGAGGCGGGATTCAATCCTCTGACTTTGCGATGCCAAGGCAACAACATTAGCAGAGAGCCACCGATAAAGTAACTGTCCATTTTTTTGGTGAAATGTGCTCATGGTTTTAAAGAAAGCAGGCCAGTAAGCGCAATGAGCTACGGCTGTATTCCATATGGCCTGGCTATATTGTAGCCAGCTAGAAAATTTTCACATTGAAAGCAAATGTAGCCGGTTAACTGAATGTGTAGATGGCATGACATAATACAGTCAAAACATTTGGTGAAAGACCGGCTAGATTTGGTACACAAGGATCCCGAAGAATTATACAGTTGCAAAAGCAATAGTTGAAAAGTAATAGACAATAATTAGTGACAAAATAAGCCTGCATAAAAAATAAAAAATTAACCCAAGTTACAGGTGGGATTTGGTCCTGTGGCTCAGTGGTCCATAGTCCACGATGTTACCAGTGAGCCACAAACTTACTAGCTGGCTTGACTGGAAATTTTCTTTGGGAAAAACATATAAGTCCATTTAGCATGTGTATGTGACATTTTGATTGGCTGGTGTAAGTAAATGTCCAATGGGCAGACGTATTGTCTGTGGGCTTGCAGCATTGCGATAATGTAACAGGCAGGAAAAAGAAAATGCAAAATCTGAAAGTGCAAAGTTGCAAAGTTTGGGGCTTTATTGTGCAGACGTATGAAGTTGTTTGTGAATTCTGTCAGTTGAAATGTCAGAAGTTAGAGAAATTAATGCTTTTAAGGGCTGAGAGTCTGTGGTTAGTGTGGTTATTTCTGCAGGAAACCCAGAAAAGTGCCAAACTCTCACTGCTGTATAGGTATGGGGCATGCTGCCCCGCCAAGGCGTAACCTGGTGGGATGGCATACCTGCCATCCCAATTTCTTGTAGATTGAAGGGTGATATTTTGGGATAATGAAATTGACACCAGTGTAATTTGTTTGAAAGAAACAATGTGAAAACTGTATATACTGTGTATGTGTATATATATATATATATATATGTATGCACTGTAGAAAGACATTAGGAAATGTGTATTGCAAGCTTGTTTTGTGAAAATGAACTTGACAGTTCCAGCCTTCAGTTCTTTTACTGTCAATGTAGAGGATGTAATGTGTATGTCCACTAAAGATGATCATTCGTCTTCAGATATTATAGGTGAGGATCATTGCTTCACTCTGTTTTTCAATGTTGTGTATCAATTGTGTATTAAATCATTTTACACTGTGAATGCTCAAAAAAATATAACTAGGAGAAAATATTTTGTTAGTCTAGGTGACTGTGTGTCAAGGGTACACTGATCAGCCACAACATTAAAACCACCTATCTAATGCTGTGTAGGTTCCCCTCGTGCCGCCAAAACAGCTCTGACCCGTCAAGGCAAGGACTCCACCTCTGAGGGTGTCCTCTGGTATATTTGGATTTCTGTATATATTTGTATCTACTGTATATTTGTATCTGATATTTTGTATCTACTGTAAATTTGTATCTGATTGTGTTACTTTGTTGTCTTTGATGCTGCAATAGTGCAAATACCCCCCGGGGATCAATAAATTACCCTACTACTACTACTACTTATTACATTATTGGTTTTTATTACATAAAAAATTTGAAATGGATTACATTATTGGGAGTTACTACACTATTGGTAGTTTATTACATTATTAGTTGCTACAGGGCTATAAAAAGCTAAGAAATTGTCAGAGGATGAATTATTTCCACATGATTTTAAAAACTCTCGACGGGTCAGAGCTGTTTTGGTGGCACGAGGGGGACCTACACAATATTAGGCAGGTGGTTTTAATGTTGTGGCTGATCGGTGTACGGTGTACCATGTTTTTACTATATACTTTTATTTTCACATTTTTAATGTTTTTTTAATACATTTTGTAATTCTATGCTGTTTCATTTTAGTTTATTTCCTTATGCTTGGAAAGTACTTTGAGCCGCATATTAATGTATCAAATGTGCTAAAAAAAATTAAGTAATAATAACAAATAACAAAACTAATACTAATAATAATAATTATTATTATTATTATTATTGTTACATTTTGAAATACAGTTGTTTGCTGATTCACATATATGCCAATAATTCATTCAGGAAAACTATATAGGACTGTGAATATCTGTTGCTGTACAATTGCCACTGACGATAGCCTGCTGCCACATCTGCCATTGCCTTGCTTTTTCCTTCTCACAAAATCCATCTGCGACTACCTGCATGTGAGTTGAAGAATTAATATTTGCAAGACCATAGTGTCTTACTGTCTTGCATTTCTTCTAATAGTTATCTTGCTACAAGCACCTGCAGCAGGAACATGCATGTGTAGCAATAACCCAAGAATTACTTTTTTTTAAATAAATGCAACATTTCTTATCTACAGTGTTCAAAATTATGCTCATTTGCTCATCATCATTTCTATTTGTATTATATCAATGACTCCTTTAAATATTGGATCGTTAAGTATTTTTGCCAAACCACCAAGTTGTGTTCTGTACTTGCACAATGCTTTTTTTTAAAAATTGTGAGTAATTCATTTACAACATTTGAGTTGTGTCCTTACCCTCTCCTTCCTGTAATAGTTTCTCCTCCTCAAGACCCTCTGACTTCAGTGGGTTAATGTATGCAGCCCTGGAACAGGACGTAAACTCTGATGTAATAGGAAGTAAAAACAGGCTCATTCAGCAGCTACCCTCCATAAATCCAGGCTACTTCTCTACCCTGTGGCTCTGAGGACTGCTTTACCTCTTGTTCTCAGGATCACGGGCAACCATGACAAATGTGGCATCCAGCACAGGACTGTAGGCTCCATCATAGAACTGTGAAAAGAACAACACTGTGATGTCCTACATTACATTACATTACAGGCATTTGGCAGACGCTCTTATCCAGAGCGACGTACCACAAAGTGTATAACCATAACCAGGAACAAGTGTGTCGAAAACAGATTTATTTCAGCTTTAATTCACTATATCAGAATTCCAGTGGGTCAAAAGTTTACATACACTGTCTCTATAAACAGTTTGGAAGATTAGCTCAGGAGGTAAGAGCGGTTGTCTGACAGTCGGAGGGTTACCGGTTCGATCCCCCACCCTGGGAATGTCGGAGTGTCCCTGAGCTCCCAATGAGTTGATTGGTAACTTGCATGGCAGCCTTTCACCATTGGCGTGTGTGTGAATGAAAGGCATCAATTGTAAAGTGCTTTGGATAAAAGCGCTGTATAAATGCAGTCCATTTACTATTTACCATTCCAGAAATTGATGTAATGACTTTTTAGAAGCTTCTGTTTGGCCAATTGTCATAATTAGGAGTTCATTGGCACCTGAGGCTGTATTTAAGGGCCTACCTTTAGAGCCACTGCCTTTTTGCCCTTGATATGGAAAAATCCAAGCAACTCAGCAACCTCAGAAAAAATTTGTGGACCTCCACAAGTCTGGTTCCACCTTAGGAGCAATTTCTAAACAACTGAAGGTAAACACGAGCATCTGTACAAACAATTATATGCAAATATAAAAATCTTGGGATCACAAAGACACAGCATCTTTCAGGAAGGAGGCACAAATTAACTCCAAGGGCTGAACGAACTTTGGTCTGAAAGGTTCAACTGAAATCAAGACAGCAACAAAGGAACTGCCGAAGGATTTTCGAGGCATCAGGTACCAAAGTATCTACATCCACCATTAAAAGAATCCAACATTGCCATGGCCTGAAAGGCTGTCGTCTGAGGAAGAAGCCCCTACTCCAAGACCAGCATTAAAAAAAAGCCAGAATGAAGTTTGCAGGTGATCACCAGGATGAAGACCTAGCCTTTTGGAGGAACAAGGCTCCAGAGTGCAACCACTTTGGTTGCACATGCGAACAAAAATCTGTCAAGTGCGACTAAACATTCTCTTTGGTCGCACCGGTGTGCTTGACATTTAGCAGGTCTGTCTCTGTGTGTGTATGTGTGTAGCGTTATTTTTTTCCCCACCCGCATTTTGCAAAGACCCGCCCCTACTCTGCCTCTGATTGGCTCTGACCGTGATATTCTTCTTCGCTGAATGCGGGTGGGGAAAAAAAATAAGTAATGTGTGTATTAGTGATGCGCGGATCGCAGTTATACCCACGGGCACCACGGTTAATCCGCTGATCGGGCGGGCCGAGTCATAAAAATTAACATGTAAGCGGATGGGTTGTGGGTGGGTGAAATAATGCATCATTAATGAGGAAAATATGAATTGCATTCTCTAAAATGTGAACATATTTTAAGCTCCATTTTTCGTCAGGCACGAATTAGCAGACTAGACTCATTGCGCCAATTGCGGCGTCCATTTGTCTTAAGCAGCAATGGAGGCAAAAAGATTCGAGAGAAAATTTAAAAAAAGGAGAATTTAAACAAAAAAAAGGAAGGGCAGAAAAGTTCCGTGTGGGAGCGATTTAGTGAAATACTTAACCATGACTAGTCAAGTGCTGGGTATGTCATATGCAACAGCTGTGAAATAATGAGAAATAACGGTAAAGTGTGATCGGGTATTAGGGCCACATTGAGGGAAAATAATCTGAGATTTCGAGAATAAGGTCGTAATATTATGAGAATAACGTTGTAATTTTACGAGAAAAAAAAGACAATATTACAAGAATAAAGTTGTAATTTTAGGCTACGTGGGGAAATATCAGAAGAGCAGCCTGCCGCCTGCATTAAAATGAGGAACGTGGAGCATCTTGTGAAGTTATACTTTAGTATAGGTTTCACAAATGACGAGATACTTAATCTTTTAGCACATCAGCATCACATTATCATAAGTAACAGGACTTTGAAAAGGTTGTGCAAGAAACTTTTCTATTCCGAAAAAAGAGCCACATGGACTTGCGGGAAATTGCAGGCTCAGGCTGCCATTAGACTGTCCTCTTGCCCGTTTCGTTGTTTGCTGGTAATATATTTTCCTAAAAATTGTTTTTTTTCCTTGAAATTTTACGATTTTATTCACGTAATATTATGATTTTTTCTTGTAAAATTACGACTTTATTCTTGTAACATTACGACTTTTTTTTTGAAATATTATGACTTTATATTGTTCTCATTAAATTATGACTTTATTCTCGTACTATTATGACTTTTTTTCTCAATTACGACTTTATTCTCGTAATATTACGACCTTATTCTCGAAATCTCAGATTTTTCCCCCTCAATGTTGTCCTAATACTCCGTCGTAGGGGTGCGGGTCTCTAAATTGGAGAAAATAATTTGTTTGGGTGGGTGGCGGGTGGATGATGCGACTCGGATGACGTCAGAGCCGATCCGCGCATCACTAGGGTCTTTGTGTGAAACCGTGCCCTGTACTCCTCCGGGAGCAACGCACACTTTTGTTTGAGTTATTTGAGTTTATCAAGCTTATTTGAGTTTGTCAAGCACTTTAAACATCAGCACTTTTTAAGTTTATTTTTTAAACAATTGAGGTTATTGCGATTTCTTGTTTGTGCAGTGATTTAAATAAAGAAAAAACATTTATCTGCACCTTTATTCTTGTTTACAATCATTTACATAATGTGTTAAGAAATTACCAATGTGTATGGGAACTGACAAAAAAGGTAAAACTTATTGTATTATTGCGGCGCCAAAAGGCACGGTGAAAAATTTTGGGTGCACCTAAATTATGTGCTGGTGCACCTAAATGAAAAAGTTAGGCGCACCAGTGCAACCAATGTAAAAAGTTAGTCTGGAGCCCTGAGGAATGTTCTCTGGTCAGATGAAACAAAAATTTAACTGTTTGGCCATAATGATCAGCGTTATGTATGTAGGAAAAAAGGTGAGGCTTTTAATCTGAAGAACACCATCCCAACTGTGAAGTATGGGGGTGGCAGCATCATGTTGTGGGGGTGTTTTGCTGGAAGAGACTAGTGCACTTCAGAAAATCAGGAAGGAGGAATATCTGGAAATACTGAAGCAACACCTCAAGACATCACCTAGAAAGTTAAAACTTGGTTGCAACTGGGTCTTCCAGCAGAACCATGATCCTAAGTATACCTCCAAAGTTGCATCAAAATGGCTTAAAGACAACAAAGTGAAAGTATTGGAATGGCCAAAACCGGCTAAAACTGGACTTTTAAAAATCATGTAAATATTGTAGTCCGACTGAAATCGTACATACCTAGATAATGCAGCTGGGGGTCGATTTACTACGGCATATATACGGTTCAATAGGCCAAAAATTGTCCTACGCGTTCTGCGCATGTTCCGTAATTTACATAGCAACTATATGCTCATTCTAAAGCTCCGTTTTGCCCTCCCTAGTGTCATGGCGAAAAAAACACATTTCTGGACGGACGAGGAGACCAACTTAATGCTATCGCAACTAAAGGAGTTAAATATCTTAAAATACATGGATGGAAGAAAAACACAGAATGGCAAACTATTCCAAAAAGTTGCGACAAAACTGGAGGAAGCAGGATTTGTAAAAAGCCTTTGGCAGACACACCTCGGTCAATAAATCGATTCTTTCCGAGTCATTTATATTGGGAGAACAATTAAATCCCATATTTGGCCAAATCAAGCTATTAATATAGATCGATTTCAACTGTGCATGTAAACGCACTGCTTGTGACCCACTGAAAATCTGAAATAAGTACATAAAAGCTGAAATAGATCTGCCTCTTAGCCATTACTGTGAAATGACCTCTTATGGAAATAAAGTACATACCCTAATTGACTAAACACAGGTAAAGTATGGTAACATGAAATGTGTGGAGTTGTGAAAAATTTAGTTTGAATGTTTTAAGCCTAGGTGTATGTAAACTTTTGGCCTCAACTGTAAAGCCGGGCACCCACCGCACGCGTATCGACCGCACACGTATCGACCGCGAGCGCACTACGCGCGTATTACGCGCGTAGCTGAAGTACTGTTATTACAACGGCAGCGGGCGACGTCGTCTCCACCAGATGCGAACGCGTCGCGAACCGGCTGTGAAGCTCGCGCGACACAAGCGAACTGAAGCGTAGTTTTTCGCTTCTGTTCTATTTTTTCGGCTTGTCGCGCGTCACGATGGCCTGTTTATACACAGAAATATGCTCTAAAATGCTAGGTATACATGCTCTGATTTATATTTCATCCTTATATGACTGGGGGGGTGTCCCTAGTTACCTCCCAGATATTTTATAAGCAGCTAAAAAAAATACAAGCCTTTTCGTTTTTGTATTGTCCTTGCAGGAAAAAAAAAAAAAAAAACTGTAACCTGGGGAAAAGGCAAACTTAGTTTCGCTATCTCATTTTGCGGAGGGGGTGGGGCAAATTTGAAAATACACCACAGAAAGACGTAGCCTATTGAATGACGTAGAAGTGAATGCACCGAGCAGCGGTTTGTTAGCTCGAGTGTTGGAAGGTAGTTTTTAACCAACCATTGCTCAGCCTATTTGACTTCTCCGATGTCTTCGTTCGCCGTGATTAGCTGATTTTACTAAATCGGATCCTATAAATGTTTTGACGTGAATGACAAGACACCACGGGAATTCCCAATGGTTGATTATGGATTATTTATTATTATTATGATCATTACATATTCTTCGTGAAATTGGCACGCTTGTTAACCAAGCAAATAAATTAATACGGTTTGAGATTGATTATTAGGCAGGCTTCGTTGCGATTTAAGCTTATGGTAATTCTTTAAAGCGTTTACTTTAAAGCGTCTCCCGTATTTACATGTGTTAAAAAATATTACCAAATTAACAGACTGAAAAAGGTCTCTCACTAAGTCTTCATTTACCCATAATCAACAGTCCTGAACAAACGTGAAATACACGATGTAATCCCACTGCAGACTGCGAGAGCTACTAGGAATATAGAGCTTTAAGCAAGCCTTTGCGCGACACAAACGGAACCAGTGGAGACAGGCTACGCGCCGCGCCGTGCTGCTTCGCCGTGCTGCTTACGCGACGCTTACGCGACGCGTGCGGTGGGTGCCCGGCGTAAGTATGTTAATGGTACAGTGAAATTTGTTATTTTTAGCTTTACACTTAGGGCATTTGGAACTGAGATCAAAACATGTATATTAATACTGTAAAACAATAGCTTGATGTTCAAATCCTATTGGATTAGAAGAAAAAAAATGAAATTAAGCGTGAAAATTAATATTCAAAAATTTGAATATTCAAATTTTAATTCATTGATGGCATTCAATGTATATGGCAGAAATGACAAATTTCACTACCATACTTATTGTGGTAGTATTGTACATACAGATATACACATTTCTTTAAATGTCTTAATGTGAGCAATGAATGGATAACAAAACATAATGTGTAATACCATCTGGTGGTATAAAGGTCTGTTTGTTGGTGATGGTACCTGAGACATGAACATTTTGGCTTCGATGGAAGTCTTGCCTACCCAGGTCACATGACCTGTGAACTTGATGTCACAATCTGGGTAGATGATGTGTTTTCTCATGTCTGCAGGTGCACAGAAAAATATTTAGCTCAAGCCTATGAAGCAACAGAGCTCCCAGACTTCTGTACATGCTGTACACTGTCACGCTGATACCTGCATTTTTAGGGTGTCATGAATTCAAGCTCTCAATATAAACACCTGAAAAAACATGCAGTCACTTCCAAAAATATACCACAACGGAAATAAGTTTCCTTGTTGCACCTGTTTTGTAAACATATGCTTAAATCCTTGACTTTGCAGCACATATGCCACTGTTGGCCAATCAGTGGAACTGATTCACAGTTAATGAGCAGAACAAAAGTTTCTCAATGAGAACATGAACAGCAAGCCATACCAATTTTGTCCACCAGGGCAGTGACAATGGACAGAGGGGACCGTGGCAGGGCATCATTCTTTGTGTGGGAGTAACATATGAGTACTGTAGAGAAAGACAGAGAGTAAATGTGAGAGTATGCATGAGGAAGAGTATTTGTGTTCTCACACATGAGCAGGCATTTGGAAGTTGGGTTTGGCCTTGAAGAAACCAATATCAGACAATAGAAGTGCTGTACATGAGAAGTGTGTTTCCTGTACCCTACACCCTATGAAGGGTGGACTCTGCATCCACTACTTCAAAGTGTCGAAAGGACAGGAAGTGCAAACAAGTCATTTGTGCCACACTTTGAGAGGAACACCATTGATGTTACTCAGGTCTGGTGGTCCTGCTTGATTGGCTAGGGTCCTTTCACACTTTTTCTTGGTTGGTCATATTCGTTTAAAAATCAATCTGCTAAATTTCACTTTGGTTAATTTTCAAATGTGGAATTAAATCTTGGAGCTGGGTCAGCAAAGAAGGAACTCCAAAATTACACAAACAGCAACATATTGTATCCACAAACACTGTATGTTAGCATGCATCTCAACCTTTTGAAGCCGAGAGACTCAAATTGTGTCAAAAAGCACTCCCTTTCATCTCTGTTGGATAGCTCTTATTTCTGAATGTAGGATCATTTTCTTTTTTTGTTATGCAGGGGAGACTTATGATTCTCAAATATGTTGAATCTACAGATATTAAAGCCAGTTTGAAGACCACACCATGTTTTGTTATGTTTACACTGTTTCATCACCACGAGTAGTAGCTGCTGAAAACACATGCAGACCATGGAGAATTTACTTCCTAGTAGTTTTACTGCTTCAGGAACTTCAAAAAAAACATTATCATTAGCAAAGGTAGTTCAAGCCAGCTCAATTTTACTGAGAAAAATTATGGTTCAAGAAGTGAAAGTAAAAGTGCACTTTCTGGAGATGAGGATTTTTATTTCCATGCAATGGACACAATCAAGGACGACGTGAATCCAGCGTGAATACCACTACAGTAATGTCTTGTGTAATAAAATATGAACGTTACTAGCTACTTATATATTTTACTGCTATTTACTATTACAGCTATTGGAACATATAAACATTGTTTTACAGGCAATGCAAAACCTGCAGTTATTCTCAAACAGTGTTTGGTGGACTGTTTTTGTTTTTATAATAGTTATATATCATGCTAATTTATTTTTATTTTACTAATTTTTATTGTTAAACACAATTATTTGAAACGGGTTTGAATTGGTTGCAGTATCATCAAAATTAGAGAAAATAGTTTTATTTTACGATTTCAGTGTTCTGAACATCTTTCCTCTAGGTACTGCTGATATTTTTACCCATTATAAAGCAATGATATGTTCTATTGACATGACTGTATGATACTGTTACTTCCTACATCCTATTCTTGTAATGTAAGATGATATACCCCAGCTGACAATATTGGCTTAGGTGATGTAGTCAAGTGAATGCATTTTTTTTAGTAAGCAAAAAGCTATTTTTTTCTCAAATAATAGGGCTTTTCTCTAAACTTGACATTTCCTGATAGGGACAAGTCTAGCAAAAAAATGAGGGGTTATTTATTAGATAAGCCTGTTTAATCTGTAAAAAACTGAGGATGAGTGAAAAACATCAAAATCACCCTAGGTCTCCAAGGGTTAGTTCAACATACCCTCTGATTCTCCCTGAAAACATTTTTCTTGTTTGCAACACTGTTGAGATCTCAGTACAGAATTACTCAGCTCAGAAGTACCTGCCAGGCTGTCCAGGTCTTCCAGTATTCGGCCAAACCTACAGGAAGGCAAAGCAGAAGCATTCAGAGGAGATGGGGCAGAGTGGCAGTGGCAGATGAGGTGGAAAAAAGCAACTTTTCCATACAGGGCAGAACAGTATTATGCCTCAGGGCATAATACTATGTAGAATTACCTCTGGCAGGTATTGAGGTGTGGCGGTAGGTGACGTGTTCGGTGTGGCATTACCTGCCAGGCGTTCTGTAGTATTATATGTGGTGGGGGCTGGAGTGTGGTGGTAGGTGCTGAGAGCAGTATTAGCTGTAACAGGTGCTGGGCTATGGTGATTTGAGATGGTGAGGAAGGAGTGGAAATACCTGTTGCCGATGTTAGGGAGGGGAATTACCTGACACTGTTGTGGTAAGTGAGGTATTTCTCTCTCAGGTCTGGCTGGGTGCCTAAAGGCAGGTGCACTTCGATGTAGCTGTCCTTCATCCTCCGCACAGGTAGCTCATCTTGTGAACATGCAAGCTGGGAACTCAGAGATGCCCTCTCTGCCATTGCCTGTTGGTGATCCCTACAGGAATACAGTTCCTGTTTCACTGCAGAGATGGCTCTGAAGCTCTGTGCTAGCAGAGTTCCGACTAATCTGTAGTTCAGTGGCAGATAAGACTGCATGAAAACTGAGCTGAATTAAATTTGGTGGGTTTCATTTTTGGTCACTTTTCTGAGTTTCTTGACTGGAAAAAGCACAGGTCCTCGTTAACTGTGTAGCAGGGCTCGGTTTGTGGGAGAGGTTCAGGGCAATCGGAGGACCACGCCTACTGGTTAAGTAGGCACACGTGCCTGGAGTGCATCTATAATTAATCCAGGTATTTAAAGTGTGCTTTCTTCCCAGTAGGGTTCTGCGACCGGGAGAACACAACCCGAGAGAGAGGATGAAAAAAGCTGAAAAGTTGTTTTGTAGTTTGGTTATTTTTGTCTTTATTATTTTAGTTTGTTGTGTTGCTTTATTATTTTTACCCGGATCCCATGAGGGTGAAAGGCTAAGCAATTTTATTTTGTAGAGACCACATTCTCCCTCTCTCGCAGTTACCAAATAAACACCGGAACATTCCCAGATTCTCGTATCTCCCTTTGTACAACTCTTTTGTCAAGCAAAGGAGTGTGTCACGGCGTACAACAACCTGTTATGGCAATATTATTGCTGTCTGATACCAGAAGCTCAGGAGATTGATCTCTTGTAGTGGCCCAAGCTCAGACACTCAGTAGATTGTACAGGGGCAGCAGTTTAGTTTAATGGGTTAAGGAACTGGCCTTAAAGGTTCAATTCAGTACATACAGCTTTATAAATGTATTCAATTGGGATGGCAGGTATGCCATCCTGCCAAGTTACGCCTTGGCGGGGGCATGCCCCATACCTATACAGCACCGAGAGTTTGGCACTTTTCAGGGTTCCCCACAGAAATAACCACAACAGCCACAGACACTCAGCCCTTAAAAACATTAAATTCTGTACATTCTGACCCCATTCCAACAGACAGATTTCATAAACAACTTCACATGTCCACACAATAAAGCTCCAAACTAAGGGGAATTTGCGTTTTCTCTTTCTTCTCTTTCTTCTTCTTCTTCTTCTTCTTCTCATTCTTCTTCTTCTCATTCTTATTTTTCCTGCCGCCTATCCCACTAACAACATGTCTCCCCATTGGACATTTTACCGACACGAGCCAAATCCTCACCCTCACGACCCAATCAAAGGCTCGCATACACACGCAAAATACTCATACCTTTTTATTCTGAAACATTTCCAGTTTAAACAGCTAATCTGCATGTGGCCTAGTGGGTAAGGTTACACTCTTGGGAACATGCGGTCGTAGGTTCAAGCCCAGCTAAACACGTGTTTCTTTAACCTGCTTTTACCCTCATTAATAATTGTCTACTACTTCTCAATTATTGCTTTTGCACCATATCTACCAGCCTTTCACCGAACGTATACACTCTGCATTATGACGTACCGCCTGCACGTTCAGTTATTAACCGGCTACAATATTGCAAAGCCATATGGATTCAACGGGAGCTCTTCTGTGCTTACTGGCCTGTGTTCTTCTTTAAAACCACGGACAGGTTTGCTAATGATATTTCACGCATTGCAGAGCTATGTCATGGTGCTGCACTAACAAAGTTACAGACTGGTAAACCTCCGGTTGAAGGATCGAATCCCGCCTCGCCCTCAGGCAGATAATTTCCTCTTCTACACTAACATTTTCTTACGCTTTTATATTTGCTTTACCAAAACTCACTCACGGCCACTCATATGCATTTCATGACGGCAAATGTATTCCTTTTATTAAAAAGTTACACCAGTTCACCACTGTGCCATTTCTACTAACCATATTTTTTCACTTGGCTACCGTACAAAACCTTCTTATCAGCAAACTCCACGTTTCTACATTCATGTTACCTCGCCATGTTCTTTATCTAGCCACATACAAACAATTACTACGTATGTACGTTCTGCAACTCCCCATTAAAACATTACATTTAAAACCATGAATCACTCATAAGTATAACTACGAGTACTGAATATGAGAAAAGCACAGTAGTGCAATAGATTTCACACGTTACCTAACCCACCACTTTCACAGCCAATCCTTTATACCGACTATATATACCATTCCATAAGGAAACTAAGCTCGCTCATGGTCACTTTATTTACTCCGTGATCATGTCAACCTTCACCTACATGCTCATTCTGCTAAAAACATATTGTTTAAACTACGCAATCTCATCATTTCATCCCAAATTCTCTCACACTGTAGTTATTTTCTCATATGCAAAGCCTACTGGGACATATGCGTCTGCTCCTCTTCTCCACTATCAAGTTTTCCGGTTCTAGCTTAGCAAAACAGCGAACAGGATTCCCACCTGCAGATAAGCCTATCAAAATACCTTATAAACCTTACAAACACTAAAAGTGCATCTCCACGAAATAACAGACAACGGAGCAGGACAGCAGGGTACACAAGTTGCAACCTAGGCAGCTCTAATTCTACGGGCTTGCTGATTCTTTTCTCAATCAAGGCTTGTTGGATGGATGGATCCGTGAGTACATACACTAGCCATATTTCACCTGCGGTTCTGATGCGTTTACATTTACGCCACCGCACCCTTTCAGCTACTGTTTTACATATATAGCACACCGAAACTGCTAAACGGTACACGCTCATCAGACTGTACAAATTCACACAAGGATAGCCATAATCCACAACCGTTTCTTACAGGGTCACTTCACATTTCTCACTCTCATAATAAAACGCTTTGCAAAAAGAAATATCTCATAAAAAACACGTTTTCAACGTACAAAAATGCCAAGTTACTCAAAAGTATTGATATCAAAATGACGCCAAGTTACGGTACTACAAACAATATAGGCTATCTTGCCTCACCGAAATTAAATAAGATGTATTCCAAAGCAATGCTACCCAATATTTCCTCAGTTCTTTCAAGTCACTTGGCCCTGTGTTTTGTAATCTTACCATTTTACAATGTCATGCAAACTTTGTGTCAGATCAAAGAGTCAAATATTTCGAATTGCCTCATGGAACACATTGAAATTCATGTACAAAACTGCTGCTGAGTAACTACAGGAAGCATATTTCTCCAGAAAACATGTTTATATTTGCTTCTGTACTGAATTAGACTACATGTACAAGTTATTGTATATGTGCTACGTACAATAAATACTGCATGTAAAATACATATTGTACATACATACATAGAGAACTTCTTTATCCCCATGGGGACATTTCCCTCGCAGCATGTTACATTCTCATTTACGAACACACACTTATACCAAGACACATACTATCATTCATGCAACAGAAAGGCTGGGCAGCGAAATACATACATACCAATACAAATTGGACATATACACGCCTATTCAATCAATCTTGACTGTGAGAGAGCCATCCACACATATGTTTGGCCTGTCCATGTAGTGCATGCTTATACACACAGGGCCAAGTGACTTGAAAGAACTGAGGAAATATTGGGTAGCATTGCTTTGGAATACATCTTATTTAATTTCGGTGAGGCAAGATAGCCTATATTGTTTGTAGTACCGTAACTTGGCATCATTTTGATATCAATACTTTTGAGTAACTTGGCATTTTTGTACATTGAAAACGTGTTTTTTATGAGATTTAAATATACTCTGGATAAGAGTGTCCGTCAAATGCCAGTAATTTAATATAATGTACAGAACAGGAAGCAGAAGCTTACCTCCAGTTAGTGGATGCTCCCACGGTCTCTCTCAGTCTGTTCCTGACTGGAAAACAACCAGAGTATCATCTCTCTCACTCTCTCACTCTCTCACTCTCTCTCGGGTGATCACACAGTATGGGCCTGAGTTCAGCAAGCTGCACAGATGGACAGACAGATGGATGTTCTATATAATCTCAAAACAGTGCACTTACTGGAAAGCCGGGTTGTGGAACACAATAATGTTATTAGAATTCATACCATGATTATCCAATGATCAGACGTTTTGTGAGTCCACAATAACAATGAGACAGTGTGACTATTATAGACAGACGGAAATGGCTTTCAATCTGCTATGACACTTCTGGTTTTATAAATCTGACACCATGTAGAATCTGGGTGTGAATAAGTATTCACATTTTTGTATTATGACCTCATTTAATGTTCCTGCTTATGACATGTATGAATGTAATTATATTACATGTACTTAATATCATACAATGATATAATTATGTTGTGCTTCTGTGCGACTGCATACACTCACCGGCCACTTCATTAGGTCTACTTGTTCAACTGCAAACTGCACCCGTTAACGCAAATATCTAATCAGCCAATCACGTGGCAGCAACTCAACGCATTTAGGCATGCAGACATGGTCAAGACGATCTGCTGAAGTTCAAACCAAGCATCAGAATGGGGAAGAATGGTGATTTAAGTAACTTTGAACGTGGCATGGTTGTTGGTGCCAGACCGGCTGGTTTGAGTATTTCAGAAACTGCTGATCTACTGGGATTTTCACACGCAACCATCTCTAGGGTTTACAGAGAATGGTCTCTGAACGCCACGTCAAACCTTGAAGCAGATGGGCTACAGCAGCAGAAGACCACACCGGGTGCCACTCCTGTCACCTAATGAAGTGGCCGGTGAGTGTATACTGTATCTTCAAAGTTTTATTGGATTCATAACTGTTGCCATTGTTCAGGCTGTTTGCCTGAACTTGCAATTTGCAAATTATAGAGTAGAATCAGTTACATGCAGAAGCTTTGTCTGATTAAACAATTGGTAATCTATAAATAGAACCATTTGAGGCCAAATTAAATGACATGCTCATGAAGGCAGAGACAGCTGAAAGGCATTTATTGTTTTATTCCTGATTTATCACTGTATTTAAAGACATATGCCAATTCAAACAAAGGATATTTACTTTAACATACATGTCTTCCGTGCCTTCTACAAGAAGTGGCAACATTTCAAGAAAGCTATGATTTATTTATTTAAGTTTTTTGTCAAAACCTTCGAATACTTGGTGTTCCAACCAGGGCACCAATCACCTGGCTGTAATGGTGTAGTGCAGCACACATGAGTTGAGACCATACAGAATCAGAAAACAGCAAGAGGACAGAGGAAACTGCTTAATCAGGGTGCAAACTGACACTAGTGACACTAGCAACAATATAACTTTTTTTCCGCCTGTTAACAATGGAATCAGAAGATTAAACAGTTGAGGTTGTAGAGATTTTACAGGAATACTTTCCGCTACAGCACCTCCTATGTCTGCTGTCACCAGATGTACTGCTTTTCTCGTCTGATCTACATATTAAATATGCTTGGACTGTATTTTTCCAGCTAGTTTAACAACTTTATTCTAATCTGCCAAAACTCTCAGTGTTCTCCAATCCAGAGTCCCTGTTACCTGTCTATTACCAGTTAGCCAATCTTTAACTATCGACACTGGGCTAGCCAGCAGAGCAGATCCCCTTCTACACCTGGCTTCCTCCTGAGATTTATTTCCACTGAGCAGTTTTTTCTTGCGACTATTTGTGTTTTTTGACTTCACTTACCATTTTATTTGTGACTTCATGGTCAGTCTAAATTTTCCTACAGATAAATTTTCCTACAGATCCTACCTTTCTGTCTTTGCGACAGTGTCTGTTAAAAACCCTATACAATAAAAATGCAATTGAACTGAATTGACTTGGTGTGACTAGATGTAGCTCTAGTGTGGCTCAGACAAAAAATATTTAAAAATGTATTTGTATATAATGATATGAAAATCATGTGTAATCATTAACAAAATCTAGGTTAATGCTAGTTGCATTCACAGCTTTCAAAATTATTTATCTGTTATGAAACTTTTTAATGTCTGACAAATCACAAGTTTAATGGGTAAGGAACTGGCCTTGTCTAAAGGTCACCGGTTCGATTCCCATTGGTAGGACACTACCGTTTTACCCTTGACCAAGGTACTTAAACTGCATTGCTTCAGTACATATCCAGCTGTATAAATGGATGCAGTGTAAATTGTTGCATAGGTCGCACTGGATAAGAGCAATGTAATGTAATAATAAGAATGCTAATATGCATTGTTTATGCAGCTCCTGGTTAAGTCAGGCCCACGTCTGGTTTTCTATCTGAGTACAGACACAGGTAAATTTGTTGGTGGAAAGGATACCGATACAGATAGTGTCGCTGCTGCACAGCCCTAGTGGATGTCTTCCTTAAATTTGCAGTTGCTACAGGAACCTTTTTTGATTGAAATGAAAGCTTGGGGGAAAGGGAAGAGGAGCTTGTGAGGCTCTTTGGAATCAGCTGCTTGATGCACACATGACTTCAAGAAAGTCTAAATAGCCTGTTATCATCGCTCATTCGTAAAATCTTCCCTTCTTAGCAAGCATTAAATAAATTATATTATCAGATTTAATAATTCAGAGGTCAGCTTGTCCAAGCGGACAGAACCCAATGCAGAGGCAGAGATAAATAAAGCTTAGTGAAGCTGCATGCAAAGCAGGTGCCGCCTCCCATTGGGCTGACATTCAATTAAGACAGAATTAAGAAAGGAATTTTTACCAACACACCATTGGTCACAAGTAAGTGTGAGTTTCCTGTAAAAATACAAAACAAGGTCACCAGAGTTAGGGTACTTACATTACTGATGCAATAACTCACATTAAAGGCACTACCTTACATTAACTAGCCTGTGAACCAGACCACAGAGAACATTAAGATAATTAAATACCCACTGGCCCTGGTCTTGCTTGTTTTATGCTTTCAGTGAAATTCCTTCTAAACAGACATATTCTCCCAAAAAGTAATAGTGTTTGTCCATACATTTCTGGGGTGGAGAGAGACTTCTCACTAACAATAAATATAACAGCATGGCCTTGCAAGGAGAATAGGTTATGATTCATTTGCTCAATATGAAAGAATGGTCACAATAAACTGACAAGAACTATTTCCAGACCATTTAGTCATTGCTAGTTCCATACCAGCATGGCTAAAGACAATAGAAGGCCAAGGTAAGGGTGATATGCAAAGATACAATGTTACACATTTTTAAAAAATACAAAGGAAGTAAACAACAGTACTGCCACAAATACTGGTATCTTCCACTGGCTGTCAGTTATAACTGCAGATACCAACAACAAAGCTCACTATTAAAGTGATGCAAGCTTCTTTACACAATAGTTTCTTATAGCCCCAATTAGACACCAGAATCTAAAAATAGCATTCTCTCAAATTATTGGTTTTATCGGTCACTGATTCAAGGTGCACTGGTGTAACGCTACACCATTCTAAATCTTAGATTCTTCGCACTTTGATGCAAAAAAAACCTTGATCTTGATCGGCAAAATCACTAGAGATAACAAAAGACATGACATTTCAGTCCCCTTCCCCAAAGGAGGGCTGAAACGGACACCCCTGGTTGATGATTATGGTATTTTATAATCCAATAAATGTCCACAAACAAGTCAAACAACTGCCAAGACTACAGTGATGGCATTGATATCACTAAAATCCCCCTCTGATCTCTAAGCAATCTATCTGGCCTTTATGCATTGCGCAGGAGTAGATGTTTAACACAACTGTTTATCTGAGCTTTGTGCATAAAAACACTGCAGTAGTGATAAAGCGTTGTGGTAGGGTGGGCGTGGTTTTGCGTTGGCTGCAGAGAGAGAGAGTGAGCGGGGCGGCTCTCGGACTCTGCGCCACAGCTGTTGGGGTTGCTAATCAGCACGGATGTTTAATTGTTTGATTGATTGAAATGTGCTGATGACCTCGACAGTGAGCCTGGGCGCTTAAAAGGCGGTCTACAGAGGCAGACGGGGGGCTGACTGGAGACGGAGGAAGTGCTGCAAGAACGTGCGGCACAGCTTTGGGTGTGTTACAAAACCGAAAGCCGCGTGGCGGCCGCACAATAAAAAGACGCATTTGCGTCCTGGAAATAAATCACGTCTCTCTCTCGTCTGTTAAACCGAGCGGTGGCACTCAGCTTGCCACAAGCATACTATATCATTTTAAATTGTTCATTATGCTTTTGTCATTTTCCTCCTTGTGGGCTCTCACCCTGTTGTGATCAGGGTGATATCTGTATGTGTCTCTGCATGTGAGGCTGTTGGTGAAAGACATTCCCTCTCTTCACACTTCCCTGTGAAAGTCATTTGTAAACTTTTTTGATAATGAATACAAGGGGTGCTGGGACGCTGTGCCTTGTTTCATCCATATGCAAATTACAGCCACCTACTGCTTACAAGCCAGACTTACAGTGAGCTGGACAGCAAGGTAAAACCAAAGCCGCATTTCCACTGCAGGAACTTTCCCCAGAAACTAGGAACCTTTTGAGGAACTGAGTGTGTTTCCACCGCAGGAACCAGGGTATAAACTAAGTTCCGGGGACTTTATTTTACCCCCAAGAAAGGTCCTGCTCGGGGGTAGTACTTTCCAAAGGTTCTGGAACTTTTGAGGTGGGGCGCAAGCGCTGAATATTTCAGATTGGTCAACTACTCGCAGTATTTTATTTCAACCGCCATTTTTAAAAAGCTGCGGCCGCAAACCGATTTATTTTCATTATAATATCTTGAATTCAAACTTGTATGTTATGCAGCGCAGTAACCTACTTTTGGTTATGGCCTGCCAACGTTTTGGAACAAATGAGAAATTAAGATTGAGGATTATAACGTGTGCTCTTCTGTTCTTTTCTTGCTTTAGTATTCGTTTTATAAAATGTTAAGCATTCGTGCTGGGACACCATATTACGTACCAAAACATTCAAACGGTTTAATTAGGTTGCTGAATATTTTCTTCGGGATTTTCTTTGTTAGTCCGTAATAACTGACTCAAAACGTTTGACTAATAGTTATGTGAGGTATGCGGTAGTGCTGCATAATTTACATTGGGGATACAGTAAAAGCAAACTAGAAATCACCTTCCGCACTTTTTGTCAGGGTAAAATAACAGGTTAATTCTAGTAATCGTCCCTTTTGCTTTTTCAGACTGCCATAATTTCACTCTGCAATTCTTCAATTCCACAAAAAGACCAGGAAGACTAGTCATATTTATGGTGCATGGTTTGCATCTAGAGGGCACACTCTGCTGCTCCACCAGCAGTAACTTTCAAATAAAGAAAACGGTGGCTGTACCACTGCAATATTAATTTACATTTTCACGCAAGTCCGAGTTTTCATTCTATTTATTCTTGTCATTTTGCGATTAGCCTATATATTGGAAATGACGGTAAGAGTCAAATTAATCAATTCAACAGCAAATTGTTTACGACGTGTGCATGTTTTCTGATGTTGTTATTTGTGGAATGAAAATGCATTCTGTCGCCTCGGATGTCAAGACATGAAAGTGAATGTTCGCATAAAAACATAATGAATGTGTTTGAGAGGATATATAAAACAGTTACAATCTGACTATTGGCCTGTTATATCCTATTTGTTGCATAACAATGGTCCAAGTCGAACTACCAACGAGAGTTTTGCTTGACAATGGTAAAATATGCCCAAACGGCAGCGGAAGAATATTTAAATTTCAGGTGATTAAGTCGATAAAAATCAATAAATACTAAAAGAACCATATATAGTCATTGTTGGTAACCTGTTGTATAAGTGGAATAAACCCCTCCGGGCTGTCCCAGTTATTAGAAAATAATGTAGGCTACTTCGGTGGTAGTATGGGGTTACAGAAGAAATCATACGACAGATAGACCAGTCAGTGGTCTAATTTGCCTAATCTTCGCGGGTCTTTAGACCACGGTGGAAACGCAGACAACAATGGGCTGAAGGAACCTTTTAGTTCCTTGAAAAGTAGTTCCTGGGACTAAAAGTTCCGGGTACTTTGGGTGGAAACGTGGCTCAAGTGGTTTGATTGTTTCTCTGACGTTAGTTTGTTTGGAGCTGCAGTGTAGCACAGAGGGTAAGGAACTGGGCTTATAACCAAAAGGTCATAGGTTTGATTCCTAGGTAGGACACTGCCGTTCTACCCTTGAGCAAGGTACTTAACCTGCTTTGCTTCAATATATGTCCAGCTGCATAAATGGATGCAATGTAAACGCGGTGTAAAATGTTGTGTAAGTTACTCTGGATAAGAGTGTCTCCTAAATGCCTGTAATGATAGTAACCATTATGAATACATTTTTAACATAGAAGTTGTTCAAAAGTACACCATTTGACTGAAACACAGGGATTTGTCAAGAAGAGAGAATGGGTAAACAATAGTGGTGCACAAATCATGAATTTTTATGGCTGATTCTGGTTGCCAGGTTTTAAAAGTCAAATCAGCTGATTTCAATAGCCAATTTTTTAAGTTTCTTATTACATTTTTTCAAAGCAACAGGTAACAAAGAAAACATAAGATTGTTTATTCGCTCTATAGGTTACCAATACATTCATATACTTATTACTAATTTCCATCCATCCACCCATTATCTATACCCGCTTATCCTGAGAAGGGGGGTGCTGGAACCTATTCCAGCGTGCATTGGGCAAAAGGCAGGAATACACCCTAGACAGGCCGCCAATCTATCGCAGGGCACACACACCATTCACTCACCATTCACTCACACACTCATGCCTATGGGCAATTTAGAGTCTCCAATTAGCCTCAGGGATTAAAGCAAAAAAAAAAAAATCTTCTTTTTTTAGGCCAAGTCATATTCTCCATCTACAATTTGTAAAACAAGTTACAGAGGAGGCCCCCACATTAGGGCGTGTACACACACACTGTCCGGCTTTCTCCTTTCTTTTATTTTTTTTTAGAGCAGCCGCTTTTTTTCCGCCATGCAGTCGCTTCCGATTGGTTTTCATGTAAAAAAGGCAGAGGTAGCTGAGAAAAAGGCGAACATAATTTTACTTGTTTAGCACTCGACGCCTGCTAAACAAGTAAAATTATGGTATTTCAGCACCACCCCATGCATAACCATTGCTGCTGTTCTCTCATGCAGCCATCAAGATGTAAAAAGGCTTTAACCTATACTTTAAATACTCGAGACCAATAGCGTATTGAGGGAAGAAAATGCTTTTGAACAGCTTTTCTATTGCCAGTTTGCTTTTACGTAATTTCAATGCTGTTTTCAATCTATGAAATAAAATTGATACTTTTTGCAAGGCTTGACTCAGTTTTTAGTCATACAAATAATCAACCATCTACATAAATAAAAACATATGCACTGAAAAGTTATCTTATTATAACACCAAACAAAACAATATTTTTGTTTTAAGTGAGCCTCTTATCACTTAACAGAAAAAGACAAAAAAAAAAAACTAACAGCACCAGCATTTAAGAACAATAAGTGAAATTCTTGTGCAAAAGTTGCTAGAGTGCTTTTCACTTTTTCTGCTTTTTGGCAGTGAAACCATATGCCTGAAGCTTGGCTACACATGATACCCATTTCAGGGTTTTTTCTGTGGGACTAATAGGCTATTTAACACTAGAGCCACGGCGAAGTTAATCGGCGGATTACTGCGGGAGTGCGTCAATGTGACGCTTTTATTTTTAAATGGAAAAAAAAAAGTCATGTATGTGTATTTAATTTTGAAAATCGGTACAGGGTTAATTTAAGGCAGGTCTTTAGAATCATAGGGATACTTAAACTTTGTGTTTTTGTTAGTATAATAATGTGTTTTCAGCTTATTTTGCATGACAGTGCCACGAATATAGCCTTGCTTCAGAAAAGACGCGCACCCATTCTCTCTCGCTCACCCACACAAAGCAGTCGCCTAACCTCACAAAATGTAGCCTACATACAACGACGTGACAAAACCCTTCAAAACCCCTACGTCCCACTATAATGGCCACCCATTAAAAGTCTATCTGCATTTTATTTTCTTTTAATAATAACGTGTTATTCTCTTTCAATTATTCTTGAATTATGCTATGCATTGTGTGTGCTATAAGTTGATTATATTGTATAATGAAGACGGATAGGACGTCCTCACAGGACAAGAGCTAGGGATGAGGGGAAATTAGTGTGCACATGCAGGTGAACACGGCGTTCGGGCTCATTTAATTGCAAACTGTCACGATTCTGAGCTGCTGGAATAAACTTTCCTTGTGTATTATTCTCGGTCGGGAGATGTGGGTGGTTGCAAAAGGATCGCTTTCTTCTCGTTCATCGGAGTGGTGAGACTGCAGGTTACTCCTTTTTGAACCGTGGATTCTCGCTTTTTCTTCGTCACAAACTTTGACTTTGATTGCAATCTTTATTAACTTTTTCGTATTTGAACTATTTCTATTGCTTGCTGGACAGTAAGACTCGTAATCTGGGGGTTTTGGGGTATTTTGTTACGTTTATAAATATATATTTTGGTGTTAATCTAACGTCAGCTTGTGTGTAGACTAAAGTTGAATGTGCGCACGTCCACAGAGACTACTTCAATACACCGTGGGGCTATATTATCGTCTCCGATTGTTTCGTTATTGTACATATTATTGTTATATTGTCAAGAAAGGAAGTGTATGATATATATATATATATATATATATATATATATATAATTACAGACATCCAAGTAGATTGTATGCCTATACAAATCTATACCTATCACCTGGTAGCGCGATTCCCGTAACACCCCCCTCCCCTTGCTTTTTTTCCCCTTTGGATCTACACTGATCTCATACATGGCCTCTCTGGAATCCAATTGACAGAAATCTGTCGTAGTGACGGTGAACTTTAATCCCTGTAGCCTACATGCATGTCTTTGGACAGTAGGGGGAAACCGGAGTACCTGGAGGAAACCAACACAGACACAGGGAGAACATGCAAGGCCCACACAGAAAGGCCCCAAGCCATGATTCAAACCCATGACCTTCTTGCTGTGAGATGCCAGTGCTACCCACAGGAAAAATACAAAAGAAGTGTTGGCTTTCTTCCTTTTATTCATCTCAAATCACTACAATGATGACTAAAATCTTCAAGAATAAAACAAATGGCCAAAATGGCAACCAAAACTACAAAGAAAAAGAAACCAAAACGACAAAAATGGGCACACACACACCACACCATGCATTTCACAGCTCCCAAACACCTCTCCTCTAAGCCTTAGAGCCAGACTTCTTATACAGCTCGTAATTAGGTAACAGCCCATAGCTGGTGTGATTGCACTGAACCACAGCTGTGGCCATACCTATCTGCATGGGACTGTCCTCAAGAATTTGAATGGAAGAAAAATGTATTAAAATAATTCTATAAAAATGATGATGTCAAAAATTTGCATTCGTATTCATTTTGAAGCATCACGGACACAAAAACCCCTGTCGCTAAGGTTAAAAGCTGAACAGCGGCCTCTAGTGTGAAGGACAATGCAACACTGAGGACATTAGCCTGTTGTCCTCCTTTAGCCTCCATAGACATCCAGTCAAATGCAATCTCACTACTGCAGCTTCTCTCCTATCTTCACATTGCAAAAATGACACTTAGGAATGACGTCCTCTAACATCATTAGACTAATCAGCCATTAAAATAAAATAAAATAAAACTTTTTTTTTAAATGACATACCAAATCCCAAGTAAGCATGCTTAGTTGAAGCTAGAGTGTGAGGAGATTGTGTGTAAGATAGAGAGAGAAGCTTGTAAAATGTAGCAGTGCAAATTTATTTATTTTTAAAATTGCAGTTTTTTTATTTAGGGTAGTCACGAGAGTACAAGAGGTTGTAGCAAAGAGTTACACCACATGACCAAAAGTACGTGGACACCAGAACATCACACCCATATGTGCTTGTTGAACATCTCACTCCAAAACAATGGCCATTAATATGGCTGCTATAACAGCCTCTACTCTTTTGGGAAGCATGCCCACTAGATTTTGGAACACGTTTGCGGGGATTTGCTTCCATTCAGCCAAAAGAGCATTGAGGTTGGGCTATTATGTTCGGCATAAGGCCTGGCTCGCAGTCGCCGTTCCAATTTATCCCAAAGGTGTTCGATGGGGATAAGGTCAGGGCTCTGTGCAGGCGAGTTCTTCCACACTGTCAGCAAGGTGAGGATTAATTAAAATATGTTTCATTTTCAGAACCCAGCAGTTTTAACCGTTAAAACCCTCATTTGACATCTGGCACAATGAATCGCGAACACAAGTGCATCAATAGTTAAAACACACAAGTCACAACAAGTGTCCACGTCTAATCTAAAGACTAGGTTCAACTACCTTAAAACAATTAACAAAGGATACAGACAACAGTCACACAAAAAATGACTGAAACAGATATCAAACCACAGCTTTTGATCCAAAGTAATTCAAAATGCAGAAACCAAAAGAATCAGAGATGAAATGTAAAATGGCAGGCCTAGATGTAGGACTCGGATGAAACCTTCCAATTGTTACAAAGGCTACTTCCTTCCACGTTGCCCAAACTTAACTAACTGACCACAAGAAAGCCACATATTTTAACTGATGAAAAAGAAAAGGGGGCAGGGGCATGGGTATGTGCATCCCCTCTGACAAACACACACGCAGATACACAGATTCACACCGAACTGGAACTAAGTGGTCTAGCCCAAACCATGAAAAGCAGCCCCAGATCATTATTCCTCCTCTACCAAAATGTAGTTGACACTATACATTTGGGCTGGTAGCGTTCCCCTGGCCCCGTTCTCCAAATTTGTCTGTCAGACTGCCAGATAGTGAAGTGGTTCATCACTCCAGAGAACGCGTTTTCGCTTCTAAAATGGTATGTTTCATTTGTTTGAGCTAAGATAGACAATATTGTTTCTTGAAATTTGGTCTAATTTCTATAACAGTACTTTTAGTGACAGGCCTAGATTTTGCAAGTCTTAATTGGGATGGCAGGTATGCCATCCCGCCAAGTTACGCCTTGGCGGGGGCATGCCCCATACCTATACAGCACCGAGAGTTTGGCACTTTTCAGGGTTCCCCACAGAAATAACCACAACAGCCACAGACACTCAGCCCTTAAAAACATTAAATACTGTACATTCTGACCCCATTTCAACAGACAGATTTCATAAACAACTTCACGTCCACGCAATAAAGCCCCAAACTAAGGGGATTTTGCGTTTTCTCCTTCTTCTTCTCTTTCTTCTTCTTCTCATTCTTATTTTTCCTGCCGCCTATCCCACTAACAACATGTCTCCCCATTGGACATTTTACCGACATCAGCCAAATCCTCATCCTCACGACCCAATCAAAAACTCACTTACACACGCAAAATACTCATTCCTTTTTACTCTGAAACATTTCCAGTTTAAACAGCTAATCTGTCTGTGGCCTATTGGGTAAGGTTACAGTCTTGGGAACATGGGGTCGTAGGTTCAAGCCTACCTAGGGACATGTTTCTTTAACCTGCTTTTACCCTCACTAATAATTGTCCACTACTTTTCAATTATTGCTTTTGCACCATATCTACCTGCCGTTCACCGAACGTATACACTGCATTATGACGTACCGTCTGCATGTTCAGTTATTAACCGGCTACAATATTGCAAAGCCATATGGATTCAACGGGAGCTCTTCTGTGCTTACTGGCTTCTTTAAAACCACGGACAGGTTTGCTAATGATATTTCACGCATTGCATAGCTATGTCATGGTGCTGCACTAAGTCACAGACTGGTAAACCTCCGGTTGAAGGATTGAATCCCGCCTTGCCCTCAGGCAGATAATGTCCTCCTTTACACTAACGTTTTCTTACGCTTTTATATCTGCTTTCCCAAAACTCACTCACGGCCACCCATATGCATTTCATGACGGCAAATGTATTCATTTTATTAAAAAGTTACACCGGTTCACCACTGTGCCATTTCTACTAACTATATTTCTTCACTTGGCTACCGTACAAAACCTTCTTATCAGCAAACGCCACGTTTCTACATTCATGTTACCTCGCCCTGTTCTCTATCTAGCCACATACAAACAATTACTACGTATGTACGTTCTGCAACTCCCCATTAAATCATTACATTTAAAATCATGATTCACTCATAAGTATAACTACTAGTACTGAACATGAAAAAAAGCACATCAGTGCAATAGATTTCACACGTTACTTAACCCTCCAATTCAACAGGTGAAACTTTACACCGACTATTATATATACCGTTCCATAAGGAAACTAAGCTCGTTCATGGTCACTTTATTTACTCCGCACTATAGTCTGTGATCATTAACCTTCACCTACATACCCATTCTGCTAAAAACATATTGTTTCAACAATACAATTTCATCATTTCATCCAAATTTCTCTCACACTGTAGTTATTTTCTCATATGCAAAGCCTGCTGGGACATATGCGTCTGCTCCTATTCTCCACTATCAAGTTTTCCGGTTCTAGCTTAGCAAAACAGCGAACAGGATTCCCACCTGCAGATAAGCCTATCAAAATGCCTTATAAACCTTACAAACACTAAAAGTGCATCTCCACGAAATAACAGACAACGGAGCAGGACAGCAGGGTACACAAGTTGCGACCTAGGCAGCTCTAATTCTACAGGTTTGCTGATTCTTTTCTCAATCAAGGCTCGTTGGATGGCCGTCAAATCCGTGAGTACATACACACACTGGCCATATTTCACCTGCGTTTCTGTTGCGTTTATGCTTACGACACCGCACCCTTTGTCACAGACACTGTTTTACATATATAGCAAACCGAAACTGCTAAACAGTACACGTTCATTATACTGTACAAATTCACATAAGGATAGCCGTTTCTTAAATGGTCACTTCGCATTTCTCACTCTCATAATAAAACGCTTTGCAAAAAGTCACTTGGCCCTGTGTGTATAAGCATGCACTACATGGACAGGCCGAACATGTGTGTGGATGGCTCTCTCACAGTCAAGATTGATTGAATAGGCGTGTAAATGTCCAATTTGTATTGGTATGTATGTATTTCGCCGCCCAGCCTTTTTGTTACGTTAATGAAAGTATGTTTCTTGGTATAAGTGTGTGTTCGTAAATGTGAATGAAACATGGTGCGAGGGAAATGTCCCCATGGGGATAAAGAAGTTCTCTATGTATGTATGTACAATATGTATTTTACATGCAGTATTTATTGTACGTAGCAAATATACAATAACTTGTACATGTACTCAAATTCAGTTCAGAAGCAAGTATAAACATGTTTTCTGGAGAAATATGCTTCCTGTAGTTACTCAGCAGCAGTTTTGTACATTAATTTCAATGTGTTCTATGAGGCAATTCGAAATATTTGACTCTTTGATCTGACACAAAGTTTGCATGACATTGTAAAATGGTAAGATTACAAAACACAGGGCTAAGTGACTTGAAAGAACTGAGGAAATATTGGGTAGCATTGCTTTGAAATACATCTTTCGGTGTAATTTCGGTGAGGCAAGATAGCCTATATTGTTTGTAGTACCGTAACTTGGCGTCATTTTGATATCAATACTTTTGAGTAACTTGGCATTTTTGTACGTTGAAAACGTGTTTTTATGAGATAACGTATAGACACTGCTTTGTATGTGCAAGTAACTTGCAATTTTTTACGTTGAAAATGTGTTTGTCTTCAGATATGTTACAGCCTTCAGGAATATAGCCTATTAGCAGTCTTTTGCAGGGGGTTTCACTGCACTTAATTTTATTTTATAATATTACTTACCTTTTTGTTTGCTGCTGGCTTTAATACACAACGCAAATCTTGTTTTACCGATTGTGTGAGCATATCTTAATGCTCATTAATTGGTAGGCCTATTGTCTATTCTGAGTCATTCTTTTTATAGGCCAGATAGTAGATTTTAAGATTATGAGTTATTATTAATCGTTACATGAAGGGATGGCCAGTTGAATATGCAATACCTAGTAGCCTGTCTCAGAAATATGTTTTTCTCCACATCCAATATATATGTGAAGTAGCAATGTTATTTGAATTGTAGTTATTTATTCAGGGTAGTTTTCTGTTATGGATGCTAATGAAATCAATGTTTAAGCTTGATGCAGTCAATACTCTCTGGTCCAAGTGACGGCATGCCCACCCCCAAGACATTTTTTCTCAGGGAAACTCTGCTACGTGTAGTGAAGCTTCATTGAGCTGTAGTCCTGTAGCTACTGTCCTTCTGATCTGGATTGGAAGCTGTGGCGGATTTACCTTCTGCCATGTCAGGGGCCTTCCCCTGTAAGACTCTGGACCCAAGGCACAGGGGCCGGGCCATCAAGGAAGAGGCCGTTCTTACCACTTGGAATCTGGCATAAGACAAGACATGTTTTGTGAGTGACATCCAAATGTGCCTCGCTACATGTATACAATATGCTCAGACTACTTCTCAGCCCCATTTGTGTACAGTGCCCTCCAAAATTATTGACACCCTTGATAAAGATGAGCAAAGAAGGCTGTATTAAACAAACAATACAGATAACAAACCAAATTGCATGATTCTTTAAAATTATATCCTTTAATATGAACACTGTTCAGAGAAAATGATTTAGCCTAAATAAAGCAAGACATTTCTACCATTTACAGTACTAACTTAGATTTTGCTTATATGCATAATTAAGGAAGAAATAAAGTGCCACAGATGCAATTTTCTCGGCAAAAAGGCAAAAATGAATTTGCTCTTTTTTTAGTTTGGAATTAAATACTGAGAGATCCCATATATAAAACATGTTAAACTTATACATGTCCTGGATTTAAAATGACCACAAGTTCGTAAAATCTACGGGTGGATATGCAGAACTACTAAAGATCTATGAAGCAAAAAGTAAGCAGTGTGTCCAAATCAAAATGACTAAATTATTAATTGCTGCAAGTCACTATGTTCACCACAAACCTTATTTTCGTCAGAAAACGAAATCCCTATGGGAAAAATGCATTGGAAATCTGACAACGGCTCGAAAATGCCAATTTACTTCCGGGTTTTAGGACTACAAACTGTAACACTCTATTGCAAAAACTATCTAAGAAAGAAACCAGTACAATACAGCAAGATAAAAAATATCTTTGAATCATAGCATAGTTTGTCAGTTTGCTAGTCATAGTTTGTTTCAGCTGTTAATTTGTTTATTTATAGAGTGTTGCAGTGAAGACGTCTTTTTGTAGGCCAACCCGGACGTTTCTTCCACTATGGGTTCCCTCGGCAAATTTCCAATGCATTTTTCCCATTGGGATTACATTTATTTAGTGCACTTGTTAATAGTGGACTTTGTGAGTGCTGAAGCATACCTCGCTCATAGATATTGTTGAGCCTTGTGCTGAGTGATATAGAGGCTCATGTAAATCTGCCATTTGCCAAATTACAGATTATAGTGAACGTACTTTTCAAAACACTCAAAATTATAGCTGTATCATATCCTATTTTCTGTGAGGTAAAAAGGTAAAGTTGTGACACATTTTGCTCTTGAGGAACTAGAAAGGAGGGGACATTCGTTTCAGAGAGTAAAGGTTATGGAAAAAAACATTGTGGAAAAAACTTCCATCACAGCCTGTGAGTGAGTCACACACGAGTGGTGGGTGACACGATGTTCGTGTTAGGCTAGGCTTTGCAGTTGCTTAGAATAAATAGCATCATTACAAATATTGCTACTATGTGCAACTGTAGTTTTTTTCCATAGTATTAACATTTAGGCTACTTGAGAGAAAAATAAATGTCACTATTACATACAATAAAAAAAGATTTCTCAATTGTGAAGTGTCTTGTGATGTGTTTGTGTCGTATGCTATTATTCCGTGGAAACTGGATCAAACAGTATAAAGTTAAATGGAAAAAAGTAAAAAAGTATAAGCAAGAGATTGCTGTGTAGCAAAATAATACAAGTTATACTTTGTAGTGTAACGAATTACGGCTAAGTAAGGTACTTTTATTACTTTCGAAACGAGTAACGAGTAATACTTACACACGTAGTTAATAATATATATAACAATAATAATAATAATGTTATGTTCCGGACTAATAGAATAGAACACTCCCCCACCCAAGAACACCAAAAACTTCAGCTGCTTTAGGGAAGCATGGCACGTGTGAATGTTCCATGAGAGCATTCTTCACTTTATACATGCATTCATTCATGCATGCACGTATAAAGATAAGACACTTTCTGTGATGGGGAGAAGCTGTTCCGGCATCTTCAGCAATGTGCTATCGACCAAGCTGGCAACGGAGTTGCGTACAAGTCACGTGATGGCAAAGGCAGCTCTAAGCTTACAAACTCCGTGGCATAGAGGCGACCAGCAGCTCTTTAGGCTAGCTCTCTGTCAGTTGGTCGTCCGGTCCACTAAAGTGTCCTCCTGTGGGTGCACGCGCGGTCGTAGCTATTGCGGATTTGCGCTTGTTTTTACTGTTTTATATTTACTATTAACATTTACTAATGTTTACTAATATTAACATTTACTAATGTTTTATATTCCGGGGCCGCCGGGCCTAAATTGATCCCCCGCCGGGCCTAAGCATCGGGGATTATTATTATTTTATTTTTTTTAACGTATTTTTGTTTTTTAAACTAGTTACAGTGGGGCCGCTTGGTTGGAAATCTCACCAGCGACATCTGTTGGTTAAACGTGAATTAAAACGAATACTAAAGCAAGAAAAGAACAGAAGAGCACACGTTATAATTCCAAGACGTTGGCAGGCTATAACTAAAACTAGGCTACTGCGCCGCATAACATACAAGTTTGATTTGAAGTTATTATGAAAATAAATCGGTTTGCGGCTGCAGATTTTTAAACATTGCGGTTGAAATAAAACACTGCAAGTAGTTGACCAATCAGAAATTTTCAGCACTTGCGCCCCACCCCAAAGGTTCCGGTACTTTTGGAAAGTACTACCCCCCGAGCAGGAACTTTTCTGGGGGTAAAATAAAGCCCCCGGAACTAAATTTAGACCCTAGTTCCTGCGGTGGAAACGCACTGAGTTCCTCAAAAGGTTCCTAGTTCCGGGGTAAAGTTCCTGCGGTGGAAACGCGGCTATTGACAGCCCATGCAAGAACCACGTCAAAGGACCAGGAATAAATTCTATCATTATTTATATTCCTTTTAAAAATATTTTAAATATTGCAAACGTATTGTTATCATTCATTAATGCCTATGCCTTTCGTTTATGTTCTGAAATCATAGTCCTACATAGTTATGATGCAAGTAGAAAAATGTATATAAGGGTTAAAATGAAATGCATCCATGTTAAAATACCACACAATGGAAAAAAATATCCTACATGTTGCTATTATGCGTCACGTGATCTTTTTTTTTTTTTTAAATGTTACACTGAGTATTCACATTTAGGCTATTTGAGACAACATAGGCTACATAATTATCAAAGTTTTAATTGAAAAGATTATTAACGTAACATGTTATGGATTTTACACCCCATCAAGGAATTGGCTTTTCACACACCACACCATGCCCCTCACACCTGAAACTATAATGGCATGGGCGGGGCTGTTATTATTGTAATTATTTCTATTTTAATTACTATTGGGCTACAAAAACAGAGCTATAAAGGAGAAGCATAATTATTTCAGCGACCAGTTCGGTTTGGCATTGGTTGCAAAGATGTACAGACGACCACAGCGATACACTGCCAAGCAAGCTTTAGACCTGATTCAGAATGCAAATGAAATGCATTTGGGCAATGAGGAGATTGAGCTTGATACTGAATGTGATTCAGGTTCTGATTCTGATTCTGAAGTTGAGAATGAGACTGAGCTTGTCTCAGAGAGAGAGGGAAGGGCAAACGATGGAACAGTAGAACAGACTGCTGGTAATGCTCTGGGCAGAGAAATATCATGCAATGTCTTACAGAAAAAGAATTGGGCCCTATACAAGGCATCAGTGGTGGTAAAAGCATGGATTTAGAAGACTTTTGGTCTTCAGACTTGGGAAATCCATTTTTCAACAAAACTATGTCGCGGCAAAGATTTCGGGACATCATGCACTCTCTCAGATTTGATGACAAGGACACAAGGGCAACACGTCTTGAGAAAGACAAATTTGCCATGATTTCCGAAATCTGGAACTAATTTGTAACAGTACTGCATGTTACACTCCAGGAGAAAACATAACTGTTGATGAGCAGTTGTTCCCTACTGAAGCACGGTGCCGCTTCATGCAGTACATAGCTACTAAGCCAGACAAATTTGGAATAAAGTTCTGGATAGCAGCTGATGGTGAAACCAAATATATGCTGAACGCTTTCCCATACCTTGGGAAAGATGAGACCAGGCCTGACGGCGAACAATGCGCCTTGTGGAACCCTTCATCGGAAAAAGAAGAAATATAACCGCAGACAATTTCTTCACCTCAATAGCTCTAGCGAACAATCTACATGCAAAAAAACTACACAGGTTGGTACCATGAAGGTACCCTTCTGTGAAGGCACAAAATAAAGAGAGATTTTCCACCACAATCTGGAGAGCTGAACACGGCTTATCAGTGCTAGCCCAAGAAAAATGTGTGCATCTTGAGCACTATGCACAAAACAGTATCGATCGACAGCAATCCAAAAAAACTACCAGAAACAATCGCCCATTATAACGCCACAAAAATGGGAGCGGATGTTTTGGACCAGATGGCATGGCTGTATTCGGTCAAGAGGGGGCAGTCATCGTTGGCCAGTTGCCATTTTTTACAACATTTTGTATGTGGCTGCTATCAATGCCCATGTTTTGTATACACAGTGCATGGACAAAACAGTTAGTAGGAGAAGATTTATTCTTGAGTTAGCCAAGGAGTTGCATGGAAGTCACATGGCAAAGGCAGCTCTACGCTTCCAAACTCCATGGCATACCGTCCTAACGCCACTGTGCAGTCCACAAGCCCCCAACACACCGCAGCGAGAGCAGTCACTAAAAAGAAAACGCTGCCAGGTATCCAGATGTGGGGGGAACAAAACTTGTGACATCTGTGACAAGTGTAAGCGACTTGTCTGTGGCAAATGTACTAAAGTCCAACCCAAGCTCTGCCTTGAATGCTGACAATTCTGTATTCTGGGGCTGGGGAAGGGGTGAGGGGCGATTCTAAATAATTCAGCTTGCTAGCTATATATTTAGCTATCGTTATATTTTCAAAATCGTTTTAATTTCCTAACATTGCGCCGTATGCTAGTGGTTTTGATATAATAAAGCAAGTTACTGAAGACACATGTCTAATCTTTTTACTTTGTTACTATCTCAATGTAACTTTCTGTGTTCGTTGAAGCGATGCATTGTACTGTATTCAGTTTTGAAATCCCACTGCTGTGTTTCGTAGTGAGCATAAAAGCATATTTTTGTGTCTTCATCTTTTAGTACAGATTTTTATTTTGAACTTCAGCCTGCAACTCAGGACACTGTTGTTATTGGCACTGCTGATTGGATTAGACGCACCCATCGTCACAACATAATTTGCATATTGCTCAAGACACTGGAAGCACGGCCCCTCTCCCCAAAAACGGTCTCGTCTTTTTACTTGCATGTACTGCATTTCACCGAGTGAAATGTGACAGAATGAATGTGCGCTACGTGCAAACTAATGTGAACTGAACATTCGTGAAAATACCTCCAATATTGCGGTGTTGTTTTTTCATACATCCCATGCTTGTAACTGTATTATTTCTGGTGGCTAAGTCACCGGGAAAACTCATTTGAACAACAAGATCCTTAACATGTATTTCTTCGCCAGGGTCTTATCTACAGTGTGGTATAAAGCATTTTAGTTTTACAAATGGGTGTTTTTTGTAATTAAAGCCGCAAGCGGCGTTGGGAGGGGTCCAAGCATTGGCACCATCATGCCCCCTATGGAGCAATTTTAAAATGGCTTTGTCCTCATGATCATATACCTTCACCCAACATATCTACTGAATATCATGATGATTGTATAAAAAATGGATGACTTATGGCCAGTTTTGTGCTAAGAGAAGCTGTCGGATGACAGTTGCGTCGCCATGGATGTGTCCTGGCCGCTTCCCGTGAAGGCCTTCACTATGTCGTAACACTTAGATGGCATGTCGTAACACTTAGAGGGCCCAGCGTGTATGTACAGCTGCAGTGCTTCCATGCTGCAACTAAAAAAAGCGTCACGCTAGTGTTGTTGTGATACCAAAATTTTGACTTTGATACCGATGCCAGGTTTAGTATCATGATAACTGATACTGAAACAATACTGATTCAATACTCAGTACCTAACGATACTGAAATTACCTTAATTGATCAGAAACGTAATGTCCACAAGGGTTGACCTCATTTTCGAATTCACGGTTTATTAAAAACCTGGTTTATTAACAACCTTTAAGTTGAAGCCTGTTCAGCATATCGATAAGCATAGGCTATAGTGTTACAACACTAAACTATAGAAAACTATATTAAATATATTTCAAAAATTAAACAATTGCAAAGTAAATTATCTTTAAACAGGTCTTTCACTTTTAAATAAATCTAAAAACAGCATATTTCAATAACAATACAGCATCTTCCTATAATAAAATATTTACAAATTAGAACAGCTATTGCTACTGAAGTGAACTGAGTCTAAGCTTGCGCTGTATCAACCACGAAGAATGCACAAGCGCAGGTCACCTCACTTGCCAACCTTAGTTGCTACTGCCATCTAGCGAAGATTCTGACAAATTCCACTTTTCATCCTCTCAATCAGTAATGGGGGAAACACAGATCCCTGGCTTTTACATTTGACACAAAACTACCGAACGTCGGAAAATTCTAATAGAGAACCGTTTATTTTTATTTTAATTTTTTTAAGTACCGAAAAAGTGCTGAAGTTTCGGTATACCGTGCAACAGTACGTCAGACACATATTCCAATCCATTGCTCAGCTTAGCAGAGAATGCACATTTCAGAGCGCCACTGAGACAGATAGAATAATAACACATAAATACACATTTCAAATAAGTACGACGTTGAGAAAAAACGAGAAAAAAAGATGAAATATCAACTCGCGATCTGCGTGCTGCGCGCAAAGTAGCCTACCGTTTTATTTATTTAGACATTGGCAGATAATAAAATTTTCGGTTACGCTGACCTATAAAACGCTATTCCAACAGCAAAATCAGACATGTTATACATCGTTAGAAAGCTCATACTCTCACCTACTGAATAAATTAATTGTCAATCAAGCCAAATTGCACTAAAAAGGGCGACAACGCCGTAAGCAACAGGTGTGGTATTACGCACAGCTATTTTTGAAGGTAGCCACAAATGCGCGTCTATTTCACAGACGGATTGTCCAAGGCAATATATGCTCACTCAGTCGCAAAAGGGACAGCTCTACGCGTAGAACCAATGGTAAGATTGTATATTTATTCAATGTTTAGTCCCAGATAGTGACTGTAGAATGACATGGTATAATTAAAAAAAAAACTTTGTCTTGTTTGGGTTAGGGTTAGGGTTTCGTTATTCAGTGAGCAGCGTGTTCACTGCAGTATTGGCATATGTTAGGGCTAATATCGGGTTTATCTTGTTGCTACGGAATATTACATTACATCTTAAATTACAGGCATTTGGCAGACGGTCTTATCTAGAGTGACGTACAACAAAGTGTATAACCATAACCAGGAACAATTGTGTCGAAAACCCTAGAGGGCAGTAGCCTACCGTTCCAAGTGCAGGGAACAACCGCATAGTTCAACTTGGACCCTGTAGGTTAAACTGATTAACACTAACACAAACAAAAACAGCAACAACGCAGTCCATGCAAAAATACAAGCAATAATTAAGACGAGTGCATTAACTAAGTCACCTACGAAACAGCTAACTAGTTACAACCCCAACCTTACAGTCAATTTAGAGATTAAATTGAGAATATGATTTCTCTCAGCATAATGACGGATTTAAAGACTGAACGAACGCACCCGATATTGTCTTCAAATGGATCCATGCCAAAGAAAAGTAATGATTCATCCTCTCAAAGCTTTTACCAACAAACTTTTCGTAGCAAAAAATATCAACTCGCCATCCACGCTACCTGCTTCCTACGCTCAGAGTACTGTATTATTTATTTAGACATTGGCAGAGTACAGCATAAATTGCGTCTTTTGTTTATATTCAATGTTAGTAATTGCAGTGAGAAACTGCAGCTGTAGACACAAGATAGTGTGTTATGTTATGGTAGCAACGGACCGAAGCGGACTACATATGCATTACCGTCATTGCGTGTTTTCGCGCGTTTGCACAGAAACTGAAATACTATCAATAAAATGTGTATTTCTCAGCATAATGACAGATTCAAAGACTAAACGAACTCACGCGATATTGTCTTCAAATGGATCCATGCTCAAGAAAAGTAATTATTCATCCTCTCAAAAAGCTTTTACTAACAAACTTTTGGTAGCCTAGCATGCACTCTGGCTGGCACTGTCTTCCATTGATTCCCCGACGTTCAGACCTTCCCCTCACTGATAAAAACTAGACCCTACGGTGTCGGATTACTTGCGTCGCCTTGAATGTCGCTTGCCGTAAAGAAGTTTACTAGATGTCGTAGCACTTAGATTTGGAGCTCCAGCTCTTCCGCACCCCACCTAATAAAAAAGTCCAAATGGCGGGCAAACCATATGGCGGACACAGGTGGTCCCAATGGCAAAGTTGTAGAGCACGTTCAGCTGCATAGGTCGATGAAGCTTTGTGTTGATCTAACTTATGGTGTGGGAGTTATGGTCTTTTACGCAAAACCCTTTATTATAGCGCCACCATCTGGCCGACATAGGTGATTTTTAGTGCCTGAGTAGTGGGGGGCCATAGGAACCCACCTGCCAAATTTGGTTGCTCTAGGACTTATGGTTGCTGAGCCTCAGACACTTTTAGCTGAGAAAAATAATAATAATAATAATAATAATAATAATAATAATAATAATAATACGAACAGATACAATAGGGTTCCACCAGCTTCGCTAATTGGACCCCTAATAATAATAATAATAATAATAATCCTAACAGATACAATAGGGTTCCACAAGCTTCGCTGCTTGGCCCCCTAATTACGATGAAAAGGAGACACACGCCGTCTTTGGATTTCGAATCCCCAGCAGATATAGTATTCCTTAGCCAGCTATAACTTGCGGCCAGTGTGCATGTTTTCTGGTGGCTAACTCACCAGGAAAACTTGTTTGAACAACAAGATCATTGCATGTATTTCTTCGCCAAGGTCTTGTCTACAGTGTGGTATAAAGCATTTGAGTTTTACGAATAGGTGTTTTTTGTAATTACGATGAATAGGAGACATGCGCCGTCTTTGGATTTCGAATCCCCAGGAGTTCGAACAGTCACAGCTAGCTATGACCTGCTTGCCAGTGTACATGTTTTCTGGTCGCTATGTCACCGGAAAAACTCGTTTGAACAACATTTTTACATATATTTTTATAAAACAGATAACCCCACCCTAAAAGTCACACAGGTGATGATGCATTTCCCTCAAACGACAGTGATTACATGCGAAGGGAAGCAGCTTATTTTTAAAATCGTATTATAGGAAACAACAGTTATATTCTGGCAAATTAGCGATTTATATGTTGTCATTTGACTATACTGTAAAGTCACGGTAATTTTAAAATGCTGCGACGGAAGAAGAAAAAACTCAGAAGCCAAAATGAAAACAAGTCAGGCAGTTATCACGGTCGGGAAGAAATTCATGTCAGCGTAACTTCACCGCGCAGAACGACGTCTTTCATTTCACAAAATAGCCTAATCTAGCTATGGAGACATTACATGAGCTTATAATAGCCTATTTCTATGGAGCTAACCCGGTTAAATCTTTTGAAAACGAGTTTCAGTGTGAAATTAGTTAGATAGCAGAGAAATTTGCGAGTCAGTCGACAGTGATAATCAACTACAATAATAATCCGCTGCGATGCAAATACAACTGACATGTTATTAACTAGTAGAAACGTTAACTTAACTACTACATATTGCTTATCCTTGAATAGCCTACTCACCTTGATGGCAGCATGTCTTCGCTTACACCTAAACAAATAACCGAATATAGCTTCCCAACAGAAATATGGAGGAACCGGAATGATGGAGAGTTCCTTCTTCTTCTTCTTCTTTGGTGTTTTACGGCGGTTGGCATCCTTTTTAGTTGCATTACCGCCATCTTCTGGATCTAACCATGTACTGCTGTCTGGATCTCTCATATCCTGTTACTTAATCCAGTTGCCCTCAAAAAACTAAATATCACCTTCTTTCCCTCCACCGTGTCCCCACACTCAAGCAGATCTGTAAGCCTTGCCTCCACTCCTAGTCTCTGTAATCCTGTAAACATTACCCTTCTTTCTTGCTCATACTTCCTGCATTCAATCAGGACATGTTCCACTGTTTCTGATTCCTGGCACTGATCGCAATAGCCAGTTGGATGTTTCCCTATAATATATTGTGTGCTATTCAAGTTGCTGTGACCAATTCTTAAACTACTTATGATTACTTGCTCTCTTCTATCGGTTCCACTGTTTCTTACCATTCCTACTTTATTTTGTATTTTATATAAATGTCTTCCTTTTGTTTCACTATCCCAATGTTGTTGCCATTGTTTGATTACTCCCCTCCAAACGATGCTTTTCCACTCTGATTTTGAAAGTTTAACCTTAAGGTCCATATACTCTCTCCTGACCGCCTCCTTCGCCAACTTATCTGCTTTTTCATTTCCCTGGATTCCTGAATGTGCTGGTACCCACATGAACTTTATGTTTTTCCCTTGATTAGTTAACCTTGAATTATTAAACAACAGTTCATATAATATGTCTTTGTGTTTATTTCCTGATCCTGTTTTAATGCTTGACAATGCTGATACCGAGTCACTACAGATGAGTATATTATTTGCCGTCACTCCTTCCACCCACTCTAATCTTAACAGAACTGCAATTAGCTCAACAGCATAAATGCTCAAATAATCTGACGTTCTCTTACTGATTCCAGTCTGGTGACTGGGAATCACCACTGCAGCCCCTGTCACCTCTGTTATTGGATCCTTTGACCCATCTGTAAAAACCTGTAAATAGTCAATGTAATTCCTGTCCCTATGCATATAAAATTCCTGAACTAAATCTGCTGTTTTATTTCTGTGTTTTATATTCAATAGTTCCATGTCTACGTACGCATTTTGTAACATCCAGACTGGTCTCACAGGCCACAACACAGTTGGACAAAATTCAATTTCATGGATTTGCATTTGTTCTGCAACGTCCTTGCCTACCCATCCAAAGCTTGTTTTTTGTGCTTTTCCCCTCTCCCAACTAGCCTCCAATACCCTCTTAGTTGGATGACTTTCTGTGTGTCCCCTGAGATTTATCCAGTAATTGGCCATCAACTGTTTCCTACGAATCCAGAGAGGCATTTCTCCTGCCTCAACTTGCAGTGCACACACTGGCGCCGTTTTTACTGACCCTAGGCAAATCCTCAGAGCACGAGCCTGCACAACATCCAGGTCTGACAGCACAGTCTTGGTTGCTGAGCCATACACCACACTACCATAGTCAATTCTTGCCCGAATTAGCGCTATATATATATACTTCAATGACGCTATATCAGCTCCCCATTTCAGCCCAGCAAGACATCTCATAACATTTATGACTTTCTTACTTTTTTCCACTATGCTTCTTATATGCTTTTTCCATGTTAGCCTGGGATCAAAATGTACTCCCAAGAAACGAACACTTTCTACTCTCTCTAGATTACTTCCGTATAACTTCAGATTCCTTGCTTCCCTGATTTTCTTACTTGTGAAGAACATAATTTTTGTTTTTTCCACAGAAAATTTAAAACCCCATTCTATTCCCCATCTTTCCACTCGATTTATCCCTTCTTGTAATTTTTTAACTATATGTTCTAGGTTCCCTCCCCTCTTCCATAAAGCCCCATCATCCGCAAACAGAGACCTTCCCATGCCTAACGGTATACTTTCAAATATATCATTTATCATGACTGAAAATAAAGTAGGACTTACAACACTCCCCTGGGGCGTACCATTTTCTACAACATGTTTACCTGAGACCTCTGATCCTATCTTGACCTGAATTGATTTATCACTTAGAAAATCCCTAATCCAATTGAAGATGTTTCCCTCAATTCCCATTTTATGAAGCTTGATTAACAACCCTTCTTTCCATAGCATATCATAAGGATGGAGAGTTCCCTCCAACAACTGAAAATTTATACTGCACTTCCGCACAGATATGACGCGTAACCATAGACTTGTATATTTACTAGAGACAAGTTTGCCTTCAAACCAGGGGACCAGGGATTGCCATTCTCAGTGAAGCTCATAAACTCCAGTGGTTACTCAAGGTATTGCAGTTTAGTAAGCCTCTGGTGCCAAAAAGCAAATTTCCCCATTCAAGTCCATTCAAAACTACGAATTTACCCTGGCCAAATTAAATTATTTTGGACAGAACTTTTTATCTCTAAAATTTCTTCACACTGATCTAATTACGACCCAGCCACAGAAGAAGATATAGGATTTTATATTTCATTACACTTTGGTCCGCATAGTTTTACGTCACAGCGCTCGTAACCATAGACATATATGCTCGTAACTGCTGAGACCTATTTTTTACAGTCTCTGGCTGAGACAAGCACACCCGCTCGTCTCATAGCCTACGTGTCCGGGTATAAGACTGTACATGACTCATCGATGTAGAAAAGGGTTGAATTCAGAGTTGCTTGCACGGAACCAGTATATCTACGCAGAGTATTAAGCCATGACCTAAAACAACATGAATCCACCGCCATTATTGTTTTGATTATGTTGTTATTTTGATATATTAATATTAATAATAGTAATGTTACCTGCCATAATTTTCTTTTGTCCGTTGTTCATGGTGATGACTCGTAACAAATAAATATTTAGTAGCTAATAAAGCTAGCATATGTGGCTCTTAAATTAAGATTCTGTTATGCTGATTCCAAAATATTATTTAGACTACATTCTCATTTTGATATTTCTACTTATAGCATAATATCATTAAAATGCTATTAGTTGTAGTATTTCTGTCTTTGCATGATGATGGTGCTGATGATGACAACGTAATCACAAGCAATGAAAAATAAACGGGCCAACATAAATTAAATAATGAGAATAGGCTATATTTAATTTGTTCTTTAATTATCTTTCAAATGCTGCTGGTTAAGATGAAGTGGTGATGAAGATGATAAACATGTTATTTACAAAGATGATGATTGTATGAATATAATACATAGCCTAAGCCTAATTTATCAAGAGTTTACGTAAATTTTTGCATTTTGCCCATTTATTTATTCTGTCTTGGCTAACTCATAGTTCAATGCGCACAGCGCGAAAATTTGTTTGTGTGCTGTGATAAACCGCCCATCACGTCAGTGGCCACAGCTTTTTGTCGCTATCCCTCATTGACCCCCTGTGACAACTTCACAGTCGCAGGAGGGCTATGGAACTGCCAGTCTACTACGCGGAAGGCTGACTTCATTTCGGCCTACGCGTCCCTCCTCTCTTTACATTTCCTTGCCCTCACTGAGACCTGGATCACACCAGGCAACACTGCAACCCCTGCAGCCCTCTCCTCCTCCTTCTCCTTCTCTCACACCTCCCGCCTGTCTGGCCGTGGTGGGGGCACAGGTTTGCTGATCTCTCCCTCCTGGAAATTCTCTGTTCTTCCCCTCTCACACCTCTCCATCTCTACCTTTGAATACCACTCTGTCTCAATCACCTATCCTGTTAACTTGTATATTGTGGTTATCTATCGCCCTCCAGGGCCCCTGGGAAGCTTCCTCGATGAGCTCGACACCCTGCTGAGCTCCTTCCCAGAGGATGGCACCCCACTGATCCTCCTGGGAGACTTCAACATCCACCTTGATGCCTCCCACTCCGCAGCCTTCCTGCCCTTACTCCACTCATTCGATCTCTCCCTGATGCACTCCCCACCAACACACAAAGCTGGCAACCTCCTAGATCTGGTCATCCTGAGGAATTGCTTCTCCTCCGATCCCACAGCGACCCCTCTGCACCAGTCCGACCACCACTTCATTTCCTTCTCCCTCCCTCTTGCTCCCCTCCCTCCCTCCCCTCCATCCACTCCTACTGTCATGGTCCGCCGTAACCTCCGCTCCCTTTCTCCCTCCTCTCTCGCTTCTAGTGTCACTGCTTCACTCCCCACTCTTGAATCCTTCTCCAACCTTCCCACTGACTCTGCATCCTCCGCTCTGTCTTCCTCGCTCTCCTCAGCACTTGACTCTCTCTGTCCTCTAGTCTCCAGGCCGGCACGCTCGTCCCCTCCCAGTCCGTGGATGTCTGACCCCCTCCGAACCAACCGGGCCAGCCTACGTGCAGCGGAGAGGAAGTGGAGGAAATCCATGGCTCAATCCGACCTGTCTGCCTACCAGTCTATGCCAGCTACATTTTCTACTGCTGTAACCTCTGCTAAAATTAATTATTATCAAACAAAAATTCATAAATCTACCTCTAACCCTCATCAATTGTTCTCCATTTTCTCTTCTCTCCTCAGCACTCCTCCTTCCCCACCTCAGTCCTCCCTCGCTGCAGATGACTTTGCAGCTTTCTTCGATGAGAAGATCGCAGACATCCGCAGCTCCTTCACGTCCACCACCATCCTTCCCCACTCCCCCCTCTCTGCGCCCTCCCCTCGGTTCTCCACTTTCTCTCCTCTCACTGACTCTGATGTTTCCTAGCTCCTACTCTCCCACCGCCCTACCACCTGTGCTCTTGACCCCATCCCTTCCTCTCTCCTCCAGACTATCACACCTGACATCCTCCCATTTGTCACCTCCCTTGTGAACTCCTCCTTGTCTTCTGGATATTTCCCCTCTTCCTTCAAGCTGGCCCACATCACCCCATTGCTGAAAAAGCCCACTCTGGATCCCTCCGTCATCTAGAACTACCGTCCTGTTTCCCTTCTCCCTTTCTTATCCAAAACAATTGAACGAGCTGCTTCTAATCAACTCTCCTCTTTTCTCTTACTGAACAACCTCCTAGACCCCCACCAGTCCGGCTTCAGACCTGGCCACTCGACAGAGACCGCACTCCTCTCGGTCAGTGAGTCGCTTCATGCCACACAAGCAGCCTCCCATTCATCTGTCCTGATCCTCCTAGACCTTTCTGCTGCCTTCGACACAGTCAACCACCCCATCCTCCTGTCCTCCCTGGCAGCTATGGGGATCTGTGGCACAGCACTAGACTGGATCGAGTCCTACCTCTCCGGTTGTTCCTTCCAAGTCTCCTGGGCTGGTGCAGTATCGGCACCTTGCCCCCTTGCCACAGGAGTTCCCCAGGGCTCAGTCCTTGGTCCCCTCCTATTCTCCCTGTACACCCAATCTCTTGGCCCTGTAATCTCTGCCCATGGGTTGTCCTATCATTGTTATGCCGATGACACCCAACTCTTTCTCTCCTTCCCCCCCTCTGACACACAGGTCTTCGCTCGCATCTCTGCTTGCCTGAGGGACATCCAGAGCTGGATGGATAACCACCATCTTAAGCTGAACCCAGGTAAGACAGAGATGATCTTCATCCCTGCTCCATCCTCTAACCTCCTTGACTTTTCCATTTCCCTAGGGGACACCGTGGTGTCATCATCACCCACCGCAAAAAACCTCGGAGTGGTGATGGACAACAGACTGTCCCTCTCCCAGAACATCACGACGTTGCGTCGAACGTGCAGGTTCTTCCTGTACAACATCCAGAGAATCCGCCCCTTCCTCACCACCTACGCAACCCAGCTCCTGGTTCAAGCGATGGTCCTGTCCCGCCTGGACTACTGCAACTCGCTGCTGGCTGGTCTGCCAGCATCCGCCATCAGACCCCTGCAGCTTATCCAGAATGCTGCAGCGCGTCTGGTCTACAACCTCCCCAGACATTCCCATGTCACCCCCCTGCCCCCCTGCTCAGTGAGGCTCCACTGGCTGCCTGTTATGGCTCGTATCAAATTTAAGACCTTGATGCTTGCATACCAGGCAGCTAAGGGGTCAGCACCTGCATACATCCAGAGGATCATCAGACCCTACACACCAGCCAGACCTCTCCGTTCTGCCACCTCTGGACGCTTGGCACCTCCCCCTCTTCGTGCCTGTACTTCCCGCTCCCGTCTGCTGTCTGTCCTGGCCCCTCGCTGGTGGAATGACCTCCCCGTGGCGGTCAGAACAGCAGAGAACCTGACTACCTTCAAACGCAGACTAAAGACTCATCTCTTCAGGCTGCACCTCTCCCTACCCCTCCCTAGCCTATAGTTTAGCTCAATGTACCTAGTTAGGCTAATACGATCATGTTAGTTTTTATTTGGCAGGATTGTTTTTGTCTGATTCTGATTAGGAAAATGTGATTTCAGTGCTAGTTTGTACTTGGCAGGATTGTTTGTTTGTTTGCTGAACAGGTTACTCTACAGGGTTGGAGTCCTGATCTATGTGGTCAGTTCTGGCACTACGATCTTTACTTCACTCTAGTGTGTTTCTTTTGCACCTCTGCACCTTGAACTAATGCACTTGTTGTACGTCGCTCTGGATAAGAGCGTCTGCTAAATGCCTGTAATGTAATGTAATGTAATGTAATGTAATGTAATACATAGTAATTTTAAACATAATTAAATGTTTGAAGAAAACATTAACACCAGATGAAGAATCACATTTCCATATTCGTATTGTCAAAACGAAAACAGGCAATCCAGTTTAATATTGGGCTGAGTGTCCACACTGAATAAGGAAAATTAAGTTCGACTAAATTACCTTATAACAAACTTAAGAAAATATTGAATGGAAGTGGTGTGTAACAATAAATATGTAGTCTAATTCACACAACACACAATGCACACACACTCACAGATTCATAACACTGGACATAAATTCAGCTTATTCAAAAATCCTGTATGCAATGTAGCTATTATGTACAGGAAACAAAGTGATCAAGTTATTTTGGGCTTCACCAAGCTTCAAATGCACTTACAGAGCAGTTTGTCTTCCTGCATGTAGTATTAACATTAATAATCACAAATTGAGCAGAAAAAATAAAAAATGTCATAAGGAACACAGTTGTATCCATGTATTTAATTTGTTTGCCACTGTATTAAAGCCATGTAGTCATAACTTGGTTATCCAGATAATAGTTAGTGAAGCTCTTATAATTGCACTTGACAGATTCCAAGTCCACCTGTGAAACTGGGATTACAGTAAATTCCAAGGACCTTGTTTGGACAACCCTGGCTTAAATTTAGCTGTGTCCACACTGCCACCAGATCATTAGCCATATTTTCCTTAGACAACTGTGTTGCTAATCTCTCTCATATCTGTTAGGTAGTGAATGAAGCCAGCCATCCACATAAATACATTTGCGTTTAATGTCTGACAGCAGATATGCATGTGTCCTGGTAGTCATCTCAAGTTTAATGAGTATATTTTCTGATGTCACACTGAGCTGTCTGTTAGAAAAACAGCATCAGGCATAATGTTATAGGACCTTACAATGATAATTGGAATTGGCTGGCATCCACAGTTTGTATTACATGTACAAACAACTCCAGCTTACCGAAATCTTCATTTGTAAACTTCAGAGATGAGTTATGCCTCCTCTCTGCTCTTGTGTATGTAGAGGTGTTGAATGCTACATTGTTGTGTAAAAATCTCTGAAAAGTCTCTGCTTGCTTATTAATGACTGGGATCTGCAACACATCTTCTACAGCAAGCTGAATAGAGGCAGTCAAATGTATGCTACTTGATTTACCCAGCGTTACACAAGTATTGGAAATTTTGACTGGAAACTACTGCTAGTCTGCAAACTACTTAAAGTAATAATCTCGAAGATTTTCATTAAAATAAATGTCTGTTAAGTCACTATCTATCGCTGAATTAAGTAACACAATGGTGATGGAGCCTATTATTATATTAATTTATATTATTATTATTATTATTATTATTATTATAATTTATGATTATAGAACTGGGTGTCTGTGGCGACATTCCCGGGAAAAAATCACAAGCGGCGCATAGTTAGTGACGCATTTTCCATCACCCATCAGTGGTTGGTCCGCCAGAGACGGTAGGCGGAGCTAAAGCAACAGGCTCGCTCTTGAACTCACTTGTGTGTGAGCGGCGTACTTTTTTTTTTCCGGTGTCTGCTAGCGTTACAGAGAAAGGGGGGGGGGGGGTGGGCGTGGCGAGTTATGGAACCCTAATAAGTTTTTGTGTAACATGAGAGGTCATATTATTTGTTGATGTAGTTTTCGTATTACATTTGATGACAATGTAACGTTACTAAATTACATAGCTATTTGCACAGCTAACGCTACCGGACCATGTCAAGAAAGGCAACATTAGTTTAGACAACGTTGCGCACAGTATCCATCTCTCATATCAGGTAACGTTGCGTTAGCTAGCTAGCTAATGTAATTAACACAATCTAATGTCAGCTAACAATTAGAAAAAAACATTAGCTAACGCTACCGACCTTGCAAACCGTCTATCGAATGCAATGGTACCTTGTTGCAACGTTGCAGTGTAGCTAACTAAAGGCCAGTTCAGATCGATGATTTGCAACGAGACTGGATGCAACCTGCAAAATTCCTAGACGACTGATTGTAAATGTTTTAAAACTGCACTTAGCGATTTGACAAGGTGGGTCTTTTGAGACCCCAGGCAACGGCTTCAGACGCTCTGCAACTAACCAGTTCACACCGCTGCAATTTTTTCTGCAACATTATAAAACCGTTTTGTCTCGTTGCGAATCATGGATCTGAACTGGCCTTAACGTTATCGTTATTTACATTGCCATCAAGTTCATCAATATATTGATCGGAATGAAGCCGGGGTATAGGTGGAGCATAGCGGGTCTGATTTCTGTGTAAAGATGTCAAGCCGGAGAAAACTAAATAAAAGAATATGGCAGTATGGATTAGCGTTGTTATTATTTTATTACACTTCCTCATGTTCCTTCAGCCTTGATGCCCTTTTTTGATGAAATCTCCTTTGTTTTTGTTTTATTCTTCTTGTTCTGATTGCTAATTTAACACCCAACTCAGCTTTATTCTCGAACAGTTTAGCTAGCAAAACCAGAAACAACAAGGCAGTTGTTTCAAAAAATATCACATAACAATCATTCACGAAAAAGACTGTTTATTGTGCACGAGATACATAATTGCACGAACCACAGCGAATCCTGCAAATTCTTCTCTGCAGTGTAAAGATGTTCATCCCGAGCAAAAGGTGGATAAAGAACATTTGTGGAAATTGATCATCACTAATTCTATCCCAGGTCCGCTACAGCATTTTAACCCGGCTCGGCAGTGTAAAGACAGCTTAAGTTAGCCTAATGTTAGACAAGACATATATATTGGCTTTTCTCCATTGATTTAGCCTAATAATAATTAGAAATTCAATGTACATTATTTTTGTCTTCATGCACCAGGTGGAAAACTTGCTGTACAAAGTGTGTTGTCATATTTACATGCCTGCAGATCAGTTATTAAAATACTTGGTAGATTTGTTAATCACCGTGTTAATTTTTATTCGGCAAAAAGTGACTTACGAACGATCGGTCAGCTAGCGTCACCCAGCAAGTGAACACCACAAACGGCGATGGAGTAGCAGTTACTGGCTCATTAACTAACTACGACGATAACTTGCTTGGTTAACAGCAGGTCTACCAGACAGTTATATGAAAATTAGCCTAGTCAAATCACCAGTAGCCTACACATCTCTGATTGATTGACCATCAGTGTAGTCAATGTTCTTCCCCTGTGGTTCATATTGCTAATGCGTGAGCTAAACACGGATAGCCTACCTAGCTCACTGGCAAGCTGATATGCTAGCTAAACATATTCGTTTTGCTGAGAAACATAAATTGAAGATAACTGAACATAATTGTATTATTAATGTCATACACATATAACGTGATTACATGACGCAGTACAGTCATGGATGGAAATTAAACTCCGTAAACATTTGATAATATATTTTAAAACATAACGGCAGACAGTCAGCTAGCCTCAAGTTCATTCTGCAATCGTTCATTAAGGTTGATGGGCTTTTGAGCCATTGAGCTTCAAAACGTGTTTTAGAGACCCACGGAGAGTCAATGGGTGACGTCACAGTAGCTTTGTCCATATTTTTACAGTCTCTGGTATGTACTCACGGATTTGACGGCCATTCAACAAGCCTTGATTGACAAAATTATCAACGAGCTCGTAGAATTAGAGCTCCCTTGGTCGCAACTTGTGTACCCTTCTGTCGTTCATTTTCTATTATTTCGTCTAGATCCACTTTTCGTGTTAGGTAAGGTAAGGTTTATAAGGCATTTTGATAGGCTTATCTGAATGTAGGAATCCTTCGCTGTTTTGCTTAGCAAGATTAGTCATCTTATGTGAGAATTGGAAGTAGTAGAACCGGAACACTGGATAGTGGAGAATAGGAGCAGACGCATATGTCCCAGCAAACTTTGCATATTATAAAATAACAACAGTACGAGAGAAATGATGACAAATTATGAAATTGAGTAGTTGAAACAATATGTTTTAGCAGAATGGTCATGTAGGTGAAGTTTGACATGATCACAGACTATAGCACAGACATTGTTTAGGGGGCCTGTACAGTGTAATAGTACAGGCCCCCTAAACAATGTCCCGTTTCTGAATGATTTCTCAGAAATGCTGCCAATCACTCATTCAAACTATGATAGGATTATTGCTATGGGAGATTGTAACCTACATGTAGACAATGCTGCGGACTCTAAAGCCACTGATTTTATTAACCTTCTGAATTCTATGGACTTTGTACAACATGGTAAAGGACCCACCCACAAACATGGACACACACTTGATCTTGTTAGCCTATTACTCGGGGACTCTCCATAAATATTACCTCTACCTGTGATGTTACTTTTTCTGATCATTATTGTGTTTATTTTACTGTAATAGCATGCAATGCGCTAATCAATACTGAATGTACTGTTAAGAAACATTATCTTAACTCTGTAGCAGCTGAATATTTTATGTCACTTTTTAAGGATAGTCCATCACCATTCCTGCCCTCCTCCTGTGATGAACTAGCAGATAGCTTATGTACAAAGTTGAAGGCAACCATTGAATCTGTGGCCCCGCTGAAACAAAAACTGGTCACATCCAAACCCAAAGCCCCATGGAAAAATGAGGAGTTAAAACAGCTAAAAAGGACCTGCCGCAAGGTAGAACATAAGTGGGGGAAAACAAAATTGCACGTCCATTATGAAATTAAAAGATAATCTTGCAAGCTATAATCGGAGTATCAGAAAAGCCAGACAAGCTTATTTTTCTGCAATGATCTCCAACAACCGGGACAATCCTAGAGTATTCAGGCATGTGGCAAAGGGCAAAAAAGCAGGAAAATATACAGAGCGCAGAGCACGGCGCAGCAGCCCCCCCCCCCCCCATGACAACAGCTAGGATCAAACTGGTGGCGGCTCTACTATAGCATATGGATGGTAAAGTATGACCCATGACAAGAACTTATTAGAAAAAATAATCATTTTAATTCATTTTTAGATTTTTTAATATTTACTCAGCAGAAGCAACTTTGTTTGAACACTGGGGGGACACATTAAGCGGGGGTGTGGGGGTCCTCCCCCAGGAAATTTTGAGCGTCAAACACTTCATTTCCTGCATTCTGGTGAATTTTTATGCACCGATTTGTGCCCTGTATTTATTTATGTAAAGGAAAACACTAAATTCAGTTTTTATTGGGGGGGGGGGACATATGCACGTGTTCTAAATTTTGAGGGGGACGTGAGACGTGAGCTTGAACTGCTGTATCCATTCATATACTTTTGGACTGGGAAGGCTTCCGTAGCCTATGTGGTACAAAGTGAAAGAGGAGGAGATAAAAAAGAAAAAAGGCGCAAGAGTCAGAGAGAGAGAGGAATGGTACAGATATTTTGGGTTGGAGGGAAGATCGATAGCTGTCCAGACAGTTTTAAAACCGATAGATAACCAATGCCATATGGCAAATGGTATGGGGGCCCCTGTCTGCCACCTTCTCAAATAGTAAATGGACACAAATAAATATAGTTTAAATTATTTAATTAGTACTTAATTTATTTGTTGTATTTAGTATTTTGCTCACAAATCACAGATTTATTATTTTATTTTTTATATTTAATTTCACCACTTTTTTTTTTAGTATTTCCCTTCGTCTATTTCCTATTTTATTGCTCCAATATAATATTCATTGTATTTCTATTTCTATTTAGTATTTTCCTTCTTCTATTTCCTATTTTCTTGCTCCAATATTTGAGAATGTGGCACATTCGGGGCACAGTATTATAATGAGGTGACGAGGTCTAAGCAGCGTCGTTGGACAGACAGAGCAATCGAGCAGAGATCACACAGGCGACAGCAGAAGTTTTCTTCAGGATTAAATTGCCCGTACCTGCGGGTCCTAGATCGTACAAGCACTAAAAGGTAAAATGAAAATAAATAGCCAATTATCAGCGAGACAAACAAAAATCAGCAAATAACTACTGATCAGAAATGACAGCCAGACAAACAAAATCAAAGGAGTGGTGTGATAGTATCCCCATCTCAGCCCTTCATGGCTGACTAACGTTAGCTAGCTTATTTAGCCTAGCCGGAAAATCTGGTATATACCAAGTTAGCGAGCTAGCTAGCTAGCTTCCTAATGTTACCATAATTGACCATATTTACGATGGGAAATTCTTGTTGACACTCCAAATAAACCCGCTATTTCAGAAAACTGACGTATGATCACAATGCTGATAGCGATATGTTGCACTGCGGCTGACCAGGATGTGGGTACAGTTGCCTTTGTAGTTGGAATCGTACATCTTATAAATTCCTCCACGCTAGGTTGTCGATATGCAGGTTGTGTGATGCCGACGCCTGGCAAATCTCCTCTGAAACCTGTTCGAACCTGTGCAAAATATCACTAAGAGAAATACGGTGTCCTATTTCATCCGCTAAAATATGTAGCCTAATTCCTGAACAACTTCAGCATATACCTCCATTACGCCGGTGGGGTGAGGAGAGGGGATCCGTGTTCCTTTTAGCGATATTTTGCACAGATTCGTTAGCCAGCTTATTTAGCCTAGCCGGGAAAGCTTGCCACCAGGGAAACTGATTTGCAACAGGGTAAGTGACCAAACTTCCTGGCACTAAGTAAGCTTGAACCGGATTGACTTGACTTTGTCTGAATGATGGTTCACCGAGGGTGTCGTAAGTCTTTCGATCTAACAGTTCTGCTAGATCTTCTTAGTGTTTTCTGTTCCTCCTCTTTATCACTATAATCGCTTTCGGTTTCTTGTCCAGCAGGTGACATCTCCACTGACTGAAGTGATTCCTCCAATCCGCCAGACCCCTCCAGTTCATCTTGAACCCGTTCTTCATTCTCCTCTTGGATCTCGTCTTTAGCTTCCTCGACTTCACCGTCATGAACACGTTCTAGTTCTTGTGCTGTAACTGGACGAAACTCTTCAGCTGTCGCTCTCAATCTAGTACTTTCTTCTGTTTGAGGCCTCTTTAGTCTGAGATTACTCTGGCTCAACGGGGTTTGGAGCATGAGCGGATAGTACCATCCCTCTTCTTCAGAGCTCTCAGCTACCTCTTCTTCGTGTTCGGCTGTATTTGTTCTCTTCTTTTTCTTTACAACTACACTAGGATGGTCACAACAGGTAAGTTACTTTCTGTTCTGTTTCTCTTTTCTCTTTACCGAAGCTTCAGGAATGTCCTGCTCCACAGGTAGGTCATTTACAGGTAACAGAAGGTTTCGATGTAACACGCGCAATGACTTGTCACCAGTTTCAGGTTGAACCTTGAATACAGGTCCATCCCCAACTCTTTCTACTATGCGGTGCACTCTTACGGTTCTTAAGGTTCCTTACGAACACTCTGTCTCCTGGTTGAAGAATTGTTCCTTTCACCTTTCTGTCATAATACCTCTTCCCTTTCACCGATGACTTCTGGATGTTTTCTGAAGCGATCTTGTAGGCTTCTTGCATCTTCCTGGCCCACCTCTGTGCAAAAGCTTGATGGGTCTGAGTCTCGTTTTCAGGCTTGAGATTAAAGATCAGATCAATCAGCAACCACGGCGATCTTCCGTACAACAGAAAGAATGGGGAGTATCCCGTTGCCTCATGCCTCATACAATTATAGGTATAAACAATTTGCAGCAAATGTTCTTTCTAATCAGCCTTCTTTTCGTCTTTCAGGGTATGGAGCATTTGCAACAATGTGTATGATTCAATCTTTCAACAGGATTCCCCTGCGGATGGTAAGGGGTTGTATGTGAATGACAGATACCTGCAAGTTGTTGAAGATGCTGAAACAGACTATTTTTAAATTGGCGCCCCTGATCATGATGGAGTTTTTCAGGGTATCCAAAGCGCGGAATGAAATCCTGAAATATTTTCTCTGCAGCGACTTTCTCAGACTTGTTACGAGTAGGGTAAGCTTGCACGAAGCGCGTGATGTGATCAACCAACACGAGAATGTACTCGTAGCCTCTCTTACTCTTTTCCAAGTGTAAGTAATCAACTGAGACAAGTTCAAATGGTGAACTGGTTTCGATGGAAGCCATCGGTGCTCTTTATGGAATGTTTGGATGTTTCTGCTTGATACAAACACACTTCTTTTTTACATGCTCTTCCACTTCTCGTTGCATGAAGGGCCAATAAAATCTTTCCTGTGATAAGTGAATCACTTTATCTGATCTGACATGACCCATGTCGTTGTGCAAGTTCTTCAACACCAGTGATTTCAGCTTCTCTGGTAGAACTAACTGTACCAGAATGTCTGTACAGAATTCCTTCCCCAAGCTCAAGTTTGTTCCACTCATGTATACGTCTCCTTGTTTTTCTGGTCATGTTCCTTTTGTCCTTCTCATTTGGGATCCAGTCATTTTCCTTAAGTGTGATCACTTCTTGAATTGCAGGATCATCATACTGTGCGGTCTTGATGTCTGTATTAGACAAGGCTTCGACTACATGGTCATACTGGATCTCGTCCTCCATGTCTGATGAGCTGAGCCTCAGAGAAGCTACCCACGGCACATCATCATCTCTGACTGCTTTGTCTCCTTGCCACACTGTGGAAACAACACCAGGTGACACAGTTTCTGTGTACTAACTCATGTTGTCTGGTAGATTCACAGGATACCTCGAAAGAGTATCTGCGTCTGCATTCTGCTTGCCAAGCCTGTACTTTATCTCGAAATGAAAATTGGCCAGCTCACCGACCCAGCGATGCCCCACAGCATTAAGTCTGGCCGTGCTGTTAACATAAGTCAGCAGATTATTGTCGGTATACACAGTAAAAGTTGGTGCATAGTACAAGTAATCCCTAAACTTAGCACATATTGCCCACTTGAGGGCTAAAAACTCAAGCTTTCCAGAATGCAGGTGGTAATTGCACTCTGCTGGGGTCAAAGTTCTGGATCCATATCCTATTACCCAAAGTTTACCGTGCTGGTGTTGATAAAGAACAGCACCTAAGCCTTTGTTGGAAGCGTCTGTGTGTAACACAAACGGTAGGTCAAAGTCTGGATATTCTAGCATAGGTGGATGTGTAAGCATGTCAACAAACCTCGCCACAACCGCTTGGTGTTCTTAAGTCCACTTGATGGGCGTTTTGGATGACAGTTGCCCTTTGCCTTCCTTTTTCTTTGTGTGTCTACCTTTACAGGCTTTTGCTGCTGCTGGCTTCAGGTTCATGTCATCCGGACCCTGCAGTAGCTTGTACAAAGGTTGAGCAAGCCTAGAGAAATCCTGGGTGAAGGATCGGTAATAAATCAGAAATCCAAGCAAAGTTCTCAATTTGCTGACTGTCTTTCGCTCTTTCTCTTTGAGTTTCAGTACTGCTTCCTGATCTTTCTGATCTATCTGAATGCCTTCTCCTGACACAATCCGACCAATGTACCTGATCTGGCGCTTAAAGAGCTCGCATTTACCAGGCCGAAGTTTAATGCCATGTTCCTGCATCCGGTGAAGCACTTTTCTCAAGTTCTCAACATGTTCGCTGAATGTCTTAGAGTAACATGAGACGTCATCGAGATATGGAGAACAGCACTCATCGTGAAGACCCTCGAGAACAGCCTCCATACACCTCTGGAATGCAGCTGGGGTAGTAAGGCCAAATGGTATTCGAATCCACTCATATAAACCCCAGGGAGTGCTGAAGGCTGTGGCGTGTCTTGACCTTTCATCAACAAAGCCTTGAGGGTAAGCACCGGACACATGTTAGTGTGTTAGATGTTAGGCTGTCTCCAGAACTCTGCAGACGCTACAAGAACACAGCAGAAACGAAGCACTTACCCACGGCCTTACACTAATTGTGAAATAGTCTACTTACACCAGTGTATCACCAAGGTTCAGAAAATTTAAGCCAAAGTTCAGTGCTAGTATGCTACGATCAACACAACGCATACAGCACTCATACACCGGTATGCATTTATAGCTAGCCACCACTTCAGCATAGCCACCGCTACAGCATTTTCAGGAATACGGGTGCATGCAGCTGAAATCCTCTATGGAAAACAACCTCACAGCGATCTTATCTACGATCAGTAGGCAGTGTTGTGCTTCACTTCAGGCGCTTATTCTGCTCGTTTTTAGCCCAAACCACTGCAAAGAGAGCAAACTTTTTTTTGTCAGTGACATTTCCTTCTGACATCTACAACGGCGATCACGACCACAACTTTTATTTTACCTTTTTGTGTAGCTATTTCTGTGAATAAAATTGCATTTATAATTATAATTTTCTGTTAAAAACATTTAATTCATATTCAGTGAGATAGCCAACTACTTGCAAGTTAGATGACATGACGTGTAGCCGTTTACTAATACAATCGCATTTCAGGGTGGAAAATAACCCATTAAACTACAGAAATTGCTGAGTTGTCTTAGAATCTTTGTCACCATGAAATGTAGCAAGGCTGGCATTGTCAGCACAGCAACGGACGCTGTAACGAAACTTTAAGTACGTCACAATGGTTTTAGAATGTCATAACCTCACCCGCCAGCCCGGATCAAATTTGGCGTGAAGGTACCACTGACGCACGAGTGTGACTAGGGTACGCAGGTGTGGAATTGGTCATGTTGAGCTCAAGCTGAACGCAAACAAAAATCCTTGTGGATAGTTGGAAAGGAAAAAAAATCTTCACACTTCAGCCCCCCCCCCCCCCCCGAAAAAAAATTATATTATACGGATCTGCATGATTTACGTGGGTTACATTTTCAGGTTGGAAAATCCGGGATTCCGGATTAATCAGGAAAAATCACATGCCTGAGTATTGTTTTCCACTATTGACCGCCTGATTAAACTTGCTCCCACTGAAAACTCCAAATTAATTTTTACATCTAATTGTGACGAATTTGCCATTTTTTTCAGAGACAAGATTATAAACATTAGGATGGGTATATCTCCAACAAAGAACTTTGATTGTATTTTAAATAACCCTGTAACACAATGTGAGGCTGTCCTAAACTCTTTTACCATGGTTAATGAAGATATTCTTAGTAAAGTGGTAACAACACTCAAGCCCTCAATCTGTGCACTTGACTCCATCCCCACCACCTTTTTAAAAAATGTTTTTACTTGTTTATCAGAGGATGTTCTAAATATTGTCAACTACTCGCTCCAGACTGGCTTTTTCCCAACTATACTTAAAACTGCTATTGTACGGCCCCACCTGAAAAAGAGCACCCTAGATTCCTCAACTCTCAGCAATTACAGACCAATCTCTAACTTAACTTTCCTCGGTGAAATACATGAGAAGCTGATCTTTATGCAACTGGGTGACTTTGTGAACAGAAACACCGTTCTTGAGAAACTGCAATCTGGCACAGCACAGAGACAGCCCTAGTTAAGGTTTTAAATGATCTTAGAGTCAATCTGGATGCTAAGAAACTCTGTCCTGGTCCTGCGAGACCTCAGTGAGGCATTTGATACCATTGACCATGAGATCCTCCTTGACAGAATGCATAATTGGGTCGGCCTTTCTGGCCCAGTTTTAAATTGGTTTAGATCCTACCTAATAAACCGTGATTTTTTTGTTTCCCTCGGTGGCCACTCTTCAGAGAAAGTGCATATTACTGTGGTGTGCCCCAGGGCTCGATTTTAGGGCCTTTACTATTCAGTCTGTATACGCTCCCATTAGGGGCCATCATTCGCAAGCATGGCATCAACTTCCATAGTTATGCGGATGACACCCAGCTGTATGTCTCAGTCATGCCAGATGATCTCAGCCCCATTGATACCCTTATAAGCTGTATCACTGACATCAATGTGTGGATGGCACAGAATTTCCTCCAGCTGAACGAAGACAAGAGTGAAATACTGGTGACTGGAGCAAATCGCCCCAAGAGACACAACATAAATCATTGTCACAAAATATCAAACCACAGGCTAAAAACCTGGGTGTCATTTCTGATAACAAATTGAACTTTGACACCCATATTAGGAATGTGACCAAGGCTGCCTTTTATCATCTAAAAAATATTGCCACAGTGAGGCCTTTTCTCTCTCAAGCTGACACTCAAGCTCAAGCTCACTCCTTTCTGGTCTACCCAAAAAGACAATAGGTTGGTTACAACTAATACAGAATGCTGCCGCCATGGTCTTAACTAGGACCAGAAGGAGAGCACATATCACACCTGTTATAAAGTCTCTACATTGGCTTCCAGTCAGTTTTAGGATCGATTTTAAAATTCTTTTACTGGTTTTTAAGCCCTTACGCGGCATTGCACCTGAGTATATTTCAGACATGCTTTTAAGATATGTTCCTGGCAGATCCCTCAGATCCTCTAGCTCCGGTCTTTTAGTTGTTCCTAAAACCAGGACAAAAACATATGGTGAAGTGGCATTTAGTTTCTATGGCCTTAGGCTTTGGAACACCCTACCTGAGGATCTGAGGACAGCTCAAACAGTTGACATTTTTAAACAAAGACTAAAAACATACCTTTTTAGCCTTGCCTTTATCTAGGAACAATTTTTATTTTATCACTTTTTATTTATTACATTTACTAATACTCTTCCTACTTGATTTTATTTTATTATTTTATTCTATTTTATTTTTATTTCTTCTTTGTGAAGCGCACTGCATTGCAAAACCTTGTACGAAACATGCTATATAAATGAAGTTTGATTTTATTTGATTTGATAGTCCTAAGAAAATAAAGTGACCAAGAGTGAGATGAGTTTCCTTATTGAATGGTATATAAGACAGACGGTATTAGCAATGCTTCGCTATAGAAGTTGGTAAAATAAGGTGTGATATTGAGTAGTAGACCTATAGCTCAAATGTACTTTTCTCATGTTCACTACTAATAATTATAATTATAATTGAGTCATGATTTTAAATGGAATGATTTAATGGGGAGTTGCAGACCGTACATACGTAGTAATTGTTTGTATGTAGGTAGATAGAGAACAGGGCGAGGTAACATGAATGCAGAAACGTGTCGTTTGCGGATAAGAATGTTTTCTACAGTAGCCAAGTGAAGAAATATAGTTGGTAGAAATGGCACAGTGATCAGCTGGTGTAACTTTTTAAGAAAAGTTATACATTTGCTGTCATGAAATGCATATGGGTGGCCGTGAGTGACTTCTGGTAAAGCAAATATAAGTGTAAGAAAATGTTAGTGTAAAATATGAAAAGATCTGCTTGAGAGCGAGGCGGGTTTTGATTGTTTAACTTTGCACACTCCAGTCAGTATTTTGGGCAGTGCACCACCATGACATAGTTTAATGCGAGAATTTTCTTGGTCAAACGTGGCCGTGGTTTTAAAGAACACAGGTCAGTAAGCACAGCTGAGGTCCGGTTGAATCCATATGGTCTGGAGATATTGTAGCCGGTTAACTGAATGTGCAGATGGTATATGCAAAACTCGAGGCTTGTTCAAATTCAAAAAACGAACATCCTTGTTGTGCGAAGATTGTATCGTCGCTGGCAGGAAAGGAGGAGAAGACTGCAAGCAATCCTGCGAGCCCTGGCAACTCCGTTTCAGGAGAGACCAATAAGGTGAGTGGCAAATACTTATGTCTCTTATTTTGTTCTATAGTGGCAGTCTATTTCAAAAGATGAGCTGTCACAAGCAATTCATTATTGTGTCCTTATTGCAAGGCATTTCTCCATGCAGTAGCACAAAGAAGATGCTTCCAGTTCAAAACTGTATCAGGCAAGGCTACAGCATTTGGCTGGTGGCTGGTGCTAATTTCCGACCCTGCCTATGTTACTATGACTGAAATAGAACAACAAATTTTAAAATTTACAATTAAATGTTCATGACAGCCTACTGACAGCTATAGGCCTGCAGTATGTCAGCATATATATGCTAATAGATTATAAAACACACTATTAATCTGCAATGAACATAATGTGCTTTATTTAGATCCTCATTTTTTTTTTTTTTTTAAATAGGGCCTAATGATTTGTGAATATTATGGTATTTGTATTTATGTGGGTTTTTTTCCTTCGTCTTCTACTTCTTCTTCTCTCGGTTGTTTCCTGCTCTGACGGAAACCACCGGAACTTCCTGTAAATGGTCCGAAAGTCCAAACCACCCAAAAAAATGTTTTCACACTAGAAACGAACCGAACCATGGTACAGTTTGACCCGGACCGAGACCACCTCTTTTCGTCGGACCAAATGTCGGCTGTTTGGACCGGACCGTGGTCCGGGGGAGGTTTCACACCTGTAAATTTGTTTCGGATCAAACTGAAAAATCAGAAAGACCGGACCAAGCAAGGTAGGTGTGAAAGGGCCCTTAAAGAAGAAGACAGACTAGTATACAGAGTGGAGGTCCTGTTGAATCCATATGGCCTGGCAATATTGTAGCCGGTTAAGTGAATGTGTAGATGGTACATCATAATGCAGTGTATACGTTCGGTGAACGCCGGGTAGATGTGGTACCCGCCTGGACAGGGGAGCCTGTCCTATGGCAGGGCTGGTCCTGGAGGGCTTACCCGAGACCACCGGCTTGCTCCACACTGGTGGCATACTGAACAAAAAAAAAACAAAAAAAAAAAAGGGGGTTGGACCCAGGCGCAGAGTAAAAAAACACGGGAGACTCCAAAAGGAAAATTCAAACAAAGACGTTAGTGAATAACAAACAGGGAACAAACAAAAGGCCACGAGGGGCAAAACCACAAACACAAAAAGATTCTTAAGAACTGAAAAAAACAGAACAGAACACAGGCAGGGCGGAACACAGACAGGACAGAATACGCGCAGGCGGAACACACACAAGCAGGAGCGCAGGCGGAACACACACAAGCAGGAACGCAGGCAGAAACACAAACAGAAACACAAGGAACCAGCACCCGAGTCAGGCCCAAGAACTTAAATAGACAGGGGTAACAAGACATAGATGAACTCAAAGAACAATCAAACCAGAAAAGGAGGGGATAACAAGACACAGGTGGGAACAATGATAGAATAATTAAAACCAATAATAAAATTAACACCGGGAGGGAACTGAAACACAAAACTGAAGTGCCGCCAAAAGGGGAAAACAAACAGAAAACCATGACACCTGGAGGAATACCTGCATTTAATAGACCGTCATTTGCTCTCAAGTTGGCGTGAAGCTTTTTTGAGAGCACGAGTATGGTCATTGTACCAGGCGGCTAATTTCTTATAGTGGACTTTCCTCTTCTTAAGAGGTTCAATAGTATCCAGGGTTCTGGAAAGTACATAATTTATGTTTTCTGTCAGCTGATCAACTGAGCTAATGCTTGCATTTTTGTATGCGTTTGGGTGGGAGCCAAGAAAATCCCCACAGTGCACAAATGAGCCTGGGAGCTCATTAATAAAGGCATTTGCAGTCCTGGAGGAAAGCTCACGGCTAAGGTAGAATGAAGGATCTGGTGACACATGACAGACTTGTGAAAGTTGGAAAGTAATTAAATAATGGTCTGATAGCACAGGGTTTTTAGGCATAACTGCTATATTTGCTATTTCTGTATCATAAGTTAAGACCAGATCAAGAGTATGGTTATGAGAATGTGTGGACTGATGTATATGTTGATCGAAGCCAATAGGTTCAATGATAGACAGAGGATCTGAGAGGATCACCTTCACTATCCATGTGAATATTGAAGCCCCCTACAATTACTACTTTATCTGAATTAACAACCAGGCTGGAAAGGAAATCAGCAAACTCAAGTAAAAAGCCACTGTATGGCCCTGGTGGCCTGTATACAATTGCAAGGATAAAACGGACTGCTTTTTTGTCTGGAGGGCACCAAACAGACAACCAGTGATTTAGTGATTTCAATCTGCTGTATATTTCATCACCACACCGAGAGGGAATGGGGCCAGAGCAAATAACTGACCCAGACCTCTGTTTCGCCAATTCACACACCGATTTAAAATTATCTTTGGTGATCTCCGATTGCTTTAACCAGGTATCGTTAGCGCCGACATGAATAACAGTTTTAGAAAACTTACATTTAGCCTTCGCCAGCACTTTTAAATTTGCCTCGATGTCGGTCGCTAAATCCACGTTTCTTAAAATAGAGTTGCCAATTACCAGAGTTATTTCAACAGGTTTCACAGCTGGTGTGTTGCTGAGGGGGGAGAACCTGTTTGAAACGTGAATAGGACGTTGGAGCACTGGTGGCTTAAATTTTTGACTACGTTCCCGAACTGTAATCCACACGCCTTGCTGCAAAGGCTCAGCCGGGGTGCTAATGTAGACAGACTAACTGATGCATCCGGAACCAAGGATTCTATAAACTTCTCACTCTCAAATTTCATGTAAGGTATGGATGCGAGTTTCCAATTCAGCAATCTTCTCTGTCAGCCTAGCATTTAACCTACACTTATCACAGGTAAAGCTATCTTTAACGGCAGAGAAAGAGCAACTAAACATATCGCACACAGATCAGGAGACAGCCCGAGAGGGAGAGAGAGGTTGACAAAGAGGGGATACAGTGGGCAGAAAACAGCCATTAGACCTCATAAATTACTTACGTTTTATCTGGCTGATTAGGTAGAATTAGCCGAATAAACACGGTGCTCAGGGATATCAGTCCTCTTCACCTTTTAACTTACTTGTAATATGGGGTTTTGTTTGAACAAAAAGCCCAAAATAATATCAAATATACACTTGAAAGCACAATATAATCCTGTAACAAACTTTTTCAAACACTTGTCCGTGTGTGCACCCACACTGGCCCTTTCTGGAACCCCAGCTCTAAAATATGAAAAGCACCTAATTAACCAAAATTAACAGCTTGTTAAAATTCTGGGATTGCTGTTGAGGTTGGAATGAAAACTAGCATACACAGGGGTCCCCCAGGACCGAGTTTGAGAATCACTGCTATAGACTGCAACATTGACCACTGAGCCATTGAACAGACTCGTGCTGTATTAATTTTGACAGCAAATTTTGATTTAGTTTTAGTCATAGTCTTTTGACTAAAATGCCATTTAGTCTTAGTCATATTTTAGTCTAAATATAGAAAATTCTACAGTCTTTGTTGATAATGAAAACAAGTATCAAGTAGCTCAAGACAAGTGAAATAAACTCCTCAGAAAAAGTTTGGAAATTTGTGTTTGGTCGATCATATCTCTGTTGTCACTGTATTATTAGCATTGTATTTTATATCATTTATATCAAAGCCTGTTCATTTCCCTTTACAATGATGTCCCATTTGTAAGAATCATGCGTTTGTGGGATGAGCAGCACAGCTGATTATGTGGGTGGGGTCCCAAGTGAAATATGCCAAATTTCCCTGCCAATGTCAAACAGTGTATTCTCCTGTTGGTATTGACTCTATTGTTTTGAGTTGTTGAGGGGATTGGATGATTGAACTCTCTATCAGTAACAAGGAACAAACAAGACATATTGGTAATTTTACGCTTTATTCATTGAACAAACAGTCAGGGAGCCTCAGTAGCGGGTGGAAGAACCATACGCAGGCACAACAGCCTGGCACCTCCTCCTCATGCTGGTCACCAGCCTGCTCACACATTGCTGTGGGATGGCATTCCATTCCTCAACCAGGATTCGTCGTAGGTCAGCCAACGTGGTTGAATGGAATGGCCTGCCAACAGCCCAGACCTCAACCCAATTGAACACTTGTGGGATCAGCTCGGGCGTGCTGTATGTGCTAGAGTGACCAACGCAACCACGTTGTCGTTATCAAATTATTTTTTATTACCTTTAAACCCATGAAAAATACGCTTTGGTCAAGCCACCCTTAAATTCTCCATGCCACCCCATAAATAATTCTCCTGATCCGTCTCTGCCAGTCATTGTGAAACTTGGTGATTATGATGATGTCTTGACTTGGTGCTACAATGTAAAATTAGGGATCAGTCAGCCATTACAGACACTACTATACTATAGGCATTACATCACATACGTGATTGCCATATGTATGCAGTCTTGGCCTTTACAATTTTGGGGGCCTTTTGCCAATAGGCAGGAACTGTAAGAGGAAGATAGATTAAAAATTATGTAACTCCTCAATTATGTAAACACCTCACAGCTAGACCAATGAGGGTTTGTAGCTGGAGGGGAAGGCACCGCGTGTTTTTCCCTTGGCTGGTGTGATTCAAAACCGGAGATGTTAGTCATTTTTCCTCTGTTCGTAAGAACAGGGCACAATTACCCTTAACCCTCTGGGGTCGAGAGCTCCGACGGCGGAGCTCGACAAGATGAAATTAACTTTCGTTTCTATTTGGATGATTAACGTCACGTGCTGTTATCATACATACGCAACAAAAACATTGACAGAAACCTTAGAATCGCGACTTTCCAATGCGCCCATTGGCAAATAATATGAATTGTTTTAAAATGTTTAAATTTGATTAATTAGACCATGTATGCTTCGTTAAACTTTCCTCATTACTATGTGAATTTCGCTCAGCAGGAAGTCCGCCCAAATCGCATTCACATGTTAACAACATTATAATTACCCTCCATAGAAGGAGACTAAAGGAGGGGCGATGCGAGATCCATGTGAGAAATGCCAAGTCTGCGAAAGCGGGATAGAATGTCCAAGTGTCGCCTAATTCACTTCTTTTGAGGTGAACATTTCGTTTAATTTTGGAAAATGGTCCGTCCGGAAGCCAACACTGATGAAGAGCGGTGTCATTTCGAACAGCGAACTTTTCCAGCTGAGGATCAACTTCATGCGTAAGTATATTTCTTACGCATGAAGTTGGTAAATATGTGTACTGTATTGCAACGTATCTGTGTGTTTGTAGGAATATCCAGCAATATGCGCGTTTGTAAAATCCCACACTACGAACGATTCGAACTATTGCATCTCAAAATTATAGGCTAGGCTCTCTGCGTCTGGCTGTGTTAAAAGTATCAGGTAGACTGTATGTTTTTCGATCATATTGGTAATAAATAGCCCGTGGCGTGGCTAGGATTCTAAAACTGATGTCCTCGCACAATCGATATTAGCATACTGTAAGTAAATCGGGAAATAGCAATATAATAACCACTTAGCTAAACAGACCTAGTCTACTTCAGATTGATGCATTGTTATTGATGAGTTGCGTGTAGTTGAGCTGGAATATCAATGTTTATTTAGTTTAGCTAATGTTGTTTCGTTGATTGCTTGCATTATTTGTAAATGTGTGCTGTATTACATTCTCTGTGTGTTTGTAGAAATATTCACTAATAATTCTTTGATTGTATATGATGTAACCATGTCACATTTCAAGTTTTGTTTTCATTAGTTAGTGGTTTGCCCATTTTTTGTAAAGCACATATAATTTTCACCTGTTGAAGGGAATGTGCTATATAAATAAAGTTTGATTTGATGTCACATTTCCTAACAATTTTGTTTTTATCATATTTACAGAGATGCTGATCAGGAAACACAGCCTAGTTCACCACTAGCTAAGAGGCCATGCAAGCGTTGCAAGAGTACACCAGTCTCATCTCATCTTCCATGCGTATAGTTTGCTTCAATAAATGTTCTGAAAATCAAAAGATGTCTTTGTTTCTGTCTTCTAAATGGCTCACTGAGTCTTTGTCTTAGTGGTGGGGAGGCATGCGGCCAGGTGTGAATAGCCTACTTAGCTGACAGGTCGCCCTACCCAATGCATATTCATTACAGAAAGGCCATTTTCCCTCCCATTCTCACCTGGTGTTGAAAAATAGTAGTCACAACACTAACCTTTAGCAATTTATTTTATATTTCTCATTGGATTTGCTAAAATATTTAGTCATCTTTTGATACCCAAGACCTTGATGAACACATTTCAGTGACCAAAAGTCTTAGTCACAATTGTTTAGTGTGTTTTATTGCAACATTCCTGTGCATGTTCAAAACTACTGTTTACAGTCTGTGTGTTTTTAGAGCAGTTTACAATCCACACATGATTATGACCTACTTACTGCTGCCATATTATTGCAGCTGAGTTTGTGCTGAAAACAAAGATGTGAAACACTTTGGAATCACTGTATATAAAGTTGATGAAATTTACACAAATGTCAGAGCATCGCACAATCACCAGTGTGCCTCATTTTACCCTTAGACCCCAGAGGGTTAAGACTGGCCTGAAACGGACCAGTAGCATTCTGGTTACTCTCCGTTCGCAAACGGGGCTATGCTGTCATCAGAGATATATCTGATCTGTCGCCGGACCGTCAGTATTCCAATGGGAGAATAAGAATACTCACAAATGAGCGGAACAACACATCAAATATATCCATGACCACAGCAAGTAAGCGTAACAGTTACTAGGTTTTACTCTCGTAATAATCTGACTCCAAATGAAATTAGAATTTAAAATTTGGTTTTAACTATACGTGGAACTTGGAGTGGTTACACTCGACTCTATCTTGTGCCATCATTCCTCAATATATGCTCCCGGGTTTAGCACTATTGTTAAATCTCAGTTCGCTGAAGGCCCCAGAGGGTAGGAGGCGGACCACCATAATACATGCCTTCCTTTGTGCATAGATAGTTATGAGCCCAGGACAGTGTGTATCTATCGGGTTCCTTAAGGCGAATTTGACAAGAACCGGCGTATAACGCCCATGGGTCCTCTTAAGCCAAAACACCAGAACCAATACAACACCAGTCCCGTTAGCAGGCAGATTGTGGTCGCCTATCTAACTTGAGGACCTCACTAAAGACTTTCGCTGTACTAGACCCCTGATCAGTAGGTCCTAGTCATAATTGTCCCCCTGAGTATTTAATCGGAATTTCGGCTGAAAAGAAGATAAAATGGATTAGAGTCATGAAGACCACGCAAGTTAAAAATAAGAAGAATTTATTAACAGGCAGGTAGGTCATTAGCTTCAAATTAACAGTCAATTTAAAATATGGAAGGTTTTTAAAACATAAATACAGAGTAAAAAGTTCTTACCCAGCCTGTTTAGCTACACATGAAATCACAGAGTCTGCGCAGTGTGGGAAGTCGATTGCGATCTTCCCTGTTCAGCTACGCACAGAACACCGAGTAGGCTATGTGTAGTGTGGGAAGTCGATTACGATCTTCCATGTCTAGCTACACACAGAGCACAGAGTCTGTGCAGTGTGGGAAGTCGATTACGATCTTCCCAGATTGCTTTGTCTCCCTTCCTTTTAAGCCAAATCCCGCGTTTGATCTAGGCGGAATTGCCATAAATTAACCCGGTCGAATAATAAAATCTGGAATTTAGGGCCCCACCGTTTGGGGGCTGTTGTCAAAACAATTAGTGGGGAAATTGGGAAAAGGAGATGATTACCAGAGAGGACATTCCATTGGGATAGTTTTTTTCCTGAGTTTCTGAAACTATGTTTTATCAAATTCTATTTGGTATGAAACATATTTCATTCAATTTCTTGAATTTCCCTGAATACGTCCATACCAAACATGTCAAGGGGATGTAATATTATGGTGCAGTTGTCATGAAAATACCCTTTTGTTGAACCATTTTACATGCAATCCTTGTTATTACTACATAAGGTATAATACAGTAATATAATGAAAACACGTGCATGGTTTGTAAGGTTTTCCAGGGTTTTTGAATATGATAAACAGACGGTTTAGAGTCCAGATCCAGAAAAGAAATAAAATGTGTAATGGCAGAGGGGCCCACCTAAGGGCACTGTGGTACTGTTAAGAGCAGTTGCCCCACCATTTTGCCAGAGGCCTGATGATCTTTTCACCCTTTATGGCCTCAACACACACACACACCCACAACCCTAGACAAAGAGACTAGTTCCCCATCTTAGCCGTGTCCAGATGGCAACATTCCAGAGAGCCAACGGCTTGCTCACACAACCATAAACAACCAGTCCAGTTCCCCTTATCTCAGTCTTGTCCAGAGGGTAACAGTCCAGAGAGCCAAAATGGCCTGCTCATCCAGAGGAAGTCCGAGTAACCTATTGTTTTATCACAAGGCTCTCGGATCCGTGCAGGCTCGTTCAAATGCCAGCCTTTTCTGGGTCCCAGTTTGACTCCCCTCTTACAATTACTTGTCCCATCAATCTTAAACATAGCAGGCCATGTCCTTGTGTCAGCCATTGGATGAACAATCATAAAGACACATCTGAAAAAATATGGCTGCCATCAGGCAATCAGTTTGCAGTAGGCATGTCAAAGGTTTAGCAATGTCTGATCCTCATGAAAATTGTATATGTTGACCTCTAAGCTAGGTACAGCTATGTTCATTTTTGGGACAGAGACTGAAAATGTTTGTACACTTCATCATGTGTCCTTACAACTTTAAAATTCATAATTGCTGCCTGCTGCTTGGAGCAATTTCACTTTATAACACTTCCGCTTCTCACTAGACGGACTGATATTGTCCGTCTAATGAATGTGTCGCCCTTCATTTTTCGATTAGTTATTTCATTTTAAATGTCTAATGTTAGAAAGAAAGACCTATTTTTTTTTAGCGCAAGTCCACATAGTACGGTTTCCGTTATTTTCTTCTTCGATGTCGATTCGTGGCAAAATTGAAAAGAAGCGAAGCAAAACATGCCCCCGTTAAACTTAGCTTGAAAGCACATTTTTATAGTTTTCCACGCAATGCAACTTTGTGCTAGACATGGCTGGATGTAATCAGACACCCCAGCATAACAGCCGAAGAAGTTCACAAATGAGGACTAAGGATATGCAGCGACCACTTTGAAGCCACCGACTACCAAGGCGACCTTCTGAAGCCTGGAGCTGTACCCACCGTTGGTCGAACCGCCTGAGGTAGGTACTAAGCGGGCTGGCTAACGCTATCACGTCTGTCTGTGATACATAGGATGTCTACCACCTTTTGCCTACGACCAACCTAATGTTATTGTCTGCAGGTATGCCCACATCAGAAGTCGCGCAATGATATGCGTCCTCGAGTTTGACACTAAACTGCATGGTTCTACTCCCTGCATTTGTAAAGGAAAACAACAGAACAGCGTAAAATATTAACATAATGAAATACCTAATTGAAAAATGAAGGGCGACACATTCATTAGAAGGACAATATCAGTCATGAGAAGCAGAAATGTTATAAAGTGAAATTCCCCTTTAATTGCCGCTTGCATAATATTTGCATTTGTTTTAGTAATTTGATTGATTAAGCTTAATTCTTAAGCTTATGGAGTTTTTTTTAGATTTATATGCAGCTTTTTATTTTGATTACCTGGAGGAGCCTCCACTAGTAAATATATCCATATATCCATCCATTATCTATCCCCGTTTATCCTGGTCAGGGTCATGGCCGGTGCTGGAGTCTCAGAGTGCATTGGGCGAGAATACACCCTGGACAGGTCGCCAATCAATTGCACATATATATGTGTGTGTATATATATATATATATATATATATATATATATATATATATATATATATATATATACATATATATATATTAGGGCTGTACCGATTACATATTAATCGACCCGATTATTCAACTAATGCTTTAATCGGCAACTAATTTTAAATAAAAAATAATCACCAACTAATTTTAAATGAATAAATAATTTTTTTAATGTGATTTTTTACATTTTAAATGCGCAGAGCAGTTGTTGTTTTTCGAAAACAGCAGGTTGTGCAAAGGTCATTAACATCCGGGTCACAAGGTCGCGAGACGCGAGCATATTTGGCAGCAGTCACAAAAATGGAGGGATACCAACCCCTCAAGGGGAATTTACATGAACATTTTGGTTATAAATTAGATGCAGATGGAAGACTGATCATAAAAAAACAAAGTGTATTGTCTGCATTGCAAACAGAGCATTGCATACCAGGGTAGTGTGAGTAGTTTAAAGTATCATATGCAAGCAAAGCATGCATTTGTAGCTAGTGAGCTAAATGAAAATCGTGATGGGAAAACCTCCACACACCCTGTCACAACTGACTCAGCTACCTCGGCAGCGCATAACATTAAGCAAACTACTCTAGGTTTCAAGTCAACAACACTAAGTGCATCAAAAAGAAAAGCACTTACCAACACAATTTCAACCTGGATTGCATCAAGTGGTCGGCCATTTAACATGGTCGAGGACAGGGGGTTAGAAGCAGTCCTACAGCTTGCATTGGATTCCAAGGAATATCGACTTCCAGCACGATCGATGGTGACAACGAACATAAAGCAGCTGTTTGAGGAGGGGAAAACTAAGCTGGAACAAGAGCTAAGTAAAGCTAACTTTGTCAGTCTGACAGGGGACTTTTGGACCTCAATATCAAATAACAGTTATCTGGGAGTCACAGTGCATTGGATTGATGATGGATGGATTTTTCGTAGTGCCACTCTGCAAGTAAAACATGTCACTGAACGCCACACAGTGAACCAGTGTGCAATTGAATACCGAGATGTCATTGAAGAATTGAATTTGAATGGCAAAATTGAGGCTGTATGCACGGACAATGCAAGGAATATTGCTCTGGGCATGAGCAAAACGGACTTTGACAGTGTGTTTTGTGCAGCACACCCACTCCAGTTGAGCATTAAGAAAGATTTGGAGACTGCGTCAATTGAAAGGTTGCTGAGTCGCTGTCGTAAAATTGTTTGCCACTTTAAGCACAGCTCTGTTAGCAAGAACGAGCTATGTTCAAAAGTAGAGGAACTTGGACTCCCTGACAAATGTTTGGAACAAGATATCCCCACGCGATGGAATAGTACCCACAACATCATCAGCAGTCTACTTGAAGTGAAAGACGCTGTCAACAGCATCATTGAAACAAAACCGACACTGAGGGCTCTCTCTGCGGTCGAATGGGAGCAGCTAGCCAAACTGAAAATTGCACTGAAAGCATGCTTGGATGTTACAGATTTGCTCGGTGGAAGCAAGTATGTCACTGGCAGTGTTGTCATTCCAGCTGTATCTCACTTGCGGGCGCAGATGACAATTTCCGAAAAAGGACAACTGGTCATGGATCAAGAAATACGAGGTGGCCACTGCTCTCAACCCTCGCTTTAAGACACTTCAATGCATTGCCACAGAGAGACGTGAAGGTGTCTGGGATGAAATTCCCAAGATGGGACGAGCCCCCTGGATAGCTCCAGTCTTTCAGAAGAAAAGAAAACTTTGTTTCCATTCCGATAACACCTTAGTGGATTCAGAGCAGCCCAGGCTAACACTTGCAGGGGAACTGGCAGTCTACAAATCACTGGCTGAGCTGGCTGATGATTTTGCAAACCCCCTCAAATGGTGGTAGATCCACTAGTTGCAACTGCCACAGCTTGCAAAGCTTGCCATGCGACTGCTTTGCGTCCCAGCCACCTCTGTACCATGTGAGAGGGTATTCAGCACGGCAGGACTGGTTGTGAATAAACTGCGGTCTCCGCTCAACCCGGAGAATGTCAACATCCTCCTTTGCTTACAGAACTGGCTTCTGAGGGACATGAAACTATAATTCCAGGTAAGAATTTTCTATTTAATTTATTTGGCTTAATTGTTATGATAAACTACAGGCCAATTATTTTTTGTTCATTATTGATCATTAGGTGGCAGTGCAAGTATAGTGATTGAGAAGCTTTTGAAAAACTGGGCAGCACAAAACTATGCGATGGTTGTTCTAGTGCTACAGTAGCTATATGTTATTGGAAACATTAGTGGCTGCAGTGATGTTGTTAGACAAACTTACTATAGTCCGCTTGAATAGTTTCTATTCTAATAGTTTTAATACTGTTCTCTTATCTACTTTCAGGGTTCACGAGTGAGAGAGAGAGCATGAGAAATCTACAGATGGAGAGATAAGCTTACGTCGGATTCCGAGGGATTCAAATGGACATTTACGTCGGACTCGGAGGATTGAGGGAGAGTGCTCTGTGGAGAAAAATATATTCCTGTTGGAATGTTACTAAGGGATAAAATATATATTTTGTCAAAGAAGCTTCAATGAAAAAATTTCGATTAACAAAATCTGTGTTATTGATTACGCTGAAGTTTTCATTGCAAAGAAAGGAGATTGCTGAAACAAGATGTCATTGGAACATAAAAATTCATTGGAATGTACGGGTTTAAAATTTACAGATTAATCGACTGGTTAATCCAACTAATGGAAAAAAATTAACCAACTAATTTTTTTAATCAGTCGACAGCCCTAATATATATATATATATATATATATATATATATATATATATATATAAGACAGATAACAAATTAAAGGAAAAACCAACATAAAGTGTCTTAGTAAGTTGTTGGTCCACCACGTGCCACCTGAACTGCTTCAATGCACCTTGGCATAGATTCTACAAGTCTCTGGAACTCTACTGGAGGGATGGAACACAATTCTTCCAAAAGATATTCCCTCATTTGGTGTTTTGTTAATGGTGGTGGAGAGCAGTGTCTAACATGTCAGGAAAAAAGCTCCCATAAGTATAAAAATGGGTTGAGATCTGGTGACTGTGAAGGCCATAGTATATGATTCACTTCATTTTCATACTCATCAAACCATTCAGTGACTTCTCGTGCCCTGTGGATGGGGCTTTGTCTTCCTGGAAGAGACCACTCCCTTCAGGACGGAAATGTTTCATCATGGGATTAAGGTGATCACTCAGAATAACTTGATTATTGATTTGCAGTGACCCTTCTCTCTAAGGGGACAAGTGGACCCAAGCCATGCCAAGAAAAAGCCAACCATGGCATAATAGAGCCACCGGACCCTCACTGTAGGGGTCATGTGCATTTGTCTTCGTAATAAAGGGTTTATGCACTGCAACCCTAGTATATGTAGTTGTCATCAGACTGTTATTGCTGACACAGTTTGACCATGTCCTGCATTGACATTCTCAGCCACTTGAGGAAGAGTTGTTTTTCTGTATGAATACATATTGCACTAATTCACGAGCATCCACGGTCATTGAATCTGCACTTTCGACCCTATTTACTGATGCCTTTCCCACTGATCTAAATGCCGATGCCACTTCAGTCATTGACCCTATTGATACACTAACCAGTTGAGCAGTCTTTGTGACTGAAGCTCCTGCCATCCATGTCCCAATAATGAACCCTCTCTCAAAGTCACTTACATCGTTTCCTCTTGCAGTCCAAAATCAAGGTCAACTGGGCCCACTCAGCATTATTATACATGCCACAGAGCATGATAGGATATGAATTGTTTAACCCTGTAGCGCCATTTGTACCACACGTGATACATGAGTTTCTGAGACTTATAGGTCTTCAACATGATCAATACTTTCCTGAAAAACCTGTTGTATACAATCTTACAATCTACATATGTTCTGCCCACTGGTGGATTATCTGTGCACTGCAGGCAGTAGAGGGTCTTTCAGTTGTAATACCCAAAATGGCTGCCTCCATGTAGGGAGCGGCATGTGTTTTGCAGGGAAATCTTTTCTAATTTTGAAAAAGTTACAGTAAGAATGACATTTATCTTGTTACTAATATTTCAATATGAATATTCACTGTACTGAAAAAATGTATAATAACTTCATATTTCGTACGTTATTTTATAGTAAAATCGTGTGTATTAAATATGATGCAGCAGGTATATAAGGTAATTTATCTGTAAACCTCTCAATCGTCATTGTATTGCATTTCACGATGCAGTATGCATTATGCCTACCACAATGTAAAATACACTATTTTCATTATTTAATTAAAGATTGAAATGAAGATATATTTGGAGTGGAAATTGAAATATTTTAATGTATTTTTATATGCAACCAACACAATCACGATAATCAGTTATGTTGCAATGAATCACTTTCTAATAATTGTCTTTTTCTCATTGATTTTCACTAAAACAATGCCCTGGCTATCATAATCTGTCTGTTATATTGACCAATTCAGAGAAGAAATTCTGAATACACAATAAAAAAAATGAATGTGTGTATTTTCATATGGCAAAACGGTACAATGTTTACGATGTATTGAGCATGCTTATGGATGGCAATTCAAGTGACATGGAGCAGTTAGGGGAAGATGAGGATGATGAGGAGGAATGGACTCCTAATACAGGGAGTATTGAGGGAAGCTCAGATAGTAGTGATGAGGAAGACTTGCAAAGTGTTGAGGAAGATGAAAGTGTCGTGCAGATGAGGGGGCAAATGAAAAGGAAAGCGTATAGGTGGAGAAAAGTACAGTTTGAACCTCCAGTTGTTGAATTTGATGAATGTGTTCAGGAAGCCTCAGAAGACAGGTCAGACTGGACACCATACATGTATTTCAAACAGTTTGTTACTGATGAAATGCTACAGACAACTGCAGAACAAACAAACTTGTACAGTGTACAGGAACAGGGAAAGTCAGTAAACACAACTGCCAAGGAAATGAAACAGGTTCTTCATGCACATGGGTTTAGTACAGATGCCCAATGTACGAGCCTATTGGGAGATGGAGACAAGGCACTCCACAGTTGGTGATGTGATGTCTCGAGAGTGATTCCTGAAATTGCTGCCACTGATTCACTTTCAGGACAACCTCAATGTATCTGATGATGCAAAGAAAGATAAGTTGTGGAAACTCAGGCCATGGTTACAAAAACTATGAGAACAATTTCTTCGCATACCTCCTGAAGAATGCCATGCAGTTGATGAAATTATGGTGCCATTCAAGGGAAGATATCATCTACGGGTCTACATGCCAGCAAAACCTCACAAATGGGGTTTCAAGATGTGGGGACGTGCTGGGCTAAGTGGCTTTCTTTATGATTTTGATGTTTGTCAAGGTGCAGAAAACCCAGACAAAGGGTCTGGGTCATTGGATTTTAGAGTAAACCAGGAAAACAACATCATTGTAAGATGGTGTGACAACAAAGCTGTGAACCTACTTTCTTCTTTTGTTGGCATCGAACCAGTGGGAAATGTGAAACATTGGCATCGAAAATCCAAAACACACATAATGGTTCCCAGACCAGCCATTGTTGAATCATACAACAAATTCATGGGAGGTGTTGACCTCCTTGATATGCGGTCTGCACTTTACAAGTTCAGCTTCAAATCCTGAAGATGGTATTTGTACATGTGGTAGAAGACTGTCACAGTGGCAGTCATCAATGCATGGAACCTCTACAGAAGAGACAAGAAAAAACTAATGGCCCTGCGAAGGCTTCGGGCTTCTGTTGGCACTTCTCTCACAAGCACAGGAAAGGCCAAAATCAAGTGTGGCAGACCACTATCCTCTCCTGTACCGGAAGCAGCACCCTCCCCCCAAGTATGGAGTAATGGAGTTGTTCCTTAGTTGCTTAAATTAGGAATAGTGTAACTGGCTAGCCAAGTTGTTCAGCTACCCAGGAGCTAGTTGTATATCATTTGTGTTTCTGTATATGTGTTTCGTGTGTGTTACGTTCCACGTCGTTGTGTGTGGTTTTTCCCCCTGTAATGCTGCAGGAGGCCATTCACCATTCCATTCGCTGTCCCCGCTGTCAATCATCATTATTCTGGTCCCACCTCCACTATTCACATCCCTCCTCTGGAAGATAAAATCTGTGTGGCTGCTGCTGCTCGCAGTCTCTCTCATTCATCTCTCTCCATTTTCGCTGTGTGTGTGCACGTGTAGAGATCCAGAGACCTGTGTGGGTGGTCGTTCCCCTGCTTGTGTGGATGTGTGGTTGTCTGTGTGTGGTTCAGGCCCTGGGGCAGGTAAGACAGAGGCCTCTACACTGGTGCTACATGCAGAAGGAACTTTTGTATAGACACATTAGGTAAGAGGTGGCTGCCAACCTATATTTTTGGTCAAAGCAGTTAGATAGGCAGTCTTTTGTTGTACTTAGTTAGTTAATCTGCCTATTTTTGTTCTAGCTCTGTTTGGTTTTGTTTATTTCATTTCTTTGGCAACATCCATGTACCTTGGCCTTGTGAACTAGTGGTGTCTTTGTTTTGTGTAAATATTTGGAAAAATGTAAATAGTACCTCCCTTGCACTCTTTTATAATATAACACCTTTAATAGCACCTTCAATCTTGTCTGTCTTGATTATTTACACTAAACGCTCCCAACACCTTTTCACCCGGTCATTTTATTTAACAATAAATATATTACGTACGCCCTCCTACCCCTAGACGCCTGAGAGTCGTAACAGTGTTTGGGAATACCAAGCGAGCCACAGATTGACTAGCTAGACAATGTGTGATGTATGTGAGGCAATGTGTGAGATTTTGTGAGTGTGATTTGAATACTGAGCCCAGGGCTGTATAAAAGGGGTAGCCAGCTTGTGTTATACAGTCAGTCTTGTTTTGTGTTATATCTTCTGAACGTTTCACTGAATAAAAGAGAAATGAGTTGTGATCAAGATCCACCTAGCTTGTGGTTAAACATAAATGAGAGCTAATCATTCTCAAACTCTGTGGGCCTCAACACGGTGTTATATAATCTGCATTCTCTGGCCATTTTTTTAAATGTAAAAAAATTATGTAAATAATTAATTCCATAATTAGAATATTGTCCTAAATCACATACTGAATGAAAGGACATAACCTCATGAACAAGATAAAATGAGAATTGTGTCAATACTGAAAAAAACATATTTGTTGAGAGGATTTGAGAATTCAGCTTTTACACCCATTGTTCGATCTTGAAAAATAATAGTTAAGAATCATCTTCTCATGAAGCATACTTGATACTGACGTGATCCTTGGCAGGCATCCTCTGGCAAGTATACTCTAGTTTTAACCAAATTTTCAAAGGAAAAGTTGCTCCCTGTAAGAACATGGCTGCCATTAGACACTGAATACACATTGTCAGAAGTGTTTTCTTATGAGCTGAATCACATGACATAAACTTGGAATTCGTCGTTTATTCCAAAGTGTGCCTGGAAGACAATACACTTACTCTTGGGTAACTTACTCAACTGGGTGTTGAACGAATTATAGTTTTACAGAATAGGCAATATCTGTCTGGATTATCCAGACCCTGAATAGTCTTGTCAGCATTTTTGTTTTCTTGCCAGAAAAAGAAAACGATAATGCAGGCACAGCAATTCGGGGTCTGGATCCAGGCTGACAATGTCCAGTGTTGTCTCCAATATTGTTTCGTCAAGGCTAACATAACGTCATATCATTCACAGTGTCTCAGTTTCAGTTACTTGACATTACTGCCATGGATGAGGATCCCAGGGGACAGCGACAGTGGGACAACTTTGGGAAAACATCAAATTCCCCTTGCCCAATGTCTAGTTGTATTGGTGTCCCTCCCAAAAAATCCTGTTCACTGCTCGTTTCTCTGTTTGGATTGGAGAGTGAGAGGAGCTCTTCCACACTACACATAGATGTTTTAATAATAAATAGCAATGTCCAAGTATAGGTGGGAAGGTATAGCTTGTCTCGATCTCCACTCCAAAACCTAGCTGGCAATTTGTAAGATTCCACACTGATTATTGACCGTATCTTCTTTTATTTCACTTGGTAGAAGTTTGTAGATATAGGCCCCTTCTCTACCTCTTCCTTTTCTTCTGTATTATTTTTGCCTAGTGTTTTTCTCTTTCTCTTCTCATTAACCTGGCATAGCCTTTACCTGATCACCCTCAAAAGATGGTAACCAGTCCCCGTTGCCATACCAACCGTCCACACTTCTCGCTGTAGTTGTTTGCTGTGGACCTGTAACTGCAATGAGAGACCTGTTAGGCAGAGACTCTTAGGACTCTTGTTCTTCCTCAATGAAATGCCAGATGCCAGAGTAACACGATTTTTTAAAAGTACAATTTGGTCATTCCAATTACAGTCTTTCCTTTTAGTAGCTATAGCTATCACCAGCACAAAATAGAGAAGCTAGCTATATTGGCTAAATCATATTTGGATTATTTAGGTGTTGGCTAAATTCCAGGTTTCAAACCAGGCTGAAGTTGCATGGTGGCTTATGAGCAGCTCTTTATTTCCAAACCACCTTTAAATTTTTATTGTTTTCTTATTTTCAGCTGCTTGCTTGCAGTTTTGCAGGCTGATTCAGAAGTTTCTAAAGGCTTAAATTGTCTTGGGTTATACATTATGCACAATATCTCAATCAATAAATACAGTATTCGTATGCACATCTCTTAAAAAAGTTCTGCATTATGGTCAACACTTATGCAGTCAATAGCAAAATCAGATTATTTTTGTATTGAGTGTTGTCAGTGATCACATTTAAATTTATTTGATTTCAGGGATTTATGTCATTGCAATGCTCTAAATCTTGCAGTCGCACAGCACCAGCAGAAACCCTGAAGCCTTTATAATTATAACCTAATAATAGCATGTAATATAAAGTACTAATTTGACTGACTAGGCTAGTCAGTCAGTTTTTACTAATCAAAACTGCAAACTGCAAAATTGACCTGTTAATGAGAAACCCAAGATCTAATTACATTATCTGTTTATAAACATCTTTTCAGTAGGTCACATAGTAACTAAAACATATATTTGAACACTAATGCATGTCATTACACAATTAGGTACCTAATAATAATGGGTATCAACATCCATACAATTTCTCACAGCTTGATCCAAGTAAGGGTCACGGTTAGCAACAAGGCAAGCAGAGCATTCCAGATGCCCCACTCTCCACTGACTTCCTCCAGCTCATCCTGGGCAATCTCAGGCCAGGTGAGACATATAATCCCTCTAGTGTGTCTTAGGTCTGCCCCTGGGTCTCCTCCCAGTTGGATGTCCCCAAATTACCTCCAAAGGGAGGCACACAGGGGGCCCCCTTTTGGCAAAGCTCTTGATTTGGCAGCTGCTTCTTAACCGCTAACCTGCAATACAATGCCCAAATCACTGCGGCTGCTGCACCTACAGTGCCTTCGGAAAGTATTCAGACCCCTTCACTCTTTCCACATTTTGTTACATTACAGCCTTATTCTAAAATTGATTAAATTCATTTTTATTTTCATCAATCTACACACAATACCCCATAATGACAAAGCAAAAACAGGTTTTTAGAAATGTTTGCAAATTTATTAAAAATAAAAAAACACATTTACATAAATATTCAGACCATTTGCTATGACTGTTACGACCCTTCTAGGGGTTAAGAGCGCAATTTTTACAATGACGTTTGGCACCAGGAGAAATGTAACTACATATAAGCTTTCTTGCGAGAACAATTAAGACACACAAGGCGGACTACAGGGAAAGGGATTTTACTGAGGGTGGTAGGGTTATTTACAAGGGATTACACACAGGTCCGTACATAAAACACGCCAAGACACACCACCGAGACCAGTAAAAAAAAGGAGTGGCGCCGAAAATAACAAACAAAAATACCCTAACTACTAATTTGCAATATAACTCCCACCAAATAATACAGAAAACAAAAACCCGTCTAATTAACCTAACTTCGACCAGCAGTCATAAATACAGGGGGCGACACCACCACTAAACTAATGTGTTTAGACAGAGCCCGTACCCTACGTGTCAACACGTGTATAGGGGCCCCCGGAACTTACCTACACTGGTCTCGAAAGTAAAACAGGGAGGACGAAAACTAAGCCAACACACAACTCTCTCACTTAACACACACAATGGCATTTGCCAGCACATACAGCAGAAATGGGGAAACGGAAGGATCCTGCAGGAACGAAATGGTGATATTTAAATTCAGAGCTGGGGCGTGATTGGAGGGGACATGATTGCAGGAGGGAGCTGATTGGCGGATGGGGCGGGATGAGTGGGAGAATTCTGATAGTTGACAGCGGAGATGACCAATGGGAAGCGAAGGGCGGCACACGGACTCCTGCGGAAATGAGCAACAGAGAGAGAGAGAGAGAGAAGAACGCAAGAGGGGAGAAAACCGTACGCCCGCATCTCACACGCGAACGTAACAATGACACTCAAAATTGAGTTCAGGTGTATCCCGTTTCCATTAATCATCCTTGAGATGTTTCTACAACTTGATTGGAGTCCACCTGTGGTAAATTCAATTGATAGGAGATGATTGGGGAAGGCACACACCTGTCTATATAAGGTCCCATAGTTGACAGTGCATGTCAGAGCAAAATCCAAACCATGAAGTTGAAGGAATTGTCCGTAGCCCTCTGAGACAGGATTGTGTTGAGGTACAGATCTGGGGAAGGGTACGAAAGAATTTCTGCAGCATTGAAGGTCCCGAATAACACAGTGGCCTCCATCATTCTTCGATGAAAGAAGTTTGGAACCACCAGGACTCGTCCTAGAGCTGGCCGCCTGGCCAAACTGAGCAATCAGGGAAGAAGGGCCAAGAACCCAATAGCCACTCTGACTGAGCGCCAGAGTTCCTCTGTGGAGATGGGAGAACCTTCCAGAAGTACAACCATCTCTGCAGCACTCCACCAATCAGGCCTTTATGGTTGATTGGCCAGACAAAAGCCACTCCTCAGTAAAAGGCACATGACAGCCCACTTGAAGTTTGCCAAAAGGCACCTAAGGACTCTCAGACTATGAGAAACAAGATTCTCTGGTCTGATGAAACAAAGATTGAACTCTTTGGCCACAATGCCAAGCGTCACATCTGGAGGAAACCAAGCACCACTCATCACCTGGCCAATACCATTCCTACTGTAAAGCATGGTGGTAGCAGCAGCATCATGCTATGGGGATGTTTTTCAGCCGCAGGAACTTGGAGACTAGTCAGGTTTGAGGGAAAGATGAATGGAGAAAAGTATAGAGATCCTTGATGAAAACCTGTGCCAGAGCGCTCAGGACCTCAGACTGGAGCGAAGGTTCACCTTCCAACAGGACAACACCCTAAGCACACAGCCAAGACAACGCAGGAGTGGCTTTGGGACAAGTCTGTGAATGTCCTTGAGTGGCCCAGCCAGAGTATGGACTTGAACCCAAACAAACCACTCTGGAGAGACCTGAAAATTGCTATGCAGCAACGGTACTCCAACCTGACAGAGCTTGAGAGGATCTGCAGAGAAGAATGGGAGAAATACCCCAAATACCCCAAATACAGGTGTGCCAAGCTTGTAGTGTCATACCCAAGGAGACTCAATCGCTGCCAAAGGTGCCTCAACAAAGTACTGAGTAAAGGGTGTGAATACTTATGTAAATGTGATATTTCATTTTTCTATTTGTAATAAATTTGCAAAAAATTCAAAACATGCTTTCACTTTGTCATTGTGGTGTATTGTGTGTAGATTGATTAGAATAAAAATTAATTTAATCAATTTTATAATAAGGCTGTAACGTAACAAAATGTGGAAAAAGTTAATGAATACTTTCCGAAGGCACTGTGCATGGCGGTCAATCTCCTGATCCCTGTTACCTTCACTTGTGAATAAGACCTCCTGATAGTTGAACTCCATGTGAGAGGGGACAGTTGAAGGGGAGAAGCCATCTCTTCCCAGGAGATGACTATGGCCACAGACTTGGAGGTGCTGATCCTCATTCCATCCGTGTCATCCTTGACAGCAAACTGTTCTAGTATACATTGAACATCACAGTACAATGAAGCCAAAAGGAGAGATGTCACCCCTGTGTCTCCAATGCGGACAAACTACAGACCTTGTCTGCTCCAGGAGATCCTGTCCATGAATACCAGGAACAGAAGGGGAGCTTGACTTAATGTCAAGAATGCAAACACAGCTCTCATTTAAGTGTACAGAGACTGAATGGCTCATAGTAGAGACCACGGCACCCCATACTCCCGCAGAACCTCCGGCAAAATACCACCAAGGAACACAGTCATAGACCTTCTCCAAATCCACAGAACACATGTAGACTGGAATCAGGTTAAATTGGGGGTGGAGGCAGGTGGACGGCGTCCACCCACCTTTGGTAAATGAATAATTAATTTTGACCGGCAGTTTTACAAATAACTATGGCAATCCAGTCCATTTTTCGTATGCTCCAGTCCATGTGTTCCCTCTAGCCAGTTACTTGCTCAACCAAATCAAAAATCCAAAGAAAAAAACACAGGAGGAACAGTCGTTTATATAGACAGGCACAGAAAGAAAAATATTTTTGATTGTCTTGATTGTGTGGATGCAGACATGGTAGGTAATTTCATTTACATGTAATTTAATCTATGCAACATTTTAAAGAGAGATGAATAAATAGCCCCCACGAACGCCGGCTATTATTAACGGCAACTTCGATTGCTTGAGCAAAATCAGCAGGTTTCTGGTCAGCAGCTAAGATAGGATTAAATATTTCCGACATACATAACGTTTTTCAGCGGCGACTGGGGAGCTGAAAATTGGTGGTGCGCAAAACTTTCCTTTAAACTAATCATTGATCTCAACCTGTTTTCATTAGTAATTTTTCCTCTATTATCAAGCGTGCCAATGATCGGACTAATCTTGGCAAGTAGCCTAACACACAGCATCTTCATACCGTGTTAGGGGGATTAAATCATAAATTCAATTTATCCATTAAAAATCTATTTTAATCACCAAGTAGTCTAGACAAGCAAACAAGATACACCAGTCTGTTATCTACCGTGTTAGATTTCAGAATAACCAGCAAAAACAAAACTTGCACTTCAATTTTGTTTACAATCTATGCATTGCAGATATTTGCTATGAATTTGAGTGCGGAGAAAGAAGTGCATGTAGCTATCCACAAATAATGTTGATTAAAAATGTGTACAATTTCGTACTGCAAATGAAAATTAATGTAGGCTATAAGGCCTAGGCTACTCGCTAAAACTGCCTATTTGGGGAGAGCTGGCTGTATATGATAGTATTGCTATTGAGTAGCATATTTTGTGGATTAATTGAATTGAGACTCGAGGAAAATCCGGGGGAAGATTCCGCCACTGTTCAGTGATTAAAACTGATTTTTCTAAATTGCATTTATCATTTAATCTCCCTAACACAATAGGAAGAAGCTGTGTGTCCCTTTCCAATTGCTTAGTCAGATCGTTTGCATGCTTGTTAATCACTGAAAATTAATTAAAACAGTTTGAGATCATTAGTTTAAAGGAAAGTTCTGCGCATCACCAATTTTCAGCTCACCAGTCGCCGCTGGTTTTATTTTGTTTCAATTCGACAGTTTAAGAAAGATGGATAAAGGAGGAAGAAAGGGAGGACAAAAGAGGAGGATGACCGATTATTTTCGTGGGTAAAAAAATTATCAGCATTAATGACACTCAATAAACTTGAAATATGTAAAAGCTTGCATCAATAGTATACATTCTTTTTAAAACATTGTTTTCCTTAATTACAATTATGTGCACAATACATTAAAGATACAACTATTTTCAGCTGAGACATTCATTGGTTTGTACCTTTTTTCACCCACCTCCCAAATCCCAATTTAAGCCCTGACTGGAATATATCGATGTCATTCACAAAACTACTCACGTATCTATCAGGTGCCATTTCACAATTTTTCAATTCAAATAGCTTTATTGGCATGACAAAATTGTAGTCAATAAAAAAACCTTATAACACGTATTACACTGCCATATCATTTCATCAAGGAAGACAAGGGTCCTCTCACTGCGGGTCTCCAGCTACGGGTGCCAAGTCCACAGTCAACCCTTTACACTTTCTGAGCTCCAAGGTCTGAGATTATGTTTCCCACTTCTATTAACTACACAAAAGTTTATTGACTGTCATGTGGAAGTGTGCTATCATATACCTCCAGCAGGATTACAAGATTACAAATGCTGGTAGATTATATGATGCAGCAGGCCATATGTGGAGAGGCCCAACACCCAACCAGTACACACACATCCTGGACTTGATATTCAATGTCTACGGATAGATGTTACATAATGAGTATTGTACCTTATCAGATCTGTGTTTAGTAGTTGTGCTAATGACCTTCAGTGTGCACTTATTTGGATAAAAGCGACTGTCAAATAAATGTAATGTAATGTCAATGCCCATCGGACATCATGGAAGCATAAAAACACCATCATTATGCAATAGGAATATGGCATTTTACAGGCAGTAAATATATTTGCAGTTTTGGGCTGTTATTCTTGCATCTGTGGGGCTTTGAAATTAACTGTAGGAGCGCAGTTCTGTGGATGTTTTGTGCATGCGGGGGGGGGGGGGGGGGGGGGCTGCCCCTGCCCCTGCCCCTGCCCCTTGATGACTAAATACTCCTCTCAAATACCCCAGACATGTTCAATATGTTGAGTCACCAACGTGTTACATGTTACAATGTTACAATCCTGTACTTTTCATAAGAGAACTCTTACCGTCTACGTTTATTATAATAAAAAATAAAACTTATACTTACTTATATTTACAACAAGCCAATTATTGGAAATTGGGAAGTTTTCCATTTCTTTCCAGAAATAAATGTTCATATTCATTCTTTCAAACTTGGTGAAATACATAGTGATTTAACACAACAATTTAGTCCTCCTGAATGCAGCTGTACAGTATATTAAATAATATTTATGTTCAGTGTTGGATTTGGTGGTATGTGCTAAGTATGTGTACACACCATTATGTTTACATCTGTATGGTACATAGAAAAGCAGGGAAATTCAAGTAAGTGTGCCACAGCACCATGATTAGAAAGCACAATTAATCCAAAATTGGCCATAATGTCACCTGAGGAGGGAGGGATGGTAGATTGTGCTCATGTCAAGAGGCGTGACTGGTCAAACACTTCAGCATGAAAGTGTACTCCAACAACACAATGGCTACACAGCTCAGATGGTGAACTAGATATAGAAAAGAAGCAGTGCACATTGGCTGCTTTCATTTCACAAAATATTTTTTTTGAGTCAAGAAGATAGGGAGAAAAGAAAATAATGATGATAAGAAAAAATGAGATAATTTATGCTCACCTGCTAAGGTAATTATTTACTATACTGTGACCACTCAAGTAAATACACTACATGGTCAAAAGTATGTAGACACCTGACATCCAACTTTTCATCCAAAATTATGGTGAGTAATATGAAGTCGGACCACCCTTTGCTGTTATAACATCCTCCACTCTTCTGGGAAGGCTTTATACTAGATGTTGGAATATCGCTTCAGGGATTTGCTTCCATTCAGCCAGAAGAGCATTAGTGAGGTTGGGCACTGATTGGACGATTAGGCCTGCCTCGTAGTTGGCTTTCTAACTGACCCCAAAGTTGTTGGATAGGGTTGAGGTCAGGGCTCTGTGTAGGCCAGTCAAGTTCTTCCACACCATTCTCGACAAAACCATTTCTATATGGACATCACTATGTGCCTGAGGGCATTGTCATGCTGAAACAGGAAAGGGCCTTCCCCAAACTGTTGTGGAAGCACAGAATCATCTAGAATGTGATCTGCCTTCACTAAGGGGCCTAGCCCAAACCAAGAAGAGCAGCCCCAGACCAAGGGGTGTCCAGATACTTTTGCTCATATAGTATAAGTGGGAATAAATAACATTCCTGCACATTTTCAAATAATACTTAAATCTGTGTATGGGCAATATGGAGAAGTAAGGAACATTGCTGGTGCTCATCACAGCCTGTGAGCTCTGATCTCTCACTTCCTGGTATTTCAGATTTAAAGGTCACACTTTTCAGGTTTTCTCCCATTGGGACAGAGCGAAGGTGCAAGTGTGTGTTCTTGCATGGGTATTGTATGCATTAATGTGACTGTAAACTGTGCAATTAAAATGGTGAAAGTTACAGGTTGCGTATGACTGAGTGTGAAATGGAAAGGTATGTCCTGTGTACCCACCTTCCATGCCCCCTTATTACATAAACACTCCAGGTAAATGATTTCTTAGCAGGATCAGGTGCTTTTGTACAAAGCAGAAATGATCAAATGTGATAGGATCGAAACTTTGGTGCCGGACAATCAAAACAAGCAAGCATAAAACAAGTGCGAATTTTTGTGCTGTGTCTGGCAAATATGCACTTGTTTTATGCTTGCTTGTTTTGATTGTCCGGCACCAAAGTGTCGATCCTATCACATTTGATCATTTCTGTGTCGCACCACACATTTGTGTGGTGCGACACTGACAAGTATAGCTCTACATTATGGACTTGGCGATCACATTGCAGCTTCTTACTGAATTGCAGCAATTTGCATTTACACTGAAGATATCTGTACAGCTATTTATGACTTATTTGTGCTCAAGCTCAGTGTGTTTTTGAGACTTCTTCATTTTTAGCAGCTGATTGTGCTGTACTACCTAATTACAGGCTAGTCAAAACAAATGCAAGGTCACATCATATTACATCTCCAGACAGATTTTATACAGAGAGCACAAGTCAGAGCAACGGAAAGTGTGCCAGCTTGGTGGATGTTCTGTTTGTGAGAACTACAAATTGAGCAGAATAAACAGCATTTCACTAAAACATACAAGACTGGCCAGCACGACAGCTAAACTGTGATGTAACAAAGATCAGCATTCATAGGAAGAGCAGAGTGAAGGATCTCAGTGATGGAATGAATGGAGGACCAAAAATTCTAAATTTAAAAAATAATAAATGACTCAATGAATATGAATGTAAAAAAGGTGAAAAACAAGACCAGGTCAATACCTAGTATATGGCTGGACCTCTCCGGCCGACCAATGGTGTAACTTCATAACTCGGCCGACCAATGGTGTAACTTCATCGCTCGCTCAGTTACTCACAGACATTCACGTTTGTTGCGGTCCAGCCAATAAATACATGTACACAGAAATAAATGAATATATAAAATCTTACATATATGGTTTTCTGCATTTCTTTCTTTATTCATCCATTTATGAATGTATTTATTTCCGGATTTCCTCATTCATTTGTTTCTGTATATATTTATTCCCATATTTATTTCTGGATTTCTTCGTACATATGATAATGAGGGGGCACAGCTTCTGTGTTCGGGCACAGCAATCAAGCAATCAAGTGGGAGTAGGAGAGGACGGTGCAGGTAGGCATGGAGAGATAGTGTGCAGTTCCAGATATCTGATCCAGTAGCCTAAATCCAGTTAAGATGCACTCATACATCGAGGCAAACTTTACTTGATATGAGGCTTGTTTACGGTGAACTGTTCTCTCACAAACCCAAAAAAGTTGCAGTGTCACAGAGACAAACCAGCTAACTCTACACAGCTTCCACGGGCAGTATGCGATAAGAGCGTCCAACTGATCTTGTCTACCCTGAATGTTGAATTGCAGCATTCAACCGAAGAGCCACTTCCTCCAAATGGCTGAACATTATAATAGGTCAACTACTGTGATACAACTAACTGGAACAAATTGTCAGAGCGTCCATGCCAAAGAGTAAATGGGACAATCATTCAGCTATGTTAGCCAGTTTCAAATCCCAACTATGATTACATACCATAATGAAATTTCTGGGACATGCCATTCACTATCAATTTGACCAAAAGTACTGGGAGGAAGGAGATTGGAGGGGTGGAGGGAAACGTACACTATGGGCAGTACAGCTAACAATTTTAATAGCTTTAAAGGTTCACACAAAGTAAGGTAATTTAGTACAATTCAATGTTATAGGATACAAACAGCCTTTAATCTATTTATTGATTACCTTTTAATATTTTTCATAGCCTACGTATAGTCAAACGGCAAAAACTTATCACAAGACTGTACATTTGTATTATACTCAGGTTATCAACAAGGTGAAGCCCAAAGCTTTTAGAAACAGGACAAATTCAAGATGTGAGGTAGCTTGATCAGGAGATTGAATGCAGCCCTACTGTATGTATGCCTCAGTTCTTTCTGTTTCTCATTTACTGTGAACAAATACAGACCACAGTTATGTTTGAGCTGTCTACACTACATTGTGTAGCTTCAGGTTTTCAAGTCTTCCACAGTGTGTCTTTCACACTATTATGCACATTATATTTGAATTGTACGTAGATGCTTAAGAGATATTAAAAACACTAGCTGGTGTACTAAACTCCTCAAAAAACGTTTGGAAATTTGGTCGATCATATCTCTGTTGTCACTGTATTATTAGCATTGTATGTTATATCATTGGAAAGCCTGCTCACTTCCCTTTACAATGATGTCCCATTTGTATGGATCATGCATTTGTGGGATGAGCAGCACAGCTGATTATGTGGGTGGGGTCCCAAGTGAAATGTGCCGAATTTCCCTGCCAATGTCAAATAGTGTATTCTCCTGTTAGTATTGACTCTATTGTTTTGAGTTGTTTGGGGGATTGGATGATTGAACTCTCTATCAGTAACAAGGAACAAACAAGACATATTGGTAATTTTACGCGTTATTCATTGAACAAACAGTCAGGAGCCTCAGTAGCGGGTGGAAGAACCATACGCAGCCACAACAGCCTGGCACCTCCTCCTCATGCTGGTCACCAGCCTGGTCATGCGTTGTTGTGGGGTGGCATTCCATTCCTCAACCAGGATTCATCGCAGGTCAGCCAACGTGGTTGCATTGGTCACTCTAGCACATACAGCACGCCCGAGCTGATCCCGCAAGTGTTCAATTGGGTTGAGGTCTGGGCTGTTGGTAGGCCATTCCATTCAACCACGTTGGCTGACCTGCGACGAATCCTGGTTGAGGAATGGAATGCCATCCCACAGCAACGCTTCAGATGGGGTTTTGACCCCCCTGAAGAAATTAACAGATTTATAGGCTGGTTTAAAAGCAGATCTTTACTGTACTTCTCCAAAATCACAATCTCTACTCAAACCCTCTAAGAGGTCAAATAAAAATGACAAAGATCCAGATCTAGAGTTAATCAGATCTAGAGTTAAGTGCAGCTACATATTAGGTGATGTATTAAAACTTATCAAGGTGAAAGGTCACCTCATGCTCCGTAGAAGCATGTTTTTAAAAAACTGGATTGTGGGAGCTGAGCCATGTACCCGTTCCCAGTCGCTCCCACTAGCTAGCCAGCATTTCATGTGATTCCAGCTCACTCCTCCGCAGACATCTTGAGCAGGTACTCCTTGTTGATCCTGAAGAGCCGCCAGCCCTCCTGCAGCGAAAGGTCATACGCACCGCTCCGCTTGTAGAACTCGATGGAAGCCTTGTTCCACTCTGCCACAAGAAAGTGCATGCTGCGGCATCGCGTCTTCACTGCTTCCTGGTGGGTGGGGGGGGGGGGGGGGGGGGTTGGTGTATGTAAAATGAACCTGGATTGCAGGCAAATCCTCTGCACAGCATTCAATATCACTGCACCCCTTCCCACTTAAATGTAACACTTAGTTCCGCAAACCTCATCCTGGAGACACATGGCCTGCTGGTTTCTGCAGTTACTCAGCACTTAACTGTGCAATCATTTGTTCAATTAACCCACCAAACCTGTTTGAAATGGATTTTTAACTTTGGAATAACACACAATTTCGTGGAGCTTACCCCATATTTGCATAGCATGAATACAAGCAACTGTTGACCATTAACGTTGTCCAGCCACCAATTCACTCCCATTCATTTTCGGGACATTGCTGAAATGAATACTTTAAAAGCACAAACATCCACAGAGGATAGTTAAGAGCACTAACGTCAAATGCCCCTGTTTTTCTGAGCCGATGAGCTGGTTTTCAGGTTGGCTATAAATAGAGAAACTATTTTCAGACTGGCAGCTGCGTAAAAATACAACAAGCCGTAGTTAGATTGTTCTTAATCCACATGCCCTTGTGAATATGTTATCATGCTCAATGATACATTGCAGCGATAAAATAATGAAACTTTTTACTGATTTTTTTATTTTTATGTTTTTAATAAGGCAATGAAACGTTGTCCTCAGATATTCCAAAAATAGTACATTAGTACTCTCTTCAATTGATTACCCTCTGGGAATCGGGCAACCGGGAGGAACACCAATGCCATTAATGGTCAGCGGGGACAGCTGATGCTGCTAGTATTCACACTATGCCAATACAATAAGGTAAGCACCACAAAATTATGTGTGTTATACCAAAGTGAAACCAGATCGGTTTAAGACCCTCTAAGACCGAATTGGTTGCTGGTTTTAAGGTGAACATCAAAACCAACAGATCTTGTGGCTCCAAGACCAAGACTTACAGTCACCATAAGTACAGCAAAACAATGAAAGGCAACTTTTAGCTTGTTTATAGGATTCACTGTACAAACAATATGGGAATAGTTATTTGACTAAAATAGACTGCTGGAAATTTCCTCTCGAGGGTAATCGTTAGGAACTATGCGAAGTCTGTGAAAAAATTGGATAGTTAGTTCAATATCAGCACCGTATCAGCTTCATACTCATTCCCAGCATTAGTGGCCATTTGGGCGGTATGCTGTATGTTTATTCTCTTTGCATGAGGCCAAAACTGTATTTTAAAAGATTTCCAGAAAAACCTCTCAGCTAGAAGGTTGTACCTCCGTAGACTTACAGGCTTGACTCTAAACCAGCAAAACCTCTAACAACGACAGCACCCAGTCCAAGCAATCACTTACCTGACTGAAATTCTTACGGATTTCAGACCCGATTCCAAAACCTGAGGAAGCAAATATAGATGCTTTAAAAGATTAACACCAGAGAAATGACAAAATGTTTTACGTATCGTTTAAAATGTTCTGAGTTCAGCAACACTGCAGCATCATATGGTGTAAAATGTGACGCATATAAGGCAACCTTTGAGCATTGTGATGGGTAAAATGGTATGCCTTTAATGCTGTCTCAGTTCAGAAGGCCAGTAAGTACCTCTATACTCCTTCATCACATAGAAGTCCTCTAGGTACAGCAGTTTGCCGATCCAGGGGTCATAGGTGAAGTAGTACATAGCAAAACCAATCACTGCATGGCCTGAAAGGATGACACCCATGGTCCAGTCAAAGAACACAGCCAAACTTTAAAATTAAGAATGTGCCCTTAAATGGGAAATGGAAAAGGAGTAGTGCAATCGGGGAGGGGGCTGTGAGAAAGAACCAGCCTACATCTTTTCCAAATAAATGTGAAAAAAGACCTGACTGGGGGAGAAAGTGAGATTCTGTCAAACTCAAAGTTCTTTTATATGCTCTGCTGCAAACTGAGACACATGGAACCATGGAAGGATTTAAACTAAACAGGAAAACAAGGACAGAAATAACAATTTTCAAATATTTGAAATTCCTTTGTTGTGGCTTGAAATATGCTTCAAAAAGGCCCAAAACACAATTTTTTTTATAGGATTAGGATTCACTTGTGTAACATCATCCCACAAGGCTGATCAATCAATTTATTAATTAGTATTATTTAGTATTATTATTAGAATTTCTAATTGGCTCTCAATGCAAAAAATATAAGACTTAGTGACCACCAAATCTATTCAAACACTGGAGCATCCACAATAACCTTACTCACATCACCACTACAGCATCCCATCAGCAATTACATTTAAATATGAGGGGTGAAAGTAACAAAAATGACTAAATAAATACTGAATCAAACTGTAAATTAAATATTGAATCAAATAACATGCAATTAAATTATTATACTAAAATGCAAATTAAATATTGAAGTGCTAACACTGTCAAATTAATCCCACGGAGATAAAATAAATTTACAAATAATTTTACCATTGTGTCTAATCACCTTGCCATTATTCACTAGCGGTTTAATCAATTTGTTGCACTGCAATTCCAATCACCAATCTTATTTCACCACCACGTTTATCATTTTGATGCAGCTTTCAACACCACTTTTATCAATTTGTGTTAAATTATCCTTATTTAGATATTCCAACTCCCACCCCCACCCGCCCCTTCCCACTATCACAAAACAATTAAAATATAAATAATAACAAAATAAAAAAATATGAAAATAAATTAATAAATTGCACTGTCTGCGATCAATCTCCCATCACTTACGCCATGCTATAAATACTGGCCCATCTAGTTATATGCACTTAGGCCCAACTATGTGAATATTGGCTATGCTTCTGGGTGATATTCCCTGTTCGAATGCTCCGTTTAGTGGTGGTTGCAAGGGCCAAATTTTTCCTTTTGCAAAAAAAAAAGAAAGAAAAAAAAACTACACTGGGAAGCGAAAATTGCAGGCTAGCTAACATTCACAGCTACAGTTGACACTAGTCAGCTACTTCTGTATCTGTGGAGCTAAAATCAACCAACATGTGGTACTCTAGCTGCTTAGCCCCATTAGGCGACAGCAATAGACATAGGCTACAGCAAATCGGCCAATTGTTCTCATATAACGAGGCTACCCAACAGCCCTGTGCACTTAGCTAGCTAACCAGGACAACAAAACAGCCCATTTATTCACCCAGCGAACTTAATTGTTTTTTGCTGGTATTTTATTAATAAGAATAATGATATGATAATGAAATATATAGCCCCTGACATGTTAACATGTTGGCAGACACGTTGAAATCACACACCCAACATATTTTCAATAATGGTTATAGACTAATAAAAGTGCATAAACAGGGCGCAAGATCCCACGGCTAGATAGTCCAAATGCAAGAGCTGTCAATCATAAAATGCATAGAGGTATGCACTCTCAATGGGTGAGACAGTTTGTTGAAACTGTCCTTGAATTGATAAGAGTGGTGAATTGATAAACATGGTAGTGAAAGCAGCAAACTGATAAAATTGGTGATTGGAATTGCAGTGCAACAAATTCATTAACCGCTTTGCACAAGCCCCCTTAGTGGCCGGCATCCTTAGATTGCAGACATTCAGAGCTCCCGCAACCAAACCAAACTATGAGTGGAAACCACAAGCTCTGTGTTTTAGCTTTATTAGTACAGGATATGTGTCAACTATGCCAAATACGTTTCTAAATGCCACCATTGTTGTGTAGATCATCCATTTAACAAGCGCTTACAATTTACCCAGTAGTGCAATAAATTTTACATTTCTTTTTGTTTTGTATAGTTGTATATATCACTATAAATATCTATGTAGTTTAAATTATTGTTGCTATTCTCATTAGTAATTTCCTTAAGTTATTCAAGTACACTGAACAAAAATAAAAATGCAACACTTCATCAATTTAGAAGATTTTATTGAGTTCAAAGGTAATAAACATAAATCAGTCAAATGAAATAGATTCATTAACCTCTTAGCACAAAGCCCCTACTGAACTCAGACATTCAGTGCTGCTGCAAGTACGATATAAAAACAGAAACGCTTCATTTTAGTTTCATTAGTAGACGATACACAACAACTATGCCGAATACGGAGATTTACAGCGCCACCATTGTCACTCTGGTTGTTCATTTAACAAGCACCCCCTCCCTGCAGTCTTATCTGCAACTACACCCCCCACCCATGACATAATGGACAATGTTGTCTATCTGGGCATTCATAAAAATATTCTTTCACAACTCAAAAATCGTATTCCGTCATAGCAACAAGATAAACCCAACAATAGCTCGAAGATATTCCAATACAGCAGTGAAAAGGCTGCTCACTGAATAACGAAATACACAAGACAAAGTTTTCAAAAATGATACCATGTCATTCTACAGTCAATATCTGGGACTAAATATTGAATAGATATACAACCTTACCGTTGGTTTTATGCAGAGATGTCCCTTTTGAGACTGAGTGGTCATACAGTGTCTTGGACAATCCGTTTGTGAAATATACGTGCATTTGTGACGCCTTGGTACCTTCCAAAATAGCTGTGCATAATACCACACGTGTTGTTTACGGCATTGTCGCCATTTTTAGTACAGTCTGGCATTATTGACAATTCATTTATTCAGTAGGTGAGAGTATAAGCTTTCTGACGATGTATAACATGTCTAATTTTACTTTTGGAACAGCGCTTTATATCTCAGCGTAACCGATTGTTCTCATCATCGCAATTGCTCTGTGGTAGCAGTAAAAGACACTGCACCTGACAGATGTTGTGAACAATTTTTCATAATTTCTTGGAAAATACTATTATTATTGAGGACTTTTGAGCATAGCTAAGCCATATGTTTGCTTATAGACCTAGCTGACATTGTTTTCTGGAATAAGACAGAAGTGGATAGAACTGTATCATTGATTTCCTGTCTCTGTCTCCATCTACTGAACACAGACAAGATTTCATCATTGCTATGTAAGCATTACTGCTCAAAATATTTTGGTTATATACGTTATTTTTTAAATTGAGTTTCTTTAAATAGGTTTGTGGTATTTTATAATGAGGATATTTCACACTGTAATGCAAGCGTTCATTGGTAGTTTAGTAGTTTTTGTGATGCATGCAACACTGATGATGTGAGAGTTGGAACATTGCCAAAACGTAGTGGTCAGTTGAAAATTGTTTTCATGTCGTCCCATCTCCATACAAGAAAAAATACGAGAATACAGATTATAGAAATACATACAAGAGTTAATTATTAAACATTTACGTACTGTACCGCATTGTGTGATATTTTTTGTATTATTCTTTAATCTTCATCTTAAACCTTCATAATATGCTTTATAATGGACAAAGGGATTTTATTCATTTTTGGAGAGATTTTGGATATGTTTCTGGAACCCTAGATATTTTAGACCTCTGTACTGACAGAAAGCTTGTAATTCCCACTTGAAAATGATGCAACAGTGAGTTTCTTGAGTCAAAACAGTTGATTTGTAGTGAAATACGTGAATATATTGTGATTTACAGCAATGCATAATTTAGACATTGTGGATATATTTGAAGACACAGTTTTTGCTTCATAGATCCATAGTAGTTCTACATATCCACCCTTATATTTTATGAACTTGTGGTCAAGACGTTTTTGATCCAGGACATGTATAGTTTAACCTGCTGTATATATGCAATCTCTCAGTATTTCATTTTCACTAAAAAAGAGCAAATTCATTTTTGATTTTTTGCCTAGACAATTGCATTCGTGTGACCTTGTTACTTCCAAAATTATGAATATAAACTAATCTAAATCAGTATTGTAAATGGTACAAATGTCTTGCTTCATTTAAGCCATTTTTAAAGTCTCTGTGGTGTTCACACCTGGAGTTAAAAAGCTTTAAATAGCATACCCCTTTAATGGGCAAGGATTGGCCATATTTGGCATGTGCGCTCAGGGGCAAGCACTTATCTATTGATTTCATGTGATTGGGGATACAGATATGCATTTGTTAGTCACAGATTCCCCAAAAAAGAAGATACCATGAAATGAACAGAATACTGATCACTATCTTGTGTGACCATCATTTGCCGCAATGGATAACAGCCGCAACGCAGCACATATCCTTCACATTGAATTGATCAAATTGTTGACTGTAGCCAGTGGAATATTGTCCCACTCCTCTTCAATAGCTATACGAAGTTGTTGGATATTGGTGGGAACTGGAACACACTGTCGTATGCGCTGGTCCAGTGGCCATCAAAGGTGAGCTCTTGCCCACTCACGTCAATTGTGAGGCCTAACTGCAGACAAATCAAGACCCCGGTGAGGACGTCGAGCATGCAGATGAGCTTCCCTGAGGTGATTTCTGACAGTTTGTGCAGAAATTCTATGGTTGTGTAAACCAACTGTAAATCAGCTGTCCGTGTGGCTGGCCTCAGACAAACCCACAGGTGAAGAAGTCGAGTGTGGTGGTCCTGGGCTGGTGTGGTTACACGTGGTTTGCGGTTGTGAGGCCTGTTGGACGAACTTCCAAAATCTCTGAAACGACGCTGGAGGTGGCTTATGGTGGAGAAATGAACACCCATTACTATGGCAACAGCTCTACAGGACATTCCTGCAGTCAGCATGCCAATTACATGATCTCCTAACTCTTGAGGCATCTGTGACATGGTGTTGAACAAAAAACTCAACATTTTAGGGTGGCCTTTAATTGACCCCATCATAAAGAGCACTTGTGTAGTGATCATGGTTTTTAATCAGCATCTTGATATGCCACACCTAAGCAGGAGATGAATTATCTCAACAAAGGGGAAATGCTAGCTAAGTGATATAAACAAATTTGTGGGCAAAATTTGAAAGAAATAAGATTTTTGTGCAGATAGAACAAATCTTTGAGGTATTATTTAAATGCATTAAAATGGCTGCAAAAATAAAAGTGTTGCATTTATCTTTTTGTTCAGTGTACTTTCTTTAAATTTCTTTGCTAGCTAACGGTAGCTTTGACCTACTTGGAAAAGCCAGCAGGTCAGCTGTGACATAAAAAAAAAACATTCACAGCAGTGTTGGCTTGCTGTTTGGAAAATAATTATATCGGTAGGGAAGCAGTATTGAAATTCAACGAATCCAGTGGGGTTTAAGAGAAATGTGTCCTGATAAAAAACATCCACATTTTAAATGCCAGTTCAAATCACAGACTGTGGCAGGGAGGGTTATATGAGAGTGCCCTTCATTTTCTCCACAGAGAAATTATGCTTTGATCCGGAAATCCATGTATGGGTACAAGTTTTGCTCTGCATTCTAAGCCCCACAGTGTCCATCTGAAAGTTCATAAAAATATTCACCACCAAAAATTTGCATTCTATCATAACAAGAAGATAAACCCAACAATATTTAAGTTCTTTGTCCGCTTGACTCAGGTGCTGGTTCCTTGTGTTTGTTCCTGACTTGTAGGTATCTTCTAGCGTTTCATTTTTGTTTCTGACTGTGTTCCTGCTTGCTTCTGAACCTGCCTGTGTTCTGCCCTGTTTCTGTTCCCTGTGTCTGCTACCCTTTGAGTGTTTTGAGTTCCTTTACGTGTTTCCTGGTTTTTTTTTTTTTTAGTTTTCTTTTTCTTGTTTGTTATGTTTTCTTTTGTTAGTAAAGTCTTTATTTGAATCTACACTTGAGTTTCATGTTTTTTCCCACTCTGCGCCTGGGTCCTAACCCCCGTACCGTGACAGAGTGGGTCAGAAGAGCTGGAAACATGAATTCTAGCCAGGATACATACGAAGACATAAATATTATTGCTTGTAACAGTTCAATAATTTGTTGCGTCATATTGTTGATATTGCTATATTCGCATTGGTCGTAAGAGACAACTTTTAGCTTTTGTTAATGCTAAGAAATTTTGTATTGTGGGCTAACAGGTCTAGCTTTTTGTACAGTGGCACTGTTTGCATGCACTGGGGGCAGTGACACCATAGTGTAGTGGCTCATAGTGGCCTGCTTTGTTAGAATTCATACCACCCGCAATGAGGACTGTGCTATAGCAGAGGTGTCAAACTTCGGTCCTGGAGGGCCAGTGTCTGCTGGCTTTTGGGGCATTCTCGATACAAGCATTTCATGTAAAACACTGACTGGCTAAGGAATCCACCTTGTGCTCAAGGCTCCTGGCAGCGGATTGAAAAGAAACCACAAAAATACTGCGGACACTATAGCCCCTTTCGGTTTCACTTTGACACCCCTGCACTATAGGGAGACGAAGTGGAAGTTTCGATACGATACTTCCGGTATACTCCTCTCAATTAAACAGAAGTATTCTTTGACAGCATATCCGTCATCGGTAGCCTATCTAAGACAACCTGAAAACAATGTAAAGCGCGATGAGAAAGAAGATTGCTCTGGCCCAAGAGACTGGCCAGCTGAAGATGGACAGCGTCATTGTTGTATTTGGTAAACAAATCTGACTGTTAAACCTTTTTTTTTTTTTTTTTTTTAAGTAAAGAAGAGCGGCATATTGATCATTTGCTGATGATGTGGATCTTTATAATTCTGTGGCTGCAGAATAATTCAATGCTTCATTTGCTTATGTGAAGTTGTTGCTGTTGGCATCTATGATGAAATGCACTAGTAAAGCATGTAGCAACGCATGGACAGTGCTCACACGTAAAAATAAGAGTTCAGTACACACAGACTTTTAAAAAATTTTATATATTGTGCGGCCTGCACCCGACCTGAATCGGTGCGACATAGCTCAGGAGCGACATAGCTCATAGCTGGGGCGACATAGCTCAGGAGGTAAGACCGATTGTCTGGCAGTCGGAGGGTTGCCGGTTCAAACCCCACCCTTGGCATGTCGAAGTGTCCTTGAGCAAGACACTTAACCCCTAACTGCTCTGGCGAACGAGAGGCATCAATTGTAAAGCGCTTTGGATAAAAGCGCTATATAAATGCAGTCCATTTACCATTTGAATGAATTAATCGTACATTCTCAGCCTGAAACTGACCCGCAGGTCCCAACAGGCTTGGGCTGACTTAGAGAAATATGATTGCTGTGATATAGAGAAAAGCACAAATTTTCATCTCATGCTATTTTATATGAGTATTTCGAAGTTTGGAATTTCAATAGCTTTTTGGTCACATGACCCACACACCTCAAACTACTTTCAGAGTGTCCAGTGACCATGCATGCATGTTGCACAGCCTTTGCTTTGTCCATTTTCATCTCAAACTATTTAATATGAATATTTCAATGTTTTTAATACATATAATTCAATAGCTTTTAGGTCACATGACCTAGACACCTCAAATTACTATTGGATTGCTCACAGAATACAGACAAAGGCCTCTTGTGAAAGGGATTGGGAATTTAAAAAAAAAAGGCAGCAGGCAAACATGGGATAGACACAACATCAACAAACAGAGGAACCAGCACATCACGCTGGTTGTGGAAATCCTTTGGTTTTCTGAAATTGCGAAATTGGGCATTGAAAAGGGATATAACAACAATTCAAAATCAAAAGAATAATGTTGCTGTTAAAACTTCTTTAGAATGCTGGATTTTGTAGCGCATTGATTTTAGAACTGTTAAAAGGCCGAGGTGTTGCTTTACTGAGAAATAATGCCCACCCCTGGACCAATCAGAATGGAGTATTCAGCCAAGCCGTTATATAAGTCTAGTTAGCCAACATTAGCCCTGCTTGTAATAGCCTAGTCAATTAGAATGCTTTTCCTTTTCCATCCCCTTTTGTAATGAATAGTTGTAAGCCTTTGCATTTTCATTATTGATTAGTCCTATGTCGTTCTTTTCACATTTGATCAGGTCGAACTTTGTTTCATTCTGAGACCATATTTAGCAACCATTCTTCATTTTCTGCTCTCCCATGATCTAAATTATTATAGGATAAAGCGGACAGAAATGCGGGGAAGTTATGATTAGCCTATCTTTAAAAGGATTTGACATTGTAAAACGAAATAAAGGGAGTTTCAAAGCTGTAAGCACTCGGAATACAAGTCATAGGAACACCCACCATATAGGCTACCTGTATCCAGAGCAGCATTAGGTCCTATTTATGCTTTTCTTTCAAGAACCATGGTCCTTGTCTTTCTAACCTATTATTTAAAATAGCATTTTTTTTCGATTGAATTTTTGAGATACATTTATTGCAAAGGTTGATGTATACGCAAGCATACAAGTCAAAGTAAACTGAACAAATAACCTCTTGCAATGTGTTTTTTCTTCTTTTTTTGGGGGGGGGCTTATACAGTAGGAAGGGGGAAGAAAAAGGGAGGTGTGTGTGTGTGTGTGTATACTGACGTATATATATATATATATATCGTGGGGGGAAAAAACTGAAAAAGTTTATGGAAATATGAAAATTTAGCTTGAGATTGACACCTTGGGGGAAAAAAAATGGACAGATTTTGTTGCTGCTGGATGATTTCTCTACAGTTGATGGACAATCCATGCTGTTACCAATGTTGTCAAATGCTTTTCAGAGTATATAGCATAGATCCAGGTAAGGATACAGTCATCAAATGCCCTTGCCGAAATCTGAATCCCCCCTGCCGAAGTCTGACTCCACCCCCCCAACCCACCCTCTGTTATGAATATCAGCAAATGCTTTTAAAATGAAAATGTAGCCAGATGTACCACCGAATGTGACTATAGGCCTACTAGGAAAGTATTCATAGTTGAAACATACAAACATAGGGGTTTCAGTCGTTTAGTGACATAGCATTAAAACGCTGAACATTTTACATTAATGACAAATCAATGGGCAGAAGTTTGTACATTGCAATCTGAGTAAACGGCCAAAAACAGCAGAAATGCTTGTCCACTACCAGTCAAATAGGGCAGCCATTATAGCCAACTAGGCATTTAGTTACCTTTATGAGCCGCAGTATGTCGGGCACGTCCTTGGGCTCAGCTTTCCGCAAAATAAAACTGGCCATTTTCTTCTTTTCCTTTTTTCCTTTTCCTTACGAGTCCTCTTTTTGTGAAGTGAAGCAAAAGCTGTTTCTTCATTCGCTTCCCAGGCGTTTACCCTGTGCAGTCAATCTAGGATCCTGACCCTTTCGTGAGGAGATTACAGTAAATGAAGCAACCGCACACATCAGCTGTACTAAATTTCTATTGTTTCCAACTTAATTTAAATACTCTCACGGAGGTTGGGGATTTATGAGAACCCAATCTCATCTTGTCCAATCAGAGTGAAGACACGCAGCTACGTCATTGAATTCAGTTTTGTTTACTTCAGTAAGCGTAAAGGAATATTTCACTTTGGTGTAACACTATGGTAAGGAGGACTAATATGAAGGACTAAACATGCCAAAATGAAATAAAGATGCCGCATGGGGCAGCAGTGTAGTATAACGGGTAAGGGGCTGGTCTTGTAACATAAAGGTCACAGGTTCGATTCTCAGGTAAGCCACTGCCGTTGTACCCTTGAGCAAGGCATTTACCCTGCATTGCTTCTGTACTGTATATATCCAGCTGTATAAATGCATGCAATGTAAAAGTTGTGTAAGTCGCTCTGGATAAGTGTGTCTGCTAAATGCCTGTAATGTAATTAAATATAAATTTCATTTTATTTCGAAATAATTTAATAATTGTCACCTCATGCTTGTCCTTTTCACAATGACATGATTATATTTTATCGTATAATAACATGTTGTATTTCCAAATGGCCTTTTCCATTTCATAATGACATTTTTTCGAATGACTTATTTCTGAATGGGGTTTTTATTTCTGAACGCCATTTTTCATTTCATAATGAGACTTCTCAAAATGGTGAGACCTCCTGTCAATAAACATGAGCAGGGAGTGATCACTCATGGTCATTGGTTGCTTACGCATTCAGGCAAAAGCAGCAGCACTGCAAATATCGATCTGCATGTTAAAATTATAGATAATAAGACCTAGTGCTATAGATATTGATGTACTAGTTACTTCACGCACATCCATTCCCAACATAGGATGCAAATCAATAAACAATGCATCCACAAATTTACTGAATGAGTGAAAATCCTTTATTGAAGAGAAAGCAATTCGCAAAAAAAAACAAAAACGCACAGGTTAAGCTTCATAAAGGATAACGCTGCATCATTCTAACCAATTCTAACACTCCTGTGATTAAGAACATTACTTGCTTGCTAGGTAGCTAGAGGGGCTAATGCGGTTAGCCATCCCACTTGCAGTTCCTGCCTAGCAGGGTTGGAGAAGTGTCTTCATGGCTATCTCCCAGAACACAAACAGAAGCTAGATTTAACTAGTGAGTAGCAACTGAAAGTGCCTTTATTTATATTAGATCCAACACTCAAACGTTTGCTTGATTGTTTTTTCATAACTATTATCATTAGAACATAACATAACAAAACGTAAGACGAGAACAGGCCATTCAGCCCAACACTGCTAGTCTATTCCTACCACTAAACTGTACTTAATGCTTAGTTTACCTAAAAGCTAGATAGTATCTAACACTGTATCAAGCCGGGCCTTGAATACCCCCAGTGTTTCTACCTCCACTACATGTCCAGACAAGCTATTCCACACATTGACCACTCTCTGTGTGAAAAAATATTTCCTAATGTCTGTGTGAAATTTACCCTTTGCCAGTTTCCATTTATGCCCCCTCATTCTGCTAACCGAACTCAACTTGAATAATTTCCTGTAGTTCACTTTGAGGCTTTTAACCCTCTGGGGTCGAGAGCTCCGCCGGCGGAGCTCGACAAGATGAAATTAACTTTCGTTTCTATTTGGATGATTAACGTCACGTGCTGTTATCATACAGGCGCAACAAAAACATTGACAGAAACCTTAGAATCGCGACTTTCCAATGCGCCCATTGGCAAATAATATGAATTGTTTTAAAATGTTTAAATTTGATTAATTAGACCATGTATGCTTCGTTAAACTTTACTCATTACTATGTGAATTTCGCTCAGCAGGAAGTCCGCCCAAATCGCATTCACATGTTAACAACATTATAATTACTCTCCATAGAAGGAGACTAAAGGAGGGGCGATGCGAGATCCATGTGAGAAATGCCAAGAAATGCCAAGGCGAAAGCGGGATAGAATGTCAAAGTGTCGACTAATTCACTTCTTTTGAGGTGAACATTTCGTTTAATTTTGGAAAATGGTCCATCCGGAAGCCGACACTGATGAAGAGCGGTGTCATTTCGAACAGCGAACTGATCCAGCTGAGGATCAACTTCATGCGTAAGTATATTTCTTATGATCATATTGGTAAATATGTGTACTGTATTGCAACGTATCTGTGTGTTTGTAGGAATATCCAGCAATATGCGCGCTTGTAAATTCCCACACTACGAACGATTCGAACTATTGCATCTCAAAATTATAGGCTAGGCTCTCTGCGTCTGGTTGTGTTAGAAGTATCAGGTAGACTGTATGTTTTTCGATCACATTGGTAATAAATAGCCCGTGGCGTGGCTGGGATTCTAAAACTGATGTCCTCGCACAATCGATATTAGCATACTGTAAGTAAATTCGGGAAATAGCAATATAATAACCACTTAGCTAAACAGACCTAGTCTACTTCAGATTGATACATTGTTATTGATGAGTTGCGTGTAGTTGAGCTGGAATATCAATGTTTATTTAGTTTAGCTAATGTTGTTTCGTTGATAGCTTGCATTATTTGTAAATGTGTGCTGTATTACATTCTGTGTGTCTGTAGGAATATTCACTAATAATTCTTTGTTTGTATATGATGTAACCATGTCACGTTTCAAGTTTTGTTTTCATTAGTTAGTGGTTTGCCCCTTTTTTGTAAAGAACATATCATTTTCACCTGTTGAAGGGAATGTACTATATAAATAAAGTTTGATTTGATGTCACATTTCCTAACAATTTTGTTTTTATCATATTTACAGAGATGCTGATCAGGAAACACAGCCTAGTTCACCACTAGCTAAGAGGCCACGCAAGCGTTGTAAGAGTACACCAGTCTCATCTCATCTTCCATGCCTATAGTTTGCTTCAATAAATGTTCTGAAAATCAAAAGATGTCTTTGTTTCTGTCTTCTAAATGGCTCACTGAGTCTTTGTCTTAGTGGTGGGGAGGCATGCAGCCAGGTGTGAATTGCCTACTTAGCTGACAGGTTGCCCTACCCAATGCATATTCATTACAGAAAGGCCATTTGCCCTCCCATTCTCACCTGGTGTTGAAAAATAGTTGTCACAACACTAACTTTCAGCAATTTATTTTATACTTCTCATTGGATTTGCTAAAATATTTAGTCATCTTTTGATACCCAAGACCTTGATGAACACATTTCAGTGACCAAAAGTCTTAGTCACAATTGTTTAGTGTGTTTTATTACAACAATCCTGTGCATGTTCAAAACTACTGTTTACAGTTTGTGTGTTTTTAGAGCGGTTTACAATCCACACATGATTATGACCTACTTACTGCTGCCATATTATTGCAGCTGAGTTTGTGCTGAAAACAAAGATGTGAAACACTTTGGAATCACTGTATATAAAGTTGATGAAATTTACACAAATGTCAGAGCATCGCACAATCACCAGTGTGCCTCATTTTACCCTTAGACCCCAGAGGGTTAAATTTATTAAAGGGATTAACAAATCTCCCCTAAGTCTCCTTTTATTATGCTTGAAAAGTCCAAGCATCTCAAGCCTTTCCTCATAACACTTATCTTTTATACCCGGAATCAATCTGGTCTTTGGACCTTTTCCAGTGCCTCTATATCGTTCTTGTATTACGGTCCCCAGAACTGCACACAGTACTCTAAGTGTGGTCTGACAAGGGTATTGTATAGGGTGAGTATGAGCTCCTTAGATTAATACTCAATACTCCAGGCTATGTATCCCAGCATTCTGTTGGCTTTTTTTTTTTTTTTACTGCTACAGCACATTGACCAGACCCTGATAGACTTTGATCATCTATTACTCCCAAGTCGTTTTCTACATGTGCACATTCTAATTTTGTACCACCCATAAAGTAATCCTGCCCCATGTTTTTATTCCCCACATGTAGAACTTTACATTTAGTTATATTGAATTTCATTTGCCAGGTTTCTGCCCACTTCTGGATTCTGTTTAAAACTTCTTGGATTACTTTAGTAGATTCCAAACTGTTGGCTAAACCTCCCAGTTTTGTATCATCCGCAAATTTAACTAGTGTACTTTCAATGTCCGTGTCAAGGTCATTTATGTAAATGAGGAAGAGCAGTGGACCCAGCACCGATCCCTGTGGAACTCCACCTCCCACAATACCCTGCTTAGATAAGATCCCTCCTACTACTACCCAGTTCCGAACCCACTCTGAAATAACTCCTGTAATTCCTACTGTCCTCATTTTAATAATGAGTTTGTCATGTGGTACCTTATGAAATGCTTTTTGGAAATCTATGTATATAATATCATAAGTCCTGCTCCCATCCAGACACTTGGTAGCTTCCTCAAAGAATATCAAAATGTTTGTCAGGCATGACCTTCCCTTGCAAAAACCATGTTGGCTGTCCCTTAGGATGCTATTATTTTCAAGAAATAATTCTAGTTTGTCTCTAATGATAGATTCAAGTATTTTACATGTGATGCAAGTTAAACTGACAGGTCTGTAGTTTCCTGGATCAGTACGGTCCCCTTTCTTATATATTGGTATTACAAGACCCTGTTTCCAGTCATTCAGTATTTCTCCAATTTCTAAAGACTGTCTAAAAATACTTGCCAGTGGTTTAAAAATTACCCTCACTTAACTAATTTAGTACCCTTTGGTATATGCCATCAGGGCCTGCTGCTTTATCTGTCTCTGGTTCATGTAATTTATCTAATACTTCTGTATCCCCTGTCTCAATATCTGCCAAGACATTCTGAGTATTGAATATGCCTCCCAGCCTATTAGTAACCTCTTCTCTGGCAAAACTCTCAACAAAGTAGCCATTTAGGGCATCAGCAATATCCTTATTCTTATAAAGCAGTGCTCCGTCATTATTTTTGCCCTTAACCTCCTATTTAACTTTCCTTTTCCTACTATAGTACTGAAAGAAAGAATGACTTAGGATTACTTTTAGCATCTTCTACAATTTGCCTTTCATAGAGCCTTTTGGCTACTCTTATAGCTTTATTCATCCACTGTGGAGACTGCTTTTTCAACTTACTTTTCTGCACCTTTGGAATGAATTTACACTGTGCATCAAGTATAACCCTTTTCAACCTGCCCGACTTTTCATTTACAGTCCTGCAATCAGGAAGTTGCAGCCAGTCCACCTTACTTAATTCTGATCGCATCTTTTCAAAGTTGGCACGCCTAAAATTTAAAATCCTGGAGTTAGATGGGGCCCTCTTAGTTTGCCAAAATACATCAGACCTAATTTTGGAATGATCACTTGTCCCAAGTGGTTCCAATTACCTCTATACTACAAATTCTGTCAGAGTCATTACATAACACCAGATCTAGAATTTAATTCCCTCTTGTAGGCCGTCTGACATACTGTGCTAATAAAAGGTCATTTATAACATCTAAAAATTCCTCCTCCCTTTTTCCTTGTCCTGTCACCAATTCCCAATTAATACTGGGGTAACTGAAGTCGCCCATGATAATAGTCTCACCTCCTCTGCAAGCTTGTTTTATATTTTCAAAGAGCATTGTATTCACACTACTGTCTGAAGCTGGCGGTCGGTAACACACTCCTATGTTAAGCCCCTTCTCATGTTCAACTATGAGCTTAATCCAAATATCCTCACTAGGCATGAGCTGGTCAATTTCTGGAATTTCTTGTGCATTAAGATTATCTTTTACATATAGAGCCACACCACCACCTCTCTTACTGGATCTATCCTTCCTAATAAGTTTATATTATATTCATCCCCAGCCATGTCTCTGTAATCCCAACTATATCATAGCCCTTACTATTAATATCAGCCTCAGTTTCCAAAAATGTGTTTTTTATTGCTGAAGCTTCCTGTCAGCTGATTTATTTGGGCAACACCTCTGATGAAGACTGCAGGCATTGGCAGTTGAGACATGTCAGGTAAATAATAACACCCTATTTGTCTTTATATAACAAGTCAAGAAACTAAGTGAAAAAGTAATAAATACATAATAAGAAACTATATCTAGGGCTATTGTTATTTGTTTTTGGTATTTTCACAGAAACTTGCACCCATAGATGAATTACTGCTGTGTCTGATGCACCTGTCTGTGGGCCTGCCTTTCAAGGATCTTGCCAACCGTTTTGGTATTCACCGCACCACAGCCAGCAGAATCATTGCAACCTGGAAGCACTTTCTCAACATATAAATCACACACCACATTCAAGGCCATGATTGGCATTGCACCCCATGGTCCCATCACCTTTGTGTCTGCATAGGCCTATTTCACATTTCCGGGTATGTAAACAGGATGTAGGGGTCTCTCATTTCCGGTTATCGTAACAGCCACCAAAACAATGGCAGCGACCAAGAGCTTTTTTTGTTTTGTAGCGTTCCCCTGTGCACCAATTCGAAAAAGAATTTATTTGCCCTTTCACAGCTTTCCCACAGATTTACTCCAAAATAAGAAAAAAACTTGCTAGGTAGCATGACTGTCATAATGTTGCAAACTAACATAAACTAACTCATTACGATAGCTAGCTAGTTAGCTACTGCTTTGTGAATAAGATTACACTCGATATTGAACTTTTCTTCTCACATACATTTATCTAAATGTCTGAGTCCCCTACCAACTCCTTCGTTTTTTATTTTTGTTTTTTATCATTCACCACTAAGGCGGTTTCAGTCATGTCGTACTTGTTACTGAAGAATGTCATAAAATCAGTTAGCTAGCTATATTTTATGTTATGATTAGCAAATTACGTTTTAGCCAGCTAGCTTGTTAGCAAGCACATATTTGGATATTCAATGTTGAAACTGCAGATGCACATTTATTTTAGTTGTTAATTGTAATTACAAAATGTATTGACGGACATCGCGACAAGCCTACTTAAGATATATCAGCTGATTTAAAAATGTGTGCATAGTTTTTATCAGCGATGAAAACAAACAGCTCGGTAGTGAACTGAACACCGGCATTACACAGGCGATTTGACAAGCAATATAAATCTTTAATAGAACAAGTACAGCACAAACAACATGTCACAAATAGTAACGGTAGTACAAAACTTAGTTCAGAGATATTTCACTTCGGTATAACATAAGTAATTGTGTGGAGCCTAACACATTGTACTTACATAGCGCCTCCCCTGCTGACCGTCAACGTTAACAGAATCGCTTTTCCTCACAGTTGTCAGGCTCCCTAATAATTCATTTTCGGGACAACCGAGAGGAACAGATACGCTGTTAACGGACAGCAGATGTTGCTTCACGCTACGAAAACACAATGGAGTCGCCACCAGAAAATAATTTATGTTATGTCGAAGTGAAATATCTCTTTAATCGGCTAACTTGCTGTGGTTAGCAAGCTAGCTATTTAGCTTTCTGGCGAACCAGAGCTAACGTTATACTTACCTTCATAACCGAATATAAACTTCTCAAAAAAGAATTTATAGCCCTTGTCTAGTTTAGACCGCTTAACATTCACTGGCAATGCTTCGACAATGCGGATAACATCGGACATAGTGACCTTTGGCAGAGCTACTAGGGACTGTGAGAACACGTTGCTGTTTAGGCTCAATTTTTCGCTGTCAGAAATGGACTTGCGTCCGTAGGAACGGCAACCGGAAACAAAGTATCCCTACATCCGGTTTTGGTCGCCATCTTGTGAAATAGGCCTATTGTATGCAGGTTCTATGAGCAACCGGGAGATTTTCAAGCTATCTGCCATTACCAAACTCCTCACAGCAGACATGTCTATTATGGTAGACAAGGGCTTTCTTGTGAACACCCTCGTTCCCTCAAGGCTTACCGACCTGCCTTTCTTTCAAAGAACATCCAAATGTGTAGGGAGGATGTCCAGCAGACACAGTCTATTGCCCGCTTGAGAGTCTATATCGAGAGGTGTATCCGGAGGGTTAAGGAGAACAAACTCGTTGACAAAGTCATACCATTATCAGTGTGTGGAAGCATTGATCAGCTGTTCAGTGTGGCTTGCTTTCTGGTAAACTACCAGAATGGTGAAGGCATGGGCAGGTAAACGTTGATTGTAACTCATGGAAGTCACGACCTATACATTAATGGCACATTAATGGAATAATCGCACTTGCAGACTGTCGTGGGGTTAAAGGGGAATTGCACTTTATAACACTTCTGCTTCTCACGACTGATATTGTCATTCTAATTAATGTGTCACCCTTCATTTTTTGATTAGTTATTTCATTATGTTAATATTTTACGCCGTTTTGTTGTTTTCCTTTACAAATGCAGGAAGTAGACCCAGGCAGTTTAGTGTCGAACTCGAGGATGCATATCATTGCGTGACTTCTGATGTGGGCGTACCTGCAGACAATAACATTAGGTTAGTCGTAGAAATAGTGTTGTATGACCACTAGCTAGCGGAACCGAAAATGTCTGAGGATGAAGGAAATTTTGTTTTTGATCATGGGATTATTGTGCTCTATCCATTCGAGCCGGAATACACAGAAAAAGAGCTGGCTAATTTTCAGGCTGATAGTGCGAGTGCGAGTCAGGAGGACGAGATTGAGGAACCACAGGCAATTCCCAGGACAAACAGCAACTGGTGGTAGACATCCTATGTATCACAGACAGACGCGATAGCGTTAGCCAGCCCGCATAGTACCTACCTCGAGCAGTTCGACTAACGATGGAAAAACGGTGGGTACAGCTCCAGGCTTCAGACAGTCACCTTGGTAGTCGGTGCCTTCAAAGTGGTCGCTGCATACCCTTAGTCCTCATTTGCAAACTTCTTTGGCTGTCATGTTGGGGTGTCTGATTACATCCAGCCATGTCTGGCACAAAGTTGCATCGTGTGGAAAACTATGAAAATGTGCTTTCAAGTCAAGTTTAACGGGGGCATTATAACAACCAGGTACAATGCAACTCATTATTACACCGATATCGCATCAAACAAAAGCTAGCAGACATTAGTTTCTTCGATTTCAATGCTAAGTTAACGGAATGTTTTACTTCGCTTCTTCTCGATTTGCACCAAAATGAAATTGAAGAAGAAAAAAAAAGGAAACCGTACTACTATGTGGACTTGCGCAAAAAAAAGTAGGTCTTTGTTTCTAACGTTAGACATTTAAAATCAAATAACTAATCGAAAAATGAAGGGCGACACATTCATTAGAAGGACAATATCAGTCATGAGAAGCAGAAGTATTATGAAGTGCAATTCCCCTTTAAGGCTGCGATCATAATAAAGTTACCACTTGTTAATATTTAAGTCTGTTGAAAGCAGTGACCGCCAAATATTTACAGGTCAGCCTTGTTAACATTGATAGGTCCAAAAAACAGATGCCCAAAACATTCTACAAATTGTAAAGTAGATCTGAGATGACAAGATGTTAATGCTAATTTTATTGGTTTAGAGATAAGGGGGAAGAATCACATTACATTTGTTTTGTTTGTTGTTATTGTAAATGATATTGTAAATTATGAATTAATTCAAAGAGCTTTAAGAAAATTACAGGTGACTATAGAGTTGAGTGATCTTTGAATAAATAAGGTCCTCTTTAGTAAAGAGGATAAAGAGGCACTGTAAAATCTGTTAAAATATTTTACTGGCTTATTCTAAAAAAGTCAAATGCAACAACCATACTGTGTTTCAACTCTTTAACTAGAAGAGTGCACTCAGTAGAGTGCAGATCTCCACCAGGCGTGTTAGCTTTGCTGATGCGACAATAGAGGCTTCACAATCAATGCAACCAGACAAATACAATATTACAAGTTTTTACCATGTGCCACTGAAAATCCCAAAAACGGCGATTCAGTGAAGTAACGCTAAAGGTAGTGACATGTTAGCTAATTTCATTCATATCAGCCACAATGTGTTAGACAGAGCTAACACAGCCTGGCACTTTCGTTTCAAATCTGGACAGGAACAATTCCAAAAGACCAGCGATGTAAAATATTAATTTCAATGTGAAAATGCCAAGAAAATAATTCACAGATTCAACATTAACGTACCCCGTTAGTTGGCAGATTATTTTGTTGGAAATTGACATTTTACATCGCTGGTCTTTTGTTCGAAACAGAAGTAGTTGTTGATCACTTGCGGCCCCTACCGGCCGGTTAGGAGGAGTGAGGAGTTAGCACTTAATGTATTTCAATGGACAGTGATGGAAATTAATTCAAATAAAATACTTGTCGTTGACAGATTTGCAAAATATTCAAGAATTCAGGTCCTTGGCCTGCTGTCAGCATGCACAGCAAGTATTAGGCTGATCGGCCCAGTAGTATGCGAGATTAGCTGCGGACAGATACACAAACACACACACACGCGTGCGACCAAACGCATAATCACCTCCAGGCTCTCGCCTGGTGGAGATACAGTGGTGCTTGTGCTTGTGAACCCTTTAGAATTTTCTCTATTTCTACATAAATATGGCCTAAAACATCATCAGATTTTCACACAAGTACTAAAAGTAGATAAAGAAAATTAAATAAATGAGACAAAAATATTACACTTGGTCATTTATTTATTGAGGAAAATGATCCAATATTACATATCTGTGAGTAGCAAAAGTATGTGAACCTTTAGGATTAGCAGTTCATTTGAAGGTGAAATTAGAGTCAGGTGTTTTCAATCAATGGGATGACAATCAGGTGTGAGTGGGCGCCCTGTTTTATTTAAAGAACAGGGATCTATCAAGTCTGATCTTCACAACACGTTTGTGGAAGTGTATCATGGCACGAATAAAGGAGATTTCTGAGGACCTCAGATGCTCATCAGGCTGGAAAAGGTAACCAAACCATCTCTAAATGTCATATCCCTCTTGTTTCTCATGTTTTCTGTTAGCCTTGTGTATCTTGTTTTTGTTCGTACGATCTTTGTTCTCTCCCTGCAGTGTAGGCGGGTCCTCGCTGACAGCTGCAACAATCTCCCGGTCTCAGCTGCTTTCCCTCACCTGCTCTCTCAGCATTCTGCATGCCTCTATTAGAGTATTCTCTGATTTGCTCAAGCGTATATTCTTGGTTTTCCGGCAACTGCTTGCCAGGTCGTTATTCAGTCCGTCTGATGCGCTACGTCGGCCCCAGTCCTACGAACTAACTAACTACTAATCCTTTTTCTGTTTAAAAGTTCCAGCTCGCGATCTGTTCGCCTACCTGCTTCCCCTATCTTGTCATTGTTCGGTTCCCCAGTTTTTGTAACTATGATTTGTCTGTCTAGTGTGTTCCGTCTCCATGGTCGTCCTGTCTCGTCTTTCGTCTTTTCCCCCGTTTGCAGTTTGCCAGTTCCAGCTCGCCTTTCGCCAGCCTTCCCGTCCAGTCCAGTCCTGTGGTTCTCCTTGCCTTGTCCAGTCCAGTGCCTACGCCTCCTCTGCCCAGTGACAGTTCCAAGTCCGGTCCAACCCTGTGCCAGCTTCCTGTCACTACCCAGTCCTGTGCCAGCTCCCTGTCGCCACTCAACTGGCACCTGCCTCGTCTCTCTGGTTCCCTGCCTGGTTTTCTGTACTACGGAATAAATTTCTCATTTATTAATAATAATAATAATAATAATAATAATAATAATAATATGTTTGTTTTATATAGCGCTTTTCACAGTCTCAAAGACGCTTTACAATACATTTGATTTCTCCCTGAAAAATCTGTGTCTGAGCCTTGCGTTTGGGTCCACCTGAATTTCTCTGCGTAACACTAAAGAGTTTGGACTCCACCAATCTACAGTCAGACAGATTGTGTACAAATGGAGGAAATTCAAGACCATTGTTACCCTCCCCAGGAGTGGTCGACTAACAAAGATCACTCCAAGAGCAAGGCGTGTAATAGTCCGCGAGGTCACAAAGGAACCCAGGATAACTTAAGCAACTAAAGGCCTCTTTCACATTGGTTTGTTAATGTTCATGAGTCCACCATCAGGATAACACTGAACAACAATGGTGTGCATGGCAGGGTTGTGCAAGGAGAAAGCCACTGCTCTCCAAAAAGAACATTGCTGCCTGTCTGCAGTTTTCTAAAGATCACGTGGACAAGCCAGAAGGCTATTGGAAAAATGTTTTCAGGACGTATGACACCAAAATAGAACGTTTTGGTTTAAATAAGAAGCTTTATGTTTGGAGAAAGGAAAACACTGCATTCCAGCATAAGAACCTTATCCCATCTGTGAAACATGGTGGTGGTAGTATCATGGTTTGGGCCTGTTTTGCTGCATCTGGGCCAGGACAGCTTGCCATCATTGATGGAACAATGAATTCTGAATTTTACCAGCAAATTCTAAAAGAAAATGTCAGGACATCTGTCTGTGAACTGAATCTCAAGAGAACGTGGGTCATGCAGCAAGACAACGACCCTAAGCACACAAGTTGTTCTACCAAAGAATGGTTAAAGAAGAATAAAGTTAATGTCTTGGAATGGCAAATTCAAAGTCCTGACCTTAATCCAATAGAAATGTTGTGGAAGGACCTGAAGCAAGCAGTTAATGTGAGGAAACCCACCAACATAAGAGTTCAAGCTGTTTTGTACGGAGGAATGGGCTAAAATTCCTCCAAGCCGTTGTGCAGGACTGATCAACAGTTACCGGAAACGTTTAGTTGCAGTTATTGCTGCACAAAGGAGTCATACCAGATACTGAAAGCAAAGGTTCACATCAGTGGAGGCTGGTCCATAGAGGCAGAGGAGGTTGCTCCTCCTCTATTTATGAGAGGCAAGAGGGAGATCAAAATATAAAAAAGAGTAATTGGTTGAAATAAACCATTACCAAATCTCAGTGTCATTTATAAAATATTTTTTTATCTCTTCTTTAGAAAAAATCCATTATTGAAATTCTGATTAAAATGCTTCAACAGCGACACCTGCAGGGCAGGCAAGAGGGGAAAGGGCAGTCTGTGTGAAGTGGTGGTGGGGGGCAGAAGAGGACAGGCTCCTGCTGTCCTCCTTAAGGCGGGATCTCTTATATCAATTTAATGTACTTAATTTTTTTAATGTACTCCCTAACAAATCAACAACCAGAATACAATATTGACATCGCGTTGGTCCAATGATAATTTTCAAATTGCATCTTCAATTCTCTACCACTGTATATAATGTGCAAATTGCGAACTACTTCTAAAACACATCATCCACAGAGGCAGTGGAGGTTGTCCAAATTTCCTTTTTTCACCTTTCCTTTCCCTTTTTTACCGAGCAGTAGCTAGCTACTTGCGTTAGCCAACACAACAGTTAGCTTGTTGTAGCAGCCCTGAAGGACTGAGCTAAAGGCGAAAATGGATTTTGAGGAGAGTGGTGCTGCTATTGCTAACGAGGCAATTAACGGCAGCGTGAGTGAGGGGGTCACAGAGAGGAATGGATGCAGACACAGAGAGTGGGATGGGGAAGAACATCTTGTGGATTATTGTTGTCACAGCCATTCCACAGCCATTACGCAGCAGATGAGGATCAAGACTGCTGGACGACTAGCTCCACAGATAATCATGATCAAAATGCAAATTCTAGTGATACATTCATTCCCATCCAGAGCCCGCAGTGATTAGATGTGTCTTTCTCTCTTATTCACCTGGCCCATTTTTATATTCATCCTTTGTGTTGTAATATGATATGTAAGGAATAAACCACAACGGGCTGTCCCGTTATTGGAAAATAATGTAGGGTCGCCTACCCAGCCCCAAATAGGCTAGGCTACATTATTTTCCAATAATGGGACAGCCCGGAGGGGTTTATTCCACGTATACGACAGGTTATCAACACTATATATGGTTAGTTTTATATTTATTGATTTTTATCGATTTAATCAGCTGAAAGTGAAATATTCTTCCGCGGGCGTTTGAGCATATTATTTTACCGTTGTCAAGCAAAACTCTGGTAGGTAGTTCCATTTGCACCGTTGTTAAGCAAAAACCTCTGGTCATTAATTCTATGAAAACAATGATTCTATCAAGAAAAAATAGTTCCTTCTCGTTTTATACCATACAGTTAGGACAAATTTCGGTCATTTTTGTCATTACATTATTTAATAAAACTGCATGAAACCATAAGTCAATCAAATTCATCTCCCTAGCACTGTCTTACTTTTTAAATGGTGTGGTCGCGCAATGTGGACATAACATTTTTCTAAGACCCTCTGAAACGGGTTTTGAATGCCAGCTAGCTTTATGACAGGTTCGCCGTCACTTGTCACCTAGCCAATATTAAAATTCTTGGTTAGGTCAGAATGGTCTCACGGCATGCTGCTTGTTATCCTGGCTAGCTAGCTAGCTAACTATTGAATTGTATTCAAAACAGCGGTTATTATAAACGCAATCGTTCACAAACATACGGATGAAAATGCGTCCAGTAGCCATGAGTTAAATGCGGAACGCCTATTCTACTGTCCAAATAAGGGACGATTCCGATTTGCGGGATGACTGGCAACTGTGAACAAAGCTAGCAACAGTAACTAGAAATGTGATTCAATGTTGCCATCAGTAGTGAAATTGGACATTGAAAAGGGGAGGGGATATAACAACAATTCAAAAGCAAAAGAATAATGTTGCTGTTTAAACTGCTTTAGAATGCTGGATTTTGTAGCGCATTGATTTTAGAACTGTTAAAAGGCCAAGGTGTCCCTTTACTGAGAAATAATGCCCACCCTTGGACCAATCAGAATCGAGTATTCAGCCAATGATAAATGATAATATGATATTTGTTCCTTATGGAAGATGGGGATAAACTTCGGGTGCATTACTTACCTTAGTTGTATAGTAAGTTTGCATTAGGTTGCTAGTTGATTATTGCTACATTTGAACATAATAACATAACATAACTTGAACATAAGAAAGTAGAGATAAGTAGCCAACTATCATCAAATAACATGATGCCGTGGGTTGGTTTTCTTCCTGTCCTCCCCAATTTTTTGAGTCACCAGCCGCCACTGGTTCATATACTTTTGCCACTCACAGATATGTAATATTGGATCATTTTCCTCAATAAATAAATGACCATGTCTAATATGTTTGTCTCATTTGTTCTCTTTATCTACTTTTAGGACTTGTGTGAAAATCTGATGATGTTTTAGGTAATATTTATGCAGAAATATAGAAAATTCTAAAGTGTTTACAAACTTTCAAGCACCACTGTAATTACACTGAAGAAGGCAATGGGGCTGAATCACATTAGGTGATGTTTTTAAAAATTTCATTACCGCAGGCCACATGAAAGATTTTTGGCAGACAAACAACTATTTGTTATAACTTCTAATTTTTTTTACATGTTTTTTTAATTTTGTTTTTTATTTTATTTTTTTACAGTTGACAGTTTTTTCGTTACCCAACACTGACTTAAAATTTCAAGCAAACTGCCTTGTAAAAGTAAAAAAGAAGTAATCTCCCTTCTCCCTAATGATTACAGCAACTTCTGTATCTTTGTAGATCCTCTGGATTACCATGTCCTCTTCTGCAAGCACTACAAAGCCACACCACTCCATTCCTGTAATCAGGAGCTGGCCTTGGACCTGCCAGTCGTAGCTTTGCTGCTGTTTCAATTTCATGGTGTCACTTTGCAATTTCAGGTATTTACAGCCAACATAGCTTTTGGCATTTGGGCATTTGATCTCCAGCAGGCCAAAGGGTGGATTTTCGGTTGGGTCAAACACAACCTTGTCAGAAGATGACCCTAACCAGGGAGCATCCGGGTGGATGACAAAGCCACAAGGCCAGTAATTGTTCTTTACCCGACAATACTCCTGAATGGCGACAGGTGCCAATGCCAGGCCCCTCTTCGTCAATGCTGTTTGAGCCACACCCTTTCTTATTTGCTGAGCAAGGTGTTCTGCTGAACTTTGACCATGGACATGGCAAATCTCCGTGAAGTGGGAAGATGTGATCCTATTCCTCCTGACTCGGTGCCACTCTACAGAGACACTCTGCTCCCTTGTAGCAACCTTTATTTTCCCTGCCATATCCAAATTAGTTCCCAGTGATTGCAGATGTAGCTGCTGTTGGAGACTGCACACAAACTGGCAGTTAGTAGGCTCCAACCTGTAACTATCTAGAGGTAGAGGTTGTGGTGGAGGGGCATCTGGGTGGAATAAGATAACCCGGTTCATGGGCACTGGGTGCTGGTAGGAGATGGGACTGCCTTCCTGAACATTCCCAAACGCTGAGTCAACCAGTGGGACATCAGCACTGATTGCCATGGTGGTGATGAGTGGTGCAATGTCTGCTGAAAAGTCCTTATAAGCCTCAGCCACTTTAAAGACATCAGGATCAGGCAGCTCCCCCCGCACTGCTTTGTAAAGTGTGCTCCTGTGTGGAATGTCATTCCATAATTCAAATTAGAAAGAATAATTTTACGCTGAAAGACAATCACAATTTTGTATAACAGGTTAGAAATAACAAGACATAATTACCTTACACCATTAGCAACAGTCCTCTGCTTTGGCTTGGGAGACATCACAACCATGTCACTGACCCGGCCTGGCTTCACACCCTATTAATAATAAAATTAATTGAAATGGTCTTCAAAAAAACTATTGCATGCACACATACTATTTCAGCTCTGTCTGACAAAGATATACTGTAAAAACACATAGCAAATCCTTGCTTAAATGTGGTTTTATAGTGCTCATAGACTTACCATAATTCTTGGCTTCTGCCAGCGTTGTCATATAGCTGACACTAACCATCAGCTTAAATATTACACAGAAAAAGGGAAATGAGAAAGCTGATCATATTGTTTTGAGCAATCATGGTAGTGGGCTTGACCTTATCACGATATCAATGTCATCACAAAAAGAGAACAAAAATAGTCTATTTCTGTTCTGGTTTTGGAACATTGTAATGTAAGGAAATTGAAATGCATACGTCTGAGTAGTTTATAACGTTAGTGTCTTAATTTACTCAAACCTATGTTCAAATATAGTTTGTACAACAGTGAATACTGAACAGCATGCAGATAAATGAAACTGAACATGCAGCAAAGAACAACAGCCACCACAACCAGTTTCTGGGGTTTTCATGAAGGCTAGATATTTGAATGCTACCTACAAGGCATGTAACGTTTATGTTACCTACTTCAGACGTTAATGTTATAGAGTTACAGAACCTATCCTAGCCACATCAAATGCCCAGAACATAATTGGAACAGAACTGGCTTGGAACTGACGAACAACTGAACTATCTTCCATCCTACTCTGATGTAGCACTTGTGTCACTGTATCACAGGCAACTATAAGCCACTGGACCAGTTCTAGGTTCGAAGGAGTGGTTGAGCTAAATAAAATAATAGACCAGAGACTACAGCTTTTGAATGAATGAGCCAGCAGTTTACTGATAACAACAGAACATACACTCACATTACACATACAAAATATTTACGGTAGGTAGAAGGCAGGTAAGTTGCACTTAAACCCTCCCTTTTTATCCCTTCTCTTACTCAGAATAGGTTGGTTTAGGTTTAGATTTCAAGTTAGTTTTGCCAACTAGATATTGTTCCTTTAAGTTAAGACCGGTCTGTATTTAAAGGAGAGGTCAAGCTCAATTAAAAGGGATTGTCAAACCCTTTTTTAACCTCACTTAAAACCAACAGCGTAAGATTTTAATGTGTTTTAAGGAAGATTATTTATTACCATGAATTAATTATTTATTTATTGTTATTTAATTCACTAGTTATGACTATTTAATGCTCTGTTTGAGACCTGGGTTACACTGAGGTTGTGAGGTTTCTCATGTTTCCTCATAGACCTATGCCAGGTAGCTTGGACCCTCACTCTCCCTGTTCGTTGATCTTTATTTGATACTGGCGACAATATCACGTTATCATCAACACACTTAAAACTGGGTCATATTGGTCAAATTGTCAAATTATCCAATGTTAGATAGCAAAGTTAGCTGGTTAGCAAGATAGCTAATCCTCTGTGGCTGTTTATGTTAGGTAGCTACTAAGCTAGTAAGTTAATTTACCTTCGTCATTATCGATGTAACTGGAGACGTACATCTTGAAGCCCTTCTCTCGCTTACTCCTTGGTGCTGATGTCGCAGCTTGAATGAGGCGGTGAACATCATTCATCGTTATCTTTGGAAGATCTTGAAGACTTCTTCTTCTTCTTGTTTTATGGCGGTTTGCATCCAGCTTATTGGTGCGTTACCGCCACCTTCTGCGCCAGAGTGTGGATCAGACAATAGGCTTACACTCTAAATCCCTTCACCCAAAGCTACAGTTGAAGTCGAAAGTTTACATACACCTTAGCCAAATCCATTTAAACTCAGTTTTTCACAATTCCTGACATTTAATCCTAGTAAACATTCCCTGTCTTAGGTCAGTTAGGATCACAACTTTATTTTAAGAATGTGAAATGTCAGAATAATAGTAGAGAGAACGATTTATTTCAACTTTTATTTCTTTCATCACATTCCCAGTGGGTCAGAAGTTTATATACACTCTGTTAGTATTTGGTAACGTTGCCTTTAAATTGTTTAACTTGGGTCAAACGTTTCGGGTAGCCTTCCACAAGCTTCTCACAATAGGTTTCTGGAATTTTGGCCCATTCCTCCTGGCAGAACTAGTGTAACTGAGTCAGGTTTGTAGGCCTCCTTGCTCACACACCCTTTTTCAGTTCTGCCCACAAATTTTTGATTGGATTAAGGTCAGGCCACTCCAATACCTTGACTTTGTTGTCCTTAAGCCATTTTGCCACAACTTTGGAAGTATGCTTTGGGTCATTGTCCATTTGGAAGAGCCATTTGCGACCAAGCTTTAACTTCCTGGCTGATGTCTTGAGATGTTGCTTCAATATATCCACATAATTTTCCTTCCTCATGATGCCATCTATTTTATGAAGTGCACCACTCCCTCCTGCAGCAAAGCACCCCCACAACATGAGGGGGCTGCCACCCCCGTGCTTCATGGTTGGGATGGTGTTCTTCGGCTTGCAAGCCTCACCCTTTCTCCTCCAAACATAACAACAGTCATTCTGGCCAAACAGTTCAATTTTTGTTTCATCAGACCAGAGGACATTTCTCCAAAAAGTAAGATCTTTGTCCCCATGTGAAGTTGCAAACTGTAGTCTGGCTTTTTTATGGCGGTTTTGGAGTAGTGGCTTCTTCCTTGCTGAGCAGCCTTTCAGGTAATGTTGATATAGGACTCGTTTTACTGTGGATATAGATACTTTTGTACCTGTTCCCTCCAGCATCTTCACAAGGTCCTTTGTTGATGTTCTGGGATTGATTTGCACTTTTCTCACCAAAGCACGTCCATCTCTAGGAGATAGAACGCGTCTCCTTCCTGAGCGGTATGATGGCTGCGTGGTTCCATGGTGTTTATACTTGCGTATTATTGTTTGTACAGACAAATGTGGTACCTTCAGATGTTTGGAAATTGCTCCCAAGGATGAAGCAGACTTGTGGAGGTCCACAATTTTCTTTCTGAGGTCTTGGCTGTGTAGGTACACTCAGTCAGTCTGTGCCATCCAAATGGAAATTACCTCCTTTAAGAACATGCAGCGCATCTAACGCGCATCTGATGACATCATCAGTGCACGCCACATTCAAGATCCTTATCACACTCCACGGGTCCCCCCTCCCCCCACCAGGTATAAAAGTTAGGGACAGTAATCACTCGCTCTCTTTTTTCCCCTTTTCTTCGCCCCTCTTTTTCGCCTCTCTTTTCGCCCTCTCTCTTCCTGCGTCCTCTCCCATTGTCCCATGAGTGCCCACATACTGTGGAACTCCCATGGGCCTAACTCGAGTTCTCACAACTCTGTAGAACTCCAATTCAAAGGGCTTGCAGAACGCCTAAGATCGCAGCAGTCGCCGATTTATCTAAAACGCAAAGATAAAGTCACTGTACGCAGCAACGAGGCTTTGCCGATTTAGCTCGCCTGTGGCGACTAAAGCCTGACCAATCCCACGTGGAAACCAGGGAAGAAGAGCCTTGCTGATGACCGACTGGGGGGACAACCACATCACCGTTGCTACGAACAAGGATTCGGTTTGCGCCACGTGCCCCACATCTAGAAACCTCCACAATTTCACAACGCCAAGACTGTTCTCTCCAGGACCCCACAGCGACCACCGGAGGCCGCTACCTACATGAATGGATGGACAGTAAGACTAAGCAAACTTTCCAGGCAATAGTTTAGCTTAGTCTGCATTGAGTTTAATATGACATTGTGTGGTTCTATTTTGTTTCTATTTTGTTCTTTTTTCTTTTAGTAATTTGCACTGGCGATGTAATCTTAGGAAACAATCCTATGCATGGTCTTTCTCTCTCTTACTCCCCGACTAACTTTACAACCCTAATGACATCAAACTCGTTGTATAGTCGGTAGTGGGCGAATAACTAGCTTGGTTGCATGTATTGCTTAACAGCTGAGGTTATGCTTCACTCTCCGGCACTACAGGAAGCGATACTCCTTCCTAGCTGAGCTCAGTTATTCAGCCACGCCGGTTACCCTTCCCCCTTTCGTACGCAGACAAAGGGACACGTGTGCACATGCAACCGCACACACGCATACGCACCCCTACCTTCCCGTATTTAGAATTTTCCCCATTTAAATTAGTTTGTGTCTGTTCTATTTGTACGTTTGTTCAATAATCATTGTATTAAACCCGTGTCTGTTTTGATGTTGCTGGAACGTGAGGATCTGAGTCAAAATAGCCTACCCAAGAACTATTTAAGAGATAATCTCTTAAATCTTTGATTTAATTATTTGATCCTTAATATTTGTAATTTTTATTTTTAATTGAAGTTCCAAATTTATGGTCGAATAGTCTAGATAACTGAAATTTTACGAGACTGATTTTTAATTGTGCGGTTATACCGCTTCGCCTACATAAGTGGTGCCCAATGTGAGAATATATAAATATAATCCCGACATAAGCGGTGCCCCGTGTAAGGCTATATTGTCATTTCCCCAACATAATTGGTGCCCCGTGTGAAGGTATATTGTCATTTCCCCGACAGCTGATTTCTTTAGATTTTCCCATAATGTCAAGCAAACAGGCACTGAATTTGAAGATAGGCCTTAAAATACCTCCAATTGACTCAAATAATGTCAATTAGCCTAGTTTCTAAAGCCATGACATCATTTTCTGGAATTTTCCAAGCTGTTCAAAGGCATAGTCAACTTAGCGTATGTAAACTTCTGACCCACTGGAATTGTGATATAGTGAATTAAAAGTGAAATAATCTGTCTGTAAACAATTGTTGGAAAAATTACTTGTGTCAAGCACAAAGTAGATGTCCTAACTGACTTGCCAACACTATAGTTTGCTAACATGAAATGTGTGGAGTGGTTAAAATGAGTTTTAATGACTTCAACCTAAGTGTATGTAAACTTCCAACTTCAACTGTATATTTTATCCTCCATGCTTTACACCTAGTCCTACTAAAAAATCCCTATCCATGTCATCCACCCTAGCACCCTATACCTGCTTACCCATCATATCCTATAAAAACCCCTGCATCCCTTAAAAAGGCTAACAGTACCTTGACCTGTGCTCTCTCACCCATGCTCAGTACATCTTGTAATGTGTATTCCTGCACCCCTGATTCCCTCAGATTATTCCTCATCATCTCTCTGTGTGTCCCATACCTCCTACAACTCAGAACTATGTGCTCCACTGACTCTTCTTCCTGACATCCCTCACAAGCCTGTCTGGTGCTTCCCTACCATTTTCAGTGTTTTGTTTAGTGCACAGTGCCCCAACCTTAACCTTGTCAAGACAGTTTCCTCTCTCCTGTTTCCACTACCTACCCTAGTGTCTTTGACAGTCTTTTGGAATTGGCTTTCCCCTCTCTGTTCCACCTTGCTTGCCACATTTGATTAGTTTCTTCCCAGATTACACATTTACCTCTGCTTTACTGATACTGATTTGTATTTCTATATTTCCTTTCTTTAAAGCCCTCTTTGCCAACTCATCCATCCTCTTATTCCCCTTCACCCCTACATGCGCTGGAACCCACAAATATATGTGCATGTCATTAATCATCATTATGAAAAGTAGCAGGCTTATCACACTGCCTTCAGGTGTGCCATTTTCAACCGTACTGATTTGACAAGTCTGACCCAATTTGTACTTGTATTTTTCTTCCAAACAAAAAATCCTTTATCCAGTTAAAAACTCTCCCACCAACACCCAACTTGTGCAACTTAATTAACAATCCTTCCTTCCACATCATGTCATAAGCTTTTTCTATGTCAAAAAACACTGCAATTACTAACTCTTTATTTGCCTGGGCTTTTCTTATTTCAGTCTCTAGCCTTATCACTGAGTCCATGGTATTCCTTCCTTTCCTAAAACCACTCTAATAACTTGCCAGCTTTCCTCTCTTCTCAAGCTCATATGATAACCTTTCTGTTATCATCCTTTCCATTATCTTGCATACATTTGATGTTAATGCTATTGGCCTATAAATAGTGGATTTAGACAGATCCTTGCCAGTCCCACTAATCCTAAATGATTTACTGCTGCTTTGACAACCAACTAAATTTGATCATTTTTTGATTTTACTTCAGCCGTACTGTTAATCACTCCTGCAATGAATGTTACTAAATACTTTTTGTCCACATAAATCCTGTCATTTGTACTTTGTTGTAGCTCTTGAACCCCCATTGCTCCTTGTTCATTAGTAGCATTATTCTGTCCTCTTGACAGCTTCTGCATAAGTGATCCTTGTTTCCACTATTACTTTTTGGATTTCATTCTCCCGTCTCATAACCTCACACCCACTATATGCCACACTATGGGCTCATCTTGAAGACATCGCGTATAGAAAGTCATTTTGTTGTCTACAAACTGACTGGCGTCGGAAAGCAGAAATGCTTGTGCTCACCGTCCTCAAACCAGAAATCGTACAACATCGTCTTACGCAGCTAGCCAATTGCAATACTTGAATATTCAGTCTATTAAATAGCGCTAGCTAGGAAAATCGCTGATTATGAACCTACTGTTTGGGTGTTAACCAGCTAGCAGGACTAATACCGCGAGCCACCCTACTCACAGACAGTGTTGCCAATTTAGCGACTTTGTCACTAGATTTAGCGACTTTTTGACCTTCCCTAGCAACTAGCGACAAATTTGGCGACTTCTCACAACTTTGGCAACCTCCATTCTTGTTGTTGAGCAACAGCAAAAATCACCTTTCACTGATTTGTGAATGACGTCAGATCTGCCTTTCCTAGTGCTCTAGCGTTGCCCACGTTTATAAAAGTAATGATTGACCTATGTAGAATTAGCCGCTGTAATTACATGGAAGTAGATGTTCTACAGATCTACCTGATACTACGCAGCTTGGCCAACGTCAATTGGAGGGCAGGGAGACACAAAACCTACGCTATGCCTATGAGCTGCGCATGCGCGTTTCAATATGCCCAACGACCGATCACTGATCCCCATTTGTGTAACATGCGTTTTTTAAAATATGCAAATGATTATGTGGTGATGTCATATATATGCAAATTAACGTATGACATCATCTAGCAACTTCTAGCGACTTTTAGAGGAGGCCTTAGCTACTTTCCATAGAAAATAGTTGGCAACACTGCTCACAGATCCCGGCCAGCAGAGCTGTCTCCCTTGTTACTGTCTCTTCGAATGCTGACAGAAGCTAGAAAGCTCGTTTTAACTAACTACTTAGCACATGCCAGTGCAGTTATTTTGATCCAGCGTTCAAGCATTTCCTTACCTACTCTTTATTCATTATTCAGCTTATGTTAGTGAGTTAAGAATACTTCCGACTGAGAACCCATTGCTTGCTACCAAACTAGCGGAGCTAATGCTGCTAACCACCCCACTCGCAGTTCCCGGAAAGTGCACTGACAAAGCTGGAAAGGTAGTTTCACCTAGCGACTAGAATTGAAAGTGTGATTATTTTGGTCCAGCACACAAGCTTTTGCTCAACTTATTTATTGCTTTTTTTGTTTTCACCCATGTAGTAAAAACGGAATATTCTGCTGCCCAAAAAATCCTGAAAATTGTTTTCTTGTTGTGTACAAAGAACATCTGCATCTAAGACCCTGTTTACACTTGGTTTTAAAATGTGTCTTGGGCAATCAGATCACAAGTGGACAGTGCTAAATACAAGTGTAAATGACCACCAAGACGCATTGTGATCCGATCACTCAAACCACTTGCCGAGGTGGTCTGGGACGCATTTGACCACATATCTTTTGTAGTGTAAACGCTAATGCATCCTGATGCGTCCCCGACAAGGACGTAACAGGAAAATACGTCATCAATGCTTATTTTTCGTCTTGTCCTGCACTCTTTTACAAGTAAAAAAATGACTTTGTCCTGCCAATCTCAGCAGTTGGTACAGCCCGTACATGTATATTAGTTATTGAAACATTTTTGTTTTCTTAGATAACCCGTGCGAAACAAATCTGGAGCTTGTCTGGTGTTACAATTCACCACTGGCAAGTCGGAACATAAAATATGACACACAAAACAGCTCAAATAAAGGATGTTTATTTAATATAATAAGTAAATGTATAAAGAAAACCAATGAGAAAACACAGAAGCCAGAGTAACCCAAGGACGCCAACGGCAGTGCTGTGTGCTGGTCCGGAGAGCCGACTCCAGATAGCCTTCTTTTTCCCCCCACTGGATGGGCGACGCCACCATTTGAAAGCACCAATCCTGGCCTTCCCTGGCCCCCACACAGGTGTTACCAATTTCCTGTAATACAAGGTACCCACACAGCTGCCAGAAAAGCATGTGCCACCATCTGAGGTGGAGTAGCATAACATCTGGCGACAGACTTTTGACCTTCTAGCGGAAGTGACGTAGGCAGTAGCGAAATCTGAACACAAGTGGTCAGCTGGACACCTTGGAGACGTATGATAGACAGGTGTGAATGGCGATGTGTCTCGGCTGTCCACTTGTGTTCGGATCACCGAAACGCATTTTAAAACCAAATGTAAACAGGGTCATACAGTCATTATCTTGTCCCTCCTATCTGAATATTATGTTATAGCATTGAAACGAGCATAGTTAGCAAATTAACTACCATCCCACAGATTCCACCCATTCCACCAGGCGCTGCTCAGAACCAGACCAAGTAATCGATCGGAAAAGATTACCTAATCAGTGGGCAAATCCAGCCCCACTGGTTTTGATAGACAGGAAGTCTTACCAAATTCAAAAGCGTCATTATGAAATGAAAAAGGGCGTTCGGAAATAAAAATGCCATTTGGAAACAAGTCATTCCGAAAAATGTCATTATGAAATGAAAAAAGCCATTCGGAAATACAACATATTATTATGAAATAAAATATGATAACTTTATTGTGAAAAGAACAATCATGAGCTGTGAATTATTAAATAATTTCAAGATAAAATGAGATATTTATTTAATTATTTACCAATTTATTTATTTATTTATATAACTCCCCATTTATTTATTTAATTATTTATTTCATTTTGGCACATTTAGTACTTCCTATAACACAAGTAATTTTGTGGAGCTAACCACTGAACTGTATAAGAACTACAAGGGAAACATGGTCACTTGTGCAAATGTTATGATGGTAGCCTGTAAGTGTAAATACGTGTTGTTGTAATTGCTACACGCCAAAGGGTTATTTATTTCCTTTTTTCTACAATAACCAAAGGGTTATTTTCTTTTTGTTAAGAATAGACTGTGATTGAATTAACCTTGTGCTATTTTGTGCACTGTCATTTTCTGCCACTGTATCAATTGTAGTAACAAAAAAAAACACTTTTCATTGTTGCCCAGAACTCCTCTCTTGTCTTTCTTACATAATTAAGTAAATGATGACTAGTCGACTACTGTTTGGAAAAACCTGGCAACTAGTAAAAATCAGTAATCATGAAACCCCTACGATGTATATAATTATTCATTCGGAACAGTCATATAAGGGACTGCATAAGAGGAAGTTTTGTTGCATCGTTACAACGTTATGCATGCAGCCCACTGAACTCTATAAGAACTAGAAGGGAAATGTGTTTCCATTCAATTCGATTCAATTCAATACTTCAGCATGTGGCACCACTGCAAGATGGCTGCCACGCCCGGAAATAGAATCATATAATGAGGCTGCCATGTATTTCCTAATGAGAGTTGTAGAAATTCAATGATTTCACTCCTGCGTGAATTAGATTCCAAAGCTCACATTGAGGTAATCAACAGAAGCAGGCAGTAACATTACAAATTTTTCCTGGAGCAAACAGTTTTTTTGGCTGAACAGACAGAAAATACCAAACCAAATATCACTATTTCGATTGCGTTGACTAGGCGAACTGATCTCTGATTGGTCGAGAATAAAATTGATGAGACTTAAGAAAACCACAGCTTTATCACATGACAGGTCCTATCTGCACGGTGACTTCTTCACTTTCTTCTCTTACAGAACTGTGGGTAAGCCGTGAGCCGTAGAACTCTATCTACGACTCTGGGTAGGCCTAATACAGCTAAATAGCGGGATAACTACTTGTTAGCTAACAGTTATGAATTTTGCAATCTTAGGAGGCTAGCAACTGTTGCCTTGGTGTTTTTACCTGTGCTTAATAATGAAAGTTTCAAATGCTTTGAAATGAGACAGCATCTGAAGTTATGTGTTGAGACTGTCATTGTAAGGGGGAACAGCATCTATGATATAACCTGTTGGCTACAAGGTTGTTTGTAATAGCCTAGTCTAACTAGCTCTATAGCTACTCTTAGCGAATGTTTATAAAGGCTATTTTGATTATATCTTGTACATAATATTATGGTTTCATATCTCAAGTGTTTGGGCAGTGGCCTTTCTGTGTGGAGTTTGCACGTTCTCCCCGTTTCTGCATGGGTTTCCTCCGGGTACTCCGGATTCCTCCCACAGTCCAAAGACATGCAGGTAGGCTAATTGGAGACTCTAAATTGCCCCTAGGTCTGAGTGTGTGAGTGAATAGTGTGTGTGCCCTGTGATAGATTGGCGGCCTGTCCAGGGTGTATTCCTGCCTCTCGCTCAATGCATGCTGGGATAGACTCCAGCACCCCCCATGACCCTGCTCAGGATAAGCGGATATAGATAATGGATGGATGGATATCTCAAGTGTTGTTAGACTATAACATATGACGATGAAAAGCACTGTCCACCCTCTCATTTCTCCCCCATGTAAACCAGATCACTAAAACTGCCTTTTTCCACCTAAGGAATATTGCCCGCCTCCGGCCCTCTCTGTCTTTCTCAGCTGCTGAAACACTCATTCATGCATTTATTACATCATGGCTTGACTACTGCAATAGCATCCTCCATGGCATCACCACTATTAGGCCCCTGTCTGTCTGTTGTGATTGAAATGGGTGTGCGCCATTAAAATCAGCCTTATACCAAAACCAAGTTTCCCAAGTTAAATAAGTTTAGGTCACTTCAATTGAGAAATATCGCAATGTCCAGGGTAGGCTACCAGCAAAACGTGCATGTCAGTCAAAACTGCATTTAAGGTTGGGTACTGATTTAAACATAGGCTAACCCCGCCTGCAATAAACTACAAGATAATAGTTTATTCTGTCGATAGAGCCATTTAGACCATATACCAAATGTAGTCTACCTATGATAAGTAGCTTATTAAGCTATGCCTGTTCAGCTATTTTAGCATACTCATGGCTCAATTCTCCGGCATCGTGATAGAATTTTGACTGTATTGACAGCAAAGTTTTATCATCAGAATCTGCCCAGAGCTTCTGGCTATCTGGTGCTTGTCTTTCTGCTCTGATCTAGTTTGTGTCATTAAAATAAAATGCCTTTATAACCAGTTAAAGAAGGGAAAACAAGTTTCCCTTGTGAAATAAGTTTGGGTCACTTAAATTCAATTGAGAAATATGTCCAGGTAAGGCTACCAGCAAAATTTTCATGTCAGTCAAAACGGCATTTAAGGTCCATCCATCCATCCATTTTCTAACTGCTTAGTCCAAGTTAGGGTCGCTGTGGCAAAGGCAAGCAGAGCAGCCCAGACATCCCGTTCCCCAGTGACTTCTGCTAACTCATCCCGGTGGATCCCCAGGCGATCCCAGGTCAGCCTTTGGATATAATCCCTCCAGTGTGTCCTAAGTCTGCCCCTGGGTCTTCTCCCAGGTGGCCGAGCCAGGAACACCTCCAGAGGAAGGCGCCCAAGAGGCATCCTTATCAGATGCCCGAACAACCTCAACTGACTCCTTTCAATGTGGAGGAGCAGCGGTTCTACTTTGAGGTCCTCTCGGATAGCTGAGCTCCTCAAGGAGAGTAAGCCCTGCCACCCAATGGAGAAACCCAATTTCAGCCGCTTGTATTCGCAATTTAACTCTTTCAATCACTACCCATAGCTCATGACTATGGGTGAGAGTAGGGACAAAGATCGACTGGTAAATCGAGAGCTTTACCTTTCGGCTCAGTTCCTTCTTCACCACCACCATCCAATACAATGCCCGCATTACTGTGGCCGCTGCACCTGGACGGCCGACGATTTTTGAATCCCTTTTCCCCTCACTCATGAATGAGACTCCAAGATACCTGAGATCCTCCACCTGGGGCAGTTGCTCCTCCCTTACTTGAAGAGGGCAAACCATCTTTTTCTGTCCCCTTCTCTCCAAACTCCTCCCATGCCCTGGTTTTTTCTTCTGCCACTGCCGCAGCTGTGACCTTTATCGCCTGCCAGTACCTGTCTGCTGAATCAAAGGTTCCCTTAACCCTCTGGGGTCGAGAGCTCCGCCGGCGGAGCTCGACAAGATTTCGTTGCTATTTGGATGATTAACTTCGCGAGCTTTTATCATACAGACACAACAAAGACATTGACAGAAACCTTAGAATCGTGGCATTCCAATGTGTCCATTGGCAAATAATATGAATTGTTTTAAGCTATTTAAAATTAGATCAAACAGACCATTGCCATGTATCAAGTCTTTCTCATTAATATGTGATTTTCGCTCGGCAGTAAGTACACCCAGACCACATTCACAAGATAATGACATGCTAATTGCTATCGATGGCAGGGGAGGGGCGATGCATTTGATGTGCGAGAGCGCCTACTGTAAACAAGGATAAAATGTCATACAGAAGCATAGCCCACGTCTTCTCGGGCAATCCTTACATTTTATTTCGGAAAATGGCACGAATGACTGGACTCGACGTTCTTCATGCTTTGTGCGAGAGCAACGATGAAGACGCGAACAACTCATCAGGTCCGGACACTGAAGCTGACACTGATGAAGAACGGTGTCATTTCGAACTGCGTACTGATCCAGCTGAGGATCAACTTCACGAGTAAGTGTATTTCTTACGATAATATTGGTAGTGTGTACTGTATTGTAACTTATCTGTGTGTTTGTAGGAATATCCAGTAATATGCGCGTTTGTAAATTCCCACACTACGAACGATTCAATACTGCATCTCAAAAAATTGCACCGTAACTGTGTAACTGTATTTTATTTGATCACTGTACGTAAATAACCTATGCGTGGCGTGTATTGGTATGGCTAGGATTCTAAAACTGGGTGTCCTCGCACAATCGATATTAGCATCTTGCATGTAAGTTCGGGAAATAAACTAACCACTTAGCGAAAAAGACCTAGTTCAGATTGAGGCATTGTTAGTTATTTATGAGTTGCGTGAGTTTAGCTAATGTTGTTTCGTTGATAACTTTTATTATTTGTAAATATGTGTACTGTATTGCAATTTATGTGTGTGTTTGTAGGAATATCCAGTAATATGCGCGTTTGTAAATTTCCACACTAACCGTTGCATCTCAAAATTATAGGCTACCTCTCTGCGTCTGGTTGTATTTGTTCGGTTATTTGTTTGTATAAGATATAACTGCCACATTTTCTAAGTTTTGTTTTCATTAGTTAGTGGTTTGTCCCTTTTTTGTAAATCACATTGTTGTGGATGGGAATGTGCTATATAAATAAAGTTTGATTTGATGTCACATTTCCTAACAATTTTGTTTCTATTACATTTACAGAGATGCTGATCAGGTAACACGGCCTAGTTTACCACCTGCTAAGAGGCGACGCAAGCGTGGCAAGAGGACACCAGTCTCACAAGCAGCTCAGCCAGCTCGGTCATGGAAAACTGAGAAAGCTGCTGATGTGGCCCGGTGATGCGTTTCCGTCCTGCGCGGCAACCTGGAGTGCAGCTGAGTCCGGCAGAAGCCCAGACTCCTCTGGATTTGTTCAAACTGTTTTTCTCTACGGATGCTGTCAGGACACTGTGCAAGAACACTAACAAGCATGCTGCCAGGGCAATAGCAAAAGGGAGCAAGTATAAATGGACTGACATTGGGATAGAGGAATTCTACAGGTACATTGGACTGATTTTTTACATGGCCATGGTAAAGCTGGACCAAATCAGAGATTACAGGCGGCAAAGTAGCATTTTCTCTGTCCCATTCCCAGCAACCATAATGACAAGGGACAGATACAGAACTATTTGCTGGAATGTACACATGAGTGATGCAGACAAGGACCAAGAAAATGACAGGAAGCGGGGCACGCCACAGCATGATAAACTCTTCCGGGTCAGACCTCTCATGGACACAGTTCAGCACGCCTGCAAAGCCTTCTATCATCCTCGCAGGAACCTTGCAGTGGATGAAAGAATGGTAGCAACCAAAGCAAAGACTGGTATGACACAGTACATGAAAGAAAAGCCAACAAAGTGGGGTTTCAAGTTGTTTGTGCTTTGTGACTCAAGCAATGGATACACTGTGGATTTTGCTGTGTACACAGGAAAGAACAGCTTTCAGACCGGACAAGGACTTTCATACAACTCTGTCATGTCACTTGTGAATCGTGCATTCTTGGGTTCCGGATATCATGTGTACATGGACAATTTCTATACAAGCCCAAAGCTCTTCAGGGACTTGTATGGACAAAACATTGGTGCTCGTGGGACATATAGGGAGAACAGGAAGGAATGTCCACGCACTGCATGTAATGCTCTGACTAAGAAGTCAGGAAGAGGAGCTTTACGGTGGATAAGGGATGGTCCTCTGGTTTTTGTGAAGTGGATGGACACACGGAAGGTGTCTGTCTGCTCCACCATCCATGCAGCATTCACTGGGGACACAATACAGCGGAGGGTGAAGCAAGATGGTGTCTGGATTTCAAAGAACTTTCCATGCCCCTCACCTATCATCCAGTACAATGCACACATGGGGGGTGTTGATCTGTCTGACCAACTGATACGGTATTACACAGCACAGCACAAAACAATGAGATGGTACCAGAAATTGTTTTTACATTTCTTGGACATTGCTGCCACAAATGCATACATCCTACATAAAGAACTCTCATAATAAAACGCTTTGCAAAAAGAAATTATATCTCATAAAAAAACACGTTTTCAACGTACAAAAATGCCAAGTTACTCACACGTACAAGACATACACCGTCTATAACTCATTCATTCAGACTGCCAAAATCCAAGCCTGCCATTAAAAGTATTGATATCAAAATGACGCCAGGTTATGGTACCACAAACAATATATCTTCCCTCACCAAAATGAAATAAGATGTATTCCAAAGCAATGCTACCCAATATTTCCTCAATTCTTTCAAGTCACTTGGCCCTGTATTTTGTTTCTTACCATTTTACAATGTCATGCAAACTTTGTGTCAGATCAAAGTGTCAAATATTTCGAATTGCCTCATGGAACACATTGAAATTCATGTACAAAACTGCTGGTGAGTAACTACAGGAAGCATATTTCTCCAGAAAACATATTTTTATACTTGCTTCTGAACTGAATTTGAGTAAATGTACAAGTGATTGTATATTTGCTACGTACAATAAATAGTGCATCTAAAATACATATTGTACATACATACATAGAGAACTTCTTTATCCCTGTGGGGACATTTCCCTTGCAGCATGTTACATTCACATTTACGAACAGACATTTATACCAAGAAACATACAATCATTCACGCAATAGAAAGGCTGGGCAGCAAAATACATACATACCAATACAAATTTGACATACAGATGCCGATTCAATCAATCTTGACTGTGAGAAAGCCATCCACACATATGTTTGGCCTGTCCATGTACTGCTTGCTTATACACACAGGGCCAAGCGACTTGAAAGAATTCAGGAAATATTGATAGAATATTGTGATAGAAATATGATAGGATGATATGATAGAAAAAATTACATGCTTAGCCACAGCAATATGAAACAGTAAACGGAAAATTACAAATGTACCTCTCACCCCTCCCTTAAAAGATGTGTTGTTTGCTTCACGCGATAAGGGAACTATGCGAGACACACTTACGAAGTGTTAGAAGCTTATAAAAGATAAGACACGGACACACGGATGGAGTGTAGCACAGTGGGTAAGGAACTGGACTTGTAACCGAAAGGCTGCAGGTTCGATTCCCGGGTAGGACACTGCCGTTGTACCCTTGAGCAAGGTACTTAACCGAAATTGCTTCAGTATATATCCAGCTGTATAAATGGAGACTATGTAAAAATGTTGTGTAAGTCGCTCTGGATAAGAGCGTCTGCTAAATGCCTGTAATGTAATGTAAGACTCTCTAGTGTTCAGAGGGCCTTCATGCAGAAACTTTGTTTTCTCTGTGTGAACTCTCCTATTTGGCCAAATAAACGTTTGAACTGAATTTTGTGTGAAAGTCTATTTGATTCTTCTCACCGAACTTGGAGATATAGAGAATTTCCACCACAATGTATAAAGAGAAGGGCTATGTGAAATCACAACACAAAACAACAATGGAGGCGGTGGTGATAGAAGCACAATTGCGACAGAGACAGAAAGAGGAGTTTAGTGGCTTTAGTTTATGTAGCTATGCAAAAGAAGAAAAAAGGCGAAGGAGATGGTACGTTCGCCCTCTAAATCAGAGTAGAACGGAGAATGGACAGTTTTGTCTGTACATTCGGCAAAAGCGGAGTTTAGACGAGGAGGTCCACTTCTCTTATTTCCGAATGTGTGCTAGGTGTTTTGATGATTGCTTCATCAAACATGCGGGAACTCACAGAAATCCCATCTCTACAGAAGAGTGATTGGCGTTGACTCTCCTTACATTAGCACGTGAAGTCTGCCCTCTGAACGCTCAACCGTGGCGTAACCAACCATGTGATATTTTGACCAATAGCTGAGAGGGGGAGGTTGGAGAACAAGAAAGAAATTTTCTAAAAGTTCTCCCTGGAGGCCATTGCACACCCCATAGGAAAGCAAAATCCAAGAAGAGATCTCATAGTTGTTTCTTTAATTTCTCCTAGACACAAATGAGCTATTTTTAATACTAAGGTGAGGCTTTTTCTCCGACTTCTCAAATTCAACTCAGGAGAAACAACCACATATAATCTCATTTATGTCTTACTCTGATCAAAACAAGAGAACTCTAAATGATCTTAAATAAGTCTAATTTAGGTCTCCTGAACATGGGACCATGAGATCAGAGATAGGTACTTAACTGAAATTGCTTCAGTATATATCCAGCTGTATAAATGGATACAATGTAAAAAATGCCATGTAAAAGTTGTGTAAGTCGCTCTGGATAAGAGCGTCTGCTAAATGCCTGTAATGTAATGTAAGGAGACAACAGGCTCATTCCAATCACTTATTTCATCCATCTTTGTCCCCTTTGTCCTCTCTTGACCTGAAATCAATCGATTTCCAACTTTAATTCCTTTGTTCAAGCCCCCTAGTGGCCAGGAGACCAGTGTCTTGAGGTTGCTCAACTCAGACATTCAGTGCTCATGCAACCATACAAATGTAAATGGCAAACACTGTGTTCTAGCTTTATTAGTAGATGATATGCAACAACTATGCCAAACAGAGTTTGTAAGTGTCACCATTTCCATGTAGATCATTCTGTTTAACAAGCGCCTCCTAACAGCAGTCTCATCTGCAACTATAGCCACCGAGCATGGCACACTGGACAATAGCATCCATTTGAGAGTTCATAAAAATATTCTTTCAGCATCAAAATTTGTATTCCATCATAGCTATAAGATAAAGCCAACAATAGCCCGAAGGTATGCCAATACAGAGGCAAAAAAATGCTGCTCACTGAATAGCAAAAGAGGAATTCTTGCGTAATAATACCATGTCACTCGACTATCTACATCTAAATATGGGATAAATATACAATCTTACCATTGGTTTTATGTGAAGATTTACATTTTCAGTGACCATTTATTGTCTTGAACAATTTGTTTGAGAAATAAACACGCAGGGATACATATTTACAACGGCCTCAAGAAAACCCCACTAGCAAATAATGCGGCGTAGCTGCTTTCAGTTCATTGTGATTTGCTTGATACCACTTTTAATCAGTAGAGTGTCAGGGTTTGAGGGGTTAGGACCCAAGTGCAGAGTAAAAGACAACACATGAAGCTCAAAAGGTAATTATAAAACAAAGACTTTACTTACAACAGGAGACAAAACCAGGGAAACAAAATGAGGCCACGAAAGGCAAAACCAAAAAATAACTCAAATCCTAGCAACAGGTAACAAGCAGAAGAACAAAACACTTGAAAAACTCGGAACAAAGAAACAAATGACGAGGGCACAAACAGTACGGGCAGAAACACAGGCAGGCAGATACATACGGGCGGAAACACAAGCAGGAATGCAGGCAGAAACACAAGGAACCAGCACCCGAGTCAGGCAAACCAAGAACTTAAATAGACAGGGGCTAACAAGACACAGGAGAGCATAATGCACAATTAACACAGAAGTGAGGGATAACGAGAGGCAGGTGGGAACAATGATTAAATAACGAGACAGAAAATAATTGAATAATGAGACATACACAGGCAGACCAAACTAAGAGACAGGACAAAAACTACAGGGAGGCGGGAACAGGCGGGAACAAAGGAGGCACAACCATGACACAGAGGACAGTATATGTTTTACAACAGTGTATGGAATTTTAAGTTTATTCCACCAAATGACAGCCCTGTGCAAACAGCAAGAATAGTTGCTCCAGCATAGGTTGCGCTGTCTACGGTAACATTACACAGTAATATGCAAGCCCTTGTTGACACATAATTGTTTTTTTCTTCGATTTTTTGAATATTTTACAAATTTTGCCAACTCATCAGCATGACTAAAGCAAATGGATTTGGAGAGTGAATCAGAAGAGGAGGAATCATAACGTCTATCCAGGATACATACGAAGATGTATATATTGCTTGTAACATTTCCATTATTTACGTTGTGGGGTATTTTTTTGATATTTTTGTATTCGCATTGTCATAAGAGACAACTGTTAACCTTTGCTAATAATGCTATGAACCTTTGTATTGTGGGCTAACTAACAGGCCTAGCTATTAGCATAGGAACATTATTAGCACACCCTGGGCAGTGTCACCATAGTGTAGTGACTCGTAGTGGCCTGCTTTGTTAGAATTCATACCACTCACAATTTGAAATGTACAATTTTACGTACTTGTAGTTTAAACGTTCATAGGTTTGTATTTATTGTAATCTTATTGTACATAATATGGGGTACTAGTATCTCTATGGGCTATACTTGTCAATTAGAGCATGGGAACAACTCATTCAAATTTACTGTGTAAAAGTTAATGTAAAATTTCCATTGGAGTGACCATAAACAGTAACATTTGTAAAATGTCCCGTTTTACAGGAGTGAATGATTACATATTTACCTGTGTACCACCTTGTGTCAAATCTTTTTGCATTATCTTTCAAGGTGATATCAATGTTTTATCTTAAACCATCATAAGGGGCAGATGTACAATATATGCTTTATAATAGACAAAAAGCATTTTATTCATTTTTGGAGAGGTCTTTGCTCTCTAGATATCTTAAACCCCTATACTAATGAAAAGATAGCAAAACTACATCTGTAGTGAAATATATTATATATGTTATGTTGTACAGCAATGCATAATTTACACTTTTTGGATAGATTTGGAGGCATTAAGGTACACCAGGGTGCACTGCTTATGTTTCTCTTCATAGATCTTTAGTAGTTCACACACTTGTGGTCAAAGAGTTGACCAAGATAATATGTTTCAGGCACGAAATGATGCACGGGGCTCAGCCTGGTGTAACATTTATTTTCAGTGAAAAAGACAGAGAATACAAAATATTATCAAAGCACTGTATTTCACCTGTAGTGATGTGATCATATACTGATGAAGTTTCACAAAACTACCAATGTGATGCTTCTAAAATACAAGGCTTATTGCACCCTCTGTTGGCCATGTGTAAGCAGACTTTGATCTTTTACCAATAATGTAATAACATTTGTTTTTATACCTTGACAAGCATTTAACAAAACATTTAAATGGGCCCCTGTTTACAATTTTGTTTACAGTTTTAACTAAGTGCCACAAATACACCTTGGACAGGCTGCCAATCTATCGCAGGATGCACACCATTCGCACCCACACTCATACCTATGGGTGATTTAGTGTCCAGTTAGCCTAACTGCATGTCTTTGGGCTGAAGGAGGAAACAGGAGTACCCGGAGGAAACCCACATGGACACGGGGAGAACATGCAACAGTTTATGATTCATGCATAGTTTTACCTGTTATATAGATGTGATCTCTCAGTATGTCATTTCAAAGTGATGGAGGACAATTTCACTTCTGGAGGAAAGGAGGGGCTCATTCCAAGCATTTATTTTTACCTTCTTCCATCCTTTCCTTGTGTTGCTTCCTAGAAGCAGATCCAAACTACAGGTGGAAGCTGTGGTGGTGGAGGGTGAGTGTAATTCTGTGAGCAGCAAGCAAAGCATGAAAAGCGCAGAACTGGAGAAGTCTGAGTATTGTACGTGTGATTGGACGAGACAAGTATGAGAGCATATAATGATGTATGTGCTTGGCTGAATATGAGAACATGTAGTAGCTGAGGCCAACTAACGATCAGCTGCAGAGTTTCCTAACCTGAATTTGATTTCGTCATTTCATGTGCAATGCTCATGCCCTTAAAATTAAGCAAATTGTTGAAGCATTGTGTACCTTTTTATACAGGTACACTGCAGCCCCTTGGAATAGAAACTGATGCACCAAGCTTCTTTAAATAAACTCAACGAATATGCATGGATTACTAACAAAAGTGAAGTGCTTAAATTTAGTGTGGTGTACACTGGAGATGAGGCCATTTTCAAGTAGTGGATTTCCATGTATATTACATAATACCAATTGATTGGGGGTATCCAAGCCTTGATGGTTTATATTGCGTCTTTGCATTTAGTTTATCAATGAATAAAAGTTAATTAAACAGTATCAGGTGAATTACATCAAAATTGGTTGCTGATTTTAAGATGAAAACAAAAACCAAAAGATCCTGCAGCTCTCCAATACCAGTGTTAGCCACACCAGGATTACTTGATTGATGCATTTATTTATTTATTAATTTCCAGTTCAGTCTGTGTTTGCGTATTTCACTCAGAGAAGTGAGTTAATGACTCAAGAAGGAAGCCCTAGAGCTGGATTTACATACTCCATTTGGTTCTAGTAGGGCCTGTTTCCTGTACACTTTTTGGGAGCTGTAAACACCACACACACAAACACATGCGCAGTGCTCCATCGATCCATAGCAGGGTATTGAGGGGACTGGATCAACATTGACAGGTAAGTAAGGTTGACGTTGGGCACATTCACCGATCTATGCCCAGGAGTGACGCAGCTGCTTATTTCTATAATTAGGCTCACTGTGTATTACAGTTCTCTGAAGCAACCTCTGTTGTTTCCTCTCATTCTTTTCTAATTCTTTTTCTTTCTTCCTCTTATTATTTTGTTCTGCCCACATAAACATCACCACACTGCTAAACAGGTAGTCATGGTGGGTGCAGAGGTGGCATGTTACTGGCTAACAAACCAATAACATTCGTAGTATGTTTGTCAGTAAATGGTGAGCTGTGCATTATGAGTAACGTGTCTCACAGGTAGGGGTTTGTCCAGTAGTGTGTTTCACAGGTGGGGGTTTGTATTGTAGTGTGTTTCACAGGTGAGGGTTTGTACAGTAGTGTGTTTCACAGGTGGGGGCTTGTACTGTAGTGTGTTTCACAGGTGAGGGTTTGTACAGTAGTGTGTTTCACAGGTGGGGGTTTGCACAGTAGTGTGTTTCACAGGTGAGGGTTTGTACATTAGTGTGTTCCCCATGTGAGGGTTTGTACAGTAGTGTGTTTCACAGGTGGGGGTTTGTACAGTAATGTGTTTCAAAGGTGGAGGTTGATACAGTAGTGTGTTTCACAGGTGGGGGGTTTGTACAGTAGTGTGTTTCACTGGTGAGGGTTTGTACAGTAGTGTTTTTCACAGGTGGTGGTTTGTACTGTAGTGTGTTTCACAAGTGATGGTTTGTACAGTAGTGTGTTTCACAGTTGGGGGTCTGTACAGTAGTGTGTTTCACAGGTGGGGGGTTTGTACTGTAGTGTGTTTCACTTGTGAGGGTTTGTACAATAGTGTGTTTCACAGGTGGGGGTTTGAACTGTAGTGTGTTCCCCATGTGAGGGTTTGTACAGTAGTGTGTTTCACAGGTGGGGATTTGCTGTGTTCCCCATGTGAAGGTTTGTACTACAGTGTGTTTCACAGGTGGAGGTTTGTACTGTAGTGTGTTTCACAGGTGAGGGTTTGTACAGTAGTGTGTTTCACAGGTGGGGGTTTGCACAGTAGTATGTTTCACAGGTGAGGGTTTATACAGTAGTGTGTTCCCCATGTGAGGGTTTGTACAGTAGTGTGTTTCACAGGTGGGGGTTTGTACAGTAGTGTGTTTGACAGGTGGAGGTTTGTACAGTAGTGTGTTTCACAGGTGGGTTTGTACAGTAGTGTTTCACTGGTGAGGGTTTGTACAGTAGTGTTTTTCACAGGTGGTGGTTTGTACTGTAGTGTGTTTCACAAGTGATGGTTTGTACAGTAGTGTGTTTCACAGGTGGGGGTTTGCACAGTAGTATGTTTCACAGGTGGGGGTTTGTACAGTAGTGTGTTTGACAGGTGGAGGTTTGTACAGTAGTGCGTTTCACAGGTGGGTTTGTACAGTAGTGTTTCACTGGTGAGGCTTTGTACAATAGTGTTTTTCACAGGTGGTGGTTTGTACTGTAGTGTGTTTCACAGGTGCAGATTTGTACTGTAGTGTGTTTCACAAGTGATGGTTTGTACAGTAGTGTGTTTCACAGGTGGAGTCTGTACAGTCGTGTGTTTCACAGGTGGGGGGTTTGTACAGTAGTGTGTTCCCTACATGGGGGTTTGTACAGTAGCCTGTTTCACAGGTCGAGGTTTGAACTGTAGTGTGTTCCCCATGTGAGGGTTTGTACAGTAGTGTGTTTCACAGGTGGGAGTTTGCTGTGTTCCCCATGTGAGGGTTTGTACTATAGTGTGTTTCACAGGTGGAGGTTTGTACTGTAGTGTGTTTCACATTTGGGGGTTTGAACAGTAGTGTGTTTCACAGGTGAGGGTTTGTACCATACTGTGTTCCCCATGTGAGGGTTTGTACATTAGTGTGTTTCATAGGTAGGGGTTTGTACGGTAGTGTGTTTTACAAGTAGGGTGAGTAGCTAATTTTGTGTTCTAGTTGATGTTAGAACCATTCTCTGAGCAGAGAGTTCAGAATGATCTGAAAACATATCTCTTTCACAAAACAAGCAAGGACAGGCAGGGCTGGGATTATCCAGAAGAAAATGTATTTTTATACATACTTCAGTGTGATCAAAGTAAAAATGCAGTGTGTTTAGATGTTTTTTTCTACGCATTTTTAAAGGAAACTTGTGACTTCCTAATATGAAGGTTCAATTGCTATAAATATGATCCCAGTAATATAATATCCAGGTTATTTTGTGCAGCACCTCCCAGCCCTGAACCACATTAGTGGATTTCTTACCCCAGTTCAGGGTGACCCGCCCAGTTAGACTGATCCGGTTCCACTGGGACGACTTGGCGTGCAGAGTAGAGATCCAATCAGGTGGAGAGGCTTAGGCACGCTCCCCCAGCTCTCCCTACCAGAGCTGCAATTAGGTCAGGTCTTTAATAAGGAGAGGAGCTGCACACCGCACACCTCACAACACAGGAGAAGAGAGGAACTCAAGCTGAGAAGGCTGGGCGTGGCCCAGGGCGGCCTAGTAAGCAGTCAGAAGGTTAGTGCCAATATCATGACCTCAGGATCTGAAAACAGGGCTCCTCAATCGGGGGCAGGAGGGATGAAGGAGGTGGTGCTGATTTAGCAATTCCTCGATTTTTGATGTTAAAAAAGATTTTCTGCTCCCCTTTCAAGTGATCAAAAGTCAAAAGAAATGCTTGATCTGGGTGGAAAGTGGATAGTGGAAAGATTTTTGCGATTTGTGTTTGATAGACAAACCTTTTGTGTCATGTACTCTGGGTTTGATTTAAAAAATTCCCATTGAACATTTAGAAATAATCTATTTATAACAACACATATGGTATGTTATTACAGTTTTCCACTCATTGAGGAAGTTAGTATCCTCAGTTGACAACTCTAGCAGAGAGAGAGGATGTTCCAAGAAATAAAATCAGAGGGTATTAGACTGGGATTCTTGGCAATGACCTCCTCCATTCACTCAAGGGATTTAACGTGTTGGAGGCCAGTAAATGTGGTAAGGTTAATGTAGGTTCAAAAAGAGTGGTGTGGCCAGGAAAAGTGCCCAGTCCAGGTAAAGAGATAGGAACAAGTTTTTGGGTCAGGTGAGGAGGCAGGGTCAGGATACTTCATTGCAGTGTTAGCAGCATAGGAGAGAAGTGCGGTTAGAGAAGTGCGGTCAGATTGCACATTTCATCCATGTATTGCAGTTTCAGTTGGTTTTAATTTGCATTGCTGAGTTTGACTGGCACATATATTGTTCACAGTTTATTTAGCTAATTGCTTAATGTGCATGTTTATGATAGCAATCGTAAGTGCATCATAACAGCAGAGATATGACAACACAGGGTGTGTGAGGGATGATGCCGAGTACAGAGACATTAAAAGTGAATCAAGGCTAGATACCACTGAATGGATTCTGTGTGTGTGTGAGTGTGTGTGAGTGTGTGTGTGTGTGTTTGTGTGTGTGTATGTATGCATGCTCATGCATTTGTGTGTATGTGTGTCTCGAAGTTTGTTCTGAGACATGGAGAGAGAGAGCAGGTCTCTCTGTGTATTGCGCTGCTATTTTTAGGAAGAACAAATGCCAGATACGAGAGGAATCCCTCAACATGTAGCTTCACTGAGTGTGTGTCCCAGAGTAGGAGTGTGAAAGTGCAGGGTCCCAGTCTCGGTACGGTGCTGATCTGAACCAAGCAGTGAGGGGTTCAGGGATTACATTAGGGTCCATCGCCACAGCAACCGCCTGACAACGTCCAGGTGAAAACCAGTGTTCTGCTTACAGGTACTGGAGACTTTATGGGCCACTTTGTGTATGCGAGTGTGTGTGTGTGTGTGTGAGAGGGAGATTGTGTGATTGTATGTGTGTGTAGGTGTGTTTGGAGTTCTAGGTGTTGTCGTGTCTGAATAGGTAGTCTGTTCTCTCATTTGTTTAAAAACTTTACTTTTACAAATGCTACTGGAATCACATTTGAATGTTATAAAAGCTTCAGAGCCGGAAGCCTAAGGGTGTCAGGGGTAGATACTATGGGATACAGCAGTAACCTGGGCTCCCACGTTCGTGGTAGTGTGTGTGTGCATGCGCACGTTTGTGTACAAACATTTGCTTGTGCCAGCAGTATTCAGTGTGCAGCAACAATCAGAGCAGTAGTGTGGAGCAGTGCTCAGAGTATCAGTAGGGAGTAGGGGTTAGAGCAGCAATGTGGTGCAGTGGTCAGAGCAGCAGAGTGGAGTAGTGGCCAGAGCAGCAGTGTGGTGCAGTGGTCAGAGTAGCAGTGTGAAGCAGTGGTCAGGGCAGCAGTGTGGTGCAGTGGTCAGAGTAGCAGTGTGGAGCAGTGGCCAGGGCAGCAGTGTTGAGCAGTGGCCAGAGTAGCAGTGTGGAGCAGTGGTCAGGGCAGCAGTGTGGTGCTTGTGGTCAGAGTAGCAGTGTGGAGCAGTGGTCAGAGTGGCAGTGTGGAGTGGTAAGTAGTGTTGTTACATTGTGGTCAGGGTTAGGTATGTTGCTATTAGAGTATAGGCATCTGTTTAAAGAATAATGATCGTTTGTGTTAGTGTTAATCAGTTTAACTTACAGGGTCCAAGTTGAACTATGTGGTTGTTCCCTGCACTTGGAACGGTACTTCTCTCTAGGGTTTTCGACACACTTGTTCCTGGTTATGGTTATACACTTTGTTGTACGTCGCTCTGGATAAGAGCGTCTGCCAAATGCCTGTAATGTAATGTCTAGGTCTGACGCATGGTCCCACTCACAGAATTGCACTGACTTGAGAAATACACTTTTTTTCATTTTTTACTTGCGGTGCTTGCACAGCTTTTCCTCACAAGATTGTCTGCCGTGTCTCTGTAGCCAGGCTGTACCAGGTGCGTATATGTCAGGCAGTCTCCATGGCCAGAATGTGCTCACTGAGTCTGTGCCTTGTCAAAATTTGTCTCACCTGTTGTGGTGTAGTAATTGTAGGACAATCTTTGTTTAGGCCTTATCATAAAACTGATTTTTAAAACTGTGTAGCAGTCCAACCGTTGTGGCGGTGTGTCTTCACATTTTGGTGTGGTCTTTGCCGTGCTTTATGGAAGTGGAACACACTGTTTTGCGTATCAAAGGCTGAGATGGCCATCCTGCCCGCCTGTGGCATCTGATAACACAGTCTATGAATTCACACAGGACGCCATTGTTAGAAATCCACTGCTCTCTATTTAACCAGAATTATTTTACATGGGCTTTGAATAAATGAATGTGAAAAGAAGCTGCTATCCGCGTGTGTGTGTGTGTGTGTGTGTGTGTTCGCGTGCGTGGAGGGGGGAGGGGGGGTGAGTGTTTGTTGAGGTATGTGTAAGGGTGGGTGTTGATGGTTTGCTTGTGTGTGGCTATGGTGTGTGTCTCTGTGTCAGAGTCAGAGTTTCCATTAGCTACCAACCAGATGGTTCTTGGCCAGTAAAATTATCAAATGAAAAGCCTTTCAGCTATTCTGGCCAGAATAAAATAAATAAAAAACAAATTCATTGATTAAAATAACGGAGTGTCTATTTGCACACGGCAGCTATTCAGCTATTTGCACCCGGCCCCCTCACCCCCCGGCTCCACAAAGCCCAACAAGCTGTGGCTCTAGCCACTCACAGGTTATGTTAACAAGTTTGTAAGTCCCAGGTTCTGAAGCACAGCACATTACGACTCGGGATCGGGGTTAATGTGGGTCCATGTGGCGGTCCCTGATGCCAGCTACTGGGTGGCAGAGACTCAGACTTGGTCCGGCCTCATGGAAACACCCCCTCACCTTTGTCCTTTACGTGGTGCAGCAGATCAGGACTCTGATGCTGTTTCTAAAATATACATACAGTACATATACACGTACAGTGTCTAATGTGTGCCCGGATGCAAATAGCATTGTTGGCTATGGACACTTGGGTACTTGTCTCTGCCATGCTATATACACCTGGGTGTAAATAGCTACATTGGCTATATTCCACCCCGGGTGCAAATAGCATTGTTGGCTACGGACACCTGGGTGCTCGTCTCTGCCATGCAATATACACCTGGGTGTAAATAGCTACATTGGCTATATTCCACCCCGGGTGCAAATAGCATTGTTGGCTACTGACACCTGGGTGCTAATAGCATCTGCCTTAAAATAAATAAATGTATATATTTAGGCTCTTACAATCACAAACATACACTTCACTTATTTTGTCTCAAAAGCACAGCAACCATTCACTGTTATCGTCCCCAATCACCCTCCAGTATGAAATAATGATTTCTCTCGGATCAAAAACAAAAAAAGAAACAAGAAGCTGCCAGCAGGAAAAGGTTGCATTGCTATTGCGACTCTCAAGATGCTCTAAAAACTATGAGATATTCAGTTTCATGTCAGCAGCTGCCTGCTTCCATGCCATGAACTATCACCACAACTAAAAGGACACAGCTTAAATAAGTTAGTGGTTGTCTATCATAGCCCTTATGTTATTTTTTGCCTGTTATAAATAGTTTGTTTTTACTCTGCCAAAACCTGATGAACTTGAATAAGCCTAAAGATATGACTGATATGCAAATTGTCTTTTTGTTAAATGCACTATTCTGCACTGTAGGCTAAAGCCAATTGGTGCATTTTCTGGTATTGGCATTGGCTATTAGTCATGGTGAATCAATGAAATTGTGTTTATTTGCCCAAGTAGAAAAATGCATTTTAATGAAGAACCAACAATGCAAGATCATGGAAGCTTCTTTTTCTGAGAAGAGGTTTATGCACACACAAAATGTGCACAGATGCAAATAGCCTTTTTTTTTACACCTGATTTATCCTTTTGTGCGAAGCCTATGCCTATTTGTTATTAAATTTTCATAAATTTTCAAAGTCCAAACATGCAAGATTAATTTTGCATATTATTAAACACATTAAACCTATTGATATAAACGTTGATATAGCTAGAAGTTTGCTTGTGTATGTGTGTGTGAGGGGTGATGTTGGGATGGGTGTTATTGTGCATGTTGTAATGGGGGGGGGGGGGGGGGATTGCAGGGGGATGAAAGTAAAGGACGAGTGGAGTGGTTGTAATGGGTGGTAGTGTTGACAGCTGCCTGGCTGGAGTAAAAATAATGCAGGCCAGGGCTGACCCAATGTCTCTCAGCCCCCTGTGTTGATGTATAAACAGCACCATGGTTACAGTTACTAAGGTGAGCTTTGGCCTAGCTGGGAATGTACTTCACCTTCATCTTTGACCTGTCATTCACACAGTCACAGTGTCTTTCTCAGAATTACAGTTCCTAAATTATTTTATAAACTAAAGTCAGTTCAAAATTTTAACACTCTCTCTCTTTCTCCCTCTACTTTTTTCTTTCTCATAGAACTATCTGTGACTGCTCTCCTTTTCTTTTTGAATTGTTAATGTTTTCTTTATCTGTGAATCAATTGTTTTAACTTGAGTTTCCATAATATGTATACAATTACTGTAAATGTAACCAGAGGGCCACAAACAACACTACACTACATTTTACATTTTAGGCGTTTAGCTGATGCTTTGATGCAGAGCAACTTACAATGAGTTTTTTTCTAATGACATGTCTGTTGGGTTACGTCCAGTGTAGGTTGCTAACTGATAGTAACATCTGTAACATTGGTTATGTGAGTTATAGCTGTGTCCTGCTAATGCAGGTAGTTGGCATGGGGCCAATTGGTATTATATACCCTGGTATGGGCTACCTGGCTGTGCTACGAAAAATTGTTTGGGGAGATAGTGATTGTGGACCAGCCACCAACTATGATGAATATAACACATGGATTAAAACATTTCTTGGCCATTTACAGCCACCCTTATCACCTATGTCTAGAACCAGCCCTGGCCATCCTGGACCACCTGCTGCTGTTTGATTAGTATTAGCTGGTTGATTGGAGATTGTTGTATTTTTGCTTATTCTTTGTTATAAATCATGTTTCAATTTTTTTGTTTTATGCTACTGCTATTTTTATGGCTGTACTTTGATTTTACTTTTTATTACTACTGTTTTTATTTTAATTTAATTACCCTGATTTTACCACTGTAATTGTAATTGTAATCTATTTCACTCTATATTAAAAGTATTTATTTAGTTATTTATTTATTTATAAATGCTTGTCTAAGAGAACTCTCACCAGTTATTATTAGAAGTCCAAGATCTACTTTCTTATTTAGGGGGTCAAAGCACCCGATGTGCTAGAACCCTGTCTATTTTGTTTGGATTATTATTTTTTTTCTCTCTTTTTTCGCTGAATAACTAGTATAAGCTAGTATAGGCCAAGCTTGGCAAATGTGTTAGGCTTGTCTGGATAGCTAAACTGTTGCCTCAGTTAGAATATACCACAGATTGGCCACCTCATGGAGCCTCATTTATAAAAATGTTCTTGAATTTAAACTTAAACATAAAATTACACTGGTTTAGAGTTGTGTATCTGCATTTTACACACTTGTAAAATTCACCTAAAATTTATTGATTTACATACTCTTTTGTATTCATTTTTATTCCACGAGAAAAGTTTCTACTTCCTGGTGTGGGATCATTGGGCCTGTGTGTAAATTTTCTGCACAATTCTGTTCATGTGATTGGCATAAGGAAACAGCATGAACAAATACAGATAAGAAAACAATGAGGAATGCTGAAATGTTCTTGAAAACATTCTTCTGCACATTTTACAATTAAATGTGATTGTACACATGTTTTGTGAATGAGTCCCATTGTCTTGCTGTTGGATGAAGCGCCATCCAAGTCTGGAGGCATTTGCTTGAACTTGATCAGATGTTTCTGTACACTTCAGAATTAATTCTGTGCCTACTATCAATAGTTATATAATCAATGAAGACAAGACCAGTACCTGTGGCAGCCATACATGCATTTGGAGGTATGCTTGGGACCTTGGGTAGTTCCTTCTACCAAACTTTGCTGTTTCCAACACTCTGAATATTGGTCTTAACTGTTCAAGACCTTTTTCTTTTTTTTGTGCATCTTGCATTGTAGCCTCTGTCTGTTTCTGTTTGTGAAGTCTTCTGTGGACAGTAGTCGTTGACATCCATGCCTGCCTCCTGTAGCGTGTTTCTGATCCGTTGGACAGGTGTTTGGGGGTTTTTCCTCATTATGATGAGAATTCTTCTGTCATCAACTGTACCCGGCCCCTTGCAATTATTGAGCTCTGCAGTGCTCTTTTTCTTCTTAATGAGGTTACAAACAGTTTATTTAGGTAAGCCTAAGGTTTGGCCTATGCCTCTATTTCTGTTCATGAAACAAAATGAACCAAACCAAAATGTGGAGTACAGAACCAAATCAAGAAAAAATATGTCTTGGTCCCAAATGTTATGGAGAACACTGGAAATGTTACTCAGAAAGCATGAACACAGCCCACTTCAGGGATTTTCACACAGTCGTCAAACATGCAGTACCTCCACATAACCAGCAGGTTACTACCTTATGTCTAGCGCAAACATTAAGAACAGATAACATATAACATAATGAGGAGAACAGGCCATTCAGCCCAACAATGCTTCCCATTTTCCTGAAATGGTAATATCCACGTCAAAGTTGGATTTTTACTACTTAGTAATTGTTTTCTTCGTCAGCCATTATGATAATTTTTAATGGCTTATCACAAAAAATGCTTCATGGTCAATTCTGTAAGTGTAGAAACAAACAACCATGAGAGTGAGAGCGAGAGTGAGAGAGAGAGTTTGTAGATTGAACAGAAATCAGTTTTATGAGATGTTTCCATGGCAGCACTGGATCACCAGGGGTCTGTCATTCACTTAGTGTAACCCAAATTACATCAGTTTCAGTTGATCAACTGTCAGATTCACTGTAGTGTTACACATCTTACATATCTTTTCAAACAGAGCCCAGCTTGATTAGCACATAATCATCCTGATTCACTTGAGAGATGGTCTGCATCCCCAAAACCCCAAGCCTTCTGGTTAAATCACATTAAAATGCTACAAAATCAACCACCTTGATACCATAAAGCATTTGAAAAAGGTCACAAAGAATTCATGACTGCATTACAAAGGTAGTTTTTTCATGGGGCTGGGAGGGTTCTGATTGTATGGTTTTCAGTTGGGGAGGATTGAGTTGAGCAGATACTTCAAACACTGGTGATGTTCTAACAAGTCATAACTGACCAGATGGTTTTTGTGAGATGAAAGGCAGGGAATTCATGCAAACACTCAGAGTATGTGGAAAGTGTAGGCTTAGGGGAAAAAATGCTATTCTTCAGTGCACTCAACATTTTCCAATTTTATTGGTAACCCAGATTTTTTTACTCCCAGTTTTGCCCAGCCATATTCATAGGCCCATCTCATCACCGTAGTATCGCATTTTTAATACTTTCCTCCCATTTATCACCTAAACTAGAACACCTAATTGTATTTTTTTCAAAGAACTCTTCGCTACAACCTCCATTATCCATTCAGGAGAGCACAGACAACCATGTGCTCCCCATTGAATCACGTGATATCAGCCACCACTTCTTATAGGACCACAATTAACCAGTCAGGCACACATGGACATGAGTGCACTTAATATGCAGCTTAACAGGTACCTGCTCAATCAGTTGCATGTCACCTGCCAGGGCTGTCAGGTACAGTTGGCTCTGGGCCTGTCTAGGTTTTATCTCAGACCGTTGGGCCCATTCATGCTCTAGACAGTGCCTTAATAGGATGAGGCACCTAAGAGCCCCACTGTTGTATCTTCTGGCAGTGCTGAAGAGTACAGATGAGTAAAAGCTCTCTGAAGCACATGTTCCCAGCCACCACTTCCTTTTCCTCTGTAGTCCTCCAGATGAGCGTTCGAGCCAGTTGATATCAGAAAGTCCACAGGTCAGAAAGTAAATGTCTTGCCATGTGTTGCTTCTACCCATGAACTGATTAGTTGCCCCACCTGGCTGAAGCATTGTGCTAATTAGCAAATCCAGGTGATCCTGGGGAGGACTTTTACTTTCTGTCACATGCCGTGACTACCCTGGTAGGGACAATAGGGCTGGACACAGGGAGATGTGAAAATTCCGGATAACTCTGGCATTTTATTGGGAGTAGCGAGAGAGAGCGTAATCACTCATGAACACAAACAAAAAAAACCTTCACCAGTCAGCCTCTTGGTGTCTGGGCAAAAACAATAAACTAAAACAACAAAGACAAAATAAATAAAATTATACGGTTTTATACTATTATAATTATACTTTTCAGCCTTTCCCGTGGTACGTGCTCTCTCTCGCTCTTGTGGGGGATCCCCGGTCTCAGACGCCTACTGTGGAAAGAAGCACACTTTTAAATATTGGACTGTTTGGTAACATTATCCAGGTGTGTGCCTACTTAACGAGCAAGCGTGGTCCTCTAATTGCCCTGAATTCCTCCCGAAAAAACTGAGCCCTGCCACACTCCTCCACCGTCAGAATGGAGCCGGGTTGCATCTGATACCCCCCCCCCCCCCCGGGAGAGGAAATCAGCACAAGCGTTTGTAGATGCCAGCCGATGGATTACCCGGAAACAAAACGGCTGGAGGGCCAGAACCCACCGGGTAATCCTGGAATTGGTGTCCCTCATTCTGTGTAGCTATGGGAGGGGGGCATGATCTGAATAGCGGGCAAAGGGTCTGCCCAGGCACGGCCCACTTTGTGGTGAGACATTGCTTTTTAATAGTACTGTACCGACTCTCACTGGGGCTGAGCTTGCGGCTGATGTAGAGCACCAGTCGCTCCTCCCCATCCACCTCCTGGGACAACACTGCCCCCAGTCCTCTATCAGAAGCATTGGTCTGCAAGAGAAAAGATTCATCAAAGTCAGGGCTAATCAACAGAGGCCCACCACACAAGCATACTTTTATTTTCACAAACGCCACCTGGCACAGCTCCGTCCACTGAACTGGATCAGGGGCTCCCTTTCAAGTGAGGCCGGTCAAGGAACCAGCGAGACTAGAAGAGTTTAGAATAAACCGACGATAATAGTTTGCTAGCCCCAGGAACGACCTAACTTGCTTTTTGGACTTGGGTTTGGGAAAGCAGAGATAGCCGCTATCTTATCCAAAGGACAAACACGTCCCCTCCCCAAGAGGAAACCCAGATACCATACCTCCCTCCGCCCAATTGCACACTCCCCGGGGTTTGCAGTGAGCCCCGCTCCGCTCAGCGTCTTCAGGATGGCTCGCAAATGATGCATATGCCTCTGCCAATCATTACTGTGGATGGCAATGTCATCCAGATAAGCAGCGACTTAGGCAGCATGCGGTCTCAATAGCCTGTCCATCAGGCGCTGAGAAGTAGTGGGTGCCTTATGCAAACCAAATGGGCGGGTGACAAATTAGTGTAAGCTGAACAGAGTAAAGAAAGCTGACTTTTATTTAGAAACCGAAGATAAGGGGATCTGCCAGTAGCCCTTAGTTAAATCCAGTGTCGAAAAAATTGAGCTGTGCCTAATCGATCCAGCAGCTTGTCCACCTGAGGCATAGGATAGGTATCAAATTTCGAAACTGCGTTTACCTTTCGGTAATCCACGCAGAAACGAACAGTCCTATCAAGCTTAGGAAAAAGCATGATAGGGCTACACCAGTCACTGTGGGATTCCTCAATTACAATGTCCAGCATTTTGCCTAATTCTTCCTGCACCAATTTCTTTTTGTGTTTAGGCAGTCAATACAGGTGACTTCGAATTACAGCGCCCGGGAAGGGGTATGTATATGGTGTTCTGTAATGTTTGTTCTTCCTGGTAAGAGGGAGAAGACGTCAGCAAATTCCTGTTGCAATCGAGCTACCTCTGCCTGCTGTTTCGGAGTCAGATGGTTGTCAATTGGGACCAGATTATTTTTATGCAAATTGGGAATCTCTGGCTCCAGCTCATCTAGCAAGACCTCTGTTTTAGCTAGCAAAGCAGGGTCTACCTCTCTCCACAGTTTCAGCAAATTGAGATGGTAGATCTGACGTGCCCCACCCCTATCAGAACGAATGACCTCATAGTCTACATACCCGACACACCGTGTGACCTCAAAAGGTCCTTGCCACTTGGCGAAAAATTTGGATGCTGATGACGGGAGTAACAGTAGGAATTTTTATCCCGGTTAAAATGTTCACAATTGAGCTCCTCTGTCGTATTGCCGTCTCTGACGTTCTTGAGCCTGGGTCAAATTCTCATGTGCAATTTGACTAAGTGAATGTAGTTTTGATCGCAGGTCCAACACGTATTAAATTTCATTTTTACTTTGGCTTGGACCCTCCTCCCAAGTTTCTCTTAACAGGTCCAAAATACCACGGGGCCTTCGCCCGTACAGTAGTTTAAAGGGGGAAAACCCTGTGGAGGCTTGGGGAACCTCCCTCACCGCAAACAACAGGGGGTCACAGTTAGTTTGTCCCAATTTTGTAAATCAATGGAAATTAACTTACAAATCATTGTTTTCAGGGTCTTATTGAACCGCTCTACCAGTCCGTCAGTTTGAGGGTGGTAGACGCTAGTTTGAATAGACCTGACGTCCAACAATTTGTTCCAGTTCCGTCAGTGTCCGTGACATAACTGAGTTGCCTTGATCTGTGAGAATCTCTTTTGGAATTCCCACATGGGAGAAAAAATTAAATAGTGCAATAGACTTAGCTGATATATAGCTACCTCTGCAAAACCCTGCCACACTTTCTGAACCTGAGTTTTCCACCTCTGCTTGATATATACGGGGCCAGCCAGACTGTAGATTCCCTGGTTAAATAAAGGTTTAAACATGCTGGCAGAAACAGGGCAAATATCAGTCCATAGAGTGCATCCACACACCGGGACCTTAGCAGCACGAGCCACCAGTAACCCCAGTGTACTGGCCCTCTGACATTCCTCCATCTGCAAAACCAGAATTTTGTAATGATACTGCTACTACTACTACTACTACTACTACTACTACTAATAATAATAATAATAATAATAATAATAATAATAATAATAATAATAATAATAATAATTATTATTATTATTATTATTATTATTACTATTATATAATAATAATAATAATAACTAATCATGTTCATGCATGCAAAGTTCATTTCCTGTGCTAACGTTACTGGTCAGCTAACAATTTAGGTGAAATAATGTTCCCATGGCAGGCTATGTTTCCTTTCTGTTCTGAAGATTTTGATAAAATTGGATGATGAAAGAAGTTAAACAAACTAAACAGAGTAAGTAATTTATGTTGTTTTAGGCTACAGGTATTAGCCATTTGAATAGTTTTTGTGTTAAGAAATAAACAGGATTTCCTATAAAAAAATCATTTCCCTATTGTGATTAATAAATGCTGAGTTGTGGCAAATTACGTCCATGAGAAAGTGCTTTATTCATTTGCACATTAGGCTATAGAAGCTGCAGGGGGCTCATTTATAAAATGAACTTGCGTGCATACGTAAAGTGAAGACCTGATGTAGAGCCACAACCGTTTCCACGGTCAAATCGATTCATGTTTAAATTTTATAAATCACTACTTTGACGTGATTTTCTACGTACGCGCCACACAGTTTATCTAAAATACATTTTATAAATGAGGCCCCAGATGTAATAACCTAGTATGAAAGTTCACCGATGTCCTCTATTCTACTGCCCGCTTGTGGAAAATAACACGCAGGCCAGTTTAGATGGAGCATCACATGCATATTGTGCCCGACAGTAAGTAGCTTATTTTTGTAAATTATAGGCAAATGATATTCGAATATATTCGAACTCAATTTCATGGCACTTTTGACAGCCTTACTAAGCTAACAAAAAGCTTTAAAGTATTCTGTGTGGCCCACGAACCCCCAGTGATATTCATATTTGGCCCACTTGCTGTTGAAGTTGAATAGCCCTGTAATACAATATTTATAGCGCCCAAAGTTCTTCACAGAGGAATATAATGAAATACCTAAAAATAAAATGCAGAAAAATAAAATAAGTGCATACATGACCCTGGCAGCTTCCAGGAGCAAGAAGAGCGACTTCAGCAGGGGGATTGAAGTCAAGTCAGGCAGCAGCATTCTGAATAAGCAGTAGTCGCTGTATGGCACAGGCTGGTAGACTTGTGAGATGGGAGTTGCAGTAATCTAGATGGAAGATTACCATGGCGTGGACAAGTAGCTGGGTGGAGTACGTGGTCAGAGATGTTGTACAGAAGGAATCTGCAGGACTGTGATGTTGCAGCCATATGCTCCTTGAAGTCCAACTGTTCATCCAGGACCTCCCCCAGGTTTTTTGCAGAGCAAGAAGCAGCCGTGGTAGTACCATCAAAAGTGATGGTGAGCTCTCATAATAGGGAGGCCCTGCGAGGGATGAAGAGTAGCTTTGTCTTGTCAAGGCTGAGCTTCAGGTGATGCCTAGCCTTCCACACTGAGATGTCAGTCAGGTAGGCAGATATTCTCTCAATAACCTGTACAGCAGAGAGCGTGAAAGAAAACAACAGTTGTGTATCATCACCATAGCAGTGACAAGAAAAGCCTTGTGAAGTAATGACTGAGCCAAGAGATTTGGTGTAAATGGAGAACAGTATACACCGATCAGCCACAACATTAAAACCACCTGCATTTTTCTGATTTCATATTTTATTTTCTCTGTTTGTAATCAAACAATTCACATGTGGTCAAAGTGCAGACTCAGAGCTTTTATTAAAGGGTATTCTTATTCATTTTGGTTTCACCATATAGTAATTACAGCACTTTTTATACGTAGTCCCCCATTTCAGTGTTTTAGAAAAAATAACATAATGTCAAATAAAAGAGCCATGTTTTGTATTTGCTTGCATATCATTTGCATGCCATGACTTCCTGATGTCTGTGACCTATCAACATCATCAGAGTCTGGATGTCTTATTGTTAGGTTGTCCTACAAGCGATACAAAAACTCTTTGCATTTCAATGGATCTCTATGAGAATTGGGGGCCGGGACTAGATTCAGCTGTAAATTATGCTGATACAGTATGGAACACATTTATTGGCTAAACGGTTTTAAGTCATGCTCAGACTGTGAAACGGAATTGCAAGATGGCTGCTTCTGTCTTCCCCGGTTTGTTTTGACTTTTTAAATTATTTTTAAATTGTTGAAAAACTTTTTTTTTTTTAAGAAAAAGGGTCAAACTACGGCCGAGAGCAAGAGGGTCCAAAAATGTGAATTCTGTGAAATGTTTTTAATCATCAGCGTGGAGGACTTTACGGAAAATTTTTTTCGAACCAACTGCGGTAGAATAAAAGAACTGCTGCAGAAGCTGATTGAATTGCACATGAAAGTCTGTCAAATGACAGAGCAAAACGCTGTTTTAAAAGAGAGATCGAAACTTCGGGACATTTTTAACTCAACGGTTTTAATAGGATCCGCTGGCATGGGAGCACAAAACTCGGCGCTCCTTGCAACAGCTCTCCCGGTTCAAAAGACATATATGGACACACAAGCCGAGGAGCACTTTCCACCGCTGACCACCGACATGGCAGCTCCAGCTGTGAGATGCTTAACGGGCTCCTGCTCCACACCAGGCCTGAGGGAACATCAGTGGAAATGGTTGGATGACAGAGGCAGGCGGGGAAGACAGAGGAAAATCCTCCACCCCCTGCCATCTCAGGAGCTGAAGCTGGAAAACCGTTTTACGGTGCTGAGCCCGAACACGTCCCCCGACCGCCATCCCTCCGCTGCACCCACCACTCCATCACCACTTGCTTCCACCGTGGTGATTGGCGATTCCATCGTTCGGGGGCTCTCGCTCCCTTCCCGCGGAACTATTACAGCGGTCCAACTGTTTTCCCAGAGCCCATGTTTTGGACCTCAACAGATAGCTTCCAGTCGTGCTTGGAAAACACGCTAAAGTCAGTACTGTGGTGGCACTCATTGGCAGCAATGACACTTCTCGCTGTGAGTCTGAAATTTTCAAGGAACTTTTCTCAACACCCTTAAAGAAACTGGAAAAAACATTACAATTTCAGGACCCCTACCGACTTACAAAAGGGGAACAGAAAAATTCAGTCGTCTGTTCTCCTTAAATTCATGGCTAAAAAATTCATGTGACAAACTTAAGGTCAGATTTGTAGACAACTTTTATCTTTTCTGGGGCCGCCCTGCGTTCTTTAAGCGCGATGGACTGCACCCCAACCACAGGGGTTCTCAGATGCTTGCCCACAATATAATGCAATGTATTTCACCCTGACTACCTACCCCATCTACCCCTGTTGATTTTAGAATACCCATCATCTCAACTTGACACAACACTGCAAACAGAGCTATAAAGGGGTCAATCATAAATAACTTGGTTATAGTTCCCATAAACATGAATTCATTTTCGGCTGCAAACCAGACGGAAATCAACATGGCTCTTTTTAATATAAGGGCGTTAACAAACAAATCCTTTTGTATCAATGACCTCATCAATGAGCATAACCTGGACTGTCTTTTTCTCACTGAGACCTGGCTGGGCACAGATGCACCTGTCACACTGACTGAGGCCTGTCCACCCAACTACACCTTTTCCTATTCATCCAGAGATAGAAAGAAGGGTGGAGGGACAGCTGCAATCTACAAAGAGACACTAAAGAGCAGGGATGTGGACCTAGGCACATTTCATGCCTTTGAATATAATGCTACTTGTTAATTGTCAGCCTTGTTTCCTTGCAGTGACAGTATATAGATCTCCTAAATTATCTGTCCCCTCTTTTTTAACAGAATTCTCAGACCTATTATCTGCCATTCATACGAGCTATGATACTTGTATTTTAATTGGTGATTTTAACATACATGCTGATAATGTGGCAGATACCAGAGCCAAATACTTTTTAGAATTGTTGGAATGTATGGCCTTTAAACAGCATTTTAATGTACCGACTCACAAACATGAGCACATTTTTAATTTTTAATTTAATTATATCATATGGTCTTGACATCAATATATTGTCTGTCACTGATCTGGCTCTGTCTGTCTACCACTGCGTGTTTTTTAACAGTTTTGATCATTCTCTGCCAAGTACCACAGAACGTTGTCAAAAAACGCTAGATTAACCCTGAAGTAACCAAAACTCTCACATCATGTATTGCAACCTACAAAAATAACGTCTTACTGCATCCTGTGAAGACTTAGTTAATTAAATGAAATGAAAACAGTGCTTGACACAGTCGCTCCACTTAAAACCAGGAAAATAACTACAAAAAAGGTTGCCCCATATAAAAATAATCAAATCATGTAAGTAAAATGACTGCAGAATTGCTGTGCGCAGATGGCGAAAAACAAAATTAGTAATCCATCACAATATACTCACTGAAAAACTAAAAAAAATTACAACAAGGCAATTTGAATATCACGGCAAGCATATTTCTCAGACCTGATAAACACCAACATTCAAAATCTAGCCTGTTTTTTAGTACAACATATTCTCTGGTAAACCCCACAACTAACTATAGTATCAAGCTTCCAGGTTCTAAATGTGAAGAGTTCGCTGGCTACTTCAGGGAGAAAATAATCAATAGTAGATCTGGTATCTGCCAGCAGAACAACCACACTGTACTTTTACCTATATCTTGTGTACAGAGTAATGTCAAGTTGGAACGTTTTGACCTGGTTGATGCTGAAACTCTCAGGAAAATAGTAACATTACATTACATTACAGGCATTTAGCAGACGCTCTTATCCAGGGAAACTTACACAACTTTTACATAGCATTTTACATTGTATCCATTTATACAGCTGGATATATACTGAAGCAATGCAGGTTAAGTACCTTGCTCAAGGGTACAATGGCAGTGTCCTACCCAGGAATCGAACCTATGACCTTTTGGTTACAAGCCCAGTTCCTTACCCACTGTGCCACACTGCCGCCTGTAAGTAACAGAACTGAAGCCCTCCACATGTTCCCTTGACCCAATTCCAACCTCCCTTTTTAAAACTATTTTTAATTGTGTATCCAAAGACATCCTTGCCATAGTGAATCACTCCTTACAGCTTGGTGTCTTCCCCACTGATTTTAAAACTGTTTTAGTAAAACCTCTTTTAAAGAAAGCGAACCTGGACATTGAAACACCCAGCAATTTTAGACCAATTTCAAATCTCCCATTTTTAAGCTAAATTTTAGAGAAACTAGTTTTTAATCAGCTAAGTATATTTTTAAACTCAAATAACTAAATTGGAAATGTTCCAAGCAGGTTTTAGGACACATCACAGCACAGAGACAGCCCTGCTAAAAGTAGTGAATGATATCAGAACAAATCTTGATAGCAAAAAGCCTTCAGTTCTAGTGCTACTTGACCTGAGCACTGCCCTTGATACTGTGGACCACCTTTTAGATAGATTAAGTGAGCATGTTGGCCTGTCTGGAATAGTTTTTAACTGGTTTACCTCACATCTTTGCGGAAGAAATTTTTTTGTATCTATAGATAACCAGTTCTCCAAACATTATGAGGTTACCCCGGGGGGTACCACAAGAATCAATCTTAGGACTGTTACTTTTTAATTTGTACATGCTACCCCTGGGCAGTGTCATCAGGAGGCACGGCATTTCTTTCCACAGCTATACTGATGACACTCAGCTCTATGTGTCCGTGTCTCCTGGTGACACTGGGCTGACTGACTGACTTGTTACCTGTATTTTAGACATAAAGGCCTGGATGTCACAGAATTTTTTACAGCTCAACCAGGATAAAACGGAACTACTGATAATTGGTTCAAAGGCTCAGAGAGAGAAACTGACCCCCCAAACTAAATACACTAGGACTTAACCCAAGCCAAGAAGTAAGAAATCTAGGAGTGATTTTTGACTCAAGGATCATGTGCGGGGTGTCACAAAAACAGCATTTTATCACTTGAAGAACATCTCCAAAGTGAGGCCATTTCTCTCTCTGAGCAACACAGAGAGACTGATGCATGCTTTTATAACTAGCAGGCTAGACTACTGTAATACTCTTCTTTCCGGTCTACCGAAGAATACAATAAATAAGCTATAATTAATTCAAAATTCTGCTGCACGAGTGCTGACTAAGACCAAAAGGCGAGCGCACATTACGCCTATTTTAAAGTCTTTACACTAGTTACCTGTTAGTTTTTGTATTGATTTTAAAATTATTTTATTAGTTTATAAGGCACTACATGGCCTTGCACCAGACTACGTCTCAGAAATGCTTTTGGTTTATGAACCAAGAAGGCCCCTCAGATCCTCCAGTTCCTCTCTTTTAGCTGTTCCACGAAGCAGAACAAAAACATTTGGTGCTGCTGCCTTCAGCCATTACGCTCCAAGCCGCTGGAACAGCCTTCCAGTGGATGTGAGAGAAGCTGAAAATACTGATATTTTTAAACGTAAACTAAAAACCCATCTATTCAGTCTGGCTTTTATGTAGTGTTTTATAATTTTATGGTCTTAGTATTTACACTTATTTTATTTATTATCATCATTATTATTTATTTTATTCTATTTTGTTTTATCAACACTTTACTGTTGATCATGCATTTTATTTTATTTTATTAACATTTTACTGTTTTTTCATAAAATTTACGTTGTGTAATATCTCGTCATTTTATTTTTTTATTGTTTGTATTATATTTTATTATGTATCTTTTTTTATCTTAACTACCCACCTTTTATTGTTGTCTTATTCAACTTGGTGTGCATTAGTCTTTAAATCAATTTTAACATTTTATGTTTTATCAATCGCTTGTAAAGCACTTTGAATTGCAATTTGATTTTTCTGAAAGGTGCTATATAAATAAAGTTTGATTTATTTATGATGATTAATTTATTTTTGATTGAGCGTCTTTGAGAACATGAAAAGTGCCATATAAAAATAAATGTATTATTATTATTATTATTATTATTATTATTATTATTAATAATTCCCATAGAGATCCATTCAAATGCAAATAGTTTTTTTATTGCTTGTAGGACAGCCTTGTCAGGGTGTAGTGGAGGGTTAGGACCCAAATGCGGAGTGCAGGCAAAAAAACTCAAAACTCCAACAGGTATGAAAGAAACAAAGACTTTACTTACAACAAAAAGGGAACAAGGGAACAAAAAGCCTCGCAGGGCAACCTTCACAAAACACAAAACCAGGAAACCAGAAAATCCAAAAGTCCAAACGCACATTGGAAACAGAACATGGGCAGGAACACATGGGTCAGGAACATGAGCGGAGGCATGAACAGACAACAACCGACAAACCAACAACCGACAAACCAACAAGGATCCAGCACCTGAGTCCAGGGGAAGGGAAACTTAAATAGACAGACACTGACGAGACACAGGAGGGCACAATGAACAATCAGGCCACAGAGAGGGAAGGGAGAACGAGACAACCAATGGAATAATTGAAACCAATAGAACAATTAACCAGGGGGAGCAGGACACAAAACAGAAGTACCGCCCTCTGGCGGCCCAACAGGGAAAGACAGACAAACTGGAACACAGGACCATGACAAGCCTGACAATAAGATATCCAGACTCTGATGATGTTGATAGGTCACAGACATCAGGAAGTCGTAGCATGCAAATGATATGCAAGCAAATACAAAACATGACTCTTTTATTTGACATTATGTTAATTTGTCAAAAAACACTGAAATGGGGGACTACATATAAAAAGTTCTGCAATTACTACATGGTAAAATCTAAATGCATAAGAATACCCTTTAATAAACGCTCTGAGTCTGCACTTTGTCCACGTGTGAATTGTTTGATTACAAACAGAGAAAATAAAATATTAAATAAAAAAAGCAGAAAAATGCAGGTGGTTTTAATGTTGTTGCTGATCGGTGTATGCCCCAGTACAGATCCCTGTGGGACTTCTGTAACAAGGGGATGAGGTGCAGAGACAGACCTCATCCAGGTAGGACCTATCTGCAAGATAGGAAGCAAACCAAGAGAGGACAGTCTTAGAAATACTCATCCCAACCAGTGTGGAGATGAGTAGCTGTAGTAGTAGGAGGACAAGGAAAGAGGAGAAGGATGAGTGGCAAGTGGCAAGTCCCTCTGTTAGAACCAGGAGAGCGGTTTGAAAGCCAGACTGGTGAGGGTCAAGCAGGTTGTTCTGCTGGAGAGAAGATGATAATTGGTTAAGCACTGCTCATTCAAGAGTTTTGGACAGAAAAGCTGAAAACGATACAGGTCGATAGTTCCTGATATCACAGGTGTCTAAGGTAGCATTCTTCATTATTGGGGTAACACGAGCATTGATTGACATACTGAGATGTGAATAGATGATAAATTTGGGTGAGTGAAGTGTTAGTATTTGCTCCTGCAGACATAAATATCTGGGTAATATCTCACAGATAGGTGTGTTCTGTGTGAGGTAAGCTGTTTTAGCTGGTTGCCTGTTCATGGTGACATTACTGCTCCAGTTAAATTAATAACGTGATTTCAACAGCACAGCCTACAGCAATATAGAGTAGACTCCTTTTTTATTCACACCCTTGATAAATATGAACAAAAGAGATCATACAAAATAAACTATGTAAGTAATTAGCTTTAATTATTCTCAAAAAATGCTGAAAATTATATTCTTTAATAATAATGCATTGACACAAACCACAATCGAACGTTTCACAAATTATATATTTTGTTCCAGAAAAATCAAGAATCGCAAATATTCACACTCCTGTTATCAGTACTATGTGGTTCCTCCCTTGGCCATTATAACAGCAAGTAGTAGCCTTCTGTAGTGTCGTACAAGGTTATGGAACTTCTTGGGGGGGATCCTCAGCCATTCCTCCATGCAGAATTGTTGTAGTTCCTTCAAATTCTTGGGTTGATGTCTATGGACTCCTTTTTTGAGTTCAAACCACAAATATTCAATTGGATTCAGGTCTGGAGACTGAGATGGCCACTTCAGGACATTGATCTTGTGCTCGGTCAACCATTTCTTAGTTGTTTTGGACGTATGTTTAGGATCATTGTCTTGTTGAAATGTCCATCTGCAGCCAAGGTGTAGCTTCCTGGCAGAGGGAACAAGGTTTTTGGACAAAATATCTTGGTACATGCTGGAGTTCATGGTTCCATCTATTTTAACAAGGGCCCTAGGGCCTGTGGATGCAAAACAACCCCAAAGCATTAAAGATCCACCACCATGTTAGCCCTTGGACTTCTTTTTGGCACTTGAACTATCCGTCTCACTACACGTGGGGGCAAGATAGATTGGTGTCCCCTACCTGGAAGGTTAGCCACTGTTCCAGTGACCTTAAATTTCCTAATAACTGACACAATGGTGGAAAGCGGAATCTTTAACTTTTTATGGATTTTTTTGAGGCCATCTCCTGATCTGTAGAGGTCAATAACCTTTTGTCTGATGCTTTCAGTGAGTTCCTTGCCTTTCACCATGATGATGACTGACCGCAGTATTTCAAACATATGTTCCCTCCTCTTTATACCGTAGGGAAACAGGAAACCTTCCAATAAACTTCAAATAAGCTGTATATTTATGAAGATTTGTATTTGGTGGATTTTATTTAAAATAATAATTAGTGTCATGGTCCTGTTCCAGTTTGTCTGTCCTTCCCTGTTGGGCCGCCAGATGGCGGCACTTCTGTTTTGTGTCCTGCTCCCCCCTGTTAATTGTATTATTGGTTTCTATTATTCTATTGGCTGTCTCGTTCTCCCTTCCCTCTCTGTGGCCTGATTGTTCATTGTGCCCTCCTGTGTCTCGTCAGTGTCTCTATTTAAGTTTCCCTTCCCCTGGACTCAGGTGCTGGATCCTTGTTGTTTGTTGGGTTGTCGCTTATCGCTTGTCGGTCGTGTCATGTTCATGTTCCTGCCCTGTATGTACCTGCCTTTCTCTGATTTCTGTGAGTTTTTGGATTTTGGATTTTTCTTGTTTCGTGGATCCTTTAAATTTTCTCCTTGTGTTAAGAATTGCCCAGCGAGGCTTTTTGTTCCCTTTTGTTCCCCTTGTGTTCCCTTTGTAAGTAAAGTCTTTTCTTTCTTATCATTTGGAGTTTGAGTTTTCCCTGCACTCCGCATTTGGGTCCATACCCTCCATTACACAACCGTAACAGAAGGATCCAGCCAGTGCTGGACCCAGCGGAGTTTTTTTTCTTCCCCCCTCTTTTTGAAATTGTTTTTTTTTTAATCATGCCACCGGGGTGGTGGAGCGACCCGGAGGACTCGCCACCCAGCGACTGGGAGCGCAACCCAGTTTTCACCCTTGAGCCTCCCAGTGGCCGAGGCGGGCGGTCACGGAGGCGTCGTGGTCGGGCTGCCTCCCGATTGGCCAGACCTCCTGCTGCTCAGCCAGCGGATCCCTGGCGTGCGTCTTTTGAGGGATCCCGGCTGGTGATTTTTCCAGGGCCCGGCCCGCGGGGGTCCCGCCGGTCCCGTCCGGCAGCCCAGCCGGGTTCCCTACAGCTGGGGTCCGTGTTCCTGTCCCCTGCCCAGCCCAGACTGCAGTGGGGTCTGCCTGCTCCGCCCCCAGTCCCGGAGGGGCCCTTGCTGCCTGCTCCGCCCCCAGTCCCGGAGGGGCCCTTGCTGCCTGCTCCGCCCCCAGTCCCGGAGGGGCCCTCGCTGCCTGCTCCGCCCCCAGTCCCGGAGGGGCCCTCGCTGCCTGCTCCGCCCCCAGTCCCGGAGGGGCCTCCGCTGCCGGCTCCGCCCCCAGTCCCGGAGCGGCCTCCGCTGCCTGCTCTGCCCCGCGCCCTGGAGAAGCCGCTCGCTCCGCCCCCACTCCCGGAGGGGCCTCCGCCCGCTCCGCCCCCACTCCCGGAGGGGCCTCCGCCCGCTCCGCCCCCACTCCCGGAGGGGCCTCCGCCCGCTCCGCCCCCACTCCCGGAGGGGCCTCCGTCGCCTGCTCCGCCCCAAGTCCCGGAGGGGCCTTCGCCGCCTGCTCCGCCCCAAGTCCCGGAGGGGCCTTCGCCGCCTGCTCCGCCCCAAGTCCCGGAGGGGCCTTCGCCGCCTGCTCCGCCCCAAGTCCCGGAGGGGCCTTCGCCGCCTGCTCCGCCCCAAGTCCCGGAGGGGCCTTCGCCGCCTGCTCCGCCCCAAGTCCCGGAGGGGCCTTCGCCGCCTGCTCCGCCCCAAGTCCCGGAGGGGCCTTCGCCGCCTGCTCCGCCCCAAGTCCCGGAGGGGCCTTCGCCGCCTGCTCCGCCCCAAGTCCCGGAGGGGCCTTCGCCGCCTGCTCCGCCCCAAGTCCCGGAGGGGCCTTCGCCGCCTGCTCCGCCCCAAGTCCCGGAGGGGCCTTCGCCGCCTGCTCCGCCCCAAGTCCCGGAGGGGCCTTCGCCGCCTGCTCCGCCCCAAGTCCCGGAGGGGCCTTCGCCGCCTGCTCCGCCCCAAGTCCCGGAGGGGCCTTCGCCGCCTGCTCCGCCCCCAGTCCCGGAGGGGCCTTCGCCGCCTGCTCCGCCCCCAGTCCCGGAGGGGCCTTCGCCGCCTGCTCCGCCCCCAGTCCCGGAGGGGCCTTCGCCGCCTGCTCCGCCCCCAGTCCCGGAGGGGCCTTCGCCGCCTGCTCCGCCCCCAGTCCCGGAGGGGCCTTCGCCGCCTGCTCCGCCCCCAGTCCCGGAGGGGCCTTCGCCGCCTGCTCCGCCCCCAGTCCCGGAGGGGCCTTCGCCGCCTGCTCCGCCCCCAGTCCCGGAGGGGCCTTCGCCCCCTGCTCCGCCCCCAGTCCCGGAGGGGCCTTCACCCCCTGCTCCGCCCCCAGTCCCGGAGGGGCCTCCGAAGCTGCTCAGTGCTCCTGCCCTGCCTTGTGCTCCTGTGCCCCTTGGTGTTCCTTTGTCCTCCAGTGTTCTCGCTCCCCCTAGTGTTCTCGCTCCCCCTAGTGTTCTCGCTCCCCCTAGTGTTCTCGCTCCCCCTAGTGTTCTCGCTCCCCCTAGTGTTCTCGCTCCCCCTAGTGTTCCCTCGTACCCTAGTGGCCGTGCTCCCCCTAGTGTTCGCGCCTCGCCCCCTAGTGTTCGCGCCTCGCCCCCTAGTGTTCGCGCCTCGCCCCCTAGTGTTCGCGCCTCGCCCCCTAGTGTTCGCGCCTCGCCCCCTAGTGTTCCCAAGCCGTCGCTGCCCCAACCCAGTGCCCAGAGACCTCGCCCCTTTGTTCCCAACCGTGTGTCTGCCTGTGCACCTGCCCCCGTGTCTAGTTGTCTGCCTGCCTGCCTGTCTGCCTGTTTGCCCGTTTGTGTGTCAGCCAGTATGTTGGCCTGTTTGTCTGTCCCCCAGGCCGTCAGCCCGTCGGCCAATCTGTTCTCCCGCCTGTCTGCATGTTTGTCTGTGTGCCAGTCCGCGTGTTTTTTGTCTTGTTTGCCGTTGTGTCAGTCCGTGTGTCAGTGTTTGGGTTCACCCCTTTCCCTCCCTGTCTGTCTGACCCTTTGTGTGTCCGTCGGTGTTGCGGTGTGCCTCCCCGCCTGCTTGTCCCTTTGTTTGTCTTTGTAGGTCTCCCTGTGTTCCCGTGTCTGCGTCAGTCTGTTTTCCTGTCGAGTCCAGTCCCTGTCGAGTCCAGTCCCTGTCGAGTCCAGTCCCTGTCGAGTCCAGTCCTGAGTCCTGTTCCTGCCCCAGTCCCTGTCGAGTCCAGTCCTGAGTCCTGTTCCTGCCCCAGTCCCTGTCGAGTCCAGCCCTGAGTCCTGTTCCTGCCCCAGTCCCTGTCGAGTCCAGCCCTGAGTCCAGTTCCTGTGTCTGAGTCCAGTCCTGAGTCCTGTTCCCGTGTCTGAGTCCTGTTCCCCTGGCCCAAGTCCTGTCTCCTGCTCCCACCCTCTGTTCACTCCCTCCCCAGGTCGGCCTCCTGGGACGTCAGGAGCCGTCCCTTGGGGGGGGGGTACTGTCATGGTCCTGTTCCAGTTTGTCTGTCCTTCCCTGTTGGGCCGCCAGATGGCGGCACTTCTGTTTTGTGTCCTGCTCCCCCCTGTTAATTGTATTATTGGTTTCTATTATTCTATTGGCTGTCTCGTTCTCCCTTCCCTCTCTGTGGCCTGATTGTTCATTGTGCCCTCCCGTGTCTCGTCAGTGTCTCTATTTAAGTTTCCCTTCCCCTGGACTCAGGTGCTGGATCCTTGTTGTTTGTTGGGTTGTCGCTTATCGCTTGTCGGTCGTGTCATGTTCATGTTCCTGCCCTGTATGTACCTGCCTTTCTCTGATTTCTGTGAGTTTTTGGATTTTGGATTTTTCTTGTTTCGTGGATCCTTTAAATTTTCTCCTTGTGTTAAGAATTGCCCAGCGAGGCTTTTTGTTCCCTTTTGTTCCCCTTGTGTTCCCTTTGTAAGTAAAGTCTTTTCTTTCTTATCATTTGGAGTTTGAGTTTTCCCTGCACTCCGCATTTGGGTCCATACCCTCCATTACACAACCGTAACAAATTAGGGTGTGAATAATTTTGATCCAGGTGTTTTCTGGGATACATTTTTTTATTAATAAAACAAAATGTGTTTTTCTGAACAATGTTATTAGTATTGTATGTTTTACTTTTTTTTTTTTGCATTTTTGCATTTGCATTGCATTTTTTGAGCATAAAATAGCTTATTACTTATATAATTTTCTTTTGTATGATCTGTTTTGTTAATCTTTATCAAGGGTGCGAATAAAAAAGGAGTCTACTGTAACTGTTCCCAAAGGACACTGACTTGTAACCTAATCTTAGATCAGATGTGCAAGGAAATCAGGTGGTGCAGTATATTTATCCCTCATGTGCTCACCAACACTTACATCCACACAAAGACACATGTTCATACACATATGCACTCACAGACACACACAAATGCATGCACACACACATACACACACACACACACACACACACACACACCTACAGTTAAATGCAAAAGCATTGGGAGAGTGACACAAAGGGCTGTAATTCCTACATGGATCTTCCAATATAAAAGTAAATGCCCTCCAATTAAAGCTGCTAGTCAGCACTTTAACTTCATATTCATTGTTTTATTTAAAATCCAATGTGCTGGAGAGCCAAAACAACAAAATATGAGTCACTGCATCAATACTTCTGCATTTACCTGTGCGTGCTCCCTCCCTACACCTGTGCACCTCTTACCTGAATATAGCCCAAAACTATCTTTCCCCATGAATGATTCAGTTGAAATGACCCCCACCTGCATCTCACTGTAGAAGTCGCTAAGCAACTGAAAGACTATCCTGTGAACTGAAAAGCCACAGAAAGACAATGGCCTAACTTTTCTCTCCTCTCTCTCTCTCCTCTTTCTCTCACACACACATGCACACACGCACACTCACTTTTTTCAGCCACTTGAATGGTTGTTATCCTCTCTCCTCTTGTGTTTCTTCTGTAGGACTTCCCTGAACAAAATGTCCAAACAGCCTTCTTCCAATGTTAAAGCCCTACAGGTAGGACTGTATGTTTATGCATGAATACAGCATGCAAGAGTATGTTAGTTTGTGCATTTGTAGGACTGAGTGTGTGTGCAGTATGTGGACTGTGTGTTTGTGTTTGCATGTGTGCATATGTGTATACAATATGTAACAGTGTGTGTACTATGCAATAATAATAATTACAATAATAACAGTGATATTCAAACTAATCTGATTTGTTGTTCTATTCTTTTTTTGTTTTGTATAAAGTTGTGAGATCATTTGTTTTCAGACAACACAATATTAAACACACCCTTTTTCGTGTTGATTAAAGGACTTCAACAGTTTATTCAGAGAAGTATGTTGCTGTTTTTGTTACATTGAGCCACAAACATGAAAACACTCAAAATAACATTTTTACAGTAAATTTTAACCATGTTAAAATATGTTATACAAAGTCTGTTAATGTACACAAAATATTCAAGAAGTAGTGTTGTATTAGGCCCTCTGTATTAGCCCGTGGAGCAAACTCACACATCTCAATATTAAAGCATTTTAAAATCTATGATGCATACAAAAATAGACCAAGTTGTATAATAAGCTTAACTGTTTCTGATAACTTTTAGTTTCATTATTGCCAACGTAAGGAAATAATTGGTACTTTAGTTTCAGACATGCAAACTAGTTAGAAAAGTACACATTTCACAAAAGCCAACTGTAGAATAGCAACACTGTCAAGTTTAAGTACACACGTCTCATTTACACGTTGCACATTGCAGTCTTTCTCTTTAGATAATGCTGAACTTGTTCATAACACGTTACCTTCATATGCTTCAGACACAGTGCACATACACACTACAGAAATACTACCAAACCACAAACAGCCCATGCAAACAAAAATTAATCCCCTTCCTGTGTGACCCAGAGAAAGACCTCCTTGCGAGTATTTCCTTTCTGAGGCATGATACAGGAACTGCCATTTGCAGGAAGAGATGGACAGGTGGAGACAGATGGACATAGTGATACACAGACAGAGAAGGAGTGATAGAATGACAGAATAGAGAGGGATAGAAAATTATAGTGGTAGATAGTGATAGAGGGATAGAAAATGATAGTGGTAGAAAGAGTCATAGAGGGGAGCTGGAGCAAGAGAGTGACAGAAAGTAAGACAGAAAGGGAGACAACGGAAGTGTGAAAACTTGACAGGTGGAGCCCTAGAGAGAGTGATGGAGAGAGTAATAGAGGAGGGTACTGTAGTAATAGTGATAGAGGGAGAGAGACTGACAAAAAGGAATGAAAGAGGAATACAGAGAGAGAGGGAATAATTGATAATTAGGGAAATACAGGGAGGTAATTGACATGCTAAGTAGATGTGTATGTGCTGAAGCCGTGTGTGACAAGGTTCGGTTGACCAGGGCTCTGTGGGAAAACTGTCACACACTGCATCTACTACAATCCAGCTGGCCCAGCTGGTTTAAACTGAATTCCACTGTGACTCAGGAAAGTCAGTGAGAGTTCCAGTACAAAAAATCATACCGGCATATGACAAGTATAAAAATAGATTTCAATATATGGCCTGATCATATGACAGGAATTCTTCAGGTGGGGGAGGCAAGATGGTGAATTCCCATGAGGAAAATTGTGGCATCACAACCATGATTGCCTAAATCAAAGCATAACCACTGAAACAACAAAGTGTGTTAGCAGGCTAACATCTAAAAAAGCCCAACAAAATAATTGGTTTTTAAATAATGTTGGTAAAGATTGTGGTGTTAACAGCTACTGTAGCTCCAAACTTGGACTGAAGATTAATTGAAAACAAAAATGTGGAAAAATGCATCAAAATTTCATATGCATACCAACATTATGTGGCACAACCCCATCACCCTTAAGGCTGCTTCATACTTTCCGCGTCCGCGTGTCCACGAGGGTCCGCTTTGGTCCTCGTGACGTAAATGTCGTCATCCGCCCATATCCGGAGGGTCCACACGGACCCTTATGCGGACGTCCACGCACAGCCCAAAATTTGTGACCGCGCGGACTGTATGCATAGCAAGCACGCCGACTGTGCATGCTCTAGATAACAAAATTTAATGGATGCTTGTTTTGAAGAGAGTTGTGCGAGGAGATCCGCCATTACCCACATTTATATCGTCTAGCTGGGCATTCATAAAAATATTCTTTCACCGCTCAAAAATTGTATTCCGTCATAGCAACAAGATAAACCCAACAATAGCCCTAAGATATGCCAAAAAACGCTGCTGATTGAATAACGAAATAAACGAGACAAAGTTTTAAAAAATGATACCATGTCATTCTACAGTCAATATCTGGGACTAAATATTGAATAAATATCCAACCTTCCCATTGGTTTTACGCGTAGAGATGTCCCTTTTTAGACTGAGTGGTCATATATTGTCTTGGACAATCCGTTTGTGAAATACACGCGCATTTGTGATGCCTGGGTACCTCCAAAAATAGCTGTGCGTAATACCACACCTGTTGTTTACGGCATTGTCGCCCTTTTCAGGACAGTCTGGCTTGATTGACAATTCATTTATTCAGTAGGTGAGAGTATAAGCTTTCTAACGATGTATATCTTGTCTAATTTTGCTTTTGGAATAACGTTTTATAGGTCAGCGTAACCGAAAATTTTCTCATCATCGCATTCACTTACACATTCACTCTGTGGTAATGGAACTGGAATGGAGTGTAGATCGGGAAATGCGCATGCGTGGAACACCAGACCGATGCGGACCCTCAATTGTAGTATGAATGGAACCGGGTGCGCGTCTGCGCGACCTGTACAAGTCCGAAACTGTCCGTGGACGCAGAACGCAAAAAGTATGGAGCAGCCTTTAATCTCAGTCTTCCTCAGTCCCAGGTGGCCATACCTCCCTATGGCTGAGGTAATTACTCCACTGGCCAGGCAGGTTGACAAGAAGCCTTTTATACATTTGCCATCTTGGAAGGCGGGATCCACTTTCCTTAGTAACACTGATCTCAGGTCTGTGGTCCTCAAGAGGTTGGTAGTGCTACAGGTACAGTAGCAGTTTTGATGTGTCATCTGTCTGCACTGGGGGCAGTAGATATGTAATCTGTTCAGATGTTGGGTTTTCATAAAGACATAGAAAACAGCATCCCAAGCATGTGTTCACGTTTGTGTTTATGTGCGAGCATCTTTGCATGTCTTCACACTGACATGCGCACGTATGTGTCATCAGAAAGTGCTTTAGAAAGTGTGACCATTTCCAAATTAAATACTGAAAAAAGCTCAAGTGTTTTTTTATTTTTTCCTCAACAAAGAAAAATGTCTGATTAACGGAGGTTTTGTTGGTGGGTTCAGAAGATTTCCCTGGGGTGAATCAAACTTTCACACAAAGAATGTGGACAGGGCCACCATGGATCAGTGTGGTTTCTGCCAACCCAGGAAGGAACTTCCTTTCTCCTTCATGGCACTGTGAATAATCTGCATGGTTCCTTATGGAGGGATTCAGCCATTATTTGGAACAATCAGACACTTTTTTTGCTTGCTTACATTTAACATGGTTACAACAAGTACAATGGTTTGTAAATTTTACTGGTACTGGCCACCTTCAGCAATGCATATTAAAGGGAAAGAATAATGGAGACCATGTTTGTAGTCTTCGGTACAGCCAGGTTGGGGTTTTGTGGTCCCTACATACTATCAGCATGTCATCCTACTGCATAGAAACTTTTAAGGAATTGGTGCCTATGCAATTCACCATGTGCCTTTTCAGCAGTGACCTCTGACCTCTGTATCTTCCTACACTGAGCCCTCCATCTTGTGCATTTGCTGAGATTTGAAATGATGGTAATTGCAGTTTGTCAAGCAGAATAGCCATATTAGCCTTGTCCTCAGCACCTCTCTCTGAGCCAGGAGAAATGGACTTCTCAGGGCATGTCCTCATGGGAAGGTGGACATAGTTGGTCTAGATTTTGAGCCTCTGAGGCAATGGGTGGGCGGTGTCCAATCAGAGTGTGTTTCTTCCTGAGTGGATTGGTGGGGTCAGTCTGATTAGAGTGTGTCTCTCCCTGGGTGGATAGGTGGGGTCAGTCTAATTATGGTGCGTCTCTTCCTGGATGGATGGGTGGGGTCAGTCTAATTAGGGTGTGTCTCTCCCTGGGTGGATAGGTGGTGTCAGTCTAATTGGGGTGAGGCTCTCCCTGGGTGGATGGGTGGGGTCAGTCTAAGGTGTGTCCCTCTCTGTGCAGGTGAGCAGGGGAGGCATGCTGTCTGTCTCATTATTGAATGTCCCTCTGGATTGATTGTTCCCCATAGGCTAACTTAAATATCCCGATGGGGGCACTTCGCCCTGGAGCTGGGAATCCTGTCAGGAGGAAAGAGGAGACAGTGGATCAGGAGGAGGTAATACGCACTTACACACTCTTGGAGGCACGTGTATACCACATGCACATACGTGCATTGCACACACTTTTTCACACTTGTACACTCCCATGTTCACATTCTTCACACTCAGGTTTGTATGCGCACACACACAAATAGATATTCACACAATCATACTCACATACACACTCAAACACATAATTGACAATGCTTTGCTTCAATTCCTGCAGAAATAACTGTAGAACCTTAAAATATCCCACGGTGCGAAACATGTCTACTTGACTCATTGGTTCAGAAAAACGAAAAGCATGCGAGTGGTCTACATGCATGTTTTTATCCTCAAATGACATCAACACATGTTCTCGGGCAGGGGCACTTGAGAGGTATGGAGAGGGGCATGGGTGATTAACACTAGAAACACACATGCTGGCTCCATGGCATGTATGTGCAATATTTGCAGGCAAGTCACACAGCAGGCTTCACACTCAATGTCATGCAAGGATATTTCCTGTCAAAAAGGACAGTTCAGAATCTCAGTTTCTCTTGGATAATCACTGAATTAGCACACATGGAGTGATGGCATTTACAATAATCCACTGAACCCCCACCCCATATCTCTCAGGCCTCGCCCCAGTCCTTGCCCGTGTCTTCTGAGGAGAAAAAGCAGCTACCCGGTGCCATAAAGCTGCCAGGTCCGGCTGTCAACCTGTCTGAAATCCAGAACGTGAGGAGCGAACTCAGATGGGTCACAAAGGACTAGATCACAGGTACAGACACATACACATACTCAACACTCAACGTACATAAATGCTCACATGGTCACGCAATGTGGGTCACACAGACTCAATGACTAGAAGGAGTATTGGCCAATATCACATTGCAATGATTTTCCCGTTTCCCTCACCTTCATTATAAACTATACCTTCTTCAGTGTGAATAGGTTCAGTAGTCCCAAACCACCCTGTAATTATGCTGCATCAAGTGCATAAGGTTATGCAGCGATAGCCAGAGTGGACTACCAAGCATCAAAGTGTGCCACTTCAGTGAAACCATTTCAGCTGCCATGGCACTTCTCAACCACATGAAGGCAGCATTGGTCTCCTCAGTCACCCGAAAAACCCCACATACACCCTCCCTGCTCCATGCAGGGGCCTGGGAGAGTCAATTTATACCCATGTGCTTCAGGCCAAATGAAAAAGCTCTGTAACCTGTTTACATAGCCAGGCAGAGCTTGGGCCCTGTTTTGCTGTCACACACAAGCTGACAAAAGCACACACACACACACACACACATTCATACAAAACACCACACACTCACAACACATACAGTTGAGGCCAAAAGTTTACATACACCTAGGCTAAAGACATTCAAACTAAAATTTTCACAACTCCACACATTTCATGTTACCATACATTTCATGTGCTAAATCAATTAGGGTATCTACTTTATTTCCATAAGAGGTCATTTAAAAATAATAGCTAAAAGACAGATTTATTTCTGCTGTTATGTACTATATCAGATTTTTGGCCAAAAATTTGGGTCAAAAATTTACATACACTTTGTTTGTATTTGGTGGCATTGCCTTTTAATTGCTTAACTTGAATCAAATGCTTGGGGTAGCCTTCCACAACTGCCGCTCCCCCTCACCACCAGGGAGGATGAGATACAGGGGATGGGTTAGTGATGTCAGCACCTGCGGGAGGGTCACATGGAGGGCTGGGGTTATGGCCTGGGAGGCAGAGAGAGGGCCGGAGGTAGTGTCTGTGGAGAGCTAAAGGTTAGAGGGATAATGATGTTACCATTTGGAGAGTCAAAAAGAGGAGTAGAGTCAGTGATGCCCCTTCCATATGGTGAAGCCACACTGTATGCAGCTACACCGCCTGGCGCCGCTAACGCATCCCACAATCGGCCGCTTGTGGGTGTGTCACCTATTTTTTGACAGGCAGTTGTTTCCATTAAATGCTGACCGGGTTTAATGTCGTGTTTCATGTTATCATTGTCCAGTATGAATAAAAACCATTTTTGCAGTAACCTAACTCTGAAAGATGTTAGTCAGCTGCCTAGCCAGGCTGTCCAATGTCTAGCTAGTGAGTAACAACCAACAATAACAATAAAAACATTTTCTTGCTAATTAGCCAGCTAATGTCTTCAAAGTTATATTTGGTTAGCTAGCTAGGTGGCTGGTAGAAACGATCATGAACAACTAGCAACTAATACATTATTAGTTTTATGATCACCTTGATTTTACTTAGTCAACGTTTCTCTCAACTAGATCAATTTGTGCTTCACTGTCATCCGATAAACGTTATTGTTCAGAATCACTGGTTTAAAACGTTTGTGCTGCTATCTGTGCTGAGTAATTGTTTCCCTGTAGCTGGGGACCTCTGGATTGGCAGGGTGTTCAAGACAACCCTGGCAGCTGAGGCAGTGGAGGAGAAGTTGCTGATCACATGCATTTTGCAGCTTCCAAACAACTAATTACTGGAGAGAAGAGAGGTATACAGGGTTTAATTAAGAGAGCAGCTCCTCTTACCAAAGACTCCCATTTAAATGTCAAGAGCGTCGACCTGCGAGTTACACTTCTAATGTGAGGCAGTGGAGGAGAAGTTGCTGATCACATGCATTTTGCAGCTTCCAAACAACTAATTACTGGGGAGAAGAGAGGTATACAGGGTTTAATTAAGAGAGCAGCTCCTCTTACCAAAGACTCCCATTTAAATGTCAAGAGCGTCAACCTGCGAGTTACACTTCTAATCCAGGCCAATCTCAAGAGAGCTGAGCTCTCACTGTGCAGTTAATCTCTGGTTTAATAACTGGGGTAATATAACTAAATTTATTAATTTGGGGTTCGGTTTCAATCAGTTGGAATATATTTCTTGGTTTTCTTGCACACCTTGAGATATCAATTCGGACTGTAAACAGTTGAGGCCAAAAGTTTACACAGTTTACAAAGTTCACAACTCCACACATTTCATGTTACAATACATTTCCTGTGTTAAGTCAATTAGGGCATCTACTTTATTTCAATAAAAGGTCATTTCAAAATCATAGCTAAAAGACAGATCTATTTCAGCTTTTATGTAGTATATCAGATTTTCAGTGGGTCAAAACTTTACATACACTTTGTTAGTATTTGGTAGCATTACCTTTTAATTCCTTAACTTGAATCAAATGCTTGGAGTAGCCTTCCACAAGCTTCTTACAATACCTTGCCGGAATTTTTGCCCATTCCTCCTGACAGAACTGGTGTAACTCAGTCAGGTTTATGAGCCTCCTTGCTCGGACAAGATTTTCAGGTCAGTCCACAAATTTTCTATGGGATTCAGGTCAGGGCTTTGTGATGGCCACTCCAATACTTTCACTTGATTGTTTTTAAGCCATTTTGTTACAACTTTGGAGGTATGCTTAGGATCATTGTCCTGCTGGAAGATCCAGTTGAGACCAAGTTTTAACTTTCTAGCTGATGTCTTGAGGTGTTGCTTCAGTATTTCTAGATAACCCTCCTTCCTCATGATGCCATCTATTTTCTGAAGTGCCCCAGCCCCTTTTCCAGAAAAAACATCCCCACAACATGATGCTGCCAACCCCATGCTTCACAGTTGGAATGGCGTTCTCCAGATTAAAAGCCTCACCCTTTTTCCTCCGTACATAGCGCTGATCATTATGACCAAACAGTTCCTTTTTTTTTTCACCTGACTAGAGAACACTCCTCCAAAAGGCTAGGTCTCCGTCCTGGTGATCACCTGCAAACTTCATTCTGGCTTTTTTTATGCTGGTCTTGGAGCAGGGGCTTCGTCCTTGCACGACAACCTTTCAGGCCATGGCAATGTAGGATTCTCTTAATGGTGCATGTAGATACTTTGGTAGTTGATACTTCCGACTCCTTCACCAGTTCCTTTGTTGTTGTCTTGGGGTTCAATTGAACCTTTCGGACCAAAGTTCGTTCAGCCCTGGGAGTTAATTTATGCCTCCTTCCCGAACGATGCAGTGTCTGTGTGGTCCCAAGATTTTTACATTTCCATGCAATTGTTTGTACAGATGCTCGTGGTACCTTTAGATTTTGGGAATTGCTCCTAAGGAGGAACCGGACTTCTGGAGGTCCACAATTTTTTTTCTGAGGTCTTGGCTGAGTTGCTTGGATTTTCCCATGGTATCATGGGCAAAAAGGCAGTGGCTCCAAAGGTAGGCCATTAAATACAGCCACAGGTGCCAATTAACTCCTAATTATGACAATTGGCCAATGAGAAGCTTCTAAAAAGTCATTACATCAAATTCTGGAATCTTCAAGACTGTTTAAAAGATCGTCAACTTGGTGTATGTAAACTTTTGACCCACTGGAATTCTGATATAATTAATTAAAGCTGAAAGAAATCTGTCTCTAATCGATTGTTTTAAAATTACCTCTGAAGTGAACAAAGTAGACGCCCTAATTGACTTGCCAAAAGAAATGTAGGGTAGTGAAAAACTGAGTTTGGATATCTCCAGCCTAGGTATATGTAAACTTTTGGCCTCAACTGTAACTTGTGTCTGAGTACCATGTTGACCTTGTGTTGTGTGAATTTTTTTTCCAGATTCAAGCTTGCCACACTCCCACAAATACATATATGCACATATCAAACCCATTCTGGAACTACAAAACCACTGATATCACTGATGTATGGCTCAGCCCTCTTCAGAAGATCACATGGACGGGGGCAAGGCTTCACATCTTATGTCACAGACTGAATAAAAATAAACAAGAACAGACACACCACCTTTTTGAGAACTCTGAAGACCTCCCCAGCTGGAACAGGCCTTGTCTTTTACCTTTCTATTTTCATTTTCCATCCAGCATTTTTCCTTTCTATTTTCATGATGTCTTCCTGGTCAGTGATCCCCTATCTGCCAGCTGTTGCCATAGTAACTGTGATATTCTCTTCACTGCTGTGGAATTTTAAACTCTGATTATAAATGTACTGTGCTGACATATGGAATATCTCCAGTTACATGTTGGGAAAACAATCTGGTGTGTTATTATAATGGAAAAATATGTAGTGTTCACTAAAATGGACATACGAATAACCTATCCCAACACTAGCATGACTGTTACAGTTTCTTCTTAGATGTTTGCACACATTTCTTGAAACAACATCTGATGATGTCAAAACAGATAATACAGTACTCCATTAACACCACTCAAAACCTCAAAAATATTACCCAAACTATCAGTTATCAAAAGCAAATGTTTCCATTAAAACAATACACAAGGAAATTAATTGCACGGAGCTGCTCTAAATTAACAACACTTGTTGAAATTCTGCTTGTTCTTGCCTCTGTCAGTAATTTGAGACCAAGTTATTAATATGTTTACTTTAACAAAAGTAAAAAAAGATCTGTCCATTGTAGAAATATTTTTGCCCATAAATTTGCTATTGCTGTTGTGTGTCTCTTCTTTTGACATAAAGTAGTCTCACAAATGTCTCTGTATCAATATTTTCATCAAGACTATCCCTAAGGGTTGCTGGAAGGATCATCCTGTTAAGATGGTGGTGTGAATTCTAGTGCTTGTATTGAATCCAGACAGTGCCAGTACTGACTTTAGCCAGCAGCACTACAGAGTGACACATAATTGGCTCCCGCTTTGCCCAAGGAAAGGAGAGTTCTCAGTCAGCCTGGAAGACAGAGTCTCATCACACACTAGGGCCCCCCGCTGATTGACTGGGCATCTGCAGTTTGCCTGTTGAGCTGAACATGACCTGTCTCTGTGCAAGCCAAACTTGTCAAATGCAGAATGATAAGAAGTGGCTGCTGACATCAAGGGCCTCATTTATAAAAAAAATTTCTTGGATTTAAAATTAAATGCAACCTTAAGTTTATTTCCCTAAGTTGTACTTATGCTTCATTTATAAAAATAAGACTGAAAAAAGTTGCTTACGTTTAAAGTGGCATATCTGTGTCTTATGCACCCGTGATATATGTAAATCTCAAAGTAACTTGAACTTGTGTGAACTTGCTTTACAATTAACCTATTTTGTGGACGTGGCAAATAACAGCAATTTCCTTTAGATAAAGTTGCATTTCAACATTTCTTACACTCTTCATACCTAAAATTGATTGTCAATTTAATGTCATTTTTAAAGTGTTCACACAGCTCAGATGTGCTGTACCTCCACATAACCAGCGTGTAATTAACTTACATTTATTATACATAGTTTAGAGATATGATCATATGTGTGTTATTTTTTTTTTTTCAAAAATAATTATGGTTTTATGCGTAAGTCACTATTTAAGATAAAATTTTATCATAAGACCATTTTAGGCCAAGGGGTTTCGGAGTGCTCTAGAATAGATGGCAGAGTTTGAAGCAATGAGGGCTCATGAAAAAAAAGACTTTATTTGGACAACATGGTGTGACATGTTTCCAGAAAATGTGACTTGAAATTGCAATTTGAATGAAAACATGCAAATCATGTTTGTGCTGTAAAAAAAATAGTTTAGCATGCTTTCGAATGTGCTTATAGTTTCAGTTACTGTATGCAAACCATTGGGAAGAAATGTAAAATAATTTGTCACACACTGCGACACACCCTTTTTTCGAACAGAAGAGTTGGACACAGGGAAATACAAGAATCTGGGAATTTTCTGGTCTTTATTAAGCACTTCAGAGAGAGAGAGAATCCAGTCACTACATAACAAACAAAACAGCTTCACCTTTCACCCTCACAGGATCGGGGAAGAAATAATAAAGCAACCCAACAAACTAAAATAACAAAGACAAAATCATGAAACTACAAAAAACACTTTCCAGCCTCTTCCATGCTGGCACGTTCCTCTCTCTCTCTCTCTCTCTCTCTCTCTCTCTCTCTCTCTCTCTCTCTCTCTCTCGCGGTTTGTGTCTTCTTCTTCTTTGGTCACAGACCCCTACTGGGAAGAAAGCACACTTTAAATACCTGGATTAATTACTGATGCAGACCTATAATCCAGGTGCGTGTGCCTACTTAACCAGTAGGCGTGGTCCTCAGACTGCCCCGAACCTCCCCCACAAACCAAGCCCTGCCACAGGATTAAAAACAATAAAGCAAAGTATTGACTTTCACTCCAAAGACTCATTTGCCAAAGCCTTGTAAGTATCCTGTGTAGCACTGTGTCAAACCTGGACCTGAACACCATACGTTTCTCCAAATGTACTACCTTACCTGGCAAGCTATTCCGGATATTGATAACTCGTGTGAAAAAATGCTTCCTGTTATCACAGATAAGTATTATCATCAGATATCAATATTGGTCATATATCCACCAGTATTCTGCTGACAGAACTCAAGCTGAAAAATCTTTAGTAGTTTATTTTGTTTGTAGTTCAGGTCTGTTGAGAACTGTCTGCTCCCTGGCTCATTTCCCAGATATTTCTGATCTTTGAATACAGCGCTGTTTCCTCAATCCAGGTGGGCTGATGTATGTTGTTTGTTTGTTTTTATAATAAGTGTAATAAGTGTAATGATTTCACATTGCCCCTGGCATTGTTAGGCAGTGAGCTTTCCCCATGTGTGTGTGTGTGTATGTTAGATCAACTGGATGTAAATTATTGTTCCTGCTCAGAGACACTCCAGCCTCCACCCACACCCCTGCCTTTCCACCTCACAAATAGGCAGACATCTCATGCAGTGCTTGTGCGTGTGTGTGTGTACATGTGTGTGTTTGTGCGTGTGTGCGTGTGTGCATTCGTTTGGCTGAGATGTTAATGCTGTTAATGCCATCTGAAATGTTTGTCCTTTGGGACAGAAATGTGGAGTGGGCGCCAACAGGGCAGTGTGAGTGTGATAATTTCTTCACCGTAATTCTACTCCTTTGTGCCCTCAGATAAGCAAAGTTCAAATATACTGACAACACAGGCATAGCTGTCAGTTTTTATGAGACCTTATTCATGCACAACCAGCCACTCACTCTGACAATATCGCCTTTAGGCTGTAAGAGTTATTACTGCTGTAACTCTATGTGGCTGAATACTCAATGAAGAATTTATGAACACAATGCCCTCACAGAACTAATGATAGTGAAGCTGAACACTGTTGCCACAAGGTCATACGTTGAGAACAATGCAGTAGCTCAGACAATAGTAATGTAGAAGTGGCTGCTTCAGGGCCAGTGGTTGGGAGGGTAAAATTTGTAACCACAGGGTGAGAAGTTAGGAGGGTTTAGATGGCGGTTGTGTTGTCAGATATTGGGGGGTATTTAAAGGCGGTGGCTGCAGTAGGTCAGATGTGACTGTAAAGATGAAGAGGAGGTTAAAAAAAAGAAGGTGAAAATGGTGGCAGTCAGTCAGGAGGGTGAAGGTGGTAGTGGGACAGTGGCAACTGTAGAGGACTTTTGTGCTTCATGTAAACCCAGCGAATCCTCTTTACTTCTTTGCAGGATGAGTAGGCTCCCTGAAGTTGTGCTGGCATTTGAGAGGAATTAGAAACCCTGGCACAGCATCCAAAGATTTAAGAGAGGCCAGCTGTACCTCCTAATGATCAAATCCTTAGTTAGATTTGTACACCCATAATGCACTGCAGCACAGAATTTAATCTTGTCCAGACCATTGGCAGTATATAAATGGATGATGACACCATTTTCAATGGGTGAGATGAGAGGCCGATCGTTTCACTTTTTGATCGGACACTTGTGGATACTGGGAACACAGAAGATTGCGCAGGTGCCAAGCCTCTGATTTCAGATGCAAAAGATGTACTCCTTGTGGTAGCTGCGCTGTAGAATTCAAATTATAACATCAAGGTTACAACGTGAAATAATCATGATTCACAAAATATCCTTGACATTTTGATATACAGTATATTCCTCATATTCTCAAAACTATAATATGTAGTGGATCAGGAATTTTTTAGGGAGCTTCTTTTTTGAAAATTGCAGCACACTCTTTCGAGGTTGTAGGTTTATGATGTCATTACTTGTGCAGTAATGTTTGAAGAAAAGAAAAAACATGCTGGTGCTAACCACACTGGCGCTATTGAGCAAGAAGGTCAGGAACTAAGCTTCAAAAACAATGCCCAGTTTTGGCCCACACATTTGCTTCTGCTTCCTTCAATGGCCTGTTTTGGAACCACTGATTAGGAATAGAGAATACAAAATCCAAGGTGAAATAAATGCTACATTTTTTGTTGTTAGTTTAAGCCAAAACAACTGCTCAAGCATAGCGCACAGCATAGGGTATAAAAATGTTGCTCTATAAGATAAGTACTGTCATTTATAACACTCTCCAAAAATAACTGCAAATTATTTTGTGTTTTGGTGCGAAATTGGTACGTTAAAATTCAAATATTTTGCACTGAACTTCATTTCATATTCTACAAATCTCTGCCACATTTTTGTGTTGTACCAGAGTGAAACTGTCTGTTGTCTGCAATGTAGTGTTACAGGGTGAAAGCAGATCCCTTGGTCAGTCTACAGTGAGGCCCAGCCCCGCCACTCTTGTTGCACCCAAAGCTGGGAAAAACTGCTCCTAGATATTGAGTCCAAGTTAGTGTGACATATATACCAGGTGTCAAATGCCAGTTGTCTTAGCCTGGGCACACAGTGACCAAACAACTGCAGCTGAGATCAGGTCACTAAAACAGCTTGAAATTCCTGATCATCAATCCCTCTCCAAAGTCCTGACCCCTGGCCTTCACAAAGAGAGAGATGGAATGAGAGATGGTCTAAGGGAGAGGTAGATAAGAAGTGAGAAACTTGGTGGATAGTGGGATGGAGTGATATAATCACAGTTTGTCAGTAAAACAAAAAGAAAAAGTGATGGATTAGGGAAGGACACAGAGGCTTGGAGGTTCAGCAAGTATCTGTGGACAGAAACTGTGCTGTGAGTGTATATCTGAGCAACAGTGGTTTTCTGGATCACTGGTTAAGCCCAGTGTAGGACAGGCAGACCTTTACTGAAGGACAGACTGACAGACAGGGTGTAAATACGTAGAGTGTGTCTCACTTTCCCATTTAAGAAGGATGACCTGTATACAGTGCCATCTGAACTGCCCCACAGGAGCTCTCTCTCTCTCTCTCTCTCTCTCTCTCTCTCTCTCACGCACACACCACAGACATATAATCATAAGCACATACTATGAACACAAGCACACATAGGAAACTGATCATTGTTCATTAAATTCTAACAGAGTATATGTGAGTTCTAGAGTGATCATGTTCAGTGATCATTTTACGATGCACAGACTGTGCAAACGCTCTACCTCTCAAACTCTCTCTCAAGGCAGTTTGAAATCTTCGCAAAGGAACAATGATTTTTAGTTCCTTTTCGAATATTTTTATATTTGGATCTCTATAGCGCCACCATTTGGTTGCATTGGGCTAAAACCTTAGGGCTAAAGTAGGTCATGATGTAGTTGCCAATACACACACCAGGTTTCATAACCTTATGCCATAAAGTTTTGGAATTATTTGCATTTTGAAATAAGCCACACCCACTGAAAATTCATTGGACTGTCATTTGGCCATTTGTTGACATAACCTCTTGAAAATTAATGTCTGTATAAAGGTATGAGGTGAGAAGAGGTAAAATACCAAATTGTGTTGGTAGGTGAAGCATTTTAAGTGTTTTCAAAAAAATTCAAAACATTGGAAAATCCAATATGGTGGACATTATGGGTCCTTGAGGCAAATTTGTTCCTCATGAGTAGAGGGACCTCTGCACCAATTTTTTGACTGTATTAGATGGAAGTGATTATGATGCTGGTCTAATGAACTAGGGTGCTGGTTCAGGGGAGTTGAATCGCTGCAGGCTTGTCCGATAAGAACAACAGCAACAAAGTCCAAAACCTAATCTTTAATGAGAAAATGACAGGGTGTGTGTGGTTCTACAAAAATACAAATGGAAATTATAATCATATTATTACAGCTAGGTACATGGTAATATAATGATATATACAATACAACAAGTAAATGGAAATGGTAAATGGTAGCCCATTACAACTCGTTAGGTAAACAAACCCCATTATAATAGCGGGCTTACTTAACGAAAGAACCGCGGTAAAAACACGGCATATCAAAACAAATACATGCATTGAACTAGATATGAACACAAGGTAGTTAAATACACTAGAAGTTTACTAACAAGTCTGCATAATTCACCCAGCTAGCAGCTTTGAATTACAGTGCAACTAGGGTATATAACAGGATAAAAATAAACGTTTGTGCAACGCACGATAAACAGAAAATACATTGCATAACATTGCATAACATAATGCAATGTATAGCTAGCAATATCGGCTACTATCAGCTAACGTTACTTCTCTTTTAAATTACAGTAAATATTGCCAGTAACAACTCCAGCAAAATGTTAAGAACGGTACTCAAATTTAGATGCACGCACACAACATATCTATTAGGATGCAGCACAGAAACAAATCTCCCAGCCCTCTCCAGTAAACAAGCGGACCATTACAGACGCTCTGGCGCTGTTCAATTGTGACACAATGGACATGTTCATGTGCTGTGTGCATGGACTGCACACAGTCAGTCCCCAACAGAGGATGCACCAGTTACGTATATATGTGAGATATTAATGGACTTTGTAACAGTGACACTGGGGCAAACAGGGTGCAGGTACTGGTCTTGTGAATGTCAAAATTTTAACACCACCAGGTGTTCAATCTGGGCCAAAATTTAAGGGATCCAAGAGTTCAGATATCCAAACAAGCCTACCAAATTTCTTGGCCATTCTAGCTTACGTTTATTTGACGTGAAAGGGGAGAAAAAAAGAATAAAATTAAAAAAACAACTTTGACACTCCCAGTGACCTCAAGATCAATTGTTGTCTCTCAATTGTTGATATAGTTCACATACAAGACTATGGCTTCAATCAACACTTATCCTTAATTTTGATTTACCAATAAATGCAATTGATACAATTATTCTTCACAAACTGTTTAATGAGTTTGGTTTAGTGATCACTGCACTCTTGTGTGAAAAAAAATCATTCTTGCTTTCAGTTGTTTGTCAAAGTCAGGAACAAATATTGATTGAATCTAGGCCTGAATCTTGAAAAGACTCATCACTGAAACATTGATATTTGCTGTTTTACTGTTAAAGAACAGAGAGAAGTCATACTTCTTATTTACATCAAATGCTCATGTCCATGGGGCTGATATGAAGGGATTCTCATTGACCCACACCCCAGATTTTCTCAGTGTGAGTGATGGTGAATAAAAATCTCTACCATTCAAATGAATGAGTGTGGCAACAATAAATGAGGTTTTTGCTTAACAATGGTGCAAATAGAACTACCAACCAGAATTTTGCATAACAATGGTCCAAATAGAACTACCAACGAGAGTTTTGCATGACAACCCTCATTGTATGACAACCCCCATCGTACATTATTTTCCAATAACAGGATAACCTGTCGTGTTTTATTCCTTGTTCTCCATCCTCTGTGGTGCACCACTTTCTTCCCTTCTCAGTACCAAGCACATCAAAGAGGAGTTGGCTGAAAGGTGAGTTGAATGATACAACATCCTCTGGTGTGACCATAATCAAACATATTGTTGTTTGTAGTCTAATGTTTTTAAAAAAAATCATACTCAGTATGTACACCGATCAGCCACAACATTAAAACCACCTGCCTAATATTGTGTGGGTCCCCCTCCTGTCGCCAAAACAACTCTGACCCGTCAAGAGTTTTTTAAATCATGTGGAAATAATTCACCCTCTAACAATATCTTAGCTTTTTATAGCCCTGTAGCAACTAACAATAATAAACTACCAATAGTGTAATAACTCCCAATAATGTAATCCATTTCAAATTTTTTATGTAATAAAAACCAATAATGTAATAAGTAGTAGTAGTAGTAGTAGCAGTAGTGTACTTTATTGATCCTGGGGGGAATTTGCACTGTTGCAGCATCAAAGACAACAAAGTAACACAATCAGATATAAATTTACAGTTGATACAAAATATCAGATACAAATATATACAGAAATCCAAATATACCAGAGGACACCTTCAGAGGTGGAGTCCATGCCTCGACGGGTCAGACGGGTCAGACCTACACAATATTAAATAGGTGGTTTTAATGTTGTGGCTGATCGGTGTATGCTTGTGTGCGTGTGAGACAGAAAAATGGTAGTGGTGATAGTAATGGTGGAAGTCTTCTGATTGAGGGCTAGAGATATCTGCCATGTCAATGTGCGTGGTAAGCTGACACTAACACTGGCACAGTAACACGATCTGGCCTCTGAAAGTCATATATCTCTGTCCACTTCCTCAAAGAGCACATGGTAAACAACATACTTTCTTTTTATTTCTATCACACAAACACATGGTTCAGGAATTTACCATAAAATCAGGACAAGATTCCATGACATACAGTACAGTGCACACTCTTTGTCTCTTCATTGCCCATTCATCTCACATTACTAATTAAACAACATGCTGTTAATGTTCAAGCTTAAAACAAACCTAAACTGATCACATGAACTTAATCCACACTGCAGCTCCAATCCCTGTAGAGGGGCTAGATCAGATAAGCCTGTGGTCAATGTGCTAGAGATTGTGCCCTAAGAGTGTCACAGTGTCCTTGTAATCACCCCCATGGCTGTAATATCACCAGCCAAACCCCCTGAATGCAGGGCCCCAAGCCAGCTGCTATTCATGGATGATGATTTGTATAATTCACAAGGCTCTCGCCCAGAAGCTCTGCTGTCTCAAAACTACAGGCCGTAAATTGTTGAGCGGTTCAAACCACATGCACATCTCTCTCTCCCCAAGCTTTCTACACCCCCCAAAATACTCCTGTCTCAGCAGCTTGACTTATGCATTTAACTATATACCACCCTGTTCTGCCTCCCAAGTACTCTTTCCCACCACCCACCATGCCTCATACTAACCCGGTCATGCATATACTCAGGTCCTGCAATCCTTCCCTCTGACTAAGCATCCTATTTCTTCTGGGGTGAGTTCAGATTCACCAAACTGCTAAGCCCCCCGGTGCTGATCCAATCGTTGCAATACTCCCAAGCGGAGTGGAGCGAAAGGGTAGCACAGTTATGCTGTGGCCCCCCCACCACCCCCATGTGCCCCCTGACACTTCGTTGCAATGAAAGAGTAGACATACCTCATTCTGTTGGAACAAACAGGGGCACGGGTCACGGGATGGATCCCTGTCTCTGCCAGGCTCATAATACCACAGACGAGATGTTTTTAAGCGGCTGGGCAGGCGTCTACCCACCCCCCACCGTCTCTCTCCCTCTCTCGCTCTTTCTCTCTGATTAACCCCCACAAACATTGCGCTAATGCGCCAGATGCCTTAGGGCGACTGTGGGGTTGACATCGCAGGAGAAACAGCCCCTTTCTGTCACAACGCATTGTGGCAGGATCTTCCTGCTGCTTCAAGATGAGCTACTTCCTGGTGCTGAGTGAGACCTACGGGGGGAATGTCCTGTCGCGGTACCAGCGGCTGCGCATGGAGGGCCGCCTCTGTGATGTGGTGCTGGTGGCGGGAGGCGGCACCCACTTCCCCACACACCGCAGCCTGCTGGCCTCTTCCAGTGACTACTTCTGGTCCCTTTTCCAGGAGCACACTCATGAGTTCCAGGCCCCAACCATCTACCTGCCCCTGCTGTCTGATGTGGGCTTGAGCCACATCCTGGACTTCATCTACTCATCCTGGCTCTCCATGTCTCCCTCCACCCTGGAGGATGTGCTGGAGGCCGCTTGCTACCTGCAGGTCACCAGTGCCATTCAGCTTTGCAGCAGCTACATCGCTGACAACCTTTCGCCTGACAACTGCTGCTTTTTCGCCAACATCGCAGCCCGCTACGACATGGCCGATGCCCTCTCCGCTGCTAACAGCTTCATTGCGCAAAGGATGGGGGAGTTCCTGAAGCCCGGGGGTGGGGACTGGGAGGGGCTCCTGGAGCTGAATGCGGACTCCCTGCGGGTGGTTCTGAGAGCTGAGGAGATGCCTGGAGTGCAGGAGCTGGCCCTGCTCTCCCTGCTGCTAGACTGGCTGGACCACCACAAGCTGAGCAGCCTGAGGAGCAACTTGTTGCTAAGCAATATCCGTTTTGCCTTGGTACCGCCAGAGGAGCTGACCCTGCTGTGCACCAGCCGCCCTGCACTACAGACTCCCTTCATAAAGAGCCTGGTCCTTAAGGCGCTGGAGTACCACCAGCTGGGGGCATGCAAACCTCTGCTGCAGACTACCCACAGCACTCTGCGGACTCAAGCCTGCAAGGTGCTACTGGTGGGCGGGGGCCCAGAGGCCGACCGCCCTGAGAGGGAGGTCCTTACCTTTGATCCCCACTTGAGGAAGTTCCACTCCCTCACCCTGCTTCCATGCAGGGTCCAGCACCACTGCGTCTGCACGCTGGGCAACTTCCTATTTGTCCTCGGTGGGGAAGTGGTGGAGGTGGACGAGAGCGAGAAGGTGATTGGCAGGGTGGTCACTGGCCAGGTGTGGCGCTACGACCCCAGGTTTCAGCACTGGGAGGTGCTCACGCCGATGAGTGAGAGGCGGGCATGGTTCTCCTGCTGCATGGTGAACAGGGTGATACATGTCATCGGGGGGCGCGGCGGCAGAGGAGAAGAGGAGATGGTACTGGACACGGTGGAGGCATATGACATGCAGGCAGATTGCTGGCGGAGGGCCATGGACCTCCCACAGCCTATGCATGGCCAGGCCTGTGCCACACATGGGGGCACCATCTACATCTCAGGCGGAATTCATGGCAACCATCATGAGAGTAGCCGGGAAGTCTACAGCCTGGAGCCCTGTGGGAGCCAGTGGGAGAAACGGGCCCCTATGTCCATCGCCCGCTACAGCCACCAAATGGCAGTGGTCAGAGACAGGATCTACACCTTTCTAGGGATATATGAGCCCTTCTGTGACATTGAGTGCTACAACCCGGTGCAGGACGAGTGGACCCGCCTCCGGCCCCTGCTGAATGATCGCTTCTGCTACGGCCTTACACTGCTGCCTCCGCCACACGATGCGCAGGTGCTGCTGATCGGAGGCCGGAAGTGGCGAGATGCACAGGAAGTGTCCACACCCAATGTGCTGGCATACGACGCTGAAAGTGATAGCTGGAGGGAGGTGTGCAAGCTGCCCAAGCCACTAAGTGGGACACAGTGCACCCTGATGCACATCCCCGACCTCACTGAGACATAGATATGCCCCCACGGCACAGCCCTCACATGGGCACACAAACGCATGTGCACCCACTCGCATGGCGTGGTCTGCAGCTAACAGAGTGGAGACCTATCCCCGATGACAAAAACTTCTGTGGGTAGAATCTTGGCAAGAGAGATCTAAAGGACGGTCTGCTATCACTGGAGACAGCTCAGTGTGCTGATAGGTGGGGTCAGCAGACCATAGGCAGTAATGTGGTGGGCATGGGGGGAGGCATATTTCTCATGGCGATGAAAGGCTTCTTCCAATGAATGAGTAATGGAGAAAGAGTGTGCGCTAGGGAGTGAAGAAAGAGGAAGACTGGTGAAGAATGAAAGAACATAAAAAAGGGCATTCTTTGGTTCAAAAAGAATTGAACAGTATTAGGTGAGTCGCAGAGAAACTATGTCCGGGTGTAATCCAGATATAAATATTTATAATTGAGAACTATTTTGCCAGCGTTAATGTGTGGATACAATCCAGTGTTACAAAGGGAAACCGCATAAGAATTTAACATAGCTGCAGCCTAGTTTTCAGGTTTGTACACGCACAACTGAAACAGCCAGACAAGTATAGAGGATGTGATAGGCATGTCATATACTTTAATAACACAGGTTTGTTTTTCTTGGCATGAGAGACCTGCAACTGTAAACTGTAAATGATACAGACTAAAATATAATTGACAATTTGTCTGCATTGTGACAAGGACTGCACCTTTAAATTGAAACTGCTGTTTTGATACTGATAACAGAGTACAGCAAGTGGGTTAAGTAATTCATTAATCTCTTTAATCCACAGCCCCCAGCATGTGTGTGAAGATCTGAAATGGTGGTCACTTAAGAGTAATCCTCATTCTGTGGTGTGGTTAGAATAATGGTTAAAGAGGGATTCATAAAAAACCATGAGCTTTGACCCCAGGGGGTAACAAGAGTGTGGTAATTGCCAGTGACATGAGTAGAGGGTCGTTAGAGGAGTGATCATTAGCAGCAATTGGCCTGAGATAAACTTCAGGGAGGAAGGCAGGATTGCTGAAAGAGGAGGGGCATATCACCGCTGTAGCAGATTCCTCAAGATTCCATCTGCCAATCTGATCATTTCATGAAAACCATCAGCGATCAGAAACAGTTTAATACCATGTGAATAATATTCCTTTATAAATATATTTCCACATTATATTATTAAAGAATCAGCTGAAATGTATTCAATGTAAAAAAAAAAGTTATACATACAAATCACACATTTGAACTTTTGTTTGCACAATTTATAAAATTGGTCTGCATACCAAATGATTTATAGAAAATTTACTGAAGCACAGCAAACTCAACGCTGAAGTACAGCATACACATCGACGTATATGTCTCACCAAACTAATACAAGCACTATTCTAAAGCAATGCTACCTCATGTTTTCTACATGTTCTCATGTAACTTGGTCCTGTGTGTCTTCATTTTGTTAACTGAAGAGAACGTGCAATCTGAAGCATTATGTTGGGGGATCAATATGTAAAATTGTGGATTTAGTCAGCAACTGAGGTGCAATGTGTCATTGCTGGTAATATGCAGAACTGGTTCAAAGTTACACTTGTTGCAGGATGTCAAACCACTATTTGCACTTTTTCAGGCTTCTGAAAACACAATGCATGTCTAAACCTACCACATCAGCAGATGAAGCAATGCAGATAATTACACCACAAATCAGAAACTGCAGATGGGAAAATGAGCTAAATAGGCAAATTATTGACGAGGAATGGGAAAACAAGATGTGCAAAACAAACAAAAAATATATTATAATAATGTGCAATATTGATCCACAAGTTCAGATGTGGAATTTTGTTAGATATTTTTTAGTAACTCCTAAACCTAAACCAAGACAGCTGGGCATGCAGTCTCCATACTGACTGCAGCACTTCCGAATGGCAAGCCGTTCTAATGACAAACCCTTCTAATATCCTTTGGGACTCTCTAGGTCTATGACATTTGGAAGAAGGACACTAGACTATGAAAGACCGATTATTTTAACAGCGGTTCTTTTCCATATTTAATTTACGTGAAGACCTGGTGCCAGGGGACAGACACCTGATTAAAGAATTTCTAGCCGCCAGGAAAAAGCAATCACCCTCTACTGGTAATCAACAGGAGACCCAACAACCAAAGAAAATCACTTTTTTTGTCGAAGGGGTATACACAGAGGAGAATTTTAATTTGAAGTCACAAAAAGATGGACTTCAAAATGATATGAAATTACTTTTATCAGTTTGTCACTGAAAAGTACCACTGCCATGAATATTTGAAAATGTTACATGGTGTATTTTGTGGTATTGAGGTGGCAATAAAGCAACCCAGTTTCTTTTTTTACAAAAAACAATGAAAGATAAATTACAAAAAAAATTAGTTCTGTATAATTATGCAGAATAGCTGCCTTAGATTAGTGCTACACGCAGACTACACTAATAGGAAATAATAACTGCACATCAAATCTCCATAGAATATTTACTGTAAATTATTACTGCTACTACATGTACTGAGAACTACAGGAAGGAGATAAGATAAAGAATAAGACGGAGCCACATCTCACTTTGCTGACAGTGGCTAATATCTGCCAGCTAATTCTTCCGGGTATAAAGAGCAGCTCAGCAGGTTCCTATGCCCTCCGAGTCACTGTGAAAGCCATAGCCGCCCTTCTCATCATGGCTCATTCCAGCATATTTGAGGTTCTGTAATGGGCAATTCTCTGACTGCTGAGATAACTAAACATAACATTTTTGTGGAATGTGGATTCCCTGTGTGGGGTGCCTTTGTTTCAATACATATGCAGTTGGTGACACCACCTGACTGTGGTGTGATTTATTATGTGAACCATTATGGGGTCAAGATATACAATATAAAGGTGATATGTGATGTAGTTTGCAGGGTGACACAAGTGTATGTCTTTTGACTTCAACACAACACAGTGGAAGTGTTGGAGATATGGTTTTGATAAACTCAAAATGTAATAAATAAGCAAGTGACAACTATGCACCTCCCAGACACATACAGCAATCTCCATAATGTTTGGGGCGAAGAAATATTTTTTTATTGATTTGGCTCTGTGCTCCACAATTGTAGATTTGTAATAAAACAATTCATATGTAGTTCAAGTCCACATTCTCAGCTTTAATTTATACATTTTGGTTTCAACATTTAGAAATGACAGCACATTGTATACATAGTCCCCCACATTTGAGGGCATCATAACATTTAGGACATATTAATATTATGTAAATGAATGTAGTCATGTTTAACACTTTGACGCATATCCTTACTTGGCCTACCAGGCCCTTTGTAATTCCTCACCGTTGGTCTCATTGGGCCTCATTCACCAACCGTTCTTAAGAAGAATTTTCTTCTTAAAACCCACTTATGCAGTTTTCACAAAGATTCTGACATTCACCAATGTTTTATTATTTGGGATTTGTTCTTAGATAAGAACAGAATCTACGCACACTCAAGAGCACACATTTGGGTGCTGACATGTTTGTGCAAAATAATTGGTAAATGCATTTTCTTCAATTCTACAGTTGTATGATATTATAGGATTTAAATTACAATAATATTTTTATCATTTATAATATTTTAAAATTATTATTTTCATTATTTTAAGGTTCATTAGCATTAATGTGCCAGGTTCCGCCTCAGAGGGTGGTTGCCTCAGTGGGAGTTCATCTGTAAATAAATGATAAAAATCAAACCATTGTAGTGACCTTTTATTTTTGGGGGTTTCAATTATGCAATGTTTGGGCTATACTGCAAAAGCAAATGTTTAAATTTTGAATACAAACTAAGCACTTAGGTAACACTTTTTAAACACATGGACATGTTGAAAAAGAGAACACTTATTCAGAGGCGTCACTAGGGGGATGCGGACCGCAGCGGGTGACACCACCAGAGGGGGGTGACACCAAAATGACTGGCAACAAATTTTTTGTGCAGTGTTCTGTGTAGCGACGGGTTGAAACAGCTAATTTCTCCGAAGCAGTTTACTGCTGGTTGATTTAATTAGCGGTATTAATGTGACAAGAAGCGCTTTGTCATTTGAATGCATAACACGCAATTCATTGAGCCCACTCCCACCAACATTTTTTTTTTTTTTGCCTCAGATTTGACATCAAACCATTTTTTTTTTTGCTTAATCAGTTGTGCGCCCTTCTCCGGATACAGCGCTCACTGAACGAGTAATAGCATCCCATGCATCTTTTTTTTGTGTTTTATTTTATATCCACTACTGACGCTATTAAATATGACAGGTTGTTTGCTGTTCACTTCCTGCAGCAGTACCTCCACTTCAGAACTACTGAAGTTTTTCTTACGTTTGGAGTCCGGTGCTCCACCGTCTTTAGATTTTCATCTGGGCATTCTTGACTTCTCTCTCAACTTTTCTTTTCAATTTCTGTGTGTGCACACGGCCCTGCAGTCTCATGCCCTTATGGGGATTGGCGGGGAATTTACCTTTGCTAATTAGGAACAACTGGCACGCGCTTTCAACTTACAAAAACAATGGACTATGGAATAAGAACACAGGTGTGAACAATTCTGTGGTTTAAGAACATGTCATGAATCTGACGTAGACTTTTCTTAGTACCTTTCTCGAGAACAAATTTAAGAGAAAACTTAGGAAGATATTGATGAATGAGGCCCTTTCTTCTTAATGATGTTATAAACAGTTGAGTTTCATAATGGCTTCCTTGGCTATCACTGGCACAACTCTGGTGCTCATGTTGACAATGGTCAATAACAGACTCCAAAGGCAATAAGAAGCCTAGAATCAAAACTAGATATTGAAAGCTCTCTTATACCTGCACTAAGTCAGCAATTGAACACACCTGACTAAACAGAAACACCTATGATGCCATTTGTCCCAATAATGGACTTGTCTTAAGACATAAGAAGAAAAGTAATAAAGGATTATTTTTTCATATGAGAAAGGTACTTCTAATTAAACACAGTGGTTCTTTAATATGGATCAGCTATAGATATGTAAAGGGCATTATTAGTGACACATGAATATGGCCAAGCTCTGGCCTTCAACATGTTAAACTAAGATTAGATTCAATATATGTATATTCTTTAAAAATAAAACAATATTATAACAGGATTTCCATAAGTGCCTGTACTCAGTCATTTACACAACATATTTGTAAAACTGTGATTAGTTTGAAATGATGATGCTATTAGCCACATCACATACCTAAAATATGTTTAATTCTTGTTCAGGTCATATTTGTTATGATATACATAAAAGTAATAAGAAAATCGCAACTGTCTTTAATCAGTCTATTTTAAGATATGTTGTGAATGGGGTTCTGTATGCATTCAAAGTCATGTTACAGTTGAACCAGCACCCTCTGCAGGAGAACTGCCATATTGCTGCAATACTGAAGATAACCTAAACATTCTGTTGCTGTGGAAACACCTGATTCTGGAAAATAGAAAGCAAGGGGGGTGAAACAGAATTTTCTTCCCCCACCTGTTGAATGTCCAATAACAGCTGCCTGCCTGGTAAGACAGGAGGAAAAGCAGCCACACCCACGCAGTCAATTCAGTGTTTATTTTAAGAGCTTAACTTTATTAATGTAGATACAGTCACATTTGTTTAAAAGCTGACTGAGCCCATTTTGGGGCCAGTGAAATAATTTACTGCCTTTTTCACAAATTAAAATCAAATCAAATAATCCCAGAGGCCTTTTCACTTCTGTGGTAAACACTCACAAAAATGTATTTTCTATTTTTTATTGTAGACAATTGGTAATATCAATAAATCATGCAAAACAACAAGTGATCAAATATGTATGTATATATTGTGTGTGTGTGTGTGTGTGTGTGTGTGTATAACTATGCAAATACATAACTATATAAATACTGACCAGGACATTAATGTTCATGTGGATATGAGGTTGGCAATAGAGGTGAATACCTGGCTTACCTGTGCAAAATCCACAATCCTAAACTTCAGACGAACATTTATTTATGTATGTGCGACTAGGGCCACCAACAGAATTGCTGTATGGAATGCATACAATATACTTGCAACAAAAATGAAATAAATAAATATGCATAAACCCACATCAACAATAAACTTCTCAACATTATGTATTAAAATGTACTTATGTAGGGGGTAGCCAAATGGGCATTTTGAATGTCTAACCCCTGAATTCCACCGGATGCGGCTGCGTCGTGTTCTGGCTGCGACGTGGTTTTGTTCCATCCTCCGCACAGCTTCAAACCCGACCGGGAGCGTTTCAGAAGCAGAGCGTTTTGTCTGCCCGATTTAGTTGACTTCCCGATTTGGTCATTTTTCCTTGATTTTTGTGCTTCTACCATGGTTAAGTAGGCTACGTAGTTAAATGGTTTCTTTTTCGTCTGTTTTAATTGTATTTATTGTTGTTATTTCCTACTTTGTTGTGCTGTAGACTACAGACAAAGTTAATAGCCTACAGTTAAGTTCAGTTACGAACGACATGGATCAAAGATTTGTGGCTGTGTTTTCGTCGTTAAAAGTAAATTGATATATGATCAGGAGTCTGCCAGGGGCGTCATAGTGGGGGGGAAAGTGGGACTGACTACCCATTTCTTCTCCTACTTGAAGCGTCCCAGAAGCAGCTTCCGTCAAAAATAGGCCAGGCGCATATTTTTAGCGGAGCGGACGTTCTTGAAACGCGCTGTGGCGCGTCTGATGGAACCACAAGCATCGTCTAGAGTGGCCGCGATCAGCTCCGGCGGCCACGTCGCAACCGGAACGTGACGCAGCCGCACCCGCTGGAATTCGGGGGTAAGACTACCATTATTTTGTTCAGGTGTTCTGACAAATAGACCTATACCTCAGCATGACTAACCTATGCAAACTGTGCAAGTTTTTAATCATTATCAATCACATCGTCATAATTTTCAGGCAGTTTAAAAAATGTCTTATGGTCCAGAAGCAAAGAATTAGAAAGCTGTCTGAAACTCTGTACAGCATTACTTTTTTCTGTTCTTTTCAATCTCGAACATTTCAGTTTTGTTCTCTTTGGCGGTACCAATGGCGAGAAACGATAATTGCAGGTGTGTTTTTGGACCTCACTTCCCATAGATCCAACCGGATCCAACCAGTGTTGCCTGTGTGCCATCAGTCAGTTGGCACCTGGGCCACTTCAACTATTACACTTATTATTTACTGAATAAAAAATGGTTGCTATACAAGTTACGTTATGTACATACTCATTCATTGCCTAACATTAGGCTAACTTAACCTGTCTTTACACTGCCGAGCCGGGTTAAAATGCTGTAGCAAACCTGGGGTAGAACTAGTGATGATCAATTTCCACAAACGTTCTTTATCCACCTTTTGCTCGGTATGAACGTCTTTACACTGCAGAGAAGAATTTGCGGGATTCGCTGTGGCCCGTGCAATTATGTATCTCGTGCATCATCATCGTGAATGATTGTTGTGTGATATTTTTGAAACAACTGCCTTGTTTCTGGTTTTGCTAGCTAAACTGTTCGAGAATAAAGCTGAGCTGGGTGTTAAATTAGCAATCAGAATAAGAAGAATAAAACAAAAACAAAGGAGATTTCATCAAAAAAGGACATCAAGGCTGAAGGAACATACGAGGAAGCGTAATAAAATAATAACAACTCTAATCCATACTGCCGTATTCTTTTATTTAGTTTTCTCCGGCTTGACATCTTTACACAGAAATCAGACCCGGCTCTGCTCCACCTATACCCCGGCTTATATATTGATGAACTTGATGGCAATGTAAATAACGGTAACGTTAAGGTCAGTTAAGATCAATGATTCACATCGAGACGAAACGGTTTTAGAATGTTGCAGAGAAAATTGCAGTGGTGTGAACTGGTTAGTTGCAGAGCCTCTGAAGCCGTTGCCTAGGGTCTCAAAAGACCCACCTAGCAGAGCCGTTGTCTGCCCTGAGGTTTTAAAAGACCATCCTTGTCAAATCGCCAAGTGCAGTTTTAGAACGTTTACAATCAGACGTCTTGGAATTTTGCAAGTTGCATCCAGTCTTGTTGCGAATCATTGATCTGAACCGGCCTTTAGTTAGCTACATTGCAACGCTGCAACAAGGTAGCATTGCATTCGAGAGACGGTTTGAGAGGTCGGTACCGGTCGGTAGCGTTAGCTTTTTATAATTGTTAGCTGACATTAGATTATGTTAATTACATTAGCTAGCTAGTTAACGCAACGTTACCTGATATGAGAGATGGATACTGTGCGCAACGTTGTCTAAACTAACGTTGCCTTTATTGACATGGTCCGGTAGCTAGCGTTAGCTGTGCAAATAGCTATGTAATTTAGTAACGTTACATTGTCATCAAATGTAATACGAAATCTACATCAACAAATAATATGACCTCTCATGTTGCACAAAAACTTATTAGGGTTCCATAACCCCCCCACCTTTAACGCTAGCAGACACCGGAAAAAGCAGTACGCCGCTCACACACAAGTGAGTTGAAGAGCAAGCCTGTTGCGTTAGCTCCGCCTACCCTCTCTGGCGGACCAACCACTGATTGGTGATGGAAAACGCGTCACTATCTATGCGCCTGGGAATGTCACCACAGACACCCAGTTCTTTAATCATAAATAATAATAATAATAATAATAATAATAATAATAATAATGATAATAATGATAGTCTCAATCACCATTGTGTTACCTAATTCAGCGATAGATAGTGACTTAACAGGCATTTATGTTAATGAAAATCTTCGAGATTATTACTTTAAGTTTTAAAATCATTCTTGACCTTAGACTCTCCGTGGGATTAGAAAATAACGTATTGAAGCCCAGGAAGTCTAGTTTGCAAGTGCCGCCATGCCGTCCATTTGGAGACAGAGACTGCGCAGTAGGGAAAAGGAAGAATCCTTATCTGATCATTAAGGCTGCATTCACACCAGATCAGGCAATGAGGCACCTTGCCGCAGGGTTGTGCGGTTGTGTGGGCGTGTCACTACATGGCCCATTTGTGTGATGTCATGTTGTGAACTTTAACACCCACTCCTGTCCGCTAACTCAAAAAAAAAAAATGGACACAAACGCAAACCGAAGGAAGCTTCTTGCTATCGTTATTTTGCAGCGTAGACTGCCAGCCAGACGCAGACGTCGAAGCTGGGTACACGAAATAAACCAAGCGAGGACACAACTGGGAGAGTATCATGGTTCGGTCCATGAACTCCATAGTGCTAGGTACAATAAACTAACATGCAAGAACTGCTAAATAGCGAATCTTTCATATGGCTCAATTCCGACATTCGGAATTGATATTTAGCTAGAAATTATTGTTTCAGTACTCGCCCCATTACCCGGTACTGTCAAATCACGATGACGATTATAAAATTAAATCTTAGGAAATGAATCGAGTCAGTAATTCATCTGACAGTTGCTCGGTAAACAGCGGACTGCTACATGGTAATTTAAACAACTTACGTGATTGGCCACTGCAGCGTGACGTCGGGTTGCGTTCCGGCAAAAGTTGATTCTGGTTCAACTTTCTTGCCGCAGGCCGCTGCGTTTTTTTTTGTCACCTCATGCGGTCCCCCACTGGCACAGCCTAAACGCACTACCCCCATTCAAATGAATGGGAAGACTGCCGTTTTTGCCGCACAACCCTGCGGCAAGATGATCTGGTGTGAATGCAGCCTAAGTCTATGTCAGAGTGGTCCGAACACAGTGTGATTGATAGTCCAGAGTGGAAAAGCCCATGACCTTCAAGCTTACTTCATTACCCATCACCCTAAGGTGGGTGATGAACAAACTTGAGGTAAGTTGGCTGTCTGCCGTTATGTTTTATAATATCAAATGTTTATGGAGTTTAATTTCCATCTGTGACTGTACTGTTTTATTTAAATGTATGAAATTAATAATGTAATTATGTTCAGTTGTCTTCAATTTATGTTTCGCATCTAAACATCAGCGAATATGCTTAGCTAGCATACCAACTTGCCAGTGAGCTAGGTAGGCTAGCCATGGTTAGCTCACGCATTAGCAATATATGTCCCGTAGAACTGCTGTTAACCTAGCCAGTTCTCACCGTAGGTTTTCCCCAGTTAGTTAGTCTAATTAGAAATAACTGTTACACCACAGCAGTGTTCACTTGCTGAGTGATGCTAGCTATCTTTTCACAAGTCGCTTTAAACAAGTAGAAATTAAGACTGTCAGCAATGATTAACAAATCTACCAAGTATTTCAATAATGGATTTGAAGCCATCATTTCAGTATTAAGATCCAACTTCATGTGAGGGATATAGACCTATAAGCTTGCTCTGTAATGACTTAAAAATATTAAAAAACATATTGGCACAGAGAATGCAGAGATGTATAACCAAATTAAGTAAACCAGATCAAACAGGAGAACAATATTAGGAGAACATTAAATCTTATATCATGCACTAAAAACAACCCCCAGCCTACCATGATGCTCAGTTTAGATGCAAAAAATGCATTTGATCGGGTAAAATGGAGCTTACTATACCATACATTGGCGGTTTTTGGGTTTCACTCAACTTTCATAGACTGGGTGAAAATGGTATATAAAAACCCAAAATTACGGATCAAAGTTAATGGTTATTGCTCAGATTTTTTATACCTCAAAAGAGGAGTCTGATTGTCTGAGTCCGTTATTATTCGCTGCAAGTATTGAACCGTTGGCTGAGTCAATAAGACAAAATAAATACATAAAAGGAATAAGGGACGAGGGGGGGTAGAACACAAAATATCTTTATTCGCGGATGATATATTAACATACATAAGTGAACCACCCTCATCTATACCAGCCGTCTTGAACAACCTGAATGAATATGGATAAATAGCGGGATATTTGACCAATGAAGCTAAATCAGTTCTATGATGCTCTCAGGCGAATGTCCAGCAGAACTAGAGGGAAAGGTGCATTTTAAATGGACGAATAAAGGGTTTAGATACCTTGGTATCATTATAACTCCTATCACATCACAGCTATTTGAAGCAAACTATGGGAATTTGATAACTGAGATAAAGAAGGATTTGGCTAGATGGGAAATTTTACCTGACTCTGATGGGGAGAGTAGAAACGGTAAGAATGAATTTATTACTAAGATTTTTTTTTTGTTCCAGTCATTGCCTATTGTGATCCCTAGTGCTACTTTTAAAATATTAGACAAAATCATATCAAAATATTTATGACAAAATAAAAAAGCTAGAATTAAATATGAGACACTTCTCTGCCCGAAAGAGAAGGGAGGGTTGAATTTAACTAATCTAAAAAATTACTATTGGGCAGCACAACTTAGAGCTATAATTATGTGGATAACTAAAGAGACAGATGTGGTATGGGTGGGAATGGAGCAAAATTCATGTCAAAATGCACCGTCACTTCCATTCTTGACTGAAATGGCACAGAGGAGGCTCAAGATTAGTAATGACTGGATCAGAGGAATGATGAAAATATGGTCTGTAGTATGAAAGAAATTAAAACTGTAAAATTCCATCTGCAGGGCCACTAAAATAGCAACAAACCCAGATTTTTTACCATTTATTATGGACTCAGGATATAACAAATGGGCAAACGAGGGGTTAATATATATCGCACAAGCGTTCAATGGACAAACCATGAAGTAATTTGAACAGCTAACACAGGAATTTAATCTACCAGCCCATGACTTTTATAAATTCCTACAACTAAGACATTATCTTCAGAAACATAAGGAATGGGAGAATATTTGTAAAACACCATCCAAACTAGAGTAACTGTTATATATATATAACCCTTTTTTGTCTTTTCCTTTGTAAATGATACCAAAAATTTACAAAGCACTACAACATGAATCTAACGATAACAATATGGATGTCAAAGAAAAATGGAAGTTGGAAACAAATATTATAATAACAGATGAAAAATGGGAGGAAACATTCAAAGCAGGACATAAAATAACTAATAGCCCAACATGGAGGGAATTTGAGTGGAAGGTAGAAATGCGGTACTTTAACACTTCATCCATCACTTCAAAATACAGCAATAAATCTGAATTATGTTGGAGGGGTTGTGGATTGGTGGGGGACTTCACACATATATTTTGGGATTGCCCAAAGCTCCTGGATTTCTGGAAGAATGTTCAAAAGGAGATTAAACAGGTTTTGGGTATTAACTTTACTTTAGATCCAGCACTTTTCATACTGGGTATACTTCCTGACAATATGACGGATAGACATTTAAGTTCTTTATTGAGAATTCTGCTTTTAATAGCAAAAAAAAAATGATAACAGTCTCCTGGTTAAAGCCGCAGCCCCCCAGCATAACACAATGGAGAGGCAGGGTAAAAAATGTTTTTATCATGGAGAAAATCACAGCAAGATTACAAATGAAAACAGACAGGTTTGCTGAAAGATGGTCACCAGGCGATGCCAGAACTCTAGTCACCTCTTTTTTCCTATTCTTTAAAAAAAATTTTTTATTCCATTGTAGAAATTTTATTCTTATTTCTATTCCGATTACACTTGGTTTTTTTTTATTTCTTTTTTTTTTCTTCAGGTATAAGTTTGGATAATATTACAACAGCATTGTTAATTCATTGGTGGTACAAGTGGTGAGGTATTTGATATATGCTGCTCATGTGTATGTATTATGAAAATTATTATTACTAATGAAGAATTATTCTATAACAATGTTTAGAACAGACATGAAAGGAATATAAATTAAAATTAAATTAAAATTAAAGGAATATAAATATTTCTGCCTAAATGCGCTTTCAAACCATACTGTCGTGTCCACATATTTATTTTCACTAAGAGCCTAGGCCGCGCGCTCCGTGCTTGCTCCTTTCTCGTTCCTTTCTGAGGTGGTCAGAAGACTTGCAGCGCGCAAAGGTCGCACTGTCTGTCAAAGCGGCACTTTTTTTTTCTTCAGAAGCAAAAGACAATGAAAAGGTAGGCAGCGATGCTTTCCAATATTACAAAAATACCACAGTGTTAACCAGTGTTTGAATTGGACCAAATAAGTGCCGGTACCTACTCCTCAAAATACCTACTGCTTAAAATAAATTAATGTTGGTAATCAAAAGGAGTGTCGGTACTCATATACAAGTCCCGACAGCTCCTGCCCATCTCAAGCACTGGCGTTAACTATCATTCAGTGATGACAACTGGCGGATCCTATAGCCTAATGTGTCAATTAAATTTCCAGATGGACATCCAACAAGACTGGAAGAGGAAGGGAAAGGAGAATCAGAATCAGAATGATGTTGAGAGCAGTTAGGTATGCTAATGCTGGCTAGCCATGATTAACACAGGGGGGGATTAGCAAGCAGCAAGTAACAGTTTCTCTGGCTTAACATTAATGCTTGCCAGCTTCCCCGGGGCCAGTAAACTTTGTTCGGGCAAATGAAATGCCTCATACAGTTGTCTGATCGGACGAGTAAAAAATAAATGTGATAAATATGTAACGTTATCTGAAAATAAACAGTTTGTTTGAGTCGAAGCGGTTCTAGTCCGCTACATACGTGCCTACCGTTTTTACCTAGAGCTGATGTTATACAATACATAAGGAATAAACCACGATGGGCTGTCTCGGGTCGAGGTCGCTTAACCACCACCGGAGTACATTATATTCCAATGGAACAGCCCGGAGTTTAAATGCCTTTATCACATCACAAAACGTGAACAGGCCCACCACACTAACTACCCAGCATGACTGGACCTGGCAGATTTCCTTGGGTGCAACTACTTTGAGAAGCTCAGGGTAAATGGGTAGTAATTATTAGGGTTGCAATGATTATTTGAATAATTGATGACTATCAAAAAATGTCATAATCGATTAATTGTTATAAATTGAAAAATGGCTGAAACAATTCACATGGATACACATTTTGTGAGACAGCGGCCATCCAATATGAAGAACAAGTTAAAAACAACTTCACCTTGCGTGCACGAACATTGATTAATGTACTGCTCAACTCACATGACAGAGCTGTCAGCATGCTTTCAAAGCACATGCCTATTGAACTATGAAAAGAATCACTTGTTGTAGCCCTTCTCAGTTGCAATCCATAATTTGCGCACAAAGCCGGTGATTAGTCAATTAATCGTTGTAATAATCGTCAGATAAATCAATTATCAAAATAATCATTTGTTGCAGCCCTAGTAATTATACATTATGCTACTTTTGATGTTAGCATTATCACTTAGTAATATTACCAAAAATGATTAACATGTTTTGATATAAATGCAGTCCATTTAATATTTGCTCTAATTCCCTTGAAGATTGGTAGGAACACTAACTACAAGTTGCACGACATAATCAATGAGATGCTCGAGATTCTGGCCAGGATAGTGGAGGAGCCTTTCCTTCAGGCTGTCCAGGCATCTGTGGCCATCGGGCTTGAGGCTGAATCCCAATTGAATATTGAAATCCATATAATATTCACGGAAAGAGAAACATCTTTGTCTTCACTGATTCAATGGCTGGGCCCCATAAGTGAGGACTATGATAATAATAAAGACTAGGGGGACAATAACAATATTGATTTTGCAAAACCTATATTTCAATCTTGTGTACATTTTTCCACATACATGGACCAGAAAGGCTTTAGAGCATTTTTCTGGATCTTGTGTCTGTGCCAGATGGGAGGGCTGCAACACTAGTGTCTGCCATACAAAACGTTCTGCGGGTGAAGAACATCCCAACCCAGAAGCTGTTTGGCCTGGGGACTAACAGGGCAGCTGTCATGACTGGTATGTAAACTGATGAACAGAATTATAATGGAAGGATAGGATATTGTGCTAAATAAATATTTCTCACATTGAAACAGGACGCAGCGACGGTGTGGCTAAGCAGCTCCAGGATGGTCAATGTTGCCTGCGCTGCCCACCGTCTTGCTCTGGCATGCAAAGATGCCTCCACCCTGGTGCCCTACATGCTCACATTCAAGGGGCACCTGCAGCAACTACATGTATTTTTCCACAACAGCTGCAACAGGACTGCCGTCCTCCAGTGTGCCTCCATGGCTATGGGTCTGCAGAACTTGACCATGAAGGTAAATCATAAATCATTCACTTACACTTAAATACACTTTCAGGGGGTTAAGGACACTCGCTGGCTGTCACAGCATCAGGCCATCGTCAACCTGCAGCAGAACCTGAGCGCAGTGTTGGCAGCATTGGCTGAGGAGGTAGAGGTAAACCGGTGCCCAGCAGCTAAGGGTCTCTACTCCTTCTGTGCCACATATCGGTTTGTGGCCTCAGTATACCTGCAGGCAGAAGTGTTGCCCCACCTGACCAGACTGTTGAAGGTATTCCAGAAGGAACAGGTCAACTTTCTGGCCATTGAACAACAGGTCTGTCAACTTTCATTAACAATTAACATAATGCAGTCACCATTAGAAACCATAAAAAAACACTTAGATAAAGTTCACACCAAAAATAATTGTGTTTAAGGTCCCTGTCACAGTGGCTCTCTCAGAGCCATAAAAGACACTGGTGATGCCCAGATCCTTGGCTCATTCCTGAGCAGGCTTCACCAAGAACTTGATGATCCCAGTGGTCTGGGATCTTTCCAAATCAAGGATGAAGAGGAGAGGGAGAGGAGAGGATGAGACCAGGGGGTGATGAATAGGGAGCAGCTCTGGCAAAGGTTCAGGGGACATGTAAATGTATCTTCCATTTTAGAACAACTACTAACTTAACACGTTGCTCTATTAATGCATTTGACAATGACCTAAGTAGTGACATATACAGGTAGGTGTTAAAGCACCTACCTGTATGTGTTAAAGCACCTATACAGCTTTAACACATACCTGTATATGTCAATCAATCAACAATTTTATTTGTATAGTGCTTTTAACAAAGGAGCTTTGTCACAAAGCAGCTTTACAGAGAACCAGCCCCCAAAGAGTAAGCCTAAGGCAACAGTGGCAAGGAAAGACTCCCTGACTGATAACAGGAAGAAACCATGAGCAGAACCGGACTCAGAGGGGGAACCCATCTGCCGTGGGCAGGCACTGTTATGTTATGGAAAATCAACAGTGGCAAGAGGCGGGGGTGCCCAGCTGGTCTAGCTGGTCTAGGGCTGGAGCTCCGGGCCAGGGGGTGGTGCTCAGCAAACTTGGGCTAGAGCTCCGGGCAGGTGCCCAGAGCCGTGGAAGATGAGAAAAAAACATGGGGGGGTTCAAATGGTAGATTAGCAAGCAGACCAGAAGAGACAGAGGTGCCTGCGTGCGATAAGGAAAACCCCAGCAGAATAAGGCTATGGCAGCATAGCTAAGGGAAACAAAGGCAGGGGCCAACACGGCCATGAGGGCAGGTTTGAGACAGTCATCACCAGACCATGACCAGTTCAGCTTAACACAGCACTACCAATGCTGATCCAGTGACAGCACTAACCGCGCAGTCCACCAGAGCTATTCCCACCACCCACTCCTGTCCCTCAAATATAAGAGAGACTAAGAAGATATGTTTTGAGCCTAGCTTTAAATAAGGTGATAGTGTCTGCACCCCGAACATGGGCAGGCAACTTGTTCCACAGGAGGGGAGCACGATAGGAGAAGGCTCTACCACCTATGGTACTTTTAGCTATTCTAGGAATAACAAGGAGGCCTGCACCCTGCGAATGGAGCATTAGTGATGGAATAGAAGGAAGAAGTAACTCATTTAAATACAAAGGGACAAGCCCATGTAAGGCTTTAAAGGTAAGAAGTAGTATCTTATATTTTGAATTTAACTGGCAACCAGTGAAGTGATGCTAACACTAGGCTGATGTGCTTGAATCTCCTTGTTCTAGTGAGAATACGAGCTGCTGAATTTTGAATTAGCTGGAGCCCTTTCAGAGAGGAATTTGCACATCCAGACAAAAGAGCATTGCAGTAATCTCATCTTGAAGTAACAAAAGCATGAACTAGCTTTTCTGCATCGTGTAAGGACAGTATTTTCCAAATTTTTGAGATATTTCTCAAGTGATAAAAAGAAACCCAAAAGATGTTTTTAATGTGTATATCAAATGCAAGATCTGGATCAAAGGTAACACCAAGATCTTTGATTACAGCACTTGAAGTAATGGAAACTCCATCAATGTTAAGCATATAGTCAGATAGTTTGTATCTCAGGGACTTGGGCCCCACTACCATTATCTCGGTCATATCGGAGTTTAGCAAGAGAAAATTCTGGGTCATCCATTCCTTTATGTCTATAAGACAGGCTTTGATCTTTGACAGCTGGACAACTTCACCAGGCTTAACTGATAGATACAACTGGGTGTCATCTGCATAGCAGTGGAAATTAATGCAAATAACTTGTCCCAGGGGGAGCATATGAAGAGAGAAGAGGGCCCAAGGCCCAAGTACAGATCCTTGTGGTACTCCATATCTAACCCTGGATTGATAAGAGGAATCATTATTAAAATGCACAAACTGATATCATGCTGATAGGTATGATCTGAACCAAGAGAGTGCCTGTCCACGGAGGCCTACAAGATTTTCAAGCCTATCCAGAAGGATGAGGTGATCAACTGTGTCAAATGCTGCACTTAAGTCTAAAAGCACAAGTACAGAGATGCAGCCATTGTCGGAAGCGAGGAGTAGGTCATTGAGTACTTTGACCAGGGCTGTTTCAGTGCTGTGAGAGGGTCTAAAACCAGATTGAAAAACTTCCAATATATGATTGGAGAGCAAAAATGAACTAAGTTGTTTTGAAATGGCCTTTTCTAGTATTTTAGAAAGAAACGGGAGGTTCGAAATAGGCCTATAGTTAGACAGATCATTCACATCCAAGTTTGGCTTCTTAAGAAGGGGTTTGATGACTGCATTTTTAAGAGCCTGTGGTATGTGTCCAGCTGCTGAAGACACATTGACAATATGTAACATTGGTGTTCCAATCACTGGTAATAGCTCCCTGAAAAGCTTCATAGGGATAGGGTCTAGAAGACAAGTAGAAGATTTTGAGGAATTAACTATGGCATTAAACTCTATGAGATCTATTAGAGCAAAAGAGTTCAGATAGGCCGCCCGTCTTTCTGAAGATTCTTCTGAAGATTCTGCATCCATGCGTTGAGTGGATGGAAGGGCAGACCCTATATGAGGGGTGGTAGGAGAACTTTGAGTCTTGTCCCTGATTTTTATAATTTTGCCATCAAAGAAATTCATAATGTCATGGCTACTAAATGATATTGAGACACATGGATCAACTTGATTCTTGGTCAGTCTGGCAGCAGTGTTAAACAGGTGCCTAGGATTGTTTCTATTTTCATCTATTAAAGTAGAGAAGTATGAGGAACGTGCTGTGGAGAGGGCATGTTTATAAGTTAGTAGACTGTCTTTCCAGTCCTGGAGGAATACCTGCAATTTAGTAGAATGCCATTTGCGCTCAAGTTGGCGTGAAGCTTGTTTGAGAGCAGGAGTATGGTCATTATACCAGGGTGCTAATTTCTTATAGCGGACTTTCCTCTTCTTAAGAGGTGCAATAGTATCCAGGGTTCTGGAAAGTACGTAATTTATGTCGTCTGTCAGCTGATCGATTGAGCTAATGCTTGCATTTTTGTATGCGTTTGGGTGGGAGCCAAGAAAATCTCCACAGTGCACAAATGAGCCTGGGAGCTCATTAATAAAAGCATTTGCAGTCCTGGAGGAAAGCTTACGGCTAAGGTAGAATGAAGGATCTGGTGACACGTGACAGACTTGTGAAAGTTGGAAAGTAATTAAATAATAGCACAGGGTTTTTAGGCATGACTGCTATATTTGCTATTTCCGTATCATAAGTTAAGACCAGATCAAGAATATGGTTATACGAATGTGTTGACTGATGTATATGTTGATTGAAGCCCATAGATTCAATGATAGACAAGGATGCTGATCTGAGAGGATCGCCTTCACTATCCATGTGACAGTTGAAGTCCCCTACAATTACTACTTTATCTGAATTAACAACCAGGCTGGAAAGGAAATCAGCAAACTCAAGTAAAAAGCCACTGTATGGCCCTGGTGGCCTGTATACAATTACAAGGATAAAACTGACTGCTTTTTTTGTCCGGATGTGCAAATCTGAGAACAAGCACAAAAAAGTTACATTTGAAGCCGGATTTCAAAGTAGCAAAAAGATTAGAATTATATACAGCAACAACACCACCGCCACGATCTATCAGACGGGGAACGTGAGTATAGCTGTAGCCAGGAGGGGTGGATTCATTTAAGGCAATATATTCATCAGTTTTAAGCCAAGTGTCAGTTACGCATAAGATTTCAACTTGGTGATCAGTAATTAATTAATTTGCAAGAGTTGCCTTAGGGGCTAGTGATCTGATATTAATTAATCCAATTTTTAGCTGAGTTTTGTCAGCCGCATTATTAGTAGAATAACGAGGTCTGATTTTTTGCAGATTAGCCATACAAACACCCCTAATGGGCTTCTTAGCAAGGCTTAACTCTGGATCGAGGGACAGACACTGTCTCAATAGCATGTAACCTGGGCAGCAGTTTTTGGGAATAAGCAGAAATCTGTGTAAGACAGTAGGTCTGTTGCCTGGCCTTGGTTCTGGTGTATCAGGAAATGGAATCTCTAAGATTATACGATAAATTACTAGAGATAAGAATGGCACCCTCCCACGAGGGGTGAATACTATCTCTTTTCAAAAGACCAGTCCTCCCCTAGAAAGTATTCCAGTGGTCTATAAAACCAACACCATTTGCAGGACACCAAACAGATAACCAGCGATTTAGTGATGCCAATCTGCTGTAGATTTTGTCACCACGCCTTGAGGGAATGGGGCCAGAGCAAATAACTGACCCAGATATCTGTTTCGCCAATTCACATACCGATTTAAAATTATCTTTGGTGATCTCCGAATGCTTCAATCGGATATCGTTAGAGCCGACATGAATAACAATTTTAGAAAACTTAAGTTTAGCCTTAGCCAGCACTTTTAAATTTGCCTCGATGTCGGTCGCTCTAGCCCTGGGAATGCATTGTACTGTGGTCGCTGGCAGTGGCAGCTGGTGATAAAAAATTTTGGGGGGGCGCAGTTTAGGGGGGGACAAACAAACTGAAGCAGCACTTCATAGCTCAGCAAATAAAATAAAATAAATCTAAAAACAACACAACACACTAATGTTGCCTAAACACTGGCCAGTAGCACTACTTGAACATATTTTGCCCTCCTTAATAATATAAAATAATATGTAGAGATGACAAAATGCCCATTTCACCTACATCACCTAAAGTTACCAACAGGCAACAGCTCAATTTCTAAATATGGAACTACTAAAGTCATTTTTACTGCCACTGTTACATTCTATGAAGTCATAAAAAGTAGGAAAATATTAGCTAACTCCAATGTCATTTATAGAGCCTTCTGCTGCCATCTGCTGCATAAAATGTGAATGTGAATTCTGAAGTTTAAAGGAGGCAACAAAATTCACCATCCCACGGAATATCCCGGGATTATCGGAGCTCTCACTCTTATCGTGGCCACGCAAAGCCAACTCAAAGGCTCCACAAAATTTAACACAGTCTATTATTCTGGACACGATGTGTCGATTTTGTCATCTCTTCATTGTGCCTTCTAATGCCAATCCTGTAGCCTTCATCCAGCTGTTCAGCAGTGCTAAACCTGCCAAAAAAATTTAGTCTCATACTATTGTCTAGACGGCTGCGGCTACTTTCGTGCCGTTTGCATTTTTCAGAAAGATGTTATAGGTCTTGTACCCCCGTCGTTGTCCACAACGCTTAGGTGCCGACACTTTGAAATAGCAAACAGGGAAAGCAATAAAAGACATTACTTACACCACATCCAGCTAGCCAACTCCATTTGTCATAACAAGAGCCCATTCCGGGTGTATGCTCGTCCTCGATCGCTTGCCTGCTGCTGAATTTGTAAAATGGGTCGGTCCGGTCTAAGCTCCTTTATTCTCTTTTTTTCTTCCAGTGAACGTCTTGTGAAAGGGCATTTTTGTAAGGAAATAGCCACATTTTCTTTTATTTCCGTGGTTCTACTTGAAGTTGCCATCTCCTGAAAGTACCCGTCAGCTAGCTAAGGAGCAGGAGTGACAGTCGCGCATCCGTAGTTATATTAATGACGGGTGTGAACATGAAAGATAGCGTTGAGAATTGTCCAATCACATTAGATCAAAAAACATAAAAACAATACCAATTCGCTGCCAATAAAAGTAGGAGTGTCTGGAGCTGCGCCCCGTGGAAAATCTGAAGCAACCATTTAGAGAGCAGCCTCAGGTCACCTGCTTGCCAAAAGTTGAAAGACTTACATACACACTCATTTGGCCGGCGCCCTTCACCCAGGAAGTAGGCTAAAATCACACAGAAATTAACCAAATACAATTTGATTTTGGAACCAATTTTTAATGAATGCTGGCACGCGCTGACAGACTACCAGGCACATTGTATGAGAAAACAATTTTTATTTTAGAATTATTTTGCATTTAGGGGGGCGGCGCCCCAGCGCCCCGCATTATAGAACTGCCACTGGTCGCTGGAGTCACTAAATTCACGTTTCTTAAAATAGAGTCGCCAATTACCAGAGTTCTTTCAACAGTTTTCACAGCTGGTGTGTGCTGAGGGGGGAGAACCTGTTTGAAATGTGAATAGGACATTGGAGCACTGGTGGCTTAAATTTTCGACTACGTTCCCGAACTGTAATCCACCCGCCTTGCTGCAAAGGCTCAGCCGGGGTGCATCCGGAACCGAGAAGGATTCTATAAACTATCTTGAATTTCATGTAAGGTACAGATGCAAGTTTCCAATTCAGCAATCTTCTTCGTCAGCCTAGCATTTAACCTACACTTATCACAGGTAAAGCTATTGTTAACGGCGGAGATAGAGTAACTAAACATATCGCACACAGAGCAGGAGACAGCCCAAGAGGGAGAGAGAGGTTGAGAAAGAGGGGATACCGGAGGGAAGAAAACAGCCATTAGACCTTGTAAATTACTTACGTTTTATCTGGCTGATAAAATAAACAAATAATAAACACGGTGCTCATGGATATCAATCCTCATCACCTTTCAACTTAGTTGTAATATGGGGGTTTTGTTTGAACAAAAAGCCCAAAATAACATCTAATATACACTTGAAAGCACAATATAATCTTGTAACAAACTTTTTCAAACACTCGTCACTCTTTCCACTCTTATGTCACTACTTAAGTCATGGATCCCTACATCGATGGCCTCCATGACAGCCTGGACAGAAGGTTCCTGCACTTGGGGGTTCTGGGGGTCTTCAGTGTGCTGAAACCTGGAGCTGCCAGTAAGGATGATGAGACCAATTCGGGCAAGCTCAGCATCCTCACAGAGCAGTTCCTGCAGGAGTCCTAGGCCACTGTCCTACAGGAGTGGACCTCCTACAAGCAGCACATCCTGCTTGGGGCATTCCAGGTATCTACTACCACACAACTTATTATGAAGATCCAGGAGGAGGACTGCGAAGTTTTGGACTAATATTTGTATAAAAATCTTTTATGTTTTCAGGGTATGGAGCAGCTCTCCATCATGGTTGCCCAGTAGGAGGGAGCGATTGCCCTAACAGTCCCCATCTCCTCTGTCAACTGCGAAAGTGACTTTTCAACAATGAAAAGAGTAAGAATTTAAATAGCCTTAAAACTGATCTAAAAATGTAATCCCCATTGTCCCTCCACAAGTTCATACTGTTCTTTTAAAATTTCAGATCAAGACAGACCTGAGGAAAAGGCTGCAGGGGGAGCATCTGGCTGCAAGCATGCGGTTAAGCATCTATGGGCCACCACCTAGAGACTTTCCATACAGGAGAGCACTAGAGATCTTTTACGAGAAGTCGAGGAGGTTTAAGTGCATGGACAAAGCATGTAAACTCTGTCATTGAGTGTGAGAGAGACAGAGAGAGAGGGCTTTGAATGTGGACCCAGTTCAAATTATATGATTGTTAAATAAAAAGATAAAACATTCTAACTAAGTACTATTTTGTCATGGTAATTAAGTAAATTTAGCAGAATAATTTAAAGGTGCAATATGTAACTTTTCTTGAGTATCAATTTTGGTTATATAGTCCTATATTCTTGAAGAGTAGAACTTCTAGATGGACAATGTGCTCTTTTAATTGTTCTCACCCCACCATAACTCTAAATACAGGCCTATTTTGCTTCAATGTTTACGAACAATACAAAGGTAAACAAACCTTTTATGGCTTAAAAGTACATCTAAAACTACTTTTTAGAACTTGCAAACTGCTATTCCTTGTATCAAGAGCTAAAAAAATAGATTTAGTCAGTAAAAAAAAAACCTTTAAGAAGTCACAAGAGTTTATGTTTTCATAGTCTTAAACTTTTTTGCCTTCACTACACCGTGCCCCTGCCCCCGCCCCCACTCCCCGTTTATGTGTGCTTGAATGGGTAACAATGAGGAAAAGTGTTCATATTTCTCCAAAATAACGAATAAGTTCATTTAAAATGATATTTTAGCTTTAAATTCCTCTACTTTTTTATTTTAAGAACTAGACCTCCTTTTCATGTGTTAGAGGTAATGATAGGCTTATGATGCTGGGCTCTTCTACACTACAGTCAAGGTAGAACAATATGAGCTGGTAGCACTAATTTTTAAATTAGCCTGACAATTATGTACAGGTGCCGGGTAAGTGATCCTGGGGCGGTAGGTCTATTTGCCAGAACACCAAAGTCTAACTATCAGTAAATTCTCTTAGGTTTTTTGTTTTTTTATATTGTTTTTCTGAGATTACCATCAGTTTTACCTTTGCTTATTTGCATTGCACATCTGTAGAATGAACTTCAACTGGTTTCTGGAATATCTTGTTATGTGGAAGTTCAAATGCACAAACCATTTATCCGTAGGTAATTGTGACTACAGAGTGGGGCTCAAATTTCTGCTGTTCCCTTCTTCATCACACAAATTAAGATCATTAGCAAGGCAAAGCGAGAGAAACTGCACATAAGAAACACTTCATTATACTCAAGTTTTATAACATGACATATATAGCAACTTGTAATGTATTAATATGTACAATGTCATGTTAATCATTTAGAATTGTATGCTGATTCACATTACTTCAATGTGATTGGCTGTCATCTTACCATCTTTGATCATATAAACTTTAACTTAGGGTGTTCCAAATGTTGTTCCAAATTTCAAGTCAATCAGACATATGCTACGTATTTCACAAGAAAAAGAAAAATACTGTCTGCAGATGGAAAAAATAGGAAATCGAGGCAAAAATCATTATTCAACTCATGTGCAGACAGTGCTCAAGTGAATCAGAGGAAGAAAGTAAGCCGAAGGCAAACATTTCAGTATCTAGCTATTATCAGTGCAGTATTGTTTTTAAAATGGATAAAGGGCCATAAATGCTCAATATTAAATCTGCCGTGGCAGGCATATTTTTAAGGTATCATCAAGTTTTTTTGTTTTTTTTTGGAACATTGTGCCCTTCTATTCAAACTATGTTTCAAGACAATAACTTGTAATAAATTACCATGATTTCAATCAAATTGTTTGGCTCGCTATTCAGCTGTATTTTGACATTGCAACGTCTGCTTTGTAATTTAATTAGAGAATCAAGCTTGCAAATCAAGTTTCGTGCTGATCAGACTTACAAATTATCAAGATTTATAGTGTTTTTCAAGAAATGGGTGTAAAGTCTAACATGGTATAGGTTCATTAAATGCATTTAGATTTTGTTCATTGTTAGAAGTGAACCCAGTATGAAAACTTTTCATGTCTCTATATCATAAGGGTGAACAGATATAGTGTGTCAAAGTGTGAATTCTGGGGATCAGGATAGAGATCCCTTGCAGCTTGTTGTGGCCAAATTTGTTATATGGGTGTGGCTGGGGATTCAACCATTATGTCAAATTTTAGCATTGTGTGAATGAATGTTTGGGAGAGTTATAGAAAATTTTGTGGAAAAAAAACAGTACCAATAAGGTTCCATAAAAACAAGAATGTAATGGTAGGCTAGTGCCCCAGGCTTTGGAGCCTAGTTCTCTAATCACACATTGGCTAGGTCTCGTAGTAAAATGTGCCTGTTGGACTTCTTATTGAGATATATTGCCATGAAGAATTATTTTCCCTCTTCCTCTATTGTTGCATATTTATCACACTTAATGGTCTCAGATCTTTAGACAAAGAGAAACTGAGTAAACAGAACACATTTTTAAAAATAATTTCATTTATTTAATGAAAAACGTTATCAAATACCCATATCACTCATGTGAAAAAGTAATTGCCTCCTTAGTTACTCAATAATCCAGTTAGCTAAATTTAATTGAAAATTAGATTCAACTGATTGAACACAGCAAGGCTTGATTAAAGCCAGCCCTGTTGAATCTAAACCTCACTCATATTGAATCTCATCATCAGAGTGAAGCAGTAGCCACAAACTGCTTCACTCACAAGCACACTGCCATGATCAAAGGAAATTTCAGAAGAGATGAGAAAAAATTTGTTTAAATTTACCAGTCTGGAAAGGGTTACCAAGCCATTTCTAAGGCTCTGGTACTCCACCAAAACACAGTGATAGCCACTATTTCCAAATGGAGAACACATGGAACAGTGGTGAATCTTCCCAGGAGTGGCTGGCTTGCCAAAACATCAATGCTCGTAAAAAAAAAGGAACTTGGATGAGCCCCCAAGCCTTTTGGGATAATGAATGAATCAAAATTGGTACTTTTTGGATGACACAGGTCCCATTATGGCTGTAGTAAAGCACATACAGCATTTCACAGTAAGAACAACACAACTTGTCATTATTGACGGGACCATGAATTCTGCTCTGTACCACAAAATTCTTAAGAAGAATGTCCGGTCATCTGTCCATGAGCTAAAGCTGAAATGTAATTGGGTTATTCAGCAAGGCAGTGTTCAAAAACACTAAAGCAAGTATATATCTGAATGGCAGAATTAAAGTTGGCCTAGTTGGCCTTGGTTCTGGAGTGGCCTAGCCAAAGTCCTGACTTGAACCCAACAGAGATGCTGTGGTAGGACCTGGAACTTGAAGTTCATGCTTGAAAACCTACCGGTTTGTCTGAATTAAAGCAGTTCTACGAAGAGAAGTGGGCTAAATCTGTGAAAATAATGTGAAAAGCTGATGTCTAATAATTGTTGCAGTTGCAGTTACTGTTCCTGAAGGTGGTGCAACCAGTTATTAAGTTTAAGAGGGCAATTACTTTTTTCACATGGGAGATATGGGTGTTTGATTTTTTTAATTAATGAAATCAGAATTTTTGTTTTGTGTTTACTCAGGTTTCCCTTGTCTAATATTACATTTTGTCTAAAGATATGAAACCATTCAGTGTGACAAATATGCATTAGTACAGGAAACCAGAAAGGGGCAAATACTTTTTCACAGCACTGTAGTTAACAGCTGCTTGCCACATATTTTATGTTGGTAGCAGTTATTGTCACCAGAAATTAGGCTAATAACCCAGAGGACTACCACAGAGAATTATAATTTGTCCCTGTCATGGATCTTATTTTTCTGGGAAATTCTTTATGGGCACTGAACAAGTCAGTTTGACAGCACTGGCAGTACGCCCAAAAATATAATGAAACTGCCTAGTTAATTACAGTTTACTCTCGTTTTTGTTGCAATAATGTTGTGAATCCTACTGCTGTACATTGTACATTAATTTTTCTCCATCCAACTAGCTGTCACCATGCAAAACATCTCACCATCATACTTGCCATCATTTCATTTTTAGAATTTTATAACAGGGTAGGTTAATGGAAGATTAGTCACTGTGGTAAATAAACTTTCTTGTGACATACAGGGAATCAATTATTTTTAGGGGTTAGAATGATATTTTTACTTTGCTCTTATTATACACAAAGTGCACACAGGCATACCAGCTGAAGGCACCACTGAGTGTAATGAGTCAAAGGTTACCGACAGACATCAAGACGACATCTTCTACAACATGACAATCTCAGCTACACTGATATTGTTTCACCTGATCGTTTATACATACAACTGATCAAACTCCTGAAAGCTTTGCAAAGAAAATGTGCATTCTACAGAGATACCCTGGTTCTGCAATCAGGTTACTGTGGTTCAGTGTTTCCAGGTGTTATATCGTATTTGTACCATAATTTTACCCTCTGTACGATGTACAATAATGCCAAAAAGTGCCCAAATGTACGATAATTTCGCCATTACACAAAAAGTGCATGAATTTACTAAATTCCCTGGCTGCTGATTCAGGATCTGGTTTGCCTTTTCACATATACAAATTAAGATAATGAAATCTGATCCTAGATCTGTATTTAGAGGCACAGTCATTTAAAAACACAAGTCGAGTCTTTCGAGCCAATCATTATGCTTGATGCATGACGTGCATGGCCCCATGGGAGCGAGCACGGCTGCCGTTCTCCCGCTCGTTCTTTCTGATGTAAAATGTAAGCTAGCTTGCTACCTACAAATTACCAGCAATGTTATTTTTTTCATTTATGTAAAAAAACTAGTTAAAAAACTAGCAAAATGTCACTGCCGCTAAAGCAAATTTCTATCAAACTAAAATTCATAACTCCATTTCTAACCCTCATCAACTGTTCTCTATTTTCTCCTCTTTCCTCAGCATGCCACCTCCCCCACCCCAGTCTTCCTTCACTGCAGATAACTTTGCAGCATTCTTTGACGAGAAGATCGCAGACATCCGCAGCTCCTTTTCCCCCTCTGCACCCTTCGCCCCCTCTGCGCCCTCCGCCCCCTCTGCCCCATTTCTCCACATTTTCTCTCCTCACAGACTCTGAAGTTTCCCAGCTCCTGCTCTCCCACCGCCCTACCACCTGCGCCCTCGACCCTATCCCCTCATCTCTCCTCCAGGCAATCACACCAGACATCCTCCCATTTGTCACCTCCCTCGTGAACTCTTCCCTATCTTCTGGATGTTTCCCCTCATCCTTCAAAAAGGCCCACATCACCCCGCTGCTGAAGAAGCCCACACTAGATCCCTCAGTCATCCAGAACTACCGCCCGGTATCTCTCCTTCCTTTTCTATCCAAAACTCCTGAACGAGCTGCATCTAACCAACTCTCTGCTTTCTTCTCCCAGAATAACCTGCTTGAACCCCACCGGTCCAGCTTCAGGCCTGGCCACTCGACGGAGACTGCACTCCTCTCGGTCAGTGAGTCACTCCATGCCACACGAGCAGCCTCCCTCTCCTCTGTCCTGATTCTCCTAGACCTCTCCGCTGCATTCGACACTGTGGAGCACTCCATCCTCCTGTCCTCCCTGGCAGCAACAGGGATCTGCGGCACAGTCCTTGACTGGATTGAGTCCTACCTCTCCGATCGTTCCTTCCAGGTTGCCTGGGCTGGTAAAGTATTGCCGCCCCATCCCCTCGCCACCGGAGTTCCCCAGGGCTCAGTCCTCGGTCCCCTTCTCTTCTCCTTATACACCAGATCCCTTGGCCCTGTAATCTCTGCCCATGGCTTGTCCTATCACTGTTATGCCGACGACACGCATCTCTTTCTCTCCTTCTCCCCATCGGACACACAGGTCCCTGCCCGCATCTTCCGCTTGGACATCCAGAGCTGGAAGGACAATCACCACCTGAAGCTCAATCCGGGTAAGACGGAGCTAATCTTTATTCCTGCTCTAACCTCTCCCCTCCTCGATTTTTCCATTTCCCTAGGGGACACCTTAGTGACATCATCACCCTGTGCCAAGAATCTCAGAGTGGTGATGGACAACAGGTTGTCCCTCTCCAAGAACATCGCAGCGGTAAGCCGGGCATGCAGATTTTTCCTGTATAACATCCGGAGAATCCGCCCCTTTCTCACCACCTGCTCTACCCAGCTCCTGGTCGAAGCAATGGTACTGTCCCGCCTGGACTACTGTAACTCTCTTCTGGCTGGACTACCGGCATCTGCCATCAGACCCCTGCAACTCATTCAGAATTCTGCAGCTCGTCTGGTCTTCAACCTCCCCAGACACTCCCACGTCACTTCCCTGCTCACTACCCTCCACTGGCTGCCTGTTATGGCTCGCATCAAATTTAAAACATTGGTCCTCGCATACCAGGCAGTCAAGGGATCAGCCCCAGCATACCTCCACAAGATCTTCAAACCCTACATGCCAGCCAGACCCCTCCTTTCCGCTACCTCAGGACGCCTGGGACCTCCCCCTCTTCACACCTGCGCTTCTCGAGCACATCTCCTGTCTGTCCTGGCCCCACGATGGTGGAATGACCTCCCCGTGGAGGTCAGAACAGCTGAGACACTGACCCACTTCAAGCGACAACTGAAGACTCACCTCTTCAGGCTGCACCTCTCCCCATCCCTTCCTACCTCCCTGTAATCTCTACATTAACTGTAAGCTTAGGGTTGTAACTAGGTAGCTGTTTCATAGGTGACATAGTTAATGCAGTCGTCTTATCTACTGCTTGTATTTTTGGGTAGACTGCGTTGTTGCTGTTCTCGTTTGTGTTGGTATTAATCAGTTTATCCTTCAGGGTCCAAGTTGAACTATGCGGTTGTTCCCTGCACTTGGAACGGTACTTCTCTCTAGGGTTTTCGACACACTTGTTCCTGGTTATGGTTATACACTTTGTTGTAGGTTGCTCTGGATAAGAGCGTCTGCCAAATGCCTGTAATGTAATGTCATGTAATGCCGAGGAGTCAGGCGAAGGCAGGGGAGAGGCAAAGAGAAAGTGTTATGTTATGCTCTTCGACCACAGCAAACTTGTATCGGAAAATGACTGCCCCAGCCCCATCAACCTCCGAAACACCCCTGACGGACAGCAACTCATAGGTTGAAGTTGAACTCACAGACTAGGTAGGGCCAGTTGTGCACTGAGAGACTTTTTGGACGTTTTGAAAAGAGACATGCTTTCACAAGAACAAACTAATATTGATACAGCATAACGTTATAATTCTACACTGATGACTTATACAACAGTTGTTTCCATGCTGACGAATTGTAACGTTACAGCTCTCAATAATAATGATTACATGTTTGAGCGATTGCGATTTAATTGTAGGCTATTTGACATTATCCATAGACCAGGCTTTTTAGCGTGAGTCTCATTCGAGTAGTTGCCTGCTTCCACGCAGCATATGTGGTGCGCAAATGTTTTTCTCCCCCTTGTGGCTGTTGGTATTGCACTTATTGGCTGAAGTATGTGAGTAGGCGTGTCAAACAAGCTTGTTGCTTACAATAAATACGCTATTTTTGTGAAATTACATATTTACACCCTTTTTTGGCTGTGTACGATAATTTTCTTTAAAATCCGAAAATTTTAAGCCTCCGGTACAATAGTTTAATATTTCCCACCTGGCAACGCTGCTGTGGTTGTGCCAGTTTTTACCACATCCACTCAATGAAGAAGGCTGAACAACATGCTCAGCATGCCTGGAGAAAGGGAAAAACAAACCTCTATAGGCATGACTTAGAAGCAAATATACAGAATAAATCATGGCCAAATAAACACCCATCCCAGTTCTAAAAAGCATTTATTTCAAAACAAACCCTGGAACTAAACTAAACTAACTAACTAGAAGAGTGGTGCGCATTTACACTCATACAAAACACATGACACCAGTCCATGAAAAGCTACTGTACACTGCCCACACAAGCATGCACATGCGCGTATACACACGCAAGCGCGCACGCTGGCACATATGCACACACACACTCACACACACACACGCACGCACGCAGGAACATACGCACACACATACATGCAGGCACACACAAATGAAGGCCCAGTGTGTCTGTGACAGGAACTTTATATTACAGGTCTCCAGAAAAGTCTCCTGCCACAGCTTTCTAATTGCCCACCAGACCTCTACACATTTGCTGTTCGCTGAGAAGCAGAAACTGGGCCAGTGTGGGGTTCCATGGACTCAGCGGTTCTGCCCAAAACAACCCTGTAACACCTTTAAACACTGCACTCAACCCATTCTAAAGACCTCTAACTCCATACATCCAGATTTCAACAACCTTTCCTGACACAGCATGTGTGAGTAAGTGCACCATTTCATTTGCAAGACCTAAAAAATTTCAAAAGTTGCCTAAAATCTCAGCTTGACACCTGAAACATAAGTAAGATTTTAAGGGCTTCCTCCTAAGCCAAATCAAACAACTTTCCTTCTAAAATCACATTCATAGCATCCACGGCTCTGCCAAAATACTTTGCATATAAATAGGTTTATTTTTATTGCTGGAAGTCAGATTTCCCTGAAATGAAGAAAATATGTAAGTTTTTAAGATATACTCAATCCAAAATATTGTTCCTGTTTGTCGATAGATTCATTCCAAAATATTGTGTGTGTGCCTGTGTGTGTGTGTGCATGTGTGTGTCTGTGTAATACACATGTGCACATGAACTTGGCTGAATGTCTGTGTATCAGCCAGTAATCTGTTTATAAGCCAAAGCACTACTGACATAGAGAGAATTGAATTTAGATTCATGCTTTTTTGCTCGCTGTAAAGACTGAACAATTTTCTTTTGACTGAAGCAATGCAATGATGTTCTGTAATGCTGAACCATTATGGGTTATCCTGCTGATACCCTTAGTCTGCATTTTAGTTGTGAGCAAGTTTGGGAGCAATCCATCCATCCATCCATCCATTATCTATGCCCGCTTATCCTGAGCAGGGTCACGGGGATGCTGGAGCCTATCCGAGCGTGCATTGGGTGAGAGGCAGGAATACACCCTGGACAGGCTGCAAGTCTATCGCACCCACACCAATCACTCACACACTCATACCAATGGGCAATTTAGAGTATCCAATTGGCCTATCTGCATGTCTTTGGACTGTGGGAGGAAACCGGAGTACCCAGAGGAAACCCACCTGGACACGGGGAGAACATGCAAACTCCACACAGAAAGGCCCCAAACCAAGATTCATACCCACAACCTTCTTTCTGTTAGGCGACAGTGCTACCCACTGCACCATCGTGCTGCCCATTTGGGGGAAATTCTATACAGATTTTAATTCGTTTGAAATGATCATTACTTTAATATCAATACCATACTGAAAGTTTAATTTTTATAGAACACACCATGCAACCAGAATTTTTAAGTGCAGTAGACTGCTATTACTTAAAGTCTGCATACAGTTGATGATGAATTCATTTAAATTATATTAAATATTTGAAAAATAGAAGTCCCAGTAGGCATTACTTAATAGATGAAACAGTTTATAATGAACTATGTTTTCATGCCACTATTTGACTTGGTAAGGTACCATAAGGTAGGGAGCATTGTAAATGGTATTAGTATCGTTTGCAGTAATCTGTAACATATAGCACATTTTTAGAAGCTGGTGAACGCATGTTTGTTGAACTTAATAAGTAGAATTTGTATTAATGTTATTTCATTAAATCCAGTTTCCTGTAATTCAAAATAAAATTTTAATACTACATCCTGAAGGTTTGTTTTTAATTCAAATTACATTACCAATTCATGAAGTGAATTATCCTCAACCCTGCCCACAAGGCATATACCTTGTTATAGTAACAGCAAGTACTCTAGCTTCTTACTGGCAATATTACTGTATCACCAGGGTTATGGACCTGCTGAAATGTTTTGCACAATAGCTCCCCCCAATAGTAACTGACAGCTTTTATCAACACCATGGAGATTAGCCATGACAGCCACACCCACTTTTTTACAGCAACAAATGATGAATTCCCAGACAGCGGAGGTATGATTCCACAATGACAACTTGTGACATCTAACCTGCAATGAGCTGTTGTTCCTGTGCTCACTACTGAGAATGATAAAATGCCCCCTTCCCCCAAAGACTATTTGCACCCTAGTACATTCTTACAGCTGCAGTGGTATGTGGATCTCAATTTAAAAAGCTAAAAGAAGAGATGCTTAATATATTTTTTTCAGATAACATACTTTGTCATTGAAGGAAAATATGTACAGCCGCATATTAAATACACAGAAAATACTTTTGATGGTTTGTAAACTCTTCTAGATTCTCTGTAAACAAGGTAAAACAGAACAATCAATCACACAGGTAAAACCAGACAGATGCACTACAAAGTACTGTGAGGGGGCCAGCCCTATTCAAATGCAGCTGCTTATGGTTTAAAATGCCCATTTCTGTACAAGAAAAGTTCCTCTTTTGGAGGAAAAAATCCACGACAATTCAGAGATCTAGGCTCTCCCTCCAGCCTACAGCCATGACCACAGTCCCACCAGAGCCCCACAGTTCATCCGTTATGTCCACTTTCTGCTCTCCATCATTGGCAGAGGAAGAGGCCTCACCAGTGGCCACTGAAAGCCAGTCTGTCCAATAACAGAGTACCAAATTATGGTTACGGCTTGAATGGCAGCTACAAGAGTGGGTACAGTTGCAGTGAGTGGTCCAACTGGCACATATGTGATGACATGTGGGACATTGCGCTGCATGGGTATTAGTGGTTACAGGGCAGGTGTGTGTGTGTGTGTGTGTATTGGGGGTACAGACAGTGTGTACAGTATATTGTGGGTATGTAGACAATGTAGATTGGGAATACAGAGAATGCACATTGGGGTACAGAGCTAGCATGTACACTGTGAGTAGAGCTTGTGCTTGTGTTTTGGGGGTGTAACGTATGTGCAATCCAAGGACAGTGTGTATGTATACAAGGGGGTGCAGAGAATAAGCCTGTATACCGGGGTACAGAGAGCATTTCGCAGGTTTTTACAATGTTGGACAGCCTGCCAGGGCTCACACGTGTGTCTCAATGTAAGAGTGGGTGTGAGACAGTGTTGGGGTTCTGGGGGCAGATTCAAGGGTCCTGCTGGCACTCTCTTTGTGAGCACCCTGCTGGGGATGTGGGGCTGCCTCAGCAAACAGCTCCACGTACATTCTCTTCCATTCCTGGAAGGCGGAGGATGTGAGCTTGGGATTGTCCAACAGGCTGTCAATCATCGCTACCTCCCCCTCCCTCTCCTAGGGGGCGCAGAAACACAGGTAGATTTTGTGGTTACACACTCTTTCTCTCTTATAGTCTTTCTCTCGTTGATCACCCTCTTATTCTGTCTTGTTTCTCATTCCTTCTCTTGTTGTCTCAAACTCTGTCCTGGTCTTTCACATATCCTTAGTCATCTAGTAAGTAGTCCAGGTTTCCGTTAAGAGGGAGAAGGACAGTGTCCAGGAGCAAATGCAACCTCACTTATATTAGATTTAGTACACCTCAAACATATATCCTGGATTACAGTACTACATTTCGTAAGTCTCTCAAACAGATACATCTATTGTTAAATGCAGTATACCTTTCACAGAAATAAACTCAAAGCCAGTGTTAATCTGAGAAGCCCTGAGCAGCCCAGCACAAACAGTGCCCCTGGCAACAGCAGGTGGACGAGACAACGGCAGAAGTTCAGTGCACAGCACACCACAGACAGAGACACAAAATGCAGGGACCAGAGCAGGCACCTCTAGCATCCTGGGCTGATAGGTAGACATTCCCCCTCACCCACAATGCAACAGGAGCCTGTCCCCTGACATGACACATCACAACAATCACAGAGCAGCACAAAACACCCCCCCAATTCCCACCCAGACAGGCAGCAGCACCCACAGCCAGAACCAGGCCAGCCAGAGGACCACACGCAGGCAAATTGGGCCTGACGCAACAACAGTGATAGCAGCACAGCCACAGCCCAAACAGAGAAGCACAGCCCATAACCAGAATGGAAAGAATAATAAGAAAACAGATTGGTGAGAGTAAGTGCCGGAATAGTCACTGAGATAGATAATCAGAGCTGTAGGGAACCCCAGGAGCCCAGCAGCACAGTTCTGCGATCAGTGGGGCTCTGAGACAAACCTGTGCACACGGCTCACCAGGGAGAGGGGAGGTTCTATGCACACAGATGACCTGTGTTGTGGTCAGCAGAGCCCCAGTGATGTCAGACAAACAGACTGATGTGCAGACAGACAAACAGGATAGATGGATGGAATGGTGACAGTACCTTGAGCATGCTCTGGAGGATGCGCAGGTGGTGCAGCTTGTCATTGAGCTGAGGGTCATTGCAACGGCGGATGAAGGAGCGCTTGTACTCCAGCTTGGTGCAGAGCCTGCGCTCCCCCATGGGAGATAGGCTGGCCTTCTCTAGAGCCCGGTACAGGTCCTGCAAGGAGTCTCCCAGGGAGTGCCCCAACTGCCCCTCACCACCTGGGAGGATGAGACACAGGGGATGGGTTAGTGATGTCACCACCTGGGGGAGGGTCACATGGAAGGCTGTGGTTATGGCCTGGGAGGCAGAGAGAGGGCCGGAGGTAGTGTCTGTGGAGGGTTAAAGGTTAGAGGGATAATTATGTTACTATTTGGGGAGTCAAAACAAGGAGCAGAGTCAGTGATGCCCCTTCCTTATGGTGAAGCCACACTGTATAGATAGATAAACCTTTATTGATCCCCGGAGGAAAATTCAGATATTTTAGCAGCAACAGCAGTGAGATGAAACACAGGAGAGGTACAGGGAAGAGTAAGAGTCAACCAAACCAAGATAAAAAAGTAAGAATAAAAATGAATAAAAAATAAAAATAAAGATAAAATAAAAATACAATAAAATACTGAAATGATAGTATGCAGCTACACTGCCTGGCGCCGCTAATGCATCCCACAATCGGCCACTTGTGGGTGTGTCACCTATTTTTGACAGACAGTTGTTTCCATTAAATGTTGACCAGGTTTAATGTCGTGTGTCATGTTATCATTGTCCAGTCTGAAAATTTTTTGCAGTAACCTAACTCTGAAAGATGTTAGTCAACTGCCTAGCTAGGCTGTCCAATGTCTAGCTAGTGAGTAACAACCAACAAAAACAACAAAAACATTTTCTTGCTAATTATCCAGCTAATGACTTCAAAGTTATGTTTGGTTAGCTAGCTAGGTGGCTGGTAGAAACGATCATGAACAACTAGCAACTAATACATTATTAGTTTTATGATCACCTTGATTTTACTTAGTCAATGTTTCTCTCATAACTAGGTCAGTTTGTGCTTCACTGTCATCTGATAAATATTATTGTTCAGAATCACCAGTTTGAAATGTTTGTGCTGCTATCTGTGCTGAGTAATTGTTTCCCTGTAGCTGGGGGCCTCTGGATTGGCAGGGTGTTCAAGACAACCCTGGCAGCTGAGGCAGTGCAGGAGGAATTGCTGATCACCAGGGGCTAAATTGGGGGTGGAAGCGGGTGGACGGCGTCCACCCACCTTTGGTAAATAAATAAATCATTTTGACTGGCAGTTTTACAAATAACTATGACAATCCAGTCCATTTTTCGTATGCTCCAGTCCATGTGTTGCCTCTAGCCAGTTACTCGCTCAACCAATCAAAAATCTGAAGAAAAAAACTCAGGAGGAACAGTCGTTTATATAGACAGGCACAGAAAGAAAAATATCGTTGATTGTCTTGATTGTTTCGAAGCGGACGCAGTAGGTAATTTCATTAACATGTAATTTCATCTATGCAACATTTTAAAGAGAGATGCATAAACAGCCCCTATTATTAACGGCAACTTTGATTGCTTGAGCAAAACCAGCAGGTTGCTGGTCAGCAGCTAAGCTAGGATTGAATATTTCCCACATACATATCATTTTATTCAGCGGCGACTGGTGAGCTGAAAATTGCTGGGGCGCAAAACCTTCCTTTAAACTGATCATTGATCTCAGCCTGTTTTCATTTGTAATTTTTCCTTTATCAAGCATGCCAATGATCGGACTAATCAAATGGCAAGTAGCCTAACACACAGCGTCTTCATACTGTATTAAGGGGATTAAATCAAATTCAATTTATCTGTTAAAAATCAGTTTTAATCACCAAGTAGTCTACACTTAACAAACAAGATACACCAGTCTGTTATCTACCATGTTAGCTTTCAGAATAACCAGCAAAAACAAAACCTGCACTTCATTTTTGTTTACAATCTATGCATTGCAGATATTTGCCATGGATTCGAGTGCATGTATCCACAAATAATGTTGATTAAAAATGTGCACAATTTCGTACTGCAAATGAAAATAATCTGCTGATCACGTATGCATTTTGCAGCTTCCAAACAATGAATTACTGGGGAGAAGAGAGGTGTACAGGGTTTAATTAAGACAGCAGCTCCTCTTACCAAAGACTCCAATTTAAAGGTCAAGAGCGTCGACCTGCGAGTTACACTTCTAATCCAGGCCAATCTCAAGAGAGCTGAGCTCTCACTGTACAGTTAACCTCTGACTTAATAACTGGGGTAATACAACAAATTTTATAAATTAGGGGTTCGGTTTCCATCAGTTGGAATATATTTCCTGGTTTTCTTGCACACCTTGAGATATCAGTTTGGACTGTAAACAGTTGAGGCCAAAAGTTTACATACACCTAGGCTAAAGACATTCAAACTTAATTTTTCACAACTCCACACATTTCATGTTACGATACATTTCCTGCGTTATGTCAATTAGGGTATCTACTTTATTTCCATAAGAGGTCATTTCAAAATCATAACTAAGAGACAGATTTATTTCACTTTTTATGTACTATATTGGGATGGCAGGTATGCCATCCCGCCAAGTTACGCCTTGGCGGGGGCATGCCCCATACCTATACAGCACCGAGAGTTTGGCACTTTTCAGGGTTCCCCACAGAAATAACCGCAACAGCCACAGACACTCAGCCCTTAAAAGCATGAAATTCTGCACATTCTGACCCCATTTCAACAGACAGATTTCATAAACAACTTCACATGTCCACACAATAAAGCCCCAAACTAAGGGGATTTTGTGTTTTCTCCTTCTTCTTCTCTTTCTTCTTCTTCTTCTTCTTCTTCTCATTCTTATTTTTCCTGCTGCCTATCCCACTAATAACATGTCTGCCCATTGGACATTTTACCGACACCCGCCAAATCTTCACGTACACCACCCAATGGAAAACTCGCATACACACGCAAAATACCCATATATCTTTTTACTCTGAAACTTTTCCGGTACAAACAGCTAGTCCACCGGTGGCCTAGTGGGTAAGGTCCCAGTCTTGGGAACACAGGGTTGTAGGTTCAAGCCCAGCTAAGAACGCGTTTCTTTAACCTGCTTTTACCCTCATTAATACACACGCAAAATACCCATATCTTTTTACTCTGAAACTTTTTCAGTACAAACAGCTAGTCCGCTGGCGGCCTAGTGGGTAAGGTTACAGTCTTAGGAGCACAGGGTCCCAGGTTCAAGCCCAGCTAGGAATGCGTTTCTTTAACCTGCTTTTACCCTCACTAATAATTGTCTATTACTTCTCAATTATTGCTTTTGCACCATATCTACCAGCCGTTCCCCGAACGTATACACTGTATTACGACGTACCGTCTGCACGTTCAATTGTTAACCGGCTACAATATTGCAAAGCCATATGGATTCAACGGGAGCTCTTCTGTGCTTACTCGCCTGTGTTCTTCTTTAAAACCACGGACAGGTTTGCTAATGATATTTCACACATTGCATAGCTATGTCATGGTGCTGCCCTAACAAAGTGACATACTGGTAAACCTCCAGTTGAACGATTGAATCCCGCCTCGTCCTCAGGCAGATAATTTCCTCTTTTACACTAACGTTCTCTTAGGCTTATATTTGCTTTACCAAAACTCACTCATGGCCACCCATATGCATTTCATGACGGCAAATGTATTCCTTTTATTAAAAAGTTACACCAGTTCACCACTGTGCCATTTCTACTAACTACATTTCTTCACTTGGCTACCGTACAAAACCTTCTTATCAGCAAACGCCACGTTTCTACATTCATGTTACCTCGCCCTCTTCTCTGTCTAGCCACATACAAACAATTACTACGTATGTACGTTCTGCAACTCCCCATTAAAACATTACATTTAAATCATGATTCACTCATAATTATAACTACTAGTACTGAACATGAAAAAAACACATCAGTGTAATAGATTTCATATGTTACTTAACCCTCCACTTTAACTGCTAACGCTTTATAGCGACTGTTATATATACCGTTCGATAAGGAATATAAGCTCGCTCATGGTCACTCCGTTTACTTCGCACTATACTCCGTGATCATGTCAACCTTCACCTACATGCCCATTCTGCTAAAAACATATTGTTTCAACTACGCAATTTCATAATTCCATCCTAATTTCTCTCAAACTGTTGTTATTTTCTCATATGCAAAGCCTGCTGGGACATATGCGTCTGCTAATATTCTCCACTATCAAGTTTTCCGGTTCTAGTTTAGCAAAACAGCAAAGAGGATTCCTACCTGCAGATAAGCCTATCAAAATGCCTTATAAACCTTACAAACACTAAAAGTGCATCTCCACGAAATAACAGACGACGGAGCAGGATAGAAGGTTACACAAGTTGCGACCTAGAGAGTTATAATTCTCTGGGCTTGCTGATTCTTCTATCAGTCAAGGCTCGTTGGATGGACGTCAAATCCGTGAGTACATACACTGGCCATATTTCATCTGCGTTTCTGATACGTTTATGCTTACGCCACCGCACGCTTTCTCACAGCCACTGTTTTGCATATATAGCAAACCGAAACTGCTGAACGGTACACGCTCATCAGACTGTACAAATTCACACGATAGCCATAATCCACAACCGTTTCTTACAGGGTCACTTCGCATTTCTCACTCTCGTAATAAAACGCTTTGCAAAAAAGAAATGATATCTCATAAAAAAACACGTTTTCAACGTACAAAAATGCCAAGTTACTCAAAAGTACTGATATCAAAATGATGCCAAGTTACGGTACTACAAACAATATAGGCTATCTTGCCTCACCGAAATGACATGAGATGTATTTCAAAGCAATGCTACCCAATATTTCCTCAATTCTTTCAAGTCACTTGGCCCTGTGTTTTGTAATCTCACCATTTTACAATGTCATGCAAACTTTGTGTCAGATCAAAGAGTCAAATATTTCGAATTGCCTCATAGAACACATTGAAATTAATGTACAAAACTGCTGCTGAGTAACTACAGGAAGCATATTTCTCCAGAAAACATGTTTATACTTGCTTCTGAACTGAATTTGAGTACATGTGCAAGTTATTGTATATTTGCTACGTACAATAAATACTGCATGTAAAATACATATTGTACATACATACATACATAGAGAACTTCTTTATCCCCATGGGGACATTTCCCTGGCAGCATGTTACATTCACATTTACAAACACACTTATACCAAGAAACATACTATCATTCACGCAACAGAAAGGCTGGGCAGCGAAATACATACATACCAATACAAATTGGACATATACACGCCTATTCAATCAATCTTGACTGTGAGAGAGCCATCCACACATATGTTTGGCCTGTCCATCTAGTGCATGCTTATACACACAGGGCCAAGTGACTTGAAAGAATTGAGGAAATATTGGGTAGCATTGCTTTGAAATACATCTTATGTCATTTCGGTGAGGCAAGATAGCCTATATTGTTTGTAGTACCGTAACTTGGCGTCATTTTGATATCAGTACTTTTGAGTAACTTGGCATTTTTGTACGTTGAAAACGTGTTTTTTATGAGATCAGATTTTCACTGGGTCAAATGTTTACATACACTTTGTTAGTATTTGGTGGCATTGCCTTTAAATTGTTTAACTTGAATTAAACACTTGGGGTAGGCTTCCACAAGCTTCTCACAATACCTTGATGGAATTTTTGCCCATTCCTCCTGAAGGAACTGCTGTAACTCAGTCAGGTTTGCGGGCCTCCTAACTCCTAATTATGACAATTGGCTAATCAGAAGCTTCTAAAAAGTCATTACATCAATTTCTGGAGTCTTCCAGACTGTTTAAAAAGACTGTCAGCTTGGTGTATGTAAACTTTTGACCCACTGGAATTCTGATATAGTGAATTAAAGCTGAAATAAATCTGTCTCTAATCGATTGTTTTAAAATGATATGAACAAAGTAGATGTCCTAATTGATTTGCCAAAAGAAATGTATGGTAACATGAAATGTGCAGAGTTGTGAAAAACTGATTGAATATCTTTAGCCAAGGGTAAATATTTGGCCTCAGCTGTACTTGCTGAATGTGTGTATTCTCTCTGCAGTAAAAATATGACTGGATTTACTCAAAACTTGTGGAAAGATGTTTTACAATCCCTTTAATATCCTCTGTCGTGTATCTACAATGGATCCAGTGGTCAAGGTTCACGTAGGAACCAATAACAAAGTTAAGGTTAGATTTGAGGTTCTGCAGGACAAATTTGTGGAGCTAGCAGAAAAGATAAGGAGCAGAACCTCAGTAGTGCAAACACAGTCGTTTTTTCTGGAATGTACTTAACAATATTAAGTACATACTAGGGCTGGGCAATATATCGATATTATATCGATATCGTGATATGAGACTACATATCGTCTGGGATTTTGTGTATCGTAATATCGTAATATGGCATATGTGTTGTCTTTTCCTGGTTTTAAAGGCAGCATTACAGTAAAGTGATGTAATTTCTGAACTTAACTGATTGTTCTAGCTGTTCTATTATTTAGCCTTTACCCACTTAGTTATTACATAAGCATTACTGATGATTATTTATCAAAGATTTCATTGTGTAATTTTGTGAAAGTACCAATAGTCATCACCACAATATCATCACAATATCGATATTAAGGTATACGGTCAAAAATATTGTGATATTTGATTTTGTCCATATCGCCCAGCCCTAGTACATACATCTTAACCTTATCTGTGCATCAACTTACCAAAAGTTCTTGAGGGATGTCAAGCTCATTCTTACAAAGTATATTCAGACAATTTCAAGCAAAAAATAATGCAATTTGACTAATTCAAGTATATTTCAAGATCAATTCAAGATCAATATATCTGTTATCGAATGACCCTGTTATCTGAATCAAACTTTTCTCCTGTTAACATTACTGTTCACTAGCTAGACCTTTCTGAGTGTGTACTGAACACTGCACCTGCAAATCTTTAGCTTCTCTGGAATTACTTGCTGAGAATAACCTTCTTGCCACAATGTTTACTTAGCCAATCACGTGTAAGCCTAACTCTTTCTTCTTAGCCATATTTCTTGCAATTTTCTTGCTTAATTTACTGTACTTGCCTAACATGCTACAGGTATAAGGCTAAATGCAGTAAAAAAAAAAAAACTTAAGGTAGATAAGATTCCATTCAATACCACTACACCTTTGTAAGAGTTTAAAACTGATATCCTACCGATCACGTCTGGGTCACCAAACTGTAAACGTTTAAAATTAGTGACAGGAATTAAGAGACCAAGTGATTAAAAAGATTAAGAAGTTTATTTAGATATGTTTAGCAATGAGGAAGCCAAGTTTATCTGACTCCGTAAATATGTAAATTGGATGTCTGTGCGAATACGGGTTTGCACATACGTGTATTGACTGGGGTATGCTGAAATGGTGGGTGGCAAGACTTGTACCCCGGAGAGCAATTGGGATGGCAGGTATGCCATCCCGCCAAGTTACGCCTTGGCGGGGGCATGCCCCATACCTATACAGCACCGAGAGTTTGGCACTTTTCAGGGTTCCCCACAGAAATAACCACAACAGCCACAGACACTCAGCCCTTAAAAACATTAAATTCTGCACATTCTGACCCCATTTCAACAGACAGATTTCATAAACAACTTCACATGTCCACACAATAAAGCCCCAAACTAAGGGGATTTTGCGTTTTCTCCTTCTTCTTCTTCTTCCCTTTCTTCTTCTTCTTCTTCTTCTCATTCTTATTTTTCCTGCCGCCTATCCCACTAATAACATGTCTGCCCATTGGACATTTTACCGACACCCGCCAAATCTTCACGTACACCACCCAATGGAAAACTCGCATACACACGCAAAATACCCATATATCTTTTTACTCTGAAACTTTTCCGGTACAAACAGCTAGTCCGCAGGTGGCCTAGTGGGTAAGGTCCCAGTCTTGGGAACACAGGGTTGTAGGTTCAAGCCCAGCTAGGAACGCGTTTCTTTAACCTGCTTTTACCCTCATTAATACACGCGCAAAATACCCATATCTTTTTACTCTGAAACTTTTTCAGTACAAACAGCTAGTCCGCTGGCGGCCTAGTGGGTAAGGTTACAGTCTTAGGAGCACAGGGTCCCAGGTTCAAGCCCAGCTAGGAACGCGTTTCTTTAACCTGCTTTTACCCTCACTAATAATTGTCTATTACTTCTCAATTATTGCTTTTGCACCATATCTACCAGCCGTTCCCCGAACGTATACACTGTATTACGACGTACCGTCTGCACGTTCAATTGTTAACCGGCTACAATATTGCAAAGCCATATGGATTCAACGGGAGCTCTTCTGTGCTTACTCGCCTGTGTTCTTCTTTAAAACCACGGACAGGTTTGCTAATGATATTTCACACATTGCATAGCTATGTCATGGTGCTGCCCTAACAAAGTGACATACTGGTAAACCTCCAGTTGAACGATTGAATCCCGCCTCGTCCTCAGGCAGATAATTTCCTCTTTTACACTAACGTTCTCTTAGGCTTATATTTGCTTTACCAAAACTCACTCATGGCCACCCATATGCATTTCATGACGGCAAATGTATTCCTTTTATTAAAAAGTTACACCAGTTCACCGCTGTGCCATTTCTACTAACTACATTTCTTCACTTGGCTACCGTACAAAACCTTCTTATCAGCAAACGCCACGTTTCTACATTCATGTTACCTCGCCCTCTTCTCTGTCTAGCCACATACAAACAATTACTACGTATGTACGTTCTGCAACTCCCCATTAAAACATTACATTTAAAATCATGATTCACTCATAATTATAACTACTAGTACTGAACATGAAAAAAACACATCAGTGTAATAGATTTCATATGTTACTTAACCCTCCACTTTAACTGCTAACGCTTTATAGCGACTGTTATATATACCGTTCGATAAGGAATATAAGCTCGCTCATGGTCACTCCGTTTACTTCGCACTATACTCCGTGATCATGTCAACCTTCACCTACATGCCCATTCTGCTAAAAACATATTGTTTCAACTACGCAATTTCATAATTCCATCCTAATTTCTCTCAAACTGTTGTTATTTTCTCATATGCAAAGCCTGCTGGGACATATGCGTCTGCTAATATTCTCCACTATCAAGTTTTCCGGTTCTAGTTTAGCAAAACAGCAAAGAGGATTCCTACCTGCAGATAAGCCTATCAAAATGCCTTATAAACCTTACAAACACTAAAAGTGCATCTCCACGAAATAACAGACAACGGAGCAGGATAGAAGGTTACACAAGTTGCGACCTAGGGAGTTATAATTCTATGGGCTTGCTGATTCTTCTATCAGTCAAGGCTCGTTGGATGGACGTCAAATCCGTGAGTACATACACTGGCCATATTTCATCTGCGTTTCTGATGCGTTTATGCTTACGCCACCGCACGCTTTCTCACAGCCACTGTTTTGCATATATAGCAAACCGAAACTGCTGAACGGTACACGCTCATCAGACTGTACAAATTCACACGATAGCCATAATCCACAACCGTTTCTTACAGGGTCACTTCGCATTTCTCACTCTCGTAATAAAACGCTTTGCAAAAAGAAATGATATCTCATAAAAAACACGTTTTCAACGTACAAAAATGCCAAGTTACTCAAAAGTACTGATATCAAAATGACGCCAAGTTACGGTACTACAAACAATATAGGCTATCTTGCCTCACCGAAATGACATAAGATGTATTTCAAAGCAATGCTACCCAATATTTCCTCAATTCTTTCAAGTCCCTTGGCCCTGTGTTTTGTAATCTTACCATTTTACAATGTCATGCAAACTTTGTGTCAGATCAAAGAGTCAAATATTTCGAATTGCCTCATAGAACACATTGAAATTAATGTACAAAACTGCTGCTGAGTAACTACAGGAAGCATATTTCTCCAGAAAACATGTTTATACTTGCTTCTGAACTGAATTTGAGTACATGTGCAAGTTATTGTATATTTGCTACGTACAATAAATACTGCATGTAAAATACATATTGTACATACATACATACATACATAGAGAACTTCTTTATCTCCCTGGCAGCATGTTACATTCACATTTACAAACACACTTATACCAAGAAACATACTATCATTCACGCAACAGAAAGGCTGGGCAGCGAAATACATACATACCAATACAAATTGGACATTTACACGCCTATTCAATCAATCTTGACTGTGAGAGAGCCATCCACACATATGTTTGGCCCGTCCATCTAGTGCATGCTTATACACACAGGGCCAAGTGACTTGAAAGAATTGAGGAAATATTGGGTAGCATTGCTTTGAAATACATCTTATGTCATTTCGGTGAGGTAAGATAGCCTATATTGTTTGTAGTACCGTAACTTGGCGTCATTTTGATATCAGTACTTTTGAGTAACTTGGCATTTTTGTACGTTGAAAACGTGTTTTTTATGAGATTTATAAAGTACACTACTACTACTACTACTTATTACATTGTTGGTTTTTATTACATAAAAAATTTGAAATGGATTACATTATTGGGAGTTATTACACTATTGGTAGTTTATTACATTATTAGTTGCTACAGGGATATGAAAAGCTAAGATATTGTTAGAGGGTGCATTATTTCCACATGATTTTAAAAACTCTCGATGGGTCAGAGCTGTTTTGGCAGCACGAGGGGGACTTACACAATATTAGGCAGGTGGTTTTAATGTTGTGGCTGATCAGTGTAGGCTATATCTGAGGTATTTGTAATAGAGCTGTGCAAATGGCATTGTAAACATGGCAGTAATGCAAAAAGAGATTCAGCAAAGTGCAGAGACGGGGGGGGGGACGGGGCAGAGGGGAGGGATCAGGGTGTGAATGTTGGTAAGTGAGAGAACATGGAGGGGAGTATGTATGTGTGTGGTGTAGGGTTCAGGGGGGGCTCAGCTTGAGGGGGGGTGTGTGTGTGTGTGTGTAAGTGGGTGAGTAGAGTTCAGCGGGTAGCCAGGTTCAGATGGGTAACAGCTTGGGGGGAAAAGCTGTTTCTGAGCCTGGTAATGCGAGCTCTGAGTCTCCTGAAGCACCTCCCAGAGGGCAGGGGGGAGAACAGGCTGTGGTTGGGGTGGGTGGGGTCTCTGCTGATGCTGAGACCTCTGCGCAGGCAGTGTTTGTGATAAATGTCTTTTATGGCTGGGAGCTGGGTACGGTGATATACTGGGCCGCCTGGACGACCCGCTGCAGGGCTTTCTGGTCTGTTGATGTGCAGTTACCGTACCACACTGAGATGCAGCTGGTCAGGATGCTCTCAGTGGTGCAGCGGTAGAAGTTGGAGAGTATTTTGGGAGATAGGCGGGCGCTCCTCAGCCTCCTCAGGAAGTGCAGGTGTTGTTGGGCCTTCTTCACAAGGATGCGGGTATTTAATGTCCAGGAGAGGTCCTCGCTGATGTGGACTCCAAGAAATTTGAAGCTGGGGACAGACTCCACTTCGACCCCGTTGATATATATGGCGGAGTGGCTGCAGCTTTTTGACCTCCTGAAGTCCACATTCAGCTCCTTCATCTTCTGCACATAGAGGACGAGATTGTTGGAGGCGCACCATGATGTGAGGTGCAAGATCTCGTCCCTGTAGGCTGTCTCGTTGTTGTTAGTGATTCGGTCTACAACTGCGGTGTTGTCCGCAGACTTTACAATTGAGAGTGAGTTGGTGAATTGGCAGGCAGTTGTGGGTAAAGAGGGAGTAGAGGAGGGGGCTCAGAGCACAGCCTTGAGGGGCACCTGTGCTGAGGGTCAGTGTGGAGGAGGTGAGGTTACCTAACCTAACAGACTGAGGTCTGTTGGTCAGGAAGTCCAGCGTCCAGTTACAGAGGGAGGGGTTAAGTCCAAGGGAGAGGAGTTTGGTGGTCAGCTTGGAGGGGATGATGATGTTAAAAGCTGAGCTGTAATCTATGAACAGCATCCGGATGTATGTGTTTATGTGTTCCAGGTGGGTCAGGGCAAAGTGCAGGGTAGTGGCAATGGTGTCCTCTGTAGACCTTTTGGGACGGAAGGCGAACTGATGTGGGTCGAGTGTGGGGGGGATAGTGTCTTTGATGTGGGCCAGGACCAGTCTCTCAAAGGACTTCATGGCAATAGGAGTGAGTGCTATGGGTCGGTAGTCATTCAGACATGTGGGTGATGATTTCTTGGGGATGGAGATGATAGAAGTGGTCTTGAAGCATGTGGGGACTGTGGACTGGGACAGTGAGAGGTTCAATATTGTAGTGAAGACCTCAGTCAGCTGGTCGGGGCATTCCCGGAGGACCCTTCTGAGCACACAGAAGGCAGCCTACACTCTGTGTAGTGATCCTCTGACCTCTGTGATGGTCAGAGTGAGCACCTGGTCTCCTGGATGGGTGGGGGTTTTGGTGGCTGGGTCAGTATTGCCCTGGTCGAAGCGGGCGTAGAAAAGATTTAGCTTGTCTGGGAGGGAAGCATTGTGGACAGTGGAACAGGTGTTGGAGCTTTTGTAATCAGTTTTTACAGATTAAACTGGTTTATCCAATAAACAACACCTATGCATCCCCTCATTTTTTTCAGAAGACTTAATATCGGGAAATGTCAAACTTTGGGGCTGGATATGGCATGGCCTATATGTTAAAAATCATTTTCGCTTACTAAAAAATGTGTTCGAGTATACACTCTTACATGATGTGCTTGATTGTAGAGATTAACCACGTCATTGAGCCATATCAATAGCTCATATCGTTGTTTTATGAAGCACAAAAATATCAGTAAGTGTATGGTTAACTAAAACTTTTTTTTTCTTTTATCCTAATGGTTCTGCTACCAATTCAAACAACAAACAAATATGTTTAATGATAAATAGTAAAATAAATTAAAATGATATACAACTAAGATAAAACCAAAAGAAATACCATTATAAATGTCTGTGACTACTAATATATATATATATATATATATATATATATATACGAGCTAAATGTGTTTTGTCATGACCTGAATGATTTGGTTACATGCTATTGATGCAGGGGACAAATGGTCTACAAAAGTTCCGTATATCAAACACTGGTTGAGAATAACTGTAGGTTTTGCATTGCCTGTAAACCCCTGGTTATATTCCAATAGTCAATATATAAGACGTTTGTATTTTATTACACAGGCTGTGCTTTGATTACTTCACATTGGAACCTTTTGTTTCCTGAAGAAACCATACATAAAACAACACTTTCATTGTCTCCAACTATTTCTGTGGCCCCCTGTTATTGCGTAAACATGTATTATGTATTTGAAAACGTGTTATTCACTGATGCTAACCTACCATAAAACATCCAGTTGTTCCTCCATGATGGGGTCAATGTGGGCGATAGCTAAAAAATATGCTTAAATATACCATTTTACAGTAATCTGTGTAATTCGCCAATACAATTTTAAATCCATTCAAACATTTTGCTGTCTATACATATCAAACGTCTATATGGCACCTAACAGGTACAATTTTCACTTAAAGCCCTTTTAAAGGATTAAAAATGTAAGTAATACAAAACCCTTCTTTTATTACACACTAATGAATGTGCAAACAACCAATATTTTCTTTCCTACATGGAGTGTTGAACATACATTCAAACTTAGTTTAGGATTGTAACTGCATTCTGAAAAAACAATCCTAATGCATTCTCCCCATGGGAAATTTGAAGTGGTGTTTACCATATGGCCCCATCTCAAAGAGGGGTTAGCCTACCATTAACCTGAGCCCCCCATCACCACAATGTGTCGAAAGCACAAGCTTTGCTGGCCAAAACTATTGTTTTAAATACCTCATTTTACTATAATGTGTGTAATTGTACAGGTCCAAAATTTACATTCCAAAATTTTGCTGTTTATAGATACCAAACATCCCTTTATGGCACCTGACATGCACAATTTTGACTTAAAACCATTTACAGGACTAAAAATGTAAGTAATATTATAAAAACCTTCTTTTATGACTCCAATGAATGTGCTTACAACCAATGTTTTCTTTCTCATTATAAAAGTTTTGCCATGGCCTGAATGATTAGGTTACACACTGCAGGTTACACACTGCTGATACATGTGACAAAAGTGCCATGTATCAAATTCTGATTGAGAATAACTGTAGGTTTTGCATCACTTGTAAAGCCCTGGTTATACTCCAATAGTCAACATATAAGTAGTTTGTATTTTATTACATGTGCAAAAAACGCTGCTACTTTCAGAAATAAGAGTTATTCAACGGAATTCACAGGCTGTGTTTTGATTACTTCACACTTAAACCTTTTGTTTCCTGAATAAACCGTACATAAAATAACACTTTCATTGTCTCCAACTTCTTCTGTGGCCCCGTTATTGTGCAAAAAAATTATGTATTTGAAAACGCGTTATTCACAGAGGCTAACCTACCATAAAATAGCTATTTGTCCCTACACAAGGGTTAATTCATGTGATAGCTAAAAAATAGTTTGAAATACACCATTTTACAGATTACAATAATCTGTGTAATTCACCAATACAATTTTAAAACAATTCAAAAATACCATTAACAATAGCTGTTCCAGTACATCTCTCGAAAAACTAAATGTCACGTGCGTGTCTATGTCCTCCCCCAACCATGCCTACTGCAAGCATCTCCAGGCCTAAATGCGTTTACCAGATGTATCCTAACCGTCTACATTATGTTTCACTTCGGCTATTCCCAAGTCCTAAATGTCACCGACTATTGATGGGCTTCTTCAAAACTTTGGGGGAAATGATATAACATAATGGTGTCTCCTCCCTAACTCCGCCCTGCTTACAGGGTCACTGACTATTTTGATTCTTGGAACCCAGCTGTGAACATCTAGCTGTAGATGCACCGGTTCTGTTTGTCGCAGGAACAGAAGTAACTAACACGTGTACTTATCAAGGGGCCAAAACCAGGTTTCATTTTTGAATATGTACGGATTCCTGGATGTGCCGATAGCGACCACACTTCCTCATATTAACCTCAAATACGCAAGACAGGACACTTATGCTAGCAAATTTATGTCAAGTTCCATTCATTTATATGGGGTGCTCGATACACGTCCCCTTAGCAACCAAAAGCTAGCGCCACCTCTGACTTATTTGCCAGCACTGAAAAAAATCGTGAAAGTACTAAAAAAAATAACCACTGGAGGATAACAAGGACATTTTTTCCTACATAACTAGGTACAGGTTGTTACCGATATTTTGCCTATTTCATACTGCTGCAAATCTGCTTACGTTTTCCTGTCTGTCGAACGAAGGTGGTCGATAATGGGTGCTCTCACTCTACCTGACTATGTTCCTCATCGAAAGCATCTTTCTCTTCTTGGAGAAATATTTTAACAAACTCATCTGAAAATGCAATCAGGAATATTTTAATACATAGCTTATATAAACATCGTTGGCAATTATTTTACAGACGTATATTGAAGTAACATTACCGGTATTATGATTCACTGAGATCGCTAACGTTCACGTTACCTAGCTCACATTAGCTGGAACATTATTTCAGAATATATTATAATATTAATAATAATTAGTTGATGATGAACATCAATACAGAATACATTGCGAATGTTTATTTAAACAGTAAAATGTATCTAACTTAAAGTTACAATCTCGAAGATTTCAGTTTCGTTCTCTATGGCGGTGCAAATGGCGAGAAGCGGTAATTGCAGGTGTGTTTTTGGACCTCGCTTCCCATAGATCCAACCGGATCCAACCAGTGTCGCCTGTGTGACGTCAGTCAGTTGGCACGCCAACTATAACACTTACTATTCACTGAATAAAAAACGGTTGTTATAAAAGTAACGTTATGTACATACTCATTAGCTAACTCAAGATGTCTTTACACTGCCGAGCCGGGCTAAAATGCCGTAGCAAACCTGGGGTAGAATTAGTGATGATCAGTTTCTGCAAACGTTCTTTATCCACCTTTTGCCCGGTATGAACATGTTTACACTGCAGATAAGAATTTGCGGGATTCGCTGTGGCTCGTGCAATTATGTATCTCGTGCACAATAAGCAGTCTTTTTCGTGAATGATTGTTGTGTGGTATTTTTGAAACAACTGCCTTGCAAAATGTTACCCCTGGTGTTTCTGGTTTTGCTAGCTAAACTGTTCGAGAATAAAGCTGAGCTGGGTGTTAAATTAGCAATCAGAACAAGAAGAATAAAACAAAAACAAAGGAGATTTCATCAAAAGGGCATAAAGGCTGAAGGAACATATGAGGAAGCGTTATTAAATTAATAACAATGCTAATCCATACTGCCGTATTCTTTTATATAGTTTTCTCCTGCATGACGTCTTCAGAAATTAGACCCGGCTCTGCTCCACATACCCCGGCTTTATTCCGATCATTATAATATATTGATGAACTTGATGGCAATGTAAATAACGGTAACGTTAAGGCCAGTTCAGATCAATGATTTGCAACGAGGCGAAACGGTTTTAGAATGTTGCAGAGAAAATTGCAGAGGTGTGAACTGGCTAGTAGCAGAGCCGTTGTCTGCCCTAAGGTTTTAAAAGACCGTCCTTGTCAAATCGCCAAGTGCAGTTTTAGAACATTTACAATCAGACGTCTTGGAATTTTGCAAGTTGCACCCAGTCTCGTTGCGAATCATTGATCTGAACTGGCCTTAAGTTAGCTACACTGCAACGTTGCAACAAGGTAGCATTGCATTCGAGAGACGGTTTGCGAGGTCAGTACCGGTCGGTAGCGTTAGCTAGCGTTTTTTCTAATTGTTAGCCGACATTAGATTGTGTTAATTACATTAGCTAGCTAGCTAACGCAACGTTACCTGATATGAGAGATGGATACTGTGCGCAACGTTGTCTAAACTAATGTTGTCTTTCTTGACATGGTCCGGTAGCTAGCGTTAGCTGTGCAAATAGCTATATAATTTAGTAAAGTTACATTGTCATTAAATGTAATACGAAATCTACATCAACAAATAATATGATCTCTCATGTTACACAAAAACTTTTTAGGGTTCCATAACTCCCCCAACCCCCCCTTTCTCTGTTATTGTAACACTTGCAGACACCGGAAAAAACAGTACGCCACTCACACACAAGTGAGCTGAAGAGCGAGCCTGTTGCGGTAGTTCCGCCTACCCTCTCTGGCGAACCAACCACTGATGGGTGATGAAAAATGCGTCACTAACTGTGCGCCACTTGTGATTTTTTCCCGGGAATGTCGCCACAGACACCAAGTTTTTTAATCATGAATTATGATAATAATAATAGTATAAATGAATATAAAAATAGGCTCAATCACCATCGTGTTACCCAATGCAGCGATAGATAGTGCCTTAAAAGACATTTATTTTAATGGAAATCTTCGACAATATAACTTTAACGTTAGCAAGTTAAATCTACCTTTTTTCTTGTTCTCCGGTAACGCAATCCTATCCTCTGCCCTGTTTGTCACTCTGCCTAAGGAGAAAATGCTGTACTCGCGCTGTTGTTTATTTGGTTGTCATGACACACGTGATCCGGCCGACCAATGGTCACTAAGACACAGACAAACACTTTGCTGTAAGCAGTGGATATAGAAAATCTGACAATTAGGACGTTGGCTCTTCTCCATTGCTTTTAATGGTTAACAAGAAAATACAAATAATTAGAAATTCACGCCTGCAAATACATTATTAAAATACTTATTAATCATCACTGGTGGTGTTAATTGATACTTGTTTAACGTGACTTGAGAAAGGTTTGCTAGAGTCACCAAGTGAGTGAACACTACAAATGGCGGTGGTGTAAAAGTTATTGGCTCATTACTAACTGATTGTAGCGAAAACCTTTGGTGAGAACTTGCTAGGATAACAGTAGGTCTACGGGACACTGCTAATGCGTGAGCTAACCATGGCTAGCCGACCTAGCTCTGGCAAGCTGGTATGCTAGCTAAGCATATTCGCTGATGTTTAGCAAAACATAAATTGAACATAACTGAACATAATTACATTATTAATTGCATACATATAACAAAATCAAATAACACGGTACAGTCACGGATGGAAATTCCTCCGTAAACATTTGATAATAAATTATAAAACAGACAGCCAGCTTACCTCAAGTTCGTTCAGCAACTAATTTAGATGATGGGTAAGTGAAGTAAGCTTGAAGGTCAATGGCTTTTCAGCTCCGTACTGTCAATCACACTGTGTTCAGACCGGTCTATGGTTCGGAGCACTGAACTCTATGGTTTTGGCTCCAAATGGACGACATGGTGGCACTCGCAAACTTTACTTCCTGGGCATCAAAACATTTTTTCCAGTCCCATGGCGAGTCAACAGGTGACGTCACAGTATCTTTGTCCATATTTTTATACAGTCTATGGTACTTATTGCACTTTAGCTTTCTTAAAAACCTCTCTTACCGTTCACTGCTTTCAACTGTTTTGCAAATCTTGCATTTAATACTCATTGTTATTATAACAGTTTACGTAGTTCCATTACACGTTTCCTTGCTTGCTTGTTTTTTTTCATAAATTTTTTATTCACTAATTCATTAATTTAACTTTTCCTTGTTTTCCACACTTTTGCTAATCCTTGCTTTTAAACTACATTACTATTATAACTATATACGTTGTTTCATTGCTCGCTTTTTTCATACATTTAAATCGTCAGCCTATCGGCTTGTTAAGACTTTGTATGCTTGCATGGGCTTATTTTACTAACTAATGTACAAGCCACTGCTTTAAAACTTACATATTTACATACTTACATATTCTCACATATTGCTTAATGTACTGCTAAAGAATAAATAAATGTTTCAAGTTGCACAAGCACTTAGTTACCGCACAAGGAGTTTACTTACATCAAGCATTCTGAACATTTGAATTATTTTTAAAATTTTTATTTTTTACCCTCATCATCTGGCAACTACATCAACCCCCTTCCCCCTCCCCTCATCCCACCAACCAAACCATATCAAAGGTCAATAAGGTCAAACTTTATTGATCAATCAAATTTTGACAAGAGGGATAGAAAATCAATCAATCACTTTTTGACAGTTAGTGCATCATATTTCTCTCTCTCTCAGTTCAAGGTAAGTTTTGAAATCAATATGTACACACATTCTTTTTTCATGAATAAAGCCTCATGCTTCATAATTTGATTCTGTGGCTGGTCTCATATTACCACAGGAAATGTGTTTCCTTGATTAACATTAGTGTGCTGAAAAAAACCTGTGTACACACAGCACAAAGCATTATCATTTACTGTTAAATTATTCTCCACGTATGTTGCAATCATACTGACTTGGTGGCATGAATGTAATATTGGACTGCTTTTACTTTGGTTTCCATTGAATCCTACTCATTTAAGTTATGAATGTGACTGAAATGCTTGACTACTGGCATGTCAAAGCTGTTTGAATAAAACTGCATAATGCAAGGCTAAATATTTATTGAGTAAATGGGAAAATTCAAAAACTGTTACATTAATAGCTATTCTCCTTGACTCTACCACACTGAATATGTCTCCTAGGAATGGCAACTGCCACAATGCTGACTTGTGCTGGAAATAAGTTAAGTCCTGCTTTTCCCTGATGTTAAAAACAGCCCCAATTACCTTTGCTGCAATGGCCACCAGCCATGATAAATAAGCTGCATCAGGTCATATGCATACATTTCCATTCTCCTCCCATATTTCTGTGGTCTAACATCATAACAGCCTAAAATACATATGCATTAACCTAAGGACACTCATTTTAGACATGCCGCTTTTGTCTCATTTTACCAGTGCAAACCTCTGGTGCGGCACCTTAGTAAACGTGGAAAAACGCTACTTATCTTGTTAGAGTCTATACAAGCCCGGCAAATCCTTTGTAAATATGGCCCCAGACATCGGATCACCAAACCCAGTATTTTTGTTTGTGGTGGTGCATAAAAAAGGTTTCCAGCAGGCACCACAAGTGAAAATGTTATTTAATGAACTTAAGAAATTGAGAAGGAATTCCTTGAGCAGGATAGCATAAATTCACATTTCTTTTGGCAGTGGCTAGTCCCACATTATGCATGTTTTCACATCTGCTCAGAAGCAAACCTTAGGTTGAAAATATATAGTGGCTTTCAGGTTATTGAAGTAATTAAAAAAAGATTGCCTTGCAACCAGTTTCACTTCATGTTTTCAATGTGTGAGATAACATTGTGTCTCAAGGTCAATTTGTTTGGCATTATTCTTTTATGCCTAGAAAGCTTCCATTCATACCCAGACTGGTTGGCTTCTCTTTGGTGGCTAAAGAAAATGCTTTTATCCTTGTGTCAGATAATCCTGTGATCTGACCTATGTATACAATAAATTAGAAATTATGAGGTACGAGACTAGACTGCAGTGCCCGGTTGCATAAAACACCTTAAGTGAAATTTCCCCTTAAGTTTTCCCTTAAATGTCCCTTAAACTTAAGGGTGTTCCATAAAAACCCTTAAGTGTTATCTAAGGGTTTTCTTAAGTGAAATGATTAAAAATCCTTAAGATTTCCTTTAAGTATTCTGTTTTCCCTTAAGTAATCCCTTAAAATCAGTTAAGTGTTGCATAAAATACCTTAACGACGATTTCCCTTAGTTTAATTTAAGGTTAGCAACACATTGCCTTAAGCCATTGGAGGAGGAAAATGTGCCTCGACAATTTTTTAGAGACAGGGACAACCCATATAAATGACGGCGCCGCTTTAACAGAACCGTGCAATTTCCATCTCGCACCGAACAAGAAGTCATCAAGAGGGGATTTTTTAGGCAGCATGGCTTTCCATGGATCTGTGGCGTTATTGACGGCATGTATATCAGGATTCCGGCACCCCGATGTGCGTGCAGTCAATAACGCCAATTTGGGTTTCTTCGTTTACTGTCCATTTCAAAATTTGGTTCGCTAGCTAGTTGATTATTATTATTATTATTATTATTAGGTAACTAGTTAGACTATGTTAGTTATTTTACTATTCACCTTGTTAAAATTTCCTTTAGAGATACAGTAGCTCGTGAATCCGTTTAACGTAACCTCCTCAACAAGGGACATCCGAGCCATCTCCATGGTAACGTGGGGATTCCCCTTTTTCGCCGTAAGGCGACATGCCAATATACAGTAAAATACTTACGAATTACCCTTACCTAAGGAAAACATTTGAGGGGTTTTATGCAACACACTTACAAGGTAAGGGCAAATAATCTCTTAAGTAAAACATTTAAGGGAAAAACTTAAGGTGTTTTATGCAACCGGCCACAGGCCCTCATTTAGGCACAGCTGTATTGCCAATCTGAGATTTGGTTTGTTATAAAAAAGAATGTAATAATATTCATCTTACATTTCATCAAGGTAATGCTGAGATGGGTATGTGTGAATTTTGGTGGTAAATCGCATGTGATCATAACATACACAATATCTTACAGTCGCCCATGTACATTTCCTGAGTGGACTCCAAATCAATTCATGTTCCTTAATAAATTCTAATTCTGGTTGAATTTGAGTTATTTTCAAAAACCTGCAGGCTCACACTTGCTTAGTGCTCACCATTGGCTATACTTCTCAAGGCACCGTGCAGCAGTTAACCTCTGGCCTCACAGATTAGTGCTGACTGCTCAGGTGGCCTCTTGCCTGTGCAGTTCATTTCTCCTCAATATTCCCCAATGCCAAGTGCCTTGTCAATGCCAAGTAACATAGATCAATCACTAGTGTCTCACATGACCCAGTACAGTTAGGGAGAGAAGACAGGGTTGGGCAGAGGAGTGGACTCTGCATTTTGACTTCTGTGAGACAGGCAGGGTTCATTTCAGGGGACACATTGCACTTTAAGACACATATTTATTATGGAAATAACAAATGCACAAATATGTAACCATCGGTTGATTCTCTTCATACCAGTTCAAACATTCTGGCCTGCTACCTCCCTCTTTCACTTGAAATCTGCTAACTTTCACAATATAGAACCCATACCTAGTCAGTCAAAACTGAGAATCAGTAATCAGTAATGAGGAAAAAAACTAGATAAACAAAGGCAACATCTCGCTAAATCAATGGTACAATCAGAGCCAGCTCTAGGATTTTGGTGGCCCTAAAGAAGCATGTTTGGGGGTGGATAAGGCAGCGAGGGGAACTACGGGGTTGTCGGAGCTGATCATAGACACAGGGGCAGGAGGGAGTTGGGAACCATTCGATGCAGTAATATAAATAACTATATATAAAAATAACAACAAATACTGTACAATTTTTTAAAAATTGTTTATGCCAGCAGCCGGCTCCGGGTACAGCATAATGATTACCTACACCACTTACAAAATACTTACAATGGCAGCCAGAAATAAACGTCAGCAATTTGAAAAAATCAGGTCTCCATTCATAGCACCCTTGCACACATAGCCCATAATGCTGTAGTTCATTAACCCAGTAAGTATTTGTAATTGGTTAAGGTGCTCCACTCTTTATTGGTCTGTTTTTGCTTGTGTCGGTGTATATCAGTCTTTCTACCTGTCTGTCTGTCAGTGTCCTTGCACATGATGTGTGGGAAGGTGAGGGTAAGCATGACTTTTTAGGTAACTGAGGGATGGGGGAGGGGAGGGTAGAGGTTGGAGGAACACTACTGAGCATCTACCAATGTATACGCACAATAGACTCTGAAAAAAATCCTTTAATTTTTCCATGGTGATCAAATGAACTTGTCCCCCAAAGAAGACAGTGAGAAACCAATGAAGAACTGAACTCAAACTGAACTCCCCACCCCTCCTTCTGTCCTTGATTGCCTCATGTCTATCTCAGTTACCAGGTGGAAATCTGTCATCTTCACATCATCGCCCCTGTGCCACATCTATTCTCCAGGACAATGCTGCCTGGAGTAATGAATTGATAAAAATGTATTCTCCAGAGAAGGTAACCTGTGAAAACAAGTTGCTGCATTCTGATATAATGAACTCTGATTCATTTTAAGAGGGGTGTCTCTCACCTCAGCCTGCATAACAAAGAAAGTGGACATGTCGTCAGTACCACTTTCAGCCACACATGGGCACCATTTTGTCATCAGAATCAAAACATTCAAAATACCTTGCTGACATGGATTAGTGTGTAAGGAGAACATTTTTTTCCAGTGGATTTACCAGGATATTTAGACAGCCTCACTTAGCAGTTGGGGTAAGACTTAGTCAGGCTGCCTCCAGGGACAGATGTTAGTTTTGGTTCCTTGATTTGCAGATCATGCAGGCTAAGGCAATTCCTCATGTGTGTATTTGTATAAAGGGGATAATTCCCAGATCAGTGGTAATTTCAGCCCAGAATATAAACGCATATTGCTAATTAACAACTAAATGTATGCCTGGGAGAATTTAACTGTGCATAATCCCTAAAATGGGGGACCACGTAGAAAAATGGCTGTAATTCCAACCAAGAATCACCAGAAATAGATGTAAATACCCTCAAATTAAAGCTGACAGTCTGCACATTAACCTCATATTCATTGTTTTATTTCAAATCCAGTGTGCTGGAGTATAGAGCCAAAACAACAAAATATATGTCAGTACCACAAAACTTCGGCATTGCTCTATACACCAGAAAAGAAATGCACGGCACATACTCAACCACAGCAGTGCCCAGGGAAGAAGGGTCTGGTCACCGAAAGAATTTCTGCCTCCTCATCACACACTAGTGACTCCCATAGTCAATCGAGGACCTGCCATCAGCCTAGAGAGTTGTGTATTACAGAGTTCCCCTGTACTGCTAACTGCATAAAACAACAGAAGTAAACATAAGACAGTGATGTGTCATGGAACTTCTTGTCTGGCCTGGTTTAACCTGTGTCTGTGCTTTGTTATCTTTTCCATTCCTATATCTCACAAGTTTTTGTCCAGTCTCTCCTGCCCGCCACCTGTGCCTCTTTTAGATTTGTGCTGGTGCTTACCTATGTCTGGACTGTGACTTCGAGCCAGCTCTCGTTTGTGCAGGTCCCCATGCTGTGAGGTGCCAGCAGAGGGGGTGAGGATGGTGCAGAGGCCCCCATCCCGAGGCAGTGTGAAACTGCGGGGTTTGCCCCCTGCCCCCGCTAGGTCCTGCAGCGTTTCCCCCTGGGCCATGGGGAAGGGGCCATAATGATCCTGTAGGAGGCTCCGCTGGGCGGGGAGTGTGGACTGACGGCGGTACTCTGGGGACACGCCCCCGCCTCCAGACCCATCCGGCTCACAAAAGACAGCGTCCTCCAGGGGCAGTGTCTGTAGGTAGTGCAGCCCAGAGCTAGTGAGGGGGCTCTCAATCAGGTCCTGCCATGATCGCCGCTGGCTGGTCAACTTGCTTGCTGGCGACCCACCACAGCTGCTGCTGCCCCCTGGGGGATCGGAGCGAAATTCCTCATGGGATGAGCGGGACTGCGAGGTCTCGGTGGAGGAGAGTCTGCCATGTTTGGGCTCCAGGTATGGGCTGGTGCAGCTCATCTGTGATACAGAGTAAGAGTAGAGAGTGGGAGCTGGATTACCGCCTAACATATTCATGTTTGGTCTCTTTATAAAGAGGCTAAAACCATGAATCTTTTGATAATAGCAACAGTGCGTAGCCCGGCTTCCGACAAAATATGGCAACTCTAATAAGTAAATTTGTCAGCTTTTAGGTAAGCCATCCCTTGCTTGACCCCCCTTTCACACCCCCCAATCAGCGCAACTATCCTCCCCTGATCATTCATTAAGTATGCATGGGCCAGGGAAAGAGTTCTTCCACGTCTTACGACTACATAAAATTTATTTAGTTAGTCATTATCAGCTTAAAATCAGCCAGTTCACTGTGTTGCAGTGGAAAACAGGGCTGACTTGAGCTGTTGGCTTCCGGAGGAATTTAAACCTTGGATTGGGGGCCTGGTGTTTCTTGGCTTTTGGTGTGAGCAGGGTCAGACATTCTTGGTTTTTACCTCTTAGTGCACACCACCTAGGGGTCAGCATGCCGTTGTGCCTAGATTGTTAAACTCAGACATTCATTGCTCCTGAAACCAAAGTATGAGTTGAAAACAGAAACTCTTTGTTTTAGGTTCATTAATAGACGATACATGACAACTATGCTGAATACGGACTTTCGCAGCACCACCATTGTTTCTCTGGTCATTCATTTAACAAGCACTCCCTCCCTGCAGTCTCATCTGCAACTACATCGCCCACCCATGACATAATGGACAATATTATCTATCTGGGGATTCAAAATATTCTTTCACCACTCAAAAATCGTATTCCGTCATAGCAACAAGATAAACCCAACAATAGCCCTAAGATATGCCAATACAGCAGTGAAAACACTGCTCACTGAATAACGAAATAAACAAGACAAAGTTTTGAAAAATTATACCATGTCATTCTACAGTCAATATCTGGGACTAAATATTGAATAAATATACAACCTTACCATTGGTTTTACGCGTAGAGATGTCCCTTTTGAGACCGAGTGGTCATATATTGTCTTGGATAATCCGTTTGTGAAATACAGTATACGCGGATTTGTGATGCCTGGGTAACTTCCAAAATAGCTGTGTGTAATACCTCACATGTTCTTTATGGTGTTATCGCCCTTTTTTAGTACAGTCTGGCTCCAATCGATCAAATAGGTGACAGAATAAGTTTTCTAACAATGAATAACGTGTTATTTTGCTTTTGAAATAGCATTTTATAGCTCAGGGTAACCAAAGGTTTTCTCATCATCACATTCACTAACCACTCCGTGGTTAAAAGACACTGCACCTGACAAAACATTATCAGTGATTTTCATAATTTCTCTGAAAATATCATTATTATTGAGGACTTCTGAGCATAGCTAAGCCATTTGTTTGTTGACTTAGCTGACATCGTTTTCTGCAGTAAGACAGAAAAGGGGAGGACGACAGGATAACGGGAGGACGACAGGATTGATTTATTGTCTCTGTCTCTATCTACTGAACACAGATAAGATTTCCTCTTTGCTATGTATGTATTACTGCTCAAAATATTTTGGTTATATACGTTATTTTTTAAATTTTGTGTCTTTAAATTGGTTAGTGGTACTTTATAATGAGGATATTTCACACTGTAGTGTAAGCGCTCATTGTTAGCTTAGTAGTTTTTGTGATGCATGCAATAGTTATGACGTGAGAGTTGGAATATTTCCAAAACATGGTGGATGGTTGAAAATTGTTCTCATGTCATCCCATCCCCATACAAGAAAACATTACATAATGTAGAGTACAGAAATACATACGATTAATACGATTTAATTATTACACATTTAGGTACTGTACCGCATTGTGTGACAATGTTTTTGCATTTTTTAATCTGATATCGATGTTTGATCTTTAACCTTCATGAGGGGCTCATTTATATGCTTTATAATGGACATTTTATTCATTTTTGGAGAGATTTTGGATATGTTTCTGGACCCCTAGATATTTTGGACCATTGTACTGACGGAAAGCTAGTAATTCCCACTTGAAAATTATGCAACAGTGAGTTTCTTGAGTCAAAACAGTTGATTTGTAGTGAAATACGTGAATATGTTGTGATTTACAGCTGCATAATTTAGACATTTTGGATAGATTTGGAGACGCTGGGTACACTGCTTAGGTTTCGTTAGTAGTTCTACATATCCACCCTTAGATTTTATGAACTTGTGGTCAAGGAGTTTTTGATCTAGGACATATATAGTTTAACCTGCTGTATACATGCAATCTCTCATTGTTTCATTTCAAACTAAAAAAGAGCAAATTCATTTTTGATTTTTTACCAAGACAATCGCATTTGTGGCACTTTATTTCTTCCAAAATTATGAATATGAATAAGTTAGTATTGTAAATGGTACAAATGTCTTGCTTCATTTGAGTCATTTTTCTGTGGTGTTCATATCTGGAGTTATAAAGCTTTAAATAGGGTACCCCCTAAATAGGCAAGGATTGGCCAGATTTGACATGCGCGCTAATGGGTTAAAAATGGGTCATCTGGCATTTTTACATTTTTATCCCTGGCTTTTGGAATTGGAAAAATTTTCAGCTGTCTTTTGGTTTTTGAACATTGGCCTTTTGGTCTTTTCTTGGGATGAAATTGGGACAAACATTCTTTAATTGGTATTTTCTTTCATTCATTTCTATTGTGACTGTAACCTGTGCATGTCTGTAACATTCCTTTGTTATGGTACTGACCCTTGTCTTTAGATTAGACACTGAATATGTGTTGATAAATTTCTTAATTTTAATCTGGTAGTACATTTTCATAAAGTCAATCAACAAATTTCACAATTTCATTGATAACTGATATCTTTGATAATAATTACCAGATTAAATCAAATAAATATATTTTATATGTTGGATAAGTGAGAAGTTTTAACTGTTAATGCACTTCTGTTCAGTATTCAGAACTTAAAATGAGGGTGTTAGCTGTTAAAACTACTGGATTCAGAACCTACACATCAATCCTCACTTCTCCAACAGAATAACGTTGTGTTGATTTGCAGTGAACCTTCTCTCTGAGGGGATAAGTGGACCCAAATCACAACATTATGCCCCCCACAGCATAACAGAGCCACCAGAATCCCTCTTTGTAGGGGTCAAGCATTTTGGGCTGTACTGTTCCCTTGATGTATGCCACACATGCAGTCGCGCACATTTGTCAAGAATAAGGTGAAGGATGACTCATCTGACCATATCACTTTTTCCACATCTCTGTAGACCAGTGCCTATGGATTTTGCACCACTGAACTCTCAAATGTGCATTTGTCTTTGTAATGAGGGGTTTCAAATTCAGTCACTAGATTTAAAAAAATATATTTTGTGAAGCTCCTTGTGCTGTAATGACATGCAAAGCCCTAGTTAAAAAGACTGAAACCTTATCTATCGTAAGTTTTTTAAAACCACAGGTAGCCTAATACTTCTGGCATGTAGCGCAAGTAACATAGGCACTAAAGTTGGATGACATATGGTAAAGAAGAAGGAGTTAGGCTTAGATGTGCAAGACCAAGTAAACATATTGTGCATTTATACCCTTCAGCAAGGTACTTAACCTGAATTGCTTCAGACTATACAGCAGTGTGGATTTCATGAAAGAAAAAATGTTTTTAAAAAGTTGTCTCTCTGGATAAGAGCATCTGTTAAATGCCTATGATTTAAAGTAATGTGCAAAGGACCTACAAAAACAATAAAACATAGAGTGTCTGCACCAGACTGCAATGCAACATCACGCATGCCCACATGTTTTGTGGGCAACCGTGTCAGACCTGGCTACAACATTTCCACATCAGTGAGTGTAAGTGTATCACCAAAGTGCTAGATATAAATTAACTTATGCCAACCTTGAACCATCAGACAAATCATAAATTTATACAACTAACAACCATATAAAACCATTGGATTTTATATGGTTATATGGATAAAACCAATTGGATTTACCCCTTGATGTAGATACAGACTCACCGAGGGGGGGCGAGGGTATGTGTCATAGGGGGGTGGGGGGCTGTCTTGCTTTGGGGTCGAGGGGGTATCATTGTCCTCATGGTCACTCTCGCTCCAGTAGTCTACAGGGTGCGGAAAACAGTCCAGGTCAGAGGTCACAGAGCACAGATGTTCATTATTGGGTGTAGCTAACAGCATGGGCGTAGGTATGGGTGGGCCTGGCTGGCCCTAGGCCCACCCACTTCTTTCCCAGGCCCATCCTAAGGTGCAACTTGCATCTCGTCTTTAAGGATAACAGCAAAAAAAAAAAAAAAAGACACGTGGACTTGTCACTTTCGTTACTTTGAGAGCGTAATTTTACTGCTGATGCGATACCCCTCCCCCTACTTAGCCTAGCGGGGACTGGTGAGCTGAAAATTGGTGGGGCGCAAAACTTTCCTTTAAACTAATCATTGATCTCAAACTTTTCAAATTAATTTTCAGTGATTAACAAGCATGCAAACGATCTGACTAATCAATTGGAAAGTGACACACAGCTTCTTCACATTGTGTTAGGGAGATTTAATGCAATTAATGCGATAAATGCGCATTTTAATCACTAAGCAGTGGTGGAAATTTTTCCTTGAGTATCAATACAATTAATCCACAAAATAGGCTACTCAATACTATCATATATAGCCAGCTCTCCCCAAATAGGCAGTTTTAGCGAGTAGCTTAGGCCTTATAGCCTAGCCTACATTTATTTTCATTTGCAGTACGAAATTGTGCATATTTTTAATCAACATTATTTGCGGATACATGCACTTCTTTCTCCGCACTCGTATTCGTGGCTAATATCTGCAATGCATAGATTGTAAACAATCTTGAAGTGCAGGTTTTGTTTTTGCTGGTTATTCTGAAAGCTAACACGGTAGATAACAGACATGTGTATCTTGTTTGTTAAGTGTAGACTACTTAGTGATTAAAACAGATTTTTAACGGATAAATAGAATTTATGATTTAATCCCCCTAACACGGTATGAAGACGCTGTTTGTTAGGCTACTTGCCATATGATTAGTCAGATCATTGGGACGCTTGATAATAAAGGAAAATGAATGAAAACAGGTTGAGATCAATGATTAGTTTAAAGGAAAGTTTTGCGCCCCACCAATTTTCAGCTCACCAGTCGCCGACAATCGAGCTCATCCAAATTCAGTGCATGGATTCCACGAATACAGTACTAGGGAATGAAGCCGAAAGACTAAGTGAAAGGGATGAAAATGTCAATGAGCTTTGATTGATTCTCGTGGCTTTAAATGTTCTTTTATCTGATCCAAGAAAAAAACAAACTTTTAGTTAAGGAATTCTGGTAACAATTTCGGTAACCTATATAGCCTATCAAATAGCAATATGTACTTTTATATTTCGGCTCAAATCTTCATTCATTTTCAGCAGCTGATTTATGAGATTTTCTCAAGCCGATATGTTTTGAGGACATCGATTAGTTTACGTTACCTGTAATGTTAGTTGTTTAACACAATCTTTAAATCTAATAGTAATAACAAATTCCGGGGTGACACAGCTCAGGAGGTAAGAGCAGTTGTCTGGCAGTCGGAGGGTTGCCAGTTCGATCCCCCGCCCTGGGCGTGTCGAAGTGTCCCTGAGAAAGACACCTAACCCCTAACCGGAGGACGGAGTGTAGCACAGTGGGTAAGGAACTGGGCTTGTAACCGAAAGGTCGCAGGTTCGATTCCCGGGTAAGGACACTGCCGTTGTACCCTTGAGCAAGGTACTTTACCTGCATTGCTTCAGTATATATCCAGCTGTATAAATGGATACAATGTAATATGCTATGTAAAAAGTTGTGTAAGTCGCTCTGGATAAGAGCGTCTGCTAAATGCCTGTAATGTAATGTAATGTAACTGCTCCCAATGAGCTTGCATGGCAGCCTTTCACAATTGGGTGTGAGTGTGTGTGTGTGAATGGGTGAATCAGAGGCATCAATTGTAAAGTGCTTTGGATAAAAGCACTATATAAATGCAGTCCATTTGCCATTTACAAATTAGCATTACTGCAAATAAACCTGGCGAAAAAATATCCACATAAGGAGGCAAAACTAAATAGATAAACAACAGCAGACAAACGCATAGCAGAACACTTTCGCGCTTGTAATGTACTGTAAATGCTATTGAGCTATTTATGGAATGAATTGTGTGGCCCACCCACTTTTATTCAGGCCCACCTGCAATTTCATTTCTGGTTACGTCACTGGCTGAAAGCATACAGTATAGTACTACAGTGCCGGTCAAAATCATGTGTGTGATGCAGATCATGGGGAGGTAACCCACACCTGCAATATCAAAGATGTTTCTCACAGTTTTATTGTAAACTTTGATCAATAATCAAGTCTGAGCCTGAATAGTTTGAATGGTGAAATAATTCTGACTACCTATGGTCACCTGCATTCATTATGTTAATAATGAACCCAAATACACAGTTAATGGCTAACTTCACAGAATTTAACGGCCTAATCGCCAATATGGGAATTTGTGGCTTTATGAATCCCACGATGGGTGTAGCTGTAGCAGAAATAAGCGGCACACAGTGGCTCAACCAGCAGTGAGTTTTCTAACATTAAGCAATCCCGTTTCTCTTCAGAGCAGGTTTTAAGGCCTAACTGGTCTCATCTGCCGGTTCCCATTCATTTGATTGGATTTTTAGCTGGTTTTAAGATTAATTAAATTAAAATTGAATTCTTGTCTAAGAAACCTATATAACAACTTGCTATACTGTAATGTACTGTAGTGTATTATACTGTACCTTAAATTAAAAACTCAAAAATTAAGGATGAAACAGTATGCTGGTTGGCTCCAAAGTTTCAAGTCAATCCCATACTGATCAGAAAGAAGCCAAATAGTTTAGATATGCTTAAAATCCAGGGACATCAGTCCCTAAAACAAGGACTCTCTCATTCTGGATCAGTTAGTCACCCTGCAGGCTTTTTGCACTGTTACAATTTTAGTTAGGCCTCTTCTTGAAGGCTAGCTAAAGGCTATCAAATCGCTAAAGGGGCAGGAATACAACCGAATGCAAGATTTCAAAAGGACAAGACACATACTGAAGCTCTGGATCCCTGGATGACCCCACCTGCCGTGTCCAGTTGATGAACCCAGATGACCCCTCTCACCTTGATCTTGCCTTATTCTCTCACGCTCCACATAACCAGCAACAGCCATGTTCAGCCGACTCAGCCACCTGCAGTTGGAAGCACATGGAGTACAGGAAGTGAGGAAGTAGGCACACAGGAAATAGGTAGTAAGAACATGGAAAGTGCGAGTAAGGAAGAAGTGTGGTGAAGCAGTTAAAGTGCTCTACTAGGAACCAGAAGGACAATAACACTAATAATGGGCCTCATTCACCAACCGTTCTTAAGAAGAATTTTCTTCTTAAAACCCACTTACGCAGCTTTCACGAAGATTCTGACATTCACCAATGTTTTCTTATTTGGGATTTGTTCTTAGGTAAGAACAGAATCTACGCACACTCAAGAGCAAATTTACGCACATTTGAATGGTGACATGTTTGTGCAAAATAATTGGTTATTGCGTTTTCTTCAATTCTACAGTTGTATAATATTATAGGATTTAAATTACAATAATATTTTTATCATTTATAATATTTTTAAATAATTATTTTCATTATTTTACAAAGCATTAAGGTGCCAGGTTCTGCCTCAGAGGGTGGTTGCCTCAGCGGGAGTAAATGATAAAAATCAAACCATTGTAGTGACCTTTTATTTTTGGGGGTTTCAATTATGCAATGTTTGGTCTATACTGCAAAAGCAAATGTTTAAATTTTGAATACAAACTAAGCACTTAAGTAACACTTTTTAAACACATGGACATGTTGAAGAAGAGAACGTCACTAAGGGGGTGACACCAAAATGACTGGCAATAAATTTTTTGTGCAGTGTTTTGTGCAGCAACGGGTTTACTCCGATGCAGTTTACTGCCGGTTGATTTAATTAGTGGTGTTAATGTGACGAGAAGCGCTTTGTCATTTGAATGCATAACACGCAATTCCTTGCACCCACTCCCACCAGTATTTTTTTTTTGTTTGCTTCAGATTTGACATCAAACCATTTTTTTTACTTCATCAGTTGTGCGCCCTTCTCCGGATACAGCATTCACTGAACGAGTAATATCATCCCATGCATCTTTTTTTGTGTTATTTTATATCCACTACTGACGCTACTAAATATGACAGGTCGTTTGCTGTTCACTTCCCCCAGCAAAACCTCCACTTCAGAACTACTTAAGTTTTTCTTACTTTTGGAGTCCGGTGCTCCACTGTCTTTAGATTTTCGTTTGGGCATTATTGACATCGTTTGCCCTCAACTTTTCTTTTCGATTTCTGTGTGTGCACACGGCCCTGCAGTCTCATGCCCTTTTATGGGGATTGGCAGGGTGTTTACCTATGCTAATTAGGAACAACTGGCACGTGCTTTACACTTACGAGGACAATGGGATTCATCATTTTAAGAACACATGCAAACAATTCTGTGGTTTAAGAACACATCGTGAATCTGACATAGAATTTTCTTAGAAATTTTCTCAAGAACAAATTTAAGAAAAAACTTAGGAAGTATTGGTGAATGAGGCCTAATGTTCTTAACTGAGCATTCTAATACTGATGTAACAGTCACTACAGGCAACTGAAAGCAATGAAGTTCTAGAACACTGACAGAGTCCACTATTGCCACCCAACTTAGAATCCCAAGCATTGTAGCTGTATGTGATGCAAAAAGCCCATTATAATGCTGTATTATTTTCTGTGCTGTAACTTTTTTGTTGTTTCTTTTGAACTGTATCAATATCAATGATAAGTTGCTCAATTGATTCTCTGTATCAGCAAGTGATACGATTCTGTCTCTCAGAGAAACACTTTAGTCTGCCTGGTTTAAGGATGGATGAGATTGTAGAGGCCTCACTAACCTGGTGACTGGATTTTTTTTATTTTTCCTATTTTCCATCTCCTAATCAGAGGGAAAATAAGACTGAACAGTATGAATATAATTGGTTTCTTGATCATGAGAGGCTTTCAACACAACCTTTAGTCATTTGCAAATTGACCATAAGTTGTTTTCACTGCAACCATTAATTTGCTTTCATTGTGATCCTAAATTGAAACAGCAAGTGGTTTTTATTGAGGTAGTTAGCAGTTTTCATAAAAGAGCAGCAAGCTGGTAGGTGTGCTCTCTATCTGACAGATACTGCAACCTCAGTGGAGAAGCAGACAAAACAGCAGCCATTTCTGCTACTGTGTTGCAGTGAGCTTGCAGGTCATGTCACACAGAAAGTGAGTTAATTGGCTCATGGAGGAATGGTGACTGCATTCAGTGAGGAGAAACATACAGGAAACATGGATTCAAAATGTGCTTGTGAGTGTGTGTGCATGTGTGGTTTCAAACCCAATATGATAAACTAATTACCTTTTGAACTAATGAGCTCACACTCACCTGCCTAATGCTTAACTGTCACTCAGTCTCTGCTGACCCAGACTCTCACCTGTTCATATCATCCACGCTATCGGCAGCAAAGTAGAAACTCTTGATCTTAGGATGGCAGGCCTTGAATGCACTGAAACACACAGAAAGAAGCTGTCATAATTATGTAATCATAGAAAAACACATGTATGCAGTGTGTGTGTGTGTTTATATTAATGTTTGACTGCGCCCACCCCACAAGATCCAGTGTATACATGCTGTAACAAGCAGTGTGCATTACAAATTGGGCTTTATAGCCAACAAAGCATTCACTGTTAATGCAGAAGATAGTAGACATCGAGCACGACAAGCTACTTTAACTCCTTCACGCAAGCCCCCTCAGCATACTGAGATTGGCCAACTCAGACATTCAGCGCTCCTACAACCCAACGATTAATGATATAAAGCATCACACACTGGACACTAGCATCTATCTGGGAATTCATAAAAATATTCTTTCACCACCAAAAATGTGTATTGCATCATAGCAACAAAATAAAGACAGCAATAGCCCGAAGGTATGTTAATACAGTGGTGAAAATGCTCACTGAATAACAAACAATAAACAGGAGCAATTCTTATGTAATTATACCACGTCATTCTATTATCAATATCTGTGATTAAATATGGAATAAACATACACTACATGGCCAAAAGTTTTCTATATGGACCTAGCTGTGTGCCTGGGGGCATCATTATGCTGAAACAGGAAAGGGCCTTCCCTAAACAGCTGCCACAAAATGGAAGCACAGAATCATCTGGAATGTCATTGCATTAACATTTGCCTTCACTGGAACTATGGGGCCTTGCCCAAACCATGAAAACCTGCCTCAGACCAAGGGGTGTCCAGATGTCATATAGTGTACATAAATGTTACTATTAGTTTTACAAGAAGATATGTCCCTTTCAAGATTCAGTGGTCATTTGTCTTATTTCTAAAACGTCTGTTTTAGAAATAAACACGCAAACAGAAAGTGGGGCATAAGAATTTACATTGGCCACATGCGAAACCCCACAGGACATAGTAACTCTTTTCAGTTCATTCTTGTTTTACTGATAACATTCTGTAACATTCTGCAGTAATATACAGGCATTCGTTAAGGTGTAATTGCTTTTTTCCTTTGGTTTTTGTAAGATTTTAATAATTAATTTGCCAACTCATCAGCATGGCTAAAGCAAATTCTCTGGGGAGTCAGAAGAGGAGGAGAAAGCATGAAGTCTAGCAAGAAAACATACAAACATGGTGAAGTTGTACGTATTACTGCTTACAACATTTAAATTATTTACTTTTTGTTATATTTTCATATTATACTCACATTGGTTGTCGAAGGCAACTGTTAGACTTTGTTAATAATGCTCAGCGTATATGTTAACTAATAGGCCTTGCTGTTATTATAGGGGCATTGTTAGTGTATCCTGGGCAGTGTGAGTATAGTGGCTCTTAGTGGCCTGCTTAATTAGAATTCATACCACTCACAATGAAACTAAGTGTCTTTCAACAGGTTTTCACTATTCTCTAATGCAAGCATTTCATGTACTGTAGTGTAAGCGCTCATAGATGGCATAGTCATGAGTCATGTCTGATGCACCAGTTTACTGTGCAAGCTAGATGTCAGACATGTAATTCAACATTTGGCCGTTCTCAGCCATAGGAAGCTTCAAAGTGCACAGCCAGCATTACCTGAAGATAAGACAAAGCAGGAACTGGGGAGTTACATCTGAGGTGTGAATGCGTGTGTCTGCGTGTGTGTGTGTGTGTGTGTGTGTGTGTGTGTGTGTCAGAGAGGGTGTCCATGCCCCTGCCACTTCCTCTTTTTCACCAGTTAAAATATGCAGCTTTCTTTCAGTTTTTAGTTAAGTTTTTTGGCAACTTGGAAGGAAAAAGTTTGGAACCGTTGGAAGTGGGAATCTGAGTCCTTCATCTGGGTCTGGCGTTTTATATTTCAGGGTTTCACCCAGAAAAGTTGTTAGGCCCGGTGGCAAGTATCTTTTGACAGGGGCCGGCGACCCGGCAGCCAAGTGTCTTTTTTGATGGGGGACCGGCACGGGCCAGCGACAGACTGATGGCAGCATTAAGGTAGGGCCCTATAGTTTCTGCGATCATTTCTCTGCCTATCAACTAGTTTGGCAATTTAATTGATAATTCATATCTTTGATAATAATTACCAAATGAAATCAAATAAATATATTTTACATGTTGGGTAAGTGAGGTGTTTTAACGGTTGATGCACTTGTGTTTGGTATTCACAATGCCGGAGGTCAAACAAGGGTGTTAAAGGTTAAAACTGCTGGGTTCGGAAAATTTAAAATATTTTATTTAATCCTCATCTTGCTGACAAGACTCAATTTGGGCTCTCTGGTATTCCCAAATGATGATGGAACTGAGCGTTTGCTGATAGAAAGGATAAAATTGTGCCTTGCAAAAAGACAATATTTCCTTTATTTTAGTCGCTCAAAACAAGCATGGTTTGAGGTAAACCAGATGTGGAGACTGGCTTGGGAAAAACACAACTGCAAATCACAAGCTACTGCTGAAGGATTCAGCTCAGTGGCAGCACAGCCAAAGTAGGAAAGCACAGTGGTCATACTTTCATCTCCTCACAACCAAGGAACCACCCCCCAACAGGCACAGCTCTGTAGACTCCATCATGCCACCCCACAATGTGGAACATCTCGCAGCTACGCAAAGAGAAGTGGTGTGCTCTGTGGACTTTTCACATCAGTCCACACAGAGAACACTGCAACACCCACTGTGGACTCCCCTACTCCCGTTTTGGAATATGGAGAAATTCTCGCAGCTGCGCAGACAGACATGGAATGCTCTGTGGACCTGTCTGCATCACCACCCACAGAGAATGCCGGACCACCCCCATAGACACTACCTCTAACAACACCAGTCCTCCCACCACATCTGGAGAGGTTGGGCTCAGCCAGAGGACAGGCTCCAAAGAAAGCCGTGGTCATCTGTCAGGGTTTCAAAGGGACCCCGCAGGAAACGGACCAGGAAGCCAACCCCCCACCATTTTATGACCCCCCCTCCAGGCCATCTCCGCCATCTCCGAGTTTTGTTTTGCTGTACCAAGCAAGACAAATGGAGCATAGTTGGAAAACCAGCTTCCCACACCCTGGACTCCCCACCCCCAGGTCATCATCCGTCCAAGCTTCACACACAGTCTTTCCCTGACGTCTGAAGAGGTGGGAGTAGTCGACTGGGTGCATACCAGGGACCTTCAGCTCATCTGCACAGAGAGGGTGCACATCCAGTTTACAAACTGCTGTTCTTGGAGGTAAAACTAGCAGCCATCCGATATCCTGACCACAACTTTTAAAGACAGAACCTTCTCTAGCAAAGTCCCTTTCCCATAGCGTAGATGCCCTCATGCACTGTTAGTGCATAGCTATGGACATGTCTGCCCCATGCCTGGGTTTACTTGGATTGACAATCCTATGGACTGTAAAAAAAGTCAAGAATGTTCCCTTAAATGGACTAATTGCACTTTGCACATGCAGTGCTGTCATTAATTATTCCCTCTTCATATGTTGTGGTGAGTGAAAAGTCTAAACCTATAAGTACCACCATCCTCTCCTGCCATCCCCCGAATGACACCCATGAACATAAGTCCAATCAGATCCACGCCCTGCGAACGGGAGCTTGCCTGAATGACTGCTGTCTGCAGTCCCACCTGACTGGACCCCGGTACAGGAGCCAAAGAGGAATCCGTTAGGGAATATGACACTTCCCCACTTGGCAGCTAAGCCGAGCTGCACTTTGTCAGCTCTGGGTTGTTCGGCTTCCTGTCACAGGAGACAGAGCCCCTGCACACTGTGCATACCATGGTAGGAACACTGTGGTTAATGGATTGCCTTTCATTTCACAATTACAACAATAATGGGGAAAAGCACTGTATGCTATTTAGTTTTTGTTAACTGCATCTCAGGAATGTAAATGAGTAGTTTTTTTATAACTATGCCCTAATGGTAATACACTATTTTTATGTGGTGATTGGAGAATAGGCTTCTAGCAGATGCATTCACCTATTTTTCCAAAAGAGGGAATGTCAGATATCTAGTCTTTAGATTATGGCCTTAGAGAGGGAAACAGTGAATTGTATACAATATTATATTGCTTCTAAGAATGTGGTAGGCCCTCCCCACCACAAGCATCAAAGCAAATTTTTTGGGGGAAATTTAAAATCCACCGATACCCTAATCTAGGCAGTCAATCAATGGGTCTCTCCTCTTGCAGAGTTTGTCTCAGAAGAAACAAACCAGAAGACACAGGACACCATATTGATGGTGAGAGACCCTGCATGGCTACATACCTAATATTTTCCTTAGGTTTGAATGCAATCTGTCATAAATGAGTCTGACCCCACCTCCCTTCCCACCTACATCTTAACTCGGCATCACCCAATGAGGGCAAACATCCCTAAGTCATGCTGGGTAAGGTATTTAGCCACAAGAAAAAGGAACAAGTTGACTTGTGTTGCGGTCGGTATCAATGTCTTGGAGAAGAAGAGTTTTTCTCTTTTTATTTTTGTGGTGGTTTCTTGGTTGTGTGATTTTAGCCAGTTTTTTAAAAATCCTGTGGCACTTAAACTGGAAGTGGGTAACACTTTGGCAAGGTCTGGCTTATCCGTTTATCTCTCTCTCTCTTTTCTAGTATTTCAAAATTAATTTTCCTCTGTTTTGTAATTTAGAAGCAATGAGCCTGCATTCAATAAAGAATGTATGATTTCAATTCATTAATCTAATTGATTGCTTCATACTGAATTAAATTATTTTATATTAAAACCTGATATAGAGCTTATTTTGACTTGTTGGTTGATTCCACCAGTTCACTGTAGACTGACCTATCAATGAATTTGGCAATTTAATTGATAATTCTCATTAAATTCTTATTAAATTAAATAACACAAAATATATTTTACACATAAGCTAAGTGAGAGGTTCTAGCACTCAATATCACTTGTGTTCAGTATTCAGAGTGCTGAAAATTTTAACAAGGTCATTGACTGTTGGAACCGCAGGATTCAGAAAATAAACATATTTTTAATTAATCCTTGTTTGTCCCACACATTATAGACATATTGTAAATAATGTGGGGTATTAATATCTCCATACTTGGCATTGAAAATACTCATTTAAATTTGCTGTGTGCTAATATGTGCTAGATGAACATAAAATTTTGCTTTTTCTTTATCAAAGCAGTTGATTTGTAGTTAAATATATCATTATATTACGATTTACAGCAATGCACAATTTAGATATTTTGTATAGATTTGGAGACTAAGGGACACTCCAACCTGTTAAATGGTTCTTGAAGGAGCTAGGTACAGTATGAGAGGCTAGGAGGCTCCCAGAAGATGCTTGAGGCAAGTGTATTTTTTCAGAATGTGCAATTTATAAATGATCCACTGGCGGATCCACCTCTCCACATCTGCCACGTCTTTAATTGATGTGATCTGAAACTGACAATTAAAAGAGTAAGGATGCCTAATACACGTTTACTCCATTCCTCCATCTGTCTGGAGTTATAAAGCTTTAAACAGTATACCCCCTAAATTGGCATCTGTGCAAAGGGGTTAAACAAATAAGCATAAGTGTGTATATTGGAGTACTGGGGCATTATGCTGGGTGTGTGTCTAGCAGAGAGGGCCTATGGCTCTGACTCCCAGGGTACACTGGAGTACTGGGGCACAACGGATTTCTGTGGACACTCACTACTTCTTCCGGCACTCGCTGGCCCGGTCGATTTTGAACTCTGGAAGGCTAACAAAGCCCTCCGCCTTCTCATCCTGTAGGCCAAAGACACAGAAAGTCACCACAAAGCTCACTACACCCCAAAACGATCAGTACTTCAGTACAGCACACTCACGGATGGCCCTCCCTCATTTCAGTAACAGAGTAACATCCAATATTCCAGTAACTCTCTATTTCCTCAATGAAAAGATATATCCAGTGCAGACCTGGGTCAAATACATATTTGTTTTGGATGCAAATACTTTTCTGTGCTCTATTGATCTTGCCTGGTGTAATTGAGCCTGCCAATATGACCGGAAGGCGGGGTTTGCACTTTTTGAGAGTATGTCATTGGTTCCAATACACCAGACAAGATCAGTAAAGTGTAGAAAAGTACTTGAATCCAAAACAAATACGTATTTGACCCAGGTCTGATCCAGAGCACCCCCAAATACAATCCCACGACGGACATACAGTCAAATTTTGCTCCTCAGCATGGAGCCTGAATGTGGGTACAACTATTATTCAACCTACAATCCTAGGTAGTGAAGCTTACTCTTCAGGGTAAGCAAACCAGATCCATCTAGCAATTCTATATGCAGGGGAACATGGATCATAGGTAGACTGTAGGTCACAGACAGTGACTTAAAGACTTCACCCTCACCTCTTCGTTCATGTACCAGTACATGGAGGCATCCTTCAGCACAAACCAGTACTTTTTCCATTTCTGAGAGAAGTAACTCCTGGCATCCTTCTTCTTCCATAGCCAGCCCTCACAGTCACCTCGTCCCAGGTCTTTACAAGAGATTCTGCGTTTGCTAATGGAGGCCAGGTGCCCTGTTGTGGGGATCACAAGGAGATCAGACAAGGCTGAGAAAAGCGCAAGGAAAGGCCATTGTTTGCATTTATTGACAGTGAAATCACAAAAAACTATGCTATGACAGTGCTAGGACAGGGTTTAGGTGACAATGTTTGTGACAGGGTTAATGCCATGACTACAACAGGATTTCTGTAACAGAGTCACTGTAACAGGGTTAAACTGAAGGGGTATCTGTGCCAGCATGCATGCAAATACGTCTGTAACAGGAAGTTAGCACACACTCACCTTTGTTTTTCTTCTTGGACTTTGAAAGCAGAGAGGAGGAGGACCGCTGGAATGTCTGCAAAAGATTCAATGATCAGTCACCAAACAAACTGTCACCATTAAATCAGTCACTAGTGTTTTTGTGCAAATGAGTATTAGAGCCTTTTTTGACGACATCGGGATCGGCAGTTATGCAGCCGATGTGTCCCGATTTTTAAATAAGTATAATAAACAAAAAAACATTGATTATTTATCCTGTACTTGTCTGTTTGAACGTTGTAATTGCTATTTACTAGAATTATCCAGCAGAGGGAGCTCTCATACAAGTGTGAACTGCAGCAGCTGACGCGCTATTTTTGTAATAAGACGTTTGTCACTCATGCCTCATCCAATATTCTCCACAGACCTGTCTGCACATATTCGATTGCTACGGTATGTATATTTATTTATTTATGTGCACTTTCACACAGATTGCACGCTTTTCTCGACAATACTCAACAATGAACATGTGAAAGTTTTTAATTAAATGTGTTTACACGACCACTATGCACTATGTCCATCAATCCTCATTATCAAGCGAGCTAACATATTTGGTTAACTTTAGCAAGCTAGTTGGCTAGCAAGCCTTTATGAAGTGGCAGTGAGCACATAAGCAGCGTAGAATGTACATTTCCAGAGGACATCGCTGTATTCTCAAATGAATAACCAGGTGAAATAAAATGGTGATTGAATGCATCACACATTTGTTTTTATCTAACGTTACACTTGATTCACTCATTAGCTCCGCTAGATAAAGTCTTACTCTTTGAGATCATGTAGTAGGAATAAAATAAGAAAATATAATTCGTTTAACTTACTGAGAATAGATAATAAGAAATAATGAGGCTGTGTCAATAGCTAATGCGTTATTGCGAGCGAGCGTGTATCATCTAGTCACGCGTCAGAGCGTCATTTCACCACCGAATTCTTATGGACAAGGAAGCTCGCTAGATAAAGTCTTACTCTTTGAGATCATGTGGTAGGAATAAAATAAGAAAATATAATTAATTTACTAAGAATAGATCATTAGCGGTTCAAACAAAGTTAAGTTCATGTGTGTATTTTATATTTACTTGTTTGCTTGTTCATTGTATAATTAAGGTTAAATGTTCTTTTCATATATTGAAGTTTAATATATATATATAATTTAATATCATCTTTTACATTTTTTTAATCTAACAAAAAGTTCTTTGTGTGTTTATTTCTATTTATTTGTTTGCTTATAAGTTAAATGTTCTCAAATATAGAAACTTTAATAAAATATACCTTTTTCAAATTGATTTGACAATTTTGCACTTTTTAACAAAATATCGGTCAAAACATTGGTGGGTTAGGACTCTCCAAAATCGGGATCGGCATCAGACCCAAAAATCTGGCATTGGTCAGGCTCTAATGAGTATCCCCTCCAACATCCATTAAAGATAAAACTATTGTATTAGTTACATATATTGAGGGCACCTGTTTGCAAATAGTGAGCTCTATCCACGATATTTCAAGCCCTCATGATTCCTTGCAATATGCGTGAAACTTCCGGTATAACATTACCATAGACCAGATCTTGTAGCCTATAGGGAATGGGAATGTGACGTCATCAACAGCAAGTCCGCCATCTTTGGAGAACACGGTGTGTAGCTAGCTATCTAACGTTGACAAAAAAAACCTGTTATTCAACTTCTCACCATGGTCTGCAAAACTTGCTGTGTAATTGACTGCAACAGTCATTCACATGACCAACGAACCAAACTTAAACTGGACAGCGGAATAACATTTCACGCATTTCCAACATGGAGGTTAAATGAGGGAGACAAGGTAGCGGACATAACAAAGAGACGTCGAATGGCTTGGGTGTCAGCTGTGAGACGAACAAATCTTACTTTCAACAACATTCCCTCATGGAGTTTGCTCCCTTCATTTTCATTCTGGTGAGTTGTTAATCATTTTGCTGAGTAACTTGATGCTGCATGATAATCTTGATTCGCCCCCTCCTCTGATGTTAGCCACCCAGCTAACGTCAACATTAACCACCCAACTAACGTCAACAAACTTTCATTACTCACCAAAGTAAAGATGGTTTTCGAATGATGAAAGACTGTTAGATTTTGAAATTGGTGAGGGCAAATGTGCTAAAATGTGCTTTTTTAGACGAAAAGTTGGGGAAAGGAGACCAGAGCCACCGTGGAGAACAGTCTTTCATCATTCTAAAACCGTCTTCGGTGAGAAACGAAAGTTTGTTGACGTCCTGGACCAGAGCTACCTGTATCCCTGACTTAAGGGATAATGTTTGCATTTGTAGGTAATGTAATCATTGTTATACAGATTGTATGACTTCCTAATGGGGCACATGGAAATCAAGCCATCAACAACTGGACGTTTTGACAGAATGGCAGTCAGAGAAAGCTAAAAGCAACCGACTGCAGACATGATCCTGCCGTTTGAGCATTTCACAGAGCACACAGAGACACAAGATGGACAGCAGGTTGAATGTGACTTTTGCAAACATAGGCAAGCAGAAATCAACCGCCTGTTGAATGACAACTTGAAACTGAGGTCTGAGCTTGGAAGAAGGGAGCTGGATGAACAGTTCTTGCAAGATGACAATGCAAAAGTTAAATACTACACAGGACTTCCATGTTTTGCAATCCTAATAAGTGTGTTGTTGACCCATATCCTGCTATTTCTTCCTCAGACAAAAATAATATTGTCACCTTTTCAAATGCTGTTCCTAATCATCATGTGTCTGAGGCTGAATCTCCCTGTCCAACACTTGGCTCACCTCTTCCGTGTTGACAGGAAAATTGTCTCCACCACATTCACAGAAACCATAAATGTTTTGTATTCCTGTCTTAGCCCTTTAGTGTACTGGCCAGAAAGAGAGTACTTGCAGAGTACTATGCCCTATCAGTTTGTGTAGGCCTGGCCTCAGTTTGTGTGGCTGTAATTTTAGATTGCTTTGAAATATTCATCGATTAATTTAATCTAAAAGCAAGAGCCCAGACATTTTCACAATACAAACACCATCACATAAAAAAGTGTCTCATTGGCATTAGACCACAGGGCGCAATATCTTTCACTTCAAAGGGTTGGGGAGGGCGTAATAGTGACAGACATATTACAGAAAATAGTGGGCTTCTTAACAAATTGCTTCCTGGTGACTTAATTTTGGCTGACCGTGGGTTTGACATTGGGGACAGTGTTGGGCTTATGTATGCAAAAGTGCATATCCCTGCCTTCACCAAAGGACGTTCTCAATTAGATGCACGGGATGTTGAACTAACACGCGAGATAGCACACTTGAGAATTCATGTGGAGAGGGTTGTTGGCACTATAAGAAATAAATACACAATACTCAGTGACACTGTTTCAATTAGTATGGTACTCCCATGTGAGGGCGAGGATGTGACATTACTCGACAAGATTGTAACAGTGTGCTGTGCTTTCACAAACATGTGCCCCAGTGTGGTTATGCCACCACCATGTAGTTCTGACTGAGATAGTAGTAACTGACAACAGCTTACGGTTTATGTTGTTACAATAAAGTTAATGTCTAACTTTTAAACAGTTTCCTTTTTTCTGTCTGTTTCTTCTCTAAGTCATGTTGCAGTCAAGAGAGATTAAGTGAGAACAAGTAAAGAAGTGATAGTCCCAATCTCTCCAGGCAGGCAGTATATCAATTAAATGAGTATTTTATGTAATGCATTACACAAGACATACGTTGTTTCACAACCGTTTAATTAGTATTGTCCACAGAAGTGAGTTTGTAAATGCAATAAATAACAGAACTGTCAACAATAACAGGCAATGTGATTATCAGTAAATGCAATAAATAACAGAATTATCAATAATAACAGGTATGCTGTGGCGAACTCACAGTATGAGGGGGGTAACTGAACAAGAATAGGGCACGATTGGCCACAAAATTGGGAGAAAAGGGGAAAAATCAGTTAAAACAAAAAAAAGAAAGTCTATTGGAGGCAAGATGGACAAATCCATTGCTCATCTTCAGCAGCGGGATGACTAAGTCCTACACACCCTAGGTGGAACCACTGGATTTCACAGTTCTGCTTATCACACGCCACCATGTCGTCCAGCTCCTCAAGCCTATTACACCTATTACACCTATTAGAGGCACCACAATGCCTCTTCTTCCTTTCCCTTCTTTTGTTCCCTGGCCTTTCTCTTGCCTTTGCCTGTCTCTTCCTTGTTCTGCCTTTCACTTAGGACTTTTCTTGTGTAAGCTGGTTGGCCTTTAGGTTGCTGTGACACAGCCTGTGCCATGGACACGGGCTCTGGTGAGGTTGATGAGGCGGAGGTTGCTTTGGTGAAGTGATGTGCCACAAGCTCAGGGAAGAAAACCTTCCGGAAAAACTCCTGAACCTTCTCCAAACAAGGTGTCCAGAACTCCAGATCTGGCAAAACACGTACATCAACACAGTCCCTCTTTGTCCACACAACAAAGTCACGGAATTGTGTGCCGGTCACAAAAATCTGTGTTGGACCTGACTGTAGTACCTGTGCTGTTTTCTGAGTTTAGGTTGCCGTCAACAGTGTGGAGACAAAAGTCTCTGTCAAATGTGTGACTGGATTGATGGATCTGACTGTCTTTATATTTACTCGGACATTTCCAAACAGCCACTGCCACAGCATTCACATGAGACAAGGCCATCAGGTGAAGCCCCAACCTGTGGAAATCTTGGGTTGATGACAAAACCACACTGTTCCACGGTCAGGTTGATATGTTCCGCTTGTCTGGCAATGTACACTCTCCTGGCCTCCTCCTCGTGTGTGAGTCCCCATCTGATATCTGGAGTCACCAGCAGTTTGTTTGTGTAGCACACCCTATTGACTGTGGACAGGCTGGTGTGGCGATATTGGTTGCACATACAGCATGGATGTTGGAGGCTGTTACTCTGCCTGCCCGTGATGCGAACCAGGCAGGGGACTTATGTTGTTGCTTTGTGTGTGCTGCTATTGTGATTGCCTGTTCCTCTGTAACCTCAGCAATGTGTTCCAAACCCAAACAGTGTTGCTGGAGCACAGACAGGTCAGAGCTATCCAGCTTGGGGTCACGAAGGCGCAGGTGGAGGGACTTCGGAATTACACAGGGCTTCACAGGGTCTGCGTAAAGCCTCCAGTAGTCCTTCATCCCTGTCAAACAAACACCCTTTGTGTGCTGATGGATGTCCTCGAGCAGCTGTGCCATGTCCCCCATGGAGGCCAGTGGAGTATGGTTGGTGGTAGCCCGCACTCTTTTCTGAAGTGGGGTTGTATCACCACTACTGATCTAGCTCCATCTAGTGTCTTCTGTTTAGCTGCAGCAGTGGTGTAGTCAATGTTGCACCCCACCTCTGCACCAACCTGTAGAGGAAAGGCGAAAAGGTGTTTATAGTTTTGTTGTTCGTTATATTTCAGTTGCAAAAAAGGAAAAACTGGACTTCTCCTGCTTCCTCTAATCTGTTTGTTTGGTTTTATATACATGATAGTTTGTTTTTATATAGGCTACATGATACATTGTTTATAAAATCATGATACATTGTTGCCATGAGATATACTATGTCATTACCTCTGTAAGCCTACCTTTTCTCACTGCGTGCACATAATTATATTTATGTGTATGTGTGTATATATGTATACATTTTTGTATAGTATATGTGTGATCTTGTATATTCTGTGATTATGTCTTGTATGGGTTGTCTAAGTCACCTGATCCTCTTTCTCTTTATAGTCAGGCGTTCACCCATACTCCCTTGCACTGCCTGAAGAAGACACTCCTATTGAAACGCGTTGCGTGCAATTAGCAGCATTTCTAGCTCGTCATCCTAGAGTGGCATTTAAACTTTTTGTTTGCACACTCAATAGATGTTTGTTTGTTATCATATTGGTTGCTCCCTTTTCCTTTTTTGTGATTTTGGAGCCTTGTTGAGCACCAATTTAGTATCCCACTTTATACTCCTTATGTTATACACTACCGGTCAAAAGTTTTAAAACACCTCCATTTTTCTGCTTTTTCTGATTTAATATTTAATTTTCGCTGTTTGTAATCAAACAATTCACACGTGGCCAAAGCGCAGACTCAGAGCTTACCATCATGCTGCTGCCAGACATGCAGTAGATACTACAAGATTTTTTTCTCCTGATTAATTTCCCTGTTGAACTCAATGGAAAAAATATTCAGGAGAAACAATGCTTGTAGTATCTACTGCATACCTGGCAGCAGCACGGTGGTTTGAGGCTCATTTGATACCTTGGACCCTTGATGACTTAAAGCCATTTAGCCAACAAATGTGTTCCATACTGTATCAGCATAATTTACAGCTGAATTTAGCCCCACCCCCCAATTCCCATAGAGATCCATTCAAATGCAAAGAGTTTTTTTTATTGCTTGTAGGACAACCTGAAAATAAGATATCCAGACTCTGATGATGTTCATAGACGGTCACAGACATCAGGAAGTCATGGATGATATACAACCAAATACAAAACATGACTCTTTTATTTTACATTATGTTAATTTGTCAAAAACACTGAAATGGGGGACTACGTATAAAAAGTGCTGTAATTACTACATGGCGAAACCAAAATGTATAAGAATACCCTTTAATAAAAGCTCTGAGTCTGCGCTTTGACCACGTGTGAATTGTTTGATTACAAACAGAGAAAATTAAATATTAAATCAGAAAAAGCAGAAAAATGGAGGTGTTATAAAACTTTTGACCGGTAGTGTATTTCAGTTGCACATGTTTTAAGTTTGATAAAACTGTATTGGCGCTTTATGAAAACAGTAATAATGATATCTCATAAACCCAAAAGGCCTGGATGCACTTGCACAAAACACAATAATAAACTCACAACTAAAAACACAAACCTTACGTAGGTTACTGGGCATCATTCAGTATGATGGAGCATACGTGAAAGTTTTTGTCCCCCGTATCCGCACAGCTGCTTCTGCCATAAATAGCAGCACACCAACGTGAGTACAAGACTCAGCCAACCCTGCCATGCAGGTGCAGTGGGTGCTCTCAATGTGCCCATCTGTACCAGCAATGACCCATGGCTTCAGAGGGGTTTCACTGAGGCGTATTGAGTGCAGGACCTGAAGACACACAGAGAAATTGTGTAACTACAGCGTTGCCATTTTCTCACATTTAGATTAGATAGCAAAATAGATTAGGTAAATAATCAGGATCTTAGCATACAAGATGGTACAAATGTCTACAAGGATACAGTACCATCCACTGGTTGATTAAATTAGACATTTTACTCGCTATGTATAAGGTGCTACATTGCAGTATACACATATAAAAGACTGTGATTGTGATTCTGACATTTAGCTAGCATGATTTAGCTAGTTAACTAGCATAAGTAAACACGTAACGTTACCTTTGTCCGGATGATGACGTAGTCAGTATTTCGTTGGTGGATTTAAAGGTCTTGCACCCACCCGTTGGTGAATTGGACATGGGCCTATAAGGATCTAAAAAATTTTAATTGCTGACAAGTGTAGGCGCTAACACCAAACACTAGATAGACGCCGACATCGGTCACACTAATCGGCGACAAGCTGTCAAGGATTTGTAGACCACTCGGAACTTGGCAACTCGTACGGGTCGATGTTATTTACTAATAAAAGTTTTTGTTGATACCGCTCCCTTGCCTCTTTCGTGAGCTTTTCCCTGTATGGACATTTCAGTTTTTCACGTTCTTTATACATTTATTTAAAAAAGTTATTTATTTAATTATTTAAAATGACTGGTGACAGTGACAGATCACAGCTGACATACAGATACTCCTTTGGAGGATACGAGTTTAAATACAGATTTAAACTCGTATCCTCCAAAGATGGTGGAGCCGTCCCAGAATGCTCCGCAATTCCCATTCCAAATAGACATATGGCCAAATAGTAATTTTCCTAACTTTGCTGCATTTTCACAAATTTTTCAATGGTTTCATAACTTACTAAGTGGTTTGCCACGTCCACGTGTGGATGTTTATGATATAGGAGTGCATTTGTTGTGGTTTAATAATGAATAACAAGCTATACACTGGGGTTTTTTTTCCTAACATGATTATGTAACGTTAGCCAATTTATTGATATGGCTTATATTTTACTGACATTGATGTAGCTAACGTTAGCTAGCTAAGTTATTGCTATGACTGGCATATTTTACTGACATGATATCATGTTAGATATATATGTAACGTTGTCATAAAATTTTTCCCGACCTTGAAAAGTGCCAAACTTGTTTACATTTTGGGACAGATGTGGCTCTTGAGTAAATCTATCATTGTTTCCGTCGCAGCACTTTCGACAGAAGAAATATTGGAAGCACTATCCTAAAATTTCTTCTTACCGTGAAGAGTGCCTGACCCGCAAGTGCAGAAATGTGTTAACACCGCGGCAAAATTATATAGAGAAATACCATCTTTGGGGAAAAAACGTGATATTCTGTAAATGCATTTAGATGAAACCTACCATGCATAAAAACATAAAAACGCTCGTCAATCACCCATTTCATCTATTTATAATGCCATCATAGCGCTGAGTGTACATGGTCCCCCCATTTTCAGGTACTACAAGTATTTGTTGAATTGGCTTCACAGATTCGTTAGGCAGGTGTATTCATTTGTGTCGTTAGTGAATGCAGAAGAGAGCTGTTGATGTCTAGTCTTGATTCTAGACTTTGCACTTGCCTTTGGAGATTGTTGTTGGGGTGTGACAACATGAGGAAGACAGCAGTGTCGATGCAAATTAAGCTGGTCGTCATAAGGCTCAGAAATGAAAATCAATCAATCAGGAACATTGCAAAAACCCTGGGCATACCCAAGTCAACAGTTTGGTTTATCATTAACAAGAAAAAAACAACTGGTGAACTCAATTATGTCAAAAGACCCGGTAGATCGAGGAAGACCACTGTAGTGGATGACCGGAGAATACTCTCTATGGTGAAGAAAACCCCCCTGACAACAGCCCAACAGATCAAAAACACTCTCCTGGATGCAGGTGTAGATGTGTCAAAGTCTACCATACGTAGAAGACTACACCAGCAGGACTACAGAGGGTACACTACAAGATGCAAACCACCGATAAGCTTGAAGAACAGAAAGGCGAGAGCTAAAAAAGCACCTAAAAGAGCCCCAAGAATTCTGGAACAAAGTCTTGTGGACAGATGAGACAAAGATTAACATACCAGAGTGATGGAAAGAGGAAAGTGTGTAGAAAAAAGGAAATGCCCATGATCCAAAACATACCACCTCATCCGTGAAATGGTGGAAGGGGTGTTATGGCTTGGGCCTGTATGGCAGCCTGTGGAACGGGCTCACTTGTCTTCATCGATGGTGTGACTGCAGACAGAAGTAGAACAATGAATTCTGAAGTCTACAGAAATATTTTACCTGCTCAGATAAAACCAAATGCCTCCAAACTCATTGGACGGCACTTCATCATGCAACAAGACAATGACCCGAAACATACTGCTAGAGCAAGGGGTTTTTGACAGCCAAAAAGTGGAAAATCCTTGACTGGCCGAGTCAATCACTGGATCTGAATCCAATTGAACATGCATTTTACATGTTGAAGAGAAGACTGAAGGCAAAAAGTCCCCGAAACAAGCAGGAACTGAAGACAGCTGCTGTAAAGGCCTGGCAGAGCATCACCAGGAAAGATACCCAGCATCTGGTGATGTCTATGCGTTGCAGACTTCAAGCAGTCTTTGCATGCAAAGGATATGCAACCAAATATTTAAAATGATTACTTTATTCTACATTATGTTAAACTGTCCAATATTTCTTGATGCCCGAAAATGGGGGGGGGACTATGTACAAAAGGTGCTATAATTTCGAAACGGTTCATCCGATACGTATGAAAATACCCTCAAATTAAAGCTGTCTGTCATTGTGTCCTTTCAAACTCAAAGTGCTAGAGTACAGAACCAAAATAACAAAAAAATGTGTCACTGTCCAATGAATTATGGTGCTCACTGTAATTTCTGTAGCCTATTTGAGTTGCAAAGAAATTCCAGTGTAAGCTTAAGTATATTTTCCTGGTGCATATTATACATGTCCAAAAGTGAACCAAGTGACTTTCTTATTTTAAGAAAGCATGCTATATTAGTGTTCTTATAAAAAAATTTTAGGGTCCATATTGTCAAAGTTCCCTTCAGTCTAAAACTTGCTGTATAAGTAGTAGGATAATAGGAAAGCGCCTTATTCCCAAATTCCCCTCCTCAGACAGTGAGAATTCTTTTAAGAGCCCCAAAAAATTCCACAATACATTATGCCTCATCCCCCGCTTGCTTAGACTTTAGTGGATATGCCTAGGCCCATTTTGTATTTTCAGTCAATCGTTGTACATATTGCCTCTTGGAGTTCCCATCAGTTTCCCCGCAAGATCCATCCTGACCAGTACAAATGGTTCAGACACCTGAGCAGTTCCAAAAGATTTAGGAGTGGACAATGGCATATTGTTAACTTTATGTACAAAGAGGCGTGAATACATACTTAAACTGGGATGTATTTTTGGGTTATCTGATGTTCTTCTGGCACTGAGGGGAGTTCAGGAATAAGGTGCTGTCCTATTTCCATGCATTTTCAATGATTTCTCAATAATAACATGTTCGCCTGTGCAGACAGTTTCATTAACCCAAGAACATGGCTTGTGCTCACTTAACTTTTCTTATGTACTCACTATGGATGAATTATGCTTGAAGTTCTTTACAACTTTTAGTACATCCAGTATAGCTACTCATGTAGGATCCAACAAATTATACTAAATTACTGAACTATTAGGCTATTAAGCCACTAGTTCTGACTGGATGTTTAAGTTGCTTATGAATTTTAACTAAAACATGAGCCAGTTTAGGCCCAAAGTTGTCAAAGTCAGACTAGTGTGTCTATATTTTTAATTCACATGTAGCCAGTTTATAGGTTTTCTTTTCTCTTCCTTTCATTTTTAAGGGGGTGCAGCGCAATATTGCTTAAAACACTCCACGCTATGATGGTACTATAAACAAATTGAGCGAGATTGATGAAAGTTCTATTATTTATTTATTTATTTATTTATTTATTTATTTTGACGCATAGTAGGTTTGATCTAAATGCAGTTATAGCATATAGCCTTTTTTCCAATGGTGGTAGCCTATTTCTTGATATAATTGTTCCGCCCTGTTAACACATTTCTATGGTTGCGGGTCAGGCACTCTTCACGGTAAGAAGAAATTTTAGGATTTTTCCTGAGTAAATCTATCAACGATAGATTTACTCAGGAGCCACATCTGTCCAAAATGTAAACTGTAAAATGTAAAGTCAGGCAGTTTTAAGGGTCGGGAAAAATTTTATGACGTTATCAATCTAGTATTTACACAGTTGATTGTTAGGACTGGTAACTAGGTGATAACCAGAAGTTCCGCCCACATTTTGACTAATATGGCCATGCACACTGATTCATTAAGAAATATCGTGGATAATGTTTGCGACAAAAAAAAATTGATTTGGCTCTGTACGCCAAAATTTTAGATATGTATTCAAACAGTTGCAGTATAGTAAGGCTTAGTCAAGTTTATTCAACAACCAATCAGAATTCTATACGTCAGTAGAGCCCAACTTATTGAAATAACACAGACATGCCAATGGTTTGGAAATAAACAATTTGCATAATATGATGAATAATATTATATACTTCTAACCAGAGGAAATGATAATTCTGCGATGGCTGAACATAGAGGTTAGCAGTACTACCATTTAACGAAGGATAATTCGTGTTATGGGTTAGTGACAGGCTACTCTTATGTTACATGGTTAGTTTGTTAAATCAGTCTCATAAAATAAAGTTTTAATGACGTAAAACTATAAGGTCAGGGAATTTGCTGACCAACATACGCACAACAAACAAAACACAACAACACACAGCAGTAAAATAACCCAATCAGGTATTCAAATTTCATGCTGTTCTATAGTTTAATGTCAGGGTTAAGCAAAATGTGTTTCAATACTTAACGGTGATAATAAGGGAGACCAGTCCTTAATTCCGTTAGGTGATGCTCCTCCAGCTCTTTAGCTGGTCCCAGGGGTCCATGGCAGGTGCACAGAGACTTGGGAAACAACTTCTGTGAAGTCGGGGTTGCGATGGGTTCCAGTCAAGATGACAGATGTGCACAAATCTTCCACTTCGGCCCAGCCGCAAGGGAGATATGGAGGAAAAGTATGTAGATACGTGTTCCTCAAACAGCTGTTAATAGGACGGTGGCAGGCCAACTCAGGCAGGTCTCCAGCGAGGTGCGAGTTGGGAAGCGCAGCAATGTCCTTAAGGTGATGCATCTGGTCGGTTAGGCAATGCCTTACCTCAAAGTTGTTAGGTTTTTTGATGACTTTTATGCTGAAAAGTCACTGACGCGACGGAACCCCATGTGCGATCTCTTTAATGTGACTGGTGTATTATTTTGGCCACACAAACATTTAATTGGCTTGTGGTATTGAAGCAGTCAGTGAAACGTGGATAGATAGGCCATTGATTACTGTGTTAATGTTTAAACTGGTTCAATTTGGCTCCTCAGTCCTCAAAAAAGGGTGTGTTCTTTGCCCCAAGCTGATGCTTGATCACGCAGAGTTTGTTGTAGGGTCACAAGAAGAAGGGAACAGGCACGTCATACTGTGGTTGACCAAAAAAGTTAATGATGAACGTGAGAGGGAGCCAGAGGCTCCAAAGTTCCCCTGAATGATTATACATTGTTACAGCAGTTAAAGGGCAGTACAAGTGCACATGCTCAGCTTTTATTGAAGGGTATTTCTTTATATGCTTAGGTTTCACCATGTAGAAATTACAGCACTGCTTATACATAACCCCCCCCCAAGTCAGAGCACCACATTGTCAGGGTTTGGGGGGTGAGGACCCAGATGCAGAGTAAAAAAAAACAAAAAAAAAAAAAAACACTGGAGGCTCAAAAGGTAAGTTTTTAAACAAAGTCTTTACTTTCAAAAACACAAACAGAAAACAAACAAAAGGCCATGAGGGGCAATTCCCAAACACTCAAAAAATGTTTGTAACAATTAAACAGGCAAAGAAACTCAAAACATTCAAAAGACTCAAAACAAAAAGACATGCAGAGGACTCGAAATACCAAAACTCGAAAATACTCGAAACGCAGGGAACACAACAGTAGGAGCGCAACAGAGATGAGAAGCAGGGAAACAACTTAAATACAAGAAAGTTAAATGAGACAACAGGTGAGAACACTAATAGAATCAACACAGGAGGAGAGGGATAACAAGACCCAGGAGAACACAATGCACAATTAACCCAGAGAGGGGAGGGATAACGAGACACAGGCAAAAACAATGATTGAATAAATGAACGCAATAATAGAATCAAACACAGGAGAAAGCAATGATGCAAACAAACCAAAGTACAAAGCGGCAAAAAAAGGAATAACTGGAACAAAAAAGGGCAGAACCCCCCCCCAAGGGATGGCTCCTGATGTCCCAGAAGACCGACCTGGGGAGGGGGTGAAACAGAGGGTGGGAGCTCAAGACAGAACAGAACTCAGATGGGGTAGGACTTGGGAACAGGACTAGCGGGACTGGACTCGGGGGAAAGGGGACTCGAAAGGAGACTTGGGGCTGGACGGGACTCAAGAAGATGGGACTGGACTCAGGAAGACAGGGCTGGACTCAGGAAGACACGGAAAAGGACTCAGACATGGAACAGGACAGGGAGACATAACAAAAAGGCAGACTGACCGACAGGCAGGCAAGGAGACACACAGCAAGACAGACAGACACGCAAAGAGACAGACAGACATGCAGCAAGAGGGGCGAACCCAAAGACACAGAAGCTGACAGACAGGTAGACAGGACAACAAGCAGACCGACTGACATGCAGAGAGACAGGCAGACAAGCGAGTAGGCAGACCGGCCAACGGGCCGACGGTCTGGGGGGCAGACAAACAGGCAAACAAGCTAGTGGATAAACAGGCAGATAGACAGACAGACAATGGGGCAGGTGGACCAGCTGTCAAACAGTCCGGGGGATGGACCGGCCCCATTCCCAAGGGGGAATGTCCTCCAGGACTTGACCACCGAGATGCCCCAGGGTGCCGGAACACAGGAGGGCTGCCGTGCTGACTTGCCGAGGCCACAAACAGAACCGCTGAGGGAGGCCCACCCGGTGCTAGTGTGGCAGACTCCGAGTCTCTGGACGGCCGGGGTTTCTGGACCCTAGGCCAGGGAAGCTCCTGGACACTGGGCAGTGGAAGCTCCCGGGGCAGTGGAAGCTCCTGGACGCAGGGCAGTGGAAGCTCCCGGACACTGGAAGGCACAGGGACACTGGAAGGCTCGGGGACACTGGGCAGTGAGAGCTCAGGGACACGGGACAGGGCTAGCAGCTCCTGCAGGACACGGGGCAGGGTAGGCAACTCCTGCTGGACACGGGGCAGGGCAGGCAGCTCCTGCTGGACATGGGGCAAGGCAGGCAACTCCTGCTGGACACTGGGTAGTGCAATCTTCTGAACCCTGGGCAACAGGAACACAGACCCCAACCATACAGAAGGTTAGGGATCAACTGGCTGGAGGTCTGGCTGACCGGGAGGCTGCTCGACCACCACGCTTCCGGGACCGCCTGCCACAGGCTCTGGGAAGACCGAAGGAGAGTGTGGGCTTGGGCTCCGGATCGCTGGGTGGCGAGTCCTCCAGGTCGCTGAACCACACCAGTGGCATGCTGAACAAAAGCCCCAAAACACACACCCGAGGAAAAAAAAAAAAAAAAACTCTGCTGGGTCCAAAGTGACTAGGTCCTTCTGTCGTTTTCCCTCGCAGTTTGTTTCCCCATGTTTCGAGTTTTTCGAGTTCCCCTGCGTCTCTAGTATTTTCGAGTTTCTCTGCCTTTCAAGGATTTTCGAGTTCCCGTGCCTGTTTTTTGTGTTTTGAGGTTTTTGAGTGTTTTTTGAGTTTCTTTGCTTGTTTTTCGATTTCAAGTATTTGTTTTTTTTTTTTTTTTTTTGAGTTTTTGGAGTTGCCCCTCGTGGCCTTTTTGATTGTTTGCTGTTTGTTCTTGTAAGTAAATTCTTGTGTCATGCTTCTGTGTTTCTGTCTCTGTTTTTCCTTGTTGGGCCGCGGCACTTCTGTTTTGTGTCCTGCTCGTTCCCCTGTTAATTATATTATTGCTTTCAATTATTTTATTATTGTTTCTGATTGTGTCTCATTGTTCCCACCTGTGTCTTGTTAGCCCTGTCTATTTAAGTCCTTTGTCCCCTTGACTCAGGTGCTGGTTCCTTGTGTTTGTTTCTGACTTTATGTACCTGCCTGCTTTTTTCCTGCCTGCGTATCTTTTATGTGTATGCCTGTGTGTTTCTAATGCCTGTATTCTGCCTGCCTGTGTTCTGTTCTGTGTTTTTTTGTTCTTTTTTGAATTTTGTGAGTTTGTTGTTTTGCCCTTCGTGGCCTTATCTGTCCCGTTTGTGTTTGCCTTGTTTGTTGTAGTAAAGTCTGTCTTTCCATTTTCCTCTTGAGTTTTGTGTGTTTCACTCTGCGCCTGGGTCCAACTCCCCCGAAACCATGACGTCTTGTTTATAAATCTACCTTTTGAGCCTCCTGTGTTTTACTCTGCAATTGGGTCCTGCCTAACCTGCAAATTCCTGACACATATTGTTCGGAACAAATTAATGTTATGCTAATCAAAGTAGTCAGAGGCCAAAAGTTTCCATACATCAAGGCTAAAGACATTCAAACTCAATTTTTCACAACTCCACATATTTCATGTTACCATACATATCCTGTGTTTAGTTAATTATGGTATCTACTTTATTTTCATAAGAGGTCATTTCAAAACAATATCTAAAAGACAGATTTATTTCAGCTTTTAAATACTATGCCAGATTTTCAGTGGATCAAAAGTTTACATACACTTTGTTAGTATTTGGTGGCATTGCCTTGTAATTGCTTAACTTGAATCAAACGCTTGGGGTAGCCTTCCTCAAGTTTCTCACAATACTTTGCTGGAATTTTTGCCCATTCCTCCAGACAGAACTGGTGTAACTCAATCAGATTTTTGGGCCTCCTTGCTCGGACACACTTTTTCAGTTCAGTCCACAAATTTTCTATGGGATTCAGATCAGGGCTTTGTGATGGCCACTCCAATACTTTCACTTTGTCGTCTTTAAGCCATTTTGTTACAACTTTGGAGGTATGCTTAGGATCATCTAGCAGATGTCTTGAGGTGTTGCTTCAGTATTTCTAGATAACCCTCCTTCCTCATGGTTCCATCTGTTTTCTGAAGTGCACCAGTCTCTTTTCCAGCAAAACACCACCACAACATGATGCTGCCACCCCCATCCTTCACAGTTGGGATGGTGTTCTTCGGATTAAAAGCCTCACCTTTTTTTCCATACATAGCGCTGATCATTATGGCCAAACAGTTCCATTTTTGTTTCATCTGACCAGAAAATACTCCTCCAAATAGCTAGGTCTTTGTCCTGGTAATCATCTGCAAACTTCATTCTGGCTTTTTTATGCCGGTCTTGGAGTAGGGGCTTCTTCCTTGCAGAACAGCCTTTCAGGCCATGCCAATATAGGATTCTCTTAATGGTGGATGGAGATACTTTGGTACCTGATGCGTCCAACTCCTTCACCAGTCCCTTTGTTGTTGTCTTGGGGTTCAGTTGAACCAGTCGGATCAAAGTTCGTTCACCCCTGGGAGTTAATTTGTGTCTCCTTCCTGAACGATGTAGTGTCGTCATGAAATGCATATGGCTGCCCGTGCGTGACTTTTGGTAAACATATGCATTGAAGATTCTGACATTCTGATAAGTGCAAAAGCAATAGTTTAAAAGCAACTGACAATTATTAGTTAGCAAATGTAAGTGGAAGAAAATGTTAGTGTAAGAAATGAAAGATTCCCCTGCGGGCGAGGCGGGATTTGATTGTCCAACCTTGCAATTTCAGGCAACAACATTGCGCCACCAACCAAGCAGCTAAAACTATTTTGGCTTTGTTGGTAAACTGTTATTGACTTAAACTTTGGAACTACAAATTTAAATTTACAAAGGACCAAATTCCCACAAACCATTTCATGCACAGTAGCATAAAGTAACATCAACACTACGATAGTTGCCATCATATTACATACTGCCCCTGCACAATACTGTGAAATAATGAAAACTATAATAGGTGACAGATGTGTTTATATTAAATTTTTTGGCATATCAAAAGAAATGGTCCCATCTAGTGGCCTTAAAAAACATAGTTGACACAGTAACAGGTGATACAGATGATAATGACTGATCAGGTGCATAATAAATAAATAAATAAATAAATAAATAAATAAATAAATAAATAAATAAATAAATAAAAATAAGAATGTAGCTAGCTGTAGGCTATTTCTAAGATATTTTATTTTCTTACAGTGTGAGCTAGGTTATTTGATTAGCTATATATGAGAGAAAATGGCCAGAGTTCAATCCAGATAGCTAGCTTCAAAGGATCGTTCAGAGAAATTAAATGCATAGAAACTGCTAAATTAATAAACTCATATAAAACAAGCTATTTATAATGCCAGAGAAAATACACGTAAAACTTAGAAATATATTTACCTTGTTGTGACTGATGTAAATTAAGAACAGTTCCTCAGATTAGATTGTCTACCGTAATTTAAACCAGTGAACGTCAGTGTATGTCATAGTACAGTCTATACGTTTGGTGAAAGACAGGGTAGATTTGGGGCAAAAGCAAGAGTTGAAAAGTAATAACAGAATTATTAGTGAGCAAATAAGCTTTTCTAAGAAATGAGAAACTGAGTTTCAGGTGGGACTCAATCCTCTGATTCAGCAGTCCATAGACCACTGAGCCACAAACTTACTGGCTGTGTTGAATGGAAATTTTCTTGGCCAAAACGATGTAAGTGCATTTTGCATGTGTATGTGACATTTTGATTGGCTGGTGTAAGTAAATGATTAGCAGGTGTAGGTAAATGTCTAATGGGGAGACATATTGTTTGTGAACTTGCAGCATTAAGATGATGTAATCTGGCAGGAAGAAGAAGGAGAAAACGCGAAATCCTCTAAATTTGGGGCTTTATTGTGCAGAGGTGTGAAGTTGTTTGTGAATTCTGTATGTTGAAATGGGGTCAGAGGGTACAGAAATTAATGTTTTGTAAGGGCTGAGAGTCTGAGGTCAGTGTGGGTATTTCTGTAGGAAACCCTGAAAAGTGGAAAACTCTCGGTGCTGTATAGGTATGGGGCATGCCCCGCCAAGGCGTATCTTGGCTGGATGGCATACCTACCATCCCAATGTTTTATTTTTTATCACAAAAAGTGAGAGCTCTGCGTATCAGAATCAGAATTGGGTTTATTGGCCAAACATGCTTTTTTCACATGTAAGGAATTTGACTCCGGTTCACAATACCTCACACTGTGCTTACATTCAACAATGTCAACAACAAACAACGACAAACAACAACAAGAGTAGGTTTTACCTACAGTAAGCAGTAGAGAGAGAACTGTACCGAGACAGCCGATCCTGGCGGCATCTTGATATCTGTGTGAGTGTTTGTTCAGCACTGCATCATGTATTTGACCGTAACATTACACAGTAATATAAAAGCAGTCCTTGTGGCATAATTGTTTTTTCTGTTTTTGGAAGATTTTACTAATTTTCCATCTCATCACCATGGCTAATGCAAATTCTTAAGATACTGGGACAGAAAAACAGGAATCATGAAGTCTAGCTCAGATATATATGAACATGTAATTATTACTGTTTGTAACATTTCAATTATGAACTAATAGTTATTGGGGGCTAACTAACAGCCCTAGCTCTTAGTATGGAATGGAAATGCCATGGTATTGCCACTCTGCAGATCATTTTTATGACTTAAATTCCCCTCTTTCATGCTACACATGTACCTCCTGTGCCACTCATGTTACATGCACCTCCACCCAGTACTTATTGTGCCTTGTATCATTGTCTTGATGTTGTAGCTTGTAATGCCTCCTAGTTTTACTAAGAATAGGTTAGGTCAGAGTAATGTTTACTGTGTGAACTGGACTTAATGTGGTCATGGCTATGAATAACTTTACAAAATGAGTATTGTACCTTATCGGACCTGTGTTTTGTAGTTGTTCCAATGACCTTATATGCACTTATTATATGTCGCTTTGGATAAAAGCGCCTGCCAAATAAATATAATGTAATGGTACTCATTCAAATTTATAGTGTGCTGGTATCTGCAAGATTATGGTAATATTTCCATTGATCATAATAGCGATCGTAATAGTAATATGTCGTCCCATTCCCATGTGACAAAAGATTACATACTGCAGAGTACTGGAAAACAGACACGTGAATTATTACATATTTAGGTATGTTTATTAGTGTCACAATGCTGCATTATTTCCCAACGTGATATCAATGTTTAATCTTAAACCATCATAAAGGGGGAAATGTATATGCTTTATAATGGTCAAAATAATTTTATTCATTTTTGGAGAAGTTTAGGATAGGTTTTTGGACTCTTAGAAATCTTACATCCCTATACTGATGAAAAGATAGAAATTCTCAAAGTGAGTTTCATGAGTCAAAACATTTGATTTGTAGAAAAATATATGATTATGCTATGATTTACAGGGACACCATGGTACACTGCTTACATTTAGCTTCATAGATCTTAGTATATATTATATATTAGTAGTCCCAATATTTTGTTTTATAAATGTGCCCTCTCAGTATTTCATTTCAAACTAAAGGAGAATGTTTTTAATCATTTCTACCTAAATTATGAATATAATCTAATCTAAATTAGTATTGTAAATGGTATAAGTGCCTTGCTACATTTAAGGCATTTTTCAGGTCTCAGTGATGCTCAAATTTGGAGTTATAAAACCTTAAATAGGGCACTCCCTAAATGGGCAAGGATCGGCCAGATTTGACATAGCTAGCTACTACGCTAGCCACCACTACAATATTAATCTTTCAAGGAAGAGCCGACCCCAAAAGAAAAATTAAGAAAAAAATTAAGGAGTTTCTCCAAAGCACCAAAGGGCTTCTCATTAGCTGAGATTTCTGAAATTCTGCTCTGACTAGTGGCTGTCATAGGCATCAATAATGGGACAGCATGGCCGCCAACCGTGTTGAACAAGAGACCTTGAAGCAAAGGTAGTACATAAGTTTTTTGAATGTAACTTCAACAGTGGTTTACTAGCAACACTAATTAATTCTGGTTAGATCTTATTAACATTTTGCTAGATAATCTGAGGAAAAATGTGTGTGGCAGTGCCATGCATGCACACAATATTCTTGCGCATTGGACACAGTCAATCATGCAAGCGCATGCTTGTCCTCAGTATTTTAAAAACTAAATTCATTAAAGCTGCTGCAATCACAAAGAACTAATTGTGTTCTACTTTAAATGTGCAAAAACCAGCTCCCTTTTCAGCAACACAAGCCCATCTGTATTTTGTTACCGCTTTATCGATTAGGGTTGTCCCCAGTTGAAATATTGAGGCCTCCATTCTCTCTCATCGACTAATATCAGTTTAAATGCTATTTATATTTATTATCAGGAGCTTGCTAAACGTCAACATGTATCAGAGTTGTTTGAAACGTATGACCTAATGTACAACTGTCAGTAGGCTACTGCAGAATGCTGGGACATACCTGGCCAATTAGCCAGAAAAATAACGACAAACTTGTCAATGTCTAAATGACGGGTCCTATTCTGCTCTCTTCACACGTTCATTTGTATGGGTAGTCAGCAAATAGCGAACAGCTCCAATGAAGTTCAAGATTCATAAAATTAGGTTTTAATTAGTTTACCGGCACAATAATTTCTTGTAAAACTGCATAAACATAACAGAAATAAAGTTTGTTACAAACACACAATGTCCACTCAGCAAACAAGGTCAAACAGACAAAGTCCACTCGGCTAAGCAAGAATCATTGTTGAACTGAAATAAGATCAAACAGGCAAAATCCATGAAGTGATCACAATCCACAATCAGCATGTGGGGCTCAGGCTGGATGAAAGCTGAGGTGAGGACACGTGTGTTAAATGTTACACTCCCTAATGTCACCACCTGTTGCAGCATAATGCCACTCAGCTTCCACCTCCACTATATCTCACTCCCACACCGAACACATCCGGTACTGTTTTTCACTTCTTTCAAACATACACATTCATACAAACACACATACCAAAGGGTATCTCTCTTTTACACAAATATTCATACATACCCACACCAGTGTGCTTCTCTCTCTCTCTCTCTCTCTCTCTCTCAAACATATACACACACAGAAAAATAAGGGTTGCAAGGTCAATATAAAAAATGAGAAAGAGAGAGAGAACTCACATGGTAGAGGGAGGTCGAGTCAGAGCTGGGAGAGGAGAGGGACTCCTGCCTCAGCACCTCCATCTGCAGAGATGGCAGCAGAGCATAGTGACTGGGGCTGCCTCCCTTCTCACTCTTCTTTTTGCTCCTTTTGCCTGTGTCTTGCTTGCTGCTGCGCCCAGTTAGATACTCTTCAGGGAGGGCCTTGTCCTTGCTCACATAGCACATCATGGAGTTCTCTGTGAGACAGGAGGGAGACCAGGGACAATGGTGAGAGGAGAGAGGTGCTGGGCGGGGTGCAGCATTGGGCGGGACATGAGCCAGGGTAGGGTTGTGCGTGACAAGGTCTGATGTGGACCATAGGATAGGATAGGGTGGCACATTGAGCAGGACAGATGGGGTACCCCAGGGTATCATATGACCCTGGCTCTGAAGGACTTACACACCAAAAATGGGACACTTCATCTTATGACAACACTTCACCATAGCTCTACAAATTAGAAAATTGAGATCACTAATTGTTAAATGACTTAATATTGAGTCAATATGTTGCTGACCTGTGAGCTGGAATTCCCACAGTGAGTGTAAGAGAAAGCTGTACTGTTAGTTCCTTCTTTACTCAACCAGCCCTGCTCACTGGCTGCTGCTATAGACCAAATAAAAATGCACCAAAGAGTAAAAACTAGCAAAAGAGACTGCTTTCCCATGTCCAGCCTCCTAGACATTTAGTTGTTTAGCAGAAGCCAATGAGATGTGAGGTAAGAGGGGAAAATGCTGTCAAAGTTTCTATGGTAACAGTGTGCCTTCACCAGACCTTCACTTTTGATGATGTTACTATTTCATGTAACACCAATAGGGGGGGGGGGGGGGGGCAGACTGACAGCAAAAGGGAGAGAAAAAAGCGAGAGCGAGTCCAGAAAAAAATGAGAGGAAGAATTAAAGGGGGAGCAAGGATTGCAGTATTTGTACTGTAGTTTGCTGCAGACAGTGATTTTACAGTATGCATGCAATACCAGTAAAATATTTTAAATTTAAATTGAAAGACACGTATAGCTAGGATTGGCAAATTGACTGATTTAAATTTCAATTTGAATCTAAGATAGAGATACTCCAGGAGAATTCATATACCAGGGAGCTTTAACTGCCATTACTTTTTCAAGGCACACAGATGGATACAAATGTGGACATAAATTGCAGCCAGCTTTTCTACATAGAAGAGAAGCATAAGTCCCCTATATCCAGCAAGATTATTTTTAATCATTTTAATCATTAACCCCTTAGCGCAAAGCCAAATCTTGCCAATCCTTGCCAATTTAGGGGGTACCCTATTTAAAGCCTTATAACTCCAGATGTGAACACCACAGAGACTTGAAAAATGGCTTAAATGAAGCAAGACATTTGTACAATTTACAATACTAACGCAGATTAGTTTATATTCATAATTTTGGAAGAAATAAAGTGCCACAAATGCAATTGTTTTGACAAAAAATCTAAAATAAATTTGCACTTTTTAAGTTTGCAATGAAATACTGAGAGATTGCATATATACAGGAGGTTAAACTATACATGTGCTAGATCAAAAACTTCTTGAACACAAGTTCATAAAATCTAAGGGTGGATATGTAGAACTACTATAGATGAAGCAAAAACTAAGCAGTGTACCCAGCGTCTCCAAATCTATCCAAAATGTCTTAATTATGCATTGTTGTAAATCACAACATATTCACGTATTTCACTACAAATCAATTGTTTTGACTCAAGAAAATCACTGTTGCATAATTTTCAAATGGGAATTACAAGCTTTCAGTCAGTACAGTGGTCTAAAATACCTAGGTGTCCAGAAACATATCCAAAATCTCTACAAAATGGAATAAAATGCTTTTTGTCCATTATAAAGCATATAAATGAGCCCCTTATGAAGGTTTAAGATGAAACATTGCTATCAGATTAAAAAATAATGCAAAAATATTGTCACACAATGCGGTACAGTACCTAAATGTGTAATAATTAACTTGTGTGTATTTCTATACTCTGTACTCTCATATGTTTTCTTGTATGGGGATGAGACAACATGAAAACAATTTTCAACCATCCACCACGTTTTGGCAATGTTCCAACTATGACGTCATCACTGTTGCATGCTTCACAAAAACTATTACACTTCCATCTAACGCTTACATTACAGTGTGAAATATTCACATTAAAGATACTCAATTAAAAAAATAACGTATATAACCGAAATATTTTGAGCAGTAATACTTACATAGCAATGATGAAATCTCCTCTATGTTCAGTAGATGGAGACAGAGACAGTATCAATGATACTGTTCTATTCGCTTCTGTTTTGCTCCAGAAAACGATGTCAGCTAGGTCTATCAGCAAACATATGGCTTAGCTATGTTCAGAAGTCCTCAATAATAATAGTATTTTCCAAGAAATTACGAAACATCCTTGACCACGTTTCATTAGGTGCAGGATATTTGTCTTCTAACTGAGTGAATGCGTAAGTGAATGCGATGCTAAGAATATTTTCTGTTAGGCTGACCTATAAAACGCTATTCCAAAAGCAGAATTAGACATGTTATACATCGTTAGAAAGCTTATACTTTCGCCTACTGAATAAATGAATTGTCCATCAAGCCAAACTGTACTAAAAAGGGCGACGACGCCGTAAACGACAGGTGTGGTATTACGCACAGCTATTTTGGAAGATACCCAGGCGTCACAGATGCGCGTATATTTCCCAAACGGATTGTCCAACACAATATATGACCACGCAGTCTCAAAAGGGACATCTCTACACGTAAAACCAACAGTAAGGTTTTATATTTATTCAATATTTAGTCCCAGATATTGACTGTAGAATGACATGGTATCATTTTTAAAAACTTTTTCTCGTTTATTTCGTTATTCAGTGAGCAGCGTTTTCACTGCTGTATAGGCATATCTTAGGGCTATTGTTGGGTTTATCTTGTTGCTATGATGGAATATGATTTTTTAGTGGTGAAAGAATATTTTTATGAATGCCAAGATAGACAATGTTGTCCATTATGTCAAGGGTGGAGGGTGTTTTTTAGATGAGACTGAAGGGAGGGGGTGCGTGTTAAATGAACGACCAGAGCGACAATGGTGGGGCTGCGAAACTCCGTTTTCGGCATAGTTGTTGTGTATCGTCTACTAATGAAACTAAAACAATGCGTTTCTGTTTTTATCTCACACTTTGGTTGCAGTAGCACCGAATGTTTGAGTTTAGTAATCTCGGCACGCCGGCGTGCCGACCACTAGGGGCTGTGCGCCTAGAGGTCATTTAAAAATGAAAATGAATTCTATTTAAAAACACACCTCAGTCCAGTGAAAACATACCAAACCTTAAAGTAGGGCAGAATTACACTATTTCCCTTCACTACTTGTGCATCTGATTGTGTCGTCGCTTCTACTCTACTCCGCGTTTCAGATAAGCGTATCTTTACCTGATTTGTTCCTGCTGTTGCTAGTTAGAGAACATAGTTGTGTGTTAATTTAGATAATCTCTCTTTAATTTGTCTCAGCTGTTGCTATTTAGCGAACATAGTTGTGGGTTAGCTCAGAATCCCCCTAATTAACTCTCTGTTGTTAGTTAAACTAAAGAACATACTAATGGGTTAGTGAAACTGTGTATAGGTGTTGCTGTTAAATTGTATTGTTTAGCTAATTTTGAGTAGCTTCACCTGGTGCTTATCCGCCCTAATGAGGGCAATGCAATTACGTAATTGCCACCCCGTATTTATAGCTCCAGCTGAGACTGCCATAGGCATAGGAATAACCCAATTCCCTTGTGCGCATTGCCTCGCCCCAGTGGACCATCCACCGCAGGCGCAACTTATCTAACCTGATCTACCCACCCTTGTCCACACCTCAGGAATTCACTGTCACAGGTGGACTATGGAACTGCTAGTCAGCTGCCTTACTGCCTTTGCCAAGACGAAGTCTCTTTACTTCCTGGCTCTCACAGAAACCTGGATCACTCCCGAGAACACCGCCACCCCAGCTACATTGTGTGCGGGATACTCCATCTTGCACACCCCCAGGGCCTCTGGCTGAGGCGGGGGTACCGGTTTGCTCATTTCTTTGTCCTGGAAGTTCTGTGTCCTTCTGTATGATAAGATATCTTTCTGCCTGGCTGACATCTCCACCTGGATGGCCAGCCACCACCTGAAGCTCAACCTCAACAAAACTGAGCTGCTTTTCTTCCCATACAAGACCTCCTTACTACGTGAGCTCTCAATCACAGTTGATGGCACCACAATGACTGCCTCTCACTCTACTAAGAGCTTGGGGGTGGTCCGGGGTGACCAACTGGACGTCAAGGAGCACATCAAGGCAACATCACGGTCCTGCAAATTCCTTCTGTACAACATCAGAAGGATTCGACCATACCTGACTACGCACTCTACCCAGCTGCTCGTCCAGGCTACGGTGACCTCCTGCCTTGATTACTGCAACTCTCTCCTTGCAAGCCTACCAGCTTGTGCCATACAGCCACTACAGACGATTCAAAATGCCGCTGCCCGACTCATCTACAACCTTCCCAAATTCTCCCACGTCACTCCTCTGCTGCGATCACTCCACTGGCTACCGGTCGCTGCCAGGATCCGGTTCAAAACCCTGACCCTCACCTACACTGCAGCCAACAGGACAGCCCCTATCTACTTGCAGGACATGATTCGAACCTATACGCCTGCTCGACCACTCCGCTCTGCAGCAGCAGGGCGCCTTGTACCCCCTCCCACCCGAGCAAAGGGATCACAGAGCTTCTCCACCCTAGCTCCCCAGTGGTGGAACAAACTCCCTGTCCCTCTTCGAACCTCTCCCTCACTACCCATCTTCCGCCGTGGTCTGAAGACTCATCTCTTCAGACTATACCTGGACTAACTCCCACCACTCTGTATATTTCATTCTAAATCCACCCCCCCTCCCCCCTTTCACGACACTTGTTACATGTTCCCCCACCCCAGCCGTTTTTGTCATTTGTATTTGTCCTAATACTGTAGTTTGTTCTTCTGCCTAGTTGGCTTTGCAGAGGTTAGGTCAGAATAGTGTTCACTGTGTGAGCTAAACTGTGTTCTTGGCTAGAAATAGCTGTACAAAATAAGTATTGTATCTTATTGAACCTGTGTTTTGTAGTTGTCCATGAACATGAAATGCACTTTTTGTATGTTGCTTTGGATAAAAGCATCTGCCAAATAAATGTAATGTAATGTAATTATTATGAGAGGGAGCCATAACTGAAAAACATAGACATTTTGATATCAATACTTTTAATGGCAGGCCAAGATTTAGTCCGTTTGAATTAATGAGTTATAGGCAGTGCTTTGTATGTGTGAGTAACTTGGCATTTTAGTACGTTGAAAACGCATTTTTTAATGAGATATCTTTTCTTTTTGCAAAGTGTTTGTTAGAAGAAAGTGGGACCAGTCATGCATATAAATGTAGACAATGACCAGTAAACATACACATGCAAACACGCATACAGCATAGGCAGTGTAGACTGGTTTTATTGGGAGGAGGGCGAGATTTTGGGGGGGTCAAGTTGAGGACATGATTTGTGAAGAACAGTGGAGTGGACCTGGGTGTAAAAACGTGAAATAACCCTTTAAGAAACGGTTGTGGATTATGGCTATCCTTGAGTGAATTTGTACAGTCTGATGAACGTGTACTGTTTAGCACTTTTGCTTTGTTATATATGTAAAACAATGGCTGTGACAAAGGCTGCGGTGGTGTAAGTCTAAAAATAAGCTTGCACCATTAGAAAATGAACAGAAATGTCCCCAGTGTATGTACGCACTCATCTGATGGCCATGCAACGAGCCTTCATTTACAAAATTATCAGCAAGTTTGTAGAATTTGAGCTGCATAGGTCACGACTTGCATACCCTTCTGTCCTGCTCTGTTTTCTGTTATGTGTCGTTGAGGTGCACTTTCAGCGTTTCTGAGGTTTATGAGGCATTTTGATAGGCTGAACTGTTCACTGTTTTGTTTAGCTAGACAGGGGAGAATAGCAGCACATGGATATGTCCCAGCAATCTTTGCATATTAGAAAATAGCAGCAGCACGAGAGAAATGAGGACAAATGATGAAATTGAGTAGTTGAAACAATATGTTGTTAGCAGAATGGACATGTAGGTAAAGTCTAACATGATCACAGACTATAGTGCAAAGATAATAAAGTGACCATGATTGAAATGGGTTTCCTTATTGGACGCTATATAAAACAGACGGTATTGCTAGTTACTCTTTGAATTAATTGTTGAAGCAATGCATGAAATTGCGCAGAGAAACTGTAGTGTAAATGTGCTTTTCTGATGTTCATTACTAGTAGTTATAATGATGAACGAGTCACGTTTTTAAAATGTAATGTTTTAATGGGGTGTTGCAGACCGTTCGTACGTAGTAATTGTATGTGGGTAGATAGAGAACAGGGCGAGGTAACATGAATGTAGAAACGTGGCGTTTGCTGATAAGAACATTTTCTACAGTAGCCAAGTGAAGCAATGTAGTTAGTAGAAATGCCACAGTGGTCAGCTGGTGTAACTTTTTAAGAGAATCAATACATTTACCATCATGAAATGCATATGGCTGGCCGTGAGTGACTTTTGGTAAACATCTGCACTGAAGATTCTGATATTTTGATAAGTGTAATAGCAATAGTTCAAAAGCAATAGACAAGTATTAGCTGGTAATATACGTGTAAGAAAATGCTAGTTTAAGATACGAAAAGACCTGTCCCTGAGGGGGAGGCGGGATTCGATTTTACAACTTTGTGCTTCGCAGTCATTTACATTGGCAGTGCACCACCGTCAAGTAGCTGTCTAAAAGTGTGAATTTTTTTGGTTAAATGTGTCCCTGGTTTTAAAGAAGAAGACAGGTCAGTAAGCACAGTTGAGTTCCGGTTGTATCCATATAGCCAGGCGATATTGTAGGAGGTTAACTGAACGTGTAGATGGTATGTCATATTGCAGTCTATACGTTTGGTGAATGGCGGGTAGATGTGGTGCAAAAGCAATAGTTGAGAAATAAAAGACAATCATTAGTGAGCAAATAAGCATGTATAAGAAACTTGCTTCAGGTGCGGCTTGAACCTATGACTCAACAATCCGTAGACCGTGACGTCACCACTGAGCCACGAAGTGACTAGCTGTAGAGACTGGCAATTTTCTCAGGTAAAAAGATATGTCCATTTTGCATGTGTATGTGGCATTTTGATTGGCTGGTGCTGGTGAAGGATTGGCTGGTGTAAGTAAAATGACCAATGGGGGGCCATATTCTTTGTGAGCTAGGAGGCAGGAAAAAGAAGAAGCAGAAAACACAAAATCCCCTTACTTTGGGGCTTTATTGTGTGGACATGTAACGTTGTTAATGAATTGTTGAAATGGGGTCAGAATGTACTGAAATTGATGTTTTTAAAGTTACAATCTCGAAGATTTCAGTTTAGTTCTCTATGGTGGTGCCAATGGCGAGAAGCGGTAATTGCAAGTGCGTTTTTGGACCTCACTTCCCATAGATCCAACCGGATCCAACCAGTGTTGCCTGTGTGACGTTAGTCAGTTGGCACCTGGGCCACGCCAACTATAATACTTATTATTTACTGAATAAAAAATGGTTGTTATAAAAGTAATATTATGTACATACTCATTCATTGTCTAACATTAGGCTAACTTAAACTGTCTTTACACTGCCGAGCCGGGTTAAAATGCTGTAGCAGGTCTGGGGTAGAATTAGTGATCAATTTCCACACACGTTCTTTATCCACCTTTTGCCCGGTATGAACGTCTTTACACTGCAGAGAAGAATTCGCGGGATTCGCTGTGGCTCGTGCAAATATGTATCTCATGCACAATAAACAGTCTTTTTCGTGAATAACTGTTGTGTAATATTTTTGAAACAACTGCCTTACAAAATGTTACCCCTGGTGTTTCTGGATTTGCTAGCTATACTGTTCGAGAATAAAGCTGAGCTGGGTGTTAAATTAGCAATCAGAACCAGAAGAATAAAACAAAAACAAAGGAGATTTCATCAAAAAAGGGCATCAAGGCTGAAGGAACATATGAGGAAGCGTAATAAAAGAATAACAATGCTAATCCATACTGCTGTATTCTTTTATTTAGTTTTCTCCGGCTTGACATCTTTACACTGAAATCAGACCTGGCTCTGATCCACGTATACCCCGTATATATTCCTTATATATCATTATAATATACTGATGAACTTGATGGCAGTGTAAATAACGGTAACGCTAAGGCTAGTTCAGATCAATGATTCACAACAAGACGAAACGGTTTTAGAATGTTGCAGAGAAAACTGCAGCGGTGTGAACTGGTTAGTAGCAGAGCCGTTGCCTGCCCCTTTAGTTAGCTATGTTGCAACAAGGTAGCATTGCATTCGAGAGACGGTTGGCGAGGTCGGTAGCATTAGCTAGCGTTTTTTCTAATTGTTAGCTGACATTAGATTGTGTTAATTACATTAGCTAGCTAGCTAACGCAACGTTACCTGATATGAGAGATGTATACTGTGCGCAACGTTGTCTAAACTAATGTTGCCTTTCTTGACATGGTCCGGTAGCTAGCGTTAGCTGTGCAAATAGCTATGTAATTTAGTAACGTTACATTGTCATCAAATGTAATATGAAATCTAAATCAATGAATAATATGACCTCTCATATTACACAAGAACTTTTTAGGGTTCCATAACTTTCTCTATTATTGTAGCAGACACCGGAAAAAACAGTGCGCCGCTCACACACAAGTGAGTTGAAGAGCAAGCCTGTTGCGTTAGCTCTGCCTACCCTCTCTGGCGGACCATCCACTGATGGGTGATGGAAAACGCATCACTAACTATGCGCCACTTGTGATTTTTTCCTGGGAATGTCGCCACAGACACCCAGTTCTTTAATCATAAATTATTATAATAATAACAATAATATAAATTAATATAATAATAGGCTCAATCACCATTGTGTTACCTAATTCGGCGATAGATAGTGACTTAAAAGACATTTATTTTAATGAAAATCTTCGAGATTATTGCTTTAAGGGCTGAGAGTCTGTGGCTGTTGCGGTTATTTCTGTGGAGAACCCTGAAAAGTGCCAAACTCTTGGTGTTGTATAGGCGTGGGGCATGCCCTGCCAAGGCGTAACTTGGCTGGATGACATACCTGCCACCCCAATTGGCTGGATGTCATGCCTGCCATCCCAATAACCTGTTTTTATAACACCGAAGAAAACAGTCTCGTTTCAAACAGACAAAATATGACAGGAGCCAGAAAACCAGGCTTATATCCAGGAAAGTTGATTTTGAGTTTTTTAGAACATATGCAAGCCGAGAAACAGAGCTTCAAATAGATGTATCATACATAGAGATTGGACAATTATTGAGGAAGTAGTGCTGTTCTGAAGTTAGAAAGTTATGCTGAATGGGCTGCCAGAAAACCAGAGATTTTCACTGCCTAAGATTGACAAGGGATTCCCACACTTTTGTGACATATTTCCTAAGCAACCATGTGTTTAAATAGATACCAGTGACACCAAATTACACATAATGCACTGTGGTGGTATATTCTACCTATCTGATGTTGAATGCATGAAATACAAATATGCTTAGAAATCAACTTTAATGTAGGTTGAAAGCAGAAGTTGGGATCCTCACTGCCTCTTGTTCACACCCACTCAGACTTTGAATTAATTTATGCAGCCTTAGTCACGCCCTTCCCTGGAATAACAATGATGCCTTTGACAAGCTGTCAATAGCTGCTCTCCTACTACTCACCAGTGAAAAGAATAGTAGGCAACTTTTTCATTGACTTAATCACCTGAAATTGAAATATTCTTCCGCGACCGTTTGGGCATATTGTTTTACCGTTGTCAAGCAAAACTCTCGTTGGTAGTTGTATTTGCACTGTTGATAAGCAAAAACCTCTGGTAATTAATTCTACGAAAACAACTATTTTATCTAGAAAACATAGATCCTTCTTGTATTATAGCATACAATTAGCACCAATTTTGGTCATTTTTGTAATTGCGTTATTTAAGAAAACTGCATGAAACCATAACTCGATCAAATTCATCTCCCTAGCTCTGTCTAGCTTTTAAAAATGGTGTGGTCATGCATTGTAGACAGCGTTTTTCCAAGACCCTCTGAAACCGGGTTTGAATGCCAGCTAGCTTTATGATAAGTTCTCCATCACTTGTTACCTAGCAGCAATATTAAAATTCAGCCAGGTTTTAGCCTATACAGCCTCTGGTTTTAGCTCAAAATGGTCTCACAGCATGCTTTGTATGGTTAGCTAGCTAGCTAACTACTGAATTATATTAAAAACAGTGGTTACTATAAACGCAGTCGTTAACAAAGATGCAGAAGAAAATGCGTCCCGTAGCCATAAGTTAAATACGGAACGCCTATTCTACTGTCCAAATAAGGGACGATTCAGTATTTTGCGGGATGGTTGGCAACCCTAAATGAAGCCAGTAACTAAAACCGCAATTCAACGTTGCCATCAATTGCAAAATTAGACACTGAAAAGGGGAGAGTATGTAACAACAATTCAAAATTGAAAGAATAATGTTGTTGTTTTAACTGTGTTAGAATGTTGGATTTTGTAGCACATTGATTTTAGAACTGTTAAAAGGCTGAAGTGTCCCTTTACTTCATTTACTTTTACCATGTCAATCCATTCGTTCTTGTCGCTGGCACTAAATTCTAAATTCAACTCGGTAATTTGGCGGAGAGCTTTAGCCACATTACCAGCCTTGTCACACATGATAGAATCTCCTGAGACGCTTGTAATCACTCATTAAAAAGCAGACTAGATTGTAAACAACACAAGCTGTTTCCTGACTACTTATGCAGGAATGTCATGCGGATTGGTCATTAATATGGATGTCCCGCCCATTGTCCTGCCCCCTCGCAACAAGCAGACAGAAAGATAGAGAGAAAGAGAGTTTAATTATTTAATTTTTTCTCATGTTTACCGATAAAATACGAGTTTGATATTAAGGTATTAGAAAGTATACATGTTTAAGAAGTCATTTCTGCAAAAAATGGAATTTTGGTGAAAAAAAAGGTGTTTTCAATTAAAACGCGATTTTCTGGAGAATCATCTCATGCGACTTAAGCCTGGGCTCAGTGGCTCCTTTCACAAATGTTTTTATAAATCATAAAATAGTTACTCTTCCTAATCAGACCTGGGTCAAATACATATTTGTTTTGGATGAAAATAGTTTTCTACACTTTACTGATCTTATCTGGAGTATTGGAACCAATTAAATACTCTCAAAAAGTGCAAACCCTGCCTTCGGGTCATATTGGCTGGCTCAATTACACCAGGCAAGATCAACAAAGCACAGGAAAATATTTGAATCCAAAACAAACAAATACCCATTTAAGTCAATTATAAACTGAAAAAATTCTTTTATAATAAAAAAATAGCTCCATTATGAAATGCTTTATGCTTATGAAATAAATTTTAAAAACTACAGAATGTAAGACTAACATATTTTTTCTTTGAAAATACTTGTTCTCCCCTCTTTGTCAAAGCCACACTTTACTTGCATCAGCTTGATAAAATCTCCACGGAGTTCTAAGCTTATCATTTCTATTACTACAGTATCCACAATTTTTCATCCCCACCCCAGACGCTTTATCAGCTTCATCAGACGATTGTGCTTTGCACTGAATTAATTTTGCGTGAGTATAAGTACAAAGTTAGCTTTCATAGCAATTGATTGGGAAACCTGTATCAAAGTACTGGTCATTCAGTTGTTGAACAGTGTGCTGGAGTAGATAGCGACATGTTCGCACCTGGGTAACAGCACCTGTTCTCTATTGTCAGGCGGTTGTGAAGAAAATGGCACAAACTGCCTGTATTTCTTTACTAAGTCAATTTTTTTATTTTAAAAACACAGTTATGTTATTTTAAGACAAAATATTTAGGAAAGTCATGGAAGGAGGAGTAGTCTGGAAAATTTGAGAAATTGATGTAATGATTTTTTGGTTGTTCCTGATTGGCCAACTGTCATAATTAGGAGTTAATTGGCACCTGTGGCTGTATTTAAGGGCCTACCTTCAGAGCCACTGCCTTTTTGCCCTTGGTACCATGAGAAAATCCAAGCAACTCAACCAAGGCCTCAGAAAAATAATTGTGGAACTCCACAAGTCTGGTTCCTCCTTAAAAGCAATTTCCAAACAATTAAAGGTACCACAGGCATCTGTACAAACAATTGTGTGCAAATATAAAAATCTTGGGACCACACAGACACTTCATAGATCAGAAAGGAAGCATAAATTAACTCCCAGGGCTGAATGAACTTTGGTCTGCAAGGTTCAGCTGAACCCTAAGACAACAACAAAGGCACTGGTGAAGGAGTTGGAGGCTTCAGGTACCAAAGTATTTACATCCACCATTAAGAGGATCTTACATCGCCATGGCCTGAAAGGCTGTCGCGCAAGGAAGAAGCCCCTACTCCAAGACCGGCATAAATAAGCCAGAATGAAGTGTGCAGGTGATCACCAGGATGAAGACCTACCCTTTTGCAGGAGTGTTCTCTAGTCATATGAAACAAAAATTGAACTGTTTAGCCATAATGATCAGCGCTATGTATGGAGGAAAAAGGGCAAGGCTTTTAATCCGAAGAACACCACCCAACTGTGGCAGCCTCATGTTGTGGGGGTGTTTTTCTGGAAAAGGGACTGGTGCACTTCAGAAAATATCATAGCATCATGCATCATGAAGAAGGAGGATTATCTATAACCCCAATTCCAAAAAAAGTTGGGATGGTAAATGAAATGCAAATAAAAACAGAAAACAGTAATTTGTAAATTTACTTTGACTTGTATTCAAACAAAAACAGTATAAAGACAAGGTATTTCATGTTCTACCTAATTAACTTCATTGTTTTTTGAAGATATACATTTATTATGAAAGTTATGCCTGCAACACTTTCCAAAAAAAGTTTGGACAGGGGCAATTTAGGACTAATAACAATGTAACAAGTTGAAATATCACAGTGATGTGATACAGGTGATGTTAAACAGGTGAGGCAATCGTGTTATAGTATATAAGGAGCCTCCAAGAAAGGCCTAGTCCTTCATGAGCAAGAATGGGTCGAGGCTTGCCAATTTGCCAACAAATGCGTCAGCAAATAATCCAGCACTTTGAGAACAACATTCCCCAAAGACAAATTGGTAGGATTTTGGGCATTTCACCCTCTGCAGTGCACAATATAATTAAAAGATTCAAGGAATCCGGTCTATTCTGTCCCCTGCATGTGTGGCTCTACATGAAGTGACGGATAGCTAAACAGATATACTGAAAGGGTTAAATGATGACTCAGATGTGGAAGTAAAGTTGAGGGCTGTTTACTTGTTTATCTTCGTCAGTTTCTTTCAAACAGTGCCTTTCCAGACATTTGAAACTGTGAAACTGAAATTAAAATACACAAAAATATTTTCTCAGTGGCTGCACTGCACATAGCAAGAAAAGAGGTTAGCTAAGTGTCTATAAATCTCCTCTAATATACAATAAAACTGCAAAATATGCATCAGGACTTATCCATAAAGATTAAACATATAATATAAACTTACAATCAAAGTTTCTCCAGGGATCAACACAGGCGGATGCAAAAGCTTGAACAGAGACAGGTCTTGAGCACCTTACTGTCCAAAGTCTCTTCTTCTTCTTCTTCTTCTTTGGTGTTTTACGGCGGTTGGAATCCTTTTTAGTTGCATTACCGCCATCTTCTGGATCTAACCATGTACTGCTGTCTGGATCTCTTATATCCTGTTACTTAATCCAGTTGCCCTCAAAAAACTAAATATCACCTTCTTTCCCTCCACTGTGTCCCCACACTCAAGCAGATCTGTAAGCCTTGCCTCCACTCCTAGTCTCTGTAATCCTGTAAACATTACCCTTCGTTCTTGCTCATACTTCCTGCATTCAATCAGGACATGTTCCACTGTTTCTGATTCCTGGCACTGATCGCAATAGCCAGTTGGATGTTTCCCTATAATATATAGTGTGCTATTCAAGTTGCTGTGACCAATTCTTAATCTACTTATGATTACTTGCTCTCTTCTATCGGTTCCACTGTTTCTTACCATTCCTACTTTATTTTGTATTTTATATAAATGTCTTCCTTTTGTTTCACTATCCCAATGTTGTTGCCATTGTTTGATTACTCCCCTCCAAACGATGCTTTTCCCCTCTGATTTTGAAAGTTTAACCGTAAGGTCCACATACTCTCTCCTGACCGCCTCCTTCGCCAACTTATCTGCTTTTTCATTTCCCTGGATTCCTGAATGTGTTGGTACCCACATGAACTTTATGTTTTTCCCTTGATTAGTTAACCTTGAATTATTAAACAACAGTTCATATAATATGTCTTGGTGATTATTTCCTGATCCTGTTTTAATGCTTGACAATGCTGATACCGAGTCACTACAGATGAGTAGATTATTTGCCGTCACTCCTTCCCAGAGGTGGGTAGTAACGCGTTATATTTACTCCGTTACATTTACTTAAGTAACTTTTTGAATAAATTGTACTTGTAAGAGTAGTTTTAATGCAACATACTTTTCACTTTTACTCGAGTATATTTGTGAAGAAAAAATGTTACTTTTACTCCGTTATATTCGGCTACATTCTGCTCGTTACTTTTATTTTTTTTAACCCATTTTTTATTCAATGCACGTTCTGTTCGTTTCATTCTCTCAGAGACTTCAGCCAAAGAGGCTGACTGGTCTTTGCTTTGGCTCTGTCATAGCCCCACATGACTCCGTTTCACCAATCAAACGCAGCCAGTCACAGCACACAGAAGGATGAGTGGGCGACAACAATGGCTGAAACAACGGCGAGTGATTCCTAGCAGGCAGAACACCCCTGGCCTCACGTTCAAACTACGTTTTGCTTACAGACTACCAAAAACAGTAGTTACATTATGTGCTGCCTTCTTTGTCCGCCTAGAAATGTGGACATTTCAGCCTACAAGAACTCAACTTCGAACTTGAGAAAATATGTGGCGGTAAGTTTAGGTTAGTTTTGGCTGTGGATAGCTAACTATTTGACTGAGTGGTCATTTATTGTCTTGGACAATCCGTTTGTGAAATATACGGGTATTTGTGATGCCTCGGTATCTTCCAAAATAGCTGTGCGTAATACCACACGCGTTGTTTACGGCGTTGTCGCCCTTTTTAGTACAGTCTGGCTTGATTGACAATTCATTTATTCAGTAGGTGAGAGTATAAGTTTTCTAACGATGTATAACATGTCTAATTTTGCTTTTGGAATAGCGTTTTTTAGGTCAGCGTAACCGAAATTTTTCTTATCGTGGCATTCACTTATGCATTTGGTAGCAGTAAAAGACGCAGCACGGAACGTGGTCAACGATTATTCGTAATTTCTTGGGAAATACTATTATTATTGAGGACTTCTGGGCATAGCTAAGCCGTATGTTTGCCGATAGACCTAGACGACATCGTTTTCTGGAGCAAAACAAGCGGATTGAACTGTATTGTTGATTTACGGTCTCTGTCTCCATCTACTGAACACAAGATTTCATCATTGCCATGTAAGTAGGCTATTATTGCTCAAAATACTTCGGTTATATACGTTATTTTTTAAATTGAGTGTGTTTAAATAGGTTACTGGTATTAATGTGGATATTTCACACTGTAATGTAAGCATTAGTTAGTAGTGTAATAGTTTTTGTGAAGCATACAACAGTCAAGACGTGAGCGCTGGAACATTGCATAGCATACATAACGTTTGTTTACGCTAAACCGGAAGTTCTGCACATATTCCGCGCAAGGCATCATGGGACTTTGGAATATCGTGGAGAAGTGACTCATAAGGTACAATAATGGTGCTACAAAGCATTATGTTTCCCACATATAAAGTTTCTGTTTGAATTTGAGCAGGCTCCTCTTTGTTGTGATGATGAGTCTATTTTAATGGATAAATCCCTGTAGCCTCATTGATATTTTTTCTGTCAACGGAGGGTTCACCCCAACAAGCTGACGGGGTATACAGACTTAATAGAGTCCAACAGAAAGCGAAAATCCTTCTCTTCTGACGAACCTCCTGTGTATTGTTTTATTGTATTATTGTTTTAAGGGTAATGATTTAGGCCATATTTGAATTTGCACATGGCTATTTTATATTTGGTTTATTTCTATTGGACAAGCATTTACAATTTTATATTTTGGACATTTAGATTTTTACGTTCATCTTGCTCTTCTTATTTCAACATTAAATCAGATTATATGAAGTAACTCAGTACTTGAGTAGTCTTTTCACAAGATACTTTCTTACTCTTACTCAAGTAATTATTTGGATGACTACTTTTACTTCTACTTGAGTCATTATTATTTTAAAGTAATAATACTTTTACTTGAGTACAGGTTTTGGCTACTCTACCCACCTCTGCTCCTTCCACCCACTCTAATCCTAACAGAACTGCAATTAGCTCAACAGCATAAACGCTCAAATAATCTGACGTTCTCTTACTGATTCCAGTCTGGTGACTGGGAATCACCACTGCAGCCCCTGTCACCTCTGTTATTGGATCCTTTGACCCATCTGTAAAAACCTGTAAATAGTCAATGTAATTCCTGTCTCTATGCATATAATATTCCTGAACTAAATCTGCCGTTTTATTTCTGTGTTTTATATTCAATAGTTCCATGTCTACGTACGCATTTTGTAACATCCAGACTGGTCTCACAGGCCACAACACAGTTGGACAAAATTCAATTTCATGGATTTGCATTTGTTCTGCAACGTCCTTGCCTACCCATCCAAAGCTTGTTTTTTGTGCTTTTCCCCTCTCCCAACTAGCCTCCAATATCCTCTTAGTTGGATGACTTTCTGTGTGTCCCCTGAGATTTATCCAGTAATTGGCCATCAACTGTTTCCTACGAATCCAGAGAGGCATTTCTCCTGCCTCAACTTGCAGTGCACACACTGGCGCCGTTTTTACTGACCCTAGGCAAATCCTCAGAGCACGAGCCTGCACAACATCCAGGTCTGATAGCACAGTCTTGGTTGCTGAGCCATACACCACACTACCATAATCAATTCTTGCCCGAATTAGCGCTACATATATATACTTCAATGACGCTATATCAGCTCCCCATTTCAGCCCGGCAAGACATCTCATAACATTTATGACTTTCTTACTTTTTACCACTATGCTTCTTATATGCTTTTTCCATGTTAGTCTGGGATCAAAATGTACTCCCAAGAAATGAACGCTTTCTACTCTCTCTAGATTACTTCCGTATAACTTCAGATTCCTTGCTTCCCTGATTTTCTTACTTGTGAAGAACATAATTTTTGTTTTTCCACAGAAAATTTAAAACCCCATTCTATTCCCCATCTTTCCACTCGATTTATCCCTTCTTGTAATTTTTTAACTATATGTTCTAGGTTCCCTCCCCTCTTCCATAAAGCCCCATCATCTGCAAACAGAGACCTTCCCATGCCTAACGGTATACTTTCAAATATATCATTTATCATGACTGAAAATAAAGTAGGACTTACAACACTCCCCTGGGGCGTACCATTTTCTACAACATGTTTACCTGAGACCTCTGATCCTATCTTGACCTGAATTGACCTATCACTTAGAAAATCCCTAATCCAATTGAAGATGTTTCCCTCAATTCCCATTTTATGAAGCTTGATTAACAACCCTTCTTTCCATAGCATATCATAAGCTTTTTCCACATCGAAAAATACTGCAGCCACAATCTCTTTATTCACCTGGGCTTTTCTTATCTCATCCTCTAAACACAGAACTGGATCCATTGTGTTCCTGCCTCTCCTAAATCCACTCTGATATGCAGCCATCAGTCCCCCTTTCTCCAGAAAGTGCATGAGCCTCTCATTAACCATCCGTTCCATTAGTTTACATATATGTGACGTTAAAGCAATGGGTCTGTAGTTTCCTGGCTTACTAGGATCTTTCCCAGGCTTTCTGATTGGAATTATAATTGCTTCCTTCCAGCTCATAGGGACTCGCCCCTCCTTCCACACTTTATTGAATAACATCAGCAATTTATTTAATCCTCCTTCACTTAAATGTTTAATCATTATATAGCTTATTCCATCTTTTCCTGGAGCACTCATTCCTGTTTTGCCTAATGCCCTCTTCATCTCTCCAACAGTAAATGGGACATCTAGCTCATTTCCACTGGTATTCTTTCTCCTCAGTGCATCCATGTTTCCAGCTTTGGTTTTTTCCCTGCCTTGCTTTTCTTCCTCATTCAGATTACAGGAACTGTGTACTGTAACAAAAGTTTTTAAAAGTAATTCAGCCTTTTCTTTATTGGTTATCGCCACTCCATTTCCAGTGCTCAGGACAGGGTAGTTCCATTCCCTCCTATCTCCTCCCATTTTCTTTATCATTCCCCAAACTTCTCCTATTTGAGTGGTGTTCCCAATTGACCCACAGAACTTCCTCCAATATGACCTCTTTGTCTGTCTTATCGTTTTCTTAACCATTGCCTGTGCTTTTTTGTACTGGACCAAATGCTGAAAATTATGGGATCTTTTGACCAGTTTAAATGCCTTGTTCCTACTCTTTATTGCTTGTTTGCACTTATCATCCCACCAAGGTACTAATTTCCGCTTTGTCCTACCTGTACTTTTAGGAATACAACTTATTGCAGCTGCCATTATACCCTGCAATATTTTGCAGTTACTCATTTCTATACTCATATTATCACTAATCAGCTGTAGATGTTTATCACTTTCAGTCATGAAATTTCCCCAGTTAGCTTTTCCGAAAATCCATTTACCACCTGTGTTCTCTGTATTCTGTATCACTACTATATTTATTTTACTGTATATTGGATAATGGTCACTACCTATGGTCCCTTCCTGATACACATCCCATTCGCACAATGGCGCTAAGGTATTGGTTACTAACGTCAGATCTATTACAGACTCCTTTCCAGTGTTCACATCTATCCTTGTGTTTCTGCCATCATTAATACAGACAAGATGTTTTCCATCCAACAACTCTTCCACTACCTGCCCATTGTGATCTGTTTTATCACTCCCCCATAACGTATTATGTGCATTGAGGTCTCCACACCACACAATGCTTCCTCTATTTAATCCTTCTATGTCTTCCAGTCTGCTGAGTTCTAATTTCCTGCATGGATTATAGAAATTTATAACCACCAGGTTCTTCCTTTCTGCCCACACTTCAATAACCACACACTCCAACTCATTTCCAATATCAATATTTCTATAAGGAATGCCCTCCTTCACAAAGGTGACACAACCTCCTCCTGCCCCATCCTTCCTGTCCCGCCTGATTGCCATGTATCCATTTATTATAAAATCTAAACTTGGTTTTAACCATGACTCCTGGATACACAGCAGGTCTGGTTTTTCCTTCTGACTATATATGAACTTTTTAAAATCCTGGCCATTAGCAATCAAGCTTCTTGCGTTCCATTGGAGAATTAACATTACTACTACTATAACCCAATACATTGTGTTTCTTGACTTGCCTGAACACTTAACTCCTCCCTGACTTCCTCCCATTTTAACCCTCTTATACCCAGATGATGCACAGCTGCTTTGACAATAATCTTGATTCTTTCCGTTTTTGAGTTTACATCCGCAGTTGCGTTTATAACTCCCGCTATAAACGTCACCAGTTTCTTTTTCTCTATCAACAACTTCTTTTCCACCTCTTGCATTATACTTGCCGCCGTTTGCTCTTTCCCTCCCCCCTGCTTGTCACTCAGTTTCTCCTGTCCAGCCATCTTAGCTGCCTCGGCATAAGATACTTTCTCTTTTGTTCTAACCTTCTGTACTGCAACCTCACGCTTCATTGCCTCACATCCCCAGTACGCAACACTATGTTCACCTCCACAGTTACAGCATTTCGGTTTTATACCTGACCCACACTTTCCATATTCATGATCACCACCGCACCTTGCACATCTTCTCTTGCCCTTGCACACCTTAGCTATGTGCCCAAACTCCTGGCAATTGAAACACCTCATTGGTTTTGGGACAAATTCCCTCACATTATATTTAATAAATCCAAAAAAAATTTCTTTTGGGATATCTTTAACATCAAACTCAATCAGCACTGTTTCTGTATCTTTCTTCTCAGCTCCTCTTGTCATTCTTTTAACATTTTTAACTTTACTGTTACGCACTTTCAAGTTTTCCGCTAACTCTTTCATACTTACACTAAGGGGGATCCCTGTTATCACCCCCTTACACCCATTGAGACTCGGCTCTCCAACTTTCACTGTTTTTGCAACTTTAACTTTTCCTATACACAGTAGCTTTCTCGCCTTTTCTACTTGGTTCTCAGAGTTACATCCAATTAGCAAGTTACCATCCCCTAGCACTCTCGCAAACTTGACTTCACCTACTTGTGCTCTGATTAAATGTGTGAGTCTAAGCGGGTCCGTTTTCTTCACTCCTCCTTCTCCCTCAAACCTCACCACAACATTAAGGGATCCTGTCTTTGAACTCCTTGCCTCATCCTCCCGTCCCTCACTCTCTGTTTCTCCTAGATTACAGTCACTCTTTTTCTTCCTCTTAGCCGCCCGACGCCCACCACCCTTCCCCACCCGTTCCCATTCACCGCCATACCCCTCCTCCTCATTCAACTCCATGCTGTTATAGCTGTCTTCCTCTACCTCCTTCCCCGCCATGTTACCACAGCCAACGAGAAGCAGCGTGAGAGTCTCGCTACCGGACCTATACAGGCCATCGGCCGACACTCCCACCCTTTACTCCTCACTCGACCGACTACCGACTACCAAATCTAATACTCAATCAATTTAATTCAGCGAACCAGTAAAAAGCAAACAAATTCAAAACTTCCCGCCGCGCCGCACTTCCAAACCACCGTTTTCCGTTTCAAAACAACCCACTTCACCCGACAATCAGTGGCCGCAGTAGTCAGCTACCTACTCCTAGCTACCTCAAACACTCCCCCGTCCAAAGTCTCAAAACAAAATGGCTGGTCTTCAACTGTGACCCTACCCATGTGATCACAAATGACCAATAGAAAACAATGTCATTTAAAGCTACAGTACATTCAGTTGATCGCAGTCTTTAAAGCAACCACTAGGAGATGCTAAAATGCTCTCCACCCACATGTAACATCACATGGTCAAATCTCAATGCATAAAGGGCAAGGCCGAAAACCACTTCTGAATACGTGTGATCTCTGATCCCTCAGATGTCACTGTCTTAAAAGTCGTCATGCATCTGTAATGGATATCATGACATGGGCTCGGGAATACTTTGATAAACCTTTGTCAGTCAACACCATTCGCCGCTACATCTACAGATGCAAGTTTAGGCTTTATTATGCAAAGCAGAAGCCATACATCAAGACTGCCCAGAAGCGCCGCCGACTTTTTTTTTTTTTTTTGTTTTGTGGTCTGACGAGTCAACATTTCAAAAATTTTTTGGACAAAACAGCCGTTGTGTCCTCCTGGTCAAAGAGGAAAAGGACCATCCAAGCTGTTATCAGCGTCAGGTCCAAAAGCCAGCATCTATCATGGAATGGTGTATCAGTGCCCATGGCATGGGTAACTTGCACATCTGTGAGGGCACCATTAATGCAGAAAGATATGTACAAATTTTGGAGCAACATATGCTGCCATCCAGACACCGTCTTCTCCCAGTACGTCCCTGCATTTTCCAGCAGGACAATGCCAAACCACATTCTGCCCAGATTACAAGTGCATGGCTGCATAAGCAGAGAGTGCGTGTGCTAGACTGGACAAAACAGCCGTTGTGTCCTCCTGGTCAAAGAGGAAAAGGACCATCCAAGCTGTTATCAGCGTCAGGTCCAAAAGCCAGCATCTACCATGGAATGGTGTATCAGTGCCCATGGCATGGGTAACTTGCACATCTGTGAGGGCACCATTAATGCAGAAAGATATGTACAAATTTTGGAGCAACATATGCTGCCATCCAGACACCGTCTTCTCCCAGTACGTCCCTGCATTTTCCAGCAGGACAATGCCAAACCACATTCTGCCCAGATTACAAGTGCATGGCTGCATAAGCAGAGAGTGCGTGTGCTAGACTGGCCTGCCTGCAGTCCTGACCTGTCTCCGATTGAGAATGTGTGGCACATTATGAAACGCAAAATACGGCAACGAAGGCCCCGTACAATTGTGCAGCTTAAGACCTGGATAATGGAAGAATGGGGGAAAACTCTGCTTGCTAATCTTAACCAACTGGTGTCTTCAGTGCCAAAAGTGTTATTAAAAGAAATGGTGATGTTACACAGTGGTAAACACTCGACTGTCCCAACTTTTTTGGAGCGTGTTGCAGTCATCAGATTTGAAATGAGTGTATATTTTCAAAAGACAATTAAATTCACAAGGTAAAACATCAAATAATGTTCTGTTGTAGTGTTTTCAATATAGTACAGGGTGAATAGAATTTAAATTATTGATCCTTTTTGTTTTATTAGCATTTTCCATACTGTCCCAACTTTTTTGGAATTGGGGTTGTAGAAATACTGAAGCAACACCTCAAGACATCATCAGAAAGCTAAAACTTGGTCACAACTGGGTCTTCCAGCAGGACAATGGGCTTTATTCACCAACCATTCTTAGGAAGAATTTTCTTCTTAAGACCCGCAGTTTTCATGAAGATTCTGACATTCACCAATGTTCTTAAGTAAGAACAGAATCTATGCACACTCAAGAGCACACTTACGCACATTTGAGTGTTTGTGCAAAATAATTGGTTACTGCGTTTTCTTCAATTCTACAGTTGTATATTATTATAGGATTTAAATTACAATAATACTTCTATCATTTATAAATATGTTTTATAATTATTTTCATTATTTTACAAAGCATTAAGGTGCCAGGTTCCACCTCAGAGGGTGGTTGCCTCAGCGGGAGTTCATCTGTAAATAAACGATTTAAAAAAATTTAAAAAACATTTTAGTGACCTTTTATTTTTGGGGATTTCAATTATACAATGTTTGGTCTATACTGCAAAAGCAAACATTTAAATATTGAATACAAACTAAGCACTTCTGTAACACTTTTTAAACACATGGACATGTTGACGAAGAGAACACTAATTCAGAGGCGTCACTAGGGGGGTAGCACCAAAATGACTGGCAATACGTTTTTTGTGCAGTGTTTTGTGAGGCGACGGGTTTACTCCGATGCAGTTTACTGCCAGTTGATTTAATTAGCAGTATTGTGACGAGAAGCGCTTTGTCGTTTGAATGCATAACACGCAATTCCTTGCGCCCACTCCCACCAGCATTTTTTTTTTTGCCTCAGATTTGACATCAAACCATTTTTTTTACTTCATCAGTTTTGTGCCCTTCTCCGGATACAGCAAAGTCAAAGTCAAAAGTCAAAGTGTTTTTATTTGTCAAGTGCACAGTATAACACAAGGTCATTCTGAGCAAAGAAATTCTTATGACATGGCAGGCAGCAACTACGTAGAAGCAGAGCAAAAATATCAAAAAATATCCAAAATATACATAATATAAAACATAATATTAAATATTAGCAGCAGTACCAGCCTGTACAGATGGGGGATATCGACAGTGAGAATTGGAGTATTGAATATTTAAATATTAAACATATAAAGTGCAGGAGTGCTGATGAATATGTGCATAAGATTGTGATAATGTACATTGAACGTACATTGAACGTACATAGGAAGTGAAGGAGCATATATAGGAGGTCATGTGATCAATGTGATCCCTGAGATTAATGTTGCTGGTTGAGAAGCCTGATGGCCTGGGGGAAAAAACTGTTTGTGAGTCTGGTTGTCCGTGCCCGGATGCTCCGGTAGCGTCTACCAGATGGCAGCAGCGAGAACAGACCATAGCCTGGGTGGCTGAAGTCTTTTATGATTTTCTGTGCTTTCCTAAGGCATCGTGTGTGGTAGATGCCTTGCACAGAGGGGAGGTGGCAGCCAATGATGCGCTCCGCTGTCTTCACCACCCTCTGGAGGGCTTTGCGGTCAGCAGCGGAGCAGCTGCCGTACCAGGCAGTAATGCAGCCAGTCAGGATGCTCTCAATGGTGCACCTGTAGAAATTGATGAGGGTTTTGGCAGACATGCCAAACTTCTTGAGTCTCCTCAGGAAGTATAGGCGCTTTTGGGCAGTTTTGACTGCTGCGTCTGATTGCCTGGACCAGGTGAGGTCATCATTTATGACCACACTGAGGAACTTGAAGCAGGAGACTCTCTCCACTTCAGCTCCGTCGATGTGAATCTCCTTAGCCTTGCAGACGTTGAGAGAGAGGTTATTGTCCTGGCACTATGTTGCCAAGACGCTGACCTCCTCTCTGTAGGCGGTCTCATCGTTGTTGGAGATGAGACCCAGGATGGTGGTGTCGTCTGCAAACTTAAAGATGGCACTGGAGCTGCGTGTGGCCACACAGTCGTGCGTGAACAGGGCGTACAGGAGGGGACTGTTGTCCTCAGCCCTGACGGGCTCCGGGCTGAGGTTACCCATTCTCACCACCTGGGGTCTGCCCGTCAGGAAGTCCAGGATCCAGTTACAGAGGGAGGTGTTAAGACCCAGGTTCCTGAGCTTGGGAACGAGCTTAGCAGGCACAATTGTGTTGAATGCTGAGCTGTAGTCTATAAACAGCATCCTCACGTAAGTGTCTCCCTTATCCAGGTGGGAGAGGGCGGTGTGCACTGTCAGGGCAGTGGCATCTTCTGTAGATCTGTTGGGGCGGTATGCGAATTGAAGGGGGTCCAAGGTGTCAGGAAGAAAGGAGCAGATGTGGGTCCTGACTAGCCGCTCTAAGCACTTCGTGATGATGGAGGTCAGTGCTACAGGGCGGTAGTCATTCCAGCAGGAGATGGCAGGTTTCTTTGGTACAGGAACAATGATGGTCTGTTTGAAGCAGGTGGGGACTGGTTCAGGGAGAGGTTGAATATAGAGGTGAATACCTCCGCTAGCTGGTCGGCGCATGCTCTGAGAACACGGCCTGGAATGCCACCTGGCCCTGGTGACTTCCGAGGGTTTACTCTTTTAAAAGCTCTCCTCACGTCAGCCATAGATAGGGACAGAGTGCAGTCGTCCTGGTCCTCATCTAGCCTTACAGTAGGGATGGCGTTGCTTGCCTCAAACCGTGCGTAGAAGGTGTTGAGCTCGTCCGGAAGAGAGGCGGCAGGTTGGGCATCACTGCTATTTCTCTGTTTTAGGCGTTGTCTGTAGGTTGAGAGGAGAAGAATGGAGGTGTGATCCACCTTGCCAAAGGCAGGGCGGGGGAGGGGTTTATAGCTGTCCCGTATTTGAGAATAACAATGGTCAAGAGTCTGGTCACCACGGGTAGGAAAGTTAATGTGCTGGTGATATTTAGGCAAAACTTTCCTCATATTAGCCCTATTGAAATCGCCAACAACAATAGAAGCTGCCTCAGGGTGAGCGTTCTCTAGTCCAGTGATTACTCCGTAAAGGTCTTCTAGCACGCGCGTTTTATCCGCCTGCGGGGGTATACAGACTGCTGTGATTATAGCGGAGCTGAATTCCCGAGGGAGGTAGAAGGGACGGACTTTTATAGTTAAGAGCTCCAGGTCTGGTGAGCAGAGTTTAGCGAGTACTGCTACATCCGTACCCCAGCGAGAGTTAACCATAATGCAGACCCCTCCGCCTCTGCGTTTACCTGACTCCGTAGTTCTGTCCTGCCGATAGATGGAAAATCCAGCCGGGGTAGCAGCCGAGTCAGGCACCGTAGGGTCTATCCAGGTCTCAGTAAACGCCAGCACGCAGCAGTTTGCAATGTCCCGCTGGAAGTTAATCCGTGCGTGTAGTTCGTCCGTTTTGTTATCTAGGGATTGAACATTTGCCAGTAAAATGCTTGGTAACGGCAGATTGCAGTGTCTCGTCCAAGATCTGCATAGGATACCAGAGAGAAATATGAGGCACCTTCTGTCAAAAATGATTGATTGATGCCCCGCCCCTTGCCCCGCCCCCTTTCACCCTCTGATATGGTCCGGTTTTCTATGATGTACATACTGTCAAGATTTGATTGATCAGTTTTACCTTTTGAACTCTGCGATGGTTTGGTTGGTGAGGGGTAAGGGGATGGGGAAAGGGTGGGGGTTGTGGCTGCTGCAGCATGGTGTGTCGTATGACACCATGTCCATTTGGGCAAAGTGTTTGTGCAACTTGAAACTTTAAAAAAATGTTTTATCCTTTACCAGTAAAACAGGCAATATGTGAGAATATGTAAGTAACTAAGTTTTAAAGCAGTGCTTTGGACGTTAGTTTAAAGAAAACAAGCCCAGGCATGTATGCATAGTCTTAGCAAGCCGAATCAGGGCGTGTTAAAGCGATATAAGAGAGGTTTTTAAGAAAGCTAAAGTAGAAAAAAGCACATGCGTTAGTTACTTAGCTGATTTCCTGAACAGAAGCGGAGGTTCTCTAGGTAGATGTTCACAGCTGAGTAGCGAGGATCAAAATGGCCACAGCGATCCGGTAAGCATGTACAGCGTTAGGCAGGAGCCACTGTAGCTTTAGAGCATTGCCCCGAACACAAAGTTTCGGAGATCCCCATCAATCAATAGTCGGCGACGTTTAGTTCGCAACGTGGGGATGTGGCGGAACAGGTGGGGTGCCCTGTGAAGCGCGGGGGGAGTACACAGGCACACAGAAGCGCCTGTGACACATAGTTGCATAGTGGGGATGTATGAGAACAGGTGGGGGCACTGTGAAGCGCGGGCCCTGCGGTAAACAGCAATTCAAATTTCCCGCGAGGAGAATGTTTCATGCCTTTTCTTTTTCTGAATACAGGCACAGCCCTAAACTTAAGTTTTTCAACAACCATGCAAGAAAGAAAACATTTCTTACAAACAACTTGATTAGAGTCAAAGAAAGAAAGGTTTTCATAATATTACTCACATTTTTAAGCCTTTAAAAAGGGGTTTAAGTGGAGATTGCACACGTTAGATACCATATAAGGTGTATAAAACATATTGAATAATTACACCGATCTTCATAAAATGTTGCATTAAAAATATTTTTAGCTAAAGCCTACATTGACATCACGTGTTGGTATAAATGGATGTTTGTGGTATGCTCTAGCCTCTGTGAATCCATGCACATGGCAAAGGCATCCCTGCTTTTCCAACAGGGCGAGTGCGTTGAGGGTTTTATAAATGAATAGAGATAATAGGGTTTTTTATACACCCCCCAGGCCAGAAAGAAAACATGGGGATGCTAGCTACTTCATTTTTAAGTCTTTAAAAAGGGTTTAAAATTTAAATTGTGCACGTTAGGAGCCATATAGATGTGTTTGGTATCTATAGGCAGCAAAATGTTTGAATGGGTTCAAAATCGTGTTGAATAATTATACAGGATTTTGTAAAACAGTGTAATTCAAACTACTGATTATAACGAAATATTTTATCAGCTGAGGACCCCTGTGAAGTGCGGGGGGGTACACATGCACACAGACACGTCCGTGACGCAAAGTGGGGATGTATCGGGACAGGTGGGGTGCCCTGTGAAGCGCGGGCCATATGATAAACATCAATTCAAATTTCCCGCGAGGAGAATGTTTTATGCCTTTTCTTTTTCTGAATACAGACACAGACCTAAACTTAAGTTTTTTCAACAACCATGTAAGAAAGAAAACATTTCTTACAAACAACTTGATTAGAGTCTAAGAAAAAAAGGTTTTCATAATATTACTCACATTTTCAAGCCTTTAAAAAGGGATTTAAGTGGAGATTGCACACGTTAGATACCATATAAGGTGCATAAAACATATTGAATAATTACACTGATCTGCATAAAATGTTGCATTAAAAATATTTTTAGCTAAAGCCTACATTGACATCACGTGTTGGTACAAATGGATGTTTGTGGTATGCTCTAGCCTCTGTGAATCCATGCACATGGCAAAGGCATCCCTGCTTTTCCAACGGGGTGAGTGCGTTGAGGGTTTTATAAATGAATACAGATAACAGAGATAATAGGGGTTTTTATACACCCCCATGCCAGAAAGAAAACATGGAGATGCTAGCTACTTCATTTTTATGTCTTTAAAAAGGGTTCAAAATTAAAATTGTGCACGTTAGGAGCCATATAAATGTGTTTGGTATCTATAGGCAGCAAAATGTTTGAATGGGTTCATTACATTACATTACATTTACATTACATTACATTTATTTCGCAGACACTTTTATCCAAAGCGACGTACAAAAAGTGCATATCATGGTCGTAGGCAACTGCTGAACACAAGTTCAGAAAGGTATAATACTTAATTTGTACAGCTAGTTCTAGCTAAGAACACAGTTCACACAGTGAACACTATTCTAACCTAACCTCTGCAAGGCCAACTAGGCAGAAGAATAAACTACAGTATTAGGACAAAGACAAATACAAGTGACATGAAAAAGGGGGGGGGGGGGTTTTTAAATTAAAGAGTGAAATATACAGCATGGTGGTGGTTAATCTAGGTATAGTCTGAAGAGATGAGTCTTCAGGCCACGGCGGAAGATGGGTAGTGAGGGGGAGGTTCGGAGAGGGACGGGAAGTTCGTTCCACCACTGGGGAGCTAGGGTGGAGAAGCTCTGTGATCCCTTTGGGCGGGTGGGAGGGGTTACTAGGCGCCCTGCTTCCGCAGAGCGGAGTGGTCGAGCAGGCACGTAGAAGCGAATCATGTCCTGCAAGTAGATGGGGGCTGTCCTGTTGGCAGCAGTGTAGGCAAGGGTCAGGGTTTTGAACCGGATCCTGGCGGCGACAGGTAGCCAGTGGAGTGATCGCAGCAGAGGAGTGACGTGGGAGAATTTGGGAAGGTTGTAGATGAGTCGGGCAGCGGCATTCTGAATCATCTGAAGCGGCTGAATGGCACAAGCTGGCAGGCTTGCAAGGAGAGAGTTGCAGTAATCAAGGCGAGAGGTCACCGTAGCCTGGACGAGCAGCTGGGTGGAGTGCGTCGTCAGGTATGGTCGAATCCTTCTGATGTTGTACAGAAGGAATCTGCAGGACCGTGATGTTGCCTTGATGTGCTCCTTGAGGTCCAGTTGGTCATCCAGGACCACCCCCAAGCTCTTGGCAGAGTGAGAGGCAGTCACTGTGGTGCCATCAACCGTGATTGAGAGCTCACGAAGTAAGGAGGTCTTGCATGGGAAGAAGAGCAGCTCAGTTTTGTTGAGGTTGAGCTTCAGATGGTGGCTGGCCATCCAGGTGGAGATGTCAGCCAGGCAGGAAGAGATCTTATCATTGACCTGTGTGGCCGAGGGGGGGAACGAAAAGAAGAGTTGTGTGTCATCTGCATAACAATGATAGGAGAAGCCATGTGAATTAATTACTGAGCCAAGAGATCTGGTGTATAAGGAGAACAGCAGAGGACCCAGTACAGATCCCTGTGGCACTCCCGTGACAAGTGGATGAGAAGCAAAAATCGTGCTGAATAATTATACAGGATTTTGTAAAACAGTGTATTTCAAACTACTGTTTATAAAGAAATATTTTATCTGCTGAGGTCCCCTGTGAAGCGCGGGGAGGAGGGGAGTACGCAGACACACAGGCACGTCCGTGACACATAGTTGCATAGTGGGGGATGTGGCTGGACAGGTGGGGATGGCCTGTGAAGCGCGGGCCCTGTGGTACACAGCATTTCAAATTTTCCGCGAGGATAATGTTTTATGCCTTTTCTTTTTCTGAATACAGACACAGACCTAAACTTAAGTTTTTCAACAGACATGTACGAAAGAAAACATTTCTTACAAACAACTTGATTAGAGTCTAAGAAAAAAAGGTTTTCATAATATTACTCACATTTTTAAGCCTTTAACAAGGGGTTTAAGTGGAGATTGCACACGTTAGATACCATATAAGGTGTATAAAACATATTGAATAATTACACTGATCTTCATAAAATGTTGTATTAAAAATATTTTTAGCTAAAGCCTACATTGACATCACGTGTTGGTACAAATGGATGTTTAGGGTATGCTCTAGCCTCTGTGAATCCATGCACATGGCAAAGGCATCCCTGCTTTTCCAACGGGGCGAGTGCGTTGAGGGTTTTATAAATGAATACAGATAATAGAGATAATAGGGGTTTTTATACGCCCCCATGTCAGAAAGAAAACATGGGGATGCTAGCTACTTCATTTTTAAGTCTTTAAAAAGGGTTTAAAATTAAAATTGTGTGTTGACGGAGTCTGAGTTTCATCTGTTCGAACAGCATCTCGCAGTGCTGAAGGAGTCTGATTATCGTTTGTCAGAACAACGGCTTAAGGTGTTTCAGACAATCTTTGAAAAATATTGGAAATGGCACAGAGGCAACAACCAGATCAGTTAGGCCGGGCACACATCACGGAGAACAAGAACTCACAAATTTTACATGCAATTAATGCTATAAATCAAAACAACACTCCAGAAGCTGCTGAAAACATTCAAAATGTTTTTATAAACCCAAATCTGCTACAACTTGTTAATAATATTAACCACTACACTAACGACATGCATGAAATGGCTGGAGATTACTTTGATCGGTTGAACGAGGCTTTGGCAAACCTTACCGCTGGTGATGGTGCACTAACCCCTGCAGCAGACTCTTTTGGTTTTCTGAATGATGCTTTAGATCGACTAAACCAGGAAGGGGGGAATCTTAATGAATTACCAATGCCTACAGCTGATAACCCACAAGGTTCTGGTGATGTGCATGCTGCTGCTGCTAATAGTAATGATGATGTTGGTGTGGTGACTTGTGGTCCTGACATGGTAGTTGTGCAAAGGCCCTCCTTTAATTGTGTCGAATTCAGGCAACGGTTTAACTTTGCATCCTTACACGATGTGAACAGCTATGAGGACTTCTATAATGTGCTGCTAAACTTACTAGATCATTTATTGCGTAGAGCTATGCAGTTGGCTAGACCCAATGATGTGATTCAGCTGGAGTTGCGTGGTGACTCCCTGTCTGAGGGTGTGTCCATAATTGCTAATGGCGGTAGTGTCGATCTGGACACATTTTTGGGAATGGTTGAAGAGCTGGTTCAGAGCAATTTTGAAATCCTTTCTGATGATACATTGGAACTGGCGGTTCAGATAGTTCAAAACCCAAATGGTGGTGCCCGTAGAAAAATAGCCACATGTCTCAGAAATTAGATTTTAAGAAAAAAACTATGTCATCTATTTGTAAGTCACAACGCTGAGAATAACCTCTGCTTTGCCATTTGCTTGTCTCAAATGTTAAACCCGGAATTTATGTTAGAGCGGGTGGAGCAAGACGCCATACATTTACAGACATCTGTAGGCCTGGGCGTGCAGGATATGGTGTCTTTTTCAGACATACAAAAGTTTGAACAACTGTTAAAGGTCAAAATTGTTGTGTGGTACCGTAATGCTCAGAATGTCTTTTGCAAATTTCAAACAAACCCAGAGCTGCATCCAAAAACCGCGTTTTTGTACCTAGAAAACGAACATTACTTTGGTATAAAGTCATTGAAAGGTTTCTTAGGCAGGGCGTACGTGTGTGATTACTGCTACACGCCTTTTACAGCAAAGGCTAACCACCGATGTAAATACTACTGTAATGTTTGTTTTTGTGCTGAATGTTCTTCGCACCCTTTAAAATCGGTAAAGTGTAAAGAATGTGGACGTATATATCGGTCAGCCTTTTGTTACACAGCGCATAAAGTCGCCAAACTGAATAATGCTACGTGTAAAATGAGCGCCCCATGCCACACACACAAGTATTGCGAACAGTGTGGCAGGATGTACATCGTCAGTGCTAAAAAACCTGTACCACATCGTTGTAGTGTGCGGCGTTGCGTCAACTGTAATGATGAGCTGGTTGCTGATATTAGACATGATGGTTACATTCAGCAAGGCAAACCTGAACAGCCGAGCGAGCGCTATGTGTTTTACGATTTTGAGTGCCGACAGGATGACGATGTACATGTCGCTAATTTTATATGCTGTATCGATTTTAACAGGGTGCGTTGGACAGCAGCAGGTGACGGTTGTGTGGAGGCCTTTTCCCGTCGGTTCCGTCCCCCGAAATACAAAGGGTACACATTTATTGCACACAATTCGAAGGGTTATGATGGCTACCTAATCATGCAACACTTAATTAAACAAGGCGTCACACCATCCATTATAGCTCAAGGCAGCAAACTGCTTTGTATCACCGATGATGCATTTGAACAGCGTTACATAGATTCCCTCAGTTTCCTCACAATGAAGCTGAGCACCATGTCATCGGCTTTAGGCTTTGAAAATGCCAAAAAGGGCTGCTTTCCACACTTTTGGAACATAGTCGCAAATCAGAATTATACAGGCCCGTACCAACCACCTTTATACTGTGGTTACAATACCATGTCAGAAAAGGAGAGGTCTGAGTTTATGCAAAGGTGGTTGGTACGGGCCTGTATAATTCTGATTTGCGACTATGTTCCAAAAGTGTGGAAAGCAGCCCTTTTTGGCATTTTCAAAGCCTAAAGCCGATGGCATGGCGCTCAGCTTCATTGTGAGGAAACTGAGGGAATCTATGTAACGCTGTTCAAATGCATCATCGGTGATACAAAGCAGTTTGCTGCCTTGAGCTATAATGGATGGTGTGACGCCTTATTTAATTAAGTGTTGCATGATTAGGTAGCCATCATAACCCTTCGAATTGTGTGCAATAAATGTGTACCCTTTGTATTTCGGGGGACGGAACCGACGGGAAAAGGCCTCCACACAACCGTCACCTGCTGCTGTCCAACGCACCCCGTTAAAATCGATACAGCATATAAAATTAGCGACATGTACACCGTCATCCTGTCGGCACTCAAAATCGTAAAACACATAGCGCTCGCTCGGCTGTTCAGGTTTGCCTTGCTGAATGTAACAATCATGTCTACTATCAGCAACCAGCTCATCATTACAGTTGACGCAACGCCGCACACTACAACGATGTGGTACAGGTTTTTTAGCACTGACGATGTACATCCTGCCACACTGTTCGCAATACTTGTGTGTGTGGCAATGGGGCGCTCATTTTACACGTAGCATTATTCAGTTTGGCGACCTTATGCGCTGTGTAACAAAAGGCTGACCGACATATACGTCCACATTCTTTACACTTTACCGATTTTAAAGGGTGCGAAGAACATTCAGCACAAAAACAAACATTACAGTAGTATTTACATCGGTGGTTAGCCTTTGCTGTAAAAGGCGTGTAGCAGTAATCACACACGTACGCCCTGCCTAAGAAACCTTTCAATGACTTTATACCAAAGTAATGTTCGTTTTCTAGGTACAAAAACGCGGTTTTTGGATGCAGCTCTGGGTTTGTTTGAAATTTGCAAAAGACATTCTGAGCATTACGGTACCACACAACAATTTTGACCTTTAACAGTTGTTCAAACTTTTGTATGTCTGAAAAAGACACCATATCCTGCACGCCCAGGCCTACAGATGTCTGTAAATGTATGGCGTCTTGCTCCACCCGCTCTAACATAAATTCCGGGTTTAACATTTGAGACAAGCAAATGGCAAAGCAGAGGTTATTCTCAGCGTTGTGACTTACAAATAGATGACATAGTTTTTTTCTTAAAATCTAATTTCTGAGACATGTGGCTATTTTTCTACGGGCACCACCATTTGGGTTTTGAACTATCTGAACCGCCAGTTCCAATGTATCATCAGAAAGGATTTCAAAATTGCTCTGAACCAGCTCTTCAACCATTCCCAAAAATGTGTCCAGATCGACACTACCGCCATTAGCAATTATGGACACACCCTCAGACAGGGAGTCACCACGCAACTCCAGCTGAATCACATCATTGGGTCTAGCCAACTGCATAGCTCTACGCAATAAATGATCTAGTAAGTTTAGCAGCACATTATAGAAGTCCTCATAGCTGTTCACATCGTGTAAGGATGCAAAGTTAAACCGTTGCCTGAATTCGACACAATTAAAGGAGGGCCTTTGCACAACTACCATGTCAGGACCACAAGTCACCACACCAACATCATCATTACTATTAGCAGCAGCAGCATGCACATCACCAGAACCTTGTGGGTTATCAGCTGTAGGCATTGGTAATTCATTAAGATTCCCCCCTTCCTGGTTTAGTCGATCTAAAGCATCATTCAGAAAACCAAAAGAGTCTGCTGCAGGGGTTAGTGCACCATCACCAGCGGTAAGGTTTGCCAAAGCCTCGTTCAACCGATCAAAGTAATCTCCAGCCATTTCATGCATGTCGTTAGTGTAGTGGTTAATATTATTAACAAGTTGTAGCAGATTTGGGTTTATAAAAACATTTTGAATGTTTTCAGCAGCTTCTGGAGTGTTGTTTTGATTTATAGCATTAATTGCATGTAAAATTTGTGAGTTCTTGTTCTCCGTGATGTGTGCCCGGCCTAACTGATCTGGTTGTTGCCTCTGTGCCATTTCCAATATTTTTCAAAGATTGTCTGAAACACCTTAAGCCGTTGTTCTGACAAACGATAATCAGACTCCTTCAGCACTGCGAGATGCTGTTCGAACAGATGAAACTCAGACTCCGTCAACACACAATTTTAATTTTAAACCCTTTTTAAAGACTTAAAAATGAAGTAGCTAGCATCCCCATGTTTTCTTTCTGACATGGGGGCGTATAAAAACCCCTATTATCTCTATTATCTGTATTCATTTATAAAACCCTCAACGCACTCGCCCCGTTGGAAAAGCAGGGATGCCTTTGCCATGTGCATGGATTCACAGAGGCTAGAGCATACCCTAAACATCCATTTGTACCAACACGTGATGTCAATGTAGGCTTTAGCTAAAAATATTTTTAATACAACATTTTATGAAGATCAGTGTAATTATTCAATATGTTTTATACACCTTATATGGTATCTAACGTGTGCAATCTCCACTTAAACCCCTTGTTAAAGGCTTAAAAATGTGAGTAATATTATGAAAACCTTTCTTTCTTAGACTCTAATCAAGTTGTTTGTAAGAAATGTTTTCTTTCTTGCATGGTTGTTGAAAAACTTAAGTTTAGGGCTGTGCCTGTATTCAGAAAAAGAAAAGGCATGAAACATTCTCCTCGCGGGAAATTTGAATTGCTGTTTACCGCAGGGCCCGCGCTTCACAGTGCCCCCACCTGTTCTCATACATCCCCACTATGCAACTATGTGTCACAGGCGCTTCTGTGTGCCTGTGTACTCCCCCCGCGCTTCACAGGGCACCCCACCTGTTCCGCCACATCCCCACGTTGCGAACTAAACGTCGCCGACTATTGATTGATGGGGATCTCCGAAACTTTGTGTTCGGGGCAATGCTCTAAAGCTACAGTGGCTCCTGCCTAACGCTGTACATGCTTACCGGATCGCTGTGGCCATTTTGATCCTCGCTACTCAGCTGTGAACATCTACCTAGAGAACCTCCGCTTCTGTTCAGGAAATCAGCTAAGTAACTAACGCATGTGCTTTTTTCTACTTTAGCTTTCTTAAAAACCTCTCTTATATCGCTTTAACACGCCCTGATTCGGCTTGCTAAGACTATGCATACATGCCTGGGCTTGTTTTCTTTAAACTAACGTCCAAAGCACTGCTTTAAAACTTAGTTACTTACATATTCTCACATATTGCCTGTTTTACTGGTAAAGGATAAAACATTTTTTTAAAGTTTCAAGTTGCACAAACACTTTGCCCAAATGGACATGGTGTCATACGACACACCATGCTGCAGCAGCCACAACCCCCACCCTTTCCCCATCCCCTTACCCCTCACCAACCAAACCATCGCAGAGTTCAAAAGGTAAAACTGATCAATCAAATCTTGACAGTATGTACATCATAGAAAACCGGACCATATCAGAGGGCAAAAGGGGGCGGGGCAAGGGGCGGGGCATCAATCAATCATTTTTGACAGAAGGTGCCTCATATTTCTCTCTGATACCGGCACGTTTGCCTCTTTTCTTTCCCCTTCTTCGGCGTATTGGTAAACACAGCGGTGGTAGGACAAAGGGGTCACAGCACGTACTCCGGTAAGTTGAAAAAAAGTTTGTGTCCAGTGCCGAACGAACTCCCAAAAGTGCTTGTCGATCATACTGTATGAGCGACAGTGCAGTATGTGCAAAGATAAAAACAATAAAGCATTCACTGAACGAGTAATAGCATCCCATGCATCTTTTTTGTGTTATTTTATATCCACTACTGACGCTACTAAATATGACAGGTCGTTTGCTGTTCACTTCCTGCAGCAATACCTCCACTTCAGAACTACTGAAGTTTTTCTTACATTTGGAGTCTGGTGCTCCACCCTCTTCAGATTTTGTTTTTGCATTATTGACTTCGTTCGCTCTCAACCTTTCTGTTCGATTTCTGTGTGTGCACACGGCCCTGCAGTCTCATGCCCTTTTATGGGGATTGGCGGGGCGTTTACCTATGCTAATTAGGAACAACTGGCACGCGCTTTCCATTTACGAAGACGATGGGATTCATCATTTTAAGAACACATGTGCAAACAATTCTGTGGTTTAAGAACACATCGTGAATCTGAGGTAGATTTTTCTTAGGACCTTTCTTAAGAACAAATTTAAGAAAAAACTTAGGACGATATTGGTGAATGAGGCCCAATGATCCTAAGCATACCTCCAAAGCTGTAACAAAATGGCTTAAAGACAAAAAAAGTGAAAGTATTGGAGTGGCCATCACAAAGGCCTGACCTGAATTCCATAGAAAATTTGTGGACTGAACTGAAAAAGCATGTCCGAGCAAGGAGGGACCACAAACCTGACTGAGTTACACCAGTTCTGTCAGGAGGAATGGGAAAAAAGTCCTGCAAATTATTGTGAGAAGCTCATGGAAGGCTACCCCAAGCATTTGATTCACATTAAGAAATTAAAAGGCAATGCCACCAAATACTAACAAAGTGTATGTAAACTTTTGACCCACTGAAAATCTGATATAGTACATATATAGTACATACTGAAATAAATCTTTCTATTAGCTATTATTTTGAAATTACCTCTTACGGAAATAAAGTTGATCAATTAATTGACTTAACACAGCAAATGTATGGTAACATGAAATGTGTGGAATTGTGAAAAATTGAGTTTGAATTTCTTTACCCTAGGTGTATGTAAAGTTTTGGCCTCAACTGTATTTGTATTCAGCACCATCCCTAATGGAGTGTGTCCAGTTTAGGGACATAGGAGTGGCATCTCTGCTGTTTGCGGATGATGTCATCGTCTCAGCCTCATCAAATTGTGACTTTCGATGCAAGCTGGAATGGTTTGCAGCTGAGTGTGACGTGGCCGAGATGAGGATCAGCACCTCAAAAGTCTGTGGCTATGGTCCTTTCCTGGAAAAAGATGGATTGCCCCCTTCATGTAAGGGCGGAACAAATACACCAAAAGGAGGAGTTCAAGTATCTTGGGGTCTTATTCACGAGTGAGGGGAAAAAGGGATCTGGAGGTCAACCGCTATTTAGGTGCAGCGGCCGCAGTAATGCAGGCATTGTATTGGATGGGGGTGGTGAAGAAGCAGCTGAGCCGAAAGCAAAGCTCTCAATTTACCAGTCGATCTTCATCCCTACTCTCACTTATGGTCACAAGCTATGGGTTGTGACCAAAAAAGAGTGAGATCGTGAATACAAGTAGCCGAAATGTGATTTCTCCGTAGGGTGGCAGGGCTTACTCTCTTGATAGGGTGAGGAACTCAGCTATCTGGGAGGACCTTAAAGTAGAACTGCTGCTCTAGGAAGAGTCAGTTGAGGTGGTTTTGGCATCTGATAAGATGCCTCCTGGGCGCCTCCCTCTGGAGGTGTTCTGGGCATGGCCATCAGGAAGGAGACCCGGACCCGGGGCAGATCTAGGAAAATGCTGGAGGGATTATATCCACCGTCCAAGGTATCAAATGAGCCTCAAACTATCATGCTGCTGCCAGATATGCAGTAGATACTACAAGAATTGTTTCTCCTGATTAATTTTCCTGTTGAACTCAATAGAAAAAATATTCAGGAGAAACAATGCTTGTAGTATCTACTGCACATCTGGCAGCAGCATGGTGGTTTGAGGCTCATTCGATACCTTGGACCCTTGATGACTTAAAGCCATTTAGCCAACAAATGTGTTCCATACTGTATCAGCATAATTTACAGCTGAATCTAGTCCCACCCCCCAATTCCCATAGAGATCTATTCAAATGCAGAGAGTTTTTGTATTGCTTGTAGGACAACCTGACAATAAGATATCCAGACTCTGATTATGTTGATAGGTCACAGACATCAGGAAGTCATGGCATGCAAATTATATGCAACCATATACAAAACATGACTCCTTTATTTGACATTGTTAATTTGTCTACTGTATAAGTGAATTTCTCTGTTTCTAGCTTTTCCGCCAACCCGTTCACTGCAGCAAACGTAAACGAGCAAATGGTGGCACAGGAGGTCTCAGGAGTGCATTTGTTTAATTCTTGCTAATTTTCTGACCAATTTCTGACCGATTTGTTGTTAAGACCATTAAAAGCTTCATATTTTGCCATTTTGTGCTTGCATGGCCCATTTTATTTTTTTTGCCCAGGAGTGTACATTTTATTTAAATACTCGAGACCAATAGCGTTTTAAGGGAAGATGATGCTTTTGAACAGCTTTTCTATTGCCAGTTTTCTTTTACGTAATTTCAATGCTGTTTTCAATCTATGAAAGCCTACATGAATATTTGCATTTGGGTCATTAACTGTCTGTTCACCTTTCAAATAGCCTACATTCTACATCTCACAGGTTCATACAGCCGCCAGGCTCACGGTGTCCCAGACACCAATAGCCTATTTAACACTAGAACTGCAGCGAAGTTAATCGGCGGATTACCGCGAGAGTGCGTCAAAGTGACGCTTTTATTTTTAAATGAAAAAAAAGTATATATATCATGTATGTGTATTTAATTTTGCGGTTCATTTAAGGCAGGTATTTAGAATCATAAGGATACTTCTTCTCTGAGGGCTCAAATGCTTTATTTCTGCATAAGCGCCAAAATGAGCATGTGTCTGTTACTTTCAACATTCCAACACTATCTTCCACTTCCCTTCAGGATCGCCAGACCCCTCATGCCAGATACTCATAATTCTAAGATCAAAGCTATAGATGACACTGGGGGGGATTAACAACCTCCTTGCACGTAGAGGAGGCATAGTAACAAATGTTAATTCGCTGTTACCCATGCTCACAGTGTGAACCCCCCCACAGTGTGATATCTCTGGACCGCGCCAACTCGGCACCTAGATAACTGCTGCGTATCCCTATAGAGCACCACCGCTGACTAGCGGGCACCGTCAGTATTTCAAGGCCACTCCAATCACACCAGCGAATGGAGGAAAGTCTAATATAATAATTAGCAAATACAATTACAATATTCAACAAGCCTAAAAAAACTTGAGTGCAGGCTATTAGAATATTACAGTATCACGTTTCTGAGTCCCCTAGCCTGCACGATTTAGAAATAATTCTTCATCTTCTCTTAACCTGAACCTAAAGTAATCATGTTTGGTATGGGTATATTTTAATACTCACAACGAAGGTTGGGGTACAAAGTATATCCACCTTTCTTGCATTGCTAAATAATTATGCAACTAGATCAAAATTGAATAAATATTTACCAACGTTATTGAAACCCGTCCCACAATGGGAAAGGCAGACGTGATATGAAGGTGTGCCCTCCAAACAGCCAATGACAGCTCAGACCGCTCTCTCCCTGTTCGGTTTTTAAGTCAATGACCACCGAAGCTAGCTCTCTTCTTTTTTCTTTTTTTCAATTTTTCTCTCTTCCTCCGTACCCGAGCCGTGGCTCACGTTGAGTTTTAGGAAGCTACCATCTAGCCTCGGTGTCCCCGCCGAATAACCCAGGATCGCTGTACCGTTAAGGACTTAAGAGTATTCGCACCGCTTCGGAACCGTGTGTTTATGCCTTGAAGTACTGACGGGCTCGTGTTGGGAGACCGGTGTCGCCGATCAAGCTGGCCTCAAGTAGCATCTTCCGGCTTTGAACCTAGCGCGTGCTGCCTCAGCTGGGTCTCGGGGATCACTTTCTCCTCCCTCTTTCCTCTCTTCCTCTCCTCTCCACACTCCGACTCTTAAGTAATTCCATAATTCGAAGTTTAACCTACCGTTAGTTATTTATGTGTACATCGATACAGAGCCAGCAGAAGCAAGACAGCGGCTAGACCGTAAACCTAATTGTATGGTTAAAGAACTTTGTGCAAGTGTAACTGATTATTGTCTGTCTCATACTAATCATAGGCTACGTGCATAAAATGGTATTAGTTAATTCATAGTGAGTTTCTGTATAGCAATACCCAGCAACCTTGTTGAGAGAGCGTATCGCTTATGAACCCTAATACTAATGCTATAACGTCTGACTAGTCACTACATTCTGCATTATGTACTGAATTGTGCCAGTATCCTATCCCATATTACAACCAAACTGCTTAACTTGTAATAACAATTATTAGTCATTAAAGCCTATATTTTTTAATGTGTTTTGTATTTCCTCTCTCATGCTGATGGAATGATCCACCAACAAAGTCAAATAGAGACATTTGAATTAATAAGTGCCGAGGGTCAATTCCCTCTAAATAATTTTAAGTGTTGAGGTTGATAAAGGGTGATCTCCAATTATTCTGGGTTCAGTATTCAGAGTGCTGTGCCATTAACAGGGTACCTGAGGGTGACCCCCTAATTAAATTTGAAATAATAAAATAATATACATTAACTTAAATTTAATAACTCAACTAAGTTCTATCAACCTTATGACAGTATAATAGTGTGTTTTCAGCTTATTTTGCATGACAGTGCCACGAATAGGACGTCCTCACGGGCCAAGTGCTAGGGATGAGGGGAAATTAGTGTGCGCATGCAGGTTAACACGGCGTTCGGGGTCATCTAATTGCAAACTGTCACGACTCTTAGCTGCTGGATAAACTTTCCTTGTGGATCATTCTCGGTCAGAAGATGTGGGTGGTTGCAAAAGGATCGCTTTCTTCTCGTTCGTCGGAGTGGTAAGATTGCTTTTTTGAACGGCGGCTTCTTGCTCCTTCTTCGTCAAAAACTTTGACTTTGATTGCAATCTTGATTAACTTTATTCGTATTTGAACTATTTCTCTTGCTTGCTGGACATTAAGACTCTCGTAATTTGGGGGTTTTGGGGTATTTTGTTATGTTTATAAATGTATATTTTGGTGTTGATCTAACAACAGCTTGTGTGTAGGCTAAAGTTGAATGTGAGTCCGCCGAGACGTGATTAATTGATTAGCCTGCTTCAGTACACCGTGGGGCTATATTATCGTCTCCAATTGTTTCGTTATTATACATATTGTTATATAGTCAAGAAAGGAAGTGTATGATTTTCAGTTTGTGGCTTTATTTAATAGCCTCTGCCCAGTCTTCCGGCAGCGTCAATAGGCTAGCCCGGTACTACCAAGTTGTACCTAATAAAGTGGTCAGTGAGCGTATATAATTACCGAAATCCAAGTAGATTGTATGCCTACACAAATCAACTACCTATCACCTGGTAACACGATTCCTAAGTCCCGTAACACCCCCCTCCCCCGCTTTTTTCCCCCTTCGGATCTACACTGATCTCATACATGGCCTCTCTGGAATCCAATTGACGGAAATCCGTTGTAGCGACGGAGAACTTTAATCCCTGTGGACATGGATATGTATGGATTTGTAATTTTAACTATTAAGTAAAATTCTAAATTATATGATAATAATTTTATGACACAGATTATTACTTAAATTTTACCCATGGCACTGATATGTTTGAATAATAAAGTTCCTTCCTGCATCTTAACCTCATCTGAACACACATTCCCACACTCACACACATTCACGCTCTGTAAGTAAGGCTGTATTCACACCGAATCAGGCAATGCGGCACCTTGCCGCAGGGTTGTGCGGCGGTGTGGGCGTGTCACTACATGGCCCATTTGTATGACATTGTGTTGTGAACTTTAACCCCCCCCCCCCCCCCCATTTCGTGTCCGCTAACGCAAAAAAAAAAAAAATGGACAAAAGGAAGACGCAGACGTCGAAGCTGGGTACTCGAATTAAACCAAGCGAGGACACAACTGGGACAGTATCATCGTTTGGTCCATGAACTCCATAGTGCTAGGCACAATAAACTAGCATGCAAGAACTGCTAAATAGCGAATCTTTTATACAGCTTAACAACGACGTTCGGAATTGATATTTAACTAGTAGCCTAATTATTGTTTCGGTACTCATCCCATTACCCAGTACTGTCAAATCACGATAACTATAATAAAATCAAATCTTAGGAAATTAATCGCATCAGCAATTCATCTGACAGTTGCTCGGTAAACAGCGGACTGCTACATGGTAATTTAAACAACTTACGTGATTGGCCACTGCAGCATGACATCGGGTTGCGTTCCGGCAAAAGTTGATTCTGGTTCAACTTTCTTGCCGCAGGCCGCTACGTTTTTTTTCGGCACCCCATGCAGTCAACCACGAAACAATAATTAGACAACTAGCTAAATATCAATTCTGAACGTTGAAATTTAAGCTGTGTAAAAGATTCGCTATTTAGCAGTTCTTGCATGTTAGTTTATTGTGCCTAGCACTATGGAGTTCATGGACCAAATGATGATACTCTCCCAGTTGTGTCCTCGCTTGGTTTATTTTGTGTACCCAGCTTCAACATCTACGTCTGGCTGGCAGTCTACGCTGCAAAATAACGATAGCAAGAAGCTTTCTTCGGTTTGCTTTTTTGTCCATTTTTTTTTTTTGTGTTAGCGGACAGGAAATGGAGGGGGGGTTAAAGTTCACAACACGACATCACACAAATGGGCCATGTAGTGACACGCCCACACCGCCGCACAAACCTGCGGCAAGGTGCCGCATTGCCTGATTTGGTGTGAATGCAGCCTTAGGCCGCCTGCGATCTTCAGCCGTGTGCAGAACGCAGGCACTGCGTCCAACACACCAGCGCATTAAAGTCAGACGGCTGCAAAGACACAACGAAACTGGAGATAGAGCAAACAGACGTCCTTATCTCCGGCCCAATTCCCACGCTAGGCTGTGAGAGTGTTCGTTTTAGCAGACTGCTAACCCTACACACATGGCTCTCTTCCAACTGTATTGTATACAATGTGGATTATTTAGACAATTTTAATCTGTTCTGGGACCGTAAGAATTTCTTTGCGAAAGACGGCCTTCACCCAAACTTGCTGGATGCCCGAATGTTGTCTGCGAATTTACAACACCGTATTTACCACCCGCAACCTGTTGTGTCCGTCAACAAATAATGGACACCAGGTCCAAACTCTCCCGTTTTTGGTTCCTCCATAGCAATTGGCCGCTTTACTGGGTTTGGACCTCAGTATGTCCCTTTCACTTTTGAGTATGATAATTCTAGAAAACTGTATTACTATAAGCAATTTTACTCGTGCTGACAGCCTACCGATTTTAACCAGCCCTTCAGATATCTGTCCGCTGCAAAGCCCACTTTCTCAGTATGACAAGGAGAAGCTGAGTATTCCTGTTTTGATCACCAATAGAAGTTAAAAAAGTGAACTGAATAATCTTTTACCTGTGCCACTGCAGTCAACTACGTGTTGCTCAGTTTCACCACACAGAAGTCTCAACACTCAAACTAAGCTCAATATGGCAGTTTGGTATGTATGGTCGCTAACAAATAAATCTTTTATTATAAATGACCTTATTCAGGACAGAAATCTGGATTGTATGTTTTTAACAGAAACCTGGTTAGGAATGGATGGCCAGGCTGTGCTAAATGAAGCCGCCCCAACTAATTTCAGCTCCGCATTCTTAACTAGAAATGGCAAGAGAGGGGGAGGCACGGCCAGCATCCTCTCTTCCTCATTAGGACATAAACTGTTGTCTTTTGGTCCTTTCATATCTTTTGAATATCACACAGTGCTATTAAAATGTAAACCTAATATAGTGGCTATCACAGTTTATAGACCACCTAAATACAATGTGATATTTCTGAGATGAATTTTCTGAGCTACCGTCAATTATTCATGTCAATTACAGTAGAATTATTGTTGTGGGTGATTTTAACTTACATTGCGACAACACTACAGATGTTAGAGTGTTGGACTTGAACAACCTGTTGATCTCTATGAATTTTATGCAGCACTTAAATGAAGCCAACCACAAGCAGGGACACACCCTCGACTTAGTTATAACTTGGGGAGTTTCCATTGATATTACCTCTGTTTCTGATTTTACTATTTCCAACCATTTTTGTGTATTTTTTACTGTTTTAGTATGTAATGAGGTTAAGCTTACTGAACGCACCATTAAGAAACGATACCTTGACTTTGATGCAGCTAAAACTTTTATGACTGTCTTTCACAATAGAGGGTATGCATTGACGTCACTTTCCCACCGGAATACGCTCCCTCAGTCGGACTGAGTGGCAAAACATGCTGCGACATGGCTGCCTTTAGTAGGGGAAACTGCAAAACCAGGAGTAAAACAAACGATTATCTGCTTAAATTAAAGGCATTTGGACCCGACAGTGATCCCTACAACTTACCAAAGAACCAGTGGTCCATGGACATTCAACAAGAAAATGGAGCTATCTTTTTACGGAATGCTGAAAGCTAAAGAAAAGAGAAGCAAATGGATCGCTGCAATTCGCAGAAACAACTGGAATTCAGGCACCGAAACGCAGATTTGCGGTTCATTTTGTGTCCGGTATGTTGGATTTTTGGGTAAAATCATATCTGAACTTATATGCTTGGGTAGCTAACACTATCTAATCATCCCCCCTTGTTTGTAGAACACAATGCTCATCATCATGGATGTTTTTTAATAAATGCCGACAAAAACTGTATAGTTAGGCTACACAGAATATAAATGAAATATCCTAAATATTTAATTGATGAGTAGTCAATACAGTACATAACTTAAAGTATGATGATTTTACCCAAAAATCCAATATACCTGACACAAAATGACAACCGCAAATCCACGTTTCAGTGCCTGGATTCCAGTTGTTCTGCGAATTGCAGCGATCCATTTGCTTCTCTTTTCTTTAGCTTTTGGCAGTCTGTAAAAAGATAGCTCCGATTTCTTGTTGAATCTATTTGTACAGTCAATTGCACACTTTCCCATTTTAGATGTGTTTTTTGTGTCTTCGCGGCATTCAAGCTGAGCGCTAACGCTGCCACTCAGTAGTCGTTCTGCCACTCAGTGGGTGTAACCGCAGTGACTTCCACTTACTGTGACGTCACGTGCATACCCTCTATAGCCCTTCTTCTTGCCTGCATCCTTCCTGTAATGACCCAGGTGATCGCCGTTGCAAGAGAAAGCATTGACCACATGGCTCCTATTAAAGTTAAAAAAAGTTATGAACAAGCCCAGGGCCCCCTGGAAAAATAAGGAAACAGCTACTCTTAAAAGAATGTGTCGAAGGGCAGAACATAAGTGGAGGAAAACAAACCTACAAATTCACTTTCATATCTTAAAGGATAATATTTGAAAATACAGCCAATGCATCAAAATCGCTAGGCAAGCATATTTTTCCTATTTAATTGCTAGCAACAAAAACAAGCCCCGTATCTTATTCTCAACAGTCGATAGAATACTAAATTCTCCTCGTTCAGTACATTCGGAACTACGGTCCACAGCCAAGTGTGATGAATTTGCAAAATCTTTTAAAGACAAGATAACATATAAGAATGGATATATCCACAAAACAAATTAGCGATTATGGAGAAATTGACTCTGTCTCACCTCCAAAGAGCTCTTTTGGTTTTTTTTAACCTCATTAATGACAACCTTTTAAACAAAGGAATAAACGGTCTCAAACCATCTACCTGTGCCCTGAACCCAATCCCCACAAGTTTCTTCAAAAAAGTCTATACTTGCTTTTCCGGTGAATTGTTAAACATTACCAGCCACTCCCTGCAAACTGGCATTTTTCCATCTACTTTTAAGATCACCATAGTTAAACCCCTTTGTATTGGAACAAAGATATTGGTGACACCTAGTGGTGATTTTAAATACTGTACATAGGAACCAAAATAGTTAGGAATAAGTAGGAACTTTATTTGGGGAAGCTTTAATTTGAAGGACACTCAAACAACAAGGTTCACTGTTTTAAGGAGTCCACTTTATTTAGAGAAACATGTGGCATGATGTTCACGTTCTGGTTTCAATCCTTCTCCATCCATAGTGTTTCGCCGTCAAAAAAGCATCATTTGTAAGTCAATACTTATTGCTTTGATTCATTTTAATTTGCAATGCAAAATTATTTCATATTTATGTAAAATGTGCATTTAGTGAGTGTTTGTTTGCTATATTGATACTTACCTGACTAGCTTAAATTTACTTACCTTCAGTTCCACGGTACATAGGAAAATATACTTACCGTAAGACACCTGTAAGGAGAAATAATACTTACCTGTTTATTACTTACTGTATTGTACATGGCGTGCAGTTCAATTCTGTGGACAAAGAAGCATTGTATTAGTGCATTGCATATTGAGTTAAGTGTATTGTACTAAGAATGACATTTATTTGTATTTCTGTGTTACAGTTTTACACTTTGCTACATAAAACTTACCAGAAGAATCCAATCAGTCTCTGGATGTCTTTGTGTAGTTAAAGAGATTAGATGGCTATATAACTGAGCTCAAAGGTGCATGCTTGGTGATGACAGTACACCCTTCCAGTACACCCTTCCAACCTAAAAGGAGCACCTTTGACCCATCCATTCTCAAAAATTTCAGGCCTATTTCAAATCCCATGTTTCAAAATCCTTGAAAAACGTGTTTTCTAGCAACTATCAGAATACTTAAATACAAATGTTATTTTTGAAAAATTCCAATCAGGTTTCCGTGCAAAGCATAGCACTGAGACAGCTCTGGTTAAAGTTGTAAATGACATCAGAGTAAACTTGGATAGTGGTAATCTTTCTGTCCTGGTGCTTCCGGACCTCACCGCTGCCTTTGACACAGTGGATCATGAGATCCTTATTTCTAGGCTGGAAAAATGGGTTGGTCTCTCAGGCACAGCTCTTAATTGGTTCAGAACCTGCTCGGTCGTGAATATTACGTCTCGGTTGATGAATTCTCCTCAATGGGAGTCAGCATTACTTGTGGTGTGCCCCAGGGTTCAATCTTAGGACCCATCTTATTTAGTTTATACATGCTCCCATTAGGAACTATTATCCGCAAACACAACATTAATTTTCACTGTTATTAGGATAACACCCATATATATATATATATATATATCAGTCATTCCTAACAATCTCCAACCAATTGATAATCTCTTGAATTGTCTCTTTGATATAAATGTGTGGATGACTCATAACTTTCTGCAATTGAACCAAGACAAAACAGAAGCCATGGTCATTGGTGATAAGACAAAGAGGGAAATGGTTGTCACTCACCTTAAAAGCAGAGGTCTAAATGTCACTTCTCAGGCTAAAAATTTGGGTATCATATTTGACAGCAATTTGGACTTTGATGCACGCATTAGAAACGCGACCAAAACAGTTTTCTACCCCCCGAAAAATATTACCAAAGTTAAGCCCTTCCTTTCCCGAGAAGATGCATAAAAGTTAACATACGTATTTATAACTTGTCGTCTGGATTGTTGCAATGCCTTACTCACTGCCCTTCCCAGAAAAGTTATTAATAAACTGAGACTGGTTCAAAATGCCACAGCCAGGGTACTCACGACCCCTAAGAAATGTGAACACGTTACCTGTTTTAAAATCATTACACTGGCTGCCGCATGATTTCAGAATTTATTTTAAGGTGTTCTTATTGGTTTTTAAAGCTATGCATGGACTTGCCCCCGACTACATAAATGACCTATTAGTGAAATATGTCCCTGTCAGAGCCCTTAGGCCCTCAGATTCCCCCCAATTGTCCATTCCACAGTCTAGAAGTAAAACTTTTGGAGAGGCTGCTTTTAGTTCATATGCTCCCAGACTGCTTTTGCTGTATTTTACTGTCCTTTTGTGTGTTTTACTGGTAATTTTAATCTACTCATTTATCTTTCTGTAAAGCACATTTATTGGCACTTTCTGTTCGAAATGTGCCATATAAATAAAGTTTATTATTATTATTATTATTATTATTATTATTATTATACAATAGCCACATGTAGCCCTCCCACCACAATGCTCATTTACATAATATACATAGGTAGTATTGAAACGTATGAAACTGCCACTAATACACTAAAATGCATGGGAGGAGCTGTGATGGGATGTACCAGTTTACTCTATGTCTAGGGATTTCACTTGGGTGACTGAGAGGCCTCAGGTAGCTTTAAAGATGTTAGTATGTAACTATACTGCTTGTGAACAATGACTCCCAAGCATAAACACTTTGACTCACGAGCCCCCACTTTGAGCACTCACACTCAAAGAACCAGTTATTTTGATAACCTAAAATTTGACACCATGAATAAGGAGTAAACCACAATACCAAAATACACCAAATTATAACGGGCTTAATTAATCAACAGAAAAATATGCAATAACACATGCAATATCATGTCTATCGCGTGAACCAATTATCTAAATTAGACATTTACCAAGGATAAACTGCAGCTAGCTTTGCACGAATGGAACAAAAAAAACACTGGCACTGAGCAACATTACCCCATGAAAATACAAAAGAAAATGAATGAATTAAACACCAGATCAAATTGGCAAACAACATCTCCCAAGGGCACTACACACAGATCAAAGGGGTGTCACTGGCAGCAGGCCATTTGGGTGTCCCCGGGAAGTCTGTTGGAATGTGTATTCCTTCCTGGGAATGTTTACGCACGGCAATAACTACACCTCTCAACAGTGTACTTAAACCTTCACTTGTGGCTGTCTCTTTGAGACTCCTACGCAACCCTTGTTGTGGCAAGTCTACCTTTGCGCATTGTATTAAAATCTTTTCATAGGAAAGTGGTCCTCAGTGTGTTACTTCACCCTTCTCAACTTGGTTCCACGCGGGAGAAGGTTCCCAACAGCACCTACACTCGACTTCCACCTTGCAAAAGTGGTCACAATAGGCTATCCTTGAATACCAGACAAAGTCCAACTCAGCCATCAATAAACTAAAGCACGCTCAGGCATTGCTGTCCTTTTGTAAATGGTAAATGGCCTGCATTTATATACCGCTTTTATCCAAAGTGCTTTACAATTGATGCCTCTCATTTACCCATTCACACACGCACTCACACACCAACGGCGGAAGGCTGCCATGCAAGGTACCAATCAGCTCGTCGGGTGCAATTAGGGGTTAGGTGTCTGACTCAGGCACACTTCGACGAGCCCAGGGCGGGGGATCGAACCGGCAACCCTCCGACTGTCAGACAACAGCTCTTACCTCCTGAGCTATGTCGCCCCTATTGGGGTGTGTGCAGCCTACTAGTTGGCAAGCTACTTTTAGAAGTGGCATAATGCTGATAGTAGAATTAGTAGGTAGCATCAGCAACTCAAAACATAAAAACACCTCTCAGTTTCTTACGCATTGCAGACCCACTTAGATGATACCAATCCATAAAATCTAGCAAGCCAGAAAGTTAATATTACCAAATCAAACTGTCTAGAAATCTAGACTGCTCCCCCCTGCCTCCTCTCTTTTCACTCACCTCTCCTCCCCTCTCTCCTCCATTTTGTGGGGTCTTCATAGTCTCCCACCCAGTTGTACTCTACAGGCATGGAAATAGGCCTTAGTCTACCTGATAGGAGAGACACAAAGAGAAATGGGAATCAATAAACAACAAATTATATGCCCACAAACAAGAGATATGCACCGCAGTTTGGTGGTTCACCTGGATTACCTAATGCTAGGGTAACATAAAGTTGTCACTGTGGATGTCCTGCATTTTGGCAATCATGCCCTAGAAAAAATACCGGCACAGCCAGTTGTGCCTTGCCGTAAAATTAATAGTACATGGCTGTGGTGCCCTGTGGAGAAGAAAAACATTGCCTGGTTTGCAATTCATTCTCTTTTTCACTTCACTGTCAAAGTCATGTTGTTTGACAGTGCTTTTCCATGGGATCACCTTCACCCAGATGCCAGCCTACTCTTGGTAATGTGCTTGTCTCCCCATTCATTTACATTGCATTTTCAAGCATTCACAATTCAGGGGAGGATTAGCACTTCTTCAGAGATCAATTTAGTTTAGTTATGGATTAGCATTACCTAGCAAGCAAACCACGTAATTTAGCCGGCTAATTTGGATTTGGACCATCTTCGGTGTAATAACTGCATAATATCCTTATATATAATATCAGGATAAATATTGGTATAGATTTGTCCAGATATACATATAATATAATATACATTATATGACTTGCCATATTTATAAATTATATAAATACAAAGTTTTGGTTTATGAAGTTTTACTTTTGTTACTTTTGATTGTGTTGAATAATATGGGTGCTTTTACGTAGTACGTTTTGGCTTTGAGTCCGTCAAAGCGAGTTTGATTTTGGCCTTACTGCCTTCTGATTTCACCTTGCTGTCCTAAGAAATATTGGTTTTGCAAAGGTCAAAGTGGCCTTGTCCAAAAAAAAATTATATTTGAAATCTGTAATAGTCTGTGTGAAAACACACACACACACACACACACACACACACAAGTAGACATACAGACACAAACACACACACGCAGACACACACAAACACGCACACACACTGCCTGCAAATAAGACTTGAGTCTTGCACTCCACCCAAAAGAAAAGAAAGATTATACTATAATACTAAAGCTATGTGGCTAAATCACCTTTGTTTGAATCTATAAATGATTATATACAGTTTCACACACTGCCTAATTTAACTGCCTGCAAATCATAGGCTCTTGAGATTTATTTAGATTGCTGATTTTAATCATTTTCCTACTGTAGAACAGTGGCCTGTAAGGAGGTTCACTGCAACATTATCACCTCTACCCATTTACGCAGTCAGCACTTCCTGAGAAAAATAACCTCAATAGCAGATTAATTAAACAATGCCCATGATGTGCTCAAGCCCAAACTGCAAATGGTACCACACAGCTTCCTGAGGAGCACTGAATGCCCAATAAGCCTATTATAAAACAAATATACTTTATAACTACCCTTTATTACAGAACATATACACCCATATTTTTTGTATAATGATGACAGTATGAGGTAAAATTAGTCTTTCCAACTCTGCAAAAAACTCAGTGAAACCACTACCAACAATATTGACTATGAAGGAGAGCAGGCAGGGCCGGCCATGATCTTTTGGGGGGCCCTAAGCGTAAATTTCTTAGGGGCCTCCTTGTCTTTCAGACCGGGGAGGGGGTGGTTAGATGGATGGGTGTGGCTATGGCCACGGAACTATATGCAATGGGGGTTTTGGGAGCACGGGGGACTGTATTGAGATGATGTACCATTTGGTCTGAAAGTGCACAGTAAACTGACTGTTTTTATCTGCATATCATTGTTGGACTGTTTATTACAAACCAGCTCTCTACATGGTGTCAGAAGGTGGAAATGGCTCAAGGATTGAGATGGATTGATCCTATTGTGTTTGATGAGAATGTCGCGGATAACTGGAAGAAGTTTGAAAAGGAATGGCGGATATACTGCATCGCAGGTTTAGCGGACAAAACAAAGAAAATCCAAGCATACACTCTGCTAAATCTGGCTGGACCGGATGCAGTTGAAAAGTCAGAGGCTTTCGTCTTTGGAGCGGATGGGAACCAGGAAGACCCAGAGGTACAGTTACAGAAGTTTCAACAAATATGCCTCCCGGTAAAGAATGTCATTATGGACAGACACGTTTAATAGTACAGTTCAAAAGCCTGACGAGTCAATGCAGTTCTTTGTTTCAACTTGTTTCAATGATTTTGTCTAAGAAGTGTGAGTTTGGCGCTCTGACTGACGAACACATACGTGACCGCATTGTGTTGGCATACAGAGCGTTACAGTGCTTAAACAATTACTCCCTGAGAAAAATATGACTTTATAGTCCGCTATCAACTTCTGTATGCTGAATGAGCAATCTGAGTGGCGAGCGAAAGAACTGAGGAGAGAGACAGAGGTGCGCAATTCAAGCCCCGCGCTGTTCAAATTGTGACGGTTCACATCCTCCAAGAGATCCAAATGCTTTGCATTTAACAAGCGCTGCAACAGGATGAATCACTTTGCTAGGTGCTGTAGGTCGTGGCAACAGAACTATGGTAGGTCGCAGCAACCACGCTATGCTGTTAATACTAGGGCCACATCCAATACTGGTTATAGACCCTCAGCCTATGCTTACCAACCCCGGATGCAAAATAGTAGCAGGGTGAATGAAGCTGACATGCAGTCTGAGCAAGAACATGTCGATACATTTTACTGTGAAATTGTTGATGTGCTTACCCCTCACCATGGTTGGTGAAAAGAGGAAGCTTATGCTACATTTACTGTTGCCTGCAGTTCAGCAAAACTCACTGGGGCTAAATGTAATGTAATGTCAAAGTAAATGTTAACTAAACTTGCTCCAGAGGCACAGATTATTTCTGCTAAGAGAAAAACCCTGGTCGCGTATGGAGGGCAGCTGATTTGGTCTGAAGGTGAAGCCACAATTGTGTTCAAGGAGACTTTGTGTTTCAGATTTTAAACCTGGACATGAAGCCATTGTTGGGCCTGCCTGACAGCATTCATCTAAACCTGGTGACATTTGGACCTGATGTCACAGTACATATGGTTGACGAACAAGCTCCAGAACTGCAAGAATATAGTGACCTGTTTGATAGCAGTAAGATAGGTAAGCTGCCAGTGGTATATCACATGAAACTAGATAAGTCCAATACACCCACTGTCTCTGCACCTCGAAGAGTGCCTGTGGTCATGAAGCAGAAAGTGACTAATGAACTGGAGAGGATGACTAAGCTAGGGATCATCACCCCTGAGACTGAAGCCACACTGAATGGGTTTCGGCAATAGTAGCTGCAAGTAAAAAGGATGGCAAAGTTTGATTGTGCATAGACCCTGTTCATTTGAATAAGGCATTGTTGTGACCACATCACCCCATAAAAACTATAGAGCAGGTCATTGCAGATATGCCAAATGCTAAAGTACTCACTACCCTCAATGCCAAATGTGGATTCTGGCAGATTCCACTTGATGAAAGCTTTTCCAAAGTAACCACTTTCATGTCTCTAAAAGGACGGTACAGGTTCCTCCGTATGCCATACGGCATTTCAACTGGCAGTGAAGTGTGTCAGAGGACAATGGAGCAGCTGTTTCCTGGGCAGCCATGCAAAATCATGGTTGATGATATCCTGGTGTGGGGCCGCAATAGGGAGGAGCATGACAAACGGTTGAAGCAGGTATTGGATAGAGCCAGAGCTGTACATTTAAAGCTCAGCTTGGAAAAATGCAAGTTCAGAGTCCAGGAGGTTCCATATGTGGGACACCTCCTCACAGATAGGGGAGTGAAGCCAGACCCAAGAAAGACTGAGGCTGTGAGGCAGATGCCTCGGCCACAGGACAAACAGTCTCTGCATCATTTCTTGGCATGACTATCTTGCAAAATTTATTCCCCACTACAGTGACATCACCGGATCGCTGTGTCAACTTCTATGACAAGAGGCAGAGTGGCGTTGGGAGGCGGAGCAAGAGGCTGCCTTTACTAAGCTCAAGGACATGCTCTCCAGCCCACCAGTGCTGCAGTATTTCAATGTGAATCAACCTGTGGTGATCTGTGCAGATGCCTCTCAGCATGGCTTGGGAGCAGTATGTTTGCAGCAGGGTAAGCCAGTTGCCTTTGCTTCCAAAGCATTAACACCCACTGAGACTCGGTATGCACAGATAGAAAAAAAGATGTTGGCTCTGGTGTTTGCATGTCAGAAATTTCATGATTACATTTATGGACACCCTGTGATTGTTGAAACCGATCACCAGGATCTCATTACAATAACTCGGAAGTCGTTGCACACTGCCTCGTCACGGATACAGGGGAGGATGATTAAGCTACAGTGTTACGATCTGGATGTGATCTATAAGCAAGGAAAGGAGCTGTTTGTGACAGATGCTCTGTCTCGATCTTCCTGGAACAGATTTGGAGGATACTGAGGAATCCATGGATGTTATGGAGGTGCAAGTGTTGTCCTTGAATCGTACAAACGAGTTACAAGCTGCTGTAGCAAAGGATGTCACATGTCAGCGTCTCTCAGAGGTGAAAATGAATGGCTGGCCAAAGGATTCCAAAGAGTTGCCACAGGATTTGCGTTCTCTCTTTGGAATGAGAGAGGAGTTTACAGTGAAGGATGGACTCATACTGAGGGGTCAAAGGCTCTTCATCCCTCATGCTTTGCAACACTTCTATACAACTCAGCTCTATCAGGGTCACCCAGGGTGGAGGCCACAAAAAGGAGAGCAAAAGAGTGTATGTACTGGCCATCAATGTATGTGGACATAGAGAAAGAGGTGTCTCGTTGTGCATCATGCAATGCCCTAAAACCTCATCAGACAAAGGAGCCCATGCTTTCTCACGACATTCCAGACCTTCCATGATCTTTTACAGCTGCAGACATGTTTGAGTGGAGGGGTAAGATGCACCTGGTATTAGCTGATTCCTACTCTGGCTGGTTTGAGTTGGATTTCCTGCCAGACATGAGAAGTACAACTGTGATTGCCAAATTGAAGAGACATTTTGCAGTGCATGGTATTCCACAACGCCTCATGATGGACAATGCTATACCATTTGTATCCGGTCAGTTTCAGGAGTTTGCTTTAAAATGGAACTTTGAGTACATCACTATCAGTCCTCACTATCCCCAGTCCAATGGGCTGGCTGAGCGCGTTGTACGGTCAGCAAAGCTTCTGCTTGAGAATTGTTATAGAGACAAGTCTGACATTCAGGCTGCACTGCTGAGCCTGCAGAATGTTCCTAGGGAGGGCCTGTCGTCCCCTGCACAGAGATTGTTTTCAAGGAGAACACACGCTATGCTGCCTACAACAAAGGAGCTGCTCTGTCCTGTTGTGGAGACACAGGTAAAGGAAGCTCTTGCACAAAGCAGGATGAGAAACAAAGCAAGCTATGATCGCTCTGCACACACACTGTCTACATTGCAACCTGGCCAGACGGTGAGGATGTAGACATTCGGGGATATGATAGGATGGCTGTGGTGACTGGCAGTGCTCCTCAGCCTAACAGCTATACTGTTACATCAGAGGGGGGAGACTATGTTAGAAATCGACGACACCGACTCCAGGTGCAGGAACCGCCCCCCTGGAACTGAGAATCCAGGAAAGGAAAAGGAAAATCTTGGTACTCATGAAATTTTGAAAAAGTTACCAGTAGCCTCAGACACTGAACTAAAAAAAGGTCAAACTGTGGCCCTGGACACTAAATCAGAACAAGGCCAAACTGCTTCCAATGCTGTTCCCATCGCCTCCAGAGAGCCGGCTGCCCCAACCAATATGCCGGAGCTGAGGGTGACACGGTTTGGAAGGGTCAGCAGACCCAATTCAAAGTACGGACATTATGTAAATGGCTGAACAGTATAGGAGTAAATGAGTTGGAGTCAGGTTGTATTTATTCACATACTGTATGGATTATATATATGTATTGTTTTTTGTGTTTTATGATTGTTTTTGTGTCAGTCTGTTTCTTTGCAGTCGGTGTACCAGGTATCAAAGTCTAAAAGAGTGGGGATGTAGATGGATGGGTGTGGCTATGGCCACGTAACTATATGTAATGGGGGTTTTGGGAGCACGGGGGACTGTATTGAAATGATGTACCATTTGGTCTGAAAGTGCACAGTAAACTGACTGTTTTTATCTGCATATCATTGTTGGACTATTTATTACAAACCAGCTCTCTACAGTGTTGGACCAGAAGATTGCCAGTGAGGTGTGTGGGGTGAAGGTTAAATTGAGCCAGTGTCTTTCATTGTAATCACAACTTTAAGTTAATTTGCCTTCAACAGATGTCAGATACACCACTCATTTCTCCCCATTCAAGCTCTATCATTGCTGTTTCTTTGTTTCTTTATTTCACCAGAAGGTGGCAATATAATTATATTGTCATATGAAACTTGCACTCCACCCAAAGGCAAAAAAAGATTATATTATCATATTACCGCTATTGGATTGCATCACCTTTGTCTGAATCTATAAATGAATATTTCCTCTCGCCTGAACCTAAAACAAACATAAATACACACATCATTATACCAGTCAAATAGATCATGTTTGTTTCAAAGCACCCTTTGACAATGAATGTTATCATTGCTATTGGTGTCACTGTCAAAAAATGAATCTAATGTGAACAGACAACACATTGTGTGAATTGATTGATTTATCTACATCTGAAGGTATATCACAAAGCAGGAATACTAAATTATAGCCAGATTTTGTGAAAAAGATACAAATAAAACATGGAGACATTTCACCTCCAGTATTTTCATATGAATGAATAGCTAGATTGGCTAGCATGCTTCTGACGATTGACTACGCAAGACTAGGTGGTATAGCAGTGTGTCTCCCCAAAAGTTAAAATGAAACCTATGCCTATGGATTAGGCTATAGTTTGGTATTGATTTGAATGTTTCAAAATGTAGTTATTTCATGTTGTTTTGGGAAGTTGACTGGCTAACAGTGTGATGCTGCGTTGTAACCTAGGCTGTACATAAGAACAGTGTGTGGTGCAACCTGTTTTTATTCACAAATAAACATTATAAACTTAAAATTATAAACTGTCAGGAAATGAGGATGAAGCAAAATATGTTTAACTTTCTGAATCCAGAAGTTTTAACAGCTAACACCCCCTCATTTAATAGCCCTCTGAATACCAAACACAAGTGCATCAACAGTTAAAAACCCTCTCTTATCCAATGTGTAATTAATTTAGCTGATTTAATTGTTAATTATTTTCAGAGATATCCATTAGTAATGAAATGGCAGAAGAGCAGAGCAACCTGTTGATTCAACCTTTATCAAAATGTATAACTAACAACCAAAATAAAATTAAGAAATTTAAGTTACAAAAAAATATTCAATGTCTTGTCTAAAGATGAAGGTCAGTTACCTTAAGCAACAAATGTTACAGACATAAACAGGTTACAGTCACAAAATGAATGAATGGAGGAATATACCAAAACTACAGCATGTTTCTCCCAAAACAGTCCCAAGAAAAAACAAGACCAATTTTCAAAAACCATCAGCGATAAACAACGGCAGAATAGTCCAAAAAGCCAGGGGTGAAAATGTAAAAATGCCAGATGAGCTGTCAGATAAAAACATCAGATCATGCACACACCAAACATCAAGAAACACCAGGCCCAGATGCAAGGTTCAGATTCCACATATAGCAACAGCAGAGATCAATCCCTGAATGTCCACCGCAACAGACGTAAACTGCCTGATGTAAAGCACCCTAAAATGTCTGTAAAGAAAAGGCTCATTTTAAGTAGTTGCAGAACGCAGGGGCATGGTTGTGCTGATTGGGTGAGGTCTGAAAGGGTGGTCAGACAAGGACCGCGTTATCTGATGCCCCTTTTCCACCAAGACATTTTGAGGGCCGGTTCGGAGCCAGTGCCTAATCGCAAACCAGTTCTTCGCTTTTCGACAGCAAAAGAACTAGGTAACTGACAAGCACTTAATGTCACAACTAGACAAAGTTTGAGATAGCTAACTAATGGCACGGTTTGACAGACAGCAAATAACTCAAACCCAACACCCAAACCACATCAGTTACATTTATTAAAATAATGGTGACATCGCTTACCGAGACTCATCCAGGAGCTTTTCCTTTCTCCTTTTCTCAGTGCCTGATTCACAATTTTTTTGGACGGCAACCTTTACAGTGGTTTAGCGTTTCAGTTGGAGTTTTTTTATTTCCACAGCAACTACATGTTGTTTGCAAAACCACCACCAGGTGGGAAATGTGAGCACTCAAAACCATTTCTGACAGATAACACTTCAACCATGGATCTCACGAGCAAAGTAGAATGGTGGCTTGCGTCAGATAACTGCTGCTATTATTTTAACGGGAAAGGAGAGGAAAATACATTTTAGTGACAAGCACGGACATGATTGTTACCCATAACATTTTTGCGTGCCTTTGAGTGAAATGTACGTCAATAAACGGTTATTCAAAGAACTTCATGGTCACACTGTGAAACTTAATAGCCTAGTCAGACAATTTTGAACACAGTCTAATGCCATCCATCTTAGTTTCACTTATAGGGCAGAGTCGGTATAACTGTAATGCATCATAAATGTAACACAGTCAATAACTTTTTGTACACTGTTGCTACAGTCATTTGATTGTATATGCACAAGTCCTATACCAAATGATTAATGTAAACTGGGCACATGCATTTATTTATAAGCACACACCAGATTGGTCTGTATAGTAGACAATTTGCTTTTGATATTTAGTTTTGTTTTTAATGCATAAATTGTCTATGGTACAAATTAATAGACCCAAATTAATTCAACTTTTCATTTATTTCACGTAACATAACCTAATCTTGGTCAAAATGGAATGGCCTTGTCAATAAGATAAATGCATCCCTTTGAACTGCTCCAAAACAATGAGCATAACTTCATTCACACGTCAGTACATTGTCTTACAACAGTAGGCTACATAGAAGTTTTGATGTAGGTTACAGTAATTTACGGTAATGGGAATCAAAATCCATCATAAATTATCCGACAAGATTAAGTTATGAACAACTGAAATGGGAGATTACTGACATGCCAGCGCTGTTTGAAGTAAAATTTCACATTGCGAGGCTAAATGTTTTCTGAGAAATGGAGCAAAATCCAAAAACTGTTACATTGTTACAGACTCTCCCCAATGTCTGCTCTGCGACAGCTCTATACAGTAAAATTGTTTTAATTTAGAATTTATTCAAGATAAATGAATCAATCAGACCTGAGTCAAATACGTATTTGTTTTGGATTCAAATACTTTTTTACGCTTTACTGATCTTGTCTGGTGTATTTGAACCAATGAAAAGCTATCAAAAAGTGTAAACCCCACCTTCTGGCCATATTGGCGGGCTCAATTACAACAGGCAAGATCAAAAGAGCGTAGAAAAGTATTTGAATCCAAAACAAACCCGTATTTGACCCAGAATTATTGTTTAGCATTTTGATGTGTGTAAAATTATTATTTCTGAGGCATCTTTGAGAGAGACCGGCAAAGATGTGTGCATAAAAGCGACGCCAACAATAAGTCAAGCAAGGCAAAATTGAAACCTGGCACCACAATATTTTGAATAAAAATTTGCCTCGTTAGTTTTTTATTCAACGGTTTTGCACATAGATTTTAATAGTGATGACATTAGTTGCCTATGTACTTAACAGATTTGCCAGCTATGTACCTAACAGATTTTCCATAATCTAGCCTATAGCCATTGAGATCAACGTATGGTGTTCTAACGATCTTGGAAGATATTCTTATTCGGCACGGTCATTGTGGAATCAACGGTAGCAGTATTCCCTCTCACTGGAACATTTGCACCAAGCAGTGTTCCTTGTACCATGCAGGTTCCTTTTGTTTTGCAAATGAATAATTAGAGGTGTAAATCGGATCATCTGTCATCAAAGAAATTGATGAAGTGTTACATTAGGCCATCTATTGCTTGAAGAGATATAGATAATCAGGTATGTAGTGTAGTGCTCATAATCTAGGCTTCACCAAGATCTTGTCTACAGTGTGGTATAAAGCATTTTAGTATTACAAATGGGTGTTTTTTAAATTACTGTGAAGAGACGACGTGTCTTTTCAATTTTCAGTTCCCAACCTACTGCCAGTGTGCGATGATGCATATTCCTAAGGAGGTCAAACCTGTTTTGGCGATTTTTTAGGAAAACATGGTTTTACAGTTTATTTCCATGCATAATGGCAGGAATGGTAGAGTACAATCAAATAACAATATATAAATCCAGTATCCAATATATGTATTTCCAGAAAATAAATTTTGTTTACTTTAATACGATGTTAAAAATTAGAATCGTATTAAAAATTAGCTGCTTCCCTCGGCATGTAATCACTATCATTGTGGGGAAAAGCATCATCATTTGTGCGACTTTTGACTTTTGTTTCATGTTTTTCCTTCAGAAACATGGAACAATATTTATTGTAATTTTTCAGTAAAAATGTATTTACTGTACACATTTACTCGTATTGTTATGAGCTGCGACATTTAGTGAAATATGTAATCTGCTCTCAAAACGCTATAAGTGCTAAAAATGTCTCAGTTTTAAACCTAGCAGCCCTGAGGCTTCAAAATACCATTGCAGTTGGGGATTCGAATGGACCAGGCTCACGTCTCCTTTTTCACCTTAATTTAAAAAAAACATCCATTCATAAAACTAAAATGCTTTATTCCAAGTGGTAGCAAGACTCTAGCTCGGGAGACTCTTTTTGCTGCATCAACTGATTGGAACTGAACAACCAAGATGTTGACAAAAGAGGTAGGCTACAGTTTGACTTACATTTCATTTCACCAATAAATAAAAAAAGTGCCATTTTGCTTCTGAAATCGCTGTAAAATTCTGAGTTCCTGCAGGCAGCTTAACATTTTATGACAAATAAAGCTTGAATACATAATAATCGAATAACATGTGAAACATTTTACAGCAAGACTTTCTTGTAACAAAAATGTGTAATAATACCTTCAGTGAGGTTTGATTTTTTATAATGACCAAACTGATTTTGGTTCAGCGTTACCGTACAGGCAAAAATGCTTACAAACAAAGTCAAATGGCCTGTTTAAGTGAGCCCAGATGCCAATTTGTTTTAATGTTTTGCTTGGAACGCCCGTGAATACATTGACGGCAGAACGTGTCACCTTACTTCTGCAACTTGAGTGATTACACAGGAAAAGGGACGCAGATAATAAATCGTATTAAAGAAAACAGCTGTTAGTTAATAAATATGGGTATTTATTTGTTGAGTAGCATTTATTACATTGTGAAAAATAAAATGTCAAAATTTGTTTTATGAAAAATCGCCAAAACGGATTTGACGTCTTACACAAGTTTTTTGTTGCGAACTATTATAATATAACAAGAAAGTTACCAGATCCATAAAAATATTTCAATGGCTCATATGATGCTACTAGTCCCATATTAGCTGGTGTTAGGGCTTTATTTTTCCCAATTACTCATGTTATCTTCAAATCACAGAGCTAGGCATTCATGTTAAGATAGCGAATCACTCCGAAATGCAACACGGCGTGACATGAATTGCAATGCAGAATTATGGAAGCCATCCTTATGAGGAAAAATTACACTCTGCTGGCCCCTAGTGTCAGAACCTCGTAAGAATTTCCCTCTGGAAGGCAGAACCTCTACCGCAAAGGCAAATGCGTCAACCCTAAACCACTGTAAATGTTTGTTTCTCTTTGCGCATAACGAGCGCAGTGATTGGGTGATGGGCTGCTTTTTGTCATAATTTGATGCCTGTTGGCATAATTAGCTGATTATAAATCCATCTGATTAGTGTGATTGCATACCAAGGGACTATAAAGCCGTTTTTCCACCGCATGGTACCGGCTCAACTCGACTCGACTGTACTCGCTTTTGGTACCAGGTACTTCATCTTCCACTGCAGATAGTACCCCCGTCAATGTAGCTGGTCGTCATAGCGATGCCGCATGGAACTGCCATGACATCATCTTCAACGCGACACACCCGGGAACAATGGAGGATATTGAAGGGATGGTGTTCTTGATTCTCGGTATGTGGCTGTTTGTCACAGCAAGGAGACAAATTTTGTTTTTTTCTCCTGTTTTTTCTGCTGAAAAAACAGGAGAGTTTTGGAAATCCTACATCAGAGCTCAGAGGACGAGACGACTCTGGTTGCTCATTAGCATAAAAGGCGACGCAAGAGGGTAAGCTAACCTAGTGACGATTCTCTCTGATCAATCAGTGGTCTGCAGTGTTTTCACATCACCTTTTGGTATCACCTCAGCTCACTTGGAACCTCGACGGAGGTGATACCAAAAAAAGTACCAGGTACCAGGTACTATCCACAACTTTTCCCCGATGGAAAACCAAAAAAGTCGAGAAGAGTCGAGTCGAGTTGAGCCGGTACCATGCGGTGGAAAAGCGGCATAAGCCAAGAAGTGCAGGGGTCTTTTGAGGGAGGCGGGACCCTAAACGTAGTGTGTATCTTGCGTATTGAATGGGCTGGCACTGTGTGCTGAACTGGATAGGGCTGAGTACCGTATTTAGGGGTGCAGAAGTAGGTGGGTCAGGGGGGTTCCGTAGGTAATGTAGTGTAATGGTTAGATTAAGTTTAGAGTTAGAGTTTATAACTAGAAGTTGTAGGTTCAATTACCAGATGGGGCAGCATTCCCACATAAGGTATTTAACCTGAATTGCTTCAGTATGTACATTAATGGGTTTCATGTACATACATTCATTACTTTGTAAGTCAATACGAGTAACAGTGTCTATAAAATGGTTAAAGCTGTAAATCAGATTTCTCTATGCAGGAAAAACTGTAAATATGAGGGTGTGTGGGAGCAGCTGGCATGTACCAGACAAGCGGATGACGAGGTTGTAAGCAGGGCCAGGACATACCATATGTGGGGGTGCTTTCCCTGCAGCCATGGGGAGCCCTGCGGTTCTTGTCATACTCATGGCAGTACAGGACTGCCTCCTCCTCCAGCATGCTGAAACGCTTGCGATACTCCTGGTCCAGGAAGGAGTTAGGTGACTCCGAGCCCTTGGTAACAGGGATGCTGCCATGGTGACGTGAAATGTCATCGCTGGGCAAGTTCCCCTTCTCATCCCTGCAGCAATGACAACAGTCAGCATCTCTGTCCCATTACAGGACACACATGATGCACAGGTAAATCTGCACAAGTAAGCATGCAGGGAAACTGAGCCACAACTACACGCACAGAAGAAAGGCTTCCAAATGCTCCTCTTCATAAAAGAAGTCTATCTGGTTCAAGAGAACACTGGTTCAATCTTGGAGCTATACAGCTGAAGCCAAAAGTTTACATATGCATGGGCTAAAGATATTCAAACTCAATTTTTCACAACTCCACACATTTCATGTTACCATACATTTCCTGTGTTAAGTCAATTCAGGTATCTACTTTATTTCCATGAGAAGTGATTTCAAAATAATAGCTAAGAGACAGATTTATTGCAGCTTTAATGTATTATATCAGATGTGGAGTGGGACAAAAGTTTACATACACTTTGTTAGTATTTGGTGGCATTGCCTTTTAATTGCTTAACTTCAGTCAAACACTTGGGGTAACCTTCCACATGCTTCTCACAATACTTTGCCAGAATTTTTCCCATTCTTCCTGGCAGAACTGGTGTAACTCAGTCAGGTTTGTGGGCCTCCTTACTCAGAAATGCTGTTTCAGTTCAGTCCACACATTTTCTATGGGATTCAGGTCAGGGCTTTGTGATGGCCACTCCAATACTTCCACTTTGTTGTCTTTAAGCCATTTTTTTTACAACTTTGTAGGGATGCTTTGGATCATTGTCCTGCCAGAAGACCCAGTTGCAACCAAGTTTTAACTTTCTAGCTGATGTCTTGAGGTGTTGCTTCAGTATTTCTAGATAGTCATCCTTCCTCATGATGACATCTATTTTTGGAAGTGCACCAGTCCCTTTTCCAGCAAAACACCCCCACAACATAATGCTGCCATCCCCATGCTTCACAGTTGGGATGGTGTTCTTCAGATTAAAAGCCTCACCCATTTTCCTCCATACATAGTGCTGATCATTAGGGCCAAAGAGTTCAATTTTTGTTTCATCTGACCAGAGAACACTCGAAAAGGCTAGGTCTTCCTCCTGGTGATCACTTACAGACTTCATTCTGATTTTTTTATGCCGGTCTTGGAGTAGGGACTTTGTCCTTGCATGACAGGCTTTCAGCCTATAGCCGCGTTTCCACCAAAAGCACCCAGAACTTTTAGTCCCAGGAACTACTTTTCAAGGAACTAAAAGGTTCCTTCAGCCCATTGTTGTCTGCGTTTCCACCGCGGTCTAAAGTCCCGCAAAGATTAGGCAAATTAGCCCACTGACGAATGAAAAAGCGACGTTGTCGTCGGTCCATCTGTCCTATGATTTCTTCTGTAACCCCATACTACCACCGAAGTAGCCTACATTATTTTCTAATAACCGGGACAGCCCGGGGGGGTTTATTCCACTTATATACAACGGGTTACCAACAATGACTATATATGGTTACTTTTGTATTTATTGATTTTTATCGATTTAATCACCTGAAATTGAAATATTCTTCCACGGCCGTTTGGGAATATTTTACCGTTGTCAAGCAGAACTGTCGTTGGTAGTTGGACTTGAACCGTTGTTATGCAACAAATATAGGATATAACAGGCCAACAGTCACATTGTAACTGTTTTATATATCCTCTCAAACACATTCATTATGTTTTTATGCGAACATTCACTTTCATGTCTTGACATCCGAGGCGACAGAATGCATTCACATTCCACAAATAACTGCCAACAACAGCAGAAAACATGCACACATCGTAAACAATTTGCTGTTGAATTGATTACTTTCTCATCGTCAATTCCAGATAGGCTAATCGCAAAATGACAAGAATAGAACGAAAACTTGGACTTGCGTAAAAATTTAAATTAGCAGTGGTACAGCCACCGTTTGCTTTCCTTCAAAGTTACTGCTAGCCCAGCAGCGAAGTGTGCCCTCCAGACGTGAACCATGCACCATAAATTAGTCCATAGTCTTCCTGGTCTTTTTGTGGAATTGAAGGACGGAGTGTAGCACAGTGGGTAAGGAACTGGCCTTGTAACCGAAAGGTCGCAGGTTCGATTCCCGGGTAAGGACACTGCCGTTGTACCCTTGAGCAAGGTACTTAACCTGCATTGCTTCAGTATATATCCAGCTGTATAAATGGATACAATGTAAAATGCTATGTAAAAAAAAAAGTTGTGTAAGTCGCTCTGGATAAGAGCGTCTGCTAAATGCCTGTAATGTAATGTAATGAAGAATGGCAGAGTAAAATTATGGCAGTCTGAAAAAGCAAAAGGGACGATTACTAGAATTAACCTGCTATTTTACCCTGACAAAAAGTGCGGAAGGTGATTTCCAGTTTGCTTTTACTGTATCACCAATGTAAATTGCGCAGAACTACCGCATACCTCACATAACTGTATCAAACCTTTTGAGTCAATTGCAACGGGCTAACAAAGAAAATCCGGAAGAAAATATTCAGCAACCGAATTAAACCATTTGAATGTTTTGGTACGTAATATGCTGTCCCAGCACGAATGCTTAACATTTTATAAAACTAATACTAAAGCAAGAAAAGAACTGAAGAGCACACATGTTATAATTCCAAGACGTTGGCAGGCTATAACCAAAAGTACGCTACTGCGCCCCATAACATACAAGTTTGATTTCAAGTTGTTATGAAAGTAAATCGGTTTGCGGCTGCAGATTTTTAAAAATGGCGGTTGAAATAAAACACTGCTAGTAGTCGACCAATCAGAAATTTTCAGCACTTGCGCCCCACCCCAAAAGTTCCGGTACTTTTGGAAAGTACTACCCCCCGAGCAGGGACTTTTTTGGGGGTAAAATAAAGTCCCTGGAACTTAATTTAGACCCTAGTTCCTGCGGTCGAAACGCACTGAGTTCCTCAAAAGGTTCCTAGTTCCGGGGTAAAGTTCCTGCGGTGGAAACGTGGCTTTTGTTTGTATAGATGTTCATGGTACCTTCAGTTGTTTGGAAATTTCTCCTAAGGAGGAACCAGACTTGTGGAGGTCCGCAATTTTTTTTCTGAGGTGTTGGCAGAGTTGCTTGGATTTTCCCATGGTATCAAGAGCAAAAAGGCAGTGGCTCTAAAGGCAGAGCCACAGGTGCCAATTAACAGCCACAGGTGCCGATTAACTTCCATTACATTACATTACATTACAGGCATTTGGCAGACGCTCTTATCCAGAGCGACGTACAACAAAGTGTATAACCATAACCAGGAACAAGTATGACGAAAAACCCTAGAGAGAAGTACCGGTCCAAGTGCAGGGAACAACCGCATAGTTCAACTTGGACCCTGAAGGTTAAACTGATTAACACTAACACAACAAGAACGGCAACAACATAGTCTATGGAAAAAATACAAGCAGTAGTTAAGAGTTAATGCACCTAAGTCACCTATGAAACAGCTACCTAGTTACAACCCTAAGCTTACAGTCATTTAAGATATTACAGGGAGGTAGGGAGGGATGGGGAGAGGTGCAGCCTGAAGAGGTGAGATTTCAGTCGTCGCTTGAAATGGGTCAGTGTCTCAGCTGTTCTGACCTCCACGGGGAGGTCATTCCACCATCGTGGGGCCAGAACAGACAGGAGACGTGTTCTGGAAGTGCAGGTGTGAAGAGGGGGAGGTGCCAGGCGTCCTGAGGTAGCAGAACGGAGGGATCTGGCTGGCATGTAGGGTTTGAATATCTTGTGGAGGTATGCTGAGGCTGACCCCTTGACTGCCTGGTATGCTAGGACCAATGTTTTAAATTTGATGCGAGCTATAACAGGCAGCCAGTGGAGGGTGGTGAGCAGGGGAGTGACGTGGGAGTGTCTGGGGAGGTTTAAGACCAGACGAGCCGCAGCGTTCTGAATGAGTTGCAGGGGTCTGGTGGCAGATGCCGGTAGTCCAGCCAGAAGAGAGTTGCAGTAGTCCAGGCGGGATAGAACCATTGCTTGGACCAGGAGCTGGGTTGAGTAGGTGGTGAGAAAGGGGCGGATTCTCCGGATGTTATACAGGAAAAATCTGCATGCCCGGCTTACTGCTGCGATGTTCTTGGAGAGGGACAGCCTGTTGTCCATCACCACTCCGAGATTCTTGGCACAGGGTGATGATGTCACTAAGGTGTCCCCTATTGAAATGGAAAAGTCGAGGAGGGGAGAGGATAGGGCAGGAATAAAGATTAGTTCTGTCTTTCCCAGGTTGAGCTTCAGGTGGTGATTGTCCATCCAGCTCTGGATGTCCCTCAGGCAAGCGGAGATGCGGGCAGGGACCTGTGTGTCCAATGGGGAGAAGGAGAGAAAGAGTTGTGTGTCGTCGGTATAAGAGTGATAGGACAAGCCATGGGCAGATATTACAGGGCCAAGGGATCTGGTGTATAAGGTGAAGAGAAGGGGACCGAGGACTGAGCCCTGGGGAACTTCGGTGGCCAGGGGACGGGGTGGTGATACCTTACCCGCCCAGGCAACCTGGAAGGAACGGTCAGAGAGGTAAGACTCAGTCCAGTCAAGGACTGTGCCACAGATCCCTGTTGCTGCCAGTGAGGACAGGAGGATAGAGTGCTCCACGGTGTCAAATGCAGCGGAGAGGTCTAGAAGAATCAGGACAGAGGAGAGGGAGGCTGCTCGTGCGGCATGGAGTGACTCACTGACCGAGAGGAGTGCAGTCTCGGTCGAGTGGCCAGGCCTGAAGCCAGACTGGTGGGGGTCAAGCAGGTTGTTTTGAGAGAAGAAAGCAGAGAGTTGGTTAGATGCAGCACGTACAAGTGTTTTGGATAGGAAAGGGAGGAGAGATACCGGGTGGTAGTTCTGAATGACTGAAGGATCCAGTGTGGGTTTCTTCAGCAGCGGGGTGATGTGGGCCCTCTTGAAGGATGAGGGGAAACATCCAGAAGATAGGGAGGAGTTCACAAGAGAGGTGACAAAGGGGAGGATGTCTGGTGTGATTACCTGGAGGAGAGATGAGGGGATAGGGTCGAGGGCGCAGGTGGTAGGGCGGTGGGTGAGTATAAGCTGGGAAACTTCAGAGTCTGAGAGGAGAGAAAATGTGGAGAAACGGGGTGGAGGGCGCAGAGGGGGCAGAGGGGGCAAAGGAGCTGCGGATGTCTGCAATCTTTTCATCAAAGAATGCTGCAAAGTCATCTGCAGTGAAGGAAGACTGGGTAGAATTTTGCCTTAGCGGCAGTGACAGCAGAAGAAAACTTTGTCAGGAGAGACTGATAGGCTGAGAGGTCAGATGGGTCCCTGGATTTGGCCCACTTCCTCTCAGCAGCGCGGAAGCTGGCCCTGGAGGTGCGTAGGATGTCAGACATCCATGGACTGGGAGGGGATGAACGTGCTGGCCTAGGGTCAAAGGGGCATAGGGAGTCGAGTGCTGAGGAGAGAGATGAAGTTAGGGTGGAGGATGCAGAGTTAGTGGGGAGCTTGGAAAATGATTGAAGAGGGGGGGGGGGGAAGCAGTCACTCTGGGAGCAAGAGAAGAGGGTGATAGGGAGCGGAGGTTACGGCGGACAGTGACAGTGGGGGTGGGAGGGGGAGAGGGAGGATGTGGAGAGAGGGGGAGGGAGAAGGAGATGAAGTGATGGTCAGACGTATGCAGGGGGGTAACCGTAAGATCAGAGCTGGAGCAGGTCCTCAGGAAGATAAGGTCTAGGAGGTTGCCTGCCTTGTGGGTTGGGGGAGAGTGTTGTAGGGAGAGGTCAAAGGAGAGGAGAAGTGGTAGGAAGGCAGCAGACTGGGAGGCCTCTAGATGGATGTTAAAATATCCCAGGAGGATCAGCGGGGTGCCGTCCTCAGGGAAGGAGCTGAGCAGGGTGTCTAGCTCGTCCAGGAAGCTTCCCAGTGGCCCCGGGGGACGATAAATAACAATAATATAGAGGTTAGCAGGGTAGGTGATAGAGACAGGATGGAATTCAAAAGTGGATATAGACAGGTCAGGAAGGGGGAGAACAGAAAATTTCCATGTGGGGGAGATCAGTAGACCAGTACCACCACCACGGCCAGATCGCCGGGGGTGTGGGAGAAGGAGTAGGAGGACGAGAGGGCAGCAGGAGTGGCAGAGTTGTCTGGTGTGGTCCAGGTCTCTGTGAGGGCAAGGAACTGCAGGGATAGGAGGGAGGCATAGGCGGAGATGAAGTCCGCCTTGCGCGTAGCAGACTGGCAGTTCCATAGCCCCCCTGTGACCGTGAAGTTCTCACAGGGGGTCAGCGGGGGGTAGCAGAGGTTCGAGGGGTTCCGTTGTCGAGGGGGGCCATGTCGCTGGAAGCGCCTTCTGAAGGGGAGAGCACAGACTGGAATGGGGAGCTGGCTCATAAACTGGGAGGGAGCGACGCAAGCGTCGCTCCGAGTGTACCTAATTAGCAACTGAAAACCTGAGTCGAATAACGCGCTGATTACACAGGTTCACAGGCTGTAATAGTGCAATAATCGCAATCTATCAATTCTAAGAATCAAAAGAATCAAAAGAACCAAAAGTGGTAGATAGAAAACTAAGCACAACCTAAAAACAAAGAAACCTAACACAACCTAAAAACAAAGAACAGCTACCACACAGGGAAAAAAGTTTAAATCTAACGCGGTATGTAATTAGCAAATGAACGCAGATACTTAACCAACTCTAGCAGGACAGATTTCGGCAGTTCTACGCACCTGGACGAATTATACACTTCCAATTAAATCCTAATTATGACAATTAGCCAATCAGAAGCTTCTAAAAAGTCATTACATCAATTTCTGGAATCTTCCAGACTGTTCAAAGAAACAGTCAACTTGGCAAATATAAACTTTTGTATATAGTGAATTAAAGCTGAAATAAATCTGTCTCTAAAGCCCTATTCGCACGGGACTAGTATTACCTGGGGACCTCATGTGATTTAGAAATTACCCCCCCACGTCTGTGTTACGTGCGGCGCATTCACACGGGATAACCGAAGTCTGTATTTTACTCGAATTTACTGATATTATCCCTCCGGATATGATTGAAAATGTCAAGGCTCTGCTCTGTGTAACAGTAAAATACGACCCCAAATCATCGAGATGCCGATTCGCACAAGACTAATATTATCACATTTGCGGTGGAATTTTTAATTTACAAATTACGGACATGGCAGATTCGCACGGGATTAAGATCACAGACGACCTCCGCAATTATTACAGGTTACTAGAGGTCCCCAGGTAATACTAGTCCCGTGCTGAACTGATAAAAAATAAAATAAAATAAAAAAATGTTAATTACCTCTGATGTGAACTAAGTAGATGCCATAATTGACAAATAAAATGTATGGTAACATTTAATGTTGTTATGCTCCTGATGTCATTTCACCTTTTAGTTGGTTATCTGTTTTTCTCCTGCACGATCTTTGTTACAGTTTGTACTATGGGCGTGGTTTCCTCTAGCTCTCTCTCCCCCCAGCTGATCACTCTCACCTGTTCGGGTTGCATTCTCACGTAGTAGTTAATCAATCGCACTTCATTCACTTGTTCCCTGTTTGCATGTTCATTATCTCTCATTTCACTCACCTGGTTCACCTAGTATATATTCTCTGTTCCCCTGCTCTTCGGTGCCAGATTGTGCCTCTGTTTACAGTGCCTTTCCAGCATTTTTCTCTTGTCAGTTTGTCTCGTGCTTGATCTTGCCTCTTTTCCCGACCACCGATTTTTGCCTGCCGTCTTTGCTTTGTTGATCTCCTGTTTTGACCTTCACCTGTTTCTCGACTTTGATTTTGCCTTCTGTTTTTGTACTTTTGCCCTGGTGGATTTTCTGGTTTTGATCTTTTGCACAAACTGACTACGAGACTGCATGCTGTATTAAACTCCTATGGGAGTTTCGCCACTTCGCTGTCTGAGTCTGCATATGGGTCCACCCAACTTCAACCTGTGACAAATGTGCTGAGTTGTGAAAAACTGAGTTAATATTTTTAGCCAAGGTGTATGTAAACATTTGGCCTCAACTGTAAATATATTATTTATATTGAAGTAAATATATAATGACATTACAATAGGGCTTTTCAAATTCTGTTCTTGGGAGCCACTGTGTATGCTGGTTTTCATTCCAACTATAATTGCAACCTCAAGCATTTAATTGTAACAAGCAGTTAATTCTTAATTATACTCAATTATATTCAAATATTTATTTTACATTATGGCAGAAATGGCTATGCATACCCTAAAGAATAAACATTGTACATTTACCTCCACGGATGTACAAAACTATGTATACTATGAAAAATAAATGTCCCATTTAAAAAAAAATAAATAAAAAAAAATTGGTAGTCAATATGGGACTGGTGAACATGTCCAATTCCCATCCGAGTTTGAAATTTACAATTAGCTATCTGCAACCACAGCCAGGTTCATGCACAATTCCCACTGCCAGTTCAGGCGAGTGCAGACATCCACGTTTCTCCCTGAAGGGCAAGGGGCAAAACACGTGGTGTCCCCAGGCTGCTTCTTTTCACATCACAGCCCACAGCCTAGCTTGCATAGATTGGTGCCTTTCATATGCAGCTTTCTCTCCATTGGTGCTCATTTGACAAGTGGGGGTCGCTTTGAAGCATGGACCCCTCTCAATTGCACTTCACTGATTATGCCACCCAGCAGCCCTAATCAGATCTCCTTCAGCCATTTTTCAAATGTGTTTTATGGTAATTATTCCTCTAGAAGGAGGTTATATTTTTTCAATGTATCAAATTATAGATTGGCTGGTGGACTCAGTGGGATCAATCAGTTGATGAAAGTGTACACCTTGTTCACTGAAAATAAACCAAAACCAGACCAAAAATTAAGCAAATACCAACAAGTTAAATCTACATTGTGTTTATACGTTTAAAGCAAAAATGTGGAAGAATTCAAACATGTTTTCAATTACTTTAAAGGCATACTGTGCATGATTTTATTTTGCCTTACTGTGGTCCTGCATTCTCTCCTCCTCCATTTTGAACCCTGCCCACTCACCCCCAAGTTCCCGGCCAAGTCACAGACATGCAAATTAATTAGAAACTACCGGTAAATTTCTCAGTACCATAAACATGTACAAATAATTCGAATTTGAAGTCGGACATTTAGGTTAAAAAACTGGATGTCAGGCAACCCTAGTTGGTTTGCTAGAGGTAACATTACTTACAGGTACAACAGCATCTAACTACAAGCTAACTCTGCATCATTTTTCATCCCCTTGGCAAACTTCAGCTAACACTATCAAGGAGCAATTCCAAGGTTAGCTCTAGTTCTTGAACAAGTACTTTCAGCTTGTCTTTTTGCTTCGCTGTATCTGAGCCGTTACAGCAGCTAGCTAGCTAGCAAAAAACTATTTGCTGCTCTGTAGCCACACCCACCCTTCCCCACACATAAAAAAGTGCCATGCCCAGAAATGTCTCAAACACGTTTTAGAATACAAATACAGCAAAAGGTGCACAAATTCGGCAAAAGTGCATCGTAGATATGCCTTGTCATGGTTATTTTATAATATTATCATGGTAAAAATCCTGCATAGTATACCGTTAACTATAACAAGGGATTGCCTGAAACAAAACCCAGCATGCAAACTGAGTCCCCAGAAAACAACTGCGTTACAGTATTGTTAAAACCCCAGTCGTATGTTTATGTTTACATTTGTTACTTTTGCGTGTGTTTCTTTGAGCGGTTGTCATCTAATTGGTAGTTTCCGTATCTGGTTGCTCGGCTTGAGAAAGCCACTGTTTGCCACCTACCAGCGGAGACTAGCTCTTTGAACTCATTATTGGTGTGTTGTGTATAGTGATTGCTTTGTCTGATTTTGGGTATTCAATCCTATCTTTGTTTGACTCTGATTCCTGTCTAGCCCTCATGGTTTGTCTGCTGATTAGATCTTGTGTATGACCATTGATCAGAATACACTGATGAATAACTGAACAGGCATACTGCACAATACACAACTAAACTATAGCTTAATTATTATATCAACATGTAAACTAGTATTGGTACAGATACACGGTAACACAAGAAAACAAAAGGGTAAATTACGGTAGTCTAAGGTTTTATACCTAGGTGTGTAGGGCTCTGATGGGGGAGGTGGGATGTAGAGTTCCTGCAGAGCAGAGCTGTCCCGCTTAGATGGAGTGCTGATGGTACTGGTGGGTGTGGCTGCACCGCTGGTGGGGGTCCTGGGAATAATGGGCTGAGGGGACAGATGGAAGAATGAGTTGAAAAGTGTTGTTCCTTTGATTGCGAGAGCTGGGACCACCTGTTACATGCATTCTGAGCTCAATATGCCTGTATATCTGTTTCTCTTTCTTCACCTCATACTTCCACACACACACACTTTCTCTTACTCTCTGTGTCTGACACACACCACACACAAACTCATGCACACACCCTCTCTTCCTCACAAACACTTTTTCTTTTTCTCATACACAGACCCTCTTTCTTTCTCGCTCTCTCTCTGACACACATACACACACACCCTCTTTCCCATATATTGCACACACAGACGATACTCCAAGGGCATTAATGACAGTTCATCACAGTGAAGCTTCTTAAAATTGCTGGGACCGAATGAAACTCCTCTACAGGAGATAGAGCTCAGAGAAACCAGATAAAAATCAATCAGAGATGCCCTGTGGCTGGGAGTTCAGGAGTACACACATATGCACACTACACATATGAATACAAATACGTACACATGACCGTGCATGGCTGAATATACAGTATATTCATACTTTCACACGTATGCATGTGCTGATGAAGTGTTCTGGTTCTGTATTTCCTTTGCACATGGACAATAATAGATGGATTTGTTAATGTGTGGAATTTAATGATACAGGCCAGGATTGGCCTCACTCCCACCTTATTCAGTCTGTATTGTTCACTTCTGGTGACAATCGCGCAGTTAACAAAGATAAATACAAGACCTCCGCACTGTAACATCGCAGATACATTAGGAGGTTGATAGAAAATGATGTACAGAGGGTATTTTCTCCCATAAGAATTGATGGGGTTGCATTTCCAGGTGTTTCTATACGTCCTCTTGGGGCAGATAATGACCCATTTAATACCATAAGAATCAATAGGAACACTAACCTAACCTAATTTTCTAATAGAGTACATAACAACATGAGGGTGGGACTGATTTGATGTAAAGCAATAATAAATATCTTCATGAGGTAAGTGTGAAAAGACAGACACTGGGTCAACAAAGAGTGAGGAGCTCCTGTACCTAAGAACTGGCCATAAATGCAAGAATTAAGAAGTTGCTTAATAGCCTAAAGTCTGTTATACATTGTGAGAAACATTCCTTCTATGTATTGACTGAGCAGGGAGTAATCACCTTCTATATTCAATGGCTTGGCCCTTGCACATACATCATCTCAGTTAAAAGCATGGTTGGCTGCAGATGTGCTGTCAGATGGAGTGGGGTCAAGTTACAAGCAGGAGAAGATGAGAAATCACTTTTGGTTGAGCAGTTATGGCTATGGGATTAGACTTAATGCTGTGTTAGTAGGTTGTGCGGTTTAGCAGCTCTTGTTACGGCACTGCAGGCCGGCAATAGCAGAAGTGAGAATGGCTTGTGGGAAGAGCTGCTAATCTTCCTACCTGAAGGGCAAGGGGCTTCCATCTCATGTTCTTAAGTAAGGCTGGGGCGGAGGTGAGTGTGCTCTGTGGCCGCTTTTTCAGAGTTAGCATCACACCACTGGGGTCTCCACGCAGAGAGTTTACCAAGTTTCTCAACTGCCAGCCCACCTACAGCAACCAACAAACACAGAGTCAAACACACACGTGCAAGCACACATGCCCACACACAAACACAGTAACAGTACAGTAACCAACAAACTCAACACGCATACACACAAATACCCACAGTAACCAACAAACAATGCATACATTTTCAAGCAAACAAGCACAGACACATGCATAAACACAGTAATCAACAAACTGAACAGACATACACACAAAGTTAACCTCCCCCCCCACACACACACATATACCTTCAGACTCAACACACATGCACACATAAACATACAGTTACCAGCACACACACACACACACAAACACAGTAACAGTACAGTAACCAACAAACTCAACACGCATACACACAAATACCCACAGTAACCAACAAACAGTGCATACATTTTCAAGCAAACAAGCACAGACACATGCATAAACACAGTAATCAACAAACTGAATAGATATACACACAAAGTTAACCTCCTCCCCCACACACACATATACCTTCAGACTCAACACACATGCAAACATAAACATAAAGTTACCAACACACGCACACACACACACACACACAAAAACGCACATACACACATGCATGCCTAGAGTAATCAACAGATTGAACACACAAACACCTACAGTAACAAACACACCACACAGACACGCACTCACACACACACAATTAGAATAGCCAATAAACACAGCTAAAACATACATTTTCCATGTGAAAAAATAGTATACTATGCATACTTTATATAAACGTTAAGTATACTTATATACTTATTATACTTATTTTAGTATAATATAGTATACTTCAGGTATACTTAAGCATAAAAAAAATTTCACATGGGATACAGTCCCCTCCAAAAGTATTGGAACAGCAAGGCCACTTCCTTTGTTTTTGCAATACACTGAATACATTTGGGGTTGAGATAAAAAGATGAACATGAGACAAGAGTTCAGAATTTCAGCTTTTATTTCCTGGTATTTACACCTAGATGTGTTAAACTACTTAGAACATAGCACCTTTGGTATCAGACCACCCAATCTTTAGGTGAGCAAAAGTATTGGAACAGAGAGTATTTAAGTAAATGAAAGCAAATAACACTTAATATTTGGTAGCATATCTCTTGCTTGCAATAACTGCATCAAGCCTGCGACCCATTGACATCACCAAACTGTTGCATTCTTCTTTTGTGATGCTTTTCCAGGCTTTTACTGCAGCCTCTTTCAGTTGTTGTTTGTTTCGGGGGGGGGGGGGGGGGTTCCCTTCAATCTCCTCTTCAGGAGGTGAAATGCATGCTCAATTGGGTTAAGGTCTGGTGATTGACTTGGCCAGCCTAAAACCTTACACTTTTTCTCCCTAATGAAGTCCTTTGTTGTGTTGGCAGTGTGTTTTGGGTCACTGTCTTGCTGCATGATGAAGTTCCTCCCAATTAGTTTGGACGCATTTCTCTGTAAGTTGGCAGACAGAATGTTTTTGTAGAATTCCTGAATTCCTCCTGTTACTACCATCATGAGTTATATCATCAATGAAGATTAGTGAGCCCACTCCAGAAGCAGCCATGCAAGCCCAAGCCATGACACTTCCTCCACCGTGCTTCACAGATGAGCTTATATCTTTTGGATCATGAGCAGATCCCTTCTTTCTCCACACTTTGGCCTTTCCATCACTTTGGTAGAGGTTAATCTCGGTCTCATCAGTCCATAAAACTTTGTTCCAGAGCTTTTGTGGCTCATCTCTGTACTTCTGTGCAAATTGTAATCTCGTCTTCCGATTCTTACTACTGATGAGTGGTTTGCATCTTGTGGTATAGCCTCTATATTGCTGCTCTCTAAGTCTTCTTTGAACAGTTGATTGAGATACCTTCACCCCTGTCCTGTGGAGATTGTTTGTGATGTCACTGACTGAGGTTTTTCTTCACAGCTGTCACAATGTTTCTGTCATCAACTGCTGTTGTTTTCCTTGGTCGACCTGTTCGATATCCGTTGCTCAGTACGCCAGCGGTTTCTTTCTTTTTCAGGACATTCCAAGTTGTCGTACAAGCTATCCCCAATGCTTGTGCAATGGCTCTGATAGATTTCCCCTCTTTTCTAAGCTTGCTTTTCTCCCAAAGACAGCTCTCTGGTCTTCATGTTAGTTTATCTTTTATAGCACAAATGCAGTTTTCACAGGCAAAACCCAAGGCTAAAACCAAGAGTAGACATTCAGAACTATTTATTGTTTAACCAATCAATCTAACAGGACACATCTGGGCAAAAAGAAACACCTGTCAGTCATATTTTCCAATACTTTTGCTCACCTAAAAATTGGGTTGTCTGATACAAAAGGTGATACGTTCTAACTTGTTTCACAAATCTAGATAAAAATACTAGGAAATAAAAGCTGAAATTCGTACCTGTCATATCATGTACATATTTTGACCTCAAACTCAATTGTCTTCAGTGTATAGCAAAAACAAAGGAATTGACCTTGCTGTTCCAATACTTTTGGAAGGGAATGTATAATAACTGACAATTGCATCAACACACAAAGGCATGCATCCTTGCAAACTTACAATAAGCCTTTCTTTGATCCCTTCAAGAACAGGTATTTGGAATTTGTAAATCCATACTAATCATTTACAGCTTAAACAGAAACAGAAACTAATATAAAAAAAATTAACAGCACAAACATGCAAGCATAATCCTTCCCACACACATAATCCAAAAATAAGCAGTCTGTAAATGTTCATACACCCACACACAAAAACTGAAATGCACAAGCAAATACAAAAAGCAAACACAAATACATGCAAAAAAAAAAGCAATCACACATGTACACAAAATTAATATGAAAAACATATTACACATTTGCATGCATGCAAACACAAAACCATCCATGTACTCTTGGAAGAAAAGGTTCCAAAAGGTTCCTTTGTGTCTACATAGAGGAACCAGATCTAGTTCAAGTGTTATTTGTCAGGCAAAATGGTTCAATTTGGAACTTTCTGAATTTTCATACTGACCTTATTTGGTTACAAAAACAACCAAATAGGGTTCCATCATGGAGACAAGCCAAATAAACCCTTTTAATTTGAGAGTGCACTAGGGCTGTGTATTGGCAAGAATCTGGCGATACGATACGTATCATGATATAGGGGTTACGATTCAATATATTGCGATATATTGCGATACTGTAAGCAAGGTGATATATTGCGATTTTTAAAACTAATTTTAGGAAAACTGTCATAGTATAAAGAACACACCACCATATGCATAAAATCTGAGTAAAAAATAGTTTACTTGTTTACAATCAAATGGCTGAAGATAGAGTACAACACTGCTATCTAGCGGTCAGAGGTTTAAACACAACACAAAATGAACCACTGTCTGCCACAAATCTTTGCACGTAAACTATTAATTAAAAATCGATACAGTGTTTTTGAGAATCAATACAGTATCACAAAACATAATATCGCGATACTCAAGTGTATCGATATTTTCTTACACCCCTAGAGTGCCCATGCATTATAAGAACACGAAGTAAAAACAAAGATCACACAGACATACAGAAGCAATTATCACACAGGCATACACACACACATACCCATGCACACAAACAGTAAAAGAATGCATGCACGCTTACACACCTGTACATATAAATAATACAAAGTACGTAAATGGTCATACATGTCTGCAAACACAAAGAGTACACAGACACACAAACACACTGAGATGGGCTGGATGCAGGGACGTGATCAGGGTTATGGAGCTCATACTCTCTTGGGAAAATTCATTCAAAAGCCATGTGTGTTGAAGATGTCAAACATGTGGTAAATATTTCACAGATTTGTCTGTTATTGCCACTTTCACACAGGTGACAGTGTACAGAAGTGGAATCTGAAGTGCTGAGCTTCCTGTGAGAGTGTTAACCTGTATCTCTGTACTAGGCAAATACTTTGTGTTTGATCTGTCGAAAGAGAGGATTCTGGCCGTTTTGTATAGTTTTTCCATTGGATTTAATTCCCAGCATGTGTTGATTGTGAGGCATTCAGGCCAGCTTATTATAGACTGCATAGAAATTCTCCTTAAGTATAATGTGCACTTGGTCTATTTTTTAGGAGGATGAAAACCCACCATATTCATTCATTCCCTGTGAAATCTGTGGTGCCCTGTACAGGTGTGAATCAGAACCAGGCCAAAGGAATGTTCAGACAGATAGAGACATACAGACAAATGAGCGATGGGAACGCCATGTCCTGCAGGTTTCACTGATCCCTTTTGAAAAATACAGGTGATCTACAGAACAGGCCAAAATTATTAGGCTGCCTGTAGGTAAAAAAATAAATAAAATAAAAAACATTAGGTAGAGAATAACTCAGTTAATATATGAATAACAAAACCAAAGTACTTTTTTTCAATTTCAACCAACAATAACACAGAAAGATGACATACCTGGAAATAGCCTCCTTTGGTTTCAATTTCAAACTATTGAAAGTCTATTCAAGTCTATTCAAGTGGGAAGTGGAGTGGTGGAATGGAGGTGGAGGGGTAATTAAATTGAGTGAAATCATATCTATATAAAGTTTTTTAAAACCCCATGTTGCCTAATACCTTTTAGCCTGCAGTGCAAGTAAAATAGGCACTAAAGTTGCAGGAAATATGGGAAAGAAGGAGTTTGGCTTAGACGTGCGGGGCCAAGTAAACATTGTGGCAAGAAGGTTATTTGTAGCAAGAAATATTTGGCCCTGTTCAGACCTGTACTTTGTATCCAGATATATCCAGATTGTGTCTAGATTCAGTCAAGACGGATGTCAGTTCACACCTGGCATCAGAATGCGTCTCCACATGCGTCTCAAGTGACCACTTGTGATTGGATCTCACTTCCCCGCTGAATATGCAAATAAACATGTACATCATTTCCGTTTGCAAAGACCAAATGCGTTGTTGTTTTTAGCCGGCAGGAGGCAGCAATGCACTACCTGTGCCTAGTCTGCTGGAAATTAAAAGAAGAAGTTTGCAAAGACTTTGGTGCACAGGCAAAATCAAAACAAAAACAGACTGGGTCTATTCCTTGGAGTGTTCCAGGCAAACCAAATCGCCCAAGATGTTTGACGCACTCTATGTGCTTTAAGAAATTTTAAAACGTTGTGGACAAAGTCAGCTTACACGATTTAAGAACCAACCAAAATGATACAGTTTGCTCCAGAAAACAATGTCAGATAGGTCTATCAGCAAACATATGGCTTAGCTATGTCCAGAAGTCCTCAATAATAATAGTATTTTTCAAGAAATTACAAAAAATTGTTGACAACGTTTCTTTAGGTGCAGCGTCTTTTACTGCTGCCACAGAGTGAATGCTTAAGTGAATGCGATGATAACATTTTCGGTTACGCTGACCTATAAAACGCTATTCCAAAAGCAAAAAGTTATACATTGTTAGAAAGCTTATACTCTCAGCTACTGAATAAATGAATTGTCAATCAAGCCAGACTGTACTAAAAGGGTGACAATGCCATAAATAACATGGGTGGTATTATGCACAGCTATTTTGGAAGGTACCCAGGTATCACAAATGCCTGTATATTTCACAAACGGATTGTCCAAGACAATATATGACCACCCAGTCTCAAAAGGGACATCTCAATGCGTAAAAACCAATGGTAAGTTGTATATTTATTCAATATTTAGTCCATATATTGACTGTAGAATGACATGGCATCATTTTTTTAAACTTTGTCTCATTCATTTCGTTATTCAGTGTGGCTTCTTGTTGTTTCACACTTTAATATGACACCGTTGGTGCACAAATGAGTACATACTTACACTTACGCAGAGGACCTCAGTTGACTAGGCGGTCCTTCAATGCGGCCCAGGACACATGTGTACACACTGCTAAAAGAATGTGGCCATATGAGACCCAGACCACCTCCGAATGTGGTCTGAGTGATCGGATCTCAATGCATCCTCAATGCGTCTTGGGTGCATTCACACGTAGTTAGAGCTGTCCACTTGTGATCGGATCACCCAAGATGCATTGTAATGCCAGGTCTGAACCTTTGTCTACTGCCTCTTGATCTTCCTGTTAACATTACTGCCCATCAGCTGGACCCTTCTGAGCGTGTATTGAACACTGCACCTGGAAATCTTAAACTTCTTTGCAATTTCTCACTGCGAACAACCTTGCCACAACATGTTTACTTGGCCCTGCACATCTATGCCTAACGCCTTCTTCTTTGCCATATTTCTTACAGCTTTAATGCCCATTGTGCACTACAGGCCAATGGTATTATAAGGTAGATAAGATTTCACTCTATTTAATTACCCATCCACCACCCTCCCATCTCCCATTTGCAAAATGACTGGATAGACTTCCAATAATTTGTTTAATTTTAATTAAAACCAAGGGAAGCTATTTTGAGGAAAGTCATATCTTACATCATTTTTAAGTAAAACAAATCTTTTGTGTTATTGTGGGTAGAAATTGAAAAAAAAGTTTATACTTTGGTTTGTTATTTAATAAATGTGCATATGTTAACTGAATCCTGCTCTACTTAACGTTTTTTTTTTTTAAACCACAGGTGGCTTAATTCAGCTCCAGTGCAAAATTAAGCACAAGGGCAGTACTGAAACCCCGCAGAGCATTGACAAAGGGTCCGATAACAGTTTACCCGCAGAGTGAAGCTTCATTAAGATTTCCTAGAAGTGCATTGGAGCAATTGTTTCAGTGACCACTCAAAGCTTTTGTTGGTCTCACACTTCTCATCCAGGCCGAAACACAGGCTCAAAAGGGTTAGACACTTGAGAGAATGTAGTGGAATCATCTCTTGCCATTTAATCTGGGATCCTGCTTACAGCAGCTCACAATCTGGGAGAACTGCTCCTTGGACCATCCCTCTCCATGAAGATAAGATTCCCTCAAACAAAAGCTTCCAGTCACAAAGCTTCTGTTACTAACACTCACGCCAACCACTTTGGAGTCCAGTCACAGTGGCTAGGCTGTTTTAAACACATTAGAGGTAATTTTAAAACAATCGATTAGAGAAAGATTTATTTCAGCTTTAATTCATAATATCAAAATAATAATAATAATAATATCAAAATTCCAGTGGGTCAAAAGTTTACATACACCAAGTTGACTGTCTCTTTAAACAGTCTGGAAGATTCCAGAAATTGATGTAATGACTTTTTAGAAGCTTCTGATTGGCCAGTTGTCATAATTAGGAGTTAATTGGAAGTTAATTGGCTCCTGTGGCTGTGTTTAAGGGCCTACCTTTAGAGCCACTGCCTTTTTCCCCTTGATATCTTGGGAAAATCCAAGCAACTCAACCAAGACCTGAGAAAAAGAATAGTGGACTTCCACAAGTCTGGTTCCTCCTTAGGAGCAATTTCTAAACAACTGAAGGTACCACGAGCATCTGTACAAACAATTGTATGGAAATATAAAAATCTTGGGACCACACAGATGACACTGCATCGTTCAGGAAGGAGGCACAAATTAACTTCCAGGGCTAAACAAACTTTGGCCCGACAGGTTCAACTGAACCCAAAGACAACAATAAAGGAACTGTCGAAGTAGTTGGAGGCATCCAGGTACCAAAGTACCTACATCCACCAGTAAGAGGATCTCACATTGCCATGGCCTGAAAGGCTGTCGTGCAAGGAAGAAGCCCCTACTCCAAGCATAAAAAAGCCAGAATGAAGTTTGCAGGTGATCACCAGGACGAAGACCTAAGTTTTTGGAAGAGTATTTTCTGGTAGAGTGACGTTAAACACTTGATGCTTCCAACTATCACAAGCTAACGGTACCTAGCAAGCCACCATTTCTTTAGTAGGCCAACTAACCTCGTTACAAACTGTGTCATCACTTCTCATCGGTAAGTACATTCTTTTTATATTAACTCAAACATTGTGCAGGTAACGTTAAACTAGTAGCATAAATGTAATGTTCGATACATTCTAACATTACATGACTTATTAATCGCCATAGAAATAACGACTTCACTTGTTTATTAATAACGTTAGCTTGATGACATTGATGTGCACAACATCGTCGTCATTTAGCTAACTTAGCTAGCTAGCCAAACAGTCAGTAACACAGATACATAGATATTTTGTTGTTGTTGAAATGTGCCCAGCATTCCAAGACTGTACATTGTTGTAAGATTCAGTAGCCAATCAGTAGGCAGTGTTGTGCATATCCCACTCTTACAGCTCGTTTCCAGCCCAAACCACTGCAAAGAGAGTAAACTTCTTTTTGTCATTGACATTTCCTTCTGACATCTACGACGGCAATCGCAACCACAACATTTATTTCACCTTTTTGTATAGCTATTTCCATGGACAATATCGCATATATTATTATTTTTTATTGGTAAAAACATTTACTTCATATCCAGGGAGATAGCCAACTACTTGCACGTTACATGAAATGTGTAGCCATTTAGTAATACGATCTCATTTCAAGCTGGAAAATAACCCGTTAATCCAGAGAAATTGCTGAGTTGTCTTAGAATCTCTATCGCAACAGAATGTATCAAGGCTGGCAGCATGAATGAAATTTGTTGTGACAGCTCGCCATCCAGAACAAACACCTGAGAGAAGCTGCCTGCGTGCGTGCCTCCCCCAAGGCGTTACGTCATTGTTTTGCAATGCGCAGCTGTCGTAAAAACATGCTGGCTTCGATAAGCGGAATCGATAAGCTCGGAGGTATACGATTCCAATGAATACGACAACTTGGAACTGGTTTCCATCTCTATTTAAATGTGCCCAGCATTACAAGGCTTGTTGTAAGATTCAGTAGCCAATCAGGACTTGAATACCTGTTTTTGTAGAGTGCAAAAACTTTGATATTATTTTATTTCTTTTGTTGTTGAAAAGACAGCATCCCAAGACCGTAAATTGTTGTCAAATTCTTTGTAAGACTCTGCTATGCTGTAAATAGTTGTTGATTTTTTTTTTTAATTGAAAGTTGAATAAATGACTTATTTATAAAAACATTCACATTATGTAGTCATCTCCAGTCATCTTTGAGCACTGACTTAATGTAGGGCCCTATGGAATCTGTCTTATAGCTCTTTTAAATTCTCAATTCCATGATTCCGTCCGTGATTCTTTTATCACAGAAACTACAGGGCCCTACCTTAATGCTGCCATCAGTCTGTCGCTAGCCTGCTCCGGGCCCCCATCAAAAAAGACACTTGGCCGCCAGGCCGCCGGCCCCCGTCAAAAGATACTTGCCACTGGCCCTAGCAACTTTTCTGGGGGAAACCCTGCACCAGTTCTGTCAGGAGGAATGGGCAAAAAATCCAGCAAAGTATTGTGAGGAGATTGTGAAAGGCTACCCCAAGCGTTTGATTCAAGTTAAGCAATTAAAAGGCAATGCCACCAAATACTAACAAAGTGTCTGTAAACTTTTGACCTATTGAAAATCTGATACAGTACATAAAAGCTGAAATAAATCTGTCTCTAAGATTATTTTTAAATGACCTCTTAGTCAATTATTATCTCCATAATTGACTTAACAGAGGAAGTGTATGGTAACACGAAATATATGGAGTTACGAAAAATAGAGTTTAGCCTAGGTGTATGTAAACTTTTGGCCTCAACTGTGCACAAAAGTGACTGCCATTGATCTCCGTATACACACACACACGCACACGCACACACACGCTCCCTGAGGCTGTGTGCTCAGCAGTGCAGGGGAAGAGGAAAAATGATGGAAAAAAGTAGAGATACATACTACAGTCTGGTGGTTCACTTGGATCACCTCATCCCCTGCATGAATCTTCTTACATTGGTCAGCTGGGGACTGGACACATTAAAAACGCACTCATCAGAGGGTTAACACACACACACACACACACATGCATAAATAGACACAATACATAAATTAGAGGTGAAACACACATATATGGTTACCCCCAAAGTTATTGGTATAGATCAGCAAAAAAAGCTGTATAAAATACAACAGGTAATAAGCTATATTATATGCTCAAAAAAGGAAATTTTTATTATTTTATACCAATTCAATTGCTCAGAGAAAATGTTTCTTTTGTAACATGTAAAACTATTATTTCCCAAAAAATAAATTTCATTTGAAAATTTATTTGAAAATTTTTTTGCTTTGTGCACCAAGTATAACCCTACCGAGTGATCTTCTATTGGGTTTTATGAGATCAGAGAATGTATTGGGGAAATATTTGACTGGTACTCCATAAAGAATCCATTTCTAAGTCATTTACCTTCATCATTCTCTGCTTTTGGAGTGCCCTCTTCAATTAAAATCACACATTTTTAGACTGAAGCCTGGAGGCTGATATGGCTATTGCAAAACAGGCCATTGCAATGTAATAACTTTGTCCTCTCTAATATAATAACTACCGATTAATGTAATACAAACCTTGCATGGTTAACATAATAACTTTTGCCGGTTAATGTAATAGCTTATTAGATTAACCCATGGTTACTACATTGTAACAACTTTTTTGATGAATAATGTTTACAAATTCTTTGACAAATAATACTTTGACCTTGTAATAATCTGCCAGAATAATGTCTATATGTCTAATAATGTCTGACTTCATATCTAATTAATGCCAGGTACCATTCCTGTGGTAGCCAAGGGTGGTCCAGTGGCCAAGGCCCTGGTTAATCGTTAACAGAGAAACGCAAAACCAAAAGCTGTTTGGCAAACCTACAAACGGCTTTGAATCATTCATGTTACAACCACAAACCACAACATTTGTGTTTTCAGAGTTGTAAAACCTGATTTGCATGTCTTTTTGTGGTTGGAAACAATGGTTTGTGCTTGTAATTTGAACATGGAATTGCAAACTTGGGTTGCATTCAATTCAAAGCCATTTGCTGGTTTACATAACAGATTTTGGGTTTGTATGACAGTTTGGTTGAAAACCGCATTCTGCAAACAGGTGTAGTGACTTGTAAATTGAGAACTGAAAGCATAGTGATTTGCAATTGTAAAATGAGACTTGTATTTGCAAAACGTGACAATCACAAAATTATATGTACGAAACAGCTTTTGGCTTTGTACATCTCTATTTTACAAATCTTACAATGTTAAGTTTATATAGGCTATGATTTATTTTCAAGAAAATTTAGCTTCTGCCGGAGCTTTGTCCACATGGTGATCCAAAAGCTTAAGACTATTCTTCGCCAATCCCATGTACAGTAATGTATTGTATGTACCGAGTGCAACCAGGATGGCCAGTTCTAATTGTGGGAGGAACAAAAAAATTGACATAGCCCTATGAGTCACTTCAACTAATCTTTAACGTTCGTAATTTAATATGGAGCGAAAACATATGTACATTGCCTCCGACACACTACACTGCTTCCCTCTTCTAATTGCTGGCTAATCGAAAGCTATCGGATTGACAAAACTTGAATTTGAATTTAAAGTGTTATTTAAAAAGCTCTCTTATTAAAACTAGCTTGATTTATAAGCTAGCTGCTTGATTTATGCTTCAGGTACCACAGAAAGGGGCGGGCATTGTCCATTAAAAGGCTATAAGCCAATCAGGAACTAATAATATATTTCAATCAAATTACTAATAATTTTTCAATCAAACTCTCTCACATATACTACTATTCTCTCTCACACAAACTATCATTCTCTCTCACAGATACAATTATTCTCTCTCACAAATACTTCTCTCTCACACAAACTATCATTCAATCTCACAAAGATACAATTATTCTCACAAATACTACTATTCTCTCTCACAATGACTACCATCGTCTCATAGATACTACCAGGGGTTGAATTGGGGGTGGACGCGGGTGGACGGCCTTTGGTAAATAAATAAATAATTTTCAACGGCAGTTTTACAAATAACTATGACATGTAATTTCATCTATGGAACATTTTAAAGAGAGATACATAAACATTAATAACATTAATAATAATAATAATAATAATAATAATTATTATTATTATATTATTATTATTATTATTATTAACAACAATAATAATAATTATTATTATCACTATTAATTATTAATATAATATAATATATATATATAATATAATATAATAATTAACAATAATATTATTATTATTATTATTATTATTAATAGTGATAATAATAATAATGATTATTATTGTTGTTATTATTATATTATTATTATTATTATTATTATTATTATTATTATTAATAACAATAATTATTACTATTATTATTATCACTATTAATAATAATAAAATAATAATATAATAATAATAATATAATAATAATAATAATAATTAATAATTATTATTATTATTATATTATTATTTTATTATTATTAATAGTGATAATAATAATAATAATTATTGTTGTTATTAATAATAATAATAATATAATTATTAATTATTATTATATTATTATTATTATTATTAATAACAACAATAATTATTATTATTATTATCACTATTAATAATAATAAAATAATAATATAATAATAATAATAATTATTAATTATTATTATTATTATTAATTATTATTATTATATTATTATTATTATTATATTATTATTTTATTATTATTAATAGTGATAATAATAATAATAATAATTATTGTTATTAATAATAATAATAATAATAATATAATAATAACAACAATAATAATCATTATTGTTATTATTATTATTATTATTATTATTAATAACAACAATAATTATTATTATTATTATTATCACTATTAATAATAATAATAATAATAATAATAATAATAATAATAATAATAATAATTGTGGTTTTGAATACATTCTATTGCCTTGTACTGCAGCTCGTTGTTTTCCAGAAATGTTTGCAGGTTCGGGCACATGTCAAGATTGCCCTGGTCAAGTTTGCCACTCCACATCTCAAGTTTCCTTAGAAATGAATTTACCCGGTATGCGAGCTGGGGTATGTGAGTGTCAGTGCCCTGTAGCTGCATGTTCAGTGCGTTTAGCTTCTCAAAGATATCACTGAGATACGCTAATTTCGTGATAAAGTCCTCGTCGAGATATCTTTCAGCAAGCGCGTATTTTTCCCCCTCCAGAAAGAGTCGCACCTCATCTTTTAGCTCAAACACATGGCTCAACACTTTTCCGCGTGATAGCCACCGAGAATCGCAAAAAAACAACAACGCTCTGCGGTCAGCTCCTAATTCGTCAGAGACAGCGGCAAAAAGCCTAGCTTTCAAGGGCCTGGTTTTAATGTAGTTTGCAATGCTAACGACGGTTGTTCCTGGGACAGAATTCCTTTGAAGCTAGCGCCTCCCTATGGATCATACAGTGTGTCAATGTAGCATCCGGTGCTTCTCTTCTGATCAGAGCCTGAAGTCCCTCGCGTTTGCCTGCCATTGCTTGAGCTCCGTCAGTACAGGCACCAACACAGTCCTTACACTTATATCAGCCTCCCGAAAAAAACGTGTCGATGATTTTAAAAAGTTCAGGGGCTGTAGTTCTGTTCGAAATGGCTTTGCAAAAAAGCAAATCCTCATGTAGCAATGTCTGATCAATATACCGAGCATATGCAATCAGATGACAATCTTTGCTGCTGTCTGTGGCTTCGTCCACTTGAAGCGCAAAGCTATTGCTGCGGAGCTTATTAACTAATTGCTCTTCCAAATCTTTCGCCAAATCAGTGATGCGTCGAGCAATTGTGTTATTCGATGAAGGGATCTTTTTCAATTGTTCGGCGCTTGCTTCACCAAGCATAGTGGAGACTATGTCAACAGCAGCTGGAAGAATTCCTCCGCGATGGTGTGCAGCTTCATACACCTAGCTACACGGTACGCAACCATGGTAGGAAGCTAACAAGGCTTTGGCTGGAATTGATGCAATTTTCACAAAACGACTTTGCTGATCACGATACTCTTTTAGTTTTTTGGTGAAAAACTCCAGAGGCTTGCCAACATGATCATTATGTTTAGTTTCCAAATGTCGTCTCATTTTGTTTGATTTTAAACTGTCTGCTGCCAGAGTTTTTAAGCATAGTAGCTACACACACAGGTTTCTCCTCTCCCCTAACACGGTGCACGTGAACCAAAAAGCCAGGTATGAATCGTCATATTTTCTCGTTTTTGGTTTTGTCGCTTCTTCCTTTCCACTTGTTGATGGTGTTGCGTTATTTCCTTCTGTTCTTCTTTTTGGCCCTATTAAAAACTTGTCCATTTTGTTTTTTGTTTTTCTTCCGTTCTGCTTTGCAAATGTAACTGCACCACGGCGCATTTAATTTTGCCACTTGATGTAGTTTTTATATTCATTTTACGCATTCGCTACAAATAGGTCTAATCATTCGATGGTGGTCGGTATTGACCATTGATGTCATTTTCCCACGGTTCTCCTTCTCATTGACAATGAAAATATACCCATTCATCAAATTAGATGGGAAAATAAATTTATGACATTATGTATATATTTTTAAAAAATCATTTTTCTATCTGTCCCAATTCTTTCACGTCTCCCCTGTGTATCTCTCGCCCCACAGTTTGGGAAACGCTGCCATAGTCAAAGAACTATCACAATAATATGATAATTCTTTGTGTGGCAGTTTTGTTATGTTGTACAATATTGTTATGTTGTTCTTAGATTCGATTGTGTTGTGATATAGCTCATATCGTAGTCATTTCCTACAACAGAAATATTCATACGTAATTTCTTATCATTTCCACAGTTCAGGGCCAAGTTACTTGACACAATTTGGTAGCATTGCTTTTTTCCCCCTCTTTGCTTGTATAAACAGACTGCATTTATACAGTGCTTTTATCCAAAGTGCTTTGCTACTGATGCCTCTCATTCACCCATTCACACACACACTCACACTCACACACCAACGGTGAAATGCTGCCATGCAAGGTACCACTCAGCTCATTGGGAGCAATTAGGGGTTAGGTGTCTTGCTCAGGGACACTTCGACACGCCCAGTGCGGGGGATCGAACCAACAACCCTCCAACTGCAAGAAAAACGCTCTTACCTCCTGAGCTATGTTGCCCCGCTTTGGAATACAGCTTCATTTCTGGGCGGTAGGATAACCATTGTTTTGATATCAATACTTTTAATGGCAGGCCTAGATTTTGCCCGTTTGAATGAATGACTTATAGACAGTACTTTGTATGTGTGAGTAACTATGTATTTTTGTGAGTAACTATGTATTTTTGTATGTTGAAAATGTGTTTATCGTCAGATATCATAAAGCATCATCTCCAGAGGTTGTGGTGTCCAACCGATTCCAGCCCTTGTTGGAATTAGATCTGGCTCTTGACCCTGAGAGTGGGAGAACTGAGGAGCCACTGGGCACAATGAAAGTAGAGGGTTCAATTATTAGGGGGGTAGACAGCATAGTCTGTTCGCATGAAAAAGAGTCTTGTACGGTATGTTGCCTGCCTGGTGCCCTAGGTAGGAGATCTCCTGGAGAGTGCAGACAAGCTCCTGGCCAGAGCAGGGAGGGATCCAGTGTTCATGGTTCACGTAGGAACCAATGACATAGGTAAAGGTAGGTTTGAGGTTCTGCAGGACAAATTTGTGGAGTTACCAAAAAAGATTAGGAGCAGAACCTCCATGGTAGTTTTTTCTGGAATACTACTGGTACCACATGCAAGTAGAGGAAAGCAACATTTTATGTGAAGGTTTAACACGTAGCTACAAACCTGGTGTAGGAAAGAGGGGTACAGGTTTATGGGGCACTGGGACTTCTTCTGGGACAGGGGTGACATGTAGAAGCGCGACAGGCTGCACCTGAACCGGAGGGGTACTGCTGCACTGGCCCAGTGTATGCTTAAGGTAGCACAAGATTATTTAAACTAGGGACTTGGGGGGCAGGGAGGTCAGAAAGTTAAAAAGGTAGGGAAGTGCAGACTGCCAGGGTGGAAGCTGTCAGGGCTTCCTATAATAGTGTGAACACTGATGAAGTCTTGTTAAAGCAAAGTTGTACTAAGGGTGGCTTGGGACGGTGGAGGGTGTGGGAACAGGAGAAGATGTGTAGAAGTAATAATCTGAAATGTCTTTGCTTAAATGCTAGAAGTATAAAAAATATTTTTTTGGAACTTGAGGCTGCTATACATAGGGGGGGTTATGACATAGTTGGGATTACAGAAAAATGGCTTGGAGGTGAGGATGGGGATGAATATAATATAGAAGGGGGCAAACTCATTAGGAAGGATAGAACCAGTAAGACAGGTGGGGGTGCAGCTCTCTATGTAAAAGAAAATTTTAATGAGTAGAAAATTCCAGAAATTGACCAGCTTGTGCCTAGTGAAGATATTTGGATAAAGCTCATAGGGGAACATTACGGGCCTTACGGCAGGAGTGTGTTACAGGCCGCCAGCTTCAGACAGTGAACTCAACGCTCTTTGGAAAAATAAAACAAGCTTGTAAGGATTGTGAGACTATAATTATGGGTGACTTATATTACCCTGCTATAAATTGGGAAATGATGACAAGACAAGGGAAAAGTGAGGAAGAATTTTTAGATGTTATAAATGACCTTTTTGGCACAGTATGTCAATCAGGCCACAACAGGGAAATCAATTCTGGATCTGGTGCTATATAATGATCCGGACAGAATTTGTAGCATAGAGGTAATTGAGCCACTTGGGATTTGCGATCATTCTGCAGTTAGATTTGATGTATGATGGCAGATTTTCAAGGCCTCCTCTATGGCCAGAATTTTTAATTTTAGATGAGCCAATTTCAACAAGATGCGAGAAAATTTAAGTAATATTGACTGGGTGAAACTTCTTAACTGCAAGACTGTGAATGAAAAGTGGGGTAGGTTCAAAAGGGCTATTCTTGAGGCGCAAAGTAACTTTATTCCAAAGGTAAGAAAAAGTAAGTTGAAGAAGTGCTCCCCCCAGTAGATAAACAAAGCCATACGGGAGAGTTTGAGAAAAAAAAAACTGTATAAGATGTAAAAATAACAGCACTGAGAGTAATAGGGCTGAATATTTTAATATGTGTGCTAAGGTTAAAAAAGATCTACGGGAAGCCAAGAGGCTCTTTGAAAGACAAATTGTCATAGAAGCAAAAAGTAATCCTAAACGTTTCATTCAATACTGTAGTAGGAAAAGAAAAGTGAAAGAGGATATCAGGTGCATCAGAAATGAAGAAGGAGCACTGCTTTCTGAGAATAAAGACATTGCTGATGCCTTAAATAGTTATTTTGTTGAGAGTTTTACTACAGAAGAGGTTACTAATAGACTGGAAGGCATATCCAGTCCTCAGAAAGTCTTATATAAAGAAGTACTACATGAATTACTTAAACTTACGACAAACAAGGCAGCAGGTCCTGATGGCATATACCCAAGAGTACTCAAAGAGTTGGCTGAGATCATTTTTGAGATCATTTTTAAACCACTGGCAGAGCTCAAACCTGAGCTCTTTAGAAACTGGAGAAATACCTGAGGACTGGAAGCGTGGTATTATATTACCACGCTTCCAGTCCTCAGGTATTTCTCCAGTTTCTAAAGAGCTCAGGTTTGCATTTAAGGGAAGTCCAAAGAAACATTGAAAGAGAATATGCTTAACAGTTCTTCTGGTACCATCAACAGGGGAGAATCTGCTAAAAAGTTCTCCTGGTACCATCATCGGAGGGGAATCTGCTTGACAGTTCTCCTGAGACCACATATGAGTCTTTTGTAATTTCAGCATGCATCACTCATCTCTTAGTGTTTCTTTTCTTTGTCTTTGTATGTCTTTTCTTATAGAATAGCTATCTTTATTTGTCTTGTTTTGTTTATGCAATATTTACCTTTAACTGCCTATCCTTGGTTAATGTCAGCAGTCATATTCATTATAAACTGTTTTCCCTTGTAAGTGCATCTAACACCCACAGTTTGCATATATGCTGGCCCGGTTGTGCATCTCTGTGAAGAACAGTGAATGTATTGGTCTTATATACGGTTTAGGGGTAACACCGTAATTGGGTTACTCACTGGGCATTGTGATAGTTTCACTGACCGGAAGTGCAGCTGTTCTGGGACAGATGTTAGTTTCAGTGTTCAGATGGATCCTAGTATTATTTTACATAAATAGAAATTGGGTCATAGTCTGGGATATTTAGATAGTTTCACATAGTTAAACCCTTACAAGGCAGACCAGTGGGGGGAGGAGCTAGAGTAGCTAAGGGATCATGTAAGCAGGCAAGTTGATTCATATGAAGTATGTGTAGAGTCAGGTGGGGAGTGTGCTTCTGTGATTGCCCAGCCCAAAGGTGACCCTCTTCCATTAGAAATTTTGCAAACTATAAAACAACAGATTCAATTGGATGAGGTTCAAATTCCAAGGTATGATCCCATAGGGAAACCCATCTGTTTTAAGTGCCAAGGGGTGGGACATATAGCCAGACATTTTCATACAATATCTGGTTGTCAGTAATGCTCCTACTTTGCCACCTAGTGGGGTGGACAATGCCACTGTTTCAGAGCAACAGGGAAACTCCTCCCCTCTGTGATGAAGAGCCAAGCTGCAGGACGGGGTGACAGGGGCTCATTCAATCAGCCCTTTTAATGTTTAATCGGTCAAAGACCAGCAGTCAAGGTGTTAACGGGAGATACAGTGTGTTGTCTTTTGAACACCGGTTCAATGGCAACCACAATTGCGGAAAGTTTTTTTAATGACCACTTCAAAGCTAAAGGTAATGCATCTCTTGAAGATTGTAGTTGGCTGGCTCTTAAAGCCGCAAATGGCCTTTCTATTTCCTACTTAGGCTATTAGAATCTGACTTTGAAATTTTGGGAAAGAAAATACCACAAAGAGGGGTACTAGTAGTGAAGGATCCTGTGGACCCTGTCACTCAAGCAAATAAGCTATTCCAGGTATAATTGGTATGAATATCATTCAAGAATATTATGACCTTGTACTGAAATCATGTAGTTCTGAGCCAGTCCATGTGTCCTCCATTCAGTATGAGCCAGGATGGAAAGCTGCATTTCAGTTCTGTCAGCAAGAACAAAGAGCTTCTGAGGATGCTTTTGGGTTTGTCAAAGTGTTCTCTCCTCACCCCGTTAATGTCCTGGCCGAATCAGTGTGTTTTACCCCCACCACAGGTTTTCAGGATATAACTGCACAGAGCTATTCAGCTCTGGTGGAAGCCTTGGGGGTGAGGGAGGGGTCATTGTCAGGAAATTTAGTGGTACCTAGTGCCTATATTCAGATTCAGCAAGGTCAAGTTATTAATCATTGTCATGAACGTAGGCAGTAATAAAGTTAGCTAAAAACCCAGCACTAGAATTGCATGGTAGCTGGAGAAATCACCTCTGTAGCATTCAAACATACTGGCATCCATGAGGTGCCAGTGTAGGGGACATGGCACAACATTAATCATCAATATTAACCAAATCATAATATCATACATTCAGCTAATACTAAATTAATATAAATGATTTAGCTAAGGGTGAAGGTATTCTACCAAGTTCTTTTGATTAGCAGCAGCTGACTCAGTTCAACACAAGAGTAATATCAATGCAGACAACCTTGTAAATACAATAATGTTAATGAAATACAAAGAACCGAAAGGGGCAAAGCACAATTCACTACACTGTGATATAATAAACTATGTGAGTGCACGTGTGTGTGTGTGTATGTGTGTGAGAAGTGTTGGATGTTCTCCTACGAGTTGCGTACTGCAGACACGTGTTCCAGGAGAACAAAGGATCTGAGTATCAATGAAGGGGTTTTTGAAACTAGATAAATCTAGTGGCTAAACAATGGCACATGAAGCGTACCAAATAGATAAAGGATAACGGATATATTACATTTTACATTACAGGCATTTGGCATACGCTCTTATCCAGAGCGACGTACAACAAAGTGTGTAACCATAACCAGGAACAAGTGTGTTGAAACCCTAGAGCAGGGGTCGGCAACCTTTACTATCAAAAGAGCCATTTTTGGCCAAAAATAAAAATAAAAAATCTGTCTGGAGCCGCAAAACATATTTGAGCCTTATAATGAAGGGAACTCAGATTATTAAGTCTAAATTAGCCTATCAACATTACTAATAGGTCTAAATGAGCATTCATTAATATGTTTTTGTCAGAATGCAGTGAGGACCCAAGTGCAAATGAGAGGCAGGACACACGTGGCTACTCTGCAGTGGGCTATTTATGATTATTTGGTACTTTGCATTTCCATTACAACAATGTTGCATTTATGAAATTATAGAAATACAATAAAGAAAACTGTTTACATTTTTTGTTCTTTTCATTGGGGGATGCTATTACCAACAAAACACAAAACTGAACAATTGTGAAGTGCAGAAAAAGTCCACTGGCGTGTGTAGGCCTACTCTGAAATAGAGTAGCTATAAAGAGCTATGCAGGCCTACTTTGAGTCCTCCCCGTGTTTGTGCAAATGAATAAAATAAAAAGTAGCCTACTTTGATAATAAATAAAACATATAGCCTAATAGCCTTAAAAATAGTAAAAGTAAAAAATAGGCTAGTTTCAGTTTAATTTTGACTGAAATCCAGTTCAGTGCGAGGTAATCCTCTTCTTTTTTCCTCAGCCACGTACAGCAATCAACCCTCGGCCCTGAGCATAAAACACAACGATATCAGCTAAGGGTCATTCACTTCATTGACAAAATCACAACTTGCTAAAACAGATACTTTGTTGCAAAATAATATCCTATTAAAGGATAGCGTTCTCACCTGTTTAATGCGATTTCTGTTTCTGAACGTCACTGCAGATCTGCTCGATATCAGGGCTGTAAGATGTAACTTTGATCTTCACACAACACTGCAGGCTCATCTGTGAGGCGGAAGCGATATTTGGATTTCATGTAGTTCATGCTTGAGAAAACCTGCTCGCACAAATACATTGATCCATGGACAGGACTCCAAAAGCATACTTCTTCATGTTCATATAATGTCGGGAATAGCATTCCATGTTTCAAACACAAGTTTGTCGGGTTTTGGGAGGTTTTCAATATCGCCCCATTTGTGGATTTGAGCGAGAATGGCCTTCTGACGGGCGACATCTTCGAGCACGGCTGTCAGGCTTTTGAACTTGGACACCCATAAGTCTTTGTCAGCTATGTCGGCCAGTTCAGTTTCAAGGTCGGGTTGACTTACTCCTGGGAATGCGGACATGTTCAACAGGGATGGGTCAATGTCCAGGGGTGTGACCGGGAAGGATAGCGTAGTTTTTTCCTTTCGGAACTTGCTGAATCTTTCCCAAATCCAGTTTGCATTCCAATGATCGCACATTGTAAATAATCAGAATTTATGTGATTGTGTCCTTCTTTGAACTCTCTCAGGGAGGAGCCTCATCTAGCAATGCACAGAACTGTCGGTGGTTTAAGCCTTTTGCCATTATTTTGTTCACTATCTGGATGATGAGGTTCATCACCTCCATACACTCGGGGGGAATGTTTGAGCGCACAGTGCTTCTTGGTGCAAGATGCAGTGAAACGTAAACAGCTTTCGATCCAACGACTTCTGTAATAAAATCACAAACCCCTTCTGTGTCCCTCTCATACTACGTGCCCCATCTGTAGCCACTGGCACCATGTGGCTGGTGTTTATTTCTTTGGCTTTTAAACAGTTCACAACAGCCTCACAAATGTCCTCCCCCCGTGTTTGGCCTTTCAGCGGTATCAACTCAATGATTTCTTCCTGTAGCCCATCAGAGTTCACATACCTGCATAGCAGCGCTGTCTGCTCAATATTGTTCACATCACTTGACTCATCGCAGGAAATTGAGTATGCTGGAGCTGAACTGATGTCCTCGATTTGCTGACTGGTGAAGTTTGTTGCCATTTTTATGGCCCTGTCTTTGACGGTCTTTGCGGAGAGGGGCATATCTTTAATTTTCTGAACTATCACAGTTTTGTTTTTGAAGTCTGAGAATAGATGCTGATATTTTAATGAACGATTCTTTCATGTATTCACCATCCGTGAATGGCTTTCCACGCCTTACTATCTCCTGAGCTGCCACAAAAATAGCAGCAGTAGTGGAGTTTGGAGATTTGATCCAATTTTTAAAAGTACATTTGCTCTGCTCTGCTTTCCGCTGCAGTTCCGAAATTGCTCTCTTACTCTCAGTAAGCCAGCAGCGTTGGCGGTGAAAGCAAACAAATCTGTCCACGCACTATTAAATTCTCTATTTTTGTCTGAGACTTTCTTTTTTTGGATTTGGAATCCATAGATTTAGATTTAGGCGCCAGGCCATAGACATAGGGTTATGACACACATTTTATTTGACTGTTTAAGACAAAAATGTTTAAAACATTTTTTTTATTCGGTGTAGGGCCTATAGGCTACACATTTCTTACAATTGGAGAATGTAAGAATTACTTTAGTTTAGGTCTACAACAACGATACATGAAAATTAAAATGTTAAAAATAACCGTTATTCATTTCCATATAATTTTTTTGTCAAAGCCAAAGGAAGCCACTGGGGAGGGGCTAAAGAGCCGCATGTGGCTCCGGAGCCGCAGGTTGCCGAACCCCGCCCTAGAGGGAAGTACAGTTCCAAGTGCAGGGAGTGACCGCGTAGTTTATCTTGGACCCTGTAGGTTAATCTGATCAATACAAACAAAAGCAGCAACAAAGCAGCCTATGCAAATAATACAAGCAATAATTAAGTAGGCACGAGTGCAATAACTAAAATAAACTAAGATAAACAGCTTACCTAGCTACAAACCTAAGCTTACATAGTCAATTAGAGACTACAGGGGGGTAGGGAGGGATAGGGAGAGGTGCAGCCTGAAGAGGTGAGTCTTCAGTCATCACTTGAAGGTGATCAGGGTCTCAGTTGTTCTGACCTCCACGGGAAGGTCATTCCACCATCGTGGAGCCAGAACAGACAGGAGATGTGACCGGGAAGCGCAAGTGCGAAGATGGGGAGGTGCTAGGCATCCTGAGGTAGCGGAATGGAGGGGTCTGGCTTGCCTGTAGGGTTTGAAAATCTTATGGAGGTATGCTGGGGCTAATCCCTTGACTGCCTGGTATGCTAGGACCATGGACCAATGTTTTGAATTTTATGCGAGCCATGACAGGCAGCCAGTGGAGGGTAGTGAGCAGGGGGGTGATGTGGGAGTGTTTGGGTAGGTTGAAGACCAGATGAGCTGCAGCATTCTGGATGAGTTGCAGGGGACTGATGGCAGATGCCGGTAGGCCAGCCAGAAGAGAGTCGCAGTGGTCCAGGCGGGACAGTACCATTGCTTGGACCAGGAGCTGGGTTGAGTAGGTGGCAAGAAAGGGACAGATTCTCTGGATGTTGTACAGGAAGAATCTGCATGCTCGGCTTACCGCTGTGATGTTCTTGGAGAGGGACAACCTGTTGTCCATCACAACTCCAAGATTCTTGGCACAGGGTATATGGCTATCGTTGTGCGTTTGTAGAGATCAACATGCCGTGTTATGACCAGATAGCAATTAAAATAGGTAACATGCAGGATCTGTTCTGTGCATGATATATGAAAACTAACACAGCATGGTGGATGGTTTAGAGCCAACCGAACATACAAACTGTTCACATTAATCATTAAACACAATAAAGCGTTAGCCACATCCTGTCCATTTAGTCATAAATATTACAACATTCGGTCCGTCGCTAATTATACTATGCCCAGAGTGACAGCCTTACTTGAGAGTCCTTTGCTTCGGGATGGTTATTAGAAATGTTTCCTGGTTTCCAGTGCGACGTCTGTGGGAGTTGTCGTGAAGAAGGGGAGGCCGTTCGCCCTTTTCTGGTTGCAAAACACACAGCCTGATCCTTGTCGCAGGTCGCCTGTGGGACTTGCTCTGCAGGATGCGTCGGTCATGCGTGGCTCTCCTGATTCTTCAACCACCGCTAATCATGTAGTGTTTCGGTGTGCTTAGTTCCTCCGGTAGCCAAGGGTATACGTGCCTTGCTTCGTGCAGGACTTGCAAACTCTTCCTGACATGTGGACTCACGCGAGAGGGAGATGGGAGAAGGGAGGCGAGTCCAGGGAGAGTAAAATGGAACAGAGAGGGTGAAACAATGGCAACCTCCGTTTTATTGCGCATTTCAAATTTACAGTAAGTCAATACTGTAACAGGAAAGCTGTGGGGAGGCGTGGTTAAATGAGTCCCTATGAGGTGGACATATGGGCTTTGTATTTTTAGTACCTTTTGTAGTCCATGCCACACAAGTTTTCCTGTTAGAGGATCAAGCTCATGTCACACTGAATGGAGAACACAGTGAGGGTATTGACAGTGCCATAAACCTACCCCTTAGAGTCCCTAGCCCTCAGTGACCAATTGCAGAGTAAAGTGAGTAAGCTTTTAAGGAAATATGAGGATGTGTTTGCAAAAACCGACAGCGATTTTGGTTGTACTAATGCTATTGAGCATAACATCCCTGTTTTGGATAAGGCAGCAGTACCACAGCGGTATTGTAGGCGCCCCCCAAGCCAGTATGAGGAAGTAAAGGCTCATATTAAGCAGCTACTAGAGCAGCAGTTAATTAGGGAGAGTAGCAGCCCCTATTCTTCCCCTCTGGTGATTGTGAAGAAAAAGGATGGCACACTACACATGTGTGTGGACTATAGACAACTAAATGCAAAAAAGAAGCGACGCACTTTCTCTTTCACGCATCAAGGAATCCCTGGATGCCCTGTGTGGAATCAAGTGGTTTTCAACTTTAGATCTAGTCAGTTGCTACAATCAGGTGAATGAAAAGGATCATCATAAGACCACATTTTGCATGCCATTTGGTTTGTGCAATGCACCGTGAACATTCCAGAGATTGATGGAGCACATCCTGGGAGACCAACAGTTCCAATTACTTTTGCTGTACCTTGACGATGTGGTAGTGTTCTCTGCAACCTTTGAGCAGCATCTTGAATGTCTTGAGGTCATCTTATCCTTCTTCCGAAGCTTTGGTCTAAAATAAAATTAAGCAAGTATTCATTCTTCCATAACAAAGTGTTGTATCTTGGCCATGTTATTTCATCAGAGGGAGTTTCTACTGCCCCCACAAGATCAGTGCCACTGCAGACTGGAAGCGCCCTGTAAATACAACAGAGTTGCTTTCTTGACTTTGCCAGTTATTATAGGCATTTTGTCAGCCAAATGCATTCAGCAGCTGCCCTTAGTGCCTCAAAGAAGCATAAGAACTGCCCCAGGTGACCATTCTCCCAGCTGTGGGATTCTAACTGTGAAGCAGCATTCCAATCCCTCAAACGAAAATTAAGTTCTGCACCAGTTTTAGGCTATGCCGAATTTGCAAAACCTTTCATTTCAGAGATCAATGCAAGCCATCAGGGTCTTGGAGTGTTTTATCCCAGGATTTCCATAGTCAGAAGAAGCCAGTGGCCTATGCAAGCTGGGGGCTTCGTCTGTCTTGGAGCCGTATTGTCCCAGGATTTCCATAGTCAGAAGAAGCCAGTGGCCTATGCAAGCTGGGGGCTTCGTCTATCTGAAAGAAACATGGAGAACTATAGTGCGATGAAGCTGGAGTTCTTCTCAGCCACCTGGAGACTGCACAGCTCGGGGCCCTTGCATAAAGATGGATGGGGCAGCTTGTGCATTTCAACTTTGAGGCGGTGTACCAGCTAGGCTCCCAGAATGCCAATGCGGAGGCACTGTCAATGTAGTACACTGGGTATGGGCCATCATGGCAATGTACAGATGTAACTTTGGAAGGTCAGATGCCATTGTTATATCCCTTAGGAGAGGCCCAACAGGCAACCAGTACTGAACAGACCTCTACTTCCTGTTTCCCAGTATACTCTACGGAAACTTTCGCAGGTTGCAGTGGGCGGACAAAGGAATAAAGCCTTTCCTGAAATTCTGGGAAAGAACACAGAAGCCCAGCTGCAGGGAACGGGTTAGAGAAGAGCTTGGGACCTTGGAACTGCTATGGCAATGGGAACACATTGAAGAACATGGTGTCCTTTATCGCAGGTTGCAAGATTCCAAGGAGGGAGAGCTTCGACAGTTGCTGCTGCCCACATCATTGCAGTAGGAGGTGATGGGCCAGATGCATGATGGACATGGACATCAAGGGATAGAAAGGACATTCAAGCTGATCAGAAGGAGGTGCTACTGGCCTGGTATGTATCGGTACTTGGACAGTCACTGCAAGGCCTGTGAACATGGCATAGTGGCTAAAGCCCCCCAGCCCAGGATGGTTACAGCGATGGGAAGTTTGATGGCATCATGGCCATTGGAAATCGTTGCAATAGACTTCACGGTGTTGGAGCCGTCCAGTGATGGCGAAAAAAATGTACTGACCCTGACTGATGTGTTCTCGAAAGTTCACTGTTGCAGTGCCTATGAGGGATTAATGTGCCCCCACTGTGGCAAAGGTTCTTGTGAAGGAGTAGATCCAGAAATATGGCATTCCAGCATGTACTGTATCCATTCTGATCAAGGAAGATGTTTAGAAGCTGTGGTGATCCTGTTCATGTGTCTCTGGTATGGGATCTGCAAAAGCAGAACTACGTCGTACCATCTACATGGTAATTGAACACTTTAATAGGACGTACAGTGTGAACACTTTAATAGGACGCTGCATGATCTGCTTTGAACTCTCCCCCGGAGAAGAAAAGGAGATGGGTCGAATACTTACCAGAGGTGGTATTTGCTTGTAATACCACTGAACATCAGAGTACTGGCTATTCCCCTTTCATTTTGATGTTTAGCCGTTCACCAAGTTTGCCCTTTGACAACTAGCTGGGAGTGGGGCCGAAAGATTTTCAGGGCGACATGTATACTGGGGTGCAGGTACATCAGAAAAATCTTCAGGAGGTCTATGGGTATGCTCAAGAACAACTATGGCAGTCAGCAGAACGCCGGGCAAGGAACCAAGGACCCATCACACGACTCTACTCTTCAGGCAGGGTAGATTGTGTATCTGCAGAACCACAACTTTAAGGGCAGACACAAGATTCAAGATCTGCCCATGCTTTTTCAGATGGTGGTCCAATTAGACCCTAGTAAGCCAGGCTATGCCATTGCTCTCATTGACGGGTCTCAATTCCTGAAGAATGTACACAGCGTGGACTTGAGAGTATGTGGTCCGGGACAACAGATGGCCCCACCGGATCATGGCAGAGACTTGGAGAGTGATTTGGACCTTGCATCAGAGCAAAGTAATCTGGAGGGAGAGGAGTCAGCATGGCTATGCTGCATCTTTAGGCAAAGTTCTTCTGGTCAGGTAGCCCTAGGTAGCCCACCAAGTATGCAGTCTAGTGACCATGAACATTCAGAGGAAGGCGCTTCCATGCGCCTTGAGTCCAGGAGTGGTGAAGAGACTGAACCGGTAACCCCCCCCCCCAGTCATGCCTCGCAGATCACAAAGAAGGACCACAGGGGTACATTTGAATCCTTTTCACTTACCAAGACCAGCTCTCAATAGCCAGGAGGAGGGGAATGGGGCTGTAGCTCAAGTAGCCAACCATGACTAATGGGTATGTGATAATCATCGGGGCGATGATTAGTTAAGGAGGGGAGAGACTGACAAAGTAGGAAGTCGCGTCAGTAACGTTGCCCCCATACCTGCCTGGTAACCTGTATATTGTATGCCAAAAACAATAGAGACAGCATCGTCCCTTGTGGAACAATATCGTGGAGCTAACGCGAATTAGCGGATAAAGTAGGCACCAACACGAAATCCAGGAAAGCGTAATGCATTGTTTGAGGAGGATGAAACACTGAGCATAGCCTGGTTCAAGGTTTGTCGCACCAGAGACTGACTGGCATGTTTGGTTATGCTCCTGATTGGTTATGCTCTCTTTAGAAGAGTATGTATAAGGTATATGTTTAATTTATGAGTTGTCCGCCCTATTTTAAGGAGTATGCAATATTTCTTTATTGACTGAAGTTGTTTGGCCAGGAGTCACGGGCATGTAACTGCAGTCATTTAAGAACGTTTTCATTTCATTAATGTGTAATGTGTTTCTTTTCTGTTCCTTTTGTAGAACCAGTCCCGCTGTTTTAGTTTGATTGTTCACTTTGTGAAACTTGCACAAACTTTAAGGCGGATGTCTCTATTTATATAATGGATTGCACTCTGCACTTTAGGATCTAATGATCTATGGATTGGTACCAACCTGCTGCTACAAAAGGTTTTGCATTACTGCTTCCTGAAAACACCCAAGTCTTTAATCCTCAGATTTATTTATCTATACTATGCATTTAATAATAAAGCTGTTGCCTTCTTGTAATTCTGGCTGGTTTGTTATCAGCTGGGGAGGGAACCTGCATTACACCTGAGGTACATTCTTTTCCTCGGTGTTACATGTCCACAATACCTTTTTCCAGAACTCTGCAGGCTCTTTTAGGTTATTTTTTTAGCAAACTTTTACCTGGCCACCCTGTTTTTGCAGCTAACTAGTAGTTTTCATCATGCAGTGTAGCTTCTGTTGTTCTGTTTGTGAAGTCTTCTGTGGGCAATAGTCACTGACACATTACATTACATTACATTACAGGCATTTAGCAGACTCTCTTATCTACAGCGACGTACAACAAGTGCATCAGTTCAAAGTGCAATCCATGCCTACATTCTGAAGAGTGTTTCTGATGTGTTGGATAGGTTTTTGGGGGTTTGTCTTTATCATAGTGAGAATTCCTTGGTCATAAACTGTAAAGGCCTTCCTTGGCCTACCAGGCCATTTGCAATAACTGAGCCCACCAGCACTCTCTTTCTTCTTAATGATGTTCTAAACAGTTTATTTTGGTAAGCCTAAGGTTTGACCTATGTCTAATTTTTTTCTCAGCCTCATAATGGTTCCCTTGACTTTCATTGGCACAACTGTAGTCCTCATGTTGACAAATGCCAATAACAGACCCAAAAGGCAATCAAAAGCCTAGAATCAAAAAATAAATACGGAATGCTTTCTTATGCCTGTACCAAGGAAACAACTGAACACACCTGACTAATCAGAAATACCTGTGAAGCCATTTGTCACAAAAAATAATATGGTGCCCTGAAATGGGGGGACTGTGTATAAAAAGTGCTGGAGGGGCAAACCTTAATGTGTGCAGGAAAATAAACAGCAACATGGTGGTGCAAACTGTAAGAGGAACAGGGCTGTGTGTGTGTGTGTGTGTGTGTGTGTATGTGTTTAAAAACCTTTCATATACTTAAGCAACAGTATGCTTTACCAGGTCTTTATCCCAGGTCTGATGTTAATGTGTAGACAAGGGTTCATGTCATAGTGTTTCTATATTTGTATGAGCCTTCTAATACAGTTCTATCCTAGCAAGCATCAAAGTGTGACACTTCATATATTCACTGAAATTTTGGCATGTTATTATATCAACAGTGCTACATATTTCAACCAAAAAATTGTAACTCCCAGTCAATGAGTCAATGTAATAACCACTAGTTAATGTAATAACGTATTACATTAACTTGCAAAAGTTATGTCATTCGTTCAAGATTTTTCTAACATTAACCAGCAGTTATTACATTAAACGGCAGCTATAACATTCAAGTGAACAGTTATAACAGTACCAATTTTTATTACATTAACTGTTTTTATCACATTACCCATTGTTATACACCTTCCTGTCAGTAATGGGATGACTGTTCTCCTTCAGGAGTTTCAAACTAGAATGGCTGCATAGTCACTGATATAAGACAACTTCCATTCAAAATAACTGACCTGTAACCTAAACAAACAGATCTGCCCAGCCTTCAATTAATATTCTGTTTGTGGCAAATATCTGGGTGCCTTCTTGTTTGCAGTTTCATCACATACTTTAGATAGTATTTGTCTGTGCCTATCCAAAATAGGATGACACATAAATTGCTAACCAGTTTGTTGAACGTGATTAAAGACAGTATTAAAGATAGTATAACACAAAAACACTCATGACTGAATTTTAGAAAAACGTATTTTGAAGCCTCTTGTGTTCTTTTAATAAGACTAGAGAGTAGTGGGGGACTACTGCTGAGACTGTTTTTCGATCATAAGCAAAATGACTGATGTTATTTTGAAATTAACTGTAGATTTTTTTTTTTTTTTCTGAACCTTCCTGAAACAAAAGTACTTGATTGGATTTTACTTGCCTTTCAAGAAACATGCACTTTAAAGTATAGAATTGGCTGATATTATTTAAAATGTAACCTTAATCCTTTGACATCAAAAGAATGTGAGCATATAACAAAAGTATGAACAATACAGCTTGTAATTGTCATCCGAGCCTGAAAAACTCAATCAGAAGCTGAGCGTTTTGATCCTAATTTTCTCCTTTTAAATCGGGTTCAGTTTGGGTCAGACCCGTTGGAGCACAAAACACCAGGCTGAATGGTAGTTGTAGGCAATCTAGTCTAAGCTAAGCTATGTAAGTGACAGAATGGATGCCTCAAAGCCGGTGAGAAAATAGTTATTGTCAGGGAAGTATGTCAAGTGAGGTAGCAGCCATTGAAAGGAAAATCCGAGGTCTTTACTAACTTTTGCATGGTTTTTGACTGAGCTGCAAATGAAAGTAGAAGGTTCATAAAATGAAAATACTGTGATACTTGCATTTAGGTAGCTAATGCCTAAATTAATAAGCTAGCTAGTGTTCTTGGACAATTGTAACCATGAATGTGAAAAAACAGGCGCTTGTTACATTTCCAAACAAATGACAAAATTTATTTTAAAAACTTTTTTTAAAAAAACTTAAAAAAAAGTCAAAACTACTCATTTCCATTTTTCCCAGTGATTTATGAAAATACAAGGTCAAAGTCATGTATTATAAGTGGATTTGGCAATTTTGGTGATACCCTGCTTAAGTACGGTAGCCGAAAAATGGAAACATCAAGATTAGAATAGTATATAACACATGCCTGCCACCGTGCACAAGCCTGATCCGGCCCAGACATCAGTTGCAAACAGAATATGGAATATCGATGATACCCCAAACCAGGGTGCATCTACTGTACTGATGCGGTTATGGAAGTTGGGTTCAAACCAGGTCAGGCTTTCAAAATGCTGCAACATATGGGCTGTGGTCAGGATCAGGCTGAAAAGAATGCAGGCTCTGGTAGGGTCGGGCTGGGCCATTTCAAGCTATAATGTACAACTGAACCAAATTTCAATGAATTATTCCTGTGAAATCATATATTCCTGTATCATACCATCACCCATGTATCTAGATGCTTCTCACATTGTCTTTCACATTCTATAGAACAGTAATTCTATGGTCACTTAACCATTTTCTGGTTGATTTTAAGGTATGCATAGCATTATTGCTTCACTGTAGCTGAGTTTTTATCTTCCTGTGGGTTGTCCAAAATGCCTAGTTACTTGCCAGAGTTTGTGATGCAACTGACATTAACAAGAGCCCCACGACCCACAGATGCAAAGCAATACCATGACATCAGACATCCACCACCACATTCCACAGCAGGTATGACGAGATTGGAAACAAAAGCATACTTGCTTCAATGCCAAACCCACTGTTTGGCCAAAAAGTTCACCTGAGTACAATAGCCATTTTCACGTTCCAATGCGGATTTGTAATTTGATTTTAATTGACAGAACAAATGCGAGTCAATACTTGACTGCAGTGTATATCTTCGTTCCACTGGTTCTGCTATCAGGTTTGACTCGGATACACACACTTTATATGATACACTATGATACAGTGATCATGTCACTGTCTCGCCCCCTTGTCAAAAGATGAACAAAAACAATTAGCCAGCTATGCGTTTTTTATGTACATATTTCCGTGTTGAATCATGCAGGTTTCAAGTTAATTTTTTAAAAATACCTTATTAATGCCCCTTTTTAAGGCCACATGAAATGAGATTTGCTACACAATATACAAGTGAAAAAACAGTATTCATAACTGAATATACCAAAGGTTCTAAAATTACTAATGGACAGTATAAGTAAAAAGACACCAATTTGCCAAATGAATTGATTAATGCTGGATGTAGATTCAACAGAGCACATAAAACACTACTAATACATCTTGTGACAGTGTACAATGACACTCTTATCTGCCAGCATGTTGATAACAATATCATACTATTATGTCTAATAAGTCTGGATTTAAGAAAAGGTATGCTGTAAAGCACATACAAACCGGGCAACCAGATTGATTCCGGGTATAAAAGATAAGTGTTACGAGGAAAGGCTTGAGATGCTTGGACGTTTCAAGCTTCGTAAAAGGAGACTTAGGGGACATTTGATTGAGGCTTTTAAATTTATTAAAGGGATTAAAAATTGAACTACAGGAAATGATTCAAGTTGAGTTCAGTTATCAGAACAAGGGGGCATAAATGGAAACTGGCAAAGGGTAAATTTCACACAGACATTAGGAAATATTTTTTCACACAGAGAGTGGTCAATGTGTGGAATAGCTTGCCTGGACATGTAGTGGAGGCAGAAACACTGGGGGTATTCAAGGACCGGCTTGATACAGTGTTAGATACTATCTAGCTTTTAGGTAAACTAAGCATTAAGTACAGTTTATTGGTAGGAATAGACAAGCAGTGTTGGGCTGAATGGCCTGTTCTCTTCTTACATTATGATATGTAAACCCCTATCACCCTGCATGTCACATTGATTCCCAAAAATGGGAGAGACAAATTCACAGTTTAAGAATATAATCAAAATGTTTTTAAAAAATAAAAAATAAAAAAATAATAAATAATATTTGTGACCACATCCCAGAAGTGCAGTTTTAGTGCCGCCATGTTGTACAAATTGGAGCCAGAGCTTGCACAGTAAGGAAAAGGGGGGACCCTTATATGGTCGTGAAATCTGGCCCAGGTCTGGTTGTTCACTTATCACGTGAAATACAGGGACACATCCGTGACACCAACTGTCCCTGATTCATCCACAAATATAGCAATATTGTCCAAATAACACAATAACAAATTGTCACATGGGGAGACATTAAGCAAAGAAAAAAAAACCTATTTTGACTACATTTTCTTGTGGGGAAAAAATTATTGAGCTTGACGGGGCTACAACGAGACAATGACGTCATATTTCACAAAAGTTGGGTCCTATCTAGTCATGACTGTGTGCTCCCCTGATAAATCATTTTCACTATTTATTCTTTGCATTCAATGCAAATACTACATTATAAAAGTACCATTCGTCTTCAAAGGGGTTTGCATGATTTAAGGCCTATGAAAACTGTATTTCAGACATTTTAATACCCTTCAAAGCCTTTAATTTAAGTTATTGAATTTAAGAACTTTTATAACTTTTTAAAGATCTGTTGGAACCCTACAGAAAACAATAGCTGCCTTGTGTCAGTAGCTTTGAGGTTGATTGCTTTTCAATTGAACAAACCCAAGAAACAATCAAGCTAACTAGCTTGGTTGCTGGCTCCCCAGTGAACAGGGGAGGGGTGACAGGGAATTGGCTAAGTTAAAAAAAAAAATGCAGTCCTTTATAGTAAGTCAAAGAAACACTATAAAATTTTATAAATCATGTTTTTTTTTACATTATGATGAGTGAAAGAAGAGTCTCTACCATCTCTGTCCTCTCAGAGAACAGAGCCACCTTTACAGTTTGTTTATAAATTACTTCATTTCATCAATTCATGTGATAATTATAAAAAAGTGACAGGAAAAATAAGAATACATTTTGCTGAATGTGTCTGATAATTACAGTATAGTTATGAATCTATTTAGTTTTGCATTTTTCTGACCAGGTTACAAATATATCTGACTGTCATGATGCAAATAACTGATCTGACTTTACTACAGCAAGGTCAGCGACTCCAAATAAACACAGATGTAAACATAGGCACAAACACTTGAAAACGATCATGATTACATTTTTAACCTCTTAGTGCAAAGCCCCTAGTGGTCGGCATGCCGGCATGCTGAGATTGCTGAACTGAGACATTCAGTGCTACTGTAGTCTGACTCACAGGATATAGATTGTGGGTATAAGCCTGCCATTGGCCGACTATTTCAGTCGGAATTCTCCTCCCCTTCCGCTATCTGCTTGTTACTGTTTTTGCAAGAACAAGGTCGCTGCATCCTGGGCTTAGCGCCACCCAAGACGATTGTGATTGGTTTAACCTATTAGCGCAAAGCCCCTAGTGGTCGGCCGAGATTACTGAACTCAGACATTCGGTGCTACTGCAACCAAAGTACAAGTTAAAAACAGAAACGCGTTGTTTTAGTTTCATTAGTAGACGATACACGACAACTATGCCGAATACGGAGTTTCGCAGCGCCACCACTGTTGCTCTGGTCGTTCCTTTAACAAGCACCCCTTCCCTACAGTCTCATTTACAACTACACCCCCCACCCATGACATAATGGACAATACTGTCTATCTGGGCATTCATACAAAACATTCTTTCACCACTAAAAAATCATATTCCATCATAGCAACAAGATAAACTCGACAATAGCCCTAAGATATGCCAATACAGCAGTGAAAACGCTACGCACTGAATAACGAAATAAATGAAAAAGTTTTTTAAAATGATACCATGTCATTCTACAGTCAGTTATATACGTTATTGTTGAAATTGCGTGTCTTTAAATCGGTTAGTGGTATTATATAATGTGGATACTTCACACTTTAATGTAAGCATAAGTTAGTAATGTAATAGTTTTTGTGAAGCATGCAACAGTGATGACGTGAGAGTTGGAGCATTGCCTAAACGTAGTGGAAGGTTGAAAATTGTTCTCATGTCATCCATCCCCATACAAGAAAGCATACGAGAGTACAAAGCATGGAAATACATACAAGAGTTAATTATTACACATTTAGGTACTGTACCGCATTGTGTGACAATATTTTTGCATTATTTTTAAATCTCATATCAATGTTTCATCTTAAACCTTCATAGGGGGCTCATTTATATGCTTTATAATGGACAAAAAGCATTTTATTCATTTTGGGAGAGATTTTGGATATGTTGCTGGAATCCTAGATATTTTAGACTACTGTACTGCTCCAAACCAGCACGCTCCTCACCCCCCTGCCCATGGCTGACTGAGTCACTACGCTCCAGCAGAACATCACTGCGGGCTGCAGAGAGGAAGTGGAGGAAATCCCGATCCTCTGATGACCTGACCGCATATCATACCCTGCTGGCGGCTTTCACATCTGCCCTCACCTCAGCGAAAGCCTCATTTTTCCAATCCAAGATCAGTGCATGTGTCTCTAATCCACGGAAACTCTTCTCCACCTTCTCTTCCCTCCTCTCTCCTCCTCCACCCCCACCTCCTTCTTCCCTCTCCGCAGATGACTTTCTGGCCGCCTTTGAAGGAAAGATGGCTACAATCCGGAACTCCTTCGCCCATCCAGTGAGCCCCCCACCCCCCCGGGACAAACCCACAGCCACACTGACCTCCTTCGAGATGCTGGAGGACTCCGATGTATTACACCTCATCACCTCTCACCGTGCAACCACCTGTCCACTTGACCCCATCCCATCTAAAGTTCTCCAATCCATTTCCAGCGAGTTCCTTCCCTATCTATCCTCTATTGTTAATTCCTCTCTCTCCTCTGGTCACGTTCCCTCTGATTTCAAGATGGCTCGTGTTACCCCACTTCTAAAAAAACCCACCTCAGACCCCTCCGATGTAACAAATTATCGACCCGTATCGCTTCTACCCTTTCTGTCCAAAACCCTTGAACGAGCAGTTCTTAAACAACTAACCTCTTTTCTCCACCAGAACAACCTGCTAGACCCTCACCAGTCTGGCTTCCGATCCGGGCACTCAACAGAGACTGCGCTCCTAGGTGTGACGGAGGCACTTGCCACTGCAAGAGCCTCACGCCTCTCCTCTGTCCTGATCCTTCTTGACCTGTCTGCAGCTTTCGACACGGTCAACCATAAAATACTCCTCTCCACCTTGGCTGGGATGGGAATCGCTGGGACTGCCCTGTCTTGGTTCGCTTCCTATCTTGTCCCTCTCCGAACCTCCCCCTCATTACCCATCTTCCGCCGTGGCCTGAAGACTCATCTCTTCAGACTATACCTAGATTAACCACCACCATGCTGTATATTTCACTCTTTAATAAATAAAAAAATAAAATAAAAATAAACCCCCCCCCCCCCCCCCTTTTTTCATGTCACCTGTATTTGTCTTTGTCCTAATACTGTAGCTTATACTTCCTGCCTAGTTGGCTTTGCAGAGGTTAGGTTAGAATAGTGTTCACTGTGTGAACTGTGTTCTTAGCTAGAAATAGCTGTACAAAATAAGTATTATACCTTTCTGAACTTGTGTTCAGCAGTTGCCTACGACCATGATATGCACTTTTTGTACGTCGCTTTGGATAAAAGCGTCTGCGAAATAAATGTAATGTAATGTAATGTACTGACAGAAAGCTTGTAATTCCCACTTAAAAATGATGCATCAGTGAGTTTCTTGAGTCAAAACAGTTGATTTGTAGTGAAAAACGTGAATATGTTGTGATTTACAGCAATGCATAATTTAGACATTTTGGATAGATTTGGAGAAGCTGGGTACACTGCTTAGTTTTTGCTTCATAGATCTATACTGCCCTACAAAGCCTAACTGCAGTAACTACGCAAAGGGTAAAACTGAGAAAAATGGCTTTAAAGTATTTTAACTGGCCAGCCAAATGGGTTATAGGTATATCAGTGATACTGCACTAATTGTACATGTATTCATGAGGTAATTTTTATGCCCAAAAATCTTGACGGCTGATTTGACCTTTGACCCCAAAAACGTAGTTACTGCACTCTGCCTTTGCATTGCCTTAAATGGTTCTAATAGCAATGCAAAAGCAAAGTGCAGTAACTACAATGTTGTTGTTTTCTTTCAGCTTTTATATTGTGTTTTCAGTGAACAAAAACTATTTTGACAATGATTTTGTTATAATTGTATTTAACAGTATTTAACAACTCTACTTATGGATTTGTGCATGTTTAATTAAATCTGGACAAATTGATAATTTTAGATGTCATATTTTAGTCTTAATATCATTTCATTTCACTTTTTTTACTTATTCTTACTTATTACCTATCTAGATAATAATTTTCCTATCAATTAAACTTTGCATCATCATCTTCATTTTCATCGTCGTTGTCACCGTCACCACTTTTGTTGCCTTGATGACAATCACATTAATAATTTCCATTATCCTTGTCTTTACTATTTAACACAATGAATAAATACAAGGCTACACTGAATCACAGTAAAATTTGTTTATTATATTACATGTTTTTTTAACTTATTTCAATAACAGCTACATTTAATTTAGATATTTGATTTTAATTAAAAACATTCATTTCTTAAAAAGGGAAATATGAAATGTTACTATATCAGATTGTAATTACATATTTTAAATTTTATTTCAATAACACTAAAGTTTGATTAAGATATTTGACTTTAATGAAAAGCAGAATAATTTATTTAAAAAGGAAATATACAGTCCCATTTCATGTCAGATTGTTTGACTGACGTTCAGCTGACTCTTCATCTGCAGCACTTTCGGCAAGACTTTCCCAAAACACCTGGCGGTTTGGTGGCATCAGTCGGCAGAGTTTTGTCAGAATGTCTGCCTTCTTCTGCCTCCCAACCCCCTTCATTGCAGGCCTGAGTTGCTCAGGGATGTCAAGAGTGGTCTTCTTCATGAGGAAGTCCAGTGGTGTGAATTCCTCCTGATCGTGGGAGAGTTTCACCCACATGCTCCTTGAACCTCTCCTGAATTGGATCTCTGCCATCTCAGCCAGATGAGGTGCATTCTTCAGCTTCGTCATGGAGTGCCCTGCTTTCCATGCCCGGATGTCCTCATTTTGCAGTTCCACCACATCCACTTTTCCAGAGTTAGATGATGCAATTACGCTTCTGAAGTCCTGAAAATCAAGGACAACACCCCCAGGCCGCCTCTTCATCTCTTGTTCCACCCCATGATAAAAACTGTCAGCACTCATGAAGGTGTGTCCTGGTTCAAAATATTTGAGTGTGATGTCTTCAGTGGAGTTGGAGTTGTGGTTCACCATACTAGCGAGTGTCGTCAGAAGGCACCAATTCTTGTTCTGTGCTGTGCAATTGTCCATCCACAGGACAAGATGATGGACGTCGCGCTCCCTTTGCAGAGCACATACATAGGCAGACGCCACCTCCTCTGCCTTCCTCCCAGCTATCCCCTCATGCCAGATCACGGAGATGCTCTTTTTCTTTGATCCTGTATTCTTGCCAACTGTGGCAAAGGTCTCATGGAAAACAGAGATCCGTTTGGTGAAGACTGCTGTCTTCACCCCAGGCATTCGGGGCAGCATGATCACTTTCTGGAGGTCCACGCTGCGGATGGAGAGGTTGTCTCTTTGTTGTTTTTCTGCATCAAGCTTGTAGTGATGCCTCCCTCTTGCCGCTCTATCCTTGTGGTCCTCCCACTTTTTACAAGTGGAGCAGTCTGGAGTGGGGTCCTGGTTGGCAGCCTGGTGTTCGGCCTTCACATGGAGCTCATGCTGGAGACACTGCTCGCACTGCTCCTCTCCCAGCTTGGTGAAGCTGATGTTGCTGTTCTTTACTGCTTTCCGGTACGTTTCGTATGAACATTGGTGGTTTGCAGCAAACTCCTTGTACATCAGCTGCACAGTTACATCATTCGGGAGGTATCTTCGATTGGGGGCGTGTTCTCTTCTATAATGGCTAACTGTTGGATTAAATGATTCAATGTGTTTGTAAATTGGGGTCAAATTTATTTTATTGGCTGGGGCACGTCTTCCACGGCGCTCTTTGGGGGGTGTCAAGCTTGATGGGGAGCAGTTCCCGATGACTGTTTGGATGAGCCTGTCATTTTTTGGGTGGTATCCCAGAGTTGCGAGAAAGAAGGTCTTGCATACCTCTTGTGACTGACCCAGGTCATTTGTAAGATGGTAAGACAACGACTTGCTACGTCTGCTGGGACCAGCAGATGTGAGCCGTGCAATCTGGCGTTGAGAGACCCTGGTGAAAACGAATGCCTTCTTCCCTTGGTAGGTCATTTTCCAGTATGTGGCATGCACTGTCTCCCTCCTTTCTTCAGTTATTTTTCCCCAGCACTTCTTCTGACATTTTGGGCCACATGGTTTCCCCATCTCGGATTTTTGGTTCTGCTGACCTGGTTCCTCCTCAGGGTTATGGGGACGGGTGTCACTCTCCTGGTCTTCACGGAACTCATACACATCCCCAAGCTCATCAGGCACATCTCCAGGCACATCCTCAGGCTCAAATTCAGCTTCCAGGAATGCAAACAATTCATCCAAGGTCTGGTTGGCTGGAGGAGCTTTCTTTGGAGTACTGTGTATTGCAACTAAAGAAGAAATATGAAATTATTATAATTAACTTTTTTTTTTTTTTTACAACAAGTGGACCTACAGGGCAACATCTTCACTCTGATAAATATTAATTACATTTCATTTTATAGGTGAGAACTTATATCAATTAGGCCCATGGCCAAACTAATGTGTGAATAGGCTAACACTAAGTAATAATAAATAAATTTGTACCCTTAATAAAAATGAAGAAAAAATGATATTTCTGAGACATGTTTAATGCCCAAACAAATAGAAAATTGCATTGTTAATAATAATTGAAGTAATCAAATTCGTTACTGTTATTTTCTAACTGCTCCAAGAAAGCTTAATCTACCCCAAACCATCCAATATAACTAATAACAGCCTGTATTGGGGTGCACTACATTGTTGAAAGGTGCAGTATGCAATTTATGACCAATAGATGGTGTTTAGAGACTCTGGTCACACAAACCACACAGCCAGGCTTCACAAGTTACTCTAACAGACATAGCCGCGGGAAGTATAAACAAGAAAAAAACACATTGCATATTGCATATTTAAGAGAAATAAATATATATTTTAAACTGTACAACTTTTTTTTTTTTTATTATCGCGAGTGGCTAGCGTGACTGTTTCCGGTCATTGGCTATGGCTCACTCTTTGTTTACATTGGACAGAACAAGCGTGCCTAGGATGTGTTGTTGAATGTGTTGAACTTTTGATCTCTTGAACTCACGCAAAAAACTCGCCCGAGCTTGCTGCTGTTACAGTGGACCTGTGCTAAACGTTCGTAATTCATCCATGGTGCTACCTACAATAATACATCCATGGGTGCGCAGTTTAGCTAATGTTAGTTACTCTTCTACATGATGGAAAAACTCCCAAAATCCACGGAACATTTATTTATAACTAAGAAAACAAAACAAAAGGTAAAACCGGGGAACCCCTGCCAGTGATGCAGTAGCAGCTGTTGTGGGTAATGTTACATCAACTTCGGTCCAAAGAATTAGCAACAATACAACGCCATCATCGATGATACTTCAAGCAAAGAGGATAGCAGCACAGCCAATGTTAGCTGTAATGATTCTGCAGACTACAATGACAGACAGGCGTCTCAAACCTGGCAATCCTTCAGATTGAAAAGGCATCCATATACAATCAAGATCAAAAGTAATTCAAAAGTTTGCAGCAACCAGAAGGAAGCTCTAGTTTGTCATCTAAAGGTAGGGCTAAGGTTGATTAATTATTTTGCTCACTTGGATGTTTTGTTATTCGTTGGCTTTGAGTTGTTTCTATTTAGTCATATTTTAGACCTGCGATAATATTGTACATGGTTGACATAGTAGCTACGCTGACAGTGACATGCACTGTTGATCGTGATTTTGCTGTTATTGTGCGGGGCAGTTTGTTACATTATCGGCATTTAAATGTCAGTAAATGCGTTGGGATACCATGGGAATGGGCAACATATGGACAATATATTCCTGCCGGACAACGCCGTGAATGATTATGAAGAAAATGAAGATGCTGTTCATGTTCTTAGACGAAGAGAGAGTCACTCTCTGCTTGATTGTTGTGGGATAACTTGATGATGACTTTCGAGGTTTTATTATATATATTTTTCCACCGCTGGCTGGATAATCTTTGTGATGTGAACGACAAAACGTAGATGACATGGCATCAGCGAAAATGTGAAGTTACAGACGATAATGTTACAGCTTTCAGGGAGCAGGCAAGCTAACTAACTAGCTAGCTAATTAAACATCGCCTGTCAGTCAGCATATGAGACTGACAGGTATTTTATAATGTGATTGCTAGTTTCTCAATGCTTAATGTCATCGTTACTTACCTGGGTATTTTCTTTTCAACGCCAGTTCCACCATCCTCTTTCCCCTGGATAGTGCCATCTCATACAGATTTGTTGTGTGAGGTTAGATGGGTAGAGAGGTAAATCGGCTGGTAGAGTCCCAAAGCAGTTGTGTGAGGTAACTTAGATGGGTAGAGCGTGAAATCGGCCGGTAGGGTCCCAAAGCAGACCGCAGTAACTTCACTTACTGCGGTCTGCCATGGTTTTGAGTCGGATTTTGTAGTTACTGCAATTTTTATACCGTTTTTTCTCTAAAACAAAGCAAGATTTAACTCTAAAACTTTGTCACAAGATAAAACAGATATCAAGAAGTTCATTTTTAGTCATAACTCAATTTCGACCAAATATGTAGTTACTGCGGTTAGCCTTTGGATGGCAGTATAGTAGTTCTACATATCCACCCTTAGATTTTATGAACTTGTGGTCAAGAAGTTTTTGATCCAGGACATGTATAGTTTAACCTGCTGTATATATACAATGTCTCAGTATTAGTAAGAGTAAATTAATTTTTGATTTTTTGCTGGGACAATTGCATTTGTGGCACTTTATTTCTTCCAAAATTATGAATATAAACTAATCTAAATTAGAATTGTAAATGGTACAAATGTCTTGCTTCATTTAAGCCAAGCCATTTTCAAGTCTCTGTGGTGTTCACATCTGGAGTTATAAAGCTAAATGGGCACGGATTGGCCAGATTTGGCATGTGTGCTAAGGGGTTAAAAATCACATCACATTCTGTAGCGGTGCCATGATTTAAATTTTTGATGGGCCGATGTAATTTTGGCTGGGCCCATTAATTGCAAAAATTATGTCAACTGTTTTCACACCCTATGTCCTTTAATCAATTTATAGTAGGTGATATAGCTCTGTCATGCCAAATATGCGCAGATTGTCATTACTGTACTGCTTACGTCTTGAACAGCTGATCAGCACTGTAAACCATTGACACCTGTATTCTACACAGCTGGAACCTGACATGTTGATAGAGCAATAAAGAAAAGGGTGAAAAAGACCGGTTTCTGAGCAATATCACAGCTGAGGCACATATACACATCCCTGGGGCAGGGATACCTGGGGCACGCATCCCTTAGTAACATCAACACTGAGCCAGCAAGGCAGTTTGGTGTAAATATATGCAATACTTTAAATTTTAAGTAATGTCATATTATTTTGTTAGCATCTCATCACGTAGGTATAAAAAGCCATCAATGCCAAAACAAAAACTGTGATGAGATAACTAACGTAGCCATTGTACTGTCTTGATTGCAACTCTAATGAACATTAATTCACAAGCTAACATTCACAAACTGCTAGATTGCCAATGTTAATATTAATCTTCAATTTTGTGTAACAGTTATTCTAAATAAAACAAATGGAACTCACGTGTTCCAAGCCAAAGGAGTCCATGCTAGTGTTTGCTTGTTTCTTGTAGGTGATGGAGACACCTGTGATGAAGCAGTTGATTCTGGTGGTGTCTCCTTCCTAATTCTTTTATACATGTATTTAAAGTGATGTCTGCCATAACAATGAATTAATTTGCAGGCTTTAGCTAAAGTATAGGATTAAAAACAAGTTTTAGCCATATCCAGACGAGTACAAGATACCTGCCATACTCTGAGCCATTGATACTGGCCTGATGTACCTAAAAGTAAGGTGCTGTTGTGATTGGTCAAGACTCCATACATAATAATAGTAGCCTAATAAAATGTTATCTTTCTTAGAAAATGGGGCTACATTTTTAGTTTCAGTCTTTATTCTGCATTTAAATGTTAATTAAAATAATTACACACAAAAGAGAAAAATATGGTCTCCCCATTGTTACTTTAGGATGAGCCAGTGGTAAAAGTGGGAGGGCCCAGGTCTGTTAGGCCCACCCACAATGCTGTGCCAGATCACATTCACATTATTTTTACTTAAACGCATGCAAAATGTAGATTACATTTTTTCAGGGAAAATGACAGAAAATTTCACAAAGTAGTCATCTGTGTATATTATTCCCTCTTTTTTCTCAAATATGAAAGCTATTTGTTATGTTAGGAGGTTAGTGTTTCACCTGTATGTAGGGGGTTAGTGTCTCTAGTGTGCAGGAAGTTTATTGCAGTACTCTGTTAAATATCTCTTGGGTTTAGGTGGGAAGAGCCACTGTCCAATGTGTATGGGGTTAGTGCCTTTCCCCAGTGTGTAGGTGTGTTTATATAGAAAAGCCACTCACTCCCTCAGTCGTCCCAGTGATGACATGCAGTCCATCATATGTTGACTTGATGTACATGCCCTAAAGAGAGGGGAAACACTTTAGAGGAGCACACATCTTCTGCATACATACAGTGCAGTCTGTAATTATTTGGATAGTGACACTGTTTGTTTTGTACCAGCACATTGGATTTGAAATGAAACAATGAACATGAGGGCAACCCCAGGATGGTTTGGATGACAGAAGTCCCAAATCAGATCCAGGTGCAGGTAACCAAGGCAGCGACCCAAGAGTGCTTCTCGAGCCCTCCCAATCTACCAGGATGCACCCGAAGGGAGATGAAGAGGATGAACACCACAGTGTGTTATGTCTGTATTCAGCCCAAATGAGGCAGTTACTCCTGGTGGTAGCTTTCCAAGCTAATACTTGGTACTGATTAGCACCACCAACAATGAAATAAACAATCAAATGACATTAGTTAGCCACTCGCTAGCGTTATCCAGGGCCGACCACTTTTCTCTGTTTCAGGAAGTGGCACAAAACAAAAACAATGCTATGTGATATCACACTGACCATAGAACAAAGGTGTCAACCACAGAAGTAGAAAGTAAGATTGTACTTTGGACAACTGAAAAAGAAAGTAGCAATAAAGCGTAAAGTTGTTGCTCTATTGAAATAAAGTATTCTTGCTTAAAGGGGAATTTCACTTTATAACACTTCTGGGGTCATTTTCACACCTACCCAGGCTTTTGTGTACACCCCAGACAGTTGTTAGGTTACTTGCTTCAATATTTAGATATTTGATACCCGTGTAAGCAAACCCCCCCCCCCCCATCCAATAGAAGCCCATTCAACATCAAACTCCACATTAGACTCATTGTAAACACATGTCCCTGCTTCTCATGACTGATATTGTCCTTCTAATGAATGTGTCACCCTTTATTTCTCGATTAGTTATTTTATTATGTTAATATTTTACGTTGTTTTGTTGCTTTCCTTTACAAATGTAGAAAGTAGACCCAGGCAGCTTAGTGTCGAACTTGAGAATGCATATCATTGCACAACTTCTGATGTGGGCATACCTGCAGACAATAACATTAGGATGATCGTAGAAATAGTGTTGTATTATTACTAGCTAGCGAAACCAAAAATGTCTGAGTACGAAGGAGATTTTGTTTCTGATCATGGGATTGTTGTGCCCTATCGATTCAAGCCGGAATACACAGAAGAAGAGCTGGCTAATTTGCAGGCTGATCTTACGAGAGCGAGTCAGGAGCGAGCCGAGATCGAGGAACCGCAGGCTATTCCCAGGACAAACAGCAACTGGTGGTGTGGATGTGTGAAATGTATACCTATGCCAAGTGAGGAGGAGTCCATCTGCTGTCAAGAGTGGGACCTGTTCATTCCCATTTTAGACAAAGTTGAGCGAGCACAGCCACAGACGGACGAAGAAAATGAAGTACCAGCACGTGCGACAGGGCACTCCGATTTCTCAGCTGTCACAAACCCCGGAGTCTTGGAGACTTTGTTTTGAATGCCAAGGATCAATTGGAAACGACATTCCACACCGGATGGTCCAAACGGGACTTTCTCGGAATGTAAGTGTGTTGGCTATATACCGTAGTGATGTCAGTGGATAGCATAACGTTATCGTTAGCTAATGGATATCCTAGTTTTGATGACTGGTGTTCATGTGTGGTAGTCTATGCATGCGTCTCACTGAGAGTAACATTACCATAAAATCCTGTTTTGAACACAGAGGTATAGGGCTTGAGGCATCAGCTAAACTACAAGACTGTAACATTATATCTCTGACACATGAATGAAGTTAGCAAGAGTGACAATCGGAATTATGCCTAGAACTTTTATGACATAGTCTGTCAATATCTGCATGAGCCTCTAAAACCACAAGAGATAAAGATAAATAATACTAAGGTGAAACTTACTACGCATATATTATGATGCTCTACCTTACTGAAGATGAAGCGAACCGTAAATTGTTTTGTACAGTAGACCCCTTATGTGTTGCAGTATATTTTTCTGTTTCAATGTTATGTGAACAGCCTCTGAATAAGCAACTCTCAGTTGGGGGTATTTCACAAAGCTAACTGAGTAAGCCTGCACAGCATAAAACCCAGAAAAGTTATTTTTATTTCAGTCCGTGTTCTAAATTTGAAGAGTTCCAGGTGTTACTCAATGCAGAAGTCAGGCTTACTCAGTCAGCCAGCTTTGTGACATACCCCCTGGTCTAATTAGGTAATGGTTAGAATGAGGTGGTTACCTAATTCAGTCCAAACCCTGCTCCTGGAGTACTCCCTGCACAACTTTTTTTCTTCAACCCAGAAAAAAACACCTGATTCAGATTCTATGCTTATCAACTAGCTCTTGAATCACTGAATCTGTTGGGTTGGAACAAAAAAGGTCTGTCAGGGGGTACTCCAGGAGCAGGGTCGGGAAACAAACCCAATTGGTTACCTAATCTCCAGGACCAACTGCCATAGGTGAACTTCCTCATAGGTTAGGTAAAATGACCCCTTTATATTCTGAACTTGTATTTTATGCCTCTCTATCCAGTACAGGCTGGTGGCTTACAGGTTTACTCTGGAGTGGATTCTGAAGGGAGAACGTCTGGGTCGTGGCCAACAACAAGTACTCCCATCTTGTGTTGTGGCAGCAGTTTGTAACATGTACCCCGATCCAAATGCAAGCTATGTGGGATTCAAGGAAGTTGAGGATGCTCACAACTTATTAGAGGAATAAATTGTCATAAGAAAACATTGTGTATTTTTTTATTAATCATTATTGTAACACTTGTGTATTAAAAATTATATAACTGTATTACAAAAACATGTTTTCCTTGTTTTTTGTCGCTGCATACCCTTAGTCCTCATTTGCGAACTTCTTCGGCTGTTATGTTGGGGTGTCTGATGTACATGTCTGGCACAAAGTTGCATCGTGTGGAAAACTACGAAAATGTGCTTTCCAGGCAAGTTTAACAGGGGCATTATAACAACCGGGTACAATGCACCTTATTATTACACCTCATCAAACAAAAGCTAGCAGATGTTTGTTTGATTTCAATGCTAAATTAACTGAATGTTTTGCCTCACTTCTCGATTTTGCCGCGAAACAAAATCGCGGAAGAAAAAACCGGAAACCGTACTACTATGTGAACTTGCACTAAAAAAAAAAATAGGTCTTGGTTTCTAATATTAGACATTTAAAATGAAATAACTAATCGAAAAATGAAGGGTGACACATTCATTAGAAGGACAATATCAGTCATGAGAAGCAGGGACGTGTGTTTACAATGAGTCTAACGTGGAGTTTGATGTTAAATGGCCTTCTATTGGACGGGGGGTTTCCTTACATGGGTATCAAATATCTAAATATTGAAGCAAGCAACCTAAAAACTGTCTGGGGTGCACACAAAAGCCTGGGTAGGTGTGAAAATAACCCCAGAAGTGTTATAAAGTGAAATTCCCCTCTAACAACAAAATACTTTATATCAGTAGAGCAAAAATATTACATTATATTGCAGCTTGTCGTCACTGAGACCAATAAAGTATGATTTTCATCTGTGAAACCATAACAACGACAAACATTTTTGAACACGTGAAAGGTTTGTGTCACACGCCAAGCATGACACCCTGGGGAGGAGAGATGTGGCAGTACCGGGGAACACCGTTTTTGTCATATGGAGAGAGAGAGCGCGCACCCAAACAAACACAAAATAAAATAAACGGACCACTTCCCCTTCCCCCTCACGGGTTCTGGGCAAAAACAATAAACTAAAACAACAAGATAAAATAATAAAGACAAAAGTAAAACAGAGCGACAACTATTTTAGTTTGCCGCTCTGTAGCTGACCCACCTTCCCGGCCAGGTCCAGCTCCTCCTGCATCCTGAGGATTACTTCTCTTGACTTTTTTGCTGCTGGTCTCAGCCTCAAACTGTGGAGAGCAGCACACCTTTAAGCACCTGGGCTGATTAGCTAACGCAGCCCAGGTGCGTGTGCTCTCTCCACCAGGCGGGGCAGCCGAGACCAATCCGCCTCTCCGGCAAACCGACTGCTACAGTTTGTTTGGGGCAAGTTAACATTACGTTAAGATATATTTTATGTTTTGAATGCTGGAGGACCAACTAGTCCAAATATGTAACAAAATTTGCGCCATGACAATGTTAATTTTTAAATTTAGGTGAATGATAAAATTGATCTTCAGGAATGTGATTCTCGTATTAACTTGATTTTGACCATAAAGTGATTTTGCAACATGTCTGTCTTCTCCTGAGAAATTGTCAAGAGTGAGACATGTATCTCAAGCTAGCATTGGGTCACATATTCAAAGTGTTACTTGTAGGTGTGCAATGGTTGGATTTGACATTATCAGCGTTTAACAAAATTTTAGATTTCATGTTCTCATCTTGAGTTTTCCTTCTTCAGCTTCAAGACATGGCACAACGTCTACCCAAAAATCTTCATGTTGATTTGTCAGTCAGGTTGCCTGGTAGTGATTGGCTGGCTACGAAAATAGCATTCATATCGACAAGTAACTTAAAGTATCGAAATTCGATACCGTTTTTCCAACATTTTTCAATGCTCAGTGGGACCAACATACTTTAGTCCGTGCCGGATGGCACCATTCTTGATGCCTAACCCTAGCCAGTGTTAGGGAAGCTACTTTGAAAGCATAGCTTTGCAAGCTACCAACTAGTCCAAATATGTAACAAAATTTGCGCCATGACAATGTTAATTTTTAAATTTAGGTGAATGATAAAATTGATCTTCAGGAATGTGATTCTCGTATTAACTTGATTTTGACCATAAAGTGATTTTGCAACATGTCTGTCTTCTCCTGAGAAATTGTCAAGAGTGAGACATGTATCTCAAGCTAGCATTGGGTCACATATTCAAAGTGTTACTTGTAGGTGTGCAATGGTTGGATTTGACATTATCAGCGTTTAACAAAATTTTAGATTTCATGTTCTCATCTGGAGTTTTCCTTCTTCAGCTTCAAGACATGGCACAACGTCTACCCAAAAATCTTCATGTTGATTTGTCAGTCAGGTTGCCTGGTAGTGATTGGCTGGCTACGAAAATAGCATTCATATCGACAAGTAACTTAAAGTATCGAAATTCGATACCGTTTTTCCAACATTTTTCAATGCTCAGTGGGACCAACATACTTTAGTCCGTGCCGGATGGCACCATTCTTGATGCCTAACCCTAGGCAGTGTTAGGGAAGCTACTTTGAAAGCATAGCTTTGCAAGCTACCAATTACTTCACACTGGAAGAAGTTGAACTACAGCAAAGCTATCCTAAGGAGAAATCTAGTTTTATAACTAAAGCTACTTAGAAAAAGTAGTTCAAACTACTTTGTAAAAAAAATTGAAATTTAAATAAAATTGTATGCTGTTACAATATTAATCTTAGGTGGCAAAAGAGCAGAAAGCCAACCTCAGCCTAGCCAGACCTTCATTTGAATGATTCTGGCTAAGCTATTCATAGTATTGGATTGATTGCAGACACCTTGGTCAGCAAACACAGGTGATTGTAATCAAATAGTAGGTGATTCTCATGAAAGACCAGTCCCTTACATTGCGCCATATTGTATGGGCAGCAAAACACATCATGAAAATAATATGACTAGGTCAGCTAACGTTAGCTAATGTTTGCTTTATGTCAGCAAAACTGACATTAGCTGGTTAGCGACATGTTCATTTTTGATAGAACATAATTGTTGTCAGACAAACTAATGCTACAGACTTTATTTAATTAGACTAACGTTAACGTTCACTGAATTATATCACTTGCCTGCATGTAACATTACAATGTGGCTAACTTATCTAAACTTCGTTAAATTGGCTAGCAAAGTCAATGTTAATACACTCAACTTTATACGTGTTCTCAGATTTGTGTTTGGCGTCTTTGCAGTAGAGTATTTACTCTCGGCTTGCATAGCTCACCAGTGAAAACGTAGGTTTTGTCGGTGGAGCTAGTCAGTGTCATGTATTTGCTTAAGTATGACCATGGTGATTCTTCCTCAGGCTGAGATTTGGGAGGTTTATCCATGATGACGTGTCGCTGTGTGAGCACTGAGCAACACCCGCCCTTTTGCACATGCACTACACAAAGGTCAAGTGTGTGGTGGTGGCTGCCTGAAGAAAGCATTGCCTGGGCATGCCTTCACAGCGGTCAGGATGAAAGAAAAAGAGGGCGGGGTGGGTCAAAGGGGGTTCAATTACAGTATAGAGTGTATTTACTCTCGGCGTGCATAGCTCACGAGTAAAAACGTAGGTTTTGTCGGTTGAGCTAGTCAGTGTCATGCATTTGCTTAAGTATGGCCATGGTGATTTTTCCTCAGGCTGAGAATCAGGCGGTTTATCCATGATGACGCTGTCGCTGTGTGAGCACTGAGCAACGCCCGCCTTTTGCACATGCACTACACAAAGGTCAAGTGTGTGGTAGTGGCTGCCTGATGAATGCATTGCCTGGGCATGCCTTCACAGCGGTCAGGATGAAAGAAAAAGGGGGCGGGCCAGTGAAAGGGAGTTCAATTACAGTAGAGAAGCAAAGGTAAAATTAAAATAAAAAATCATTCCTTTCCTTTTATAGCCCAAAATTGTTTGTAGTTTCAGTAGTTAACTACACAAAAAAATGGCAAAGAAGTAATTTAACTACTTGAATCACTATGCAAATATGAATGTAGTTGAACTACTAGCTACTGCAAAATGTAGTTAAACTACTAGTTTAATTACATGTAGTTCACTACTCCCCAACATTGACCCTAGGTAGGACCATGGGCATCTGGATATGGACAAAGGATGAAATAGACTGGGAAGTTATTGGTTGGAGGTCTTGCTCTTGATTCAAGTAGTGAACACTGAGATGAAAGAACAGACATCAGAAAGTGACTTCAGCAGAAGCTGCCATAGACAGCCGTCCCATCAATTTGCATCACTTCTTTCAGTAGCAAATGCTGACTTTAAAGAAACATGTCCTACCTCTTCCTATCTCAATCTGTCTACAAACCTGACCTTATATCACACCTTGCTGGCAGCCTTCATATCTGCTACCACATTAGCTAAGACTTCATTTTTTTCAGTCAATGCATGTGTGTCTAACCCACTTAACTTTTCTCCACCTTTCTCTTCCCTGCTCATTCCTCATCTACCCCTCTCCCTCTTCCCTTTCTGCAGATGACTTTCTGACCTACTTCAATGGGAAGATGGCTAGTATCCAGAACTCCTTCACGCATCCAGTGATGCCCCCTACTCCCCAGTACAAATCCACCATGAATGACACAGACATACTCCAGCTCAAGACAACTTGTAACTCATCATGTAACTACCTGTCAGCTAGACCACATCCCATCAGCAGTCCACCAGTCTACATCCAGTGAGCTCCTTCCTTATCTGTCCTCCATCTTTAAGGGCTCCCTTGCCTGTGGCTATGTTCCCTCTGACATTAAGATGGCTCATTTTACTCCACTCCTTACGAAACCTACCTTAAACCCGCAGACAGGGCCTCAGAATTTCTCCTGCCTTCATTTTGTTGCATATACCAAAAGAGTGAGAGACCCCTGGCAAAGGGCAAAAAGTCTTGTCCACTTACTGGATGGTCAAAGACTTTTCTCATTTTATTGATGAATGATGAGATTGCTAGAGTTTGTTGTTCCCAAAAGGCTGTGGCGCAGGCCAGGGCTCTTCCTAAGAGCAGGGAGATGACATACACCACTGCGGCATTCAATCTGGCAAGGCAATCGCGGTAGCCTCTGCTAAGCCTACTGGTGGAGTGCGCACATGCACCTGGATTTGTGATTTTAAAAAATCACCCCTGGTGCTTATAGGTGTGGTCCTCATCATGGTATGGGGCTAAGGACACATGCCAAGAGAGCTGAAAAGAGTATTTGCTTTGTTTTGACTTCATTGTAGTTTATTACTTTTACCAGGAACCCATTCAGAGGAATGGTGAACATTTTTCTTTATTTGTTTACATTGTGTTTATGGGTCGGAAATGAGCTCTCTCTTCCTCTATGTGGCAATTAGACATTAAGGTGAAACCAAAATTGCTGCATCTCCATCGCAGGGGTGTCACACAATGAGTGACAGCCACCTTAGCTCGTTCAATGGGGAACATTTCTCTCAGGGGCCGGCAAGTGTGGGTCTCGAGAGTGGTGGCGATCTAATGGGTGTGGCTGGACAGGAGTAATGGCACCACTCTGCTCTGAACAAAGTGACAACTGGATCTTCTGTACTGCCAAGCTCAGAGCCTGCAGAGATGCTCTGCAGAAGAATTTAATGAGCCCTGTCTGTCCACAGTTTGGCTGTCTTGCTGTAACAAGGAACTGCAGTGTGGGCTCAAGTGCAGAGACACAAATGTGAGAACAATAAAACCAATGACGTGTTGATTTAATATCAAATAAGCACTGGTACAAAATGAACATAGGTACAAAAATCAACAGGGGTACAAAGACTCAAGTTCTAAAGGACTAGAACTCAAAATACAGAAAACAAGAGACACAATAGAGAATACACACAAGCAAATACAAGGCAGGGACAGATGAGAACAATAACCATATCATAAGTAATGAAAGAAGCATGAGATAAGTTGTTTGCTGCTCTCTGGCAGTAAACACACACACACACACACACACACACACACACACACACACACATATATGTGTATATGTGTGTATATATATATATATACACACATATACACACAACTGATCCTCAGTACTGGTCCCTGGGCCCTGGTCCTGGAGAGCCAGAGTATGCTGGTTCTTTGTTTCTATCAGAATATCAAAAACTGAAGTTACCTGAGTTAGCTGTGTAATCAACTGCTTAAACTGATCAATTGCTGGGATACTCAAGTGCTGAGTAACAAAAAAAGCTAGCAAACACTGTGGTTCTCCAGGACCAGGATAAGGGACCGCATTATATATATATATATATATATATATATATATATATATATATATATATATGTATATATATATATGTATATATATATATATATATATTTATATTTATATATACATGGCCGTTACCAGTCCCTCTGTGGGTTTCATGTTGGCAAGCTGGACCACCTCCAGATGGGCAGACTGGGAGACCAGTGGATCCGAGGAAAGGGAGATGATGTGGTCGCACACTCCAGACAGCGTCTTGCACTGCAAAGAGAAACACACGCTCGGACACTGTGCACGTTCTGTTGAAAGAGGCAACAAAAAAGCATACTCAGTAACTGCTTACAACAGACAGCAACGATATTCATCCTGATTTACAAAAGGCAGAAGAAAGATGATATGTTTGATGTTTGTCTCCACACTAATTGCACATTCTGTTAAATCTGTGGTTGATTGCCACTGGCACACCCTCAGCAGGGACCCCCAGCTCTGATCAAGTTTTCAAAGTTTGACCTTGTATGACTTACAAAAGACTGGCCAGCTTATGGGATCACCCGGTTAAGGTAGATGTATACAACTACATGCTTTCCTTTCTATGCAGCAGAAATTTAGACAGAAAAAGAAACACAATACAAACAGTAGAGCATAAATCACAGACTCATGATCATTGGTGATACCTACACATATTCACACTCATACAGTTAATTTAAAGTCAGAGTTTAACTTATTTTGTAGTGTATATGTATGTTATGTAGTCCTTGTGGTCACTGCTATCTGGGCAATACAAAACAACTCCAGAATTTGGGAACATAGAAGTTGTATTAGAAATAAAGATGCAGTATCCCATGCAGTGTTTCAGTAGCACTGGACGTGACATCCACTCATTACATTTTTTTGGACTTGAAGTAGTCAACAGACAGGTGGATTGGAGACAGGGAAAACTTTTTCTCCTTCTTCTACATATACTAATTTGGTTGTTTACATTGTGCTTTCTGTAATCCATACAGTTATTTGTCATGATACAGTTGAGGCCAAAAGTTTACATACACCTAGGCTAAAGATATTTAAACTCCGTTTTTCACAACTCCGCACATTTCATGTTACCATACATATTTCTTTTGGCAAGTCAGTTAGGGCATCTACTTTGTTCACATAAGAGGTCATTTTAAAATAATCGATGAGAGACAGATTTATTTCAGCTGTAATTCACTATATCATAATTCCAGTGGGTCAAAAGTTTACATACACCAAGTTGACTGTCTCTTTAAACAGTCTGGAAGATTCCAGAAATTAATGTAATTACTTTTTTAGAAGCTTCTGATTGGCCAATTATCATAATTAGAAGTTAATTGGGAGTTAATTGTCACCTGTGGCTCTATTTAAGGGCCTACGTTAAGAACCACTACCTTTTTGCCCTTGCTACCATGGGAAAATCCAAACAACTCAGCCAAAACCTCAGAAAAAAAGTCCAGTTTCTCCTTAGGAGCAATTTCCAAACAACTGAAGATACCACAAGCATCTGTACAAACAATTGTATGCAAATAGAAAAATCTTGCGACCACACAAACGCTGCATCATTCAGGAAGGGTGCACAAATTAACTCCCAGGGCTGGACAAACTTTGGTCTGAAAGGTTGAACTGAACCCCAAGACAACAACAAAGGAACCGGTAAAGGAGCTGAAGGCATCAGGTACAAAAGTATTTACATCCACTATTAAGAGAATCCTACATCGCCATGGCCTGAAAGGCTGTCATGCAAGGAAGAAGCCCCTGCTCCAAGACCAGCATAACAAAGCCAGAATGAAGTTTGCAGGTAATCACCAGGATGAAGACCTGGCCTTTCTCTGGTTAGATGAAACAAAAATTGAACTGTTTGGCCATAATGATCAGCACTATGTATGGAGTAAAAAGGGTGAGGTTTTAATCCGAAGAACACCATCTCAACTGCGAGACATGGGGGCGGCAGCTTCGGGTTGTGGGGGTGTTTTGCTGGAAAAGGGACTGGTGCACTTCAGAAAATAGATGGCATCATGAGGAAGGAGGATTATCTAGAAATCCTGAAGCAGCACCTCAAGACATCAGCTAGAAAGTAAAAACTTGGTCGCAACTGAATCTTCCAGCAGGACAATGATCCTGAGCATACCCCCATGTAACAAAATGGCTTATAGACAACAAATTGAAAGTATTGGAGTGACCATCACAAAGCCCTGACCTGAATCCCATAGAAAATTTGTGGACTGAACTGAAAAAGCATGTCTGAGCAAGGAGGCCCACAAACTTGACTGAGTTACACCAGTTCTGTCAGGAGGAATGAACAAAAATTCCAGGTATACCAAGCGTTTGATTCAAGTTAAGCAATTAAAAGGCAATGCCACCAAATAGTAACAAAGTGTATGTAAACTTTTGACCCATTGAAAATATGATATAGTACATAAAATCTGAAATAAATCTGTCTCTTAGCTATTATTTTAAAATGACCTCTTATGGAAATAAAGTAGATACCCTAATTTACTTAACCCAGGAAATGTATGGTAACATAAAATGTGTGGAGTTGTGAAACATTTTTTGAATGTCTTTATCTTAGGTTTATGTAAACTTTTGGCCACAACTGTATGTGCCATTCTGTTAGTATGATATTAATGCTATTTTTCAAGATTTAAGGATGTCATTTATTTCAACAGCTGCAAGACGCTAGAATTCCGTATTAATTTTTTATGGCTGCTTCTGATACTATCCAAGTGTCCTCAGGTAAAGTGACAACTCGCCCTGGGTATGTCAAAATTAAAATACATGAAACGATGCCTGCAGTCAGTAGCCACATCGGTTTTGGCAGCTTTCTGCGTTGGTATTACTATGCCTTGAATTTTTCAGGGAGCCTGGGTTAGTCTTCCTCAACCAGTCCTTGGCCGGCTTCTCAGTGCTGGAAATCTTATTCTTGTCTGACAGGGTCCTATTGTACTTGATAGGGTATTTGATGAGGTATTTTATGGTGTTTTCCTTAATTAGTGGGATGATTTCACTTTTGACAAGTTTTAACTTTTTTTGATCACCATGCTTCCTGATTTCTTTTATATGATCTGGTGCTGACAGAATCCACCTTGCCTGTACATGGGATGTTGTAACTGTGAGGTCGTCCATGAATCCTCTGATAGCTGGTTGTCAGATTCCTTGCTCCAACCTAGAACCTTGAGTTTCTTTCCAAGCTGCTGTGATAACAAAGTTCATTCCCATTGTAGGTACCATGGCCTACAAAAGACATAAACTACAAAGCCGATATGTCTACCTCAGAGTAACTCATGTAACCACGCCCCCTTCCACACCTCTCCTGTAACAGTATTGGCTCACTGTAAATTCTAAACGCGCAGCCTTCAATAAAAACGGAGGTTGTCGGCGTTTCGCTCTTTTTTTTTCTCTCTTCTCTTTTCCCATTCTTCTCTTTCCCATCCCACTCTTGCTTCCATTGTCCTCTCCCTGGACTCGCCACCCATCTCCCATCTCCCTCCCGCGTGAGTCCACACGCCAGGAAGAGTTCAGAAGCCCTGCAACAGAGCCAGGCCCGAATATCCTCGGTGGCTGCTGGCAGAAGGAGGCGCTACGAAGCGCTATTTTTAGAGGTGGTCGAATAACCAGGAGAGCCACGCACGACCGACCCATCCTGCAGAGCGAGTCCCAAGAAGCAAGCGACTAGCGGAGGTTCCGGTTGCGTTTTTTGGAACAGAAAGGGCAACCAGCTTCCCCTTTCCACCACAACCTCCACAGACTTCGCACTGGAAACCAGGAAACATTTTAAACAACCAGCTTAAAGCAAAGGACACTCAAGTAAGGCTGTAACTCTGGGCTTAGTATAATTAGCGATGGACCGAATGTAGCCACATTTATGATTGGATGCATGTAGTTGTGACCGTTATTGTGTTTAATGATTAAAATAAACATTCTGTTTGTTCGGTTGGCTCTAATAAGCCATCCACCGCGCTGTGTTAGTTTTAATATATGTCACACACAGAACATATCTTGCATGTGATCTATTCTAATTACTAACCGGTCATACACCGGTTAGTAATACACTGATATACATACACCATACACCGATATCCATATATCCGTTATAACTTATCTGTTTGGTATGCTTTGTGCGCCATTGTTTTTCTCTAGCTGTGTCTATATTCAAAAACCCCTCCATTCATACTCCATCTTGTTCCTTTGTTCTCCGTGAACACGTGTCCACTGTACCCATCCCCCCACATAGGAGAACATCCAACATTCCTCACTCAAATACTCACACGTACACACAACACCTACACACACATGCACTCACATAGTTTGTTATACATAATTGTAGAGAATTGTGCTTTGCCTTTTCAGTACTTTGTGTTTAATAAACTTTATTATATTTACAAGGTTGTCTGTATTTATATTACAATGTGTAGAATTGAGTCAGCCGCTGCTAATCCAAAGAACTTAATGAATACCTTCACCCCCTTAGATAAGTCATTTATATTAATTTAGTATTAGCTGAATGATATTATGATTTGGTTAAGATTGACTATAATGTGTAATTTTAATAATAATTTAATTATTAATTTGAATTGCTAATTTATAGTTTGTATAATTATTATGAGACTGATTATTACATGCTGGCGCCACCTGTGAGGATATTGATGTATATTTTCTGCATTTTGGTGCCCCACTATAAGAAGTAGCGGCATGTCCCCTACACCATGACAAACAGGATGGGGGAAACGGTTCACCCAGTTAAGATACTTTTCTCCAGGTTTAGCCACTGTGTTGTAAAATTAATAATACATTTAATTTGTAATGCGCTTTTCATTAGAAATAATCTAAAAGTGCTACAGAGTAAGAAAACAGAAGCATAGAAAAATGAACCAACAGCAGAGAACAAAAAATTAGTGGTTTTGAACCACAGCTTGATACCTCCAAAATAGCTAGAAATCTAGCAATATTTGCTATATTTTCCTGAATGTCACTGGGTGTCCAGATAATTCAGAATTAAACTACATTTTACAATACCTCCTGTACAATCACTTCTTAATGACTCTTGCTTTCGCCTAGAGTTGAAGTCAATGTCATCAGATGGTGCCTAATGGTCCTGAAGTGTTTGGCCCTTAACTGTAACACTTTCCATTCATAAGTGGTGGCTAAATAACTGCCCATTGCTTCCAGCACAACTCCCCTCTATTCCAAAGCAAAAAGGAGGCTTTCTGCTGCCTTCTCCATCTATGAACCAATGTTAAAATCAAATAAAGTTTATTGGTATAGTGCCTTCTACAGAAAACGGTCACAAAGATGCTTTACAGAGTGAAAAAAGAGCAACAGAGCAAAAACCAAGCAAAATAGCAAGCACATGAGGTAAAAAAAACTTTTTTTTAAAAACTCCCAGTGGGGAGAAAAACCCTCAAATGTTAGTGAGAAAAAAACTCCCAGATGGGAAGAAATCTCCGGGAGGAACCTGGCTATAGATGGGGAGCCCATCCTCCATTGGCCGGCCTGGTGTAAAGTATAACTTGAATGGATGTAACAGAAATGTAATAAGGGATCGATCACAGCAAATATAATGGGTTGAGCAGGTTACAGCTGAAGTAATAAACTAACTTGAGTTTGTATAGTTCATTGTATAGTTCAGTATAGAGGGGTAGGGTGATACATCTGGAGTTCCAGGCTGCATCAAGACATGGACATGAAAAAGAGGAGAAGCTGTAGTGGTCCACAAACATGGAGTGAAGAAAGAAGGCTAGAGCAGTCCATGAACTCAGGGCAAGGAAGGGACAGGAATCCCAGGGGAAAAGAAACAGAGAAGATGAGGTTATGCACTGTAAAGATTGTCAGCACACAGAGCAAATTAAGTCTCTATGCCAAAAAACTAGAATGAACACTTGGACAGAAGCACCCTCCAGCTAAAAAACAGTCTTTAGCCACCAGTGAATAATCTATAACGGCTAGAGCAGCCACTACTGACAGCAACTGGAGCTCCAACCACATTTCAGTTTTGGTTCTTACCTTGCAGGACTACCACAGACTATACACTCACGGACTAGGCTAAACTATCTTCCACCCTCTGTGCCATAGCCCAGGACAATGCCCTGGGCTAGGCTGTTAAGCAAACATCTGTTCCTGCTGAAATGAGGGGCAGTACTACTAGTATGCCCTGGCACGCACAGCAGTCCCGACAACCACATTTGACTTCATAAACTCCATGATTTAACTTGACCATTTATCAGGATTTTTTTTTTTTTTTTTTTCCATGGAAAATGGGGGGGGGGGATTGCCAAAAAGTTCTGGAAATCAGTTATCTTCCCTGGAAAATATTTCAGTATAGGCTCAAAACCACAGGTGCCCTTTGCGATATCCATCTCCCCCACCCTGGTCCATGATCTTTGTACGTCCAGGTCTGCAATGGCAGCACCATCTGTGACTCCCCCAGCCCCATGAACATCCCCCTCTCCACACAGGTAAGGCTCACATAAGATGTCCTGGAAAATAATATCTTGAAAAGAGTGGGAATCCTGCTTAAAAATTGCAGTTACCTCGTTTCAATGCTATAACGTTGTAATATTCAGATATGAGGGGCAAGGTAATGCATCTACAACTGAATGATGCAGATGTTTTCTGTACATGACAAGAAAATATTTTTCAGGGTTTTTTGTGGGCAGCGGGATGTTCCGTTTTGCACTACTTGCATAAAAAAAGTAATTAAAAAAGGTAATAAAAATATTGAAGAAGAGACAGTAATAAGGGAGACAGCCCTGCTGGCCGGGAACTATGAGTGGGGTAGCTAGCGGCATCAGCACTGCTACCTGGCTAGCTACCAAGCAGTAGGTCCTTAATCATCGATGTTCCTAGCTAGCGTTATCAAGTCAATACACTAATGATAATAGTCATGAAAAAAACAATCAAGCAAACGTTTGAGTGTTGGATCTAAATGAAGGCATTTTCATTTGCCAATGACTAGTTAAAACTAGCTTCTGTCTGTGTTCTGGGAGACAGCCATGAAGACACTTCACCAACCCTGCTAGGCAGGAACTGTGAGTGGGATGGCTTGCCACTTTCGCCCCACTAGCTGCCTAGCAAGCAAGTAATGTTCTTAATCACAGGAATGTTAGAATTGGTTAGAATGACGTTTTGTGTTTTTGCAATTTGCTTTCATTTCAATAAAGGATTTGCACTCATACAATAAATTTGTGGATGCATTGTCTATTGATTTGCACCCTATATTGGGAATGGATGTGTGTGTATAGCACTAGGGCTTATGGAACTAGCTATAATTTTAACATGCAGATTGATATTTGCAGTGCTGCTGTTTTCGACCGTGAGTGATCACTCCCTGCTCATGTTGTCTTACCATTTTGAAAAGTCTCATTATAAAATGAAAAATGGAGTTCATAAATAAAAATGCCATTCAGAAATAAGTCATTTGGAAAAGTAGCTAGCGTTACTCACATTTTGAAAAGTCTCATTATAAAATCAAAATTGGAGTTCATAAATAAAAATGCCATTCGGAAATAAGTCATTTAGAAAATTAGCTAGCGTTACTCACATTTTGAAAAGTCTCATTTTAAAATGAAAAATGGAGTTCGGAAATAAAAATGCCATTCAGAAATAAGTCATTTGGAAAAGTGTCATTATGAAATTTAAAAAGCCATTCAATAAATATGTTATTATGAAATAAAATATAGTCACGTTATTGTGAAAAAGGACAATCATGAGGTGACAATTAGTTAATTATTTCGAAATAAAATGTATTTATTTAATTATTGACAAATTTAATTATTTATTTTTATATTTATTTATATAATTTCATATTTATTTATTTAATTATTAATTTCATTTAGGCACATTTAGTCCTCCACAGTGTTCCATCCTATTAAAAAGTAAACCGACAAATTTGTGGGCGGCAACAGTTTTCCGACTTGAATATCTTGATTGACATCCACATGAAGTCGTAGTATCTCCAAATGGGTATTCAGACATCATGATTGGGGTGGGGCCAGAGTGGAATGCTGAAAGCATTTTTCAAATGTCAAAGGGCAGCAAGACGTTTTCTACCAGTTTTTTTTTGATTATTTTTCTGATAAAATTATACTATTTCAGAAGTGTTTAAATAACAGCATGGATTAAAAGGTTTCATAATGAAGTAATGAAAAAAAGTGATCTAGGGTGTAATTACCCTTTAAAAACCATGGTAGGACAACACCAGCACAAACCGAACGTGGAATCTCTCCTGCAGTTGTAAAAGTAGCGAGATCAATAATCCCTTTAATTATGTAGAATGTGTGCGATTTCGGATATTAAAATTTACATTAGTAAGCTATTATTAGCTAGGTTAGCAGTTTCATTCAGGTTACCTCAGTATAGCAAATTAACCAACGTTGCATTTCAAATCTCAAATCATGTAACTAACTTAACTAATGTTGTCTAACGTTACACTCCATAATTAAAAACATGCAGTCATGCATAAAGGGACTCTTTCCTTCACGCACAGCAGAAGATCCTTCAGTTCATCCATTCTTGCGCGCAAAGAATGAGACCCGGTTCCCGGAAAGGGTGCCTCCACCACAGAAGGCCGTCAGCTATTTCAGTGTGGATCAGTAACTGTGTGAGGATTGGACCGCCAAACTATGTAAAATGTAAATGGACTGCATTTATATAGCGCTTTACAATTGATGCCTCTCATTCACCCATTCACACACACTCACACACCAACAGTGAAAGGCTGCCATGCAAGGTACCAATCAGCTTGTTGGGAGCAATTAGAGGTTAGGTGTCTTGCTCAGGGACACTTCGACACGCCCAGGGCAGGGGATTGAACCGGCAACCCTCCGACTGCCAGACAACCGCTCTTACCTACTGAGCTATGTCGCCCCCCATATGTACTTCCTGAGCTATGTCACCCCCCATGTGAGAAAAGTCTCAAAATAAAAAAGAATTAGAAGGGAAATGCGTGTGATCTTGATCCATATGAGCAGATTCGACACTTCACAAGACAATTTTACATGTGAGAATGTCTTATTGCCAAAAAATACACACAGAAATTAGAAAGGAGGTATTTGTGCAAAATGGAAAATATGTATTTACAAATATTAATGAAAATCAGTGCACCTTCATTTAAATGAAGGTGCACTGATTGCACCTTCAAAGCTACGCCTTGGCAGGGCGGCATGCCCCATACTTATACAGCCCTGAGAGTTTGGCACTTTCCAGGGTTCCCCACAGAAATAACTACAACAGCCACAGACACTCAGCCCTTAAAAACATTAATTACTCTACATTCTGACCCTATTTCAACAGACAAAATTCATAAACAATTTCACATGTCCACACAATAAAGCCCCAAACTGAGGGGATTTTGCGTCGTCTTCTTCTTTTTCTTCTGCTTCTTTTTCCTGCCGCCTAGCCCACAAACAAAATGTCTCCCCATTGGACATTTTACCAACACCAGCCAATCCTTCACCTACACGAGCCAATCAAAATCTCACATACACAAGCAAAATAGACATATCTTTTTACCCTAAAACATTTCAAGTCTCTATAGCCAGGCCGTTTGCGGCTCAGTGGTCAAGTTACAGTCTATGGATCATAGAGTTCCAGGTTCAAGCCCTGCCTGGAGCAAGTTTCTTTAACCTGCTTTTCTCCTCCTAATAATTGTCTATTACTTTTCAATTATTGCTTTTCCACCACATCTACCCGCAGTTCACCCAACGTATACACTGCATTATTATGTACCACCTACACGTTCAGTTAACTAGCTACAACAGGGGTCCTCAATCTTGTCCAGAAAGGGCCGGTGTGGGTCCAGGCTTTTGTCCCAACCAAGCAGTAACACACCTGATTCTACTAATCAACCCCTTGGAATCTTTGCTAAGCACCTTGAGTAGTCGAATCAGGTGTGAAACTGCCCAGTTGGAAAAAAAAAAAAAAAAGCCTGCACCCACACTGGCCCTTTCTGGATAAGATTGAGGACCCCTGGCCTACAATATCGCCAGGCCATATGGATTCAACAGGAGCTCAGCTGTGCTTACTGGCCTGTGTTCTTCCTTAAAATCATGGACACGTTTGACCAAGAAAATTCACACACTGATCAGCTATCTCATGAGGGTCACTGCCAAACTTAGTGACAGAAGTGCGCAAGGTTGAACAATCAAATCCTGCCTCACCCTCAGGCAGATCTTTTCATATTTTACACTAACGTTTTCTTATGCTTATATTTGCTTTACCAAGTCACTCACGCCAGCCATATGCATTACGTGAAGGCAAATGTATTGATTTTCTTAAAAGATTACACCAGCTGACCACTGTGCCATTTCTACAAACTATATTTATTCACCTGGCTACTGTAGAAAACGTTCTTATCAGCAAATGCCACATTTCTACATTCATGTTACCTCGCCCTGTTCTCTGTCTACCCACATATAAACAATTACTACGTATGTACGGTCTGCAACTCCCCATTAAAACATTATATGACTCAGTAATAATTATAACTGTTAGTAGTGAACATGAGAAAAGTACATTTGTACTTTTCCACCTTATTTCACCAACTACTATAGCAAAACATTGCTAATACCATGTGTTTTATATAGGGTGGATTCAGCAAATGTGGGACACTTTTTGGTAAATTCAGTAGGAGACTACCAAAAACGTTTTTTTACTTGCGCCAGTGATGTTTCTATGAATTGTTTTAAGTCTTCTTAACATCTATGTGTGGAATTCTTTTTGAAATGTGTTTTTGTATAGAAGATAAACACTGTTAAACATAGCATGGCACCCTCTTTCACTCAGTCGGAGTATTCAGGTGAAGTGGGACAGCATATATGGTGAAGTGGGACATTCAAGCTTAACCCAGTAATGTCCTTAGTGGAAGTTTTGAAATTCCTTTGGTACACTTGTCAAGCTAGTTGAGCTGATCACAAATCTGTTACATTTTTTTCAAATCAGCCAATGTATAATGCAGTATTGCTTGTTTTTCTTAACATACTATTTTTAGTATTTAGTCAAAATGGTTTCAAGTTTTTTGATTATCCACAGATTAATCTCTAGAAACATAAGTTAGGAGTGTCAGATCTTTATAATTTTTGGTACACAGAGAGTCCAGACTTTTACTGTTAAAGTGCAAAAAGAAATATAATATATTACTTATTCATTGTATAGAAAGGAAACTATACAGGCATGCACATACTTCAAAACCATGTAATTCCTATGGGATTTGTAATCCCTTAAATAGTGATTTCTTTCCATTTTAAATAAGTTATTTTTCACTGAAAATTTGTTGCTCTCTCTCTCTCTGCTCTCTCTCTCTCTCTCACACACACACACACACACACACACACAAACTCCGATGCATGTAATTTTATGTAACCTCAATGTATTTATTATGATGTTCTCGTCATCATATTTTCTGTATAAACTAAAAATAAAGCTTTAAGCACAAAAGTAGTGTATGTAGTGTTAAGTTTCTAAACTACACTGAATTTAGATTGCATTTGAAAAACGAGTTTGAAAAGCTGTACTTGAATTGCAGACAATTTAACCTGAACTAACATCACATAAAGGCAAGGAATGCTGAATAGTTCATCATTTGTCTCTTCTCTCCCACTGGCCTTACACGCAACTGTGTTCTATCACTGGGTGGCACAGTTTTCCTGAAATGAGCAAAAAATATCAATAAGATTTCTGATTTTATCATACTTTTTGTGTAAAAAAATGCACTTGTTACTATAAAAACAGTAAGATGTGAAGTACTGACAGAAACCAAATAATCATCAGTATGGTTTCAACTAGCACCGAAATGTGTAAAACTGTGGTAAATTGTAGGTTTATTACACCAGGACTGATTAAAATGTTGTCCCACTTCACCTGAAAAACACTGTCCCACTTACTTAACATGTTTAGCAGAAGTGGGACAGTGCAACCCCCCCCCCCCATAAAAACTCAAGACAATATGACAAAAAATAATTTGTATTTTGACCAGTGTTTTAGCCACTATATTGCAGATCAAAAGAGGATGTTTTTGATTCATTTTTATTAACCTAGTAATCTCACCATTCCTTAGTGTCATTTTACATGCCAGTCCACTTTCAGTTCACTCGCAATGATCAGTCTTAGTTTGACGGCTGGCCACGCCCACTGTAAAGACGGCAGTCCAATAAAAACAATTGTTGAATGACAGTAACTATTGTAGCAACAATTCAAGAATGTTTTTTTTGATCGGCTGTTGATTCTTACATGGCAGAGTAATGCAACGCTTAAGTGTCCCACTTCTACTGATGTCCCACATTTGCTGAATCCACCCTACCATTTGATAAGGAAACTCATCTCGCTCATGGTCACGTTTTTCTTAGCACTATAGTCTCTGATCATGTCAAACTTCACCTATATGCCCATTCTGCTAAAACATATTGTTTCAACTACTCAATTTCATAATTTGTCCTCATTTCGCTCGTACTATTGTTATATTATAATATGCAAAGATTGCTGGGACATATGCGTCTGCTCCTATTCTCCACTATCAAGTGTTCCAGTTCTACTACTTCCAATTCTCACGTAAGGTGACTGATCTAGCTAAGTAAAACAGCAAAGAGGACTCCTACCAGCAGATAAGCTTATCAAAATGCCTTATAAACCTTACAAACACTAAAGGGCTCTATCTTACACCCGGCGCCAAGCTAGTTTCAGACCGACGCAGCTGTCAATTTCCTGTCCAGCGTACACGTTGTTTGAATAGCAAATGTACTTGTGCCCATCTGAGCACTCATGGCCCTGTTGGTCTTAAAATGAGGGGTGGTCAGGCGCATTGTTGGCGCATTGCTATCTTCAGGCAGCGGAAAGCGATTGCACGATTGACCAACAAAAACCTGGTCTTAAGTCAATGGCACAGTATTTTACTGTTATTTTAAGGGCGCATTATTAAGATAGTGATATGCGCCTACATAGGCAGGTGCACAACGCGCAATATTTTTTTTTAAAAACATCATAATGGTTAGTCGTAATATTTCTAGATGTATTTTATTTATATATAGATGGTCTGCTTGCGCCCTTTCACTTCGGGCACGATCAAGCCGGACACCCACCGCACGCATAGCGGCCGCGAGCGCACGACGCGCGTACTACGCACATAAGTGAAGTGTAGTTGAAGTACTGTTATTACAATGGCAGTGGGCGACGTCCTCTACACCAGATGCGAACGCACCACGAACCGGCTGCGAAAATTGTGCGACACAAGCGAACTGAAGCGTAGTTTTTCGCTTCTATTCTATCGCCGGGCACCCACCGCACGTGTAGCATAAGCAGCGCGTAAGCAGCACGGCGAAGCAGCATGGCGCGGTGCGTCGAGTGTCTACACGGATTCTGTCTGTGTCGTGCAAAGGCTTGCTTAAAGCTCTATATTCCTAGTAGCTCTCGCAGTCTGCAGTGGGGTTAAACCGTGTATTTCACGTTTGTTCACGACTGTTGTTTATGGGTTAAGTGAATACTTGGTGAGAGACCTTTTTCAGTTAGTTAATTTGGTAATATTTTGTTAACTCACGTAAATACGTGAGAAAGTAAACGCTTTAAAGAATTACCATAAGCTTAAATCGCAACGTAGCCTATATAATAATCAATCTCAAACTGTATTAATTTATTTGCTTGGTTAACAAGCGTGCCAACTTTATGAAGAATATGTAATGATCATAATAATAATAAATAATCCATAATGAACCATTTGGAATTCCCGTGTCGTCTTGTTATTCACGTCAAAACATTTATATGATCAGATTTAGTAAAATCGGTTAATCGTCAAAAAGATAGCGTAACAGTTTAAACTTGAACGGATATGAACACCACAACGCCATGAACACCGGAAGCTTTGAAGTACAAGTGCAATAAAGGCTTGCTTACAACTTCATTTATAAAATAGGTGCATTTTCATCGGCAAGACCACTAAATCTGATTTTTTAAAGCTCTGTGGATTATCTGATTTTTATTAACAAGCCCTTTTTGAAAGCACGACGAACTAAGACATCGGAGAAGTCAAATTGGGTGAGCAATGGTTGGTTAAAAACTACCTTCCAACACTCAAGCTAACAAACCGCTGCTCGGTGCATTCACTTCTACATCATTCAATAGGCAACGTCTTTCTGTGGTGTATTTTCAAATTTACCCCACCCCCTCCGCAAAATAAGATAGCGAAACTAAGTTTGCATTTTTCCCAGGTTCCAGTTTGTATTGGCTTGTATTTTTTAGCTGCTTATAAAATATATGGTAGGGAACTAGGGACACACCCCCAATAGCCTAATATAAGGATGAAATATAAATCAGACCATGTATACCTAGCATTTTAGAGCAACGTTTCTGTGTATAAACAGGTCATCATGACACGCGGCAAGCAGAAAAATAGAACAGAAGCGAAAAACTACGCTTCAGTTTGCTTGTGTCGCACAAGTTTCGCAGCCAGTTCGCGACGCATTGTTGTGACTGGCAATGAGGGCGGCAACGAGCTACAGCCAATGAGAGCGCAAGACACGGGGTGGGAGGAAACCTGGGGGAGGAGTCGTAACACCTGCAACACGACAACATCAACAAGCATGGCTACATTATGGCTTTATTTATTTATTTATTTATTTCATTTTATTTTATTTATTTATGGCTTTTTATACATGGCTTTATTTACCTCCAACTCTCTCTGCAGAACAGACAATCCTTGCTGCCCGCATATCCCAATCCACTCTCTCTATTCTTTTCTTTTTCTTCCTTGTTTTTTCGCTGCAAATCAGCGCACAAGCAACTTGGATCGCTCATTTCTAGCGGACATCCATTTTTGGAAGAAAAAAATCCTGTATCGTGCATGGAATCGCCAGTGTTGGGGAAGCTACTTTGAAAGCATAGCTTTGCAAGCTACCAATTACTTCTCAGGGAATCCTCTGCATCTCACCTTGACAGGGAGCACCTATTTTTGCCACCCTTTGGGCCATATTTACTAAAGATTTGCGGGGCTTTTATTGATGCTAACGAGACAAGTAGTGTTTTTGGCTGGACCACAACAGCCCTACAAACGCAAATGTCTGTGACTGACTGAGTGAGTGATAAAGTTACACCGCACATGTCTGTGACGTCGGCCGGTTCGGTCCAGCCATATACTAGGTTTTAATCTGGTCTTGTTCCATATTTACTAAGGTGAGGCACCAGAGTTTTAAGCTGGTAAAATGGTAGAAAAGCAGAGTCCCTATATTTGATGTGTTTGCATTAATGCATATGTATTTCAGGGTGTTCTGATGTTAGACTGAAAAAATACGAGAGGAGAAAAAGGAAATTTATGCATATGACCCACTACAGATGATTTATCATGGCTGGTGGCCGTTTGGCAAAGGAAATTGCTGATGTTGTTTAATGTCTGGGAAACACAGGTGTTAACTTTTTTTCCAGTAGAAGATCGGCATGGTGGCAGTTGCCGTTCATAGGAGCAAACATTTTCAGATTGTAGAGTAGGGGAGAGCCACTATCTGTAAAAGTTTTTGGATTTTGCTAATTTACTTAGAAAATGTTTAGCCTAGCATTATGAAATATTATTTCCAACAGCTTTGACACATCAGTAGTTATTAGTCATTTCAATTACATTCATATCTTAATCAAGTCAGATACAATTGAAACCAAAGTACACATAGTCCAATGTTAAATTCATACCACATAGTCAGTATGATTGTAACAGAGGTGCAGAATAACTGTGAGGTCATCAAATGATTCACCTTGTGGGGCTTATTTTGAAGCAACTGTCCCTCTGTACATTATCCCTTACACTTATTGACAATAGATAACAGGGATTCTGAACAATATTCTGAGGGAAGTAACAATTTCTGAGAGAGGTTTTCTTGTTTTAATGAAGGTTTTACTTAATTGATATCTAATTGAACAATTCAACATACCCACCAATTGAAGTTTGAGATATTAAACTGGCTTGTTTTTGGCTATCTATTAAATCCCATCCTGGATGTGTCACAATGCAACATCAGCCAGCTAGCTAACACTTCATGTAATTAGGTAGAATAGCTCATTTAATATTCCTTTTTTGCATTGAACAGCAGTTAGTCAATGCCAATCATCAAATCAATAACCAATTTTAATCCTGGATCAAGGAAATTGAATGTAAAGTCTGGAACTAGCAGGTGCTTTAGTTGAGTACACTGCCCCGTGGAGTCAAAATAACAGCTGAAATTGTGTATTGGTTCTACGAGTACACTATGAGAAAGAAATGTGAAAAGGGAGAACTCACCACATGTAGAATTTTATTCTCTGTCTCATATACGGTACAATCCTGCAAAACAAGCCAAGAATAGTTAGTCATCTTTCACCTTGAAAGGACTGCTACGTTCGTCTGTATACAAAGGTGCACATGGTGCCACTAGAGCTGCAGCTGAAAGGGTAGGCCTACTGTTACGGCGAGCAGTACAGGTGGACCCAAACGCAAGACGCAGACACATAATGCAGGAAGAAACCAGACGTGATTTATTTTTCAAGGTACAGGAAACCAGGCTGGGAACCAGAGGGACAAGGCAGGTGTGGTTTGAATGATGAATGGAAGCTGACACAGGGCTGGACAGCGACAGGGAGCAGGCACAGGGCTGGACAGCAGCAGGGAGCAGGCACAGGGCTGGACAGCGGCAGGGAGCAGGCACAGGGCTGGACAGCGGCAGGGAGCAGGCACAGGGCTGGGCAGGACTGGACTGGACAGGACAGGAAGGCCGGCTGAAGGTGAGCTGGAACCGGCAAACTGCAAACAGGAAAACAAGACAGGACGAAAGACAAGACAGAACAACCACGGAGACTGGACACACTGGACCGACAAGACAGATACAGTTAACAAGGTACCGAACAAACACGGGATCGGGGAAGCAGGTAGGCGAACCGAACGAGAGAAGAAAAAAACACAAACGGAAAAAAGTTGTTTTAACTAATCACTAGGACTGGAGCCGACGTAACGCATCAGATGAACTGGCAAGGAGTTGCTGGAAAACCAAGAATATATGCTGCGAACAATCAGCGAATGCTCTGGCAAAGGCGTGCGGAATGCAGGGAGCAGGTGAGGGAAATCAGCTGCTAACGGCGTGGTGGAGCTGACGGAGAGGACCCGTCTACACTGCAGGGAGAGAACAGAGAACAAAGATCGTACGAACAAAGACAAGATACACGAGGCTAACAGAAAACATTAGAATCAGACAACCCTTTCACACAAATATTTAGAAAACGGTGTCTGCTGGTCAGCATTCAGTCTTTGATCAAAACATGAACAGAAGAGTTTTCTGAGGGCCGCTCCTGGGTCTCCTGTGTATTTCACTTGCTGCTTTTGGGAGGATATAATGTTAGTTGGGGCAGTTGGCTTGCAGTTGGGGCAGTTGGCTTGCTGCTACCAACCACGTCCACAGGTAGCGGATAGTGGGAGTTCCTTCAGATATGGAGGACAGCTACGAGCTAAGCAGGTTTTACGTGACAAATAAGTAGTCACGGACCAAGATTAGCAGAGGTTAATCAGGTGTGGAGGGACTAGCTGAGTGGCTCCTCTAGCTCCAAGTAAAACTCCACATGTACCCTATGATTCTCCTTGACATGGCGAGTCCAGGCCACCATCAAATAAGCCTGCAGCCATCCACCTTCCCTGTGGACCTTTCCCGTGGGCAGGACCGTGTCTGGGAGCACACGAGAGGCAGGATCGACAAACCGAGACCTGGCAGCCCCCTACAACTTCACCCACCAGAAGGTCGTCTGGAGTCATCTCTTGCCACCGGAATATTGATGATATAAAAGAAGAATATACGATACACCTATTGTCAAAAATGATTGATTGATGCCCCACCCCTTGCCCCGCCCCCTTAATATTTTGCCCTCTGATATGGTCCGGTTTTCTATGATGTACATATTGTCAAGATTTGATTGATCAGTTTGACCTTTTGACCTCTGATATGGTTTGGTTGGTGAGGGATAAGGGGATGGGGAAAGGGTGGGGTTGTGGCTGCCAGATGGTGAGGATAAAATATAGAATTTTTTTTTTTTTAAATAAATAAAATAAATAAAAATAAAATAAAAAAAATCTAAATGTTCAGAATGCTTGGTGTAACTACACTCCTTGTGGGGCAAAGTGCTTGTGCAACTTGAAACTTTAAAAAAAAAAATTTTTTAATCCTTTACCAGTAAAACAGGCAATATGTGAGAATATGTAAGTAACTACGTTTTAAAGCAGTGCTTTGAATGTTAGTTTAAAGAAAACAAGCCCAGGCATGTATGCAAAGTCTTAACAAGCCGAATCGGGGAGTGTTAAAGCGGTATAAGAGAGGTTTTTAAGAAAGCTAAAGTAGAAAAAAGCACACGCGCTAGTTACTTAGCCGATTTCCTGCAACAAAACAGAAGTGGAGGGTCTCTAGGTAGATGTTCAAGCTGAGTTGCGAGGATCAAAATGGTCACAGCGAGCCGGTAAGCATGGACAGAGTTAGGGAGGAGCCACTGTTGCTTTAGAGCAATGCCCCCACACAAAGTTCCGAAGAGCCCCATCAATCAATAGTCGGCGACGTTTTGTACGCCGGGAGATGCATGCAGAAAGCACAGACGCGCCCGTGACACATAGTGGGGATGTATCGGAACAGGTGGGGTGTCCTGTGAAGCGCCGGGGAGACACGTGCGCACACATAGGCCTGCACAGCTCTGATTTAGTATTTTGGGTGTGCAAACAGGATCACGCCCACTTTTCATAATGTGTATAAATTCTATTGGTTTGGAAGCCATAGCAGAGGTGTTGAAGATCTCACAGCAACGGCCTTTGCACAACACGGTTGTCAGAATCGGACATCAGCTCCGTGTAGCCTACAAACATGTCTGCAGCTGAAATTTCAACACCTACCTCTGGAGAAGAAGTGAAGTCCGATCCGCAGACAGTGTTGTGGCAACCAAAGAAGCCTTTTGCGGCGTTGGCAAGAGTTCATGCCGGAGGTCTACACCGCGAGTGGGGGACGATGCCGGAGGGTGTCCGCTGCGGTTATCATTTTGACATGGATGGAGATGCTCCAAAAATTTGTTTTTTCAACCTGCATGTTGATGAGGAGTACAGCCCTATTAACACTTGCGGAGTCGTGTGCGAGGCTTGTGACTGGGGTGATTTTAGAAGATGCTATGTGGGTGTGGCCAGTGGTTTAAAAGACAAAAGTACATTTTTAAGCCGGACCAGCGACCCTACGCGTCAACGACGGATCACAATGGTGGCGATGCCGCAACTGTGGATGGGGAAAAAAGGACTGATCATTTAGGAAAGCTTTTTTCAAAACAGGGCTGCTTTAACTGACTCAACAACTGATGGTAACAGCGCATTCTTTTTGTTCGAAGAACAGTATTTATTGAACAACGCGCTTGGTCAAGCCGATAAAATTTTTGAAGATCACCGGCTTTTGAGCTCATTTGACTCTGTGAAAATTAACCTGTGTCGGAGGTTTGAGGAAATGAGGATTTAACACTCGTAAAAACTGTTTTGAAATGTCTACGCACATTTAGGTCATGTATATTATGAAGTTGTAGACTGTATAGAATGTCATGGCTGTGTCTTTTATAGTTTTTTGGTGATTAATATGAGCTTTTTAAAAATAAAACCTTTTCTTTTTAAAAATTATTTTGTTGTCTGTACATTTTCAAAATAAATGTGCCTTTTGCAAATGATTATTTTTCAATAAATGTTATGTTTTAAATAAAAAGCTGTTTAAAAAACTTACAACAGTGTCATCTTATGTAGTTACTTAAAATGAGTGTGAAATATTTAACCATATATGGTCAAGCACACACACACGCAGACCCGCCCCGGCCACACCTTTAGCCGCATGGTAGGTGGGGCGATGGTCCTTAAAAGTCACAAAATCTCAAGGTTTTCACAGTCGGCACCAGAACTTCAACCAAGGCTAAGACAATGTATAAACCCTTACGGATGGCCGCGCTTTTCCAGCAGCCCAAGCCCGCAGAATCTTGGGGATATGACGACAACGACTGGGATGGTTTCCAAGACCAACCGCTTGTTGCAGCGCCATCAGCTGCAGCGTCGGCCGCCTCAGCAGCAGTAGCCGCAGCAGCAACCGCTGCTGAAGATCTCGACAAAAACTGGTTGCAGGACCTGGTTGCAGGACCAGCAAAGCAGTCAGATCTGGACATGGACGACGAGTCACACGACACACCATGCTGCAGCAGGCCCACCAAACCAACCGACCACCCGATGCTAACGGATGAAGTGGACGGATGCATAACCACCCTGGCAATAAACATCATAAAATCTTCAACCGCCTGCATTCTGGACCATATTATTGAGGACGATTTAAGAAATGACTGTACCGGCTGTGCTGTGAACCACCCTAGCCAGAGGCGCCACACCTGCTTGTACGATCCTGAGGCCTACTACTTCACGGACAACTTTGACAAACTGACTGAAAAACTGAAGCAGCCCTGGTTGGCAGGCCTAATAGCCAAAGCTCTCAGTGTGCTGGGTCTTAAACCAGCACCAGCCCGAATTCAGGGAGCCGTCGATGTCCTGGTTTCCGATCTCAAGGATGAACCGCGCATCAGAGAGAAGCTGAGGGTGATAAACCAGACATATACCATATAACTATATATACCATAACATATACCTGGGGCCCGTGAGTGAGAAAATTATCAACGATGTCAAGAGAGAATTCTGGGACATTGAGACCGCTCTCCAGCCTGAACTGTGGTCTGCTGACACCCTACCACTTGATTCTTGTTTAGAAACAGCTCTTTGAAGGGTTTCAGATTCTTGAGCGCATGTCCATTGTATACATGTGTCATTTTATATTCACGGGGAGTTTCTGTACAACACTTTGAAAATGAAAGTTTTGTTTTTTAATATCTTGTATCATTATTGCATTAGCTGTAAGGATGGCCGATGAGAAGTGGATGAAGTCTGTTTATTATTCGCCAGAAAATCCTGGTTCTTATGGGGGTAAAGTACGTCTGCAAAGGGGCTTGCTTGAAACAGCCGGGCATAGGGAGTCTGACAAGAAAGTTAAAGAAGTGCAGGGTGAGGAGGCATATACTTTACATAAACCCGCCAGAGTACATTTCAAGAGGAATCAGGTTTTTGTGATGAATATTGATTCCCAGTGGCAGGCTGATTTAGTTGACATGTCTAGTTTATCTGGACATAACAATGATATGAAATTTATGTTGACATGTATAGATATCTTTTCTAAATTTGCTTGGGTTTGTCCTCTTGAGAACAAGAGTGGTGCGAAAGTGGCTCGGGCCTTTGAAGACATTCTCTCACAAGGACCTGTACCTAAAAAACTACAAACTGACAAGGGTAAAGAATTTTTCAACAAGGGGTTCCAAAAGCTGATGAAGAAATACAACATAACACATTTTGCCACAGGTAATGATGTGAAAGCTTCTGTGGTGGAAAGGTTTAATGGAACCTTGAAAACGAGGATGTGGCGTTACTTCACAGCGCACAACACTAGACGGTACATAGACACTGTAAAAGATTTGGTCTGGTCATACAATAACAGCTACCACAGTACAATTAAAATGAAGCCTGTTGAAGTAAATGAAACTAATAATTTTAAAGTGTTCAAAAATATGTACAGTCTGCTTCTAAAAAGACCTAAAAAGCTAAAGTTTAAGTTTGAAGAGGGTGACTCTGTCAGAGTTTCCAAAGTGCGTGGAAAGTTTGCAAAAGGCTATGAACAGACATATACAGATGAATATTTCACAGTTGCTGAAAGGGTCCGCAGAACCCCGCCAGTATATAGGTTGAAGGATTATGACGGCGAAAACATCGAAGGCACATTTTATGAGAAGGAATTACAGAAGGTTATTGTGGGAAAAGACAAAATGTTTAAGGTTGAAAAGATAGTAGTGGAGAAGAAACAGAAGGGTAAAAAGCTGGTTTTAGTCAAATGGGTCGGCTGGCCTGAAAAGTTCAACAGTTGGATACCGGCAAGCCATGTGGCTGACATCTAGGACATATAGGCAATAAGTTATTCGAAAAGCTTACATGATCCTACAAACGCATTAGGTAACCATGGAGGATACAGGTTTCTACGTTACTCTCCCGAGTAATGCATCTTTGAGCATTTACCCTGACAACAAAATTTCAAGCTATACAACCAAGTTTGTCAGACCCATTGAACTGCGTGGGGAGTGGGAGGTTGGCTTAGCCGAAATCCAGTACCCGCACACTTGGAGTTCAATAACACATAATGACTGTACTTTTTATACAAACGATCATATTAAAAAAATCAGAAGAGCTCATTCAATTAGTACCGGGTATTACAAGAGTATCACTGCTCTACTGAATGAAATGAACCACAATGCTGAACCCATGCTGGAAGGACTTGAAATTGCATATGGTCATGTAAAAAACAAAATTTACATTGTATGCGCGCACACAATGGTGGCTGAAGGAAAACTAGCTAGGATGATCGGTCTTGAACCAGGAGTCAACTTGGCAGCCGTTAAACCGGTGGCGCCACACCCTGTCGACATCAGCGCCGGGTTCTACACACTGTACGTCTACACGGACGTTATCGACTACCAACGTGTTGGTGACAGCTTTGTACCCCTGTTACGAAATGTACATATATCTGGAACAAACAACGACATCATCACAATCTCGTATGAGAAGCCACACTACGTACCTGTGAGCAAGAAGCACATTGACAACATTACAATTGAACTGAAAACGGACCAGAACCAGAACGTAAATTTCCGTTACGGGAAAGTAATAGCAAAGCTGCACTTCAGACCGGTGAAACACCATTATCACGAGTAAAAGATGGCTAGGTTTGGCCTGCACATAGATCCACACAGATACGTTGATTATTATATGGCGCAAGCGGGTAACGGTTTGCCGGGGTTTAGTGGTGGGAGTGTTATGTATGGTGGGGGTCTTGGTGGTATTTTTCGAGGATTGTTCCGAATGGCTTTGCCGCTACTAAAGAAAGGACTCAATATAGCCAAGCCCCGTTTGGCCTCAGCAGCTAAGAACATAGCCAAGGATGTGATCACTAATGTTGTGACAAGTCAAGGAACAAGGAAAAGTAGATACATTTTTTAAAAATGGCCTACATACACAACATGTCGGAGGAATGCATGAAGTCGGAACTGGATCTTTTTGCAGGTCCGTATACACAAACAAGCATTGAGAAGAACATCTATGTGGAGGTGCCCCCACTGTCAGCCATTTCAGACACAGGACCTCTCGAGTTCTTTGTTGCTGGTAATGGTGAAGATTACATTGACTTGAACAATACACTTTTATACCTTCGCTGTAAGATCACCTACGCAGATGGTACTAACCTCGCGCAAGCTGACAATGTCGGGCTTATTAATTACCCCCTAGCGACCATTTTTTCCCAAGTGGATGTTTCACTGGGGGACCGACTGGTGAGTCAGTCTAGCAATACTTACCCCTACCGAGCTGTTATGGAATGTCTACTGAATTATGGGAATGAGACACTTTCTAACCAGTTCACAGCCGGGCTCTTTTATAAAGATACCAGCGGACATATGGAGGATACAAACACGGGGGGTAACAACATGGGTCTGAAAAACAGAGCCCTATATACCGCAGAGAGCAAAACTTTTGAAATGCTCGGTCACATACACGCGGACATGTTTTTTCAGGAGAGGTTGTTGATAAATGGTGTCGATATTAAAATTAAAATGGTTCGGGGTAAGGACGAGTTCTGTCTAATGACTGCAGATGACCATCAATACAAGCTTAAAATGGTGTCGGCATCACTATTTGTAAAAAAGGTCAGCGTCTCCCCCGCTGTGAAGCTCGAACATGCGCAGGCGCTATTGACCACTAATATAAAATATCCTATTGATCGGGTCAGCATGAAGACTTTCTCATTAGCCGCAGGTAGTTGAGTTTGTAATCAGGAGAATTTATTTTTGGGGCAGCTACCAAAAACGGTAATTATAGGTTTGGTTGATAACGATGCCTTTACAGGGGTTTACAACAAGAACCCGTTTAATTTACAACACTATAACGCAGAGTTTGTGGCAATGTATGTTTATGAGCAGCAGTTTTCGGCCAAGCCATTTCAACCTGATTATCAAAACAGTTGCGCTATTCGAGAGTTTTATAGCCTGATCCTCGCTACCGGTAGACATTTGAAGGACCAGCCCTTGTTAATAAATCGTCAAGAATATACAAGCGGTTACACGCTTTATGCTTTCAATCTGTCCCCTGATGAAGGCAGTCAGCATTTATCCCTGATCAAGACGGGAAACATATGACTGGAAATGAGACTCAGCTACCCAGAACCGTAAATATGGTAGTTTATGCGTGTTTCGACAATATCACTGAAGTGAACCAGAGGAGGAACGTGCTGTATGACTATTATTAATCATGAACACCAGAGAATTAGCAGCCGTTTTGAGTAACAACCCACATACAGGAAAAGACTTTAAAGGGGTGTTGGCCTGCAACGAGCTACTGGATAATAACCTGCATAATTTCCCCGCTTTGTACATTGTGAATACGCACCCCCGAAATAAACCTGGAGAACACTGGCTAGCTCTGTATATGTGTGCGGATAAAACGGGTGAATTCTTTGACTCCTACGGAAACCCTCCGGCCTATGAATATTTCCCAGACAGTATCAGTAAATTTCTGCAAAAGAACTGCGATCGGATTGTTTACAACACGGTGCAAGTGCACGACCCGCTCAGCGCGACGTGTGGCCAGCATTGTGTGTTTTACTTACACCACAGGGCCAAAGGAACCCCTTTTAGCAGAATTATGTCATTATACTCTGATCATTTAAAAATGAATGATGCAATGGTTTCAAAACATGTTGATAAAATACATCTGGATAAATGTATGAAAAATATGTTATCCTGTATACAGACTGTAAACTCTTTTAAAACCTTTAAAAAATGTCATGCTTGTAAGTAAAGAGACACAAGTTCGAAAGTAAAATGTAACGTAATTTTATTAAATCAAATAAACATGAATCTAAATTACATTTTTTTGTCACAGCGTATCATTTATACTAGACATGTTAAAAATCTAACCATGTTGAACGGTCTAAAACTGGGGTTGAAAAAGCAGGCTGTGGGATTTCATAGTCTTCTCGAGTTTTCAACGGTGTCCGGCTTGCTATTGGTAATTTTTTGTGCGAGCTTATCGTGCTGCGTACACCGTGATTAGGTATGACAGAAAGAGGCATATTAATTGTAGCTAAAGCCTCAATAAATGTTTGCCACCCCAGGGGTCGTCTATCATCAGCAACCTTGTGAGGCGCTGTAATGTTCTTTATTAGATCCAACATATGCGACCCGGTTACAGCTTTACCCTTGAAAACAAACTCCCCTTTGTCGTTCTATGTTGCAACATTTCCGGATTTAGCCATTTTGTCTAAGACGTAGGTGGCATTTTTTTTGCTTCTAGATGGTACGCTTTGTATAACATCCTGAACCAGTTGGGCATCTTCAGTATCGGTAACACCGCTAGAGGGTGTTTGGCCATCTTTGGCTTCTGATGCTGAACCCCCAGCAGTGGGAAATGATAATGTTAATTGATTTGATTCTTTTTCACCTTGCTTGACAAGAGCTATGAATCTTTGTAAAACAGCGGTGTACAGCTACATCAGTCCTTGCTAAGATGCTGCGTATGGTTTGATCCAATTCATTTTCAACAGTTTGACGGATTGGCTCTGGTGTATAAGTGAGATTCTTTAATTTATCCAGTTGTTTTTGGGGTACTAGATACATCTTTTGAGCATTCTCCGTGGCTTAACCACTGCGTGACGTTATCAAACTTGTTAGAAAGGGTATTGCGACACTCAGCAGAAGTAGAAGGAATCCCCCTTTTTGATTAATGACTTTCTTCTTCTTTTTGATTGAGTTTTTTTTGTTAGCAAGTAGTTTAATCCTCGATCGTTGTTTCCTTAATTTTTTCAGCTGAGTATCCGTTAGGGGTATATTACCGCGTAAAACATTGAGAGCTATTTCACAAATTGTGTTTATGAGTTCCAGAGAAGCTGACTGTAAAATGGCACGTCTTTGCTGCGCATTTACTTCAAATAGAGCTTTTAAAAGCAGCCAGTGCCGTTTAATACGTGCCGACATTACTTTTTCTTTAGTACATAAGCCACGGGCCACTCTGGAGGGTACAAACCACTTCTGAGGCGAAACTCTTCTGGTGTCTGCGCTTTTAAGTCCACCAAAAGATAACCGTAAAGGTTTCTGGTCACATCTTCAAAAGATTCAAGGAAAAACTTTGAATGTCTAGGATACATTTGTCGAGCTAAAATATTAACTTGCATTTTATCTCAAGGATTTTTGAACAGAACAATGTAGTTTGCGTTAAGATTTATTGTGCGACTCTTTTTACCCTGAAAAAAAAGGTTTTGTACTAAATATATAATACTTAAGTTTCTATGGTGTGCATACTTGGTAAAAGCTTTTTCCACCTCTGTGCTCTCGCTGGCTGTTTCCATCAGGTCATCGATGATGATCAAATTGGTTTTGTGTAAAGGGAGCAACGTTTCATCAGTCAAAGATTCAGGGAAGCCTTCTATAAACTGTACATTTTTTATTTTACCAAGTATATCATCATACAGCGGTTGCCAACAAGTGTAACACCACACAATATTTTGAGGCACAGAGGACAACACATTATGGGCATTTTCCAGCAGTCTTTTAACAAAAACACTTTTACCGCTGTTTGAAGGCCCTGAAATGATGCAGGAAAAGGGGTGTTGTAGGCGGCTGTCAAAACCCTCACCCCCTGACACTGGTTTAGTATCCATATGGCAACGTCTGGAAGTTCGGGAGCAAAACGCTTGTTGTAAACCACACAAAATCTTTTAGAGACTGTGTGGTTCCTGAGAATGAAACCTTTTTTGTCCCTAACAATCTGTTGCACGGTTGTGGCGACTTCCTTGGCTGGGTCATTTTTATGGGACACATAGTGATCTACCAAATCAGTGAGGGATGAAAGGTTAACAACCTGCGTGTTAGTATGATGTAGTGTTATACCTTTCACCTTCATGCATGTTTTACCTCCCCGTGTTCTGTAAGCATATGTTTTCGGGCCCCCTGAAACAAATTCCAAACTGTGGTCGCCGGTGTCCAGCTCACTCGTCAACTCACCCAAAAAGTCCCCGAGCGGAGGCACACAAAGATTACAGAATCTGTGTCATGATACAGAACCCTGTCAGGCAATTTGTTCATGAAGTTGTAAAGCTCAAGGCGTGCGTAAGCGGTGGTGAATGCCGCTATAAGCACATTACTGTATTTGGGTGGTTTTGAGAAACCCTTGGCATAACGCCACTGCACAAGGGCCACATCTTCTGTAATAAATGAAAAATGTGAGATGTCATACTCTTTGGAAAACATGTACAACAGAAACTGCTCCCGGTCACGGATCAGGGCGGTGTTAACTTGGTTCGTTCTCTGACCGAATTTACCCCAAAGGCTGTTCAGAAAAAGTTTAGAAATTTGCCTTTTGGCTTTATTGACACAAATTTTTCTGGGGTCTAAATGTATACCCTCCTTTTCCAAATAACTCTGCATGTATCTATCTTTGTCCAAATCATTAGACACCCATGAAGGGTACCCAGAGGCTTCCTGTTTACCCTTTAAATGGGTGTTTATGTAACTGCTAAAGAGAGAATCAGAGTGCTGGGGGAAATGCCAAACTTCAAAAATCTTGGCCATCTGGTACCCCTTCTCAACAGCCTTGGCTAGTTCGATACTACACCAGACTCCGGTGAGAGAACGCTCCTTGTCAGAATGTACACATCTGCCTTGATGTTCAGACACGGCACAGGACCTGCAGAGGGGAAACATTAATTTTCCAGACACCCTGTAAGGTAACACGGGTAGGTAAAGATCCCTAGGTGGGTATATTTTGGCTTTGATCAGACCAAAATAGTTTTCGATCGGTTCAAAGTCACGGAAGATGATGGTGGGATGATTTGTAGGGTAGACTTTAGTCTTGTTCACAAAAGGGTAGAGACTGGTAAAATCATAGTAATGTATCTGCTCATCTTCTTGCACCTTATATTTAAGCCGAAGAGCATTAGTTCTACCGCCAAACAGCATCACGTGGCTCCAAACGTTCTGGATAATCAGAACAACGCAGGAATGACTGTGCCTCGGGACTCTCCTTTTTTAGCCTTACCCATTCATGCTCCCACAAAACAACCACATGCAGATTGTAGGTGTTACGCAGAATATCGATTTTTTCTTGAGATTTTCGATACATGGAGCCAAAATCTTGTTTTGTGAGCGGATTAAAGGTGTTTGCATCGAAACACTGAGGACAACCATGGAACAGTCAACCGAGGAACTCAAAGGCTGTACGTACACCCCCCACCTCTGAATACCTGTCTAAAAAGTACGGCCCAAATTTAACCCCCCCCCGGTTCAAAGCATGTTGTATGAAAACATTGTCATGATGGCTCAGATATTCTAGCCACTGAATTGCCGGTGTTGAAAAAGACTTTTGCTTGAGAATGTAATTGTCAGGCGTATTGATAGCCAGTGTGTCTTTGGGCAAAAAACTTGTGCAGAATTGTTTCATACATACAGAAGCTATTGTAACACCCTGAAAAGGGTCAAGACCGGTGCAGCTGAGTACCTCGCATCTAAATCTCAGACACCCCTCCCACAAAATGACCACGTCATTAATACAATACTCAGACATCTCCTTGCGAAAGTCAAACACCCTTCCAGATACGGTTTGCGTACCATTGCATAAATTCAGACCTCTCCTTTTCTGACATGGTATTGTAACCATAGTATAAAAGTGGTGGGTACGGGCCTGTATAATTCTGATTTGCGACTGTGTTCCAAAAGTGTGGAAAGTAGCACTTTTTGGCTTTTTCAAAGCCTAAATCCGATGGCATGGTGCTCAGCTTCATTGTGAGGAAGCTGAGGGAATCTATGTAAGGCTGTTCAAATGCATCATCGGTGATACAAAGCAGTTTGCTGCCTTGAGCTATAATGGATGGTGCGACGCCTTGTTTAATTAAGTGTTGCATGATTAGGTAGCCATCATAACCCTTCGAATTGTGTGCGATAAATGTGTACCCTTTGTATTTCAGGGTACGGAAACGACAGGAAAAGGCCTCCACACAACCGTCACCTGCTGCTGTCCAACGCACCCCGTTAAAATCGATACAGCATATAAAATTAGCAACATGTACACCGTCATCCTGTCGGCACTCAAAATCGTAAAACACATAGCGCTCGCTCGACTGTTCAGGTTTGACTTGCTGAATGTAACAATCATGTCTACTATCAGCAACCAGCTCATAATTACAGTTGACGCAACACCGCACACTACAACGATGTGGTACAGGTTTTTTAGCACTGATGATGTACATCCGGCCACACTGTTCGCAATACTTGTGTGTGTCGCATGGGGCGCTCATTTTACACGTAGCATTATTCAGTTTGGCGACTTTATGCGCTGTGTAACAAAAGGCTGACCGACATATACGTCCACAGTCTTTACACTTTACCGGTTTTAAAGGGTGCGAAGAACATTCAGCACTAAAACAAACATTACAGTAGTATTTACATCGGTGGTTAGCCTTTGCTGTAAAAAGCGTGTAGTAGTAATCACACACGTACGCACTGCCTAAGAAACCTTTCAACGACTTTATACCAAAGTAATGTTCATTTTCTAGGTACAAAAACACGGTTTTTGGATGCGGCTCTGGGTTTGTTTGAAATTTGCAAAAGACATTCTGAGCATTACGGTACCACACAACAATTTTGACCTTTAACAGTTGTTCAAACTTTTGTATGTCTGAAAAAGACACCATATCCTGCACACCCAGACCTACAGACGTCTGTAAATGTATGGTGTCTTGCTCCACCCGCTCTAACGTAAATTCCGGGTTTAACATTTGAGACAAGCAAATGGAAAAGCAGAGGTTATTCTCAGCGTTATGACTTACAAATAGATGATGTAGTTTTTTTCTTAAAATCTCATTTCTGAGACGTGGCTATTTTTTTATGGGCACCACCATTTGGGTTTTGAACTATCTGAACCGCCAGTTCCAATGTATCATCAGAAAGGATTTCAAAATTGCTCTGAACCAGCTCTTCAATCATTCCCAAAAATGTGTCCAGATCGACACTACCGCCATTAGCAATTATGGACACACCCTCAGACAGGGAGTCACCACACAACTCCAGCTGAATCACATCATTGGGTCTAGCCAACTGCATAGCTCTACGCAATAAATGATCTAGTAAGTTTAGCAGCACATTATAGAAGTCCTCATAGCTGTTCACGTCGTGTAAGGATTCAAAGTTAAACAGCTGCCTAATTTCGACACAATTAAAGGAGGGCCTTTGCACCACTACCATGTCAGGACCACAAGTCACCACACCAACATCATCATTACTATTAGCAGCAGCAGCATGCACATCACCAGAACCTTGTTGGTTATCAGCTGTAGGTGTTAGTGGTAATTCATTAAGATTCCCCCCTTCCTGATTTAGTCGATCTAAAGCATCATTCAGAAAACCAAGAGTCTGCTGCAGGGGTTAGTGTACCATCACCAGCGGTAAGGTTTGCCAAAGCCTCGTTCAACCGATCAAAGTAATCTCCAGCCATTTCATGCATGTCGTTAGTGTCATGGTTAATATTATTAACAAGTTGTAGCAGATTTGGGTTTATAAAAACATTTGGAATGTTTTCAGCAGCTTGTGGGGTGTTGTTTTGAGTTATAGCATTAATTGCATGTAAAATTTGTGAGTTCATGTTCTCTGTGCTGTGTGCCCGGCCTAACTGATCTGGTTGTTGCCTCTGTGCCATTTCTAATATTTTTCAAAGATGGTCTGAAACACCTTAAGCCGTTGTTCTGACAAACGATACTCTGACTCCTTCAGCACTGCGAGACGCTGTTCAAACAGATGAAACTCAGACCCCTTCAACACCGCGAGACGTTGTTCAGCCAAATGTAACTCACGATTGAAGATTTTCAGAGCTTCCAAATGGGCTTGTATCTTAAAGGGCCATCTTTCGGTGTCCTCTGGTTTCTGGAGAATTGTTTGGACCGCTGGTTGCTCCTGGAGGTGTGATTCTCGGGCCTGTTGGTTGCTTTTCTCAGCACTGCCGTCCTCTCTGTGTCCAGGGGCTTCCTCAACTGGTTGCTCCTGGAGGTGTGATTCTCTGGTCTGTTGGTTGCTTTCCTCAGCTGTTACTGCAGAAAAGCACCAAGCACAAAGCCGCTTTAGTTTCAAACCATACTTTTCATCAAAACTTACAAGTTTTTAATAGACTTACCGCACTCTTCAATCTGTGTAGGTTTTTGTGCTGTGATCTGTTTCATCACCGTTTCTCCCAAGGCCCTCTCTGCCACGTGGTTCTCAGTACCTGATTCTGTAGAAATAGTTTCATTTTTTGTCTAAATTGCATACAAAACAACAGTATGGTAACAAAGATATTTGAAATAATTCTCACCGCTAAAAAGTTTCCTTTTTTTGTTGAGCTTTAGACTGGATTTTTTCCCCTCTTCAAAAGTTTTTTCTGGTTCTTCTGGCCCTGTATAAGGAAGAATATCTGTAAATAACTGTAAATCCTTCAACCAGCATACTAAACAGTTTAAAGAAAGAATTCTTACAAATAAGTGTAGGTGTCGTTAAGCTTGCTCTCTCCTCGGCAGGGTTGATCCGCACTTGCTCCGGTGTTTGTGGATTCGTTGGTAGACTTGGCACCAGCTCTTCATCAGTTGTCAAGATCTCTAGAACTGGTAAAAAAGTCATCCTGTTTTATAAGCAAACTCAAAAGGCGGTCCCATGAACAGTGTTGTTAATGCATATGCAAATTGCTAACCCACCTTCGTTCAGGACTTGAGTGCAGGGCGTATCTGTTTTAAAAAAAAAACTTTAGCTTTAACAGGCTTTTGCGTTAAGTGTATTTATTTCAGAGAATTAGAAAAAGAAACTCAAATAAATGTGGGTACTTACATGATACATTGTAAAAGTCAACTCCAGCCATTCTTGGTTGTGGTTTGATAACTTCTCACCAAAGTAAAGAAGCTGTGTCCTGGCCCTAATTCATGCTTGGTGTGTAACCCCCCAAACCCCCACCCTTGACACTTTTAGGGTGGTGTCTCAATGAAAAATAAAATATTTCATTATAAACAGTAGTTTGAATTACACTGTTTTACAAAATCCTGTATAATTATTCAACACGATTTTGAACCCATTCAAACATTTTGCTGCCTATAGATACCAAACACATCTATATGGCTCCTAACGTGCACAATTTTAATTTTAAACCCTTTTTAAAGACTTAAAAATGAAGTAGCTAGCATCCCCATGTTTTCTTTCTGATATGGGGGTGTATAAAAACCCTATTATCTCTGTTATCTGTATTCATTTATAAAACCCTCAACACACTCTCCCCGTTGGAAAAGCAGGGATGCCTTTGCCATGTGCATGAATTCACAGAGGCTAGAGCATACCATAAACATCCATTTGTACCAACACGTGATGTCAATGCTGGTTTTAGCTAAAAATATTTTTAATACAACATTTTATGAAGATCAGTGTAATTATTCAATATGTTTTATACACCCTTATATGGTATCTAACGTGTGCAATCTCCACTTAAACCCCTTGTTAAAGGCTTAAAAATGTGAGTAATATTATGAAAACTTTTTTTTCTTAGACTCTAATCAAGTTGTTTGTAAGAAATGTTTTCTTTCGTACATGGCAGTTGAAAAACTTAGTTTAGGTCTGTATTCAGAAAAAGAAAAGGCATAAAACATTCTCCTCGCGGGAAATTTGAATTGATGTTTACCATATGGCCGCGCTTCACAGAGCCCCCACCTGTTCCGATACATCCCCACTTTGCGTCACGGACGTGTCTGTGTGCCTGTGTACTCCCCCGCGCTTCACAGGGGACCTCAGCTGTTCTGATACATCCCCACGTTGCGTACTAAATGTCGCCGACTATTGATTGATGGGGCTCTTCGAAACTTTGTGTGGGGGCATTGCTCTAAAGCAACAGTGGCTCCTCCCTAACTCTGTCCATGCTTACCGGCTCGCTGTGACCATTTTGATCCTCGCAACTCAGCTGTGAACATCTACCTAGAGACCCTCCGCTTCTGTTTTGTCGCAGGAAATCAGCTAAGTAACTAACACGTGTGCTTTTTTCTACTTTAGCTTTCTTGAAAACCTCTCTTATACCGCTTTAACACTCCCCGATTCAGCTTGTTAAGACTTTGCATACATGCCTGGGCTTGTTTTCTTTAAACTAACGTCCAAAGCACTGCTTTAAAACTTAGTTACTTACATATTCTCACATATTGCCTGTTTTACTGGTAAAGGATTAAAAAAATTTTTTTTAAAGTTTCAAGTTGCACAAGCGCTTTGCCCCACAAGGAGTGTAGTTACACCAAGCATTCTGAACATTAAAATTTTTTTTATTTTATTTTTATTTATTTTATTTATTTAAAAAAAAAAAATTCTATATTTTATCCTCACCATCTGGCAGCCACAACCCCACCCTTTCCCCATCCCCTTATCCCTCACCAACCAAACCATATTAGAGGTCAAAAGGTCAAACTGATCAATCAAATCTTGACAATATGTACATCATAGAAAACCGGACCATATCAGAAGTCAAAATATTAAGGGGGTGAGGCAAGGGGCGGGGCATCAATCAATCATTTTTGACAATAGGTGTATCATATATTCTTCTCTTATGAAGCCAAGATGTGGAGACAGGGACTGCAACCCCTCCCTTCACGTTAATCCATTCTTTGCGCAAGCTATCACTTCCACTGGAAAAGTCCTCTGGCGACAAGGCAGAGTGGTGGGGGCAGGTCGTGGATGAGACTGGAAGCCTCTAGCTTGAGCCTTGCACAGAGGCGACACAAGCAAGATGGTCGTTGTACGGATGGGATCTAGGAACAGCATCCTACTTCGGCAGCTACCTGTGCGACTGAGCAGCCCTTTTCAGGGTCCGCACTGCTCACCCCTCGACAGGGGAAGGGTCCAGAAAAGGCAACCTAAATATTGTCTGTTCCTCCCTGACCTGGACGGCAAACCGCAGTCGTCAAGGCATCCCTCACCGCGGTCGCAAAACAAAAAAAAATATACGGAACCTAAACTTGGCTACCTGGAATGTGCGCACTCTCCTTGATGTGCCGGATGACACCGCAAGACCCCACAGACGCACCGCACTCATTGCCCACGAGCTTGGCAAATACAACATTGACATTGCTGCCCTGAGTGAGACTCGTTTCTCAGGAGAGGACTCACTCACAGAAGTTGGGGAAGGGTACACCTTTTTCTGGAAGGGTCTTCCAGAACACACTGCACGGAGTCGGCTTTGCTGTGAAAACCAAACTCCTCCATAACATCCCAGAATCCCCCCATGGAATCAGCGAAAGACTAATGACCTGGCGCATCCCACTCGCCAAGGGTCACTCTGCTACCCTCATTAGTGCATATGCATCAACCCTGGTTGCTGATGATGATTCAAAGGATGCATTTTATGAGGCTCTTGACAGTGTTCTGTCAAAAACACCTCCCTCTGACAAGACCATCCTCATGGGAGACTTCAACGCCAGAGTGGGCACTTTATTGGGAAACATGGCATAGCCAACTCAAACAGCAATGGCCTAAGACTTCTCTCACTTTGTGCCGAACACTAACTGATCATCACCAACACCATATTTCAGCTGAAAAACAAACATAAAACATCATGGATTCATCCACGATCAAAACACTGGCATTTAATAGACTACATAATCGTTCGCCAACAGGACCATAACGGTGTGTCTGTAACTCGGGCCATGCGTGGCGCGGAGTGCTGGACAGATCATCAACCAATCCGCTCCAAATTCCAGCTGAAAATCTGTCCCCACCACACAAAACAGCAACCCCGCCGAAAACTAGACACCAGTGGTCTTCAGTCCCCTGATGCCCTGGCGAGCTACTGTCAGAGACTCACTGAAAACCTCCCAGCCCTGCAAGCCAACCCCCCTTGCAGCAGCACCCTCAATATTGAGCATGATTGGGCTAACCTCAGCTCAGCCATACACATAGCAGCATCTGAATCACTAGGCTTCACCAAAAAACATCATCAGGACTGGTTTGACAGCAACTCTGCTGAAATTCAACATCTCCTGGAAGAAAAGCGTAAGGCTTACACTTCCCACATCTCAAACCCACAGTCCTCCGTCCTCCTCTCACGGTGGAAAGCCATTCGTACGGAGACTCAGAAGCAGCTCTGAAACATGGAGAACGAATAGTAGCTCAAAAAGGCCCACGAGATCCAAGCCTTTGCAGACTCCAACAACACTCACGCCTTCTACCAAGCAGTCAAGTCATTACATGGACCTCAAAGACACACCATCTCCCCAGTAAGGTCTACAGACGGTTCAACGCTCTACAAGGACAAAAAACAAATCCTTGAACGTTGGGCCGAACACTTCAACGGACTCCTCAACCCTTCTGATCTCTCTGTTGTTGACAAACTCCCAAATCTCCCACCAGTACTAGAACTAGATGATCCACCTACCTTCACTGAGGTCCTTGCAGCAGTAAGGTGCCTGAAAAACAACAAAAGTGCTGGTCCTGACGGAATCCCTGCCGAGTCTCTAATGAAAGGTGGTTACCTCCTCATAACTAACCTACACAAACTCATCCAAGCAATATGGTCCCAAGAAACTGTCCCCCAAACTTGGAAGGATGCAAACATAATTACAATCCATAAAAAGAAAGGAGATAAAACCACCTGTGCGAACAGCCATGGCATCTCCCTTCTGTCTGTTGCTGGGAAGGTGCTAGCACGGGTCATGCTGTTTCGCCTGACCCAGCACATTACGGAAAACATCCTACCTGAAACCCAATATGGCTTCAGAAAAGGCCATAGCACCAGCGATATGATCTTCCTTGCTAGACAGATCCAAGAAAAGGCCAGAGAACAAAACCAAGACCTGTTCATCGCTTTCCTGGATCTTGCCAAAGCCTTCAACACGGTCAACCGTCAGGCACTCTGGAGCATCCTCACAAAGTTTGGGGTTCCACCCAAATTCTTGAGTGTCCTTCAACAGCTGCACAATGGCATGCAATCCTGTGTGCTCATCGGCGGACAAAAATCCCCACGTTTCCCTGTACAGGTTGGGGTAAAGCAGGTTTGTGTACTTGCTCCAGTTATCTTCAATCTCTTTCTGGCAGCAGTAACTCTCCTGGCACACAAGTCCCTCTGAGCCGATGACGATGGGGTCCAGCTTCAGTTTTGCCTTGATGGCAACCTTTTCAACCTCAGCCGTCTACAAGCCTTCACCAAGACCACCACCATACAAGAGCTTCAATATGCAGACGATTGCGCCCTCCTTGCCCACACCCCTGCTGCAATGCAACGCGCACTGGACACAATATCTGAAATCTACAGTGCCATCGACCTTCAGATCAACACCCAAAAGGCAGAAATTATTGTCCAAACCTCAGCTCCTGTATCCACCCCCCCAGTGTTTAGCATCCACGGCACACCACTAAAGGTGGTCCATCAGTTCTGCTACCTAGGCAGCATCCTTGCATCAAACTGCCAAATTGGTGATTACATCCAAGCTCAAATCAATTGTGCTTCTTTCTCTTATGGAAGACTGCGCTCTTGCGTCTTTGAGAGCAGCAACCTAAAGCTGTCCACAAAGGTAGTAGTCTACCAAGCAGTTTGTGTCTCCACCTTATTATACGGTGCCGATGCATGGACCCCCTATCGACACCACATACGCCAGCTAGAATCATTTAATATCAAGTGCCTCATGCGCATCCTGAATGTCACCTAGCAAGAGCGCATACCCCATACATCCATCCTCCAGCGTACCCAGACAACCAGTGTGGAAGCAACGTTGCTACAGCACCAACTCCACTGGGTCGGGCACGTCATTAGGATGCCTGAACATGGTCTCCCAAGACAGACCCTATATGGTCAGCTCCTGGGAGCCAGCAGGAAACCTGGAGGCCAAAAACAGAGGAACAAGGACCATCTTAAAGAGTCACTCAAGAAATGTGGAATAAAGCCAGGGGCCCTTGAAGCAAACGCCATGGACTGCCGAGGCTGGACCGCATCCATGAACTCTGGAATCGGCCTCCTGGAATCAAAACGCACGTCCCAGAGAGAAGCGCAACGACATCATCACGCGCAACAACCCCACACATCACCAGACTCAGCCCTCACGTGCCCCAGCTGTGGCAGGACATGTGGGTCAAGGATTGGGCTTCACAGCCACCTCCAATGGCACCGCCGTCAGCAGCAGTAGCCACAACGCTCCACTAACCACCCCTCCCCCAAGGAAGTGACGTTATCTTCGGCAACAATGGACAGCCGCAAGCAAGCAATTTCACTTGCTGCTTTTGGGAGGATATAGTGTTACAGACACTGTCCAAAACATGGTCAGACACCTGTACAACCATAAGGAACTGACCTCCGACCACCACCAACACATACTCAACTGTTCATTATTCGGCTGCTGATTCTCAAACCAAAATTATTCCAGGGAGACATTTACATTTTAATGGGGATGTGAAGTACTCGATAATATGACTCTAGTTCATTTGCTTTTTACTGTAGGTAAGATATGGCACAGCATTCAAAAGTGAAATTGACCCATATTTGTAAGAAAATAAACAAGTTTTTTTGCAGCTACTAGCACTCGGGCACAGCCGTAGAAAAAAGCTAGGTTGTAAAATCACTAGGTTGGTTTGCTTGGCTGTTCAAGCTGTTCCTTTTACTACACTGCTGACTTTCGACGTCCTCAATGATGAATAATGAGGGAAAAACAAAGAAGCCAAGGAAGGTCCTTTTGTATTGTCCCAGGATGCTCAAATGAGTATAATACTGTAGCATTCGGTCCGGCGGAGAAGCAGATTGGTCTCGGTCACACCGGCTGGTGGCCAATCAGCCTAGATGCTTAACGGTGTGTTTCCCACCGCAGTTCAGGGCCGAGACTGAAAGCACACACTGACAGCATTTCTTTATTTTGTTTTTGTTTGCGTGTTTGTCTGAGCACAACAAGGAAGGAAATGGCTGATGAAAAGCAGTGTAGCTGGCAACTGAAAAGTTAGCCACCTAGGAGCGGCAAGCTGAAAAGCTGTCGTTCCGTTTTACTTTCTTTTGTCTTTGTTGTTTCAGTTCATTGTTTTCCAGAACCCATGAGGGGGAAGAGTGAAAGTGTTTAATTCTGGTGGCAGAGGTGTGTCAATTTGGTCTGCCGGAGAAGCAGATTGGTCTCGGCAATGCTGGCTGGTGGAGAAAGTACACGCACCTGCGTTCTGTTAACTAATCAGCCCAAGTGATTAAAGGTGTATTTCCAGATTTTGGGGCCAAGACCAGAAGCACACACACAGAGAGAAAGTTTATTTTGGAGTTTTCGTTTGTCAGAGCGCACAAAACAAAAGTAAATCCACCGCTGAAAATCCACCTTTCTTTCTTCAATATTATAGTTTGTAGTGTTAGTTTATTGTTTTTGCCCAGAACCCGTGAGGGGGAAGGGTGAAGGTGTTTGTTTATTTGTTTTTGTATTGGAGTGGGTCTCCAATATAGTATAGTGAGTGAGTCTCTCTCTCCATGCGGAAAACGACGGACCCCTCCCGGAACTGCCGCATCTCCCTCCCAGGGGTGTCACACCAGTGTGTGACAAATACCATACAAAACTTAATACTTAGCATGCCTAACTGGCTATGTCGTTTCCTTGTGCTAGGTGGCCAGCTACCAGCCGGCCAGCTCATCACTTCTGCTCATAGATCGATGAGTAGTTTTGCCCTTGCACACCATCTGGCTTCAGTCGGTTTGTGGTCTGAAACCCAAATCATCCATGTTCAATAAAGACCCATTTTTCTCTTCCTTTCCACATGAGCCACTCTATTATCTCTGACCATTCTGAAGAACTATCCCTCACCACAGGCAAAGGCAGGAAACTTAGTGACAGGTGTCAATCGCTGCTGGCCAAAGCTGTGCTATTTAGCCCAAAATAACCAAACCATGGTTTGTAGGTGAACACCTGCATTACCAGCTGGCTACGATGAGGTGTGGGTGTCCCATGTTTCTAAGATGGTTGAATGGTCATTCAGTGCAAGGGGACTCAGCGGTGTGGTCATGCATGGCGGCCATGACATCTGCTGCTTGGCTCCACATGTCTGGCCCCACCCCCTCTGCTGGCTCACTTCCAACAACAGCAGCTAAAAAAATTTACATGCACACAATGAATTTCACATACTTCATATACTTTCTGTGGCCTACCCCTTGAAAAACAATTATCTAATATATCAGGGGTTTTCAACCTTTTCTGATCAAGGGACCCCCATTCAGACTCAAAGGCACATGGCAGACCCTCATCATAAGTTAAAAAATTAATTATATAATTAATGTAACCCAGGTAATATATGATTACATGTGTAATTCAATTGCGACATTGGCATTTACACAGCAATGCAAATGCATGTCCACCCGTCCTGAGGGACTGACTATATAGTGACCTTCATGGATCTGAAAGGGTATAAAGTTAAAGGTTCAGTATGTAAGTTTTTTGTAGAACACTAGTTCGTATTTGGTTAAATTTCCATCACATCCTGACAAATATCAATAAAGTAAAGAAAAAAAGTCAAAGAAAAAAATCTGGTCTCTCTGATTGCCACTCTGAGCCACTCCAAATTTCCAAATAGACCTTGAAACTCCAATGCCACCGTGTCATTTTACGTTTGTAAGCTTCAAAACTATATTTTACACTGAATTTGACATTGAGACATAGAGATCATGAAAGTCAAGACCTAAAGTAGTCGCTATGTGTGACTGGTGACAAATACCAGTAGCTATACTCTTAGTAATATAACAAAACTCTGGTGCTAGCTTGTCATCTTATGTTTAAAACCGTAAAACTATAATTTACATTGAATTACATTTTACATAAAAGACATACAGATCATGAAAACCTAAGTGTTTTTCAAATGAAACCAGATAAAACCCATTCACTAGTAGCCGTGAAAGCAGCTGAGGTGATTGTATGACTGGTGACAATAAGCTAGCTTTCAAAGTTCTGAAGTTAGCTACCAAATGATGAAAAACTCTGGTACAGCAATCTTACATAAAATTTTTTGGCTGGACCGCAACAGCAGGGCCAGCCCTACAAATGCGAATGCCTGACTGAGTGACTGATGAAGTTACACCATTGGTCGGCTGGAACACGTGTGTTAGGTCCAGCCATATACTAGATTTTGACTTGCTCTTGTTACTCTGAATTTGGCATTAAGACAATCAGATTATGAAAGCCAAGATATTGATCTGCAAAAAAATATGAAACCCTAAAACAGCCACAAATTTTTATTAACATTGATTTATATGAAATTGGCCATAGCAACTTCCAACTGATTATGATAGAATGGGTCACATTCCCTCCAGTACTCTGATATCAGGCAGCACGTGTGCATGTGCTTTGAGTGAGGGGCTTTGGAGTTTGAACCTATAACATTTATATTACATTTATCTTATGCTGTAGTGCTTGGATACTTAAATCTGTCCCTCAAATCTAAATTAAAGCCAGCTGCCCATGAAGGCAGCATTTTAAGGCAGCATTTGCCCATCAGTCTTTTTAAAGCATGTCTTGAACACAATTTCACAAGGCCCTCATTGCAAATCGTAATGCTTCTCATTTCATCACTACTCCAACAGGTGCACACGTCTGGGTTTTTCCCTGTCATACACACAGAGATGAGCGTGCTCTACTGGCGTACGTGTGATGGGAGAGCTTTAATTCTGCTCCATGATGCAGGGCAACTAGATCTGGAATGTTTACTGTACAGCACAAAGTGAGAAGAATCAGATGCAAAACAGGTGTAGCACTTAGTGCTTGCTTTGTAAAGGTGTGAATATGAGCGTGCAACTGCAGTACACCTGTGGTTGTAACTGCACCTGCAATACGGGTCTGAATATGAAGGTGTACTTGCTGTACAGGTGTGACTGTGAAGTATACTTTCAATACAGGCATGAGTGTGAGGGGTACCCGATATACAGGTTTGACTGTGACTGTGTACCTGTGGTAGAGGGGTGCATATGAGGGTGCACATGATGCAGAGGTACAGTGCCTTCGGAAAGTATTCAGTCCCCTTCACTTTTTCCACATTTTGTTACGTTACAGCCTTATTATAAAATTGATTAAATTAATTTTTGTTCTCATCAATCTACACACAATACCCCATAATGACAAAGCGAAAAGAGGTTGAGAAATTTTTGCAAATTTATTAAAAATAAAAAAACTTAAATATCACATTTACATAAGTATTAAGACCCTTTACTCAGTACTTTGTCGAGGCACATTTGGCAGTGATTACAGCTTCGAGTCTTCTTGGGTATGACGCTACAAGCTTGGCACACCTGTATTTTGGGTATTTATGCCATTCTTCTCTGCAGATCCTCTCAAGCTCTGTCAGGTTGGATGGGGAGCATTGCTGCACAGGTATTTTCAGGTCCCTCCAGAGATGTTCGATCGGGTTCAAGTCCGGGCTCTGGCTGGGCCACTCAAGGAAATTCACAGACTGGTCCCAAAGCCCCTTCTGCGTTGTCTTGGCTGTGTGCTAAGGGTTGTTGTCCTGTTGGAAGGTGAACCTTTGCCCGAGTCTGAGGTCCTGAGCACTCTAGCACAGGTTTTCCATTCATCTTTAACTCGATCCTGACTAGTCTCCTAGTTCCTGACGCTGACAAACATCCCCACATCACGATGCTGCCACCACCATGCTTCACCGTAGGGATGGTAGTAGCCAGGTGATAAGCGGTGCCTGGTTTCGCCCAGACATGACACTTAGCATTGTGGCCAGAGAGTTCAATCTTGGTTTCATCAGACCAGAGAAGCTTGTTTCTCATGGTCTGAGGGCCCTTTAGGTGCCTTTTGGCAAACACCAGGCTGTCATGTGCCTTTTACTGAGGAGTTGCTTCTGTCTGGCCAATCGACCATAAAGGCCTGATTGGTGGAGTATTGGTTGTCCTTCTGGAAGGTTCTCCCATCTCCACAGAGGAACTCTGGAGCTCTGTCAGAGTGGCCATCGGGTTCTTGGTCACCTCCCCGACCAAGGCCCTTCTCCCCCTAATTGCTCAGTTTGGCCAGGCGGCCAACTCTAAGAAGACTCCTGGTGGTTCCAAACTCCTTCCATTTAAGAATGATGGAGGCCACTGTGTTCTTCGGGAGTTAAATGCTGCAGAAATTCTTTTGTACCCTTCCCCAGATCTGTACCTCGACACAATCTTGTCTTGGAGGTCTACAGATAATTCCTTTGACTTCATGGCTTGGTTTTTGCTCTGACATGCACTGTCAACTGTGAGACCTTATATAGACAGGTGTGTGCCTTTCCAAATCATGTCCAATCAATTGAATTTACCACAGGTGGACTTCAATCAAGTTGTAGAAACATCTCGAGTATGATCAATGGAAACAGGATGCACCTGAGCTCAATTTTGAGTGTCATAGCAAAGGGTCTGAATACTTATGTAAATGTGATATTTCTTTTTTTTTTTTTTTTAAATCAATTTTAGAATAAGGCTGTAATGTAACAAAATGTGGAAAAAGTGAAGGGGTCTGAATACTTTCCGAAGGCACTGTATGAGTGTGAGATATAACTGCAGTACAGGCGTGACTGTGATTGTACAGGTATGAGTGTGAGGTATACCCATCATATATTTGAATGTGTGAGGGTGTATCTGCTGCACAGAAACCCTGATAATTTAATAGCGATTTAGCCGACACAATTAGCTGCATCTGTTCAACATGATACTCCTGTCATTCCTGCTCGCTTAGATAATCCTGTTTTTAAATGCAGAAATGGTCTGGGTCTGTTACATTTAAATATTAGAAGCCTGCAACAGAAACTTTATCATGTTAATATTTTAATTTCCCAGGCTGATCCCGACATTCTTGTCCTCTCAGAAACTTGGCTTAAGAAAAGCACAGCCGACTCAGATGTGGCCATAAACGGGTTTAATATCTTTAGGATAGATAAAGCTGGTAGGGGAGGCGGTATAGCGGTTTATGTTAAATCTCGCTTCCCTGTCTCCATCCTAAAGGCTATCTCAGTCCCAAAACATTTTGAATTTATAGTTTTGAATGTGACTGTGGCTTATAATCACTCATTCAACCTGACTGGATTGTATAGACCTCCCTCCGCGCCCGTAGACAAAGAGTTACTCTTTCCACATGTCAGTTCAGAAACAATAATCCTGGGTGGCTTTAATCTGGACTGGCATTCAGACATCTCTAACTATTTTAAGGAAATCTGCTGCAATCTTAATATTACCCAGTTGATTTCAGAGCCGACTTGACCTAATCTGAAAAATCCTTCCAAATCTACATTAATTGACCTCATTTTAACAAACAGGCCAGATAAAATTATAGTAAATGGGGTTTTCGACCTTGGGGCTAACGATCATTGCCCCAATGCCTGTATCAGAGATGTGAAGTTGAAAAAGTCTAAATCACGAGTTTTAGTTAAGAGAAATTTCCAACATTTTAATGAACAAGCCTTTCTGCACGATCTCTATTATAGTGAATTACCTTACATTCTAGCTATCCCCGATGCTGATGTGGCATTGGACTTCTTTGTAAATACTTTTAACTCTCTGGCTGATAAACATGCTCCCTTTAAAAAATTTAGAATCAAAGACAGATGTAACCCCTGGTTTTCACACAAACTATCATCTCTGCTTTAGACTTTAGACTTTATTGTCCCCAAGGGGAAATTCCTTTCCACAGCACTGTACCCATCAGACAACAGTACATACAACAGCACATAGTAACAGCATACAATGACAGACAACAGTACACACTCAGGCCTGATCAGTGTGGCCGATTGTTCAAGGCAGCTATGGCTGCGGGAATCAGGCTTTTCCTAAAATGAGCCCTTCTGCAGCTCAGTGCTCTGTACCTGTGCCAGAGGGCAGTAAGGTAAGGTGCTGATTGAGTGGGTATGTGATGTCCTGTTCTATTGAGGTTGAAATGCATGCAATGGCCTTTTTGTTTATCTCCACGAGGTTGGATGTGGGGAGACCAATTATCCTGGCAGCGGCGTGTGAGTTTGGCCTGTTTAGTAATGGATAACAAAGTTAATGTTATGCTAAAAAAGCAGGTGGAACAGTACAGTAGGATGGGCTGAATAATGCTCTGGTACAACAACAGGAGGAGATTGGGGGCAACATAGAGTACTTTAAGCTTGCGGATGACTGATAGTCTTTGGTGGCTCCTTTTTTGGGTGTCATTAGTGTGCTGGTGGAAGCTGACTCTATTGTCCAGTGTCATTCCAAGGTATTTGAAACTGTCAACTATTTCAACTGTTTGGTTATTGATGAGATTGGGGTGCTGAGGTGAGGGGGGACCAATTATTATTTCCTTTGTCTTGCTAACATTGAGGTGAAGGTGGTTATCCTCACACCACTGGGTGAAGTGTACAACCGTATTGCAATAGTCTAGAGCAGAGTGGTTGTCTGTGAGTAGGGAAAGAATGGCTGTGTCGTCCAAGTATTTCAGGTAAGTAGTGATGGGTGATAGATTGGTGCAATCATTGGTGTAAAGTGTGTACAGGAATGGGCTCAACACACAACCCTGCAGCGCTCTGGTGTTAGTGGTGAGTGCAGGTGATGTGGTTGTGCCCATCCGCACAGCTTGCCGTCTGTCACTAAGGAAACTGTGCATGAGATGGATCAGACGGGGGGAGTGTTGAGATGGTGTAGCTTCCGGACCATCAGATGCCTTTGGATGGTATAGAGGGTATGCACATGACATCACAGTAAGTGAAAGTCACTGCAGTTACACCCACTGAGTGGCAGAAAGACTACTCAGTGGCAGCATTAGCGTTCAACTTGAATGCCGCGAAAACACAAAAATACATATAAAATGGGAAAGAGCTGTTGTGCGATTGACTGTACAAATAGATTCAACAAGAAATCGGAGCTATCTTTTTACAGACTGTCGAAAGCTAAAGAAAAGAGAAGCAAATTGATCGCTGCAATTCGCAGAAACAACTGGAATCCAGGCACCAAAACGTGGATTTGCGGTTGTCATTTTGTGTCAGGTATGTTGGATTTTTGGTTAAAATCATACCTTAAGTTATGTACTGTATTGACTACTCATCAATTAAATATTTAGCATCTTTCATTTATATTCTGTGTAACTGTAAAGTTTTTGCCAGCATTTATTTAAAAACATCCATGATGATTGAGCCTTGTGTTCTACAAACGAAGGGGGGATGGTTAGATAATAATTTATATGCTTGGCTAGCTAATACTATGGTATGATTTTACACAAAAATCCAACATACCTGACACAAACTAACAACCGCAAATCCACGTTTTGGTGCTTGGATTTGAGTTGTTTTTGTGAATTGCAGCGATGCATTTGCTTCTCTTTTCTTTAGCTTTCGGCAGTCTGTAAAAAGATTGCTTCAATTTCTTGTTGAATGTCCATGGACTACTGGTTCTTTGGTAAGCTGTAAGGATCACTGCCAAGTCCAACTGCCTTTAATTTAAGCAGATAATCGTTTTACTCCCGGTTTTGCAGTTTCCTCGATTAAAGGCAGCCATGTCGTAGTATGTTTTGCCACTCAGTCCCGACTGAGGGGACGTATTCTGGTGGGAAAGTGACGTCAATGCATACCCTCTATTAAAAGCAGAGCTGAAGTCCACAAAGAGGATCCTGACAAAGGTGCCTGGGGAATCCAGGTGCTGGAGGAGGAGGTGCAGCAGGCAGGCTACAGCATCCTCTGTGCCCCTCTTAGCCTTACAGGCAAATTGGAAGGGATCCAGTTGTGGGGCGACAACTGGCATAATGATGTTTAGCAGCAGCTTCTCCAGGCACTTCATTATTATGGATGTAAGGGCAACGGGGCGGTAGTGGTTGAGTTCTGTGGGCCGGGGTTTTTTGGGTATGGGGATTATATGGTAGCAGTTTTCCAGAGGGTAGGTATTGTGGCAGTCTGGTCAGATTTACAGAAGAGTGAATGAAGAATTGGTGAGAGTTCCAGGGCATAGGTCTTCAACACCCTTGCTGGGATGCCGTCAGGCCCCAGGGCCTTGCCTAGCTTACATGAGCTAAGCTGGTGCCGTACCTCCTCCTCTGTAAAGGGGGCCGGGTCTTCGGGGTCTGGTGGAGGGAGGGCTCAACCATCTTTCACATTCAGCTGAGAAATCGTGAGTATCAAAGCGGGCGTAGAATGTATTCAGTTCTCTTGCAAAAAATTCTGGGTCGGTTATTGCACCCAGGTTGGGGTTGGGTTCACATCCAGTTAGGGTTTTCACCTTTTGAAATGCCTGCTTGGTGTTCATGTTGCCAAATTCAAATTCCAATTTGTCCCTGAATTTCAGTTTCGCTTAAACACCTCATTTTTAATCATTCGATTTGCAATTTTGAGGCTAGCCCAGTATTTGAGCCTAAAAGCTTTGTGCTTTTCCTTCAGGCTCTGTTTTATTTGGGGAGTGATCCAAGGTTTGGAGTTGGGATATTTCTTTATTGTCTTAAGTGGAATGGTGCTGTTTATGCAGAAGTTGATGTAATCATTTAATGACAGAAACCCTATCATTCAGATCTCCATCAAAAATACCCCAGTCAGTGCATGCCAAGGAGCCTTGGAGTTGAATAATGGTGTCCTCTGACCACTGTGGCGCGCTGTAACATTGTGGCTGATGACATTTCAGTTTCTGTTTGTACAGCGGAAGTAAACAAATGATATTGTGGTATGCAAGTCCAAGCGGTGGATATGAATGGGCACGGAAGGCATTGGTAATGTTGCCGTAACACATGTCCAAGATGTTTGCCCTTCTGGTGGGAATGTCCACATACTGTTGAAATGATGGTAGCACACAGTCCAGTCTACAAGTGTTAAAATCTCCCACGATAAACACCGGAACTCTGGGATACTTAGCCAACACAGAATTAGCATTCTCGGCTGCCAGCTCCGCTGCTGCCTTAATGTTTGCGCTGGGGGCAATGTAAACACAGCTGACCACAACAGTTGTAAATTCCCGGGGGAGATAGTAGGGATGCAGGGACATGGTCAGCATCTCCAGGTCGGGCGTACACACCTTACGGTGCACTTTGATGTTGCTACACCACCTGTTATTGATGTAAAGGTAGACGCCGCCACCCTGCATCTTCCCCGATTGTCTCGTTCTGTCGGACCTGATGATCGTGAAATTGTCCAGGCTGACCTCGGCATCGGAGACCAACTCATCAAGCCAGGTCTCGGACAGAGCAATGATGCAAATGTCCCTGTAAGCCCTTTCCACTCGGCACCGGGCGTGTAGCAAGTCCATTTTATTCCGGAGTGAACAGACAATCGACAGGATGATGGAGGGGAGAGGTGGTTTAAATAGACGCTTCCTTATTCTGCTGCGAATACCTCCACGTCTTCCTCTTTTCCTCTGCCGAAGCTCCGACAGTAGAACCACAGCGGGCTTGATGTTGCACAGCAGCGAGGTCCGGTGTAGCAGGAGTTCATCGCAGCTGTAGGTAAGTAACCTGTTGCTGGTATCAGGCTGTAGTGCAAGGCTATCGCAGATCAGCCATAAAATTGCGAATAAACTGACGATCCCTTTGTAAAGTCTGATCATGTTCGATCAGCCGAGTGTAACTTACATAAAACACTTAACACTACACGAGAACACTTAGACAGGACGTAACGTGAAGTCAAACAGAGTACAGTCTGTGCTGTCGCAGCAGAGTGTGCGCCATCTTGCGCCACAAGTGTCACTCAAGAAATAAAGCATGGGCCCTCGCTAGACGCTCAGGTGACCCATCCCATTGGCTTGCTTTTAGACAGCTAAGAAATAAATGTACTTCAGTAAGGAGAGCCAAATCCCAATTTTACTTTAATGCATTCTCCAGCTCTTATGATAATCCAGCAAAGTTCTGGAAAATTGTAAATTCCACTAAAAATAAAAAATGTATCACACTGCCTTTTCATGTCCGCGACAACCAATATAAATTAACTGATCAAAAAGTAATAAGCACAGCCTTTAATAAATATTTTGCCACAGCAGGCAATCTATTTGATAATTTATGCATGGAAGAAAAGGCTCATAGGCCTTCCTCTCTGGTTGTTGGAGACTCTGTGTTTAATCTAGGGGTTTCTCCTCATTTGACCTTTTCTCCTTGCACTTTTAAAGTACCACCTAATGCTCTTTTAACTGGATATCAAGAAATCAACCGGAGGGGATAATTTAGATCCCTTCTTCCTTAAACTTTCTGCACCTTTTATCACAGAGTATATTGCCCATATTTTTAATCTTTCTATTGCCTCTAATAAAATCCTCAAAGTCTGGAAAACAGGTCATGTAGTACCGCTGCATAAAGGTGGGGACAAAAGCGACCTCAACACTTACCGCCCTATCGCAAAACTGTCTTGTCTGTCTAAAATTCTAGAATTCTAGAATCCCTTGTAAATACCCAATTAAAGTCATTTCTTCTTAGCCATGATGTGCTGAGCCCTCTCCAATCCGTTTTCAGGGCTAAGCATAGCACTATCTCTGCCACCTCCTGAGTCATCAATGACATTGTATCTTGCCCTTGATGATAAACAACATTGTGCAGCTCTTTTTGTTGACCTGTCCAAGGCCTTTGATACAGTCGATCATTCTTTGCTATTACATAGTTTATCACTTATCGGCCTAGACCCTGCTGCCTGTGAGTGGTTTCAAAACTACCTCTCAGACAGATACCAATGTATAAGGGTGGGTGATATACAATCTGAGTTTTTACACATCACAAAGGGTGTCCCCCAAGGCTAAATACTGGCTCCGATCTTATTCTCCATTTATATTAACGACATTGCCAAGTCTTTAAAAGACTGCAAGGTTCACCTTTATGCAGATGATACTATTATTTATTGTTGTTCACATTCCTTAAAATTGGCTGTCAATAATCTGTAACTTGCGTTCGATGCTCTGCAAAATGCACTTGTAAACCTTAAAATTGTATTAAATGCCAATAAGACTAAATATATGCTGTTTTCCAGAGCCAGAAAAATGGACTTTGACAACTTCCAGATTTACTCTCTAAATGGTACTCTTACTGAGAGAATCCGCCACTATAAATATTTAGGTAACTGGGTTGATGAAAAACTCACTTTTAAAGTGCACATTGACAACCTAGTTAAAAATCTAAAGATGAAATTTGGCTACCTATTTAGAAACAAAGCCTGCTTTCCCATGTTCACCAGAAAGAGGATAGTCGAGTCAATTTTTCTTTCTTCCCTCGATTATGGTCATATAATTTACAGACACCCTGCTGCCACCACCCTTAAGCCTCTAGATGCTGTTTACCATACGGCTCTAAGATTTATTACTGGCGACAACTACGATACACATCACTGTATTTTATATGAAAAAGTTTGCTGGCCCTCTCTTTACACAAGGAGAGATCAGCATTGGTTTCTATTTATTTATAAAGCCCTTCTGTGTAATCTACCCCTTTATTTGTCATCACTTCTGGACTGGAAAAATGGAAATCACTACACTCGCTCTCAGGACTGACTAACACTCCACGTTCCTCAAACTAACTCGGAACTAGGAAAGACTGCTTTTAAATTCTGTGCCCCTCACACCTGTAATGAACTGCAAAAAAGACTTAAATTGAATTCCATTGTATCACTGGGCCATTTTACATCCCTGATTTCAGATTTGAACCATTTTAATTTTAATTTTAACTGTTTTAATTGATGCTTGTTATTACCTCTTTTATGCTCTTTTATTTCTTTTATTTCTCATGCCTCTTGTAATCTTGGCGCATTGAGAAAAAGGGTTCCTACCCTCAATTGTCACCGAGAATCTTAAATAAAGGTTGAATGAATGAATGAATGAATGAATGAGTGCTTGTGAGGGTTTACCTGCTGTACGATGGTGGTGAGCTCCAGACAGAGCTGGATCACATTATTCCTGGTCACAGAATAATCTGTCACAGCTGCAAAGGGAGACCTGAAAAAGAAGTAACACCTGAAATTAACCGTTAGATCATTCTTAACCCCCATCTTACACTCTGCAATACACATGCATGTGTGTCTGGAACATGCAAATAAAAACAGACAGCATGTTCATTGAAAACACGTTATTTTACTGTACTGGCCACAATTTCTCTGGAACTCAGGAACTCTGCCAGTGGGAGAATAACCAACCAAGAATGTGCAATTCAGTACTGTGGCATTTGGTCCGCCGGAGAGGTCGATTAGTCTCGGCTGCACCGGCTGGTGGACGGAGCACACGTACCTGGGCTGCGGCAGCTAATCAGCCCAGGTGCTTAAAGGTGTGCTGCTCTCCACAGTTCAGGGCCGAGACCGAGAGCGAGTTTCTTTATTTGCGTTTCGTTTAATTTCAGTTTTGTTTCTTTAAATAAGACGGGGAACAATGAACCCCCACTGAAATGTCAGAGGAGTTGGTCTGCTGGAAAGCAGTCCAGCTACAGAGCGAGGAACTGAAATAGTTGTCTATTTCTATTTTACTTTTTTTTGTCTTTGTTATTTTAGTTTGGTATTTTAGTTAATTGTTTTTGCCCAGAACCCATGAGGGGGAAGGATGAAGATGCCATGTATTTTATTTCATGTTTGTGTGCGTGCGCTGTCTCTCTCCATGCGACAGACAACAGCATGCGACTGTTCTCCAGCACTGCCACAGAGGTCAAGAGAGGCCGGAATCTAGTGAAGAGGTATGGAGTTCTGTTCACCTGCCTGGTGAGCCGTGCTGTCCACCTGGAACTGGCTTGTTCATTAGACACCGACTCCTGCATTGCAGCACTAAGAAGGTTCATATGTAGAAGGGGCCAAGTCTCAGAGATTATATCAGACAACGGCACAAACTTTGTGGGAGCTTAGAGGGAACTACGTGAGTCACTTGCCAATCTAGACCACAGCAAGGTCCAGCATACACTGCTAAAAGAGGGGATCAAGGGGACTTTCAACACTCCCACAGGCTTACACCATGGAGGCGCATGGGAGAGATTTAATCGAACCATCAAGAAGGTGCTCTTCTGTGTATTGAGACTACAGACCCTGACAGATGAAAGTCTACAGACTGCTCTCTGCGAAGTGGAGGCTATCCTTAATGATCAACCCCTCACTCCTGTATCAGATGTCACAAATGACCTGGAGGCCTTGACGCCAAATCTGCTACAGCTAAAGGTGAAGCCCATCTTGCCGCCTGGAATGTTTAAGAAGGAAGACTCCTACACTAGAAGCAGCTGGAGACAGGTCCAGTATCTGGCTGATCTTTTTTGGAAGCGATGGGCTAGAGAATATCTCCCACTGATGCAGGAAAGACAGAAGTGGAACCAAGTCAGGAAGACATAGTTCTCAATGTGGATGACACAGCCCCCCAGAACTCCTGGCTCATGGGAAGGATTGAGGAGATCCTGCCCAACAGCAGAGGGCATGTACGCCACATCAGAGTTAAAACAAAGAACATCTTGGAAAGACCTATCAGCAAACTATGCCTGCTGCAAGAGGCATCCTAGTGACCTTTCAACTCTGACAAACCCCCTAACTTTTAAGCATTATCAGAGCCATTTGCATTATTTTGACATACTTCGTTCTTTATGATGGCCTACCTTTTGAATTTACACATAGTAAATTCACATTCTGCACCTTGGAATAGAGACTAGAACAGTTTTTCTCCTGGCTCTTTTTTTTTTGTTAGTACTGTCAGTATCTGGCAATAGGGGCCGGTATGTTAGAGCCATTTCTCAGTTTATTTTTTATTCACACCTAGTGGAGATTAGATAGAGGACCACGTGAGACCTAGTGCAGGTCAGGCTAATTAAGCGACAGGTGCAGCGCTGGCAAAAAAAGAATGCAGAAGGATTTTTATTTTCAACCGTATACATTCAGTATCTTACCTGACGACTCCTTATTATTTTCATATCTATATTAGTATCTTATATTTAGAACCACTCACAGTAAAGGGCCATTTGATTTTGTTTTGATTTAAGTACGGAAAAGGTCTATTTTTGTTCATTTGAGTGTATGTGAGGGAGAGAGAGCACAGGTTTTCATTTCATTTATAACACACACACATCATCTCCTGCTCTCCATCATCTACGCCTCTACGTTGAAACTACAAAACTGTGAGTAACTTGAATTTATACGCGTTGGAGCTCGCCCTATACTGGAGTTGAAGTGGCTTGGAAAAAAACTTTTAGAATAGCCACTACAGCCCTCCTTATAAGTGGTCTTTATGGTTTTAAACACTCCAGGCTATGATGACATTATAAATAGAAGTGGGTGATTGACAAGCGTTTCTATGCATGGTAGGTTTGATCTAAAAGCATTTTGTAGTTGACATTACATAAAAATACCTCGACTGAACTAACGTTAGTATATAATGTGGCTTGGTCAACAAAGTAACGTCTTTTTCTGATGAAAACCGCTGGTCACAGCATTTTTTCATATATATATATATATACATATATATACATATATATATATGTGTATATATATTGTGGCGTGGATCGGGGCATGCCCCCACAGTGCCCCTCCCAGCCCCCAACTCCCTCCTTTGCGCTCAACACACCTGCAAGCAATGAGGCAACACAGCTGCCGCCACTCCAGGGAATTGGCTGGGAGCTTAAAAGGAGGCCTTTTGTCTCCCTTGAGGAGAGGGGTTTTGGGCTGCAGGAGAGCTTGTGAAAACGGTTTATAACTTGTTCCCTAGTTTTTTTCAGAATCCGGTGGAGACCCAGGACCACATCCCTCTCCTGGCCTTGACGAGGGATCCCCTCAGCGGTCTCCCGGATATCGCTACTCCTAATTTTGGGTTGCTTTACTTTAATTTAAGTCTGACAAGAGACTTTAGTTGTTGAGTTTGGTTTGTTTATTTCTGTATATAATTTTTTGTTAAATAAAAGGCCCTGTTGGGCTATTTTGTCCTAAACCTCCGGTCTGTGTATTTCTGTGCCGCCCCGCCTGCACCGTCACGCCCAGTACGGTGCCACAATATATATATATATATATAAACGCTGTTCCAAAATATAGTTGAGAGCACCTAAGCCCTCTGAAAACCTAGGGAAAACCGTGCTTTATCTATCTACTGAAATGTAGCCTGTCACCCTATTATTTTATCTTGATGGCTGTCACAGTCAACATTTTCCCACCATCCGCACTTTTATTTATTTTTCCCGCCATCGTAATTTGAATTCGCTCGAGTTCATTGTACTAGCCTACTGGGAGGGAATGCTGACTTCAGCTGTCCACTTTTCTGTCATTTTAAATTGTATTTTTTAAGTATTTTTCTGCGCACCGTGGGAAAAATCAGTGGTCACTCTAGCTGCAGTCTCAGCCTCAGACGGTCCGCCCACTAGCTGTCATTCAAAACGCAAGGAATACACCCTCGACCCCGCCCACGCAGTATCCAACCTCCATAGTAACATGATGGTAACATTTTTGTGATGTCCAAAAGTATAAATTTTTATCATTAAAAAAAAAAACATTTTAAAACCATTTAAAAACAATTTTGCAATGGTATAGAATATAAATAATGATACAGTATTTCAAATTTCAGTCTGACTTTAAAGAAATATATGAATGTGAAACTGTAAGTGAAAGAGGCAGTGATGTATAGGAATATGGTAATAAGTAGGGTTTATCAAAAATGGGGTTTACCTACATGAGTGTCTGGATAACAGAGGGACCATGACCTTAGAACTCCATAGAAAAGTATCTTGGAAGATGGTTACAATCATAAGATTGCACGCAGTCGCACAAAGAATCTTATTTCTATCAATAGATCACAAAGGAGTATACTCTGCGGTTTCTCTGTTCTTGGAGGAGATGGGATTTTGGTGCCTGTTCCTGTCCAGACCTTATGTGGTCAAACAAAGGGAACTGTGGGTATGGAAGGCTTGCTCAGGATTGTACTTAAGGGAAGCTCAAAGAAGCAATCGGGGAGACACTGCTTAACAGTTCTCCTGGTACCATAGTCATTGCCGTACAGAGTCATTTAGTTATGTAATTTGTCAGTGAACATGTTGATGTTTATTTGCCGTAGCAAGCATGTGATTCTGTGTTCAGCCATAGGTAATGAATGTTTTCATATTTTCTGTCATTAAAGTAACTGGTGATTATGTTTTTTATTAAATCCTCATATTTCCATCCCATCTGCATCTTCCTTACTAACCATTTTGCAGCCTCATAAATACCACTAAGGGCTGGTGCATACAATGCTGAGTAAGCTAACAATTTTCGAGATTGAGTTTCTAATAGCTTCCTGGTCTTAAGGAACCTCTGAGTACCATGATAGATAAGTTTCAGGATATGAGTTTCTAAAACAGATTCCTAGTCCTAAAGGAACCTCTGAAAACGAAGCCGGACATAAAAATCTAAAAATCCCTTGCGAGGAAAACAAATCCTAAAAGGGGGGGGGGGGGGTTAGTAAAAGGGGACTAGGTTTTGGGTATTTGAGTTGTGCCCACTGTCTAAGCGATAACTAAAACAAATTATACAGATTTTCCTTTACAGTTTCGGTGCTGCAAGCAGGATGACAAATTTTCTTTTACAGTTTAAGGAGAAGAGCAAACACCAGACTGATATATCGTAAATGCAGACAAGCAGGTGTGTCTCCAGAGATGACAACTCCCTTTTAATGTAAAAAAAATAGTAGCGTAAATGCAAGGGCAGGCAGGGATGTCTCAGGGTCGCAGCATACCGAGACACTTCTAAAACAAATTATAGACTGCCTACTGTAAGGCTACGGTGAATAATGTATATTTAACTAAACAGTTATTAAAATATGCATTATATTGGGATGGCAGGTATGCCATCCCGCCAAGTTACGCCTTGGCAGGGGCATGCCCCATACCTATACAGCACCGAGAGTTTGGCACTTTTCAGGGTTCCCCACAAAAAAAACCACAACAGCCACAGATACTCAGCCCTAAAAATATTAAATTCTGTACATTCTGACCCCATTTCAACAGACAGATTTCATAAACAACTTCACACATCCACACAATAAAGCCCCATCCCCCAAGGGGATTTTGCGTTTTATCCTTCTTCTTCTTCTTCTTCTTCTTCTTCTTCTTCTTTCTTCTTCTTCTTCTTCTTCTTCTTCTTCTCATTCTTATTTTTCCTGCCGCCTATCCCACAAACAACATGTCTCCCCATTGGACATTTTACCGACACCAGCCAAATCTTCACCTACACGACCCAATCAAAAACTCGCATACACACGCAAAATACTCATACCTTTTTACTCTGAAACATTTCCGGTTCGAACAGCTAGTCCGCCTGTGGCCTAGTGGGCAAGGTTGCAGTCTTGGGAACATGGGGTTTTAGGTTCAAGCCCAGCTAGGAACACGTTTCTTTAACCTCCTTTTGCCCTCACTACTAATTGTCTACTACTTCTCCATTATTGCTTTTGCACCATATCTACCGTTCACCGTTCACCGAACGTATACACTGCATTATGACGTACCGTCTGCACGTTCAGTTATTAACCGGCTACAATATTGCAAAGCCATATGGATTCAACGGGAGCTCTTCTGTGCTTACTGGCCTGTGTTCTTGTTTAAAACCACGGACAGGTTTGCTAATGATATTTCATGCATTGCATTACTATGTCATGGTGCTGCACTAACAAAGTCACACACTGGTAAGCCTCCGGTTGAAGGATCGAATCCTGCCTCACCCTCAGGCAGATAATTGCCTCTTTAGACGAACGTTTTCTTACCCTTATATTTGCTTTACCAAAAGTCACTCACAGCCACCCATATGCATTTCATGACATCAAACGTATTCCTTTTCTTAAACAGTTGCACCAGTTCACCACTGTGCCATTTCTACTAACTATATTTCTTCACTTGGCTACCGTACAAAACCTTCTTATCAGCTAACGCCACATTTCTACATTCATGTTACCTCGCCCTGTTCTCTATCTAGCCACATACACACAATTACTACGTATGTACGTTCTGCAACTCCCCATTAAAACATTACATTTAAAATCATGACTCACTCATAATTATAACTACTACTACTGAATATGAGAAAAGCACATCAGGGCAATACTTTTCACACGTAACTTAACCCTCCACTTCAATGACTAATGCTTTATACAGACTGTTGTATATACCATTCGATAAGGAAACTAAGCTCGTTCATGGTCACTTCATTTATTTCGCACTATAGTCTGTGATCATGTCAACCTTCCCCTACATGCCCATTCTGCTAAAAAAATATTGTTTCAACTACGCAATTTCATCATTTCTCCTAATTTATCTCACACTGTTGTTGTTTTCTCATATGCAAAACCTGCTGGGACATATGCGTCCGCTCCTATTCTCCACTATTAAGTTTTCCGGTTCTAGCTTAGCAAAACAGCGAAGAGGATTCCTACCTGCAGATAAGCCTATCAAAATGCCTTATAAACCTTACAAACACAACAAGTGCATCTCCACGAAATAACAGACAACGGAGCAGGACAGAAGGATACACAAGTTACGACCTAGGGAGTTCTAATTCTACGTGCTTGCTGATTCTTTTGTCAATCAAGGCTCGTTGGATGGCCGTCAAATCCGTGAGTACATACACTGGCCATATGTCACCTGCGTTTCTGATGCGTTTACGCTTACGCCACCGCACCCTTCTGAACTGTTTCACATACATAGCAAACCGAAACTGCTAAACGGTACACGCTCATCAGACTGTACAAATTCACACAACGATAGCCATAATCCACAACCGTTTCTTACAGGGTCACTTCACATTTCTCACTCTCATAATAAAACGCTTCGCAAAAAGAAATGATATCTCATAAAAAACACGTTTTTTTGATATATTTGATATCAATACTTTTAATGGCAGGCCTGGATTTTGGCAGTGTGAATGAATGCGTTATAGACGGTGTATGTCTTGTATGTGTGAGTAACTTGGCATTTTTGTACGTTGAAAATGTGTTTTTTTATGAGATTACACCCGGCTTATTGTTTGCCTAGTACGGAGCACTAAGGGTGTTATCTCAACGTGGCTAAGTGCTACGTTGTAACCAGAGAATTATCGACCTTAAGCTTGAAAAGCCTCAGCTTAAGATGTGAACAGCAGGATTTGATCACATATTTGATCACACAATTAATATGACAACTGTGGGGAAGGCTCAAACACTGACACTAACCAAATTAACACTTGCATAACCTGCCCTGCTGGGCGAAATTATCCCTTTATACATCAAGCCATATTTCATCATCAATTCATGAGATGTATACAGGGACCAACTGGACGTATAAGGTAGTGACTGTGAATGGTTAATAGAGGTGAGAAACAGTGACACATAGTTTGTCAATAGTGATGGTGACGAGTTAATGAGGGGGAATAAATAGTGAACAGCTAGTTACTAGGGATAGGTACGATGGATTGATCAATTACTCATCAGATATGTAGTAACAATATTTTTTATTTTCTCATAAAGGCTATGTACTGTATGTACAACTATCGGTTGAAACTTGAACTCCATTTATTAATTTAGTAGCCTATGTAGAAAAGGAAAAACACATTTAAGGAGAGGCTATTTCTTCAACTAATATGAACAGAATAAAACAAATATATATTTTGAAATGCATGTTTTCATTGCAATTATGCTTTTTGTTGGTTAGGTGTTGCATAAGCTGGATAATTTCAGAGCGGCTGAGCATTATGCAGTCTGAATGCCCAGTGCTGAGTGAAATTGTCAGGGGCAAATTTACTACCTCCTTCAATTGAAATGACAACATGCATTTCAAAATATGCAATTCCATTACAAAGGAAACGTCAGCCTACTTAAGTATTCTAGAAAATATCCCATACCCTATAGACTACCAAGCAACGAACGACTCTTTCTAGTAGACTACCAAATTCCAAAAGAAAACTCAAAAAAAACCAGGAAACACATAAAGGAACTCAAAACACTCAAAGTGTAACAGACACAGGGAACAGAAACCGGGCAGAACACAGGCAGGTTCAAAAGCAGGCAGGAACACAGTCAGAAACAAAAAAGAAACGCCAGAAGATAAATAAAGGCAGGAACAAATACAAGGAACCAGCACCCGAGTCAAGGGGACAAAGAACTTAAATAGACAAGACACAGGTGAACTCAATACATAATCAAACGAGAGGGAAGGGAAAACGAGAGGCAGGTGGGGACGATGATTCAATAACAAGACAGGTGGGAACAAGGATTAAATAACAAGACAATAATGGAAAACAATACAATTAACACAGGGGAAACCAATGAGGGAATGAACAGAAATACAAAAACTGAGATGTGTCGCCAACTGGCGGCCCAAAAAGGAAAAATAGAAACAAAAAGACAGAACCATGACACCAGCGTTCAGTTGGATTTGGATAGGCAGACAGGGGCCGGAGTTACTGGTCGGTTTGTAGTACCTTTCCCTACCTATTTCCCTTATCATTTACCCTGTTACGGTCTGAACCTAAACCAGGCCATAATGGATGAAAATAAAATTCTTTGTCATCTATCAATGACTGTACTTATTGACACAATAAACTAAGCATTAAGACTTTTTTTATGATGGAAAAACTTGGATACAGATGTGCGTTATGTGTTCATCCATTTTCTACTCAAGTACATTATGCAATCCCTCAATCTGTGAATAAACTGAAAATCACCATCCCTATTGGTGACAATGTACAGTGAATCAAACGTGACAATGAATAGTTAGTGAATAGTTCTACACAGTCAATAGATAGCAAATAGTCAATAGTTAGTAATGGGGAATAAATAGTGAATGATCAGATAAGATGAATAGTAAAAGTTAGTGAGGGGGGATAGGTGGTGAGAATGAATGTGTATTGTGTAAGTGCAGTGTTGTTAAAGTGATCGTTTCCCCTCCTTTTGCTGATAGATGCAGACAGTTCCTCTGTAATTCTATACAAATAAGCACAGCTGAGTGGCTTACACCTGTTGCCAGCTTACAGAATCATGGCACAGATAGCTAGAGATACTCCCATTGCCACAGACACACGTACCCATGTCCACACACATACACCCACACATGCGCGCACACACACAGAGCTAATGTGGTCCAAGAGAGAGAGTGTGTGTGTTTGTTTTTTCTGCTTGCATGACCCAGATTCATTCTCTCCCTGGGAATGATCAGGGTTCTAATTTGGCAAATGTAGGCCGGTGGAAACCAGGCTGTGTGCTACATACTGCATACTGGGCTTCAGGAACTCGGGCGTTCTGTTCGTATCAGCTCCTCTCCTTCTCCAGGACACAAGGGATATCTCTGCAGTTACTGCAGAGTACGCTCTGACCTCACGCTCTTCCTCTCACAACAATGAGCTGAATCCTAGCCTCTTCACACAGCACTTCAAACAAGAACTTATCTCAAAATATACTCTTACTCAGGGTGACTTACACAGCTAAATCTTATATACATTACTTATATTATGTATGCCATTACTCAACCAATTCAGGCCAGTAACTTGCCAGTATTGCCTGGCCCAAGACCATACTCCCCCTTCCATTGGCTCCATCATAAACCATGAACTGCAGTTATCAATTAAGATACTGTATATCCCTTCATTCATAACTCACTTCAATAAGAAGGGATCCAGTGTTCGACCCAAATCCAAAGTGTTACCCTTTCACATCTATTACCTGGGATCTTAAACTTCCTTGTCTCAAAAACTCATTTATGCCCTTATCCAACCCTTTACACAAAATCTGTGTCAGGGTGTAACTCCAAACTAATCCCAGGATCCTCTGGAGTCCTTTGATGCAAACTCAGACAAGGACTGGAGATTGGCCTATTTCTGAATTATTCTCTGAAAAACTGTCACACTGCCATTAGGAACAGTGAACTTTGGTGAATCATATCCCTGCTTTTCACCTTCAAGGACAAGCTCTGAAGCAGACAATATGGAATATTCCAGGTATTGAGGGCTCCACTGCTAGAAACAGCTACATGTGATTCAGCATATTACTGCATTTAGTCATAGTAAAGCACTGTATAGAGCACTTTTTTGGACAGGATAGTACTGTACAGGATTTTTGGAAGCTGTGAAGCTGTAGTACTGCTTGTACTTATAGAGTTATTTTCCAGGGACAGCTTTGTTGTCACTGTCAGGGTGAGCAAATGTTGTATATACTGTATATGCTGACCGATGTTTATTAGTCTGTGTGCGACCATGTTTCTACCCTCTATGTTTGAATGCTGTTGTCTGTAACTAATTCTCCAGCCTTGCAAACATCAGTGTATGAGAGGCACATTTCTAAGGTTACCAGGCATGCCAATTTCAAATCTGAAATTCGGCAATTTTAGTGATACGGTACGATTTTCATACCCGTTTTTGCACTTCTCACTATATTTTCAACTGTATTCGTTGCTTTTGTGCTTCGGGGAAGCACTTTGAGCACATTGTATGAAAAGCACACCTTTTCATTGCTGGAGAAAATTGAAAAGCATGAATTTGCTTCTATTTAATAAAAATCAACTCAAAATACAAGTTGTAATAGGATCTATAGAGAACAGTACTGTAATTTATAACTCTAATTATTCATTGTGAAATGAATAAAATTGTGAAAATAATTGTAGTTATATTACATTGCATTTATTTGGCAGATGCTTTCATCCAAAGCGATGTACAATAAGTACACACCAAAGGTTATTAGAACAACTACAAACACAGGTCCAGTAAGGTACAATACTCATTTTGTATGCATGATTAATATACTGAACGCAGTAATGGATGGAACAGTCGAGAATACAGTACTACACTCTAGGTCTAATTCAATATGACATAGAAGCAATAGTACTACAGAAATAAATATATAGTAAGAAAAAAATACTGTTTTACACTCTGCTGCCAGTAAATACTTACCTTTAACCAACAAGAAGCAGTTTCTTTACAGTGCAGGCTTGGTACAGAAAAGGTACCACATGTGGGAGAGGAAAGTGGACTTCCTAAAAATAAGTTACATGACAGACTGACAAATTGCTAGGCTGTTACAGAGGAACATTTCCTGCTCTACTGCTCCATTATCTCCCTATTAGAAACATAACATAACTTAACATAATGACAAGAACAGGCCATTCAGCCCAACAATGCATGCCATTTTCCTAGCGCTCTGATTCCCTGCAGGTATGTAACACTGTATCAAGCCTAGTCTTGAAAATCCTCAGAGTTTTTAATACGGGACCTGGCAGGCTATTCCACACATTTACTACTCTCTACCTGAAAAAATTCTGTAATTCTCCTAATGTCTGTATGGAATTTACCTTTTGCTCATTTCCATTTATGTCCCCCACACCTTGCTCTTGCCATCACTCTGATACAAGTCAATCTTGGTCTCATCTGTCTACAAGACACTTTCCCAACTCTCTTGCAGGCTCTTAGCAAACTGCAACCTGAACATCCTGTTTCTGTGGCTAACTAGTGGTTTGCATCTTTATCGTGTAGCCTCTGTAGTTCCATACTTGAAGTCTTCTGCAGACAGTAGCCACTGACACATTGTAGGCAGTTGTAAGTTGTTTCTCTGCAGTTCTCTCTCTCAGGGCTCAAATGCTTTATTTCTGTATAAGCTCCCAAATGAGCCTGTGTCTGTTACTTTCAACATTCCAACAATATCTTCCACTTCCCTTCAGGATCGCCAGACCCCTCATGCCAGATACTCATACTTCATACTCATACATACAAAGCTATAGATGACACTGGGGGGGGGGGGGGATTAACAACCTCTTTGCATGTAGTGGAGAAATAGTAACGAATGTTCATTCGCTGTTAACCACGCCCGCGGTGTGAACCCCCAAGGTGTGATAGCCTTGGGCTGCGCCAACTCGGCGCCTAGATAATTGCTGCGTATCCCTATAGAGCACCACCGGCGACTAGCGGGCACCGTCAGAATTTCAATGCCGCTCCATTTGCACCAGCAAATGGAGGAAAGTCTAATTGAATAATTAGCAAATACAATTACGATATCCAACAGGTCCGAAAAAGTGAGTGCAGGCTATTAGAATATTACAGTATCACATTTTTGATTTCCCTAGCCTGCACGACTTAGAAATAATTCTTCATCTTCCCGTAACCTGAACCAAAAGTAATCATGTTTGGTAGGAGTATATTTTAATACTCACAACGAAGGTCGGGGTACAAATTATATCCACCTTTCTTGCATTGCTAAATATGGTAATTATCCAACTAGATCAAAACTGAATAAATATTTACCAAAGTTATTGAAACCTGTCCCACAATCGGTAAAGCGGACATGATATGAAGGCATGCCCTCCGAACAGCCAATGACAGCTCAGACCGCTCTCTCCTGGTCCGGTTTTTAAGTCAATGACCACTGAGGCCAGCTCTTTTTTTTTCTTTTTCAAGATTTTCCTTTTTCCTCCGTACTCCTCCGTCCCGCTCACGTTGATTTTTAGGAAGCTACCCTAGCCTCAGTGTCCCCGCCGAATAACCCTGGATTGCTGTACCGTTGGACTTAAGAGTGTTCGCACCGCTTTGGAACCGTGTGTCTACGCCTTGAAGTACTAACAGGCTCGTGTTGGGAGTCCGGTGTCACCAATCAAGCTGGCCTGTCCCAAACTGCATTTCCGGCTTTGAACTTAGCTGGGGCTGCGTCCGAATCAGAGACTGTAAAAAATAGGTCCGAATAGTCTTTTTTGCTTAGGAAGGTTCCTAACTGAGTGAAATAACCCGGAAGTATCTAAGTGGCAGCCATGATAAGAGCTGTTAGAATTCTCTAAATGCTAATGAAAGGTGCTTCAATGCTTCCTGTCTTATCTCCTTTAGCATAGGGCACACTGGACCGTCCTTTACGAAAGGAAAGGAGATAATGCCGTCCCACTATACGGCAGCAATACGGAAGCACAATTCGGCCGCTCACGAAAACAAACGATCAACATGACTGAGTTGTGTCGTGGTTCTTAAGCTATTATATGCATAGGCTTATAATCAGATCATAATCAGCATATTAACCATAACACAGAAGTCTGTCTTTCAAGAAAAAGGGATATGAGACGCTTTTAGCTAGATTATTTTTTTAATTCCACATGTTTGAAACTTATGAATGATATGTACAGTAGTAAATTTGTAGGCCTAACATGGTATGCCTATCTTGCATTAAATTTAACAAATTAGTCCACTGACGTATGTAAAAGCGACGTCGTCGTCGGTCCGTCTGTCCTATGATTTCTTCTGTAACCCCATACTACCACCGGAGTACATTATTTTCCAATAACCGGGAGAGCCGGAGGGGTTTATTCCACTTATACAACAGGTTACCAACAATGGCTATACACGGTTACTTTAGTATTTATTGATTTTTATCGACTTAATCACCTGAAATTGAAATAGTCTTCCGGGGCCGTTTGGGCATATTATTTTACCGTTGTCAAGCAAAACTCTCATTGGTAGTTTGACTTGGACCGTTGTTATGCAACAAACAGGATATATATAACAGGCAAATATACAGATTGTAACTGTTTTATATATCATCTCAAACACATTCATTATGTTTTTCTGCGAACATTCACTTTCATGTCTTGACATCTGAGGCGACAGAGTGCATTCACATTCTACAAATAACTGGCATCAACAGCACAAAACATGCACACGTCGTAAACAATTTGCTGTTGAATTGATTAATTCGACTCTTATCGTCATTTCCAATGTAGGCTAATCGTAAAATGACAAGAATAAATAGAATGAAAACTCGGACTTGCATGAAAATTTTAATTAATATTGCAGTGGTACAGCCACCGTTTGCTTTCCTTGAAAGTTACTGCTAGAGGAGCAGTGAAGTGTGCCCTCCAGATGCGAACCATGCACCATAAATAGAGTCCATGTCAAGTCTTCCTGGTCTTTTTGTGGAATTGAAGAATCGCAGAGTAAAATTATGGCAGTCTGGAAAAGCAAAAGGGACGATTACTAGAATTAACCTGTTATTTTACCCTGACAAAAAGTGCAGAAGGTGATTTCTAGTTTGCTTTTACTGTATCCCCAATGTAAATTACGCAGAACTACCGCATACCTCACATAACTGTGTCAAACGTTTTGAGTCAATTATAACGGACTAACAAAGTGTAAGAGGGGAGTCAAACTGGGAACCAGGAAAGGCTGGAATTTGAACGAGCCTGCAGATTGAGTCTCATCCTGGACTTCGAAGAACGCAGAGCCATGTAATAAAACAATAAGTTACTCGGACTTCCTTCGGTTGAGCTGGCCTTTGACTCTCTGGAATGTTACCATCTGGACACGACTAAGATAAGGGGACCTAGTCTCTTTGTCTAGGGTTGTGGGTGTGTGTGTGTTGGGGCCATTAAGGGGAAAAAGATTATCAGACCTCTGGCCAAACGGTGGGGCAACTGTGCTTGACAGTAACACAGTGCCCCTCTGTGGTCCCCTCTGTCATTACCCTTTTTATTTCTTTTCTGGAACTGGACTATATACCATCTATTCATCATATTTACAAACTCTGGAAAATCCTACAAACCATGCATATGTGTTCATTATATTACTATATTATAACCTATGTAATCATAACATGGGTTACATGTAAAATGGTACACCAAAAGGGTATTTTCATGACAACTGCACCATAATATTACATCCTCTTGACATGTTTGGTATGTACATATTCAGGGAAATTTAAGAAATTGAATGTAATATGTTTCATACCAAATAAAATTTAATAAAACATAGTTACAGGAACTCAGGGAAAAATTGGCACAATGGAATGTCCTCTCTGGTAATCCTCTCCTTTTCCCAATTTCCTCACTGATTGTTTTTACAACCGCCTCCAAATGGTGGGGGCCGAAATTCCAAATTCTATTCGGACAGGTTAATTTATGGCAATGCCGCCTCGATCAAACGCGGGATTTGGCCTAAAAGGAGGGGAGACACTCCTGTCGGGGAAGATCGCAATCGACTTCCCACACTGCGCAGACTCTGTGATTTTGTGTGTAGTTACCAGGCTGGTAAGAACTTTTACTCTGTACTTATGCTTTTGAAACTTTTCATATTTTAATTGACTATTAATTTGAAGCGAATGACCTACCTGCCTGTTCAATAAATTCTTCTTATTTTTAATTTGCGTGGTCTTTGTGACTCTAATCACTTTTCTCTTCTTTTCAGCCGTAATTCCGTTTAAATACTCAGGGGGACAATTCTGACTAGGACCTACTGATCAGGGGTCTAGTACAGTAAAAGTCTTTAGTGAGGTCTTCAAGTTAGATAGGCGACCACGATCTGCCCGCTAAAGGGATTGGTGGTATTGGTTCTGGTGTTTTGGCTTAAGAGGACCCATGGGCGTTATACGCCGGTCCTTGTCAAATTCGCCTGAAGGAACCCGATAGATACGCACCGTCCTGGGCTCATAACTATCGATGCACTATCCATATAAGGAAGGCATGTATTATGGTGGTCCGCCTCCTACCCTCTGGGGGCTTCACCGAACTGAGATTTAACAATAGTGTTAAACCCGGGAGCATATATTGAGGAATAATGGCAAATGACAAGGTAGAGCCGAGTGTAACCACTCCAAATTCCACGAATAGTTAAAACCAAATTTTAAATTATAATTTAATATTGGAGTCAGATTAATACGAGGGTAAACCCTAGTAACCGTTACGCTTTCTTGCTGTGGTCATGGATATATTTGATGTGTTGTTCCGCGCATTTGTGAATATTCTGATGCTCCCATTGGAATATTGACGGTCCGGTGACAGATCAGATATAGCTCTGACGACAGCATAGCCCCGTTTGCGAACGGAGAGTAACCGGAGTGCTACTGGTCCGTTTTAGGCCAGTTTTAAGCGGGATATGAAGCAGTGCATTCATATCTGACCCGCGGCGACGGAACCAGTGCATTCTTAAGTGTAATTGTGCCCTGTTCTTACGAACAGAGGAAAAATAACCAACATCTCCGTTTTAACTCACACCAGCAAAGGAGAACACGCGGTGCCTTCCCCTCCAGCTACAAACCCTCATTGGTCTAGCTGTGAGGTGTTTACAAGTGGTGACCCCGACGTGATCAACATTGTCATCAACTTTCTGCGGTGTGAGTGAGCGGAATTTGCTATCTACCAACGGCTGCCGTGGTAAGTACAGCGGTGTTTCCTATTCTATAGGGCTCAGGGAAAGTGAATATCCACCCCATTTAGACACATTTTTAGAACGGGTCGACATACCCAAGTGTTAGACCGGAGACCGTAGAAATCCGGTGGGGACTGAGCTTAGAGGGAAACATGGATAGTGAGGAGCAGCAGCGAGTGGATCAAAAAGTGATGGACAACTTTGGTGTGTATTATAAAGATCTGTTAGTCCGGGTACATAACTGTGGTATAACGTTAGCCTGGAGTAATGAGCAGCTACTCCGTTGGTATGAAGCGGAGGGTCGAAAGCTCCAAGTAAAACGTCCGTTCCGTAAGTTGCCGGCGGTGATGGTGTATTTGTTGCGTCGAAACGACCAGAATTTACTTGCGGGGAATGAGAGAGTTATGACTAGTACACGGCAGTTAGAGAAAACACGTTCTGAGGAACTGCGTCGTTTGCGGGCTGAGGTGGAGGCATTCGCGTTTGATAAGCAGAACTGGGCCATTCAGTGTACTGCTATGCAAAAGCGAATAGCCGAGCTTGAGCAGGAGCTCGTAAGGAGCCAGGACTATGCCGAGGCCTTAGAGACCTGTTCTGGCAAAGTTGGGCTTCCAGTCTCGGCCATACGGCAAGCAGGATCCGCCGTTGCTAGTGGCGACGTGCAGGAAGAGAGCGAGGAGGAGGAGGTACTAGCCATAGCCAATAAGCCTTGTAGACAAGCATTCTCGGCTGGGGAAATTTCTGCGACTCTAAGGAGGTCGACAGAGCCTACCCCGGGTACTGCAACAAAATCATATTATCGTCCGTGTGAGTTGGGTCAACCCTGGCAACGTAGCCCGGTGATGACACGCCATAGAGCTAGTACTCTTACCCGTGCCCCCGTTAAAGTCGCGGTTTTAAAAACAGTAACCAATGCTGACGACACTGTTACCGTCATTAGTCGTCCTCTAACGTGTGAGGAATGCGCTAGGCATAAGGACGTGGTAGGGCCGATGCCAAGGCGGGGCCCGTTCCAGCCTTATTGGGATAATTTAATGTTGCAGGCATCCGTGTATAATTTAGAGTTGCGGGATGTATGGCAAGTTGCACTCCTTACAATTCCTGAGGAGTTAAGATCCCAGTTGCCTGAGGAGTTAAAAACAGGGGCGATTATGGTGAAGGGAGAGGATGACGAAGATGACAGTGTGGTGTATGATCGGCTTAAGGAGGCGCTATTGCGATTGCGGGGACCGACTCATGCCGCTTGGCATAAAATTCTCGATATCAGACAGGCACAAAAAGAGGCTTTTGAGGTATTCGCGGAACGTATGTGGGTTTCGTTCAAAGAGCATTCAGGTATCGAGAATGCCAATCGCGATCAGGAGGTGTTACTGCAACTCCTGAAAAATAATGCTGGCCCTCATATCCAGCAGGCTTTAGCTAATGTAGCTGATCCGCCAGAGAACACCTTCCGGTCACTGGTGGAATGGGCATCCAAAATTGAGAACAGGTTAGCTAAGCAGGGAAAGCCGCGCGCTATTGCGGCTACGCAATGGGTAGCCGAAGGGAAAGGCGGGGCTAACCCACAAGGGTCAGGAAACAGCTCACAGCGGGGATGTCCTTTTTGTAACAAACCCAATCATAGTCTCAACCAGTGCTGGGTGTTGCGAGATTCCTTGGGCCTTCCGCGGCAGTCCTCGCAGAGCGTACTGCAGGATTTGCGAGCAATCCAGTCTAGTGGTCGGAAAGTTGATGAGCAACACTCAACAGGATAAAAACTGAAAAATGCGAGTAACGGGAACACCTATAGCGCGCTTCAGGCGGCTTTGGCAGCATTAGCAGCCAGTTCAGAAGATTCGCTATAGGGGTGCGTGGCCTCCCTTGCGGTTGGGAGTATTGTTTCCAGTGGGAATCGAATTAAAATACGTGCTAATCTTGGAGGCCGATTAGTTAATGTTCTAATTGACACTGGTGCATCTTGCTCCTGTACAGACGTACCGTTACCATTGACAAAGAAAACGATACAAATACGGGGAATAGGCGAAACTCTCATGCTGGCTACTCGCACGCAACCTGTTCGAATAGATCTAGGTGTTGTGATGTTTGAGGAACCTTTATGGTTTTTGCCGAATAATGGAGAGGGTACTGTTTTGGGAATGGACCTAATGCGAAAGTATGGCTTTGTAATTCATTGTGTTGAAAAACAAATCGAGTTAACAACAGACCGGATTACGAAACGATGCCCGCCCGGAAATCGCCTTATGTCCATCTCCACATCAGATCCCCTCCAGCATTTCTTTGATAAACATAAAGACGTGTGGGCTACTCATGATCACGATTGCGGTCTGGTGGACTTTGAAGTCGGAATTGAGGGGGACCCGCCTCCCCCCCAAAAACAGTACCGAATTAAGCCCGAAGCAGAAGCAGCCGTGCATGAAATAGTAAAACAACTGGAAATGAGGGGTATTGTTCGTCGGTGCAGTTCATCCGCTAACTCTCTGTGTCTGCCGGTTCCTAAGCCAAATGGGAAATGGCGACTTTGTATTGATTACCAACGCTTGAATCAGGTTTTGCCCAGGGCCACAGCAATTGTTGCAAATCCGTCTACTATCATGTCCCAGATACCCACCAGTGCATGCTGGTTTACTGTTTTAGACATTAAGAATGGGTTTTGGTCACTTAAAGTCAGACAGAAGGACCAATGGAAATTGGCCTTTACTGTGAATCAAATTCAGTACACCTGGGAGCGTATGCCTCAGGGTCTTCACAATAGTCCAGCCATTTTCCACAGAGCTGTATCTGATGTGTTGGGACCACTGTGTAAGACGGGTAACGTCACTCATTACGTAGATGACATCTTGATAGCGACAGGGGAATCACGTGATGATCACCTGCAACTAGTAGACACCGTGGTGCAGACCCTGGGCAAGGCAGGATTTAAATTGAATAAAGAGAAAGCGCAAATCGCACAAAAAGAGGTCCATTACTTAGGTTATACGCTTACACAGAGTTGCCGAGCATTAACCGAAGATAGGTGGAAATGCATTGCTGGGCTACCCCGACCCCATACTTTGAACTCGTTGCAGAAAGTGCTAGGGACAGCTAACTATCTTCGGGATTTCATCCCCGACTTTGCTGGTATTACTGCTCCCTTGTACGATTTGCTGAAAGGCAAAACAAAGCCTACTGATGTTCTTGATTGGACGGAGGAACACGAAGCGGCGTTTACGAATTTGAAGCTTTGTTTATGTTCGGCGCCGGCTTTAGGTTTACCCAACCCTGAAAAACCATTCCACATTCAAGTTGACGCGCATGAAAATACGCTCAGTGGTGTGTTAGCTCAGGAGCACGGGGGGGTATTGCGTCCCATCGCGTACTACAGCCGGAAAAAATCCCCAGTTGAGCAGGGATTTGACCCATGCACACAGCACGTTCTCGCGGTGCATTGGATGTTGACAACCACAGAGCCGCTAGTGGGTTTCCAACCTGTTGTTGTGCACACAATGCATACGCCAGTTCGAATGTTGTTGCAGGGTCAAATCAAAGGAGTATCGTCTCATAGGCTGGCACGGTGGCTTACTGACATCCAGGCTCGGGAAATAACAACAGAAAACAACAGGATCCTGCCCCATCTCCTTGGGGATGTGGAAGGCCAGCCACATACCTGTGAACCGAAGCCTGAAACACAAAGCCCAGTCAGGGATTGTGAAGTACCGGGCCAGACCCGAGCATACATTGATGGCTCGAGGTTCTGGAAGGAGGGCAGGTTTTATACAGGATGTGCAGTCTGGGTTCCTGAAAGGGACTCAGAAAAAGGCCAACAGCTGCTGTTTAAATTACCGCCTGGAATGTCTGCACAGGAAGCTGAACTTATCGCGTTGTTAGAAGCCATTACGGCTCATCCTGAACCGCTATGTGTATATACTGATAGCCGCTATGCGTTCGGGGTTGTGCATGATTTTATGGCTCAATGGCAACTGCGAAAGTTCCTTACAGCTGCCGGGGCTCCGGTGAAACATTTTAAGACCATCGCTGCAATATGGGACGCCGTACAGGCCCATGAAGCTACCCTTTCTGTTGTCAAAGTACGAGCACACATCACTAAAAACCCGGATGTGCATGAGCAGCATAACACCAGGGCAGATCACTTAGCCAAGTTAGCTGCCACATGTGGTAAGGACAGGCAGCAGAATACCCCATCGGGGCCTGCTGTCTGCGCGGTTCAGGCCACTCCCATCGACCTGAAACAGTACCAAGAAGAGCTGTGGGATGAGGGGGGTGAGCTTGTGTTGTATTTAAAACAGGATCCGCTGGTTACAATCGCGGAGGGCATAGTTTTGCGAGAAGGCAAGTACGTTGTCCCCGATACACTGCGAAGGCCGGTGCTTAAATTATATCATGAATATGCGCATGTGTCAGCTGAAAAAACCTTGCAGCTAATTAAACGCCATTTTTGGTGGCCACATATGTTAGCTGATGTCGAGCAGTGGTGCAGTTCTTGCATAGTGTGTGCCTCTGTGAACCAGGGCAGACCAGGCCGCACAAACCTGCGTCGGCCTGATCCACCTAGGGGGCCCTGGGAATCCCTTCAGCTAGATTTCATTGGTCCACTTCCCAGTGCGAGAGGGGGGTATCGCTATTGTCTTGTGATCATTGACAAATTTTCAAAGTGGGTTGAGGCGATACCCACACGCAATAACACCGCAAATACAGTGGCACAGGTGCTAGCGAACCAAATCATCCCGCTCTGGGGAGCACCAATGCAAATTGAGTCTGATCAAGGGACCCTGGCCAGATAACCCAACAAGTCTATAAAATGCTTCATATTAAGCAATCATTTCATGTGCCCTATAGGCCTCAGAGTTCAGGGATGGTTGAACGAGTAAATCGTACCATCAAGGAAGGGATTGCCAAACAAATAGCGCAACACCAGAATAAATGGACAGAGGCGTTGCCCACAGTTCTGACCATTCTGCGTGCTACCCCGTCCAGGGCTACAGGCCTTAGTCCGTATGAATTGATGACAGGACGACTCATGAGGCTACCAATTGATCCAGAGGTTTCCCCCGCCGATCTGGGGCCTCTGGTACTGGTGAAACAGCAGAGGGTATTAGAGCAGCTAAGAGAGCGGCTCAAAGTGCTTTATGCGCAGGCTGCGCTGAAACAGCAGCAGGCGGACCTGCGTAATGATGCACAATTCAACCCCACCTCCGAGATTAAATTTACAGAAGGTGACATGGTTATGGTGCGTGTTTTTGTTAAACAAGACGCTTTTGCCCCTCGGTGGCACGGGCCCTATGAAGTGAAGGCTGTCTGCCACAGCTGCATAGCCGTAGCCATCCGAGGAAAGTTAAGGTGGTACCACATGAACCAGTGTAAATTGTTCAGAGGGGTTGGGGGGGATACCTAACTGTATTTCTCTGCCTAGGTTTATTCCTAAGGGTGTCTGCTGTCCAGTGTGCCTGCGTCAAATACCATTGGAGGGGCCGGGTAGAAGAAACACCTCAGTGAGCAATCCCCTCTCACCATGGGCTGGCTGTGGGGAATGGTTTGCTGCGTGTCCTGTCTGTCCCTCACAAATGGCAGACAGGATTCTCCGCTGGAATCACTGACACCCCCCACACTTCACCCGACGATCCCACAACCTCCACAGTTTAACCCTAGGGCTAATGTATTCCAAACCATGTTTGATTACACACGTTCCTTGTTATTCCCAAATCAAAGTGTTTGTGTACCGCATTCAGTCAGCGTCGGTACTGGTATTCCCTGGGTGGCACACCCAGTTTCACAATGTGATACATGTGCGCTTTTGAAACTCAATATCAAAAGCTCTGTAAGTGTATCCCCCTGTCATAATTTTACTATCCCTTCTCTCACTCAGTGTTGCATCCCAGGTTTAACTTGTAAGCAAGTTCATTTACCTTCTTTTAATATATCCGATATCCTAGTCCCAACCATGTTTGCATGGTGCTTAGAACAGAACGGGGCATCCTCACCAATGGGGGTGATACCAACAACTAACTGCCAACATATTTACACCATAAACGATAACAAACTCTACCATAGCTCCGGACCCCATCGACATCTTATGACCCGGAAATTTTCTACACCCCGTTCCTCTCATAACTCCCCCAATGACTGTGTCAATGAAGAAAATGGTTGGGTACTATTGCTTGAATTGAATAAATTCTGCCGCATTCCAGCTCCACCAGGAACACATTGGTTATGTGGTACAACAGTGTGGCCTGAATTACCGGCTCAATTCACAGGAATTTGTTCCTTAGTGTATATGTACCCCGCCATGCGTCCAGCTCATATGCCCAGTCAATCCCCCATCTCACTCCTTTCCATGGGGAGTGAAAAGGATAATCCCAATTGCATCACCGATTTTACTTGTAAACAAACATTTTGGTCACGAGCCCTAGGAGCTCTTATACCTAACTATGGAGTAATGCAGGCTCTGGACCAGGTACGCATGCTATCCCATTATGTGGAACAATTGGCCAATGACACGGCAATGGCACTGGGAAATATTTCTTTGGCATTGTCGTCGCATAGGCTAATGATTCTGCAAAATCGGGTAGCCTTAGATTATATTCTTTCCTCCCAAGGAGGCACTTGTACTATTATCGGTCCTGAATGCTGTTCTGACGTGGTAGATCCAAAGGAAAATTTAAAACAGCTAATTGAAGACATGGATCACCTACGTCAACAAATTTCAGAAATGCATAATCAAGATAACACCTCATGGTTAGGGGGATTTTTAGGTCCCTTCTGGAAAAATATTTTGGAAGTATGTGAAATTGTCTTAATATGTATGATATCTCTGTTAATATTAATAACAATGTTCACATTCCTTTTAAAATGTATTTGTTCCAAAATTCAGGATGCTACAACCTACGACTACTCTATGTCTTATATGTCTTAAACTATGATTTTTGTGTTTTTCTTTATTTTTATACTCTTCATTCTTTTTGTAATTGTTCTCTATTCTTATATTATCACTTTGGATACGGGTTTTCTTTCTGCACTGATCTTTTAATGACACCTGTATGTTCTAACAGTTTAAACACCTGTCAGCAGATGTGATGTAAGGTGGCACACATGATAACACCTCTGTGTGGCTATAGTCACCGCTTGATATGATTTAATCCCTAATTACATAGGCAGATTTGCCAATCAAATTCCACCCGTATATTCACCACAAGGCCTACTGTATTACAGGCCTTTTCACTATTCATTAACTAAATTTCCCATATTCTGGAAATATTTAAAACCTCCCATTATGCAACCTGGGTAGAAATCAGATGGCCACTGGTTTCTAACCCCCACTAATAACATGTCAAGGTCATAGAAGCAATTTGGGCGGAAACGCAGGCGTTTCCCTCCATCTGCAGTCCATTTTCCAATTGAACCCATACTATCAAGCGTGACTTAGCCTACAGAATATATGCTGCAGAATTGTTTACTGATGGGAAAAAAAATAAAAAATAAAAAATAATAAAGTAATAATAATAATAATAATAATAATAATTTTAATAACCTTCCACGCAAAATGGATTAGGTTTGTCTCCTTTCTTTTTAATTTCCCCAAATCCAGTTTATCCAAAATTACAAAGGATATTACCATGAGAAGGACAAAAAATCATATTTACCATATAATGCAGTTGTCATGAAACTCCCAACTACCTCATTCATATATACCATGTTTTACCAACCTTTTTCCCCATAATCCAACCCAGTTTAAGGTTCAACCTCTGCACAGCCCCGTGGATGTCAACCTTGAGTACAGTTTCTCCAAGACTTTGCTTCGATAGATTCGCTCGAGAGGGCACCTCCGGGTCCAAAGTTCCTCCGTCACTGTCAGCTGTCTTGTGAGTTTTTTTCCTGTACTTAAGAACGCGGGCCCTGACTGATGAAATGGACTTAGTGCAACAGGTCATCTGGGGCACAACAGTTCCCACCTTCGCTCCAACATCTGATCCGCTCCCTACCATACACACCTCAACCCACACAACCCTTGATCTCAGCCTTCCCAGGTATTCCCACCATCAGCCCTACGACCCTGGACCTCCGGCGCCAACCCTCTGGGAAAGTGTCCATGACCCCTTGGGAGGACGTTTTGAGTGTGTCCCCCATTGGGCCAGAGGGGGGAGCTGTAAGAGGGGAGTCAAACTGGGAACCAGGAAAGGCTGGAATTTGAACGAGCCTGCAGATTGAGTCTCATCCTGGACTTCGAAGAACGCAGAGCCATGTAATAAAACAATAAGTTACTCGGACTTCCTTCGGTTGAGCTGGCCTTTGACTCTCTGGAATGTTACCATCTGGACACGACTAAGATAAGGGGACCTAGTCTCTTTGTCTAGGGTTGTGGGTGTGTGTGTGTTGGGGCCATTAAGGGGAAAAAGATTATCAGACCTCTGGCCAAACGGTGGGGCAACTGTGCTTGACAGTAACACAGTGCCCCTCTGTGGTCCCCTCTGCCATTACCCTTTTTATTTCTTTTCTGGAACTGGACTATATACCATCTATTCATCATATTTACAAACTCTGGAAAATCCTACAAACCATGCATATGTGTTCATTATATTACTATATTATAACCTATGTAATCATAACATGGGTTACATGTAAAATGGTACACCAAAAGGGTATTTTCATGACAACTGCACCATAATATTACATCCTCTTGACATGTTTGGTATGTACATATTCAGGGAAATTTAAGAAATTGAATGTAATATGTTTCATACCAAATAAAATTTAATAAAACATAGTTACAGGAACTCAGGGAAAAATTGGCACAATGGAATGTCCTCTCTGGTAATCCTCTCCTTTTCCCAATTTCCTCACTGATTGTTTTTACAACCGCCTCCAAATGGTGGGGGCCGAAATTCCAAATTCTATTCGGACAGGTTAATTTATGGCAATGCCGCCTCGATCAAACGCGGGATTTGGCCTAAAAGGAGGGGAGACACTCCTGTCGGGGAAGATCGCAATCGACTTCCCACACTGCGCAGACTCTGTGATTTTGTGTGTAGTTACCAGGCTGGTAAGAACTTTTACTCTGTACTTATGCTTTTGAAACTTTTCATATTTTAATTGACTATTAATTTGAAGCGAATGACCTACCTGCCTGTTCAATAAATTCTTCTTATTTTTAATTTGCGTGGTCTTTGTGACTCTAATCACTTTTCTCTTCTTTTCAGCCGTAATTCCGTTTAAATACTCAGGGGGACAATTCTGACTAGGACCTACTGATCAGGGGTCTAGTACAGTAAAAGTCTTTAGTGAGGTCTTCAAGTTAGATAGGCGACCACGATCTGCCCGCTAAAGGGATTGGTGGTATTGGTTCTGGTGTTTTGGCTTAAGAGGACCCATGGGCGTTATACGCCGGTCCTTGTCAAATTCGCCTGAAGGAACCCGATAGATACGCACCGTCCTGGGCTCATAACTATCGATGCACTATCCATATAAGGAAGGCATGTATTATGGTGGTCCGCCTCCTACCCTCTGGGGGCTTCACCGAACTGAGATTTAACAATAGTGTTAAACCCCGGAGCATATATTGAGGAATGATGGCAAATGACAAGGTAGAGCCGAGTGTAACCACTCCAAATTCCACGTATAGTTAAAACCAAATTTTAAATTATAATTTAATATTGGAGTCAGATTAATACGAGGGTAAACCCTAGTAACCGTTACGCTTTCTTGCTGTGGTCATGGATATATTTGATGTGTTGTTCCGCGCATTTGTGAATATTCTGATGCTCCCATTGGAATATTGACGGTCCGGTGACAGATCAGATATAGCTCTGACGACAGCATAGCCCCGTTTGCGAACGGAGAGTAACCGGAGTGCTACTGGTCCGTTTTAGGCCAGTTTTAAGCGGGATATGAAGCAGTGCATTCATATCTGACCCGCGGCGACGGAACCAGTGCATTCTTAAGTGTAATTGTGCCCTGTTCTTACGAACAGAGGAAAAATAACCAACATCTCCGTTTTAACTCACACCAGCAAAGGAGAACACGCGGTGCCTTCCCCTCCAGCTACAAACCCTCATTGGTCTAGCTGTGAGGTGTTTACAAAAGAAAATCTGGAAGAAAATATTCAGCAACCGAATTAAACCATTTGAATGTTTTGGTATGTAATATGCTGCCCCAGCACGAATGCTTAACATTTTATAAAACAAATACTAAAGCAAGAAAAGAACAGAAGAGCACGTTATAATCCTCAATCTTAATTTCTAATCTGTTCCAAGACGTTGGCAGGCTATAAACAAAAGTAGGCTACTGCGCCGCATAACATACAAGTTTGAATTGAAGTTATTCTTATGGAAATGAATCGGTTTGTGGCCGCAGATTTTAAAAAATGGCGGTTGAAATAAAATACTGCGAGTAGTCGACCAATCAGAAATATTCAGCGCTTGCGCCCCACCCCAAAAGTTCTGATACTTTTGGAAAGTACTACCCCCCGAGCAGGGACTTTTTTGGGGGTAAAATAAAGTCCCCGGAACTTAATTTAGACCCTGGTTCCTGCGGTGGAAACGCACTGAGTTCCTCAAAAGGTTCCTAGTTCCTGGGGAAAGTTCCTGCGGTGGAAACGCGGCTTAAGTCCATTTGAATTCTCCTTCACATCTTTCATTAACCTCACGACGCTTTCCATCGAGGTCAAGGAAAAGTGTTTAGGAAAAGACATAGGACGTATTTTTTTGACTATTCAAATACAGCCTTGATCTCGGGAATCACTTTATCCTCTCTCTTTCCTCTCTTCCTCTCCTCTCCACACTCTGACTCGTAAGTAACGCAATAATTTTAAGTTTAACCTACCGTTAGCTATTTATGCTTACATCCGTATGGAGCCAGCAGTAGCAAGACAGCGGCTAGGCTGTAAACCTAATTGGATGGTTAAAAAACTTTGTGTTATGAGCCGATTGTAACTGATTGTTGTCTGTTTCAAACTAATCATAGGCTACGTGCGTAAAATGGTGTTAGTTCATAGTGAGTTTCTGTGTAGCGGTACCTACTTTATGAACCATAATACTAATACTGTAACGTCTGACTTGTCACTACATTCTACACTATATGCAGGGGTTAAATTGGGGGTGGACGCGGGTGGACGGCGTCCACCCACCTTTGGTAAATAAATAATTTTGACTGGCAGTTTTACAAATAATTATGGCAATCCAGTCCATTTTTCATGTGCTCCAGTCCATGTCTTCCCTCTAGCCAGTTACTCACTCAGCTAATCAAAAATCCTAAGAAAAAAACTCAGGAGGAACAGTCGTTTCTATAGACAGGCACAGAAAGAAAAATATCGTTGATTGTCTTGATTGTTTGGAAGCAGATGTGTGCAGGTGTGTTTTTGGACCTCACTTCCCATAGATCCAACCGGATCCAACCAGTGTCGCCTGTGTGACGTCAGTCAGTTGGCACCTGGGCCACGCCAACTATAACACTTAGCCTACTATTTACTGAATAAAAAATGGTTGTTATAAAAGTAAGGTTATGTACATACTCATTCATTGTCTAACATTAGGCTAACTTAAGCTGTCTTTACCGAGCTGCCGAGCCAGGTTAAAATGCAGGAGCAGACCTGGGGTAGAATTAGTGATGATCAATTTCCACAAACGTTCTCTATCCACCTTTTGCCCAGTATGAGCATCTTTACACTGCAGAGAAGAATTCACGGGATTCGCTGTGGTGCGTGCAATTATGTATCTCGTGCACAATAAACAGTCTTTTTCGTGAATGATTGTTGTGTGATATTTTTGAAACAACAGCCTTGCAAAATGTTACCCCTGGTGTTTCAGATTTTGCTAGCTAAACTGTTCGAGGATAAAGCTGAGCTGGGTGTTAAATTAGCAATCAGAACAAGAAGAATAAAACAAAAGCAAAGGAGATTTCATCAAAAAAGGGCATCAAGGCTGAAGGAACATATGAGGAAGCGTAATAAAATAATAACAATGGTAATCCATACTGCCATATTCGTTTATTTAGTTTTCTCTGGCTTGACATCTTTACACAGAAATCAGACCTGGCAAACGTGTCACTAACTATGCGGCGCTTGTGATTTTTTCCCAGGAATGTCGCCACAGACACCCAGTTCTTTCATCATAAATTATAATAATAATAATAATAATAATAATAATAATAATAATAATAATAATAATAATAATATAAATTAATATAATAATAGGCTCAATCACCATTGTGTTACCTAATTCGGCGATAGATAGTGACTTAACAGACATTTATGTTAATGAAAATCTTCAAGATTATTACTTTAAACTAATCATTGATCTCAACCTCTTTTCATTAGCCTAGTAATTTTTCCTTTATTATCAAGCGTGCCAACGATCGGACTAATCAAATGGAAAGTAGCCTAACACACAGCGTCTTCATACGGTGTTAGGGGGATTAAATCATAAATTAATTTAATCCGTTAAAAATCGGTTTTAATGACCAAGTAGTCTAGACTTAACAAACAAGATACACCAGTCTGTTATCTACCGTGTTAGTTTTCAGAATAACCAGCAAAAACAAAACCTGCACTTAAATTTTGTTTACAATCTACGCATTGCAGATATTTGCCATGAATTCGAGTGCGGAGACAGAAGTGCATGTAGCTATCCACAAGTAATGTTGATTAAAAATGTGTAAAATTTCGTACTGCAAATGAAAATAAATGTAGGCTATAAGGCCTAGGCTACTCGCTAAAACTGACTATTTGGGGAGAGCTGGTTGTATATGATATTATTGCTATTGAGTAGCATATTTTGTGGATTAATTGCATTGATACTCGAGGAAAATCAGGGGAGGATTCCGCCACTGTTTAGTGATTAAAATGGATTTTTATAAATCACATTTATCATTTAATCTCCCTAACACAATGCGAAGAAGCTGTGTGTCCCTTTCCAATTGCTTAATCAGATCGTTTGCATGCTTGTTAATCACTGAAAATTAATTAAAACAGTTTGAGATCAATGATTAATTTAAAGGAAAGTTTTGCGCATCACCAATTTTCAGCTCACCAGTCGCCGCTGGTTTTATTTTGTTTCAATTCGACAGTTTAAGAAAGATGGATGAAGGAGGAAGAAAGGGAGGACAAAAGAGGAGGATGACCGATTATTTTCGTGGGTAAAAAAATTCTCAGTATTAATGACACTCAATAAACTTGAAATATGTAAAAGCTTGCATCAATAGTATACATTGTTTTCCTTAATTACAATTATGTGCACAATACATTAAAGACACAACTATTTTGAGCTGAGACATTAATTGGTTTGTACCTTTTTTCACCCACCTCACACCAGATCTCAGGGTCCACCCACCTGCCAAATCCCAATTTTACTGGTGACTATAAGTACGGAATTGTATTGTGCTATACTGTGCCAGTATCCTATCCCATATTACAACCAAACTGATTAACTTACAATAACAATTATTTGTCATTAAAGGTTATATTTTTGTAAATGTGTGTTTGTGTTTCCTCTTATGCTGATGGAATTATCCACCAACAAAGTCAAATAGAGACATTTGAATTCATAAGTGCCGAGGGTCAATTCCCTCTAAATAATTTTAAGTGTTGAGGTTGATAAAGGGTGATCTCCAGTTATTCTGGGTTTAGTATTCAGAGTGCTGTGCCATTAACAGGGTAGCTGAGGGTGAAACCCCTAATAATTAAATCTGAAATAATTCAACAAATTAATTTAAATTTAATAACTCAACTAAGGTCTATCAACCTTATGACAACATCCACACCTGCCTCTTGAGGAGTGTTTCTTATCTGTTGGACAGGTGTTTGAGGTTTTTTCTCTATTCTGAGAATTCTTCCATTATCAACTGTAGAGGTCTTCATTGGCCTACGAGGCCCTTTGTGATTAGAAGTGCATCATGTTCACAATTGTCAATAACAGGCTCCGAAGGCAATCAGAAGCCTACATTCAGGACTAGATACTGAAAGCTGTCTTATACCTGCACTAAGAAAGCAATGGAACACACCCAAAACATCTGTGAAGCCATTTGCCCCAAACATTATGGTGCCCTGAAATAGGGAGGACTATGCATATAAAGTGCTGTCATTTCTACACTGTGAAGCCAAAATGTATAAAAATATCCTTAAATAAAAGCTGAGAATATTCACTTTAACTACATGTGAATTGTTTGATTACAAATTTAGAACTGTAGAGTAAAGCCAAATGAAGACAAAAACATATTTGTCCCAAATATTAGGGAGCTCATGGTATAATCCCACACAATGTATATATCAACAGACTAAAATATATATCCTTCGGTCCAAATGCCACTTGCTTTCAGTTATCTTTAATGACAGCAGAACTTTCAATAGACAGGGATAACACAATATAGAGTGTTGTCCAGTTCAGTTTGGAATCTTTCTTGTCTGGCTCTAAGGGGATTCTAGGTGATTTCCCCTCTTGAGTAGCCATCAGTGGGCATCTGGAGTAAGATCTCACATAGTTTCACATTTGGACTGCTGGACTGTGTCATATGTACTTTTCAGTGGATTGTGGGAGTTCAGGTGATGAAGACTCAAGCAGATCTGGGGCTCTGTAGAATTCAAGCCATTACTATACACAAACAGGGTCTGAATTGTTTATCTTCTGTGGCCATTACTTTACTAGTAAACTCAGCATCGCCAGTGTTGGGTGGGAGGTTTCTCATGTTCAGATGGCTGAAAAGGAGATTCCAGTTTTAGATAAAGTCTGAAGCAGCAGTTAAATGTGATTCTGATTCTTTGATGCCTCTTTACCTCAAGGATGAGTAGGGCAGTGTGAAACAGGACAGACATAGGTCCAGAATACTTAAGCTCTCAAGAGCAGCATTAACAGTCAACTTAACAAAGTGAAGAAAAAAAAATATATATATAAATAAACTTACATAAGGCTTTACTCATCTTTTGTTTGACTGTGGATTGCTCATAGTGATTATATAAGCAAATCAGCCTGATTGTGTTAGTGCAGCCAGCAAAGTGGTCCTGACTGCACACCTCGCAATAGAGACAGTCTGTGACCATACATTGCACACTGCTGTGTCCTGCAGCACAGAATCATGGGTAAAACACATGGGATTTGTTCTTCTGTGCAAGATTGGAGCTAAACCACAGAGTGTGGCACTTGGCAAATTAATGTTCAGTGATTAAAAATATATAAAAAATCACTTGATTATTTAGCAAAAAAACAGTGCTTCTTTTAAACTGCTGAAACAATACTGTATTGTGGCTAGAGAAATCAGCCCCAGAATCATAAGTGGCTTATCTGCTTCCTGCAACTCACTGAAAACAGACATAATGAATATTCACATTTGCATATTACAAATTTTCTGTACAATCACACAGAAAAAAGAAGTTTCCTAAATCATTCTTTTTATAGAACCATTCCCGCTTTCCTTCATACAAGCAAAAGTAAGCAAAAAAAGAGTGTGACAGTCACTATTCAGAACAGGGGCGTGGCTATGGGTGGGCCTGGCTGGGCCTAGGCCTACCCACTTCTTGCCTAGGCCCATCCAAGGGTGCAACTTGCATCTCGTCTTTTAGCGATAACAGCTTTGATTGATTCTTGTGGCTTTAAACATTCTTTTATCTGATCCAAGAAAAAAACGAACTTGCAGGTAAGGAATTCTGGTAACAATTTCGGTAGCCTATATAGCCTATCAAATAGCAACATGTACTTTTATATTTTGACTCAAGTTTTCATTCATTTTCAGCAGCTGATTTATGAGACTTTCTCAAGCCGATATGTTTTGAGGACATCAATTAGTTTAACACGATCTTTAAGTCTAATAGTAATGACGAATCAGTATTACTGCAAATAAACCTGGCAAAAAAACATCCACATAAGTAGGCAAAACTAAATAGATAAACAACAGCAGTGTAACACAGCAGGCCAACGCATAGCAGGGCACTTTCGCGCTTGTAATGTACTGTAAATGCTATTTAGTTATTTATGGAATGAATGGTATGGCCCATCCACTTTTATTCAGGCCCAGCTGCAATTTCATTTCTGACTATGCCACCGATTCAGAAGACTACATTTTTTTTTGTAAAGCTGACAGAGAGAAGGGAATCGCCCACATCAGTGGGCTATTAGGATGGTTTTAATCTGTGAGTGGAGCCTAGGTCACTGTGTGATCTTCTCCAACTGTTGTCAGTGCTTAACACACAACCTCTCTTCACCAAATAAACCGCAGTTCTGCCCCTGTACACCTCATGGGCCAAGAATCCAAAACCTGACCTCTTTAAACATGGAAATTAAACCTCCACTGAAAAGTTGGAGGAGCGATTCGGCTGGAAGGTGGAACTGAAATAGTTGTCGCTCTGTTTTACTTTCTCTTGTCTTTGTTATTTTAATTTGTTGTTTTAGTTTATTGTTTTTGCCTGGAACCCATGAGGGGGAAGGGTGAGGATATTCATTTATTTTATTTCGTGTTTGTGTGTGCGCTCTCTCTCTCTCTCCATGTGGCAACCAACGATGTTTCTCGGAACTTCTGCATCTCCCTCCCAGGGGTGTCATGCTAGCATGTGACAGACTACTACAGTGGGACTGTACTGTTTGAGATTATGGGACTGTGCTGCTGTTATTGAGATTGTGGGACTGTTGCTGTTATTATTTGCCATTGTCAGGTTGTTAGTGTTTGAGATTGTGAGACGGCCGCTGTTACTGTTTCAGATTATGCTATGGTGTGGCTCTTATTGATTAACATTTTACCATACATTTCTTTTGGCAAGTCAATTAGTGAATCTACTTTGTTCACATCAGAGGTCATTTTAAAACAATCGATTAGAGACAGATTTATTTCAGCTTTAATTCACTATTTCAGAATTCCAGTGGGTCAAAAGTTTACATACACTAAATTGACTCTCTTTAAACAGTCTGGAAGATTCCAGAAATTGATGTAATGACTTTTAGAAGCTTCTGATTGTTCAATTGTTCAGTTAATTGGCACCTGTGGTTGTATTTAAGGGCCTGCCTTTAGAATTGAATTGAACTGTTTACCATAGTGATCAATGATATGTATGGAGGAAAATCAGTGAGGCTTTTAATCCGAAGAACACCATCCCAACTGTGAATCATGGGGGTGGCAGCATCATGTTGTGGGGGTGTTTTTCTGGAAAAGGGACTGGTGCACTTCAGAAAATAGATGGCATCATAAGGAAGGAGGATTATCTAGAAATACTGAGGCAACACCTCAAGACATCAGCTAGAAAGTTAAAACTTGGTCGCAACTGGGTCCATCCAGCAGGACAATGATCCTAAGCATACCTCCAAAGTTGTAACAAAATAGCTTAAAGACAAAAAAGTGAAAGTATTGGAGTGGCCATCACAAAGCCCTGACCTGAATCCCATAGAAAATTTGTGGACTGAACTGAAAAAGCATGTCTGAGCAAGGAGGCCCACAAACCTGACTGAATTACAATAGTTCTGTCAGGAGCATTGGACAAAAATTCCGGCAATGTATTGCAAGAACCTTGTGGAACGCTATTCCAAGCGTTTGATTCAAGATAAGCAATTAGAAGGCAATGCCACCAAATACTAACAAAGTGTATGTAAACTTTTGACCCGCTGAAATTATGATATAGTACATAAAAGCTAAAATAAATCTGTCTCTTAGCTATTATTTTGAAATGACCTCTTATGGAAATGAAGTAGATACCCTAATTGACTTAACACAGGAAATGTATGGTAACATGAAATCTGAGTTGTGAAAAACTGAGTTTGAATGTCTTTAGCCTAGGTGTATGTAAACTTTTGGCCTCAACTGTACGTTATGAGGTGATCAAACTATGGAGTAGTGGTTAAGGTGATGGTTAGAGGTAACTTGCTCAGGACGAGGTCATTTGCTCCATTACATTACATTACATTTATTTAGCAGACGCTTTTATCCATACAAAAAGTACAAATAAAAGTACAAAAGCGCATTTCATGGTCATGGACAACTAGAAAACACAAGTTCAATAAGGCACAATGCTCATTTCGCACAGCTATTTCTAGCCAAGAACACAGTTCAGTTCACACAGTGAACACTATTCTGTCTTATGCCGAGCCAAACTAGGGAGAAGAACAAGCTACAATATTAGGACAAATAAAAATTACAGCTGACTGGCAGTTCCATAGTCCACCCTGAGATGTGGACAGGGGTGGGTAGACATGTTGCGCCTGTGGTGGATGGTCTGCACAAGGGAATTGGGGTTAAACACATGAAAAACTGACGACGAGGCTGCCTAGGGCAGTCTCAGCTGGAGGTAAAAATACGGGGTGGCAATTGCCTAATTGCATTGAGCTCGTTAGGGCAGAAATGCACCAGGTGAAACTACTCAAAATTAGCAAGATAATACAGGGCTGTTTAACAGTAACGTGACTGCATACACTGTTTAACTAACGCACAATTATGTTCTCTAACTAACCATAACTGAAATAAATTGGAGAGATTATCTGAACTAATGCACAACTATGTTCTCTAACTAGCAACAGCTGAGACAAATTGAAGTGAGCTTATCTGAACTAACGCACAACTATGTTGTCTAACTAGCGACAGCAGGAACAAATTAAGTAAAGATACGCTTATCTGAAACGCGGAGTAATAGCGATGACACAAGCAGATGCACACTAGACACTCCAGAACTGTTCTTTGTTCAGATAGCACTGCAGCACTGTTCCTTGGTCAGATTTTGTGTCATAGTGTTACTGTAGTCTCAGCACGTAAACTATTGGATACCAACATGTAAATACAGTACTGTAGTGCATGAGTGCAGTAGGTAACATAGCCCTTTGTAAGACTAAACGATCCACCTAGTCTATTAGTAAAGTGTGGTGCACAGGAGAGTGGGCCATGAGTGTAGTGCAATGCTTAACAGCAGCACTTTGAGAGACTAACCTATCTAGCCAGGACAGGAGGCTCTTGGCAGCCCCGATGAGGTCCACAACTGATGTTAGGAAGTCATTGGGCAGCTTGTGCGTTGTGCGGCCATTGTAGTGTCCACTTCGTCTGCGGCCTGTGATGAAGTTCTGCAGGTTCTTGGCAGAGGCATTGAGCTTATGCGAAAGGGTCTTCAGGTTCTCTGTCTCCAGCCCGTAGTTCTAGGGGGGACAGGTGACAATGTGGACTGTCAGCACAGACTCTCTACATACTATAGCATGCTCCATGTTCTGTCTCTTGTGAAAGAGGCACATTCTGAGATGGGGCTTGGTCCCTCCTTTACAAAACAAAAATATACTTTTCTCATACTGTAATTCCAGCATTTATCATCACATACCAACAAAATCAAGACATAACACTGAAATTGCTATAGAATATAATGTACATTTCAGGAAAACGTGTGAAACTGAACTGTTGCAGTGTAATTTGCTTTGAGAAATGGAATGAAATTGAAATGGAAATATATTGAAAACATACCAGCCATTGCCATTTTGGTCTCAATGGGATATATCTGAATTTAACTAAGAGAATGTGTTATGAAGTCAAAATGACTATGTTGACATAATCAATATATTTAGAGAGCCTCCATATAAATCAAATCAAATCAAATCAAATCAAAATGTATTTATATCGCGCATTTCACAAACAATTGTCACAATACGCTTCACAGAGAACCCTGGCCTAAACTTCCACAAGAGCAAGTGTAACATGGTTAATAATGATTACACTTGCCATTGTACCAGAGGTGTATATGTGTATTTTGGTCTAGTGTTCTGTCACTTTAAAATACTTGTGTGGTTGCCTTTAAGGGAATGACGCACGTTATGTTCTTCCCAGTTTAACTTGCCCATGCAAGCAGTAGGTCATGTTTATAACATTGTGCAGATTATTTTAAGAGATTGTCCATTTTTGTTCACAATTTTATAATTATATCAATGCATATGTACCTAGAGGAGTTTAAACATGGACAAAGACTTTTGTGCATTTGTAGATTTGTATATTCACTATATCTGTTCTACGAACAACGGCATGTAGGCTATGTTGCTAGCTAAGTTAGCCACTTACCAAGCCGCGTGTGTGTGGTAACATGAGTGTTTCTATATTTCTAGTATCATCATTGCTGAAGATACATGTTTAAGAACAGTCCAGTGATCGCACTGTTTGTCTATTGTCAGAATAAACCAACTCAACTGGGAATCCTGGTTTGTGGTGCTTTCTCACAACACAACGCAAGATCACACCTGTTACACAAGCCTAAAGCAAAAGTGCTAAAGAAAAAACTCCCCGTAGCAGATAGGAAAAAACCTTGGAAGGAACTAGGCTCAAGGGGGGAAGCCATCCTCCTCTGGTCATCTCAAGGCATAGCTTTGTGACCAACATGGTCAGTCAGCCAATGTTCACATTGATCAAATTTGTGGCAGCTAAATAATGATCCTGAGGTAGGCTCAGATTATCGGCAGGGTCAGGTGGCAGTGGTGGGGAGAGGCAGGTGCAGACCAAAGTGGTCAGGGTGGAGGCGGTGATGAAGGAGGAGCCGGACCACAGCGGTAGTCCAGACAACAACATTCTCAGGATTCGGGGCAGAAGCTCCGCCAGCAGTGTGGGGAAGAAAATATAATACAGTGATTTGGCAGTGCTATATCTGACTTACCTGTGATAGAGGGGTACAGAGATGTTGCACGTCTGTGTCTGACAGATCTGTGATTGAGGGGTACAGAGATGTGGTAGGGCCTTTTCTGATAGACCGTGATAGAGGGTCACAGAGATTTGGCAGGGCTGTATCTTATAGACCCTAGGATAGAAGGGTACACAGATTTGGCAGGACTGTATAATAATAATAATAATAATAATAATAATAATAAACTTTATTTGTATAGCACTTTTCAAAAACAAAGTTACAAAGTGCTTTACACACATAAAAAGAAATAAAAGAATACAAGATGTAGACGACAGCTTAAGGGACACATTAAAACAAAGTATCTGAATAAATGAACATGGAAATAGGAGCAGCATGAAAGAGGGCCAAACAGAGGAACAGATACAGATACAAGGTTGAAAGAATATAGTAAATAACAGGATGTTAAAAAAATATAAAATAAGAGCAGAAAAGGTATTAAGAGGCTAAAACATCAAAAGCAACTTAAAACTTTGTTTTAAGAAGAGATTTAAAACGAGGCACCGACTCAGTGAGCCTGATCTCCTCGGGCAGGGCATTCCAAAGTCTAGGAGCTCTAATCGCAAGTGCCCGGCCTGATAGTACCTAGGATAGAAGGGTACAGAGGTTTGGCTGGACTGTATCTGATAGACCAGTGATAGAGAGGCACAGTGATTTGCCAGGGCTGTATCTGATAGACCTGTGATACAGAGGTACAGAAATTTGCCAGGATTGTATCTGATAGACCTGCAATAGCAGAGTACAGTAATTTGGCAGAGCTATATCTGATAGACCTGTGATAGAGGGGTACAGTAATTTGGCAGCATCATACGTGGTAGAATCTTCCCAGTGCATTACTCCCGAAGAGGAATGATGAATATTTTCTCCATGTGGATCGACCGTCTAAATGTACAATCACTGACCGTACATTACCCTGGTCCCAAAGATCAGCCTCCATACTGCAGCTATGAACTTTACATATTGCAATTTATTCAATATAGCTATGTAAGTACAGTAAGTAGGCTGACCTCTTCCATGTGGAAACAAGGCCTTAAATCCCCATATTGCAAAAAGACAGATTTGGCACAATAGCTGCTGAGACATCTGTTTCAGTTGTAATTTGGGAGGGTTTTCTGCAGTGTTGCAAATGCCTCAACAACATATCCTAATTAGTAAGCACATTCACCAACAAACAAATAAAAATATTTTGCTTCATTGGCACAAAGAATATTCAAGTCAATCAGGCATGAAGACTTACTGAAAATTTTTCCTCGATGGTGTAAGATATTTATAATATAACCAACAAACAGTGCAGCCCAAAAGTATTTCAACATTGACACATTTTTTGCTGTTTTGGCTCTTTACTTGAGGTTACCCTTTAATTTCAGGATATTTGTGTCCATAGTGGGTGGACCATGTAGGAATTACAGCTCACTATACGCATCAAAACTAATTTGATACATTAACATAATGTTCAATAAAATTGTTATATTTAGGGGGACTTCCGGTGACGCGCGCCGCGAGATGGTCGCATTGCGGTAAGCTCCTGCTCGCTAATCCCCATTTTTAGTGTACATACTTTCGTTTTATGACTAAAGTGATTCCTGTACAGTGTTAGTTACTACCAAATCATGATGGCGACCAAGAAAATGGCAAATTCCCCTCAAAAAACACCTGAGGGTAAGTGTTTTAAGCCTGCCGTTTCAGACGACTTAGCCTCCGTAATTGGCCAGACTATTGGGCGGAAGCGGCATAGTTTCTGACCTGTTGTCCGAGGCCTTGCGAGCAGCACTGGGGCCAATACAAGAGCACATTGTCAAAAACAGAACAATGTTGCGGTCACTCAAAGAAGAGATCAAGTCGCAGGCTAAAGCCATGGAGAATATGTTCACTAAAGTTGAGGCCCTGCAAGCTAATTTGCGTCAAACAAAAAAGGACACTAACCAATGCCTGACACAAATCGAGAAACTCAAAAAGAAAATTAACGACGTGGAAGATCGGTCCAGAAGGAACAACGTTAGACTGGTCAACTTACCACCAGGGCTCGAAGGTGACAATCCCATAGGCTTTTTGAAAAACGGTGGATCCCAGGCCTTGCATCTCTTCCCTCTGCGCCCATTGAAATCGATAGAGCGCACCGCATCTACACATGCGACTCCAAATCGACCAGGCCTCGTACAATGGTGTTCAGACTGCTGCGCTACACTGACCGCCAGGCCATACTTGGACAAGCTCGTAAGGCACATCCAACCCTCGCAGACGGCCGTCGGCTAGAGTTCTACGCGGACTACAGTACTGGCACTGCGCAGCGAAGGAATGCCTTTAAAGAGGTCAGATCCAAACTCCATCAGAAGGGCATAGACTCTTTTCTCATCTATCCTGCAATTTTAAAAGTCTCACACAAAGGAGAAAAGCTCTCTTTTGGCTCCCCGGAAGAAGTGGCTGATTTTTTGGCTGGTTTGGAAACTCCATAGAAGGCATCAACAGCGAGAAGAACCCTTCGACTTAATTCGGATAAATGGGCTAAACGGGCTATGCCCGTACCTAGCCTGCAGAGACATTAAAAGCGGTAGTACAACCGAGTTAATTGGCGATAGGAACATCCCGAATCAGAAGTGTCTGGTAATGCGAAAGTTTCATTTAATTTAGTATGGAAATGTTTTTATTTTAAATGTATAGAGCTTGTTTAAAGAACAGATATGCATGAAACAAAGTAGTCATGTTAGGGGTTGATCTGTTTATAGTTATTCATGTTCTGTTAGCATGCTTAACTAACCACAGCTGTCTACTGTGCTGTGTAACTCTTTGAATTTGTGAATTTGAAGGTACTTAGTGAACGTAAGGAGGACTTAATTATGTAGCCTACTCAGGATTTACCAAGTAGCTAACGTTAAGAATAGCTAGAAGTATGGGTACATAGCTAATATTCTTTATGATGTTGTTGTGTGTTGCATTTGTTTTTAGGGATCACTTTATGTCTATATGTGATTTTATAAGGGGGTGCGGGTGTTTAGTAGCGAATGATGAACATCGCTTCGCGTTCGTCACAGATGTTGGAAACTGGGGAATAGTGGGAGGGGGCGCAGCAGCGCATGGTTGCATACATGGGATCCCTGTTGTATTTACTTTTCCAATTCAAATATTCTTACATGATAGGTGTGTGTTTGTCGATGTATCTCCACCTACTACATTTTTTGTATAAAACCGTTAAAGATTACTTTTAAATGTTCGGGACATATTGACAATGGCTAATATTACAGTTTTATCCCTTAATACTAGAGGGCTGAACTCACAATACAAGCGAGCCCGGGTCCTGGAACTTTTACATAGGAAGCGTGTAGATGTAGCGTTGCTATAAGAAACACATCTACGCACAAATGATGTTATTAGATTACAAAACAGCCGTTATAAACTAATCTCCGAATCCAGCGATGGCTCTAAAACAAAAGGTGTAGCGATATTGGTTAAACGCAACATAACTCTTTCCATAGAGAGAATTAACTCTGATCAGACCGGTAGACTATGTTTTTGTTGTGCCTCTGTACAGGGCAAAAAGGTGGCATTCGTTAGTATTTATGCACCCACTATATTCGACCCTCAATTCTTCCCGTGGCTAACTAAGGAATTATTGTTGCTGAATGAGTATTCTTGGAGCCGACATGAACACTTTTTATGATAGCAATTTGGACAGGTCAAACCAGTCTATCACAAATACTCAAGCCTTATCCTCAAAAGCACTACGACAGTTTTCTAAAGATTTGAATTTGAAAGATATATGGCGGGCACAGAACCCTACCGCTAGCAATTACACTTATTTCTCTCCAAATCACAAAATGTTTTCAAGGATTGATTATGTTCTTTTATCCCCAGAGTTAAGTTCATCAGTGAAGGATATTCATTTTCTCCCAAGGTCCCTGTCAGATCATAATGCCATTATAGTCTCTCTTAACCTAACTGCTATTCAGGGCAGGCCCTCTAGGTGGAGATTCAACACCTCACTTCTCCATAATGAAGAATTTCTTCCACAGCTTAAAACAAAACTTAATTTATTCATATTAATAAAGATTCAATTACAGATCCAGCTTTTATTTGGGCTGCCATTAAAGGTTTTATATGTGATAATGCAATTTGGTTTTCATCCTATTTTAAAAAGAAGAAACTACAGACAATATCCCAATTAGAACATAATTGTCTTGAACTGGAGAAAATTCTGAAGTCAAATTATTCAAAAGAGATAGAACTTAAACTAGACATAGTAAGAAGTGAATTGAATAATCTGTTAAGACAGCGTGTTGAATATTTAATGCACATCACCAAACATAAATATTACTAAGAAGGGAGTCGTCCCAGCCGGCTTCTCGCTTTGACACTAAAACTCAAGGAGAACAGTTTACACATTCCTTCAATTAACTGTCCAAAGAAAGGATGCCTCTTCAAAATAGCTGAGATCAATGAGGTTTTCAAAGCCTACTTTTCAAAATTAAATGTCTCTGAGCAACAGACCTCCTCAACCGGCCTCTGTCAGGACTTCTTGCAGGACCTGGACCTCCCCACTCTCTCTCAGGAGGTTTCCTTGCAACTGGACTCCCCAATCTCTTTAGAGGAATTACACCAAGCTTTAAAACTCACCAATAAGGGGCGCTCCCCTGGGATTGATGGCATACCGGCCGAACTATATTTAGCTCTTTTAGCTCTACTATTAACGCTGCTATCGCAAAGGGTAATTTCCATCGATACCTTAATACTGCATTAATCACAGTACTCCCCAAGTCTGGTAAAGATCTCCAAGAATGCACAGGCTATCGTCCCATTTCTTTAATTAATTCCGAAATTAAAATATATGCTCATACTACTGCTCTGCATTTAGAGAAAGTTGTTGGCAGCTTAATTAATCATGATCAATCAGGTTTTATGAAAGGCCGCCAGACTTCAGACAACATCCGCCGATTGTTGCATGTCATCGCTGAAGCTTAGAAGTAGGCTCACCCAGCGGTCTCTTATTTTTAGACGCGGAAAAAGCTTTCGACTGTTTAGAGTGGCCGTACTTGTGGTGTGTTTTAAAAAAATTCAATTTTGGTGATAAATTAATAAATATGATCCAGGTCTTGTATGCCAGTCCCTCAGCAAGAGTTTCTACAGGTGGATTGTTCTCAGAGCTGTTCAGTATTTCTCGCGGATCCAGACAGGGCTGCCCTCTTTCCCCTTTGCTTTTTGACCTATCAATAGAACCATTAGCTCAGCAGATTCGTCAAAGCACGCTGGTCTCCCCAATAAAAATTGGATCCTCCAGCCACTCTATTTCATTATATGCAGATAACGCACTGCTATACCTGTCAGATCTACAACAGTCTCTTCCAAATGTGCTCAAAATTATTGAGGACTTTGGTTTACTATCAGGGTTTAAGATTAACCAATCCAAATCAGCTCCGATGCTACTTAATGCAAAGGCAAAAAGAGTTAATATCCCACTTTGCATTCCAGTCGTTCGAGAAGTGACCTATTTAGGCATTGACATATACCCATCTATAACCTTAATTGTGAGAAACAACTATGCAAAAATTCTCAATAAAGTAGAGTGTGATATAAACAGATGGATGCCACTTCCATCATCAGTTTCTGCTCGGATTGCCTGTATTAAAATGAATATTCTTCCCCGCATCAATTTTATTAGTTCTATGTTGCCACTACCTCCCCCGATAAACTACTGGTCAAGGCTCGACTCCATCTTAAAGAAATTTGTCTGGAATGGCAAGTGCCCCCGTATAAAATGGTCTACTTTGCAGCGCAAAAAGATTCAAGGTGGTTGGGATTGCCCCAACTTAACAAATTATATCACTGGGCCTTTGTGCTACGTATATTAAAGCATTGGTTAAGCCCCGGTATGGGTCCTCCTTGGAAAGAAATAGAATTAAATATAATTCAGCCAATCAGGTTACAAGATTTTCTGTTTGCAGGTCTTAGCCAAAAAAAATGTGCTTTACGTTATGGTGTCCTAATAGCATATGTTCTACAAACTTTTGTGGCTGTGGAAAGATTTCTGGGTCTTAAAAAAAGTTGGTATAAACATTCACCCATTTGGAACAATTTAAATCTCTTAACAGGCGGCAGACCATTCATTCTAAACGCATGGGCACAAAAGGGTATACAAGTGCTTGAGGATATTGCTGGTCATGATTCTATTCTTGAGTTCCAGGACCTAGTGTCTCGATTCGGGATCCCAAGAAACTCTTTTTTCTTCTACTTGAGACTGAGATCTGCACTGAAGGTATGTAAAGTCCCCTGGGGCACAGATCTGATTTGCCACCCAGTAGTAGATTGGATTGAGGGGGCGGAAACCAAAGGCAAAGCCTCGTACATTTATACACATCTAGTGACATATTCCACTGTGCTCTTCCCTGCCTCAAAATTATGGGAAAAAGACCTAGAGCAAAAGGGTGGGACAATAAATTGGGTCACGGTATGGAAAAGTATCCCTGGTGTATCAAAGAACCCCAATCACCAATTCATTCATTTCAAAATCTGCCACAGAGTCTACGTGACTCCACGGAAAAGACATCTTATGGGTTTAGCACCTCACCCCTGGTGCACATATTGTACTCCAGGAACAATTGGTACTTTGATGCATGTCTTATGGGATTGTCCTGAGGTGCAGAGATTTTGGGCTCAGATAGTTGATATCACCTCTTTTATTATCGGCAAACCTCTACCTTTGGATCCTGTCCTGTTACTTTTAAATGATGTAACTACATGTATGCTCTCTGGAAAGAAATGTAATCTCTGGCTAGCTGGGATGACTGCTGCTAAAAAAATCATTGTCCAGCGTTGGCTCCCACCTCACCGTTTATCTGTCAAACACTGGTTGCAGTCTTTTTTGGACACTGTATACCAGGAGACATCATCGGCTAGGGTCAGTGGTGCCAGACCTGGCACAATGAAAATGTGGAGAGACTCCATATCCACAATTAAAGACCTTCTTTTGCACTAATATATTTACCATGTATGCGGGTATACATGGTAAATATATTAGTGCTAAATATATGTATATTTACCATGTGTATACCAAGAAATCTAAAACTATCAACAATTTCAACAGATGACCCATTGATGGATATAGGAATGTGATTTTCTCCGATCTTTCTGAAGTCAACAATGATTTTGTTTGTCTTATTGACATATAGAGAGAGGTTGTTATCATGGCACCAAAAAGTTAGATCTTCCACTTACCTCCTGTAGGCCCTCTCATCACTGTCACTTATTAGTCCAATTACTGTGGTGTCATTTGAAAATTTTATGATGCTGTTGTTGTCAAATAGCCAATTACAGATAGAGTTGCCCAGACCAAGACCTGAGTTTCAACACCAGTTTGGATGGTACAATTGTATTAAAAGCAGAGCTATAATCAATAAACAACATTCTGACATACATATTTTTCTTGTCAAGGTGTACTAAAGCAGTATGCAGAGCAAGTGAGATAGTGTCGTCTACAGATCTATTAGAACAGTAGGCAAACTGTAATGGGTCAAGGGTAGCAGGAATGTTACATTTCATATATGATATAACCAATCTTTCCAGGCACTTCATAATAACAGAGGTCAAAGCAACAGGTCGATAATCATTAAGGCAAGAGACGGGTGTTTTCTTGGGTACAGGCACAATAATGGTTTCCTTAAAACACAATGGAACCACACACAATGACACACACAATGAACCTTTCAGGTTCTAGGCACTGTGCTGTAGCAGTAAAAAAGGCCAATAGGATTCTGGGATATATAGCCAAAAGTATTGAGTATAAATCAAAGGAAGTTATAAGTATCTTATACAATACATTTGTTTGACCACACTTGGAGTATTGTGTGCAGTTCTGGGGACAGTACTACAAGGAAGATATAGAGGCTCTGGAAAAGGTTCAAAGAAATGCAACCAAATTGATTAGCTTTAATTTAGTACAAGGAGACTCAGGGGTGATTTGATTGAGGTTTTTAAATTCATAAAGGGGATCAACAAAGGGAACTGCATGAGATACTTCAGGTTGAGTTCTGTTAGTAAAACAAGAGGACACAAATAGAAATTAGCAAAAGGTAAATTCCGTACAGACATTAGGAAGAATTTTTCCACACAAAGAGTAGTCAATGCATAGAATAGCTGGCCAGGTCTTGTGGTAGAGGCAGAAACTCTGGGGATTTTCAAGACTAGGCTTGATATGGTGTTAGATACTGTCAGCAAGGTCAGGATTAATTGAATGCTGACTTCCCAAAACCAGCCGTTTTAACCGCTAACACCCTCATTTGTCCCACACTCTGAATACTGAACACAAGTGCATCAACTGTTAAAACTCATCACTTACCCAACATGTAAAATATATTTATTTGATTTAATTTGGTAGCTATTATCAAAGATATGAATTATCAATCAAATTGCTGAATTCGTTGATAGGCAGAGCAAACTGTTTGGATCAACCTTTATCAAAATGTACAACTCAGAACCATATATAAACTAAAAAATTAATTAAGTTATAATAACAAATATTCACATCTAATCTAAAGACGAGGTTCAGCTACCTTAAAACAATTATTAAAGTTTATAGACATGGATAGTCCATAAGAAATGAATCAGAGAAAATACCAAACCACAGCTTTTGTCCCAAAGTAATACAAAAGTCAAAAAACAAAAGACAGGAGAATATTACAAAGGAACCAGACATGAAATGTAGAATGCTAGACCTCGATGCTGGACTCAATGTCCACTTCCAACTGTTACAAGACTTCTTCCTTCCAAGTTGCCCAAAAACTTTAAATTGCGTGACATGCAAAAAACCAATCGGTGTCATCTTCCATTCCCTTTAAAGCCATCTGCATTTTTGCCTAGTCAGATTGGTAATATAACAACGGACTTAGGAAGACTTCAAAAAGACAGATTTACCCCTGACAAAAATGACATGCTCCTGTGTGTGTGTGTGTGTGTGTGTGTGTGTGTGTGTGTGTGTGCATTAACCCCTTAGCGCACCAGCCAAATCTGGCCAATCCTTGCCCATTTAGGGGGTACCCTATTTAAAGCTTTATAACTCCAGATGTGAAACCCACAGAGACTTGAAAAATTGCTTAAATGCAGCAAGACATTCGTACCATACTTACAATACTAATTTAGATTAGTTTATATTCATAATCTTGGAAGAAATAAAGTGCCACAAATGCAATTGTCTAGGCAAAAAATCAAAAATTAATTTGCTCTTTTTTAGTATGCAATGAAATACTCAGAGATTGCAGGTCAAACTATACATGCCATGGATCAAAAACTTCTTGACCACAAGTTCATAAAATCTAAGGGTGGATATGTAGAACTACTAAAGTTCTATGATGCAAAAACTAAGCAGTGTATCCAGCATCTCCAAATCTATCCAAAATGTTTAAATTATGCATTTCTGTGAATCACAACTCACTGTTGCATCATTTTCAAGTGAGAATCACAAGCTTTCCATGAGTATAGTGGTCTAAAATATTTAGGGGTCCAGAAACATATCCAAAATCTCTCCAAAAATGAATAAAATGCTTTTTTTCCCATTGTAAATATATAAATGAGCCCCTTATGAAGGTTTAAGATGAAACATTGATATCAGATTAAAAAATAATGCAAAAATATTGTCACACGATGCAGTACAGTACCTAAATGTGTAATAATTAACTCTTGTATGTATTTCTATACTGTGTACTCTCATGTTTTCTTCTATGGGGATGGGACGACATGAAACATGAGGATGGGACGACATGAAACAATTTTCAACCGTCTACCACGTTTTGGCAATATTCCAACTCTCACATGATCACTGCTGCATGCATCACAAAAACTACTAAACTACCAGCAAAAGCTTACATTACAGTGTGAAATATCCTCATTATAAAATACCACTAACCTACTGAAAGACACTCAATTTAAAAAATAACACATATAACCAAAATATTTTGATAAGTAATACATACATAGCTTGCCGACCACTAGGGGCTTTGCGCTAAGAGGTTAAAGAAACTCTTGCTTATACGAGGCCAGCACATGCTAAAAATCATTAACACATCCCTAGTAACAGGATATGTACCTGAGTCACTGAAAGTGACAGTTATTACGCCATTACTGAAAAAACCAAATCTAGAACCTGACAAAATGGAACACTATAGACTTATTTCAAACCTTCCATTTTTATCAAAATTATTGGAGAAAGCTGTTGCTAAGCAACTTAGTGCATACCTTGGCTCTAACGGTATCCTTGAAATGTTCCAATCAGGGTTTAGACCCTACCACAGCACTGAAACCGCACTCAAGCTTACTAATGACTTACTATTGTCAGCCGACCGGAACTCTGTGTTGGTTCTTGTACTCCTCGACCTGAGTGCAGCTTCTGATACAACAGATCAAGAAACTCTACTGGACAGACTCCAGGCCTGTGTTGGACTTAATGGACAGGCACTCGTATGGTTTAGATCAGGGGTGTCCAAACTACGGCCCGCGGGCCAACTGCGGCCCGCGGGTCAGTTTTTATTGGCCCGCAGCAAATTCTGAAAATATAATTGAATATGGCCCGCACATGGCGCTTGAGCTCAACTCTGTTGCACTTCTCAGTTTCAACACTAGATGGAGCCAGTCACAGAAAAGGTGCTTCTCCACTAAACAAAATTAAGCAAAGAAAAATATTTACCACGAGTCACCAGAAATGGCAGCACCGAAGAAACGCAAGATAGCAAGTGAGTGTAGAAGATTTCAAACACGGTGGGAAAATGAATATTTCTTTAAAGAAATCAACGGAAAGTGTGTCTGTTTGATTTGCAATGAAGATGTTGCCGTGATGAAAGAGTATAATGTCCGTCAGCACTATGAGACCAAGCATCAGAGCTACGCATCGTACACAGGTGCCGAATGAGCACAGAAATTCAAGCAAATGGCAGCTAGCCTGCAAGCTCAACAACAGTTTTTTTTTTCGTGCTAACAAAATACAGGAAAACGCCACAGCAGCAAGCTATGAAGTCGCACAACTTATTGCCCAGCATGGCAAACCGTTCTCAGACGGTGATTTCATAAAGCAGTGCCTCATCAAAGTCACAGAAGTAATGTGCCCGGAAAAAGTGCAGGATTTCAACAACGTGAGCTTATCCAGAAATACAGTGGTGCGGAGAATCGAGGACTTGTCAGCTAACCTGAAACTTCAGCTGAGAGAGAAAGCTTGTGCTTTTGATTTTTACTCGATAGCATGCGATGAGAGCACAGACGCCACAGACACCGCACAGCTTTTAATTTTTTTGCGGGGAGTCGATGATAATTTTTGCTGTACGGAGGAGCTGCTTGATATGATGAGCCTAAAAGGCACAACGACGGGTGGAAATATTTTTGACGCTGTGTCAGAGGCAGTTGAAAAGATGGGGCTTAAATGGGACAAGCTCTGTGGAGTAACAACGGATGGAGCTCCGGCCATGACGGGTGAGCGCAAAGGAATGGCATCCATGGTGTGCGTCAAGGTAAAAGAGAGCGGAGGTGAGGCTGTTAGGATGCACTGTATAATCCACCAAGAAGCACTGTGTGCCAAGACTGTCCAGCTGGGCGATGTGATGAACACTGTTGTAAAAACTGTCAACATAATTCGAGCTAGAGGACTGTACCACAGGGAATTTCAAGCTTTCTTATCTGACGTGGATGCTGAATACGGGGATGTACTCTACCACTCTGATGTGCGCTGGCTCAGCCGCGGCTCTTTGCTGCAGCGGTTTTATTCGCTGAGATCAGAAATCGACAAGTTTTTGAAAGAGAAGGGCCGACCTCTTCATGAACTGAGTGACCCTCTGTGGCTGGCAGACCTGGCATTTTTAGTTGATCTCACTCATCATCTGAATACACTGAACAAGAACCTACAAGGCAAAGAACAGCTGGTGTCACACCTGTATGCGCACATGAAAGCCTTCTGTGTAAAGCTCCGCCTGTTTGAGACACAACTACGAAGCTTTAATGCTGCACACTTCCCTGCGCTGTCTGAAATCAAGTCTGCTTTTCCAAAGGCAGACCTTTCTGCTAAAAAGGAGAAATATGCTTCTGTAATTACATCTCTCGTGACAGAATTCAACCAGCGTTTTCAAGATTTTTCTGTCATTGAAAAACAAATCAAGCTGTTCTCGACCCCCTTCCTGGTGGATGCAGAAGAAGTGGAGGAGAGTCTGCAGTTAGAACTGATTGAAATGCAATGTGATGATTCTCTGAAGAGTCAACATCAGCTTCTCTCCCTCCCTGACTTCTATCAGAGTTTGGATCATGCCAAGTTTCCTCTGATGAGACGCCACGCAAAAAGAATGATGAGCCTGTTCGGCTCAACATACATATGTGAACAAACATTTTCTCTGTTAAATCAGAACAAAAGCAGACTGAGATCCAGAATGACTGATAGCCATCTCTGTGAAGTCCTTCGTGTCTCAACCACCAAACTTTCTCCTGACATCCCAGCCATCCTTCAATCCAAAGGACAGCATCACTGCTCCCACTGAGAGCAATGTTCTTCACATTATAGGTGAGTTAGAAATACACACAGTAATCATGTGTCAATATGTCACCTCTTGTGTGTGGCCCGGGCCTTTGCTTATTTTTCTGTATTTGGCCCTCACCAAAAAAACTTTGGACACCCCTGGTTTAGATCATTCTTATGTGACAGGAAACAGGTTGTTAAATTAAAAGAAGAAGAGTCCAGCTACCCAACAATGAAATATGGTATTCCACAAGGATTAGTGCTAGGACCAGTACTTTTCTCATTATATATGCTACCCCTAGGCAATGTTATCCGGACACATGGCGTAGAGTTCCACTGCTATGCGGACGATGTACAGATATATATTTCAATGAAACCTGGTGAAGCACTGCTGCTTTCATGGATAAAGGCCTGTACTGTAGATATCAAGGTTTGGATGATTTCCAATTTCTGCTCTTGAATTCGGATAAGGCCGAAATGTTGGTTTTAGGCTCCAAAATACGAAGGGAGAAAATATGTACTCTTACTCTAAACTGTGATGTTGTTTGGCTGAACCAAATATGGTTGAAAAAGACCTTGGTGTTACTATTGATAATGATTTAACCTTTGACATGAACATAAAAATCACATCCAGAGTTTATTTCTTTCAGTTATGTAATATGGCTAAACTCAGGCACTTCCTGTCAGTGGGGGATGCAGAGAAATTGGTCCCCTGTTCTCTGGCTGCCTTAATACCTTATTAAAGAATCTCCAGCTTGTGCAGATTGCAGCTGCTTGTATCTGGACAACAGCTAAGAAGTATGAGCACATTACACCGGTGCTAGCATCGCTTTAATGGCTACTCATTAAGCATAGGATAGATTTCAAGGTTTTGCTCCTGACTTTTAAAGCTCTTCATGGACGTGCCCCAGTGTACATAACTAACCTGCTTCTACCTTATAAACCCACAAGGTCACTCCGTTCTCAAGATGCAGGCTAGAATATCTAAAGAATATCTAAAAACCTAAAGGATGGTAGAGCCTTCTCCTACAGGGCCCCACTACTGTGGAACACCCTTCCAAAATTTATCAGGGAGTCAGACACAGTCTCAATATTTAAATCTAGATTAATACCGCACCTTGTTGCTCAGGCTTATAATCAGTTATAGTCTGGAGACAAGGTGAGAGAAGCCTTGTGGGGTGGCATCCTTACCTTACTGTCACCTGTCAATCAGCTGTGACCCCACTTTACATGGGCTGGCTCTTGATAGGCAGGTATGGTTCCCACCCCCCCCCCCCCCCCCCCCTTGACTGCATGGCTCTCAATCCCTGTCCTGGTAGCTTTGCAGCCACAGACTATTCCTAGCGGGGCCACTTTTTAATCCCCAGTTCATACCACTGTCACTTTACCGCGTTTTTCTACTGCAGATTCCCCAATGGCCATTAAAATTTTCTTCCCCACACTACCGGCAGGGCTTTTGCCCCAAATTTCAAGAGTGCTGTCGTCTGGACTCCCCCACCACTGCGGTCCAGTCCCTCTTTCGTCACCGCCTTCACCCTGCCCACTTCCGTTGCCACCTGCTGCTCCCCACCACCACCACCCATCATTTGAGCCACTACCTTATATCTGTCATTTAGTTGGCACCAATTTAATCGACGCAAACATTGACTGACTGACCATGTTGGTAACCAATCTACACCCTCAGCCGACCAGAGAAGGATGGGTTTCTCCCTTGAGCCTGGTTCATTTCAAGGTTTCTTCCCATCTGCCACAGGGAGTTTTTCCTTGCCACTGTTACTTTAGGCTTGCTCCTGTGCGGGGTTTAGGCTAAGGTTGTTTGTGAAGCGTATTGTGACAATTGTTGTGAAATGCGCCATATAAATAAAATTTGATTTGATACGATCTGATCAGTATCACTTAGACCCAGAACGGTTCTGGGATACAGTTTGGGACACACCAAAGCACAGAGGAGGTCCACAGCCTCCAGGATGAGCTCCTGATGCCCAATGCGGGACACACCCAAGTCTTCCAACTCCTGATGGGTAATACGCAGCAGCTGGTCCCCACCCACTTTTTCCCTCTCAAAGTTTTTGATGTACTGCTGCAGACAGTCATCCAGACCTGCAAGAGACAGAACATGACAGAGTTTACTCAGTATGGTATGTCACCTTTCCCTACAGCACCTGATATACCCACCCAGCCTGGCCCAAGCAAAGAAAGTTGCCGAAGACCTGACACCAGCCTTTGATTCATGCCCTACATAAAACATAGATGAATGGACCAATCACCCCCTCCACACTTTACCACAGGCTTATTATTGCTACTGAAGTACTGCAATCTTTAACTGTAACCAGGAGACTGAATGCTAACCATCACAAAATATCTCTACAAGGGACCCTTCAGGTGTTCAAATATTTAAGGGTAAATATTCAAAGAAATAAAGAAACTTCCCGCAACACTGCAACTGCAAAAGTCACTGCAAACTGCTTTGAATATTCAAACAGTAATATTCTAGGAATATTCCAGCTCCCCTTGAATCAGTGCTGCATACATTTCAGTCTCTCTATCACAGACCAGGGTACCACACACAAAGGATCTGGTATTAGCATGACCACCCTTCTCAGTGAAACACACCAGCACAATCATTGTCCTGTCTTTCAGAGGTACCAGCTGCACTTGAAAATCCCAGAATTTTTTTCACGTACACAACATCAGATTTTTTTATCAGATATGACATATACTCTCAACAGTTCTCTTTTTCTGTATCCTCTGTTCTCTATGCCTTTAAAACAAAACATAAATTCACCTATTCTGGAACCCTGTGTGTGTGTGTATGTGTGTGTGCGTGAGAGAGGGGGAGATAGCTATTGGTGTATATACTATACCTGATTTCTTTTTAAAGTCATGGTCAGATTACAATTCAAATAGGGACAGACACATTTTTCTTGATTTGCCTCTGTACTCCACAATTTTAGATTTGTAGAAAGAATTCACTTGTCAGAGGAGTGAGGATTCAGTAAAATACGTTTAATTTTCTGAATCCACCGTTTAAAGGGACCAAACGTATTTGGACAATTGGATGCACAGCTGTTTCTTGGCCAGCTGTGAGTCTCAGCATCATAAGTACATACACAAGAAAGTAAAGAAAAGGTCTAGAGTGTATTCTAGGAGTGGCTTTTGCATTTGGAGTCTGATGCTGTTGTCTCTCAACTTGAGGACCAAGGAAATGTTAATTCTAGTAAAGCAGAAAAAAAATCAGAATAAATTGATCAGGGATCTAGCTAAAACACTGGGTGTGTCAAAAATCAACTGTTTGGTACATTGTTAAGAAGCAAGAACACACTGGTCAGCTCGGCAATAGCAAATGGTCTGGTAGACCATGGAAGACCACTATAGTGGATGACCACTTTCAATTGTCAAACAAATCAAGAACACTCTCCAGGATGTACACACAGATGTGTCAAACACTCCCGTGAAAAGAAGGCTACACCCGCATAACCTCAGAGGATTCACTGCAAGATGGTAAGCCTGAAGAACAAAATGGGCAGGTTAGAATTTGTGAAAAAGTACAGTATTTAAAAAAAGCAGGTCTGGAAAAAGCTGGTCTTATGGACAGATGAGATCACTATTAACCTGTAAAGCAGAAAGTGTGCAGAAAGAATGTACCTGTTCATGATTCAAAGTATAACACCTCATCTGTGAAACATGGTGGAACCCAGGCCTCTCACACTATTTTGAACCTGAAGGTTGCGTCTCCAAAGTGTGTTATCATGGTAACCTGCTACAAGGCTGTCGCTTTACCGTACCTCACTGTGCTTTGCTAGGGATCTACCAGAGCTACACACACTATACTCACCACCCTCCGACTCCCTTCCACTTGAAACTCTGAAACTCTGCAGCAACTATAATTCTGATTTGGGTCAATAACAAATTAGGAATTTGCCAGAGTCCAAGGTGTGATTTGATCCCAGGCCTCTCACTTGCCCAAAGATTCCAAAGACAAACATGTTACCAGTCAACTGAAAGGGAAATTGCACCTAGCCAAGGGTAACAAGCTACACCAAGCTACACTCACTACTTTGGCAGCAACAGCAGTATGACAGTTTGTTGTTTTTAAGACAAGTTTTAAGGCAAGTTTTGTTTTTTGACTCTTTACTCCAGTACACTGGATTAGAAATTAATCAATGAATATGATGTTAAACCGCAGATTATCAGATGTTATTTGAGGAAACTTTTTGGATGATCCGTGTAGTAATTCCAGTCCCCAAATTATTTTATGTTCACCAGCACGCATGCCACTTTGAGAACTAGAAGGGTATTGGTATTGCATGGTGTTTAGTCTGGAGAGTCCATTTTATTTCTAGCTACTGTAGCATTGCACTCCTGTTACTGCTGATTCTGGGCTTTACATTTTTTTTCATCTGTCCAATATATGTTCCCACAACTTCTGATCTCAACTACAAATTGTTCTGCCATGTAAAAAACACTTTCAGAGTATTTAAGTATTTATTTAAGTACAAAATGAAATTTTAAATATCGATGGAAGCAGGCATGAAAGATAGAACATTTAGCAATGTTTTTTTTTTTTTTGACCAGGTTACATTTAATCCATTTCATTGTTAGGTGGCTGTAGCAAAAATTTACCCGATTTAACCTGGGCCATTCAAATATTTCTCTCCGCCAGGTGAGAGCCTGGAGGGGATTATGCGTTTGGTCGTGTGTGTGTGTGTGTGTGTGTGTGTGTGTGTGTGTGTTTGTGTCTGTCCACAGCTAATCTTGCATACTACTGGGCCGATCAGCCTGATACTTGCTGTGCATGCTGACAGCAGACCAAGGACCTGAATTCTCGAATAATTTGCAAATCAGTTAACGACAAGTATTTTATTTGAATTAATTGCCATGATTGTCCATTGAAATACATTGAGTGCTAACTCCTCACTCCTCCTAACTGGCCGGTAGGGGCCGCAAGTGATCAACAACTGCTTCCATTTGGAATGAAACACCAGCAATGTAAAATGTCAATTTCAATGGGAAAATGCCAACAAAACAATCCGCCAACTAACGGGGTACATTAATGTTTGAATCTGTGGCAATTATTTTGTTGGAATTTTCACGTTGAAATTGACATTTTACATTGCTGGTCTTTTGGAATTGTTCCTGTCCAGATTGTTCCTGTCCAGATTTGAAACGAAAGTGCCAGACTGTAACATCAATGTTAGCTCTGTCTAACACATCGTGGCTGATATGAATGAAATTAGCTAACATGTCACCACCTTTAGCATTACTTCACTGAATCTGCGTTTTTGGGATTTTCAGTGGCACATGGTAAAAACTTCTAACATTGTACTTGTCTGGTTGCATTGATTGTTTAGCCTCTGTTGTTGCATCAGCAAAGCTAACACGCCTGGCTGAGATCTGCACTCTACTGAGTGTACTCTTCTAGTTATTTCTGTAGTGATGGATGTATTTTGATGCCCATTGATCTTCTGTCTCTAGACACTCCCACTCAACAAATTTCCCATCTGAGAATAGTGAACTCTCTATCTATGGCTGTATCTCAGCCACAAGAATGAGACGGAACATCTTCAGTGATCTATTCCGACTTCACCACAGCCTGCGTTCAGATGCCAGGCAAGAGAAGGGAAAACTGGCCCCCGTGCCCGCTGCCTGCCTGCTATCCCGCTGGTCCATCTGTCACTGCCTCTACACCAGGGAACCAGCCCTGCAGCATTACAGCATCGCACACTGGTCAGGTTAAGCAATACCCCTCAGTAAAACTACATCAGCTCCGCATGAAGCACCAATGCACAAACTGTAATACAAACTGAATGTTTCAGTCAGCCAGGACAGGTCAGCAGGGGGCCGGAATATTAATTAAATATTAATTTTCCCCTTTATCCCCTTTTGTTTTCAGTCGTTCTCTTTCCTGTCATCGTTGTATGTGTAGTGAAGTTTGGTCAGGTGAACAACATTTAGAACAACTGAGTTCAAGAACCAATCACGCTAAGAACCAATTACACATTTTTATTCCTTGGCTTTTAACTCTGTATGAGAGTTGCCGTTCTTTTTCTTTTTTTCTTATGATCTTATCGTTTTATTATTTTATTGTCCTTTTGTCTTTTAAACTGGTCTTTGTGTTTTTATTGTGTTGTTTTTAGGGTTTTGATATTTCTGATTGTACAGCACTTTGGTCAGCTGTTGTTGTTTAGTGCTTTATAAATAAATTTGGATTGGATTGGATTTGGAATCAGAATTCTGTACATCTGTAGACCCCAACTTAGTGAAATAATACAGATACGACAATGGTTTGGAAATAAAGGATGTATATTTATTGGCTAATTCGAGGAAATGATCATTCTGCGACAGAGGCTAACAGTGGTACCAATTAACAAAGGTTAATTTGGGTTATGAGTTAGTGACATGCTATGCTATATTACGTGGTTTGTTAGTTAAAACAGTCTCATTAAATGAAGTTTAACAATGTAAGACAACAAGGTCAGGGAATTTGCTATTCTAGACCAACATACGCATACGAAAACAAACTTAACCAGGCATTACAAGTTTTACGCTATCCTATGGTTTGATGCCAGTGTTAAATAAAATGCGTTTCAACGGCAAATAAAAGGAAGGCCAATCCGTTAGGCGATGCGTCAGCTCGTCGGCTAGTCCAAGGTCCGTGGCAGGTGTGCAGAGACTCTTGAGAACCGTGTTCTTTGAAGTCAGGGCCATTACGGATTCAAGTCAAGAGGACTTTGGATATGCACAAATCTTCCATTGGGGTCCGGCCACAAGTGAAATATTGGAGTAAAAGTCGGGAGATAAATGTTCCTCAAGACAGCTGTTGAAGGGAAATAAAACAGTTTGGTTTACTGCATGAACGGTGGCAGGCCAACTGGGGCAGGTCTCAAGTGAGGTGCAGGTTGGGAAGCGCAGTGAAGTCCAGCAATGTTAGACAATGCCGTTACCCTCAGAGCAAAGTTAAGTTTTGGTGAGTTTTTATGCTCGCAAAGTCACTGACATGACAAAATCCCATGTTTTTTTCCTGGAACGTGGTTTGTGGACTATTTTGGGTGCACAGATCTTTGAGTGGCTTGTGGTATTGGGCAGTCAATAAAACATGAATAGATACAGTAAACCACTGATTACTGCTTTAATGCTTAAGCATGTTAAATTTGGTTCCCGATTTCCCCCTAAAAGGGGTGTTCCTGCCGCAAGCAGGAGCCATAATTGATCAAGCAGTGTTCTTTGCAAGTTTATTGCAGGGTACCAAGGGGAAGGGGACAGGCACTTAATTATGCCTAAGGCTGGATTCACACCGGATCAGGCAATGCGGCAAAAACGGCAGTCTTCCCATTCATTTGAATGGGGGTAGTGCGTTTAGGCTGCGGGAGTGGGGAACGCATGGGGTGCTGAAAAAAAAACGCAGCAGCCTGCGGCAAGTAGAACCAGAATCAACTTTAGCCGCAAACACAACCCAAGTCATGCTGCGGTGCCCAATCACGTAAGTTGTTTAAATTACCATGTAGCATTTCGCTGTTTACTGAGCAACTGTCAGATGAATTACTGACGCGATTAATTTCCTAAGATTTGATTTTATGCTCGTCATCATGATTTGACAGTGCCGGGTAATGGGACGAGTAGCGAAACAATAGTTACTAGCTAAATATCAATTCCGAACATCGGAATTAAGTTGTATAAAAAAGATTCGCTATTTAGCAGTTATTGCATGCTAGTTTATTGTACCTAGCACTATGGAGTTCATGGACCAAATGATGATACTCTCCCAGTTGGGTCGCTTGGTTTATTTCGAGCTTCGACGTCTGTGTCTGACTTGCAGTCTACGCTGCAAAATAACGATAGCAAGAAGCTTCCTTCGGTTTGTGTTTGTGTCCATTTGTTTAAGTAGGAAATGGAGGGGGGGGAGTTAAAGTTCACAACGTGACGTCACACAAATGGGCCATGTAGTGACACGCCCACACCTCCGCACAACCCTGCGGCAAGGTGCCGCATTGCCTGATCTGGTGTGAAGCCCTCCAGAGGGTGGTGAAGACAGCGGAGCGCATCATTGTCTGCCACCTCCCCTCTGTGCAAGGCATCTACCACACACGAAAAAGCACAGAAAACCATAAAAGACTACAGCCACCCAGGTTATGGTCTGTTCTCTCTGCTGCCGTCTGGTAGACACTACAGGAGCATCCGGGCACAGACGACCAGACTCACAAACAGTTTTTTCCCCCAGGCCATCAGACTTCTCAACCAGCAACATTAATCTCAGGGATCACATTGATCACATGACCTCCTATGTATGCTGCTTCACTTCCTATGTACATTCAATGTACATTATCACAATCTTATGCACATATTCATCAGCATTCCTGCACTCCTATATGTTTAATATTTAAATATTTAATACTCCTATTCTCATTGTCCATATCCCCCATCTGTACAGGCTTTGGTACTGCTGCTAATGTTTAATACTATGTATATTTTTGATATTTTTTGATATTTTTGCTGTCTTGCTTCTACGTAGTTGCTGCCTGCCATGTCATAAGAATTTCTTTGCTCAGAATGACCTTGTGTTATACTGTGCACTTGAACTTTGAACTTGGAATCCAGCCTAAATTGCCCAGAAGAAGTTAATGGAGAACGTGACTCAGCAGAGATTGAGTCCTGTGGTCAGGAAGCCAGAGGCCCAAAAGTTCCTGTGTATAGTTACATTGTTACATATGTGAGGTTAAAACTAACTTTGTTTCGACAGTTTAGATCAGTTCTAGTCTGAGAGTTAGGTCAGTTCTGCTGGTTTTGCCCTGTTTTTGTATGTTTGGATTTGTGTCTTCTTAATAAAATTCTATTTTATTTTTGTGGCAAAAGGACACTTTAATGTTTTTAAATGTGTTCGGCCTTTGTGCTGGCTGCTGGTTGTTACAACTCAGCAGACTTAAGCTATAACATATAGTGAACAAATTTGTTATAATGTATTGGTTCAAGCGATGGTCCTATCCCGCCTGGACTACTGCAACTCGCTGCTGGCTGGTCTGCCGGCATCCGCCATCAGACCCCTGCGGCTCATCCAGAATGCTGCAGCGCGTCTGGTCTACAACCTCCCCAGACATTCCCATGTCACCCCCCCTGCTCACTGACCTCCACTGGCTGCCTGTTATGGCTCGCATCAAATTTAAGACTTTGGTGCTTGCATACCAGGCAGCTAAGGGGTCAGCACCAGGATACATCCAGAGGATCATCAGACCCTACACACCAGCCAGACCTCTCCGTTCTGCCACCTCTGGACGCTTGGCACCTCCCCCTCTTCGCGTCTGTACTTCCCACTCGCGTCTGCTGTCTGTCCTGGCCCCTCGCTGGTGGAATGACCTCCCTGTGGTGGTCAGAACAGCAGAGAACCTGACTACCTTCAAACGCAGACTAAAGACTCATCTCTTCAGGCTGCACCTCTCCCCACCCCTCCCTAGCCTATAGTTTAGCCAATGTACCTAGTTAGGCTAATGCGATCACGTTAGTTTTTATTTGGCAGGATTGTTTTTGTCTGATTCTGTTTGGCAAATGTGATTTCAGTGCTAGTTTGTACTTGGCAGGATTGTTTGTTTGTTTGCTGAACAGGTTACCCTACAGGGTTGGAGTCCAGATCTATGTGGTCACTTCTGGCACTACGATCTTTACTTCACTCTAGTGTGTTTCTTTTGCACCTCTGCACCTTGAACTAATGTACTTGTTGTACGTCGCTCTGGATAAGTCGCGTCTGCTAAATGCCTGTAATGTAATGTAAGGTAATATTGTGCCTGAGTAAAAAAGATGTATGTAGTACACCATGGTAAAAGCCTGGTGCTGCTGTCTTCACGTAGGGCCTTGCATATCTCCCAGATGGCCCTGCATGCACACACATACACATACAAACACAGATACACACACACACACACACACATATACACGTACACACAAACACACGCACCCACACACACATGCACATGTACACACTATTACATTCATCATACACACATTACAAACATCAAAAAGTCAAATGCTAACACACACATTCAGCTACACTATTCAGACACACAAAACAAACATGCACAAAGCCTCATATGCTCAAATACTAATACACACAGGCAAACACAGTCAAATATACAGTCAAAAACTCATAAACATCATGCAAATGCTCCTCACAAATGGGAGCAGAAAGTGGCTAGGCACAAGGGATAAGTTCTTGATGTTGCTACAAACATTCTGTGTCACAGCACTGATGAATCTCACTCCTCATAAAAAATAAAACCATGAGCACAGACAGTATGACAGGCCATTGTAGGCTGGACTGAGTCATCAATTCATATGGTATTTCAGTATGAGAACGAAAGAGAGAAAATAGCTTTCCCACTGTATGTAAAACAGTCAAGTGTGCCAAGAGCAATAGAGAAGCACAGAACAAAAGAGAGAGAGAATGCCGCTAAAATTCTGTCTAAAAAAAACTATGTCTGTATGAACATGACCATCATGTTGTGACCATCATGTTGTACAGTCAACCATCCAGTCCCAACACAGAAATAGACAAACCTTGACAACAGGGTATCTGAGGACCCATTCATGTGACTTCATACTTTGGATACCCCTATGACAGTATGTTTTGGTTCAGCTAAAATATTTTTTTTATTTTCTGTGCCAATCCCATCCCCACAATATTCTATTCTCCAAGTGTGCCAGCAATATTCTGAAACTTGCAGGGAGCAACCACTTTTTTTATACACCAGAGGACTGAACTGTCAGCACCATCTGTGCTGACAGTTCAGTCCTCTGGAGTATAAAAAAGTGGTTGCTCCCTGCACAGTTAGGATTTAGTTAGGAGTGGTTGCTATTGCTCCCTGCACAGTTAGGATTTAGTTAGGAGTGGTTGCTATTAGCACAGTTAGGATTTCTAACTATTTTCAATCATTTGAACTATTGACCATTATTCCATACGATTTATATACCATTTAATTTTGAACAGAGGAACATTGTATAACTCCAGTCATGCAAATAAATCTTGTTTCAATCCCAAATCCTTGAGTGATGGAGAAGGAGGGAGTAATGAGACAGAGGATGAGGCAGAGGAATAGAGAGAGTGAAACAGAGACATGAAAAGAAACTCAGGTATGGGCTTCATGGTGCAAAATTAATTATTCTCAGTCATAATTATGACTATTATTCTCAAATTATTAATGAACCCATACATTTATTTACAGATCACAACATTGCTGCCACCGCTGTTTAATTAAGAAGACCCAGAGAAGCACAAGATATTTTGTTACAGTGCATAATTAATTAGATCTGTGGCAGCTACGAGACCGTTGCACTCTGCTGTGATGTCTAAACAATTCAGTTATAATGCTTTCTAAATAACTGACACATCTAGACTGCCACTCAGCCACACCCCCCTCCCTCCCCCCAAATGTGCTACCAGCTGTTCTCTCTATCCTCAGTCCTTTTAGAACAAGCTCCACCAATGTTTCAGCTTGAAAAATAAAGTCAATTGCCATGCAGTTCGTCAGCAGAGGAGGCATTGCCAAACTCCAGCAAAGTACTAACCCCATTGATGAGAACTCCAGGACAAATTCAGCACAGACCAACCACAGGACAGACTGGCAACAAAAGGCGCTGAGAAACTCACATACACCCGAGTGATTATTCATCACCTCACTCAGGAGCTGAGAAACTCACACACACCTGAGGGATTATTCATCACCTCACTCAGGAGCGGAGAAACTCACACACAGCTGAGTGATTATTGCATCACCTCACTCAGATTTCTCCCTGTGTATCTCTGTATACAGGCAGCACCGCTGATCTTTCCCTGTGAATCGGTCATGTTTCTGTGTTTCTGTTTTTTCCTTTTTTGGGTCACCACATGGCGGCACTTCAGTTTTGTAGTTCAGTTCATTTTCCCTTATTGCTTTTCCCTGTGTTTAATTGTATTATTGTTTTCAATTATTCTATTATTGCTTTCTGGGTTTGTCTCGTTATCCCTTCCCTGTCTGGTTTGATTGTGTTTTGAGTTCACCTGTGTCTTGTTATCTTTGTGTCTATTTAAGTTCTTGGTTTGCCTGACTTAGGTGCCGGTTCCTCATGTGTTTCTGCCTGCGTATATGTATCTGCCTGCTTGTGTTCTTGTGTTCTTGTGTTCTTGTGTTCTTGTGTTCTTGTGTTCTTGTGTTCTTGTGTTCTTGTGTTCTTGTGTTCTTGTGTTCCGCCTGCCTTGTGTTCCGGCCTGTCTGTGTTCTGCCCGTACTGCTTCTGTTCCCTGTGTCTGTTACGCTTCTGTGTTTTCAAGAGTTTCAAGTTCTGCTTGTTTCGAGTGTTTTGAGTTCCATTACGTGTTTTCTGGTTTTTGAGTTTTCTTTTGGAATTGCCCCTCGTGGCCTTTTGTTTTCTCTGCTTTGTTTTGTAAGTAAAGTCTTTCTTTGAATCTACATTTTTGAGTTATGTTTTTCCCACTCTGCGCCTGGGTCCTAACCCCCGTATCATGACAGAATCTCTGTATACAGGCAGCACTGCTGATCTTTCCCCGCAAATCTCTGTATACAGGCAGCACACCTGATCTTCCCCTGTGAATCTCTGTATACAGACAGCACTGCTGATCTTTCCCCAGACTTCCAGTTTCCAGTTGATGCACTTGTTTGTTTCACTGCCTTTATATGTCTCTCTTTTTGCATCTATTACTGATTTAAACTGATTTAATTGATTTAATCTTAACTGAACTCAACTTCAGGATTTTTGGGTTTTTACTTTGTAAAGCACCTAGATTTTCTCACAAGGAACCTCTTTGCCTGTTTTAATTACATCAATTTCCCTTTGGCACTACACACCTTTCCAGGAGTCATGACCTAGTCTCCAGGCTGCCATGGTTGTGTCAATCTGAGCCAAAGGGTAATGGAATTAGAGAGTAGGATTTCTAAACCTGACCAAATCAGAAAAGATGCTGCTTGACTCTCTGGTAATTACCACCAACAGGGAAACAGCCCTGTAGGCAGGCAACGCAGGACTGTAGACTACAGCCTCTGAAGTAAGCAATGCCATCCCTCAGCCACCAGAGAACCCAGCTGTAGGGGATACACAATGGAACTGCTTGAGGGTAGACTCAGCACCCTGCCTTGTTTTACCCCACTTGTACCAGGGCCGTGGATCACAGTGAGGGGTCACAAGAAAAGAGGGCCCTCTTGTCCTCTTTTTGCCTCAAGTAAATTAACATTTTAAGAACAAATTCCAGGATTTGGAGGGACTGCCATCACATTAACACCGCCCTCAGTGGCATTCTGAACCCCAAGCGTCCAGCTCTAGCTGCACATCTGTGGGCATATCACATCATCAGCTCCAGTGGTTCTTCTTCGTGCCACTTCAAAAACAGGGAACTCCCCCTCCTCCATCCACACTTAATGTGGGTACCCTCTATGGTCCGTCATGTCAGTCTAATCAGAGCCAAAACACTCAGTCACCCTGGTGTCTCTATTTGCAACACTGATTCCTCTCTATTCACTCCTACACCACAACATACCGCTGCTACGGACGTCCACATTGGCATAAAAAACCTAAGATTCCAGCAGTCCAATATTACTGAGTCTTTTAATTTGGTTCACCATGCATCTGGCTCAACTCACATCTTTGGACCTTGTGTTTGGTCTTGGCCTGGGTTTACATAATATTGTTATGAAAGGCCTTTTTGTATCTGATCATCAGTGTGTAATGTTTAACACTGTGTTCCAGGCTGCTACTAAACCTCATCAATTTCTTCTTAATGAACATGCCCAAAAAAGCCTGAACATTTTCCTTCTGTTTGTAACAAGTGTTGCAGTCCTTCTCCCCGCAAACCACACAATCCTCTGTTCTCGGATGCACACAGGTTTTATTGCAGTCGGTTGAAGGCTGTACATACACAAACAAAAACTAAAACAAACCAAACCAAACCAAACCAAAACACACAAGAAACGGAAGCACTCAGCGTTGCTCCCACGTACGTCTCATTCCAACGCCCCGGTCTCATTGCCGGCAGAGCATATAAACAATTAGCAATTAATTGTGATTGCACACACCTGGGTTGCAGTGTCAGCTGAACCTCCCCCTCTCTTCCCACAGATGGCGTCCTAACCACACCACCCCTCCACACTGTTTTATTAAGCTAGTGACAACACACCCAATCATTCAGATACTAATTATCTTTTTAAGTTGTTTTAATCAGTTATGCACTTCTCTTTTAGATTATGTTGCTCCTTTTAAAACCCTGTCAAAGTATACTATTAAAGCACCCCCTTGGATTATTGATGATATTCGTAGCCATAAAAGTGTATGTAGGAGGATTGAGCGCAATTGGAAGATGAAGGAATTACTATCATCCTACAGTTACAAAGTAAAACATGCAAGAGGCTGATACATTACCTAGTTAATCACTGCAAACCCAAAGAGATTTTATTAAACCCAAACCTCCAGATTATTATTTAAAACCACTGTTCGTCTGACAAACCCTTCTACCCCTACTGCTTCATCTGCAGCCGACTGTGAAAAGCTTTTGTCCTTTTTTCTTAGTAAGATTTGCCATATCAGAGCTAATATTACTAATGTGCCTTTTGTCTTAATTTGTTTAACCATTTTAAGCCAATCTCTCTGCATACTCTAACAGAGATTGCGTCAAATATGAGACCTTTCACCAGTCCCGTTATATGATTCCCACAAAACTTCTTAGAGAACTTATGGAGGCAAATGTCCCCAGTTTACTTTCCATTATTACCAGCCATCTATCTTCTGGATGCATCCCAGACTATTTTAACATAGTTTATGTTCAGCTTCAGTTGAAAAGAGCTGGCTTGGATCCCTCTGTTTTAGGAATTTTTAGATTGTATCTAAATTATGTTTTATTCCAAAAATTCTGGAGAAAGCTGTTTTTAAGTCTTAGAGGTGCTAAACAGCAACAATATCTTATAAAACATAATACATTTCAATCCGGTTTTCGCCAGTTGCACAGCACTGGAACGTCCTGTCTTAGGGGTCACCAACGATTTATTGATGGCTACTGATACAGGAGACATTTCCGTTCTTGTGTTGCTTCACCTTAGTGCAGCCTTTAACACCACTGATCATGCTATTCTGATCAATAGACTAAGACAGTGGGTTGGTACCTCTGGAACTGTGCTAGACTGGTTCTCGAACTATATGTCAAACAGGCAATAATTTTGCATCAGTTGGTTACTTTAGGTTCTCAACTTCAGTGATAACATGTGGTGTAGCTCAAGGCTCTATTCATGTACCAGGACTGTTCTCTATATTTATTCCACCCCTAGGCCATATTATCTATTTTCATGATTTCTCATATCATTGCTATGCAGACAACAACCAGCTGTACCTCTGTAAAGCCAGATGATAGGAACACTAGCTTACAAGACTACTTAGCAGAGGATACAGACTGGATGTCTCAAAAGACTTTTACACCTAAACTTTGACAAGACAGAAATCCTTATTTTTTTCCTTATCTTCATCTAAGAAATGGTGTAATCTTTGACTGTAATTCAAACTTTGAACAACATACAAAAAAAATTGATTTATGGATGTTTTTACCAACTCACACATGCTTTTATATTGTCTCATCTCGACAATTGTAATGCACTGTTTACATGGCTTCACTGTCACGCTGTAGCTCAGCTGCAAGCTGTTCAGAATTCTGCCACAAGGCTATTGAACAGGGGAAAGCTGTAATGGCCCCTAGGCTCTGGAACAGCCCTCGATACAATGTCAGATCTGCTGATGCAGTCTCTGCTTTTAAAACTAGCCTAAAAACCTTTTATTTTTTTATAATAATAAAACGGCTTTCTGTATTGATTGACAGCGATTTGCCAATCTTTTCCCCTTTTTGATTGCTGGGTCTTAACGCTACTGTTTTATCCTTTCCTTTTATTGTTTTTTAAATTGTGTTTTACAATGCTTGTTTTTTCTCTTTGTTTCATTCTTTGTGTTTTATTTGTGCCTTTGGTATACTGCTATTTTATTTTCTGTTCATTCTTCCCTTTTATGCTGCTTTTATTGCACTCCTTGTGTTGTCATTTTTTACCTTATTCTTTTATCTGCTGTGGAAGGCACTTTGTGCTCAATGCTTGAAAGGTGCTATATAAATAGAAATTATTATTATTATTTTTATTTATTTATTTTTATTTTTATTATGAACAGGCTCACAACAGTAGCAGAAAAATCTGAAAGTCTCAGGAAATGCTTGTGGGCTGGGGCAGCAAGGTATTGAAGGAAGGTGTCGTAAGCTGTGGTCGTAAGCACTCACAGAGAGCACCAGGAGGGATCTATAGGGTGATAGGGGTGGCAGCGGCCACCCCCTCCATGGAGTTTGCCAGACGAATTGCCACTCCACCTTCCCAGTCTCAGAAAATATAATGCAAAACTTCATTCAGCACCATGTGACTGTACTGACTAAACTCTTTGCCCCTTTGTGCAAGCCCTCTTGCCAGGGTGCCAGCATCCTGAGATTGCTCAACTCATTCATTATTAAAGACATTCATAACTCCTGCAACCATTCTATCAATGGAAACAACAAACTCTGAGTTATAGTTTCATTAGTATGCAATACAGTACAACAATGCCACATACTAAGTTTCTATATGCCACCAAACAAGCATGACAAACTGGACAATAGTGTCTTTTTGGGAGTTCATAAAAATATTCTTTAAACCCTATAAAATTAGTATTCAATCGCTGCAACATAAAACCAAAAATAGGCTGAAAGTATGCCAAAGTAGCAGTGAAAAACGCTGCTCACTAATTATCAAATAACAGCAAAATAAGTGAAATTCTTGTGTAATTATACCACATCATTCTGCAATCAACATCAGCTACTAAAATATGGAATAAATACAAAATCCAACAAAACAAGATTTTTTTCAAGATTCAGTGGTCATTTATTGTCTTGGACAAACCATTTGTGAAATATTCACTCATTTGTGATGGCTGTTCAACTTCAGACATAGCGGTGTGTAAAACTAGACTTGCTGTTTCTGCCACTGTGGCCCATTCTAGGGGGTTATTTCATGAAGCAGGATTACTGAATTCGCTGGATAACTGTGCTGAGTGAAACCCGATGAGAAAAACAATTTCATATAATAAAGATTTCATGATGTTAGTGGGATACACTGATCAGAAAGATCTGGGTGTTTGTCACTTAAGTTGCAGATGCCACGTATTCTGTGACTATCCCCTTTTTTTTATTTCTATGATTTCATGGAAGTTTTGGATGGTAATTGTCAACCTTAGTGTGGCCTATGGTGTTATAGGCCTAAGCAATTTAACAATACCCTATTGCCAAATGTTGGGAGAAATAAAGTGTGACAATGCATACAAATTCTGGAATGCGCTGGGATCAAGATTCTCATCCTTCTCAGCTGTTGCAAACAGAGGTTTGACAGCCCCCATCAATAGTGTTGATACCCAGTGCTCCTTCCCACATCAGTGACAACAGGCGCTCATCAAAGATTCAAATCTCGCAAAGTATAACATATTGTACCAAAACAAACTTTAACAAAAAAAGTGGACACAAGGTAACTGTGTTTATTTTAGAAATGCGATTTGATTTTATAAATTAAAGGCAAAAAAGCATGCCCTTTCTTTCTGTAATGGACCGAATTACGTGATTACATGCACCAGCCTATCAATGTATTTCACTCCTCAGTTCCAAGTGGCACCGGCAACTGCTTGTTGATTTTATTTTAAACTTCGAGCATGTGTTACTGTTATTGTCCATGGCAAAACGCACCCAGCCTTACTATTCAGTAATCTGTGGTATTTCCCCCTCAGAATTCACCAGAAATGATCAGCTGTTCTTTTAGAAAATGTCTTCCATGAGGGGGGAGGGGTGGGGGGGTATTGGCATTCAGTGCATTGCATTATTCCTTTTCATACAGAGCCAGTCATGTTGGATGCTGTTGTTTTTGAAGTTTTCTCAGTGTTCAAAAGGGTATATGGTTGGTACACATATACAGACATTTAAAGGAAGGATCTTTACTGAGTGAGGATGTACATAATTTGTATGAATACAATGGATTGATATATGATATCATATTACAGGTACATCATTGTGATGCTTGTTTTGTGTTTCCTTTTTTAATTCACTAATTTATATTGAGGATGGCTGATCAGAAGTTACCAAAACATACCTTTTCTTTGGGTGTTAGAACTCCCTTTTACCCTTTTGTGGTCACATGTAAAGTTTTCTATATCTGCGACTGGAGGTGACCCTTACCGTACAGTACATAATGAGATAAATGCTAGTTACAGACACTCAGCCAAAGGGGTTACCTACTCATAATCACAGGCCATTCACCAGAGTTACTTCCTATAACTGGGACAAATACACACAGTCTAAAAGAAGTGTGATACTGGTTATTTACTTCAGGTTTCCTATATTCTATTGCGCTTAAAATAAATAACAAAAAATTATTTCCATAAGCAGTGACTCAGCAATTGCAACAAATTTCTATCCGTTTCTCTCCAGCTTGTTTTCCTTAAGACATAATGATGAATTGAATTTAAAACAATAAAGTCAATTTTAACTTTATGGATGCATGCACATCATTGCTAAAATTAGCTGAAAATATTGTGCAATAGATGAAAAGAAAAATGTTTTCTAAATTTGCAAGTATTGTGTACTAGTTTGTGGCTTATCCTGTTAAGGTACTGTTCTAGCACCCGGATGGGCCCCATAAGGCAAAACATAATAGGAGGTAGAGTTTTGAGGGTTAGAAAGGGTTCACTAGGCTGGGATCTGTGTCTCATGACTCTCTAGTGATTCCCACTGGTTGATCGGTTGTGCACAGTCTGCTTGGTAAAGCTGCACCTCTGACTCCTGTCTGTTTAAGCTCGGCTTGTGGGCTTTGGTGTGAAAAGAAGCAGGCGACATCACATGCTTCGGAAGGGAGTGTGCTTATCTACACTGCAGTATCAGCTGTGGAAATTGCAGCATGTGTTGCAGCTATGTACAATTGAGAAATCCAAATTCGGGAGAAAATGGGGGGAAGCATCAACATAACTTCAATATTTATCAGTGTTAAGGCTGAAACATTCTAAGCTCTATTTCAAACTGCAGATGAACAGACTGAAGACTAACCTTTCATGCCACTGTGATAGTCATCACTACATCCACATGAGGGTGGAATGCATTACTGCTTTAATTTGCATGTTTATTTCAAGTAATCTGTTCTGGGCTACATTGTACTGAAATGAGTCAGTTCTGTGTGGCTATACTGTATTGAGTCTGTTATGATCTGTATGGCTGTACTGTATTGGGTCTATTATGCTCTGTGTGTCTGTACTGGATTGGGTCTGTTATGTTCTGTGTGTCTGTCCTGAATTGTTCTGTTCTGTGTGCCTTCACTGCATTGGATCTGTTATGTTCTGTGTGTCTGTACTGGATTGGGTATGTTTTGTTCTGTTTGTCTGTACAGGATTGGGTCTGTTCTGTGTGTCTGTACTGAATTGGGTCTGTTCTGTTCTGTGTGGCTGTACTGTATTGGGTCTGCTATGTTCTGTGTGTCTGTACTGGATTGGGTATGTTTTGTTCTGTGTGTCTGTACTGGATTGGGTCTGTTCAGTGTGTCTGTACTGCACTGGGTCTGTTCTGTTCTGTGTGGCTGTATTGCATTGGGTACGTTCTGTTTTGTGTGTCTGTACTGGATTGGGTCTTTCTGTTCTGTGTGTCTGTACTGGATTGGGTATGTTTTGTTCTGTTTGTCTGTACTGGATTGGGTCTGTTCTGTGTATCTGTACTGGATTGGGTCTGCTCTGTGTGTCTGTACTGCATTGGGTCTGTTCTGTTCTGTGTGTCTGTATTGCATTGGGTACGTTCTGTTTTGTGTGTCTGTACTGGATTGGGTCTTTATGTTCTGTGTGTCTGTACAGAATTGGGTCTGCTCTGTTCTGTGTATCTGTACTTGACTGGGTCTGTTCTGTGTGTGTGTACTAAGGCTGTCAAAAGTGCCATGAAATTGAGTTTGAATATTAGCTTTTGTAATTAGTTAGCATTTGAATATATTAGAATATCATTTGTCAATAATTAACAAAAATAAGCTGCTTACTGTCAGGCGCAATATGCACGTGACGCTGCGCGCTATTTTCCACAAGCAGGTAGTAGAATAGAGGACATCGGTGAACTTTTACACTAGGTTACTACATCTGGGGCCTCATTTATAAAACGTATTTTAGATAAACTGTGTGGCGCGTACGTAGAAAATCACGTCAGAGTATTGATTTATAAAATTTCAACATAACTCGATTTGACCGTGGAAACGGCTGTGGCTGTACGTCAGGTGTTCACTTGACTTATGCACGCAAGTTAATTTTATAAATGAGACCCCTGCAGTTTCTATAGCCTACTGCGCAAATGAATAAAGCACTTTCTCGTGGATTTAATTTGTCACAACTCGGCATTTATTAATCACAATAATAGGGAAATGATTGTTTATAGGAAATCCCTGTTTATTTCTTAACACAAAAACTATTCAAACGGCTAATACCTGTAGCCTAAAACAACATAAATTACTTACTCGGTTTAGTTTGTTTAACTTCTTTCATCATCAAATATTATCAAAATCTTCAGAACAGAAAAAAACATAGCCTGCTATGGGAACATTATTTAGCCTAAATTGTTAGCTGACCAGTAACGTTAGCACAGGAAATGAACTTTGCGTGCATGAACATGATTCGCCGCATGAAATTAAAGCCTGTATATTTATGTTAATTACAAAAGGCGGAATCAAAAACACGGGATCCAAAACTAATATTCGAATGCTCAAATTTAGGTTCGAACTTAAAAAAAAAAAAAAAAAAAAAAAAAGATTTTCGAATAGTTTTCGAACTTCGAATATTTTTTGACAGCCCTAGTGTGTACTGCACTGGGTATGTTCTGTTCTGTGTGTCTACACTGCACTGGGTCTGTTCTGTTTAGTGGGACTGCACTGGATTGAGTTTGTTCTGTTCTTTGTTTCTGTAACTATATTCTGTGTGTCAGTACTGAAACGGGACTTGTGTCCTGTGGGCCTGCAGGGTGGAACAGCATGACTCATTACTGATTCACTCCGCCCCCACTCACTGACAGCACACTGACATACTTTTAAACAAATTTACAGGATAAAAGAACTGCACCACACACCTACACTGGCCTTGCCGCGTGTCTGTGTAGAGCAGGGATACAGCCACTGACGGATGGAAAGAAGTGTGTGTGTGTGTGTGTGTGCGCTGGCGTGCATGTGTGTGTATGTGTTGTATGTGTGGGTGAAACATACACACACACATGGGAGGATCACAGGGTAGATGCATCCATGCTCAAGCAGTTCTGCCAGAAGCTCTGTGTACTAGGGAGATGGAAGACTGTATGTATGTTTAGGTGAAGAGGACAGAGACTGATTTGCGTAGGCAGGAAAACAGCTGGCCTGAAAGGCCAGAACAGTTTGCTGCCCACAATCTCTCTGGCATTCAGAATTACATTGGATACCATCACAATGTGGGTGGGGGGATGAGGACCTTGCCACCACCCAGCATAGCCCCCACTAATCTTCACTAAATATTCCCTTCACATTTTCCTCAAGGAGTAGGGCAAGGGGTGGCTGAAACACAGGGGTCGAAATAGCCAGAGTGCCAGAGAAAGAAATCCGCTCTCTGGCACCTGGATAATGGCAGTACTGAGCAGCCAAGGACATGAACTCACTGTTCCAACTGACAACCACAGCACCAGCCAGTTACTCCAAACATATTTCATGAAGTTAATAATATTAACTCATTTTAAATACATATTTAAAAAGCGAAAAGCATAAGAACTTATCAGTAAGATTATTGATAGATTAAAGCTTCTCTCTCAAAAGGTGTGAGTGTGTGACAAATGTCAAAATTCATTGTCATATGAAACCCTACTCAGGACATACAATGCAAGAGAACATTTTCAACGTACAAAAATGCCAAGTCACTCACACATACAAAGCACTGTCTTTATAACTCATTCATTCAAACTGGCTAAATCTAGGCCTGCCATTAAAAGTATTGATATCAAAATGACGTCAAGTTACTGTACTACAAATAATATAGGCTATCTTGCCTCACCGAAATTAAAGAAGCTGTATTCCAAAGCAATGCGACCCAATGTTTTCAAAATTGTTTCAAAAGTCACTTTGCATATTAGAAAATAACAGTAGTACGAGAAATGAGGACAAATGATGAAATTGAGTAGTTGAAACAATATGTTTTTATCAGAATGGGCATGTAGGTGAATTCTGACATGATCACAGACTACAGTGCAAAAAAAATAAAGTGACCATGAGCAAGATGAGTTTCCTTATTGAACGGTATGTAAAACAGACGGTATTACTAATTATTTGTTTAAATAGTTGTTGAAGTAACGTGAAATTGTGTAGGAAAACTGTTGTATAAATGTACTTTTCTCACATTAAGTACTAGCAGTTATAATTATGAATGAGTCATGTTTTTAAATGTAATGTTTCAATAGGGTGTTGCAGACAGTTCAAATGTAGTAATTGTTTCTATGTCGGTAGATAGAGAACAGGGTGAGGTAACTGAATGTAGAAACATGGCGTTTGCTGATAAGACATTTTTCTACAGTAGCCAAGTGAAAAAATATAGTGAGTAGAAACGCCACAGTGGTCAGCTGGTGTAACTTTTTAGGAAAATCAATACATTTATCGTCATGATATGCATATGGCTGGCCATGAGTGACTTTTTGTAAACATATACATTGAAGATTCTGATATTTTTATAAGTGCAAAAGCAATAGTTCAAAAGCAAAAGACAATTATCTATCCATTATCTATACCCGCTTATCCTGAGCAGGGTCGCAGGGGGTGCTGGAGCCTATCCCAGCGTGCATTTGGCGAGAGGCAGGAATACACCCCGGACAGGCCGCCAATCTATTGCAGGGCACACACACCATTTACTCACACACTCATACCTATGGGCAATTTAGGGTCTCCAATCGGCCTCCCTGCATGTCTTTGGACTGTGGGAGGAAACCGCAGTACCCAGAGGAAACCCACACGGACACAGGAAGAACATGCAAACTCCACACAGAAAGGCCCCAAGCCGGGATTCAAACCTACAACCTTCTTGATGTGAGGTGATAGTGCTACCCACAGCACCACCAATAGACAATTATTAGTTAGCAAATATAAGTGGAAGAAAATGTTAGTTTAAGATATGAAAAGATCAGCCTGAGGGCAAGGCGGGATTCGATCGTCTGACCTTGCGCTTTCCAGTCAAAGACAGTAGCAGTGCGTCACCGTCAAGAAGCTCTGCCAAGGCGTGAAGGCAAGGACTGAATGTGTAGATGGTATGTCATAATGCAGTCTACACGTTCGGTAAACGCCGGGGAGTTATGGTGCAAAAGCAATAGTTGAGTACTAACAGAAAATTATTTGTGAGCAAATAAGCATATATAAGAAATTTTCTTCAGGTGGAATTTGACCCTGTGACTCAATGATCCATAGACCGCGACATTACCACTGAGCCACAAGCTGACTAGTTGTAGAGACTGGTAATTTTCTTGGGGAAAAAGATATCCATTTTGCGTGTGTTTGTGACTTTTTGATTGGCTGGTGTAGGTGAAGGATTGGCTTGTGTATGTAAAATGACCAATGGGGAGACATATTCTTTGTGGGCTAGGAGCATTTCTGGCAGGAAAAATAAGAAGAAGGAGAAAACACAAAATACCCTTAGTTTGGGGATTTATTGTGAGACATGTGAAGTTGTTTATGAATTTGGTCTGTTGAAATGGGGTCAGAATGTACAGAAATTCATGTTTTTAAAGGCTGTTGCGGTTATTTCTGTGGGGAACCCTGAAAAGTGCCAAACTCTCGGTGCTATATAGGTATGGGCCATGCTGCCCCGCCAAGGTGTAACTTAGCGGGATGGCATACCTGCCATCTCAATAACACTGCCCAATTACTCTTACCATCTTTATGGAATAATTCATGCTGCTAAAATTGCTATTTTCAATATTTTCATATTGGAGGGTGTGTCCTCAACAGAGGAGTGGGTGGGGTTCGAGGACAGAGGAGAAGACTTCTTTGATTATGAAGGATCATGTTGAAATTTGACTTACATGAAGCATTATATAAGCAATTATATAAAATGTAATGACTTGATAAATATAGTTCACTAAGTGCTAGATGTTTACACTTAATAGCCAATGTATCTAATTGTACACTGTTTCACCTCATTCAATGTATCGGTTGGAATGCAAGTAAAAGGGTATGGACAGCAGCTGCAGTAATTAAGTACATTAAGGGATTAAAGAACCTCTCTTTCTGTTTAACTGGTCCCCATGGTCAGTCTTAGAATGGACTCCCTAACCTACACTTAGCTATAACTGGAAGTTTTCCATATGACGACAGAATGAATCTCATACGCTGGACCAACAGCACTTTGACTCTGAGAACTAAACTCATGTATTAGACTTAATATTATTGAAGACTGTACTTGTACCTCTTCCCGACTGGTCGTATTATTAAATTATAAAAAGGAGCTCCTGAATTTCGTTTGTTATCTTTATCTTCAGCACCATTTTTGTTAAGAAATTCCTACAAACACAGAGTCTAGAAGAGACGCAAAAAACCTGAATAGCATGCCTTTAAGCTTTTTACCCAAATAAAGACACAACCCTGGACCAATCAGCTTACTGGAAAATAGCATGTGTATTCCAGGAGGATTCAATTTGTGAAAGCAAAATCCGTTCATAATTTAAAATGAAAATTGAGTCTGTGTGCAAAAATAATGACATAATTCAAAGTCAATGCACTTTATCTGACAATATGAAAATTTAAATGCAGTCCATTTGACTTTTCATTTTCCATAAATACACTGCATGAACAAAAGTCTCTGGACACCCCTTGGTCTGGGATTGTTTTTCATGGTTTGGGCTAGGCCCCTTATTTCCGGTGAAGGCAAATCATTTTGCCAGAGCATACAATCAAATTCTATATGATCATTTGCTTCCCCAACAGTTTGGGGAAGGCTCTTTCCTGTTTAAGTATGACAACACCCCCCGGCACACAGCAAAGTCCATATTCAAATAGTTTTGTTGAAATTGGTGTGGAAGAACTTGACTGGCCTGCACACAGCCCTGACTTAAACCCCATCCAACACCTTTGGGATCAACAAAGTCTCTCTTATGGCACCTTGTCAAATGCCTTTTGGAAATCTAAGTATATAATATCATAAGCCTTGTTATAATCAAAACACTTGGTAGCTTCTTCAAAAAATATCAGAAGGTTTGTCAGGCATGACCTTCCCTTGCGAAAACCATGCTGACTATACCTTAGCGTGTCGCTATTTTCAAGAAATATTTACAGCTTATCTCTAATAGATTCCAATATTATATATGTGATGAAAGTTACACTGACAGGCCTGTAGTTTCCAGGATCAGTATGATCCCCTTTCTTATATATTGGTATTATATTACCTTGCTTCCAGTCCTCAGGTATTTCTCCAGTTTCTAAGGACTGTCTAAAAATAACTGCCAGTGGCTTAAAAGTGATCTCAGCTAACTAAGTACCCTTGGGTACATGCCATCAGGGCCAGCTGCTGGACTGCAACAGCAGGGCCAGCCCTATAAATGCGAATGTCTGTGACTGAGTGACTCAGTGAGTGATGAAGTTACACCATTGGTCGGCTGAGTCATGAAGTTACACCATTGGTCGGCCGGATCGGATGAAGTGTGTTGGGTCCGGCCATATACTAGGTTTTGACCTGGTCTTGTTTATCCTCTATTTCAATATCTGATAAGACATTCTGAGTACTGAATATGCCTTCCAGTCTATTAATAACATCTTTTATAATAAAACTCTCAACAAAATAACTATTTAAGGCATCAGCAATATCTTTATTCTAAGAAAGCAATTCTCCTTCTTCATTCCTGATGCACATAATATCCTCTTTGACTATCATTTTCCTACTACAGTACTGAAAGAAACGTTTGCAGTGTTGGGGAAGCTACTTTGAAAGCATAGCTTTGCAAGCTACCAATTACTTCACACTGGAAGAAGTTGAACTACAGCAAAGCTACCATAGGGAGAAATCTAGTTTGGTTAACTAAAGCTACTTAGAAAAAGTAGTTCAAACAAAAAATTTTAATTTAAATAAAATTGTATGCTGTTACAATATTAACCTTAGGTGGCAAAAGAACAGCAAGCCAACCTCAGCCTAGCCAGACCTTCATTTGAATGATTCTGGTTAAGCTATTCATAGTATTGGATTGATTGCAGACACCTTGGTCAGCAAACACAGGTGATTGTAATCAAATAGAAGGTGATTATCATGAAAGACCGGTCCCTTACATTGCGGCATATTGTATGGGTAGCAAAACACATCATGAGAATAGTATGACTAGGTCAGCTAACGTTAGCTAATGTTTGCTTTATGTCAGCAAACCTGATATTAGCTGGTTAGCGACATGTTCGTTTTTGATATTTGATAGAACATAATTGTTGTCAGACGAACTAACGCTACAGACTTTATTTAATTAGACTAACGTTAACATTCACTGAATTAAATCACATGCCTGCATGTAACATTATAATGTGGCTAACTTATCTAAACTTCGCTAAATTGGCTAGCAAAGTCAATGTTAATACACTCACCTTTATATGTGTTCTCAGATTTGTGTTTGACGTCTTTGCAGTAGAGAGTGTATTTACTCTCAGCTTGCATAGCTCACAAGTAAAAAAAAAAAAAAGGTTTTGTCAGTGGAGCTAGTCAGTGTCATGTATTTGCTTAAGTATGGCCATGGTGATTCTTCCTCAGGCTGAGATTCGGGAGGTTTATCCATGATGACGCTGTCGCTGTGTGAGCACTGAGCAACGCCCGCCCTTTTGCACATGCACTACACAAAGGTCAAGTGTGTGGTGGTGGCTGCCTGATGAATGCATTGCCTGGGAATGCCTTCACAGCAGTCAGGATGACAGAAAAAGGGGGCGGGGCTGGTCAAAGGGGGTTCAATTACAGTAGAGAAGCAAAGGTAAAATAAAAAATCATTCCTTTCCTTTTATGGCCCAAAATTGTTTGTAGTTTCAGTAGTTAACTACACAAAAAATGGCAAAAAAGTAATTTAATTATTTGAATTACTATGCAAATATGTAGTTCACTACTCCCCAACATTGCGTTTAGGATTACTTTTTGGAGCTTGGGCAATTTGCCTTTCAATAGCCTGCGTATTCCAATATTCAGCCTTATTACACTCAGTGCTGTCATTTTTATATATCTAATACTGTTTTTTTCTCAAACTCTTCTGTATGACTTTGTTCATCCACTGGGGCGATCGCTTCTTCAACTTACTTTTCCTTACCTTTGGCAGAAATAACCCTTTGAACCTGTCCCACATTTCAATCACAGTCTTGCAGTTAAGCAGTTTCACCCAGTGAATATTACTAAAATTTAGAATTGTTGAAATTGGCTCATCTAAAATAATAAATTCTGGCCATAGAGTAGGCCTTGTTAACTACAGAATGATCGACAGTCCGAAGTGGCTCAGTTACCTCTATGCTACATATTCTGTCTGAATCATTACATAGCACCAGATCCAGATTGATTTTCCTCTTGTAGGCTGATTTATAAACTGTGCCAAAAAAACAGATCATTTATAACATCAAAAAATTCTTCCTACTTTTTTACACCTTTTAATTAACATCAGGGTAATTGAAGTCACCCATAATAATAGTCTCACAATCCTGACAAGCTTGTTCTATGTTTGCAAAGAGCATTTAGTTCACACTACTGGCTGAAGCTGGCAGCCAGTAACACAAGCCGACCGCAAGGCCAATTTCATGTTCCCCTATGAGCTTCATCCAAATATCCTCACTAGGCATGAGCTGGTCAATTTCTGGAATTTACTGTACATTAAAATAATTTAATTTTATTAATTTTTTTTTTTACATAGAGAGCTAAACCCCAAACTCTCTTACTGGATCTACCCTTCCTGATGAGTTTGTACCCTTCTATATTATATTCATCCTCATCTTCCAATCCCCAAGCCATGTCTCTGTAATCCCAACTGTGCATTGCCCCCAATTTCATAGCAGCCTCAAGTTCCAAAATTGTATTTTTTATACTTCTAGGATTTAAGCAAAGACATTTCACCACCCGTACTACAACCAGAGCTGGCCCAAGCCTTTATGGGTCCCTAAGCAGAATTTGATTTGGGGGCCCCCCACCGCCTCGGCGCAGCCAATACTATTGACTATTGTCAATGCTTGATCATTTTCACATCTACTGTAAATCTAACATACCCATTATCAATTTTATTAGTTGTAGGTGTTGTTTACATCATACCATCACGTCAGCCTGGCATGTTTTTATCCTTCTATGGTTTTTAATCTTAAAAGGTAGCAAACTCACAAGAGTGGTCTGGTGTTACTTGGCACTTTAATATTCAAAGTGATACAGCACTAAGTGGCATACTGAACGTGGTATACTGAAAAGTAACAAAATAAACCAGTAGGCAATGCATTTACTGTAAACAAGTTAACCACTTTAATTTCTTTTGGTTTAAAAAATTTGCAACGTGCAAAAGTGCAGAACAACAATCAACTACAATTAAAATCAAATAACTTAGATAAACAGTACCTCAGTGAAGTTTTCTTCTTATATGAAAAATAAATGTAAAAAACAGACAATATTAAATAAATTAAACAAATACTTAAATAATGACATGAAATGAACAGAGGAACCTGTAACAAGATAACAATAATGGTTCAAGAATAAAACATAAAGCTGAATATGTTGTTAACTAGCTAGCTAACGTTAGCTAACAACATAGCCTAGCTGGCATATCTTGTCTTGGGAAAGTTAACGTTTGATCCCTAAATAGACTTGACATCTTAAATCCACCTGTTTGTATGTATAATAGCAAGCTAGCTAACTAGCTATCTAGAGAAATTTCGATTTTAACGGGGGGGAATCTAGCTAATGTGTTAGATTAAAATGATAGCTAGCTAGCTAGCTAGCTAGCTGACGCCAGCTGTACATACCTTGACTGAACTGAAGGCTTGTTTGATGCATCTATCTATCCAGTGGAGTGTTTATGGTAAAATACTGTAATTAGTCAAGCAAGCATACCTTTATTTTGCTGTTTTTTTCTCATCTTCTGTTGTCTTCTTTCTTTTCTCTCATCCAGAAGGATGTGTCCTTTTTTGCGACATAATTTTTTTTGCTGCTTTTTCCTTCAACGCAGAGGAGAGGACTGTAACCTAACGTCAGTCTGACTGACTGTGCTTGCATCAAATTGCAGTTAACGTCCGTTACAGTGCGCATGAACGTGACACCAGCCCTGACAGATGCAGCGGGAATTGATTAAACCAGTAGTATTAGTTAGCCAGCCCTTTAACATAATATTGCGTTTTTGTATGATTACCATTGACATAATATTTTTTAAAAATTAAAAAAACATTTCAAGTTCTCTTGTGGGACATTTCAAGCACTCTTGGGGGCCTTCTGGTGGCCACGGGGGCCCTAAGCAGGAGCTTAGTTTATGCATCGGGCCAGCCCTGACTACAACTTTGCTTTAAAAAGACTTCATTAGAGGTCACACTGTTATAAGAAGCCCTGTCAGCTTCCATCCTGGCAGTCTGCACTTCTTTACCCCTTTTCACTTTCTGACCTCCCTGGCCCCCAAGTCCCTAATTTAAATAATCCTGAGCTACCCTAAGCATATGCTGGCCCAGTGCAGCAGTACCCCTACGGTTCAGATGCAGCCCGTCATGCTTGTTCAGGTCACCTGTGTCCCAAAAAGAGTCCCAGTGCCCCATAAACCTGTACCCCTCTTTCCTACACCAGGTTTGTAGTCCATGTGTTAAACCTCCAAATAAAACTTTGCTTCCTTCTGCTTGCACATGGTACCGATAGTATTCCAGAAAAAAATACTGTGTAGGTTCTGCTCCTAATCTTTTCTGCTGGCTCCACAACTTTGTCCTGCAGAAGTCAAACCTGCCCTTACCTGTGTCATTGGTTCCTATATTAACCATGACCACTGGATCCCTCCCCGCTTTGGCCAGGAGCTTGTCCACATGCTCCAGATGATCTCCTACCTGGGCACAAGGCAGGCAACACACCGTATGCCAGATCCACTACCAGCAAGGGCTGGAATCAATTGGACACCACAACCTCTGGAGATGTTGCCCCTGTGCGGTGTGCACACCCTTTCCTGCAACTGCGCCTGACTATAACCCAACTGTCTCTCCCTACATGCTCTGGATTTTCCTCCGTTCTCAGTTGTGGTGTGCACACCAATTCCTTAAAGGACATGCTACTCAGTTCCTGGAACTCTGCCAATTGTGAACTGTGGAGACCAAGAATCTTGCTCTTGAGGTACTCAACCAGTTCCCAATGGTGGAAGACAAACTGGGAAATCTCAAAGAGGAAAACTTAATTAATTAATTAATTAATAAGGTACTTGTAACTATCTAACATTAAGTGTTGAATAAGTAACACAAAAAAAAACTACCCAGCGTGGAATTACTTGGGTTATAATCAACTAACTTAGCTAGCTTTTTACTAAATAACATTGACTGAAGGGAACTAGGAAATATTTTAATCATATCTCAGAACAAAATACAGCCAAAATTTAGCCGAAATCAGATTATACATTTATAATAAACTACAGCTAATATTAGCTTGTAACAATAAGGGCAAACTATCTAACTGTACTGTCCTTTGCTCCATAGGCATGGACTGTTTCAGCCCTGTTCCTCCCCTGCCTATGCCTTGATGCTGTCTGGTGCTCTAGATCCATCATCCGGCATCCATCATACATACGATGTCTACCACCAGTTGCTGTTTGTTCTGGGAATAGCCAGTGGTTCCTCAATCTCGGCCCCCTCCTGACTCGCTCTCGCACAATCAGCCTGCAAATTAGCCGGCTCTTCTTCTGTCTATTCCGGCTCGAATCGATAGGGCACAACAATCCCATGATCAAAAACAAAATCTCCTTCGTCCTCAGACATTTTTGGTTTCGCTAGCTAGTAGTCATATAACACTATTTCTACGACCAACCTAATGTTATTGTCTGCAGGCACGCCCACATCAGAAGTCGCGCAATGATATGCATCCTTGAGTTCGACACTAAACTGCCTGGGTCTACTTCCTGCATTTGTAAAGGAAAACAACAAAACAGCGTATGTATAAATATTAACATAATGAAATAACTAATTGAAAAATGAAGTGCGACACATTCATTAGAAGGACGATATCAGTCATGAGAAGCAGAAGTGTTATTAAGTGAAATTCCCCTTTAATGTTGTTTGTGTGGGTCGCAGAGTTATAGCAAAGTCGATTTAAGACATAGAAAGTCTCTGGTTATAGTTCCATGGTGTGAATAGTGTCAAAGAAGGTTAGCTGACGTTGTTTGCTAGCTCAGAGATTAGCTCTCTGAGCTAGTCTGCTGGCATTGCACACTTGCCAGCTAACGAGCTAACTGATGCACTTAAATTAGTCTTTTATTTACTTTGGAAAGTTATGGTCATTATGATTGAGTCTTTGCCTCAGGTTTTATTAACTGACTGTGGGTCCTTTCTAAAACAGGTGTATTATATTGAAATTTGTGATTGTTCATTCTGAACCATTACTACAATAGACCACCCAATGAATTAGGTTGCTTCTAAAGATAACATTGTGTACTCTAATTGAATTGAGGTTTGCCAAAGTGAAAGGGGTTGAATACTTTTGCAAACAGCATATTCCATTTTTCAATTTCTTAAAAAATATTTTGTGGTGTAAAACTCATGTTACGTACTAGTAATTCATTAAACATATTGTTGTAAATATCATATATAGAAAATATTAATGTATTAATTGTTACCCAATGAAATGAGTGATTTAGCGGGGGGTTTAAACACTTTTGCAAGGCACAGAATGCATGTCACATTCTCATTATTGGCTGAGCCCCCCTAAAGGTCTGATCCTAGAATCGCCCCTGGCTTAACCTCTTAGGGCAAAGTCTCTAGTGGTCGGCATGCCGGCGTGCCGAGATTACTAAACTCAGATATTCAGTGCTACTGCAACCAAAGTATGAGTTAAAAACAGAAATGCATTGTTTTAGTTTCATTAGTAGACGATACACAACAACTATGCCGAATACAGAGTTTCGCAGCGCCACGGTTGTCGCTCTGGTCGTTCATTTAACAGGCATCCCCTTCCTGCACCCTCATCTGCAACTACACTCCTCACCCATAACATAATGGACAATATTGTCTATCTTGGCATTCATAAAAATATTCTTTCACCACTCAAAAATAGTATTCCGTCATAGCAACAAGATAAACCCGACAATAGCCCTAAGAAATGCGAATACAGCAGTGAAAACGCTGCTCACTGAATTGCTCACTGAAGTTTTAAAAAATGATACCATGTCATTCTACAGTCAATATGACTAAGTATTGAATAAATATACAATGTTATCATTGGTTTTACGCATAGAGATGTCCCTTTTGAGACTGAGTGGTCATATATTGTCTTGGCCAATCCGTTTGTGAAATATACGTGCATTTGTGATGCCTGGGGTACCTTCCAAAATAGCTGTGCGTAATACCACACATGTTTACAGCGTTGTCACCCTCTTTAGAACAGTCTGGCTTGACAATTCATTTAATCAACAGGTGAGAATATAAGCTTTCTAACGATGTATAACATGTCTGATAATAATATTTTCCAAGAAATTATGAAAAATCGTTGAAAACGTTTCGTCAGGTGCAGTGTCTTTTACTGCTACCACAGAGTGAATGCATAAGTAAATGTGATGATGAGAAAACTTTCTGTTACGCTGAGCTATAAAACGCTATTCCAAAAGCAGAATTAGACATGTTATAGTGTTACAACCCAGCATTAACCCCACCATGCAGGGGTCGTGGTGGGGTTAATGCCATTCATACTATACAGTGCATACATACATATACATTCATACTATACAAAGTAAGGATGATTTACCTATGTAAAAATTTTGCCTATGTATGAAACTTCACTGTTTACCTCAGTGTTAAATGGCTATATAACATATATGTCATTGTTTGTTAAATACAGCTTTAAAAAGCAAATTACCTGTTGTTAAACTGTGTTATTATTGATTTTATTGTAAAACTATTACTTTAATGCTTTAATATATCAACAATAGCAGTGTCAGTGATCACAATTTCTCATGTGTATTTAACATTTTTACATGTGAATTAAAATATTCACATGTGAAAAGAAAATGTCTAATGTGTACTGGATGTTTCATATGATCTGCTTTTTTCACAAGTGAATAAAAATTTCCAGTTGCGAAAACAAAACATGACATGAAATCATGAAATTTTCATGCATGACTGACTTTTTCAAATGTTAACTACAATTTTCACACGTCAAAACAAAACATGTAGCTTGAAATAGCATAGGTTACATAGGTTTCCCTTTGCATGATCACGCAACACACTGAAATTTAAAAGCAGTGTTTTCTTTTACTGTCATAATGTATCCTATGTAGTTTTTTTCTATTTTGCTTTGGCATTGTAGATCACTAAATTATGTAACACTGAAGAGACCATATTTTTTAACCTCTAAAGAGCAATTACTCATGATTGAGGGATATGAAAAAGAAAAAAGAATCCTAACCAGCAATTCAAACCCTGCCAGAGCAGCCAAAATGAGAAAGGAATTCCAGCAGAGAATTGCAGATAAATTAAATACATAATAAGACTTTTATTCACTTAATTTATTTAATTTAATTATGCAATATTTTAAATCTGTGCTAAGCCCCTGATATTAAGACTATTGTGCTTTGTCCTTGTGTCACCTTACTGAAGCATTAAATTATATTATTGGTCATGACTTTCTAGGTCATGTGACAGCAGCTACAAAAGCACACAGCAGCATGTCAAAGTCAACTATAAAAAAAAATATATTGCAAACAGGTAGCCCTATTATTGCAATTCTCGACTTAGAAGTGGCAATCTCGAAGATTTCTGTTTCGTTCTCTTTGGCGGTACCAATGGGTAATTGCAGGTGTGTTTTTGGACCTCACTTTCCAACTTGCAATATATAGTGACTTAACAGACATTTATTTTAATGAAAATCTTCAAGATTGCCACTTTAAACTAGGTAATGTACAAGTAAGTGGTTAAACTCCCAGTACATTGGGAAACACTCTGAAAACATTTATTTATGAGTGATTATGTAACTATTACCAATGTGAAATCCTCTTCCTCGTCAAATTTAACTTAATAGTGTTTACCCTCTCATGATCAGAAAATTTGATGAACTCACTGATATGCCTTTTGAAAGCAAAATACACTTTCCTGATTGCTCGGCATACTGTGGCTTTGCTGATATTTTCAATTCTGTGGCGTTAATGATATTTTTCATTTTATTTCTTCTCTGCCCTCTTTGAATTTTTACTACTGTATTTATTGTGTAATCTTGCATCTTGTTTGCTTTGTTTTATTTATTCTTGTCCACAAATGTGAAGCACTTCGCATTTTATGTATAAAAGTTACCATACAAACAAAGCCTATAAATACTTTCAGTGCACGCCAACAGCATATAATAACGTGCGGATGTGAGGACGCGGAGACCAGTACACTCTGTGTCCCTGTTAAGGCTATGCTTCGCTCCTTGGAGTTGACATTGTGCATTCCTATGTATTGCTAGAGGAAATCCCTCATGGCCAAACAAGTAGCACTCAGAAAGACAATCATCTGAGTACCTGAAAAGGGCTTGGTTTTTGGGAGAAGTTCAGGGCAATCCGAGGACCACGCCTACTGGTTAAGTAGGCACATGCACCTGGAGTGCATCAATAATTAGTCCAGGTATTTAAATAGTGCTTTCTTGTCAGTAGGTGTCTGCGACTGAGGGACTCACAACCCGAGAGAGAGAGAGAGAGGAAGTTACCAGCAACAGAAAAGCTGATTCATAATTTTGGTTATTTTTGTCTTTGTTATTTTAGTTTGTTGTATTGGTTTATTATTTTTACCCGGATCCAATGAGGTGTTTTATTTATTTTTGTAATCCCGTCTAAATGCTTTTCTTACAATGATGGTTCCTTCATCGAAACAAACCTCTTATAAAGTGTGTTCATTTCTGCTGTTCACTGTGTGGCTTATAGTACATCTATGTAACTCAGTGGCAAGAGTCGTACTGCCCCATCCGGCAGGGGAGTGCCAGAGAAGATGCAGGGGAGAGGCAGGGCATACTGTTCCCTTTTGGAAATAGGGAGAACATGGAGGATGGAGCAGAAATTTCTCAGAGAAGCTCAGGGTATGATGGGCTCAAAATAAATAAATGTGCTCAAGATTATGGAGATTGAGAACCGAAGGCGAAACAAAGGTATGTGTACACACACACACACACACACACACACACACAAACTATATTTTCTTATTTTGAGAGACACGTGGCACAGCGCATGATGTATGCATTGGCTTCTGCACTTGGTGCCCATATGTGCAATTGCAGTGCTATGTCTGTCCAACTATGGCTGTTGGTCCATCTGTCAGAGACACAAATACACACGAAGACACAGACACACACAAACAGATAGGTACACAAACTGGCATACACATATACATATGTTACAAACATACATATATACATACATGCAAACATACATAGCTATAAACATTTGCCCTCCTGAATATATGAATATACAGAGACTTGAATTGCTGGGTCTCACAAACGCAAGCACACACACGCACAATCACACACGCAAACACATATGTACACAGGTCTGAACTGAAAGCTGGTTCTACAGGGCTGACAGTACACTGACATTTCAGCTCATATTCGATCCAGTTCTATGCTGCATCACATCTGAGTCACTAAGCCGGCTGCCCACCATCCAAATTCTCTATCCCAGGTGGTGCTTGACCCACCGGAGTGAGAGAGAGAGAGCAAAATAGAGGTAATCTTGCTCATTGCTGCCTCCACCCTGTTGAAGGGCTTCCCACTGACGCATGTACATCAGTCATCAAAAAAGGCAGTGACTGCTAAAAGGTGACTAACACCATGTGTGCATGTGTGTGGTCTCTACAAACGTAAGTCAGAGCAAATATGCCTGTGTATATGTGTGTCACAGTGTGTATGTGCGTGAAAGTGTGTTTGGTAAGCTGTTACTCTTAACCCGATGCATAAGCGAACTAAGCGCCTGCTTAGGGCCCCCGTGGTCACCAGAGGGCCCCCAAGAGCACATGAAATGTCCCACAGGAGAACCTGAAATGTTTTTTTTTGTTTTGTTTTGTTTTTTTTAATATTATGTCAATGGTAATCATAGAAAAACGCAATATTATGTTAACGGGCTGGCTAGCTAATACTACTGGTTTAATCAATTCCCGCTGCCTCTGTCAGAGCTGGTGTCACGTTCATGCGCACTGTAACAGATGTTAACTGCATTTTGTTGCAAGCACAGTCAGTCAGACTAACGTTAGGTTACAGTCCTATCCTCTACATCGACGGAAAAAGCAGCAAAAAAGTAATGTCACAAAAAAGGACAGCCTATCCTTCTGGAGCAGAGAAAAGAAAGAAGATTAAAGCCGCACGCGGCGTTGGGAGGGATCCAAGAATTGGCACCATCGCGCCCCCTATGGAGCGATTTTAAAATGGCTTTTTCCTCATGATCATATGCCTTCACCCAACATATCTACTGAATATCATGATGATTGTATAAAATGTTGATGACTTATGGCCAATTTTGTGCGAAGAGATGCTGTCGGATGACTTAGTTGCGTCGCCATGGATGTGTCCTGGCCGCTTCCCGTAAAGGCCTTTACTTTGTCCTAACACATAGATGGGATGTAGTAACGCACATATGGCCTGGCGTGTTTATACAGCTGCAGCGCTTCCATGCTGTAACTAAAAAAGGCGTCACACTAGTGTTGTCACGATACCAAAATTTTGACTTTGATACCGATACCAAGTTTAGTATCACAATAATTAATACTGAAACAATACTGATTCAATACTCGGTACCTAACGATATTGAAATTACATTAATAGATCAGAAACGTAATGTCCACAAGGGTTGACCTCATTTTTGAATTCACGGATTATTAAAAACCTGGTTTATTAACAACCTTTAAGTTGAAGCCTGTTCAACATATCAATAAGCATAGGCCTATAGTGTTACAACACGAAACCATAGAAAACTATATTAAATATATTTAAAAAATTAAACAGTTGTAAAGTAAATTATCTTTAAACAGGTCTTTCACTTTAAAATAGATCTAAAAACTGCATGTTTCAATAACAATACAGCATCTTCTTATAATAAAATATTTACAAATTAGAACAGCTATTCCTACTGAAGTGAATTGAGTCTAAGATTGTGTTGTATCAACCACGTAGAATGCACAAGCGCACATCACCTCACTTGCCAACCTTAGTTGCTACTGCCATCTAGCAAACATTCTGACAAATTACACTTTTCATCCTCTCAATCAGTAATGCGGGAGACACAGTTCCCTGGCTTTTACATTTGACTCAAAACTACCGAACGTTGGAATATTCTAATACCGTTTCTTTTTCTTTTTTTTTTTTTAGTACCGAGAAAGTGCTGAAGTTTTGCTATACCGTGCAACAGTACCTCAGACATATATTCCAATCCATTGCTCAGCTTAGCAGAGAATGCACATTTCAGAGCGCCTCAGAGACAGATAGAATAATAACACATAAATACACATTTCAAATAATAAAGACGACATTGAGAAAAAACGAAACAAAAGACGAGATATCAAGTCGCCATCTGCGTGCTGTGCGCAAAGTAGCCTACCGTTTTATTTATTTAGACATTGGCAGATAAGAAAAATGTTGGTTACGCTGACCTATAAAACGCTATTCCAAAAGCAAAATCAGACATGTTATACATCGTTAGAAAGCTTATACTCTCACCTAGTGAATAAATGAATTGTCAATCAAACCAAATTGTACTAAAAAGGGCGACAATGCCGTAAGCAACAGGTGTGGTATTACGCACAGCTATTTTTGAAGGTAGCCGACATTTCACAAACGGATTATCCAAGACAATATATGAGCACTCAGTCGCAAAAGGGACATCACTACGTGTAAAACCAATGGTAAGATTGTATATTTATTCAATGTCTAGTCCCAGATATTGACTGTAGAATGAGATGGTATAATTAAAAAAAAAACGTTGTCTCGTTTATTTCGTTATTCAGTAAGCAGCGTTTTCACTGCTGTATTGGCATATTTTAGGGCAAATGTCGGGTTTATCTTGTTGTTACGGAATATTACATTACATTACATTACAGGCATTTGGCAGACGCTGTTATCCAGAGCGACGTACAACAAAGTGTATAACCATAACCAGGAACAAGTGTGTCGAAAACCCTAGAGGGCAGTAGCCTACCGTTCCAAGTGCAGGGAACAACCGCATAGTTCAACTTGGACCCTGTAGATTAAACTGATTAACACTAACACAAACAAGAACAGCAACAACGCAGTCTATGCAAAAATACAAGCAATAGTTAAGACTAGTTAAGTCACCTACGAAACAACTACCTAGTTACAACCCTAAGCCTACAGTCAATTTAGAGATTAAATTGAGAATACGATTTCTCTCAGCATCAAATACTAAACGAACTCACCCGATGTTGTCTTCAAATGGATCCATGCCAAAGAAAAGTAATGATTCATCCTCTCAAAAAGCTTTTACTAACAAACTTTTAGTAACAAAAAACTAAATATCAACTCGCCACCCCTGCTAACCTGCGCTCGGAGTACCGTATTATTTATGTAGACATTGGTAGAGTACAGCATAAATTGCGTCTTTTGTTTATATTCAATATTAGTAATTGCAGCGAGAAACTGCAGGTGTAGACACAAGATAGTCTGTTATGTTATGGTAGCAACGGAACGAAGCGGACTATATATGTATTACCGTCATTGTTTCATTATACCAGCGTGTTTTCGCGCGTTTGCACAGAAACACAGAACCTATCAATAAAATGGTTTAGCTATTTCTCAGCATAATTTTTTTTTTTTTTTTTATTCCTTTATTTAACCAGGAAGGTCCCATTGAGATACAATATCTCTTCTGCCAGGGAGTCCTGGTCAAGATGGCAGCAGGAAAATAAAAGTTTCATAGTAAAAACATACCAAAGAAAATAAAAATAATTTAAAAAAATTAATAAATAAATAAATAAAATAAAACAGACATACAAGGATCAGGAGCTAAAAGGCACTTGTTGCTAAAAGCAATAACATTGTTCCGTAAAAACTGATTTTAACATATTTTTAAACATGTCAAGAGAGGGTAAGGGTTTCAGATTAAGAATGCCTTGTAACTCATTCCAGACATGCGGGGCATGAAAGGAAAAGGCAGATTTACCCAGTTCTGTTCGAATACTTGGGACCATGAGGAGAATTTTCTCTGAGGATCTAGTGTTATGGCTACTGGAGTAATAGTTCAGTAAGCCGGATATGTACTGCGGTAGTTTACCCAGTAAAGCTTTAAAAATAAAAATTAACATATGGGTTTTTCTCCTTGAATACAATGAAGTCCATTGAACCATTTCATATAAGTTACAATGGTGCGTATGTACACTTGCACAAGTTACAAACCGCAGGGCAGCATGATAGACTACATCCAGTTTTTTCAACAGAGGTGAAGATGCATGCATATAAATTTCGTCACCATAGTCTAATACTGACAAAAAAGTACTTTGAACTAATCTTTTTCTAGCAGTAAAAGGAAAACATTTTTTTAAACGAAAATAAAAACCTAACTTTGGTCGAAGTTTTTTTTAGAAGGCTATCAATATGGAAGCTAAAGGTCATCTTGTCATCAATCCAGATGCCGAGATATTTGTAAGAGCTAACCCTCTCTAGCTGAGTACCATCTAGTGTTTGAACTGTACAGTCAGTGGGTGATGAACGGGAACGTGAAAAAATCATAAATTTAGTCTTTTTAGAATTTAAAACCAATTTTAAATTAACAAGTGACATCTGCAATAAATTAAAAGCAGTCTGTAGGGAATCCATTGCCACTTTTAAAGATGGCGCTATAGTATAAATCATTGTGTCATCTGCATAAAGGTGTACCTTTGCTGGATTTAATCCTACCCCAAGATCATTTATATAAATAGAAAATAAAATCGGTCCTAAAATAGATCCTTGCGGAACACCCGTCTTTACGGTTAGAGGTACAGAATTATAATTGTCAATAGACACACACTGAGTTCTCCCTGTCAGATAATTTGAGAACCAACTTAGCACAGGGTTACTAAATCCTATACAATTGAGTCTTTGCAGGAGAAGACCATGATCCACTGAGTCAAACGCTTTGGATAGATCAATAAAAAGCGCAGCACATGATTTTTTATCATCCAGAGCAGTAATAATATCATTTGTAACTGATATGGCTGCAGTTATAGTGCTATGCCCTTGTCTAAAACCTGACTGAGTTTGACTTAAAATTTTATTATCAGACAAAAAATGTTTTAGCTGTTCGTTTACTAGGGATTCAAATACTTTAGCTATAACGGATAGTCTGGAAATAGGGCGATAATTATCCAGAACAGAGGGATCTCCTCCTTTTAATAAAGGAAGGACAAATGCTGACTTCCAGGACCTGGGGATCAAACCGCTGGTTAGGCTAAGATTAAAAATGGAGGCAATGGGTCCCGCAATCAGATCTGCTGCTATTTTAAAAAAATAAGGCTCAATTTGGTCAGGACCAGCAGACTTTTTACAATCAAGACACAATAGAGCTTTATAAACTTGAGTAGGAGAAATAGGGGAAAAATTAAAACTATTTCCTGGACAACTTAGGGTGGTGGCTACACTGTCTTTACCATCTACAGGGAGATTTGAGAGAGTGGCTAAGCCTGCATTGATAAAATGCTTATTAAATGCATCTGCTATGTTATGCGTACCCTTTATTTCATTTTGATTTACCTTTAAAAGATCAGGAAGAGTAGAGGGTGTCATAGACCATGATGAAGATTTAATCAATTTCCAAAATTTACTTGGATCATTAAGGTTTTCATTTATTAAATGAAGGTAGTAATCACTTTTTGTATTTTTTATCAATTTTGTGCATTTGTTTCTTAATGCCCTATACTGAACCCAGTCACTGGCATCATTACTTTTTTTAGCCTTGGCCCATGCCTTATCTCTCTCTCTAATAGAAGATGAGATGGTTTCATTAAACCATGGGTTGTCTTTACCACTATCTCTAAATCTTCTCAGAGGTGCATGCTTATTAATTAGGGCCAAAAAGGTTGTTTTAAAATAATTCCACGCCAAGTCAACGTCCGCCATTACACAAACAAGGTCCAAGTCGCTATTATACAGATCATGCGCAAAGGCTTGTTCATTGAGATGTTTATAATTTCTTTTTAAAATAAAACGGGGCTTAGTCTTGGGTAGTTTGCAGTTTCTAACACAGGCAACTGTACAGTGATCACTGACATCATTACTGAATATTCCAACTGCAGAGTATTTATGTGGAGAATTTGTGAGAATAACATCAAGCAATGTAGACTTATCCATGTTTTTGGAGTTTAACCAAGTTGGAGAGTTAATTAGTTGCGATAGATGTAGAGTGTCGCAGATGTCCTTAAATGAATTGGAGGTCGTGGAGAGCCAGTCCCAGTTTAAATCTCCCAATAAAACATACTCCTTGTCAGAAAACGTATGTAGGAAGTCTGAAAGCAGTCGTACAGCTTCATGTGACGCCGATGGTGGGCGATAGCATCCTACTACTGTAAGATCAGCACCATTAGGAAGATGTAACTTAATTACAGACAGTTCGAAGCACTTTGGTTTACTGATCGATTCGACACAGGAGCAGTTCAACGTTACTTTAACATAGATCGCTACTCCCCCTCCTTTGTTAGCGCGATCTGTCCTGTAGATATTATATCCATCAATGTGTATCATATTGTTCGAAATCAAGGGTTTCAGCCACGTTTCTGACAAAACTATAATGTCGCAGTCAGTCAGCTTTGCCCAGAGACGAATTGCGTCTATTTTGTTTATTAAACTGCGAACATTTAGGTGAATGAAACGTAATCCATTGCAGTTTTTAAGATCATCCGGATTTTCAAGCTGTGTCAGTTCAGGACCTGGATTGGGGTGGATGTTACCTGATAGAAGAAGTAGGAAAATCATCCAAACTTTCTTTGCTGGAACAGTTCTCCTACTGTGTCTGTGCACACCCGATGAGGCAAACCGGGCCGAGAACACGGTCCCTATCCGCCGCTGTGCGTGCCGCAGGTACACGTCATCACACTCAAGTAATCCAGCGAGACACCCCACTGTGATCCAATGGTTTGTTGTAAATGGAGCAACATCCGAATGGGGCATGGTTACAGTGCATGAGGAGGTAATCCACAGTGAAACATCCGATCCACCGTCATCCTTTGTCCTATTCACCACTGGAGATGATAATGCAAGGCTACTCAACAGGTAGAGCAGCCCGGCTGGCCACATTGTTGAAGTGGGTTAAGTCAGTTTTGATTAATATTGCTTCCCCGACGTTCAGACCCTCCCCTCACTGATAAAAACTAGACCCTACGGTGTCGGATTACTTGGATGTCGCTTGCCGTAAAGAAGTTTACTAGATGTCGTAACACTTAGATTTGGAGCTCCAGCTTTTCCGCACCCCAACTAAGAAAAAAGTCCAAATGGCGGGCAAACAAAATGGCGGACATAGATGCTCCCAAAAGCAAAGTTGTAGAGCACATTCAGATGCATCGGTCGATGAAGTTTTGTGTTGATCTGACTTATGGTGTGGGAGTTATGGCCTTTGAAAGTATGACCCTTTGTTATAGCGCCACCAGCTGGCCTACACAGGTGATTTTTAGTGCCTGCGTAGTGGAAGGCCATAGGAACCCACCTGCCAAATTTGGTTGCTCTTGGACTTATGTTTGCTGAGCCTCAGACATTTCAGTGGAGAAAACTTCCACGCCCCAACAAAAAAGTGAAAATGGCGGGCAAACAATATGGCGGACATGGGTGGTGCCAATGGCAAAGTTGTAGAGCACGTTCAGATGCATAGGTCGATGAAGTTTTGTGTTGATCTAACTTATGGTGTGGGAGTTATGGCCTTTTACGTAAAACCCTTTGTTATAGCGCCACCATCTGGCCGACATAGGTGATTTTTAGTGCCTGAGTAGTGGGGGGCCATAGGAACCCACCTGCCAAATTTGGTTGCTCTACGACTTATGGTTGCTGAGCCTCAGACACTTTTAGCGGAGAAAACGAATAATAATAATAATAATAATAATAATAATAATAATAATAATAATCCTAACAAAAACAATAGGGTTCCACCAGCTTCGCTGCTTGGACCCCTAATAATAATAATAATCCTAACAAAAACAATAAGGTTCCACCAGCTTCGCTGCTTGGACCCCTAATAATCCTAACAGATACAATAGGGTTCCACCAGCTTCGCTGCTTGGACCCCTAATAATAATCCTAACAGATACAATAGGGTTCCACCAGCTTCGCTGCTTGGACCCCTAAAAACGGAAGATGAGAAAAAAGAGCAAGATAAAAGTACGTTTGCATGACTAATTACAGTATTTACCATGAACATTCCACTGGCTAGATAGATGCGTCAAACAAGCCTTCAGTTCAGTCAAGGTATGTTCAGCTTGCGTCAACTAGCTAGCTAGCTATCACATTAATCACATTACATTTCACATTTCTATCACATTTAATCTAACACATTAGCTAGATTCCCCCCATTAAAATCGAAATTTCTCTAGCTAGCTAGTTAGCTAGCTTGCTATTATACATACAACTAGGTGGATTTAAGATGTCAAGTCTATTTAGGCATGTTTAATCAAACGTTAACTTTCCGAAGATATGCTAGCTAGGCTATGTTGTTAGCTAACGTTAGCTAGCTAGTTAACAACATATTCAGCTTTATATTTTTTTCTTGAACCATTACTGTTATCTTGTTACAGGTTCCTCTGTTCATTTTATGTCATTATTTAAGTATTTATTTAATATTGTCTGTTTTTTACATTTGCATTTATTTTTCATATAAGAAGAAAACTGTACTGAGGGAGGTACTGTTTATCTAAGTTATTTGATTTTAATTGTAGTTTATTGTTGTTCTGCACTTTTGCATGTTGCAAATTTTTTAAACCAAAAGCAATTAAAGTGGTTAACTTGTTTACAGTAAATGCATTGTCTGCTGGCTTATTTTGTTCCTTGTCAGTATACCACGTTCAGTATGCCACTTAGTGCTGTATCACTTCGAATAGTAAAGTGCCAAGTAACACCAGACCACTCTTGTGAGTTTGCTACCTTTTAAGATTAAAAAACATAGAAGGGTAAAAACATGCCAGGCTGACATGATGGTATGATGTAAGCAACACAGCTACAACTAATAAAATTGATAATGGGTGTGTTAGATTTACAGTAGATGTGCGAATGATCAAGCACTGACCATAGTCAATAGTATTGGCGGCGCTGAGGCGGTGGGGGGCCCCCAAATCAAATTCTGCTTAGGGCCCCATAAAGGCTTGGGCCAGCTCTGCTAACCACACCCCTACAGTCACACCGCACGCTGCTACAATCAGACCAAAATCCGCAAGTCACTTCTGTATTCACACCATACCCTTACAATCACATGGCTACAGTCACACTTTGCTGATATGGTACTAGAACAGGTTGACCCCACACAAGGTCATAAACCTGCTCCTCACAGGACAGTGTCCTGCTGCTTTTGCTCTGAAACACAGCATTACCAAACTAAAATACTTTACTACACTGCAGTAGTTAGATATTTTTTAATTTTCTGTTTTCAGAACTGCATCTGACACCATAAAATATTCCCAAGTAGGGGCCACCGCAATATAATTATTATCATCACTGGTGTAACCTCAACTGCAGTACGAGCGTATCCAGTGTTCCACCAATACTCATGGTGTGCAAACCCAATTACTGATTTAATGCAATTATGATACTGCACCCATTTAATAAACTGCACTGCAGTGTGGTCAAATACGCATTTAAAACACATCAACATAACTGAATGCTCACTGTTGTGAACGTGGATGCTCACAGTTTGTCAGACGATTTGAAAGCTTTTTCGGAGCGCACCCCCGCGGGTTAAACGTCATTTTTCTGCGTTTACCGTGATCTTTCCCCTTTAGGTACCCAGTACGCACACTCTGGTGCCAACGGCCCATAGTCAAACATGGCTGCGTCCATGAATTGGCTTCATGCGCCTTTGAGCAGCTTCCATAGATGTCTCCAGTTATTGTATATCTCGATGACCGTTTCATTTTTTACCTAGGTAGCGTGTGACTGTGCGTGCAGACGGTCGGGCGGTGGGAGATGCAAGCGCGTGGGAAAAATTGTTATTAAGCACCATTTACTGTGATAAATAAACAGCAGCGTACCTTGCAAATCTAATTGCTACGGAAAACAATTGTCTTCACGTTCTCTCTGATGGGATCATTCATGAACACATTAATTATCTGGCGCTAAACACCTGCTTAATGATCGAGGTGGTAAACGCAGTATACAACACAGGTACTTCGCTAGATAACTAAAATGGTTTTGCTATACGTTTAATAATGTATCATCTCATGTCCTAATTATGACATGCGCATTTTTCTTTGAAAACCAACACAGGATCACACAAATTTTTGGAAAAGGCATAATTCACCTTTTAAAAATTCCCTTCAGCTTATGTTCCCTGGTGCATCCTGAAATACACCAAACATTACAGCCGTTACAGTCGCGATTATTTCTTTGACTTCTGTTTATGGGATTTGAATGAGCTCCTTTAAACTAATATGATGCGTAGATAATAAAAAATAAATAAATAAATAAACACATTACCTTTCATCCAGTCTACGACCTGACTTGGGCTCCATTTGCTAACAGGTTCCATCACGAGTGCCATTTGGAAAGTTTGTGCAGCTTTCTACGGGCAAGGGGAAGAAAGTAGCACTGGAATACCCCCCAAACCACTGTTCCGACCGGAAGATGGTTGTCTTATTTATCCGGCACTGTTTTCTCTCGGCGCTGTGCGGCTGGAAAATGCACTCGCTGGGAGCGATCAATGCCGCAGCTTCTTCACACGAAACACACGCAGCACAGCCAGTTCCAAAAACATCGCTGTTTAGAAGTCTCCGACGGAATTCAGCGCATTCTGGGGGGGATGTGTGCTCTAATGATTCTTTTATTAAACATTGGAGGCAGAGTTGCGACCTCCTTCCTTTATCTCCCACAAGTTATTTGTTTGGAGGAAATCCTTTTCATTTCCCCTCGTCCAAGGCTAAACCTAATTGAAACCACACATTGATTTTGTTTGCGTTTTGCATTGTATACTTTCGCCTGAGGGGTCCAACGCTTTTCTTCCAGCGCTTTTACCAGTCTCCTCACATAGCTGACCGCTAGCTTGCATGCATCTTGTGCCTTTCTCTCCCTCCCTCTCGGTCTTCTTCTCTCCGCGCTTTCCCGTTAGGAGTCTCCCATCAGTAGAACGCAGCCTAGCGGAAGCGACGGGGGTGGCAGGACTGTATCGTAGTGCCACCACTATTAGTTTGCTGTGTGGGTTTCGAGTAAAAATGTCTAAAATATGCTTATTTTTTATTTGGCTATTGATTATAAAAAAGCACCAGTTGCGTGTGAGCACTGTGCACGTGGTTGATCGATATCTTCCTCAATTCTTTTCCGTATACGCCCAAGCGTAACACGATCCTACAGCTTCAGAAGGATGACGTTACACCAAATTATTTTTACAGTGTGATCATGCATATACTGACTGCGCGAGGGTGGGAAATATTCTCAGCGACAAATAGTGAGGTGCTGAATAGCTCTGTGTGTGTGTGTGCGCGTGTGTGCGCGCGCGCGTCTATAATGTTTCAGACGAAGACAGTTACTAGATTTAGGATTTGTAATCGATTCACACGCGATTAAAGCACATATTCTCAGCTTTTATTTAAGGGTGTATTTATATACTTTGGTTTAACCACGTAGAAATAGCAGCGCCTTCTATACATAGCCCCGCATTTCAGGGCACCATTTTGGACATATTCACGTTAAGAAAATTACAATAGCCATGTTTAAAAGGCTGTTGCACATCGTTTGCATGCGATGACTGCTTGATCAGGTGTTGAGTATCTCTGGTGATGCTCTGCCGGGTCTGTACAGCAGTTACATCATCAATGGCTGCCAGTACCTGTGGCAGCCATACATACCCAGATACAGACCCAGACCATTACACCCCATCACCATGTTTCATAGATGAGGTAGTACGTTTAGGATCTAGGGCAGTTCCTTCTGGCCTCCACACTCTGCTCTTGTCATCACTCCAATACGAGTGAATCTTGGTCTCATCTGTCCACAAGATCTTTTTTCCAGAACTCAGCAAGCACTATTAGCTTCTGTACCTCTATTCAAAGTCCATCCAACTTTTTGGACCGCTACTCCTCACAGAGTTTTCGCACCACATACACGTGCAATATGTCAAATCGAGTGGCTTCATCGGGAATGGTGTGGTATTACTTTGTGGAAAGATTCGGCGCACGGTTTTTGACAAATTCGACTTTTTGTGTGCAATTTTGCCCCATAGAGAATGAATGGCGGAATGCTCACCCTTGTGTCACAATCAAGAGGCCAAAACCAGACTTCATTTTTGAAGCTCATTTCCTGGTCTTGTTGTTCCTGGTTTCTCACTAGCGCCAATGCGGTTGGCTCCAGTATAGGTGTTTTCATATCTGGTTTCCATGTAAGTCTATGGTACAAATGTGGTCAAAATACATAATAATAGTCCATAATTTTTTCTCACAAGAACAAATAGTCACAATGTGTGTATTTTATTCGTCTTGACTGTCCATGGGTCAATTTCATGATTTATTGTGTCATTTGGGCACTGTTATAATATTTGTTGTGGACCAATGAGGTACAGTTTGCGTCACTTTCTGATTACTGCGGAGGACTAAGCTACAGTAGGAGCTACAGTCTATGGTCACTGGGGTGGGAGGTGGCGCCTCTTGGCCTTGACATTGCGGCTCTGACTCATCGTCCACGGTCCACCTGTGCGAAGTCAGAAAATGCAGGCATCCCATTTCATAGTGATTTATGGCGTGTGCTATTTACAGCTGCACTAGACGACCATAAAATAATCCTCCTCTGAAGTTTTTTCGGTAGCCAAGTCATTTTTACTATTTCCTTTAGCCTACTTAACCAAATAATTCGTTGGCAGAAAGCGTAATCAGCTAACACTTATGTGCTATATTTGGTAGTCCAGTAGCCTATGCTAAAACAGTTCGCAACTTCGGCTACCAAGCCATTTGACTAGCTAGCTAACCCTAACCGGCAAATATTCAATCTGTCAAACATGTTTGACGGCTTGTCAGTCGTGTACATTCCGTAAATGTCTACCTGGGCCATGTTTCACGCATGTGACAAAGCTATTATAATCCCGATTTTGGGATAAACACTGCAAATTTTCATTTTCACGAAGCAAATTAAGAGTCTTAAGGTTTATTTGCTGGATAACATACAGCACACGATGAAATCACGTGTCCATATTTTTTACAGTCTCTGGTTTTAGAGACCCACGGAGAATGAATGGGTGACGTCACAGTAGCTTTGTCCATATTTTTTGCGGTCTCTGGTATAGCTCCAGGCTTCACGGTGAAGCCACACTATACGCGGCCGCGCCGCGCAGCGGCGCCGCCTCCATTCATTTTCAATGAAGGGTGGCGGCCAGACCCCGCAATGCATGTTGGGATTGCCGGCGGCGCGGCGAGAGGCTGCGAGGCGGCGAGGGAGATGGAAACAATTCAACTTTGACCCCCTCGCCGCGTCGCTGTAACCAATCTGATTTGATCTAATGATCCGTCAAGTAAATTGTCCCTATTTTTTTCTCATTTTAGTTCCACATTCTATCGTTCCACAATGGAGGACCTAACTTGTAATTGCCGTATCGGGTTTCCAAACTTAATAAAATCTCCTACAGAGACATTGATAAGAGGAAGGCAGCGTGGAGAAAAGTCTCTGAAATTGTCGGTGGCTCTGAAATGTAGTTATCGCCGTTAGCTACTATCACTGTCCAGTCTGAATAAAAATAATTTTTGCAGTAACTTAGCTCTGAAAAAATGTTAATAAGCTGCCTAGCTAGGCTGTCTAATGTCTAGCTATAGTGAGTAACTACAAACAATAACAAACAAAACAAATCTTCCAAATGTATTAGTTGCTAGTTGTTCGTTTCTACCAGCCACCTAGTTAGCTAACCAGATATAACTCTGAAGGCATTATCTGGCTAATTAGCCAGACAATGTTTTTTGTTGTTGGTTGTTACTCACCAGCCAGACATTAACCAGCCTAGCTAGGCAGCAGACTAACATCTTTTGGATGTAGGTTACTGCAAAAATGATTTTTATTCAGACAGGACAATGAATATGAAACACGGTCAACATTTAACGAACACAACTGTCTGTCAAAAATAGGTGACACGCCCACAAACAGCCGATTGTGGGGACGCGGCGCGGCTACAGGCGGCCATCGCCGCGTATAGTGTGGCTTCACCAGACGGTCGCCTTGGTAGTCGGTGCCTTCAAAGTAGTAGTAGTAGTGCATACAGGGGTGTCAGATTACATCCAGCCAAGTCTGGCACAAAGTTGCATCGCGTGGAAAACTATGAAAACAACCGGGTACAAGTGTAGGGAAAATTTTGAGACTCCCCATGATTGTGATGACGTCACATGTTAAACTTAGGGTGTTAACATCAATGTTGATCAAACTGGTTCCTCCAAACTCTCGATGCTTCATGATAAAATATATCACAAGTATAATTATATACTCATATAATCAATATATAATCCATTAAACCTATATCAGTAGTTGTAGATAAGCTTATGGAAACGCAAGAAACCACAGTAACCACTGTAGAAAAAGAGCAAGAGAATGCAGTAGTCTTAGAAGTCAAATTTACATATTTACTCACTCAGCAGAAAAGAACTAGTCACTGAACAGATAAACAATAACCAAAAAACTAATCATATACTGTCAAAATATAGCAGAGAACTATAATCCAAAACTAACAATAATCCAATGCTAGATAAAAGTGCTAGAAAACTAATATTTTACAGTGACCCCTATGTAACCTGAATACATAATGGAAAAGTACAGAACCAAAGACCACTGGTTCTCAAGAGAAAGTTGGGGTAGCTTCCCACGCTGACCTTATCTCTTAAGATCTAAGAGAGTCAGTTTGGTGCCCAGTGGGTTATGGGAAACGTTTGAAGTGACACCGCGCGGTGCCATGAAAGAGAAGGTAAAAGAAAGTTGGGGTAGCTTCCCACACTTTCGGCATCTCCTAAGTAGAGAAGAGAACACCACGTGATGCCATGAAAGAACAGGTGGCTGGGATTTATGGGAATGTATAAAGGGGTCAGGGAGTTTGTGGAATACATTTTGTGTATAAAAGGATTGTAAAACTGACAATCGAGGTTCAATTCGGCGGAATTGTTCCGGCTTTGTTGTGCACATGCACCGATGCAAATAAAGTCTAAACCTTTCTGAAGAGCTTGCTGCCGTGATGCCTTTTCCCTCGTGAAGTAGTTTTCTACAGATTGGCGATTGGACTCAGAGATTGCTGTCGTTTTCCTAGACCACGACATTTGGGGGCTCGTCCGGGATACGAAAGAGGAATCACTGAAGCTCCCGGCTCCTGGAGACAGAGGCGGAGGGTGATAGCCCCTGAAAAAGCTGGCCAGCTTATCAAAAGGTAAGAGTATTTATCTACTTTGTTTCGGACTGGGGTACTGTCCCCTCTGACCTCTTCTCCCTGACGCCGGGAGTGAAAGCCTCTCGTACAACTAACCCGGCCAAATAACACCGAAAATTGAGGGGAAGGAAGCGGCGAGCTCTTCAGAAAAGTACGCCCCAAACCGTGAGTGAATTGTATGTGGTATGAGAGTGAATTAAGTGTGGTATGAGTGAAAGGACGTCATAAAATTTTTTATTTTCAGAAAACTGTTGGGAAAAGTGTTGTTGGTTAGGAACAACATTGATAAAGCTGCTTATGCTTTGATTAGATGCTTATGCTTGTGCGGAATTGTGTTGGAAACAGAATTGTTGAGTAGAAACAATTTTGGAAAAGGCCTATATTTGTTGCAAAAGTGTGGGAAACGGGAACTGGGACTCAATATCCCTTTGCGAAGTTTACACTGATGCAGGTGTGTGTGGCAAAGAATGTAATTAGGTTTACACTGATGCAGGTGTTTGTGTGGTGCCAAGAGACTTGGAAAGGCAGTAATTCCTTGTGTGGGTCACCTGCAAGAGCTCGGGTCCGGGATATAAAGAGAAAAGTGTTGTTGGGTAGAAACAACATTGATAACGCTGTGCTTATGCTGTGATTAGATGCTAATGCTTGCGGGGAAATAACGTTATATTGAGGAACAGAGGAAAACATTTTTTTGTGTGTGTGTGTGGAAAACTATATAGTGTGTGGAAGGGAGAACAGCAAGAGTGTAGAAGAGATAAAAAGGGAGAAAATAAGTGTAGAAACAAAGGTTGGGGGGAGCGTGGGGAGCCTTGGCTGGAAAAATAACGGTTAAATAATAAAGAAATAGAATAAAAGGCAGAAGCCTCGGTTGGGAATAAAGGTTAAATAGAGATAAAATATATTAAAGTATTAGAGTATCCTGTCCTGTCACCGTAAAATAATGGAAAAAGAAGAGAAAACGCCAGTTGAGATAATCACAGGAAAATATCCTAAATGTGAACAGGAGATAAAGAAAATATCAGAAAAATGGACAAAAAGAACTAAGAAATTGGTGACAAAATGGCCAAAAGGGGGTACATTTGATAGAGAAATATGCGATCAGATGGGAGGGGTAATAGCAAATTATAAATCAGAAGACAAGTCAGAAACAAGAAAGCTAAAAAGAGAACAGGAAAAAACAATTTTAGGATTGTTTAGGTCCGCTTCCCTAGAAAAATATGTAGGATTAAAAAGGGATTGCAGTGAAATAATGACTCCCCCTCCGTATGCCCCACAATCACCAAGACATGCGGTAATAAAAGAGAAAGACTTGTATCCAATATGCCCGGTAACATCTGCAGTGTATCCGGTAGTAAAGGGACAGGTGGAAATAAAAGGGTGGGTAGAACATGAGGAAGGTGAAGAACAACTGGGGATAGAGAGAGCGCGGCTCGAGCAAGAAAAGGAAAAAATAGAAACAAGGGTAGCAGAGCTGAGGGGAGAATATAAAGAAGTGGAGGAATTAGAAGAGCTGTTAAAAGAAAAATATAACCAGTATGATGAATACCATAGCAGGTTAATAAAAAAGGCAAAAGAGATAAGAGACACTGAGAAAAAACAGCGAGCGTCTAAAATAAGCGAAAAGCCTGAACAGGTGGGGTCAAAAAGGGACGGGGAAACACATAAAAGACGCGAAAATGCGGGGTGGGAAAGCACAAAATGGGAAAAGCTTCCATATAATACGTGGGAGGAGCTGAAGCCAAAAAGTACAGAGGGAACTGAATCCCGAGATAAGCATAAGCCAAGGTTAGCAAAAGGCACTGCAAATAAGAAACAAATCCCCCAGATGGAGTACAAACTAGAATATAATAAAGGGGAGGAGGAGTTCTCCCCAGCAGAAAAAAGTGAGGCAAGCGATAGTTAAGCGAGCCAGGCAAGTAATAGCGAGGCAGAAGAGTCAGAGGGGGGAGAGGGGCCTGCACAGGTGGGGGGAGACTTAGCTGGGCGATATCAAAACGTAAGAAAAAGACCGCCAACCCGGCGTAACCCAGCAGCAGAAGGGTATAGCCATAATGTTAAAAGCCCCAATACCATAGCACCATTATTGATTAGGGAAGGTGGTGTACCCCGATACATTCCCTGGTCCACCCAAGATATGTACAATGTAATAACCAATCTCCCTGAGTTGCAGAATGGGGTAGGCCACTGGATCAGGGTGCTGGAGGAGGAGACGACAGGCCGGCTCCTGGCTGTGGGTGACCTGAAGGCTCTCCTGGGGAAGGTTGTGGGGATGGAAACAATGCTGGACATATTTGAGCAGGCTGGCTTTGACAAAAACCATGCGCAGTCTCCAGCAGTGGACGGTGGGCCGTTTGATAACGTGCGTGGGGTTGTTTGGACTGCTCTACGAGCCCTGTATCCCGCACGACCGGACATAATGACCTTAACGGGGCCGCCGTTAAAAGAAAATGAACCACCAACAACATACATCCACACGCAGTTGCGCAGGTGGAGAATGATGACTGAGAGGGACGTACAGGCAGATCCCATAATGACCACTCTCTTCCGCAAAGCCATCCGGGAGGGGATGTCACAGGAAGTGGGGCGCCGCCTCGATGAGGTGGTGGGGCTGAACACCATGGCACACAGAGAATTTGTAGATCATGTGGTGCACGCTGTAGAAAGGCAGCGGAAAGAGGGGAAAACGCTGGAAGACCAAACAAAAGACATTCAAAGAAAGCTACTGCAGTTGCAGCTGGAGGAGCTGAAAACCAAAGAAAAAGAGGCGAAAAAAGTAGCATCTGTGAAAATACAGAATATGGACAATGGGTTCTTTGACTTTGAAGCCGCCCCCACGCCTGAACCATGGAGTGGTCTGACGGTACCCCAGCCAACGGTGGTCTACAACTTCTCTGGCATCCCTCACCCGGTGGCCATGCAAGGTAATATAAAAGGGGGAGGGACACAACCGGGTGGGAATCATATGGGGGGAGGGCCAGGGAATGGTGGTCAAAATACCCAGTGGAGAGGGCAGCAGAATCAGAATAATAACATGCAAAATAGAAATTGGAACCAACAAGGCTTTCCTAATCAACAGAGACAGGGCCCCATAGTCTGCTATGGATGTGGTCAGGAGGGGCACATAAACAGATGGTGTCCAAACGCCCAAGGAATGTACCCAGGTAACCAGGGGACCTGGGTACCTAATCAGCCTCAGCAATCACAGAGTTACCCCAACTTGACCCCACCTCCTCAGGCTAGGTCCCCATATCAGAGTGGGGGACCAGTAAATTACCAAGGTGCCCAATAAGGGTGCCCAGAGAACCCAGGCGGAGTAGGACAGCATGTAATGATAACAAACAGGCCAGAACAAGAACCAATAATAAATGTACAAATCGGAGGAAAAATTGTCCCCATGATGATAGATGCTGGAGCAACATGCACATGCATTAGGAAAGAATATGCCTCACATCTGCCAATGTCGGGAGAAGTTATTAAAACAATAGGGTTCTCGGGAAAAACAATGTTAAGCCCGACCACAAAACCAGTATTAATAAAAATAGGCGCAAAAGAAGCAAAATTAGAGATAGTAGTATGCAAAAATTCCCCCATAAGCCTTCTAGGAAGAGATGCAATTCTGAACTTAGGACTAAAATTAAATTGTGAAGGAGGGGGCATAGATTTAACAGGAATGTACTATGTGGGAAGTGAAAATCTCCACAGGGCAAATGTATATTGGGTAGGGGATATTGAGACACAAGTAAAAGACCAAGTGTGGAGCACTTGGCAAAAATATGTTGAGGCGCAGATCCCACAGGCAACTGAGCCAGAATATGATTTACATTGTACAATGAAGTTTGATCCCTACCAGGATCCAGATCTAGAAAGAGAGTGGAGTGAGGGGAAAGGAGAAAGACAGTATTTGGTGTCATCTGCACTCCTGATAGGTCAGGAAGGAGCAGCGTTAAACATAGAAAGGTCCCCATGGATTGAGCAGTGTTTTCAGGAAGAACATGCGGCCCCACACATAACGTTAAAAGTCAATCCAGGGTACCAGGCTAAGGACTTAGGTCCTATGGTAAAGAGAGCAGAAGAGCTCCAATTCGGGCCAACAGAAAATTCTTTAATTTGGTGCACAGCAGATCAAAAAATGATCAAAATTATGGTAAATGCTCAGATATGGGGAAAGCCCCAAATGGTGAAGGTACCGTGGGAAGAGGGTACAAAACAGGAGAAATCTGGAGAAAATTTGGGCATAGAAGAGCGTTTAAATCAATTACCAAGCCAACTATGGTCGCAACATGAAACAGAAATTGGTGACCCCGACTTACAAGGTTTGGACCTCAAAAAGTGTGGTGTGGCAATATGTTGATGACTTATTACTATGTGCAGACACAAAAGAGCAGTGCATGAGCGACAGCATGAAACCGCTGGAGAAACTGGCAAAGGGGGGACACAAGGTGTCCAGGAAGAAACTGCAGCTCTGCCCTCAGGAGGTGGAGTACTTGGGAAGAGTCATCACGGCTGGCGGTAAGAGAATGTCAAATAAACATTTGGAGACAATAATGAAAGTTCCGCAACCACAGACAGTGGGACAAATGTTCACATTCTTAGAAATGACGGGTTTTAGCGTGGATTGGGTGGAAGGGTATTCTGAAAAAACGCAACCACAAAGAAAGATAATGAAGGAGGTTGGGCAAGAAGAACTGTCGAATAAAGGACGAGGGGGAAGTTGGCGGGAAAAAAATAGGACTTGCAGTGGGGATAACAGTGATAGTGGTACTGGTGGTGCTGTTGTGTATCCTCCCTCTCTTGAGATCCTCTCCCCACAGGGCTATAGGCATCCAGTTGGTGTCGTAAGGTGACTAACACAGGAGTCAGGCGCCAGACGGTGATTCCAGGTTCCAGCGGACGGGACGCTGTCACAGTCCAGGGAGACGGGGAGAGCGGAGGGACTGCAGGCGCTGACACCAGTCCAGGGAGCAACAGCACCAACAGTGCCCCTGCGGGTCCAGTACGAGAATCGCAAGCCGGCTTTCCAGTGGAGTGACGTGCAGACCGCGTACTCTGGTTGGAAGAAATACCAGGAGACCAGTGGAGTAACATGCAGACCGCGTACTCTGGTTGGAAGAAATACCAGGAGCCCAGTGGAGTGACGTGCAGACCGTGTACTCTGGGTGGAAGATATACCAGGAGCCCACCAACCACGAGAACTGTGGCAAATCATCGTGCTACAAATCAACGTGTGAAAGAAAATTAAAGGAGTGTATGATAACTCTGTTGGGTCAGAAGGCCAATAAGAATACAGTGAGGGGAGTTATTCGGGGCCATAAGAATTGACCCCGAAAGGGGGGAATGTAGGGAAAATTTTGAGACTCCCCATGATTGTGATGACGTCACATGTTAAAGTTAGGATGTTAACATCAATGTTGATCAAACTGGTTCCTCCAAACTCTCGATGCTTCATGATAAAATATATCACAAGTATAATTATATACTCATATAATCAATATATAATCCATTAAACCTATATCAGTAGTTGTAGATAAGCTTATGGAAACGCAAGAAACCATAGTAACCACTGTAGAAAAAGAGCAAGAGAATGCAGTAGTCTTAGAAGTCAAATTTACATATTTACTCACTCAGCAGAAAAGAACTAGTCACTGAACAGATAAACACTAACCAAAAAACTAATCATATACTGTCAAAATATAGCAGAGAACTATAATCCAAAACTAACAATAATCCAATGCTAGATAAAAGTGCTAGAAAACTAATATTTTACAGTGACCCCTATGTAACCTGAATACATGATGGAAAAGTACAGAACCAAAGACCACTGGTTCTCAAGAGAAAGTTGGGGTAGCTTCCCACGCTGACCTTATCTCTTAAGATCTAAGAGAGTCAGTTTGGTGCCCAGTGGGTTATGGGAAACGTTTGAAGTGACACAGCGCGGTGCCATGAAAGAGAAGGTAAAAGAAAGTTGGGGTAGCTTCCCACACTTTCGGCATCTCCTAAGTAGATAAGAGAACACCACGTGATGCCATGAAAGAACAGGTGGCTGGGATTTATGGGAATGTATAAAGGGGTCAGGGAGTTTGTGGAATACATTTTGTGTATAAAAGGATTGTAAAACTGACAATCGAGGTTCAATTCGGCGGAATTGTTCCGGCTTTGTTGTGCACATGCACCGGTACAAATAAAGTCTAAACCTTTCTGAAGAGCTTGCTGCCGTGATGTCTTTTCCCTCGTGAAGTAGTTTTCTACAGATTGGCGATTGGACTCAGAGACTGCTGTCGTTTTCCTAGACCACGACACAAGCACCTCATTATTACACCGATATCGCATCAAACAAAAGCTAGCAGACGTTAGTTTGTTCGATTTCAACGCTAAGTTAACAGAATATTTTACTGTGCTTCTTCTCGATTTTGCCGCGAAACGAAATCGAAGAAGAAGAAAAAACCGGAAACTGTACTATGTGGACTTGTGCTAAAAAAAGGTTTTTGTTTCTAACGTTGCACATTTAAAACGAAATAACTAATGTAGGAAAATTTTGAGACTCCCCATGATTGTGATGACGTCACATGTTAAAGTTAGGGTGTTCCCACCAAGGTTGGGCCAGATGTATCCTCCTAAAACAGTAGCCCTATCAGTAGTTATAGATAAGTTTTCATGAGTGTGACGACTTCAATATGCGTCATGATAAAGTAAGCATCTACTCATATAATCAAAACACTAGCCCTATCAGTAGTTATAGATAAGCTTTTACGACTGTGACGACGTCACTATGCGTCATGATGAAGTCATATAATCAAAACAGTAGCCCTATCAGTAGTTATAGATAAGTTTTATGATTGTGACGACTTCACTATGCGTCATGATAAAGTTATATAATCAAAACAGTAGCCTTAGAAATCTTACTATCAGTAGTTGTAGATAAGCTTTTGGAAACGCAAGAAACCACAGTATCGACTGTAGAAAAAGAGCATGAGAACGCAGTAGACTTAGAAATCATATATACATATTTACTCACTCAGCAGAAAAGAACTAGTCACTGAACAGATAAACACTAACTAGAAAACTAATATTTTACAGTGACCCATATGTAACTTGTATGTTTAATGAAAAAAATTACAGAAGGCTGAGACTTATATGCATACTGGAAAAGTACAGAACAAAGAAAGTCATTTTGGTGCCAAGAAGGTCAGGTTGACCCAGGAAAGTCCGTCTGGTGCCAACCAGGTCAGATAAGAGATGGTTAAAATAACATCATGTCGTACCAAGAAGAACAGGTGGCTGGGATTTACGTAAATGTATAAGGGGTTATGGAGTTTGTGGAGTACATTTTGTGTATAAAAGGATTGTAAAACTGACAGTCGTGGTTCAATTCGGCGGAATTGTTCCGGCTTTGTTGTGCACGTGCACCGGTGCAAATAAAGTCTAAACCTTTCTGAAGAGCTTGCTGTTGTGCTGTCTTTTCCCCCGTGAAGTAGTTTTCTACAGATTGGCGATTGGACTCAGAGACTGCTGTCGTTTTCCTAGACCACGACACTAATCGAAAAATGAAGGGCGACATTCATTAGAAGGACAATATCAGTCATGAGAAGTAGAAGTGTTATAAAGTGGAATTCCCCTTTAATGAATGCAGTCATATCTGCACCGATTATTAGGATAAAGCTGGATCATTCTAGCGTGAGGTTAGTCAAAGCTGAAAAAATCAAGTACCGTAGTAGGCACATATAATGTCTGTGGTGGAAAGAGTGAGGAGTGTTTTGAAAAAGTTTTTTACAGGATTGTATTGTACTTTGATATTATTTTGGGCTTTTTGTTCAAACAAAATGCCTATATATTACAAGTAAGTTGGAAAGTGAAGAGGATTGATATCCGTGAGCACCGTGTTTATTAGGTTTTATCTGGCTGATAAACAAATAAGTAATTTACGAGATCTAACGGCTGTTTTCTGCCCTCCGGTATCCCCTCTTTCTCAGCCTCTCTCCCCCTCTTGGGCTGTCTCCTGCTCTGTGTGCGATATGTTTAGTTACTCTATCTCCGCCGTTAACGATAGCTTTACCTATGATAAGTGTAAGTTAAATGCTTGGCTGACGGAGAAGATTGCTGAATTGGAAACTCGCATCCGTACCTTACATGAAATTCGAGATAGTGAGAAGTTTATAGAATCCTTCTCGGTTCCCGATGCACCAGCAGTTAGCACCCCGGCTGAGCCTTTGCAGCAAGGCGGGTGGATTACAGTTCGGGAACGTGGTCGAAAATTTAAGACACCAATGCTCCAACGTCCTATTCATGTTTCAAACAGGTTCTCCCCCCTCAGCAACACACCAGCTGTGAAACCTGTTGAAAAAACTCTGGTAATTGGCAACTCTATTTTAAGAAACGTTAGTTTAGCGACTCCAGCGACCATAGTAAGCTACAATGCATGCCCGGGGCTAGAGCGACCGACATCGAGGCAAATTTAAAAGTGCTGGTGAAGGCTAAACTTTCTAAAATTGTTATTCATGTCGGCGCTAACGATATCCAGTTAAAGCAATCGGAGATCACCGAAGATAATTTTAAGTCGGTGTGTGAAATGGCGAAACAGATGTCTGGGTCAATTATTTGCTCTGGCCCCATTCCCTCTCGGCGTGGTGACGAAATCTACGGCAGATTGACATCGCTGGTTGTCTGTTTGGTGCCCTGCAAATGGTGTTGGCTTTGTAGACCACTGGAATACTTTATGGGGGAGGCCTGGTCTTTTGAAAAGAGATGGTATTCACCCCTAGTGGGAGTGTGCCGCTCTTATCTCTAGTAATTTGTCATATAGTCTTAGAAATTCCATTTCCTGACACACCAGAACCAAGGCCAGGCAGCAGACCTACTTTCTTACACAGATTTCTGCTTGTTCCCAAAAACTGCTGACAAGGTTACATGCTATTGAGATAGTGTCTGTAACCTCGACCAAAATTAAGCCTTGCTAAGAAGCCCATTAGGGGTGTTTGTATGGCTGATCTGCAAAAAAATCAGACCTTGTTATTCTACTAATAATGCAATTGACCAAACTCAGCTAAAAACCGGATTAATTAATTATTAATATCAGATCACTAGCCCCTAAGGCAACTCTTGCAGATGAATTAATTACTGATCACCGAATTGAAATATTATGTGTAACTGAAACTTGGCTTAAAACTGATGAATATATTGCCTTAAATGAATCCACCCCTCCTGGCTACAGCTATACTCACGTTCCCCGTCTGACGGGTCATGGTGGTGGTGTTGCTGCTGTATATAATTCTAATCTTTTTGCTACTTTGAAATCCGGCTTCAAATGTAACTTTTTTTAAGTGCTTGTTCTCAGTTTTGCACATCCGGACAAAAAAGCCGTCAGTTTTATCCTTGCAATTGTATACAGGACACCAGGGCCATACAGTGGCTTTTTACTTAGTTTGCTGATTTCCTTTCCAGCCTGGTTGTTAATTCAGATAAAGTAGTAATTGTAGGGGACTTCAGTATTCACATGGATAGTGAAGGCGATCCTCTCAGATCAGCGTTCTGTCTATCATTGAATCTATTGGCTTCGATCAACTTATACATCAGTCCACACATTCTCATAACCATACTCTTGATCTGGTCTTAATTTATGATACAGAAATAGCAAATATAGCAGTTATGCCTAAAAACCCTGTGCTATCAGACCATTATTCAATTACTTTCCACCTTCCACAAGTCTGTCATGTGTTACCAGATCCTTCATTCTACCTTAGCCGTAAGCTTTCCTCCAGGACTGCAAATGCTTTTATTAATGAGCTCCCAGGCTCATTTGTGCACTGTGGGGATTTTCTTGGCTCCCGCCCAAATGCATACAAAAATGCAAGCATTAGCTCAATTGATCAGCTGACAGACAACATAAATTACATACTTTCCAGAACCCTAGATACTTTCGCACCTCTTAAGAAGAGGAAAGTCTGCTATAAGATATTAGCACCCTGGTACAGTGACCGTCCTTGTGCTCTCAAACAAGCTTCACACCAACTTGAGCGCAAATGGTGTTCTGCTAAATTACAGGTATTCCTCCAGGACTGGAAAGACAGTCTACTAACTTATAAACATGCCCTCTCCACAGCATGTTCCTCATACTTCTCTACTTTAATAGATGAAAATAGAAACAATCCTAGGCACCTGTTTAACACTGTTGCCAGACTGACCAAGAATCAAGTTGATCCATGTGTCTCAATATCATTTAGTAGCAATGACCTTATGAATTTCTTTGATGACAAAATTATAAAAATCAGGGACAAGTTTCAAAGTTCTCCTACCACCCCTCATATAGGGCCTGCCCTTCCATCCGCTCAACACATGGATGCAGAATCTTCAGAAGAATCTTCAGAAAGACGGGTCGCCTATCTGAACTCTTTTGCTCCAATAGATCTCATATTCCTCAAAATCTTCTACTTGTCTTCTAGACCCTATCCCTACGAAGCTTTTCAAGGAGCTACAACCAGTGATTGGAACACCAGTGTTAGATATTGTCAATGCGTCTTTAGCATCTGGACACATACCACAGACTCTTAAACTTGCAGTCATCAGACCCCTTCTTAAGAAGCCAGACTTGGATGTGAATGATCTGTCTAACTACAGGCCTATCTCAAACCTCCTGTTCCTTTCTAAAATACTAGAAAAGGCCATTTCAAAACAACTTGGTTCATTTTTGCACTCCAAACATATATTGGAAGTTTTTCAATCTGGTTTTAGACCCTCTCACAGCACTGAAACAGCCCTGGTCAAAGTACTCAATGACCTACTCCTCACTTCTGACAATGGCTGCATCTCTGTACTTGTGCTTTTAGACTTAAGTGCAGCATTTGACACTGTTGATCACCTCATCCTTCTGGATAGACTTGAAAATCTGGCAGGCACTCTCTTGGTTCAGCTCATACCTATCAGACCGATATCAATTTGTGCATTTTAATAATGATTCCTCTTATCAATCCAGGGTTAGATATGGAGTACCACAAGTATCTGTGCTTGGGCCTTTGCTCTTCTCTCTTTATATGCTCCCCCTGGGACAAGTTGTTTGCAAACATGGCATTAATTTCCACTGCTATGCAGATGACACCCAGTTGTATATATCAGTTAAACCTGATGAAGTTGTCCAACTGTCAAAGATCAAGTGTTGTGCAAGTTCACAAAAGCAAGCTCAAAGTCCAGTTCACACAGATTAAAATGAACTAGTTCACATTCATAGTTCACAATTTTGAATTTTTTAAAATACTATTCTATTCTTTTTCTATTCTCCTACCCAACCACCCCAAGCCCCCTATCATTGCCACTGCCCACTTCCCAAACGAAATGAATTACTGTATACTACTATAGAATCAAGGTTAATTTTAAAAGCCAAGAAAAAACAATGTGAGTATATGACCACTTAAACAATATGTCATGCAGAAAGTGGAAAAAAAGAGGTGCAGTAAAGGTATAGGCCTACTGTAGCAATGGAAATTTTATTTAGCCTGCATGAACCAAATTATGCAAAAGTTCAAAAACATAAAATAGATTCATATGCTTCCAAGCGAGCTGGTACAGGATCCGGTACAGGCTCCACCACTGGCTTCATTACAGTCGCTAGCTGAAAGATGTGTTATGATCAATCCTATAGTGGGACTTTTGCCGTTTATTGGAAGTGCAGCAGAAATTTTCCGTGCCGTTGACCGTAATCGAATGCTTTAATTTTTATTGTTCGACTGACCAAGTACCGTTAAAAAGCAAATTATATGGGTTAGTGCTAATGGCTTATGCTAGCTATATCATATATTCCTCATACGGGGATCAGTAAAGGCTAACAACACACTAGCATTTACTTCTTGTTAGTTTTATCACCACTGCTGTGAAGTGAAAGGTGGACAAACTATGTTTTCTATGAGAAATGTTATATGTCTATGCTGCTTATGGCACCCATCGAGGATTTACGGCAACCGGCATGCCAGCATGGCTAGTGAAACCAGCTCTAATTTTAGCAACGCAGCTACAAGTACTGCTGAAGCCAGTTCATATGAATATTTGAAAGACTTTTATGAACAAATGTATATATGTCTATGATAAGCAGTGTGTGAGCATCGTTAACTCTCGCGAGAGCATAGTTAACTCTCGTGACAGTTAACGATGCTCACGTTCATTAGTTGCAAATGGATACGTTCAGTTCACCGTTCACCAGAAATATGAGCACATCCAATGCTCTTTTAGCGCGTTCACGCACAACACTGAAGATCAAAACCTGTCTTATAGACATAAAGGAATGGATAACCCAAAATTTTCTCTTGCTAAACTCCGATAAGACCGAGATAATGGTAGTGGGGCCCAAGTCCCTGAGATGCAAATCTGACTATATGCTTAACATTGATGGAATCTCCATTACCTCAAGTGCTGTAATCAAAGATCTTGGTGTTACCTTTGATCCAGATCTTGCATTTGATATACATATTAAAAACATCTTTAGGGTTTCTTTTTATCACTTGAGAAATATCTAAAAAATTCGGAAAATACTGTCCTTACATGATGCAGAAAAGCTAGTTCATGCTTTTGTTACTTCAAGATTAGATTACTGCACTGCTCTTTTGGATCTGGATGTGCAAATTCCTCTCTGAAAGGGCTCCAGCTAATTCAAAATGCAGCAGCTCGTATTCTCACTAGAACAAGGAGACTCGAGCACATCAGCCCAGTGTTAGCATTACTTCACTGGTTGCCAGTTAAATTCCAAATAGACTATAAGATACTACTTCTTACCTTTAAAGCCTTACATTGGCTTGCCCCTTTGTACTTAAATGATTTACATTTTTTATATTCCCTCACGCTCCGTTCGCTGGGTGCAGGCCTCCTTGTTATTCCTAGAATAGCTAAAAGTACCATAGGTGGTAGAGCCTTCTCCTATCGTGCTCCCCTCCTGTGGAACAAGTTGCCTGCTCATGTTCAGGGCACAGACACTATCACCTTTTTTAAAGCTAGGCTCAAAACATATCTTTTTAGTCTCTCCTATATTTGAGAAGCAGGAGTGGGTGGTAGTGCTGTGTTAAGCTGAACCGGTCATGGTCTGGTGATGACTGTCTTAAGCCTGCCCTCATAGCTGCATTGGCCCCTGCCTCTGTTTCCCTTAGCTATGCTGCCATAGCCTTATTCTGCCGGGGTTTTCCTTATCTCAGGCAGGCACCTCTGTCTCTTCTGCTCTGCTTGCTAATCTACCATTCGAATACCCTAACAATGTTTTTTTTTTTTTCTCTTGTTTTCCTTGGCTCTGGGCACCTGCCCGGAGCTCTAGCCCAAGTTTGCTGAGCACCCCACCCCCCCCCCCCCCCCCCCCTTCGACCCGGAGCTCCCGCCCTAGACCAGCTGGGCACCCCTGCCTCCTGCCACTGTTGATTTTCCATAGCAAACTGGTGCCTGCCCACGGCAGATGGGTTCCCCCTCTAAGTCCGGTTCTGCTCAAGATTTCTTCCTGCTATCAGTCAGGGAGTTTTTCTTTGCCAGTGTTGCCCTTGTAAGCCTAGGGCTCTTTGGGGGCCGGTTCTCTGTAAAGCTGCTTTGTGACAAAGCTCCTTTGTTAAAAGCGCTATACATATAAAAATTGATTGATTGATTGATTGATTGATTGATAATGCCATAAAAGTATTTGCCCCATCCTTATTTCCTCTATTATTGCATATTTTTCACACTGAATGGTTTCAGATCTTTAGACAAAATGATATATTAGACAAAGGGAACCCGAGTAAACATAAAATACATTTCTTAAAGTATTATTTCATTTATTTAATGAAAATAAATGCATGACAAATATGCAATAACAATGTTGTTAAGATGGTTAAGACTTGAGACTTATGACTTGCATAAGCTCTGTCTTAATATACAGAAGACCAAAGAACTATTGTTCCATTTAAGAAGGAAAAGACAGCTTCTTAATTCTAATGTCATCCGGTATAAGGTAATTGGTATCGTTGACAACTATAAACAGTTAGGCATGACCTTGGACAGCACACTTAACTGGAGAGAGAACTCAATGTGTGTTTACATGAAACTACAAATCAAACTGTAGTTCTTAAAGAAATTAAGATCTTTCAACAGCTGTAATAAGATGCTGCTTGTATTTTATAACAGTGTGTTGGCAAGAGTCTGGAACTATGCTCTGGTTTGTTGGTATCACAGGGAACAGCCAGTGCAAAGCAAAATATGGGAGGCAGGGATTTAAAAAAAAGTCCAAGAGTCCTTACTGCTTGACTCGACAAAAATAAAACAATAACCATGGAAAAAATACAAGATATGAAAACTAGAGAGTAGACATTGCAAACGGAACATTCTCAGGCAAACAAAGATAAGGCAAGACAAAGACAAAAAGATAGGGCAAGAAATGCAAGGGGTATAAATACTATGACTAACAGGTGAGACAAATATTGGTAACAAGACATACACGTGCAGCAACCAAAAACAGAAATACAAGAACAAGAACTAATCATTGAGGGGGAAACAATGAGACAGTAACACTATGAATGGACAACTCTTATGGGAACAAATCAAAAGAGGATGAAAACAGGCTAAACAAACTGTTAGGAGGGCAGGTGCTGTTATGGGATGCCCTCTTTAATCACAGCAAAAAAAATGTATAATAAGAGAATGATGGCTAAAACACTTACTATTCTGGAAAATATCTCTCATCAGTGCTGTGTAGAAGCATTTCAATATGTTCACTCTTACGAAAATGTCAAGTGAGAGGCCTAAAAGATTGCTTGTTCCCACAGTGATGAGACTCAGGAATAAGCATAATAAGCAACACACGGCAAAGTGGAACTCTACTTACGATGGATAGGTTATCTGTTATCTCCTCTACTAGAAGAATCTGCTGAAGGTAATAACTCTTTCCATTCACCTGGATCTCGAGACAAAGACCTGCTGTCTTCCGCTGATGAAAGTGTCGAGTCTTGCTATTCTCTGGCATGACCACCTAAGTTTGAAATAGCTAGTTTTTCTTATGATGTGGGGCTCATTCTTGAGGTAGGAAACAAAAACAAGGACTAGAAGTTGTTACCCACTGCCCTGTGGTCCAAGACTCATGGAGAAATGCCTGCTCAATTTTGTGAATCTCAGGTATGCCCCAGTTCTTCATCCATGCTACGCCGTGGCAATGATATTTAGATCATTAATGTAAGCCATAGTCACTGAAGGACATACTGCATATTTCTGTATTTTATATTGCAACATGAAGGTCAGATTAATGTTCTAATGAGGGGCACTTGCACAATGCAATTACCCTTTAGCCATGATTGTTGCAATTTAGTGCATGTCACATGTTCAGTTTTTATCACCTTTGTTTTAGATCAAGGAGTTCAGAAGGATAACAATTCATCTGGAGTGTTCTCTTATGGCAAAACTGAACTGTTGCACTCCAAAAATTCTAGGACCCTTTTAGGACAAAGGCCAGGGTTATTATAAATAACCTATAAATTATTTTACAATACCAATGTTTTAGTGACAATAGTTTCTTGTTTTGAACATGTGGGGTGGGAAAACAAGCTTGGGGGGTCCTCACTTTCTTTGTATTTTGGAAATCCATGACACAATAAAGTCAGTATAGTTGTCACCGCAAGAATCCAGTGAACAAAACCCCTAGTCATTTAGTTCCAAAAACGCACTTGTCTAAACGAGTCATCATTTAAGTCTAAACAGAAGACTCAGCATTTGGAAGTCTTGGAAGAAATCACTCATCTGAGTGAATATTTCTGAGGAGGACAGTGAAAACGGCTTTGAGTTTAGAGAGTATGTTCAATGAAGGACTTGATCCCATTTTATATGGGTGGGCATTAAAATACATTACATTCTCAAAATGTATTTTTTAATTATTCAGTACTTATAAATAAGGAGCAGGCATACTGAATAATGATATAAATATTTTAGAGTATTGAGAATTTAGAATGATATGTTGTTGGGGTGGAGTATTTGACGTAAACTTCAAATATTGGACCTCAGTAAATCCATTAGCAGGGTTCCTACACAGTATAGAAAAGTATGGAATTTGACTTTAGTAATTTCCAGGTCTGGATTAGTATGGAAAAAATAAAAGAAAATATTTGTGTTTCCAGACTGTTGCCCCTATTCTGTTTTCTAAAATATTAAATTTGGAATTTCTAAAAATAAATTGATCATACAAGTAGAGTGTTTTTCATGGCATTTGGAGCAGGCAGCCAAATGTTCACCACTGTGTGAGAGAGCGTGGGCCAGGGGGAGCTTGATGTCGTCGAAAGCAAGGCAAGAAGTATGGCGTGCGACAACGCACACTCCCACGCAGAGCTGCCTCTACGCCTGTACATCACAGCCTGCAAAACAGCTCTGCCCCAAGTGCCTTATAACTGTACCAAATCCGGACATCCGCAACCAAATTAGTTTGAAAGAAAATGCGGCAATATCTTTGAATTGCATACACAGCATCACAAATAACCAAATATTAAGCTTGTCTGAACATTTATGAGATATGCAGTGATGTAGTTATCAGGAAAGTAAACTGACTCTCTTTTCTGCGTAAGGAAACCATACCTTTATGGCTGCGTTCATTATCGTTTCCATAGACACATTGAATAAACAAGGCTGCACAGATGCCGTGAAAATTAAATTATTTAACTTTTTTCAACTCATTTTCAGTTCTTATTCAGAAAAGATACTAAAAAAATATGTGACGAACAATAATATAATATTATTTATTCAATATGTTAAGGGAAAATAATATGAGTATAGGTAGCACCAGTTAATTTACTTCCTCTTTGGGCAGAGATGTTTGACAGTGGAATGTCGTCCAACTTTCTGGTGGGAGTGTGGACTGAACGGCCACAATGGGTAAATGCAAGTTTTCCGAGGGCTGGCTTGACAATCCCAAATATAAAGCCTGGTTGGCTAAGGATTCCAAATGGGAAAAGTAAGATAGATGCAAACTTTATGTAAAATCGTTCGACATCTCCAACATGGGGGAGACGACAATTGTAAGCCATATGCAAGGGCAAAAGCACTGATAAGCCCATGCTACCTTTCGTGGCAGACAATCTTTTCACCACACTGAAGTACCTTCTCCAGAGATATGTCTAACCAACTCTCTGCTTTCTTCTCTCAGAACAACCTGCTTGACCCCCACCAGTCTGGCTTCAGGCCTGGCCACTCGACCGAGACTGCACTCCTCTCGGTCAGTGAGTCACTCCATGCCGCACGCGCAGCCTCCCTCTCCTCTGTCCTGATTCTTCTAGACCTCTCCGCTGCATTTGACACTGTGGAGCACTCCATCCTCCTGTCCTCCCTGGCAGCAACAGGGATCTGCGGCTCAGTCCTTGACTGGATTGAGTCTTGCCTCTCTGACCGTTCCTTCCAGGTTGCCTGGGCGGGTAAGGTATCACCACCCCGTCCCCTCGCCACCGGAGTTCCCCAGGGCTCAGTCCTCGGTCCCCTTCTCTTTTCATTTTACACCAGATCCCTTGGCCCTGTAATATCTGCCCATGGCTTGTCCTATCACTCATATGCCGACGACACGCAACTCTTTCTCTCCTTCCCCCCATCAGACACACAGGTCCCTGCCCGCATCTCCGCTTGCCTGAGGGACATCCAGAGCTGGATGGACAATCACCACCTGAAGCTCAACCCAGGAAAGACGGAGCTAATCTTTATTCCTGCCCTATCCTCTCCCCTCCTTGACTTTTCCATTTCCCTAGGGGACACCTTAGTGACATCATCACCCTGTGCCAAGAATCTCGGGGTGGTGATGGACAACAAGCTGTCCCTCTCCAAGAACATCGCAGCAGTAAGCCGGGCATGCAGATTTTTCCTGTATAACATCCGGAGAATCCGCCCCTTTCTCACCACCTACTCAACCCAGCTCCTGGTCCAAGCAATGGTTCTATCCCGCCTGGACTACTGCAACTCCCTTCTGGCTGGACTACCGGCATCTGCCACCAGACCTCTGCAACTCATCCAGAATGCTGCAGCTCGTCTGGTCTTCAACCTCCCCAGACACTCCCACGTCACGCCCCTGCTCACTACCCTCCACTGGCTGCCTGTTATAGCTCGCATCAAATTTAAAACATTGGTCCTATCATACCAGGCAGTCAAGGGATCAGCCCCAGCATACCTCCACAAGATATTCAAACCCTACATGCCAGCCAGATCCCTCCGTTCTGCTACCTCAGGACGCCTGGCACCTCCCCCTCTTCGCACCTGCACTTCCAGATCACGTCTCCTGTCTGTTCTGGCCCCACGATGGTGGAATGACCTCCCCGTGGAGGTCAGAACAGCTGAGACACTGACCCATTTCAAACGACAACTGAAGACTCACCTCTTCAGGCTGCACCTCTCCCCTTCCCTCCCTACCCCCCTGTAAATGACTGTAAGCTTAGGGTTGTAACTAGGCAGCTGTTTTGTAGGTGACTTAGGTGCATTAACTGTCTGAATGCAGTGGAGTTAATAAAAAAATAAAAATAAAAAAAATACAAACAGTAATTGTCGCCGTTCTCGTTGTATTAGTGTTAATCAGTTTAACCTTCAGGGTCCAAGTTGATCTATGCGGTTGTTCCCTGTACTTGGACCGGTACTTCTCTCTAGGGTTTTCGTCATACTTGTTCCTGGTTATGGTTATACACTTTGATGTACGTCGCTCTGGATAAGAGCGTCTGCCAAATGCCTGTAATGTAATGTAATGTAATATGTCACAGGTGATACACTTAAGAGGGTGAAGATTCCAGTGAAGCTCTTCTCAGAAGACTTCAAAAATCATGCAAATCACAAAGATGCCTCCCTTATCAACATGTTGCAGACAAACTACTTTCAGAGTTGAGGTTAATAAGAACATAACTGTCGCGAACATGAAGGAGAGAACCTTGATTGCCCAGCGGGTAATAGTAAACCACCTGCACCATGTGGGTGGGGTAGCTAATGTAGGAATGACCAAAGAACTACTACAGTCTACGGTTTGGTCGGTTTCCAGTTTTGCCAGTCTGGTCCGGTGTACGAGCTTAAACCAGTTTGATTTTATGCGAACCGACTGAACCGGCATTTGTCATTATGAGACGTAGCCTACTGGCAAATTAAAAAGTAGCCTACATCAGCAACCTGTGCCGATGCCTCTAAATCAAACTTGTATTGCATTAATAATAAACAATATGACAACGTGATTAACATAATATTGTTTGTTTATAAATGGAGCCACTAGTGTCTGAGTGCAAAAAAAAAAAAAAGATTGACAGGCCGTGCGCAATTTAGTGCCGAGGCCAGCAACAAGGAGATCCAATTTCCAATTTCATTATACAACGGCTTGGCTGAATACTCGATTCTGATTGGTCCAAGGGTGGGCATTATTTCTCAGTAATGGGACACCATGGCCTTTTAACAGTTCGAAAATCAATGTGCTACAAAATCCAGCATTCTAAAGCAGTTTAAACAGAAACTTTCACATTTGAGTTGTTGTTACATCCCCTCCCGTTTTCAATGTCCAGTTTCACAATTGATGGCAACGTTGAATCACATTTCTAGTTCCTGTTGCTAGCTTTACAAATTGGAATTGTCCCTTATTTGGACAGTAGAATAGGCGTTACACATTTTCATCCGTATGTTTGTGAACGATTGCGTTTGTAGTGAGTGACACTGTGTGCCAGGGAGGGTGGAGTGAGTGATTGCACCTGAGATGATGGAAGTAAGTGACTGCACCTGTGGGGGGGAGTGTTTTAGAGGAACAGGAGTGAAAGGAGCAGAGTGAGCGGGTGTTTTGAGTTCTGGAGTGCGTAGCTTGGTGAATGTTACGGGGCGGAAGCCCAACCGAGCTAGTCGTATTTCTGCACTCATTGACGGAGGGTGGTTGCCGTTCGCACGCCGTTTAGGGCTGCCGACGGCAAAGATAGATAGCGGGTTGTAGGGCGAGGTTTCTGTGCGAGGCAAGGCTGAGGTAATGGTCGTGGGAATATAGGAGTGCTTTTGTCCGCTCTCCAGCCTGTTGACGAGGCTCTCCTGCTGTGAGGGGACCAGCGCCGAAGCTCAGACCCCGGGGGATGGTCTCGAACCCCGGGAAAGTTAAGTGATTTTAAAGACGTATTCATTTGGAGTGTTTGTCTTTGTCTAGGTCGTGTGAGGTTTATGTTAAATGTTATTGATTTTAAAAGAGCAGCTGAGAGCCGTAGTAGCTACCCGGGTGGGGAAAGCAGCTGAGTGAGCTAGCCAGATCCTCAAGTGCCACCACATGTGTGCCCTGATAGCACGTGTAATTTTGCTGTGGAAAGTGATTTCGCTTGCAGTGCAATATCGTGTGTTGTGCCCGGAAAGGTTATAATTCTGGTGTGAGTTGCAGTGCAGTGTTAAGTTGCAGTGCCCTAAGCGGGTGTAATTTCTGTGTGGGGTGGTCTAGATTGGCGAGTGCCCATACACCTGTTTTTGGCCCATGTGGGTGGCCGTGGAGGGGAGTATAAGACTCAGTCTGTGTCCGATATACCTGTGTGCAAGGCTGGTTGCTGCATGAATTTGTAACAATAAAGCTCATGATTTTCTGTTACCCTTGGGTTTCCTCCTCCGTTGTTTGTGTGCACAGTAGAAAAATTCTGTGCGTGGGCTCTCTACATTCTCACATATGAGACAAGGTTTATTACACATTTATAGTAACCATTGTTTTGAATACAATTCAATAGTTGGCTAGCTAGCTAGCTAGCCGGGATAACAAGCATGCCGTGAGACCATTCTGACCTAAAACCAAGAATTTTAATATTAGCTAGGTGACAAGTGACAGCGAACCTCTCATAAAGCTAGCTGGCGTTCAAAACCCGTTTCAGAGGGTCTTAGACGTTATGTATACACTGCGCGACCACACCATTTAATAAGCAAGGCAGTGCTAGGGAGATTAATTTGATTGACTTATGGTTTCATGCAGTTTTATTAAATAATGTAATGACAAAAATGACCAAAATTGGTGCTAATTGTATGGTATAAAACGAGAAGGAACTATTTTTTCTTGATAGCATCATTGTTTTCATAGAATTAACGACCAGAGGTCTTTGCTTCACGTGACCTTCAGGTATTTAAATTTTGAATTGTTATCCTCCAGTGGTCCCTGCAGACACTCAAATGGCACAGTCAAGTGACTAATTCTAGAATTTAGTGACTAATTGTCACATTTAAAAAAACAATTATAATGAACTGTCTATCCAAGATCTTCATATGGACATGTTTTCACCAAACATTGTCAATCAATGAGAGAAGAGATTGTTAAACAACTGAACATGATCAAACTGTACTGTAATTACTGAACTGTAATTATTATTGACAAATTTGACCCTAGGTGTGGACCTCATTGGACCATTCAAGGCCACAGGCAAGGGGAACCGTTACTGCCTGACAGCAACGGATTTCTTCACAAAGTGGGTGGAAGCTATACCCATCAAAGAAAAGACGGCAGTCGCAACATTGCAGATGCAATATACATGTTGGTACATGCTCATCTCTGACTTCATATGATTAGTTAAAAAAAAATGTAATTGTCATTTTGACACCACACAGGCCTTGATGGACATCATCTACACCCATGAGGTCGTCTTGACGGACCAAGGTCTCGAGTTCTGGAATAAGGTCATTTGCATTGAATATATATTTTGGTTATGTTATGGTTAGCACAAATTAATTCTCTATTCAGTTTATAGTAATAATTGATTAAATGACTCTGGCAAGCAAGAAGTCTGTTGACACTTGTGTTTTTTGATTTAGGTTAACCAGACCTTGTTTGAGAAGTTTGGGGTGAAGCATCGCATCACGTCGGCATACCATCCCCAGACTAATGGACTGGACGAGCGGACCAACCAGACTCTGAAGAGGGCCATTGACAAGACCCTTGATGGGCACCAAGAGAGGTGGGAGGACAAACTTAAAGAGATTGTGTTTGCCTATAACTCTTGTGTCCATGCCTCCACTAGGTACTCGCCTTATTGCCTGATGTATGGACGGGAGCCACAACTGTTGTCAGAAGTATGTAAAAATCAGATTGTAGGTTTTATCATGTGATGAGGGTGATCTGGGGAAGAACATTCGGGCAAGGGCTGAGAAAGATGGAGAGGCTTTTGACAAGGTGATTATGATGTAGGCACATGTTAATGACACATGTCAAAATAGATATATGTTACAGAACATTCCGAAATTAACCAATCAATCGATCAAGGTGAGAGCCAATGTCAAGAAGGCCCAGGAGAGACAGAAGGAGGCCTACCGAAGGAGGACAAAGAAGGGGACCAAGCGCTTCAAGATCTCCCCAGGCATGGAGGTCCTGAAGAAGGACAGCAGGAAGTGTGGAAGGCCTGGGGGCACGATGGATCCTGATTGGCCAACATTAAAGGAAAACTCCAAGCTGAAACACTTTGATATTTTTAGAATTGGAATATTGTTAATGTAAAACATAAAAATTGTGAATAGCGATAAAGTAAAAAATATTTAACACACAATAATTAACCCAGGAATGAACTGTACGTCACTGCAACATGTTTACTGATGATGTAATTGTCTTAGCCTGGAGTTTTTCTTTAACCGCAATAGAATATCCTTGTCATAATTCAATTTTACCCACAAAATATCTTTATTGTTATGTGTTTTCATAGGGTTACTAAGGTTGGGGACAACAACCTGGTGCAGCTGGAGGCCATGGATGGGAAGCCGCTGAAAACAAGAACACCCTATGCTTCAGTGAAGCCCGTACGTATGAGTATGTCAACTGCATGTTATTTAATCTGTCAAAAGTTAAAAAGCCACGGTATTGCAGGTTTATTAAATTATTTTAAATTCTTCATGTAGGATCAGCAGCTGGCCAACCAACCAGTAAAACTGTGTCTCCTCCAACCGAGTCAGTGCATTCAGATGACCCCGAATTGCACAACTTTGAGTCAGAGGAGGACCCACTTCAGGTACAATGTCAAATTGCTCACATAACTGTCTCTTCTTTTTTCACCGCTTCTTTTTTTAGCTACAGACTTGCCTATTTTCATCAATCCCAGATGAATGGAAGACAGTCATCATATCTTTGCCCTTATTAGTGGTATATGCTTGTGATTTGGGTTGAAGTTGCAATTGATTGAATTATTATTGATCAATCTATTGATTGCATATCTATCTATCCATCTACCAGGTGACATGCACTGTACTCCAGGACAGTTGTGCATCGTCTTCAGAGTCAGGCCATTTAGAAGACCCAAAGATGCTGAGTTCTGGGTTGGAGGAGGATGCACTGAAGGTAAACTTCAAAAACAGAAAATCCATAATCGTTAACTCATTGTCTCAGCTTTATGAGGTTAATGTATTTTATCTCAATAATTGTCTTTGAGGACAGTGATGTTGTCATCACTGGTGTCCAACGGGGTAAGGCCTGTGCAGCTCTGCTGAACAGACGGGTGGAAGACTTCAGGGCCATGGTTCACGGCCAGCACACATGGTTGGATGACAAGGTCATTGACCACGCCCAGGCTCTGATGAAGGTGCAGCATCCATATATAGGAGGGCTCCATGCAACCACCTCCCTCGCCCTGCTTTCCAGTGTACCTACACCAACTCAGGGGTTTGTGCAGATTCTTAATGTCTCTGCAAATCACTGGGTTACGGTAAGTAACGTCAGCTGTAAGGTAGGTACAGTTAATGTTTTTGATTCTCTAGGGCGGCAGAAGACAGGATTTTATTGCACAGGTTATATGCCTTCTTGCCTTTCCAGGGAAGATTGTCCGGCTGCAGTGGCCTGATGTCCAACAGCAGGCAGGTGGCTCAGATGTTTGCTATTGCGAACAGTCTCACTCTCTGCAGAGGTGAGGATCCCTGCGTGCTCCAGTACCATCAGGCAGCTATGCAGACTCAACTCTTCGCCTCTTTTCAGGCTGGGATTCTGACACCCTTCCCCAGTACTGTAAGGTGCCCCACAGCCAAGGCAGTCCACGCAATTGAGGTGGACATACACTGCCTCTGCAGAAGGACTGTCTGAACTGGAAAGGATCCTCTGGTCTTCTGCAGGAGATGCGGTAGGCCCTTTCATGAGTCCTGCCTCAACTTAAAAAACTTAGATGTGTATATATTTCCGTCATGCACCATTATCTTTTGTGCATGTTAATTTTCATTGTGTTGAGTTCTGTTTTCATTTTCAAAATTAAAGTTGTATTAAATGTAAATAAGTATAATTATTTATTAAGAAAATATGCTACATATGTAATCTTATGATAAATGTGTAAAGAACTTGTGTAGTTTTCTATTGGACTTGATCGGAATTTATTGGAATGAATTGGAAATCGACCCATTTGGTGAAACTCCCAGTTCCTTACTGGCCCTTTGTACCTTCTTCTTAGCCTTCACCAACAAACTAAATGCCCAATTCCAAAGTAAATTTACAAGAATAGCGGTAAGTACAAAGTGATTTGGCATTGTTTCGTTACTAATATTGTTGCTGTTTTAGTTATTGGTGTTGGTTGTACAGATTATTTGTGCAATTGGAAAATATTGTTACAAATATTATGTTTAAAATTTAATTAATAAGCTCTAATTACAGTGCATGTAATCCGTTACAACCCAACCCTTTTGGTTTGTATATGTGAGGGTTCCAGAGCTGCAAACTTGTAGGACTAGGAAGGATGGGTCTAAGGGCCGAAATGAAACTGGTGAGATTTCTATTTGCAAAAAGATGAAAAAAAAAATCCCTCTCTTCAGCCTGTACCTTGCCGTGGTGAGAGGGCTTTCCACTAAAACAGGCCATTGTCACATTTATTACCCAAAGTGAATGGTCATTTTTAAAATTCTTTAGTTTTGTTTCCCTCTATTATTTCTCTTGGTTGTTGGTGGGTGAAGGAAAAGGAGTGCTGATCCAACAGCTGTGTGGGATACCATTGCTTCACTGCTCTGCATTTCCGTTACATTTGTTATACCTGACATGACCATGCTATATCCTGTACTGTACTGCTGTGTAAATTACTAGCTAAACTACTGTACTACTACAGACTTTAATCTATTTCTAATTGAGACTTTATTGTCAACAGATAGAATATTGTGCAGATTTTATTAATGAGAGACATTTTGCCTTGTTTCTCTCTTGGAATATGTAGCTGGACCAAACAAAATTTAATTTAAACAGATCTCTGTGAGCCAGACATAAGGTAATAAGGCTTCAATGTAAAGATGGAATCCTTACACACTGAGTTCACAATATTTACAACCCCAATTCCAAAAAAGTTGGGACGGTAAATTAAATGCAAATAAAAACAGAAAGCAGAAGTTTGTAAATTTACTTCGAAATTCACCACGTAAAACATAAAATAATATTCTGTTGTTGTGTTTTCAATATAGTACAGGGTGAATACAATTTACATTATCACTCCTTTTTGTTTTCTTAGCATTTTTCATACTGCCCCAACTTTTTTGGAATTGGTGTTGTAAATCTGCAATCCTGACATCACAGATTACTATCATCAGATTAATACACCATCTGACCACGGTTGTAGTTCACTTAAAAACATATGATTGCCTTAATATTACATGAAAATACTAGAGGTGGGTATACATATATCATTACATTTAGGATTACAATATGGATATGGTATATCACTTTGTTGGGTGATCTTGATAACCCTGGTCTGAGTGTATATACACCTTTTGGTTCTGTAACACTAAAACACATTGCCTGCTTCCACCACGCAGCGTATGTGGTGCGGAAATGTTTTTCTCCCGTTTGTGGCTGTTGGTATTGCACATTGGCTGAAGTAGCCTATGTGAGCAGGCGTGTCAAACAAGGTTGCTGCTCACAATAAATACGCTATTTTTGTGACATCACATATTTACTGTTACGATCAGCATGTGTTTTTGTGTCTTTTGTCTCTCTCTCTCCCTCCCTCTCCACTTTGCCACTCTATTCCAGATTTTCTGTTACCCATTGGCTGCCCAGATTCCTGTTACCCATTAGCTGACCAATCTGAAGAAAGCAGCCAATCAGAAGCCCCCTTCCTTTTTAAAAACCCATGTCACTTCCTGGTTCACTCTTTTACTCTCTGTTTTGCTGTTGGCCTGCTGTGATTGTCTTGTATAGCATTATTGTACTGTAGTTGTCTCAAGCTGCTAAATTTGTGTGTTTGTGTGGTATGTGGAACTGGACTAGGTAAGGGGCCCTACACATTTTGCTACACGTAGGTATTGGATTGTCTAAACACCCTAGGTTAGGAGTGGATGCCACCTCCTGTATGTTTAGTTTTGGGTAGTTAGTCAAAAGTAGGGTTTTTTGTTTGAACTTTACTTTTATTAGATAGTTAGGCAGTTTACTCCTATTGAGTTAGCTTGGTTTGAGTTTACTTTGTTCTTTCTTTTGGCATCACTCATCTGGTTCCTTTGAATGTGAGTGTGAATGCAACCAGCAGTGCATCTTTGTAAATAGTGTAAATACCCATTGTAAATTCTACCTTCTTGTAAACATTTTCACTTGCACTTTGTCATTAAATTTATTTCACGTACCAATTGTTGTGTATTGTTTTCTGTCCTCCCATTGGATCATCCACCCCAGATTACATTACAATAATCTTTTTATGTTAAATGTCCCTTCTCATATTCCCCTTGACTATTGGGGTCGTAACATTTACACCTGTGATTTCTCTTTTTGGCTGTGTACGATAATTTTCTTTAAAGTCCGATAATTCTAAGCCTCCGGTACGATAGTTTGATATTTCCCACGTATATCATATGAAACTAGAGACCTAGAGGAATCTGGACATACCAGCCATTTCATAAATTACTTTTGCTGGCCCCACACTAGAGGATAATTTGGCCGATTTTGTGCCCAATTCGCTCTTCCCGACAATCACGGGGGCGTTCCCGATCCGAGGCTAGTCTGAACCTGAATCGATTATCTGCCCAAATGATCCTGTAGTGTGAGGGGTTTACAGACATAATCTTAATGTTACTGACTGGATCGGAGTCTCCCTGATCTCGAATTGTAAATATCAAACATGTTTGATATTTACGACTTGAAATCCCGTAGTGTGAAAGGAACAGCAATGGAATATTGAGCAGAAACCCGCAATAGCCAATGAGAGCGAGCTGACTGGGAAGCGTCACCAAACGAATTTTTTTCGGCTTGCCGAAACCGAAGAAGTTCTCTGCGGACTAAATAGTTTTATACTTGATGCGGTTAGGCAACTGCACATAGCAACAAAAGTATCAATATTATTGTATTATGTATATATGTAGCCTAATTATTGTAACGTTGTCCGCAGTGTGGTCTCCATGGAGACGGGGAATCAGCTTGCGGAAATAAAGTCCCTGTAATTGCCACTCCGAAATCATATTTTTTACAGTCTCTGGTATAAACGGCAAGTGTGTGGTCCTACATCTTGACCGAATCGTCTGGTGTGTGCGTTCTTACGATTAAAACATTAAAAATCGGTTAAATGTGTCCTTATATCTGTGGTCTCCCAGGTTTTTAAAAACGGTTAAGATTTGTAAATCCTCTAGTGTGCACCAGGTAGCCTGTCAGTTACTGGGAAAGTGAAATCGCGCTTCAAATATCGTCATTTATATACTGAACCACAGAATCACCATAAAGTCACAATTTGGGTCTACAAATATGCAGCACAAAGACAAGCACGCATACAGACCCGTCACTATACTCTGGCCCCCGACATAAAATAAAATTTTCAAAGTGGCCTTCCTGCCAATAAAGTTTAGTATCCTGTTATACATTATGATTAAGATTGTTCTTTTGATGTGATTGATGTTCATATTACAAACAATCATATAGATTCTTCCTCCCTGTATTTCAGGTTCTTGGAGTACAAGGCAGGGCAACGGACAGATGATGTCATACAGCCAACTGAAAAAAATATAATCTAGTAAAATCTGTATTTTGGTTAATTAGAGACCCACCTTTCAACAGTGTTGAGGAAACTAGTTTATCAAAATATGAGCTACTTCACAATGGAAAATAGTTAAACTAAATCTCAACTTTTCACTTAGGCAAGCACCATTACAGACATTGTGCTAAAATATTTTTGTTAAATAATTATTATATTCTGTTCTATTGTTAATTTTTTTTTTTACTGCAGGCCAACAGTAAACAAATTTAAATTTAAACTTGTTTCAAAATTTTGTTGAAAATTTAAATTTCAAATAAATATATATGTTTAATACATCTACTATAAACTAATGTTTCTGTTTATTAACAGCATGCTCTTACATACAGATCCAGGGTTCCTCGCCCTCCCTCTGTCTTGGTCTCGGTCTCGTCCCCCCTCGGTCTTGGTCTTGGTCTCGGTCTCAGATGAGGTGGTCTCGACTACAACACTAGTTTTAGCATTGCAGCTTGAATAAAATGCTGTGCATTGAAATTGTCAGGGTTTGGTGTTAATTGATTTTTATGAGCTACAGTACCTACAATCTTCCGGCAATTATTTGGCCACATAATAGCATACATAGTCAAAATGTAACATACATATTAACAGTTGGATTTTAAATCAATTTATTTACATAATAAACATTTAGCTATTTGTACTCAGATGTCAAATATGGTCTGAAAAATCTACTGAGAAGTCTGGAAATTTGAATTTAGAAAAGTATGGAATTTTGAAATGGAAAATGTGTAGGAACCCTGCATTAGTAAACTAGATAGCTAATGTATTTATTTTCAACAATCTTCCAGACCTGCTGCTGCCAGAGGTTGCAAGGTGAGAGGAAGGAGAGGGAGGTGGGAGGAAGGGGGGGGACTGACAGGCAGGGGGAAAGCAAGCCACTGCTTCTTCTACAAGCATTGTGGAAGAATTTAACAGACTGTCTTTTCTCTTGTGGAAACTTACAAAGATGATCTATTTAGAGTGAATATCTTGATGCTTAGTGCCTTATCGTGGTTTCCAGGATGCCTGACATATAGTCCGGGCATGCTGCCAAATGTGTGACCTCCCATGTTCAATTACTTGCCTTAGAGAAAGAACTATTTGCAAAAACTGTATGTTTCTCTGTCTGTCTAGGAGGTAATTAACTTGCTGAATAAACTGACGATTTTCAGAGAACTGCACAGTACCACAGAGGTTGTATTTCTCTCCATGATATAATGTATTAAAGTTTCTCAACCTCGATTGAAGTCTCTGTGTAGAACTTAATAATTCTTCGACAAACTGGCATCATGAACAGGATCTCAAGAGAAGTGATGAGTACCCTCATGTTTTGATGAGACACCTACTTGCATTTGGAAATTAAGATTGTACTCAACTGCAGAAATACTTTCGTGTAATTACCTGATCAACTGAGAGTTGAAAGGTGGTATTGCTTAGAGATTACCTGATCATGTACTGTGTGGCACCGCACTGGGCGTGACGGTGCAGGCGGGGCGGCACAGAAATACACAGACCGGAGGTTTAGGACAAAATAGCCCAACAGGGCCTTTTATTTAACAAAAATTATATACAAAACAAAAAAAAACCAAACTCAACAACTAAAGTCTCTTGTCAGATTTAAATTAAAGTAAAGCAACCCAAAATTAGGAGTAGCGATGTCTGGGAGACCGCTGAGGGGATCCCTCTTCAAGGCAAGGAGAGGGATGTGGTCCTGGGTCTCCACCGGATTCTGAAAAGTAGGGAACAAGTTATAAACAGTTTCCACCAGCTCTCCTGCAGCCCAAAACCCCTCTCCTCAAGGGAGACAAAAGGCCTCCTTTTAAGCTCCCAGCCAATTCCCTGGAGTGGCGGCAGCTGTGTTGCCTTATTGCTGACAGGTGTGTTGAGAGCAAAGCAGGGAGTTGGGGAATTTCCACTCTGCCACTCTCCAGGGTCCTGTGGCTGGGATTCACAGTGTGGCACTGTTCCGGGTCCTGAAGAGCTGGCCTGGTGGTAGGTTTTAGCTGATGCCCATCAGGCTGGGAGGGGCACTCTGGGGGCATGCCCCGATCCACGCCACAACTGCTAGAGGAAGCTTAAAAGACGGGATCTGACGAATGCTACGAGATACCAAGAAATAAAATACAAGACATCAATGTTTGTTGATCGCTTGCGCCTGTGCACTGTGAATTAATCATTGTTTTACAGAAAGGACAAAGCAAGTAGCCTAAGTGAAAAGAGACTGCGGATAAATTGAAATTTGTAGTTTGTTTTTTTGTCTTGTAGGCCCAAAAGAGCACTGTGTTTCAGATTTTATGAATGGTAAATGGTAAATGGACTGCATTTATATAGCGCTTTTATCCAAAGCGCTTTACAATTGATGCCTCACATTCACCAGAGCAATTAGGGAGCTAGGTGTCTTGCTCAGGGACACTTCGACACGCCCAGGGCAGGGGATCGAACCGGTAACCCTCCGACCGCCAAACAACCGCTCTTACCTCCTGAGCTATGTCGCCCCCCCGTAGATTAGATTATGAACGTAATTATAATACCTGAGTATTAATGGTAACAGGTGGCTCTCCGGATCGGTCGAGTACGGTAAATGAAAAGTGGCGTGAAGGAAGAAGACAAAATTAACCTATGGATGCAGTAATGTTAAAAGAGGTGAACGAGGGAGTATGCCGCAGATAACGTAAGCAAGTGCATAAATGATCCGTTCCATTGCAACGGAAGGAATATTGACTGAGCAAGCAAAATGGCACAAGAGCTTTAGCAAAAAGAGCGAGTGAAAAGCAAGAGCATTTTATAGGTCAGCGTAACCGAAAATATTCTTATCATCGCATTCACTCTGTGGTAGCAGTAAAAGACGCTGCACGTTGTCAACGATTTTTCATAATTTCTTGGAAAATACTATTGTTATTGAGGACTTCTGGGCATAGCTAAGCCATATGTTTGCTGATAGACTTATCTGACAGAAGCGGATATAACTGTACCATTTTGGTTGGTTCTCAATTCGCGTAAGCTGGCTTTGTCCACAATGTTCGAAAATTTCGAAAAGCACAGGGACATATTAGGACTGCGTAAAACATCTGGAGCAATTTGGTTTGCCTGGAACACGCCAAGGCATAGACCCAGTCTGTTTTTGTTTTGATTTTGCCCGCACGCCAATGTCTTTGCAAACTACTTCTTCTTCTAATTTCCGGCAGACTAGGCACAGGTAGTGCATTGCTGCCATAGACTGTATAAAAATACACTGGTTAAAAACATATATATACTGGTTGTTTTTAACCTCCGGCCGGTTAAAAACAACAACGCATTTGGTCTTTGCAAACGAAAATGATGTACGCGTTTATTTGCATATTGAGCGGGGAAGTGAGATCCGATCACAAGTGGTCACTGGAGACGCATGTGGAGATGCATTCTGATGCCAGGTGTGAACTGACATCCGTCTCGACTGAATCTGGATATATCTGGATACAAAGTACAGGTCTGAACAGGGCCATTGATTTACTGTCTCTGTCTCTATCTACTGAACACAGATACAGCTTCATCATTGCTATGTAAGTATTACTGCTCAAAATATTTCAGTTAAATACGTAATTTTTGAAACTGAGTGTCTTTAAATAGGTAAGTGGTATTATATAATGTGGATATTTATCTCTGCCAGGGGTGAGCCTGGAGGGGTTTATGTGTTTGGGCGTGTGTGTGTGTTTGTGCGTGTGTGTCTCTGTCCGCACCTAATCTCGTATATTACTGTAATCTTTTCTTGCATAGGTTCAGATTGAACTTATTTATGGAGCCCAGCAAGCCATGTAAAATGATCTCAGTACCACCACTTATATTTTCACAGGTTTTAATCAGTCCAGTAATTAGGTACAGATACATGAGCAAGGCGGTCACAGGCTACCGCTAGCGGTACAAACAAATCTTGTAAATCAGCTACGGCTTGTTGGGAAACAGACAGTTTTGTGTATTCTAAGTCCCAGTTTGTGTATTCGAAGTCTTGGAGGAAGGGCCACCCCCATGACCATATGGGCCTCCCTTCCTGTCGGTTTCGAGGTTTCCCCACCTGGGAATTTCCGCTGGGCCCCCCCCCCCCCGGGGGGGCGGGGGGGCGAGCCCCCCATGACCATTATGGATTTGAATGGTCCAATCAGAAGGAGCACCGCTCCTTATCACCAATCAGAGGCAGTGCTCCCTTTCAACAATAGAATTCCTCTATATGCAAATACTAATCTACTGGAACTGTATAAATGTAATCACCCACCAATACTGCTTTGAACTTTTTCTCTCTGAGTTGTTCCCGTAGCCGGCTGCGTAATAAATCTTCCTGTTTTTACTACAAACTCTTGATCTGCTTCTTCATGGGCTAACGGTCATCTTACTTGTTTTTGGTAACATCTTGAATTACCTACAAATTGGCGCTGCGAGCAGGGTGGATTCGTTTCCGGACCTCCGTGGGTTCCCCGACCGATGCAAGAGGAGTGAGTACTTTGTTCTACCACCATATAGTTAGGCAATTGGAAGGCAAACTTACGGAGGTCTGGAACGCTCCACCCAGTGGTACGTAACCTATACAATTACTTGACCGGTGTAGAAGCAATTAATTGTTTGTAGCTAAAAGCTGCGTCTTGTTGTAACGTGTCTACTGTGATGTGATGTTTAACTGATTTTGTATCAGATAATGTCTGAATGTACCAGCGCTGTATATGTTTTGGAATATAGCTATATTGTGACAGGGTGAAGTTCATCCTAACCTAGGAGAGTGAGTTTTCACGCCAAAAAGGTGAATACGTGGTTGCGTAGCTGCGGCAGGCTGAGTTTTTGGCCCGCGGCCCAGAGTGACTAAAAATTTTCACAGCTGGTTAACAGGCCGTGTGGGCCTGGGAAGCGTATATCGTGTCTGTGTTTTCATGTCCCGGGGAGAGTGAGTTTTTGCGCCCCGGCTCAGAGTTAAAGACAAGGGAGTGTCTCTAACTTGAGTATCTGTGAGTACGTTACCGCGGCAGGTTGACATTTCAACCCGCGGTCCAAAGTGACAAACTATTTTCATATCTTGGGTAGTAGGTTTAGAAATACCTACGAAGCGTACTCTTGTCTGCGTTTTTATGTCCCGGGGAGAGTGAGTTTTTGCGCCTCGGCCTAGAGTGAGAGACAAGGGAGTAGTCTCTCACTTAGGTTTTTGTGAGTTTGTGCTGAGGCAGGCTGAGTTTTTGGCCCTCAGTCCAGGGGACGAAGGTTGTACCGTACCTGGAGTATTAGGTGAGCGGGCTATTATAGTCGCTTTTCCTAAGAAGCTTACTCGTGTCCGACGTGAATCACGTCATTGTCCTGTTTTCGATACTGTTTTGGGTCATTATTGTTGTTTGACATTGTTCTGAGTCTTTATTGTTTCGTGTTCGTATTGTTCTTGATCGTATGTGAAGTGTTGGCCAGTAACGTACATTTATAATTATATATTTATTATATCTAGATACAGAGTGATATGAAGTGTACACAATATAGTCGACAGAATATATTATCTATGCAATATAATAGAATGATCATAGATAGTAGTATAAACTGATTGAGGTTCCGGTCTAATAGCCTAAGGACTGCGGACACTATACGAGCCTGAAATAATGGAGTAAGGTTAAAAGAATTAATAATGACTAATCTACAGATCTCTGAAGAGTTTTCAATTGCGGTGACTAAAAATGGTGAAAGACAGGTTAAGTGCAGAAGGTTAGGAAGGCTGCTATGTGTTCTCTGCTAGGGAACAAGGTGAGAATGGGCCTTTAGAGATACGCTGCTGTACTCAGCTTATGGTAATTCAGGGAATGAATTGAGTAGAGACAGTGGTGATTTCCTGACCGTGGTAATTGATGGTAGTCTTCCCATTTTTAGAAACAAAGCATTGTGGAGAAATTGGTTAAGCTTTGAGAGACTGTAGTGATCTATTGGGCATGGGCTGCATATATATATATATATATTATGAAATAGCATAAGGATGTGGACACCATAAGCCCCTAAATATCCTTAATTTATGAGCCCAAGATAAGGGAGTAAAAATAAATAAATAAATAAATAAATTTTAAAAAGGTAGCACAAATATGATTGACCCCTAGTGGCAGATCCTAACGCCATCCTTTCCACTGTTTCTCATATAAAATACACGCTGAGCAATGTTGGCTTCAAGCTGACATTGAGGTAATGGATCATTTTCACTTCTCAAAGTAGTATCTTGCATGAGACTTTTGTTAATACCGTGAATGTACCTGTGGGTGATTGGTGGGGTTACCAAGGGCAACCGAGGCCATGTAAATACACCAGAGATGGAGGAACTAGTATGTAGCATTAGAAGGTTTGAGTACGTGTGAAAGATGGAAATAAAATACGGAAGTATTGAATGGAAGAGAAGGGTTTTGGTGCAAGGTAGTATACTGCCTTTACTGCAGTACTGCGGGAGACGCTGAGGACCTTGCTCAAACACGGCAGGAAGTTAGGCACTGGACAGCCAGTGAGATTTACAGGGAAATTGCAAGAAGGGATTTGGCGGAAACGTGTTTGAAAGTACTTGTATGTGGAGAATTGAGGAAGGATTTTAAATGACTGGTGATATTTGAGCTTGTAAATAGGAGATTCCTGACTAGTGCAGGAACCCCCAATACAAAATGGGGGATTGGTACAAGAAACTGACTAATCATTTGTTCTCCATTTTAGGATGAGACTGGGTGACGTAGCCACCAGCGGTGCTCCTCTCCGTGAAAGCGGGACCGAGTAATTAACACCCAGTAATTAACATTTGCTTCCACCCTTTGATCCTTACAGGTCGACACATGAGGACTCCTGGTGATTGTGGTGGGGAATTGCATGTAATGAGTGACTGTTTGAGTGAATATTGCAGGCTTGTGTCCCAAGTGTCTTTCACAGGTTCACAGAACTGGACCTGACCCGGCTGAGGACAAAGAAACATGCCTGGATGAACCTGGATCCTGGTGAAAAACATAATCCAATGACATTTTATCCAAATTTGGTCTGGACCACACAGGCTCACAATTCCATCAGCTGCACCCAGTGACTGGAACTCCGGTGTGGTTCCGCATTAAACAGTTAGGAAAATACAAGGGTGAGACCCAACATGGGGCACAATAATCCCCGTCTACCCTTATAGCCCCTGGGGGCTATCTCTCTCTGCGTGTCTCCATTCAGACACATATTTCCAAGACAAGATGTGCACCAACGCGGCAGGCGGAAGTTGAATCAGGATGATGGCCTCACAAAGGACATTTTTTTTTTTTTATGTTGTACATTTTTGGTGTTATGTTGTACTTTTTGTTTTGTTGTAATGTTATATATATAGTCTAAATGTGAAAGGTAGCCACTGGGTCCATAGCAAATGGCACAATATTGGTGACAAAAGGAGGACTACTTTCTAACCAAACTACTCAATGCCTAACATTTCCTACTGTACTAATCCAACTGACACCTCTACCACTATCTCTATTCTAATCACTCCTGCTGTCACCAGTAAACACCTCTGCTCCAGCACTTGATAGCTGGGTGTTATACCAAAATAACAAAATACAGCTAAAAGGCAACAAATGTGACCCAATGGCTAGAAGATAGTATTTGTGTGTATTGTCACATTGTAAGTAGAGGTGCCTGTACCTGGTAATAGGCCTTGTACACGACGCTTGTAGAATTCTTTCTTTTGTTTTCTTACATTATTCAGCCGGCCTTACTCTTATCAGCGGGTTCTCATGTCATGCATACTACACTTTTAGAATATTGGTCAACCTCCTTTACTGTCCGCCCAGTGCCGGCCAGCAGCAGATGGGTTTTCCCTTGTGAGCCAGGTTCTGCTCAAGGTTTCTTCATATTAAAATCTGGAAGTTTTTCCTTGCCACGGTTGCCATAGGCGTGCCACAAGGGGATTTTAGGCCTGGGTTCTATATGTAAGAGGTGTAACTGACCAATTGACAATACTGTCATGATTTCCTGTAAGCCAACCAAGTTGACCTCACCATATGCTTCATGTTGGGTCAAAAAGGGGGGACTGTTGGGAAACAGACAGTTTTGTGTATTCTAAGTCCCAGTTTGTGTATTCGAAGTCTTGGAGGAAGGGCCACCCCCATGACCATATGGGCCTCCCTTCCTGTCGGTTTCGAGGTTTCCCCACCTGGGAATTTCCGCTGGGCCCCCCCCCCCCCGGGGGGGCGGGGGGGCGAGCCCCCCATGACCATTATGGATTTGAATGGTCCAATCAGAAGGAGCACCGCTCCTTATCACCAATCAGAGGCAGTGCTCCCTTTCAACAATAGAATTCCTCTATATGCAAATACTAATCTACTGGAACTGTATAAATGTAATCACCCACCAATACTGCTTTGAACTTTTTCTCTCTGAGTTGTTCCCGTAGCCGGCTGCGTAATAAATCTTCCTGTTTTTACTACAAACTCTTGATCTGCTTCTTCATGGGCTAACGGTCATCTTACTTGTTTTTGGTAACATCTTGAATTACCTACAGGCTGAATTACCATCTAGTGAAACAGTGACAAACACCAATTCTAAAAGAAACAAACAGAGCACAATTACTATACAACCAACGCACTATCCCCGCCAACATTAAAACAAAAACCCCTACATTCTATTCCATGCACAGTATTCAAATAAAACCCATCAGCAACATAGGCCAAAAAATCTCCGCTTATCCCACCTCACAGCGGGTCGTTCAATCCACTATAGTAGATAATAAAAATATTTATTTCAGTTCGCATCAAAACAAACTTTGTTGCCAATTATTACACATATTAAACGAATCCTTATTACTCTCAGTGCATCGGGAGAAATCGGACAACAGACAACATAGCAATACAAACGTTTCACTTACGATTCAAAGAGCGTGCTTGAATTTGATGGCGCCGCTTCCCTGGCATAAAATGAAATGCTGTTCTCCCAAGTGCATATCGAGCAGATCAAACAGACCTTTATAAAGGGACTACTTCCTTCCTATCGAATTCCCACTTCCTTTGAAAACCCCTACCACAGGGTGAAAACGTCGCTTTTTCACTGGGTCACACTACTGCGCCGATCAGCCTAATACTTGTTCTGCATGCTGACCAAGGGCCTGAATTGTCGAATATTTTGCATATCTTGTCGTTGCAAATATTTTGCAACGACAAGTATTTTATTTGAATTAATTTCCATGATTGTCTATTGAAATACATTGAGTGCTAACTCCACCCCTCCTAACCGGATGGTAGGAGCCACAAGTGATCAACAACAGCTTCCATTTGGAATGAAACACCAGCAATGTAAAATGTCAATTTCAACGTGAAAATGCCAACAAAAACAATCCGCCAACTAACGGGATACGTTAATGTTTGAATCTGTGGCAATTATTTTGTTGGCATTTTCACGTTGAAATTGACATTTCACATCGTTGGCCTTTTGGAATTGTTCCTGTCCAGATTTGAAATGAAAGTGCCAGACTATAACATCAACATTAGCTCTGTCTAACACATTGTGGCTGATATGAATGAAATTAGCTAAAATGTCACCACCTTTAGGGTTACTTCACTGAATCAGCGTTTTTGGGCACATGGTAAGAACGTGTAATATTGTATTTGTCTGGTTGCATTGATTGTGTAGCCTCTATTGTTGCATCAGCAAAGCTAACACGCCTGGCAGAGATCTGCACTCTACTGAGGGCACTCTTCTAGTTTTCTTAGTGGTTTGGGTAGAGGGAGTAAGTTGGAGCGTTTGGAATCAGTGCCAGCCCTGAACTCTTGGATAGAATTTGTGTCTTTTTTTAGTTACTGCATAATGGTGTTCAAAATCAAAATTGCAATAAAGCAGTCAATCACAGAGCCTGAACCAGTCACTGCATGACTCTCGTTCTCGTGAGTCTGAACGAGTGTAGTGAACGAACTGGTGAAAAAATCCTTTTAGTTAACAGAGTCCAATGATTCCAGTCCTGGAAAGAGCCGTAAACCTGCTTACTCATTTTCTGTCTGTTACTTCACACCAGGCTAGCCAGTGGAGGATGGGCTCCCCCTCTATAGCTGGGTTCATCTCATATTTTCTCCTGCATCACACATTTGTGTTTGTCACCCTTTCTTTTTTCTTTTGGTTTGAAACCACTGTCAAACGTATGTGGTGAACTTCATTTAGCATATTTATTTTCTAGAGGCTTCATATTTTATTGTTGTCATCCTCTAGCCCCTTGAGTGCAGAGCAAACTAGAGGCCAAAGGCTTTTGCAGTCTTAGGCCATGATTTCAAAGATGTAGACTAGTTTTGCATATTTTTATGTCTTTGCTTCCCAGGAGAGCAAAACAAAACTTTTATCAAACAATACAGTACCTGTAGCCACAATCAGTCTTCTAAAGCCTGATAATAATTGGAAAGGTGACTTGTGTTCTGTGTGAAGTCACCCTGGAAAAAATGCTCTGTGATGCCATTAAAGGGGAACTGCATCCAAAAATGTTTTTACTTTCATTTTTTTGCCATTATTCTGTAAGCCCTTCATGAATATGTCACCCTGCAAAAAATCAAGCAGCTACCATAATGATGTAAGTTAAGAGCCTCTTAGCTAAAAGCAGCAAAATTATCATGTTAGTAAACTAGCTAATGTTTATTTTTTAGGATGTGATGTGATATGTAATGTTGCTAGCTAAGCAGTTACATGTCACATCACAAAAAAACTAATTAAACATACAAATTGCCATTTCAGATACAGCCTCTTACTGTTAATTAAAGTTTATAAGTACTTAAGATAACAAAATGGCTAATTTACTACAAATATAGATGTGGCTAGATTCAGGATCCCAAAGCCTTCTGACATTCCCCTCATGTCTGAAACAAATCCACTTGTTTCTCCTCATTGGCTGGGTCTTTTTGCACAGGAGGACATATAACTCAAAATTGGGATTCTTGGCTTTGCTATTTGTACAGCCCACCACACAACAATGTTGTGACCTTTTCTTTAAATCTTGATCCACTGACTGCTAATACTAGCTCTATGGAGAACAATGGATTATTTTTAAAAAAGTACAGGCAGAGGAACACAGATCTGACGTATGTGAAGTATGACAGAGATTACCAGTGCATCATAGATTTGATTTGAGCATGGTTATTTTGGAATATTTTCAAGGTAAATTCCCGCAGAGTATGCATTTTAAAACACACACATTGTAATGATTTTGTACAGATTCAAACAAAAAAGAATGCAAAGCGGGTAAAAAAATAATTTCCCAATTTTTACCTTGTCTGTCATTGACCCATATACAGTAGATATAGACAGGTTCAGTTGTGTAATCAGGCTGACCCACTGCCTTTATGTAGGGGAGAAGGCAATGGGCATAAAAGCCACTGTCCAGACAAGAGTTGGAATGGGTGAGCAGAGCAATATTTATTTCCAGTCATAAAGCAAAGGGAGAATTTGTGAAAAGGAAGCACATGGTACAACATATCAAACTATTAAAAGTACATACATTGGATTAATCTTTCCCAATGGCAATATACTTAAAACATAGATAACCTTACAGAATCTAAACCTTTGCTTTGTAGTAGGAAATACCTCTACAAATGATCAAATAGTGAGGAAAAATAATTAAATCATGTCCATTGTAGCAATCCTCACACAGGGCACCAAAATGTAAGGGGAAATAAATATGTATTACCGCATTCAATGATCAAATGGTGCAAAAGTATAATCAGCCTCATAACTGATTGTTAAATCATGATTACAAATTTCAACATTAAATATTAAATTAATAATCAATAATGCAATATGTGTAAGTCCTTTGAGATGGCAGGCTCTAAACATTTATACAAATAACAATCAGACTGACAACAAGGTTTAATAAAACAGAATTTATTAAACAAACACATCTAAATTAAAATCCTGAAAGGCTAAATAAGGGAGGATATGGAAAGGGGGACTAGAGTGTTGCATGTGTGTGTCTAGTCATGTGTGTGATCAACAGCATACATGGTGCAGGGGAGAACAAAAGGTCCTCTGATGGAGCAAAGTATGATTTTAGCATGTGATGCTGACATGGCTACAGAGGGGTACTGGAGTTAGGTAGCGAAGTCTTCCTACTCCCAGTGCAGCTTGCCATTCTAAACACACGAGACCATATATCCAATAAGTTCAGTTAGATATCAATGCAGGGAAAATCGCAAGCACGGATCTTGGTTAAAGGAAAATGGAAACGGAATTGTAAGCTAATGTTAGTAAGAAAGTATCTACGTTAGCTATGTAGAGCTAGGTGGCTGTGGCTAAGTACAAGCGATGTGATACAATCTAAATGATCAATACCATACTTCAGTGCATTTAAGGAACAAACAAGTTTTCCTCAGCTAAAAATGTGTGGATGATTGTCAGTCTTCCTGCTGGAGTGCAGATGTGTCCGCCTGTGTCCAAAGAAACTCTGGCTTTGGTAGGCATCTCTGGATACCCCTTTGCTGCTCTCCTCTTAGCTGCTTGACACGCCGTCTAGAAGAGACGTGCACAAAGCTCAGTTTCTACGGACTCTTCTAGGCCTAATCCCAATGGGGTTCACTAGGCCGAGGTGCACGTCCTCCAGGCGTCTGGTGATCACATGAGAGAACAGCAACAAATACTTACCGGCAAAAGAACATGACAGACACACTCTCTCTTGGGTTATAGCCACAACCCATGGTACTATCTCCAAGTAAACTTGTTAATTATCCTGCAAGTAAGCTAAAGGAACTGATCCACCACAAGATCAGTTTATTTACTAACTTTACATGTTGTTAGCATTCTTCAACATAGCATAGTAATTGCATCTAGCCTATGTACCTTCCTGCAACAGCAAACCAGCACAACTTCCAAATTCCAGACTCCCTTTAAGATACCAGCAACAAGGAAATACCAGCTTCTACAGACAGCACAACAGAAATCCAGAGACAGTGGCCAAGCCAGTTTCCTTGGACCAAAAAAGCCATGGGACCCACCATGCAGACTCATCTGCACTGCAGCAGTAAGACTGACAAACATCCAGCCATTAGCTTATGCTGAGTTCACACTATACTATTGTAGCCCTGATTTTCCGCTCGCTGACAGTTTTTGGAGATCGCCGACAAAAGTCCCAGATCAGAGGCAAATCGGCGTTCGCTCGGCGCTTGCAAATCGGCGCTCGATCGCTATGTGTGAACTGTTCAAAGACGCAATCCGAGAGACTCGCCGATGCATCGCAGACGACTGAAAGTTATCAAGCAGACTAAATATCTGGATCCGGACCTGTCAGGGAGTCCAAATCCTGTTGTGTGAAGTGTTGTAACTGGCCAGGAGGGCGGCGACGAGCTATAGCCAATGAGAATGCAAGACCTGGGGTGAGGGGAAACCTGGGGGAGGAGTCGTAACACCTGCAACACGACGACAACAACAACAAGCATGGCTACATTATGGCTTTATTTATTTATTATTTATTTTATTTTATTAATTTATGGCTTTATTTTATACATGCTTTTATTTACCTCCAACTCTCTCTGCAGAACAGACAATCCTTGCTGCCCGCATATCCCAATCCATTCTCTCACCCATATCCTTTCTCTTCCTTGTTTTTTCGCTGCAAATCAGCGCACAAACAACTTGGATCGCTCTTTTCTTGTGGATATCCATTTTTGGAAGAAAAAAATCCTGGCTGCGTCCGAATAGTAAAAAAAAAAATTACGTCCTATGTCTTTTCCTAACCACTTTTCCTTGACCTCAATGAAAAACATCATGAGGTTAAGGAAAGATGTGAAGGAGAATTCAAAAGGACTTAGGAAATGACAACCGCGGTGCTAAGAGAATCTGACTGCACTTACACTAGGCTACGTAATTATGCGACGGTGGATGTTATTGACGTGCATCTGCCGTGGTGAAACTACAATGTTCCGAAGATGGACTACTAAAAGCGCATCTTAGATACTTTGCCCCGTGCGTTCTTACCGTGTTGTTTCATGCAGGCTATATAAACTTGGACAACCTGGTGAAAAATATTACTTCAGTACCAAGGTTGGAATTGAAATAAAAAGGAATATAGGCTACTAGTCACAAAAGTGAAACGAAATGGTTGTCACATTGAGAATGGTTTGTCATGCTCACCCTCCTGTCCACTCATATTTATCAACATGAATCCCAATTAGTATGATTGTATGAAAATAATTCATTAAATTTAATGCAAGATAGGCATAGGTTAGGCCTACAAATTTACTACTGTACATATCATCGTTTTTAAGTTTCAAACATGTTGAATTAAAAACATAATCTGGCTAAAAACATCTCATATCCCTTTTTCTTGAAAAACAGACTTCTGTGTTATGGTAAATATGCTGATTATGATCTGATTATAAGCCTATGCATATAATAGCTTAAGAACCACAACACAACTCAGTCATGTTGACCGTTTGTTTTCGTGAATGGCCGAATGGTGCTTCGCTTTAAATGTTGCTGCCGTAAGGAATTGTGGGATGGCATTATTTCCTTTTCTTTCATAAAGGATGGTCCAATGTACCCTATGCTAAAGGAGATAAGAAAGGAAGCATTGAAGCACCTTTCCTTAGCATTTAGAGAATTCGAACAGCTCTTATCATGGCTGCCACTTAGATACTTCCGGGTCATTTCACTCAGTTAGGAACCTTCCTAAGCAAAAAAGACTATTTGGACGCAGCCGGGAATTCCTCCTGGCGAAAGATCTTGTAATGTGTGACCCCTTGTCACCGATCAGTCATGTAGTGTGCCAACCAGAACGACTTCAAGATTCCCAATTACAAGACAGAAAGTCATGTAGTGTGTGCTTGGCATTAGGGAACTTGTTTTCGTTTCCAAAGAAGTATGTTATCAATTTTATGTAATGTTGTGTTTAGATTATATCACATGGCTTTTTAGTTAGCTACAGCCAAGTAGCCCCACATAGCTAGCTAACATACATACTCTGTTACTAACATTAGCTTGCACTCCACCTTTCTTTGAACCAAGATCTGTGCATGTGAAATCCCCGGTACTAATATCCAACTCTTTAGAGATATGGTCTTGTACAGTATATTTAGGATGGCCATGTGGACTGGGATTAACTAGAGGTAGCTAACCTCAGTAGCCGCCTGTAGCCATGTTAGCTTCACATGATAAAAAGCGATTCATAATTTGTTCCATCAAAGGAGACTTTGGTGAACACATGACTACACACGCAGCACTCTAGTCCCCTTTCCATCTGCTCACTTATTTAGCCTTTTAAGATTTTAGGTTAGATGTGTTTAATAAATTCTATTTTTTGAGACTGATTATGAAACTGAGAATATATTTTTATTAAAAACAGACACATTTTGATTATCTATCCTCACTATTCTATAATTAGTAGAGGTATTCCCCCTACAGGTTTATAAGGGAGACCTTGCAATAAAAAATGTATTAGTGTTACACACACTCTGCATGGTCTGAGGGCTAAAAAATCATATACACGCAAACATACACACAAAGAACCCACATCTATTTACAAATATAAACCAGCCAGAGAGAGAGACAGAAACACCGAATACATGTGTTACAGGTGTGTGGCAGGACTCGCTTCAGGAGAGAGAATCAGGGCAATCTGGGGCCACATCTACAGGTTAAGGAGGCAGACACTTGGGTCCCCTTAATAAATCAGCCCAGTTGTGTGTGCCTACTTTACCCCCCAACATGCCACGACTCCATCTCACAGAGTGAGCACTGGTGCAAAGTATAAAATGGATGCAGTACAACAGGTCTATTCACTGCCTGTGATCCTTCTTAATTACACAGTGCAGATAAACTTTAAATTATTTAAGATAAACTTTTTTTATTTATATTTATATTTATTTATTTTCATCTAAACATTTTACTTTACATTGGTGGTAATTTGAACATAGAAATCAATAAAGTAACTCACATTCACACCAAAATGTCAGTCCTTATGATTTTTGAGTGTGCAGTTTGAATTTTAGAGGCAGTTAAAAATATTTTCCTCCTATTTGCAATATTTCTTCTAGCTCAATCAGCTGTTTATCCTTATGGGACTGTGCTACTGTTGGTGTTGACAGCATGGCATCATGTAAACTTAGCCATCATTTCAAACTTCACATGTGAACTGCATTTGGAGAAGCTCATTTCTTTTCAACTGAAGACTGACACAGAAGATCCAAATACACCAGAGAACTGAAGTTTTTCATTTTTAATGACGACCAATTCTGAAAGAAAACTGCAGTATTTTGCAGCCTGAATAAACAGCAGGATGTGCTGTTCAAAACAGTATGTACAATTTCCTGAAATCCTAATCTGAAATTCCAGCCCTGAAGAAAACCATGAGGGAAAAGTAAGGAGGACTGAATCCAGCACCAAATGTGGCCAGGAATCCAGATCCATAAGAATATCAAAACAAAGCAATAAAAATGTTTTTTTTTAAATGGAACACCCAATCATAATATTTTGCAACTTGAATGGTCCCTACTCTTTGTGAATTCGCATGTGCACTCTCAGAGTGTTTGACTGACCAAAACTCTTCCCGCATAGGGAGCAATGGAATGGGCGCTCCCCAGTATGTATCCGCTGGTGTTTTGTCAGCTCTGATTGATACATGAACCCTTTCCCACATTGGGAACATTGGTGTGGACGCTCCCCTGTATGAAATCGTTCATGCGCTGTTAGTTTTGACGCAGAAACAAAATTTTTCCCACATTTTGAGCAGTGGTATGGACGCTCCTCTATATGAGTTTGTTGATGTTTTCTTAAATTACCTATTTGACCAAAGCATTTCCCACACTGGGAACATTGGTATGGGCGCTCCCCTGTATGTGTTCGCTGATGTGTTGTCAGGTTTGATGCACATCTGAAACGCTTTCCACATTGGGAGCACTGGTATGGGGACTCCCCTGTATGCAGTCGCTTGTGCACTGTCAAGTCTGACTGATAGACAAAACTCTTGCCACACTGGGAGCAGTGGTATTGACGCTCCCCTGTATGTGTTGGCAGGTGTTTTGTTAGATCTGATTGATAAATGAAACTCTTCCCACACACCGGGCAGTTCAAGGAGTGCTCCCCTGTATGAGTTCGCTGGTGCTTTCTCAAGTTTGACGCACATCTAAAACTCTTCCCACACTGAGAGCAGGGGAATGGGCGCTCCCCTGTATGAATTCTTTGGTGTATTGTCAGGTGCGACGCAGTTACAAATGTCTTCCCACAATAGGAGCAGTGGTATGGACGTTCTCCTGAATGTGCACGCTGATGTTTTTTCAAAACTGATGCAGAAATGAAACTATTTCCACACTGGGAGCATGGGTATGGGCGTTCACCCGTGTGAATTCGCTGATGCGTTTTCAGATCTGATGCTGATGTGAAACTCTTTCCACAGTGGGAGCAAGTATATGGGCGCTCCCCTGTATGAATTCGCTCATGTTTTTTCAAATCTGATGCAGATGTGAAACTTTTCCCACACCGGGAGCAGGGGTATGGGCGCTCACCTGTATGAATTCTTTCATGTTTTTTCAGATCTGATGCAGAAGTGAAACTCTTTCCACATTGGGAGCAGGGGTATGGACACTCCCCTGTGTGAATTCGCTGGTGTGTTATCAGATTGGATGCATACTTGAAACTCTTCCCACACATGAAGCATGTATGAGCCCCTGTAGTGCCTGTGTGGGAAGGTTTTGGGGTGGGGGTTGTCTTGGGGGCTGTGGGTTGCTGATAGGTGCTACTCCTGGGAGGCAGCATGTTCTCTACTCCAGTTCTTCCAGAGCTCAGAATCCTGCTGTACTCCTCTGGGTGAACCTTCTCAATGTGCCAGTTCAGGGATGCTTCTTCCATGTGAACAAATGGGCACTGCAAGCAGGCAAAGACCTGAGATGACTCCTCATCACATTGCCCTGAGGAGACAATAGGTGGCACAACATATTAATCTTTAGAACAATAAGACATGTAAACAAGCATGAATACATACACACAATATACAGTCAGGGCTGCAGGTTAACTTTTCCATCGGTGGCACTGGTTCAATCACAGTCACATCAGCACATGACTTAGTCATAACCCCCTCTCAGGGTTTCTTTTTCAAACAAAACAGTTACCTATATTTCTTTGTAGAAAATGTGAAACAGAAAGACAAGGGTCTTCAGTGTGTCTTTGGTATACTGGAAATAAAAGAAATTGAAAAGAAAAAACAGCCTGTTGCCAATAGACTATTAATTAACCAACTGATTGAATTTTTTCAACTCAGACCTGATCTTCATAAATATATTTAACATCAACGAAAAATAGGTCATCCTATCTTTAGCCTACGTGGTGACATGACAATGACGGATACAGTTGTTTAGATCGAAAGTGAAAGACATTCGATGGGAACCACAGAATAATGCACAGTCTTGCAATAGGTTTTCACTGATATAGCCTAGGCTATGGAAAATATCTAAACATCTAAATGTGATTAATAAATAGAATAAAGACTGTTTGTATCCTATAAAATTGAATTGCATTGAATTACTTCACTTTGTGCGAACCTTTAAGACTGTTAGGTGTACCCCCTACCATGGTAGTTTTTTCCCCCACCCACGGGGTTAAATGTTACATTTCACTCCCAGTATGCCTACTTTCAGTCAAACTGCCAATGAATGGTATTACCCAGAAATGTGATTATCATATGCAATCATAGTCAAGGGATTTAGGTTATTTGTATTAAAAAAATTTAACCTAGTTCAAGTAATATTTTCAGAATTGAGTCAAATACAAAAACTATTAGCCTATTTCCCAGATCTCCCTTACACTAATGGCTACATACTTGCAATAAATAGCCAGATTTGAGACTCTTGGTTAACACAGCAGAAAGTCCTGATTATTTAGTCTTTTGCATGGATGCTCTGACCAACAATTTATTCTATCTGGAGGGGTGGTGTGGTTAGGGTGTTATCTGCAGGTGAGAGGAAATGGTTTAGCTGGCCTGCTTCCACAGCTGTTGCCAATTACAATGATTGGTTATTGTTTATATACTCTGCCTGCAGTGAGACCAGGGCCCTGGAATGAGAAACGCATGCAGGAGCGATGTGCTGTTATATCCCCTTTCCTTCCGTGTGTGTTTGTATAACCGGCGCCTAATAAAAACCAGTGTGCGTAACAGAACTGCGGACTGTGTTGTTTGTGGGGGAGAAGAACTACAGAACATGTTACATAAATATATACCGATATAAATGAATCAAGACATAAATACAGAAATGAATAAATAAGAAAAATAAATAGGCAGATAAATGCAGATTTTATCTAATTTATTTCTGTGTACATAAATTTCTTTACATTTCTAATGCATTTATATTCATATTTATTCATTTTTTCAGTTATTTATTTATTCATTTATTTATATTTAAATTTTGGCATTTTTGGTCCCCCATAATCCTCAGGCCCAAAAATCAATAACTCAATTCTTCATATAAAAATCAATCTCTACCCAAGATCCATTAACTCCATAGTTCAAGAATATTTCATCATCACCAGAAGTTAATTGCTGATGCAGCTCAGTTATAACCCATGATACATGCTATGCAAATTTAACCTATCAATTCTCTATATACCTGAAATAGGCTATTGCATATAGGGGTTCATGTGTACTACAATAAGCATAGCTCAATCTTTTCTGACCGGATTGCCTAATAAGAAACACTATGCATTATGATGCAATAGCTGCAATTCTTGGCCAATTCCTATGGCTTGCAAAATCCTCATGGCTGTGGTGCAGTGGGAAAGAAAACACGAACGCATTTGAGGAACTGTTTTCGGTTTTTTGTTCCTACAACCTGGTGGAAAAGAGGCTATTGACAATGCATGCAGTGGTTTCCAGCAGCAGACCACCATTCTCTTGGCAGCAGTAAAGGCGGCTGTATAATGAAAACAAAATGGGACAACACGTTTCGAACAAGAGACGAACAAAGACATGGTGTTATGAATTTGGACTGCGTAGTGCAAGCAAGCTACCAGCAATAACTGTTAGCAGGCAGTTTGCAAACAGCCCGCCATTTCCCAGACCTCCCCCTATGTACAATTTGTCCTTGAGCTTTAACTGATGAACATAGTTGCCGATAAAAGAATAATGAATATTGCATGTCGTGGAACTCACAAAGCCCATGTTGCCCAAAAATATAAAATATAACCAAATGTATGAATGCCTATCACTCCACTGTGAAAATATGATTGGTTAACTATCAATTAAGAGTATAATATAAAAAATTATAGAATAATTAAGAGAATAATTATAAAACATTCAGGAATAAATAAAGAACTTGTCAGTAATTTTTATAATTTTCTGGATCTTCTGTCATATAAGCAGAAAACAGTAAATCAAGGAGCCAAACGTCTTTTGGCCAATTTTTAATAATATGTCTGAGAGTTTATATGAGTGAAGCAATACCCTCTGTATCAGCCAGTGAGATGAGGGAAAGGCTAAACCACTGTAGTCTCCAGGGTTATTTTTGGCTCAAAATAATAATTGACTGGTGACTGTGTGACAGTGACTGCGGTCGGGCTGGCTTCACTTCCACCATCAACTCGACGTGTCGTCTTTCTATATATGCCTACATTTAGAATTTAAAGTTCTGGTCTTCAAGAGACCATCACAATGCATTGAGATATAAGCTATAATTAAAAGTGTGACAAAAATAAAAAATTGGAACAATTTGAATATTTATTGAAGGATTATATATTTTAAGTACCATATTTGGGGGAAAATATAGCATATACTGAAGGATTTACACATTGTAAGGGGGTCATTTTACAAGAATAGTGGTACTAGGAATCGCAATATATCTTGAAATGTTTTTCACTTCTGCCACTCAAAACAGTGTTACAATATTACTTAACCTTTTAAATTAATGAATCCAGACAAATGCCAGCTTACTGTATTTAAAATATTTTTATACATTCACTCAAATACTTGCACCATCCTTTTTGTCACTGGTGTTACTTGTACCCTCCACAACTTTAAAGGCTTTTCAGAATTTTATTTCACAGTTCTATCTGCACAGAGAGACAAAAACAGTGTAGGTTAATACAGTAGAATTCACTTAATTGCACAAAAGATTATCGCATATTTGCATAGAATCCCCATTTCCCGAACCTTTTCCCATTTGTTACATTACAAAGAGATAGCATATTTGCATAATCCATTAATGGATATTTAAGATGTTTTTAAGGAAATAGCATCCAATTACACTGCATAATGATCTATAAATATAGGGGAGAGTGGAATCTGTTGTGACACATTTTGTCTTTTATTGATTACTAAGAGGCCGCTTGCATAACAATGACAATATTTTGTACTGAATATTTTCTATCAACTATTGATAATGTTTATTAAACTCAATCGGAAATGTGAAAGGTACAGTTTAACTACCAGTGGGGTCGTTTGTTGTGATAGGCAAGGCCTGCTACTGCTGCTCTTGCTGAATTTCTGCGGCTGGCCTTGCTCGATTGCTTGTGCCTGACACGCACTTCACGTTTGTGGTAGAAAGAGTGAGGGGAAGATGTCTGGTGTTGTTTGGAAAAGTTGGTCACAGGACTATGCTTTTAAGTGTGTATTTGATATTAGTTCAAGTTTTTAAAAATCCATATAATTATAAGGTAAGATGGTTTTGTTCCCAAAGTGAAAATCTTTGTTGCCATTAGGGGATGGGGGATGGGATCTCCCCCCCGTCTGTTAAGCAAGTGAAAAAATTGTAATAACAATAATGTGGTAGTAAAATGCAATCTGTCATTATCAGCCTTTATCAGTACAAAACACTACCTATAATAGTGTGAAAACCAATGAAATTGTTTTTAAAGCTAAATTTTAGAAAAGGTGGCTTGGGAAGGTGAGGAAACGGAAGAAGAAGTGAAGAAGTAATCATTTGAAATGTCTGTTTAAATGCTAGAAATACATTTTTGGAAATTGAGGCTACTATGAATAGTGGGGGCTATGGCATAGTTGGGATTTCAGAGACATGGTTTGGGGAGGAGGATGGGGATGAATATAATATAGAGGGGTACCAATTCATTAGGAAGAATAGATCCAGTAAAAGAAGTGGTGGTATAGCTCTATGTAAAAGGAAATTTTAATGTGCAGGGAATTCCAGAAACTGACCAGCTCATATTGGATTAAGCACATAGGGCGAACATGAAAAGGGCCTTATGGCAAGTGTGTGTTACCAGCTGCCAGCTTCAGACAGTAGTGTGAATTCAATGCTCTTTGGAAAAATAAAACAAACTTGTCAGGAGGGTGAGACTATTATTAAAGGTGACTTCAATTACCCCGCTATTAATTGGGAATTGATGACAGGACAAGAAAAAGGTGAGGAGGATTTTTTAGATGTTATATATGACCTTTTTTGGCACAGTGTGTCAGTCAGCCTACAAGAGGGAAGTCAATTCTGGATCTGGTGCTATGTAATGATCATGACAGAATATTTAGGTAATCGAGCCACTTGAGACTAGCAATTATTCTGCAGTTAGTTTGATGAATTCTGGCAAATTAAGAAGGCCTCTACGGCCAGAATTTTGTATTTTAGATGAGCCAATTATCCAGCAACCTCTAGATGAGCCAATTCATCCAGCAACCTCTACTAATAAAAAATCCTCCTCCCAGACAGCAGAACAAACCTCACTCTGGTAGCCCCCAAAACTCCCAGCACTCTCACCTGAAGCCAGATTTTTGAAACATAATCTTCCCCCCTCACCACTAAGCCTTGACCCTCAATGCCCACAGTCCAAACCTTAAACTGCCACATATCGTGATGCCCTGATTCATGGCATCTCACTCACTTCTTCCCAGCATCCACAATCATCCTGACTTGGACTTCATTCCTGTTCATCACAAACACAGCTGCCCCCCTCAGATGCTACAATGTCAATCCATACCTGTTCATACAACAAACAGATTCTCTCCACTCAGTGTTCCCAGTTCCCCTTCTCCACTATCACCTCACCAGGAATCCTTCTCCTCTGCTTCATCCTCCTTTGGCCAAACTCCCTCTCCTATAGCCCTCATTATTGGAAACTCCATCATTCGTGATGTAGGTGTTGAGACCGCTACACCAACCTTTGTCCTACCCATCCCTGGTGCCAGGGCTAACGACATCAAATCAAACTTGAAGCTATAATCACATAAATCATCAACCTACTAAAAAATAGGCATACATGTTTGAACAAATTATGTACTTGTACAATCAGAGATTTAAAAAATGAACATTGCCTCTGCCTTCAAGCAAGCACATAAAATATGCCAAGAGGTGATCTTTTCTGGGCTCCTCCCTGTGCGTACAGGTGATGAGATGTACAGCAGACTCCTTTCTTTAAATGTATGGCTCTCAAAGTGGTGTGCTTCTCAGGGGCTTTGCTTTATAAATAACTTGCCTTTCTGCAGATAGCCTGGGCTATTAAAGGGAGATGGTCTTCATCCCAGCCCTGATGGCTCCTACATCCTGTCCAGAAATATTAGTCAAGGATTGAACTATGACTGTTATTGATGCCAGGGTTCTGTCCCCTTAGCATATACCCCTGGCTCAACAAATTCCCTGGACAAATCATGTACCCAAAGACCCCAGGTCATTTCACCTACTGTTTCTAGGCCTCCCCACACCTTTAGAAGTTTATACAGATCAAGTGGTGCTAGACACAACAGTCTCATTTCAATTATTCTACTCCAAAATCCTAGACCAGTTAGTTCAGTTAACCTGCCCCCCTCCTTGCATGCACCCTTAGACTTCAAAAAAAGGAAGGGGCTTGGGCTGATGCACCTTAATATTTGCAGCATTCTTCCGAAAATGGATTTAGTGGACATTTGGGTCAACGATACTAATCCTGATGTTTTTGTTTTCTCTGAAACATGGCTAAACAATTCTATTGAAGATGATTCTATAAGGAATATAATGTTTTTAGATGTGGCAGGCCTAAAAAAGGTGGTGGGGTAGCAACTTATATTAAAAATAACACACATGCAACTAAATCTAAGTGTTTCTGTTCCAAAGCAGTTTGAACTGCTAGTCACTAAAATAGAACTAAGTCCTAACGTTAGCCTATTTGCGGTAGCAGTCTATAGCCTAACTTCTGCAGCTGCTAATGTCATGAATGCTATAGCAGAACTGATAGCTCCCTTCCTATCTTCTGAGGTGGTTTATTTTAGGAGATCTTAACCTTAATTGGTTGTCCCCATCCTCTGATTGTTTGAAGTCTACCTGTATTGATCTGGGTTTAAGCCAATTAATTACTGTTCCTACCCGTATAAATTTGAAAGATCCTTCCAAACGTTAATGATGTAATTTTAACTAATGCTCCACATAAATACATGTCCAGTGGAGTTTTTCCACGAGATGAGTGATCATTGTCCAATAGTGTGCATCAGAGATACTAGAATGCCTTGCATGATCTGTACCATGCCAATTTGTCATGTATCTCTAGTATCCCTGATTATGAGATTATGCTTGACCATTTTTCATCTGTGTTTATCTCCCTGACAAACAAGCATGCACCCATGAGAAGATTTAAAGTTAAAACACTAATAATCCCTGGTTTACATCTGAGCTCACTAACTTGATTCAGTTGAGAAATTAAGCTTGGGCTCAAGCCAAATGCACCGGTAGCTCCTTGGAATGGCTGGTCTTCAGACAGTTAAGAAATTATTATTATTATTATTATTATTATTATTATTATTATTATTATTATTATTAATAATAATAATAATAATAATAATAATAATAATATTAAACCTTTATTTAACCAGGTTAGTCCCGTTGAGATTCAGAAATCTCTTTTTTAAGGGAGACCTGGCCAAGAAGGCAGCAGCACAAAATGTTACAGGCAATATAAAATGATAAACATAAAAACATATATCCAAACAAAATGTGTGAAAAAGCATGATAGAGGAACAAAAGAGCAATACAAAAGCAGAAACACAAAGTAAGTACAGTCAAAAGCTAGATAACAGCTTATTCAAAGCAACAAAAATTTCAGAGTGACTTTGTTTCCATAGCCTTAACAACTGCCTTGAACTCAGTGAGAGGAAGCAGATTCTTAAGCTTCAGCTCTTTCTGTAGGCTATTCCATGCGGAGGAGGCAGAGATCATAAAGGCTTTCCTGCCCATCTCCATCCGAGCTTTGGGGAAATAAGTGCTCTACTTCTGTAAGGAATGTAAAATCAAAATATTACTTAAATTATCTTGCTGGTTCTCATGCTAATCCTGAAAAGTTCAGAAAAATAGTCAACTCAACTAAGCGCAAAGGCTATAACTCACTACCTAATCAAATCAGGCTAAACTCTAGTTTAGTTACGGATCAGAATGAAGTAGCTGATGCCTTTAACCAGCATTTTGTTGTAGTGGGCCATCTTTTTGAGAGAGAATCCAGAATTAATGTTGACATTTCAGATTTGTCTGAGCCTATATCTGAACGAACCCATGATTCTCCAAATACTGCTCCTAATATTGCTGTTACCAGGAACAGAGTTGCCCATTGTTCTTTTTCTCCATTCACTTTGTGTGCGGTGCTCAGTGATCTCCTGGCTATTGATGCAAAGAAGTTCACTGGAAAGAAACAACTTGACCCATATTTTATTAGGCTTCCTGCTCCTCTGATTGCAGTGCACCTAACTCATATTTTTAATCTCAATATTCTCTCCGGTGTTATCCCTGAAGTATGCAAAGCTGTGCATGTGCTACCACTCCATAAGGGTGGTGATCCTAGCGACATTAATTATCGCCCTATTTCTAAACTGTCCTGCTTGGCTAAAGTATCCCATTCTGAGCAATCGCCAATCAGAATTCAGTGATAATCATAGTACAATTTCTGCTACAACTCTTGCGATCAATGGCATAGTGGCCTCTCCAGATAATAGACAACACTGTGCTGCTCTTTTTGTGGATCTGTCTAAAGCATTCGATACCGTTGATCAATCCACATTGGATTGGATTGAACTGCCTATAATTGGTTTGGAAACTACCTATCTGAAAGATCTCAATATATGATCATGTTTGATCCAAGTTTCTTAATATAACTAAAGGTGTCCCTCAAGGTTATATTTTAGGTCCTGTATTATTTACAATTTATATGAATAATGTGTTTTTTTATGTAAAGAGTTGCAATCTACATCTTTATGCAAATGACACTGTACTTTATAGTTCTGCTTCTACTGTATCCCAAGCTGTTGAAAATCTGAAGCTCAGCTTCAATGCTTTGCAGAAGGCCCTCTTAGATCTCAAACTAGTCTTAAATTGAGACAAAACTAAATGCATGTTATTTACCAGATCTAAGAGAACAGATTTTACTGAGCTACAGATGTGTACACTCAATGATGCCCATATTGAGAGTCTCACACTATAAATATCTGGGTATCTGGATTGATGTAAACCTGACATTTAAGACTCATATTGATAAATTAATAAATAGAACTATGAGCGATACTTGGTTTCCTTTACAGAAATAGATCTTGTCTCTCATTTTACAGTAGGAGGACTGTTGAGGCAACATTCCTTCCAGTACTTGATTACGGTGATATATTATATAAACACACCGATGCTTCCACCTTAAAGTCTTTAGACTCCATCTATCATTTAGCCCTACGTTACATCACTGGAGATAGGTACCATACTCACCATTGTGTACTGTATCAGAAGGTAGGCTGGCCCTCCCCATCTCAGAGAAGAGAACAACATTGGTTCCTGTTTTTATATAAAGCACTTCTCCAAAAGCTACCTCCTTATACTGCCGTCCAAAGGCTAACCGCAGTAACTACATTTTTGGTCGAAATTGAGTTATAACTAAAAATGAACTTCTTGATATCTGTTTTATCTTGTGACGAAGTTTCAGAGTTCAATTTTGCTTTATTTTAGAGAAACAACTGTATAAAAATTGCAGTAACTACAAAACCCGACTCAAAACCATGGCAGACCGCAGTAAGTGAAGTTACTGCGGTCTGCTTTGGGATTCTATTGGCCGATTTCGCGCTCTACCCATCTAAGTTACCTCACGCGACTGTTTTGGATTCTACCACCAGCCGATTTCACCCATCTAACCTCACGCAACAAAGCTGTTTAAGATGGCACTATCCAGGGGAAAGAGGATAGTGGAACTGGTGTTGAAAAGAAAATACCCAGGTAGGCTAAGTAACGATGACATTAAGCGTTGAGAAACTAGCAATCACATTATAAAACACCTGTCAGCCTCGCTATATATGCTGACTGACAGGCGATGTTTAGTTAGCTAGCGTTAGTTTACCTGCTCCCTGAAAGCTGTAACATTATCATCTGTAACTTCACATCATCGCCGATGCCATGTCATGCACTTCAAGATTGTTTACAATCTAGCCTACGCATTGTGGATATTTGCCATGAATACGAGTGCGGAGAAAGAAGTGCATGTATCCGCAAATAATGTTGATTAAAAATGTGCACAATTTGGTACTGCAAATGAAAATAAATGTAGGCTATAAGCCCTAGGCTACTCGCTAAAACTGCCTATTTGGGCAGAGCTGGCTATATATGATAGTATTGAGTAGCCTATTTTGTGAATTAATTGTATTGATACTCAAGGAAAATCAGGGACGTTTCTGCCACTGCTTAGTGATTAAAACGGATTTTTATAAATCACTTTTATCATTTAATCTCCCGAACACAATGCGAAGAAGCTGTGTGTCACTTTCCAATTGATTAGTCAGATTGTTTGCATGCTTGTTAATCACTGAAAATTAATTAAAACAGTTTGAGATCAATGATTAGTTTAAAGGAAAGTTTTGTGCTGCACCAATTTTCAGCTCACAAGTCGCTGTTTAAAACACGTAATAATAAACAAATTTTACCGTGAATCAGTGTAGCCTTGTATTTATTCATTGTGTTAAATAGTAAAGACAAGGATAATGAAAATTATTAATGTGATTTTCATCAAGGCAACAACAGTGGTGGCGGTGACAACGATGGTGAAATTGAAGATGATGATGCAAAGTTTAATTGATAGGAAAATAATTATCTAGATAGGTGAATAAGTAAAAAAGTGAAATGAAATGATATTAAGACTAAAATATGAAAATTCTCAATTTGTCCAGACTTAATTAACCATGCACAAATCCATAAGTAGAGTTGTTAAATACTGTTAAATACAATTATAACAAAATCAGTGTCAAAATAGTTTTTGTTCACTGAAAACACAATATAAAAGCTGAGAACATTGTAGTTGCTGCACTTTGCTTTTGCATTGCTCTTAGAACCATTTAAGGCAATGCAAAGGCAGAGTGCAGTAACTACATTTTTGGGGTCAAAGGTCAAATCAGCCGTCATGGTTTTTGGGCATAAAAATTACCTCATGAATAGAAGTACAATTAGTGCAATATCACTGATATACCTATAACCCATTTGGCTGGCCAGTTAAAATACTTTAAAGCCATTTTTCTCAGTTTTACCCTTTGCGTAGTTACTGCAGTTAGGCTTTGTAGGGCAGTATATTTTATCTCTTATTGAATGGAGAGTTGGAGCCTATCAGACTCATTCTCAGGACTGGTTGATCCTCCAGGTGCTGTGGGTCTACTCTGAACTGGGTAAAACTGCATTTAGATATAGTGCTCCTCCATGCCTGGAATGAGTTGCAGTGCGCATTAAAGCTGAACTCTTTGATTACCATGGGCCAATTCAGGACCCTGATTAAGAAACTGGCTACCTTTGAAAGTAAATGTTCTAACTGAACTGTTTTTATTCATTTTATTATTGATTGGTTTATTTTACATTTTTAAAAATTAATTTTCATGTATTCACTTTATCTCTTAGAACCTTTAGCTTTTATCTGTTAGCCTGTTTTTTCTTTTGTCATCAGGGCTCCATTGAAAAAGAGACCCAGTGACTCAATGTTATTTCCATGTATAAATAAAGGATTCTAAACAAGATGCTAGCAAATTTAAGTAATATTGACTGGGTCCAACTTCTTGACTGCTAGACTGTAAACGAAAAGTGGAGCAGGTTCAAAAGGGTTATTCTTGAGACACAATGTAAATTTATTCCAAAGGTATGAAAAAATAAGTTGAAGTTGCCCCAGTGAATGAACAAAACCATACTGGAGAGTTTGAGGGAAAACAATTAAACTGTATGAAATGTATAAAAAAGCACTGAGAGTAATACGGCTGAATATTGTAATATGCGTGCTAAGGTTAAATAAATAAAAAAACTATAGGAAGCCAAAAGGCTCTTGGAAAGGCATTTTGCCCAAGATGCAAAAAAATAATCCTAAACATTTCTTTCAATACCGTAGTAGGAAAAGGAAAGTGAAGGAGGATCTCAGGTTCATGGAAATGAAGGAGCATTGCTTTATAAGAATCAAGATATTGCTGATGCCTTAAATAGTTATTTTGTTGAGAGAGTCTCAGTAAAGAAAAGGTTACTAAAAGACTGAAAGGCATATTCAGTACTCCGAATGTCTTAGCAGATATTGAGATAGAGAATGAGGAAGTACTAATAAATTACATAAACTAAAGACAAATCAGGCAGCAAGCCCTGATAGCATATAGCCAAGGGTACTCAAATAGATAGGTGAGATCATATTTAAACCACTGGCAGGTATTGTTAGACAGTATTTAGAAACTGGAGAAATACCTGAGAACTGGAAGTAAGGTAATATAATACCAATATATAAGAATGATTGTACTGGAAAATCCAGGAAATCACAGGCCTGTCAGTTTAACTTGCAGCATGGTTTTTGTACAGGAAGGTCATGCCTGACAAATCTTCTGGTATTCTTTGAAGACAATAACAAGGCTTATGGTATTACATACTTAGATTTCCAAAAAAACATTTGATAAGGCACTAATTGAGAGACAACAAAATGAAGACAGCAGGAATTACAAGAAGTATTTCAGAGTGGATTCAGAACTGACTACAGGGAAGAACAAAAAGAGAAGTAGTAGGAGGGATATTATCTGAGCAGGGAACTGTGGGAAGTGGAGTCCCACAAAGTTCAGTGCTGGGACCACTGTGCTTTCTTATTTGTATCAATGGCCTTGACAGGGACATAGAAAGTACATCAGTTAAATCTGCAGATGGTACAAAACAGGGAGGCCCAGCTAATAGTGTAAGAGGGGAGTCAAACTGGGATCCAGAAAAGGCTGGCATTTGAACGAGCCTGCACGCTGGGACTCATCCTATACTTCAAAGGACCCGAGAGCCTTGTGATAAAACAACAGGTTACTCGGACTTCCTCTGGATGAGCAGGCCATTTGGCTCTCTGGACTGTTACCCTCTGGACAAGACTGAGATAAGGGGAACTGGACTGGTTGTTTATGGTTGTGTGAGCAAGCTGTTGGCTCTCTGGGATGTTGCCATCTGGACAAGACTAAGATAAGGGGAACTAGCCTCTTTGTCTATGGTTGTGGGTGTGTGTGTATTGGGGCCATTAAGGGTGAAAAGATCATCAGGCCTCTGACAAAATGGTGGGGCAACTACTCTTGAGAGTACCACAGTGCCCTTATGTGGGCCCCTCTGTCATTACACTTTTTATTTCTTTTCTGGATCTGGACTGTAAACCATCTGTTTGTCATATTCAAAAACCCCGTAAAACCTTACAAACCATGCATATGTTTTCATTATATTACTGTATTATGCCTTATGTAGTAATAACATGGATTGCATGTAAAATGGTTCAACAAAAGGGTATTTTCATGACAACTGCACCATAATATTACATCCCCTTGACATGTTTGGTATGGACGTATTCAGGGAAATTCAAGAAATTGAATGAAATATGTTTCATACCAAATAGAATTTGACAAAACATAGTTTCAGAAACTCAGGAAAAAACTATCACAATGGAATGTCCTCTCTGGTAATCATCTCCTTTTCCCAATTTCCTCACTAATTGTTTGACAACAGCCTCCAAACGGTGGGGGCCTAAATTCCAGATTTTATTATTCGGCCAGGTTAATTTATGGCAATGCCGCCTAGATCAAACGCGGGATTTGGCTTAAAAGGAAGGGAGACAAAGCAATCTAGGAAGATCGTAATCGACTTCCCACATTGCACATACTCTGTGCGTAGCTAGACAAGGAAGATCGTAATCGACTTCCCACACGGCACATACTGTGTTCTGTGCGTAGCTGAACAGGGAAGATCGCAATCGACTTCCCACACCGCGCAGGCTCTGTGACTGCGTGTGTAGCTAAACAGGCTGGGTAAGAACTTTTTACTCTCTATTTAAGTTTTAAAACCTTCCATATTTTAAATTGATTGTGAATTTGAAGCTAATGACCTACCTGTCTGTTAAATAAATTCTTCTTATTTTTAACTTGCGTGGTCTTCATTACTCTAATCCATTTTATCTTCTTTTCAGCCGAAATTCCGATTAAATACTCAGGGGGACAATTATGACTAGGACCTACTGATCAGGGGTCTAGTACAGCGAAAGTCTTATTGAGGTCCTCGAGTTAGATAGGCGACCACGATCTGCCCGCTAACGGGATTGGTGTTGTATTGGTTCTGGTGTTTTGGCTTAAGAGGACCCATGGGCGTTATACGCCGGTTCTTGTCAAATTCGCCTTAAGGAGCCCGATAGATACACTGTCCTGGGCTGATAACTATCTATGCACAAAGGAAGGCATGTATTATGGTGGTCCGCCTCCTACCCTCTGGGGGCTTCACCGAACTGAGATTTAACAATAGTGCTAAACCGGGGAGCATATATTGAGGAATGATGGCACAAGATAGAGTCGAGTGTAACCACTCCAAGTTCCACGTATAGTTAAAACCAAATTTTAAATTATAATTTCATTTGGAGTCAGATTATTATGAGAGTAAACCCTAGTAACTGTTACGCTTACTTGCTGTGGTCATGGATATATTTGATGTGTTGTTCCGCTCATTTGTGAGTATTCTGATGCTCCCATTGGAATATTGACGATCCGGCGACAGATCAGATATATCTCTGATGACAGCATAGCCCCGTTTGCGAACGGAGAGTAACCAGAATGCTACTGGTCCGTTTCAGGCCCGTCTTAAGCGGGATATGAAGCAGCGCATTCATATCTGACCCGCAGCGATGGAACCAGTGCGTTCTTAAGTATAATTGTGCCCTGTTCTTACGAACAGAGTAAAAATAACTAACATCTCTGGTTTTGAATCACACCAGCCAAAGGAGAACATGCGATGCCTTCCCCTCCATCTACAAACCCTCATTGGTCTAGCTGTGAGGTGTTTACAATAGTTAGCAATTTGCTACAGTAATCCTGAAGACCCAGGATTTATCCAGAAGTGGGCAGAAACCTGGCACATGAAATTTAATAGACAAATGTAGTTATGCATATTGGAAATAAAAACATTAGGCAGGATTATTTTATGGGAGGAAAAAAATTAGAATGAAAAAAGTAATGGTTGATCAAAGCCTTTCAGGTTCTAGGCACCGTGCTGTAGCAATAAATAAGGCCAACAGGATGCTGGGATATATAGCCAAAAGTGTTGAGTATAAATCCAAGGAAGTTTTACTTATCTTATACATCATCAAAACATCTTTGCTTTTTTGGCCTAACAGGATGAAGCAATGACATGAATACAGAATGCAGAATGAATCACTGTCAGTGAGGTATACATGCAAAATTAATATAAAGGAAAACCAGAATACTTCTATGTTTCCATGTAAAATTAGAGAAAAATCTGTAATATTATTAATTATTCTAGGCCAAAAGATTAACCAGAAAAGCAAGTATTGCCAATATAAAGCTAAATTAATGAGGCAGAAGAGTAATAGACCCACCCCAACCCAACACCTTTCCACTGATACTCTCGCTAACCCACATGAGAACTGACTCCATCACTACCACCCCTCTACCTACCTCCTTGGATTTTGTGCGGGAGACACAGTTCCCTGGCTTTTACATTTGACACAAAACTACCGAACGTCGGAAAATTCTAATAGCAAACCGTTTATTTTTATTTTTTTAAGTACCGAAAAAGTGCTGAAGTTTCGGTATACCGTGCAACAGTACGTCAGACACATATTCCAATCCATTGCTCAGCTTAGCAGAGAATGCACATTTCAGAGCACCTCAGAGACAGATAGAATAATAACACATAAATACACATTTCAAATAATAAATACGACATTGAGAAAAAACTAAACAAAAGATGAGATATCAACTCGCGACCTGCGTGCTGCTCGCAGAGCAGCCTACCGTTTTATTTATGTAGACATTGGCAGATGAGAAAATTATCGGTTACGCTGACCTATAAAACGCTATTCCAAAAGCGAAATCAGACATGTTATACATCGTTAGAAAGCTTATACTCTCACCTACTGAATAAATGAATTGTCAATCAAGCCAAACTGCACTAAAAAGGGCGACAACGCTGTAAGCAGCAGGTGTGGTATTACGCACAGCTATTTTTGAAGATAGGCGACCCAGGCGTCACAGATGCGCGTATATTTCACAAACGGATTGTCCAAGACAATATATGACCACTCATTCGCAAAAGGGACATCTACGCGTAAAACCAATGGTAAGATTGTATATTTATTCAATGTTCAGTCCCAGATATTGACTGTAGAATGACACGGTATAATTTTAAAAAAATGTCTTGTTTATTTCGTTATTCAGTGAGCAGCCTTTTCACTGCTGTATTGGCATATTTTAGGGCTAATGTCGGGTTTATCTTGTTGCTACAGAATACTACGTTACATTACATTACAGGCATTCAGCAGACGCTCTTATCCAGAGCGACGTACAACAAAGTGTATAACCATAACCAGGAACAAGTGTGTCGAAAACCCTAGAGAGAAGTACCGTTCCAAGTGCAGGGAACAACCGCATAGTTCAACTTGGACCCTGTAGGTTAAACTGATTAACACTAACACAAACAAGAACAGCAACAACGCAGTCTATGCAAAAATACAAGCAATAGTTAAGACGAGTGCATTAACTAAATCACCTACGAAACAGCTACCTAGTTACAACCCTAATCTTACAGTCAATTTAGAGATTAAATTGAGAATACGATTTCTCTCAGCATAATGACGGATTTAAAGACTAAACGAACTCACCCGATATTGTCTTCAAATGGATCCATGCCAAAGAAAAGTAATGATTCATCCTCTCAAAAAGCTTTTACTAACAAACTTTTAGTAGCAAAAAATGAAATACCAACTCGCCATCGATGCTACCTACGCGCAGAGTACCGTATTATTTATTCAGACACTGGCAACTACAGCATAAATTGCGTCTTTTGTTTATATTTAATATTAGAAATTGCAGCGAGAAACTGCAGCTGTAGACACAAGATAGGCTAGTTTGTTATGTTATGGTAGCAACGGAACGAAGCGGACTATATATGCATTGCCGTCATTGTTTCATTAGACCAGCGTGTTTTCGCGCGTTTGCACAAAAAACTCAGAACCTATCAATAAAATGGTTGAGCTATTTCTCAGCATAATGACAGAATCAAAGACTAAACGAACTCACCCGATACTGTCTTCAAATGGATCCAGGCTCAAGAAAAGTATTCATCCTCTCAAAAAGCTTTTACTAACAATCCTTTAATAGCCTAGCATGCACTCTGGGTGGCACTGTCTTCCTTCGCTTCCCCGACGTTCAGACCCTCCCCTCACTGATAAAAACTGGACCCTACGGTGTTGGATTACTTGCGTCGCCATGGATGTCGCTTGCCGTAAAGAAGTTTACTAGATGTCGTAGCACTTAGATTTGGAGCTCCAGCTCTTCCGCACCCCACCTAATGAAAAAGTCCAAATGGCGGGCATACCATATGGCAATTTGGTGGTCCCAAAAGCAAAGTTTTGTGTTGATCTGACTTACAGTGTGGGAGTTATGGCCTTTAAAAGTACGACCCTTTGTTATAGCGCCATCATCTGGCTGACAGGTGATTTGTAGTGCCTGAGTAGTGGGGGGCCATAGGAACCCACCTACCAAATTTGGTTGGTCTACAACTTATGGTTGCTGAGCCTCAGACATTTCAGTGGAGAAAACTTCCACGCCCCAATTAAAAAGTCAAAATGGCGGGCAAACAATATGGTGGACATAGGTGGTCCCAATGGCAAAGTTGTAGAGCACGTTCAGCTGCATAGGTCGATGCAGTTTTGTGTTGATCTAACTTATGGTGTGGGAGTTATGGCCTTGTACGCATTACCCTTTGTTATAGCGCCACCATTTGGCCGACATAAATGACTTTTAGTGCCTGAGTAGTGGGGGGCCATAGAAACCCACCTGCCAAATTTGGTTGCTCTAGGACTTATGGTTGCTGAGCCTCAGACACGTTTAGTGGAGAAAAATAATAATAATAATAATAATAATAATAATAATAATAATAATAATAATAATAATCCGAACAGATACAATAGGGTTCCACCAGCTTCGCTGCCTGTACCCCTAATAATAATAATAATAATAATAATAATAAGTTTTATTTATGAGGTGCCTTTCTGAGCACTCAAGGTCAATGTACATGCTATTAAAGGGGAATTGCACTTTATAACACTTCTGCTTCTGATGACTGATATTGTCCTTCTAATGAATGTGTCGCCCTTCATTTTCTGATTAGTTATTTCATTTTAAATGTCTAACGTTAGAAGGAAAGGTCTATTTTTTTTAGTGCAAGTCCACATAGTAGTACGGTTTCCGGTTTTTTCTTCTTCAATTTTGTTTCGCGGCAAAACCGATGGAGTCGTTCCACAATGGAGGACCTAACTCATAATTGCCATATCGGGTTTCCCAACATAATAAAATCTCCTATAGAAACACCGATAAGAGGAACGCAGCATGGAGAAAAGTCTCTGAAATTGTTGGTGGCTCTGCTTTGTAGTTATCGCCGTAACTATTAGTTATCACTGTCCAATCTGAATAAAAATCATTTTTGCAGTAACCCAGCACTGATGTTAATGTTAATAAGCTGCCTAGCTAGGCTGTCTAATGTCTAGCTAGTGAGTAACAACCAACAATAACAAAAAAAATTCTTCCTAATGTATTAGTTGCTAGTTGTTCGTTTCTACCAGCCACCTAGCTAGCTAACCAGATATAACTTTGAAGGCTTCAGCTGGCTAATTAGCCAGACAATGCTTTTGTTGTTGGTTGTTACTCACTAGCTAGACATTAGACAACCTAGCTAGGCAGCTGACTAACACCTTTCAGATATAGGTTACTGCAAAAATGATTTCTATTCAGACAGGACAATGAATATGAAGCATGACATTAAACCCGGTCAATTTTAATGAATACAACTGTCTGTCAAAAATAGGTGACACGCCCATAAACAGCCGATTGTGGGGATGCCGCGCCAGGCGGCCGTTGCCGCGCATAGTGTGGCTTCACCGTAAGGGTATGCAGTGACCACTTTGAAGCCACCGACTACCAAGGCGACTGTCTGAAGACTGGAGCTGTAGCCACCGTTTTCCCATCGTTGCTCGAACCGCTCGAGGTAGGTACTATTCGGGCTGGCTAACGCTATCGCGTCTGTCTGTGATACATAGGATGTCTACCATCAGTTACCGTTTGTCCTGGGAATAGCCTGTGGTTCCTCAATCTCGGCCTGCTCCTGACTCACTCTCGCATGATCAGCCTGCAAATTAGCCAGCTCTTCTGTGTATTCCGGCTCGAATCGATAGGGCACAACAATCCCATGATCAAAAACAAAATCTCCTTTGTCCTAAGACATTTTCGGGTTTGGGAGCTAGTAGTCATACAACACTATTTCTACCAATGCATATATATGTATATATGTCTATGATTTCTACGACCAACCTAATGTTATTGTCCACAGGTACGCCCACAGCAGAAGTCGCGCAATGATATGCATCCTCGAGTTCAACACTAAACTGTCTGGGTCTACTTCCTGCATTTGTAAAGGAAAACTGCAAAACAGCGTAAAATATTAACATAATGAAATAACTAATCAAAAAATGAAGGACGACACATTCATTAGAAGGACAATATCAGTCATGAGAAGCAGAAGTGTTATAAAATGCAATTCCCCTTTAAAAGTTAGAAAAATTACAAAAACACTGCACATACAGGTCATGGCATTTCAAAAACAAACAAACAAAGAAAAAACAGTCGGTTCCTGCTCCAGTAAGTGCTGATGTTACCTGCCCTCAGCAGATGTACACAAGAAGGATAAAGCATCTCTTATACATTTCTTATACAGATACAGGAAACCATTGTGTCTTCTTGCCATGAGCTTTCCTTTGTTCTCCGTTTTGGTTTGTGTTGCTGCAGACGATCTGTAACAGACTCTCACTGACAAACAGTTGGAAGAGCTCTAAAAGGACTAGGTTTTGGTGGTCTCCAGTTGGGGTCCATGGGTCCTGGCAGGGCAAACTGGATCTGGAGGAGGCTCTCGGTCAGGCTCAGTGACACATTTCCATCTCCCTTGAGGCTCAGTGGTTGGAGGGCGCTGATGCACGGGCTCTCTTTTTTGGTTTTGGGCGGGCAGTCTTCCTTCTACTAGAGGTGTCAGGTGGGGAAAGTAAGTAGAATCGATAAAAATGACAACATCGGCTATTTGGCAGGTATTACATTAAAATTATATAACGTACATTTTATAATTTAGAAATGATTAAAACATAAATAAATAGCAAAATATTACATACTCAATTTTGTCTGATATTAGCTCAAACGGAACAGACAAGCCTTTACGCTTGCAACTGTAGCTAAATATGATTTATGGATTAGCTGGACATCGAAAGTTTGCACTAACTTCATCATATTATTACAATACAGTAATGTCTTTACTGAAATGGTGAAATAAAGCTCTGAGTGTGGAAACAGTTCAGAGGTTTCATGCGTGAATTGAACAGTTGGCACATGGGTTGGAGCCCGTCCCCATACCTGTATAATAATAATTTGCATTATTAAAAGACACTTACATGTCCAGAAGCAGGTTCATGCCTTCTTCAAAGTCACTTTCTGTCAGAGTCGTTGCTTTCTGCCTCAGAGGAGTTGCCTTCCTCACCAAAATCACTCTGGACCAACTCCTTCAAGACCTGAGCAACTGTGAAATACCCTCTTTTATTCCACCTTTGCTTACAATGTTTTTACAAAATCTATCCAAAATAGATAGCATAACTAAAATTATGGTACCACCTTAAGTGCCACTCTAAATTCCTAAGCCTTGCAGCAGGGCTCCTCTGTCTCCAGGCCATGAACGTCCCAAGGACAAGTTTGAAATACAGCCTATAAGCCTATAGCCTATAAGTGTGTCTTTGCGTGTGTGTGTGTGTGTGTGTTTCTTCTCTTTTTATGCCTTTCTAGAAACCCAAACTGGGGAGTTTAGCCTTTCACCCCATTCTCCCCCTGCCATCCTGAAATGGGAGGCTTGGCCTTTCACCTCATTCTCCCCACGCCATCCTGACCAGGGATGCTTGGCCTTGCACCTCATTCTCCCCCTGCCATCCTGAACTGGGAGGTTTGGCCTTTCACCTCATTCTCCCGCTGCCACCCTGAATTGGGTAGCTTGGCCTTTCACCTCCTTCTCTCTCTGCCATCCTGAAAAGGAGGGACCGGCTATGACATCATGCTGCCCAGGACTATGAAAGCAACTGATAGATAAAACACTAAACAGTTATTTCTGATTTAAAAGCCTGTTTAGACTAACGGTGCATGTCTACTGCAGCGTCGAAAGCAGTGCGAGTTGATGCCTCCCATTCATTTCCTATGGGACAACCGTCAATCTGCCCCGCAATGCATTCTGGTAGCGTTGCACTTAAGCGACGGGTAGCAGCGCGATGAAAAAGTTGAGCAGAGCTTTATGCAAATGAAGCCGTCGAGTGCATTCTATTGACCTAATCGGGTGAAGGCTGTGCTGCTGTTTCTTCAGCCGCTACTCCGCTAGCCCTAACCCAAAATTTTTTTTTAAATTAAGTCAGTTATACTTGGAGAGTAATGTTAATTTTATTCTGGTTATTCCACTCCTTTGCAAGCTTATTAGACAAAGTATATTGAGATGCTCCTATATTTATAAACGTTGGATGAATGGGAACACATTTTCAGCAGGACTTCGTAACACCCACCAGCACCCACCACATTTTTTTTTTGACACGCCCCCAAGCAGCCAGGCGACGTGAAGCGATGCATCGACACGTGATGTTTGACACTGCAGTGGACATGCACCGTAAGCAGCCACCGGGTGCTTATGTAGTATTTCATGTTATACTAGACACAGCCAATCATTCACCTTGTTATATGAATGGACACAGCCAATCATTTCCTTTGTTAAATCTTACTCTATGCTTATTGTTAAGACACTTTTTGCTTAAAAAAGCAGGGACCGCCCCTGCTTTCTTCAGTTCTGCCTTATCCACCTTGTCGTATATAGGTCCCGGATTCTTTCTCCAGAAATAAATCTGATTTCTTGTATGATACACCTCGTCGTGCCTGGTTATTCAACGGAGGGAATTTTCTCTGCCCAAAAGTGCATTGCTGTAAATCATAGCATAATTATATATTTCACTACAAATCAACTGTTTTGACTCATGAAACTCACTTTTGCATAATTGTCAAGAGGGAATTACTATCTTTTTATGAGTATAGAGTCTAAAGCCCCTTTCACACAGCTAATACCGCATCTGAGCCGCCTCTGATGCGGTAACAGGTTCCCTTTCCCACAGAATTTGTAATGCGGTATTCGAGCAGTCTTTACCTTTCACACACAGCAGAACTCAACTCTTGTGAATGAATTGTTTATGTTCCATTACCATAGTAACACACTTTATGTAGGCCCAAAGCTATAACGTTACTTGTTATTTATTTTTGTTGCAATCTTCTTGTAATTTCCAGCAAAACAATAAAACAAACAAACAAACATGTTACATTTTGAAGTGCAAGTGGTCGCAATTTTTATGTTATTAGTTTTTGCGTTCTCAATGCATTTACAATGTGGGTCCAGGTATTTCCTCTGTATGGCATTTTTTTGGTTGAGAGGTAGGTGCGCGTGAACACAGATCTGTAATGTAATTCGAACGCCTCTCAGAAAGCAGTCGTCGATGCTGCTTTCCGTTCCCACAGGAGAAATGCGGTAGTCGAGGCGCCTCGAAAACACCGGGAGAGGCGTTTTCGATGCGGTATTTTAAAAGCCGTCGCAACGTGTTCACACAGACATAAGTGCGGTATCGAAGCCGTCTCAAAACCTTTTTTCTTCTGTGTGAAAGGGGTATAAGATAGCCAGGGGTCCAAAAATCAAAAACCACTCCAGAAATGAATGAAATTCCATTTTCCATTCCATTTTCAATTAATACCACTAGTTCCGCGATAGGGGATGAATAACGTGGTCGTGTGGTCCCCCTAGTGGTTGTGGCCCTAAACAACCACATAGGGTGTATAGGCCCGGGCCGGCCCTGACCTAGCCCCTAATACAAATATGCTGAGCATTATTAGAAAAGGCTAATAGCTGACCATTTTGACCAATGCAAATATACTGTATCAAAATATGACAATGTAAATAATTAAAATGTTACAAGCAGTTGACTGACTAACCTAGTCCGTCAAATTAGTGCTTGTTATTATATGCTATTATTTGGCTATAATTATACAGGCTTCAGGGTTTTGTTAATAATCATATGTGCTGCTGGGCCATGGCAACATTTAGAGCATCAAGGTAACATAAATCCCCCGAAATCAAATAAATGTAAATCTGATCTCTGACAACACTCAATACAACTTACTGAAAAATAATCAGACCACCACAATCTTTGATATGCTAAAAAATGGCATCTTTTATTTCGTATTCAATGTATATCATCTGAAATTTGGGGGGAAAAAACCCATCTAATCTTGCGCACCTCATCATTACAGCCATGTAGGCTACCCCATGTGGCAACTATGATCAATATAAAGATTGAGCGTATGGCAACTTAAACTTCTCAAGTAGAGCAAGCAAAGATGCAGCGGGGACCAAAAGTCCTGGTTGGTTTTATTAGTTATGAAGGAATAATTTAAATCTTATACTCCAGTATCACTTCTTTTTCAAGAATACATTGTTGAGAATGGTTACAAATAAAATTTAAACACATTTCCAAAACACTTTCATGAAATGGGAAGCTATGTGGATATCTGGTTCATCCACCATACGCTAAGCATTTCTCTATTTGTGGTCACACTGCTTATTCCATTCATTGCATGTTCTTAAAGCTCAATATGCAAATATGTGGTCTATGAAAACCATCTAGCCCATTACTTGAATGAATGTGCCATTCTACCTGTATGTTACTGCAATTTGAGTTCTTACATTATAAATAGCTACACACGTTTCTTATATAAAAATATGTATCTTTGAATAAGATTATATATTAAACACAGTATAAACAGAGTATCATAATTGTATTAACCCTGGATAAACAATGTAAACAATCAGTGTTGGCAGTGTCTCAGTCTTTTGGACCACATGCACATAAAGTAGGCTACGCTGCTTAGTTTTAACCCGAGGCTGTAATCGCTGCCAAAGTTGCCTCAACAAAGTATTGAGTAAAGGGTCTGAATACTTATGTAAATGTTATATTTCAGTTTTCCATTTTTTATAAATTTTCAAAGATTTCAAAAAACCTGTTTTCGCTTTGTCATTATTGGGTATTGTGTGTAGACTGATGAAAGTAAAAATGAATTTAATCCATTTTATAATAAGGCTGTAACGTAACAAAATGTGTAAAAAGTGAAGGGGTCTGAATACTTTCCGAAGGCACTGTGTGTACATATATATATATATATATATATATATATTGCATATTTATTTAATTTTCAGTCACTGATATTGATAGTAGATACAGCGGCAGTGTAGTATAATGAGTAAGGAACTGGTCTTGTAACCTAATGGTCACAGGTTCGATTCCTAGATAGGACACTGCCGTTGTACCATAGAACAAGATACTTAACCTGCATTGCTTCAGTATATATCCAGCTGTACAAATGGCAATAGAAATGCAATTTAAAAGTTGTGTGAGTCACTCTGGATAAGAGCGTCTGATAAATGCCTGTAATGTAACATGGTATAATTACACACAAATTCCTCTTCTTTGCTATTTGGTGAGTACCGTTTTCACCACTGTATTGGCATACCTTCAGGCTATTGTTGGCTTTATCTTTTTATAACGGAATAATAAATTTTGGTGGTGAAAGAATATTTTTATGAACTCCAAGATAGACAGTAGTGCCCAGTGTTTCATACTTGGGGGGTATAGTTGCAGATGAGATGAGAAGGAGTGCTTGTGAAATGGACAACCTATTAGGGCTGGATGACATGACTAAAAATAATAACTCAATATTTTTTATATTTCTGGCAAAATACAAAACATAACTGTCAAATGAAAATAAATTGTTGCACATTGGCTTGATGACACAGGAGATAAAAAGTTTTTTAATTCTTCCCTGTACACAAAAATGTTTTTGAATAGAGCCAAAATATTGAGCAGGGTCCGTGGGATACACAGACATAAATGGTGCACAATGAATGAGCACAAGGCACACACAGAAAATGGCTTCTTCAAGCACAAAGTCATTTTTCCAAGTATTCCCTTTTATGTTGGTGTGCATGGGCCCTGACTCTTGTGTAAGCCAAACTTCTCAGCTGGTCTTGCATGTTTTTAGCTGGGAGCCCAAGTCTATTGAGTTTCTGGCTTGAGTGAAGCTTGGTGGCATGACAAAATGTTGCCACTGTAACTAAATGCCCTCCAGGCGATACAAAAAAGAAAAAAAAAAAACAGTATAAAAATGGATATTAAATATAAAACTAGGTTAGTGGGCGGGGTTCAGGATGTAGGACACAGGTGGTAAACACAGGAATACAGCAAAACTAAAAATGCTCCAGTAAATAAGATATCTTCAAGAGAAATTGTTCTGTTCATTAAAGGGACCTGTGACAGCAGTGCCACTTAGAAACTGTATTTGGCAAAGCAGCATAGCAGCGTATCATAACATAACGTAACATAACATAACATAGCATAACATAAGACGAGAACAGGCCATTCAGCCCAACACTGCTCGCCTATTCCTCTCACCAAACTGTACTTAATGCTTAGTTTACCTAAAAGCTAGATAGTATCTAACACCGTATCAAGCCAGGCCTTGAATGCCTTGAATCATCCACTAGGGATGTTGACAGTCAATCGATTAACCATTAATCATTAATAACATAAATGTTGATTGATAAATGTTATTGATTAAACAGTTCAAATTAAATGTACCGTTTCAATGAATAACCTCATGCTGGTGATTAGATTTTAGATTAGAAAGACAATTCTCTGGCATTAACCCCTTAGCATGCCAAATCTTGCCAATCCTTGCCCATTTAGGGGGTACCCTATTTAAAGCTTTGTAACTCCAGATGTGAACCACAGATAGTTTAAAAATGGCTTAAATGAAGCAAGACATTTGTACAATTTACAATACTAGAGCAGATTAACTTATATTCATAATTGTGCGAGAAATAAGGTGCCACAAATGCAATTGTCTAGACAAAAAATCAAAAATGAATTTGCACTTTTTTAGTTTGCAAAGAAAAACTGAGAGGCTGCATATATACAGCAGGTTAAACTGTACATGTGCTGCATTAAAAATTTCTTGACCACAAGTTCATAACATCTGGTGGATATGTAGAACTACTATAGATGTATGAAGCAAAAACTAAGCAGTGTACCCATTCACATATTTCACTACAAATCAACTGTTTTGACTGAAGAAACTCACTGTTGCATCATTTTCAAGTGGAAGTACAAGCTTTCCATCAGTACAGTGGTCTAAAATATCTAGGGGTCCAGAAACATATCCAAAATCTCTCCAAAATGAATAAAATGCTTTTTGTCCATTATGAAGCATATAAATGAGCCCCTTATGAAGGTTTAAGATGAAATATTGCTATCAGATTTAAAAAATAATGTGAAAATATTGTCACACAATGCGGTACAGTACTAATAATAATAATAATAATAACTGGTGTATGTATTTCTATAGTTTGTACCCTCGTACGCTTTCTTGTATGAGGATAGGACAACATGAAAACAATTTTCAACCGTCCACCACGTTTTGGCAATGTTCCAACTCTCATGTTATCGCTGTTGCATGTTTCACAAAAACTATTACACTCCTCTGACACTTACATTACAGTGTGAAATATCTACATTATATAATACTACAAACCTATTTAAAGACACTTAATTTCAAAAATAACGTATATAACCAAAGTATTTTGAGCAGTAATACTTACATAGCAATGATGAAATCTTATCTATGTTCAGTAGATGGAGACAGAGACAGTAAATCAATAGCCCCTTTTCCACTGCAGGGCTGAACGGTTCTGAGCACGGAGAGGAACGGTTCCAATGGTGTTTTGGCGCGGAATGAATACAAACTGTGCCCAGCACGATATTTTCGGCACGGTTAGACAACCGTGCTCAGTGCAGCAGAACCGGGTGGGCAGGCTTAATGACGTATTCACTGATTGGTTTCACATTACGTCAGTTTTGTGAGTCCGCATACGGTCTCTTCACGTCCTCTTCCGTAAGCTAGGTAAGTGGAGAAGCTAATATAAATAAAAATGCCAATCAAAAATCCGTCATAGCAACAAGATAAACCCGACAATAGCCATAAGATATACAGCAGTGAAAACACTGCTCACTGAATAACGAAATAAACGGGACAAAGTTTTAAAAAATGATACCATGTCATTCTACAATCAATATCTGGGAATAAATATTGAATAAATAGGCCACATAACCTTACCATTGGTTTTACGCGTAGAGATGTCCCTTTTGAGACCGAGCGGTCATATATTGTCTTGGACAATGCGTTTATGAAACATATTTTGCGCATTTTTGATGCCTGGGTACATTCAAAATAGCTGTGCATAATACCACATGTAGGTTTAAGATGAAATAAGCTAGGTCTATCAAAATAGCTGTGCATAATACCACACGTAGGTTTAAGATGAAATAAGCTAGGTCTATCAGGAAATATATGGCTTAGCTATGCTCAGAAGTCCTCAATAATAATAGTATTTTCCAAGAAATTACAAAAAATCATTGACCACATTTCGTTAGGTGCAGCATCTTTTACTGCAACCACAGAGTGAATACTTAAGTGAATGCGATGATAAGAAAAAACTACGCTGACCTAAAAAAACGCTATTACAAAAGCAAAATTAGACATGTTATACATCGTTAGAAAGCTTATACTCTCACCTACTGAATAAATGAATTGTCAATCAAGCCAGACTGTACTAAAAAGGGCGATGACACCGTAAACAAAAGGTGTGGTATTATGCACAGCCATTTTGGAAGGTACCCAGGCATCACAAATGCACGTATATTTCACAAATGGATTGTCCAAGACAATATGACTGGCGGTCTGGGAAAACCCTTCACATGGTGAAATTTTGACATTTTCAGCTGGTCACAAATCTAGAAACACGAGACTTATCCCTATTTAAATGTTTTTGAATTGTTGAATTATCTCAATCAGAGCCAAAGTTATGATGTTTTAAAGCCTTCTTGCGCCATGAAGTAGAAATGGAGAAAAACTGCCTCAAAGATTCCATTCAGTTCCACAGAATTCTATTTCTAGCTACAAAAGAAAAAACACCAACACTCAGCTTTGTTTTTGTTAAATGATTGTCATTGTATTTATTATGTGAGACAACACAAAAGTATTCTTTGAAATGATATAATAATAATAATAATAATAATAATAATAATAATAATAATAATAATAATAATACTTCTACTACTACTAATAATAATAATAATCCATGTAACATGCTTATGCTAAATTTTGAGGAGGCAGCACTAAAATCAGTTGAGAAGTACTAAAGAAAACACCTTGGTGTATATCAATAACTGAGCATCACCAGTATTTGGGACAGCCTCACATGCCACCCCAAAGAGACCACATTTCCGGGGGCACTTGAAGTACACAGGACCAGGCTGCAAGGGGTCTGATGGGAAATGGACCTGCTGCGCAAAATCAAAACTGTAATGCATCTTCCCAGGGAAGGTGCAGGCAGGATGGGGTCCTATTTCTACCCCAAAGGGCATCTCCTCCTTTGTTGTTTTACAGATTTGTTGGTAGAGAGATCTCTCCATTTTCGACTTTAGCCAAGTGCTCTTCAATATCACGGACGGCTGCACTTTTCTCAGCCTCTGGATGATTGGCAGCATGTTTAAGTTTAGCAACACCTGACTGACAGTACCAGCACAGGTCAGTGGCAGGGCGCATGGTCGACACAAAGGGTACTAACTGCTGCCATAATCGCCGAAAGGTTCTCAGGGTTACCATTCGCATGCCAGCATTCTCCACTGCTGCGCAGTACTGCTCATAGACCTTCCTCTTGCTGCAGTTGGTTGGCAGCAGTTTTACATCTGCCTTCCAATGCCTTGGTGTGCGGCCTGGAAGAATGATCGCATTCGCCCTGTGCATAGTTGAGGATGAAATCCACAATGGCTCTTGTGTCCTGCAATTTTAATGCATTTGCAGGAAGCCTCTTATTCAGCTTGTGGACCCTTGCTTCCACCCCAGCAGCCTTGTAATGCTTCATTAATGCATTCAATTTGTCCTGCCCAACCCCATGGAGATATTTGAAAACATCATGGCAGATCCTATGCCCATGCCAATAATCAGTACGGTGGGCTAAACGCTGTGTCTACTCTCTCTTCCTGGACCTTGATGTTGTGTCAGAGAGATGCATTCCACAAGAAAGCTTGGAGAGAATGGCAATGTCAAGCTCTTCACGAGACAGGTTGAGGTACTGCAGACGGACATCAAGGAGCTCCTCTTTGGGGAATCTGGTATGGCAAGGCTTTCCTTCATTGAGCTTGCAGCAGCAATGACAATCTACTACAGAAGGGCCAGCATCACCATGGCCAGGAGGAATGATTTTATCGGCCAGATTTTCGATAGTTGGATGTGATTCTGTTTTTTAAATAATAACAAGGAAGAAAAAAAAGTCAATGTTACTATGTAAGTCTACTACTGAGCCAAGTGGATCTCCTTGTGTCCTTGATATTGATAATAAAAAATACTACTACTACTACTACTACTACTAATAATAATAATAATAATAATAATAATATTAATAATATTTCATTCACACAGTCACCCCTCAAAGAACAATTTATTTTCATAAGCCTTAAATGTTTGTAATGTATTATAGGGTAACTCCTTATTTATTTATTTGCATTTAAACTTATTTAGGCTTAACCTTACCATATGACATGATGTTTTCATACGGAAAGCTGACACAGCTGTTTCATGCAAATAAGCTAGCTAGTTTATTCTCACTCATGGTCAGTATAGTGAATAATAATCATAATTTATGACAGCCCTGAATAGGTACATAGTTTCATTGGCTCACCTGACAGGTCATCGTCTTCATCACTATCCATCTCTCCAGTTTCAGGCGCGAAAAAAAGACGAGCCATTTTTCAAGGAGCAGGATCTCTATCGTAATTCCTGTCACTTGATTCATCACTCGATCCAGATACCTCACTGTCACTGTCTCTGAGATTAGGACCACTTGTGAAATAATCACTGATTAACTGTCTTGCTTCAAAGCTATTGGAAAAGTTACTCATGTTAACAGAAGACAATTCATTCAAACAATGGGCTACATAGCTATCCTGTAAAGACGCCATCTCTCACTGACAGCAGCCGTCAACTACGCGAGGATGTTTTGACAGCTATCAGCTGATTTGCGCGTGAACGCAGTTGTTGTTGGTGTTTCGTGCCTGTTGTGTTATGTTAAGACTGCCAACTGCAGTACGTAACATTAACCTTTCCAACCAGTTAACGCCAATTCCAACAATTACATGGGTCTTTGCTTTTACACAAATCAAAATAGTTGACGGCGAGTTTATGGAAAGGGAACTAGAACCACCAACATGCTAGTGTAATCCGATTGATCAAGAGACAAAAGTAGGCTATGTGAAAACGAAACACTAACCTAACTATATTGATGTTAAATGTTTACATAACCTATGTTTAATTTTAATTGAGTGACCCACAACCCATTAGCAATCGCAATATTAGCCTGTTGATCACGAGTGGAGAACGGCCAAATTTAGGCATGTCGGCTAACTCGCATTCATCTCGCATCATTTCTGAAGACGTGTGAAACCCCACACGTCTTCATAAATATTAAATGACAGATTTCTTTATAGTCAGCTAAATTTGTAGACACTATGTTATTGGTTTAGTGTTTTTTAACGTTGTTGTAGTACTTTGTTTGGACACAAGACAAGACTGAATTGGCTGGTGTATCTCTACCTACAGAAACAGATTGCCGTCCCAAGCTAACAGTAACAACTTTGCTTTTTTGCTAGTAAACAACGTTTGCAAATACCTAAAAATAAACATTTTCCGTTAAGTTTTCATGATATCTTTATTTACCATGACAAAGTAAAGACTTCACAGAATCTAATCGTGTGATATCTCATTTTACCCAAAAAAACTCATTTTACGAGTGTATTGGCATTTTTCCAACAATGACTCCCAGCGACATCCGACGGGTTTCTCCAGACCGCCACACATATAGGACCACTGAGTCTCAAAAGCGACATTTCTACGCGTAAAACCAACCATAAAGTTGTATATTTATTCAATATTTAGTCCCAGATATTGAATGTAGAATGACATTTATAAAAAACTTTTTCTTGTTTATTTCATTATTCAGTGAGCAGCGTCTTCACTGCTGTATTGGCATATCTTAGGGCTATTGTCGGGTTTATCTTGTTACTATGACGGAATACGAATTTTTAGTGGTGAAAGAATATTTTTATGAATGCCAAGATAGACAATATTGTCCATTACGGCATGGGTGGGGGGTGTAGTTGTAGATGAGACTGCAGGAAGGGGGTGTGTGTTAAATGAACAACCAGAGCGACAATGGTGACGCTGCGAAACTCCGTATTCGCCATATTTGTTGTGTATCGTCTACTAATGAAACTAAAACAACCTGTTTCTGTATTAAACTCATACTTTGGTTGCAGTAGCACTGAATGTTTGAGTTCAGTAATCTCGGCACGCCGGCGTGCCAACCACTAGGGGCTTTGCGCTAAGAGGTTAAACACAAACCTATTTGACTGTTGGAAAGTTAGAGTCACAGTTCCCTCGACTGAGAGCATTAGTGGAATGTCATTTGTCTGCTGTCCGCACACCTCTTCTCAGCTGCCAATCTCACTTTCAGAAGTGCACCACAATTATCCCAGAGCACCCAGAAATGCTGATATTCCTTAACAAAAATGCTTAGGTGTAAAGGTCAATAATGGCATAGGCGATGTAGGTCATGTTATGTAGTTAGCGGTCTTTTGTGGGGGTCTCACTGCACTTAATTCTCTTTTAGGCCTTACCTTTTTTGTAACTGCCCATCAGGAGGCCTACTTTACAATGTTGTGAACTTGCCACTATTTTGCTTAACGAAGAGCCTACCACTTACACTACAGAATATGAATTGCACTATTGAAGAGATCAATGTGTCCTTTTTATTATAAGTAGACAAAAAAACGCTTATTTGTTTATTAAAAGTTATGCATTATATGCAATACTTTTTGCTCCATCTCAGTGGCAGTTCAGTCATCCTGTAATAAAAATGTCAGCAGTATTTCTGTCCTGTGCAGATTTCTCAGTCCGTGAATCCATGTTTGTATAATTTGGTTTTTCGCCGCTATGGCTTTAATGCGCAACATACTTGTTCCAATTACTGTTGGGACATGTCTTAAATCTCTCTGATATATACAACTAATTAATTGGTAGGCAAATTTTGAGTCATTTTTATAGGCTACAGTATATCGTAGATTTTAAGCTTATCAGTTAATCATTATAAATGTATTACAAATGTGTGTCGATGATCGATTAAAAGAACTGCACAAAAATTGCATCCCTATTATCTACTAATAAAGCCAAAACATAGTTTGTTGTTAACATTCAATTTGGTTGCAGGAGCACTGAATGTCTGAGTTGAGCAATCTCACGACGCCAGTGTCCTGGACACAAGGGGACTTGCGTGAAGGGTTTAAATAAGGTCAGTAAATGTTCTTTATGTTCTAAATTACAACTTCCTTTTGAAGACAAGTTTTTGTTTAGAAAACATTTGCATAGAGCTAAATAAATGACAACTTTAACCATCTTTAAAATTTTGAAAATATATACCTTCATTTTGATTCCAGTGGGTTATGACTAAGGGTTCAGTGGAGGATTCCCCAGAGGTACTGAAGAGGTTGTTCTTCATCCTTATTTCTGTTTGAGTGGTTTCATCAATCTCACTCTCTTCATCACTTTCTTTTTCTTCTTTCACACTGAGCTGTATTACCTCTTCATCTTTCACACCATCTTCACTTTTTATTACCTCACTTTCAATCCTAATTAAACAATCTTCATTTTCCTCTTCCTTCTCCTCCTTTATGTTGGAAAGGATGTCTCTCTCCTCCCTGGTCAACCCATATCCAGTTATGCTCTCAACCCTCTCCTCTTCCCTTCTCAGTGATCTCTGCTCCACCTTTGTGTAATCCATGTAATCCATCTTAGAATGTTCTCACCTGCAAAGGCAGAGCAAATGGTCCTGAGAGAGAGGGAAGAAATATTGACACCTTGAGGATAACACATTTGACATCTTCACTTTCCCTGGCCCTCTACAGAATATTTAATTCTTATTATGACCACTCTTACAGACCAAACGCCTCATAGAACTCTTATAAAAGACCTATAATGCCTTTAGCATAAACTTCTCGACTTTTATGTTGCACACATACAAATTAAGATAGTTGAGCCCAAAAGTTTACATGCATACACTAAAGACATTCAAACTCAATATTTCACAACTCCATACATTTCATGTTACCATACATTTCAATTAGGGTATCCACTTCATTTCCATAAGAGGTCATTTCAAAATAATAGCCAAGAGATTTATTTCAGCTTTTAGGTACTACATCAAATTTTCAGTGGGTCAAAAGTTGACATACACTTTGTTAGTATTTGATTCCATTGCATTTTAATTACTTTACTTGAATTTGAATCAAATGCTTGGGGTAGCCTCCCACAAGCCTCTCACAATATTTTGCCAGAATGTTTGCCCAATCCTCCCGACAAAACTGGTGTAACTCAGTCAAGTTTGTGGGCCTACCTGCTCGGACACGCTTTTTCAGTTCAGTCCACAAATTTTCTATGGGATTCAGGTCAGGGCTTTGTGATGGTCACTCCAATACTTTCACTTTGTTGTCTTTAAACCATTTTGTTACAACTTTGGAGATATGCTTAGGATCATTGTCCAGTTGCAACTAAGTTTAAACTTTCTAGCTAATGTCTTGAGGTGTTGCTTCAGTATTTCTAGATAATCCTCCTTTCTCATGATACCATCTATTTTCTGAAGTGCACCAGTTTTTTTCCAACAAAACACCCCCATGCTACCCCTCACATGCTTCACAGTTGGGATGGTGTTCTTCAGATTAAAAGTCTCACCGTTTTATCTCCATACATAGCGCTGATCATTATGGACAAACAGTTCAATTTTAGTTTAATCTGACCAGAGAACACTCCTCCAAAAGGCTAGGTCTTCATCCTGGTGATCACCTGCAAACTTCATTCTGGCTTTTTATGCCAGTCTTGGAGTAGGGGCTTCTTCCTTGCACAACAGCCTTTCAGGTCCTGGCAATGTAGGATTCTCTTAATAGTCCCCCCAAGATTCCGCGATCACTGAAATTTCTGTGGAATTCTGGGCCATCCGTGGAATAGTAAACAAGCTGCAGAATCATGCAGAAAATATAGTACCAATCACCACCGCTAGATGTCACTGTCTGCTGTATGGGTTTGCAGCAGCTAGCTCAGTTGACTGACAAGATGTTGACAGTTTTGACAGGCAGACTGTTGACTGTTGACAGCTAGCATTTTGTCATTATGGAGCGATTTATCCATCCAATTGGCAATACATAAAAATTGGGAAACATATCTGCTGCTGAAAGGGCAAGATTCTATCCTATGTTACGCAAGGATGGAGGAAAGCTGTTTTGTACAGTATGCAACAAAGTACTTGATCATAGATGTAAGTCTACAATCAATGACCATCTGAGATCCAGCCAGCATCTGAAGAGAAAAAATGAATCTCCTGCGGACATCGCATTGAAACGCCAAAGAACCATCACAATGACAATCGGTAGTAAAACCGTGGCAGCTGAAGAAAGAGAAAAGGTAAGCAGCACTACGGTGGAATCAATGAACTACCGTAACGTTACTATCGAGGCTAACTTTGGCTAGCTAATGTTAGCCGCTCAAGGAAAGGGCAAGAGAGACAGCTCGCGAAGCTGGAACAAAGATGCTGCAGTAGCACTCATAACTAACACGTATGTGTATTTGTTCGGGGGGTTATTAACATTTCAGTAAAGTGAACACAATACATTGTAACATTATAAGACAGCGCAGCTCATTCAACTGAATGACGCTGACATTACCAAAACATTAACGGAATAAGGTTAGCTGTGTAGCTTGCTACAGGGAAGGGTTCTCATTCTCATAGGCTGCCTAGCTTGTCAATCACAACATAGACAAGCTAATCAGAAGCTAGAATGCATTCAGTTAACTTAATAGTGACGTTGGCCGCTGCAACATTGTAAAAATAAAAATGACAACTGTAACTTAACAATTACAACTGGAACTTAATTATTATATGACCATTATTTTGTCAAATAATGGTCACATTAGGCCATTTTTTTCAGTCCGCGGAATACTGCAGAAAATTCCATTTTCAGTTCTCAGATTTTACAAAGTCTGTCGCAGATTTTAGGATTTTTTTTCCACAAAATCCTGGGGGGACTATCTTAATGGTGGATGTAGATGCTATAGCCCCTTTTCCACTGCAGGGCCGAACAGTTCTGAGCATGGAGAGGAACGGTTCCAATGGTGTTTCCACCTGGACACAGTTTGGCACGGAACGATTACAAACCGTGCCCAGCACGATATTTTCGGCACGGTTAGACAACCATGCTCAGTGCAGCAGAACCGTTCGGGTGGGCAGGCTTAATGACGTATTCACTGATTGGTTTCACATTACGTCAGTTTTGTGAGTCCGCATACGGTCTCTTCACGTCCTCTTCCGTAAGCTAGGTCAGTGGAGAAGCTAATATAAATAAAAAAAGTCAATCAAAAATCGTATTCCGTCATAGCAACAAGATAAACCCGACAATAACCATACGATATACAACAGTGAAAACGCTGCTCACTGAATAACGAAATAAACGGGACAAAGTTTTAAAAAAATGATACCATGTCATTCTACAATCAATATCTGGGAATAAATATTGAATAAACAGGCTACATAAACTTACCATTGGTTTTACACGTAGAGATGTCCCTTTTGAGACCGAGTGGTCATATATTGTCTTGGGCAATCCGTTTAGGAAATATATTTCGCGCATTTGTGATGCCTGGGTACATTCAAAATAGCTGTGCATAATACCACAGGTACAGTTGTTGTTTTGTTTTTTTGCTGCAGGTTGTTTTTGCTGGTTAACGGCGTTGTTGCCGTTTTTAGTATAGTCTGGCTTGATTGACAATTCATTTATTTAGTAGGTGAGAGGTCATCGCATTCACTTACGCATTAAGACGCTGCACCTAACGAAACGTTAACGATTTTTCGTAATTTCTTGGAAAATACTATTATTATTGAGGACTTCTGGGCATAGCTAAACCGTATATTTGCTCATCTATCTGGCATCGTTTTCTGGAGCAAAACAGAAGCGGGTTGAACTCGTTGATTTACTGTCTCTGTCTGAACACAGATAAAATTTAATGATTGCTATGTAAGTATTACTGCTCAAAATATTTCGGTTATACACATTATTTTTGGATTGAGTGTCTTTAAATAGGTTAGTGGTATTATATAATGTGTATATTTCACACTGTACACTAATGTAAGCGTTAGTTAGTAGTTAGTAGTTTTTTGAATGCAGTCAGTGGAGGATACGCTAAAAAGAAAAACCAAAAACAGACCAAAATACACAGAATCCTCGTCCGTTTCGTCAGCCAGTGAAACATAACATAACAAAAACAAAACAGTATGGGGAGCGAAGACAACAACTGGCGCATATTACATTCACAATGGGACGCCATCGCTGATCCACCGCGTCACTTGCTGTCCTCACTAGATACTTCCTAGTCCTGGTTTTAGCAGCCCGACGGTGGAAACAGAAATGGTAACCGTTCCCACGAGTACTGAGCAGCACGGAACGGCACGGAGTGGCCCTGGTAACGGTTCGGCCCTACAGTGGAAAAGCGGCTTTTGGTACCTGATGCCTCCAACTCCTTCACCAGTTCCTTTGTTGTTGTCTTGGGGTTCAGTGGAACTTTTCGGACCAAAGTTCATTCAGCCCTGGGAGATAAGTTGTGCTTCTGTCCTGAATGATGCAGAGTCTATGTGGTCCCAAGATTTTTATACTTGCATACAATTGTTTGTACAGATGCTTGTGGTACCTTCCGTTGTTTGGATATTGCTCCAAAGGAGGAATTGGACTTGTGGAGGTCCACAATTTTTTTTCTGAGGTCTTTGATTTTTCCATGGTATCAAGGGCAAAAAGGCAGTGGCTCTAAAGGTAGACCCTTAAATACAGCCACAGGTGCCAATTAACTCCTAATTATGACAATTGGCCCATCAGAAGCTTCTAAAAGTCATAACATCAATTTCTGAAATCTTCCAGACTGTTTAGAGACAGTCAACTTGGTGTATGTAAACTTTTTACCCACTGGAATTCTGACATAGTGAATTAAAGCTGAAACAAATCTGTCTCTAATTGATTATTTTTAAATGACCTCTGATGTGAACAACGTAGATGTCCTAATTGATTTGCCATAAGAAATGTATGGTAACATGAAATTTGCGGAGTTGTGAAAAACTGAGTTTGAATATCTTTAGCCTAGGTGTGTGTAAACTTTTGGCCTCAACTGTACATGGTAAATTGTATTTAAGCACTATTTGTGAATTTTTAATAAATAAAAAGATGTATTAAATTATGCATGGGTATGAGTAATGGATTGATCTGTAGAAGGGAGTCAAACTGGGACCCAGAAAAGGCTGGCATTTGAACGAGCCTGGGGGCTGGGACTCATCCTGTACTTCAAAGGACGCGAGAGCCTTGTGATAAAACAATAGGTTACTCGGACTTCCTCTGGATGAGCAGGCCATTGGCTCTCTGAAATGTTACCCTCTGGACAAGACTGAGATAAGGGGAACTGGACTATTTGCCAATGATTGTGTGAGCAGGCCATTGGCTCTCTGGAATGTTGCCATCTGGACAAGACTAAGATAAGGGGAACTAGGGTCTTTGTCTATGGTTGTGGGTGTGTGTGTTTTGGGGTGAAAAGATCATCAGGCCTCTGGCAAAATGGTGGGGCAACTGCTCTTGACAGTACCACAGTGCCCTTATGTGGGGCCCCTCTGTCATTACACTTTTTATTTCTTTTCTGGATCTGTACTCTAAACCATCTGTTTATCATATTCACAAACCCCGTAAAACCTTACAAACCATGCACGTTTTCATTATATTGCTGTATTATGCCTTTTGTAGTAATAACATGGATTGCATGTAAAATGGTTCAACAAAAGGGTATTTTCATGACAACTGCACCATAATATTATATCCCCTTGACATGTTTGGTATGGACGTATTCAGGGAAATTCAAGAAATTGAATGAAATATGTTTCATACCAAATAAAATTTAATAAAACATAGTTTTTTCCCTGAGTTTCTGAAACTATCACAATGGAATGTCCTCTCTGGTAATCATCTCCTTTTCCCAAACTCCCCACTAATTGTTTTGACAACAGCCTCCAAACGGTGGGGGCCTAAATTCCAGATTTTATCATTCGTCCAGGTTAATTTATGGCAATGCCACCTAGATCAAGCGCAGGATTTGGCTTAAAAGGAAGGGAGACAATCCTGTTGGGGAGGATCGTAATTGACTTCCCACACTGCACATACTCTGTGTTCTGTGCGTAGCTGAACAGGGAAGATCGTAATCGACTTCCCACACTGCACATACTCTGTGTTCTGTGCGTAGCTGAACAAGGAAGATTGTAATCGACTTCCCACACTGCGCATACTCTGTGTTCCGTGTGTAGCTGAACAGGCTGGGAAAGAACTTTTTACTCTGTATTTATGTTTTTAAACCTTCCGTATTTTATAATTGACTGAATTCTAAGCTAATGACCTACCTGCCTGTTAATAAATTCTTCTTATTTTTAACTTGTGTGGTCTTCCTGACTCTAATCCATTTTATATTCTTTTCAGCCGAAATTCTGATTAAATACTCAGGGGGACAATTCTCACTAAGACCTACTGATCAGGGGTCTAACACAGCGAAAGTCTTTAGTGAAGTCCTCAAGTTAGGTAGGCAACCACGATCTGCCCGCTAACGGGATTGGTGTTGTATTGGTTCTGGAGTTTTGGCTTAACAGGACCCTTGGGCGTTATACGCCGGTTCTTGTCAAATTCGCCTTAAGGAGCCCGATAAATGCACACTGTCCTGGGCTCATAACTGTCTATGCAAAAAGGAATGCATGTATTATGGTGGTCAGCCTCCTACCCTCTGTAGGCTTCACCGAACTGAGATTTAACAATAGTGCTAATCCCGGGAGCATATATTGAGGAATGATGGCACAAGATAGAGTCGAGTGTAACCACTCCAAGTTCCACGTATAGTTAAAACCAAATTTTAAATTATAATTTCATTTGGAGTCAGATCATTACGAAAATAAACCCTAGTAACTCTTTCGCTTACTTGCTGTGGTCATGGATATATCTGATATGTTGTTCCGCTCATTTGTGAGTCGTTTGATGCTCCCATTGGAATATTGACAGTCCGGCGACAGATCAGATATATCTCTGATGACAATATAGCCCCGTTTGCGAACGGAGAGTAACAAGAATGTTACTGGTCCGTTTCAGGCCCGTCTTAAGCGGGATATGAAGCAGCGCATTCATATCTGACCCGTGGCGACGGAACCAGTGCATTCTTAAGTATAATTGTGCCCTGTTCTTACAAACAGAGGAAAAATAAATAACATCTCCGGTTTTGACTCATACCAGCCAAGGGAAAACACGCGGTGCCTTCCCCTCCAGCTACAAACCCTCATTGGTCTAGCTGTGAGGTCTTTACAGATCAATTACATGTTGGATACCTGCCTACTTGATTCTTTTTATTTTCTCATAAAAGCATGTAAGCATGTACAACTATGTGTTGGTACTTGGCTTCATTTAATTATTTCATATATGTAAAAAAAGAAGAATCACATTAAAATTTCTTCATATAATATAAACAGAATAAAGCAATTCTATATTTTGAAATGCATGTATTGATTACAATTACAATGCTTTTTGTTGATAAGTAATTGTAAGCGAGACAATGTCCCAGGGTGAATGGGAGATAATGTCCCAGGTTGAATGCCCTGCGCTGAAGAAAATTTCCCAAGGTGAAGTTAGGCAACTACCTCCGTCAACTGCAATGAAATTATGCCTTTCAAAATATGCAATTCCACTGCAATGAAAACATTACTTAAGGATTCCAGCAAATACCCTATATCTTGCACTTAGCAATGCATGCGTCTTTCTAGTGCCTAAACCAGGTTACCCAATATTAAAATTCTGTTTGCTCCTAAGTCAAAATGGTCTTGCAGCAAGTTGTCTATCAAAGATAGCTAACTAGCCAACTACTTAATCATATTCAAAAATGAAGCTAAACTATAACACAATCAAGCTATAAGCTACTCTCTATACAGTCTTTCATGGTCATCAAGTTGACACTGTTACAGTATGATATTGTAGCTTGTGGCTTTTTCTTACACATTTCCATTTTATTTATCGAGTCACGCTAATGCATGTTAATCTAGAACGGTGATTGAACTTTTGTAGGCGCTACATCATAGCCAGGCATATATTTATAAAAAAAAATAAATAAATACATTTTTTTTTTTTTAAAGCAAAAAAAGCCCCAGCCAATAAAAACTGAGTATTCAGCCAAGCCATTATATAGGTTATGTGGAGTTGAGAATAAAATGATTTGTATCATATCTGACAGGTATTGTTTCATACATGAATACTCACTGTTGGAAGTGGGAAAACTCCACCAAGTGTCATCACTTGGGCGGTCACAATCACCAAAACCCATCATATTGGTGGTTATGAAAATCTACATTAAAAGTCATGAGTTTGATTTTTTTATTGTTTATACTAACAGGAGACAGGAAAGAGTGAGATCTGAACAGGAGGTAATCATTTTAAAACTGGAAGTGGTCAAATTACCTTTTGTATGGGGTTACAAAGGCAATTAATGTCGATTTAAGAGAGCACGCCATCAGGGAGAGTACTCCCTACAGCAGCTAATACAGTAATGTTGGATTTCTGGATAAGTATTTCAAGAGGCTTTGTTAACCCCTTTGTCACATGCCAGCATGACAACCCTGTGAGGGAGATGTGGCAGTGCCAGGGACTACCGTTGGTTGCCGCATGAAGAAAGAGAGAGAGAGAGAGAGAGAGAGAGAGAGAGGGCGCACCCACTAGCATGAAATAAAATAAACGCCATCTTCACCCTTCCCCCTCACAAGTTCCAGGCAAAAAACAATAAACTAAAACAAGCTAAAATAACAAAGACAAGAAGTAAAATGGCGCAACCACTTTCCCGTGTGCTGCCCATAGCTGGCTTTCCAGGCAGCGCCAGCTCCTCCAACATCCCAGATGAGGATTACTTTCTTTTTCTTGTATCCTGCTTTGATCAAAGCTCCAAAATAACAGGAACCCAAAACCGTAAACACGCTCACAGTGTGAACCCGGTCTTGGGCTGCTGTCATGTGCATGTATCAACATCTTATTGGAAACAACGCTAAGTATGCGTAACCAGGGGTTAAATTGGGATTTTGCAGGTGGGTGGACCCTGAGATCCGGTGGGAGGTGGGTGAAAAAAGGTACAAACCAATGTCTCAGCTCAAAATAGTTATATCTTTAATGTATTGTGCACATACATGCATGCAAACAATCTGACTAATCAGTTGGAAAGGGACACACAGCTTCTTCGCATTGTGTTAGGGAGATTAAATGATAAATGCGATTAAGAAAAATCTGTTTTAATCACTAAGCAGTGGCGGAATCTTCCCCTGATTTTCCTTGAGTATCAATACAATTAATCCACAAAACAGGCTACTCAATACTATAATATATAGCCAGCTCTCCCCAAATAGGTAGTTTTGGCGAGTAGTCCAGGCCTTATAGCTTACATTTATTTTCATTTGTAGAACGAAATTGTGCACGTTTTTAATCAACATTATTTGCGGATACATGCACTTCTTTCTCTGCACTCATATTCATGGCAAATATCTGCAATGTATAGACTGTAAACAAAATTGAAGTGCAGGTTTTGTTTTTGCTGGTTATTCTGAAAGCTAACATGGTAGATAACAAACAAGATACACCAGTCTGTTAAGTGTAGACTGCTTGGTGATTAAAACGGATTTTTAACGGCTAAATTGAATTTATGATTTAATCCCCCTAACACGGTAAGAAGATGCTGTGTGTTAGGCTACTTGCCATTTGATTAGCCGTGGCACACTTGATAATAAAGGAAAATTACTAATGAAAACAGGTTGAGATCAATGATTAGTTTAAAGGAAAGTTTTCCGCCCCACCAATTTTCAGCTCACCAGTCGCCAATGAATAAAACGTTATGCATGTGGGAAATATTCAATCCTAGCTTAGCTGCTGACCAGCAACATGCTGATTTTGCTCAAGCAATCAAGGTTGCCGTTAATAATAGCCGGTGTTCGTGGGGGTTGTTTATTCATCTCTCTTTAAAACGTTGCATAGATGAAATTACATGTTAATGAAATTAGCTAGGCCTACCTACTGCGTCCGCTTCCGAACAATCAAGACAATCAACAATATTTTTCTTTCTGTGCCTGTCTATATAAACAACTGTTCCTCCTGAGTTTTTTTTTCTTCGGATTTTTGATTGGTTGAGCGAGTAAGTGGCTAGAGGGAACACATGGAGTGGATCATACGAAAAATGGACTGGATTGTCATAGTTATTTGTAAAACTCTAGTCAAAATTATCTATTTATTCACCAAAGGTAGGTGGACGCTGTCCACCCGCATCCACCCCCAATTTAACCCCTGTGCGTAACGATGTGGTTATTCACATAGGATCAGGTTTGGACAGTCTTACTGTTATTAGCCCGCTGGCAAAAGCATTGTAAGATAAGTAGTTAGCTAAAGCAAAGCACTGTCAGCTAAGTAGTTAGCTAAAGCAAAGCACTGTCAGCTAAGTAGTTAGCTAAAGCAAAGCACTGTCAGCTAAGTAGTCAGCTAAAGCAACTGAACTGTAGTAATGCCAGTATGGTATTACTGGCTAAAGCACTGTAAGCTAAGTAGTTAGCTAAAGCAAGTGCACTGTAGAAAGGCCTGTATGGTGGACCCAGTGTAAAAAAGAATCTGGCAGTGCAGAAATACACTGGGGTTGATCAAAAACTGCAATTATAACTGGCGCAATGCCAATCTTTTTGTACGTCGCTTTGGATAAAAGCGTCTGCCAAATGAATGTAATGGAATGTAATGAAACAGAAGTGCAATCAAATCTTCACAGTGCATTCAAACCATGAACATTACACAAGTACGACATTTCTGCCATATGAATTGAGTTGAATTTAACCTGCCTTAATCACTTGCAAGTTAGCAGCTAGCTACAGAGCCACCTTGTTAGCTAGCTTCATAGCTAATACAGATACGTACAGGCTTAGTGAACGAACGTACCAGTAACCTGTACGTACGCAAACAAGAACAATGTACTCAAGTTTAAATAATGTTGTCAGACATGTAATTCACCATTTGGCCATTCTCAGCTATAGGAAGCTTCTATGTGCTAGGCCAGCATAGCCTGATATTGAGCAAGAACTGGGGGGATAGCCATGGGACAAGTGTCTGTGTGTGCGTGTGTGTGTGTTTCAGAGGGGGTTGTCCATGTCCCTTCCCCTCCTCTCTTTCACTAGACAAATTATGTGGCTTTCTCCTAGTCTGTCAGTTTTGGGCAACTTGAAAAAAAGAAGTTTGTAACAGTTGGAAGTGGGCATCTGAGTCCTACATCTAGGTCTGGCATTCTACATTCATCTCTGGTTCTTTTGGAATATTCTACTGTCTTTTGGTTTTTGCATTTTGGATTACTTTGGGACAAGTAAGCTGTGGTTTGGTGTGTTCTTTCATTAATTTCTTGTGTGACTGCCCATTTATGTAACCTGTGAATTAAGGTAACTGAACCTCGTCTTTGTTGGATAAGTGAGGCATTTTAACTGTTGATGCAATTATGTTTGGTATTCAGTGTGCCAGATGTCAAACAAGGGTGTTGAAACTGTTGGGTTCGGAAAATTTGACACATTTCACATAATCCTCATCTTGCTGATGTGATAGCATTTTATCCAATAAGGGGATAAAAGAACTAACCGGAAGCAGAAGGCAACTGTTACTGCAGCAGGCAGGTTTTGCAGTGACACCCAGGGCCGTTGCTAGGAATTCTGGGCCCCCCTGAAAGAATATTGGTGTGGGCCCCCGCCCCCCGACGTTTCATTGTTAAAGATAAATTTTAGACAACTTTTTTTCTTAGACTATGTATTATCATTTTTTCTTTATTTTTCTGTTCCTCTATGTTCTTGACAGTGCCTGACGCAATACACCCAATTAGATTTCTTTTTTCAATTAACCACTCAATAAAGAGTCACTGGGTATTATTATGTAAAAATAAAGCACCTGGGGCAACACACCCAAATTCACATTATACTGGCTCAAGACACTCCACAAGATAGAGCTGTTAGTACTCAAATCACCAAGGTAGGCAGCTATATAACATCTCTATTAGAATGTCTTGCAAAATCACAAAAATAGAGAACATAATAAAATACTGTCTTGTAAAATGTATTGTCAAATTAATATAAAAAACTATAATACAATTTTGATACAATTCTTCACTTTATTATTGTATGAGGAGAGCAAGCTGTAAGATTAGCTCCTGCTTAATGTTAACAAGACTCATGTCAACAGGCTAAAGTAGCAGTTTAGTTTTAGTAAACACTCATGTAAGAATGGAAAAACGTGTCCTGCTGCTACTGGATTTTTTTTGACAGTGTACCGTTTGGCAAATTACAACCTTACTGATCTTCTCTGTGGATGATATTTAGTGGATAATTTAGCAATGTCAGCCTTGTCAGGTGATTATTTTACACCGCTGACCGCACGTAAGGTTAAACGTTAGTGTCATTCGGTTAAAGTAGTAACGTTAGTAGCTGGCTAAGCCCCAGTCAGCCACAGTGCGCCTGGACAGCTAGCTTAATACTCTCACCTTTCTTCAAAAAAAATCTGGGCTCCTGATCTGCTCCTGGCCCCTCTTTCCTTTTTCTCCACTCGTTTTTGGCATCCCGATTTATGTTTCTGTTTTGGCATTGCGCTTCTGTATTAATAACCTGCTGGCTGCTGCTGCAGGTCGGGAGCAAAATTTTGTGGTGATTTGTAGTGCCTGAGTAGTGGGGGGCCATAGGAACCCACCTACCAAATTTGGTTGGTCTACAACTTATGGTTGCTGAGCCTCAGACATTTCAGTGGAGAAAGCTTCCAACGCCCCAACGAAAATGTCAAAATGGGGGGCAAACAATATGGCATACATAGGTGGTGCCAATGGCAAAGTTGTAGAGCACGTTCAGATGCATAGGTCCATGAAGTTTTGGGTTGATCTAACCTATGGTGTGGGAGTTATAGCCTTTTACGCATGACCCTTTGTTATAGCGCCACCATCTGGCCGGCATAGGTGATTTTTAGTGCCTGAGTAGTGGGGGGCCATAGGAACCCACCTGCCAAATTTGGTTGCTCTAGGACTTATGGTTGCTGAGCCTCAGACACTTTTAGCGGAGAAAAATAATAAGAATAATAATAATAATAATAATAATAATCCTAACAGAAACAATAGGGTTCCACCAGCTTTGCTGTTTGGACCCCTAATAATAATCCGAACAGATACAATAGGGTTCCACCAGCTTCGCTGCTTGGACCCCTAATAATCCTAACAGATACAATAGGGTTCCACCAGCTTCGCTGCTTGGACCCCTAAAAAACAGTTTGCAATTATAGCTACCACTTCCCTTGGATATGTGCAACTGCAATACAACATTGCATGTGATGTGGACGAAGTCCTCTGAATATACAGGCATTCAATACTGTATTACTTGCAGTACGTACAGTATACAATATATTCACTGTACTAAGTTGTGATTACTATACTTCTTTAAATTGCGAAATGCGTTTCCTATATACAATAGACATTTTTTTCTGTCACTACATGCCCTGGACCCTGTGTTCTCATTTTTTTGATGCAGTGTCTAATGAATGCTCTGTAGTGTTTATATATTGACTGGCTGTGTGTATGATCTGAAAGCATTGTTTGATTTTGAGCACAGATTAAATGGTTTTGAGGCGATTGCTCGATTTTGCCAGAAGAGTCAGGGGTTTTGTGAATGTAGTTTGAAGGTTTTGTGTTTAAAGTTTTGAGAAAATGGGTGAAGGTTTCAAGAAATGTGTCTTAGCAATTGTGAAAAACTATAAAAAGACCTGTAGGACCCCCCCGCCCAAAACAGGCACTGTCTGTCAAGAGGAAACTCCGAAGTGTCACGTGACTAACGTAGCCTAATTGCGAGAGCTCACTCATTCAGTTCCAAGCGAACAAGTTCTTGGCTGCCAGGGACATTGTTTGAGCTAAGAGGTCTCAGCTCATCCCTGAAAACGTGGACATCTTGTTGTTTCTTAAAAAAAACTTGTCATAGAGCAGCCTTTTTAATAGTCAAAGAACCAAGCACTTTCTTTCCCTATGTTTAATAAAATGTTTTTGTTTCGATTTTATTCTAAACAATTTAGTTTGAAAGAATGTGTTTGATATGGCCATTTTATTTTACTAAATTTCCCAAAATGGGTTGTTTTAGCCCTAGATGCTGATTTCTTTTACCGTGACTTGTTCCAACGGCTGTTTGAAAGAGAGTGCTATCTGATATAAGTTGGCTAAGTAAGTACATCGTTTTCCCATAAAATGTAGTTGATAAAATAGGCCTAGTACTTCTTTGAGATATGTAAAAATAAAAATAAAAATAAAAGTCTTGTTATTTCATTGAAAATAAACAGAACACTTAAGTGATGTTTGATTATTATCCATTTATTATCCATTATTCCATACCGTACCCACTCTCCTCCCCGGAGACTCCTCACTCCTTGCATTCACTACCAGCAAGAGAAAAAAAGCCATGCGCTCTGGGGACGAGATTGTACAGTACCGTGAACTCTGTATCGTGATATGAACCGTACCGTCAGTTGAGTATACTAGCCAAAATCACAAATTAGGATGGGTGTCCACTGTCCATATACTTTTGGAAATGTAGTGTCCGTAATTGCTATGCATGCCATGAAGAACAATTACATAAGAGAAAACTGTTTTAAACAAATCAAAACAAAGACAGTGGAATTAATAGGCTTCTAATTAGGTTGCTGAACACATATTTAAGTTCTTTTATAATTTTCCCCTTAGACTCAGCACAATGCAGATTTGGCTCATTATAATTTTCTTTGTCTTTGAATTCTTCATTTTGTAAACAGCCAGATGCTTTCACCAGTTAGGAGCCTGTGGATTTGCCTCAGACTTTAATTTCATTGGTTTATAAGTGTTTATACCTCTTTACATCACAGTTTACTAAATAGCACAATGTGAATATGGGTATTTTATTCTTCATGACATACATAGCCATTTCTGACATAATATGTCTTCAGAGGCCAAAAAATCCCTCTAACACGCAAAGCACATAATTAAGAAAAATGAACAGCCTGTTAAAATTCTAGGAATGCAACTGGTTGAAACATGCACAGTGGGCCCCCAAGACTGATTTAGTCAGTGTTGGGGAGTAGTGAACTACATGTAATTAAACTAGTCGTTTAACTAAATTTTGCAGTAGCTTGCTGGTAGTTCAACTACATTCATATTTGCATAGTGCATAGCCATTTTTTGTGTAGTTAACTACTGAAACTACAAACAATTTTCGGCCATAAAAGGAAAGGAATGATTTTTTATTTTTATTTTACCATTGCTTCTCTACTGTAATTGAACCCCCTTTGACCAACCCCGCCCTCTTTTTCTTTCATGCTGACTGCTGTGAAGGCATGCCCAGGCAATGAATTCGTCAGCAGTGTTGGGGAAGCTACTTTAAAAGCATAGCTTTGCAAGCTACCAATTATTTCACACTGAAAGAAGTTGAACTACAGCATAGCTACCCTAGGGAGAAATCTAGTTTGGTTAACTAAAGCTACTTAGAAAAAGTAGTTCAAACTACTTTGTAAAAAAATTTAAATAAAATTGTATGCTGTTATAATATTAACCTTAGGTGGCAAAAGAACAGCAAGCCAACCTTAGCCTAGCCAGACTTTAATTTTAATGATTCTGGCTAAGCTATTCATAGTATTGGATTGATTGCAGGCACCTTGGTCAGCAAACACAGGTGATTGTAATCAAATAGTAGGTGATTATCATGAAAGACCGGTGCCTTACATTGCGCCATATTGTATGGGCAGCCAAACACATCATGAGAATAGTATGACTAGGTCAGCTAACGTTAGCTAATGTTTGCTTTTTGTCAGCAAACCTGACTTTAGCTGGTTAGCGACATGTTCGTTTTTGATAGAACATAATTGTTGTCAGACAAATTAATGCTACAGGCTTTATTTAATTAGACTAACGTTAACGTTCACTGAATTAAATCACTTGCCTGTATGTAACGTTACAATGTGGCTAACTTATCTAAACTTTGCTAAATTGGCTAGCAAAGTCAATTTTAATACACTAACCTTTATATGTGTTCTTACATTTGTGTTTGACGTCTTTGCAGTAGAGAGTGTATTTACTCTCGGCTTGCATAGCTCACAAGTAGAAACATAGGTTTTGTCGGTGGAACTAGTCAGTGTCATGTATGGCCATGGTGATTCTTCCTCAGGCTGAGATTTGGGAGGTTTATCCATGATGACGCTATTGCTGTGTGAGCACTGAGCAACGCCTGCCCTTTTGCACATGCACTACACAAAGGTCAAGTATGTGGTGGTGGCTGCCTGACGAACATGACATGCATAGCAGAGACCCTTGGAGAATTTCACCAATACTTGAACTCTGCTAGTGAACATTTAAGTTTTACTCTTGAATCTAACCATACACACATCAGTTTTTTAAATGTTACGGTTATAAAAGAAGGCAATACCTTACATACCGATCTATTCCGTAAACTCACTGATAGAAATACTTTACTCCGAGGAGATAGTTTCCATCCCACACATCTCATCAAAAGTCTTCCTATTAGTCAATTTCATCATGCTAGGAGGATTTGCAGCTCAGACACTCTTCACAACATACAAGCTGCGGACTTGACCAATAGATTTCGTGACAGGACACAAAAAAGAATGGATTGATGTGGCTGCTGATCGCTTCAGCACCACTACACAGGATGAATGCCTACAACCCAAAGCCAAAACTAAAAAGGCCAACTCCCCCTTTTGCATCACCAAGTACTCACCCATGGGGTTTGAGTTTAAAAGGATAATTTTCAAGCATTAGCATATAGTCGAGTCTGACCCCAAATTAAAAACTATCTTTAAAGAACACCCTACCTTAGTTTTTAAGCGCCCTCCATACCTAAGGGATCAATCACACATAGCTGAGAGCAGACACACTTTCTTAAATGACATCCCTGATGGAAATAATAAATGTGGTACCAATAAGTGCAAAACACACACACATCCCCACAGTGGCAAGCAGCTCAAAATAAGGGGTGTTATCACCTGCAATACCCACTTTATTGTCTACCTGATTAAATGCCCATGTGGTCTGTGGAACATCGGGAGATCTTGTAGACCCCTACATACTCGCATCAGTGAACACCGCAGTAACATTAGGTGTGGGGATGAGGGAAACCCTGTGGCAGCACATTTTTAAAAAGCCGGTAATAACATCAGTGCCCTTAGATATGTTGGCATTGAAAAAGTGGAAAAGCCCCCTAGAGGTGGCAACCATGAACGTTTGCTTATGCAACGTGAGACACACCACTTTTATGCTCAACACAATGGCTCCTTTTGGATTAAATGAATAATTTGATATCAAATCTTTCTTCTAATTCTTTTTCTACCATAGTGTATTCTTGTGATCTGTACTATGTACTATATTTACCTGCATGTTTCCTTGTTATTTTTAAATTACACATGTACGTCTGGACATGTGAGTTCAGTAAGGTGAGTACTGCTGCATAGGGCTCTGTAAACTGACAATATTTGATGTGCAATCTACACACACCTATCAATTACATACTTTTTGATAAAATTTATATAGGATGAATGAATATTCATCTCTGTAGTATGTACTTATGTATTATGGTTGCAGATGGTGTTCCTATTGCAGTATTATGAATATTATAATTTCTAATTAGAATGTCAACATCACTTTTTAATTGTTCAGCTGACATTTATTCTCTTTTGTCTATGGCCGTATTATGGACCTGCCCACATCCTGGTCTATATATATCTCCACCCAGTCACGTGTTCTGCTTGATGTACCTGACGAAGACCTTTGAGGTCAAAACACTGTACCATTAAATCACCTTGGGAGCAGAAAAAACAGTGTGCAGATATACTCTCTCTTCCTAGTCATACTATTCTCATGATGTGTTTTGCCGCCCATACAATATGGCGCAATGCATTGGGTCCATGATAATCATGATAATCACCTACTATTTGATTACAATCACCTGTGTTTGCAATCAATTCAATACTATGAATAGCTTAGCCAGAATCATTCAAATGAAGGTCTGGCTAGGCTGAGGTTGGCTTGCTGTTCTTTTGCCACCTAAGGTTAATATTGTAACAGCATACAATTTTATTTAAATTTGATCTGGTGATATACAGGGTAATTCCATGGACCATTATAAATGTCATGCTATTCTATATTAGAAGTTCCCTGGCTAACTGAGTAATCCTGTTTGGTGCAATATCCCCACCTGGACTCTAGTTTCTGGAAGGCAGGTGTCTGACTGATGGACATTGTATACAAACCCAAAGCTGACATTCCTTGCACTTTCCCATGAATAGTGGGGTATTTTATTTTTTGGTTTATGTATGACCTGTGAACATGTGGGCACTTTTTGCAATAAACTCAATTGAGCGGCATTTTTTGCTGGCATGTGACTTTTTTGTTTTATATTTTGTTATAATTTCGCATCACATGTACATTGTCCATTTGATCATTTTTTTTGAAGTAGTGTGAATTACTTTTTCTAAGTAGCTTTAGTTAACCAAACTAGATTTCTCCCTAGGGTAGCTTTGCTGCAGTTCAACTTCTTCCAGTGTGAAGTAATTGGTAGCTCAATGCTATGCTTTCAAAGTAGCTTCCCCAATACTGGATTTAGTGTACTGTGTCTGGACTAGATTGGAGAATCCCTTTAACTTAAAGTGACAATCTCGAAGATTTCAGTTTCGTTCTCTATGGCGGTGCCAAAGGCGAGAAGCGGTAATTGCAGGTGTGTTTTTGGACCTCATTTCCCATAGATCCAACCGATGTCGCCTGTGTGACATCAGTCAGTTGGCACGCCAACTATAACACTTACTATTTACTGAATAAAAAACAGTTGTTATGAAAGTAACATTATGTACATACTCATTCGTTGTCTAACATTAGGCTAACTAAAGATGTCTTTACACTGCCGAGCTGGGTTAAAATGCCGTAGCAAACCTGGGGTAGAATTAGTGATGACCAATTTCTGCAAACGTTCTTCATCTACCTTTTGCCCGGTATGAACATCTTTACACTGCAGAGGAGAATTTGCGGGATTCGCTGTGGCTCGTGCAATTATGTATCTCCATTATGTGCACAATAAGCAGTCTTTTTCGTGAATGATTGTTGTGCGGTATTTTTGAAACTGCCTTGCAAAATGTTACCCCTGGTGTTTCTGGTTTTGCCAGCTAAACTCTTCGAGAATAAAGCTGAGCTGGGTGTTAAATTAGCAATCAGAACAAGAAGAATAAAACAAAAACAAAGGAGATTTCATCAAAAAGGGCATTAAGGCTGAAGGAACATATGAGGAAGCGTAATAAAATAATAACAATGCTAATCCATACTGCCGTATTCTTTTATTTAGTTTTCTCCTGCATGACGTCTTCAGAAATCAGACCCAGCTCTGCTCCACATACCCCGGCTTTATTCCGATCATTATAATATATTAATGAACTCGATGGCAATGTAAATAACTGTAACGTTAAGGTCAGTTCAGATCAATGATTCGCAACGAGGCGAAACGGTTTTAGAATGTTGCAGAGAAAATTGCAGCGGTGTGAACTGGCTAGTAGCAGAGCCGTTGCCTGCCCTGAGGTTTTAAAAGACTGTCCTTGTCAAATCGCCAAGTGCAGTTTTAGAACGTTTACAATCAGACGTCTTGGAATTTTGCAAGTTGCACCCAGTCTCGATGCGAATCACTGATCTGAACTGGCCTTAAGTTAGCTACACTGCAACGTTGCAACAAGGTAACATTGCATTCGAGAGACGGTTTGCGAGGTCAGTACCGGTCGGTAGCGTTAGCTTGCGTTTTTTTTTCTAATTGTTAGCCGACATTAGATTGTGTTAATTAAATTAGCTAGCTAGCTAACACAACGTTACCTGATATGAGAGATGGATACTGTGCGCAACGTTGTCTAAACTAATGTTGTCTTTCTTGACATGGTCCGGTAGCTAGCGTTAGCTGTGCAAATAGCTATGTAATTTAGTAAAGTTACATTGTCATTAAATGTAATACGAAATCTGCATCAACAAATAATACGATCTCTCATGTTACACAAAAACTTTTTAGGGTTCCATAACTGCCCCAACCCTCCCCTTTCTCTGTTATTGTAACGCATGCAGACACCGAAAAAAACAGTACGCCGCTCACACACAAGTGAGTTGAAGAGCGAGCTGTTGTGTTAGTTCCGCCTACCCTCTCTGGAGGACCAACCACTGATGGGTGATGAAAAATGCGTCACTAACTGTGCGCCGCTTGTGAGTTTTTCCCGGGAATGTCAACACAGACACAAAGTTTTTTAATCATGAATTATGATAATAATAATGGTATAAAATTTTCAGGATATATTTTCAGGATATATTCCAATCCAAAATTTCACTTTTTTTTTGATTAGTCTTTATTGGATTACACTGAAGGTTTGAAGTGGGATTATTCAAAAATGCTACAGTAAAATTTCACAGAAATGGGCCAGGATGTAGACCAGGATCCCTTCTATCATGAACAAGTGTCAGAAGTTTGAAACCTTTTATTTTTGGAGAGATATTTCAATCCAAAATGTTGATTTTTTTTCCACTCAGCCTGCATTTGGATTAAATAAATGGAGAGGGATTATCTGAAAAAGCTTCAGGAATATTTTACCCAAATCAGGTCAGTACTACTTCAGGACGACCCCTTCTATCATAATTAAATGTCTAATTGTGTGACCTTTAAATTTTGAAGAGAAATGACCATCTAATTTGTCCATTTTTCAATAGGAATTTATAACTGTATTTGTTATATAACCTACTCAAGTTAGCTAGCAAGCAGCGAATAATGCATTTATTACTTTCTAGCCAGCTTGCCAGGTTAAAATTAACTGTGGTAATTCCTTATGACAATTAATTATTTTCCACCACGTAAGTAATTCAGTTCATGTAAACCTAATGATACACACTCCTCTCTTGAGCGTCTAGCAGCGATTATAGCCTAACTGTCGAGATTCTAAGTAACTGGAGATAAAACTTTTTTTTTGTACTCCACGTAGATCATAAACCCTTGAATATAAAAACGACTCATTGAAATCGGTTGAGAAATGTAAACGTTTTAGCGCTTTTTATCCAGAAAAACCGCAGCTCCCCCCTTTACTTGTATTTGTTTTCAGTCCGGTCTTGCCTGGTCCAATATGGCGGCGACGTTGACGTATCGCAGAAACGAGCCGAAGCAGTCAATGCGGCGTCTATGTATGTATGCATATGGTTCTCACGGTCGGGAAAAATTATGACAACGCAACCGAGTTAAGTAGCATTGGAGCTGCGAATCGGGAGCCAACTTCATCGTCGTGAAATACGGCTACGTTATATACTTTTAGGTGTGCTACGCCAACATTTTCACTGACTCCATCCAAGCACCCCGTTTGAAAATTTTTGGGGCAGCACTGCCTCGTCTAGCAAACATCTTTATTGCAATGATCCTGTTGTCTCTAAAATAAACGACACACTTCCCTTTTCCCAATGTAAAACTAAAAGCTTGCATGTTTTCAAACGTACGCCTACGGAAGAGACAGCATTTCAGCCGAAGACGCCATATTGCGATGGCCATTCGCGGAACATGGCAAATATGTGTTGAACAGATGAAAACGAAAAGTAACTTAGCTACATGAAAACCCAGAAACTTGGCGTAACGTTATTTTTCTCGGGTTCAACAACACTGGAACGTTGAGATAAAAACCCAATGTTTTCACGACACGTCATCGGGACTAGGTTATTGTTTACCTTGTCCATGCTATGTAGCTAGCTAATGTTAGCCATTCTAACGGTTTGGTTTACGATTAAGGACTAGCTAGGAAACCAAGAAGCCTACACGTTACAACATGGCTAGATAATGCGACTAGTTTCAAGGAAAATATTAGTGAGTTTCGTTACATTTCATGAACTAGCTTTGTACTTTTTTGTTACTACGTTATGACAGGGAAATGTTTACGTTACCTTGCTTGAAGACGAAATTGTCGAGTTTTATAGCAGCTCGTGCGCAGTCCACTCAAGTTCCAATACTGCAGTTCCCTGTGTGTAACCCTAGAACCAATGTTCAGTCGTTAGAGCCATAGAGCGCATTGGAGAGGCAGGAGGTGACAGAAGTTGCAGAAACCAATATGGCGTCCAGTCTATTTTTATACGGTCTATGCGTCCAGTGTACTGTAGCTCTCGATTTCTTGATAGACTATAATGGAGAAACTCCTGCCTTTTTCTATCAGACTAAGGGGTTTACAGTCACATTTTCAACACAGTTAAATCCAAAATACATATACGAATCAATACGTGATTTTTCTTGACACGATTCGATAACGAAGTTGTAACCGAGTTGTTTTATTCAACACTAGACTCTGGTTGGTCAACATATGAGTCACCAGATCACTCTGATTTGTGAAACGCATAAAACTGATGAATAGCCGACACTCTAAAAAGGGTTAATTAGGGTTCTATATAGAACCTTAAGGTTCTTTATCCTCTACCAAAGAACCATCTGCCTAAAAAGGTTCTATACAAAAGCACAAAGAACCTTTTTTTGAAAAGGGTGCTGAAATTCCTGGAATTTGCACGAGGAGAGTTCAATTCCAATTAAAGCCGCAAGCGGCGTTGGGAGGGGTCCAAGCATTGGCACCATCGCGCCCCCTATGGAGCGATTTTAAAGTGGCTTTGTCCTCATGATCATATGCCTTCACCCAACATATCTACTGAATATCATGATGATTGTATAAAATATTGATGACTTATGGCCAATTTTGTGTTAAGAGACGCTGTCGGATGACTTAGTTGCGTCGCCATGGATGTGTCCTGGCCGCTTCCCGTAAAGGCCTTTACTATGTCGTAACACTTAGATGGCCCGGCGTGTATGCCCAGCTGCAGTGTTTCTGCGCCGCAACTAAAAAAGGCGTCACACTAGTGTTGTCACGATACCAAATGATACTGATACCAGGTTTAGTATTACGATACTCAATACTGAAATGATATGTCGTGTCTAGGAAGCGACATAATTCTGAGTCCAATCGCCAATCTGTAGAAAACTACTTCACGAGGGAAAAGACACCACGGCAGCAAGCTCTTCAGAAAAGTATAGACTTTATTTGCACCGGTGCACGTGCACAACAAAGCCGGATCAATTCCGCCGAATTGAACCTCGATTGTCAGTTTTACAATCGTTTTATACAAAAATGTATTCCACAAACTCCCTAACCCCTTTATACATTTACATAATTCCCAGCCACCTGTTCTTTCATGGCATTACGTGGTGTTATTTCAAACGTCTCTTATCTAACCTACTTGGCACCAAACTGACCTTCTTGGGTCTTAGGAGATAACGTCAGTGTGGGAAGCTACCCCAACTTTCTTTTAAAAAAGTAGTGGTCTTTTGTTCTGTACCTTTTCTTTCATGGCACCATGTGGTGTTATTTCAAACGTCTCTTATCTAACCTACTTGGCACCAAACTGACTTTCTTGGGTCTTAGGAGATAACGTCAGTGTGGGAAGCTACCCCAACTTTCTCTTGAGAACCAGTGGTCTTTGGTTCTGTACTTTTCCCAGTATGCATATAAGTCTCAGCTTTCTGTAATTGTTTTCATTAAACATACAAGTTTACATATGGGTCACTGTAAAATATTAGTTTTCTATCATTTTTATCTAGAATCAGCGTTTTTGTTAGTTTTGGATTATAGTTCTCTGCTATATTTTGGCAGTATATGATTCGTTTTTTTGTTAGTGTTTATCTGTTGAATATTTGTTAAATAATAGGGTATGATTAGTATTTGATTAGTATTTTCTGCTCAGTGACTAGTTCTTTTCTGCTGAGTGCACAGTTTTCTTTTTCTTCTGAGTGAGCAGTTTTTCTGCTGAGTGAGTAAATATGAAAATAGGACTTCTAAGGCTACTGCGTTCTCATGCTTTTTTTCTACAGTGGTTACTGTGGTTTCTTGCGTTCCCATAAGCTTATCTACAACATACTGATATAGGTTTAATGGATTATATATTGATTATATGAGTATATAATTATACTTGTAATATATTTTATCATGAAGCATCGAGAGTTTGGAGGAACCAGTTTGATCAACATTGATGTTAACACCCTAACTTTAACATGTGATGTCATCACAATCATGGGGAGTCTCAAAATTTTCCCTACAGAAACTTGAAACTGATGCTAATTCGATACTCGGTACCTAACAATACTGAAATTACCTTAATAGATCAGAAACGTAATGTCCACAAGGGTTGACCTCATTTTCGAATTCATGGTTTATTAACCCTCTGGGGTCGAGAGCTCCGCCGGCGGAGCTCAACAAGATGAAATTAACTTTCGTTTCTATTTGGATGATTAACTTCACGTGCTGTTATCATACAGACACAACAAAAACATTGACAGAAACCTTAGAATCGCGACTTTCCAATGCACCCATTGGCAAATAATATGAATTGTTTTAAAATGTTTAAATTTGATTAATTAGACCATGTATGCTTCGTTAAACTTTACTCATTACTATGTGAATTTCGCTCAGCAGGAAGTCCGCCCATATCGCAGTCACATGTTAACAACATTTTAATTGCCCTCCATAGAAGGAGACTAAAGGAGGGGCGATGCGAGATCCATGTGAGAAATGCCAAGTCTGTGAAAGCGGGATAGAATGTCAAAGTGTCGCCTAATTCACTTCTTTTGAGGTGAACATTTCGTTTAATTTTGGAAAATGGTCCGTCCGGAAGGCGACACTGATGAAGAGCAGTGTCATTTTGAACAGTGAACTGATCCAGCTGAGGATCAACTTCATGCGTAAGTATATTTCTTATGATCATATTGGTAAATATGTGTACTGTATTGCAACGTATCTGTGTGTTTGTAGGAATATCCAGCAATATGCGTGTTTGTAAATTCCCACACTACGAACGATTCAAACTATTGCATCTCAAAATTATAGGCTAGGCTCTCTGCGTCTGGTTGTGTTAGAAGTATCAGGTAGACTGTATGTTTTTCGATCATATTGGTAATAAATAGCCCATGGCGTGGCTAGGATTCTAAAACTGATGTCCTCGCACAATCGATATTAGCATACTGTAAGTAAATTCGGGAAATAGCAATATAATAACCACTTAGCTAAACAGACCTAGCCTACTTCACATTGAGGCATTGTTTTTGATGAGTTGCATGTAGTTGAGCTGGAATATCAATTTTTATTTAGTTTAGCTAATGTTGTTTCATTGACAGCTTGCATTATTGGTAAATGTGTGCTGTATTACATTCTCTGTGTGTTTGTAGGAATATTCACTAATATGCACGCTTGTAAATTCCCACACTACGAACGATTCTAACCATTGCTTCTCAAAATTATAGGCTACCTCTCTGCGTCTGGTTTTGTTTGTTTGGTTCTTTGTTTGTATGTGATGTAACCATGTCACATTTCCTAAGTTTTGTTTTCATTAGTTAGTGGTTTGCCCCTTTTTTGTAAAGCACATGTAATTTTCACCTGTTGAAGGAAATGTGCTATATAAATAAAGTTTGATTTGATGTCACATTTCCTAACAATTTTGTTTTTATCATATTTACAGAGATGCTGATCAGGAAACACGGCCTAGTTCACCACTAGCTAAGAGGCCACGCAAGCGTTGCAAGAGTACACCAGTCTCATCTGATCTTCCATGCGTATAGTTTGCTTCAATAAATGTTCTGAAAATCAAAAGATGTCTTTGTTTCTGTCTTCTAAATGGCTCACTGAGTCTTTGTCTTAGTGGTGGGGAGGCATGCGGGCAGGTGTGAATAGCCTACTTAGCTGGCAGGTCGCCCTACCCAATGCATATTCATTACAGAAAGGCCATTTGCCCTTCCATTCTCACCTGGTGTTGAAAAATAGTCACTACACTAACTATTAGCAATTTATTTTATATTTCTCATTGGATTTGCTAAAATATTTTGTCATCTTTTGATATCCATGACCTTGATGAACACATTTCAGTGACCAAAAGTCTTAGTCACAATTGTTTAGTGTGTTTTATTACAACATTCTTGTGCATGTTCAAAACTACTGTTTACAGTTTGTATGTTTTTAGAGCAGTTTACAGTCCACACATGATTATGACCTACTTACTGCTGCCATATTATTGCAGCTGAGTTTGAGCTGAAAACAAAGATATGAAACACCTTGGAATCACTGTATATAAAGTTAATGAAATTTACACAAATGTCAGAGCATCGCACAATCACCAGTGTGCCTCATTTTACCCTTAGACTCCAGAGGGTTAACAACCTGGTTCATTAACAACCTTTGAGTTGAAGCCTGTTCAACATATTAATATGCATAGGCCTATAGTGTTACAACACTGAACAATAGAGAAATATATGAAATATATTTCAAAAATTAAACAGTTGTAAACTAAATAATCTTTAAAACAGGTTTTTCACCTTTAAATAGATTTAGAAACTGCGTATTTAAATAACAATACAGCATCTATCTATAATAAAATATTTGCAAATTGGAACACCTATTGCTACTGACGTGAACTGAGTGAAAGCTTGCGCTGTATCAAGAAGCTGAGTGCACAAGCGCAAGTCACCTCACTTGGCAACCTTAGTTGCTACTGCCTTCTAGCGAAGATTCTGACAAATTACACTTTTCATCCTCTCAATCAGTAATGCGGGAGACAATTTTCCCTGGCTTTTACATTTGACTCAAAACTACCGAACGTCGGAATATTCTAATACCGAACCGTTTCTTTTTTTTTTTTTTTTTTTAAGTACCGAGAAAGTGCTGAAGTTTCGGTATACTGTGCAACACTACGTCAGACACATATTCCAATCCATTGCTCAGCTTAGCAGAGAATGCACAATTCAGAGCGCCTCAGAGACAGATAGAATAATAACATAAATACACATTTCAAATAATAAATACGACATTGAGAAAAAAACGAAACAAAAGACGAAATATCAACTCGCGACCTGCGTCCTGCGTGCAGAGCAGCCTACCGTTTTATTTATTTAGACATTGGCAGATGACAAAATTTTCGGTTACGCTGACCTATAAAACGCTATTCCAAAAGCAAAATCAGACATGTAATACATCGTTAGAAAGCTTATACTCTCACCTACTGAATAAATGAATTGTCAATCAAGCCAAATTGTACCAAAAAGGGCGACAAAGCCGTAAGCAACAGGTGTGGTATTACGCACAGCTATTTTTGAAGGTAGCCACAAATGCGCGTCTATTTCACAGACGGATTGTCCAAGGCAATATATGCTCATTCAGTCGCAAAAGGGACAGCTCTACGCGTACAACCAATGGTAAGATTGTATATTTATTCAATGTTTAGTCCCAGATGGTGACTGTAGAATGACATGGTATAATTTAACAAGATACAAGATAAACCCGACATTAGCCCTAACATATGCCAATACTGCAGTGAAGACGCTGCTCACTGAATAACGAAATAAACGAGACAAAGTTTTTTTAAAATTATACCATCTCATATTACAGTCAATATCTGGGACTAAACATTGAATAAATATACAATCTTATCATTGGTTTTACGCGTAGAGATGTCCCTTTTGCGACTGAGTGGTCATATATTGTCTAGGACAATCCGTTTGTGATTCCTGTTGCTTACGGCGTTGTCGCCGTTTTTAGTACAATTTGGCTTGATTGACAGTTCATTTATTCAGTAGATGAGAGAATAAGCTTTCTAACGATGTATAACATGTCTGATTTTGCATTTGGAATAGCGTTTTATAGTTCAGCGTAACGGAATATTTTCTTCTCGCATTCACTTGCGCATTCACTGTGGCGTAGCATTAAAGACGATGCACCTAACAAAACGTTGTCAACGATTTTCATAATTTCTTGGAGAGTACTATTATTATTGAGGACTTCGGGGCATAGCTAAGCCATTTCTTTGCTGATAGACCTATCTGACATCGTTTTCTGACGCAAAACAGAAGCGGATAGGACTTTGTCATTGATTTTCTGTCTCTATACTACTAAACACAGATAAAATGTCATGTTGCTATGTAAGTATTACTGCTCAAAATATTTCGGTTATATACGTTATTTTTGAAATTGAGTGTCTTTAAATAGGTTAGTGGCATTATATAATGCGGATATTTCACACTGCAATGCAAGCGATAGTGTAATAGTTTTTGTGACCCATGGAACAGTGACGACGACAGTGTTGGAACGTTGCTAAAATGACGTGGACGGTTGACAATTATTTTCGTCCTTATGCTGAGAAATAGCTAAACCATTTTTATTGATAGTAATTGAGTTTCTCTGCAAACGCGCGAAAGCACGCTGGTATAATAAAACAATGACGGCAAATATAGCCTATATATTGTGGCGTTTTCACGAAGAAGCAGAGACGGAGACTGGCTTGGCTGTTTTCGAATCGCTCCCGGGGAGCTTCGCTTTATTTGTGACATCTCTTCAAACGGTAATTCGTAGACTGGCGACCATAGCTGGGCAAAGCCTGATTTTGTCAAACCCCGTTCGCCGTGATTGGCTGCCCCGGCGCAACAGAACGAACCAATCACACAGCCTTAACGTCACATCACACAAAGGTCGGATAATTTACATACAGCAACACGAGACACGCAAAACAGAGACAGGCAGGGAATACAACGACAGTATTGGCTAGTTGACTAATGACAGAAACATGACGGTGCAAATCATAAACCCGAGGGGCTGCTAGCGCTACGGAAGCGATTCCTAGCAGGCTATACACATTTAAAATAACGAGTATTTACACGATCGCGGAGCGGGACAAGTTAACCGCTAACAAGATAACAATTATTTAATTACACACAGGCAAGATCGCCACAATATGTAGTCCGCTTCATTCCGTTGCTACCATAATATAACAAACTGTCTTGTGTCTACAGCTGCAGTTTCTCCCTGCAATTACTCTTGAATATAAACAAAAGACGCAAATGCTGTAGGCTGCCAATGTCCAAATAAATAATAAGGTATTCTTCGCACAGCACGCATGCTAGCAGGGTTGTCGAGTTGATATTTCGTTTTTTGTTTCTTTTTTTAAATGTATTTATTATTATTCTGTCTGTATCTGTGGCGCTCTGAAATGTGCATTCTCTGCTAAGCTGAGCAATGGATTGGAATATGTGTCTGACGTAGTGTTGCACGGTATACCAAAACTTCAGCACTTTTTCGGTCCTTAAAAAAGAAACGGTTCCGTATTAGAATATTCCGAAGTTCGGTAGTTTTGAGTCAAATGTAAAAGCCAGGGAAAATTGTCTCCCGCATTACTGAGGATGAAAAGTGTAATTTGTCAGAATCTTCGCTAGAAGGCAGTAGCAACTAAGGTTGCCAAGTGAGGTGACTTGCGCTTGTGCACTCAGCTCCTTGATACAGTGCAAGCTTCGACTCAGTTCACTTCAGTAGCAATAGGTGTTCCAATTTGGAAATATTTTATTATAGATAGATGCTGTATTGTTATTAAAATATGCTGTTTTTAAATCTATTTAAAGGTGAAAGACCTGTTTTAAAGATTATTTAGTTTACAACTGTTTAATTTTTGAAATATATTTAACATATTTTTCTATTGTTCATTGTTGTAACACTATAGGCCTATGCATATTAATATGTTAAAGAGGCTTCAACTTAAAGGTTGTTAATGAACCAGGTTGTTAATAAACCATGAATTTGAAAATGAGGTCAACCCTTGTGGGCATTACGTTTCTCATTACATTACATTACAGGCATTTAGCAGACGCTCTTATCCAGAGCGACTTACACAACTTTTACATAGCATTTTTTTACATTGTATCCATTTATACAGCTGGATATATACTGAAGCAATTCCGGTTAAGTACCTTGCTCAAGGGTACAACGGCAGTGTCCTTACCCGGGAATCGAACCTGCGACCTTCCGGTTACAAGCCCAGTTCCTTACCCACTGTGCTACACTCCGTCATCTATTAAGGTAATTTCAGTATCGTTAGGTACCGAGTATCGAATTAGCATTGTTTAAGTTTCAAGTATCATTTCAGTATTGAGTATCGTAATACTAAACCTGGTATTGTAGGAAAATTTTGAGACTCCCCATGATTGTGATGATGTCACATGGTAAAGTTAGGGTGTTCCAATCATGGTGATCAAACTGGTTCCTCCAAACTCTCAATGCTTCATGATAAAATATATTACAAGTATAATTATATACTCATATAATAAATAAATAATCCATTAAACCTATATCAGTAGTTGTAGATAAGCTTATGGTATCAAAGTCAAAATTTTGGTATCGTGACAACACTAGTGTGACGCCTTTTTTAGTTGCGGCGCAGAAACACTGCAGCTGTGCATACACGCCGGACCATCTAAGTGCTACGACATAGTAAAGGCCTTGATGGGAAGTGGCCAGGACATATCCATGGCGACGTAACTAAGTCATCCGACAGCGTAGCACAAAATTGGCCATAAGTCATCAATATTTCATACGATCATCATGATATTCAGTAGATATGTTGGGCGAAGGCATATGATCATGAGGACAAAGCCATTTTAAGATCGCTCCATAGGGGGCGCGATGGTGCCAATGCTTGGACCCCTTCCAACGCCGCTTGCGGCTTTAATTATTATTATTATTATTATTATTAGGGGTCCAAGCAGCGAAGCTGGTGGAACCCTATTGTATTTGTTAGGATTATTATTATTAGGGGTCCAAGCAGCGAAGCTGGTGGAACCCTATTGTATCTGTTCGGATTATTATTATTATTATTATTATTATTATTATTCTTATTTTTCTCCGCTAAAAGTGTCTGAGGCTCAGCAACCATAAGACCTGGCCGACATAGGTGATTTTAGTGCCTGAGTAGTGGGGGGCCAGAGGAACTCACCTGCCAAATTTGGTTGCTCTAGGACTTATGGTTGCTGAGCCTCAGACATTTTAGCAGAGAAAGCTTCCACGCCCCAACATAAAAGTTAAAATGGCGGGCAAACAATATGGCGGACATGGGTGGTGCCAATGGCAAAGTTGTAGAGCACGTTCAGATGCATAGGTCGATGAAGTTTTGTGTTGATCTAACTTACGGTGTGGGAGTTATGGCCTTTTACGCAAAACCCTTTGTTATAGCGCCACCATCTGGCCGACATAGGTGATTTTTAGTGCCTGAGTAGTGGGGGGCCATAGGAACCCACCTGCCAAATTTGGTTGCTCTACGACTTATGGATCCTGAGCCTCAGACACTTTTAGCGGAGAAAAATAATAATAATAATAATAATAATAATAATAATAATAATAATAATAATAATAATCCTAACAAAAACAATAGGGTTCCACCAGCTTCGCTGCTTGGACCCCTAATAATCCTAACAAAAACAATAGGGTTCCACCAGCTTCGCTGCTTGGACCCCTAATAATCCTAACAGATACAATAGGGTTCCACCAGCCTCGCTGCTTGGACCCCTAATAATCCTAACAAATACAATAGGGTTCCACCAGCTTCGCTGCTTGGACCCCTAATAATCCGAACAGATACAATAGGGTTCCACCAGCTTCGCTGCTTGGACCCCTAATAATCCTAACAAATACAATAGGGTTCCACTAGCTTCGCTGCTTGGACCCCTAATAATAATCCTAACAGATACAATAGGGTTCCACCAGCTTCACTGCTTGGACCCCTAATAATCCTAACAAATACCATAGGGTTCCACCAGCTTCGCTGCTTGGACCCCTAATAATAATCCTAATAGATACAATAGGGTTCCACCAGCTTCGCTGCTTGGACCCCTAATAATAATCCTAACAGATACAATAGGGTTCCACCAGCTTTGCTGCTTGGACCCCTAATAATAATCCTAACAAATACAATAGGGTTCCACCAGCTTCGCTGCTTGGACCCCTAATAATCCGAACAGATACAATAGGGTTCCACCAGCTTCGCTGCTTGGACCTCTAATAATAATAATAATAATAATCCGAACAGATACAATAGGGTTCCACCAGCTTTGCTGCTTGGACCCCTAAATATGAACTGAAAATTGATAGTTGACCAGTTTCCAACAAGGTAAAGGTGGGTACAACTTCTGAAAGACTACCCTACAAACACACTACGTAATGACAACGTTGCACTTTGGTCGTAATTTGGTAAGTCGCAACATTACCAACAGGTGACGTTGTGACAACATTGCTCTATGGTCGCAAAATGACCAGTCCTCATGGGGACTGTTCTGCAACGTTGCAGTAACGTTGTAGAATTACGTAAATACGATGTAATTTAATAATGTAACAATTACATAATATCACAGTCCTCATCCTTACTTCATTTGAAACGTTACTGGTAGGTTGTCAGAACGTTTGTAAATGACGTATTGGCTTACAGTAAAATGTCTATCTGATTGCGCATTTCGCTTGGACGGTTAACACGTTATATCCAATGCAGGGTTTATTATTATTATTATTATTATTATTATTATTATTATTATTATTATTATTATATTTTTTTATTTTTTATTTTTAAATATAGGATATGATGGATAAGCAGGTATAGGGTTCTAGGGTGGCTGACATGGATAGGGATTTTATAGTAGGACTAGGTGTAAAGCGTGGAGGATAAAATATAGTTTAGGGTGAAGGGATTTTTGAGTGTGAATCAAAAAGTCTGATACACACTCCGGAGCAGAAGGTGGCGGTAATTCACCAATTGGGATGGCAGGTATGCCATCCCGCCAAGTTACGCCTTGGCGGGGGCATGCCCCATACCTATACAGCACCGAGAGTTTGGCACTTTTCAGGGTTCCCCACAGTAATAACCACAACAGCCACAGACACTCAGCCGTTAAAAACATTAAATTCTGTACATTCTGACCCCATTTCAACAGACAGATTTCATAAACAACTTCACATGTCCACACAATAAAGCCCCAAACTAAGGGGATTTTGCATTTTCTCCTTCTTCTTCTTCTCTTGCTTCTTCTTCTTCTTCTTCTTCTTCTTCTTCTTCTTCTTCTTCTTCTTCTTCTTCTTCTTCTCATGCTTCTTCTTCTCATTCTTATTTTTCCTGCCGCCTACCCCACTAACAACATGTCTCCCCATTGGACATTTTACCGACATCAGCCAAATCCTCACCCTCACGATCAAAAACTCGCATACACATGCAAAATACCCATACCTTTTTACTCTGAAACATTTCCAGTTTAAACAGCTAATCTGCCTGTGGCCTAGTGGGTAAGGGTGCAGTCTTGGGAACATGGGCTCCTTGGTTCAAGCCCAGCTGGGAACATGTTTCTTTAACCTGCTTTTACCCTCACTAATAATTGTCTACTACTTCTCAATGATTGCTTTTGCAGCACCATATCTACCCGCCGTTCACCAAACGTATACACTGCATTAGGACGTACCGTCTGCACGTTCAGTTATTAACCGGCTACAATATTGCAAAGCCATATGGATTCAACGGGAGCTCTTCTGTGCTTACTGGCCTGTGTTCTTCTTTAAAACCATGGACAGGTTTGCGAATGACATTTCATGCATTGCATAGCTATGTCATGGTGCTGCACTAACAAAGTCACAGACTGGTAAACCTCCGGTTGAAGGATTGAATCCTGCCTCGCCCTCAGGCAGATAATTTCCTCTTTTACACTAACGTTTTCTTACGCTTTTATATTTGCTTTACCAAAACTCACTCACGGCCACCCATATGCATTTCATGACGGCAAATGTATTCATTTTATTAAAACGTTACACCAGTACACCACTGTGCCATTTCTACTAACTATATTTCTTCACTTGGCTACCGTACAAAACCTTCTTATCAGCAAACGCCACGTTTCTACATTCATGTTACCTCGCCCTGTTCTCTATCTAGCCACATACAAACAATTACTACGTATGTACGTTCTGCAACTCTCCATTAAAACATTACATTTAAAATCATGACTCACTCATACGTATAACTACTAGTACTGAACATGAGAAAAGCACATCAGTGCAATAGATTTCACACGTTACTTAACCCTCCACTTTAACTGTTGGTGCTTTACACCGACTATTATATATACCGTTCCATAAGGAAACTAAGCTCACTCATGGTCACTTTATTTACTCCGCACTATAGTCTGTGATCATGTCAACCTTCACCTACATGCCCATTCTGCTAAAAACATATTGTTTCAACTATGCAATTTCATCATTTCGTCCTAATTTCTCTCACACTGTTGTTATTTTCTCATATGCAAAGCCTGCTGGGACATATGCGTCTGCTCCTATTCTCCACTATCAAGTTTTCCGGTTCTAGCTTGGCAAAACAGCGAACAGGATTCCCACCTGCAGATAAGCCTATCAAAATGCCTTATAAACCTTACAAACACTAATAGTTCATCTCCACGAAATAACAGACAACAGAGCAGGACAGCAGGGTACACAAGTTGCGACCTAGGCAGCTCTAATTCTACGGGCTTGCTGATCCTTTTCTCAATCAAGGCTCGTTGGATGGCCATCAAATCCGTGAGTACATACACTGGCCATATTTCACCTGCGTTTTTGTTGCATTTACACTCACGCCACTGCACCCTTTGTCACAGCCACTGTTTTACATATATAGCATACCGAAACTGCTAAATGGTACACATTCATCAGACTGTACAAATTCACACAAGGATAGCCATAATCCTCAACCGTTTCTTACAGGGTCACTTCGCATTTCTCACTCTCATAATAAAACGCTTTGCAAAAAGACATGATATCTCATAAAAAACACGTTTTCAACGTACAAAAATGCCAAGTTACTCAAAAGTATTGATATCAAAATGACGCCAAGTTACAGTACTACAAACAATATAGGCTATCTTGTCTCACCGAAATGACATAAGATGTATTTCAAAGCAATGCTACCCAATATTTCCTCAATTCTGATATCATTTTGATATCAATACTTTTGAGTAACTTGGTAGTTTTTTATGAGATAAGCTGTACACCACCTGCTGTAAAACAAGAAGAAGACAGTATATCCAATCACATGCGCATATTGCTGTGACGTGCTCTTGGAAGAAGGTCGCTGTGATTTCAAATTCTCTGTGGGAAAATCTGGGTTTGACGGCGTTCAAGAGCAGGTAAGCGTTTCATTATGCCTTTATATTTTTTAACTGAATGTATTAATGCAACAAAACTGGATGCCAACCGCCGTAAAAGCTAACAAGAAGAACTGAATGCATTGGAGACCTTTTCAGTTAGTAGTATTTGCAATGTAATGTTGGAGTCCTACTTTCAACATGCATGTTTGCAGTTCTAGCTGAATGTTGCTAATGCTTTAAGTTAGCCGGTGAAATGGCGTCTGTTCAGACCTGGCGTCTGTTTGGGACTAATTTGAGTTAGTGTTCTGTTAGATAACATATTTGCTACTTTGAGTATTTAACAATAATAGCCCAGTGCAAATGTAATGTAAGACCAGCTAACATTACCTAGCTGATCTCGGCGATGGCTTGTTTAGTTGGCTAACAATTGAGCTAATTCAACATGTATAAATGGCGGTCCGAGGCGTAAAGCACCTTTGTTCATGTCCTTTTAGCTAGCATTGATGCCAGCGCCTCTTTTGAAAGGTAACGTATGTGGCGCTCTTTTGAAAGCTGTAATTCACCGTGTCCACGTCCTAATGAGATATCAACCTGCTGGTTAAAATATGCATCATAAATATGATATAAAATAGTTGTGTGGTCTTCATTTGGTTTTTGGTGTTTGACAAACTGGAGCTAGCAAACCTTTTCAAGCTAGCATTGTTGGCGCCTCTTTTGAAAGCTATTTTTGCGCTCTTTTGAAAGCATTTAGCTAAACATTATTTCCATTAGAAATACAAAAACTCAACTTTTTTTCGTCAATATCCTCTAGCATTATTACTCTATACCTGGTGTAATCGTGGCCTTAAAATGTTTTAATAAATAAATAAATTGGCTTTGGCTTCGCGCCAGTGCATTGTGTAATCAATATTAATCAAGAGTATTTCTCTGTATTTTCAGCAAATACTGACTTAAACTGAATTTCTTTTGCAGAGTTCTCTACATTTGGCGCAACAGCTCAAATGGAAACTAGGGCACAAGGTCAGAATGAAGGTAGTTATGGATATTATATGGAAACAGCTCTTTGCTCATTGACTGTTTGTCATTGTCAAAACACAATTACGATTTTAGCCTGCTGCGTGTGTTACTCAATGTATTTTTCTTACTTGGTCCAATTTCATATCCTTTCAGCTCCCACACATGGCCTTATGACTGTTGCCCCAGTGAAGAACCCGAGGTCCAGCCTTCCCCACTCATGACATGCCTGAGACAAGAGTGACTGTATTCCAAGTTGACCAATGCACGGGAGGCCTGTGAATTTGGGCAGGTTGGACGGTTGGCGAGGTCGGTCTATTAACGTCATGTCAACTAGCTTCGTGAAAGAATGTCTAATGTTGTGGTAGCCAGTGGTGTAGTGCAGGGCAGAGTGCAGGGTATACGCAGGTATACGGCGTATACCCAGGTGTTAAATTGGGGGTGGACACGGGTGGACGGTGTCCACCCACCTTTGGTAAATTAATAAATAATTTTGACCAGCAGTTTTACAAATTGGCTAACTATGACAATCCAGTCCATTTTTCGTATGCTCGAGTCCATATGTTCCCTCTAGCCAGTTACTCGCTCAACCAATCAAAAATCCGAAGAAAAAAAACTCAGGAGGAACAGTCGTTCATATAGACAGGCACAGAAAGAAAAATATCATTGCTTGTCTTGATTGTTTGGAAGCTGACGCAGTAGGTAGCTAATTTCATTGACATGTAATTTAATCTATGCAACATTTTAAAGAGAGATGAATGTCCCCACGAACGCCGGCTATTATTAACGGCAGCTTTGATTGCTTGACCAAAATCAGCAGGTTGCTGGTCAGCAGCTAAGCTACGATTGAATATTTCCCACATAGGCTACATAACGTTTTATTCAGCGGCGACTGGCGAGCTGAAAATTGGTGGGGCGCAAAACTTTCCTTTAAACTAATCATTGATCTCAGCCTGTTTTCATTAGTAATTTTTCCTTTACTATCAAGCGTGCCGACGATCGGACTATCAAATGGCAAGTAGTCTAACACACAGAGTCTTCACCGTGTTCGGGGGGAATAAATCATAAATTCAGTTTATCAGTTAAAAATCAGTTTTTTCACCAAGTAGCCCACACTTAACAAACAGGATACAGCACTCTGTTATCTACCGTGTTAGCTCTGAGAAATTACTATGCTAATTTGTCCTTGTTTACGAGCATTTGTGTATGCACTTAACGCTGCACCGAAATCAGCTGGTCATTATAAAAAATCTATACGCATGGAAGGCATTATTACACATTTTATTACAAGAAAAACTCACTGAGAAATGAATTATAAGTTAATCGGCTATGAAATATACTTCCATATATTTCGGTGTCCTAAAAACATTACAGCTGCCAGCGTCGTGGGGGACTGGGGTGGGCGGAGGCACTTAAAGTATCTTAAATTTTGAAGATATGAACAACAGAAGCAATGGCATTTCATTGGTAGGATAGAATGGAGATCAAAATTACAACACCATGACATACCTTTTTTAACACACAAAATAAAAATGTATGGTCAGGGTTTAGTAAGTAAGTGACCAATCCGCAACGTTGTGGAAAGGTAAATAACGTAATAAAGAAGTTTAAACAACGTGTCAGCGACGTATATCTATAATGTTACGACGGATGACTGCCTGGCGACGTAATCACAACGTTGGGGTAAGGTTATTCTATTACATTGTCAAACGTAAAGTTGTAAGGACGTAACTATTACGTATCCACAACGTTGTTTTGCGACGTGGCGCTGGTCTTACGTTTTTACGGTAATACTACGTAAATTGAGACGTAACGCGGACATTACGAGACCAATACAGGACGTTAATAGTACGTCGCCACAACCATATTTTGTTAGTAGGGGCGCCTCTTGGCCTTGACATTGCGGCTTCGACTACGGTCCACCTGTGCGAAGTCAGAAAATGCAGGCATCCCATTTCGTAGTGATTTCATTATGGTGTGTGCTATTTACAGCTGCAGTAGACGACCATAAAATAATCATCCTCTGAAGGTTTTCGGTAGCCGAGTCATTTTTACTATTTCCTTTAGCCTACTTAACCAAATAATTAGTTGGCGGAAAGAGTAATCAGCTTGCTATATTTGGTAGTACAGTAGCCTATGCTAAAACAGTTCGCAACTTTGGCTACCAAGCCATTTGACTAGCAACCTAACCGGCACATATTCAATCTGTCAAACGTGTTTGACGGCTTGTCAGTCGTGTACATTCCGTAAATGTCTACCTGGGCCATACTTCACGCATGTGACAAAGCTACTATAATCCCGATTTTGGGATAAACACTGCAAAATTTTCAGTTTCACGAAGCAAATTAAGAGTCTTAAGGTTTATTTGCTGAATAACATACAACACACGATCAAATCACACACACAGAATTTAACGAAATTAACCATCTTTGTAAGACTGGCATTTGGAAAGGAACATGTTTTTAACATTTAAGAGACCGACAAGAGCATTTAAGACAGTGGTTCTCAGAATCGGTCGTGGGGGCTCCTTGCGTATATTGGCTTTTCTCCATTGGTTTTGATGATTTACAATAAAAAAATAATAATAGCCTAATAATAATTAGAAATTCAATGTACACTATTTTTGTCTTCATGCACCAGGTGGAAAACTTGCTGTACAAAGTGCGTTGTCATATTTACACGCCTGCAGATCAGTTATTAAAATATTTGGTAGATTTCTTAATCACCGCTGACAGTGTTAATTTTTATTCGGTAGAAAGTGACTTGCGAACGATCGGTCAGCTAGCGTCACCCAGCAAGTGAACACCACAAACGGCGATGGAGTAGCTAGGTAGCAGTTACTGGCTCATTAACTGACTGTGGCGAAAACCTACGAAACTTAGCCTAGTCAAATCACCAGTAGCCTACACATCTCTGATTGACTGACCTTTCAGTGTAGTCGATGTTCCTTACTTGTGGTTCATATTGCTCATGCGTGAGCTAACCACGGATAGTCTACCTAGCTCACTGGTAAGCTGATATGCTAGCTAAGCATATTCGTTTTGCTGAGAAACATAAATTGAAGATTAAAGCCGCAAGCGGCGTTGGGAGGGGTCCAAGCATTGGCACCGTCGCGCCCCCTATGGGGAGATTTTAAAATGGATTTTTCCTCATGATCATATGCCTTCACCCAACATATCTACTGAATATCATGATGATCGTATAAAATATTGATGACTTATGATCAATTTTGTGCTAAGAGACGCTGTCGGATGACTTAGTTGCGTCGCCATAGATGTGTCCTGCCGCTTCCCGTAAAGGCCTTTACTATATCGTAACGCTTAGATGGGATGTCGTAACACATATATGGCCCGGTGTGTATGTACAGCTGCAGCGCTTCTATGCTGTAACTAAAAAAGGCGTCACACTAGTGTTGTCACAATACCAAAATTTTGACTTTCATACCGATACCAGGTTTAGTATCACGATACTCAATACTGAAATGATACTTGAAACTTAAACGATGCTAATTCGATACTCGGTACCTAACGATACTGAAATTACCTTAATAGATCAGAAACGTAATGTCCACAAGGGTTGACCTCATTTTTATTAACAACCTGGTTCATTAACAACCTTTAAGTTGAAGCCTCTGCAACATATTAATATGCATAGGCCTAAAGTGTTACAACACTGAGCAATAGAAAAATATATTAAATATATTTCAAAAATTAAACAGTTGTAAACTAAATAATCTTTAAAACAGGTCTTTCACCTTTAAATAGATTTAAAAACAGCATATTTTAATAACAATACAGCATCTATCTATAATAAAATATTTCCAAATTGGAACACCTATTGCTACTGAAGTGAACTGAGTCAAAGCTTGCCCTGTATCAAGGAGCTCAGTGCACAAGCGCAAGTCATCTCACTTGACAACCTTAGTTGCTACTGCTATCTAGCGATGATTCTGACAAATGACACCTTTCATCCTCTCAATCAGTAATGCGTGAGACACATTTCCCTGGCTTTTACATTTGACACAAAACTACCGAACGTCGGAAAATTCTAATATCGAACAGTTTCTTTTTTAAGGACCGAAAAAGTGCTGAAGTTTCGGTATACGGTGCAACACTACGTCAGACACATATTCCAATCCATTGCTCAGCTTAGCAGAGAATGCACATTTCAGAGCGCCTCAGAGACAGATAGAATAATAACACATAAATACACATTTCAAATAATAAATACGACATTGAGAAAAAACGAAACAAAAGACGAGATATAAAGTCGCGACCTACGCGCAGAGCAGCCTACCGTTTTATTTATGTAGACACTGGCATATAAGAACATTTTCGGTTACGCTGACCTATAAAACGCTATTCCAAAAGCAAAAACAGACATGTTGTACATCGTTAGAAAGCTTATACTCTCACCTACTGAATAAATGAATTGTCAATCAAGCCAAATTGTACTAAAAAGGGCGACAACGCCATAAGCAACAGGTGTGGTATTACGCACAGCTATTATTGAAGATAGCCAACCCAGGCGTGACAGATGCGCGTATATTTCGCAAACGGATTGTCCAAGACAATATATGACCACTCAGTCGCAAAAGGGACATCTCTACGCGTAAAACCAATGGTAAGATTGTATATTTATTCAATGATGAGTCCCAGATATTGACTGTAGAATGACATGGTATAATTTAAAAATAAACTTTGTCTCGTTTATTTCGTTATTCAGTAAGCAGCGTTTTCACTGCTGTATTGGCATATTTTAGGGCTAATGTCGGGTTTATCTTGTTGCCACGGAATATTGCATTACATCTTAAATTACAGGCATTTGGCAGACGCTCTTATCCAGAGCGACGTACAACAAAGTGTATAACCATAATCAGGAACAATTGTGGCGAAAACCCTAGAGGGCAGTAGCCTACCGTTCCAAGTGCAGAGAACAACCGCATAGTTCAACTTGGACCCTGTAGGTTAAACTGATTAACACTAACACAAACAAGAACAGCAACAACGCAGTGTATGCAGAAATGCAAGCAATAGTTAAGACGAGTGCATTAACTAAGTCACCTACGAAACAGCTAACTAGTTACAACCAAAAGCTACAGTCAAAATGGAGATTAAATTGAGAATACGATTTCTCTCAGCATAATGACGGATTTAAAGAGTAAACGAACTCACCCGATATTGTCTTCAAATGGATCCATGCCAAAGAAAAGTAGGCTAATGATTCATCCTCTCAAAACTCTTACTAACAAACTTGTAGTAGCAAAAATATCAACTCGCCATCCATGATAACTGCTTCATACGCTCAGAGTACCGTATTATTTATGTAGACATTGGTAGAGTACAGCATAAATTGCGTCTTTTGTTTATATTCAATATTAGTAATTGCAGCCAGAAACTGCAGCTGTAGACACAAGATAGTCTGTTATGTTATGGTAGCAACGGAATGAAGCGGACTACATATGTAGGCTATATTTACCGTCATTGTTTTATTATACCAGCGTGCTTTCGCGCGTTTCCAGAGAAACTCAATTACTATCAATAAAAATGTTTTAACTATTTCTCAGCATAATGACGGATGGGGATGGGACGAAAATAATTTTCAACCGTCCACCACGTTTTAGCAACGTTCCAACACTGTCGTCATCACTGTTCCATGGGTCACAAAAACTATTACACTGACGCTTACATTGCAGTGTGAAATATCCACATTATATAATACCACTAACCTATTTAAAGACACTCAATTTCAAAAATAACGTATATAACCGAAATATTTTGAGCAGTAATACTTACATAGCAACATGACATTTTATCTGTGTTTAGTAGTATAGCGACAGAAAATCAATGACAAAGTCCTATCCGCTTCTGTTTTGCGTCAGAAAACGATGTCAGATAGGTCTATCAGCAAAGACATGGCTTAGCTATGCCCCGAAATCCTCAATAATAATAGTACTCTCCAAGAACTTATGAAAATCGTTGACAACGTTTCGTTAGGTGCATCGTCTTTAATGCTACGCCACAGTGAATGCGAGAAGAAAATATTCCATTACGCTGAACTATAAAACGCTATTCCAAATGCAAAATCAGACATGTTATACATCGTTAGAAAGCTTATACTCTCATCTACTGAATAAATGAACTGCCAATCAAGCCAAATTGTACTGAAAACGGCGACAACGCCGTAAGCAACAGGAATCACAAATGGATTGTCCAAGACAATGTATGACCACTCAGTCGCAAAAGGGACATCTCTACGCGTAAAACCAATGGTAAGATTGTATATTTATTCAATGTTTAGTCCCAGATATTGACTGTTATATGAGATGGTATAATTTAAAAAAACTTTGTCTCGTTTATTTCGTTATTCAGTAAGCAGCGTTTTCACTGCTGTATTGGCATATTTTAGGGCAAATGTCGGGTTTATCTTGTTGTTACGGAATATTAGCCTACATTGCATTACAGGCATTTGGCAGACGCTCATATCCAGAGTGAAGTACAACAAAGTGTCTAACCATAACCAGGAACAAGTGTGTCGAAAACCCTAGAGGGCAGTATCCTACCGTTCCAAGTGCCCCAAGACCGTCCCCTCACTGATAAAAAACTAACTGTACGGTGTCGGATTACTTGCGTCGCCATGGATGTCGCTTGCCGTAAAGAAGTTTACTCGATGTCGTAACACTTAGAATTTGGAGCTCCAGCTTTTCCGCACCCCACCTAATAAAAAAGTACAAATGGCGGGCAAACCATATGGCGGACATAGGTGGTCCCAAAAGCAAAGTTGTAGAGCACACTCAGATGCATCGGTCGATGAAGATTTGTGTTGATCGGACTTATAGTGTGACAGTTATAGCCTTTAAAAGAGTGATCCTTTGTTATAGCGCCACCATCTGGGCGACATAGGAGATTTTTCGTGCGTGAGTAGTGGGGGGCCATAGGAACCCACCTACCAAAGTTGGTTGGTCTACAACTTATGGTTGCTGAGCCTCAGACATTTTAGCGGAGAAAACTGCCACGCCCCAACGAAAAAGTCTAAATGGCGGGCAAACAATATGGCGGACATAGGTGGTGCCAATGGCAAAGTTGTAGAGCACATTCAGAGGCATAGGTCGATGAAGTTTTGTGTTGATCTAACTTATGGTGTGGGAGTTATGGCCTTTTACGCAAAACCCTTTGTTATAGCGCCACCATTTGGCCGACATAGGTGATTTTTAGTGCCTGAGTAGTGGGGGGCCATAGGAACCCACCTGCCAAATTTTGTTGCTGTAGAACTTACGGTTGCTGAGCCTCAGACACTTTTAGCGGAGAAAAATAAGAATAATAATCCTAACAGATACAATAGGGTTCCACCAGCTTCGCTGCTTGGACCCCTAATAACTGAACATAATTGTATTAGTAATGTCATACATATAACGTGATTACATGAGACAGCACAGTCACGGATGAAAATTAAACCCCGTAAACATCTGATAATATATTTTAAAACATAACGACAGCTAGCCTCAAGTTCGTTCAGGTTGATGGGCTTTTCCGCACCGGACTGTCAATCACATTGTAAAAATCACAAGACGGCTTAACTCTATGGTTTTGGCTCCAAATCGACAACATGGCCGTGCCCGCCATTGAGCTTCAAAACGTGTTTTAGAGACCCACGGAGAGTCAATGGGTGACGTCACAGTAGCTGTATCCATATTTTTTACAGTCTCTGGGCTAGACCAGTATGGCATAAAGCATTTTAGTTTTGCGAATGGGGTTTTTTTTTTTTTTAAATTATGATGAAAATGAGACATGCGCGTTGTAAATTCCAGCAAGCTACTACATGAACATCAACAGCCCCCCTACTTCCAAGTTTGATCCTAGAGAGTATACAAGGACCTGGTTGAAGAGCCACCGTGCTGCCTCTTCTGTGCGTTCTAGACAGTGCAGTGTGAAAACCCCTGCAGAAAGCAAGTCTGTCTGGAATATACTGTAGTACAGGGGTAGACAGGCTGTTGACAGCTTTAAAAACCTGCACTGACAATACATCTTGTGTTCAAAATAAGTTATTTATTATTTGATGTTCATATAAGTATTGCACTACTTACCTAAGTGCCTACCTGGTAAGTCCCTTGAGCCAAAAATATGAGCACTTATTTAGAAACCCAGCATTGGGTTGAGAGAGTATATCACTGTGGTTTTCATGAATATGTTGTAAAATGTATATATTTTTGTTCATTGTTATTAACTAAATGTTGTTATTGTTTTTAACATGTTGTTTTGAATATATTGTTGAATTCTTTGAATGATGATGATATTTGAATGTTTGTTAAAAATAACTAATCTCTGACTGAATATACCTTACATTCATGCATTAGGCCTGTGTAGGACCAGTAATATTTGCAAACTGCCCCTTGACAAATAATGTTAATTTTATAATGGTGGCACACTCTGGCCTACACTCTCTGTTGCAAATCAGCTGTTCCAAGAGACTGTTTACAAAAGAAACAACTGGCCCATCGGCTACTTGTAAGGTGAGAGAACAGTTGTCCAATTTTCATGTGTGGATGGACTAAGGAATAAGGAATCGTTCACTCAAAATGCATAATTATGTCTCACCCTATAGTCTGTGGGCCAGTATTGATTGCAAAATATGCACCTCTTCTGTGGCTAATGTTAATTTCATAATGATCCTTACTCCCTGAAGTCAAGCAGCAGAAGTTAAGTGACAATGTGCAAATACTACTGGCCCATTTTTGAGTGAACTAAATATGCAAGAGTGGTCTTACATGTCACTGTTTATAACACAGGGCGTTTATCCCAGAGACTGTAAAAAAATATGGACAAAGCTACTGTGACGTCACCCATTTACTCTCCGTGGGTCTCTAAAACACGCGGGCACAGCCGTGCTGTCGATTTGGAGCCAAAACCATAGAGTTAAGCGTTCTTGTAATTTTTACAATGTGATTGACAGTCCGGTGCGGAAAAGCCCATCAACCTGAACGAACGATTGCAGAACGAACTTGAGGCCAGTTGACTGTCTGCCGTTGTGTTTTAAAATATATTATCAAATGTTTACGGAGTTTAATTTCCACCCGTGACTGTACTGTGTCATGTAATCACGTTATATGTATGACATTAATATTACAATTATGTTCACTTATCTTCAATTTATGTTTCTCAGCAAAACGAATATGCTTAGCTAGCATATCAGCTTGCCAGTGAGCTAGGTAGGCTATCCGTGGTTAGCTCACGCATTAGCTAGTAACTGCTACTAGCTAGGCTACTCCATCGCCGTTTCTGGTGTTCAGTTGCTGGGTGACGCTAGATGACCAATCGTTCGCAAGTCACTTTTTACCGTATAAAAATTAACACTGTCAGCGGTGATTAACAAATCTACCAAGTATTTTAATAACTGATCTGCAGGCGTGTAAATATGACAACGCACTTTGTACAGCAAGTTTTCCACCTGGTGCATGAAGACAAAAATAATGTACATTGAATTTCTAATTATTATTAGGCTATTATTTTTGTTTCTTGTAGATCATCAAAACCAATGGAGAAAAGCCAATATGCGCAAGGAGCCCCCAGGACCGATTCTGAGAACCACTGTCTTAAAATACTCTTGTCGGTCTCTTAAATGCTAAAAGCCAGTCTTACAAAGATGGTTAATTTTGTTAAATTCTGTGTGTGTGATTTGATCGTGTGTTGTATGTTATTCAGCAAATAAACCTTAAGACTCTTAATTCGCTTCGTGAAACTGAAAATTTTGCAGTGTTTATCCCAAAATCGGGATTATAGTAGCTTTGTCACATGCGTGAAACATGGCCCAGGTAGACATTTACGGAATGTACACGACTGACAAGCCGTCAAACACGTTTGACAGATTGAATATGTGCCGGTTAGGGTTAGCTAGTCAAATGGCTTAGTAGCCGAAGTTGCGAACTGTTTTAGCATAGGCTACTGGACTACCAAATATAGCAAGCTGATTACGCTTTCTGCCAACTAATTATTTGGTTAAGTAGGCTAAAGGAAATAGTGAAAATGACTCGGCTACCGAAAAACTTCAGAGCAGGGTTATTTTATGGTCGTCTAGTGCAGCTGTAAATAGCACACGCCACAATGAAATCACTACGAAATGGGATGCCGGCATTTTATGACTTCGCACAGGTGTAGCTACCGTGGTCCGAGCCGCAATGTCAAGGCCAAGAGGCGCCACTTCCCACCCCAGTGACCATAGACTGTAGCCCTTACTCTAGCCTAGTCCTCTGCAGTAATCAGGAAGTGACGCAAACTGTACCTCATTGGTCCACAACAAATATTATAACAGTGCCCAAATGACACAATAAATCATGAAATCGACCCATGGACAGTCATAAGACGAATAAAATACACATATTGTGACTATTTGTTCTCATGAGAAAAAAATACCGACTTTGTATTTTGACCGCATTTGTACCGTAGACTTACATGGAAACCGGATATGAAAACACCTATACTGGAGCCGACCGTAGTGGCGCTAGTGAGAAACCAGGAACAACAAGACCAGGAAATGAGCTTCAAAAACGAAGTCTGGTTTTGGCCGCTTGTTCTCAACCCATAGACATGTCTTATTACGCTCAATGTCTCAACCTCAGCACCAGATGTAATGGCGCCCCCTGCTGATATCTATGATTGTCGCTCAAAAAGCAAGTTTCCCTATTGAGCTCCATTCATTTTTGACAGCAAAAATAAAATACGTCCACTCAAATATTGATGTTAACGCCGTGCATTATATTAGGAAGAAAAATCACATTATTTCACAGAGGTAACACAAATATAATTTTTTTTATTATTTATTTTAGACAAATATCCTCCTTATACACAGAATTTAGGGACACAACTGAGCAGTCTGTTGAGCTAAAAAATTGTACTTCCTGGTCCTGATGTGCTCCCCATAGGCTTATATTGGCGTCGCTGTCTCTACATATTATACACTCTAAGGGCTAAACACTTAAATACTATGACCCGAGAAACTCAATGCCTGCCAGAGAGGCACGATGAAGCAGTGCAATTTTGGATTGCTGGCTGGGTCTAAGGTGTCTTTCTGAAAGGGCATTGAGAGTTTTTTGCATCAGGGCACAGTTTTAACAGTAGCAGATTTGCATTAATGTGAACTCATTTGAATGAAGTAAGGGTTTATGTAGACTTTCTTCAGTCTGGATTTGAATTTAGTGGGAGGTTTTCTAAAAATGTAGACTCTTTTGTCACCACATTACTACTGGACCACTAAATTAAAATATATCAAAATGTTAAGGTTTGTAAAATAAGGCAGACTGGGAAGGAAATAAAGGAAAACACATCAATACAAGTGTTAAAATATATAGTTTATTACAATTCAAGGTACAAACAGGAAGAGGAGGAAGGGGCTAGCAGCATCAGCAAAAATGCAAAAGATCACAAAACTTCAGCAATGCCAAAGATTCATTATGTATGAGGTATGAAGAAAAGAACTAGGACAAGTTAAATATATCACTGTAGTCTATAAATATGAAACTGAACATACTGCATACAAGAATTTTCATACAGCTAAGTTTATTTTACAATGCAGTCAAACACTATGTAAAAACACAAGGGTATCTTCATTGATAGTTGTATCTATTCATGTGCAAAAATGCAAATATGGTCAGTGTGTGATCGACCTATGAACATGGACAAGGAAAGTTGTAATGAATTCACTTATCCACCGATCCTAAAAACAATAATACACCGCACACAAAAACAACAAACACTTGTGCGAACAGCTATGGAAATAAAAACAAATCCTCATATAAATGAGGAACAAAAACATGACCATATTATTAACCAACAAATGAAAAAAGTTTTGCGGAAAAACCATGTCTAACAATTACAGCTTTACATTTTAGGCATTTAAAAAATAGACACTTACAGCAGAAGGTCACAAGATTCTTTAGATCAATTCATTTTTTAATTCTCCATGACCATAAGTCGGTGCACAAGTGACCAACTGTAATATGGTGTACTGCAGCATTTATACATTACCTAAAATATATGCATTGCACGTTCACTGGGCAATCATATTATGATAATGCATTTATGCACTGTGTTTTTGTTGGAAACTTCAATTCCCAGACACATTGTGAGGCATAGTGTAGTTGCACCATTTAGTGCTAATGGTGAGGGTTCCAGTGTGCCACAACCACCCCTATATTCCTCAATCCCTCAGGCCTAAAAAACATTGCTGGACAACTTCATTGCACGTGATCAAAACAAGAGCCCTTGCCTACTACTTAAGAAGAATTTTCCCCAGCTGTTCCACCAATACCACTGCCAAAATTCTCCCATCCAAATGTGCGTGTGTATATTCATTGAAAATCTTAGTTTCTATGTCATTAATGGTTGCTAAGGACCTGTTTGATCTTTAGAGTTACTTTTAACAAAAAGGATGACCTTAGAAACCAAGCACTTGTCATAAATGAGCCTGACCTTCCTTCTGTGCCTTAGCGTGACATCACCCAATTAGGGTCAGCATTCTCTATTGCTGCTGGGTGAAATACTCATGTCTGTTGGCAGTAAAAATTTTTGTGTTCTGCATCAGACTTGGAGAAGAAAATTATTTTGATTGGCAAGTACATATCTTGGACTTTATGAGGTCTCACTAATGAAACCACAGATATGTCTGCAGATTCAGTCATGCTTTCATGAAGCCAAGTCTGCTTGTGGGTCTTGACACAAGGACATGAAGCTGCAATGAGGCAAAAAGTTGGAGAAAGTAATGAAAAGATTTCTAAAGCTTTGGATCTTCCTAGGAGCACAATCAAGTCACGAAATATGAGGAAAAAAACACTGCACAACCCAGAGGCAACCAAGACCAGGCTGTCCTCCCAAATACTTTATAGTTCACCTCTCTCTGAGAATGTCCAGCATTGAGTCATACCTGAAGTATACCAGAAGTCATGTGACCTAGTATGGGGACTCCCCTGTATGCGTTTGCTGGTGTATTGTCAGGGCTGATCGATATACAAAACTCTTGCCACACTCAGAGCATTGATATGTGCGCTTCCCTGTGTGTGTTGGCAAGTGTTTTGTCAGGTCCGATTGATAAATGAAACTCTTCCCACACACTGGGCAGTCAAACGGGCGCTCCCCCATATGTGTTCGTTGGTGTTTGGTCAGATTTGATGCACATCTGAAACTCTTTCCACACTGGGAGCATGAGAATGGACACTCCCCTGTGTGAATTCGTTCATGAATAGCTAGGAGTGATGCAAACATATAACTCTTCTCACACTGGGAGCATGGGAAAGGGCGCTCCCCTGCATGAGCTCTCTGGTGTGTAGTCAGCTGCGACACAGTTATGAATGTCTTCCCACAATGGGAGCAGTGGTATGGACGTTCACCTGCATGAGCTCGCTGATGTTTTTTCAAAACTGATGCGGATATGAAACTATTTCCACACTGGGAGCAGGGGTATGGGCGCTCACCTGTATGAATTCGCTTATGTGTTTTCAGAACTGATCCTGATGTGAAGCTCTTCCCACAGTGGGAGCAAGTGTATGGGCGTTCACCTGTATGAATTCGCTCATGTTTTTTCAAATCTGACGCACATCTGAAACTCTTCCCACACTGGGAACAGGGGTAGGGGCGCTCACCTGTATGAATTCGCACATGTTTTTTCAGATTTGACGCAGAAGTGAAACTCTTCCCACACTGGGAGCAGGGGTATGGACACTCCCCAGTATGTATTCGCTGGTGTTTTGTCAGTTCGGATTGATACATAAAGCTCTTCCCACATTGTGAGCATTTGTGTGGACGCTTCCCTGTATGAAATCGCTCATGTCTTGTCAGTTTTGATGTAGATACAAAACTCTTCCCACACTGTGCACAGAGGTATGGACGTTCTTCTAAATGAGTTTGTTGGTGGTTTCTTAAATGACTTGTCTGACCAAAACGCTTTCCACACTGGAAGCACTGGAAGGGACGCTCCCCTGTGTGAATTCGCTGGTGTGTTATCAGTTTTGATGCACACCCAAAACTTTTCCCACAGTGGGAGCAAGTGTGAGCCCCTGCAGTACCTGTGTGGGAAGGTTTTGGGGTGGGGGTTGTCTTTGGGGCTGTGGGGTGTTGATAGGTGCTGCTGCTGGGAGGCAGCATGTTCTCTGTTCCGGTTCTTCCAGAGCTCAGAATCATGCTGTACTCATCTGGATGAACCTTCTCAATGTGCCACTGCAAGGACGCTTCTTCCATGTTAACAAATGGGCACTGCGGACAGGCAAAGATCTGAGATGACACCTCATCACTTTGCCCTGAGGGGACAGTAGGTGATACAACATATTAAATGAGAACAATAAAGAGATGTACAACAGACTTCAATAATACACACAATAGAAGTGTCACATTATTATAGATGCCAAAGACAAAACCATAAGGAGTCAAAAGTAAAATATTTAAACTAATACCAAATGTCAATACTGTTCAAACATCCACCTTGCTTCAAATAAGAAACATGCTATACCTTCTCAAATAAACATCAATGGAGTAAGCACTATTTGCACTGTACAACCTCAATCAAATCACAACACCAAGGAAATTTCATAACCAAACCAAGCCCTTCAGAATTGGTTACATCTTGTTTTTATTTTATTGGGTGTCATACAGACAAAAATGCCTTGATGTCCACTGGCCTGCTTCCACAGTTCTCATGAATTAGGTTAATTGTCAAACCCCATTTGAAGAGAACACCCATCACTGAAACATTAGAGAAAGATGGATCTTAGAGTAATTGTACTCACTGTTTCAGCATGGCTCGGCCTACTACCAAATTCTGAAAAATGCATCCTGGGGTGGGTGGAGTAGGTGTGTCCATCTCATTTGCATAAAGTATTCAGTATGCAAATTATTTGCACAGAGTAGACCCATGAAACTCAAATCAAACTGTCAAAACAAGGTGTGGCAGATCAAATATAAATCAAGCTTCAGCTCAGATGTTTTCAGAAACATATTTTAGTGAACAGTTTAGGTGAAATATGAGAGTTTATGAACACCCCTGGTTTGAAAAGTGTTGGGCCAAAACCAATCTAGCCAATCAAGTGCAGGCAGTGTTCAGTCTTCCATATTAAAATGCAAACAAACAAATTTGTGAGGGGAAACAATTTTCCGACTGGATATCTTGATTGGCATCTACATGGCGTAGTGGTATCTCCAAAAAAGTACTAGGATATCATGATTGAGGCAGGGCCAGAGTGGAATGCAGAAAGCATTTTTCAATCGTTAAAGGGCAGCACCAAGACATTTTTGACCATTTTTTCCTGATAAGTTATTTCAGAATGGTGAAATAACGATGTGGATTAAAATGTTTCATTATAAAGTAGGCATACAAACATGTTTACAGCTAAAAGTAAAAAGAAGTGATCTAGGGTGTAATGATCCTTTAACTTCCCCCCCCATTTTCAAGGGCTTCTTTGAAACCGCACATACAGTGAGTGCCATAATTCATTGGACAGTGACACACTTTTTGTTATTTTGGTTCTGTACTCTAGCACTTTGAGTTTGAAAGAATACAATGAGTTTGAAGTGCAGACTGTCAGCTTTAATTTGAGGGTATTTTCATATATATCGGATGAACCGTTTAGAAATTATAGAACCTTTTGTACATGGACCCCCCCCATTTTCGGGCATCAAAAAATATTGGACGGTTTAACATAATGTAGAATAAAGTAATCGTTTTTAATATTTTGTTGCATATCCTTTGCATGCAATGACTGCTTGAAGTCTGTGACGCATAGACATCACCCGACGCTGGGTATCTTCCCTGGTGATGCTCTGTCAGACCTGTACTGCAGCCATCTTCAGTTCCTGCTTGCTTCGGGGACTTTTTTCCTTCAGTCTCCTCTTCAGCGTGTAAAATGCATGTTCAATTGGATTCAGATCCGGTGATTGACTCGGCCAGTCAAGGATTTTCCACTTTTTGGCCGTCAAAAACCCCTTTGTTGCTCTAGCAGTATGTTTCGGGTCGTTGTCTTTTAGTATGATGAAGTGCTGTCCAATGTGTTTGGAGGCATTTGGTTTTATCTGAGCAGATAAAATATTTCTGTAGACTTCAGAATTTATTGTTCTACTTCTGTCTGCAGTCACATCATCGATGAAGACAAGTGAGCCCATTCCACTGGCAGCCATACAGGCCCAAGCCATAACACCCCCTCCACCATGTTTCACGGATGAGGTGGTATGCTTTGGATCATGGACATTTCCTTTTTTTCCTCCACACTTTCCTCTTTCCATCACTCTGGTACATGTTAATCTTTGTCCACAAGACTTTTTTCCAGATCTCTTGGGGCTCTTTTAGTTGGTTTTTAGCAAACTGTAATCTTGCCTTTCTGTTCTTCAGGTTTATCAGTGGTTTGCATCTTGTAGTGTACCCTCTGTAGTCCTGCCGGTGTAGTCTTCTACGTATGCTAGACTTTGTCTCATCTACACCTGCGCCCAGGAGAGTGTTTTTGATCTGTTGGGCTGTTGTCAGGGGGGTTTTCTTCACCATAGAGAGTATTCTCCGGTCATCCACTACAGTGGTCTTCCTCGGTCTATCGGGTCTTTTGACATAATTGAGTTCACCAGTTGTTTTTTTCTTGTTAATGATGAACCAAACTGTTGACTTGGGCATGCCCAGGGTTTTTGCCATGTTCCTGATTGATTCATTTCGTTTCTGAGCCTTATGACGGTCAGCTTAATTTGCATCGACACTGCTGTCTTCCTCATGTTGTCACACCCCAACAACAATCTCCAACGGCAATTGCAAAGTCTAGAATCAAGGCTAGACATCAACAGTTCTCTTCTGCATTTGCTAACGACACAAATGAATACAACTGCCTAACGAAACACATCTGTGAAGCCAATTCAACAAATACTTGTATTACCTTAAAATGGGGGGACCATGTACAAAAGGTGTTGTCATTTCTAAATGGTTCATCTGATATGGATGAAATACTCTCAAATTAAAGCTGACAGTCTGCACTGTCATTGTATCCTTTCAAACTCAAAGTGCTAGAGTACAGAACCAAAATAACAAAAAATGTGTCACTGTCCAATGAATTATAGTGCTCACTGTAGCCGAGTCTAAACCCTATTCTACAGAACCTTAACTGCAATGAAAAGAAATAAAATTATAAAATCACCAGCTGTATAGTTACAATTTAGGTCAGTGTTGCATGTCAATAAGTTTTTTCTTACATTTATGAAATGCATGAATTTCATTCAAGAATTTACTACACATTAGCACAGTTCCAGAGCCTAAACGGATATCATTTGAGAGGTCTGCAGTACAAAATTTGGTCCATACTGACCAACAGACCATGCACCATACTACATTACTACAACAATTGATCAGTCATCATGGTTTTATGTATGACCATTAGTAAAGTACAGTTTCAAGCACTTTGTGCATATTGCTACATAAATTAGAGAGCGGACCATCTTCAGACAGATTAAAATAATATTGTAGAAAGAACAGGAAATTTACCTTTATTATGAGTCCAGGGGGTTGTTACAAAGGGTTCAGAGGAGGATTCTGCAGAGGCACTGAAGAGGTTGTTCTTCATCCTTCTCTCTGTTTGAATGGTTTCAACAGTTTTGTCCCTCTCATTCTCTTCATCACTCTCATTTTCTTCTTTCACACAGAGCTGTATCTTTGCTGTAGCTTCATATTTCACACCAATTTCAGTTTTTATCTCTGCACTCCCAATTTCCCCACTTGTCTTACTTTTCTCATTCTCCTCCTCTTCATCCTTTATTTTGGAAAGCAGGAATTTCTTCTCTCTGCTCATACCATACCCAGTCTTCCTCTCCATCCCTTCCCCTATGTCCTCACATGATCTCTGCTCAACCCTTGTGTAATCCATACTGTCTATCACAGATCTTCACCTGAAGAGAGTGGTTTTAAATATTAAAAGAGGGCAGAACAGATTCCGTCTGGCTGTGTGGTGGGATCCTAAAGTGAAGAACAGACAAAAAAGGATGTTGTCATCTATCAAGAAAACGGTGGCAAGGGGGAGAAGAGAAAGAATTTATTATGTACATGTACGTTTTCATCCATTTTAACAACTTTTTATTTATAAGTTTTTTTTTGTTTTTTTTCCCAAATGTGGCATGCACAATAGAGATAGCAGATCCACCGCAATGCCACAATACTGCTGTACAATGATACTGTTGTGCTGTGCAGGTATAGCAGCAATGTTTTGTACAAGTGCAACAATGCTTTAGGCTTAATCCAATATACACTCACCGGCCACTTCATTAGGTACACCTGTTCAACTGCAAACTACACCCGTTAACGCAAATATCTAATCAGCCAATCACATGGCAGCAACTCAATTTATTTAGGCATTTAGGCATGGTCAAGACGATCTGCTGAAGTTCAAAACAAGCATCAGAATGGGGAAGAAAGGTGATTTAAGTGACTTCGAACGTGGCATGGTTGTTTGTGCCAGACGGGCTGGTTTGAGCATTTCAGAAACTGCTGATCTACTGGGATTTTCATGCACAACCATCTCTAGGGTTTAGAGAGAATGGTCAGAAAAAGAGAAAATATCCAGTAAGGGGCAGTTCTCTGGGCGAAAATGGCTTGTTGATGGCGGAGGTCAGAGGAGAATGGCCAGACTGGTTCGAGCTGATAGAAAGGCAACAGTAACTCAAATAACCACTCTTTACAACCAAGGTATGCAGAAGAGCATCTCTGGATGCACACCACGTCAAACCTTGACGCAGATGGGCTACAGCAGTAGAATACCACACCGGGTGCCACTCCTGTCACTTAATGAAGTGGCCGGTGAGTAGAATAGCCTGTTGCACAGATACAATAGTACTATACTTCTTTTTTTCCCACACAAATGTTTTTACAAAAAATTATTGTTTATTACTGCCACATTCAAAGATATTCCTCAGGTACATACTATACTTACCTGTAATCAAGGGCATACTTTACGGGGATAGGGGGTTACAACCCCCCAACCCCCCCTATATTATAAAACATGCCAAATATTCCCCCCCAATAATAGGCTATAGTATGGCAATGAGAAAAATCATTTCATATAATAAAGATAGGGATTTCATGATGTGATTGGGATATACTGATCGGCTGGGTGTGTCATGGAAGTTGAAGCTTACAGATTTAACGACTTTATGGTATGACTGGGATCATTTTTGATGTCAAATGGTATGACCCCTGAAAATAACTTTGTAATTTTATTTCAAAGAATAAAAACAGGGACTTTATTTCAAGGTCAAATGTTAGCATGACTGTCCAAAGTAATGCCTGTTTGATTAGAGGTTACAAGACAGTACAAGAGTGAACAGTTACACTACCCAGACACCAATTACACAAACTGACATAAGTAATTTTTTTTGATGTTTTTTTTTTTTTTTTTTAAATTAATAAAATTTTACCAGTTTTGCAAAGCATACTGACATATCTAACTTTTAGATTATGGCTTTCGAGAAAGAGACAATATAACTTGATACGGCGAACGGAATGTCCATGGGAAATTAAACAAATATGTCCCCCTTTTATAACAAAAGTAATTTTGTGGGGCTCACCCCACTGTCTTTGCATAGCATGAATAATAGCAACATCAGATGCTCATGTTGACCGTTGTCAGAATCACGATTCTTGCTGGTTGTCAGGCTCCCAATTCACTCACAATATTTTTTTCCGATATTAATTATATAATGGTTGTTGAGGCCTGCCATTTTGAAATTAACATTTTTGGAGGCTGCTCCAGCATTCAGGTAGAGGTCAGTGCGGCATAACAGATAGATGTGAACTTAATTATTGCCTACAACCATCACTTCTGTTGTTAAAAGCAGCAGTACATTTTCTTTTTGAAGAGGTATTAAATAACTGAGCTGATCATCTCCTAACACATTCATATTTGGTTGCATAAAGAGGAGGATAAAACTATAAATTATTTCATAATAACATCGTTTCAACAACATAAGGTCAATTTAACCCTTTTAAACTGAGTGTGGTGGTGCCAACACTCCAAAACCATAGGAGTTATCAATAAGCTTCATTCGCGTGCAAGTACTCAAACCTTTCTGAAGGTGTCCAGAACTTCTCCATTCTGGGGGTTATGATTAAAAAGTTGACTTACAGAAAATGTTATATAAACAATTATATTAAATATCATATAAATCTTGGTAGTTTGATAAACGTACTTCTGAAAGTGTACTTTTAAAGGCTGTATAACAGTGTTCGCTGTTTCACCCCATGCCATTTTCCTGTTAGAATGTAAGCTAGAGGAGATAGACTCCAGCTCTGGTATACACCAAGTGCTTTAGGGGATTAGAGGACCTCTAGGCCTGCAGGGTCAGCCTTGGTATGGACTCCCTGAATTTAACTTATGATTGGCTAAATGGAATCATTGCACACGGTGATTAAATTAATCTCATAGGTTAAAACAACAGTTCTTTGTCTCTGAAAACTATATAAACTCATGTATTGGACTTCAGATTTTAGAAGACTGTACCTGTACCTCTTCCCTACCGGTCGTATTATTAAATTACATAAAGGAGCTCCTGACTCCATTGTTTGTTATCTTTATCTTCAACACCATCACTTTTGTTAAGAAATTCCTACAGGGCTAACAGGCCCAGCTGTTAGTATGGAATTGATAGGTTCCCTGTTTTGGTCATAGGTTTCATGTAACTATATAGTTTCCTTTATATATATATATAAGACTGTATGTAGTGTATTAAGTTTCCTTTTCATACCATACTGTGTTTGTAGTTGCATGCCTCTATGTCTAGCACATCTATAGTGTGTCTCCGTATAACACCTCTAGTGTCTGCGGCAAGGATGTCACATTCCTATGCTAAATGACTGCGAGGGTTCCCAGGAAGGGACAAGACCATTTGTCTCCGGCCCGCCACTTAACGCAACCTTTGATATGTATAACCACAAACTGTATATCTAGACACCACACAGCGTGATCGGCAGAGATTCTCTCAGCGCAGCGCCCGAATGTGCTGGGTCTGTCTCTCCCTTGCGCATTGAATTAAACAACAAATCCTCTGAGGAAACTTTGTCAGCGTGTTCTTCATCGTCCTGCATTTGACTCCACGAATAAGGGCAAAAATATCCTAACAGAATGGAAATGGCATGGGAAATGCTCTTTGGAATGGTAGGTATGCTATCCCGCCAAGTTAAGGCTGGGTGGGGCAGCATGTCCCATACCTATACAGCACCAAAAATTTGGCAATTTTCTGAAATAACCACAATGACCACAGACACTCAGCCCTTAAAAATATTAACTTCTGTATCTTCAGATCTCAGGTCAACAGACAGAATTCACAAAAAACTTCACACATCCACACAATAAAGCTCCAAACTTAGGGGATTTTGCGTTTTTTCCCAATCTTCTTTTTCCTGTTGATCGCAGCATTAGAAATGCTCCAAGCCCACAAAGAATACATCTTCCTTTTGGACACTTAGCTACATCAGCCAATAAAAACATTGGGTACACACTCAAAATTTGCAGTCCCCGTGGCTATTTCGCTAGTAGCTTACTGGTAACACATGATTTAATGTGTTGAATTAATGTGTATGCCTGTCTCTCTCATAGTAATGCATATAAATGTAGGCTATTACCAATCAGTCATAAACACATTACAAAAAGTAATGATACCTGAAACAGAAACACGTTTTCATCGTACAAAAATGCCAAGTTACTCACACATTCAAAGCACTGTCTATAAGTCATTAATTCAAACTTGCAAAATCGGCCTATCACTAAAAATAGTGATATCAAAATAATTTAAACAAGCTGTATTCCAAAGCAGTGCTACCCAGTGTTTCCTAAATAATTTCAAGTAACTTGGCCCAGTGTTTTTTCTTAACATCTGAAGTAGGGATGGGAATTGATAAGATTTTATTGATGCTGATTCCATTACCGATTCTGCTTATTGATCTGATTCAGTTCCTTTATTGATGCCTGATACACATCTGGGTGTGTAGAGTAGAGTAGGCCTACATACAAGTTTTCGGTGTCAAATTACTTTATTTTCCAGCATGAAATGCGATCATATTAGTAAATGACTACACATATCATGTAACGTGCAAGAGGTTGGCTATCTCCCTGGATATTAATTAAATGTTTTTAACAGAAAATAAAATAATGAATGCGATTTTATCCACAAAAATAGCTATACAAAAAGACAAAATAAATGTCGTGGTCACGATCGCCATCGTAGAAACTTTCAGTTAAATAAATTAGCATAATAAAATTAACAATACATGGGCTTAGATTTTCTGAACCTCGGTGATATACTGGTGTAAGTAGACTATTTAACAATTAGCTAGCTTCTAGTGCTAGCCAGCGGTACGCTTCTATCAACGCAAGGCACACAGCACTCGTCATACGCTGATATGCACTTATAGCTAGCCACCGCTACATCATTTTTAGTAATATGGGAGCATGCAGCTGAAATCCTCTATGGAAAGCATCCTCACAGCGATCTTATCTACAATTAGTAGGCAGTGTTGTGCATATCCTGCTCTTACAGCTCGTTTCCAGCCCAACCCACTGCAAAGATAGCTATTTATAGCTATTTCCATGGATGAAATTGCATTTATTATTATTATTTATTGGTAAAAACATTTACTTCATATCCAGAGAGATAGCAACTACTTGCACATTACATGACATGTGCAGCCATTTAGTAACACGATCACATTTCAGGCTAGAAAATAACCTGTTAATCCAGAAAATTGCTGAGTTGTCTTAGAATCTTTATCGCAACAGAATGTAGCAAGGCTGGCAGTGTCCGCATAGCAACCGATGCTGTAATGAAACTTTAAGTACGTCACAATGGGTATAACAGCTGTTTTACAATGTCAGTACGTCAATACGTCACCCGGATCGTTTTTGCAGCCAGCATCAAATTTGTTGTGATAGCTGCCGTCCAAAACAAACACCTCAGAGCTGCCTGCGTGCCTCCCCCAAGGCGTTACGTCATTGTTTTGCAAAGCGCAGCTGTCGTAAAAACATTCTGGCATCGATAAGCGGAATCGATAAGCTCAGGGTCATACAATTCCAATGAATAGGACAACTTAGAACTGGTTCTCAACAGGAACCGGTTCTCGATTCCTATCCCTAATCTGAAGAGAATGTGGCCATTCAAAGTTTGCATGACATCAAATTGTCAAATGGTCTATGGGGGAGGTCAACAAGAGACAGGCCTGTTGCCACCAGTTTTTTAACCCCTTTGCACACATGCCATATCTGGCCAATCCTTGCCCATTTAGGGGGTATCCTATTTAAAGCTTTACAACTCCAGGTGTGAGCATCACAGAGACTTAAATGGCTTAAATAAAGACAGACATTTGTACCATTTACAATACTAACTTAGATTAGTTTATATTCATCATTTAGGTAGAAAAAAAGTGCCACAAAGGCAATTGTTGAGGCAAAAAAGCAAAAATGCTTTTTTTGTTGTTGCTCTTTTTCAGTTTTTAATGAAATACTGAGAGATCCCATATATACAGCAGGTTAACCTCTTAAGGCACAAGCCAAATTTTGCCAATCCTTGCCCATTTAGGGGGTACCCTATTTAAAGCTTTATAACTCCAGATGTAAACACCACAGAGACTTGAAAAATGGCTTAAATGAAGCAAGACATTTGTACAATTTACAATACTAACGCAGATTAGTTTATATTCATAATTTTGAAAGAAATAAACTGCCACAAATGCAATTGATTTGACAAAAAATCAAAAATAAATTTGCACTTTTTAAGTTTGCAGTGAAATACTGAGAGATATGAGATATACAGGAGGTTAAACTACACCTGTGCTGGATCAAAAACTTCTTGACCACAAGTTCATAAAATCTAAGGGTGGATATGTAGAACTACTATAGATGTATGAAGCAAAAACTAAGCAGTGTACCCAGCGTCTCCAAATCTATCCAAAATGTCTAAATTATGCATTGTTGTAAATCACAACATATTCACATATTTCAATACAAATCAATTGTTTTGACTCAAGAAAATCACTGTTGCATAATTTTCAAATGGGAATTACAAGCTTTCAGTCAGTACAGTGGTCTAAAATAGCTAGGTGTCCAGAAATATATCCAAAATCTCTCCAAAATTGAATAAAATGCTTTTTGTCCATTATAAAGCATATAAATGAGCCCCTTATGAAGGTTTAAGATGAAACATTGCTATCAGATTTAAAAAATAATGCAAAAATATTGTCACACAATGCAGTACAGTACCTAAATGTGTAATAATTAACTCGTGTGTATTTCTATACTCTGTACTCTCGTATGTTTTCTTGTATGAGGGTAGGACAACATGAAAACAATTTTCGACCGCCCACCACGTTTTGGCAATGGTCCAACTCTGACGTCATCACTGTGGCATGCTTCACAAAAACTATTACACTACCATCTAACGCTATCATTTACAGTGTGAAATATTCACATTATATAACACCACTAACCTATTTAAAGATACTTAATTTCAAAAATAACGTATATAACCGAAATATTTTGAGCAGTAATACGAGCATAGCAATGATGAAATCTCCTCTATGTTCAGTAGATAGAGACAGAGACAGTATCAATGACGCTGTCCTATTCGCTTCTGTTTTGCTCCAGAAAACGATGTTAGCTAGGTCTATCAGCAAACATATGGCTTAGCTATGTCCAGAAGTCCTCAATAATAATAGTATTTTCCAAGAAATTACGAAATATCGTTGACCACCTTTCGTTAGCTGCAACGTATTTTTATGCTAACATAGAGTGAATGCGCAAGTGAATGCGATGCTAAGAATATTTTCTGTTACGCTGACCTATAAAACGCTATTCCAAAAGCAGAATTAGACATGTTATACATCGTTAGAAAGCTCATACTCTCACCTACTGAATAAATGAATTGCCAATCAAGTTAGACTGTACTAAAAAGGGCGATGACGCCGTAAACAACAGGTGTGGTATTACGCACAGCTATTTTGGAAGATACCCAGGCGTCACAGATGCGCCTATATTTCCCAAACTGATTGTCCAAGACAATATATGACCACGCAGTCTCAAAAGAGACATCTCTACACGTAAAACCAACAGTAAGGATTTATATTTATTTAATATTTAGTCCCAGATATTGACTGTAGAATGACATGGTATCATTTTTAAAAACTTTTTCTCGTTTATGTCGTTGTTCAGTGAGCAGCGTTTTCACTGCTGTATAGGCATATCTTAGGGCTGTTGTCGGGTTTATCTTGTTGCTATGACGGAATATGATTTTTTAGTGGTGAAAGAATATTTTTATGAATGCCAAGATAGACAATATTGTCCATTATGTCAAGGGTGGGGGGTGTTTTTTAGATGAGACTGCAGGGAGGGGGTGCGTGTTAAATGAACGACCAGAGCGACAATGGTGGGGCTGCGAAACTCCGTCTTCGGCATAGTTGTCGTGTATCGTCTACTAATGAAACTAAAACAACGCGTTTCTGTTTTTAACTCACACTTTGGTTGCAGTAGCACCGAATGTTTGAGTTTAGTAATGTAGGCACGCCGGCGTGCCGACCACTAGGGGGTGTGCACTAAGAGGTTAAGCTATACATGACAATATGACCACTCGGTCTCAAAGGGGACATCTCTATGCGTAAAACCAATGGTAACGTTGTATATTTATTCAGTATTTAGTCCCAGATATTGACTGTAGAATGAATGGTATAATTTTTGAAAACTTTCTCTTGTTTATTTAGTTATTCAATGAGCAGTGTTTTCACTGCTGTACTGGCATATCTTAGGGCTATTGTTGGGTTTATCTTGTTGCTATGACAGAATACAATTTTTTAGTGGTGAAAGAATATGTTTATGAATGCCCAGACAATATTGTCCATTATGTCACGGGTGGAGAGTGTAGTTGCAGATGAGACTGCAGGGAGCGGGTGCTAGTTAAATGAACGACCAGAGCAACAATGGTGGTGCTGCGAAACTCTGTATTCAGCATAGTCGTCATGTATTGTCTACTAATGAAACTAAAGCAAAGTGTTTCTGTTCAACTAATACTTTGGTTGCAGGAGCAATGAATGTCTGAATCTGGGCACACCTGGGTGCTGACCACTAGGGGGTTTGCGCTAATGTAACATTTCACTAACATTACATTCTTTAGCGTTTGTACATCACCTTTCTAATGATTAACATTTATTAGTGAGGTAGTGGAGGTAGAGAAGCATTTTGTGGCAGATTGTCAACATTGCTCAGGTGTAGATTAGTGTCATTTTTATAAATTTCCATCTGATGCAGTTGCAATGCATTAACACTAGGTTCATTGGGCTCAGTGTCATCCCAAATATCCAAAAACAAGAAAAACTAATTACATTTGCGCAGTAAGCCAAACCACTCTGGCTAAACACAGCCATCCGTTCTTATAGCTAATGTATAAAAAAAGCAGTCTGTTAGGTTTAACATTGACATTGTGTCATTTCCTTTTAGTTAGCTAGCAGTTGTAATGCCTAACGTCAGACTAACAGATCATTTGTCTGTCGAAGCTAGCTAATGTTAGCCAGTAATAGTTAGTAAATTAGTAATCTGGCTAAATATGCACCAAGCAAGTAGTGTAACTTTACTTAGACAAATGGACAGAGCCAACTAGAAAATGCAGCAGATCTGGTCAGTTAAAACAAAAAGTATTTTTCTCAGGAATAATGACACGAGGCCAGTGAACGTGGTCATAATGCTTCTATGTGCGGACTAAGGGAAACGAAGGATGACAGGATGTTGATATTCAATCATCATGATTTAAATTACTCAACTGGTCTAATCTTTGTTATCAAAGTATAAAAGCTCCTACAGTGAACACATATAATACCTATACATCGTGTGGACCACTTTTGAAATGAATAATGGATGTAGCCTAGCGCTGTCATGATCAACATATCTGTTAAAGGTAAATGTAATATATTATATATAATATATATACAATGCCATGTTAGATAAAAGTTTGCTAATAAGTCTGCTATTCTAGTTCAAAAGTACACTTGCCAGTCTTTCAAAAGCAAAGGCAGTGACATAATTTGGTGAAGTGAAGGTCACTCACACCATACTGTGGGGAAATAGTTAGTCAGTGTAGAAGGTGAAGTAAATTAATGTAATTCGGGCAATTTTAAACAAAACTGCCCAGGGAAGGCCACGATTCAGAGAAGGCGCACAGATGTACAACATATTGAGGTCTTATAATTGTACTCAAAACAGGCTCTGTAGGGTGTTTGAATCCCAAATGGAGAAATTAATCTGGGAAAATTCCACTGAACTCAGCGGAGGTACTGGAAGAACACGGAAGGCCATACTTCGGCTCTCTATTTTCCATTGTTATTTTTAATTTGTTATTTCTGAAGGTACTCAGGGTGGAATTTTACATCTCCTTTGGGGGTACGCTATTCTGACTTTCAATTTCCAACTGCAGACTAACTGTCCCAAAGTTCAGCGTTCAAAGCCACCCCATGCCTAGTAACCCTTTGAAGACTATCCAGGTTTCAGGTAGCGCTTGATAGGCAGATAGGGACCTGAGTTACTTGTCGGTCTGCAGTACCATTACCCATTCCTCACTCATTGCCCTTATCCTGTCACAAACTAACCCAAGACCTGGCTGTAACATTAGCACCTACATAGCCTCCCTCAGTGATTCCCAAACTCAGTCATGGGGCCCTCCTGTGTATGCTCATTTTCATTCAAACCAAAATTGCAATACCAGAGCTTTAACAAGCTGTTAATTTTTCATAATTTGGTATTGCTCATGTTTAGGAGGATTATATACCCTCTTAAACCACATTTTGTCAGAAATAGCTATGTATGCCATGAAAAATTCCTATGTTCATAAAAAAGTCCTATGTTCCTATGCTGTATTGCAAAATACTGCACAAAAAGAGGTCAATTATTTTTAACTGAACAAATTAAAGACTGAGGTGAATCAAAAGGCTCCTAAGTGGTGAACCTGGACACATAGCCACTAAAACGAACCATTGGGTAGATATTGAAAAAGAGTCAAACCGACAGCATATTAATAAGCTGAAGGAAAACAATGTCAGAAAATTAAATGCATGTTCAACAACCTAATTAGAAACTTATTAATTAACCTCAATCTTTCATTTGTTCAAAAAATATTGTTACTTCTTTTCATGTAATGTTTCCAATATTAGACAATAAGCACAATTTGAACATTGGAATTTTTATTCTTCATTGCATGCAAAACTATTTCTGGCATAATGTGCCTTAAGAGAGTGAAAAATCCCACAAAAAATGATAAGTACCTAAAGAAAATAAACAGCTTGTTAAAATTATGAGATTGCAAATGTGATTGGAATAAAAACCAGTGTACAAAGGGGGGCATATTACTGTCTGTTTTCTTGTGCTACTCTTGTTAGCTAACTAGCTAGCTAATTAGCAAGCATGATACAGGACAGTTGAGAGAAATCACAGACTATTCCTTCAAATGTGAATTCAAGTGGTCAATGTAGTCCGAAAAACTATGTTCTAAATGCGAATTTTCATGTATAAATATCATAGAATTGTGGGAAATGCACATTTAAAAAATTAAAAAATTTTGGAGGAGGGCTCTCATTTGGACCCCCCCAATGTCTATACCATGGTTACGCCCTTGACGCCACTGATGGGAAATATACTGTAATATTTACGATTACAGGTAAGAAGGATATATATATGTTTTGACCCCCCAACCTGTTGTTTTTACCTCTTTTGGGAGGGTCCAAGTCTTAATTAGGGGGGTCAGACCCCCCCAATCCCCGCCGTAATTCAAACACTGAATGCAATCATAAATCAGGACCCATTTAATTTTATCCTAGGCAATCTATTTAAACTCTGAAGCGCATAGTTTAATACGTGTTAAGGGCAGTTCAATTAGAGCATGTAAATCCACCAGGAAAAGATTTGACCCACGTTTAGGTTTACTCCATGTTTATTTTTATACCATGGTTCTAAATAAACAAGCAGGAAAAAAAAACACTTTTACAATATATTCACAGGTATTCAATATTTTACAGAATTAAAAAGTATATAGATGAAAGACAGAATGGAAAGGAATAAAGCATGTAGCATGTATAAATCAATAGTAGCCTAGGCCTATTAACCATACCGGAACATGTGCGTATTGTAACAAACGAATAAATTCATTAATTTGATACCAAAGCGAATAAACATCCAAATGCCAAACAAAATGTCAATATTCAACATAAATAATTTGAGCTGTGTTATATATTTAACAGAGCTATTAAGTGTTCAGTCATGAAATAACTATGTTTTGATAAGTTTAATTTATAATTTTTTACACGTTCATATAAAGGAAATTAAATGACGGAAAATAAATTAAACGCTGCCAGCTTGAACACAAAAGTAGCGAATGCCGTTAATAACATAAAACGCATATCAATTACCAGAACAGTAAATAACAAAAATTATGCGCTTTGAGAAACAAATGAACTCGTACTTACTTTTAAAGACGCAAGGCAAACAAACAAGAGCATGTATGCAACAACACAAAGACCAAAAGAAGTGCCATTTCAAATTATTACACATGCGCACATACTTTATGGCCTTTGACGTTCGGTTGCTGTCCAAGGTTCTGCAAAAGTGAGATCCCAGAGGTAAAGGGACGGCGAATTTGAATGTTTAAGAACTTTCTCACAATAGGGGGTCGTGCAAAATGACGACAATGCTTGTTAGTAATGAGCAAATGTATTTCTTTTAAGCCGAATGACTTCTGCAACAATAGAATTTCTTCTCATTCATTAGAATCTCACCCTTAAATGAACAGACTATTATGGGAAGAAGTTTTACTAGGGAGACCATATTTTGAGGACAGTGGTATCAAAAGAGGACAGTGGTAGAGGAAGTGACTGATTGCACCCAGGGTTAGAACCACTGAACGGTTCACTGGTTGAAACACAGGAATTTCTTTTGCAATTCATCTGTGAATTTACATTTGTTGTTTTGGCATTTTTATGTTTACCAGTGGAATTTTTATGCTGTTCAATCATAATTCCAGATTGAACAGACATATTCCAGCCCATAATTTCAATCAAGTCATTTTTTATTGTAATAGAAGACAAAACCGTTATGCATTGATTGCAGATTTGAAATAAAAAGCAAAAACATTGTTTTCCATACAAATTGTTATTCCTCTTTCGCAAGATATAATTACGACAATTATTAATGGCATGAAATACACTTTATTCCTCACCAGTTGACAAGTAATAGACAATTATTAGTGAGCAAATAAGCGTGCTTAATAAACAAGAAATTTGGCCAAGTTGCAGGCCGGATTCAATCCCCAGGCTCAGTGGCCCCAAGTCCGCAATATTACCAGTGAGCCACGAACTTACTAGCTGTCCTGACTGGAAACTGTCTTGGGGAAAAAGATATAAGTCCACTTTGCGTGTGTAGGTGACATTTTGATCGGCTGGTGTAACTAAATGATTGGCAGGTGTAGGTAAATGTCCAATGGGGAGACATATTGTTTGTGGGCTTGCAGAATTGTGATGATGTAATCGGGCAGGAAAAAGAAGGAGAAAACACTAAATCCCCTAAGTTTGGGACTTTATTGTGTGGACGTGTGAAGTTATTAGTGAATTCTGTCTGTTGAAATGGGATCAGAAGGTAAGGAAATAAATGTTTTTAAGGGCTGAGAGTCTGTGGTCATTGTGGTTATTTCTGTAGGAAACCCTGAAAAATGCCAAACTCTCTGTGCTGTATAGGTATGGGGCATGCCACCCCACCAATGTGTACTTGGCAGAATGGCATACCTGCCATCCCAATATGATTTTTTGGTTTTTGGTAACCATTTAGATTATGATTTACTAATACATACTTTAATCTGCATTTCTCCTTACTTTAATACCTGTTTTGCACATGTATCTGCTATCTCATTGTTAATTAAAGTAATAAACTCGAAGATATTCTTTAAAATAAATGTCTGTTAAGTCACTATCTATCGCTGAATTAGGTAACACAATGGTGATTGAGCCTATTATTAATTTATGAAGTGTCCTTGAGCAAGACACCTAACCCCTAACTGCTCTGGCGAATGAGGCATCAATTGTAAAGCGCTTTGGATAAAAGCACTATATAAATGCAGTCCATTTACCATTTACCATATTATTATTATAATAATTTATGATTAAAGAACTGGGTGTCTGTGGCGACATTTCCGGGAAAAAATCACAAGCGGCACATAGATAGTGACGCGTTCTCCATCACCCATTAGCGGTTGGTCCGCCAGAGAGGGTAGGTGGAGCTAACGCAACAGGCTTGCTCTTCAAGCTGCGTACTGTTTTTTCTGGTGTCTGCTAGCGTTGGGGGGGGGTTATGGAACCCTAATAAGTTTTTGTGTAACATGAGAGGTCATACTGTTTTTGATGTAGATTTCGTATTACATTTGATGACAATGTAACGTTACTAAATTACATAGCTATTTGCACAGCTAACGCTAGCTACCGGACCATGTCAATAAAGGCAACATTAGTTTAGACAACGCTGCGCACAGTATCTCTCATATAAGTTAATGTTGCGTAAGCTAGCTAGCTAATGTAATTAACACAATCTAATGTCAGCTAACATTAGAAAAAACGCTAGCTAACGCTACTGAACGGTACCGACCTCGCAAACAGTCTCTCGAATGCAATGCTACCTTGTTGCAGCCTTGCAATGTAGCTAACTAAAGGCCAGTTCAGATCAATGTTCGCAACAAGACTGGATACAACATGCAAAATTCCAAGACGTCTGATTGTAAACGTTCTAAAACTGCACTTGGCGATTTGACAAGGTGAGTCTTTTGAGACCCTAGGCAACGGCTTCAGACGCTCTGCGACTAACCAGTTCACACCGCTGCAATTTTCTCTGCAACATTCTAAAACCGTTTAGTCTCGTTGCGAATCATTGATCTGAACTGGCCTTAACGTTACCGTTATTTACATTGGCATCAAGTTCATCAATATATTGATCGGAATAAAGCCGGGGTATAAGTGGAGCAGAGCAAGTCTGATTTATGTGTAAAGATGTCAAGCCGGAGAAAACTAAATAAAAGAATACGGCAGTATGGATTAGCGCTGTTATTATTTTATTACGCTTCCTCATATGTTCCTTCAGCCTTGATGCCCTTTTTTGATGAAATCTCCTTTGTTTTTGTTTTATTCTTCTTATTCTGATTGCTAATTTAATACCCAGCTCAGCTTTATTCTCGAACAGTTTAGCTAGCAAAACCAGAAACAACAAGGCAGTTGTTTCAAAAATATCACACAATAATCATTCACGAAAAAGACTGTTTATTGTGCATGAGATACATAATTGCACGAGCCACAGCGAATCCCGCGAATTCTTCTCTGCATTGTAAAGATGTTCATACCGAGCAAAAGGTGGAAAAAGAACATTTGTGGAAATTGATCATCACTGTTAATTTTACCCCAGGTCTGCTACAGCATTTTAACCCAGCTCGGCAGTGCAAAGACAGCTTAAGTTAGCCTAATGTTAGACAATGAATGAGTATGTACATAATATTACTTTTATAACAACCATTTTTTATTCAGTAAATAATAAGTGTAATAGTTGGCGTGGCCCAGGTGCCAACTGACTGACGTCACACAGGCGACACTGGTTGGATCCGGTTGGATCTATGGGAAGTGAGGTCCAAAAACACACCTGCAATTACCGCTTCTCGCCATTGGTACAGCCAAAGAGAACGAAACGGAAATCTTCGAGATTGTAACTTTAAAATTTCATCACTCCAAATTTCCTTTTTTATAAAAAGATGTAGCCTAGATTACCAAGAGGCCAGCAGCCTATAAAAAAGTGCTTAGCTTGCTAAATCCCTCTTTTCTAGAACACTGCAATTGAAGTGATTCCAACTTGTGAACTAGAGGGCATGGCCAAAGCATACATCTATTCTGCAGTTTTAGAAAGCCTATTATCTGTATTTCTACCCCCTTATGGTTAGGCTTCTCCTTCTCCTTTGACTTCTCCTTCTCCAAAGGCTTCTTCTTGTTCTCCAGAAGCTTCTCCTTCTTGTTATCCTTAGGCTTCTTCTTATTCTCCTTAAGCTTCTCCTCCTTATCCTTAGGCTTCTCCTTCTTCTTCTCCTTTTTCTCCTTAGGCTTCTCCCTTTTATCCTTAGGCTTCTTCTTAGGCTTCTCTTTCTCCTTAGACTTATCCTTCTCCATATCCTTTGGCTTCTCAATCTCCTTAGGCTTCTCCTTCTCCTTTGGTATATCTTTCTCCTTATCCTTTTCCTTCTCCATATAGTGTGAACCTCATAAATTTACCTCAGGTGTGTGGCGCAAGTCTGATGCACTCCTCTAAACGCTGAAAGCTCAGGAACATGTATTATTGACCGTGCAAGGGGGGACGCTCAAACGCTAACGTATTTACTTCATTTTTATTCTTGAGGACTAAACACCGTTACTTATTAACATATAAATCCCATAAAAATACACATAATAAACTGTCTAAATGAAAAATAATTAATTTCATACATATATAACATTTTGTTATATTAATACAGCCTCATTTACAATAGCTATTAACTTTTAGACTTGCTACAGGGAATTCCTTGATCACGACATTTAAGTAGGGAGGGCAAACCGGAGCTTTCGACTTAGACAACAGTGTGTGCTCATGAGTTCGACAATACATTTCTCACAGAAATTGTGGTTGGTTGAGTCTCCTAACTTCACTTACCCGCACAATTCTGCGAGACCGTATAGCCTAGCTAGCACAACCCAAGGGCAATAACCCATAAAATAGATTTTTAACATAATTTGTTCAATTGAACGTTTAAAAGTGAAACTGTTCGTTTATGGTCGGCGGCACCGAACATTTCTGTTACACCCTTGGTAAACAACAAGTCCCAGTAGAAGAAGGGATTAAATCTTTAAAAGTTAGATAGTTTCTGAATTCTCATTGATGTCACTTGGCCGCTGTCAGTGAGGCCAGGCAAGCAATCTGAGCTGCGTCGTCAAATATGTCAGAAGTATTCAGAATTGTTATATTCTACTGAAATGTTGTTGCACACTTGCCACCATTAACATGATTATATTCTGAAATTTCAGAATCTTCAGAATCAGTTTCAACCATTAACCAATCAGCTGGGACTTCAGGTGGGATTTCCAGTGAAAATACTGACCTGGTTATCAGTCAGAATTCTGAGAGTTTGAACTTGAACCCACTGCCGTACATGAGCATGTAAAATCAACCAGTAGCTGAAAACCAATGACATTAATTCACGATTCCTCAACACCATAAATGTAAACAATGGAATGTTCAGTGAAATCGTGGTCCTACTCTTATCATTGAATCTTGGTAAATTTCAAGCTTAAAGGTCTCAAAAACAGCCAAGATCTCAAATAAAATGAATCACAATATTCCTGTTGATTTCCGAAAATACATTTTTCGAGTGTCCAGCCTAGATTAAGTGCAACTGTCCCTTCACGGTTTCCAGCCTAACTTTCCTGAAGGCTATTTTGCTTTCTGCGACTTGGGTTGCAACTATGCATATGTATGCATCGCCAGAAACACCAATAGGTATCACCTTTTCTCATATTAACATTTTATAAAAGGGCGCTTCTACAATATGATCTCAAGATAAGTTCCATTAATGATCCGTTATAATGCTTAAATCCAATTAATGCAATGATTAAATTTTGTTTGACTAATGTCTAATAAATGTTCAAACCATTTAATTAAAGTGGGTGCAAAGAAACAATGGGCTCAGTGTTGTCATAAATATTTTTGTTATACGTGTAGTGAACTTCAGGTGTTTTCATAAGGCACAGGTAAAGATGTGTTACAAAATAAATTGGCGAGTAGACCTGACATACTTTTCTGGAAGCTGAAATACCACAGAGTTGAATGCAAGCTTGCTTTATGGTTTAGAGAGACTCCACTTTACAGAAATTATAGAAAAAGAAAGATTGCGTTAGCCAGTCTACTGTCATTTTGTATGTAATGTATAGATTAAATCACAATAATTGCGAAAGTGGATCTGTAAATTGTTTTTTTTAATAGGACAACATTATCAATTTCAGACAAGTAAGTTCTGTGTCGGACAATCTGAAAACAATCTGAGCAGACAAGTGACCCAAGATGTTAATGCCAAGCCCTGCATATGTAATACAAAAATCAATTCAAGATATGAAAATAAACAACACATTTTAAATGCCTTGACAACTGATTGGGATGGCAGGTATCCTTCTTTTTCCTGCCTGATTACATTACAAATGCTCCAAGCCCACAAACAATATGTCTCCCTATTGGACATTTAGCTACACCAGCCAATCAAAACATCACATACACATGCAAAATGGACACATATTTTTCACCAAGAACATTCATGGCTGTTGCAACTATGTCATTGGTGGCTCAATGTTAATGTCTTTGCTTTGGGGCTGTTGAAGAACAGAATCGAATCCCACCTATGATTCAGGAAAATCTTTCATTTCTTATGCACACTCATTTACTAACTAATAATTGTCTATTACTTTTAAACTATTGCTTTTGCAATTATTACTTTTCTTGTGGATCTAGCAGGTCTTTCACTGAACATATAGACTATATTATGACATACTATCTACATGTTCAGTTAACTGGAAACATTTGGTTGCAATGTGAAAGTTTTCTAGCTGGCTAGGATATAGCCAGGCCATATGGAATAAAACCGGAGCTGAATTGTGCTTACTGGGCTGCCTTCTGTAAAAGCACGAGCAAATGACGGCATTAAAGAATGTCTTCTTATTGCAAAGCCACTCATGGCCATTTAACTAAGTAGGTGTTTATAACTTGTCTACAACAGTCCATTAAAAACATGTGCATTTAAAAACATGACAAACACTTTCATAACTAGCATTAATTTACGCAAAAAATGACATTTTTGCACAAGCTCTTAATTACATTTTAGACACTCATTGAGCATCACAGAATACGGCGTTAGGCAAGAGCCATCTGTTTCATACATGATTCAATAAGCACAATTATCTGTCATGGTTAGTACACAGTTTTCGTACAATAGTCTGTGATCATGTCAAACCTATATGCCCATTCCGCCAAAAACACACTGTTCAAACTGTTCAATTAAATAATTAGTGATCAATTCTTTGGTACTACTGTTATTTTCTGATATGCAAAGATTGCTGGGAAATGTGTTTGTGTATGCTATTGTCCAATGTCAAGTGTCTATTTGTCACAAAAGTTACCTACAGTGGAGGTCAAAAGATTACATAGACCTAGGCTAAAGATATTCAAATTCAGTTTTTCACAACTCCACACATTTCATGTTACCATATATTTCTTTTGGCAAGTCAATTAGGCAATCTACTTTGTTCACATCAGAGTTAATTTTAAAACAATCAATTAAACACAGATTTATTTCAGCTTTAATTCACTATATCAGAATTCAAGTGAGTAAAAATTACATACACCAAGTTGACTGTCTCTTTAAACAGTCTGGAAAATTCCAGAAATTGATGTAATGACTTTTTAGAAACTTCTGATTGGCTAACTGTCATAATTAGGAGTTAACTGGAACCTGTGGCTGTATTTAAGGGCCTACCTTTAGAGCCACTGCTTTTTTGCCCTTGATACCATGGGAAAATCCAAACAACTCAGAAAAAACATTGTGGACCTCCCCAAGTCCAGTTCCTCCTTAGGAGCAATTTCCAAACAACTGAAGGTACCACGAGCATCTGTATAAACAATTGTATGCAAATATAAAAATCTTGGGACCACAATGACACTGCATTGTTCAGGAAATTGGCACAAATTAACTCCCAGGGCTGAACAAATTTCGGCCTGAAAGGTTCAACTGAACCCCAAGACAACAACAAAGGAACTGGTGAAGGAGTTGGAGGCAACAGGTACCAAAGTATCCACACCCGCCATTAAGAGAAGCCTACATCGCCATGGCCTGAAAGCTCCAAAAGAAATCCAAGTCACTGGTAAATGGTGGAAGCGTTCGCCAAAAGTTTGCCAAAACAGGTTTGGCCTCCCTACTACAGGCAGACTGTCCTTTGAGTACAAAGAAATGATGACGCTGGAGTTGGCTCCCGATTCGCAGCTCCCGATTCGAAAATTCTGGTCCAATGCTACGGTAAATCTTCACAGAAACTGGGTAGGACATAGAACAGGACACCTTCTATCATGAACAAGTGTCAAAACTTTGAGACCTTTTAATTTTCAGGAGATATTCTAATCCAAATTTTCACTTTTCTCAATTGGTTTGCATTGGATTACATGGAAGGTTTGAAGTGGGATTATTCAAAAATGCTACAGTAAAATTTTACAGAAATGGGGTAAGATGTAAACCAGGACCCCTTCTGCCAGGAACAAGTGTCAGCAGATTCAGAACTTTTAAATTTATGGAGATATTCCTATACAAAATGCTACTTTTTTATGTTAGCTTGTATTGGATTACCTTGATGGTTTGAAGCAAGATTATTCAATAATGCTACAATAAAATTTCGCAGAAACGGGACAGGATGTAGACCAGGACCCCTTCTACCAGGAACAAGTGTCAGAAGTTCGAGACCTTTTAAAACTTTGGAGAGATATTTCAATCCAAATTTTCACTTTTTTGATTAGTCTTTATTGGATTGCATGGAACGTTTGAAGTGGTATTACTCAAAAATGCTACAGTAAAATCTCACAGAAATGGGGTAGGGTGTAGCCCAGGACCCCATCTATCATGAACAAAGCCAAAAGCTTTGAGACCTTTTTCAGGATTTATTTTCAGGATTTATTCCAATCCAAATTTTCATTTTTTCAATTGGCCTCTATTGGATTACATAGCTTTGAAGAAGGATTACTCAAAAATGGTACAGTAAAATTTCATGGAAATGGGGTGGGATGTGGACCAGGACCCCAAGTGTCATGAGACCTTTAAGCTTTGAGATGAAATTGCCATCCAATATGTTCATTTTCCAAAAGGATTTTATTACTGCATTTATTGGGATGGCAGGTATGCCATCCAGCCAAGTTATGCCTTGGCGGGGCGGCATGCCCCATACCTATACAGCACCGAGAGTCTGGCACTTTTCAGGGTTCCCCACAGAAATAACCACAACAGCCACAGACACTCAGCCCTTAAAAACATTAAATTCTGTACATTCTCACCCCATTTCAACAGACAGAATTCATAAACAACTTCACATGTCCACACAATAAAGCCCCAAGCTAAGGGGATTTTGCGGTTTTGCCTTCTTCTTCCTGCCGCCTATCCCACAAACAAAATGTCTCCCCATTGGACATTTTACAGACCCCAGCCAATCCTTCACCTACACAAGCAAATCAAAATCTCGCATACACACGCAAAATACCCATATCTTTTTAGTCTGAAACATTTCCAAGCTTAGCAGCCAGTCTGTTTGCGGCCTAGTGGTCAATGTTACAGTCTATGGACTATGGGGTCCTAGGTTCAAGCCCAACCAGGAACAACTTTCTTTAACCTGCCTTTTTCCTCACTAATAACTGTCTATTACTTCTCAATTATTGCTTTTGCATCTACCCACCATTCACCTAACATATACACTGCATTATGACGTACCATCTACACGTTCAGTTAACCGGCTACAATATTGCAAAGCCATATGGATTCAACAGGAGCTCTTCTATTATCACCCAAGAAATGTCCTAGTTCCAACAGTTAGTCCGTTCATGGCTTAGTGGTAAATGTCACAGTCTACACATCATGAAACTGCCGCTTCAAGCCCAGTCAGGAACAAGTTACTTTAACCTGCTTTTTTCCTCACTAATAATTGTCTATTACTTCTCAATTATTGCTTTAGCACCACATCTACCCGCCGTTCAACGAACGTATACACTGCATTATGACGTACCATCTACACGTTCAGTTAACCGGCTACAATATCGCAAAGCCATATGGATTGAACGGGAGCTCTTCTATTACCATCCAAGAAATATCCTAGTTTCAACAGCTAGTCAGTGTGTAAGTGGTAAGTCTCACTGTGTACAGATCATAAAGTCGCCAGTTCAAGCTCTGCCTCAAGCACATTTATTCAACGTGCTTTTTCGCTCACTAATAATTCTCTATTACTTCTTAATTTACCGTTGCACCACATCTACCTGGTGCTCACCGAATGTACACATTGCATGATGACATACCATCCGCACGTTCACTTAACAAGCTACAATATCACCAGGCCATATGGATTCAACCGGAGCTCGGCTGTGCTTACTGGCATGTGTTCTTCTTTAAAACCATGGATTGACTATGAAATTTCACACATTGTATAGCTGTCATGGTGGTGCGCTAACAAATTTACAGACTGGTAAGCCTGAGGTTGAAGGATCGAATCCCACCTCGCCCTCAGGCAGATATTTTCATATTTTACACTAACATTTTCTTACGCTTGTATTTGCTTTACCAAAAGTCACTCACAGCCACCCATATGCATTTCATGACAGCACATGTATTGATTATCTTAAAACGTTACACCAGTTGACCACTGTGCCATTTCTACTAACTATATTTCTTCACTTGGCTACAGTAGAAAACGTTCTTATCAGTAAACGCCACATTTCTACATTCATTTTACCTCGCCCTGTTCTCCATCTACTCACAATTACTACGTATGTACGGTCTGCAACTCCACATTAAAACATTACATTTAAAATCATGACTCAATCATAATAATAATCATGAACGTGAATATGGATGGAGTAATATCAATAATACATTTCAATAGTAGGAGCCTTAATACAAACTTTGCAAAGATCCAATATTGTTTAAAACAAATTGAAAAGAAATTCACTGTAATAGCAATCTCAGAGACTTGGCTCAACGAGGAGCAAGCTACTATGGTCGAAATTGAGGGATGAGAGATGTTTTTTATGAATTGAAGTAAAAAAAATGGTGGGGGGAGTTGCTTTATACGTTGATAAAATTTATAAAAGTAAATTTGTAAGTAGTATGTCACTTGTTATAGACAATGTTATGGAATGTCTTAGTGTAGAAATTGAGATTGAGAAATCAAAAAATATAATTATAAGTTGTGTATGTAGAACTCCAGGATCTTGCATTGATACATTTAGGGATAAATTACTGGGGTTGTATGATGACATATAAATAATAAGAAAATGCTTTTTGTCTGTGGGGATTTCAATATAGACTTGTTAAACCCAACTGAACACAATACAACTACAGAGTTCATTAACTCAATGTACAGTATGAGTCTATACCCCTCTATTATACGGCCAAGTAGAATTACAACACACAGTGCTACTCTAATTGACAATATATTTACCAATGTTATTGATAGTAAATAGAAAGTGGACTACTTATAAATGACGTAAGTGACCATTTGCCAGTCTTTGCAATCCTTCAGAACTGTATTGGGACCAATAAAGACATTAAAGTTAACAAACTATTTAGACATAAAACACAAGGTGCAATGAATTATTTTAAAGAAGACCTAATGAAACAAGATTGTAATAAAGTCTATGTGGAAGATGTAGATGAAGCCTATGAGACATTTTTGTCCATAAAAACTGCTCTCTATGAAAAAAATTGTCCTTTAATAAAGAAAGTAGTGAAACAGAAATTTGCTGAAAAGCCATGGTTAACTAAAGGTATACAAAATGCTTGCAAAAAAAAAAAAATATATTATATAAAGAATTTTTAAAGAAAAGAACAAAAGAAGTTGAACATGCATATAAGACTTATAAAAACAAGCCGACAAATATCATGAGATGCAGTAAAAGGGATTATTATAGTAAATCATTGGAGGATAACAGAAATAATATTAAAAATACATGGAAAATTCAAAATGGGACTGGAAAAGCAGGTTACCCTGCCTATTTCCCGACAAAGCATAATTTAACTATTAATGATATGGATCTAGCTGCAGATGAATTTAATGATTTTTTTTGTCAATGTTGGTTCTAATTTAGCTAAGGAGATTATTCAGACTGGTAGTAAAGATGATGTGGAATGTAAAACTATTCATGTAAATAAACAATCCATGTTTATAAGGGGAACAGATGAAAAGAAATTATTGATATTGTTAAAACATTTAAGAGTAAAAAATCTACAGACTGGAATGAAATTGATATGTCTTTGGTTAAAAATATTATTGAGCGTGTGGGGAAACCACTGACACATATTTGTAATCAGTCTCTACAAGCTGGTATATTTCCTAGCAAAATGAAAACAGCTGAAGTCATACCTATATATAAGGCTGGAGATAGACATGTATTCTCTAATTACAGACCCGTTTCTTTGCTCTCACAGTTTTCTAAAATATTGGAAAAATGATTCTATAAAAGACTAGACGATTTAATCACAAAACACAACATACTGGGTGAACAGCAATATGGGTTCAGAACTAACAGGACAACTTTGCATGCACTAATAGAATTTGTAGAGGAAATATCAACTGCAACAGAAAACAAAGAATATACAGTGGGGGCATTCCTGGATCTCAAAAAAGCATTTGATACTGTTGACCCTGACTTATTATTGAAGAAATTGCAAAGATGTGGAATTAGAGGGGTAGCTCACTCTTGGTTAAGTAGTTACTTGGAGAATAGACATCAATATGTCCAAATAAACAATTTTAATTCACAACTGTTGAAGGTTACTTGTGGAGTTCCCCAAGGCTCACTGTTAGGCCCATTATTGTTTCTTCTGTACATAAATGATATATGTGAGGTTTCCAAAATATTAAAAATCATATTATTTGCTGATGATACACATTTATTTTGTTCTGCTGAGAATTTGAAACAACTTGGATATAGTGGAAAAGGAATTGGTAAAGCTAAAGAGTTGGTTTGATTCTAATAAACTAACACTGAATTTAAGGAAAACTAAATTTATAATCTTTGGTAATCGTTTAACTAAATCAAAAAGCAAACTTATGATAAATGATGTTGAAATTGAAAGAGTGTCGGAAATTAAATTTCTTGGAGTGATTATAGATAATATAACTATTAATAAATATCAAAGCTAAAATGTCAGTCAATTGCAATACTAGGGTAAACGTCCCTATTAAGCCCACGTACCATATAAGCCCACTTGCAATTTCTGAGTCAAATCAAAAAAAACTACATCATTTTTTGCTGTGTGATGTTTTTTCAAATGAAGCTGCTTGTTACGTAAATGACACTTTTTATTGTAAGTCAATCACATTTGTCGATGTTGAGTTATCGAAGCACATGTGTGGCATGTGCCTGCTGATCCCAGAAGAAGTTGCAAAAAAACTTAGGTGATTTTGGTACCCTCAGAAAATAACATTTTTTGTATATTTCTACTCCTGTTTTTGGAAAGTACTCACTTATCAAAATTTAAGTGATTAGTGTTTTGAACGAGACATATGTTAGAATATTACCTGAATTAGAAATATTGTGTCTTTTGAAATCAAAATGAGTTTTAGCACGCTAGCAAACAGACCACATGCTGCATCAATACAGTAGCTACATAGTATGGTTCATTGCAATGACAAAGCATGATAAGCATGTATAGTTTATATTTTTGTATGCAGTTTATATTATTATACTGTTAAATAGACAATAAATGCGTATGTTTATCTTTATTTATTTTTTAATTAACATTTTTACCTGGTGGGTTTAAAGGGGACTCTAGCAAAAAAATCACACTGTCTGAGGTGGATGTAAATGAGTATAGCTAATTACGTCTCTACATGATCAATTTATACTTTTCATATTATGTTAGTGCACCATATATAGATTTATTTCATATAGTTGTTTTTTTAATGTCATGTGAGTAGAATAAAATATTCTGTCTTTTAACCATAAATTCACTGATGTTCCCTTTAAGCCCACCTGTTCTCATTAAGCCCACTTTACTGTGTTTCAATGGGGATTTTCTCCCTTTTGACCTTTTGAACCATTTTCCTCCCTAATTTTGACCTCACCTGATGAATCAGCTCCATAATTCAGATAATTAATACCCATATTTAAATATCAGTGATATTGCATAGGTCAATTCATTCTGGATAGGCCTGTGTTCTATCTTAACATTAGCAATAATTTTTTAATCTTTACTTTTCAGATGAGTTTTAGTTTAAGATGACTAAAACACGAAAGAACTACAGTTCATGCCCACGCATGACAGAAGCGCAAGCTCATCCTCTGCAAAGCAGGGCTGTAGGGACCTGGACCATTCTATTTGCGCAATCATGAGGTCATTGAAAATCTACAAAAACAAGATGAAAGCCATGAACGACTTGTTAGCGTAAGACAAAGGCAACCACAGCGTGGGCAAAAGATTGAAACAAACAAATAAAATAAAGCTTAGACCACCCTATAACCTATGTTATGTTACACTACTAAGATGGAGCATGGAGCAAATGATAGCCTTACTAAAACGATACAATCACCTCAAAGAGCATAGGCCTACGTTTAGTCTAGGAGAAAGTAGAAATTGCAGAAATGTTGACATCTTTCTTGTTTATTTTGTTTAGGTTACAGGCTAATGATACATGAGCTTCAATATGTTATGACTGATGTCTCCTCATAATGAACTGTATGTTTTAATGTTACTCCACAATGAACTGAATGGTTTTAAAATTACATTACATTTATTTCGCAGACGCTTTTATCCAAAGCGACATACAAAAAGTGCATATCATGGTCATAGGCAACTGCTGAACACAAGTTCAGAAAGGTATAATACTTATTTTGTAAAGCTATTTCTAGCCAAGAACACAGTTCACACAGTGAACACTATTCTAACCTAACCTCTGCAAAGCCAACTAGGCAGAAGAATAAGCTACAGTATTAGGACAAATACAAAATACCAAAAGGTGCTGGGATGGGGCAACATGTAACAAGTGACATGAAAAGGGTTTTTTTTTTTTTTTTTTTTTTTAAATTAAAGAGTGAAATATACAGCATGGTGGTGGTTAATCTAGGTATAGTTTGAAGAGATGAGTCTTCAGGCCACGGCGGAAGATGGGTAGTGAGGGGGAGGTTCTGAGAGGGACAGGAAGTTCGTTCCACCACTGGGGAGCTAGGGTGGAGAAGCTCTGTGATCCCTTTGGGCGGGTGGGAGGGGTTACTAGGCGCCCTGCTGCCGCAGAGCGGAGTGGTCGAGCAGGCACATAGAAGCGAATCATGTCCTGCAAGTAGATGGGGGCTGTCCTGTTGGCAGTAGTGTAGGCAAGGGTCAGGCAAGGGTCAAACACATTTACAAATATTGTAAAATGTGTTTTTACAAGATTTCAAACTACTATCCTAAATGTGATTAACATTTGAAAAGTTATTGTTTAATTGTAAATCCTGAAATTGACTCATTTACTATCCTTAGAACATTAGTATTGAACCTGAAATTGTTTTTCGTTCAGTCAGTCGGTCTTCAGAAATCTCCATAAAAACACCTGCACTTTCAACCAGCTGACTGGACCAGAAATTTTGGCCAATTTCAAATGCCAACAGCACACCATAGGATAGAGATACAGACAAAATGACAACACATATTGAAAGATGAAGTATTGAAGAGTAATTTCCACTATAGTTTTGATTTTGTTCGTAAATAGTTTTTTGGCTACATTCCAAAGAAGACATGTTGTAAGTTTAGCTTTTTCTGTGTTGACAACACAGCAAAAAGGCTGGTCATGCCTATTTGAAATGCCATTTACAGGTCATAGGATAGGAGTGGAGACAAAATTAAAATAGCTATTAAAAGCTAAGAGATTACAGATTTGAATAGAATAAGTTTGTATTGTTAAGATTTTTTAAATATATATTTATTTATCAACAAATCATGAAGTGGGCTTATTTGGAACACCCATGGGCTTAAAGGGTACGTTAGGTACCCATTAAGCCCATGCCAGACTTTTGACATATTTTGGCAAATTAAACAATAAAAACATTAGAAATTGGTATAAATTAATTATTGACACTTTAACTAAAATGTTCTCACTTAAATTGGGGCAGTATACATCAAAAATGTCTGAAAAGTGGATTTGGTGGGCTTAATAGGGACGTTTACCCTATATAAAGTAAATTAAAGCCGCAAGCGGCGTTGGGAGGGGTCCAAGCATTGGCACCATCGCGCCCCCTATGGAGCGATGTTAAAATGGCTTTGTCCTCATGATCATATGCCTTCATCCAACATATCTACTGAATATCATGATAAGCAATGGATTGGAATATGTGTCTGACGTAGTAAAATATTGATGACTTATGGCCAATTTTTGCTAAGAGACGCTGGCGGATGACTTAGTTGCGTCGCCATGGATGTGTCCTGGCCGCTTCCCGTAAATGTCTTTACTATGTTGTAACACTTAGATGGCATGTCGTAACACTTAGATGGCCCGGTGTGTGTGTACAGCTGCAGCGCTTCCATGCCGCAACTAAAAAAGGCATCACACTAGTGTTGTCACGATACCAAAATTTTGACTTTGATACCGATGCCAGGTTTAGTATCATGATAATTGATACTGAAACAATACTGATTCAATACTCGGTACCTAACGATACTGAAATTACCTTAATTGATCAGAAACATAATGTCCACAAGGGATGACCTCATTTTCGAATTCACGGTTTATTAAAAACCTGGTTTATTAACAACCTTTAAGTTGAAGCCTGTTCAGCATATCAATAAGCATAGGCCTATAGTGTTACAACACTAAACCATAGAAAACTATATTAAATATATTTCAGAAATTAAACAATTGCAAAGTAAGTAATATTTAAACAGGTCTTTCACTTTTAAATAAATCTAAAAACAGCATATTTCAATAACAATAGAGCATCTTCCTATAATCAAATATTTACAAATTAGAACACCTATTGCTACTGAAGTCAACTGAGTCTAAGCTTGCGCTGTATCAACCACGAAGAATGCACAAGGGCAAGTCACCTCACTTGGCAACCTTAGTTGCTACTGCCTTCTAGCGAAGATTCTGACAAATTACACTTTTCATCCTCTCAATCAGTAATGCGGGAGACAATTTTCCCTGGATTTTACATTTGACTCAAAACTACCGAACGTCGGAATATTCTAATACCGAACCATTTTTTTTTTTTTTTTTTTAAAGTACGGAGAAAGTGCTGAAGTTTTGGTATACCGTGCAACACTACGTCAGACACATATTCCAATCCATTGCTCAGCTTAGCAGAGAATGCACATTTCAGAGCGCCACAGAGACAGATAGAATAATAACACATGAATGCACATTTCAAATAATAAATACGACTTTGAGAAAAAACGGGAAAAAAAGACGTAATATCAACTCGCGATCTGCGTGCTGCTCGCAAAGTAGCCTACCGTTTTATTTATTTAGACATTGGCAGATAAGAAAAAATTTGGTTACGCTGACCTATAAAACGCTATTCCAAAAGCAAAATCAGACATGTTATACATCGTTAGAAAGCTTATACTCTCACCTCCTGAATAAATGAATTGTCAATCAAGCCAAATTGTACTAAAAAGGGCGACAACGCCGTAAGCAACAGGTGTGGTATTACGCACAGCTATTATTGAAGATAGCCGACCCAGGCGTGACAGATGCGCGTATATTTCGCAAACGGATTGTCCAAGACAATATATGACCACTCATTCGCAAAAGGGACATCTCTACGCGTAAAACCAATGGTAAGATTGTATATTTATTCAATGTTTAGTCCAAGATATTGACTGTAGAATGACATGGTATATATATTTTTAAAAAGTTAGTCTAGCTTATTTCGTTATTCAGCGTTTTCACTGCTGTATTGGCATATTTTAGGGCTAATGTCGAGTCTATCTTGTTGCTACGGAATATTGCATTACATTACATTACAGGCATTTGGCAGACGCTCTTATCCAGAGCAACGTAGGCTACAACAAAATGTAAAACCATAACCAGGAACAAGTGTGTCGAAAACCCTAGAGGGCAGTAGCCTACCGTTCTAAGTGCAGGGAACAACCGCATAGTTCAACTTGGACCCTGTAGGTTAAACTGATTAACACCAACACAAACAAGAACAGCAACAACGCAGTCTATGCAAAAATACAAGCAATAGTTAAGTCACCTACGAAACAACTACCTAGTTACAACCCTAAGCTTACAGTCAATTTAGAGATTAAATTGAGAGTACGATTTCTCTCAACATAATGACGGATTTAAAGACTAAACGAACTCACCCGATATTGTCTCCAAATGGATCCATGCCAAAGAAAAGTAATGATTCATCCTCTCAGATAGCTTTTACTAACAAACTTTTAGTAGCAAAAAATGAAATACCAACTCGCCATCGATGCTACCTATGCGCAGAGTACCGTGTTATTTATTCAGACACTGGCAACTACAGCATAAATTGCGTCTTTTGTTTATATTCAATATTAGTAATTGCAGCGAGAAACAGCAGCTGTAGACACAAGATAGTTTATATTATGGTAGCAACGGAACGAAGCGGACTACATATGTATTACTGTCATTGTTTAATTATACCAGCGTGTTTTCGCGTGTTTACACGAAACTCAAATACTATCAATAAAATGGTTTAGCTATTTCTCAGCATAATGACAGATTCAAAGACTAAACGAACTCACCAGATATTGTCTTCAAATGGATGCATGCTCAAGAAAAGTAATTATTCATCCTCTGAAAAAGCTTTAACTAACAAACTTTTGGTAGCCTCTTCCAGTGCTTCCCCGACGTTCAGACCCTACCCTCACTGATAAAAACTAGACCCTATGGTGTCGGATTACTTGCGTCGCCATGGATGTCGCTTGCCGTAAAGAAGTTTACTAGATGTCGTAACACTTAGAATTTGGAGGTACAGCGCTACCGCACCCCACCTAATAAAGAAGTCCAAATGGCGGGCAAACCATATGGCGGACATAGGTGGTGCCAATGGCAAAGTTGTAGAGCACCTTCAGATGCATCGGCCGATGAAGTTTTGTGTTGATCTAACTTATGGTGTGGGGGTTATGGCCTTTTACGCAAAACCCTTTGTTATAGCGCCACCATCTGGCCGACATAGGTGATTTTCAGTGCCTGAGTAGTGGGGGGCCATAGGAACCCACCTGCCAAATTTGGTTGCTCTAGGACTTATGGTTCCTGAGCCTCAGACACTTTTAGCGGAGAAAAATAATAATAAGAATTAAAGCCGCAAGCGGCGTTGGGAGGGGTCCAAGCATTGGCACCATCGCGCCCCCTACGGAGCGATTTTAAAATGGCTTTTTCCTCATGATCATATGCCTTCATCCAACATATCTCCTGAATATCATGATGATTGTATAAAATATTGATGACTTATGGCCAATTTTGTGCTAAGAGACGCTGTCGATTGACTTAGTTGCGTCGCCATAGATGTGTCCTGGCCGCTTCCCGTGAAGGCCTTTACTATGTCGTAACACTTAGATGGCATGTCGTAACGCACATATGGCCTGGCGTGTTTGTACAGCTGCAGCGCTTCCATGCTGTAACAAAAAAAGGCGTCACACTAGTGTTGTCACAATACCAAAATTTTGACTTTGATACCGATACCAAGTTTAGTATCACGATAATTAATACTGAAACGATACTGATTCAATACTCGGTACCTAACGATACTGAAATTACCTTAATAGATCAGAAACTCAATGTCCACAAGGGTTGACCTCATTTTCGAATTCACGGATTATTAACAACCTGGTTCATTAATAACCTTTAAATTGAAGCCTCTTCAACATATTAATATGCATAGGCCTATAGTGTTACAACACTGAACAATAGAAAAATATATTAAATATTTCAAAAATTAAACAGTTGTAAAGTAAATAATCTTTAAAACAGGTCTTTCACCTTTAAATAAATTTAAAAACAGCATATTTTAATAACAATACAGCATCTATCTATAATAAAATATTTCCAAATTGGAACACCTATTGCTACTGAAGTGAACTGAGTCAAAGCTTGCGCTGTATCAAGGAGCTGAGTGCACAAGCGCAAGTCACCTCACTTGGCAACCTTAGTTGCTACTGCCTTCTAGCGAAGATTCTGACAAATTACACTTTTCATCCTCTCAATCAGTAATGCGGGAGACAATTTTCCCTGGCTTTTACATTTGACTCAAAACTACCGAACGTCGGAATATTCTAATACCGAACCGTTTCTTCTTTTTTTTTTTTTAAGTACCGAGAAAGTGCTGAAGTTTTGGTATACGGTGCAACACTACGTCAGACACATATTCCAATCCATTGCTCAGCTTAGCAGAGAATGCACATTTCAGAGCGCCTCAGAGACAGATAGAATAATAACACATAAATACACATTTCAAATAATAAATACGACATTGAGAAAAAACGAAACAAAAGACGAGATATCAAGTCGCGACCTACGCGCAGAGCAGCCTACCGTTTTATTTATGTAGACACTGGCATATAAGAACATTTTCGGTTACGCTGACCTATAAAACGCTATTCCAAAAGCAAAAACAGACATGTTATACATCGTTAGAAAGCTTATACTCTCACCTACTGACTAAACGAATAGTCAATCAAGCCAAATTGCACTAAAAAGGGCGACAACGCCGTAAGCAACAGGTGTGGTATTACGCACAGCTACTTTTGAAGATAGCCCAGGCGTCTATATCTCTCAAACGGATTGTCCAAGACAATATATGACCACTCATTCGCAAAAGGGACAACTCTACGCGTAAAACCAGAGGTAAGATTGTATATTTATTCAATGTTTAGTCGCAGATATTGAATGTAGAATGACATGGCATAATTTTAAAATAATAACAGGTAAATACGCATTTCAAATAATAAAGACCACATTGCGAAAAAACGAAACAAAAGACGAAATATCAACTCGCGACCTGCGTGCTGGCCGCAGAGCAGCGTACCGTTTTATTTATTTAGACATTGGCAGATGAGAACATTTTCGGTTACACTGACCTATAAAACGCTATTCCAAAAGCAAAATAAGACATGTTATACATCGTTAGAAAGCTTACACTCTCACCTACGGAATAAATGAGTTGTCAATCAAGCCAAATTGCACTAAAAAGGGCGACAACGCCGTAAGCAACAAGTGTGGTATTACACACAGCTATTTATGAAGATAGCCGACCCAGGCGTCACATATGCGCGTATTTTTCACAAACGGATTGTCCAAGACAATATATGACCACTCATTCGCAAAAGGGACATCTACGCGTAAAACCAACGGTAAGATTGTATATTTATTCAATGTTTAGTCCCAGATATTGACTGTAGAATGACATGGTATAATTAAAAGAAAATTGTCTCGTTTATTTCGTTAGTCAGTGAGCAGCATTTTCACTGCTGTATCGGCATATTTTAGGGCTAATGTCGGGTTTATCTTGTTGCTACGGAATATTGCATTACATTACATTACAGGCATTTGGCAGACGCTCCTATCCAGAGCGACGTACAACAAAGTGTTTAACCATAAACAGGAACAAGTGTGTCGAAAACCCTAGAGGGCAGTAGCCTACCGTTCCAAATGCAGGGAACAACCGCATAGTTCAACTTGGACCCTGTAGGTTAAAATGATTAACACTAACACAAACAAGAACAGCAACAACGCAGTCTATGCAAAAATACAAGCAATAGTTAAGACGAGTTAAGTCACCTACGAAACAACTACCTAGTTACAACCCTAAGCTTACAGTCAATTTAGAGATTAAATTAAGAATACGATTTAAAGCATAAATTGCGTCTTTTGTTTATATTCAATATTAGAAATTGCAGCGAGAAACTGCAGCTGTAGACAAAAGATAATTTATGTTATGGTAGCAACGGAACGAAGCGGACTATACGTGTATTGCCATCATTGTTTTATTATACCAGTGTGTTTTCGCGCGTTTGCACAGAAACGCAAAACCTACCAATAAAATGGTTTAGCTATTTCTCACCATAATGACAGATTTAAAGACTAAACGAACTCACCCGATACTGTCTTCAAATCCATGCCAAACAAAAGTAATTATTCATCCTCTCAAAAAGCTTTTACTAACAATCCTTTAATAGCCTAGCATGCACTCTGGCTGGCACTGTCTTTCTTTCCCCGACGGTCAGACCTTCCCCTCACTGATAAAAACTAGACCCTACGGTGTCGGATTACTTGCGTCGCCATGGATGTCGCTTGCCGTAAAGAAGTTTACTCGATGTCGTAACACTTAGAATTTGCAGCAACAGCTCTTCGGCACCCCACCTAATAAAAAAGTCCAAATGGCGGGCAAACCATATGGCGGACATAGGTGGTCCCAATAGCAAAGTTGTAGAGCACATTCAGATGCATCGGTCGATGAAGTTTTGTGTTGATCTGACTTATGGTGTGTGAGTTATGGCCTTTTAAAGTATGACCCTTTGTTATAGCGCCACCATCTGGCCGACATATGTGATTTTTAGTGCCTGAGTAGTGGGGGGCCATAGGAACCCACCTGCCAAATTTGGTTGCTCTAGGACTTATGGTTGCTGAGCCTCAGACACTTTTAGCGGAGAAAAATAATAAGAATTAAAGCCGCAAGGGGCGTTGGGAGGGGTCCAAGCATTGGCACCATCGCGCCCCCTATAGAGCAATGTTAAAATGGCTTTTTCCTCATCATCATATGCCTTCATCCAACATATCTAATGAATATCATAATGATGATGTAAAATATTGATGACTTATGGCCAATTTTGTGCTAAGAAACGCTGGCGGATGACTGAGTTGCGTCGCCATGGATGTGTCCTGACCGCGTCCCATAAAGGTCTTTACTATGTTGTAACACTTAGATGGCATGTCGTAACACTTAGATAGCCTGGTGTGTATGTACAGCTGCAGCGTCTCCATGCCACAACTAAAAAAGGTATCACACTAGCGTTGTCTTGATACCAAAAGTTTGACTTTTATACCGATATCAGGTTTCTCCACCCTAGCTCCCCAGTGGTGGAACGAACTTCCCGTCCCTCTCCGAACCTCCCCCTCACTACCCATCTTCCGCCGTGGCCTGAAGACTCATCTCTTCAGACTATACCTAGACAAACCACCACCATGCTGTATATTTCACTCTTTAATAAAAAAAAATTAAAAAATTTAAAAAAACACCCCCCCCCCCCTTTTCATGTCACTTGTTACATGTTGCCCCATCCCAGCACCTTTTGGTAATTTGTATTTGTCCTAATATTGTAGCTTATTCTTCTGCTTAGTTGGCTTTGCAGAGGTTAAGTCAGAATAGTGTTCACTGTGTGAACTGTGTTCTTGGCTAGAAATAGCTGTACAAACTAAGTATTATACCTTTCTGAACCTGTGTTCAGAAGTTGCCTATGACCATGATATGCACTATTTGTACGTCGCTTTGGATAAAAGCGTCTGCGAAATAAATGTAATGTAATGTAATGTAATGCTTAGTATAACAATAATTGATACTGAAACGATACTGATTCAATACTCGGTACCTAACGATACAGAAATTACGTTAATTGATCAGAAACGTAATGTCCACAAGGGTTGACCTCATTTTCGAATTCACGGTTTATTAAAAACCTGGTTTATTAACATCCTTTAAGTTGAAGCCTATTCAACATATCAATAAGCATAGGCTTATAGTGTTACAACACTGAACCATAGAAAACTATATTAAATATATTTCAGAAATTAAACAATTGCAAAGTAAATTATCTTTAAACAGGTCTTTCACTTTTAAATAAATCTAAAAACAGCATATTTCAATAACAATACAGCATCTTCCTATAATAAAATATTTACAAATTAGAACACCTATTGCTACTGAAGTCACCTGAGTCTAAGCTTGCGCTGTATCAACCACGAAGAATGCACAAGCGCAAGTCACCTCACTTGCCAACCTTAGTTGCTACTGCCGTCTAGCGAAGATTCTGACAAATTACACTTTTCATCCTCTCAATCAGTAATGCGGGAGACAATTTTCTCTGGCTTTTACATTTGACTCAAAACTACCAAACGTCGGAATATTCTAATAGCGAACCGTTTCTTTTTTCTTCTTTTTTTTTTTTTTTTAAGTACCGAGAAAGTGCTGAAGTTTTGGAATACCGTACCACACTACGTCAGACACATATTCCAACCCATTGCTCAGCTTAGCAGAGAATGGACATTTCACAGCGCCACAGAGACAGACAGAATAATAACGCATAAATACGCATTTCAAATAATAAATACGACATTGAGAAAAAACGAAACAAAAGACGAGATATCAAGTCGCGACCTACGCGCAGAGCAGCCTACCGTTTTATTTATGTAGACACTGGCATATAAGAAAATGTTCGGTTACGCTGACCTATAAAACGCTATTCCAAAAGCAAAAACAGACATGTTATACATCGTTAGAAAGCTTATACTCTCACCTACTGAATAAATTAATTGTCAATCAAGCCAAATTGCACTAAAAAGGGCGACAACGCCGTAAACAACAGGTGTGGTATTACGCACAGCTATTTTTGAAGATAGCCCAGGCGTGACAAAAGCGCGTAGCCTATATTTCTCAAACGGATTGTCCAAGACAATATATGACCACTCATTCGCAAAAGGGACATCTCTACGCGTAAAACCAGTGGTAAGATTGTATATTTATTCGATGTTTAGTCCCAGATATTGAATGTAGAATGACATGGCATCATTTTAAAAAACTTTGTCTCGTTTATTTCCTTATTCAGTGAGCAGCGTTTTCACTGCTATATTGGCATATTTTAGGGCTAACGTCGGGTTTATTTTGTTGCTACAGAATATTACATTACATTCCATTACAATACAGGCATTTGGCAGACGCTCTTATCCAGAGTGACGTACAACAAAGTGTATAACCATAACCAGGAACAAGTGTGTCGAAAACCCTAGAGAGAAATGCCGTTCCAAGTGCAGGGAACAACCGTTAGTTCAACTTGGACCCTGTAGGTTAAACTGATTAACACTAACACAAACAAGAACAGCAACAACGCAGTCTATGCAAAAATACAAGCAATAGTTAAGACGAGTGCATTAACTAAGTCACCAACGAAACAGCTAACTAGTTACAACCCTAAGCTTACAGTCAATTTAGAGATTAAATTGAGAAAACAATTTCTCTCAGCATAATGACGGATTTAAAGACTAAACGAACTCACCCGATATTGTCTTCAAATGGACCGTATTATTTATTTAGACATTGGCAGACTACAGCATAAATTGCGTCTTTTGTTTATATTCAATATTAGAAATTGCAGCGAGAAACTGCAGCTGTAGACACAAGATAGTTTGTTATGTTATGGTAGCAACGGCACGAAGCGGACTATATGCATTACCGTCATTGTTTCATTGGACCAGCGTGTTTTCGCGCGTTTGCACAGAAACTCAGAATCTATCAATAAAATGGTTTAGCTATTTCTCAGCATAATGACAGATTCAAAGACTAAACGAACTCACCCGATACTGTCTTCAAATAATGTCTGGCACTGTCTTCCACTGCTTCCCCGACGTTCAGACCCTCCCCTCACTGATAAAAACTAGACCCTACGGTGTCGGATTACTTGCGTCGCCATGGATGTCGCTTGCCGTAAAGAAGTTTACTAGATGTCGTAATCGTTTAGATTTGGAGCCACAGCTCTTCCGCACCCCACCTAATAAAAAAGTCGAAATGGCAGGCAAACAATATGGCGGAGATATGTAGCCCCAACAGCAAAGTTGTAGAGCACATTCACATGCGTCGGTCTATGAAGTTTTGTGTTGATCTGATTTACGGTGTGGGAGTTATGACCTTTTAGGCAAAATCCTTTGTTATAGCGCCACCATCTGGCCGACATAGGTGATTTTTAGTGCCTGAGTAGTGGGGGGCCATAGGAACCCACCTGCCAAATTTGGTTGCTCTAGGACTTATGGTTGCTGAGCCTCAGACATTTTAGCAGAGAAAGCTTCCACGCCCCAACGTAAAAGTTAAAATGGCGGGCAAACAATATGGCGGACATGGGTGGTGCCAATGGCAAAGTTGTAGAGCACGTTCAGATGCATAGGTCGATGAAGTTTTGTGTTGATCTAACTTATGGTGTGGGAGTTATGGCCTTTTACGCAAAACCCTTTGTTATAGCGCCACCATCTGGCCGACATAGGTGATTTTTAGTGCCTGAGTAGTGGGGGGCCATAGGAACCCACCTGCCAAATTTGGTTGCTCTACGACTTATGGTTGCTGAGCCTCAGACACTTTTAGCGGAGAAAAATAATAAGAATAATAATAATAATAATAATAATAATCCTAACAAAAACAATAGGGTTCCACCAGCTTCGCTGCTTGGACCCCTAATAATAATAATAATAATCCTAACAGATACAATAGGGTTCCACCAGCTTCGCTGCTTGGACCCCTAATAATAATAATAATCCTAACAGATACAATAGGGTTCCACCAGCTTCGCTGCTTGGACCCCTAAAGATCTTTTAAATCAAAAATCATTATTCACTTTGTATTGTTCCCTTGTAGTACCATACATAACTTATTGTGTGGAAGTATGGGGAAATACATATAAAACTAATTCTAATCCAATCTTCATACTTCAAAAGACAGCCATAAGAACTGTAAAAAAAAAACAACCTATAGAGAACCAACAGACTCACTTTTTACTGATTTAAAGGCTCTAAAATTTAAAGATTTGGTCCACTGTAAAACATTTCAAATTATGTATAAAGTAAAAAACCAATTACTACCTGAAAGTATCCAAAAGTTGTTTACAAAGAGAGAATGTCAACACGATTTATGAGGAATTTGCCCTGTTCAGAAAACAATTAGTGAGGACCAATGCAAAATACCATTGTATTTCAGTTAAAGGAGTGCAACTATGGAACAGCTGTAATGAGGAACTGAAAACATGTAGAACTCTCAGTAAGGTAAAAAAAAGATGTTTAAAGTGACAATCTCGAAGATTTCAGTTTCGTTCTCTATGGCGGTGCCAATGGCGAGAAGCGGTAATTGCAGGTGTGTTTTTGGACCTCACTTCCCATAGATGCAACCAGATCCAACCAGTGTCGCCTGTGTGACGTCAGTCAGTTGGCACGCCAACTATAACACTTACTATTTACTGAATAAAAAACGGTTGTTATAAAAGTAACGTTATGTACATACTCATTCGTTGTCTAACATTAGGCTAACTCAAGATGTCTTTACACTGCCGAGCCGGGTTAAAATGCCGTAGCAAACCTGGGGTAGAATTACTGATGATCAATTTCTGCAAACGTTCTTTATCCACCTTTTGCCCGGTATGAATATCTTTACACTGCAGAGAAGAATTTGCAGGATGCGCTGTGGCTCATGCAATTATGTATCTCGTGCACAATAAGCAGTCTTTTTCATGAATGATTGTTGTGTGGTATTTTTGAAACAACTGCCTTGCAAAATGCCTTGCAAACTGCCCTGGTGTTTCTGGTTTTGCTAGCTAAACTTTTCAAGAATAAAGCTGAGCTGGGTGTTAAATTAGCAATCAGAACAAGAAGAATAAAACAAAAACAAAGGAGATTTCATCAAAAAAGGCATAAAGGCTGAAGGAACATATGAGGAAGCGTAATAAAATAATAACAATGCTAATCCATACTGCCGTATTCTTTTATTTCGTTTTCTCCTGCATGACGTCTTCAGAAATCAGACCCGGCTCTGCTCCACATACCCCGGCTTTATTCCGATCATTATAATATATTGATGAACTCGATGGCAATGTAAATAACGGTAACCTTAAGGCCAGTTCAGATCAATGATTCGCAACGAGGTGAAATGGTTTTAGAATGTTGCAGAGAAAATTGCAGCGGTGTGAACTGGCTAGTAGCAGAGCTGTTGCCTGTTGAGGTTTTAAAAGACCGTCCTTGTCAAATCCAAGTTTTATAACGTTTACAATCAGACGTCTTGGATTTTTGCAAGTTGCACCCAGTCTTGTTGCGAATCATTGATCTGAACTGGCCTTAAGTTAGCTACACTGCAACGTTGCAACAAGGTAGCAATGCATTCAAGAGACGGTTTGCGAGGTCGGTACCGGTCGGTAGCGTTGGCTAGCATTTTTTTATAATTGTTAGCCAACATTAGATTGTGTTAATTACATTAGCTAGCTAGCTAACGCAACGTCACCTGATATGAGAGATGGATACTGTGCGCAACGTTGTCTAAACTAATGTTGTCTTTCTTGACATGGTCCGGTAGCTGTGCAAATAGCTATGTAATTTCGTAAAGTTACATTGTCATTAAATGTAATACGAAATCTACATCAACAAATAATATGATCTCTCATGTTACACAAAAACTTTTTAGGGTTCCATAACTCCCCCAACCCCCCTTTCTCTGTTATTGTAACGCATGCAGACACCGGAAAAAACAGTACGCCGCTCACACACAAGTGAGTTGAAGAGCGAGCCTGTTGCGTTAGTTCCGCCCACCCTCTCTGGCGGACCAACCACTGATGGGTGATGAAAAACGCGTAACTAACTGTGCGCCGCTTGTGATTTTTTCCTGGCAATGTCGCCACAGACACCAAGTTTTTTAATCATGAATTATGATAATAATAATAGTATAAATTAATATAAATATAAGGCTCAATCACCATTGTGTTACCCAATGCAGCAATAGATAGTGACTTAAAAGACATTTATTTTAATGAAAATCTTCAAGATTATTACTTTAAAAATAATGTACTGAACAAATATGAAAAAGGATGACCAGAAAGAAACATTGGCATAGAAGGACAGGGTACAGGATATGCAAGTTGTTTTTGTTTGATTTTGTTTTGTTTTGTTTTACTTTGTTTTGTCTTTGATGTTTGTCTGATGTTACCTTTTGAAGACAAATATGATGTGTTGTTAAAAGGGTAGGCATTATAAGCAGCAGCTTCAGCCTACACCTGTTTCAGACTGCAGAGATCTTGGGTTGCGCTGTCGTTTTGTTTTTAGCTTGTGATATTTGAGTATCTGCCTCCTTTCGTCTAAACTTACTATTGTTGAATGCAGACCGAAATAAAACTTTCATTTCATTTCATAATTACAACTAATATAGCCACAAGCGGAGATTCCGAGGTTCAAGCCAACATGGACCATTAGAAGGTGAATGCTGCGAAGTGCAATAAGAACTAGTCAGAATCAGAGTAATTGTAATAGTCAAGTCCATTTATACATACAAGGAATTTGACTTGACACAATATGTTCATTCTCAATGAATGAATGAAAAGGTTTAATTGCACAACAAACTAACAGTAGCATAGGCCCATCATCATGTCATACAAGAACTATAAGAAAAAGATAGTCATCATATCATACAAGAACTAAATAAAAAATAAATGATGGTTTGATTGTGTCTGCATGAAAACTATTTAACGATAGGTACTGGGTTTGGGAAAAGGGAGCTTTCAACACACTTATAATTAATGGCTATATTTCTGTTTGTAATTGTTATTTATTTTACTGGTACACTTGAGGTGCCATATAATACCAGGATATACCCATATATAATCATTAGAGTTAAATCCAGTTCCAATTTACATTCTTGAATGGTCATTTTTAGATGTGAAGCACCTTTATGACCGGCAATGTCACTAACTCACTCAGTCAGTAGTTCAGTCAGTTAATTAATGGTACTTGAGGTAAATTTGTAGAGTGAGGATAGATGGATGTCTGTAGCAAGTTTCGTGTAAATCAGACGGTGTAGGAGTTATGACCTTCAACCTTTCCCGTAGACTGGTGGCGCTCCCTATCGGGCGATTTCAAAATAGTTTTACACACGTGGTTCAACAGTGTTATGAAACATATCCTGCAAGTTTTGTAATGATTGGACAAACAATTTTTGATTTATAGTCTGATTTGTGTTATGCCACGCTCATTTGCATTTGTAGCGCCCCCAGTGGTCGATTTGAATGAAACATTGTATGTTTTAGGTAGGTATGTGGACATATCCTGCAAGTTTTGTGATGATTGGCCCAACGGTTGTTCGCTTTGGTTTATTTAGGTTCTGAGCCCTTTTGAAGTTCATTCGTCAATACCTTCAAAACACAGTAAGATATCAACAAGCTCTTGAGGCAAATGTGTAGAATGAGGATAGATGCAGCATGCAGCAGTCTGAAGCAAGTTTCGTGTAAATCGGACTCACGGCGTAGGAGTTATAACTTTTCAACATTCAAAATTTTGATCTTTAATTATAGCACCCCCATCAGGCCGATTGGGGTCATATTTCTTGGGCTGTACTTGCACACAACTTCCAATCAATGAGCAGAATTTCATGCCTCTACCATTTACCATCTCACAGGAATTTGCACAAATATTTCTGAAGATTAATAATAAACCAGCACAAAAACAATAGGGTTTCAGCCCCTTCGGGGCTTGAACCCCTAACTAGTACTGAACATGAGAAAAGCACATCAGTGCAGCAGATTTCCTACGCATCATCACACGTTACTTTACCCACCACGTTAGGAGCAGACATACGCGTCTGCTCCTATTCTCCACTATCAAGTGACTTGAAACAATTGAGGAAACATTGGGTAGCACTGCTTTGGAACACAGCTTATTTAATTTTGGTTAGGCAAGATAGCCTATATTGTTTGTAGTACAGTAACTAGGCGTCATTTTGATATCAATACTTTTAATGGCAAGCCTAGATTTTGCCAGTTTGAATGAACGAGTTATAGACAGTGTATGTCTTGTATGTGTGAGTAACTTGGCATTTCTGTACGCTGAAAATGTTTTTAATGCAATTTATATACACAGTTTGGAGCTTTATTTGTATACAGTGCAGTGCTACTTCATCCACACCATTTCAGAAGTACATTAGTTCCTGTTCTCTCATACACGTGATGCAGTGTTGAGACTATTATATTTTGAGGGTAAAACAAAATGCGTGACACTTGGGTATCTGATCCTTTCATATTAAAGCCTTAAAAAGACATGTGAAGTGAACATAATTTAAAAATTGAAAAATTAAAAATAAATAATAATTACATTACTGACATTGTTCAATTTCTCTCTTGAGCTGTATCTCACTTTTAGAAGCAAATTATAACCTTTGTAAACATGTAAAGAAGACCGCGAAATCATCCAATCATACAGACACTTCCAATGGTAACAACATAAACAAACGTTACTGCGTATGTGCGTTGTTATGGCTGTAAGAGGGGAGTCAAACTGGGAACCAGGAAAGGCTGGCATTTGGACGAGCCTGCCGGCTGAATCTCATCCTGGACTTCGAAGAACGCAGAGCCATGTAATAAAACAATAAGTTACTCGGACTTCCTTCGGTTGAGCTGGCCTTTGACTCTCTGGAATGTTACCATCTGGACACGACTAAGATAAGGGGACCTAGTCTCTTTGTCTAGGGTTGTGGAGGTGTGTGTGTTGGGGCCATTAAGGGGAAAAAGATCACCAGACCTCTGGCCGAATGGTGGGGCAACTGTGCTTGACAGTAACACAGTGCCCCTCTGTGGTCCCCTCTGTCATTACCCTTTTCATTTCTTTTCTGGATCTGGACACTAAGTCATCTGTTCATCATATTTACAAACTCTGGAAAATTCTACAAACCATGCATATGTGTTCATTGTATTACTATATTATAACCTATGTAATCATAACATGGGTTACATGTAAAATGGTACACCAAAAGGGTATTTTCATGACAACTGCACCATAATATTACATCCTCTGGACATGTTTGGTATGTACATACTCAGGGAAATTTAAGAAATTGAATGAAATATGTTTCATACCAAATAAAATGTAATAAAACATAGTTACAGAAACTCAGGGAAAAATTGGCACAATGGAATGTCCTCTCTGGTAATCCTCTCCTTTTCCCAATTTCCTCACTGATTGTTTTTACAACCGCCTCCAAATGGTGGGGGCCGAAATTCCAAATTCTATTCGGACAGGTGAATTTATGGCAATGCCGCCGCGATCAAACGCGGGATTTGGCCTAAAAGGAAGGGAGACAAAGCAATCGGGGGAGATCGTAATCGACTTCCCACAGTGCACACACTCTGTGCTCTGTGTAGCCTATAGAGAGAAATGGAAGATCGTAACCGACTTCCCACACAACACATATTCTGTGTTCTGTGCGCTGCTGAACCATGGAAGATCGTAATCGACTTCCCACAGTGCACATACTCTGTGCTCTGTGCGTAGCTATACAAGGAAGATCGCAATCGACTTCCCACACTGCGCAGACTCTGTGATTTTGTGTGTAGTTACCAGGCTGGTAAGAACTTTTACTTTGTACTTATGTTTTTAAAAACTTTCTATATTTTAATTGACTGCTAATTTGAAGCGAATGACCTACCTGCCTGTTTAATAAATTCTTTTTATTTTTAACTTGCGTGGTCTTTGTGACTCGAATCACTTTTCTCTTCTTTTCAGCCGTAATTCCGTTTAAATACTCAGGGGGACAATTCTGACTAGGGCCTACTGATCAGGGGTATAGTACAGTAAAAGTCTTTAGTGAGGTCTTCAAGTTAGATAGGCGACCACGATCTGCCCGCTAAAGGGATTGGTGGTATTGGTTCTGGTGGTTTGGCTTAAGAGGACCCATGGGCGTTATACGCCGGTCCTTGTCAAATTCGCCTGAAGGAACCCGATAGATACGCACCGTCCTGGGCTCATAACTATCGATGCACTATCCATATAAGGAAGGCATGTATTATGGTGGCCGCTTCCTACCCTCTGGGGGCTTCACCGAACTGAGATTTAACAATAGTGTTAAACCCGGGAGCATATATTGAGGAATGATGGCAAATGACAAGATAGAGTCGAGTGTAACCACTCCCAAGTTCCACGTACAGTTAAACCCAAATTCTAAATTATAATTTAATATGGAGTCAGATTAATACGAGAGTAAACCTTAATAACCGTTACGCTTACTTGCTGGGGTCATGAATATATTTGATGTGTTGTTCCGCTCATTTGTGAGTATTCTGATGCTCCCATTAGAATATTAACAGTCCGGCGACATATCAGATATATCTCTGATGACAGCATAGCCCCGTTTACGAACGGAGAGTAACCAGAATGCTACTGGTCCGTTTCAGGCCAGTTTTAAGCGGGATATGAAGCAACGCCTTCATATCTGACCCGTGGCAACGGAACCAGTGCATTCTTAATTATAATGTGCCCTGTTCTTACGAACAGAGGAAAAATAACTAACTAACTAAAAAATAACTAACATCTCCGGTTTGAATCACACCAGCCAAGGGAAGAACACGCGATGCCTTCCCCTCCAGCTACAAACCCTCATTGGTCTAGCTGTGAGGTGTTTACAAGTGGTGACCCCGACGTGATGGGAAGTATCTGGAGTTTGTTCCCTAAAGTGTTTGCTGGTGGTTTTCATCCCGGCGTGATACCCTTCACTGTGGGTATTTCACATTTTCTTCTCTGGTTTCCCGATCCTTGGTGTGGTGAGTGACAATTCTCTTGTATATTAGCCTGTGCTAGGGAGAGTTTTTAGTCACTGTGCAAGGGATCGACATATCCCAGACAGGCCTGGGACCGTAGAAACCAGGCATTTTCCATATTACTACCCTTCGGGGAATTCATGAACAGGGAAAGAGAGAAGCTTAGGCTGGCATGTTTTTAGAAAATGTGTTGTGCTAATACGGCAGAATGCGTTCTAGGAAAAACTAGCCTATAGCCATAGATGATTGCGTACGTTTGTAGAAAGAAAGGGTTTTTTGCTGCAAGGCGCTTACTACTGTTTCTGTGCAGAGGCGCAGAAAGCCTTGCTCAAATACAGGAGAGAATGAGGCGCTGGTGAAAAGCCAGTACATTTTGAAGGTTTATAGCTGACAGTAAGCGTGTGCAATCATAGAATGCACATGCTAGGAAGTTTGAACTTTGTTAGGGGGCTAACCCAGGAAAAGTAGCAAGCTTCGTATTATAATTAAATTAAATAATATTAAAATACTGCTGAATGCTGAATCAGGTGCATAACCTCGGCTTCGAAGTTCCAGCCCTGAAAGCAGAGTCTGTGCTGATCCTTAAACCCAGGTATGGCCCTGCGGCAGTACACACGTCTCAAGACCTCTGACAGTGCAGACTGCAGCTGCACCAAGTTTTGAAACTGTGCGTATCTGTCCGGAGGGAACCATACTTTAAGTCTCAGAGATCGAGGCCGGTACCAGTGTGGTCACTGGACCCCTGAGTATCGCGCCCGATGTAATGTCACAGGACCGCTGAGTGCCACGGCAGATGCAAGTCTCCATCCCTCTGAAAGTGTAGCCGCAGGCTACAACAAGGGTGGCGACCGTCTGGAATTTGCTACATGTGGGACTCATGTCTAAAGACCTCTGAGACTGGTGAAAAGGTATCAGGACACAGAACTTCTGAATTTCTGAGGTGCTGGAACCAGGGTCCTTGGCTTGTGTCATCTGTCTCAGTAACCAGTGGTGTACCATTAATTAAATAAAGAGATTAGGGTTTATAAAATTGTTGAGATAAGCCAGTGTAGAAGATGAAATTCTAAAATGGCCTAGAACCAACAAAAAATAGCCTTTGGCCTATTCTAAATAAAACAATCATTAGCCTAGAGCTAAATTTAGTTATGTAGGCATAGGTGTGCCTCCATTCATCTTTCTTTAGAAAGCTCGCTTTCAGAAAAGTGTAGTGAATTCTGGTGCACCCTATTGTTTTCATCTGGGTTTTTATTCTGCGTGTCTTAGCGGCACAAGGAGGAAATCAGAGGATTTTAACTAATAATATTAACAAATAATATGTTAATTATTAATGCATGCCTGTGCACGTCATTTAGGAACTGGTTAGAATTTACTAACAGACTTACTTGGGTGCCAGTTAAATCAGCTAAGGCATGCTACATACTAGATATTTAATGGTATTTTTGTGTGGATCCCTATAGCACAAAATATACATATTAGAATCTTTATCAAACCATTGCTAAGCCAGTCAATGCCATAAATGAACATAATGTCATCAAACTTTAATTCAACTAATAAGGGCCAGTATCATCTGTGCCTGCAAGGAAAATTATTTAAGGAAGAAGTCTTCCAAACTACATATATGTCAAATAAATAAATAAATAAATAAGGAGAATAAGCAATTACTCCTAAGTTTACATCAAGTTTGTCTTTTAACATTAAAATGTTGAGAGGGGGGTCATTTTTTGACAAGGACTGGCTTACTGGTTTCTCTTTATTCTATTTTTCCACATTTTCTCTCCTTATATTCCCTCCTTCCTTTCCATTTACTGTTCCTCTTTTCTTCTTTCTCCCTTCTTCCCCCTGTCCGTCTTGTTCTCCGTTTCTCCTCCTTCTCTGTCAGTTGTTGAATGTTTAAGAAGCAGTAAACTTACACTCCCAAGAGAGTGTCTGATTTTCTTTTTGTTTTTTCATCTTTTTATTTTTCATCAGTTGTGGTTTAACCCCTGAAGTATGCAGACAGTAACCCTGCATAGATTTTCTCTTCTTTGCACAACTACAGGCAAAGAGTTTAACACCTCATGTTTAGGGAGATTTGTAGGTCCCTTCTGGAAAATGTTTTAGAAAGTATGTGAAATGTTCTTAATATTTATGATATCTCTGTTAATATTAATAATAATTTTCACATTAATTTTAAAATGTATCCGTTACAAACTGAAGGATGCTACAACCTCCAAACACTACTTGTCTTGTATGTCTTAAATTATGCTTTTTGTGTTTTTTTTCTTCATTTTTATACTGTATGTTTATTATCATTGTTCTTTATTTTTATTTTTATCACTTTCAATCACCATCCATACAAAATGTATTGGATTTGTCTCCTTTCTTTTTAATTTCCCCAAATCCAGTTTATCCAAAATTACAAAGGATATTACCATGAGAAGGACAAAAAATCATATTTACCACATAATGCAGTTGTCATGAAACTCCCAACTACCTCATTCATATATATCATGTTTTACCAACCTTTTTCCCCATAATCCAACCCAGTTTAAGGTTCAACCTCTGCACAGCCCCGTGGATATCAACCTTGAGTACAGTTTCTCCAAGACTTTGCTTCGATAGATTCGCTCGAGAGGGCACCTCCGGGTCCAAAGTTCCTCCGTCACTGTCAGCTGTCTTGTGAGTTTTTTTTCCTGTACTTAAGGACGCGGGGCCTGACTGATGAAATGGACTTAGTGCAACAGGTCATCTGGGGCACAAAAGTTCCCACCTTCACTCCAACATCTGATCCGCTCCCTACCATACACACCTCAACCCACACAACCCTTGATCTCAGCCTTCCCAGGTATTCCCACCATCAGCCCTACGACCCTGGACCTCCGGCGCCAACCCTCTGGGAAAGTGTCCATGACCCCTTGGGAGGACGTTTTGAGTGTGTCCCCCATTGGGCCAGAGGGGGGAGCTGTAAGAGGGGAGTCAAACTGGGAACCAGGAAAGGCTGGCATTTGGACGAGCCTGCCGGCTGAATCTCATCCTGGACTTCGAAGAACGCAGAGCCATGTAATAAAACAATAAGTTACTCGGACTTCCTTCGGTTGAGCTGGCCTTTGACTCTCTGGAATGTTACCATCTGGACACGACTAAGATAAGGGGACCTAGTCTCTTTGTCTAGGGTTGTGGAGGTGTGTGTGTTGGGGCCATTAAGGGGAAAAAGATCACCAGACCTCTGGCCGAATGGTGGGGCAACTGTGCTTGACAGTAACACAGTGCCCCTCTGTGGTCCCCTCTGTCATTACCCTTTTCATTTCTTTTCTGGATCTGGACACTAAGTCATCTGTTCATCATATTTACAAACTCTGGAAAACTCTACAAACCATGCATATGTGTTCATTGTATTACTATATTATAACCTATGTAATCATAACATGGGTTACATGTAAAATGGTACACCAAAAGGGTATTTTCATGACAACTGCACCATAATATTACATCCTCTGGACATGTTTGGTATGTACATACTCAGGGAAATTTAAGAAATTGAATGAAATATGTTTCATACCAAATAAAATGTAATAAAACATAGTTACAGAAACTCAGGGAAAAATTGGCACAATGGAATGTCCTCTCTGGTAATCCTCTCCTTTTCCCAATTTCCTCACTGATTGTTTTTACAACCGCCTCCAAATGGTGGGGGCCGAAATTCCAAATTCTATTCGGACAGGTGAATTTATGGCAATGCCGCCGCGATCAAACGCGGGATTTGGCCTAAAAGGAAGGGAGACAAAGCAATCGGGGGAGATCGTAATCGACTTCCCACAGTGCACACACTCTGTGCTCTGTGTAGCCTATAGAGAGAAATGGAAGATCGTAACCGACTTCCCACACAACACATATTCTGTGTTCTGTGCGCTGCTGAACCATGGAAGATCGTAATCGACTTCCCACAGTGCACATACTCTGTGCTCTGTGCGTAGCTATACAAGGAAGATCGCAATCGACTTCCCACACTGCGCAGACTCTGTGATTTTGTGTGTAGTTACCAGGCTGGTAAGAACTTTTACTTTGTACTTATGTTTTTAAAAACTTTCTATATTTTAATTGACTGCTAATTTGAAGCGAATGACCTACCTGCCTGTTTAATAAATTCTTTTTATTTTTAACTTGCGTGGTCTTTGTGACTCGAATCACTTTTCTCTTCTTTTCAGCCGTAATTCCGTTTAAATACTCAGGGGGACAATTCTGACTAGGGCCTACTGATCAGGGGTATAGTACAGTAAAAGTCTTTAGTGAGGTCTTCAAGTTAGATAGGCGACCACGATCTGCCCGCTAAAGGGATTGGTGGTATTGGTTCTGGTGGTTTGGCTTAAGAGGACCCATGGGCGTTATACGCCGGTCCTTGTCAAATTCGCCTGAAGGAACCCGATAGATACGCACCGTCCTGGGCTCATAACTATCGATGCACTATCCATATAAGGAAGGCATGTATTATGGTGGCCGCTTCCTACCCTCTGGGGGCTTCACCGAACTGAGATTTAACAATAGTGTTAAACCCGGGAGCATATATTGAGGAATGATGGCAAATGACAAGATAGAGTCGAGTGTAACCACTCCCAAGTTCCACGTACAGTTAAACCCAAATTCTAAATTATAATTTAATATGGAGTCAGATTAATACGAGAGTAAACCTTAATAACCGTTACGCTTACTTGCTGGGGTCATGAATATATTTGATGTGTTGTTCCGCTCATTTGTGAGTATTCTGATGCTCCCATTAGAATATTAACAGTCCGGCGACATATCAGATATATCTCTGATGACAGCATAGCCCCGTTTACGAACGGAGAGTAACCAGAATGCTACTGGTCCGTTTCAGGCCAGTTTTAAGCGGGATATGAAGCAACGCCTTCATATCTGACCCGTGGCAACGGAACCAGTGCATTCTTAATTATAATGTGCCCTGTTCTTACGAACAGAGGAAAAATAACTAACTAACTAAAAAATAACTAACATCTCCGGTTTGAATCACACCAGCCAAGGGAAGAACACGCGATGCCTTCCCCTCCAGCTACAAACCCTCATTGGTCTAGCTGTGAGGTGTTTACATGGCACAAACTTAACTTCCAGCAGACTTCCGCAAACAATCAATAACAACAGAGTCCCTCTAGACTATTTCTGATAACAAGCAAAATAAATAAGTAAATTACATTAGCTAGCTAGTTAAAACTATGTCTAGCCAGTATTATTTGGGGTTACCAGTCGAAGAAAATAACCGTTACTTGGCCAAAGTCAAATGCAATAACGTTACACTACCAGACCTGTTCAACAATACATTTAGACAATTATGTTTTTCTATGGACCTATCTGATTTACCGGAGGTCAGTCAGGTACACATCTTTGAATACCTATTCGAGTGGGAATGTGTATATACAAGGGAGGTGTTCAAGGCATATCCCAGCTTGGATGCCTATAACTATTTCCTTTCCAGAAAAGTTAAAAGCATCCTAACCCACAAGAATGGAAATACCTGTGTCGTTTACGGGGAAATCGAGGCAGGTCAGGTGCTTTCCAAGCGCTACACCACCTAGATTGTTGCGACGAAATCCAGCGAAGTCCAGAGCGGGCATTGCACCTGCATGGCAGGGTAAATACGGCTGGCTAGCTAGCTAGCTAAACAATACAGCTAACGTTACATTTGATGATAGCATTTGGATAAGCTTTTTCAATGCTGGCATTTATCTGGTTGATAATGGAATCTCTATCTGGATCTATGCAGCAATGTAGAAGTGTGTAGCCATGTGGGCATAATTTTGGCTACTGTGGAGCAGTGTGTCCAGGACGGACTCCAGAGTGGCCCATCTGTCACCTCAAAACCAAGTGTTTGGTCACAGGTGACTAAGAAGGTGAGCATTTTAATGATATGACACACTATCTCCCAGTCTTTTCAAATCTCATAGTGTGAAATTGGTGCAAAATGAATGTAGCTATGACGATACAAGTCCAACGCTACAGATGTCATAATAATGCCTTTTTTCCTCAATAATTATTTTTAGATATAGGCATAATGTATATTTCAAATATCCTTTCAGGCTGATCCACAACCAGTAGCTCAATGCGATTTCTTGAAACCTGGCAAGATGATCCAGAAGGGTCACCAAAAAAGCTTTTTAAAGCCCTAAAGGTAAGTTATAGTTCACACATCTCCAACAAATCCACCAGTTAACCTAATGTAAAAGATTCAGTACTGTATATATGGCAGTGTAGGTGAGTAAGGTCTTTTCACCTTTTCTTTTAGGAAGTTGTGCCAGACTGTGCTCTCTTTTCTGTCATGTGTGACAGCAGTGAGACAGACATAGGCTTGAGTCAGGCAGCCAGGATTTCACCAGCAGTCTGGGAGAGCAGGATACGCAGAGAGAGGAACCCGACGTGTTCAGCAGCTTAGCTCAGCCCCACGGTGAGTATGGTAGCGCTCTGAGCTCTCCGAAGTGCACAACATTTTATGATGCCTTCATTAAACTGAGCCCTGATCAAGTGGTGGAACTAGAGAGAAACACCAGAAAACAGAGCATAGAACCACTCTGGCATGATGCGCGCAAGCTGTGCACAGCAGCAAGCACAGCCAGCAATGTGCCTCAGCGTGAGACAACTGACCCAGCTAAGTTTCTCGCTGAACACCTCTACCCAAGATTCCAGGGGAATGTGGCCACAAGGTATGGGAAGGAAAGTGAGGGACTTGCTAAGGAGCAGAGTAAGGAGAGGGGCTACATAGTGATGGACAAAGGGTTGGTGGTGTGTGCAGGAGACCCATGGTTGGAAGCGAGTCCTGATGGTATCATTGATGACAAGCTGCTAGAAGTAAAATCACCCTCAGTGCTTGCACATCCCTTAATGATGCATTCACTGCTACAAACTAAGACATCTGAGCAGAGGACGGGCAGTATATTGTGAACCCAAAAAGCCCCAGAGGTTACTACAGGCAGGTACCGTTAGGGATGCACTGTCTTGGGCTGCAAACATCCAGTCTTGTTATTTGGACCCCAGTAAAGCACCTGGAGCCCGATGTGCCTTATGACAATGACTTTGTCACCACATATATGCAAAGTCTACGTAGCTTCTACTTCAAACACATGCTGCCAAAAGTTGTGGATGAATTTATGGAGGGAAGACTGCAGTAGAGCAACAATTACATGAAAATGGTCTCAAAAGCAACTCAATAGTGCTGATCTAGAATTTAGTCATAATACCAATTCCCCGTGTAAATCATGGTCCTGGTCGATGCGCTATCCTGTTGGTCTGGGGAGGGTGTGGACTACCTCCACATACCTCCTCCGATACATGTGGAGTTGCCAGCCACTTATTTTCACCTGACAGCAAGGAGTTTCACTGGGAGAGTGTAATGCGTGCGGAGGTTCACGCTATCTTCCCCTAGATCCCCTCGCTGCTGAACAGGCATGTAGGAGTAGGAGTCAGTCAACCAGTAGGAGTCGCTAATGCAACAATCAGGACTCATACCCTCACCGGCTTCCTACCCGTGAACACTGCCAATTGTGTTCATAGGAACATCTGAGCAAGCTGGAAGTACTGCTACCGGGGATTGAACCTGGGTCTCTGCGGTGGTAGGCGAGTGTCTATACCTCCACACTACCCAGACGGCCCTACATATTAAAATATTTACACACAAACAATCAACATTTTGCTGGATGGCCATCGGACAAGGCATTAACTCTTTAGCCATCACCTCGAGCCATTCATGGAAGATATTTGAGACAGTTCCACAACTCACTATGAAGCGAGAAGCTAGGTCTTGATGAGTTAAGCCTAGACAAAGCTTCATCAGGACCACAAGAAACTGCTCAGGAAGGGTAAGTATGGTTGATGATGCGTTCCGTGTTATTTTCAGGTGCGTGAGGAGGGTGAGAAACACAGAGGCAGACGATAGACCAGTGTAAAAATGTGTGCTTGAAAAAAACTTTTGGGGCTTCCGGGTCACGTTTAAGATGGCAGCTTGATCGCTGAGCTCCCCGACGGTTCAGTAAAATAACCCTGAAAACATTTCAGATAATATCGAAGGGTGTGTGTTTGTACCTGATGGAAAGCAGGGTTGCTACAAGGAGTAGGAAAACTACGTCTACGATGGAAAACATTGATGAATGGGCACCACAAAGTAACGTTAGCTGAAGTAGCTCTCTGAACCACGAGGCCCATGAGGAGGACGGAGCAGGTGATGCTAGCCTACAAAGTATACTGAACGAACTCTGGGAGTCCAGGCGGGACAACAAACAACACCTAACGGAGATTAAACACTAACTGTGCAGAACAAACAGCAGACTGGATGAGGCAGAGGGGCGAGTTGAGGAAGCAGAATCAGCATTACAGGCAGCAGCAACACTATGAAACGGCTCTCACAGCGCCAGTCCAACATGGAGGCTAAATTGATCGATCAGGAAGAACGGGCCCGCAGAGATAATATTCGGATTTATGGTATATCCAAAGAGGTGGAAGGTAACAACAACTCCAGTTTTCTGGAAAACCTACTGAGGGGCTCGTTGGATTTATCACAGGATGTGGAACTAAAAATTGAGAGAGCACACAGAGCGCTAGCACCAAAACCCACCAACCCACAGGCAAAACCACGGTCTATCACTGGCAAGATAGCAAGCTACAGAGCAAAAGAAGTGATCTGTAAAGCTTGGCAGAAAAAAAGGTTTTCTACAACACCAACCGCTTCTATGTGGACCATGACTACCCACCTACAATCCTTGAGGCATGCTGAATATGCTGAAGTGAAGAAAATATTAAAGGAGAAAAAAATTAAGTTCTAGACTCCCTATTCAGCAAGACTACGGGCTTTTTACAGTGATGGCACTCGCCTGTATCAGAGCGCAGTAGAGGAGACAGACATGGCTTCGCGTGGATTTCAAGTTACCATCATACCTATCTCAAACAACCCAGACCAACAGGAGATCCAATTCTTATCCACATGGCAGGTGGCTGGTGGCCGACGTTCTGGAGCTTCGAGCACCACAGATACATTGCCACAAGCGAAGAAAGAACATCCAGATGCAGTACAAAGAAAGACTGCAAGAATTCAGAAGACCCCCTACAGATGAATGAACGAGGGACGATAACCTAATTGGGACAGTGATACAGATAAGTTTGCTGTAGATTGTTCTTTGTTCTGGGTACTGGCCTGTTTACATTATAATACTGGTTAAATTGACGCAAGTAGTTTTACGATTACTACTTCTTATTCCTAAACTATGTAAAATTGTCGGGCCACCAAAATATTAATAACGGACATTTTCTATCAGTTGGTATTTTTTTAAATTTCAGTTATGAACTCAAGTATTCTAAACAATTTACAGTTTCAAACACAAAGAAGAAATAAAGATGTTCTTCAAAGAAAATGATAATGGAGAGGTTGGCTCAGAAATATTGTGGGACGCACTTAAAGCCGTTGTTAGGGGGAAAATTATATCTTTCTGTGCATGTAAAAAGAAAGAAAGAAAATTAAGACTGTCAGAACTAAACAGAGAATTAAAAGAGCTTGAGACAAAACATAAAAGGGAGTTGAACCCAAATCTTACCTTAGGAATTAAATAAATATTCTATACTCACAAGAAATAGAGAAAAAGATGATTTATACAAAACAAAAATATTACAAATCTGGTTCAAAATTTGCAAAGCTTTTGGAAAGAAAACTACAAAAACAACAGGCGGATGGCACAATCTACAAAATTAGAGACCTAGACTCTAAAACCCTTTTATACAAGCAAAACAAAATACAAATGGCTTTTCAAAATTATTATAAACGACTATATACACAGCCATATCTCGAAGATGAAAAGCAAACTGAACAATTTTTTGGAATCCCTTAATTTACCTACCCTGTCAGAAGACGAAAATACAAAATTAATAGCTGAAATAACAGAGGAAGAGTTGAACACCGCAATTTCTAGGCTAAAAGCAAAAAAGTCACCTGGCCCGGACGGTTTTTCTTCCGAATGGTACAAGACCTTCCAGTCAGAGTTAGTACCAAGTCTTCTCCAGACATTTAACGCAGCTTTAAAAGATGGGAAAATCCCACCATCATGGAGAGAGGCTACTCTCTCTGTTACCCCTAAGGAGGGAAAAGGCAGCCTGCACTGCGGGTCATTTAGACCAATTTCGGTTCTTAACACTGATTATAAGCTATACACATCAATCCTTGCTAAGAGAGTCGAAAAGGTCCTTCCCCAGCTTAGCCAAACCGACCAGACAGGGTTTATCTTGCAGAGACAAACCCATGACAATATCAGACGCTCGCTGCAAATATTGAATCATATCCAAGAAAGTCAATTAAAATCTGTATTGGTCAGCCTGGACGCGGAAAAAGCCTTCAATTCTGTGAGTTGGAGGTTTTTATATAAGACTCTTGAGAGATTTGGGTTCCATGAAAAATTTATTAAAGGAATAAGTACACTATACTACAATCCAACTGCCCGGATAAAAATAAATGGGTACTTGTCAGACACTATTAAATTAGAACGAGGTACAAGACAAGGTTGCGGAATGTCCCCACTGCTCTTTGCACTTTATATAGAACCCCTAGCCCAATGGATATGACAGACTGACAATATTAAAGGTATCCCCATAAATGGGGAACAACACAAGACTGCATTGTATGCAGACGATGTTTTGGTATATTTAAGTGAACCTTCCAGTTCACTTCCTGAACTGTTTAAGCTATTGGACACTTTTGGCAAATATGCAGGATATAAACTAAATGTTCAGAAAACCCAGGTTTTGACGCTGAACTATACTCCACCAAAACAACTGCAAGATAAATATAATTTGAAATGGAATCAGACCACGCTGAAATACTTAGGGGTGCTGATACCCAAATAAACTTCCACATTGGAAGATTAATTATGAGCCCCTTTTAACCAAAATAAAATCAGATACACAGAAATGGAACTCCAACCCTTTCACGAGTCTTACCCAAAGAATTGAATCGGTAAAAATGAACATTCTCCCAAGACTCCTCTTTTTGTTTCAAGCTCTTCCCATAGAAATCTCCACAAAACAATTCTGAGTGGGATAAAATTATATCCAGATTCATTTGGCAAAGGAAAAAACCCAGAGTAAGGTTTAAAACCTTAAAACTCCCAAAGGAGGAAGGAGGCATGGCACATTTAAAAGGTTACTTCTGCTCGGCTCAAATTAAACCATTGATGAATCTATGCAACCAAACTACCATGCCAGATGGAAAGACATCGAATTCTCTCTAATTAAGGACCCTCCAATTCAGGCAGTATTAGGCAATAAGGACTTGGAAAAACTTATAAACAGCGTGCAAAACTCACGGATAAAATTTCAACTTAAATCTGGAACTCTGTTAGGGAAGAATATAAATTACAAGATAAATTAAGAATAATTAGATGGTGTGCCTACGACCCCGATTTTAAGCCTAATCAATTGGACCCTAGATTAAAAAATTGGATCGCCAAAGGAATAGCATCATTTTACTCAATAACAGATAAGGGAAAATTATCTGTTATTTCCAAACTTTGAACGAAAAATATGCTCTAGAAAGACAAGACTTCTATAGGTATCTACAAATACGACATTATTTAAAAGAAATCTTAGGAGCCTATCTATCAGAGTTAAACAGAGGTATTATCTCCAGACTGTATAAGGGATTTATGACAAAAAAATCTCATTCCACAGAGTATATTAAAAATGAATGGGAAAACAAAGGTAATTTTGAGATTTCAAAGGAGGAATGGCACAGCTACTGTGACTTTCGATGGAAGTGCACCAACTCGCATATATGGAGAGAATTTGGAAGGAAGTGTCTAATTAGATTTTTTATTACCCCAAAGCAGAAAGCACAGAGGACTCAAAGTGTTGGAGAATGTGTGGAAGCCAGGATGCCAACCACTGGCATTTATTTTGGGAATGCCCAGTAATAAAACATTTTTGGTCAGAGAGGTCTGACAATACTATTCAGTAGGTGAGAGTATAAGCTTTCTAACAATGTATAACATGTCTAATTCTGCTTTTGGAATAGCATTTTATAGGTCAGCGTAACCAAAAATGTTCTTATCATCGCATTCAATTACGCATTCTCTGTGGTAGCAGTAAAACAAAAACGTTGTCAACGATTTTTCGTAAATTCTTGGAAAATGCTATTATTATTGAGGACTTCTCAATAATAATAGCTAATAGAACAGTATCATTTATTAACTATCTCTGTCTCCATCTACTGAACATAGATAAGATTTCATTCATTGCCATGTAAGTATTACTTCTCAAAATACTTCGGTTATATACGTTATTTTTGAAATTGAGAGTCTTTAAATAGGTTTGTGGTATTATGTATTTCACACTGTAATGTAAGCGTTAGTTAGGACTGCAGTGTTTGTGAAGCATGCAACAGTGATGACGTAAGAGTTGGAACATTGCCAAAATGTAGTGGACGGTTGAAAATTGTTTTCATGTTGTCCCATCCCCATACAAGAAAACATACAAGAGCACAGAGTATAGAAATACATACAAGAGTTAATTATTGCACATTTAGGTACTGTACTGCATTGTGTGACAATATTTTTGCATTATTTTTAAATCTGATTTTGCCATTTATTGAGGGTGTGACTGAAAATTTCAGTGCCGCTGAATATAATCTAAGGCTGTCAAAAGTGCCATGAAATTGAGTTTGAATATTAGCTTTTGTAATTAGTTAGAGTTTGAATATATTCAAATATCATTTGCCTATAATTCACAAAAATAAGCCGCCTATTGTCGGGCACAACATGCACGTGACGCTCCCTCTAAACTGGCCTACGCGTTATTTTCCACAAGCGGGCAGTAGAATAGAGGACATCGGTGAACTTTAATATTATGTTACTACATCTGGGCCCTCATTTACAAAACATATTTTAGATCAACTGTGTAGCACGTGCTTAGAAAATCACATCAAAGTAGTGATTTAAAAAATTTCAACATGACTCGATTTGACCGTGGAAACGGTCGTTGCTCTACGTCAGGTCTTCACTTGACATATGCACGCAAGTTCATTTTATAAATGAGCCCCCTGCAGTTTCTATAGCCTAATGCGAAAATGAATAAAGCACTTTCACGTGGATGTAATTTGCCACACATCAGCATTTATTAATCATCGGGAAATGATTGTTTATAAGAAATCCCTGTTTATTTCTTAACACAAAAACTATTCAAACGGCTAATACCTGTAGCCTAAAACAACATAAATTATTTACTCTGTTTCGTTTGTTTAACTTCTTTCATCATCCAATTTTATCAAAATCTTCAGAAAAGAAAGAAAACGTAGACTGCCATGGGAACATTATTTAGCCTAAATCGTTAGCTGACCAGATCTGTTGAACGAAGTGAAAAAAGAGACTGGCTCGGGAGGCTAGCTAACCAGTAATGTTAGGTGTCAATAGAGCTGAAAGTATCACCGGAGGTTATTAGCAAGGAAAACCAGACGGTCCACTTGCCCTGGGTCCAGGGCAGAACGTTTTTTGTTGACAGAGGAAGTAACGTTAGCACAGGAAATGAACTTTGCGTGCATGAACATGATTCGTCACATGAAATTAAAGCCTGCATATTAATTACAATACAAGGGATCCAAAACTAATATTCGAATGCTCAAATTTAGGTTTGAACTTTCAAAAAAGAAAGATTTTCAAATAGTTTTCGAACTTCGAATATTTTTTGACAGCCCTACTATAATCAAATGTTTTTCACATTTGCCGTTCGATTGAGCAAGTAGCCTGCCATTAAAAGTACATTTTTATGGGCTAGTGCTGTCCGATTGTATAAAGGCTAACAGCATGGTACCACTTATTTATTGTCACTTCTATCACCACTGTAATTAACTAAAAAAAGGTGACAAACGACCTTTTCTGTGAGAAATGCATTTAGAGCTCACGCGCATGCACTGCTGGCGACATGCCCTCCCTACTATCCTGGCGAAAAAACACATTTCTGGACGGACAAGGAGACCAAATTCATGCTATCGCAATTAAAGGAGTTAAATATCCTAAAATACATGGATGGAAGAAAAACGCGGAATGACAAACTATTCAGAAGAGTTGCGACAAAATTGGACGAAGCAGGATTTATAAGAAGCCATAGTCAGACACGCCTCGGTCAACAATTAGATTCTTTCCGAGTCATGTATATTGGGACAAGGACAATACTCTAATTAAATCTAATCTTTGGCCAAATCGAGCTATTAATATAGATCGATTTCAACTGTGCATGTAAACATACTGACTGGTAGCAGATGCTATCAGCTTCATGAGCTTGACAGTCTAAAGATTTAATACATTTACATATTTAAACAATCTGACATAACTTATTTTGTATTGCACTTTTCAAAACCCTGGTTACAAGTGCTTTAGATAATATAAAAGAGAATTGTCATTTGCAAGAGTAAAACAAATGTCAGATTAATTTACCTGACTCAACACAGAGTTTTTGGTGATTTGCTCTGAAAGTGGGGGAGGTACGTATCTGCTCTGACAAGAGGATTGTCTCAACTAACATGCATGAAGCAGTCAGGTAGAAGCAAACTGCAAACATGGAATGCATATCAGGGCAGTGCTATATGTATCACAATTAAACTATCAGTGAAAGCCCAGGATGTACTGGTATATTTATAAATGAATTACAAACTATTTTCTACAGCATATCCACCAATTTACCCACCCAGATATAATTTCTGATTAACAATGTTGTACATTTTCAGCTCTAATAAAATGCCAATAGTACAGACTCTGACGTAGTCAGCTGAAAAGAACTTCTTAGCTTACAAAGAAGATGGTGCAGTAGAATGGGCACATCCAATTTGTTCAGGTGCAGAGCATAACCAATATGTAGAGTTAAAAAATGTCTGATGTTTCAACAAACTAGGCAGAATTTGTGTCTTTTCAAATAGATTGGAATATGGGTTTAACATCAGCAAACCTTTGAAATGCACTGTTTGGCATGTACGTCCACACACCTCTGAATATTTGCCGCCTTTGTTGGTTTGAAGCTTTGGCATAGCAAGCAGTGGAATAAGTGTCCGTAGCAGGTGTTGCATTCTTTAATTGTTGATGGAGAGCCAGCATTCCATATGGATATATGCATCTAAAACGGATATAGATTTAAATATTCTTTAAAGTAACATTTACGTGTTCCAAATTGTAATTACAAGTACAGTAGTCATGATATCACTTCACAGCAAGGGGCTAATAATTTGTTTAGATAGTAAAAATATGCCTGCTAGCTTTTAAGTTTGGATTAAAACCAGAGACTGTAAAAAATATGGACAAAGCTACTGTGACGGATACGCTGACAGATAAAACGCTATTCCAAAGGCAAAATCAGACATGTTATACATCGTTAGAAAGCTTATACTCACCTACTGAATAAATGAATTGTCAATCAAGCCAAATTGTACTAAAAAGGGCGACAACGCCGTAAGCAACAGGTGTGGTATTACACACAGCTATTTTTGAAGGTAGCCGACCCAGGCGTCACAAATGCGCGTATATTTCACAAACGGATTGTCCAAGACAATATATGACCACTCAGTCGCAAAAGGGACATCTCTACGCATAAAACCAATGGTAAGATTGTATATTTATTCAATGTTTAGTCCCAGATATTGACTGTAGAATGACACGCTATAATTTTAAAAAACTTTGTCTCGTTTATTTCATTATTCGGTGAGCAGTGTTTTCACTGCTGTATCGGTATATTTTAGGGCTAATGTCGAGTTTATCTTGTTGCTACGGAATATTACATTACAGGCATTTGGCAGACGCTCTTATCCAGAGCGACGTACAACAAAGTGTATGATCATAATCAGGAACAAGTGTGTCGAAAACCCTAGAGAGAAGTCCAAGTGCAGGGACCAACCGCATAGTTCAACTTGGACCCTGTAGGTTAAACTGATTAACACTAACACAAACAAGAACAGCAACAACGCAGTCTATGCAAAAATACAAGCAATAGTTAAGACGAGTGCATTAACTAAGTCACCTACGAAACAGCTACCTAGTTACAACCCTAAGCTTACAGTAAATTTAGAGATTAAATTGAGAATACGATTTCTCTCAGCATAATGACGGATTTAAAGACTAAACGAACTCACCCGATATTGTCTTCAAATGGATCCATGCCAAAGAAAAGTAATGATTCATCCTCTCAAAGCTTTTACTAACAAAGTTTTAGTAGCAAAAAATGAAATATCAACTCGCCATCCATGCTACCTGCTTCCTATGGTCAGAGTACCGTATTATTTATTTAGACATTGGCAGAGTACAGCATAAATTGCGTCTTTTGTTTATATTCAATATTAGTAATTGCAGCGAGAAACAGCAGCTGTAGACACAGGATAGTTTGTTATGTTATGGTAACAACGGAACGAAGCGGACTATATACGTTTTGCCATCATTGTTTTATTATACCAGCGTGTTTTTGCACGTTTGCACAGAAACTCAAAACCTTTCAATAAAATGGTTGAGCTATTTCTCAGCATAATGACAGATTTAAAGACTAAACAAACTCACCTGATACAGCCTTCAAATGGATCCATGCCAAAGAAAAGTAATTATCCATCCTCTCAAAAAGCTTTTACTAACAAACTTTTAGTAGCCTAGCATGCACTCTGGCTGGCACTGTCTTCCATTGCTTCCTCGACATTCAGATCCTCCCCTCACTGATAAAAACTAGACCCTACGGTGTCGGATTACTTGCGTCGCCATGGATGTCGCTTGCTGTAAAGAGGTTTACTAGATGTCGTAACACTTAGATTTGGAGCTCCAGCTCTTCTGCACCCCAACTAATAAAAAAGTCCAGATGGCAGGCAAACAATATGGCGGACACAGGTTTTCCCAATGGCAAAGTTGTAGAGCACATTCAGATGCATCAGTCGATGAAGTTTTGTGATGATCTGACTTACGGTGTGGGAGTTATGACCTTTTAAACATGACCCTTTGTTATAGCGCCACCATCTGGCCGACATAGGTGATTTGTAGTGCCTGAGTAGTGGGGGGGGCATAGGAACCCACCTCCCAAATTTGGTTGGTCTACAACTTATGGTTGCTGAGCCTCAGACATTTTAGCGGAGAAAGCTTCCATGCCCCAAGGAAAAAGTCAAAATGGTGGGCAAACAATATGGGGGACATAAGTGGTTCCACTGGCAAAGTTGTAGAGCACGTCCAGATGCTTGGATTCTTAATAATAATAATAATAATAATCCTAACCGATACAATAGGGTTCAACCAGCTTCGCTGCTTGGACCCCTAATAATAATAATAATAATAATCCTAACAGATACAATAGGGTTCCACCAGCTTCGCTGCTTGGACCCCTAATAATAATAATAATAATAATCCTAACAGATACAATAGGGTTCCACCAGCTTCGCTACTTGGACCCTTAATAATCCTAACAGATACAATAGGGTTCCACCAGCTTTGCTGCTTGGACCCCTAATTATGTTCAGTTATCTTCAATTTATGTTTCTCAGCAAAACGAATATGCTTAGCTAGCATATCAGCTTGCCAGTGAGCTAGGTAGACTATCCATGGTTAGCTTACGCATTAGCAATATGAACCACAGGGGAAGAACATTGACTACACTGATGGTCAATCAATCAGAGATGTGTACTGGTAATTTCTGACTAGGCTAATTTTCATATAACTGTCTTGTAGACCTGCTGTTAACCAAGCAAGTTATCACCATAGTTTCTCGCCACAGCAGTTAATGAGCCAGTAACTGTTACTCCCTCGCCATTTGTGGTGTTCACTCGCTGGGTGATGCTAGCTGACCGATCGTTCGCAAGTCACTTTTAAACGAATAAAAATTAACACTGTCAGCGGTGATTAACAAATTTACCAAGTATTTTAATAACTGATCTGCAGGTGTGTAAATATGACAATGCACTTTGTAGAGCAAGTTTTCCACGTGGTGCGTGAAGACAAAAATATGCACATTGAATTTCTATATATTTGTTTTTTCTTGTAGATCATCAAAACCAATGGAGAAAAGCCAACATACGCAAGGAGCCCCCTGGACCACTAGTTTAAATGCTAAAAACATGTTCCTTTCTAAATGCCAGTCTTACAATGGTGGTTAATTTCGTTAAATTCTGTGTGTGTGATTTCACCGTGTGTTGTAAGTTATCCAGCAAATTAAATCAGAAACCTTAACACTCTTAATTCGCTTCGTGAAACTGAAAATTCTGCAGTTTATCCCAAAATCGGGATTAGTAGCTTTGTCACATCCGTGAAGCATGGCCCAGGTAGACATTTACAGAATGTACACGACTGACAAGCCGTCAAACACGTTTGACAAACTGAATATTTGCCGGTTAGGTTGCTAGTCAAATGGCTTGGTAGCCGAAGTTGCGAACTGTTTTAGCATAGCCTACTGGACTGCCAAATATAGCAAATAAGCGTTAGCTGATTACGCTTTCTGCCAACTCATTATTTGTTTAAGTAGGCTAAAGGAAATTGTAAAAATGACTTGGCTATCGAAAAAACTTCAGAGGATTATTTTATGGTCGATCAGTGCAGCTGGAAATAGCACACGCCATAATGAAATCCCTACGAGATTGGATGCCTGCATTTTCTGACTTCGCACAGGTGGACCGTGGAGGATGAGTCGGAGCTGCAATGTCAAGGCCACATGCCCCTATGTAGTGTGCTACATATTTCTCACTATATAGGGAATAGTCAATGAGTGAACAAGTGAGTCATTTGGGACGCAGCCAAAGCCAACAGTCATAAAGAAATTTAACATTTAATCACCAAAGCCAGTAATTTTGCTTATGGCTAGCTAGCTTGTAGCTAGTTTAAATTACAGATCGTTTTCACATTAGTGTTTTCATTATCCACCTGACAAGGGCAACGGATTGCAATGTTTGAACCACAGACTGTAGAAAAATAGATTTGAACTGAACGCCAATGTAAATGCATGCATTTATAGAATAAGCAATCGGACCAAGGCCCAGGGAATAGAATTCCGTATCAAAAAACATTTGATTGATAAAATAAGCCTGTGGCGCACTAATGGCTGCAACTGGCGTAACTAAACTAGCCTAGATCAGTTTATTCCCTACAAACACACTACGTAATGACAACGTTGCACTTTGGTCATAATTTGGTAAGTCGAAACATTACCAACAGGTGACGTTGTGACAACATTGCCCTATGATCACAAAATAACCAGTCCTCATGGAGACTGTTCTGCAATGTTGCAGTTACGTTATAGAAATACGTACATACAATGTCATTTAATAACGTAACAATTACGTTATATCACAGTCCTCATCCTTACTTCATTTGAAACATTACAGGTAGGTTGTCAGAATGTTTGTAAATGACGTATTGGCTTACATTAAAATATCTATCTGTCTGCGCGTTTACACTTGGACCGTTAACACGTTATATCCAATGCAGAGTTTTCTTTTTTTTTTATATAGGATATGATGGATAAGCAGGTATAGGGTTCTAGGGTGGCTGACATGGATAGGGATTTTTTAGTAGGACAAGGTGTAAAAAGCATGGAGGACAAAATATAGTTTAGGGTGAACGGATTTAGAGTGTAAATCTATTGTCTGATCCACACTCCGGAGCAGAAGGTCGCGGTAATTCACCAATAAGCTGGACACCTCCCACTGTAAAACAAGAAGACGATGACGTTATATCCAATCACATGCGCATATTGCTGTGACATGCTCTTGGAAGAAGGTCGCTGTGGTTTCAAATTCTCCGTGGGAAAATCTGGGTTTGACGGCGTTCAGGAGCACGTAATGTTTCTTTACATTATGCCTTCATATTTTTAACTGAACGTATTAATGCAACAATACTGGATGCCAACCGCCGTAAAAAGCTAACACGAAGAAGAACTGAATGTCTTGCAGACCTTTTCAGTTAGTAGTATTTGCAACGTAATGTTGGAGTCCTACTTTCAGCATGCATGTTTGCAGTTCTAGCTGAATGTTGCTAATGCTAAGTTAGGTTAGCCGGTGAAATGGTGATGCTCAGTTCTGGCGTCTGTTCTGGGACTGATTTGAGTTAGTGTTCTGTTAGATAACATATTTGCTAATTTGAGTATTTAACGCTAATAGTCCAGTGCAAATGTAATGTAAGACCAGCTAACATTACCTAGCTGATCTCAGCAATGGCCTGTTTAGTTAGCTAACAACTGAGCCAATTCAACATGTACAAACGGTGGTCCGTAAAGCACCTTTGTTCATGTCCTTTTAGCTAGCATTGTTTCCAGCGCCTCTTTTGAAAGCTAACGTGTGTGGCGCTCTTTTGAAAGCCGTAATTCACCTTGTCCACGTCCTAATGAGATATCAACATGCTGCTTAAAATATGCATCATAAATACGATATAAAATAGTTGTGTGCTGTTCATTTGGTTTTTGGTGTTTGACAAACTGGAGCTAGCAAGCCTTTTCAAGCTGGCATTGTTGGCGCCTCTTTTGGAAGCTATTTTTGCGCTCTTTTGAAAGCATTTAGCTAAACATTAGTTCCATTAGAAACACAAAAACTCAACTTTTTTCGCCCCCAAATCCTCTAGCACAATTGCTCTATACCTGGTGTAATCGTGGCCTTAAATAAATAAAATAAATAAATAAATAGGCTTTGGCTTCGCGCCAGTGCATTGTGTAATCAATATTAATCAAGAGTATTTCTCTGTATTTTCACCAAATACTGACTTAAATTGAATTTCTTTTGCAGAGTTCTCTACATTTGGCGCAACAGCTCAAATGGAAACTAGAGCACAAGATCAGAATAAAGGTAATTATGGATATTATATGGAAACAGCTCTTTGCTCATCGACCGTTTGTCATTGTCAAAACACAATTACAATTTTAGCCTGCTGTGTGTGTTACTCAATTTATTTTTCTTACTTGGTCCAATTTCATATCCTTTCAGGTCCCACACATGGCCTTATGATTGTTGCCCCAGTGAAGAACCCGAGGTCCAGCCTTCCCCACTCAAGACATGCCTGAGACAAGAGTGACTGTATTCCAAGTAGAACCATGCACGGGAGGCCTGTGAATTTGGGCAGTGTGATTTGGAACTGTATAGTACATAATAAAACTCTATTGTGCTCTTCTAACCTCATTAAATAGCTATCAGAACAACCTGCTAGACCCTCACCAGTCTGGCTTCCGATCCGGGCACTCAACAGAGACTGCGCTCCTGGCTGTGACGGAGGCACTTGCCACTGCAAGAGCCTCACGCCTCTCCTCTGTCCTGATCCTTCTTGACCTGTCTGCAGCCTTCGACACGGTCAACCATAAAATACTCCTCTCCACCTTGGCTCGGATGGGCATCACTGGGACTGCCCTGTCTTGGTTCGCTTCCTATCTTGCAGATAGGTCCTACCAGGTCACCTGGAAGGGGTCTGCCTCTGCTTCTCATCCCCTTGTTACGGGAGTGCCGCAGGGATCTGTACTGGGCCCTCTGCTGTTCTCCTGATACACTAAATCTATTGGTTCAGTTATTAATTCACATGGCTTCTCCTATCATTGTTATGCAGATGACACGCAACTCTTCTTTTCTTCCCCCCCTCGGCCACACAGGTTGAGGATAAGATATCTTCCTGCCTGGCTGACATCTCCACCTGGATGGCCACCCACCATCTGAAGCTCAACCTCAACAAAACTGAGCTGCTCTTCTTCCCATGCAAGATCTCCTTACTATGTGAGCTCTCAATCACGGTTTATGGCACCACAGTGACTGCCTCTCACTCTGCCAAGAGCTTGGGGGTGGTCCTGGATGACCAACTGGACCTCAAGGAGCACATCAAGGCAACATCACGGTCCTGCAGATTCCTTCTGTACAACATCAGAAGGATTCAACCATACCTGACGACGCACTCCACCCAGCTGCTCGTCCAGGCTACGGTGACCTCTCGCCTTGATTACTGCAACTCTCTCCTTGCAAGCCTGCCAGCTTGTGCCATACAGCCACTACAGATGATTCAGAATGCCGCTGCCCGACTCTTCTACAACCTTCCCAAATTCTCCCACTTCACTCCTCTGCTGCGATCACTCCACTGGCTACCAGCTGCTGCCAGGATCCGGTTCAAAGCCCTGACCCTTGCCTACACTGCAGCCAACAGGACAGCCCCCATCTACTTGCAGGACATGATTCGATGTCCCTGCTCGACCACTCCGCTCTGTGGCAGCAGGGAGCCTTGTAACCCCCCCCCCCCCCCCGTGTTCACTGTGTGAGCTAAACTGTGTTCTTGGATAGAAACAGCTGTACAAAATAAGTATGGTATCTTACTGAACCTGTGGTTAGTAGTTGTCTATGACCATGAAATGCACTTTTTGTACGTCGCTTTGGATAAAAGCGTCTGCCAAATAAATGTAATGTAATGTAATGTAACATGGAAAGTATTTTTGAAAATTAGAAAATTAAGCAACATGTTAAAATGAATGTGACATGTCTTTAGGGGTGTTTGCAAGCCCTTAAAGTCTTAAATTGACTTAAATTTATTTTTGTTCATAAAATTTATGCTTTGGGGGACCTGCTATGGACATTGCACTAGTGCAAGTCACCCTTTTTTATATTGTTTTTGTATCTAGTTTTGTATGTTTGTCCCATCTTCTGTACCATAATTATGCTTGTTGCAGCACATCTTGCCTACCTAGAAATGTAACTTGAACCTGATCTCAATGGTATTCTATACAATGACAATAAAGGCTTTCTATTCTAATTGGGCTTGATGTGTACATTTTTTATTGCTGCACTGAGTATCTCTGAAAATAAATTTTGAAGATATGAATTACAGAAGCAATGGCATTTCATTGGTAGGATAGAATAGAGATCAAAATTACAACTCCATGATATACCTTTTTTTAATACACAAAATCTAAATGTATGGTCAGGGTTTAGTAAGGAAGTGACCAATCAGCAATTTTGTGGAAAGGTAAATAATGTAATAAAGAAGTTTAAACAACGTGTCAGCAACGTACATCTACGACGGATGACTGCCTGCCCACGTAATCACAACGTCGGGGAAAGGTTACTATATTACATTGTCAAATGTAAAGTTGTAATGACATAATTGTTACGCATCCACAACGTTGTTTTGCCATGTCGCAGCGACGGGGCCCTGGTCTTACGTTTTTACGTTTATACTACGTAATTTGTTACGTAAAGCGGACGTTATGAGACCAATAGAGGAGGTTAATAGTACGTTGCCACAACCGCATTTTGTTTGTAGGATTAGCCTTTTAAAAACGTAGCTTACTTATTCGGCTGTTCGTAAAAATAAACATCAACAAGAAAACAAGATGCAGTGTTTCTAGAACCTTTAACATGGCCTTTCTAACATCGTGATAAACTGAAAAATGAACATGTTGTGAAAATATAGCAGCGCAATAAGAACTATAGCCTAAGGTGTTAAACGTTGTAATTTCACATTATGTACTAATTTGTTTAAAATCAAACGTATTGGTTTTGCTGTAGCCGTACATACCTGGGCTACCGGGAGTTTTGAAACCCAAACAAGCTAAATGGACTAGCTAACGTCAGGGTGAGTATCAGAATTTCAGCAAATAACTCTGTAACATTACTGGACATTAGCAAGAATAGAGCTTTTGGAGAAACTTTAAAATGTGACAAGTAAAAGCTTACCTTTGTTGAAGTCGAAATTCGGTTCATTCCACTGTATAGATTGAACGTAAACTATTCTTAACTAGCTAGCTACCAATGGCCAACAGTGTTGAATGATCCGTTTCGGAACGTCCCAAACACCCCCAAACCATACACCTGAATCGTAGCCGTATACGGCTAGAGCCGAATTACATCGAAACTGCATCGGAAACGGTTTTAGTAGTCTGACAACAACAAAAAACGGTGCTGTGTGACCGAAGCAGAGGGCCTGCCTTCTAGCTCTTGCTGCTGCTACTTTTTCCCGCAGGGCAGTAAAGTTCAATCCTAAATTGCGAACTGCGAGCTCGTAGCTCCAAGCTCCCAGTTTACTGATCCGGGCTCCCAGCTCGCACCTGGCCGCTTGAAGCTCGCTGATCCCTGCCATAGACATATGTCTATGATCCTTGCTCCCAGATCTTCTTTTTTTTTCCGGTAGACTAGGCACTGTTTAGTGCATTGCTGCCTCCCACTGGTGTATAAATGTCATTGCTGCTTATGCAATCTGAGGCCTATATCTTGTTCTTCTTCTTCCTCTTCTTCCTCTTCTTCTTCTTCAGTGTTGTTTACCGGCAGCTTGCATCCTTGAAAGTTGCTTTACTGCCATCTCTCGGAGTAAGTTAACTCCTACAGCTTACTGAATGTCACACTTTCATTAACAGTCCCGTTCTCCGAAGGTAGTGAATAAAGCATCTCCTCCCCTGCCCACTAGCACCACACTCCAGTACATTCTTCAGTCCTGCTCCTGTTATCCCCAATCTTCCCATCTCCTCCATCATGTCCTTCCTTTCCGACCTATATTTATTGCATTTAATGATAACGTGTTCTACAGTTTCTGGTACCTGACAGATTTCACAAAGACCGGTTGGATGTTTACCTATAACATGAAGTGTGCTGCGTAAATTGTTGTGTCCTATTCTTAATCTTGTTATTATGACCTCTTCTCTTCTGTTTCCTCCCCTCCTTCTTACACTGCCTACTCTATTTTGTATCAGATGTAAATGTCTCCCCCTTCTCTCCTGATCCCAGTGCTGCTGCCATTCTTTATTGATGTTTCCCCACACAATGCCCTTTCCCTCTGATTTTGATAACTTGATATTGATTTCAACAACTCCCTTTTTGACTGCTTCTTTTGCCAACGTATCTGCTCTCTTGTTTCCCGGGATATCTGAATGTGCTGGGACCCACATGAATGTAACACTTTTCCCTTGCCTAACCACTCTTGAATTGGCAAACAAGATTTCATACAGCAGATCCTGGTGATTTCTGGCTGTACCTGTCTTAATACTTGCAACGGCCGACACAGAATCACTACATATTACTATTTTGCTAAACCTACCCTGTTCAGCCCATTCTAATGCCATCAATATGGCAAACAATTCAACAGCATACACACTTAAACAACCCAATGTTCCCTTGCTAATTCCCACTTGGTAACTAGGCACAGCAACTGCAGCCCCTGTCCCATCTGTCTGCGGATCCTTTGATCCATATGTAAAAATCTGAACTCTGCCTTTATACTTACGGTACCTATAATTATAGTATTTACTAACTAAATCAGCATTCTTACTACTGTGCTTAATCTTAAGTAATTCCAGATCTACACTCACACTTTCTAATTCCCAGACAGGTCTAACAGGCCACACCACAGTTTCGCCAAACTCTTTATCATAGACTCCCATATCTCTTGCCACTTGATCTCCTGCCCATCCAAAACTTGATTTTTCCATCCTCTCCTTCTTCCAGCTTGTCTGCAGTACCCTTTTTGTTGGATGACAATCTCCATGCCCCCTTAGATGAACCCAGTAGTTAGCCACCTGCTGTTTCGGAAGCAACCACAGTGGCATTTCACCTGCTTCCACTTGGAGTGCACACACTGGGGAAGTTTTAACTGCTCCTAAACACACTCGTAAAGCCTGAGCTTGTATAACGTGTCTGCTAGCACAGATTTTGCTGTGGATCCATATACGATACTTCCATAGTCTAATCTTGATCTAATTAAGGCTGCATAAATATATTTCAGAGATGCTATATCAGCTCCCCACTCCAATCCTGCAAGACACCTCATGACATTTATCACTTTTTTACATCTACTAACAACATATCTTATATGCTCCCTCCATGTTAACCTCATATCAAAATATACTCCCAAAAAACAAAAACTCACAACTTTCTCTAAATTATTTCCATACAATTTCAAATTGCATTCCCTGAGTTTCTTTCTTGTAAAGAACATAGATTTTGTTTTTTCAACAGAAAATTTAACTCCCCACTGTGTTCCCCACTTTTCAACTTGATTAATTCCATCTTGCACTTTCATCACTATGTGTTCACCATTTCTCCCTTTTTTCCACAAAGCCCCGTCATCTGCAAACAATGACTTCCCCATATCCATAGGGATATTCATAAATATGTTATTTATCATGATGGAAAATAAAGTTGAACTTACTACACTTCCCTGAGGTGTCCCATTTTCCACAACATATTGGGTTGATAACTCTGACCCTATCTTCACCTGAATAGTCCTTCCATATAAAAAGTCCATAACCCAATTAAACATTTTCCCTCCGACTCCCATTAAGTGCAGTTTGATTAGAAGCCCCTCTCTCAATAGCATATCATAAGCTTTCTCAACATCAAAAAACACTGCAACCACTGCCTGTTTAATTACCTGCTTGTACTGAATCATATGTTGAAAATTATGAGTTCTTTTGACTAGTTTAAACGCCTTATTAGTGTGGTTGCCTTAGGCAAACACACTATTATTATTGCACATATTATTAGTGTGGTTGCCTTAGGCAATCACACTACTATTATCTCACATATTATTATTAGTGTGGTTGCCTTAGGCAATCACACTACTATTATCTCACATATTATTATTATTATTAGTGTGGTTGCCTTAGGCAAACACACTATTATTATTGCACATATTTATTTATTATTATTATTCCGCCACTTTTTTGGACCGCTACTCCTCCCAGAGTTTTTGCACCACATACACATGCCATATGTCAAATTGACCGGCTTCTTTTGGAATCGATGGCTATTACTTTGTGGAAATCTTCGCTGCACGGTTTTTGAGAAATATGACTTTTTATGGCCAATTTTTCCCATTGAAAATGAATGGAGGCGGTGACGTCATATAAATGTGAATTATGAAGTTACAGCATTGGTCGGCTTTGCACACGTGATGCGGTTGGCTGTTCGTCCTCACCAGCCACCAGAAAGGACATAGCTGAACGCGGAAGTGAACAGATAAAACAGTATTCCAAATGCAAAATTTCAAATGAAAACGCTGTCAGCTAGGTATATCAACAAAACATATGGCTTAGGCATACCCAGAAGTCCTCAATAATAACAGTATTTCACAAGATATTACGCAAATTCTTTGACGACGTTTCGTCAGGTCCAGCCTCTTTGAATGCTAATGCTAACAGACTACATGCATTGTATGCGACGATTAAAAAACTTTCGGTTGACCTAAAAAAACGATATTCCAAAACCAAAATTAGACGTGCTGTTATACCTGGTTAGAAAGCTTATGCTCTCACCTACTGAATAAACGAATTCTCAAACAAGCCAGACTGTACTAAAGAGTGCAACAACGCCGTCAACAACACGTGTGCAGCAGCTTCTGATCCGGTCTTACTTCAGAAAACCATGTGGGCTTGTAATACCACACATGTTGCTTTGGGTGTTGTCGAACTTTGTAGTACAATCTGGCTTGATCTACACATCATCGATCTAATAGGTGACAGAATAAGCTTTCTAACAATGTATAATATGTCAAATTTTACTTTTGTAATACCGTTTTATATTCCAGCGAGTTGGAAACTTTGGTCTCGTTATAACTGCATTACACATCAGTCTGCATTACACGTCAGACTTAGGGTTTTTCCAAGACCCTCTGAACATGCCAGCTAGCTTTGTGATTCGCCGTCACTCGTCACCGCATACCGCAAGTAAAACACTGAGATCTCAAATTTTGATGAAAGGATAATTTAGCTCTGAATATATGTGTCGCAAATCAACTCGTTGTAGTGATGTTATAGCAGGTACACAATGCCCTGTCTCTGCTTATACTACAGAAACTGTTCACTCCGTTCAGCACAAAGTCGACTTTGCATTGGCGGCAACCACACTTCACAATTTCTGCAGGAATTGTCTAGTTAGTGTGGTTGCCTTAGGCAAACACACTATTATTATTAGTGTGGTTGCCTTAGGCAATCACACTATTATTATCGCACATATTATTTATTATTATTAGTGTGGTTGCCTTAGGCAATCACACTATTATTATTGCACATATTATTATTATTATTAGTGTGGTTGCCTTAGGCAAACACACTATTATTATTGCACATATTTATTTATTATTAGTGTGGTTGCCTCAGGCAATCACACTACTATTATCCCACATATTATTATTATTATTATTATTATTCTTTCCACCCATTTTTTGGACCGCTACTCCTCCCAGAGTTTTCGCACCACATACACGTGCAATATGTCAAATCGAGCGGCTTCATCGGGAATGGTGTGCTATTACTTTGTGGAAAGTTTCGGTGCACGGTTTTTGAGAAATTCCACTTTTTTTGGGAAATTTTTCCCATAGAGAATGAATGGTGGAATGTTCACCCTTGTGATGTCACAATGCTGTCTTCACACCTTTATGATGTCACAATGCTCTGTTTTCTAGCAGCAGTGCTCTGGTCTCTCTCTAGATTTGAACATTCTGCCATTCATCTCTATGGGGAAAAATTGCCCACAAATTGTGCAATGCCTCATTGGACATGGTAGAGAGTCCTTTGTCCATTGGTGTAGAATAACCTGGCCCCTTTTTCTGATTGGCTGATGTTTGATATTTCATAACTTTTGAACCGTTTGTCATAGAGAATTATGGGTCATGTCATTGGACTCAGTAAAGACCTAGCAACCACCTAGAACACCATAGCAACCACCTAGCAACACCATAGCAACCACCTAGAACTCCATAGCAACCACCTAGCAACACCCTAGCAACCACCTGGAACACCATAGCTACCACCTAGCAACACCCTAGCAACCACCTGGAACACCATAACAACTGCCTAGCAACACCCTAGCAACTGCCTATAACTCCATAGCAACCACCTAGCAACATCTTAGCAACCATCTAGAATACCCTAGCAACACCCTAGCAACCGCCTATAACTCCATAGCAAATGCCTAGCAACACCCTAGCAACCGGCTATAAGTCCATAGCAACCACCTAGCAACACCTTAGCAACCACCTAAATCTCCATAGCATCCACCTAGCAACACCTAGCAACATCCTAGCAACCACTTAGCAACCACTGGGAACACCATAACAACTGTCTAGCAACACCCTAGCAACGGCCTATAACTCCATAACAACCACCTAGCAACATCCTAGCAACCACCTAGAATACGCTAGCAACCACCTAGCAACACTATAGTAACTACCTAGAACTCCATAGCAACCACCTAGAATACCCTAGCAACCACCTAGCAACACCCTAGCAACCACCTGGAACACCATAACAACTGCATAGCAACACCCTAACAACCGCCGATAACTCCATAGCAACCTCCTAGCAACCACCTAGCAACTGCCTATAACTCAATAGCAACCACCTAGCAACATCCTAGCAACCACCTAGCAACACCCTAGCAACCACCTGGAACACCATAAAAACTGCCTAGCAACACCCTAGCAACCGCCTATAACTCCATAGCAACCCCCTAGCAACATCCTAGCAACCACCTATAACTCCATAGCAACGACCTAGCAACACCCTAGCAACCACCTAGAACAACCTAGCAACCATCTAGAACTCCATAGCAACCACCTAACAACACACTAGCAACCACCTGGAACACCATAGCAAATGCCTAGCACCACCCTAGCAACTGGCTATAACTCCATAGCAACCACCTAGCAACACCTCAGCAACCACCAAGAACTCCATAGCAACCACCTAGCAACACCATAGCAACCACCTGGAACACCATAGCAACCACCTAGCAACACCCTAGCAACCACCTGGAATACCATAACAACTGCCTAGCAACACTCTTGCAACCGCCTATAACTCCATAGCAACCACCTAGCAACATCCTCGCAACCACCTAGAATACCCTAGCAACACCCTAGCAACCGCCTATAACTCCATAGCAAATGCCTAGCAACACCCTAGCAACATCCTAGGAACCACCTAGAATACCCTAGCAACACCCTAGCAAATGGCTATAACTCCATAGCAACCACCTAGCAACACCATAGCAACCACCTAGAACTCCATAGCAACCACCTAGCAACGCCCTAGCATCCACCTGGAACACCATAGCCACCACTTAGCAACACCCTAGCAAACGCCTATAACTCCATAGCAACCACCTAGCAACATCCTAGCAACCACCTAGAATACCCTAGCAACAACCTAGCAACCGCCTATAACTCCATAGCAAATGCCTAGCACCACCCTAGCAACCGGCTATAACTCCATAGCAACCACATAGCAACACCACAGCAACCACCAAGAACTCCATAGCAACCACCTAGCAACACCATAGCAACCACCTGGAACACCATAGCAACCACCTAGCAACACCCTAGCAACCACCTATAACTCAATAGCAACCTCATAGCAACCACCTAGCAACAGCCTAGCAACCGCCTATAACTCCATAGCAACCACCTAGCAACATCCTAGCAGCCACCTAGCAACACCCTAGCAACCACCTGGAACACCATAACAACTGATAGCAACACCCTAGAAACCACCTATAACTCCATAGCAACCACCTAGCAACATCCTAGTAACCACTTAGATTACCCTAGCAACCACCTAGCAATGCCCTAGAAACCACCTGGAGCTCCATAGCAACCACCTAGCACCACCCTAGCAACCACCTGGAACACCATATCAACCACCTAGCAACATCCTAGCAACTGCCTAAAACTCTATAGAAACCTAGCAACACCCTAGCAACCGCCTCAAACATCATAGCAACTACCTACCACTGTTCACTCTGTTCAGCAGAAAGTCGACTTTGCTTTGGCGGCAACCACACTTCACAATTTCTGCAGGAATTGTCTAGTTATTATTATTATTATTATTATTATTCCGCCAGTTTTTTGGACCGCTACTCCTCCCAGAGTTTTCGCACCACATACACGTGCAATATGTCAAATCGAGCGGCTTGATCGGGAATGGTGTGCTATTACTTTGTGGAAAGTTTCGGTGCACGGTTTTTGAGAAATTCCACGTTTTTTGGGAAATTTTTCCCATAGAGAATGAATGGTGGAATGTTCACCCTTGTGATGTCACAATGCTGTCTTCACACCTTTATGATGTCACAATGCTCTGTTTTCTAGCAGCAGTACTCTGGTCTCTCTCTAGATTTGAACATTCTGCCATTCATCTCTATGGGGAAAAATTGCCCACAAATTGTGCAATGCCTCATTGGACATGGTAGAGAGTCCTTTGTCCATTGGTGTAGATCAGCCTCGCCCCCATTCCTGATTGGCCGATGTTTGATATTTCATAACTTTTGAACCGTTTGTCATAGAAAATTATGGGTCACGTCATTGGACTCAGTAAAGACCTAGCAACCGCCTAGAACTCCATAGCAACCTCCTAGCAACACCCTAGCAACCGCCTATAACTCCAAAGCAACGACCTAGCAACACCCTAGCAACCACCTAGAATAACCTAGCAACCGCCTAGAACTCCATAGCAACCACCTAACAACACACTAGCAACCACCTGGAACACCATAGCAACCACCTAGCAACACCATAGAAACCACCTAGAACTCCATAGCAACCACCTAGCAACACCCTAGCAACCACCTGGAACTCCATAGCAACCACCTAGCAACACCCTAGCAACCACCTAGAACACCCTAGCAACTGGCTATAACTCCATAGCAACCACCTAGCAACACCATAGCAACCACCTAGAACTCCATAGCAACCACCTAGCAACACCCTAGCAACCACCTGGAACACCATAGCAACCACCTAGCAACACCCTAGCAACCACCTAGAACACCCTAGCAACCAGCTTTAACTCCATAGCAACCACCTAGCAACACCATAGCAACCACCTAGAACTCCATAGCAACCACCTAGCAACACCCTAGCAACCACCTGGAACACCATAGCAACCACCTAGCAACCCCCTAGCAACCACCTGGAACACCATAGCAACTGCGTAGCAACACCCTAGCAACCGCCTATAACTCCATAGCAACCACCTAGCAACATCCTAGCAACCACCTAGAATACCCTAGCAACACACTAGCAACCATCTATAGCTCCATAGCAAATGCCTAGCAACACCCTAGCAACTGCCTATAACTCCATAGCAACCACCTAGCAACATCCTAGCAACCACCTAGAATACCCTAGCAAAACCCTAGCAACCGTCTATAGCTCCATAGCAAATGCCTAGCAACACCCTAGCAACCGGCTATAACTCCATAGCAACCACCTAGCAACACTATAGTAACCACCCAGAACTCCATAGCATCCACCTAGCAACACCCTAGCAACCACCTAGAATACCCTAGCAACCACCTAGCAACACCATAGCAACCACCTGAAACAGCATAACTGCCTAGCAACACCCTAGCAACCGCCTATAACTCCATAGCAACCTCCTAGCAAACACATAGCAACACCCTAGCAACTGCCTATAACTCAATAGCAACCACCTACCAAAATCCTAGCAACCACCTAGCAACACCCTAGCAACCACCTGGAACACCATAGCAAATGCCTAGCAACACCCAAGCAACCAGCTATAACTTCATAACAACCACCTAGCAACACCCTAGCAACCACCTTGAACTCCATAGCAACCATCCAGCAAAACCCTAGCAACCACCTAGAACACCATAGCAAATGCCTAGCAACACCCTAGCAACCACCTAGAACTCCATTGCAACCACCTAGCAACACTCTAGCAACTACCTGTAACACCATAACAAAAGTCTAGCAAAACCCTAGCAACCAGCCATAACTCCATAGCAACCACCTAGCAACACCCTAGCAACCACCAAGAACTCCATAGCAACCACCTAGCAACACCATAGCAACCACCTGGAACACCATAGCAACCACCTAGCAACATCCAAGCAACCACCTAGAATGCCTTAGCAACCGCCCTGAACTCCATAGCAACCACCTAGCAACAACCTAGCAACTGCCTAGATTCCCATAGCAAGCACCTAGCATCACCCTAGCAACCAACTAGAACTCCATAGGAACTACCTAGAACACCCTAGCAACCACCTGGAACACCATATCAACCACCTAGCAACATCCTAGCAACTGCCTAGAACTCCACAGCAACCACCTACAACACCCTAGCAACCGCCTAGAATTCCATAGCAACCACCTGGAACTCCATAGAACCACCTAGCAACACCCTAGCAACCGCCTCAAACTCCATAGCAACCACCTACCAACACCCTAGACACCACTTAAAACACCATAGTCACCACCAGAACATCATAGCAACTACCTACCACTGTTCACTCTGTTCAGCAGAAAGTCGACTTTGCATTGGCGGCAACCACACTTCACAATTTCTGCAGGAATTGTCTAGTTAGTGTGGTTGCCTTAGGCAAACACACTATTATTATTGCACATATTTATTATTATTATTATTATTATTATTATTATTATTATTCCGCCAGTTTTTTGGACCGCTACTCCTCCCAGAGTTTTCGCACCACATACACGTGCAATATGTCAAATCGAGCGGCTTGATCGGGAATGGTGTGCTATTACTTTGTGGAAAGTTTCGGTGCACGGTTTTTGAGAAATTCCACGTTTTTTGGGAAATTTTTCCCATAGAGAATGAATGGTGGAATGTTCACCCTTGTGATGTCACAATGCTGTCTTCACACCTTTATGATGTCACAATGCTCTGTTTTCTGGCAGCAGTACTCTGGTCTCTCTCTAGATTTGAACATTCTGCCATTCATCTCTATGGGGAAAAATTGCCCACAAATTGTGCAATGCCTCATTGGACATGGTAGAGAGTCCTTTGTCCATTGGTGTAGATCAGCCTCGCCCCCATTCCTGATTGGCCGATGTTTGATATTTCATAACTTTTGAACCGTTTGTCATAGAAAATTATGGGTCACGTCATTGGACTCAGTAAAGACCTAGCAACCGCCTAGAACTCCATAGCAACCTCCTAGCAACACCCTAGCAACCGCCTATAACTCCAAAGCAACGACCTAGCAACACCCTAGCAACCACCTAGAATAACCTAGCAACCGCCTAGAACTCCATAGCAACCACCTAACAACACACTAGCAACCACCTGGAACACTATAGCAACCACCTAGCAACACCATAGCAACCACCTAGAACTCCATAGCAACCACCTAGCAACACCCTAGCAACCACCTGGAACTCCATAGCAACCACCTAGCAACACCCTAGCAACCACCTAGAACACCCTAGCAACCGGCTATAACTCCATAGCAACCACCTAGCAACACCATAGCAACCACCTAGAACTCCATAGCAACCACCTAGCAACACCCTAGCAACCACCTGGAACACCATAGCAACCACCTAGCAACACCCTAGCAACCACCTAGAACACCCTAGCAACCAGCTTTAACTCCATAGCAACCACCTAGCAACACCATAGCAACCACCTAGAACTCCATAGCAACCACCTAGCAACACCCTAGCAACCACCTGGAACACCATAGCAACCACCTAGCAACCCCCTAGCAACCACCTGGAACACCATAGCAACTGCGTAGCAACACCCTAGCAACCGCCTATAACTCCATAGCAACCACCTAGCAACATCCTAGCAACCACCTAGAATAACCTAGCAACACCCTAGCAACCGTCTATAGCTCCATAGCAAATGCCTAGCAACGCCCTAGCAACCGCCTATAACTCCATAACAACCACCTAGCAACATCCTAGCAACCACCTAGAATACCCTAGCAACACCCTAGCAACCGTCTATAACTCCATAGCAACCACCTAGCAACACCATAGTAACCACCCAGAACTCCATAGCATCCACCTAGCAACACCCTAGCAACCACCTAGAATACCCTAGCAACCACCTAGCAACACCATAGCAACCACCTGAAACAGCATAACTGCCTAGAAACACCCTAGCAACCGCCTATAACTCCATAGCAACCCCCTAGCAAACACATAGCAACACCCTAGCAACTGCTTATAACTCAATAGCAACCACCTACCAACATCCTAGCAACCACCTAGCAACACCCTAGCAACCACCTGGAACACCATAGCAAATGCCTAGCAACACCCTAGCAACCAGCTATAACTTCATAACAACCACCTAGCAACACCCTAGCAACCACCTTGAACTCCATAGCAACCATCCAGCAAAACCCTAGCAACCACCTAGAACACCATAGCAAATGCCTAGCAACACCCTAGCAAACAGCTATAACTCCATAGCAACCACCTAGCAACACCCTAGCAACCACCTAGAACTCCATAGCAACCACCTAGCAACACTCTAGCAACCACCTGTAACACCATAACAAAAGCCTAGCAAAACCCTAGCAACCAGCAATAACTCCATAGCAACCACCTAGCAACACACTAGCAACCACCAAGAACTCCATAGCAACCACCTAGCAACACCATAGCAACCACCTGGAACACCATAGCAACCACCTAGCAACATCCAAGCAACCACCTAGAATGCCTTAGCAACCGCCCTGAACTCCATAGCAACCACCTAGCAACAACCTAGCAACTGCCTAGATTCCCATAGCAAGCACCTAGCATCACCCTAGCAACCAACTAGAACTCCATAGGAACTACCTAGAACACCCTAGAAACCACCTGGAACACCATATCAACCACCTAGCAACTGCCTAGAACTCCACAGCAACCACCTACAACACCCTAGCAACCGCCTAGAATTCCATAGCAACCGCCTGGAACTCCATAGAACCACCTAGCAACACCCTAGCAACCGCCTCAAACTCCATAGCAACCACCTACCAACACCCTAGACACCACTTAAAACACCATAGTCACCACCAGAACATCATAGCAACTACCTACCACTGTTCACTCTGTTCAGCAGAAAGTCGACTTTGCATTAGCGGCAACCACACTTCACAATTTCTGCAGGAATTGTCTAGTTATTATTATTCTATCTTTCCACCCATTTTTTGGACCGCTACTCCTCCCAGAGTTTTCACACCACATACATGTGCAATGTGTCAAATCGAAAGGCTTGATCGGGAATGAAGTGCTATTACTTTGTGGAAAGTTTGGGTGGACGGTTTTTGAGAAATTTGACTTTTTTTGGGGAATTTTTCCCATAGAGAATGAATGGTGGAATGTTCACCATTGTGATGTCACAATGCTGTCTTCTCAGCCTTGTGATGTCACAATGGTCTGTCTTCCAGCAGCAGTGCTCTGGTCTCTCTCTGGCTTTGGACATTCAGCATTCATCTCTATGGGGCAAAATTGCCTTCAAATTGTGGGATGCCTCATTGGACGTGTTAGCGAGTCCTTTGTCCATTGGTGTAAATTAACCTTGCCCCCTTTCCTGATTGGCCGACATTTGATATTTAATAACTTTTCAACCGTGTGTCATAGAGAATTATGGATCGCGTCATTTGACTCAGTAAAGAAAGAGCAACCACCTAGCAACACCCTAGCAACCACCTAGAACAGTCTAGCAACAGCCTGGAAATCCATAGCAACCACCTAGCAACAGCATAGCAACTACCTAGAACTCTATAACAAACACCTAGAAAACCCTAGCAACCGCCTGGAACTCCATAGCAACCATCTAGCAACACCCTAGCAACCACCTAGAACACCCTAGCAACTGCTTAGAACTCCATAGCAACCACCTAGCGACACCTTAGCAACCGCTTAGAACTCTATGGGAACCACCTAGCAACACCCTAGCAACCACCTAGAACAGCCTTGCAACAGCATAGATCTCCATAGCAACCACTTAGCAACACACTAGCAACCGCCTAGAATGCCATAGCAACCACCTAACAACACACTAGCAACCACCTCGAGCACCCTAACAACTGCCTAGAATGCCTTAGCAACCACCTAGCAACACCATAGCAACCACCTAGAACTCCATAGCAACCACCTAGCAACACCCTAGCAACCAACTGGAAAACCATAGCAAATGCCTAGCAACACCCTAGCAACCACCTAAAACTCCATAGCAACCACCTAGCAACATCCTAGCAACTGCCTAGAACTCCATAGCAACCCCCTAGCAACATCCTAGCAACCGACTATAACTCCATAGCAACCACCTAGCAACACCCTAGCAACCAGCCATAACTCCATAGCAACCACCTAGCAACACCCTAGCAAACAGCTATAACTCCATAGCAACCACCTAGCATCACCCTAGCAACCACCTAGAACTCCACAGCAACGACTTAGCAACATCCTAGCAACCACCTGGAACACCATAACAACTGCCTAGCAACACCCTAGCAACCACCTAGCAACACCCTAGCAACCACCTTGCAACACCCTAGCAACCTCCGAGAACACCCTAGCAACCACCTAGCAACACCCTAGCAACCACCTAGAACTCCATAGCAACCACCTAGCAACACCCTAGTAACCACCTCTAACACCCTAGCAACTGCCTAAAACAGCATAGCAACCACCTAGCAATGCCCTAGCAACCGCCTAGAACTCCCTAGCAACCACCTAGCAACATCATAGCAATTGCCTAGAACTCCATAGCAACCACCTAGAACACCATCGCAACCGCCTACAATTCCATAGCAACCACCTAGCAACACCCTAGCAACCACCTAGAATAGCCTAGCAACTGCCTAGCAACGTCCTAGCAACCATCTGGAACACCATAGCAACCACCTAGCAACACCCTAGCAACCACTTAGACTACCCTAGCAACCACTTAGCAACACCCTAGCAACCACCTGTAACACCATAGCAAATGTCTAGCAACACCCTAGCAACCACCTAGAACTCCATAGCAACCACCTTGTAACACCCTAGCCACCACCTATAACTCCATAGCAACCACCTAGCAACACCCTAACAACCACCTAGAATACCCTAGCAACCACCTTGCAGCACCCTAGCAACCACCATGAACACCCTAGCAACCGCCTAGAACTCCATAGCAACAACACAGCAACACCCTAGAAACCACCTATCACACCATATCAACCACGTTGAATACCCAAGCAACCACGTAGCAACACCCTAGCAACCGCCTAGAACTCCATAGCAACCACCTAGCAACCGCCTATAACTCCATAGCAACCACCTAGCAACAGCCTAGCAACGACCTGCAACACCAAACAATTGCCTAGCAACACCCTAGCAACCACCTATAACTCCATAGCAACCACCTAGCAACATCCTACCAACCACTTGGAATACCCTAGCAACCACCTAGCAATGCCCTAGCAACCACCTGGAGCTCCATAGCAACCACCTAGCAACATCCTAGCAACTTCCTAGAACTCCATAGCAACCACCTAGAACACCCTAGCAACCGCATAGAATTCCATAGCAACCGCCTAGAACTCCATAGAACCACCTAGAACACCCTAGCAACCGCCTAGAATTCCATTGCAACCACCTAGAACTCCATAGAACCACCTAGAACACCCTAGCAACCGCCTAGAATTCCATAGCAACACCCTAGACACCACCTAAAACACCATAGTCACCACCAGAACATCATAGCAACTACCTACCACTGTTCACTTTGTTCAGCAGGAAGTCGACTTTACATTGGCGGCAACCACACTTCACAATTTCTGCAGGAATTGTCTAGTTATTATTATTATTATTATTATTATTATTATTCCACCCATTTTTTGGACCGCTACTCCTCCCAGAGTTTTCGCACCACATACACATGCCATATGTCAAATTGACCGGCTTCTTTGGGAATCGATGGCTATTACTTTGTGGAAATTTTCGCTGCACGGTTTTTGAGAAATATGACTTTTTGTGGCCAATTTTTCCCATTGAAAATGAATGGGGCGGTGACGTCATAAAAATGTGAATTATGAAGTTACAGCATTGGTCGGCTTTGCACACGTGATGCGGTTGGCTGTTCGTCCTCACCAGCCACCAGAAAGGATATAGCTGAACGCGGAAGTGAACGGATAAAACAGTATTCCAAATGCAAAATTTCAAATGAAAACGCTGTCAGCTAGGTATATCAACAAAACATATGGCTTAGGCATACCCAGAAGTCCTCAATAATAACAGTATTTCACAAGATATTACGCAAATTCTTTGACGACGTTTCGTCAGGTCCAGCGTCTTTGAATGCTAATGCTAACAGACTACATGCATTGTATGCGACGATTAAAAAACTTTCGGTTGACCTAAAAAAACGATATTCCAAAACCAAAATTAGACGTGCTGTTATACCTGGTTAGAAAGCTTATGCTCTCACCTACTGAATAAACGAATTCTCAAACAAGCCAGACTGTACTAAAGAGTGCAACAACGCCGTCAACAACACGTGTGCAGCAGCTTCTGATCCAGTCTTCAGTGGGCTTGTAATACCACACATGTTGCTTTGGGTGTTGTCGAACTTTGTAGTACAATCTGGCTTGATCTACACATCATCGATCTAATAGGTGACAGAATAAGCTTTCTAACAATGTATAATATGTCAAATTTTACTTTTGTAATACCGTTTTATATTCCAGCGAGTTGGAAACTTTGGTCTCGTTATAACTGCATTACACATCAGTCTGCATTACACGTCAGACTTAGGGTTTTTCCAAGACCCTCTGAACATGCCAGCTAGCTTTGTGATTCGCCGTCACTCGTCACCGCATACCGCAAGTAAAACACTGAGATCTCAAATTTTGATGAAAGGATAATTTAGCTCTGAATATATGTGTCGCAAATCAACTCGTTGTAGTGATGTTATAGCAGGTACACAATGCCCTGTCTCTGCTTATACTACAGAAACTGTTCACTCCGTTCAGCACAAAGTCGACTTTGCATTGGCGGCAACCACACTTCACAATTTCTGCAGGAATTGTCTAGTTGCACATATTATTTATTATTAGTGTGGTTGCCTTAGGCAATCACACTATTATTATCGCACATATTATTATTAGTGTGGTTGCCTGAGGCAAACACACTATTATTATTGCACATATTATTATTTATTTATTATTAGTGTGGTTGCCTTAGGCAATCACACTACTATTATCCCACATATTATTAGTGTGGTTGCCTTAGGCAAACACACTATTATTATTGCACATATTTATTTATTTATTATTATTATTATTATTCCGCCAGTTTTTTGGACCGCTACTCCTCCCAGAGTTTTCGCACCACATACATGTGCAATATGTCAAATCGAGCGGCTTGATCGGGAATGGTGTGCTATTACTTTGTGGAAAGTTTCGGTGCACGGTTTTTGAGAAATTCCACGTTTTTTGGGAAATTTTTCCCATAGAGAATGAATGGTGGAATGTTCACCCTTGTGATGTCACAATGCTGTCTTCACACCTTTATGATGTCACAATGCTCTGTTTTCTAGCAGCAGTACTCTGGTCTCTCTCTAGATTTGAACATTCTGCCATTCATCTCTATGGGGAAAAATTGCCCACAAATTGTGCAATGCCTCATTGGACATGGTAGAGAGTCCTTTGTCCATTGGTGGAGATCAGCCTTGCCCCCCTTCCTGATTGGCCGATGTTTGATATTGTGTAACTTTTGAACCGTTTGTCATAGAGAACTATGGGTCGCGTCATTGGACTCAGTAAAGACATAGCAACCGCCTAGAACTCCATAGCAACCCCCTAGCAACATCCTAGCAACTGCCTACCTCTCCATGGCAACCACCTAGCAACACCCTAGCAACCACCTAGACCTGCAAAGCAAGCGCCTTGCGACACCCTAGCAACCACCTAGGACAGCCTAGCAACCGCCCTGAGCTCCATAGCAACCACCTAGCAACACCATAGCAACCACTTAGAACTCCATAGCAACCACCTAGCAACACCCTAGCAACCACCTGGAACACCATAGCAAACGCCTAGCAACACCCTAGCAACCAGCTATAACTCCATAGCAACCATCTAGCAACACCCTAGCAACCGGCTATAACTCCATAGCAACCACCTAGCAACACCCTAGCAACCAGCTGGAACACCATAGCAAATGCCTAGCAACACCCTAGCAACTAGCTATAACTCCATAGCAACCACCTAGCAACACCCTAGCAACCACCTAGTAACAACCTAGCAACCGCCTATAACTCCATAGCAACCACCTAGCAACACCTTAGAAACTGCCTATAACCCCATAGCAACCACCTAGCAACACCCTAGCAACCACCTAGAACACCATAGCAACCACCTAGCAACAGCCTAGCAACCACCTATAACCCCATAGCAACCACCTAGCAACACCCTAGCAACCTCCTGGAACACCATAGCAAATGCCTAGCAACACCCTAGCAACCAGCTATAACTCCATAGCAACCACCTAGCAACACCCTAGCAACCACCTGGAACACCATAGCAAATGCCTAGCAACACCCTAGCAACCAGCTTTAACTCCATAGCAACCACCTAGCAACACCCTAGCAACCAGCTATTACTCCATAGCAACCACCTAGCAACACCCTAGGAACCAACTGGAACACCATAGCAAATGCCTAGCAACACTCTAGCAACCAGCTATAACTCCATAGCAACCACCTAGCAACACCCTAGCAACCACCTAGAACTCCATAGCAACCACCTAGCAACCACCTGGAACACCATAGCAACCACCTAGCAACACCCAAGCAACCACCTGTAACACCATAGCAACTGCTTAGACCTCCTTAGCAACCACCTGGCAACACTCTAGCAACCGGCTATAACTCCATAGCAACCACCTAGCAACACCCTAGAAACCACCTAGAACAGCATAGCAACCACCTGGCAACACCCTAGCAACCACCTGGAACACCATAGCAAATGCCTAGCAATACCCTAGCAACCAGCTATAACTCCATAACAACCACCTAGCAACACCATAGCAACCACCTAGAACTCCATAGCAACCACCTATCAACACCCTAGCAACCACCTGGAACACCATAGCAACCACCTAGCAACACCCTAGCAACCACCTGGAACACCATAATTGCTTAGCAACACCCTAGCAACCGCCTATAACTCCATAGCAACCACCTAGCAACACCCTAGCAACCGCCTATAACTCCATAGCAACCACCTAGCAACATCCTAGCAACCGCCTAGCAACACCCTAGCAACCACCTGGAACACCATAGCAAATGCATAGCAACACCCTAGCAACCGGCTATAACTCCATAGCAACCACCTAGCAACACCCTAGCAACCACCTAGAACACCCTAGCAACCACCTAGCAACACCCTAGCAACCACCTGGAACACCATAACAACCACCTAGCAACACCCTAGCAACCACCTATAAATCCATAGCAGTCCCCTTGCAACATCCTAGCAACCACCTAGAATACCCTAGCAACACCCTAGCAACCCCCTATAACCCCATAGCAACCACCTAGCAACACCATAGCAACCACCAAGAACTCCATAGCATCCACCTAGCAACATCCTAGCAACCACCCAGAATACCCTAGCAACACCCTAGCAACCGCCTATAACTCCATAGCAAATGCCTAGCACCACCCTAGCAACCGGCTATAACTCCATAGCAAACACCTAGCAACACCATATCAACCACCAAGAACTCCATAGCATCCACCTAGCAACACCCTAGCAACCACCTAGAATACCCTAGCAACCACCTGGAACACCATAACAACTGCCTAGCAACACCCTAGCAACCACCTATAACTCCATAGCAACCACCTAGCAACATCCTAGCAAACACCTAGAATACCCTAGCAACCACCTAGCAACACTCTAGCAACCACCTATAACTCCATAGCAACCACCTAGCAATATCCTAGCAACCACCTAGCAACCACGTGGAACACCATAACAACTGCCTAGCAACACCCTAGCAACCGCCTATAACTCCATATCAACCACCTAGCAACATCCTAGCAACCACTTAGAATACCCTAGCAACCACCTAGCAATGCCCTAGCAACCACCTAGAGCTCCATAGCAACCACCTGGAACTCCATAGCAACCACCTAGCACCACCCTAGCTACCACCTGGAACACCATTTCAACCACCTAGCAACATCCTAGCAACTGCCTAGAACTCCATAGCAACCACCTAGAACACCCTAGCAACCGCCTAGAATTCCATAGCAACCGCCTAGAACTCCATAGAACCACCTAGCAACACCCTAGACACCACCTAAAACACCATAGTCACCACCAGAACATCATAGCAACTACCTACCACAGTTCACTTTGTTCAGCACACAGTCGACTTTGCATTGGCGGCAACCACACTTCACAATTTCTGCAGGAATTGTCTAGTTAGTGTGGTTGCCTTAGGCAATCACACTATTATTATCGCACATATTATTTATTATTAGTGTGGTTGCCTTAGGCAAACACACTATTATTATTGCACATATTTATTTATTATTATTATTATTATTATTATTATTCCGCCAGTTTTTTGGACCGCTACTCCTCCCAGAGTTTTCGCACCACATACACATGCCATATGTCAAATTGACCGGCTTCTTTGGGAATCGATTGCTATTACTTTGTGGAAAGTTTCGCTGCACGGTTTTTGAGAAATATGACTTTTTATGGCCAATTTTTCCCCATAGGGATGAATGTAAAACGTGACGTCATACATATGTGAGCGGTGAAGTCACAGCATTGGTCGGCTTAGCACACGTGATGCAGTTTTAACCGGCTTCATCTACAGGAAATTTAGAATCCAGATGCGGTGCATATCTCCATTTTCGTCGTAATTACAGAAAACACACATTCGTAAACTTCAAATGATTCATACCACAATGTAGATAAAACCTTGACGAAGACGTACATGCACGGATTGTGTTGTTCAAACGAGGTTTCCTGGCGACTTAGCCACCACAGTGGATATAGCTTAATGCGGAAGTGCACGCGATAAAAACGGTATTCCAAATGCAAAATTACAAATGAAAACGCTGTCAGCTAGGTATATCAACAAACATATGACTTAGGCATACCCAGATTTCCTCAAAAATAATAGTATTTCACAAGATATTACGCAAAATCGTTGACAACGTTTCGTCAAATGCAGCGTCTTTGAATGCTACTAGTGCTAACAAAGAGTGCATGCATTGAATGCGACGATTAAAACACTTTCGGTTGACCTAAAAAACGATATTCCAAAACCAAAACTACACGTGTTATACCTGGTTAGAAAGCTTATGCTCTCACCTACTGAATAAACGAATTCTCAATCAAGCCAGACGGACCTAAAAAGGGCAACAACGCCGTCAACAACATGTGTGCAGAAGCTTCTGGTCCTGTCTTACTCCAGAAAACGGTGTCATCTTGTAATACCACACATGTTGCTTTGGGTGTTGTCGAACTTTGTAGTACAATCTGGCTTGATCTACACATCATCGATCTAATAGGTGACAGAATAAGCTTTCTAACTATGTATAATATGTCAAATTTCTCTTTTGTAACACCGTTTAAAATCCCAGCGTATTGGAAACTTTGGTCTCATTAGAGCTGCATTACGTATTTATTCTGTTGTAGCAGGGAAAGCAACGCTTTCTCACCCAACGCGTTTGCTGAAGTACACAACTCCACTTGCATGTTGTTGATGCACCCCTTGCTGCAACAGAAGCTAGTAGTACTGGCTACCAGCCGAACCTTATTCACAGAAGCTGTATTTAAAATGAGTTAAAATGCAACTATTTTAACACATATTTCTCGCCTCATTTTCGTTCTTGGAAATTCGGCTCGGCTAACACGTAATAGGCTACTCTGTTTATGAGTTGGTCTCAGAGTTAACAGATTACACTCTGAATTACAGCCCAATGAAATGTTTTTAGTTGTGTGGTTAAAATGAGCTGATATTCACGCAACATCATAGATCAATCAAATTAATCTCCCTAGCCCCGTCTTGCTTTTTTAAAATGGTGCGATCACGCAGTGTAGACGTAGGGTTTTTCCATGAGCCTCTGAACATGCCAGCTAGCTTTATGATTCGCCGTCACTCGTCACCGCATACCGCGAGTAAAACACTGAGATCTCAAGTTTTTATGAAAGGATAATTTAGCTCTGAATATATGTGTCGCAAATAAACTCGTTGCCGTGATGTTATAGCATGTACACAATACTCTGTCTCTGCTTATACTACAGAAACTGTTCGCTCTGTTCAGCACAAAGTCGACTTTGTGTTGGTGGCAACCACACTTCACAATTTCTGCAGGAATTGTCTAGTTATTATTATTATTATTATTATTATTATTCCACCCATTTTTTGGACCGCTACTCCTCCCAGAGTTTTCGCACCACATACACATGCCATATGTCAAATTGACCGGCTTCTTTGGGAATCGATGGCTATTACTTTGTGGAAATTTTCGCTGCACGGTTTTTGAGAAATATGACTTTTTATGGCCAATTTTTCCCATTGAAAATGAATGGGGCGGTGACGTCATAAAAATGTGAATTATGAAGTCACAGCATTGGTCGGCTTAGCACACGTGATGCGGTTGGCTGTTCGTCCTCACCAGCCACCAGAAAGGATATAGCTGAACGCGGAAGTGCACGGATAAAACAGTATTCCAAATGCAAAATTTCAAATGAAAACGCTGTCAGCTAGGTATATCAACAAAACATATGGCTTAGGCATACCCAGAAGTCCTCAATAATAACAGTATTTCACAAGATATTACGCAAATTCTTTGACGACGTTTCGTCAGGTCCAGCGTCTTTGAAGGCTAATGCTAACAGACTACATGCATTGTATGCGACGATTAAAAAACTTTCGGTTGACCTAAAAAAACGATATTCCAAAACCAAAATTAGACGTGCTGTTATACCTGGTTAGAAAGCTTATGCTCTCCCCTACTGAATAAACGAATTCTCAAACAAGCCAGACTGTACTAAAGAGTGCAACAACGCCGTCAACAACACGTGTGCAGCAGCTTCTGATCCGGTCTTCAGTGGGCTTGTAATACCACACATGTTGCTTTGGGTGTTGTCGAACTTTGTAGTACAATCTGGCTTGATCTACACATCATCGATCTAATAGGTGACAGAATAAGCTTTCTAACAATGTATAATATGTCAAATTTTACTTTTGTAATACCGTTTTATATTCCAGCGAGTTGGAAACTTTGGTCTCGTTATAACTGCATTACACATCAGTCTGCATTACACGTCAGACTTAGGGTTTTTCCAAGACCCTCTGAACATGCCAGCTAGCTTTGTGATTCGCCGTCACTCGTCACCGCATACCGCAAGTAAAACACTGAGATCTCAAATTTTGATGAAAGGATAATTTAGCTCTGAATATATGTGTCGCAAATCAACTCGTTGTAGTGATGTTATAGCAGGTACACAATGCCGTCTCTGCTTATACTACAGAAACTGTTCACTCCGTTCAGCACAAAGTCGACTTTGCATTGGCGGCAACCACACTTCACAATTTCTGCAGGAATTGTCTAGTTATTATTATTATTATTATTCCACCCATTTTTTGGACCGCTACTCCTCCCAGAGTTTTCGCACCACATACATTTGCAATGTGTCAAATCGAGCGGCTTGATCGGGAATGAAGTGCTATTACTTTGTGGAAAGTTTGGGTGGACGGTTTTTGAGAAATTTGACTTTTTTGGGGGAATTTTTCCCATAGAGAATGAATGGTGGAATGTTCACCCTTGTGATGTCACAATGCTGTCTTCTCACCTTTATGATGTCACAATGGTCTGTCTTCTAGCAGCAGTGCTCTGGTCTCTCTCTGGCTTTGGACATTCAGCATTCATCTCTATGGGGCAAAATTGCCCTCAAATTGTGGGATGCCTCATTGGACGTGTTAGAGAGTCGATTGTCTATTGGTGTAAATTAACCTCGCCCCCTTTCCTGATTGGCCGACATTTGATATTTAATAACTTTTCAACCGTTTGTCATAGAGAATTGTGGATCGCGTCATTGGACTCAGTAAAGACGGAGCAACCACCTAGCAACACCCTAGCAACCACCTAGAACAGCCTAGCAACAGCCTGGAACTCCATAGCAACCACCTAGCAACAGCATAGCAACTGCCTAGAACTCTATAGCAAATACCTAGAAAACCCTAGCAACGACCTGGAACTCCATAACAACCATCTAGCAACACCCTAGCAACCACCTAAAACACCCTAGCAACTGCTTAGAACTCCATAGCAACCACCTAGCAACACCTTAGCAACCACTTAGAACTCTATGGGAACGACCTAGCAACACCCTAGCAACCACTTAGAACAGTCTTGCAACAGCCTAGATCTCAATAGCAACCACCTAGCAACACCATAGCAACCACCTAGAACTCCATAGCAACCACCTAGCAACACCCTAGCAACCACCTGGAACACCATAGCAACCACCTAGCAACACCCTAGCAACCACCTGGAACACCATAACAACTGCCTAGCAACACCCTAGCAACTGCCTATAACTCCATAGCAACCACCTAGCAACATCTTAGCAACCATCTAGAATACCCTACCAACCACATAGCAACACCGTAGCAACCGCCTATAACTCCATAGCAACCACCTAGCAACACCCTAGCAACCACCTGGAACACCACAGCAACCGCTTATAACTCCATAGCAACCACCTAGCAACCAGCTGGAACACCATAACTGCCTAGCAACACCCTAGCAACCGGCTATAACTCCATAGCAACCACCTAGCAACACCATAGCAACCACCTAGAACTCCATAGCAACCACCTAGCAACACACTAGCAACCACCTGTAACACCATAGCAAATGCCTAGAACTCCATAGCAACCACCTCGCAACACCCTAGCAACCACCTAAAACTGCATAGCAACCACCTTGCAACACCCTAGCAACCACCTGGAACACAATAGCAAATGCCTAGCAACACCCTATCAACCACCTAGAACTCCATAACCACCACCTACAACACCCTAGCAACCACCTGGAACACCATAGCAAATGCCTAGCAACACCCTAGCAACCAGCTATAACTTCATAGCAACCACCTAGCAACACCATAGCAACCACCTTGCAACACCCTAGCAACCACCTAGAATACCCTAGCAACCACCTGGAACACCATAACAACTGCTTAGCAACACCCTAGCAACCACCTATAACTCCATAGCAACCAGCTAGCAATATCCTAGCAACCACCTAGAATACCCTAGCAACACCCTAGCAACCGCCTATAACTCCATAGCAAATGCCTAGAAACACCCTAGCAACCAGCTATAACTCCATAGCAACCACCTAGCAACAGCATAGCAACCATCTAGAACTCCATAGCATCCACCTAGCAACAACCTAGCAACCACCTCCAATACCCTAGCAACCACCTAGCAACACCCTAGCAACCACCTGGAACACCATAACAACTGCCTAGTAACACCCTAGCAACTGCCTATAACTCCCTAGCAACCACCTAGCAACACCCTAGCAACCGCCTATAACTCCATAGCAACAACCTAGCAACATCCTAGCAACCACCTGGAACACCATTACTGCCTAGCAACACCCTAGCAATTGCCTATAACACCATAGCAACCACCTAGCAACATCATAGCAACCACATAGAGAACCCTAGCAATCACCTAGCAATGCCCTAGCAACCACCTAGAGCATCATAGCAACCACCTAGCACCACCCTTGTAACCACCTGGAACACCATATCAACCACCTAGCTACATCCTAGCAACTGCCTAGAACTCCATAGCAACTACTTAAAACACCCTAGCAACCGCCTAGAATTCCATAGCAACCGCCTAGAACACCATAGAACCAACTAGCAACACCCTAGACACCACCTAAAACACCATCGTCACCACCAGAACATCATAGCAACTACCGACCACTGTTCACTCTGTTCAGCACAAAGTCGACTTTGCATTGGCGGCAACCACACTTCACAATTTCTGCTGGAATTGTCTAGTTATTATTATTATTATTCCACCCATTTTTTGGACCGCTACTCCTCCCAGAGTTTTCGCACCACATACACATGCCATATGTCAAATTGACCGGCTTCTTTGGGAATCGATGGCTATTACTTTGTGGAAATTTTCGCTGCACGGTTTTTGAGAAATATGACTTTTTATGGCCAATTTTTCCCATTGAAAATGAATGGGGCGGTGACGTCATAAAAATGTGAATTATGAAGTTACAGCATTGGTCGGCTTTGCACACGTGATGCGGTTGGCTGTTCGTCCTCACCAGCCACCAGAACGGATATAGCTGAACGCGGAAGTGTACGGATAAAACAGTATTCTAAATGCAAAACTTCAAATGAAAACGCTGTCAGCTAGGTATATCAACAAAACATATGGCGTAGGCATACCCAGAAGTCCTCAATAATAACAGTATTTCACAAGATATTACGCAAATTCTTTGACGACGTTTCGTCAGGTCCAGCGTCTTTGAATGCTAATGCTAACAGACTACATGCATTGTATGCGACGATTAAAAAACTTTCGGTTGACCTAAAAAAACGATATTCCAAAACCAAAATTAGACGTGCTGTTATACCTGGTTAGAAAGCTTATGCTCTCACCTACTGAATAAACGAATTCTCAAACAAGCCAGACTGTACTAAAGAGTGCAACAACGCCGTCAACAACACGTGTGCAGCAGCTTCTGATCCGGTCTTCAGTGGGCTTGTAATACCACACATGTTGCTTTGGGTGTTGTCGAACTTTGTAGTACAATCTGGCTTGATCTACACATCATCGATCTAATAGGTGACAGAATAAGCTTTCTAACAATGTATAATATGTCAAATTTTACTTTTGTAATACCGTTTTATATTCCAGCGAGTTGGAAACTTTGGTCTCGTTATAACTGCATTACACATCAGTCTGGATTACACGTCAGACTTAGGGTTTTTCCAAGACCCTCTGAACATGCCAGCTAGCTTTGTGATTCGCCGTCACTCGTCACCGCATACCGCAAGTAAAACACTGAGATCTCAAATTTTGATGAAAGGATAATTTAGCTCTGAATATATGTGTCGCAAATCAACTCGTTGTAGTGATGTTAGAGCAGGTACACAATGCCCTGTCTCTGCTTATACTACAGAAACTGTTCACTCCGTTCAGCACAAAGTCGACTTTGCATTGGCGGCAACCACACTTCACAATTTCTGCAGGAATTGTCTAGTTAGTGTGGTTGCCTTAGGCAAACACACTATTATTATTGCACATATTATTTATTTATTTATTATTATTATTATTATTCCACCCATTTTTTGGACCGCTACTCCTCCCAGAGTTTTCGCACCACATACATGTGCAATGTGTCAAATCGAGCGGCTTGATCGGGAATGAAGTGCTATTACTTTGTGGAAAGTTTGGGTGGACGGTTTTTGAGAAATTTGACTTTTTTTGGGGAATTTTTCCCATAGAGAATGAATGGTGGAATGTTCACCATTGTGATGTCACAATGCTGTCTTCTCACCTTTATGATGTCACAATGGTCTGTCTTCTAGCAGCAGTGCTCTGGTCTCTCTGGCTTTGGACATTCAGCATTCATCTCTATGGGGCAAAATTGCCCTCAAATTGTGGGATGCCTCATTGGACGTGTTAGAGAGTCGATTGTCTATTGGTGTAAATTAACCTCGCCCCCTTTCCTGATTGGCCGACATTTGATATTTAATAACTTTTCAACCGTTTGTCATAGAGAATTGTGGATCGCGTCATTGGACTCAGTAAAGACGGAGCAACCACCTAGAAACACCCTAGCAACCACCTAGAACAGCCTAGCAACAGCCTGGAACTCCATAGCAACCACCTAGCAACAACATAGCAACTGCCTAGAACTCTATAGCAAATACCTAGAAAACCCTAGCAACGACCTGGAACTCCATAACAACCATCTAGCAACACCCTAGCAACCACCTAAAACACCCTAGCAACTGCTTAGAACTCCATAGCAACCACCTAGCAACACCTTAGCAACTGCTTAGAACTCTATGGGAACGACCTAGCAACACCCAAGCAACCACTTAGAACAGTCTTGCAACAGCCTAGATCTCCATAGCAACCACCTAGCAACACCATAGCAACCACCTAGAACTCCATAGCAACCACCTAGCAACACCCTAGCAACCACCTGGAACACCATAGCAACCACCTAGCAACACCCTAGCAACCACCTGGAACACCATACCAACTGCCTAGCAACACCCTAGCAACTGCCTATAACTCCATAGCAACCACCTAGCAACATCTTAGCAACCATCTAGAATACCCTACCAACCACATAGCAACACCGTAGCAACCGCCTATAACTCCATAGCAACCACCTAGCAACACCCTAGCAACCACCTGGAACACCATAGCAACCGCTTATAACTCCATAGCAACCACCTAGCAACCAGCTGGAACACCATAACTGCCTAGCAACACCCTAGCAACCGGCTATAATTCCATAGCAACCACCTAGCAACTGCCTATAACTCAATAGCAACCACCTAGCAACATCCTAGCAAACACCTAGCAACACCCTAGCAACCACCTGGAACACCATAAAAACTGCCTAGCAACACCCTAGCAAGCGCCTATAACTCCATAGCAACCCCCTAGCAACATCCTAGCAACCACCTATAACTCCATAGCAACGACCTAGCAACACCCTAGCAACCACCTAGAACAACCTAGCGACCATCTAGAACTCCATAGCATCCACCGAACAACACACTAGCAACCACCTGGAACACCATAGCAAATGCCTAGCACCACCCTAGCAACCAGCTATAACTCCATAGCAACTACCTAGCAACACCTCAGCAACCACCAAGAACTCCATAGCAACCACCTAGCAACACCATAGCAACCACCTGGAACACCATAGCAACCACCTAGCAACACCCTAGCAACCACCTGGAACACCATAACAACTGCCTAGCAACACTATAGCAACCGCCTATAACTCCATAGCAACCACCTAGCAACATCCTCACAACCACCTAGAATACCCTAGCAACACCCTAGCAACCGCCTATAACTCCATAGCAAATGCCTAGCAACACCCTAGCAACATCCTAGGAACCACCTAGAATACCCTAGCAACACCCTAGCAAATGGCTATAACTCCATAGCAACCACCTAGCAACACCATAGCAACCACCTAGAACTCCATAGCAACCACCTAGCAACACCCTAGCATCCACCTGGAACACCATAGCAACCACTTAGCAACACCCTAGCAACCACCTGGAACACCATAACAACTGCCTAGCAACACCCTAGCAAACGCCTATAACTCCATAGCAACCACCTAGCAACAACCTAGCAACCGCCTATAACTCCATAGCAAATGCCTAGCACCACCCTAGCAACCGGCTATAACTCCATAGCAACCACATAGCAACACCACAGCAACCACCAAGAACTCCATAGCAACCACCTAGCAACACCATAGCAACCACCTGGAACACCATAGCAACCACCTAGCAACACCCTAGCAACCACCTAGCAATGCCCTAGCAACCACCTGGAACACCATAACAACTACCTAGCAACACCCTAACAACCACCTATAACTCAATAGCAACCTCATAGCAACCACCTAGCAACAGCCTAGCAACCGCCTATAACTCCATAGCAACCACCTAGCAACATCCTAGCAACCACCTAGCAACACCCTAGCAACCACCTGGAACACCATAACAACAGATAGCAACACCCTAGCAACCACCTATAACTCCATAGCAACCACCTAGCAACATCCTAGTAACCACTTAGATAACCCTAGCAACCACCTAGCAATGCCCTAGCAACCACCTGGAGCTCCATAGCAACCACCTAGCACCACCCTAGCAACCACCTGGAACACCATATCAACCACCTAGCAACATCCTAGCAACTGCCTAAAACTCTATAGAAACCTAGCAACACCCTAGCAACCGCCTCAAACATCATAGCAACTACCTACCACTGTTCACTCTGTTCAGCAGAAAGTCGACTTTGCTTTGGCGGCAACCACACTTCACAATTTCTGCAGGAATTGTCTAGTTATTATTATTATTATTATTCCACCCATTTTTTGGACCGCTACTCCTCCCAGAGTTTTTGCACCACATACATATGCAATATGTCAAATCGAGCGGCTTGATCGGGAATGGTGTGCTATTACTTTGTGGAAAGTTTCGGTGCACGGTTTTTGAGAAATTCCACTTTTTTTGGGAAATTTTTCCCATAGAGAATGAATGGTGGAATGTTCACCTTTGTGATGTCACAATGCTGTCTTCTCACCTTTGTGATGTCACAATGCTCTGTCTTCTAGCAGCAGTACTCTGGTCTCTCTCTAGATTTGAACATTCTGCCATTCATCTCTATGGGGAAAAATTGCCCACAAATTGTGCAATGCCTCATTGGACATGGTAGAGAGTCCTTTGTCCATTGGTGGAGATCAGCCTTGCCCCCCTTCCTGATTGGCCGATGTTTTATATTTCATAACTTTTGAATCGTTTGTCATAGAGAACTATGGGTTGCGTCATTGGACTCAGTAAAGACCTAGCAACCGCCTAGAACTCCATAGCAACCCCCTCGCAACATCCTAGCAACCGCCTATAACCCCATAGCAACGACCTAGCAACACCCTAGCAACCGCCCAGAACTCCATAGCAACTACCTAGCAACACCCTAGCAACCACCTAGAACTGCATAGCAACCACCTAGCAACACCATAGCAACCACCTAAAACCCCATAGCAACCACCTAGCAACACCCCAGCAACCACCTGGAACACCATAGCAACCACCTAGCAACCACCTGGAACACCATAACAACTGCCTAGCAACACCCTATCAACCGCCTATAACTCCATAGCAACCACCTAGAAACATCCTAGCAACCACCTAGAACACCATAGCAACCGCCTATAACTCCATAGCAACCATCTAGCAACACCCTAACAACCGCCTAGAACTGCATAGCAACCACCTAGCAACACCCTAGCAACTGCCTAGAACTCCATAGCAACTGCCTAGAACTCCACAGCAACCACCTAGCAACACCCTAGCAACCACCTAGAACTGCATAGCAACCACCTAGCAAGACCCTATCAACCACCTGGAACACCATAGCAAATGCCTAGCAAATCCCTAGCAACCGCCGTTAACTCCCTAGCAACCACCTAGCAACACCATAGCAACCACCTAGAATTCCATAGCAACAACCTAGCATCCACCTGGAACACCATAGCAACCACATAGCAACAACCTAGCAACCACCTGGAACAAAATAACAACTGCCTAGCAACACCCTATCAACCGCCTATAACTCCATAGCAACCACCTAGAAACATCCTAGCAACCACCTAGAACACCATAGCAACCGCCTATAACTCCATAGCAACCATCTAGCAACACCCTAACAACCGCCTAGAACTGCATAGCAACCACCTAGCAACACCCTAGCAACTGCCTAGAACTCCATAGCAACTGCCTAGAACTCCACAGCAACCACCTAGCAACACCCTAGCAACCACCTAGAACTGCATAGCAACCACCTAGCAAGACCCTATCAACCACCTGGAACACCATAGCAAATGCCTAGCAAATCCCTAGCAACCGCCGTTAACTCCCTAGCAACCACCTAGCAACACCATAGCAACCACCTAGAATTCCATAGCAACAACCTAGCATCCACCTGGAACACCATAGCAACCACATAGCAACAACCTAGCAACCACCTGGAACAAAATAACAACTGCCTAGCAACACCCTAGCAACCGCCTATAACTCCATAGTAACCACCTAGCAACATCCTAGCAACCATCTGGAACACCATAGCAAATGCATTGCAACACTCTAGCAACCGGCTATAGGTCCATAGCAACCACCTAGCAACACCATAGCAACCACCTTGCAACACCCTAGCAACCACCTAGAATACCCTAGCAACCACCTGGAACACCATAACAACTGCCTAGCAACACCCTAACAACCGCCTATAACCCCATATCAACCACCTAGCAAAATCCTAGCAACCACCTAGAACACCCTAGTAACCGCCTATAACTCCATAGCAACCACCTAGCAACATCCTAGCAACCACCTAGCAACACCCTAGCAACCACCTGGCACACCATAACAACTGCCTAGCAACACCCTAGCAACCGCCTATAACTCCATAGCAACCACCTAGCAACATCCTAGCTACCACTTAGAATACTATAGCAACCACCGAGCAATGCCCTAGCAACCACCTGGATCTCCATAGAAACCACCTGGAACTCCATAGCAACCACCTTGCACCACCCTAGCAACCACCTGGAACACCATATCAACCACCTAGCAACATCCTAGCAACTGCCTAGAACTCCATAGCAACCACCTAGAACACCCTAGCAACCGCCTAGAATTTCATAGAAACCACCTAGAACTCCATAGAACCACCTAGCAACACCCTAGCAACCGCCTCAAACTCCATAGCAACCTCCTAGCAACACCCTAGACACCACCTAAAACACCATAGTCACCACAAGAACATCATTGCAACTACCTACCACTGTTCACTCTGTTCAGCAGAAAGTCGACTTTGCATTGGCGGCAACCACACTTCACAATTTCTGCAGGAATTGTCTAGTTATTATTAGTGTGGTTGCCTCAGGCAACCACACTACTATTATCCCACATATTATTATTATTATTATTGTTTCTTTCTTTCCACCCATTTTTTGGACCACTACTCCTCCCAGAGTTTTTGCACCACATACACGTGCCATATGTCAAATTGACCGGCTTCTTTGGGAATCGAGTGCTATTACTTTGTGGAAAGTTTCGCTGCACGGTTTTTGAGAAATATGACTTTTTATGGCCAATTTTTCCCCATAGGGATGAATGTAAAACGTGACGTCATACATATGTGAGCGGTGAAGTCACAGCATTGGTCGGCTTAGCACACGTGATGCACTTTTAACCTGCTTCATCTACAGGAAATTTAGAATCCAGATGCGGTGCATATCTCCATTTTCGTCGTAATTACAGAAAACACACATTCGTAAACTTCAAATGATTCATACCACAATGTAGATAAAACCTTGACGAACACGTACATGCACGGATTGTGTTGTTCAAACGAGGTTTCCTGGCGACTTAGCCACCACAGTGGATATAGCTTAATGCGGAAGTGCACGCGATAAAAACGGTATTCCAAATGCAAAATTACAAATGAAAACGCTGTCAGCTAGGTATATCAACAAACATATGACTTAGGCATACCCAGATTTCCTCAAAAATAATAGTATTTCACAAGATATTACGCAAAATCGTTGACAACGTTTCGTCAAATGCAGCGTCTTTGAATGCTACTAGTGCTAACAAAGAGTGCATGCATTGAATGCGACGATTAAAACACTTTCGGTTGACCTAAAAAAACCATATTCCAAAACCAAAATTAGACGTGCTGTTATACCTGGTTAGAAAGCTTATGCTCTCACCTACTGAATAAACGAATTCTCAAACAAGCCAGACTGTACTAAAGAGTGCAACAACGCCGTCAACAACACGTGTGCACCAGCTTCTGATCCGGTCTTCAGTGGGCTTGTAATACCACACATGTTGCTTTGGGTGTTGTCGAACTTTGTAGTACAATCTGGCTTGATCTACACATCATCGATCTAATAGGTGACAGAATAAGCTTTCTAACAATGTATAATATGTCAAATTTTACTTTTGTAATACCGTTTTATATTCCAGCGAGTTGGAAACTTTGGTCTCGTTATAACTGCATTACACATCAGTCTGCATTACACGTCAGACTTAGGGTTTTTCCAAGACCCTCTGAACATGCCAGCTAGCTTTGTGATTCGCCGTCACTCGTCACCGCATACCGCAAGTAAAACACTGAGATCTCAAATTTTGATGAAAGGATAATTTAGCTCTGAATATATGTGTCGCAAATCAACTCGTTGTAGTGATGTTATAGCAGGTACACAATGCCCTGTCTCTGCTTATACTACAGAAACTGTTCACTCCGTTCAGCACAAAGTCGACTTTGCATTGGCGGCAACCACACTTCACAATTTCTGCAGGAATTGTCTAGTTATTAGTGTGGTTGCCTTAGGCAATCACACTATTATTATCGCACATATTATTATTATTATTAGTGTGGTTGCCTTAGGCAATCACACTATTATTATCGCACATATTATTATTATTATTATTATTATTATTATTATTCCACCCATTTTTTGGACCGCTACTCCTCCCAGAGTTTTTGCACCACATACACGTGCCATATGTCAAATTGACCGGCTTCTTTGGGAATCGTGTGCTATTACTTTGTGGAAAGTTTCGCTGCACGGTTTTTGAGAAATATGACTTTTTATGGCCAATTTTTCCCCATAGGGATGAATGTAAAACGTGACGTCATACATATGTGAGCGGTGAAGTCACAGCATTGGTCGGCTTAGCACACGTGATGCACTTTTAACCTACTTCATCTACAGGAAATTTAGAATCCAGATGCGGTGCATATCTCCATTTTCGTCGTAATTACAGAAAACACACATTCGTAAACTTCAAATGATTCATACCACAATGTAGATAAAACCTTGACGAACACGTACATGCACGGATTGTGTTGTTCAAACGAGGTTTCCTGGCGACTTAGCCACCACAGTGGATATAGCTTAATGCGGAAGTGCACGCGATAAAAACGGTATTCCAAATGCAAAATTACAAATGAAAACGCTGTCAGCTAGGTATATCAACAAAACATATGGCTTAGGCATACCCAGAAGTCCTCAATAATAACAGTATTTCACAAGATATTACGCAAATTCTTTGACGACGTTTCGTCAGGTCCAGCGTCTTTGAATGCTAATGCTAACAGACTACATGCATTGTATGCGACGATTAAAAAACTTTCGGTTGACCTAAAAAAACGATATTCCAAAACCAAAATTAGACGTGCTGTTATACCTGGTTAGAAAGCTTATGCTCTCACCTACTGAATAAACGAATTCTCAAACAAGCCAGACTGTACTAAAGAGTGCAACAACGCCGTCAACAACACGTGTGCAGCAGCTTCTGATCCGGTCTTCAGTGGGCTTGTAATACCACACATGTTGCTTTGGGTGTTGTCGAACTTTGTAGTACAATCTGGCTTGATCTACACATCATCGATCTAATAGGTGACAGAATAAGCTTTCTAACAATGTATAATATGTCAAATTTTACTTTTGTAATACCGTTTTATATTCCAGCGAGTTGGAAACTTTGGTCTCGTTATAACTGCATTACACATCAGTCTGCATTACACGTCAGACTTAGGGTTTTTCCAAGACCCTCTGAACATGCCAGCTAGCTTTGTGATTCGCCGTCACTCGTCACCGCATACCGCAAGTAAAACACTAAGATCTCAAATTTTGATGAAAGGATAATTTAGCTCTGAATATATGTGTCGCAAATCAACTCGTTGTAGTGATGTTATAGCAGGTACACAATGCCCTGTCTCTGCTTACACTACAGAAACTGTTCACTCCGTTCAGCACAAAGTTGACTTTGCATTGGCGGCAACCACACTTCACAATTTCTGCAGGAATTGTCTAGTTAGTGTGGTTGCCTTAGGCAAACACACTATTATTATTGCACATATTTATTTATTATTATTATTATTATTCCGCCAGTTTTTTGGACCGCTACTCCTCCCAGAGTTTTCGCACCACATACACATGCCATATGTCAAATTGACCAGCTTCTTTGGGAATCGATGGCTATTACTTTGTGGAAAGTTTCGCTGCACGGTTTTTGAGAAATATGACTTTTTATGGCCAATTTTTCCCATTGAAAATGAATGGGGCGGTGACGTCATAAAAATGTGAATTATGAAGTTACAGCATTGGTCGGCTTTGCACACGTGATGCACTTTTAACCTGCTTCATCTACAGGAAATTTAGAATCCAGATGCGGTGCATATCTCCATTTTCGTCGTAATTACAGAAAACACACATTCGTAAACTTCAAATGATTCATACCACAATGTAGATAAAACCTTGACGAAGACGTACATGCACGGATTGTGTTGTTCAAACGAGGTTTCCTGGCGACTTAGCCACCACAGTGGATATAGCTTAATGCGGAAGTGCACGCGATAAAAACGGTATTCCAAATGCAAAATTACAAATGAAAACGCTGTCAGCTAGGTATATCAACAAAACATATGGCTTAGGCATACCCAGAAGTCCTCAATAATAACAGTATTTCACAAGATATTACGCTAATTCTTTGACGACGTTTCGTCAGGTCCAGCGTCTTTGAATGCTAATGCTAACAGACTACATGCATTGTATGCGACGATTAAAAAACTTTCGGTTGACCTAAAAAAACGATATTCCAAAAGCAAAATTAGACGTGCTGTTATACCTGGTTAGAAAGCTTATGCTCTCACCTACTGAATAAACGAATTCTCAAACAAGCCAGACTGTAATAAAGAGTGCAACAACGCCGTCAACAACACGTGTGCAGCAGCTTCTGATCCAGTCTTCAGTGGGCTTGTAATACCACACATGTTGCTTTGGGTGTTGTCGAACTTTGTAGTACAATCTGGCTTGATCTACACATCATCGATCTAATAGGTGACAGAATAAGCTTTCTAACAATGTATAATATGTCAAATTTTACTTTTGTAATACCGTTTTATATTCCAGCGAGTTGGAAACTTTGGTCTCGTTATAACTGCATTACACATCAGTCTGCATTACACGTCAGACTTAGGGTTTTTCCAAGACCATCTGAACATGCCAGCTAGCTTTGTGATTCGCCGTCACTCGTCACCGCATACCGCAAGTAAAACACTGAGATCTCAAATTTTGATGAAAGGATAATTTAGCTCTTAATATATGTGTCGCAAATCAACTCGTTGTAGTGATGTTATAGCAGGTACACAATGCCCTGTCTCTGCTTATACTACAGAAACTGTTCACTCCGTTCAGCACAAAGTCGACTTTGCATTGGCGGCAACCACACTTCACAATTTCTGCAGGAATTGTCTAGTTATTATTATTCTTTCTTTCCACCCATTTTTTGGACCGCTACTCCTCCCAGAGTTTTCGCACCACATACATGTGCCATATGTCAAATTGACCGGCTTCTTTGGGAATCGATGGCTATTACTTTGTGGAAAGTTTCGCTGCACGGTTTTTGAGAAATATGACTTTTTATGGCCAATTTTTCCCCATAGGGATGAATGTAAAACGTGACGTCATACATATGTGAGCGGTGAAGTCACAGCATTGGTCGGCTTAGCACACGTGATGCACTTTTAACCTGCTTCATCTACAGGAAATTTAGAATCCAGATGCGGTGCATATCTCCGTTTTCGTCGTAATTACAGAAAACACACATTCGTAAACTTCAAATGATTCATACCACAATGTAGATAAAACCTTGACGAACACGTACATGCACGGATTGTGTTGTTCAAACGAGGTTTCCTGGCGACTTAGCCACCACAGTGGATATAGCTTAATGCGGAAGTGCACGCGATAAAAACGGTATTCCAAATGCAAAATTACAAATGAAAACGCTGTCAGCTAGGTATATCAACAAACATATGACTTAGGCATACCCAGATTTCCTCAAAAATAATAGTATTTCACAAGATATCACGCAAAATCGTTGACAACGTTTCGTCAAATGCAGCGTCTTTGAATGCTACTAGTGCTAACAAAGAGTGCATGCATTGAATGCGACGATTAAAACACTTTCGGTTGACCTAAAAAAACCATATTCCAAAACCAAAATTAGACGTGCTGTTATACCTGGTTAGAAAGCTTATGCTCTCACCTACTGAATAAACGAATTCTCAAACAAGCCAGACTGTACTAAAGAGTGCAACAACGCCGTCAACAACACGTGTGCACCAGCTTCTGATCCGGTCTTCAGTGGGCTTGTAATACCACACATGTTGCTTTGGGTGTTGTCGAACTTTGTAGTACAATCTGGCTTGATCTACACATCATCGATCTAATAGGTGACAGAATAAGCTTTCTAACAATGTATAATATGTCAAATTTTACTTTTGTGATACCGTTTTATATTCCAGCGAGTTGGAAACTTTGGTCTCGTTATAACTGCATTACACATCAGTCTGCATTACACGTCAGACTTAGGGTTTTTCCAAGACCCTCTGAACATGCCAGCTAGCTTTGTGATTCGCCGTCACTCGTCACCGCATACCGCAAGTAAAACACTGAGATCTCAAATTTTGATGAAAGGATAATTTAGCTCTGAATATATGTGTCGCAAATCAACTCGTTGTAGTGATGTTATAGCAGGTACACAATGCCCTGTCTCTGCTTATACTACAGAAACTGTTCACTCCGTTCAGCACAAAGTCGACTTTGCATTGGCGGCAACCACACTTCACAATTTCTGCAGGAATTGTCTAGTTATTATTATTATTATTATTATTCTTTCCACCCATTTTTTGGACCGCTACTCCTCCCAGAGTTTTCGCACCACATACACATGCCATATGTCAAATTGACCGGCTTCTTTGGGAATCGATGGCTATTACTTTGTGGAAATTTTCGCTGCACGGTTTTTGAGAAATATGACTTTTTATGGCCAATTTTTCCCATTGAAAATGAATGGGGCGGTGACGTCATAAAAATGTGAATTATGAAGTCACAGCATTGGTCGGCTTAGCACACGTGATGCACTTTTAACCTGCTTCATCTACAGGAAATTTAGAATCCAGATGCGGTGCATATCTCCATTTTCGTCGTAATTACAGAAAACACACATTTGTAAACTTCAAATGATTCATACCACAATGTAGATAAAACCTTGACGAAGACGTACATGCACGGATTGTGTTGTTCAAACGAGGTTTCCTGGCGACTTAGCCACCACAGTGGATATAGCTTAATGCGGAAGTGCACGCGATAAAAACGGTATTCCAAATGCAAAATTACAAATGAAAACGCTGTCAGCTAGGTATATCAACAAACATATGACTTAGGCATACCCAGATTTCCTCAAAAATAATAGTATTTCACAAGATATTACGCAAAATCGTTGACAACGTTTCGTCAAAGGCAGCGTCTTTGAATGCTACTAGTGCTAACAAAGAGTGCATGCATTGAATGCGACGATTAAAAAACTTTCGGTTGACCTAAAAAAACGATATTCCAAAACCAAAATTAGACGTGCTGTTATACCTGGTTAGAAAGCTTATGCTCTCACCTACTGAATAAACGAATTCTCAAACAAGCCAGACTGTACTAAAGAGTGCAACAACGCCGTCAACAACACGTGTGCAGCAGCTTCTGATCCGGTCTTACTTCAGAAAACCATGTGGGCTTGTAATACCACACATGTTGCTTTGGGTGTTGTCGAACTTTGTAGTACAATCTGGCTTGATCTACACATCATCGATCTAATAGGTGACAGAATAAGCTTTCTAACAATGTATAATATGTCAAATTTTACTTTTGTAATACCGTTTCATATTCCAGCGAGTTGGAAACTTTGGTCTCGTTATAACTGCATTACACATCAGTCTGCATTACACGTCAGACTTAGGGTTTTTCCAAGACCCTCTGAACATGCCAGCTAGCTTTGTGATTCGCCGTCACTCGTCACCGCATACCGCAAGTAAAACACTGAGATCTCAAATTTTGATGAAAGGATAATTTAGCTCTGAATATATGTGTCGCAAATCAACTCGTTGTAGTGATGTTATAGCAGGTACACAATGCCCTGTCTCTGCTTATACTACAGAAACTGTTCACTCCGTTCAGCACAAAGTCGACTTTGCATTGGCGGCAACCACACTTCACAATTTCTGCAGGAATTGTCTAGTTATTTTTATTTCTTTCCACCCATTTTTTGGACCGCTACTCCTCCCAGAGTTTTCGCACCACATACATGTGAAATACGTCAAATCGAGCGGCTTGATCGGGAATGGTGCGCTATTACTTTGTGGAAAGTTTCGTTGCACGGTTTTTGAGAAATTCCACTTTTTTTGGGAAATTTTTCCCATAGAGAATGAATGGTAGAATGTTCAGCCTTGTGATGTCACAATGCTCTGCCTTCTCTCCCTTGTGATGTCACAATGCTCTGTCTTCTAGCAGCAGTACTCTGGTCTCTCTCTAGATTTGAACATTCTGCCATAAATCTCTGTGGGGAAAAATTGCCCACATATTGTGCAATGCCTAATTGGACTTGGTAGAGAGTCCTTTGTCCATTGGTGTAGATCAGCCTCGCCCCCCTTCCTGATTGGCCAATGTTTGATATTTCATAACTTTTGAACCGTTTGTCATAGAGAACTATGGGTTGCGTCATTGGACTCAGTAAAGACCTAGCAACCGCCTAGAACTCCATAGCAACCCTCTAGCAACATCCTAGCAACCGCCTATAACTCTATAGCAACAACCTAGCAACACCCTAGCAACCACCTAGAACAACCTAGCAACCGCTTAGAACTCCATAGCAACCACCTAACAACACACTAGCAACCGCCCAGAACTCCATAGCAAACCCCTAGCAACATCCTAGCAACCGCCTATAACTCCATAGCAACGACCAAGCAACAACCTAGAACACCCTAGCAACCGCCTAGAACTCCATAGCAACCACCTAACAACACACTAGCAACCACCTGGAACACCATAGCAACCGCCTAGAACTCCATAGCAACCCCCTAGCAACACCCTGGCAACCGGCTATAACTCCATGGCAACCACCTAGCAACACCATAGCAACCAACAAGAACTCCATAGCAACCACCTAGCAACACCCTAGCAACTACCTGGAACACCATAGCAACCACCTAGCAACACCCTAGCAACCACCTGGAACACCATAACAACTGCTTAGCAACACCCTAGCAACCGCTTATAACTCCATAGCAACCACCTAGCAACATCCTAGCAACCACCTAGAATGCCCTAGCAACACCCTAGCAACCGCCTATAACTCCATAGCAAATGCCTAGCAACACCCTAGCAACAGGCTATAACTCCATAGCAACCACCTAGCAACACCCTAGCAACCGCTTATAACTCCATAGTAACCACCTAGCAACATCCTAGCATCCACCTAGAAAACCCTAGCAACCACCTAGCAACACCCTATCAACCACCTGGAACACCATAACAACTGCCTAGCAACCACCTATAACTGCATAGCAACCACCTAGCAACATCCTAGCAACTACCTTGAATACCCTAGCAACCACCTAGCAACACCCTATCAACCACCTGGAACACCATAACAACTGCCTAGCAACCGCCTATAACTGCATAGCAACCACCTAGCAACATCCTAGCAACTACCTTGAATACCCGAGCAACACCCTAGCAACCGCCTATAACTCCATAGCAAATGCCTAGCAACACCCTAGCAACCGGCTATAACTCCATAGCAACCACCTAGAACACCCTAGCAACCACCTAGCAACACCCTAGCAACCACCTGGAACACCATAACAACTGCCTAGCAACACCCTAGCAACCGGCTATAACTCCATAGCAACCACCTAGCAACACCATAGTAACCACCTAGAACTCCATAGCAACCACCTAGAACATACTACCAACCACCTAGCAACACCCTAGCAACTACCTGGAACACCATAACAACTGCCTAGCAACACCCTAACAACCGCCTATAACTCCTTAGCAACCTCCTAGCAACCACCTAGCAACTGCCTATAACTCCATAGCAACCACCTAGCAACATCCTAGCAACCACCTGGAACACCATAAAAACTGCCTAGCAACACCCTAGCAACCGCCTATAACTCCATAGCAACCACCTAGCAACATCCTAGCAACAACTTAGATTACCCTAGCTACCACCTAGCAGCTCCATAGCAACCACCTGGAACTCCATAGAACTCTATGGGAACGACCTAGCAACACCCTAGCAACCACTTAGAACAGTCTTGCAACAGCCTAGATCTCCATAGCAACCACCTAGAAACACCATAGCAACCACCTAGAACTCCATAGCAACCACCTAGCAACACCCTAGCAACCACCTGGAACACCATAGCAACCACCTAGCAACACCCTAGCAACCACCTGGAACACCATAACAACTGCCTAGCAACACCCTAGCAACTGCCTATAACTCCATAGCAACCACCTAGCAACATCTTAGCAACCATCTAGAATACCCTAGCAACACCCTAGCAACCGCCTATAACTCCATAGCAAATGCCTAGCAACACCCTAGCAACCGGCTATAAGTCCATAGCAACCACCTAGCAACACCTTAGCAACCACCTAAATCTCCATAGCATCCACCTAGCAACACCTAGCAACATCCTAGCAACCACTTAGCAACCACTGGGAACACCATAACAACTGTCTAGCAACACCCTAGCAACGGCCTATAACTCCATAACAACCACCTAGCAACATCCTAGCAACCACTTAGAATACGCTAGCAACCACCTAGCAACACTATAGTAACCACCTAGAACTCCATAGCAACCACCTAGAATATCCTAGCAACCACCTAGCAACACCCTAGCAACCACCTGGAACACCATAACAACTGCCTATAACTCCATAGCAACCTCCTAGCAACCACCTAGCAACTGCCTATAACTCAATAGCAACCACCTAGCAACATCCTAGCAACCACCTAGCAACACCCTAGCAACCAGCTGGAACACCATAAAAACTGCCTAGCAACACCCTAGCAACCGCCTATAACTCCATAGCAACCCCCTAGCAACATCCTAGCAACCACCTATAACTCCATAGCAACGACCTAGCAACACTCTAGCAACCACATAGAACAACCTAGCAACCATCTAGAACTCCATAGCAACCACCTAACAACACAATAGCAACCACCTGGAACACCATAGCAAATGCCTAGCACCACCCTTGCAACCGGCTATAACTCCATAGCAACCACCTAGCAACACCTCAGCAACCACCAAGAACTCCATAGCAACCACCTAGCAACACCATAGCAACCACCTGGAACACCATAGCAACCACCTAGCAACACCCTAGCAACCACCTGGAACACCATAACAACTGCCTAGCAACACTCTAGCAACCGCCTATAACTCCATAGCAACCACCTAGCAACATCCTCGCAACCACCTAGAATACCCTAGCAACACCCTAGCAACCGCCTATAACTCCATAGCAAATACCTAGCAACACCCTAGCAACATCCTAGGAACCACCTAGAATACCCTAGCAACACCCTAGCAAATGGCTATAACTTTATAGCAACCACCTAGAACTCCATAGCAACCATCTAGCAACACCCTAGCATCCACCTGGAACACCATAGCAACCACTTTGCAACACCCTAGCAACCACCTGGAACACCATAACAACTGCCTAGCAACACCCTAGCAAACGCCTATAACTCCATAGCAACCACCTAGCAACATCCTAGCAACCACCTAGAATACCCTAGCAACAACCTAGCAACTGCCTATAACTCCATAGCAAATGCCTAGCACCACCCTAGCAACCGGCTATAACTCCATAGCAACCACATAGCAACACCACAGCAACCACCAAGAACTCCATAGCAACCACCTAGCAACACCATAGCAACCACCTGGAACACCATAGCAACCACCTAGCAACACCCTAGCAACCACCTAGAATACCCTAGCAAACACCTAGCAATGCCCTAGCAACCACCTGGAACACCATAACAACTACCTAGCAACACCCTAACAACCACCTATAACTCAATAGCAACCTCATAGCAACCACCTAGCAACAGCCTAGCAACCGCCAATAACTCCATAGCAACCACCTAGCAACATCCTAGCAACCACCTAGCAACACCCTAGCAACCACCTGGAACACTATAACAACTGCTAGCAACACCCTAGCAACCACCTATGACTCCATAGCAACCACCTAGCACCACTCTAGCAACCACCTGGAACACCATATCAACCACCTAGCAACATCCTAGCAACTGCCTAAAACTCTATAGAAACCTAGCAACACCCTAGCAACCGCCTCAAACATCATAGCAACTACCTACCACTGTTCACTCTGTTCAGCAGAAAGTCGACTTTGCTTTGGCGGCAACCACACTTCACAATTTCTGCAGGAATTGTCTAGTTTATTTATTATTAGTGTGGTTGCCTTAGGCAATCACACTGTTATTATCGCACATATTATTATTTATTTATTATTAGTGTGGTTGCCTTAGGCAATCACACTACTATTATCTCACATATTATTATTATTAGTGTGGTTGCCTTAGGCAAACACACTATTATTATTGCACATATTATTATTTATTTATTATTATTATTATTATTATTATTCCACCCATTTTTTGGACCGCTACTCCTCCCAGAGTTTTCGCACCACATACATGTGCAATGTGTCAAATCGAGCGGCTTGATCGGGAATGAAGTGCTATTACTTTGTGGAAAGTTTGGGTGGACGGTTTTTGAGAAATTTGACTTTTTTTTGGGGAATTTTTCCCATAGAGAATGAATGGTGGAATGTTCACCATTGTAATGTCACAATGCTGTCTTCTCACCTTTATGATGTCACAATGGTCTGTCTTCTAGCAGCAGTGCTCTGGTCTCTCTCTGGCTTTGGACATTCAGCATTCATCTCTATGGGGCAAAATTGCCCTCAAATTGTGGGATGCCTCATTGGACGTGTTAGAGAGTCGATTGTCTATTGGTGTAAATTAACCTCGCCCCCTTTCCTGATTGGCCGACATTTGATATTTAATAACTTTTCAACCGTTTGTCATAGAGAATTGTGGATCGCGTCATTGGACTCAGTAAAGACGGAGCAACCACCTAGAAACACCCTAGCAACCACCTAGAACAGCCTAGCAACAGCCTGGAACTCCATAGCAACCACCTAGCAACAGCATAGCAACTGCCTAGAACTCTATAGCAAATACCTATAAAACCCTAGCAACGACCTGGAACTCCATAACAACCATCTAGCAACACCCTAGCAACCACCTAAAACACCCTAGCAACTGCTTAGAACTCCATAGCAACCACCTAGCAACACCTTAGCAACTGCTTAGAACTCTATGGGAACGACCTAGCAACACCCTAGCAACCACTTAGAACAGTCTTGCAACAGCCTAGATCTCCATAGCAACCACCTAGCAACACCATAGCAACCACCTAGAACTCCATAGCAACCACCTAGCAACACCCTAGCAACCACCTGGAACACCATAGCAACCACCTAGCAACACCCTAGCAACCACCTGGAACACCATACCAACTGCCTAGCAACACCCTAGCAACTGCCTATGACTCCATAGCAACCACCTAGCAACATCTTAGCAACCATCTAGAATACCCTACCAACCACATAGCAACACCGTAGCAACCGCCTATAACTCCATAGCAACCACATAGCAACACCCTAGCAACCACCTGGAACACCATAGCAACCGCTTATAACTCCATAGCAACCACCTAGCAACCAGCTGGAACACCATAACTGCCTAGCAACACCCTAGCAACCGGCTATAACTCCATAGCAACCACCTAGCAACACCATAGCAACCACCTAGAACTCCATAGCAACCACCTAGCAACACCCTAGCAACCACCTGGACACCATAGCAACCACCAAGCAACAACCTAGAAACCACCTGGAACACCATAACAACTGCCTAGCAACACCCTAGCAACCGCTTATAACTCCATAGCAACCACCTAGCAACATCCTAGCAACCACCTAGAAAACCCTAGCAACCACCGAGAACACCCTAGCAACAGCCTAGAACTCCATAGCAAACACCTAACAACACACTAGCAACCACCTGTAACACCATAGCAACTGCCTAGAACTCCATAGCAACCACCTAGCAACATCCTAGCAACCACATGGAACACCATAGCAAATGCCTAGCAACACCCTAGCAACCGGCTATAACTCCATAGCAACCACCTAGCAACACCCTATCAACCACCTGGAAAACCATATCAACTGCCTAGCAACCGCCTATAACTGCATAGCAACCACCTAGCAACATCCTAGCAACTACCTTGAATACCCTAGCAACCACCTAGCAACACCCTATCAAACACCTGGAACACCATAACAACTGCCTAGCAACCGCCTATAACTGCATAGCAACCACCTAGCAACATCCTAGCAACTACCTTGAATACTCTAGCAACACCCTAGCAACCGCCTATAACTCCATAGCAAATGCCTAGCAACACCCTAGCAACCAGCTATATCTCCATAGCAACCACCTAGCAACACCATAGCAACCACCTTGCACCACCCTAGCAACCACCTAGAATACCTTAGCAACCACCTAGCAACACCCTAGCAACCACCTGGAACACCATAACAACTGCCTAGCAACACCCTAGCAACCGCCTATAACTCCATAGCAACCACCTAGCAACACCCTAGCAACCACCTGGAACACCATAGCAACCGCTTATAACTCCATAGCAACCACCTAGCAACCAGCTGGAACACCATAACTACCTAGCAACACCCTAGCAACTGCCTATAACTCCATAGCAACCACCTAGCAACACCCTAGCAACCTCCTGGAACACCATAACAACTGCCTATCAACACCCTAGCAACCGCCTATAACTCCATAGTCACCACCAGAACATCATAGCAACTACCTACCACTGTTCATTCTGTTCAGCAGAAAGTCGACTTTGCATTGAGGGCAACCACACTTCACAATTTCTGCAGGAATTGTCTAGTTATTATTATTATTATTATTCCACCCATTTTTTGGACCGCTACTCCTCCCAGAGTTTTCGCACCACATACACGTGCCATATGTCAAATTGACCGGCTTCTTTGGGAATCGTGTGCTATTACTTTGTGGAACGTTTCGCTGCACGTTTTTTGAGAAATATGACTTTTTATGGCCAATTTTTCCCCATAGGGATGAATGTAAAACGTGACGTCATACATATGTGAGCGGTGAAGTCACAGCATTGGTCGGCTTAGCACACGTGATGCACTTTTAACCTGCTTCATCTACAGGAAATTTAGAATCCAGATGCGGTGCATATCTCCGTTTTCGTCGTAATTACAGAAAACACACATTCGTAAACTTCAAATGATTCATACCACAATGTAGATAAAACCTTGACGAACACGTACATGCACGGATTGTGTTGTTCAAACGAGGTTTCCTGGCGACTTAGCCACCACAGTGGATATAGCTTAATGCGGAAGTGCACGCGATAAAAACGGTATTCCAAATGCAAAATTACAAATGAAAACGCTGTCAGCTAGGTATATCAACAAACATATGACTTAGGCATACCCAGATTTCCTCAAAAATAATAGTATTTCACAAGATATCACGCAAAATCGTTGACAACGTTTCGTCAAATGCAGCGTCTTTGAATGCTACTAGTGCTAACAAAGAGTGCATGCATTGAATGCGACGATTAAAACACTTTCGGTTGACCTAAAAAAACCATATTCCAAAACCAAAATTAGACGTGCTGTTATACCTGGTTAGAAAGCTTATGCTCTCACCTACTGAATAAACGAATTCTCAAACAAGCCAGACTGTACTAAAGAGTGCAACAACGCCGTCAACAACACGTGTGCAGCAGCTTCTGATCCGGTCTTCAGTGGGCTTGTAATACCACACATGTTGCTTTGGGTGTTGTCGAACTTTGTAGTACAATCTGGCTTGATCTACACATCATCGATCTAATAGGTGACAGAATAAGCTTTCTAACAATGTATAATATGTCAAATTTTACTTTTGTAATACCGTTTTATATTCCAGCGAGTTGGAAACTTTGGTCTCGTTATAACTGCATTACACATCAGTCTGCATTACACGTCAGACTTAGTGTTTTTCCAAGACCCTCTGAACATGCCAGCTAGCTTTGTGATTCGCCGTCACTCGTCACCGCATACCGCAAGTAAAACACTGAGATCTCAAATTTTGATGAAAGGATAATTTAGCTCTGAATATATGTGTCGCAAATCAACTCGTTGTAGTGATGTTATAGCAGGTACACAATGCCCTGTCTCTGCTTATACTACAGAAACTGTTCACTCCGTTCAGCACAAAGTCGACTTTGCATTGGCGGCAACCACACTTCACAATTTCTGCAGGAATTGTCTAGTTATTATTATTATTTATTATTTATTCCACCCATTTTTTGGACCGCTACTCCTCCCAGAGTTTTCGCACTACATACACGTGCAATATGTCAAATCGAGCGGCTTGATCGGGAATGGTGTGCTATTACTTTGTGGGAAGTTTCGGTACACGGTTTTTGAGAAATTCCACTTTTTTCGGGCAAAAAAAAAAGTTTTTTCCCATAGAGAATGAATGGCGGAATGTTCACCCTTGTGATGTCACAATGCTGGCCTCTCAGCCTTGTGATGTCACAATGCTCTGTCTTCTAGCAGCTGTACCCTGGTCTCTCTCTGGCTTTGAACACTGGGCATTCATCTGTATGGGGCAAAATTGCCCACAAATTGTGCAATGCCTCATTGGACATGGTAGAGAGTCCTTTGCGTATTGGTGTAAATTAACCTCGCCCCCTTTCCTGATTGGCCGACATTTGATATTTCATAACTTATGAACCGTTTGTCATAGAGATTTATGGGTCGCATCATTGGACTCAGTAAAAACGTTGAAACGGCCTAGAACTCCATAGCAACACCCTAGCAACAACCTACCAGGCCATAGCAACCACCTAGCAACACCCTAGCAACCACATAGAACACCACTGCAACAGCCTAGAACTCCACAGCAACTTCCTAGCAACACCCAAACAACCACCTAGAACTGCATAGCAACCACCTGGAACACCATAACAACCACCTAGCAACAACCTAGCAAGCACCTGGAACACCATAACAACCACCTAGCAACACCCTAGCAACCACCTGGAACACAATAGCAACCACCTAGCAACAACCTAGAAACCACCTGGAACATCATAACAACTGCCTAGCAACACCCTAGTAACCGCCTATAACTCCATAGCAACCACCTAGCAACATCCTCACAACCACTTAGAATACTCTAGCAACACCTTAGCAACCACCTATAACTCCATAGAAAATGCCTAGCAACACCCTAGCAACTGCCTGTAACTCCATAGCAACCTCCTAGCAACCACCCAGAATACACTAGCAACCACCTATAACTCCATAGCAAATGCCTAGCAACACCCTAGCAACCGGCTGTAACTCCATAGCAACCACCTAGCAACACCTTAGCAATCACCTAGAACACCATAGCATCCACCTAGCAACCACCTAGAAACACCCTAGCAACCACCTGGAACACCATAGCAACCACCTAGCAACAACCTAGCAACCACCTGGAACATCATAACAACTGCCTAGCAACACCCTAGTAACCGCTTATAACTCCATAGCAACCACCTAGCAACATCCTCGCAACCACTTAGAATACCATAGCAACACCTTAGCAACCGCCTATAACTCCATAGAAAATGCCTAGCAACACCCTAGCAACCGCCTATAACTCCATAGCAACCTCCTAGCAACCACCCAGTATACCCTAGCAACCGCCTATAACTCCATAGCAAATGCCTAGCAACACCCTAGCAACCGGCTATAACTCCATAGCAACCACCTAGCAACACCTTAGCAACCACCTAGAACACCATAGCATCCACCTAGCAACACCTAATAACATCCTAGCAACAACCTAGCAACACCCTAGCAACCACCAAGAACACCATAACTGCCTAGCAACACCCTAGCAACCGCCTATAACTCCATAGCAACCACCTAGCAACATCCTAGCAACCAATTAGAATACTCTAGCAACCACCTAGCAATGCCCTAGCATCCACCTGGAGCTTCATAGCAACCACCTGGAACTCCATAGCAACCACCTAGCACCACCCTAGCAACCACCTGGAACACCATATCAACCACCTAGCAACATCCTAGTAACTGTCTAGAACTCCATAGCAACCACCTAGAACACCCTAGAAACCACCTAGAATCCCTTAGCAACCACCTCAAACTCCATAGCAACCTCCTAGCAACACCCTAGACACCACCTAAAACACCATAGTCACCACCTAGCAACAACCTAGCAACCACCTGGAACATCATAACTACTGCCTAGCAACACCCTAGTAACCGCTTATAACTCCATAGCAACCACCTAGCAATATCCTCGCAACCACTTAGAATACCATAGCAACACCTTAGCAACCGCCTATAACTCCATAGAAAATGCCTAGCAACACCCTAGCAACCGCCTATAACTCCATAGCAACCTCCTAGCAACCACCCAGTATACCCTAGCAACCGCCTATAACTCCATAGCAAATGCCTAGCAACACCCTAGCAACCGGCTATAACTCCATAGCAACCACCTAGCAACACCTTAGCAACCACCTAGAACACCATAGCATCCACCTAGCAACACCTAATAACATCCTAGCAACAACCAAGCAACACCCTAGCAACCACCAAGAACACCATAACTGCCTAGCAACACCCTAGCAACCGCCTATAACTCCATAGCAACCACCTAGCAACATCCTAGCAACCAATTAGAATACTCTAGCAACCACCTAGCAATGCCCTAGCATCCACCTGGAGCTTCATAGCAACCACCTGGAACTCCATAGCAACCACCTAGCACCACCCTAGCAACCACCTGGAACACCATATCAACCACCTAGCAACATCCTAGTAACTGTCTAGAACTCCATAGCAACCACCTAGAACACCCTAGAAACCACCTAGAATCCCTTAGCAACCACCTCAAACTCCATAGCAACCTCCTAGCAACACCCTAGACACCACCTAAAACACCATAGTCACCACCTAGCAACAACCTAGCAACCACCTGGAACATCATAACTACTGCCTAGCAACACCCTAGTAACCGCTTATAACTCCATAGCAACCACCTAGCAATATCCTCGCAACCACTTAGAATACCATAGCAACACCTTAGCAACCGCCTATAACTCCATAGAAAATGCCTAGCAACACCCTAGCAACCGCCTATAACTCCATAGCAACCTCCTAGCAACCACCCAGTATACCCTAGCAACCGCCTATAACTCCATAGCAAATGCCTAGCAACACCCTAGCAACCGGCTATAACTCCATAGCAACCACCTAGCAACACCTTAGCAACCACCTAGAACACCATAGCATCCACCTAGCAACACCTAATAACATCCTAGCAACAACCTAGCAACACCCTAGCAACCACCAAGAACACCATAACAACTACCTAGCAACACCCTAGCAACCGCCTATAACTCCATAGCAACCACCTAGCAACATCCTAGCAACCAATTAGAATACTCTAGCAACCACCTAGCAATGCCCTAGCATCCACCTGGAGCTTCATAGCAACCACCTGGAACTCCATAGCAACCACCTAGCACCACCCTAGCAACCACCTGGAACACCATATCAACCACCTAGCAACATCCTAGTAACTGTCTAGAACTCCATAGCAACCACCTAGAACACCCTAGCAACCACCTAGAATCCCATAGCAACCACCTCAAACTCCATAGCAACCTCCTAGCAACACCCTAGACACCACCTAAAACACCATAGTCACCACCAGAACATCATAGCATCTACCTACCACTGTTCACTCTGTTCAGCAGGAAGTCGACTTTGCGTTGGCGGCAACCACACTTCACAATTTCTGCAGGAATTGTCTAGTTAGTGTGGTTGCCTTAGGCAAACACACTATTATTATTGCACATATTTATTAGTGTGGTTGCCTTAGGCAATCACACTACTATTATCTCACATATTATTATTATTATTATTTATTATTTATTCCACCCATTTTTTGGACCGCTACTCCTCCCAGAGTTTTCGCACTACATACACGTGCAATATGTCAAATCGAGCGGCTTCATCGGGAATGGTGTGCTATTACTTTGTGGAAAGTTTCGGTGTACGGTTTTTGAGAAATTCCACTTTTTTTGGGCAAAAAAAAAAGTTTTTTCCCATAGAGAATGAATGGCGGAATGTTCACCCTTGTGATGTCACAATGCTAGCCTCTCAGCCTTGTGATGTCACAATGCTCTGTCTTCTAGCAGCTGTACCCTGGTCTCTCTCTGGCTTTGAACACTGGGCATTCATCTGTATGGGGCAAAATTGCCGACAAATTGTGCAATGCCTCATTGGACATGGTAGAGAGTCCGTTCAGTATTGGTGTAAATTAACCTCGCCCCCTTTCCTGATTGGCCGACGTTTGATATTTCATAACTTTTGAACCGTTTGTCATAGAGATTTATGGGTCGCATCATTGGACTCAGTAAAGACCTAGCAACCGCCTAGAACTCCATAGCAACCACCTAGCAACACCCTAGCAAACACCTGGAACACCATAGCAACCGCTTATAACTCCATAACAACCACCTAGCAACATCCTAGCAACCACCTGGAACACCATAACTGCCTAGCAAAACCCTAGCAACTGCCTATAACTCCATAGCAACCACCTAGCAACACCCTAGCAACCACCCGGAACACCATAACAACTGCCTATCAACACCCTGGCAACCGCCTATAACTCCATAGTCACCACCAGAACATTGTCCTTTGTCCATTGGTGTAGAATAACCTTACCCCTTTTCCTGATTGGCTGATGTTTGATATTTCATAACTTTTGAACCGTTTGTCATAGAGAATTAGGGGTCACTTCATTGGACTCAGTGAAGACCTAGCAACCGTCTAGAACTCCATAGCAACCCCCTAGCAACTACCTAGAACTGCATAGCAGCCACCTAGCAACACCCTAGCAACTACCTAGAACTGCATAGCAACCACCTAGCAACACCCTAGCAACTACCTATAGAAACTGCTTAAAACCCCGCAGAAACCACCTAGAAAGCCCTAGCAACCACCTAGCAACACCCTAGCAACCTCCTATAACTCCATAGCAACCACCAAGCAACATCCTAGCAACCACCTAGCAACACCCTAGCAACCACCTGGAACACCATAGCAAATGCATAGCAACACCCGAGCAACCGGCTATAACTCCATAGCAACCACCTATCAACACCCTAGCAACCATCTGGAACACCATCGCAACTTCCTGATTGGCCGATGATTGATATTTCATAACTTTTGAACCGTTTGTCACAGAGAACTATGCGTCGCGTCACTGGACTCAGTAAAGACCTTGCAACCGCCTAGAACTCCATAGCAACACCCTAGCAACCGGCTATAACTCCATAGTGACCACCTAGCAACATCCTAGCAACCACCTAGCAAGCACCTGGAACACCATAAAAGCTGCCTATCAACCAACCACCAACGACCAACCACCTAGCAACACCCTAGCAACCGCTTATAACTCCATAGCAACCTCCTAGCAATCACCTAGAATACCCTAGCAACCGCCTATAACTCCATAGGAGCCACGTAGCAACATCCTAGCAACCACCTGGAACACCATAACAACTGCCTAGCAACACCCTAGCAACCGCCTATAACTCCATAGCAACCATCTAGCAACATCCTAGCAACCACTTAGAATACCCTAGCAACCACCTAGCAATGCCCTAGCAACCACCTGGAGCTCCATGCCAACCACCTAGCACCACCCTAGCAGCCACCTGGAACACCATATCAACCGCCTAGCACTATCCTAGCAACTGCCTAGAACTCCATAGCAACCACCTAGAATTCCATAGCAACCACCTAGAACTCCATTGAACCACCTAGCAACATCCTAGCAACCACCTGAAACTCGATAGCAACCACCTAGCAACACCCTAGACACCACCTAAAACACCATAGTCACCACCAGAACATCATAGCAACTACCTACCACTGTTCACTCTGTTCAGCAGAAAGTCGACGTTGCATTGGCGGCAACCACACTTCACAATTTCTGCAGGAATTGTCTAGTTATTATTATTATTCCACCCATTTTTTGGACTGCTACTCCTCCCAGAGTTTTCGCACCACATACATCTGCAATATGTCAAATCGACCGGCTTGATCGGGAAGGTGTGCTATTACTTTGTGGAAAGTTTTGGTGCACGGTTTTTGAGAAATTCCACTTTTATGGGAAATTTTTCCCATAGAGAATGAATGGTGGAATGTTCACCCTTGTGATGTCACAATGCTCTGTCTTCTCACCCTTGTGATGTCACAATGCTCTGTCTTCTAGCAGCAGTACTCTGGTCTCTCTCTAGATTTGAACATTCTGCCATTCATCTCTATGGGGAAAAATTGCCCACAAATTGTGCAATGCCTCATTGGACTTGGTAGAGAGTCCTTTGTCCATTGGTGTAGATCAGCCTCGCCCCCCTTCCTGATTGGCCGATGTTTGATATTTCATAACTTTTGAACCGTTTGTCATAGAGAACTATGGGTCGCGTCAGTGGACTCAGTAAAGACCTTGCAACCGCCTAGAACTCCATAGCAACCACCTAGCAACACCCTAGCAACCACCTAGAAGTGCATAGCAACCACCTTGCAACACCCTAGCAACCACCCGGAACACCATAGCAAATGCCTAGCAACACCCTAGCAACCAGCTATAACCCCATAGCAACCACCTAGCAACACTATAGCAACCACCTAGAACTCCATAGCTACCACCTAGCAACACCTTAGCAACCACCTGGAAGACCATAGCAAATGCCTAGCAACACCCTAGCAACTGGCTACAACTCCATAGCAACCACCAAGGAACACCATGGCAACCACCTAGAATTCCATAGCAACCACCTAGCAACACCATAGCAACCACCTGGAACACCATAGCAACCACCGAGCAACAACCTAGCAACCACCTGGAACGCCGTAACAACTGCCTAGCAACACCCTGGCAACCGCTTATAACTCCATAGTAACCACCTAGCAACATCCTAGCAACCACCTAGAAAACCCTAGCAACCACCTAGCAAAACCCTAGCAACCGCCCATATCTCCATAGCAACCACCAAGCAACATCCTAGCAACCACCTAGCAACACCCTAGCAACCACTAGGAACACCACAGCAAATAAATAGCAACACCCTAGCAACCAGCTATAACTCCATAGTAACAACCTAGCAACACCATAGCAACCACCTTGCGACACCCTAGCAGCCACCTGGAACACCATAACAACACCGTAGCAACCACCTGGAACACCCTAGCAACCGCCTATAACTCCATAGCAATCACCTAGCAACCACCTGGAACACCGTAACAACTGCCTAGCAACACCCTGGCAACCGCCTATAACTCCATAGTAACCACCTAGCAACATCCTAGCAACCACCTAGAAAACCCTAGCAACCACTTAGAATACCCTAGCAACTACCTAGCAATGCCCTAGCAACCACCTGGAACTCCATAGCAACCACCTAGCAACACCCTAGCAACCGCTTAAATTTCTATAGCAACCACCTAGCAAATGCCTAGAATACCCTAGCAACCACCTAGCAACACCCTAGCAACCGCCTATAACTCCATAGCAACCACCTAGCAACACCCTAGCAACCACCTGGAACATCATAACAACTGCCTAGCAACACCCTAGCAACTGCCTATAACTCCATAGCAACCACCTAGCAACATCCTAGCAACCACTTAGAATACCATAGCAACCACCTAGCAACATCCTAGCAACCACCTGGAGCTCCATAGCAACCACCTAGAACTCCATCGAACCACTTAGCAACACCCTAGCAACCACCTCAAACTCGATACCAACCACCTAGCAACACCCTAGACACCACCTAAAACTCCATAGTCACCACCAGAACATCATAGCAACTACCTACCACTGTTCACTCCGTTCAGCACAAAGTCGACTTTGCATTGGCGGCAACCACACTTCAATTTCTGCAGGAATTGTCTAGTTCTTATTATTTTTCTCCGCTAAAAGTGTTTGAGGCTCAGCAACCATAAGTTGTACACCAACCAAATTTGGCAGGTGGGTTCCTATGGCCCCCCACTACTCAGGCACTAAAAATCACCTATGTCGGCCAGATGGTGGCGCTATAACAAAGAGTCATTCGTAAAACTCCCACACCATATGTTAGATCAACACAAAACTTCATCGACCTATGCATCTGAATGTGCTCTACAACTTTGCCATTGGCACCACCTATATCCGCCATATTGTTAACCCGCCTTTTTGACTTTTTCATTGGGGCGTGGAAGTTTTCTCCGCTAAAATGTCTGAGGCTCAGCAACCATAAGTTGTAGACCAACCAAATTTGGTAGGTGGGTTCCTATGGCCCTCCACTACTCAGGCACCACAAATCACCTATGTCAGCCTGATGGTGGCGCTATAACAAAGAGTCATGTTTAAAAGGTCATAACTCCCACACCGTAAGTCAGATCAACACAGAACTTCATCGACCGATGCATCTGAATGTGCTCTACAACCTTGGCATTGGGAGCACCTATGTCCGCCATATTGTTTGCCTGCCATTTGGACTTTTTTATGAGTTGGGGTGCGGAAGAGCTGGAGCTCCAAATCTAAGTGTTACCACATCTAGTAAACTTCTTTACGGCAAGCGGCATCCATGGCGACGCAAGTAATTTGACCCCGTAGGGTCTACTTTTTATCAGTGAGGGGAGGGTCTGAACGTCACGGAAGCAATGGAAGACAGTGCCAGCCGGAGTGCATGCTAGGCTACCAAAAGTTTGTTAGTAAAAGCTTTTTGAGAGGATGAATAATTACTTTTCTTGAGCACGGATCCATTTGAAGACAGTATCAGGTGAGTTCGTTTAGTCTTTGAATCTGTCATTATGCTGAGAAATAGCTAAACCATTTTATTGATAGTATTTGAGTTTCTGTGCAAACGCGCGAAAACACGCTGGTATAATAAAACAATGAGGGTAATACATATGTAGTCTGCTTCGTTCCATTGCTACCATAACATAACACACTATCTTGTGTCTACAGCTGCACTTTCTCACTGCAATTACTAATATTGAATATAAACAAAAGACGCAATTTATGCTGTACTCTGCCAATGTCTAAATAAATAATACGGTGCTCTGAGCGTAGGAAGCAGTTAGCATGGATGGCGAGTTGATCTTTCGTTTTTGCTACTAAAAGTTCGTTAGTAAAAGCTTTGAGAGGATGAATCATCGTATTCCGTAGCAACAAGATAAACCCGACATTAGCCCTAAGATATGCCAATACAGCAGGGAAAACGCTGCTCACTGAATAACGAAATAAACGAGACAAAGCTTTTAAAAATTATACCATGCCATTCTACAGTCAATATTTGGGACTAAACATTGAATAAATATACAATCTTACCATTTACGTGTAGAGATGTCCGTTTTGCAACTGAGTGCGCATATATTGTCTTGGACAATCCGTTTGTGAAATTGACGTGCATTTGAGATTCCTGGGTCAGCTACCTTCAAAAATAGTTGTGCGTAATACCACACCTGTTGCTTCCGGCGTTGTCGCCCTTTTTAGTACAATTTGGCTTAATTGACAATTCATTTATTCAGTAGGTGAGAGTATAAGCTTTCTAACGATGTATAACATGTCTGATTTTGCATTTGGAATGGCGTTTTATAGGTCAGCGTAACCGAAAATTTTCTCATCTGCCAATGTCTAAATAAATAAAACGGTAGGCTGCTCTGCGCGCAGCACGCAGGTCGCGAGTTGATATTTCGTCTTTTGTTCCGTTTTTTCTCAATGTTGTATTTATTATTTGAAATGTGTATTTATGTGTTATTATTCTATCTGTCTCTGAGGCGCTCTGAAATGTGCATTCTCTGCTAAGCTGAGCAATGGATTGGAATAGGTATGTGTCTGACATAATGTTGCACGGTATACCGAAACTTCAGCACTTTTTCCATACTTAAAAAAAAAAAGAAACGGTTAGGTATTAGAATTTTCCGACTTTCGGTAGTTTTGCGTCAAATGTAAAAGCCAGGGAAATGTGTCTCCCGCATTACCGATTGAGAGGATGAAAAGTGTAATTTGTCAGAATCTTCGCTAGATGGCAGTAGCAACTAAGGTTGGCAAGTGAGGTGTCGTGCGCTTCTGCATTCCTCGTAGTTGATACAGCGCAAGCTTAAACTCAGTTCACTTAAGTAGCAATAGCTGTTCTAATTTGTAAATATTTTATTATAGGAAGATGCTGTTTTGTTATTGAAATATGCTGTTCTTAGATCTATATTAAAGTGAAAGATCTGTTTAAAGATAATTTACTTTATAATTGTTTCATTTTTGAAATATATTTAATATAGTTTTCTATGGTTTAGTGTTGTAACACTGTTGATATGCTTATTGATATGTTGAACAGGCTTCAACTTAAACGATGTTAATTAACCAGGTTTTTAATAAACCGTGAATTCGAAAATGAGGTCAACCCTTGTGGACATTATGGTTCTGATCTATTACGGTAATTTCAGTATCGTTAGGTACCAAGTATTGAATCAGTATCGTTTCAGTATCGAGTATCGTGATACTAAACCTGGTATCGGTATCAAAGTCAAAATTTTGGTATCGTTACAACACTAGTGTGATACCTTTTTTAGTTGCGCAATGGAAGCGCTGCAGCTGTAAATACACGCCGGGCCATCTAAGTGTTACAACATGCCATCTAAGTGTTATGACATAGTAAAGGCCTTCACGGGAAGCGGCCAGGACACATCCATGGCGACGCAACTAAGTCATCCGCCAGCGTCTCATAGCACAAAATTGGCCATAAGTCATCAATATTTTATACAATCATCACGATATTCAGTAGATATGTTGGGTGAAGGTATATGATCATGAGGACAAAGCCATTTTAAAATCGCTCCATAGGGGGCGTGATGGTGCCAATGCTTGGACCCCTCCCAATGCTGCTTGCGGCTTTAATTTATTATTATTATTATTATTATTATTATTATTATTATTATTTTCAATGTAGACCCAAGGATTGTTTGGGGTGGGTGGGGGGTGATGTTCTATATGCTTGAGGGGGATGGAGGGAGGGAGGGAGTGGGGGAAAGGGTGATGGGGACTCTACTGTTAATGTAATTGTATTAAAATTCAATAAAATTGTATTGGAAATTGTTTTTTTTTTTTTAAATACCCATTCGCAAAAGTGAAATGCTTTATGCCACACTGCAGACAAGACCTTGGTGAAGATATCTATGCAAAAATATCCTTGTTCTAACTAAGATTTCCAGCGATCTAACCACCAGAAGTCATGTACATGTTCCAGGTTCTTCTTCTTCTCTGATTTTAATAGTGGAGCAGATAAGCTCATATATGGAAGGTATTGTGCATGCAGACATCCCAGACAATATCAAGATGGCTCGTTTTCTCAAGCTGTTTTTGCTGTACTAGGATGCAGCATCTGGACCACAGCTGCACCATCAAGGAACACCCCATCAACCACAGGTGCAGGTTGTGAGTCAGTGTCATCAGTTATTATGCAGTGGAAGAGATCTGTTTTTGTACCAAGTCGCATCTTCCCTCCCTGAGACATAGATGGTAGTGCTGCCTGGTTTTCGTGGCCGAAGAATTGATCCAGATTGTCATCATGTATTTGGCAAGACATACAGCCATGAGAAGAGATTGCAATCATGCTTCAGTGCTGCAAGTTGTATCTTCTGCTTTGATTGTGTTTTCACTGGTGGGTGGCTGAAGAGAGGCATCTTGTTCTTGGGCAGGGTATCTGTGACTGGTTTTGTTTGCTGCTCCAGCCGTTCTTCCACAAAGGTTTTGTACTGTTGTGTACCCAAGGACTCCACCTTCCTCCCTGTGTCTGTGTAACAGTTCTCAATTAGTCAGAGATAGGAGAGTGACTCAGGAGCTGATTTTCTTCATTTATTGGCTCTCTGAAGAAGACACATAAAACAATATTATTGTCTTCCAACTGGTCACTGCACATCTGGCAAACCCTCAGCAGAGAGAAACCAAAATGCTGCTTTTTGTAATGTCTCAACAACACATATATAAAATATACATATCTTTGACATCACCATAAAACTGTACTTTTGATCGTATAGCTTGTGTACTACAATATAGCATAGTCTATATACAATTCAGACAATTGTACGGCTGAGAGCTTTACATTCTTCAAAAAAAGCTTTCTTATGTCAAAAGGACACAATTAAACTCACATTAAACCAAAATAAAATTAAAACATTACTAAAACAAAAGTGATAAACTAGCACAATCTGCTGGACATAGCATGAAGTGCGACAGTGCATAGAAAGTTACCAAGTAAAATATTCAACGTTGAAAATAACGTTTACAATTTACATGGAGCCACATACCTGAAGACATATAAAACAATATTATTGTCTTCCAACTGGTCACTGCACATCTGGCAACCCTGCATGTGTAAAATAAAAGAATATGTTGGCTTTCCCCAAAGAAACTAGTGTTGGAATATTCACACAGCTCTACATGAGTCACATGACAACAATCGAATGCATGAATTGGTGCCATAGCGAACTTTATAAGTTCTAATATGGCGAAATGAAAATAATCTATAAAACTATTATCGGCGGTCAAATTAACACGAATACCATCAAGCCACATAATATAATTAATGCTAAGCACTATGCGTAACAAGTTATAACTTAAATGCGTTATATTTACAGAAAATGGTAAAATAACGGGAGCCGTTTTTAAGGAACAACCTACCCTCAGCAGAGAGAAACCAAACTGCTGCAGGGATACGGCAGCACAACAAGGACATAAAGTGCAATATTCAGTGAACCACAACGCCACAGGGAGGGCTCCAAAACAACAAATACTGCCTGGGGGCTGCTCAATTCAGGTAAAATTCACATCTAAATAAAATGCATTTTTAACTCCGTTACATCTGCAACTGATGGTATCTTTGGTGTCAAGCACCAGAAGATCCTAACTCTGTTCAAGAAACGGGTTCCCCATCTCTTCGATCACTGCTGTGAGGGACCTAACATGCTTCACAAAGGCTTCTTGCACTGCTGGCTGCTGCTCATGGTGACGGTTTTCACTTTGTGGGGAGCTTTCATTCTCAAATTCTGTAGTCATTCTGGCAATTTCTGGCCCTGCCACCATCCAGCGTTGCAGCGCCCCAGTGTTCTCTGTCCACCAGATCCTTTGATGAATGCATTGTTCTGTTCATGGCAGTGGTCAATTGCCATGGCCGAGAACTTGTTGCTTGTTTTATGCACAACAAACTTCCCGGCATGGAATTCTTCCAGGATTGTTGGGTGTTTCTCAGAGAGGACCATCATGTCACGAACATGTACTGAGAACCACCTGGAGTAGTGAGTGTGGTCCAGAGCAAACATCTAGGGTAGGAGCTGTGTGAGGGTTTCCACACAGAGCTGAAAGTTGCCCTCCCACAGTGATCTGATGTACATGAGCATGAGGACCTCGAGTGATAGGGTATTTAGCCAGTAGTCGAAATGCACACTTTTGCTGATTCGCTGTAGGCACCATTCTTCAAATGTTGGAGGGACTGCTTCAGATGTGCAGTGCACATTGCAGGCCTGGTGAAGTAGCTTGTACAGGCTAGCAGCTGTAACTTGGTGGGCATGGTGGGTCTTGGTCATGTGGCTGGCATGGATGAAAGGATCTTCAGTGCCGGGGCTTGCCATCTCAGCCTGCACCAGAGCATTTGTCCATCCACTGTCTTCAAGCCAGTCCCCCAGGAGCTGCAAGCACATACAGATGGAATTTTGTCCACATTACAATCTTACTGACCTACACTGGCAAAAATTCTACTCCCTTCCCTGTACTTTCATTATTTACCTTTTATGTATGATACTTCTAAAATAGTAAACTTATACGTGTTTAGATTTATCTGACAATAATCGCAGATTACCTTTATACTGAAATATTGGGTCCTACCTTCAAGACAGCCATTTCAATGTGGAGCCCACCGAACACGATCACAAAGTGGTTCTCTCCGTGGCTGTCTGGCCACATTCACTGGATCTCCTTGGCTAAGGCATAGAGAGGTTGGTCTGCAGCAAGAACAGGCACCTGCCCAGGGTTCAGGTGATGAACTGCTGCTCTGACGATGTCCATCGAACGTCTTATCATGGCAGCAGAGTGTGCGTTGTCCAGAAATATAGGCAGCAGCGCATTAATGGCTGCAAGGGGGATCACTGTCTGCTGGATACCAGCATGGTAGGCAGACCACAATACCCAGCTTGCCTTGTTTGTTTCCTGCTCCTCCAGGGCTGCTATCACTGCTCTCAGCCAATCATACTCTTCATCTCTTGTTTTTGTTGCCATCTGGAAATCATGGGGTCTCACGGGGCCATTCACTGGAGGGGCTGTGAATTGCTTTGTCATTAGAGCAACTGGTGGCACACTGGTGTATGCTTGTGTAACAGACTTGTACACTTACCAGTGCGATAGCAGACAAGTTCACTGCTAAATATGGGCCTCTCGATTCACTGATTCACAAGTGGAGTGTCCAAACAAATCTCTGAAACATGTAAGGGGCAATGCAATCACATCAGAATGATAAAGGGTGCTAGAATATAATAGAATCACTTTAAACCATTTAAAGTATTAGTTTCAATAGACCATATGTATCTGTATGATAACCCCAATGAATAAGGTAAAGCATTATATGATTATAAAGGTACCTTTAAACCTTACCCTTTATGGAGGTATCTGGGACTTAGATAAACAATTAGGCAGAACATAAGAAAATATAGAATTTATTAACAAAATTAAAGGTGGAGCAATTTTGAGTTACTTGAGTATAGCGTTAACTAATTGTAATGGGGATAAAATGCATAGAATGCAAACTACTGCATTAACTGGGAATGAATACCAGATTCTACCTTTGAACTTTGGTCTCAATAGTAACACACTGCATACAAAATTATTCAAAACGTATCTCAACAGTAATACAGTGCATACAAAATTATTCAAAAAGTATCTGAATAGTAATACAATGCATACAAAATTATTCAAGTATAATTATGCGGAACAATACTCAAGTGCAACTCAACAGTGGTGGGCCCCCACGCTAAACTCATCCAGCTAACAATGAACAATATTACAAACAGCCGGCAATGGACAAAATGAAAAGAAAATAAAACCCCTGATGCAGGCCTGTTAGATGCAAGATCCAGTTTACTCATGCACAGGATTGACCTACTTCACACCAGTGCAACAGAACGTGGCGAAGAGAGCGATGCAAACGCTTGGTTGTGTGTCGAATGCTCCCTCGGTGCCAGTGGAACCACCAAGCGTTTCCAGGTGTGCTTGGGGCACTAACTGGGATGACTAACTCCCTCATTGCTCAGAGGAACCACCAAGCGTTTCCAGGCTTGCTTGGGGCGCTATCTGAGGTCGTCCACTTCTGTCCCAGATGCTGGCACAATAGCCAACTAGACAATCCACGTGATAGCTAGCGGCTATCTAGCATGCTATTACATTTGCTAGCTGCTGAATTTAATTACAACAGCACACGTGGCTAGCTAGCTACTAATCAGCATTAAAAATTGTATGAAAACGATAACCAGCAGCCAGCAAGCTAACTGGCTCTAAAAAATAGTTTAAAATGATAGCCAGCAGCTAACAAGCTAACTGGCTCTAAGAAATTGTGTAAGACAATAGCCAGCGGCTATAAGCCAACTGGTGCCAAAACTTTGTATTAAACCGATAGCCAGCGGCTAGCAAGCTAACCAGCGAAAATACTCATCCAACGCTTTTTTGGAAAATTATAGATAAAACAATATTCAGCTCTTGGTTACCAAATATTAACGTTACCGATATCATGACGATTCCCAAGCCTTTTGCTGATTATAAATTATTAATATTATTAACGATAGTCAATGGCTAGCAAGTTAACCAGCATCAAACCTGTACAAAGAAATAATAACCAGTGGCTAGCAAGCTAACTGGTGCCAAAATTTATATAAAACGGTAGCCAGCAGCTAGCAAACTACTCACTTGCGATACTAATTTCTGTTCTAAAAGCACACATACTTATGTGGGCAAAGTCACGGTTTCTCTACTTCAAGTCACACAAAAAAAAAAAAAAATTACGAAAGTTAAGAAGTTAAAAAATTTCAAAAGTTCTAGGACTGGAGGAGTCGACCGCAGTTCCACCACGTCTGCTCGCTTCCATGTACAATAGGTGAGAGAGCGACTACCCACCTCAGCATTGCATTTTGGCCCAGTAATCCCGTCCTCTAACCAATAATATTAGTTAGAACATGAGTGTCGGTCGCAATGACCAATCAGAAATACAAAAGAAAGAGTAAACAGGCTAGCACGTGCCACCTCGCGTTGCAGACAGTACACTTCAATCAACTTCTATGAACGTCATAACTTCATTTAAACAAACACTTTGAACGTGGACGCTCAGTATTACAGGCTTATTTTATTATACGGTTCTCGTAACCTGGGTTACACTTGTGGCAGAGGGATGATCGACCTAGTGGATGGAGTGGACTGATTCATGACAAGCACGTCACAGTCAAAGCCTGCACATTCATGTGTAGGGTGCTGTATCAAAGAGATACCAGTGCCATGAAGTTTTTTTTTTCAATTTTACTCATCACATTCAAGGCCAGGTCTGGTCTAGCACCGACATACATTTCAGATCTACTCTCCCCTATGAGCAAACCTGTAGCCTGAGATAATTGGGCAAAGCACTGTTGGTCATTCCAAAGTCTAGGTTAAAAACAAAAGGAGACCAGGCATTTGCGATTAGAGCTCCTAGACTTTGGAACGCCCTGCCCGAGGAGATCAGGCTCGCTGAGTCGGTGCCTCGTTTTAAATCTCTTCTTAAAACACCGTTTTTACAAAGTTGCTTTTAATGTTTTAGCCTCTTAATACCTTTTCTACTCTTATTTTTATATCTTTTAACATCCTGTTATTTACTATATTTTTTTTACCTTGTATCTGTTCCTCTGTTTGGGCCTCTATGCTGCTCCTAATTTCATGTTAATTTATTCATATACTTTGTTTCAATGTGTCCCTTAAGCTGTCATCTACATCTTGTATTATTTTATTTCTTTTTATGTGTGTAAAGCACTTTGTCACTTTGTTTTTGAAAAGTGCTATACAAATAAAGTTTACTATTATTATTATTATTATTATTATTATTATTATTATTATTATTATGATGAAATGTGTCCTTTGCTGTTCCAGAACTTGGATTGTGGTCAATATTGTCCACAGCAGCTGTTGTGAAGGGACCATTGCGCAGTTTTGGTGGGCACACAACATCTTGCAGCTTGAAGCGTTGGCAGACTCCATTGGTAATGTCGGCCGACACTTGCAGGAGGCGATCATACAACACACTCATCCCCAGACTGAAGAGAGTGTCAATTAGCCCTATTTTACGTGTGACACCGTGGACTTTCAGTGCCACGTGCAGTGGAAGTGGAGTTTCACGGTCACGGCTGTGACGCACTGTACCTGATGACTTTGCTGCCTGTGTATATTTGACACTGTTGAAAACCAACAGCTGCGAGACTGTTAGAGCGGCGGTTGCAATAGCTGTTTCCACAAGCTGAGTCTGGTGCTTGATGTTTGCCACATCCAGGATCATGTTCACCAGGGCCAAAGGAGATGGCGGTACAGACTCTTTCTGACAATTAGGATGGAATGAGTTGAACTTGGTGTCAAACATCTCTGCTGCTCTCACCAAATGCATGGCATCATTGTCGTTGTCATAGGCCTTCTTGAGAGCATCTCCGATGTCATCTTGAAAGTGTGTCTCTCCCCTCAAGTCGGACTTTGTACAGGTCACCCAGGTCTACCAGTTTGAACACTGGGGCACAATCATCACCTCGTTTCAAATCAAATCAAATCAAATTTTATTTGAATAGCGTATTTTACAGCAGTTGTCACAATATGCTTTACAGACAACCCTGGCCTACACCTCCACAGGAGCCTAAGCCTAAGGCAACAGTGGCAAGGAAAAACTCCCTGTGGCAGATAGGAAGAAACCTTGGAAGGAACCAGGCTCAAGGGAGAAACCCATCCTCCTCTGGTCGGCTCAGGGTGCTGACTGGTGACCAGCATGTCAGTCAGTTTTATAAGATTTGTGATGTGGCTCAGATGATGGGTGGGGCCGGGTGGCGGTGATGGGGAACAGCAGGTGGCGACAGATGTGGGCAGGGTGGAGGCAATGACAAAAGAGGGGTTGGACCGCAGAGGTGGGGGAGACCAGACGACTCTCAAAGCACTCTCGAGGGTTGGGGCAAGAGCCCCGCCGGCAGCGTGGAGAAGAGGGTAGAAACGGTTTCCTCCATAAAGGCTACCAACTCTGTGAAACAATGCCATACAGATGAGTCTCTTCATCATGCTCATCCTTTGATACAGCCTGTCTTGCTTTGTTATACAGCATCCGGAGGCAGTTTTGAGATATCAAGAGCTATCATGTCCCCAGGTGCGAGTTTGGCAAGCATCTCAGTGTCTTTTATTTTCAAGGCAGCATTTTTAACATTGGAATCTAACTGTTTCGTTGATGCCTCATGGAGCACTTCAGAGCCAGCTGGCTTGTTGCAGAAGAAGCACACAGACTCTTTATGTTGACATGGCTGTAAGCAGACCGTGTGTGAACCTTGGGTGCATCAGACTGCTTCACCTTTTTGATAACTTCCGCCGTCGCTGCAGCATGGTTTTATTATATTTTAATCGAAGGGCTTGTGCCACTGTGCCCTGTTGGTCACCAGATGTCATGTACATGCTCCAAGTTGGTTGGGCATTCTATCCTAGTAGTTTGCTGGAATTTACAATGCGCATGTCTCCTTTTCATCGTAATTTTAAAAAACACCCATTTGCAAAACTAAAATGCTTTATGCCACACTGCAGACAAGACCTTGGTGAAGATATCTATGCAGAAATATTCTTGTTTAAACAAAGATTTCTGGCAATCTAGCCACCAGAAGTCATGTTTTTCCGGTTTTATTGAAATTTAAGCAGTTCAATTCCAGTGAATGACCTGAAATGGTACAAAGGTAAGTGGTAAACTGCCAGAGGTTAAAAAAAAAGTTTAGGTTACCAAAAATTCAAAAATAATGTAAATTTTAGAGTTATAAAAAAGGCCTCTTTCAGGGAACAAGTAATGGGTTAACAACAGCTTTTCTGCAGCAATGGAAGTAAATTAAACCTTGAAAGTTGATGCAAATATTTCCTACAGGTGTCCCAACTTTTGTTGATTACTTACAAACTCTCTGTCTGTATAAAATCAGTGTTGGACAGACTCTATTACTACACCCTCTGAAGCATTATTTGGACAATATTGCACTGCAGGAAGTAGTATATTGCTATCATAATGGTGAGAAAAAGGCAATTAACAAAGACAGACAGACTGTTATAACCCTTAAGAGTGTAGGCCTTTCCTTTAGAGAAATTGCAAAGAAAGGACTTGAAATTAGAATAAATTATGTTAAACAGAATGATTCCATGATTTCTCTGTTTTATCTCCAATTGTTTATTTGTTCTATGCTTTGATTTCAGAGTACATTGAGACAACTGCGTAAATTTCAATAAAACCTGGAAAAATAGAGGTGTTCTGAAACTTTTGACTGGTAGTGTAAGGTCAGTGCTCTACCTACGAAAGACAGCAAAGAGGAGTCCTACCTGCAGCTAAGCATATCCAAATGCCTTTTAAACCTCATAATCACAAAAAGCCGATTTCAGAAGAAATAACAGAAAACGGAGCAGGACAGAAGGGTGCACAAGTTGCAACCTCAGGAGCGCAAATTGAAGGACCTTGTTGATAATTCTCTCATTGTTGGATGGTCGTCACATCAGTGAGTACATACACTGGGGGATTTCTGTTGCGTTTCTCATTGTGCCAGCCTCTTATACTTCTGCCACCCCGCCGTTTGTCACAGCCATTGCTTTGTATATCTAGCAAAGCAAAAGTGCTAAACGATTCACATTCATGACACTGTAATAATTTACACAAGGATAACCGTTATCCGCAACTGTTTCTTAAAGGGTTACTTCGCATTTGTACACACAGGTCCGCTGCGCTACTCATCACAAATTATGTGATAAACTTTGCCCCCCCAAAATCTTGTTCTGCCTGCCAATCACACCAGTCGATACTGGCTACGATCTATGCGTGTTTGCATGAATGTATGTGTACGCATACTTCTCATAGTCTACATTTATATGCATTAATGTTATCACGTTCTCAGAACAAACACTTTGCAAACAGAAATGATATCTGAAGAAAAACACGTTTTCAACATAAAAAATGCCAAGTTTCTCACACATACAAAGCACTATAAGCCATTAACACTTGCAAAATCTAGGCCTCCATTAAAAGTACTGATAGTAAAATTACGCCAGCTTACAATAAACAATATTGGCTACCTAAGCAAACACAAATGAAACATGCTGTATTCCAAACCAATGATGTTACACAATGCTTCCTAAATTTTTTCAAGTAACTTGGCTCTGTGTTCTCTCTTCTTACCATCTGAACACATTGTGGTCATTCAAACCTTTCACTGTCACATCAAAGTATCACATAAAACCTGCTCCATGGAAGAACACATCATTTAAATTAATGTTTTTAACAGCTGATGAACACTTACACACCAGAAAGGATATGCTTATGCTTGCCTGTCAAGATAATTTTACAAAATGTACAACCTCTTCAACATTTATAACATTTGCTCGTGTAAAATCTTCTAAATGCTGCACACAGATACACAAGTACATACATACATACATACATACAGTACATAGAATACTTAATTATCCCTATGACGACATTTCCCTATCAGCATATGGAAAAGCCCGATGGGGTGGGGTTCAATAAATAAATATAAAAATTTAACATATTTCAGCCGCTGAAATACATATTTCATCTTACAAACCTATCTACATATGTTTGCGTCAATCATGCACTATAGGCTTCATATTCCAATGAAGTTTTGCCAACTAAGGACAATAGTATAATTTCTTCTGCAATGTTAAACAATGACATACCTTCTTTCTTAACATCATTTTCTAGACAAAACGATTTCAATCATGCATTTCACTCAAGATGTGATTCCCATACACCCAAAGCACTGAATGCATACACTTCTTTAAACATATTGTGTAGTCATTAAAAAACACACATTGATGTAAACCAGTTGAAATTATTCAGTAAGATTATTCCGGCTATAAATGATTGCCATTTCACACTTTCACACCAATATTGTTTATTGTAACTTGGTGTAATTTTGATATCAGTAAATTTATTGGCAGGCTTAGATTTTGCAGGTGTTAATGGCATATAGTGCTTTGTATGTGTGAGTAACTTGGCATTTTTGTATGTTGAAAACGTGTTTTTCTTCAGATCTACAAGAACTGGAGACAGCTTCCGCTTACCGGTTCCATGGATTCCTATGGGGGCTGCTCAATGGTGCATGAAGCCAATTCATGGAGGCGACCATGTTTGAACATGGGCTTTTGGCACCCTGGAGTTTATGAGTTTCATGGAGAATAGCAATGCCTGGTCCCCTGGTTGTGACGACTTCTTATGTGGTCAGCTTTACCAAGTAGAACTTGTAGGTTTATGTTTTGGAGCCTTAGAGTCTGTTTGGCCTGTATATCTGCTTCTTCATTGTCCTCTATACCAGGGTTCAGCAAGTCACGGTCCTCGAGGGCTGAGACCTGCTGGTTTTACAACCTCCCTTTGCCTGGGAGTCAGGTGTGAAGACAGTCTGGCCAATCAGTAGCACTAATTACCCTGGAGAAAAGAAAACCAGGGCTGGATTTGGATTTGAGGGCCGGAGTTGATGATCCCTGCTCTATACCAACATGGGCAGGTATCTAGAGAAGATGAATACATGTGCCATTTACGTCTAGTCTATATAATATATGGAAGGTGTCAAGCAAAATATCCTTTCTGCATGATGATTTGCTCGATCTAGGGCTAGACAATGCTGAGAAGCTGTCGGAGCACATTGCCACATTGTTTATTTTTGTTTATCTCCATCTACTGTAGAGGTAGGGTTATTGTCAATAGCTCAGCAATACAGTGCAGCCAGATGATCTGACACCCTCTTCTTTATGGCTAAATTAGCATCCCCTACCCACCCAAAGCTTCTGAAGTTAGACTTGTTGTGTTCCCAGCATTCTGTAAAAACAGCCTTAGTTGGGGTGCTCATGTCTGTGCCCCTGCAGATTAACCCAATGCAAGCATTAATTTGCTTCTCCTGATTCCTAGAGGTATTTTTCCCATTTCAACCTTCATTGTAGGTACTGGGGATGTTACAGATTCTAAGACCTTGCTTGTAAAGCATCTCATTTCCTGAGGTTAGTTTCGGCTGCTGACATACACTATACATCCGTAACCTAAAACTGATCTACGGAGTACCCAGTATAATATTTGTCAGAGATGTTCTATTTGCTCCCCATTCCTGTCCCAATATCCCAATAAGCACCGCAGTATATTAATTATCACACGAAATATAAAGCACCAATTCAGGAAAGCCGAATATTATTTATCTAGCTAGCTACGGAGATTTGTTGACTTTGTGCAATATGACAACTCATTTAGCTTTACCTATCTAGTGAAATGTAGCCTGTCACCCTATTATTTTATCTTGATGGCGGTCACGGTCAACATTTTCCCACCATCCGCACTTTTATTTTTTTCCCTCCATCGTAATTTGAGTTTGCCTGAGTTCCTTGTACTAGCCTACTGGGAGGGAATGCTGACTTCAGCTGTCTACTTTTCTGTCATTTTAAAATGTATTTTTTAAATAACTTTGCAGTTCACTAGTAAACGAAGTGATGACGCTTGCAATGCCAGACCGAGACACGCTGCCGTGACGTGGGCTGTCAAACGGAACCAAGATGCCCACTAGCTGTCACTCAAAAAGCAAGGAGTATGCCCTCAACCCCGCCCACACAGTATCCGACCTCCATAGTAAAATGATAGTAACATTTTTGTGATATGTCCAAAAGTATTAATTTTTATCATTAAAAAAAAAAACATTTTAAACCATTTAAAAACAATTTTGCAATGGTATACTAGTAGTCATACAACACTATTTCTACGACCAACCTAATGTTATTGTCTGCAGGCACGCCCAAATCAGAAGTCGCAGGCTGCGTCCGAATAGTCTTTTTTGCTTAGGAAGGTTCCTAACTGAGTGAAATGACCCGGAAGTATCTAAGTGGCAGCCATGATAAGAGCTGTTCGAATTCTCTAAATGCTAAGGAAAGGTGCTTCAATGCTTCCTATCTTATCTCCTTTAGCATAGGGTACACTGGACCATCCTTTACGAAAGGAAAGGAGATAATGCCGTCCCACAATTCCTTACGGCAGCAACATTTAAAGCGAAGCACCATTTGGCCGTTCACGAAAACAAACGATCAACATGACTGAGTTGTGTCTTGGTTCTATTAAGCTATTAAGCTATTAATAAATTAATAATAATAATAAATTTTATTTATAAAGCACTTGTCAAGCAGTATCTCAAAGTTCTGTACATATTGTGAGGTCACTACACAACAAAACAGTAGTACACTTTTTAAAAGAAAGAAAGAAAAAAAATAAATAAATAAAATAAAACGACCAGTATCAGGAACACAGACAAAATAGTACAAGGTTAAAGGTTAAAACAACAAGTAAAAAAGTCAAGGAGGAAGTTATGGCAATGCGGTACAGGTGGGTTTTGAGACCAGTTTTAAATGAGGAGAGCGTTTGAGGGAGCTGAAGGTGGTTTGGCAGTGAGTTCCAGAGGCGAGGGGCAACAGCACTGAAGGAGCGATCACCCATAGTGCGGAGTCTGGTCCTAGGAATCTGGAGTTGGTGGGTGGCCTTGGACCTGAGACTGCGGGTGGAGGTTTGGGGATGTAGCAGGGCCTTCAGATAGGTGGGGGCATGTGAGTGAATGCATTTGAATGTGAGGAGGAGGACTTTGTAATGGATTCTTTGGGTTATGGGGAGCCAGTGAAGAGATGCCAATATGGGGGTGATGTGTTTGTGTTTGCAAACTTGCATGATAATCCGGGCTGCACTGTTTTGAATGTATTGTAGTTTTTGAAGGCTTTTGGCTGGGATTCCTGTGTAGAGGGAGTTACAGTAGTCCAATCTGGAGGAGATAAAGGCATGGACTAGTTTCACAGCGTCAGAGTGATTAAGTGAGGGGCGAAGTTTAGAAATATTTCCCAGATGGTGGAAGGAAATTTTATATATATTTTTGATGTGACTGTCGAAGGTGAGGGATGGATCAAACTTAATGCCAAGGTTGGTGATGGAGGTGGAGAGGGGAATGGTTTGCCCTGCAATGGTGAGCTGAAGTGTGTCTGAGTGCACGGTCTGGTGGGGTGTGCCAATCAGGAGGGCCTCAGTTTTGCTGCTGTTAAGTTGTAAAAAGTTGTGGGACATCTATGCCCTTATCTCCTCCAAACAGATGTTCAGGCGTGTGATGGCAACAAAGGCACTAGGGAGGGTGTTAAGGTAGATTTGTGTGTCGTCCGCATACCAGTGAAAAGATATATCATGGCAACTGATGATGCGGCCAAGTGGAAGGAGGTACAGAATAAATAAAACGGGACCTAGGACTGATCCTTGCGGGACACCGCATGTGACTGGGTGGGTTTCAGATTTGAAGTCCCCCAGAGTGACATATTCTGCTCTGTCAGTGAGGTAGGACCTAAACCAGTTTAGAACTAGTCCGGAGAGGCCGACATAACTGTTGAGCCGTTCAAGGAGGAGGGAATGGTCAACAGTGTCAAAGGCAGCGCTCAAGTCAAGCAGTATCAGCAGACTTGGAAAGCCAGAGTCAGCGGCCATTAGCAGGTCATTTGTGACCTTAATTAAGGCAGTTTCTGTACTGTGACCAGGTCGAAAACCAGATTGAAATGTTTCATATAAACTGTTGGAGGTGAGATGGAGTTGAAGCTGGGCAGCAACCACTTTTTCCAGGACTTTGGACAGGAACGGGAGGTTGGAGATGGGTCTATAGTTCAGGAGGACTTCGGGGTCGAGGCTGGGTTTTTTTAGGAGGGGGGTTATGACTGCAGTTTTTAGTGAGGAAGGAACACTACCATTGCAGAGAGAATTGTTAATTAAGCTTGCGATGAGAGGACAGAGGGCAGGGATGGAGGTTTTCAGCAGAGTAGTGGGAATGGGGTCGAGTGGGCAGGTAGAAGGTTTCATTTTGGTAATGATTTCTTCAATATCATGGGGGGTGATGTCAGAGAAATAAGTGAAAGTTGAGGATGTAGATGGCGGGGGAGGGGTAGGAAGGGGGGGTGAGAGGACAGGCGATGAGGATATGAGAGCTCTAATATTGTTTATTTTGTTCTTGAAGAACTTAATGAAATTGTTGCACTGTGACTCAGATGCTTCAATAGGGGATTGAGATGCTGGTTTTGGGAGGTGGTTAATTGTAGAGAAAAGGTGCCTGGGGTTGCCAGCGTCACGGTCAATGAGGTTGGAGAGGAAAGATGACCGTGCATTTTTTAGTGCTAGCGAGTATGCCCTCTGAATTTCATGGAAGGCGATCTTGTGAACAGTGAGACATGTAGACCGACATAGGTGTTCAAGCTTACGTCCAGCCGACCTCATTTTTCATAGTTCAGGGGTGTACCAGGGGGCAGAGCGAGAGAAGGATACAGTGCGTGATTTGAGGGGAGCGAACTGGTTGAGTGTGTTACCCAGAAGCTCGTTGTAGTGGGAGACAGATTCCTCGGCAGATAAACCAATAGGAGGAGAGGCTGTAGTCCGGAGATGCTGGGCAAACTGCACTTTGTCAACTGATTTTATGTTTCGGAAATGAATGACACGTTTGCAGTTTCTTGGAGGTGGGAAAAATGCCAGATCTGCCGACACAGCCATGTGGTCAGAGAAGCCAAGGTCTGAGATCTGCAGGTTATTTAGGGAAAGGTGATTGGTTATGAGAAGATCCAGTGTCACAATGTTTTTTGAAGAGGAACAGAGAGAAGTGAGGAAGTCAGACATTTCAGATAAAAAGGCTGCATTAGCTTTAGGAGGTCTGTAAACAACTAAAACAGACATAGCAGATGGTGGTTTACATTTAAAGGCTAAATATTCAAAAGAAGATACACTGGGTAATGAAAGTAGTGAAATTTTCAGATCTGCTCGATATAAAACAGCAAGTCCTCCACCCCGGCCGGAGCAGCAAGCTTTTTCAATGTATGTGTAGCCAGGTGGGCAAGTCTCATTTAAGGTATGGTAAGCTCCATGATGATGCCAGGTTTCAGTCAGGCAAAGAATGTCAGTATTACAGTCCATGAGGTAATCATATAATAGAAGAGACTTATTAGTGAGAGACTGTGTGTTGAGGAGGACCAATTTGACAGGTATAATATTTTGGGAAGAGACAGGGGAATGATCGTGACTCTGAAGGGGCCGTAGGTTGCTCAGATCCACTCCCCGTTTTGCAATTGGTAGAGGCTTGTGAAGTCTTGCGGTGTTTCCAACGATTACCGGAAGTGGGAAGTTGTTGTTTTTTTGAACACGTCGGGATCCTCTGTGAAGATACTTTGCTCTGCTAAGGCATCCTAGATCACAGCAGCGGTTCAGAACATCTTTCCCAATTGAATGTTTAAAAATCCTCAGTCTTAGCAGCTCAGAGATTGCGTATGTTGTCATAATAAAAACAGTTAAAAAGGACAAAGAGTTAAGCTCCAACTGTAACGTTACTGCCATATGGATTGCAGATCAGCCAGACCCCCGCCCCGTTGGACAACCCTGAGATGACCAGGTAGTCTAGCCACTCACCCACAGCTACACCGCAGCAGCACACCGTACTCCACAAACAATTCCGAGACAGAACCCGATAGTTAGGCGATAAACAATCCCCCAAGCAGCAGACTAGCTCTCGGTCGATGCAGGTAGCTGCCTGGCACGGGAGCTGGGGTAGGCAGGCAGCACTACACAGCGATGCCGCCCAGGAGGGAGACCCAGCAGAGGGTGGGGAGGGATCTGGATAGTCCAAAAGCAGGCTAGTAACAGGTGCTGTTTTAATACAATCCAGGTAATCTAGTTTTCGGGAAAATCGCTGGTATCAATAAAATAAAATCCAGATAATCCAGTTATTGGGGAATCGCTGGTATCAGGGAACCAGGCAGAGTAGACTGTAGAAGAGTAACGTTAACTAGCGTTACACCAAAAAATGATGGTTGTAAATTCCATTTAGACTGGGGGAATCCGGCGTCAGGTCGAATGCAATAAAAGTGCAAACAGTTGCAAGCAATACTTAAGAAACGTACTGACAATGAGACAGACTAACAAAACAACAAACAAAGCAAGTTATCTAGGCAGGTCGCTACGTTACAGAGGTCGCTACTTTAAATACAGAGCGGAGCGGCCGACACGTCTGATACGTTCGCCAGCGTTCCCGCAATAGTCCCTCCATCTCACTGAACCCCTTATATGCATAGGCTCATAATCAGATGATAATTAGCATATTAACCATAACACAGAAGTCTGTCTTTCAAGAAAAAGGGATATCAGACGTTTTTAGCCAGATTATGTTTTTAATTCAACATGTTTGAAACGTATGAATGATGATATGTACAGTAGTATATTTGTAGGCCTAATCTATGCCTATCTTGCATTAAATTTAATGAATTATTTTCATACAATTATACTAATTGGGATTCATGTTGATAAATATGAGTGGAGAGGAGGGTGAGCGTGAGCAACCATTCTCAATGTGACAGCCATTTCGTTTCACTTTTGTGACCGGTAGCCTATATTCCTTTTTTATTTCAATTCCAACCTTGGTAATGAAGTAATATTTTTCACCGGGTTGTCCACGTTTATATAGCCTGCATGAAACAACACGGTAAGAACACACGGGGCGAAGTATCTAAGATGCGCTTTTAGTAGTCCATCTTCGGAACATTGTAGTTTTACCAAGGCAGACACACATCAATAATATCCGCCGTTGCATAATTACGTAGCCTAGTGTAAGTGCTGTCGGATTCTCTTAGCACCGTGGTTGTCTTTTCCTAAGTCCTTTAGAATTCTCCTTCACATCTTTCTTTAACCTCATGACGATTTCCATTGAGGTCAAGGAAAAGTGGTTAGGAAAAGACATAGGATGTAATTCTTTTGACTATTTGGACGCAGCCGCACAATGATATGCATCCTCGAGTTCGACAGTAAACTGCCTGGGTATACTTCCTGCATTTTTAAAGGAAAACAACAAAACAGCAAAAAATAAAGGGTGACACATTCATTAGAAGGACAATATCAGTCATGAGAAGCAGAAGTGTTATAAAGTGCAATTCCCCCTTTAATCTTTTTACGTTATATATTTTCTGAAACGTTATCGATTCCGCTTGGCCACAGTGAGTGAAACTAGGCGATCTGAGCGTATAGTAAATTACGTCAAAAGGATTCAGCCTTGAAGTTTGCTACATAACCGCAATGACTGTGCTGTGAAGTTATCATGACTGTAGCATGAAGTGTCTATTTTCAACCAACTGCCATATATGAGCACGTAAAATCAACCAAAAAATATAGTTCACCGAGTTGCGCCGTGGGTCTGGATGGTTTTGTAATTGTTTTTTCTCAAACTCGTCCATATGGCGTTGTTCATCCACTGGGGAGACCGTTTTTTCGAATGACTTTTCCTTATTTTGGAATAAATTTATAGTGTGCCTAAAGAATAACCCTTTTTAACCTATCCCACTTTTCATTCAGTCTTGCAGTTAACCCCTTGCGCACATGCCAAATCTGGCCAATCCTTGGGGGTACCCTATTTAAAGCTTTATAACTCCAGATGTGAACACCACAGAGACTTGAAAAATGGCTTAAATGAAGCAAGACATTTGTACCATGTACAATACTAGCTTAGATTACATTATATTCATAATTTTGGAAGGAATAAAGTGCCCAAATGCAGTTGTCTAGGCAAGAAATCTCAAATGAATTTGCTTTTAGTTACTTTTTTAGTTCACAATGAAATACTGGAAGATTACATATATACAGCAGGTTAAAGTATACGTGTCCTGGATCAAAAACTTCTTGACCACAAGTTCATAAAATCTAAGGGTGGATATGTAGAACTACTAAAGTTCTATGAAGCAAAAACTAAGCAGTGTACCCAGCGTCTCCAAATCTACCCAAAATGTCTAAATTATGCATTGCTGTAAATCACAACAAATTCACATATTTCACTACAAATCAACTGTTTTTACTCAAGAAACTCACTGTTGCATCATTTTCAAGTGGTAATTACAAGCTTTCTGTCAGTACAGTGGCCTAAAATAGCTAGGGGTCCAGAAACATATCCATCCATCCAATCTCTCAAAAAAGGAATATAATTCTTTTTGTCCATTGGTAAGCATATAAATGAGCCCCTTATCCCTTATGAAGGTTTAAGATGAAACATTGATATCAGATTTAAAAATAATGCAAAAATATTGTCACACAATACTGTACAGTACCTAAATGTGTAATAATTGCCTCTTGTATGCAGTGGCGTAGCCAGAAATGAAATTGCAGCTGGGCCTGAATAAAAGTGGGTGGGCCACACAATTCATTCCATAAATAGCTCAATAGCATTTACAGTACATTACAAGCGCGAAAGTGTCCTGCTATGCATTGGCCTGTTGTGTTACACTGCTGTTGTTTTTCTATTTAGTTTTGCCTACTTATGTGGATCTTTTTTTTCGCCAGATTTATTTGCAGTAATACTGATTTGTCATTACTATTAGACTTAAAGGTCGTGTTAAACAACTAACATTACAGGTAACGTAAACTAATCGATGTCCTCAAAATATATCGGCTTGAGAAAGTCTCATAAATCAGCTGCTGAAAATGAATGAAAATTTGAGTCAAAATATAAAAGTACATGTTGCTATTTGACAGGCTATATAGGCTACCAAAATTATTACTAGAATTCCTTACCTGAAAGTTCGTTTTTTTCTTGGATCAGATAAAAGAACGTTTAGGCCCTCAAAGTAACGACGGTGACAAGTCTGCGTGTCTTTTTTTTCTTTTTTTTGCTTTTATCGCTAAAAGACAAGATGCGAGTTGCACCCTAGGATGGGCCTAGGCAGGAAGTGGGTGGGCCTAGGCCAAGCCAGGCCCACCCATAGCCACGCCCCTGCTTGTATGTATTTCTATACTCCGTCGTTTTTTCCGTCGCTATGCATGGCAAATTGTGGTCACTCACTCACTCACTCACTCACGGACGACCTGTGGGACGCATGGGCAGGTGGTGCTTCATTTAGTAAGATGCATGCGCAGGTGCATCTCCCAAAATCACCACTTCGAACGGCACAAGATGTTTAAGCACAGCTTTATCACCTAACATTACTTTAGCTAACCCTAACATGTTAGCGTTTCGCCTACTTCAGTTAACCTACTTAGCGCATACCACCGATATAGATGTATGGACACATGGAGTGTACAATAAATAGTCCAGTCAATCTAAGTAAAAAAAGGGCCCAACCCAGGAGAAATTGCAATAGTAATGTTTCATAGTTTTTATTGGTCCTAATACCCTCCTGCATCATATATTAAAAGTATGCCTTCATGGATTGTGTGGGACATACTTTTTCCAAGGTCAAAGTTTCAATGTTTTAGAGTGGCGTGGTCTGGGTAAAATGGTGTTTATATTGGAGAGTCTATGTCAGGCCTATTCAAGTAGCGGCCCGCGGGCCAGATACGGCCTTTTTTTATTTTTCTATGGCCCGCAAGAGGCTGCCTGCAAATCAGGCGGGCATGTGTGTGATATAAATAAAACTAAGGTACATATCTCTGAGCTACTTTGAGACATCTGAACCATAAACTGTATGATCTGAACCAATATGGTTACAAAATTGGTTACATCTTTTTAAAGCACCTATGTGCTGTGATTGGCTGCAACAGGATTACACTCGCTCCGCACCTGCCATTCGCTCAGTCAAGCCTCACGTTGCATTCTGGGATGGCGGGCCACACAGAAACTCATGTTAGCTAAGCTATAGCGCTGTCAGAAAATATTCAAAGTTCAAAACCTGTTCGAAAATCTTTTTTTTTTTTATGTTCGAACCTAAATTTGAGCATTCGAATATTAGTTTGGATCTCGCGTTTTGTAATTAACATAAATATACAGACTTTAATTTCATGTGGCGAATCATGTTCATGCACACAAAGTTCATTTCCTGTGCTAACGTTACTGGTCAGCTAACAATTTAGGCTAAATAATGTTCCCATGGCAGGCTATGTTTCCTTTCTGTTCTGAAGATTTTGATAAAATTGGATGATGAAAGAAATTAAACAAACTAAACAGAGTCATTTATGTTGTTTTAGGCTACAGGTATTAGCCGTTTGAATAGTTTTTGTGTTAAGAAATAAACAGGATTTCCTATAAACAATCATTTCCCTATTATTGTGATTAATAAATACCGAGTTGTGGCAAATTACATCCATGAGAAAGTGCTTTATTCATTTGCGCATTAGGCTATAGAAACTGCAGGGGGCTCATTTATAAAATTAACTTGCATGCATACATAAAGTTAAGACCTGACATAGAGCCACAACCATTTCCACGGTCAAATCGATTCATGTTGAAATTTTATAAATCACTACTTTGACGTGATTTTCCACGTACGCGCCACACAGTTGATCTAAAATACGTTTATAAATGAGGCCCCAGATGTTGTAACCTAGTATGAAAGTTCACCGATGTCCTCTATTCTACTGCTCGCCTATGGAAAATAATGCGCAGGCCAGTTTAGATGGAGCGTCACGTGCATATTGTGCCTGACAATAAGCAGCTTATTTTTTGTGAATTATAGACAAATGAAATTCGAATATATTCGAACGCTAACTAATTACAAAAGCTAATATTCAAACTCAATTTCATGGCACTTTTGACAGCCTTACTAAGCTAACAACAAGCTTCAAAATGTCTCTCTCGAAGCCAAAGAGACGTAAAGTTGATTGTGAAAATCGCCAATTCCAGAGCAAATGGACTGACAAGTATTTATTTACTTTGCCAGCCGTAACCATAGCTTTCCTACTTTTTTGTATGGACCGACGGCTGTCTGGAATTGATTATAATGATATCATTAAAGTGAAAGAAAAGGGATGCACGTGACTAGTTTATTCCATGTAGTAATATATCTATTAACATTATACTGTTAAGAGTTATTTGTAGCCATTAATTGACAAAGTATTCTGTGTGGCCCATGACCCCCCAGTGATTTTCCCATTTGGCCCACTTGCTGTTGAAGTTGAATAGCCCTGGTCTATGTACACCTATCCAACATATTTGGTGTTTTTGGGATCAATCTTTCCAATAAAACACTTTTACAGAGGGTATTCTAATGTCTTATACCTGTATTTGGGGTACCACTACCCCAACACCCACTTTTTTTGCCAAATTTTCCACTTACAGTTTGTGTCACACTGCTCCTATGGGTATATCCGCATCTAAACTGGGTATAAATTGTTCCTTATGGACATATGCAAGGTTCCAAGTCAGAGACCCTCTGAGCACAGCATAATTTTGCAGTTAATGTATAACTAATCGTGCTGTGTAGTGTTAACTAGAAATACCGCCTTGTGGTTGTATGCCTACGCCATCACTTCATAATTTTATCCTATTAGACATTTGTGTGAAACTTTGTCATAATTAGCGTATTAATTCTTGAGTTATGGGCAAAAACGTGTTTGTGAGGTCACAGTGACCTTGACCTCTGATCTTTGACCATGAAAATCTAATCAGTTTATCCTTGAGTCAAAGTGGATGTTTGTGCCAAATTTGAAGAAATTCCCTCAAGGCGTTCCTAAGATATCGCGTTCATGAGAGAATGGGACGGGGTCACAGTGACCTTGACCTTTGACCACCAAAATCTAATCAGTTCATCCTTGAGTCCAAGTGGACGTTTGTGCGATATTTGAAGAAATTCCCTCAAGGCAAAAACGTGTTTTGTAAGGCCACAGTGACCTTGACCTTTGACCACCAAAACCAACCAGTTCATCCTTGAGTCCAAGTGGACGTTTGTGCCAAATTTGAAAAAATTCCCTCAAGGCATTCCTGAGATATCGCATTCAGGAGAATGGTACAGATGGAGGGACGGACAACCCGAAAACATAAACCTCCGGCCACAGCTGTGCCATTGTGGAGGCATAATAAAATCAAACAGTGTTATTGGGTGATTATCTAGCTTGGTTAGAGAGGGGTACAACATTGGGCACCATTAGCAAAATAAGCTATTGCAGTAAGTGTGAGCAGCTCTTACAGTATGTATACTCACCTTAAGTCAAACAATGAGCACATACCTGTACTTGTAAGGTGCACATCAGATGAGGATTCTGACATAACGGATTTCACTGGGTGTTGGAATTGTGAGGCATAAGTTCAGTAAGGGGGATAATTCAGATGCTTTGCAAGCTGTTTCCTGTAGCCCACACTCAAAAGAAAAAAAACTGGCTCATGTAACTGGCTGGAGTGAAATGAGTTTTCTGATTTAAGCTTGGCCTTCTGTGAGCTTTACAAATCCCTGGCACCTTTCCCGAGAGCTAAAATTATACCAATCAATTAGTATTGATTATTTCAACAGCTGAGCTAGCGTAAACGAGAATCCCATAAATTAACGTTACCGAACTCAAAAACAGGCATTGTTGTCAGCACTGTCAATGGACAGCCAGCCTTGAAAAAAATGAGACATTGATCATCACAGTGCTCACTTTTCCACAGGACCAAGAGCACTTTACACCATGGGAGAGATGCAAGGTAAGACTTTTTTGATTGATTTCCAAGGTCAGGTTGTTCGATGATGCCTTATGACTGAAAAGCCATTTTAACGTTTAATAAGAAAATGAAAATGTACCACTTGAATTAACTGTATTACTCAAATTCAATTCACCTACCAGAAACTACTATAAATTTACAGGTGTAAATACAGCTGTTGTGAAATTACAATCAACTTGACTCTGCTCATAGATTGGTTAACTGGTCAGTTCACTTTTCTCTTCTGCATATGGAGAAGTCCTTGAAGAGGCACTCCAGAAATGAGATGAATAAAATCAATGCACCCAAGGACGCTTGTAAATGTACTGTAATTTATTCAACAATTTATTTTTATTAAAGGTAAACCTTGATTTACTGCAGGATGTACAAGTAAAACCATTAATCTTGAGGCTGTCACTTGGTAAGGCATTCCTATAAAGGAAACTGCTTGAGTTTTTTTTCTCTCTTGTTATTTACCTTATCAAAACACCCTAAGTAGACTAACATGTGGGTGATGCTAATATTATCCAGGAAATCAATAAATTTCACATCATGAATGAAAAAAATGACAAAGGAGGTCATGCCCAGACAAATTATGGGTCACATCAGCAATATGCTGTAGGAGAGCAGAGGGAAGTCATTATCTGAATTGGAATCTTTGGACCCAAAATCAGTAATAGGCATTGCAGTGATGCGCAACACATCTATCTGTGAAGTCTACTCTCAGTGTTCCGTTCAGCCACTGTAATACCAAAAACAGCAACACTATCCTTTTCTTCTTTGTTTTTTAAGCCAAATTCAACACAAGTTTTTTAAGGTTGTACTGTGTAATTATTTTCAGACTTTCTTTGATAATATTTCCATTTTAGTGCCTATTTTTGATTGAACTAGACAGTTTTTGTTGGGTGTGATGAAGGATATTTTAGGTACTTACAGCAACACAATACACCTCAAGTAACTTCTAAGCAAATGATACAGTGGCATAAAAATTGTGTTTGAGCTACATTGTAATTTTTAAATGGATGAATCCAATTCAAAGATATTGTTTTTTCAGAAAAGACAAGACCATTTTTTAAATTTAGAAAAAAACATGAACAGATTGTGAGATATAACCTCATGCCAGCAAAAAGTTTTCCTCATTAAGCAACAAGAGTTCTATTTCTGAATTTAGCTATCATTCACACAAAATCTTATTAATTTCTCCTTCATTGTTTTTTTTTGGTTTACATTAAGGGCTATTTTCTCCTCTGTACATCAAGTGAAACACCATGTAACGGAGGCTGAAATGTGAGTGAAATGTTATTTTTAAGTAATGTTTGACAGTTTACAATGTTTTAGTATCCAGAATGTTTTCTATAAGGTACAACAATACTGAAATGCTCAATGAACTTTGCATTTTGCCATGCTGCATCATTAATCTTAGAATGGCTGAGAAGGCTGGTTAACCAACCAACATTCAGGACCATTGTTTTTACTTGCAATTGCAATAACTGCTATTACAAATAATCACCTCGATAACAGGCCAGCCTGCACACAATATAATTACAGTTCGCTATATATTGTTTCTGGGCCAAGCTATTTATGAATTGCTTTAAATACTTGTACAGTAGCTATATCTGTGCAATTCTTCCTACAGTGACAGCCACAATATACCTGTATATAAACAGTACATTATCTACAGATATCAAAAATAGTTTCTTATTCTTACCAATATCAAGGATGAAATTGCTGCTGCAGGGGAAAGGGCAATGATACTAATCTGCAAAGACGGAGAAACAGATTCTGTCAATGACCTCAGGCTGAAACGTTTCCATGCTAAGGTGACTGACAGCAAAACGGCTATCCACCCTCGCAACTTGCCACCAACATCTTCATCTGCCATGTTTCACAGCTTCAGAGTGTACCACCAGGTTCAGGAATGGATGGAAAACTCGCTACCATCGGAGGAATGGGGCTGGAGGATCCAAGACTAATGCCTCATTCCCATCCATTCCGACCAGGGCCCTGCTCCTCAATCCTTGTTGGGGCTTGTGCACTGCAATTTTAAGTCAGGTGCGGCACTGTGCGCTGCAAATGCCGTCCTCAAGGACTTGATTGCTCCCTAGCCTGTTCACAATGCAGAGGTGTGTGCGTGAATATGTTGGCACAAAATTTGGATGAGGACATGGAGTGAAGATTACATGTAGGCCTACAGTCAAGGCATGTTTCAAGATTGGTCTCATTTAAGGTTTCAATCTGTGTGCTGATATGCATCATGGTTTTCATGGAAAAACATATTACTAAGACAAATTTGTATGTGCAGAAAATTCCATGATAATAAATGGTTTATAACCCAATTTGATTGACTTTGTTTGGATTCCAAAAAGGTTGTTTTTGGGTAAGGGTACCCCCAAAGTGCATATATATATTGAGAACAGGTCATATCTGATGGTTGTATGTCAAAGAACACCCTAGAAAACCAAGGTATAGACATAAATTATATGAAAATAGCATGTTCAGAAGCAGAGATACGCACTTCTTTGTGTGATGCTGAGACATGAAGGCCCCAAATTTTGACCCCTGAATTTACCTTGATCCACTAAGTATATAATGGTATACTTTTAATGTTATTTGGATGTCCCTAGGGATCACATAAATAATTACTATTGCAATTTTCCCTGGGTCAAACCACAGATTGACTGGACTAAAATAACGTTACAGAGGTGAGGACATGCCATAGCTAGCTAGCTATACAGTTAGCCAAGTTTTACTCATGACACTTTGTACAGGTGCGCCGTGGGTCTGCATGATTTCGTGCTTGTCTTGTATGGGGATGGGACGATATGAAAACAATTTTCAATCATCTACCACATTTTGGCAATGTTCCAACACTCTCCTCATCACTGTTGCATGTGTCACAAAAGCTATTACTGTGGTAACTTCACAGGCAATAACCACACTTCTTAATAAGGTAGATAAACTTTACTTTGCATGTGAATTTACAAACAGTACCGCGGTGCTTAACACCCAGTGGCTTTCATTGTAAATAATTTTTCAAAGGAATAACTTACTTGCAGACGCAGTCCTCCCATCAGGACGCACAATCATACATTTGCATTTGAAGGGGACAGCAACCATAAAAATACAGTGGAAACCGCTTATAGTGATCGCGTCCTTCCAGGCCGAAATGATCAGTATAGGCGGAGGATTAATATAACCAAAGTCTTTTTTTTTTTTTTGGCGGATGACCATCTAATTGACATTTGTACATTTGTTACATGAATATAATATAATGAAACTGACAGCTTCTCTATTTTACTGCATTTTATCGACTGAAAAACAGTACTATACAGCAACATCGCTTAGCGGTGGCCTAAGTGCATTTTTAATTTTTAACAGTAGGCCTGAAAATGAAAGTAGGCTAAGCCTGTCACTTTTGACTGGTGAATTCAACATGAAAAAGAAACAAAGTAGCCTAATGTAGCTACAGTGCTATGTAACAGAGGTAACAATGTAGCAGCATTAGCCTACTACTGTATTGGAATAAATGTCGACTGTAGGCTATCAATGCCTAAATGGTAGCAGAGAGTTTCAAACAAACTTATTCATAAAATGTTATAATGCTATAGTCAACAACAAAAACCATTACCTCTGCTTTGTGTGTTGGATCTGCGCCACCTGGAATATGACAGTCATTTCACAAAATTGTCGATTGATCCCTGGACCATGGAACTGTCCAAAACTAAGTTTACTTCTTTGTCAAAGCGATGTAAAAGGTCAAAGTTGAAACCCCTGTGTAGCAGACCAGTCTTTAAAATGCGAATTGCATTCCTCATCTCAGTCGACGCTGGCACAGCTGTCTCCTCTTCCTCCTCCTCCCCCTCCTTGTTATCAGCAGCATCGGTGCCCAAACCAAAGTGCTCGGTCACCTCCGCAATGATGTCCTCGTCAGTGACAGGCTCCGATACAGGGGTACTGTCATCAATTTCAACCCACTGCTCAAACTCCTCCATGCTGATCTCGGCAGGTGGATCATGAGCTGTTGGTTCCTCCTCTGGTGACATGACCAGACCTCCTTTCCTCCAGCAATTTCTTATTGTGGAGGCCTCCAAATCAGCCCAGGCATCCTGTAGCATGAGAATACTATCCAGCAGGCTGATTTTCTTGGTGATGTCCACAGCAGTAGCTCTTGTGCTACCCTCATCAATTTGGCACAACACGGTTGTGGGCCATCTCCTTGCGAAGGTAAGGTTTAGCCGTTCTGATGATCCCCTGGTCACACAGCTAGAGTATGGAGGTTGTGTTATTTGGCAGGAACTCAACTGGGATATTCCTCAGTGTTGTGTTTTTCATCACATGGGCTGTACAGTTGTCAACAAGCAGCAGAATATTCTTCCTCTCTTGGCCCAGTTTGCGATCCCACTCCTTCAACCACTCCACAAAGAGATTCCCCGTCATCCATGCAGAAGCACTGGCGGCGTAACGGACAGGCAGTGTGCGCGCATTTTTGAAGCAGCACGGGTTATGACTTTTACCAATGATAAAAAGTTCCTTCTTTTCCCTGGCTATGGAACAGGCGAAGAGAGCGGTGATCCTTCCCTTAGATTTCTTTCCCCCTTTTTATTGTCAGATTTAAAGGTAAGGGTGCCATCAGGTAGTGCTCGAAAGTAAATTCCGCTCCCATCGTCATTCCAAATGTTTTTCTCCGTGTATTCTCGTCTCATCTGCATCCATTGGTCCTCAAGCCTTTCATCGCGTGACACCGTGTCAGCCTCAGCAGCCTCCCTATGCAGTTTCTTAAACACAATGTTCTCTTTCTTTTTACATCGCTCAAACCAGCAATTGGAAGCGTTGAAATTGTCCCAGACTTTTCCCCCCTTAAGCTTTACTCCCCCCCCCATGAACAAAATAAACTAAAAAGAAAGTATCCCCTGAATTTGAAGAGACCTGTCTCAATTGTCACTTAAGCTTGATTTTTCATGTCAATTTCAAATTCAGTCTTTCAGGAGGTTTGTGTGGCTGCTGGGACCGCCACACCTCTACTTGGGTGTTGGTGGACCCTGGTGCGACCTGTTCCTGTGCTGTAGGACCTGGTGGCTCAGGAGCAGGCAGTGCATTCTGCCCTGATGGTCCTTCCTCTGGGGTATCCAGTCCCTCAGGTATCAGCTCGCCCTCCGCGTCTCCTTGCACCTCTCCAATCTTGCATCATTATTCTTTGACTTTGACCTCTCCCGTTCGTGGTGGAGACGAAGGTGGTCCTGGTGTCTTCAGGATTGCCTTCCATCTACCAGTTTCACCACATATGAGACTGGGCCACTTTGACTGAGAATGACTCCTGGCACCCAGCGTTTGCTATTGCTAAAATTGTGGACGTAGACAGAGTCACCTGGATTGAAATGTCTCTCCTTTGCATGTTGGTCATGCCTCTCTTTTTGATTCTCCTGTCGAAGTTCCACCCTTGCCCGGACGTCTGGCTGCAGCAGATCCAAATGGGATTTCGGCTTCCTGCCCATTAGCAATTCTGCAGGGGACTGCCCTGTCGTTGTTTGTGGGGTGAGCCTGTACTGAAACAGGAACCTTGAGAGCTTGGTTCTGATGTTTCCTCCGGTCATCTTCTTTAGACCCTGTTTTAGCATCTGAACCGCCAAACCATTTGATGCGGGGTGAAATGGAGCAGTGCGCACATGCCGGATACCATTCCTCTGCATGAACTCCTGGAACACCTCCGCTGTGAAAGTTGGTCCATTGTCTGTTACCACCATGTCCGGCAGGCCGTGTGTGGCAAAAACTTGACGGAGCACTTCTACTGTAACTGGGGCAGTGGTGCTACTCATGATGTGTGCCTCTGGCCACTTAGAGTGCAAGTCTACCAAAACCAGGAACATGCGCCCCATAAATGGCCCTGCAAAGTCCAAATGAAGCCTGGACCAAGATCAGTCCGGCCACTCCCATGGATGAAGTGGAGCCGGCACTGCCACGTTCTGGTTGGCTTGACATTGTGAGCAGAATTTTACCTTGTCTTCTAGGTCTTGGTCCTTGCTTGGCCACCACATGTAAGACCTGGCTAGACTTTTCATGCAAGAGGCTCCTGGATGAGCTTCATGGATCTCATTCATGATTGGTGAATGTCCAGGAGGCGGGACAACCACTCTGGACCCCCAAAGAATGCAGCCATCCTGCACACGCAGTTCTGCTTTGCGCTTCGCATAGGGTTTCATCCCCCTACGTCCACCCTTGCAACAGATACTTTCTCACCTGGGACATTACAGGGTCGCTGTCTGTTGTGGAGGAAAACCTCTTCTTAGGTTCGGTGGGTGAGTCGGCGATGTAAGAATAAAGACTAGAAATTATGATTTCTTCTAATAACCTTTTTATTCTCTTCAATCAATAATTATTTTCATGTACGTAGGCCTACGGGAGGTCTCCAGTACCATAAAGACACACAGAGAGCTTCTTCGCATTATGTTTTACATCCTTTTTATACAACCAGATCTCCTCCTACCTGATGTATCTTCCCTTTAAAATAACCAATCCCAGCCTAGGTCAAACTTATGTTTCACCAGTTAGTTTAACAATAACTATTGTATAATCTTCAATTTTAATCAATGACAGATATTTCACTACACACACTTACAGAGGAATGTATATGCATAACATGAATAACAATTATTTGTTCTCATAATTAACAATTGTTTAATCTTTCAGTTCCAAAGTACATGCACTTTAAATGCATTCAATACATGCTGTAATCCAAATGAAATATTTACTCATATACACACCACCATGTTCTAACAAACTATGTTTATATCATTACCCTCGCTGTCATTACTTTGATTTTCATTCATTTATTTTAATAGAATATAATCTACACATTTACTAGATATAGCAAATCAGTTCTTTCTAGGTCAGTATACTTTCTCTTCTCTTGCAACTCAAAGGTCATCTGCACAAGACTGTTTCCCAACAGAAGTTACTTAGAAAATTCCTCTAAGTAAATGTTTACATTTTCCCTCCTGCAACTGGGGTTCAAAGATTCTCTAGGTAGTATGCATCAGTGTACAAGGAGGCCACTGTCTTTCCTTAGATACAAATTCTTAGACATAACACAGAATACCTACTGTTCTTCAGTGATCATCCCATAATCACATACATTTAAATATATTCTTGATCAGTACAATCTTCAATAAGAAGAAATGTAAAAACATTAAAAGAATGAAGGAGAAGCATACTTCCACACTGTCCACAGCTTGATTTTCTTTGTATCCACCGGAGACTCGGCCAGTTTCTCAAGAAGAAACATGGTATCCGGTGGGACCAGTGTGTTTGCAGGCATGTCTGTGAGCGGGAGATGACTCAGTGTATCTGCCTTTGCATTTTCGCTCCCTGTTCTGTACACTATAGTATACTGATATGCTGATAGAGTGAGGGCCCAACGCTGAACCCTCGCCGAGGCCATGGACAGGATGCCTCGAAGTTCACTGAAGAGGCTCATCAGAGGTTTATGGTCTGTGCAAATGGTAAAAGGGCAACCATATAGGTACTGATGGAAGCGTTTGACCGCAAAAACAATGGCCAGCCCCTCCTTGTCTAACTGGGAATATCCTTTCTCTGCTGACGTCAACGTGCGGGAATCAGAACCAACAGGCTTTTCTGAGCCATCATCCATCCGGCTTTCTCTTGGGCTGAACCCCACTGCCACTGGCATTCTTTGTGGAGCAGCTGGTACAGTGGTGTCAGCACTGTAGAAAGGTCAGGCAAAAACTTTCCATAATTCACCATGCCCAGTAACGACCTGAGCTCTGACACGTTCCTGGGGTTTGGCGCTTCTTTGATGGCCCAAACTTTCTCCTCCATGGGACTGAGCTGTGATATCGTGACCAAAATAGGTCATACTCTGAGCCTGGAACGTGCACTTGCTAAGCTTCAAGCGCAGCCCTGCCTCTGACAATCTCTTCAACACCTGGTCCAGGTTGCGGAGGTGCTCTTCTTCACTTTTCCCTGTGACTAAAATATTGTCTAATAGAACGCCAGCTTAGGAATGCCTTGCAGTAGATTGTCCATAGTTCTCTGAAAAATCGCCGGGCTGGATGCCACACCAAAAACCAGACGGTTGTACTTCAACAATCCTTTGTGGGATTGTGACGTACTGTTTTGAGTCCTCCTCCAGCTGCAGCTGCTGGCACACATGGCTCATGTCCAATTTAATGAAAGTCTTTCCCCCAGCCAACGTTGAAAACAGATCCTCCATCTTTAGCAACGGGTATGCATCTAGCACGGAAGCCTGATTTATGGTCATCTTGTAATCCCTGCAGATGCGCACAGTGCCATCACCTTTTAACACAGGAACAATTGGCACTGCCCAGCGGCAGAACTGAATGGGCTCAATGACTCCTAGCCACTGTAGACGTTCCAACTCATCCTCCACTTTGGCTTTCATGGCATAGGGCACTGGGCTGGGCTTGAAAAAGCGGGGTGTTGCTTGAGGATCCAGTGACAGCTTGACTGCCGTGCCACACAGGGTGCCCAATTCATCTCTAAAAACATCTGGATACTTTTGAAGGACATCCTCTGTCACTCTCATGTGCTTAATTTCTCCCCAGTTTAACTGAATTTTCTTTAGCCAGTCGCGACCCAGCAGACTCGGCTCTTTTCCTTTTACCACCAGCAGTCGTGCTTTCGCAGCCTGACCCTTGTATGCAATGTCCACTTCCAGACCCCCAAGCAATGGTATGGTCTCACCTGTGTATGTTCTTAGTTTAATTCCTGCTTCAGTAAGAGCAGGTGGCTGGCTGGAGGCCCACATGTTTGTGTAGGTGTCTTCACTGATGACTGACGCTGATGCCCTAGTATCTACCTCCATCCTCACCTCTTTTCCATTGACTTTTAACATAGCATAGATGGGCTTTACGCGTGGCTCCTGTATGGTGAACATGTTGTAAGAGCACTCTTCTTCTTGCTGTGTCATCTAGGTGGTGTGCAGCAGGCGGTGGCATCCTAAAACTTCCCTGCTCTGCCTTTGACTTGCCTTTAACACTCCTGCATGTTTTAGCCAGGTGAACCTTCTTTTACAATTGTGGCAGACTGAGTCTTTGAAAGAACAGCTATTTGCATAATGTGCCCCCCTAACACCTATAGCAGACTACTGCCTCTTTCATCACTTGATGCACTAAGTGAACACCACAGAGACTTGAAAAATGGCTTAAATGAAGCAAAACATTTCTACAATTTACAATACTAACGCAAATTAGTTTATATTCATAATTTTGGAAGAGATAAAGTGCCACAAATGCAATTGTCTAGACAAAAAAATGATACTATGTCATTCTACTGTCAATATCTGGGACTAAATATTGAATAAATATACAACCTTACCATTGGTTTCACGCGTAGAGATGTCCCTTTTGAGACTGAGTGGTCATATATTGTCTTGGACAATCCATTTCTGAAATATACGCACATTTGTGATGCCTGGGTACCTTCCAAAATTTCTGTGGGTAATACCACACGTGTTGTTTACGGCGTTGTCGCCCTTTTCAGTACCGTCTGGCTTGACTGACAATTCATTTATTCAGTAAGTGAGAGTATAAGCTTTCTAACAATGTACAACATGTCTAATTCTGCTTGTGGAATAGCGTGAATAGCTTTCACAGGCGACTGGCATCCCACTTTGGAGCATTGACACCTACTAGGCTGGACTGTGGACTATAAAGAGGGGGATGAAATCCTAATACTTTAAACTGAACTGTATGCGACAAAGATAGTGGGACAGTGATTCTTTTTCTTTTTCTCCTCTCTCTCTCAATTTAACCTTCTCATAACATGACATGAATGTTGCCATTTCAGTTTCTTGATCCAAATATGTAGCAGTTTATTTATATTAGTAGATTATTTAGAGTTTATTATCAGTTGTAGTTTATTAGTGAATCTAATTATTGGCTAAGAATGAGTGCTGTCATTTAATTTTCTTGATCCAATTCAGTACCGACTGTACTTATACAATGACAATGTAGTTTATTTATTTACCAATCCACTTACACACCAAAGAACTTAATAAGCGCTCCCTTTTTCCTTTGAAATGTTATGGTAATCTAAGTGTTTCTTTATGTTTATATAACTTGTTGAAATGGCTCATTTGTGTTCACACGGCCCAGCCTACCTGAATAGGTGTCTTAACTACTGTTACACTATTATTTTTTATTTTTGTTGAAAATCTGAATTCCTCTTGTTACAATAATGTGGCAATGGGGTGATTAATAGGCCTAAAAGATCGCATTATGGGTAGAGTGAATATGTCATATACCAGCCTAATAGTTTTTTTCTGTATTTTTTTTTCTCAAAGTTATTTGGCTGCAGTGGAGCAGGGGGGAGAGACCGAATGAAACATAGCCAAGGCTGCTCGTGCTTATGTGGATCCGTAGAGGTTGTCATACGTGTTGTCAACTGTGTCAATTGTTTTGAGTCAATTATAACGGGCTAACAAAGAAAATCTGGATTAAAATATTCAGCAACTAAATTAAACCGTTTGAATGTTTTGGTACGTAATATGCTGTCCCAGCATGAATACTTCATATTTTATAAAACAGACTTAATACTAAAACAAGAAAAGAACAGAAGAGCACGGTATAATCCTTAATCTTAATTTCTCATCTGTTCCAAGACGCTGGCGTTGGCAGGCTATAACCAAAAGTAGGCTACTGCACCGCATAACATAAAAGTTTGAATTCAAGTTATTATTATGAAAATAATAAATCGGTTTGCGGCTACATACTTTTTAAAATGGCGGTTGAAATAAAATGCTACGAGTACTTGACCAATCAGGAATGTTCAGCGCTTGCGCCCCACCCCCAAAGTTCCTGTACTTTTGGAAAGTACTACCCCTTGAGCAGGGACTTTTTTGGGGGTAAAATAAAGACCCAGAAACTTAATTTAGACCCTGGTCCCTGCGGTGGAAATGCACTGAGTTCCTAAAAAGGTTCCTGGGGAAAGTTCCTGAGGTGGAAATGCGGCTATAGTGAGGAATTTGGGGGGGAGGGGGGTCTTTAAAAGATTTCCGGGGTTGACTAGTTAAATGGTTCCATGTTATGGTTTGTATATGTATGTGTTTTGAAATGTTGTTACCCCCCCCCCCCCTTTTTTTTTTGGTTACTTTGATATCCTCCAACGCAAGAAAGCTCTATATCTATTAGACTATGTCTCATAATGTGAAGGTTAAAATTACATCATGGAATTGTAGGGGGTTGAACAGACTAACTAAGGTGAAGCAGGTGATGAAGATTAAAACAAATGCATGCAAATATTATTTTTCCACAGGAATCGCATATTGTAGCCAATAATATTTCCATGATTCGTAGGAGATGGCAAGGGCAGGTGCTTTCAGCACCTTTTAGCTCTCACACAAGAGGGGTTCTTATTCACAAATCCATTCCTTTTCAAGTTGTAAAAACCACTAGAGACCCTACCGGTAGATATATTATTGTACAGGGCACGCTACTATCTGTTTAATTTAACTTAGTCTGCTTATATGGCCCCAACGAGGATGACCCCAAATTTTTTGACAATCTATTTTTAACACTTTCAACACTTTTGGGTCATTATATCATAGGAGGGGGCTTTAATGTGGCTTTGGCCAGTGAAGGATAGGTTGACTGGGGCTGCGTCCCAAATCACTCCCTATTCCCTAGATAGTGCACTACTTTTGGCATCAGCCATTTTGTAGTGTGTCCCATCTGAGAAACAAAATTGTAGCACACTATATAGTGAACTACTTTCGCCCCACAATGCACTGCAAATGTAGGGTACAAGCTATGTACACTATCCAGAAGCCCAACATCCCATCATACACTGCGGTAGGGCTTTACAGTTTTTTTCAACAAAGATGGCGGTTGGAAAAAGCCAGTGGTAGCTACTTGTATAAATACACGTTGTCCATAGTTATGTCAAATCATGAATTATATTTGCATATTCGATACAAAAAAGTCACCAATTTTCATTAGAGTGCCAAGTGTAGCGTTAACGGTTTTTCTCCGAAGAGCTGCTTGCTAGCTAAGAAGCTAGCTAATCTCGGTAGCAATGCAACTCAAGCAAAACGTCATTTTCGGTCCCTGATAAAAGATTTTTGAACAGTATATTGCTATACATTTAGTCAATGCCAATATTAATGAATATTTAACCGAGAATTTCATATACACACGTAAAGATTACGTTCAAAAAATATTTTATCAGGGACCAAAGACAACGTTGCTTTCTCACCACATCAATAACGAACGCGATTTCCATTATTGTGCGACAGATATTCAAAAGATAGTAGCGGTGCAGGGTGATGACAACAGTGTCCCAAAGCAAACGTTGGTTCTGCCGCTCACTCCCTATGTAGTGTGCTACATATTTCCCACTATATTGGGAATAGTGAATGAGTGAACCAGTGAGTCATTTGGGACGCAGCCTGGGTCTGTTCAATCTCATACCCGAGCAAGAAAAACCATACAGTATTTCATGAAAGATTTAAATTTGGCTGAGATCTGGAGGTAGTTGAAACAAAATGATATAGTCTACTCTTGCTACTCTGGTACACACCATACGTACTCACGTATTGATTATTTCTTAGTTTTGTCAGCACTTATTTGTAAAACTGAAGATTGTTACTACAACAGCATAGTAATTTTGGACCACGCTCCAGTGTCAATAACTTATTTACTTATTTTCCATTTGTAATTTGTATACCCAAAATTTTCATCTCGTCTTTTACATCTATATTTAAAGGGGCTGGTCTTCCACATCCTACCCAGACAGCTTCTGTTTCATCTTGATATAACTTTGTGCCTAATACATCTTCATACATTTTAAAATGAGTGTTGACAACACCTAATTCATTTTGATAGGTTCCCAGTTTTATTTAGTATACATATATATATTATATGTAGTGTATTGTGTTTCCGTTTCTGCCGTTACTGTGTCTGTAGTTTGCATGCCTCTGTGTCTAGCCCCTCTGTAGTGTGTCTCAGTATAACACCTCTAGTGTCTGTGGCAAGGATGTCACATTCCTATGCTAAATGGCTGCGAGGGTCCCCAGGAAGGGACAAGACACATTTGTCTCCGGTTCGGCACTTAACTCAACCTTTTGATATGTATGACTGCAAACGGTATATCCAGGCACCACACAGCGTGATCGGCAGAGATTCTCTCAGCGCAGCGCCCGAATGTGCTGGGTCTGTCTCTCCCTTGCGCATTGAATTAAACAACAAATCCTCTGAGGAAACTTTGTCAGTGTGTTCTTCATCGTCCTGCATTTGACTCCACGAATAAGGGCAAAATATCCTAACAGTTTTGGCGACCACGAAGGGACAGGAAATATCTTCCATTTGAAACAACGAGAATCAACAAGAAGGTGAGTATCTTTTATGAAACACAACTTACCACCTTCATTAGGCGTTGATTTTCCTTGGTGCAATTTGGAAGTGACTCCTGTTCTGTATTTTAAGAAATAGTTACGTGGACAGGACTTTGATGTAACAACTGATAATGAGTTTGTCTTTTAATGTTGACGTCATTTTAATGTGGTTGTGCTAGCAGTATTAACAGAGTACGCGGGAGCGTCAATCTGTTCAGTAACGTCTGTGTGCTGAAGTAGGCCTAGAGCAGGGCAGCGTTCCGGACCACGTCGGGTCCTCGACGCTGAAAGACGCGTCGGTTTAGTAACGTGTGTCGGTATTTGACAGAAGGACACGTTCCGAGCCACGTTGGGCTCACGGGCGAAGTAGCGTCCACCTTCCTTAGTAACGTCTGCGTGCTGGGTGAAGTCACGTAACGTTCCGGACCACGTCGGGTCCTCGACGCTGAAAGACGCGTCGGTTTAGTAACGTGTGTCGGTATTTGACAGAAGGACACGTTCCGAGCCACGTCGGGCTCACGGACGAAGTAGCGTTCACCTTCCTTAAACAGTAACGTGTGTCGGTATTTGACAGAAGGACACGTTCCGAGCCACGTCGGGCTCACGGGCGAAGTAGCGTCCGCCTTCCTTAAACAGTAACGTGTGTCGGTATTTGACAGAAGGACACGTTCCGAGCCACGTCGGGCTCACGGGCGAAGTAGCGTCCACCTTCCTTAAACAGTAACGTGTGTCGGTATTTGACAGAAGGACACGTTCCGAGCCACGTCGGGCTCACGGGCGAAGTAGCGTCCACCTTCCTTAAACAGTAACGTGTGTCGGTATTTGACAGAAGGACACGTTCCGAGCGACGTCGGGCTCACGGACGAAGTAGCGCCCACCTTCCTTAAACAGTAACGTGTGTCGGTATTTGACAGAAGGACACGTTCCGAGCCACGTCGGGCTCACGGGCGAAGTAGCGTCCACTTTCCTTCAGCTGTTTAGTAACGTGTGTGTCGGGAGTGGACACAAAAACACGTTTCGGTTCGGAACCATCAGACGAGGGAGCGTCTGTTTAATAACTTGCTGGACAGGTTTTGGTGTTGCTGGTTTTTGGGGCATGCTGGTTGCTGTTAGTAGCCTAAGTGTTTCGGAGTAACACTGCAAATTGTGAAAAACTGGGCTGTGTGCCAAAGTGTGTGTAAGAAGAGAACCTTGGTTGTTTACCAATGCGAGTGAATGCGAGAGAGAAAGTGCTCTGTTTGCTTGTTCTGAGCTCAATTTGTGTTGGTTGAAGTGTGTGAATGTCTGCAGAAAATGTTGTATTGTTGTGTTAGGCCTACATGATATGTTTGTTATATGAAGTGTACACAGTATAGTATATATAACCCATATAATATAAGATAATCGTAAAAGCGCATATTTTCCTTTCGTGTAGTTAACGGCTCATAATAGCTAATCTGCGTAATTCTGAAGGGCTACCAACTACAGGAATGATGACGGAGAAAGAGGTTTTATGCGGGGATCTAATGGCAGTGGCATTAAAAGCTATGGTTAAAAGATATGGGAAAGCAATGAGAACTAATCCCCCATTCCCCAGCAAAAATGATTCCGGGGTAATTTCAGAAGAGGCACTGAACGTATGGTGGTCCCAACAGAAAAATAATAAAGAGAAAGGTAAATATGCAGTAATGTGCGTAGTGATGGCATAGGCCTATAAGAGCGCAGCACACGAACTCAAACAATATGAGGGAGAGCTGGAGCGCTGCCGTAGTGAAATAGACGAGCTGCAAAGGTGTCGTAGCGAGCTAGACAGCAAAAACAAACTGTTAGCTAAGGTACAGGAGGATTTGTACAAGGCTCCCCCATATTCACAAGTTATGGATGATATATCTACAGAGCCTAGTGCCCCAATGGCCCCCATGGCAGTAGACTCGATTCCGAATCCGGATCGGAGTGAGGGACAGCCAAGTAGTATCACAATAAAGCACCAGAGAGAGGGAACCATTATGGGCATGGATATGTTAAATGATTTACAATGTCAGTTGAACTTAGGAGATTCCCCAGCATTGCAGATACCTTCCGATAAATATACAACAATTCCGCTTGTTTATGCACGATGTAGGGAAGACTTTGCAAGCTGTGCAGTGATACAAGTTACGGACAAACTTGATTGCGGGCGCATTAAAATGCCCCCTGTTAGAATCACAGGTAGACCACCCCCACCCACACGGCCGTACCTGATAAAAGCAGAGGCTATAGGCGCAGTTAAAAAAACGATTGAGGAACTGATGAAAAGGGAGTGGTGGTAGAGACTCAGTCAAAAATGTAATTCACCAATCTTCCTGTAAAGAAGCCAGATGGCTCATGGCGTCTTACTGTTGATTATCGGGACATCAATTTGCATGCAGACAAGTTAACACCTATAGCGGCAGATCCTAACACCATCCTTTTCACTGTTACAAGTGATCACACGGTATTCTTTAGATGTAAGCAATGGTTTTTGGTCTATCCCTGTGGCCGAGGATAGTCAATTTTGGTAACAATATACATTCGCTAGACTTAGCCAAGGCTTTCACAACTCTCCGACCCTGTTCCACCGTGCGTTAGCTGATGTAATTAATAGCCTCCCTGAAATTAAATCATGTGTGCGCCAATATGTCGATGATTTATTAATTTCATCCAAAGATATGGACACGCATTGCAGAGACCTAGATGTTATTTTAAAACATTTGACAGAAAAGGGTTGAAAGTGTTTGCATGTGGAGAATTGAGGATGTAAGCATAAGGATTTTAAAATGGCGTGTGACATTTGAACTTGTAGGAGACTCCTGACTGGTGCAGGAGCCCCCAATACAAAATGGGGGACTGGTACAAGAAAATAACATTGGTACAAAAAAAATACTAACTAATCATTTGTTCTCCGTTTTAGGATAAGACTGGGTGACGCAGCCACCAGCCGTGCTCCTCTCCGTGAAAGCGGGACTGAGTAATTAACACTGAGTAATTAACATTTGCTTTCACCCTTTGAAAGTCTTACAGGTTGACCCATGAGGACTCCTGGTGGTTAGTGTATTGGTGGGAAATTTCATGTAATGGGTGACCGTTTAGGTAAAATATTGCAAGGCTTTTGTCCTAAGTGTGTTTTACAGGATCACAGAACTGGACCTGACCCGGCTGAGGACAAAGAAATATGCCTGGTTGAACCTGGAGACAAGGTCCTGGTGAAAACATAACCGGATGGCATTTTATCCAAATTTGGTCTGGACCACACAGCCTCACGATTCCATCAGCTGCTTCCAGTGACTGGAACTCCGGTGTGGTTCCACTGTCGTGGTCTAGGAAAACGACAAACTTCTCTGAGTCCAATCCAATCGCCAATCTGTAGAAAACTACTTCACGAGGGAAAAGACAGCACAACAGCAAGCTCTTCAGAAAGGTTTAGACTTTATTTGCACCGGTGCATGTGCACAACAAAGCCGGAACAATTCCGCCGAATTGAACCACGACTGTCAGTTTTACAATCCTTTTATACACGAAATGTACTCCACAAACTCCACAACCCCTTATACATTTACGTAAATCCCAGCCACCTGTTCTTCTTGGTACGACATGATGTTATTTTAACCATCTCTTATCTGACCTGGTTGGCACCAGACAGACTTTCCTGGGTCAACTTGACCTTCTTGGCACCAAAATGACTTTCTTTGTTCTGTACTTTTCCAGTATGCATATAAGTCTCAGCCTTCTGTAATTTTTCATTAAGCGTACAAGTTACATATGGGTCACTGTAAAATATTAGTTATCTAGTTAGTGTTTATCTGTTCAGTGACTAGTTCTTTTCTGCTGAGTGAGTGAATATGTATATATGATTTCTAAGTCTACTGCGTTCTCCTGCTCTTTTTCTACAGTTGATACTGTGGTTTCTTGCGTTTCCAAAAGCTTATCTACAACTACTGATAGTAAGATTTCTAAGGCTACTGTTTTGATTATATGACGTTATCATGACGCATAGTGAAGTCGTCACAATCATAAAAACTTATCTATAACTACTGATAGGGCTACTGTTTTGATTATATGAGTAGATGCTTACGTTATCATGACGCATATTGAAGTCGTCACAAGCATGAAAACTTATCTATAACTACTGATAGGGCTACTGTTTTGATTATATGAGTAGATGCTTACGTTATCATGACGCATATTGAAGTCGTCACACTCATGAAAACTTATCTATAACTACTGATAATTAGGAGGATACATCTGGCCCAACCTTGATGGGAACACCCTAACTTTAACATGTGACGTCATCACAATCATGGGGAGTCTCAAAATTTTCCCTACATTCCCCCCTTTCGGGGTCAAATCATATGGCCCCGAATAACTCCCCTCACTGTATTCTTATTGGCCTTCTGACCCAACAAAGTTATCATACACTCCGTTAATTTTCTTTAACACGTTGATTTGTAGCACGATGATTTGCCACAGTTCTCGTGGTTGGTGGGCTCCTGGTATATCTTCCACCCAGAGTACGTGGTCTGCACGTCACTCCACTGGGCTCCTGGTATTTCTTCCAACCAGAGTACGCGGTCTGCACGTCACTCCACTGGTCTCCTGGTATTTCTTCCAACCAGAGTACGCGGTCTGCACGTCATTCCACTGGAAAGCCGGCTTGCGATTCTCGTACTGGACCCGCAGGGGCACTGTTGGTGCTGTTGCTCCCTGGTCTGGTGTCAGCGCCCGCAGTCCCTCTGCTCTCCCCGTTTCCCTGGACTGTGACAGCGTCCCGTCCGCTGGAAGCTGGAATCACCGTCTGGCGCCTGTCTCCTGTGTTAGTCACCTCACAACACCAACTGGATGCCTATAGCCCTGTGGGGAGAGGATCTCAAGAGAGGGAGGATACACAACAGCAACACCAGTACCACTATCACTCTTATCCCCACTGCAAGTCCTATTTCTTCCCGCCAACTTCCCCCTCGTCCTTTATTCGACAGTTCTTCTTGCCCAACCTCCTTCATTATCTTTCTTTGTGGTTGCGTTTTTTCAGAATACCCTTCCACCCAATCCACGCTAAAACCCGTCATTTCTAAGAATGTGATCATTTGTCCCACTGTCTGTGGTTGCGGAACTTTCATTATTGTCTCCAACTGTTTATTTGACATTCTCTTACCGCCAGCCGTGTTGACTCTTCCCAAGTACTCCACCTCCTGAGAGCAGAGCTGCAGTTTCTTCCTGGACACCTTGTGTCCCCCCTTTGCCAGTTTCTCCAGCGGTTTCATGCTGTCGCTCATGCACTGCTCTTTTGTGTCTGCACATAGTAATAAGTCATCAACATATTCCACCACCACACTTTTTGAGGTCCAAATCTTGTATGTCGGGGTCACCAATTTCCGTTTCATGTTGCGACCGTAGTTGGCTCGGTAATTGATTTAAACGTTCTTCTATGCCTAAATTTTCTCTAGATTTCTCCCGTTTTGTACCCTCTTCCCATGGTACCCTCACCATTTGGGGCTTTCCCCACATCTGAGCACTTACCATAATTTTGATCATTTTTTTATCTGCTGTGCACCAAATTAAAGAATTTTCTGTTGGCCCGAATTGGAGCTCTTCTGCTCTCACCTAAGTCCTTTGCTTGGTACCCTGGACTGACTTTTAACGTTATGTGTGGGGCCGCATGTTCTTCCTGAAACCACTGCTCAATCCATGGGGACCTTGCTATGTTTAACGCTGCTCCTTCCTGACCTATCAGGAGCGCAGATGACACCAAATATTGTCTTTCTCCTTTCCCCTCACTCCACTCTCTTTCTAGATCTGGATCCTGGTAGGGATCAAACTTCATTGTACAATGTAAATCATATTCTGGCTCAGTTGCCTGTGGGATCTGCGCCTCAACATATTTTTGCCAAGTGCTCCACACTTGGTCTTTTACTTGTGTCTCAATATCCCCTACCCAATATACATTTGCCCTGTGGAGATTTTCACTTCCCACATAGTACATTCCTGTTAAATCTATGCCCCCTCCTTCACAATTTAATTTTAGTCCTAAGGCCAGAATTGCATCTCTTCCTAGAAGGCTTATGGGGGAATTTTTGCATACTACTATCTCTAATTTTGCTTCTTTTGCGCCTAGCTTTATTAATACCGGTTTTGTAGTCGGGCTTAACATTGTTTTTCCCGAGAACCCTACTGTTTTAATAACTTCTCCCGACATTGGCAGATGTGATGCATATTCTTTCCTAATGCATGTGCATGTTGCTCCAGTGTCTATCATCATGGGGACAATTTTTCCTCCGATTTGTACATTTATTATTGGTTCTTGTTCTGGCCTGTTTGTTATCATTACATGCTGCCCTACTCCGCCTGGGTTCTCTGGGCACCCCTATTGGGCACCTTGGTAATTTACAGGTCCCCCACTCTGATATGGGGCCTAGCCTGAGGAGGTGGGGTCAAGTTGGGGTAACCCTGCGATTGCTGAGGCTGATTAGGTACCCAGGTCCCCTGGTTACCTGGGTACATCCCTTGGGCGTTTGGACACCATCTGTTTATGTGCCCCTCCTGACCACATCCATAGCAAACTATGGGGCCCTGTCTCTGTTGATTAGGAAAACCTTGTTGGTTCCAATTTATATTTTGCATGTTATTATTCTGATTCTGCTGCCCTCTCCACTGGGTGTTTTGACCCCCATTCCCTGGCCCTCCCCCCACATGATTCCCACCCGGTTGTGGCCCTCCCCCGTTCATATTACCTTGCATGGCCACCGGGTGAGGGATGCCGGAGAAGTTGTAGACCACCGTTGGCCGGGGCACCGTCAGACCGCTCCATGGTTCAGGCGTGGGGGCGGCTTCAAAGTCAAAGAACCCATTGTCCATATTCTGTATTTTCACAGATGCCACCTTTTTCGCCTCTTTTTCTTTGGCTTTCAGCTCCTCCAGCTGCAACTGCAGTAGCTTTCTTTGAATGTCTTTTGTTTGATCTTCCAGCTTTTCCCCTCTTTCCGCTGACTTTCTACAGCGTGCACCACATGATCTACAAATTCTCTGTGTGTCATGGTGTTCAGCCCCACCACCTCATCGAGGCGGCGCCCCACTTCCTGTGGCATCCCCTCCCGGACAGCTTTGCGGAAGAGGGAGGTCATTATGGGATCTTCCTGTACATCCCTCTCAGTCATCATTCTCCACCTGCGCAACTGCGTGTGGATGTATGTTGTTGGTGGTTCATTTTCTTTTAACGGCGGTCCCGTTAAGGTCATTATGTCCGGTCGTGCAGGATACAGGGCTCGTAGAGCAGTCCAAACAACCCCACGCACGTTATCAAACGGCCCACCGTCCACTGCTGGAGACTGCGCATGGTTTTTGTCAAAGCCAGCCTGCTCAAATATGTCCAGCATTGTTTCCATCCCCACAACCTTCCCCAGGAGAGCCTTCAGGTCACCCACAGCCAGGAGCCGGCCTGTCGTCTCCTCCTCCAGCACCCTGATCCAGTGGCCTGCCCCATTCTGCAACTCAGGGAGATTGGTTATTACATTATACATATCTTGGGTGGACCAGGGAATGTATCGGGGTACACCACCTTCCCTAATCAATAATGGTGCTATGGTAGTGGGGTTCTGAGCATTATGGCTATACCCTTCTGCTGCTGGATTACGCCGGGTTGGCGGTCTTTTTCTTACGTTTTGATATCGCCCAGCTAAATCTCCCCCCACCTGTGCAGGCCCTTCTCCCCCCTCTGACTCTTCTGCCTCGCTATTACTTGCCTGGCTCGCTTCACTATCGCTTGCCTCACTTTTTTCTGCTGGGGAGAACTCCTCCCCCCCTTTACTATATTCTAGTTTATACTCTATCTGGGGGATTTGTTTTTTATTTGCAGTGCCTTTTGCTAACCTTGGCTTATGCTTATCTCGGGATTCAGTTCCCTCTGTACTTTTTGGCTTCAGCTCTTCCCACGTATTATACAGACACTTTTCCCATTTTGTGTTTTCCCACCCCGCAATTTCGCGTCTTTTATGTGTTTCCCCGTCCCTTTTTGACCCCACCTGTTCAGGCTTTTGGCTTATTTTAGACGCTCGCTGTTTTTTCTCAGTATCTCTTATCTCTTTTGCCTTTTTTATTAACCTACTATGGTATTCATCATACTGGTTATATTTTTCTTTTAACAGTTCTTCTAATTCCTCCACTTCTTTATATTCTCCCTTCAGCTCAGCTACCCTTGTTTCTATTTTTTCCTTTTCTTGCTCGAGCCGCGCTCTCTCTATCCCCAGTTGTTCTTCACCTTCCTCATGTTCTACCCACCCTTTTATTTGAACCAGTCCCTTTACTACCGGACACACTGCAGATGTTACCGGGCATATTGGATACAAGTCTTTCTCTTCTATTACCGCATGTCTTGGTGATTGTGGGGCATACAGAGGGTGAGTCATTATTTCACTGCAATCCCTTTTTAATCCTACATCTCTTTCTAGGGAAGCGGACCTAAACCATCCTAAAATTGTTTTTTCCTGTTCTCGTTTTAGCTTTCTTGTTTCTGACTTATCTTCTGGTTTATAATTTGCTATTACCCCTCCCATCTGATCGCATATTTCTCTATCAAACGTACCCCCTTTTGGCCATTTTGTCGCCAATTTTTTAGTTCTTTTTGTCCATTTTTCTGATATTTTCTTTATCTCCGGTTCACACTTAGGATATTTTCCTGTAATTATCTCAATTGGCGTTTTCTCTTCTTTTTCCATTATTTTACGGTGACAGGACAGGATACTCTAATACTTTAATATATTTTATCTTTATTTAACCTTTATTCCCAACCGAGGCTTCTGCCTTTTATTCTATTTCTTATTATTTAACCGTTATTTTTCCAGCCAAGGCTCCCCACGACCTTGATTTCTACACTTATTTTCTCCCTTCTTATCTCTTCTACACTCTTGCCGTTCTCTCTTCCACACACTCTATAATTGTACGTACACACACACACAAAAAGTTTTTCCTCTGTTCCCTAATACAACGTTATTTTAGTTGTACACACACACACACACATTTCCCTCTGTTCCAACGTTATTTCCCCGCAGCATAAGCATCTACTCAAAGCATAAGCACAGCGTTATCCCTGTTGTTTCTACCCAACAACAGTTTCCAAGACAATTCCCGGACCCGAGCTCTTGCAGGCGACCCACTACAGGAATTACTGCCTTTCCAAGTCTCTTGACCCACACAAACACCTGCAACAGTGACCCACACTGTTGCAACAAAAACAGGCCTTCTTCCAACACTTTATCCCGGACCCGAGCTCTTGCAGGCGACCCACTACAGGAATTACTGCCTTTCCAAGTCTCTTGACCCCACATATAACAACGGCGTTCAATGCCACACACACCTGCATCAGTGTAAACTTCGCTAAAGGGATATTGAATTCCCAGTTCCCGTTCACCACCCTTTTGCAACAAATATAGGCCTTTCCCAAATTTTTCCTAACCAACAATTCTTTTTCCAACACAATTCCGCACAAGCATAAGCATCTAATCAAGCATAAGCAGCTTTATCAATGTTGTTCCTAACCAACAACACTTTCCCCAAAACTTTTCCGAAAAATAAAAACTTTATGACGTCCTTTCACTCATACCACACTCCATTCACACTCATACCCCACACAATTCACTCACACCACACACAATCCACTCACGGTTTGGGGCGTACTTTTCTGAAGAGCTCGCCGCTTCCTTCCCCTCAATTTTCGATGTTAGTTGCCGGGTTTGTTGTACGAGAGGCTTTCACTCCCGGCGTCAGGGAGGAGAGGCAAGAGGGGACAGTGCCCCAGTCCAAAACAATGTATTTAAATACTCTTACCTTTTTGATAAGCTGTCCAGCTCTTCAAAGGGGCTAGCTTCTACCTTCTAATAAGCTGGCCAGCTTTTTTAAGGGGTTAGTACCCTCCGCCTCTGTCTCCAGGAGCCGGGAGCTTCAGTGATTCCTCTTTCGTATCCCGGACGAGCCCCCAAATGTCGTGGTCTAGGAAAACGACAAACTTCTCTGAGTCCAATCCAATCGCCAATCTGTAGAAAACTACTTCACGAGGGAAAAGACAGCACAACAGCAAGCTCTTCAGAAAGGTTTAGACTTTATTTGCACCGGTGCATGTGCACAACAAAGCCGGAACAATTCCGCCGAATTGAACCACGACTGTCAGTTTTACAATCCTTTTATACACGAAATGTACTCCACAAACTCCACAACCCCTTATACATTTACGTAAATCCCAGCCACCTGTTCTTCTTGGTACGACATGATGTTATTTTAACCATCTCTTATCTGACCTGGTTGGCACCAGACAGACTTTCCTGGGTCAACTTGACCTTCTTGGCACCAAAATGACTTTCTTTGTTCTGTACTTTTCCAGTATGCATATAAGTCTCAGCCTTCTGTAATTTTTCATTAAGCGTACAAGTTACATATGGGTCACTGTAAAATATTAGTTATCTAGTTAGTGTTTATCTGTTCAGTGACTAGTTCTTTTCTGCTGAGTGAGTGAATATGTATATATGATTTCTAAGTCTACTGCGTTCTCCTGCTCTTTTTCTACAGTTGATACTGTGGTTTCTTGCGTTTCCAAAAGCTTATCTACAACTACTGATAGTAAGATTTCTAAGGCTACTGTTTTGATTATATGACGTTATCATGACGCATAGTGAAGTCGTCACAATCATAAAAACTTATCTATAACTACTGATAGGGCTACTGTTTTGATTATATGAGTAGATGCTTACGTTATCATGACGCATATTGAAGTCGTCACAAGCATGAAAACTTATCTATAACTACTGATAGGGCTACTGTTTTGATTATATGAGTAGATGCTTACGTTATCATGACGCATATTGAAGTCGTCACACTCATGAAAACTTATCTATAACTACTGATAATTAGGAGGATACATCTGGCCCAACCTTGATGGGAACACCCTAACTTTAACATGTGACGTCATCACAATCATGGGGAGTCTCAAAATTTTCCCTACATTCCCCCCTTTCGGGGTCAAATCATATGGCCCCGAATAACTCCCCTCACTGTATTCTTATTGGCCTTCTGACCCAACAAAGTTATCATACACTCCGTTAATTTTCTTTAACACGTTGATTTGTAGCACGATGATTTGCCACAGTTCTCGTGGTTGGTGGGCTCCTGGTATATCTTCCACCCAGAGTACGTGGTCTGCACGTCACTCCACTGGGCTCCTGGTATTTCTTCCAACCAGAGTACGCGGTCTGCACGTCACTCCACTGGTCTCCTGGTATTTCTTCCAACCAGAGTACGCGGTCTGCACGTCATTCCACTGGAAAGCCGGCTTGCGATTCTCGTACTGGACCCGCAGGGGCACTGTTGGTGCTGTTGCTCCCTGGTCTGGTGTCAGCGCCCGCAGTCCCTCTGCTCTCCCCGTTTCCCTGGACTGTGACAGCGTCCCGTCCGCTGGAAGCTGGAATCACCGTCTGGCGCCTGTCTCCTGTGTTAGTCACCTCACAACACCAACTGGATGCCTATAGCCCTGTGGGGAGAGGATCTCAAGAGAGGGAGGATACACAACAGCAACACCAGTACCACTATCACTCTTATCCCCACTGCAAGTCCTATTTCTTCCCGCCAACTTCCCCCTCGTCCTTTATTCGACAGTTCTTCTTGCCCAACCTCCTTCATTATCTTTCTTTGTGGTTGCGTTTTTTCAGAATACCCTTCCACCCAATCCACGCTAAAACCCGTCATTTCTAAGAATGTGATCATTTGTCCCACTGTCTGTGGTTGCGGAACTTTCATTATTGTCTCCAACTGTTTATTTGACATTCTCTTACCGCCAGCCGTGTTGACTCTTCCCAAGTACTCCACCTCCTGAGAGCAGAGCTGCAGTTTCTTCCTGGACACCTTGTGTCCCCCCTTTGCCAGTTTCTCCAGCGGTTTCATGCTGTCGCTCATGCACTGCTCTTTTGTGTCTGCACATAGTAATAAGTCATCAACATATTCCACCACCACACTTTTTGAGGTCCAAATCTTGTATGTCGGGGTCACCAATTTCCGTTTCATGTTGCGACCGTAGTTGGCTCGGTAATTGATTTAAACGTTCTTCTATGCCTAAATTTTCTCTAGATTTCTCCCGTTTTGTACCCTCTTCCCATGGTACCCTCACCATTTGGGGCTTTCCCCACATCTGAGCACTTACCATAATTTTGATCATTTTTTTATCTGCTGTGCACCAAATTAAAGAATTTTCTGTTGGCCCGAATTGGAGCTCTTCTGCTCTCACCTAAGTCCTTTGCTTGGTACCCTGGACTGACTTTTAACGTTATGTGTGGGGCCGCATGTTCTTCCTGAAACCACTGCTCAATCCATGGGGACCTTGCTATGTTTAACGCTGCTCCTTCCTGACCTATCAGGAGCGCAGATGACACCAAATATTGTCTTTCTCCTTTCCCCTCACTCCACTCTCTTTCTAGATCTGGATCCTGGTAGGGATCAAACTTCATTGTACAATGTAAATCATATTCTGGCTCAGTTGCCTGTGGGATCTGCGCCTCAACATATTTTTGCCAAGTGCTCCACACTTGGTCTTTTACTTGTGTCTCAATATCCCCTACCCAATATACATTTGCCCTGTGGAGATTTTCACTTCCCACATAGTACATTCCTGTTAAATCTATGCCCCCTCCTTCACAATTTAATTTTAGTCCTAAGGCCAGAATTGCATCTCTTCCTAGAAGGCTTATGGGGGAATTTTTGCATACTACTATCTCTAATTTTGCTTCTTTTGCGCCTAGCTTTATTAATACCGGTTTTGTAGTCGGGCTTAACATTGTTTTTCCCGAGAACCCTACTGTTTTAATAACTTCTCCCGACATTGGCAGATGTGATGCATATTCTTTCCTAATGCATGTGCATGTTGCTCCAGTGTCTATCATCATGGGGACAATTTTTCCTCCGATTTGTACATTTATTATTGGTTCTTGTTCTGGCCTGTTTGTTATCATTACATGCTGCCCTACTCCGCCTGGGTTCTCTGGGCACCCCTATTGGGCACCTTGGTAATTTACAGGTCCCCCACTCTGATATGGGGCCTAGCCTGAGGAGGTGGGGTCAAGTTGGGGTAACCCTGCGATTGCTGAGGCTGATTAGGTACCCAGGTCCCCTGGTTACCTGGGTACATCCCTTGGGCGTTTGGACACCATCTGTTTATGTGCCCCTCCTGACCACATCCATAGCAAACTATGGGGCCCTGTCTCTGTTGATTAGGAAAACCTTGTTGGTTCCAATTTATATTTTGCATGTTATTATTCTGATTCTGCTGCCCTCTCCACTGGGTGTTTTGACCCCCATTCCCTGGCCCTCCCCCCACATGATTCCCACCCGGTTGTGGCCCTCCCCCGTTCATATTACCTTGCATGGCCACCGGGTGAGGGATGCCGGAGAAGTTGTAGACCACCGTTGGCCGGGGCACCGTCAGACCGCTCCATGGTTCAGGCGTGGGGGCGGCTTCAAAGTCAAAGAACCCATTGTCCATATTCTGTATTTTCACAGATGCCACCTTTTTCGCCTCTTTTTCTTTGGCTTTCAGCTCCTCCAGCTGCAACTGCAGTAGCTTTCTTTGAATGTCTTTTGTTTGATCTTCCAGCTTTTCCCCTCTTTCCGCTGACTTTCTACAGCGTGCACCACATGATCTACAAATTCTCTGTGTGTCATGGTGTTCAGCCCCACCACCTCATCGAGGCGGCGCCCCACTTCCTGTGGCATCCCCTCCCGGACAGCTTTGCGGAAGAGGGAGGTCATTATGGGATCTTCCTGTACATCCCTCTCAGTCATCATTCTCCACCTGCGCAACTGCGTGTGGATGTATGTTGTTGGTGGTTCATTTTCTTTTAACGGCGGTCCCGTTAAGGTCATTATGTCCGGTCGTGCAGGATACAGGGCTCGTAGAGCAGTCCAAACAACCCCACGCACGTTATCAAACGGCCCACCGTCCACTGCTGGAGACTGCGCATGGTTTTTGTCAAAGCCAGCCTGCTCAAATATGTCCAGCATTGTTTCCATCCCCACAACCTTCCCCAGGAGAGCCTTCAGGTCACCCACAGCCAGGAGCCGGCCTGTCGTCTCCTCCTCCAGCACCCTGATCCAGTGGCCTGCCCCATTCTGCAACTCAGGGAGATTGGTTATTACATTATACATATCTTGGGTGGACCAGGGAATGTATCGGGGTACACCACCTTCCCTAATCAATAATGGTGCTATGGTAGTGGGGTTCTGAGCATTATGGCTATACCCTTCTGCTGCTGGATTACGCCGGGTTGGCGGTCTTTTTCTTACGTTTTGATATCGCCCAGCTAAATCTCCCCCCACCTGTGCAGGCCCTTCTCCCCCCTCTGACTCTTCTGCCTCGCTATTACTTGCCTGGCTCGCTTCACTATCGCTTGCCTCACTTTTTTCTGCTGGGGAGAACTCCTCCCCCCCTTTACTATATTCTAGTTTATACTCTATCTGGGGGATTTGTTTTTTATTTGCAGTGCCTTTTGCTAACCTTGGCTTATGCTTATCTCGGGATTCAGTTCCCTCTGTACTTTTTGGCTTCAGCTCTTCCCACGTATTATACAGACACTTTTCCCATTTTGTGTTTTCCCACCCCGCAATTTCGCGTCTTTTATGTGTTTCCCCGTCCCTTTTTGACCCCACCTGTTCAGGCTTTTGGCTTATTTTAGACGCTCGCTGTTTTTTCTCAGTATCTCTTATCTCTTTTGCCTTTTTTATTAACCTACTATGGTATTCATCATACTGGTTATATTTTTCTTTTAACAGTTCTTCTAATTCCTCCACTTCTTTATATTCTCCCTTCAGCTCAGCTACCCTTGTTTCTATTTTTTCCTTTTCTTGCTCGAGCCGCGCTCTCTCTATCCCCAGTTGTTCTTCACCTTCCTCATGTTCTACCCACCCTTTTATTTGAACCAGTCCCTTTACTACCGGACACACTGCAGATGTTACCGGGCATATTGGATACAAGTCTTTCTCTTCTATTACCGCATGTCTTGGTGATTGTGGGGCATACAGAGGGTGAGTCATTATTTCACTGCAATCCCTTTTTAATCCTACATCTCTTTCTAGGGAAGCGGACCTAAACCATCCTAAAATTGTTTTTTCCTGTTCTCGTTTTAGCTTTCTTGTTTCTGACTTATCTTCTGGTTTATAATTTGCTATTACCCCTCCCATCTGATCGCATATTTCTCTATCAAACGTACCCCCTTTTGGCCATTTTGTCGCCAATTTTTTAGTTCTTTTTGTCCATTTTTCTGATATTTTCTTTATCTCCGGTTCACACTTAGGATATTTTCCTGTAATTATCTCAATTGGCGTTTTCTCTTCTTTTTCCATTATTTTACGGTGACAGGACAGGATACTCTAATACTTTAATATATTTTATCTTTATTTAACCTTTATTCCCAACCGAGGCTTCTGCCTTTTATTCTATTTCTTATTATTTAACCGTTATTTTTCCAGCCAAGGCTCCCCACGACCTTGATTTCTACACTTATTTTCTCCCTTCTTATCTCTTCTACACTCTTGCCGTTCTCTCTTCCACACACTCTATAATTGTACGTACACACACACACAAAAAGTTTTTCCTCTGTTCCCTAATACAACGTTATTTTAGTTGTACACACACACACACACATTTCCCTCTGTTCCAACGTTATTTCCCCGCAGCATAAGCATCTACTCAAAGCATAAGCACAGCGTTATCCCTGTTGTTTCTACCCAACAACAGTTTCCAAGACAATTCCCGGACCCGAGCTCTTGCAGGCGACCCACTACAGGAATTACTGCCTTTCCAAGTCTCTTGACCCACACAAACACCTGCAACAGTGACCCACACTGTTGCAACAAAAACAGGCCTTCTTCCAACACTTTATCCCGGACCCGAGCTCTTGCAGGCGACCCACTACAGGAATTACTGCCTTTCCAAGTCTCTTGACCCCACATATAACAACGGCGTTCAATGCCACACACACCTGCATCAGTGTAAACTTCGCTAAAGGGATATTGAATTCCCAGTTCCCGTTCACCACCCTTTTGCAACAAATATAGGCCTTTCCCAAATTTTTCCTAACCAACAATTCTTTTTCCAACACAATTCCGCACAAGCATAAGCATCTAATCAAGCATAAGCAGCTTTATCAATGTTGTTCCTAACCAACAACACTTTCCCCAAAACTTTTCCGAAAAATAAAAACTTTATGACGTCCTTTCACTCATACCACACTCCATTCACACTCATACCCCACACAATTCACTCACACCACACACAATCCACTCACGGTTTGGGGCGTACTTTTCTGAAGAGCTCGCCGCTTCCTTCCCCTCAATTTTCGATGTTAGTTGCCGGGTTTGTTGTACGAGAGGCTTTCACTCCCGGCGTCAGGGAGGAGAGGCAAGAGGGGACAGTGCCCCAGTCCAAAACAATGTATTTAAATACTCTTACCTTTTTGATAAGCTGTCCAGCTCTTCAAAGGGGCTAGCTTCTACCTTCTAATAAGCTGGCCAGCTTTTTTAAGGGGTTAGTACCCTCCGCCTCTGTCTCCAGGAGCCGGGAGCTTCAGTGATTCCTCTTTCGTATCCCGGACGAGCCCCCAAATGTCGTGGTCTAGGAAAACGACAAACTTCTCTGAGTCCAATCCAATCGCCAATCTGTAGAAAACTACTTCACGAGGGAAAAGACAGCACAACAGCAAGCTCTTCAGAAAGGTTTAGACTTTATTTGCACCGGTGCATGTGCACAACAAAGCCGGAACAATTCCGCCGAATTGAACCACGACTGTCAGTTTTACAATCCTTTTATACACGAAATGTACTCCACAAACTCCACAACCCCTTATACATTTACGTAAATCCCAGCCACCTGTTCTTCTTGGTACGACATGATGTTATTTTAACCATCTCTTATCTGACCTGGTTGGCACCAGACAGACTTTCCTGGGTCAACTTGACCTTCTTGGCACCAAAATGACTTTCTTTGTTCTGTACTTTTCCAGTATGCATATAAGTCTCAGCCTTCTGTAATTTTTCATTAAGCGTACAAGTTACATATGGGTCACTGTAAAATATTAGTTATCTAGTTAGTGTTTATCTGTTCAGTGACTAGTTCTTTTCTGCTGAGTGAGTGAATATGTATATATGATTTCTAAGTCTACTGCGTTCTCCTGCTCTTTTTCTACAGTTGATACTGTGGTTTCTTGCGTTTCCAAAAGCTTATCTACAACTACTGATAGTAAGATTTCTAAGGCTACTGTTTTGATTATATGACGTTATCATGACGCATAGTGAAGTCGTCACAATCATAAAAACTTATCTATAACTACTGATAGGGCTACTGTTTTGATTATATGAGTAGATGCTTACGTTATCATGACACATATTGAAGTCGTCACAAGCATGAAAACTTATCTATAACTACTGATAGGGCTACTGTTTTGATTATATGAGTAGATGCTTACGTTATCATGACGCATATTGAAGTCGTCACACTCATGAAAACTTATCTATAACTACTGATAATTAGGAGGATACATCTGGCCCAACCTTGATGGGAACACCCTAACTTTAACATGTGACGTCATCACAATCATGGGGAGTCTCAAAATTTTCCCTACACCACATTAAATAATTAAGAGAATACAAGGGTGAGACCCAACATGGGGCACAATAATCCCCGTCTACCCTTATAGCCCCTGGGGGCTATCTCTCTCTCTGCGTGTCTCCATTCAGACACATGTTTCCAGGACAAGAATGTGCACCAACCTTGCAAGCTGCAGTGGGATTTGGGATGACTTCACAGCGACATTTTCATCATTATGTTGTCATGTTGGATATTTTTGTCATTATATTGTAATGTTGTATATAGTCTGAGAGTGTGGGTTGATACAGGAATAGGTTGGGAGGAGGCAATTAAAATACTGGAAAAGTTTTAAATTAATTAGGATAAAAAGGTTTCAGGACTGGAGGAAGATGGTTGTCCCACTCGAAAGGCCATATACGGATATGCCCTTCAGGTGAGACACATGCAGCCCTCCAGAGAAGCCTGGCACATGCCCTAAATTGTATAATGGACCGAAAGTTTGAATTCCTCGGAAAGAGAGCCTCTGCCTGCCCTAGTAGCTGTATCAATCAGACACTCTCACATAATCATTAATCACTGGTGTAAAATGCTTCAGTTTAGGCTATCTTTGTTACAAAGTTATATATATATATATTAGATATAATTAGGAAACATAGGGGTATTGCATAGTGGGAAGGAGCCACTGGGTCCACAGCAAATGCCATTTTTTTTTGTTAAAAAAAATAAATGTTAATAATTGAGATTGGGCTGATACCTGTTAGCAACAGGCACAATATTGGTGACAAAAGGAGGACTACTTTCTAACCAAATTACTCTTGTTCTTACTTCTGCTATGCATGATAATAGGGAGGAAATCACTGTTTTGCTCCAGCATTTGCTTGAAAATAGTAACACTTCCTACTGCACTAATCTAACTAACACCCTGACACCCCCTAACACTTTGACACCATATTTCCAAATACAAAATGGGGGACTGATAGGTTCCCAGTTTTATTTAGTATACATATATATATTATATGTAGTGTATTGTGTTTCCGTTTCTGCCGTTACTGTGTCTGTAGTTTGCATGCCTCTGTGTCTAGCCCCTCTGTAGTGTGTCTCAGTATAACACCTCTAGTGTCTGCGGCAAGGATGTCACATTCCTATGCTAAATGGCTGCGAGGGTCCCCAGGAAGGGACAAGACCATTTGTCTCCGGTCCGCCACTTAACTCAACCTTTTGATATGTATGACTGCAAACGGTATATCCAGGCACCACACAGCGTGATCGGCAGAGATTCTCTCAGCGCAGCGCCCGAATGTGCTGGGTCTGTCTCTCCCTTGCGCATTGAATTAAACAACAAATCCTCTGAGGAAACTTTGTCAGTGTGTTCTTCATCGTCCTGCATTTGACTCCACGAATAAGGGCAAAATATCCTAACAGTTTGGATCTTTAACAAAAACCATAATACCATCAGCATATGCTGATATTACTACCTTCTCTTGTACTTGTTTTAACACCAGATATTTTGGGTTCATTTTTAATTCTGTGCATGAGTGGACTAATTGCTAAAACATATAAAGCTGCACTCAAAGGACATCCTTGTTTCACACCTTGCTTAATCTCAAAACACTCAGTTGTGACACCATTTACATTTACTTGTACAGTAGATTTTGCATATAAAAGCTTGACCATGCTTACAAAATCTGTAGGAAACCCATACATCATACACCACAAATATTCTCTTGGTATGTAATCAAAAGTTTTTTTCTGATCTAAGCCCAAAATAAATAAAAAACTCTATCTACTGAACATGTATGTCTGTTAGTGTATTAAAATTGTCCCACATAAATCTTCCTTTAATAGTACAGCCTGTATTCAGAAATGCCACCACAATATGGGAGAAATGAGCCGGGAGTAGCAAGTTGCTAAATAAATTTTTAGTTCAACAGCTTAGCTTGTTAGACTAACTGTTCAGTTGCCAGAAGTGCTGTGTGAACAATGGCATAACTGATTTAGCAAACAAACCTGCTGTAGGCTACTCCTAAAATTAAATAGCCTAGCTAAATGGACAGTACTTTTCATCGCCATATGTAATATTATCCACATCCTGAAAACTGAAACTCAGTAAAATGAGACAGCCTGTGGTGATAAAACAAGTAAATAATAAATTATTGTTGGTCAGCATACTAACATTACTCGCTGCCATTGCCAGTGTCCTCCTTGTGTAAAACGCTTGCCCTACATTCGTTTGTGTTCAGAAAGATGAGGGCATCAACATGGGCTGGATGCAGGCTTGCCCACTATCGGGTGACAGTAAAGCTGTTATCTGGTCTCTTCTCTTGTCTGTGACCGGGCGTTTGGATAACTAACTAATGCTAGTCTGCCTCCGTACAGCGTGTTGCATCTCGTTGGTGCTAGCTGTTGGCAGCGGATGTTTCATTTTGAGGTCGTTATCCATAACAGACGTATTTTTGTTGTACTTCAGGGTAGCCTGACACAACTTGCAGTTAACAGTGGAATTTGTGTCATCTTTTGTAAAGTATTTCCAGACTACTGGTGAATGCTGAGCCCTCTGCTGCATGTTAGCTGCTGCCGCGGTAGTGGATCTAGTAGTCAACCAGTCTACTAGTCTACTAGTCGACTAGTTGGTTAAACCCCTAATATGTCATACATTGTTAGAAAGCTTATACTGTCACCTACTGGATAAAATAATTGTCAATCAAACTGGAATGAACTAAACTGGACCACAAAGGCACAAACAGCATGTGAAGGTACCCAGGCGTCACAAATGAGTGTATATTTCAGAAACGGATTGTTGAAGACAATAAATGACCACTGAACCTTGAAAGGAACATCTTTACGTGTAAAACCAAAGGTAATATTTTATATTTATACCATACTTAGTCACAGATATTGATAGTAGAATGCCATAATATAATTCTACTATAATTCTTGTTTATGTCAGTATTCAGTGAGCAGCATTTTTCACAGCTGTACTGGAATCCCTTTGGCTTTTGTTGGCTTCATCTTATTGCGATGGTGGAGTACGAACTTTTAGTGGAGAAAGAATGTGAAAGTGTTTTTATGAATGCCCAGATAGACGCTATTGTCCAGTGAGTCGTGGTGGGGGGTGTAGTTGCAGATGAGATTGCAGGGAGGGGGTTCTTGGTAAACTGGCGCGATAACGGTGGCGCTTAGAAACTCTGTCTTCGGCCTAGTAGTCCTTAATCGTCTACTAATAAAGCTAGAACACAGAGTTTGTGTTTTCAACTCATAGTTTGGTTGCTGGAGCGCTGAAAGTATGAGTTGAACAATCTCAGGATGCTGGCTTCATGGCCACTCGAGGATTGCACCAACAAGTTAGATTAGATTAGCCTTTATTGTCTCCCTTAGGATAAATTCGTCTTGGGCATTCGAGAGGAGCCGTAACGCCCCCCCCCCCCCCCTCATCTCTTACTGTTCAGTAGTTTGATTGATAGTGGAACCATAGAAAATTTATTCCTGTTCAACTTACAGTATGGTAACCTGTACCTGATGCCCGAAGGCATCAGCTCATACTCTTTGTGAAGGATGTGGTTTGGATCACAAGTGATTTTAAGGCCCTGCCTCCTTGCCATCATCTCAAATATCTCCTGGAGAGAAGATGGGGGCAACATGCTGATTATTTTTCCAGCCCTTCTGATCAGGTTTTGGAGTTGTGATTTGAGTTTAACGGATTAGTTACCAAACCATGTTGTGATGCCATAACGAATAATAGATTCAATGGCTGCCCTGTAGAACAATAACATAATGCTTTTATCCACTCTATGGACCCTGAGCCTTCGCAAAAAATGCAGACGCTCACTGATTCGAAAACACACATACTCCACTTGATGAGCCCATTGTAAGTTAGAATCAAAGTGAATACCTAAGTATTTGTATGTTGTTACCTGTTAAACTCTCTCCCTGTTGGTTAAAACTGGGCTGTGATCACCAACAGACCTGGGGTCAAAGACCATTTCTTTCGTTTTTTTGACATTTAACATCAGGTTGTGCCCCTCACACCACTGCACAACCTCTTGTATCTCTGACTTATACATAGCAATGTCTGAGTCTTTGGTCAGTAAACTGAGTATGGCTGTATCACCAAAAAAATTAATAATGTAGTTATTTGTGTACTGATTTCTACAATCGTTTGTATATAATGTGAAAAGAAGAGGGGAGCTTAAGCAGCCTTGAGGAGCTCCATTACTAATAACCTGTATGTCAGAGAGTTGAGTTAAATTTCACCTGCTGTTGTCTTCCTATGAGAAATGCATGGTACCATCTGATTATATAGGGGTTCACCTCCATCTGTTTCAGCTTGTTTCAGCTTGCTTTTAACAGGGTCTGAGGGAGTATCGTATTAAATGCTGAGCTAAAGTCCATAAACATTAGTCTAGCATAAGCTGTAGGATTTTCAGGGTGCTTTAGAATAAAATGTGTTGTAGTGTTTAAAGCATCATCATCATCATAAGGTTACAGAACAGAGACTCCCAACACTCTTTTCTAGAGAAATTCCTGTCCTTAAAGGCAACCCATTGGATTACATAGCTTTCCTCCGTACCTTTGAACACTTCATTGAAAACAAAACAAGCAATGATTGCAGCAGCCTCCATAGTTTCTTAACGGGGGCATGCTTGTTGATCACAGCACTAAAAAGGTCCCTGAACAGAAACCATGCATCATTCATGGTGGAGATCAGGCTGACTCTATACCAGCTTACATTGGCCAGGTCATGCAAGAATGCTTGAGTATTGAAATGTTTTAGAATACGCTTATCACTGATGATGACAGGCTGTTTGACAGAGAGGCTTTTGCGAACACAGGCAATGAAACAGTGGTCGCTGAGGTCACTGCAAAACACACCAGATTGGTACATGTGTAGAGAATTTGTAAAAACCACATCTATCAATGTAGCCTTATCAGGGATATTGGGGTCATACCTGGTAGGGTGGGCTATGATTTGGTGGAGATTTAGGGAGTCAAATTGTTGCACAACTTTCTCAGGAGGCTTAAGCATGTCCCAATTGAGGTCACCTAGTAGGACAAGCTCAGATCTGGTGAAAGGTGCCAGGGCACTGCTTAAGGCCGCTAGGGTACATGCTGGTGCTGATGGAGGGCGATAACAGCCAGCCACTGACAGAGAAAAGCTGTTGGATAGCTTGATGTTAAGGACAAGTAAATCAAACTGTTTAGGAATGGACTTAGCCAAGGCTATAGTGCACTGAAGGTGTTCTTTGGTAAAGATTGCCACCCCCCACCTTTAGATGACCTATCCTGTAGAAACAGATTGTAACCAGATAAGTTTACATCAGAGTACGGAATAGACTTACGCAACCAGGTCTCAGTAATCACTAGAACTTTCGGATTTGAGCTCTCCACCCATACTTTAAGCTGATCCATCTTGGGTAATATACTTCTCGCATTGCCAACCCCAGGTTTTTACGGGCACAAAAATCACCAAAACATAGATCATTTGAAGCTAAGACAGCATTGGGGAAAGCAACATCAAACGGAGAGCCAGGGTGGATATGAAGACAACAACGAAAGCTTCTCAGCAAAGGCTGTCAACACTCTTTTGAGTAATTTTTATGTTGTTGAGTGTTTGGATTTGTGCCTAGTGAAAGTCAGCTCTGTGCAAAGAATTGAGAACCCTGTGTGCACAAGGTGGTTTCCGACTGAGAGGTAAAGAAACCTTGACTTGGATGAAGAGAATCTACCCACTGGCAGATCCTTAGGGGGCATCAAAGAAGACTCAATCAGATTTCAAGTGACATTGAAAACACAAGCCCTCACAAGAAGAGGCATCCTTTCTACAGTGTGCTCGCTATATGACCCACTTGGATTTCTTGCTCATTTCATATTCACTGCGAAACACATCCTTCAGGAATTATGCAAGTTGAACCTTGGATGGGATGACAAGATTCCAGATGTTTACAATAACCTATGGCAGAAGAGGTTCAGTGGACTACAGCAAATGGAGAACTTCAGCATCAACAGATATATCAATCCATAGGAGTTGCCACACACACTGTCGTACACCACTTCTCTACATGGAGCAAACCGAAAAGAGCAGTGGCATGGTTTCTACATGTAAAGACTTAGCTGTTATAGCTGAGCAAAAACAGAAAAGATGCAACTTTCAAAATATAGCCTCAAGAGCCAAACAAATACAAATACCAATATTTGATTAAAACTGAAGCAATGAAATTTAGAGAATCCATTGAAGCTCAAACTCGCCCTGGCTGACCTGACAAATGCAGCGACCGCAATTGTGCGACACCAACATGCCAATGCCGTCATGCAAATGTTGGTGAACAAAAGATGGCAGATTTGCCTTATGATAGGATAACTCCTGACATACCCCGTTCACTCAAGTTGGAGTTGATTACTACGGCCCTACTATGGTCTGTGAATCTGTGGCAAGGTGAGTGCCACCACTCGGGATACAAAGAAAGAGACGAGTTCGTAGGGTAAATGTGTCTTTTTATTTTACCCGAACACACAGCTTTTCCAACCATTTATTTAACAATGGTTTCCTTTTAAACTCCACTTCCTCCGTGCAGCACGTCCTCCGTCACCAGCCCCCGTCTGTCTCCGAGAATGCCTTTTAAGCACCCAGGCTCACTGTCAAGGTAATCAGCACATCGTTAAACAATTACATTTAAAGAGCGGTGCTGATTAGCACCTTCCCAAATTCTCCCATGTCACTCCTCTGCTGCGATCACTCCACTGGCTACCTGTCGCCGCCAGGATCCGGTTCAAAACCCTGACCCTTGCCTACACTGCTGCCAACAGGACAGCCCCCATCTACTTGCAGGACATGATTCGCTTCTATGTGCCTGCTCGACCACTCCGCTCTGCGGCAGCAGGGCGCCTAGTAACCCCTCCCACCCGCCCAAAGGGATCACAGAGCTTCTCCACCCTAGCTCCCCAGTGGTGGAACGAACTTCCCATCCCTCTCCGAACCTCCCCCTCACTACCCATCTTCTGCCGTGGCCTGAAGACTTATCTCTTCAGACTATACCTAGATTAACCACCACCATGCTGTATATTTCACTCTTTAATTAAAAAAAAATGTCACGTCTCATGTTTCAATGTCTCACGTTTCAATGTTTCATGTCACTTGTTACATGTTGCCCCATCCCAGCACTCTTTGGTAATTTGTATTTGTACAAATTACTGTAGCTTATTCTTCTGCCTAGTTGGCTTTGCAGAGGTTAGGTTAGAATAGTGTTCACTGTGTGAACTGTGTTCTTGGCTAGAAATAGCTGTACAAAATAAGTATTATACCTTTCTGAACTTGTGTTCAGCAGTTGCCTACGACCATGATATGCACTTTTTTGTACGTCGCTTTGGATAAAAGCGTCTGCGAAATAAATGTAATGTAATGTAAAATGCAGGGTAAAAGAAGGAGAGGAATTAGGGGTGAACAAGAGCAGCTCCCCACAGAGGGCTTCCTTTACCCTCTCAAACGCTTGCTGGCATGGCTTCGTCCACTGGACCGGATCTGAGGCACCTTTCCGAGTTAAATCAGTCAAGGGGCTGGTCAGCTGCGAAAACGCCGGAATAAACCGCCTATAGTAGCCGGCCAGTCCCAAGAACCTCCTCACCTCTCACCTCGCCGCGGTTTTATCCACTAGAGGCCGCACCTGTCCACTTCCCAAGTGGCACCCCAAATACCGTACTATCACTCGACCACTTGCACACTTCTTTGGGTTAGCCGTGAGCCTCGCCTGCCTCAAGGACTCAAGCACCGCCCCCACCTGCCGCACATGCTGCGCCCAGCTGCTACTGTGGATGATGACGTCATCCAAATAGGCAGCAGCATACGCCGTATGTGGACGCAGCACCCGGTCCATCAGGTGCTGGAAGGTGGCCGGGGCGCCGAATAACCCAAACGGAAGTGTCCGGAATTGCTACAAACCGTCCGGAGTGGAGAAAGCCGATTTCTCTTTGGACTTTGCAGACAAGGGAATCTGCCAATAGCCCTTGGTCAAATCCAGTGTTGAGAAAAAGCGAGCCGTGCCCAGCTGATCCAGGAGTTCGTCAACCCTAGGCATAGGATAGGCATCAAAATGTGACACAGCAATCACTTTTCTATAGTCCACACAGAACCGAATAGACCCATATGGCTTACCTACCAGCAAGATGGGGCTACTCCAGGCACTGTGGGACTCCTCGATTATGCCCAACTCCAGCATGGCCTTTATTTCTGCCTGCACCAATTTATTTTTGTGCTCCGGGCGTCGATAGGGATGGGAACGCACCGTCACTCCCGGGGGGGTTTTGATATGGTGGTGTATGAGGTTAGTGCGTCCTGGTAGGAGAGAAAACACATCCGCAAACCGCTTTTGCAACAGGGCAAGGTCTGCTCTCTGGCTCAGCGAGAGGTGGTTATCCGAAAGGGGTGGGTTCTGATTGGTTGAATTTGGTACCTCTGGCCCCAGCTCGTCCATCTCCTGATCCACCGTCACCAGAGAGACAGCCACCACCTCTTTCCACAATTTTAATAGATTGAGGTGATAAATCTTTTTGGCTCCCTCTCTATCAGTATGCTCCACCAACCTCCCCAACTCGTCGTGTAACCACAAAGGGCCCTTGCCACTTGGCGAGTTATTTTGTACTGGAGGTTGGAAGTAATACCAGGACTTTATCTCCCGAGAGAATTGTCATAGTTTCGTCCCTTTATTATAGTGCCTCTGCTGACGCTCCTGAGCCTCGAGCAAATTCTCCCATGACAACCGACCCAGTGTATGGAGTTTTGCTCGTAAGTCCATAACTTATTGTACCTCACTTTTACTGGGGCGTGGACCGTCCTCCCAGCTTTCTTTAACTAGGTCCAATATTCCCCGCGGCTCTCTACCGAATAATAACTCAAAGGGAGAAAATCCCGTGGAGGCCTGGGGAACCTCACGCACTGCAAATAATAGAGGGACTAACTATTTATCCCAATTTCGGCTATCATCGTGAACGAACTTTCGAATCATGGGCTTCAAAGTTCTATTAAAACGTCCAACGAGTCCATCCGTTTGGGGATGGTACATGCTAGTTCTAATGGACCAGACTCCCAATAAGCCGTATAGCTTGTTTAGTGTGCGTGACATAAACGAAGTGCCCTAGTCCGTCAGAATCTCTTTCGGGATTCCGACGCGGGAGATAATCTGAAACAGAGCCTGTGCAACACTTTTAGCTGAAATATTGCGCAACGGCACTGCTTCGGGATACCGGGTCGCATAATCCACCAAGACCAATCCGAAGTGGTAGCCCTGGGTGCTCCGTTCAAATGGCCCGATGAGGTCCATAGCGACTCTTTCAAAGGGGACCTCTATTAAGAGTAGGGCGCACAACGGCTCTTTTGGGGTGGCCGGGGCATTCACTAATTGACATTCAGGACAGGACGCACACTACCGACGTACATCCGCCCAAATGCCCAGCCAATAAAACAGCCATTATACGGTGTAGTGTCTTATCATACCCTAAGTGTCCCGCTAATGGGTTGTAATGAGCCGCCTGGAAAACCATTTCCCGGCAGCTTTTTGGTACCAACAATTGGGTCGTTTCTTTACTGGTCTGAGCGTCACGACACACTCGATACAACCTGTACCTAATGATAGAAAAATAAGGGTGAGAGAGTACTGCGTCGGGGCGCACCTGCTGACCATCAATGCGCATCACTTGGCCGTGTCGGAAGGCCCTACATCAACAGCACAGACGTCAACCATCCCTATCGGTCGTGGTCGCACCCCAACCAGGTTCCCAGAAATATTTTGAAACTCTGCCCAATCAGTGCCCAAAATTAGGGGGTGCGAGAGTTGGGAGTTAACCGCAGCCTTCAGAATATGCGTTTTTCCCTGGTAACAAATTTCCACGGGTACTACAGGATACTCGTGCACATCCCCATGCACACACCGAACGGAAACCCAGGATGCCTTTACCAATGCCTCGGGTCGAACCAGGCTTTGTTGAATCATGGACTGCATAGCCCCTGAGTCCAACAGCGCCCGGTGTTCACTCCCTTGCACCCTTACCGGGATGCAGTACGCTCCCTCCGGATCGGGAGCGGAAGTGGGCGGTCCGACCACCCGGACCAGCTGCCCCACTTCCATGATCGGACAGTCGCGGGGCAGATGACCCGGCTGCCCGCACCGCCAACACCCCGGTCCGAGCACCTGAGGAGCCCTCTGCGAGGCGGAGCCCCCCCGCCACTGAGCCTTTTTCTGTAGAGGGAAAATAAGCAGAGGGGAAATTAGGTCAAAGGAGGGGAGGGGTTGAGACCCGGGGAAGAGGAGAAGGGCCAGCACGAAGAGGGGGTCTCCTCTGGGGAGCCGGTTCCGGCCGCACTTGCTGCTGGGAGCCAGGGTAAAGCGCCAGGTGGTCCTCTGCCAGTGTGACTGCCCCGTCTAAATTAGTTGGTTGATGGCACCGAACCCAGTTGGCCGTCCCTTCCGGCAGCTCCTCCACGAACCGCTCCAGAATGACCTGCTCGACGACCCCCCCCCCCCGCGGACTGGATTTCCTGCTGTAGCCAACGCCGGGCCATGTCGGTCAGGCGTTGCACATAGGCGAAGGGCCAGTCTCCCGCCCTCAAGTTTGCCTCCCGGAACCGGCGCCTCTGATCCTCCGGGTTGCAGCCCAGCCGGTCCAGAACCGCCCTCTTGACGGAGTTGTAATCGGCCCGGGCGCCAGGAGGCAGCCCATGCGCCGCCTGTTGAGCATCACCAGTTAAGAGGGGCAGGAGACGTACCACCCACTCCTCCAAGGGCCACTGGCACGCCTCCACTGCCACCTCAAAACTCTCTATGAACACCTGGATGTCATCCTCGGCGGTCATTTTCTAGAGCTGGATCCGGAGTTGGGGATGGGACTGGTGGTCCCGGGAGCTGGCTTCGCCGCCGGCGGCCAGCTGTCACAGCGCCTGCATCTGTAGGGTGGCTTGTGCACGCAGCGTCTCCATCTGCTCAGCATGCACCGCCGCCTGCCTTTCCTGCATCTGAGCCATCCCCTCTAGCATCCATGCCAGCGCTACGAGAGGCTGTGCTACCTCTCCCTGGTTCAGGTTAGGATCCATCCCGGACACCCCTTCGCGTGGCTGGTGGGCTGAACCGTTTCTGCTTTCTTCTCTCGATACCAGACTCTCCTTCTCCCCTCGCACGGGCCACCACTGTGGCAAGGTGAGTGCCACCGCTCGCGTATAGAGAGAGAGACGAGTTCGAAGTAATCACTTCTTTTATTGTAGCCTAACACACAGCTTTTTGTTCATCCAATTACATGTGGGTTTTCACAATGCATTCACCGTAGCGCCGTACTTCCTCCGTCACCAGCCAGCCCGTCTGCCTCGGTGAATGCCTTTTAAAACACCCAGGCTCACTGTCAAGGTAATCAGCACATCGTTAAACAATTAAACATTTAAAGAGCGGTGCTGATTAGCAACCTCTAACAGCTGCGTCCGAGAGCCGCCCCGCCCACTCTCTCTCTGAAGCCAACGCACAAACCACGCCCCCCCACCACAATATCCTTCTTAAATTTCTTAAGAAAATGTTTTACAGGGTAACATCTATGGAGTAACTCTTTTATGATTTCTCTTTTACCTTATTTGCTAGTAAAAAGTTGTAAGGCATGGACCATACTTTTTTCCAGTTGATATTTTCAACCAAATTACTCCAATAAGATATCATCATAGGAACAGAAACTACATCCTGTTGGTACAAAGCACACATCCTTCCATTACTACATACAGAGGAAAAGCAAATTTTCCCTACTACAGAGTCAGACAAATGAACAGAAGGTAGTGGCAGTGGTAGAGAATTTGAAATACCCTTAAATAACATAATAATAGCCGCGGGAATAGCATCTAAAACTATAGCAAATTCTTTCGAAGTTATTGGAATTTGGTATACAGATAAAATGTCTGAGTAGTTGTAAAGGATATCCTCTTTATTGAACAATTGACTGACCAGTATTATGTTGTTGTTGAACCATTGTTCAAAAAATAAAGATTTATTCTTAAAAAGGATATGGTGGTTGTTCCAAATAAAATAATTGTGTGGGGAGAAGTTGTGTTTATGGCCCAAAGACCATGCCAAAAGGACTTGTTGGTGAAAATTAGATAGTTTAACAAGGATTTTTTTGTATGTTATAGTTGCAAAGTAAAATAAATTTTAGGCCACCTAATTGTGAGAACGTGATGTGAGATGAAGTTACAAATAGAAGTAGGATTTTTCAAGTACTGTTTAATCCATTTTATTTTGAAAGTATTATTCAGGGAAACAAAGTCTATAGAGTTAAGACCACCCTTATCATAAGAATCTAACACTACAGATTTCCGTATATAATGAGTTTTATTTTTCCATAAGAAATTAAATAACATTGTCAATTGACTTGCAAGTGGGTTTGTCGACATACAGTGACTGAGCGGCATAAGCTAAACGAGATATACCTTCTGCTTTGGTAAGCAGGACTCTACCTTTTAGGGATAAGTCCCTTTGCAGCCAAAGATTAAATATTTATTTGGCCTTTTCAGTAATTGGATTGAAGTTTAAGGGGCGTCTAGAATTATTGTCCTTTGATATTATAATACTTAAATAGGTCACATAATTCTTGACTGGAATGTTGCAAATTGAGGGAGACATGCAGTTTTTTATAGGCAGCAATTCACATTTATTAATATTAAGATGGAGACCAGACGCTTTGGAGAACAACTGTACAATATTTATAGATAAAGGTGTCTGAGAAGAATCCCTAAGAAACAGCATTGTATCATCCACCAATTGGCTAATGATAACCTCTCTGTTAGCAATGGAGATGCCTTTGAGAGCTCCAGGTTTGATGTGTAGAGTAAGAAGCTGTGTGGCTAAACGAAAGAGATAGGGGGAGATTGGACAGCCTTGTCTAGCGCCGCAATGTAAATCAACCCTTGGTGAGGTGCCTGTACTTAACTTGAACTACTGAACTATTACCATTTGCATAAAGAGTCTTAATTGACTTAGGAAAAAATCACCAAAACCAAACTTATGAAGGGCCTCTAACATAAAATCATGTTCCAAAGAATCAAAAGCTTTGTAAAAATCCAAAAAAAGAATGAAACTATCATCATTAATTAGTTCTGAGTAATCAAGGATGTCTAAAACTAATCTTATAGTATTAGAAATGTGCCTATTACGCATAAACCCAGATTGAGATTCATCAATAATTGTCCAGTACTTCCTTCAGACGTTTTGCTAACACCAGAGCAAACACTTTATAATCGTTATTCAAAAGCGAAATTGGACGCCAATTATCTATTTGAAGTAAGGCTTTTTTGGGCTTTGGGATTAAAATGATTAAACCTTGGCATAAGGTAGGAGGAAGTGATTCTTTTTCTATACTTTCAGAAAAAAACTTTTAAAAGGAAGGGGGCTAACAATTTGGAAAAGGTTTTATAAAATTTGGCCGTAGTACCATCTACCCCTGGGGATTTGTTACTTTTGAGATGATTGATAGAATCGGTAATGTCATGTAAAGTGATTGGCTTCTCACAATATTCATGGTCAACAGCATTCAAAGAATTAACACTGGGAAGAGAATCAAAGAATTGAGAAGCAGATTCCTTACAGTATCTAGTACTGCAGAGATTTCTATAAAACTGTGCACAAAAATTCGTTATTATCTTAGGGTCTTCACTAATAGAATCATTAATTTTCAAATGTTGAATACAATTGTTTTTAGACTGATGTCCCTCTAATCTGAAAAAATAAGCAGAATTCTGCTCTCCCTCTTCAAGCCACTTTCTGCGTGAATGTACAAAGGCTCCTTCAGCTTTAAGTTTATAAATTTCATCCAATTTATGTTGTTGATCGAGCAACTCTGCCTTTTCCAGCTCAGATAACCTATTCATAGGTGTAGATGACAGAGAAGTAATTTTCCATATCACATCCTCTTCCACTGTCCTCCTCATTTTTGCTAAATCGTTACTGTATTTTCTTAGATATTTTGTTATGTCATATTTTAGAAGCTCCGAGTTACTGTGATAAATGTTTTCATTTTGAGCCTTTTCCCAAAAGTGTACTATCAGTCTTTTAACTTCTGCAATAACAGCATTAGGTTTAAGAATTGAACTATTGAGCTTCCAGTATGAGGACCTTCTATTAAAGTTTGATTAAGACTGTAAAGGAATACAGACACTGATTAATTTATGATCAGACAGTGGTGATGAAAGAATGTCAGTTGAAACATTTTTGTTCAGATCATTAGAGATAAGCCAAAAGTCAATACGTGATTGACATGTAAATGATATGCTACTCCAAGTATACGACCTCAGTAGAGGTTCTCTCCAAATATCAATTAAGTAGAATCTTTGCATAAAGGATTTCAAATGAGAGTTTGATTTTTGAGAACTCTCTATCAATATTATCATCCAACATTAAAATCCCCACCCAGTATTAGAGAAGATTTTGGGAATTTAGATAGCCATAAAAGTAAACAAGCTTCCAAGGTATCAAAAAGAGCATTGTTTTCCGATTGAGAATTATAACCGTAAACATGGACAATGATATGAATTGAATCAGCAATGTCAAGTACAAGGCAGAGGTAATGACCATATTCATCACAGTCAGAGGCTAGAATTTTACCATTAAAGTTTAAAATACATACCCCGGCAGAGTGCTCACAACCATGTGAGAACCATAACTCACAACCCCACTGTGATTTCCAGAATTTAACATCCTCTGCAATGGAATGGGATTCTTGTAGAAAACAGAAGTCAGCTTTAAAACTGTTTAAGAAAAAAAATGGCTTTGCGTTTGACATTGTATTATTATTATTATTAATAATAATAATTACATTTATATAGCACTTTTCCAGATGCTCAAAGTGCTTTACAGTCAAGGGGAACTCACCCACCACCAATGTGTAGCACCCACCTGGGTGATGCACGGCAGCCATTTTGCGCCAGAACGCTCACCACACATTAGCGAAGGTGGAGAGGGAGAGAACATTTATTTAGCCATTGGGGGTTTATTTGTACCAGAGGGAAGATTGCCCCCTGCTGGCCCACCAACACCACTTCCAGCAGCAACTCAGTATTCCCTGGTGGTCTCCCATCCAAGTACTAACCAAGCCCACACCTGCTTAGCTTCAGCCATTTGGCAGGAGCAGAGTGCATGGAGGTATGGCTGCTTATGTATGTGTCTTAACCCCCTAGCATTAAGCGAAATAATAGACAAGGACATACGGTAAAGAAAATAAATGCAATAACAAACTTGAGATAAGAACCAGTGACTAGTTGAGTGCAAAAGCAGAAGAGACGAGAACTAGCGACCCTTTCTTTAAACATTGGGTGTGAAAATAAGAACATTTTGTCAAGCTGCATGGTAGACTAACGGGTAGGGTTAATAAAAATGAATAATAAAAAAAAAAGTAGTGTAGATATGAAAATAAAATACCAGCCTTTGGTTTTAAGGATGTGACAGTAGACCAAAGTCTTTCCAAATAGTAATACAGCTACCAGAGGCTATGCAATAGTATAAAAGAGTGGTTTTAAGAAAAAAAAAATAGATTGAATAATAAAAGATTACCTTTTGCCACATCCCTATTGAAAGATACATATTGATCATGGCTGTATAGCATTCATAAAAGATCTGTTTTAATAATAGCCTTATATAAAATAGGTCTTGTAAAAAAATAAAATAATAAGACAGCTTTTTTAACATAGCTGTTCAGTATTAGTATTAGGCAGTAAAATACCATATGTAAACAACAAAAAAGTATTCAGACTCCTGGCAGTCTTGAATAATACTAAATGTAAATATGAGCAGCATATATATCATCTCATAAAACACACGTTTTCAACGTACAAAAATGCCAAGTTACTCACACATACAAGACATACACCGTCTATAATTCATTCATTCACAGTGCCAAAATCCAGGCCTGCCATTAAAAGTATTGATATCAAAATGACGCCAAGTTACAGTACTAGAAACAATATAGGCTATCTTGCCTCACCGAAATTAAATAAGATGTATTCCAAAGCAAGGTGTATGTCTTGTACGTGTGAGTAACTTGCCATTTTTGTATGTTGAAAACGTGTTTTTTATGAGATATCATTTCTTTTTGCAAAGCGTTTCATTACGAGAGTGAGAAATGCGAAGTGTCCCTGTAAGAAACGGTTGTGGATTATGGCTATCGTTGTGTGAATTTGTACAGTCTGATGAGCGTGTACCGTTCAGCAGTTTCGGTTTGCTATATATGTAAAACGGTTAAGAAGGGTGCGGCGGCGTAAGCGTAAACGCATCAGAAACGCAGGTGAAATATAGCCATGCACTTACGGATTTGACGGCCATCCAACGAGCCTTGATTGACAAAAGAATCAGCAAGCCCATAGAATTATAACTCCCTAGGTCGCAACTTGTGTACCCTTCTGTCCTGCTCTGTTGTCTGTTATTTCGTGGAGATGCACTTTTACTGTTTGTAAGGTTTATAAGGCATTTTGATAGGCTTATCAGCAGGTAGTAATCCTCTTCGCTGTTTTGCTAAGCTAGAACTGGAAAACTTGATAGTGGAGAATAGCGGCAGGTGCATATGTCCCAGCAGGCTTTGCATATGAGAAAATAACAAGTGTGAGATAAATTAGGAGAAATGATGAAATTGCGTATTTGAAACAGTATGTTTTTAGCAGAATGGGCATGTAGGGGAAGGTTGACATGATCACAGACTATAGTGCGAAGTAAATGAAGTGACCATAAGCGAGCTTAGTTTCCTTATCGAACGGTATATACAGTTCCCTCCAAAAGTATTGGAACAGCAAGGCCAATTCCTTTGTTTTTGCAATACACTGAATACATTTGGGGTTGAGATAAGAAGATGAACATGAGACAAGAGTTCATAATTTCAGCTTTTGTGTCCTGGTATTTACACCTAGATGTGTTAAACTACTTAGAACATAGCACCTTTGGTATCAGACCACCCAATTTTTAGGTGAGCAAAAGTATTGGAACAGAGAGTATTTAAGTAAATGAAAGCAAATAACACTTAATATTTGGCATAGCATATCTCTTGCTTGCAATAACTGCATCAAGCCTGCGACCCACTGACATCACCAAACTGTTGCATTTTTCTTTTGTGATGCTTTTCCAGGCTTTTACTGCAGCATCTTTCAGTTGCTGTTTGTTTTGGGGGGGTTTTCCCTTCAATCTCCTCTTCAGGAGGTGAAATGCATGCTCAATTGGGTTAAGGTCTGGTGATTTTTCTCCCTAATGAAATCCTTTGTTGTGTTAGCAGTGTGTTTTGGGTCATTGCCTTGCTGCATGATGAAGTTCCTCCCAATTAGTTTGGACGCATTTCTCCGTAAGTTGGCAGACAGAATGTTTTTGTAGACTTCTGAATTCATCCTGCTGCTACCATCATGAGTTACATCATCAATAAAGATTAGTGAGCCCACTCCAGAAGCAGCCATGCAAGCCCAAGCCATGACACTTCCTCCACCGTGCTTCACAGATGAGCTTATATGTTTTGGATCATGAGCAGATCCCTTCTTTCTCCACACTTTGGCCATTCCATCACTTTGGTAGATGTTAATCTTGGTCTCATCAGTCCATAAAACTTTGCTCCAGAACTTTTGTGGCTCATCTCTGTACTTCTTTGCATTTGTAATCTCGTCTTCCGATTCTTACTACTGATGAGTGGTTTGTATCTTGTGGTATAGCCTCTATATTGCTGCTCTCTAAGTCTTCTTCGAACAGCTGATTGAGATACCTTCACCCCTGTCCTGTGGAGATTGTTTGTGATGTCACTGACTGATATTTTGAGGTTTTTCTTCACAGCTTTCACAATGTTTCTGTCATCAACTGCTGTTATTTTCCTTGGTCGACCTGTTCAATATCTGTTGCTCAGTACACCAGCGGTTTCTTTCTTTTTCAGGACATTCCAAGTTGTTGTACAAGCTATCCCCAATGCTTGTGCAATGTCTCTGATCGATTTCCCCTCTTTTCTAAGCTTGCTTTTCTCCCAAAGACAGCTCTCTGGTCTTCATGTTAGTTTATCTTTTATAACACAAATGCAGTTTTCACAGGCAAAACCCAAGGCTAAAACCAAGAGTAGACATTCGGAACTATTTATTGTTTAACCAATCAATCTAACAGGACACATCCGGGCAACAAGAAACACCTGTCAGTCACATGTTCCAATACTTTTGCTCACCTAAAAATTGGGTTGTCTGATACAAATGGTAATATGTTCTAAGTTGTTTAACAAATCTAGATAAAAATACCAGGAAATAAAAGCTGAAATTCAGATCTGTCATCTCATGTACATCTTTTGACCTCAAACTCAATTGTCTTCAGTGTATAGCAAAAACAAAGGAATTGACCTTGCTGTTCCAATACTTTTGGAGGGGACTGTATAACAGTCTGTATAAAGCATTAATTGTTAAATTGGGGGGTTAAGTTACGTGTGAAATCTATTGCGCTGATGTGCTTTTCTCATGTTCAGTAGTAGTTATAATTATGAGTGAGTCATGGTTTTAAATGTAATGTTTTAATGGGGAGTTGCAAAATGTACATATGTTGTACCCCTGCAAAAGGGGGAGAAAAATCACGAACGCAACTCCTGTAGTGTTTCCTCATCAGAACTTTCTCTGGAATCTTTCCATCAGATAAGCATTAACATTCTTCAATAAACATTTCCATAAAACATGTCTATGAAACATATACATCCTGCTTCAACCAGCTATTTTCCTTTTGCAGTCCTTTTCTGTTATCCTTACAGGTGCAGGTAAGTAGCAACAGAGCAACTATGCTATTAAAAAGTGCATCATAACAGATAAATCACATCAGTGTGCTTCAAATACTTTCCTATGGTAATTTTCAGTTTGAGACCTTTCAATTTCTGAAATGCTTAACAGAATCTAAGTTACCTTCCATTGGGCATGGCTCAGTTAGACCAATTCACCCATTTACACTTTAGTTTTATTCTTTCACATGTTTACTCTTTTATATTTTCTCTCATCTCAGTTACAATATATGCATTTACTTTACCATTCATACCGAAACAAAACAAATCCCATACAAAAACATACTTCAATTAAACTAAGTCAAATGTATTGACAATAAAATTATTAACAAGTGCAATGAATGAATTTGTAAACTGCAAGTTATTACCGTAAAAGAACATTGTCATTAACACCAAAATTCGCCTTACAAGAGTTCCACGAACCACGAGGCATTGCACATCCCTCGAATGGCTGCAGCAACGCTGTTAGCTAGCATGCATTCCCCATGTATACACTCGCTAAAAACTCGTTATTAACAAGTGCAATGAATTAATTTGTAAACCGTAAGTTATTACAGTAAGGGAACATTAAAACCAAAATTCGCCACCGTCGTACAAGAGTTGTACGAACCAGGAAGCATTGGACATTCCACTAGAATGGCTGCAGCAGCGCCGTTAGCTAGCATGCATTCTCCATGTATACACTCGCTAAAAACTCCGCTAAAACGTCACATATCCACTCTTTGCATTTTCATATGACCAGGAATGTCTACCGTTGTGCTTTGACTATTTTTACAGTAATAATAATGAGTATACCTGCAAAAGGGGGAGAAAAATCACGAACGCAACTCCTGTAGCGTTTCCTCATCAGAACTTTATCTGGAATGAGGAGACGACCACGAGCTCCCTCTAGTGTAGGCATGAAGGCATAAGCAATCGACCCAAGATTAACAGGATGAAGTAAATTACAGACACAAGCAAACAAAAAGAAATATCCTTTTAGCACCCTAACATTCAACCATTAATGAATTAAGTTTTTCTGTTTGAGTTCTCATGGTTTACCCACTCTAATGACTTTTTACCATGTACACTCACAAGTTGTTTATAGACTGTAGGTTTGAAATTACACTCACTTTATGAATTCCTTTTTAAATGTTCACCAATAAACTCAATGAATAAAATCTCTTTTTTATGCATTTCTGTCTAATTGATGAACTCCATGAATTCTCTACCACACATACACAGTAATTGTTTGTATGTGTCTAGATAGAGAACAGGGCGAGGTAACATGAATGTAGAAACGTGGTGTTTTCTGATAAGAAGGTTTTGTACAGTAGCCAAGTGAAGAAATATAGTTAGAAGAAATGGCACAGTGGTGAACTGGTGTAACTTTTTAATAAAAGGAATGCATTTGCCGTCATGAAATGCATATGGGTGGCCGTGAGTGAGTTTAGGTAAAGCAAATATAAGCGTAAGAAAACGTTAGTGTAAAAGAGGAAATTATCTGCCTGAGGGCGAGGCGGGATTCAGTCATTCAACCAGAGGTTTACCAGTCTGTGACTTTGTTAGTGCAGCACCATGACATAGCTATGCAATACGTGAAATATCATTAGCAAACACTGATGTGCTTTTCTCATGTTCAGTAGTAGTTATAATTATGAGCGAGTCATGGTTTTAAATGTAATGTTTTAATGGGGAGTTGCAGAACGTACATACGTAGTAATTGTTTGTATGTGGCTAGATAGAGAACAGGGCGAGGTAACATGAATGTAGAAACGTGGTGTTTGCTGATAAAAAGGTTTTGTATGGTAGCCAAGTGAAGAAATATAGTTAGTAGAAATGGCACAGTGGTGAACTGGTGTAACTTTTTAAGAAAAGGAATACATTTGCCGTCATGAAATGCATATGGGTGGCCGTGAGTAAGTTTTGGTAAAGCAAATATAAGCGTAAGAAAACGTTAGTGTAAAAGAGGAAATTATCTGCCTGAGGGCGAGGCGGGATTCAATCATTCAACCAGAGGTTTACCAGTCTGTGACTTTGTTAGTGCAGCACCATGACATAGCTATGCAATACGTGAAATATCATTAGCAAACACTGATGTGCTTTTCTCATGTTCAGTAGTAGTTATAATTATGAGCGAGTCATGGTTTTAAATGTAATGTTTTAATGGGGAGTTGCAGAACGTACATACGTAGTAATTGTTTGTATGTGGCTAGATAGATAACAGGGCGAGGTAACATGAATGTAGAAACGTGGTGTTTGCTGATAAAAAGGTTTTGTATGGTAGCCAAGTGAAGAAATATAGTTAGTAGAAATGGCACAGTGGTGAACTGGTGTAACTTTTTAATAAAAGGAATACATTTGCCGTCATGAAATGCATATGGGTGGCCGTGAGTAAGTTTTGGTAAAGCAAATATAAGTGTAAGAAAACGTTTGTGTAAAAGAGGAAATTATCTGCCTGAGGGCGAGGCGGGATTCCACCATTCAACCGGAGGTTTACCAGTCTGTGACTTTGTTAGTGCAGCGCCATGACATAGCTATGCAATGCGTGAAATATCATTAGCAAACCTGTCCGTGGTTTTAAAGAAGAATACAAGCCAGTAAGCACAGCAGAGCTCCCGTTGAATCCATATGGCTTTGCAATATTGTAGCTGGTTAATAACTGTACGTGCAGACGGTACATCATAATGCAGTGTATACGTTCAGTGAACGGCGGGTAGATATGGTGCAAAAGCAATAATTGAGAAGTAGTAGACAATTATTAGTGAGGGTAAAAGCAGATTACAGAAACGTGTTCCTAGCTGGGCTTGAACCTAGGACCCTGTGTTCCCAAGACTGTAACCTTTTCCACTAGGCCACAGCAGACTAGCTGTTTAAACTGGAAATGTTTCAGAATAAAAAGGTATGGGTATTTTGCGTGTGAATGCGAGTTTTTGATTGTGTCGTGTAGGTGAAGATTTGGCTGGTGTCGGTAAAATGTCCAATAGGGAGACATGTTGTTAGTGGGACAGGCGGCAGGAAAAATAAGAAGAAGAAGAAGAAGAAGAAGGAGAAAACGCAAAATCCCCTTAGTTTGGGGCTTTATTGTGTGGACATGTGAAGTTGTTTATGAATTCTGTCTGTTGAAATGGGGTGAGAATGTACTGAATTTTATGTTTTTAAGGGCTGAGTGTCTGTGGCTGTTGTGGTTATTTCTGTGGGGAACCCTGAAAAGTGCCAAACTCTCGGTGCTGTATAGGTATGGGGCATGCCCCCGCCAAGGCGTAACTTGGCGGGATGGCATACCTGCCATCCCAATAACAGTCCAATAACAGACTAACTAAAGGATAAACCATATCTCAAATACCACTTGGCTACTCTTAGTTGCAGGCAACCATTTTTCATGGAAGAACGATTTCAGTCCCATTCACAAAGGCTCAACCTCCAACGAAGTACGCCAACTTTCCCTCTCTGCATGCTTTTTCCACTGCAGGCCACAGTCTGTTCCTCGTCTCTCTGTCATCCATGGATAGATCTTACGCTAACTTAAAACCATAGTCTCTCAAGAAAGCCGAACCCTTTTCCGCTCTCCAGATAGCGTCACGGTAGACCGGCGATGTGAACTGCATGATGATGCCACTGGGTTTGGTGCCGTTGTCTTTCCGCTTGGAGCCAAGGCGATGCACAGTGTCAATGATCTCTGGTAACTTGGCTTTAGCCTCTAGAAGTAGTGCTTGACAAATACAGATGGCTTCTTGGCGCATGTCCTGCTTTTCCATAGAGTTTTAGATTCCATCTTCTAAAGTAACTTTCCAGATGTGTGATACGCTTCTCACATGTAGTCGTGAGCTTCTCGTCTTTACCTAGACGTTTTTCAACTTGGAAAATTCGATCTTTCCCTGTTTTCAGTTCAGCGCAGACAGAATCAATGGCTTCTTTCATTCCGGTGGTTTGTCTTGCATTTTCACTGCCCATCTTCTCCAAGGTGTCCAATCTGTTGTTTATCAGCTGCGAGAGAGTAGACAATGTCACAAGCTCGATAGCATTATTCTCAGTTTTCCGCAACTTCCCAGCGGGGGGTTTGGATGGGGTAACTGGTAATGGGGGAAATTCTTCCTCCATGACAGTGAGCTTCCCGAATCCGAGTTCAAGTAGTCATGCATATTGTCGATGAGGGTGTTGCTAGCCTGTTCAGTTGGTTCAAAAGCGTGTGCAGAAGCTAATTTAGACTGCAACTGTTTTCCGTGATCTTTTTTCCTTTTTTCTGAGGCTGGCTTTTTGTCAGATGTATAGAAAATAACAGCGAGATGATAAGCAAACAACCTATAAAAATGAGCTTGAATGGTTGATTATTTGCACAAAGTATCGTAAAATTAAGTTGGGTCTGCGGAGCTTGTCAAAAAATATGTACTCAGAGTGCCATCTTGGCCCGACCTCCTTTCCACTGTACCAACAGTAAGTTACACCACTGTAGGAGGGCTGGTCCCGCTTGGTACTTATTCACTGTTCTGTCAGTTTTCTGGTCTCTTAAACTGTGAGCCTGCATGGAGAGTGTTGCTTCGCTACCGAGTTGTTTGTTTCAGTGCTGTTTTTGTGGTTTAATAAAGCATTAATTCGGCGCTGTTTTTGTGGTTTAATAACCCGTTGATTCGTGAATTCGACTTTCGTCTCCGACCCGTAAGTGGAACATTACACCACAGACGGTTCAGAACTGAAAATGCTGGAGAGGATCCATTCAAGACAGAGAGGGCTTTTTTGAAGAACGTTTGCATCATGGCTAAAAAGCGCAAATCACTGTCGCAAAGTCGTGATGGAAAACATAAGAGATTGGCGCGAGCTAGCAATTGGCACGTCTGCATTGTTACAAAATCTGTGCATGTGATTATCCATGTAAAAATCATATATTGCACGGACCGTTCACGCACAGTCTCCCAGTCCGCCATTGCGCAATATCGCCATTCATGCCATCCAGGCCGCACCGACCACAAGAAGCATGAAACAGGTTGGGTCTAATTTCCCACAACTGACATCTATCCAGCTAAGCACCGTGAGGACAGCAGCAGAGAATTAGGCTGCCCAGGTCATTAGAACTGCCAAAGGCCACAGGAGAGCGCAGACGTGCCTAAGTGAGCTCCCATGGTTTTATTTGCGGTTTTATCTATTTAATCTATTCTATTTTACCATTCTATTTTACTATTTTATGAGCATTTATTCCATTTTATTTTATCTTATTTATTCCATTTTATTTTATCAACCATTTTCGTCTTTTTCGTATTTTTTACTGACTCCTAAACTTGCGGATTGCCATCATGGCTCCACTCACCTCCCCTCCCGACTGTTCCGGCTGTCGTCGCCTCTGCCAAAAGATCACGGAACTTGAAGGAAGGATATCAACTCTCCATCAAATAAAAGAAGATGAGGAACGCTTCGATTCCCTCCTGCTGGTTGCGGCGTCCCGGGTAGCTGAAAACACCACCATCCCGTGGTCCGGCACTAACGCCACCAACGTCCTGTCAGCCCCGGTGGAGGATCCCTGGCCAAGGTTGGGAGCTAAACCCAAATCCATTGCCTGCTCAACACACTGTGCTCCAAATCCCTGGACGCTTGTTACGGGGAAAAAACAGCGAGGGAGGGATTCTCCCAGGGCCTTCCCACCGGAGCCTCTCCAGCTTGGTAATTGCTTTCAAGTTCTGGATGAGCCGGTTAAACCTTCCTCCCCTTTTCACCAAGATCCGCAGCCTGGTCCCTCTCGATTATCTACCGTTCCAGGAGCTGCTGATGTCCAGAGTCGGGGGACTCAGTGTCAGGCTCCATCCCACCGCTGTCCTACTGGGCCGTCAGTGGCTCGTGGAGCTGCTGTCCGCTCCCACCGCCTCCATCAGCCGGAGCCGACCCCTCCTCCTTCGACACTCATTATTGGTGACTCGATAGTCAGAAATGTGAGAGTCATTGGAGCCCATACTCTCTTTTTCCCATGTGCTACTGTACGGGACATCGCTGAAAAAGTCCCTGATATTTTAAAATCCTACCCTAAGGTTGATAGGATCCTATTGCACGTTGGTACTAATGACACTCCATAACAGCAGTCCGTACTGTTAAAACATGACTTTGTCCACCTCTTTAATACCCTACAACAGTCCCATAGCAGTGTTTACATCTCTGGCCCAACCCCTACTCTTGGTCACGGAATGGGACGCTTCAGCCGACTGCTCAGCCTCAACACTTGGCTTTCGTCTGCATGTGACACCCACAGCGTGCACCTTATTGACAACTTTAATCTTTTCTGGCAACGTGATCATTTTTTCTGGGCAGATGGTCTCCATCTGAATAAAGCTGGCTTCATGCTGGTGAGTTTACTCCCTTTTTTGAACTTCTTCCTCCGGACTGTTCGTTTTTCAGCTCCCCTTGGACCACCAGCAAGGGGGGAGGGGTAGCGTCTGTATTCAAATCCACCTTCCACTGTCGGCAGATACAGTCTGACACCTACTCCAGCTTTGAGCTGCATTACATTACATTACAGCTATTTGCAGCTATTTGAATTAAATGTTCTTTCTCCCGTGTTGTGCACGGTGGTGTATCGTCCACCAAAGTTAAATAAGGATTTTATACAGGATTTTGCAGACTTCATGGCCGGGATCATGTTAAAATACAATTGTTTTTTAATTGTTGGTGATTTTAATATACATGTATGCTGTCAAACCAGACCTCTCGTCAAAGACTTGTTGAATGTTATTGACTCGTTTAATCTACTCAGTCGGTTACTGGCCCGACACATGAAAAGGGTCACACACTGGACCTTGTGCTGTCTTATGGCCTATGTGTATGCATCAGTGAAATTTGCAACACTTGTATATCGGATCATCTCCCTGTTTTATTTACTGCTGCAGTCCCTTGTTCTAGGGTTACAACTTGTGCTCCTGCACGCCACCTGCGTGCGATTAACCCTTTAACTACGTCGCAGTTTTCTATTGCTTTTAAAAACTCTATGCTCTATACCCTGAATGGCTGTTGTGATCTCAGTGCAGAGGAGCTTATCACCCTTTTTGACTCCATTTGAACTGATATCTTGGACTCTGTCGCCCCATTTAGGACTAGACGCTCTAAGCCACTTTCAGAGCCGTGGCTGAATGATACTACCCACGCTCTCAGACGTGCATGTAGGCGTGCTGAGAGAAAGTGGAAGAAGGATAAGCTCCACGTCTCTCAAGGAATTCTACGGGACTGCTTATCAAAATATCAGAGAGTCTCTCAAAACAGTCATAGGCCTCAGGTTCTTTTTACTGCTTTTAACTCTCGTATAAATCCTTGTAATACAGCTCGTATTGTGCCATCACCTACACTCTGTGAAAACTTTCTTAAATTTTTTATTGATAAGATTTCTGCTCTTAGATCTTCATCCACCTCCTTTGCCCTAGACCCAGACCCTTCTGTTCCTCCTACGTGCCCAGCTGTCTTTGATCAGTTTGAGCCCATATCACTCTCCTTATTATCAGAGGTAGTTCATCATCTGCGGCCTACAAATTGCCCCCTAGACAATATTCCCTCTTGCTTACTAAAAGAAGTTTTTAGTATTGTTGGGACAAGTATTCTTGGTTTGATAAATAACTCTCTTACCTCAGGGTGTGTTCCAACTGCCTTTAAACATGGTGTAGTGCAGCCTCTTATCAAAAAGAATAATCTGGACCCTTCTGTTTTATCTAACTTCAGGCCAATTTCCAAGCTACCTTTTCTGTCTAAAGCTCTGGAGAGAGTAGTTTTTATTCAGCTTCAAATGTTTTTAGATAATCATGGCATATGTGAGAAGTTTCAGTCTGGTTTTAAATCACGCCATAGTACTGAAACAGCTCTTTTAAGAGTTTTTAACGATCTTCTCTTAACTGTTGATTCAGGAAGCTCTGTTATTCTGGTGCTTCTAGACCTGACTGCTGCCTTTGACACTGTGGATCATAAAATCCTTTTATCACGTCTGGAACAGTGCGTAGGCATCAAAAGTACTGCCCTTAAATGGTTTCAATCATACCCGACAGACAGGAGTTTTTCGGTTCACTTAGGCGAATATTCTTCAACTGCGGCTCCACTTACTTGTGGGGTCCCCAAGGCTCCATTTTGGGCCCCATCCTCTTTTCTTTGTATATGCTGCCCTTGGGGTCCATTTTTGAGAAACATAATATTCCCTTTCATTGCTTTGCCAATGATATACAAATTTATCTGCCTATAAAAACAAAAAGTAAAGTTTCAATGCAGCTTTTATTGAACTGCTTAAAACATATCAAAACCTGGATGGATTTAAACTTCCTCAATCTTAATGAAAATAAAACTGAGATCATTATGTTTGGACGACCTGACCTACTGGATGACCCCGATGGTACTCTTGGCCCTTTAGCTTCTTATAATTGATCTTTTTCTTGGCGTGATTCTTGACAGCTCCCTCAAATTTGATAAACAGATTAGTTCAGTTGTCAAAGCAAGCTTTTTTCATTTAAGACTTTTGGCTAAGGTAAAGCCCTATCTCTCTCCCAAAGATTTTGAGAGAGTTATTCATGCTTTTATTACTTCTTGGTTAGATTACAGCAACTCTTTGTATGTGGGTGTAGATCAGTCGTCTCTCCGTCGTTTGCAGTTAGTGCAAAATGCAGCCGCTCGTCTTTTAACTGGGAAAAGAAAGCGTGATCATATTAAACCTGTATTGGCCTACCTGCAATGGCTGCCTGACCGCTTCAGGATTAAAAAAAAAAGATTTTATTGCTTGTTTTTAAGGTTTTAAATGGGCTGGCGCCATTTTATCTAGCAGAACTTTTGCGCATCATACTCCAGTTAGAGCACTAAGGTCGGCCAACCAGTTGCTCTTGGTTGTTCTGAGATCTAAGCACAAAAATAGAGGCGACCGAGCCTTTGCGGTAGCTGCCCCGAATCTCTGGAACAGCCTACCTTTTCATATAAGAACTGCTCAGACCCTAGAATCTTTTAAGTTGCTGCTGAAGACCCACCTCTTCTCGTTGGCATTCAATTTGAGTTGAGCTTGTCACCTTGTCTTTATCTTTTATCTATATAATTCTTTTATTACTATGTTTATTGTTTCCTTTTATTCTTATTTTTATTAATTTTATATTCATTTTTGGTATTTTAAGCTTGTTAAAGCACTTTGGTCAACTGTGGTTGTTGTAAATGTGCTATATAAAAAAACTTTGACTTGACTTGACTTGAGGTAAATACTCAGTGGTGTAATGGAGGGTATACGCAGGTATACGGCTAATACCTACTTATTTTTCAGTCGGCATTGCGTATACCCACTTCTAAATCCCCTCTGATGCGCATACTTCAGTAGTAGGGAGGTTGAACGTTCTGCCCGCAATTTAATCACAATGAGCCCTCTCTTTTCATCATCCCGATTGTACAATTCCGAACCGTCCAAGTTATGCCAGTAAAGAGGCTCTCCAAAATGTTTTCTAACATGGCTAGACCAGTAAATCTAGTTTGAACAAGGATATTTTTGCATGCAGATCTTAACCAATATGTTGTCTGCAGTGTGACATAAAGCATTTTAGTTTTGCGAATGGGTATTTTTTTAAAATTATGATGAAAAAGAGACATGCGTGTTGTAAATTCCAGCAAGCTACTACAATAGAATCCCCAGCCAACCTGGAGCATGTACATGACTTCTGGTGCCTAGATCGCCTGAAATCCTTGTTTGAACAAGGATATTTTTGCATAGATATCTTCACCAAGGTCTTGTCTGCAGTGTGGCATAAAGAACTTTAGTTTTGCAAATGTTTTTTTGTATTTTTTTTAAATTACAATGAAAAGGAGACATGCGTGTTGTAAATTCCAGCAAGCTACTACATCAACATCAACAGCCCCCCTACTTCCAAGTTTGATCCTAGAGAGTATACAAGGACCTGGTTGAAGAGCCACCATGCTGCCTCTTCTGTGCGTTCTAGACAGTGCAGTGTGAAAACCCCTGCAGAAAGCAAGTCTGTCTGGAATATACTGTAGTACGGTGGCAGACAGGCTGTTGACAGGTTTAAAAACCTGCACTGACAATAAATCTTGTGTTCAAAATAAGTTATTTGTTATTTGATGCTCATATAAGTATTGCACTACTTACCTAAGTACCTACCTGATAAGTCCCTTGAGCCAAAAATATGAGCACTTTAGAAACCCAGCATTGAGTTGAGAGAGTATATCACTGTGGTTTTCATGAATATGTTGTAAAATGTATATATTTTTGTATACATAATATTGTTATTTTTTAACATATTGTTTTCAATATACTGTTGAATTCTTTGAATGATGATGATATTTGAATGTTTGTTAAAAATAACTAATCTCTGACTGAAACACCATGTTTGCCTCATCTTGAATATACCTTACATTCATGCATTAGGCCTGTGTAGGACCAGTAATATTTGCAAACTGCGCCTTGACAAATAATGTTAATTTTATAATGGTGGCACACTCTGGTTTACACTATCTGTTGCAAATCAGCTGTTCCAAGAGACAGTTTACAAAAGAAACAACTGGCCCATAGGCTACTTGTAAGGTGAGAGAATAGTTGTCCAATTTTCATGTGTGGATGGACTAACGAATAAGGAATAGTTCACTCAAAATGCATAATTATGTAGTTGTCTCACCCTATAGTCTGTGGGCCAGTATTGATTGCAAAATATGCACCTCTTTTGTGGCTAATGTTAATTTCATAATGATCCTTACTCCCTGAAGTCAAGGAGCAGAAGTTAAGTGACAACGTGCAAATACTACTGGCCCATTTTTGGGTGAACTAAATATGCAAGAGTAGTCTTACATATCACTGTTTATAACACAGGGCGTTTATCCTTTGCTGGACAGGCTGCTTTAAAAAAAAAAAAAAATTGGGGCATAAATTCAGAGTATACCCACTTCTCCAGGCACCACTACACCACTGTAAATACGCATATGATAAGTCCATGTAAAAATCATGTATTGATGTCTAAGATATATAAATTTATACTTAGATTCTTGTTTTCAACATATGATTATCAGTGTATTGACTTTGTTAATGCATGGTGACGCACCACTGGTTGTCTCATTTCAAACAACTATCTCACTTTTCAGCTAAGCAGCGTGAGGAAAATCGCCAGAGAATGAGGCTGACCAGGTCATTGGAGCTGCCTGAGGCTACATGTCATTACTCATGCTTTCCTATTAACTCTTCCCACCTGCACATGTATTTTTTCCCTGTTTATTCTGCTTATTTTCCTCTATTTGACCTTTCTTTTAAAATGTACAAATAAACATACACATATTGCTGATTTACCATCTTAGCTAGCTGCTAGCATTACCATGCTAATAAAGTACCTAGCTGTCTAGCTGATTCATCCCACAGTAACAACATTAACAATTATCATTTACATATAACACCTTATTCTTATGGCCTAACATGGCCTGGGTTATGTGGGTCTAATTTCAAATTAAGTAAGTGCATAAACACCGCATTGGAAATATTTACTTTTCAGCTGAACACTGTGCAGACATTTGGCAGAGAATGAGGCGGAAGAGGTCATTGGAGCCGCCTGAGGTTAACCCTTTCATGCATGGTGTCCACTATAGGCATATATTACAATTTAGTCTGTGTGTCATATATACACATTTCTCAAACGTGTCATCATCAGTGTATTGTTTCCATTAATGCACGGTAATGCGCCGCTGGTTGTCTCATTTCAAACAACTACCTGACTTTTCAGCTGAGCGCCATGAGGACAGTCGTCAGAGAATGAGGCTAACCAGGTCATTTGAGCTACCAAAGGCCACAGGTAATTAATTACTCATACTTTTCTATTAATCCTTTTATGCATGGCGTCCACTACAGTCACATATTACAATTTAGTAAGTGCATCAGATACAAAAAAAATATATATAAAAAGTCCCGTTTATCTGTATTAACTCTGTTAATGCATGGTGTCCACTGTGGTGGTCACTTTCATATCTCCTTCAAAATGAGTTTTTGCAAATAATGCTCTTCTACATGTACTCACATTTGATTAGTAGTAATAAAAACATGAAGCAAAACACCTCGCTCCATTTCTAACAATTTATGCATGAAAGGATTCAGCAATTACTATATCCCACTATCATTTGTTTCATTAATCTTTGTTGAGCCATGGCTACCTTTCAGTATTCATCCCACAAAAAACTTTCACATACCACATCAAATAAAAAAAACATGAGTTCTCAATGATTCTTGGATATCTTAGTTCAACATTAACAATACCAATTAACACTAACTGCCCGCAACCAACGTGTGGCCCCTGGTGATGTATATCTAATCTCATCAAAAACACGTTTTCAACGTACAACAATGCCAAGTTACTCACACGTACAAGACATACACCGTCTATAACTCATTCATTCAGACTGTCAAAATCCAGGCCTGCCATTAAAAGTATTGATATCAAAATGACGCTAAGTTACGGTACTACAAACAATATAGGCTATCTTGCCTCACTGAAATTAAACAAAATGTATTCCAAAGCATTGCTACCCAATATTTCCTCAATTCTTTCAAGTCACTTGGCCCTGTGTTTTGTAATCTTAGCATTTCACAATGTCATGCAAACTTTGTGTCAGATCAAAGTGTGAAATATTTCGAATTGCCTCATGGAACACATTGAAATTCATGTAGAAAACTGCTGGTGAGTAACTACAGGAAGCATATTTCTCCAGGAAACATATGTTTGTACTTGCTTCTGAACTGAATTTGAGTAAATGTAAAAGTTATTGTATATTTGCTACGTACAATAAATGCTGCATGTCAAATACATATTGTACATACATACATAGAGAACTTCTTTATCCCCATGGGGACATTTCCCTCACAGCATGTTACATTCACATTTACGAACAGACATTTATACCAAGAAACATACAATCATTCACGCAACAGAAAGCCTGGGCAGCGAAATACATACATACCAATACAAATTGGACATATAGACGCCTATTCAATCAGTCTTAACTGTGAGAAAGCCATCCACACATATGTTTGGCCTGTCCATGTACTGCATGCTTATACACACAGGGCCAAGTGACTTGAAAGAATTGAGGAAATATTGGGTAGCATTGCTTTGGAATACATTTCATTTAATTTCGGTGAGGCAAGATAGCCTATATTGTTTGTAGTACCGTAACCTGGCGTCATTTTGATATCAATACTTTTAATGGCAGGCCTGGATTTTGACAGTCTGAATGAATGAGTTATATATGGTGTATGTCTTGTACGTGTGAGTAACTTGGCATTTTTGTACGTTGAAAACGTGTTTTTGATGAGACATCATTTCTTTTTGCAAAGCGTTTTATTATGAGAGTGAGAAGTGCGAAGTGACCCTGTAAGAAACAGTTGTGGATTATGGCTATCCTTGTGTGAATTTGTACAGTCTGATGAGCGTGTACCGTGTAGCAGTTTCCGTTTGCTATATATGTAAAACAGTGGCTGTGACAAAGGGTGCGGTGGCATATAAGTGTAAACGCATCAGAAACGCAGGTGAAATATGGCCGGTGTATGTACCAAGCGGCCAAAACCGGACTTCGTTTTTGAAGCTCATTTCCTGGTCTTGTTGTTCCTGGTTGCTCACTAGCGCCACTACGTTTGGCTCCAGTATAGGTGTTTTCATATCCGGTTTCCATGTAAGTCTACGGTACAAATGCGGTCAAAATACAAAGTCAATATTTTTTTTTCTCATGAGAACAAATAGTCACAATATGTGTATTTTATTCGTCTTATGACTGTCCATGGGTCGATTTCATTTGGGCACTGTTATAATATTTGTTGTGGACCAATAAGGTACAGTTTGCGTCACTTCCTGATTACTGCGGAGGACTAAGCTACAGCAGGGGCTACAGTCTATGGTCACTGGGGTGGGCGGTGGTGCCTCTTGGCCTTGACATTGCGGCTCCGACCACGGTCAACCTATGCGAAGTCAGAAAATGAAGGCATCTCATTTCGTAGTGATTTCATTATGGCGTTTGCTATTTACAGCTGCACTAGACGACCATAAAATAATCCTCCTCTGAAGATTTTCGGTAGCCGAGTCATTTTTACTACTTCCTTTAGCCTACTTAACCAAATAATTAGTTGGCAGAAAGCGTAATCAGCTTGCAATATTTGATAGTCCAGTAGCCTATGCTAAAACAGTTCACAACTTCGGCTACCAAGCCATTTGATTAGCTAGCTAACCCTAACCGGCAAATATTCAATATGTCAAACGTGTTAGACGGCTTGTCAGTCGTGTACATTCCGTAAATGTCTATCTGGGCCATGCTTCACGCATGTGACAAAGCTAATATAATCCCGATTTTGGGAGAAACACTGCAACATTTTCAGTTTCACGAAGCGAATTAAGAGTCTTCAGGTTTATTTGCTGGATAACATACAACACACGATGAAATCACACACACAGAATTTAATGAAATAAACCATCTTTGTAAGACTGGCATTTAGAAAGGAACATGTTTTTAGCATTTAAGAGACGACAAGAGCATTTAAGACAGTGGTTCTCGGAATCAGTCCTGGGGGCTCCTTGCGTATATTGGCTTTTCTCCATTGGTTTTGATGATTTACAAGAAAAAAAATAATAATAGCCTAATAATAATTAGAAATTCAATGTACATTATTTTTGTCTTCATGCACCAGGTGGAAAACTTGCTGTACAAAGTGTGTTGTCATATTTAGGCTACACGCCTGCAGATCAGTTATTAAAATACTTGGTAGATTTGTTAAATCACCGCTGACAGTGTTAATTTTTATTCGGTAGAAAGTGACTTGCGAACGATCGGTCAGCTAGCGTCACTCAGCAAGTGAACACCACAAACGGCCTAGTCAAATCACCAGTAGCCTACACATCTCTGATTGATTGACCATCAGTGTAGTCGATGTTCTTCCCCTGTGGTTCATATTGCTAATGCGTGAGCTAACCACGGATAGCCTACCTAGCTCACTGGCAAGCTGATATGCTAGCTAAGCATATTCGTTTTGCTGAGAAACATAAATTGAAGATAAGTGAACATAATTGTATTATTAATGTCATACATATAACGTGATTACATGACACAGTACAGTCACGGATGGAAATTAAACTCCGTAAACATTTGATAATGTATTTTAAAACATAACGGCAGACAGTCGGCTAGCCTCAAGTTCGTTCTGCAATCGTTCGTTCAGGTTGACGGGCTTTTCCGCACCGGACTGTCAATCACATTGTAAAAATCACAAGAACGCTTAACTCTATGGTTTTGGCTCCAAATCGACAACATGGCCGCGCCTGCCATTGAGCTTCAAAACATGTTTTAGAGACCCACGGAGAGTCAATGGGTGACGTCACAGTAGCTTTGTCCATATTTTTTAGTCTCTGGTATGTACTCACGGATTTGACGGCCATCGAACGAGCCTTGACTGAAAAAAGAATCAGCAAGTCCGCAGAATTAGAGCTCCCTAGGTTGCAACTTGTGTACCCTTCTGTCCTGCTCCGTTGTCTGTTATTTCGTGGAGATGCACTTTTACTGTTTGTAAGGTTTATAAGGCATTTTGATAGGCTTATCTGCAGGTGGGAATGCTCTTCGCTGTTTTGCTAAGCTAGAACCGGAAAACTTGATAGTGGAGAATAGGAGCAGACGCATATGTCCCAGCAGGCTTTACATATGAGAAAATAACAACAGTGTGAGAGAAATTAGGATGAAATGATGAAATTGCGTAGTTGAAACAATATGTTTTTAGCAGAATGGGCAGGTATGTGAAGGTTGACATGATCACAGAGTATAGTGCGAAGTAAATGAAGTGACCATGAGCGAGCTTAGTTTCCTTATCGAATGGTATATATAACAGTCGCTATAAAGCATTAGCCGTTAAAGTGGAGGGTTAAGTAACGTGTGAAATCTATTGCACTGATGTGTTTTTCTCATGATCAGTACTAGTAGTTATAATTATGAGTGAATCATGATTTTAAATGTAATGTTTTAATGGGGAGTTGCAGAACGTACTTACGTAGTAATTATTTGTATGTGGCTAGATAGAGAACAGGGCGAGGTAACATGAATGTAGAAATGTGGCGTTTGCTGATAAGAAGGTTTTGTACAGTAGCGAAGTGAAGAAATATAGTTAGTAGAAATGGCACAGCGGTGAACTGGTGTAACTTTTTAATAAAAGGAATACATTTCCCATTATGAAATGCATATGGGTGGCCGTGAGTGAGTTTTGGTAAAGCAAATATAAGCGTAAGAAAACGTTAGTGTAGAAGAGGGACTTATCTGCCTGAGGGTGAGGCGGGATTCAATCCTTCAACCGAAGTTTTACCAGTCTGTGACTTTGTTAGGGCAGCACCATGACATAGCTAGTAAGTACAGAAGAGCTCCCGTTGAATCCATATGGCTTTGCAATATTGTAGCCGGTTAATAATTGTACGTGCAGACGGTATGTCATAATGCAGTGTTTACGTTCGGTGAACGGTGGGTAGATATGGTGCAAATGCAATAACTGAGAATTAGTAGACAATTATTAGTGAGGGTAAAACCAGGTTAAAGAAACACGTTCCTAGGTGGGCTTGAACCTGGCACCCTGTGTTCCCAAGACTGTAACCTTGCCCATTAGGCCACAGGTGGACTAACTGTTTGTACTGAAAATGTTTCAGAGTAAAAAGGTATGGGTATTTTGCTTGTGTATGTGAGTTTTTGATTTGGTCCTGTATGTGAAGATTTGGCTGGTGTCGGTAAAATGTCCAATGGGGAGACATGTTGTTAGGGTTAGTGGGATAGGCGGCAGGAAAAATAAGAATGAGAAGAAGAAGAAGAAGAAGAAGAAGAAGGAGAAAATGCAAAATCCTCTTAGTTTGGGGCTTTATTGTGTGGACATGTGAAGTTGTTTATGAAATCTGTCTGTTGAAATGGGGTCAGAATGTACAGAATTTAATGTTTTTAAGGGCTGAGTGTCTGTGGCGGTTGTGGTTATTTCTGTGGGGAACCCTGAAAAGTGCCAAACTCTCGGTGCTGTATAGGTATGGGGCATGCCCCCACCAAGGCGTAACTTGGCGGGATGGCATACCTGCCATCCCAATTTCAGGCAGCATTCTGACTTTTCAGGAGAACGCTGTATGGCGAGTCGGCAGTGGAGAGATCAGACAGGACCGGAAAGAAGGATAGAAACTTCAGAACAGCCTGGACAGCTCCACAAAAAGTGGCAAATGCAGTTCAATTTCATACACCTAAGATGGATTTACTCTGCATATCCTGCAATGCTGTCATGTTCCCTTGGGAGATGTCAAAAGCTCATAGTGACCACAAATCCTTCAGTGCCTGTTGCAACTATGGAAGAATCCAGCTCAACCCATTCAAAGACCCTCCTCCTACACTAAGGTCTCTTTTTGACAGAAACTCTCAGCAATCCAGGCAGTTCTTGGAGAACATCAGGCAATATAATGGATTGGTGTCTATGGCTTCTAAGAATGTCTCAAGATAGTGGAGTTCAAAGGACATAGACTAAAGCCGTTCAAGATGAGCGGCCAAATGTACCACTTGACACCTTCAGCAGTCTTTCCTGACAGCAGAAACAAGCCAAAATTTTCTCAGATCTTTGTCTTTGATCAAGACAATGAGCTTAAGAACAGACTTCATCAGGCAAAAGGAAGATGGATTTGTTAATGTAGACACTTTGACCTTGATTCAGGATGAGTTGAAGACAGTCAATCCTTTGGTACGCTACTTTAAGAGTGGAGCAGGCATCTTCACAGCAAACCCCAGTAAGGACCTCAGGATGTGTTTAAGGCAAAGAGCTCACAGGGGGCAAAAAAACGTCACCTTAACCCTGATGTCACTGAAGTTGTTATTGTGGCGCCAGGTGAACAGACAGAGCCAAGGGACATTGTGCTGTACAGAACTACTGCTGTTGCACCTAATCAGAGAGAGACTACAAGAATCCATGAACTCCATCCTATGTATGACCCAGCTGCCTATCCCTTGATTTTGCTATTTGGGATTTCTGACTTCAGCCTCGACAATCCCGTCATGAAGTTTCATGGAAACCAAGCCAGGGAGAAAATAACTTTTCAAGAGTTCTTCAGGTTCCATCTACAACAGAGAACCAACTCCTTTAACACTCTACTGAAGGCAGAGAGACTTACTCACGAGTTCTTCTGTGATCAGTGCAGCAAGATAGAAGCAGCAAGGATGAGGTATAACAGGAGTAAGGAACTGCAAGACAAGTACAGGGTCCAACAGTATTCAGGTCTGATTGATTTCCTGGCTGCTCAGCAAAGCTAGCCTGGAGAGACTGAGGAGAGCAGGATTGGTCAATAGATCCTTCTTCCAGCTTCACATACTGGCAGCCCCAGATACTTTTACAAGCACTATCTGGATGCCCTTGCAATAGCAACCAGATACAGGAGGTTTGATCTCTTCATCACCATGACTGCAAACCAAAAGAGTGAGGGTGTGCTGCAGAACTTCTTCCCAGGACAGCAGCCCAGTGAAAGACCAGACATTGTCAATAAAGTATTCAAAAGGAGTCTGGATGCACTACTCAGTGACATGAAGCTGGGTGTGTTTGGGAAGATGAAGGATAGAGTACACACTATTTAGGGACAGATGAGGGGATTGAAGCATGCCCACATCCTGCTGCACCTGCATGAGACTTTGACTGTCGACGACATTGATCAGATCATAAGGGCAGACATACCTGACCCAGGGAAGGAACCAGAGCTGTATAAGCTGGTGTCTCAGTTCATGCTGCATGGACCCTGTGGAACCGCCAACCCTAACTGTCCCTGTATAGTCAATGGCATCTGTTCCAAGAACCTCCCTAAAACCTTCTGTCAGGAGACACACCTGCCTCACAATGGTTATGGCTACCCTGAATACAGAACACCAAATGATGGTCACCCTATTGAGAAGTACGGCTTCATGTTTGACAGCAGGTGGGTTGTGCCTTACAACCCCTGGGTCCTTCTCAAGTGCAAGTGCCACATCAATGTTGAATTTGTTAGCTCCTTCGATACCATCAAGTACCTCTACAAGTATATCCATAAGGGAGTTGACGTTGGCACTGTTACCACTCAAAACAGGGATGAGATATCCAGGTTCATCAACGCCAGGATGATTGACGCTCATGATACTCAGTGGAGAACAATGGAATACAAAGTCCAGGACAGGTTTCCTGCAGTGATCAATCTCTCTATCCACACAGAAGGCCAGCAGAATATTGTCTTCAGAGAAGGCCATGCACAGGAGGCCCTGGCTGCAGCTAAAGACACTACATTGCTGGCCTTCTTCAAACTCAACAGGAGTGACCCTGAGGCAAGACAGTATCTTTACATGGAGATTCCAGAGCACTACACTTGGAATGAGCCAAAGCGAGAGTGGAATAAAAGACTGAGGCAGCCAGAGGAAGGAGAGATTCCCAGGATGATAGGAATGATGTGCAATGTGTCAGTGGTCCAGGGAGAGAGATTCTATTTGAAGTTGCTCCTGGCTCATGTCAGGGGCCCACAGAGCTATGAGGACCTCAAGATGTACAAGGGCACAAAGTATAAGACTTTCAAAGAGACAGCTCTGGCCGTAGACTTGCTTGAGGATGACAGAGAGTGGATTGCTGCTATGCATGACGTCTCAAGCTACGCATCCTCAAAGAAAGTCAAAGAAACCTTTGCTATCATCTTCCACTACTGCCAACCCTCAGAACCCAAGGATCTCTTTGCAAGATTCTTGGACCACCTCAGTGATGACTTTGTCCACGAAGAGGCCAATGCGCAGAGATGCCTAAGAGATGATGTAGACATGGACCTTATCAAAAATCAGGTCCTACTTGCCATTGAGGATGAACTGTCACAAATGGGAGGTAGTCTGTCCAACTACAATGACATGCCACAACCAAGAGAACTCACAGAGGAGGAAAGCTCACAAAAGTCTTCAGGTCCGAAAGATTCAACAAAGATGAACAAAGAAAAATTGTAGAGTTACTTAGTCCTAAGCTGAATGACGCTCAGATGGAACTCTGTGAGGCTATCTACCAGGCAGTCCATGCACCAAAGGAGGATAAGATCACAAGACAGTTCATTCTGAATTTACCTGGTGGCTACAGCAAGACCTTTGCTTTCAAGGTAATCGCAGCTAAGATCAGGGCAGAGGACGGCATTGTGCTGTGTGTTGGCAGCAGAGGCTTAGCTGCTCAGAACCTTGAGGGTGGTAGGACTGCTCATTCAAAGTTTAAAATCCTGATCCCAGTCTTTGAAAACTCGGTCTGTGCCATCAAAGCTAAGTCCTCCCTGGCTAAACTGATCAAGAGAGCAGGTTGATCGTCTGGGATGAGATCTTCAGTGTCCACCGCTTTAATGTCGAGTGCGTGGAAAGAACTCTGAGGGACCCAATGGAGTCAGAGCACCTGTGGGGTGGCAACACTGTCCTGCTTGGTGGAGACCCTAGGCAGACACTCTCAGTTGTCAAAAGAGCAGGCAGGGCTCAAATAGTCAAAGTTTGCATCCAAATGCGACCCCTCTATCCTCTCTTGCAGGAACACAAGCTGAAAGTGAACATGAGGACTGACAAGGCTGAAAAGGAGAAATGTGAAATGCGTATGTGACAAATAACTACTATGACCTTAATGTACAAATATACAATATTATTTTTACTGCACTGTATTACATACTGCACTGTGTGGGTATGCCTGTGCTTTTTGAGATATGTGCCATGCACCTTTCGTCACATCCCTTCCGAATTCACCATTAATACTGCTTGGAGTTCTGCCCTTTGCACAGGATATTTTTAAGGGGTGGGGCCAGAGGGTCAAGGGGGATCAGGGGAGGCTGGGGATGAAAGCAATGGAGAGGGCTGGGGTACAGGGATAAAAGTCTCAGGGGTCAGGGGAGGGTCAAGGAAAAAAGTTGCAATTCCCAAAGGGCGCTTTGTTCTAGTTGTCAAAACCCAGAAACAGCTTGCATGCAAGGGGGATTGCCAAAAGTAAAACTCACGTGAGGAGGACTGCCAAAACTAAAAACAACATGTGTGCAGAGAAATAGCTCACTTGCATGCCCAAAGTCCTTGTTGCATGTGCACTGTTATTTTTTTCTCCTCACAACCTTTTGTTTTACACTCAAGGTTATTTGAGGTTACTTGCAACCTTGGGATCTGCACACACAAATTTTTCTTTTTTGCTCAGGAGCCTTGTAGCTATGTGCGTGACTTTTGGCATTATTCTGTCCACCATCATGTGCAAAGTTGAAGCCGTTCTCAACAGCCATCCATTGACAACAGTGTCAGACGACCCCAACAACCTGGAAGCATTAACACCGAACCACGTATTGTTACTTAAAGTTCAACCTATCCTTCCACCTGGGATCTTCAAGCAAGATGATGTATATGCAAGACACCGATGCAGACAAGTGCACAATATATCTATAGGATATGTAGTGTTTTGATTATGAACTTAGAGAGGGAAAGAGCGAATAAGAATGTGGCCTGGCCTCCCCTTCACAAGCATCAATGCAAATGTGATTGGGGCAATTTAAAATTCACTGATACCCTAATTTAGGCAAACAATCTATGGGTCTCACATCCTCAGAAGAGACAAACCAGAAGGCACAGGCCACTATATCGGGGGTCTGAGACCCTACATAGCTACGTGCCTAACATTTCCCTTTCACATGTCCTCTTTAAGTTTGAATGCAATTTTTAGGTAGGTCAGTCCTTGTCATAAATTAGTCTGACCCCTTCTCTCCTACACTTTAACTCGGCATCGCCCAATCCGGGAAAACATCCCCAAGCCATGCTGGGTAAGGTATTTAAGATAGCCACAGGAAAAAGTGTTCTGTTGCGTTTGGTTTCGGAGCCTTGAAGAAGAGTTTTCTTTTTGTAAGTGTGAGGGTCCGTATGTGGTGGTGGATGACCCTACATAAAGAGCAGGAACTTGATGGAGACAGATTATATTTTTGATGCAGCTTTACTCAGCAGAGCACATTTTTTGACTGCCATCAACAACAAGGAAACTCAACCCTCACTTCCTTGAACAATCACTTCCTTGTTGACATCACATGTCACATGCACCATCTCTCTCTCTTCTGCTTTGTATTGAATTCAATTATTTAATCTTGAAACCTGGTATAGAGCATGTTTTGACTTGTTGGTTGATTCCACCAGTGCTCTGTAGACTGACCTACCAATGAATTTGGCAATTTAATGGATAATTCTCATTTTCAATAATAATTATTAAATAAAATCACATAAAATATATTTTACATGTAGGTTAAATTGAGGAGTTCTAGCATGCAATATCAATTGTGTTCAGTATTCAGAGAGCTGCACATTTTACCAAGGGCATTGACAGTCAGAACCGCTGGATTCAGAAAATAAGCACATTTTTAGTTAATCCTTGCTTGTTCCACATATCAGATATATTTTGGACAAGATGGCTGAAGGAATACCTCCCTCTCATGCAAGAACCACAAAAATGGAACAGAATCCGGAGGAACTTCATGCAAGGAGACATTGGCAGACGCAAGTGCCCCACGAGGATCATGGTAAGAATACTCTAAACTAATTCTGACACAAGAGGGTTAGTGAGCAGTGTAAAGCTTCATACTAAAGAAAACGTTCTTGAATGGCCAATCAGCAAGATTTGTTTGCTGGTACCAGCCAGTAACTGAAGAATGACTAAGACATGCTTACTATCATGCACACTTGCACCCTCATACACAACATGACATGTCATATGTGAAGAATACATTGATTTATTGAACATTTTGAATTTTGTTGGCTCCTATTTTGAGTTTTGTATTGTTATTATGCACCCTGCCCATAACAATACGGACAGGTGTGTTGGAGCCAATTTCTCAAGAGCAATTGTAAATATGTGCATGAAATAATGAACATGGCTGTAACGCCAATAATTAGAGCAGGTGTGTGTTTGAATTGTTGAAGACACTGCCGACAAACTGTTTTTTACTGCTCCGGTCTACATGCTAGCTTGATTTTGAACAAAATACTAGCCTAGAATATTTGATTTGATTTAGACTAGTTTGATTTTAGTTTATTGAGAAACCACTTTATTTTGCTTTGATATATTTCTTTATTTTGATGCATGCATCCTAGCCGTTTTTTGTTTTGGTTATTTAATGTAAGCCATTGCACCACACACCTGCACACTCATACAAATCAAACAAACAACAACCTACTTTGTGGATTACTTCAGACATCCGACTATCAAGATCAACAAAAACGTCAGTAATACAAGGCAAAGGTTATGTCACATTGAAATGCGTAGAACTGTCCTGAAGGTGACTTCTGTGGCTTAACTGAATTTATATTTCTGAACAGAAAGCCACAACACACACCATTAACCCCCTCTGGTCAACTGGGCACCCACAGTCTGCCTGTACAAGCTGCATATGAAGTGTCCTCCCCACCTCAATGACTGTGAATTTAACTTGTGGTGAAGAAAACATGCCATAAATAAAACAAATAAAACTGGGTCTTATAACTGGGAAAAATTGGTGAATACTTTGAAACAGGGCTATTCAACTTCAACAGCAAGTGGGCCAAATAGGAAAATCACTGTGGGTTCGTGGGCCACACAGAATACTTTGTCAATTAATGGCTACAAATAACTCTTAACAGTATAATGTTAATAGATATTTTACTACATGGAATAAACTAGTCACGTGCATCCCTTTTCTTTCACTTTAATAATATCATTATAATCAATTCCAGACAGCCTCCAGTCCATACAAAAAAGTAGGAAAGCTATGGTTACGGCTGGCAAAGTAAATAGATACTTGTCGAGAGAGACATTTTGAAGCTTGTTGTTAACTTAGTAAGGCTGTCAAAAGTGCCATGAAATTGAGTTCGAATATTAGCTTTTGTAATTAGCATTTGAATATATTCGAATATCATTTGTCTATAATTCTCAAAAAATAAGCTGCTTATTGTCGGGCGCAATATGCACGTGACCCTCCATCTAAACTGGCCTGCGTGTTATTTTCCACAAACGGGCAGTAGAATAAAGGACATCGGTGAACTTTCATACTAGGTTACTACATCTGGGGCCTCATTTATAAAACGTATTTTAGATCAACTGTGTGGCGCGTACGTAGAAAATCACGTCAAAGTAGTGATTTAGAAAATTTCAACATGAATCGATTTGACCGTGGAAATGGTTGTGGCTCTACGTCAGGTCTTCACTTTACGTATGCACACAAGTTCATTTTATAAATGAGCCCCCTGCAGTTTCTATAGCCTAATGCGCAAATGAATAAAGCATTTTCTCGTGGATGTAATTTGCCACAACTCGGCATTTATTAATCACAATAATAGCGAAATGATTGTTTATAGGAAATCCTGTTTATTTCTTAACACAAAAACTATTCAAACGGCTAATACCTGTAGCCTAAAACAAAATAAATTACTTACCCTGTTTAACCTCTTTCATCATCCAATTTTTCAAAATCTTCAGAACAGAAAGGAAACATAGCCTGCCATGGGAACATTATTTAGCCTAAATTGTTAGCTGACCCGTAATGTTAGCACAGGAAATGAACTTTGCCTGCATGAACATGATTCACCACATGAAATTAAAGCCTGTATATTTATGTTAATTACAAAACGCGGGATCCAAACCTATATTTGAATGCTCAAATTTAGGTTCAGGCTAATGCCTGATAATCCTTTATGTGCTCTTACGGCCATTGCTGAAGGTTCAATTGCTAATATAAGCAACAGTGGAGAGAAAGGGAAACCCTGTCGGGTGGCTCGCTGTAAACCAGGGTCTCGAGATGGCACTATTAGTTACGATACAAAACCTTGTTGATCATCAATAATCAACTGAGGAAGATATTTATCTAATCTTCTAGACAACGTTTTACAGAGTATTTTTGTATCACATCCCATTACACAAATTGGTCTGTAAGACGAGCATTCTGTTGCAGGCTTGTTTGGTTTTAATATTAGGGTTATTGTAGCTAATCTTAATGAATCTGGAAGGGTTCCTTCAATAAGCGATTCTTCATACACGTCAAGAAGTGGCCTTACAAGTTGCCTTTTAAATGTTTTGTAGAACTCTATTGGTAACCCATCTGGTCCGGGTGCTTCACCGCTATTAATATCCCCTATAGCTTCACAAAGGTCTTTTGTTGTTAATGGACTTTCTAGTGCTATTTTTTGATCATCGGATATAGTCTGGAATTGCAACTGGTCAAGAAATGTGGTCTGAGCTTTTCTATTTTCTGTATCTTCTGATTTGTAGCAATTTATAAAAGTCTCTAAAATTATTATTTATCTCTAATGGGTCCATAGTTAAGTTGCCAGATATTGACTTAATACTATTAATTGTTCTTTCAGCTTGCATTTTCTTTATCCTCCGGGCCAATAGTTTACCTGCTTTCCCCTTGATCATAATATGTTTGTTTAGTCCACATCAAACTTTTAGCCACTTTGTCAGTTGTTAATTTATCATAATTAGCTCTCATGACAGACAGATTATGTCATTTTTCAGGGTCATTGTTATTATACATTTCGGTCTCAGCTTTTAATTCGGTTTTCTAATGTTCGTAGTTCTTGGTTGTGCCGTTTGGTTTCAGAACTTGTGTAACTAATAATTTCTCATATTATATAGGCTTTAAATGCTTCCCATCTAATGCTGGCCGTAGTTTCGTCTGTATTTAGTTCAAAATATGTATCAATGCGACTTTCCACAAATTTAACAAAAGCTGTATCCTGTAACGGATAAACTTGTAGCCTCCATCTTGAGCGATGTTCAAACCTACCAAAATGGATCTCCATAGATACTGCTGCATGGTCACTAATTACTATACTATTGTACCAGCATTTTTTGACATTAGACAGTAGTTCCATAGAAATTAAAAAGTAATCAATAAGTGAATGAGTTTTATATGAGCTTGAGTAACAAGAGTACTCTCTTTTGTTTGGGTTCTGCGTTCTCCAAACTTTAATTAATCTTAGATCTTTCATAAAATTACTCAGTGTTTTTCTAGTTTGTACATGAGTTGTATCAATTTGAGTGGATCTATCCAATACAAGGTTGGGGGCACAGTTCCTCCAAGGCAGACACAGTTAAAAATAGTCTTTCGAAAAATGATGGGTTGTCCTCATTAGGGCCATAGATATTTATAAGATTTAGTTTTTGTGACAAAATATTACCTTGAACAATAATATATCTCCCAAATGGATCTTTGGTAATTTTTGTGATTTGAAATGGTATTGAAATGTGTATGAGGATAACTATCGTTACTATATACAGTAAGTGTATATTTTGACCAGGCATGTAGAGCTGCTGAAATCCATCCTGCTAGAGTTGGCTAAGTATCTGGCTCCTGTTGCTAATTGTGTACCGCGTTAGATTTAACTTTTCCTTGTGTTAGATATCTAGCTGTTACTATCTGAGTGCTTAGAATTGGTAGATTGCTATCTGGTGCTTAGGATTGGTAGATTGGCTACTTGTTCTCATTGTTATTATTAGTAGGTACCCTGACTGCCAATTAGCGTAATCAGTGCGTTATCTGTTTCAGGTTATTCAGTTGTTAATTAGGTGCACTCGGAGCGACGCCAGCATCGCTCCCTCACTGTTATGTGCCGGCACCCCATACCAGTCTGCTCTCTACCCCACAGAAGGCGCTTCCAGCGACGTGGCCCACCACGATGAGGGAACCTCTCCAACCTCTGCTACCTCCTGCTGACCCCCTGTGAGAACTTCATGGTCACAGGGGGGCTATGGAACTGCCAGTCTGCTACGCGGAAGGCTGACTTCATTTCCGCCTATGCCTCCCTCCTATCCCTTCAGTGCCTTGCCCTCACCAAGGCCTGGGTCACACCAGACAACTCCGCTACTCCTGCTGCCCTCTCGTCCTCCTACTCCTTTTCCCACACCCCCTGGCCTTCTGGCCGTGGTGGTGGTACTGGTTTGCTGATCTCCCCCACTTGGAAATTCTCTGTTCTCCCCCTCTCTGACCTGTCTATATCCACTTTTGAATATCACTCTGTCTCTATCACCTACCCTACTAATCTCTATATTGTTGTTATTTATCATTCCCCAGGGCCCCTAGGAAATTTTCTTGATGAGCTAGACACCCTGCTCAGCTCCTTCCCTGAGGATGGCACCCCACTGATCCTCCTGAGAGATTTCAACATCCACCTAGGGGCCTCCCAGTCTGCTGCCTTCCTACCACTACTGCACTCCTTTGACCTCTCCCTGCAACACTCTACCCCAACCCACAAGGCAGGCAAACCTCCTAGACCAGATCTTCCTGAGGAACTGCTCCTGCTCTAAGCTCACGGTTACCCCTCTGCATACATCTGATCACCACTTCATCTCCTTCTCCCTCCCTCTTGCTCCCTATCCCCCCTCCCCTCCTCCCACCCCCACTATCACAGTCCGTCGTAACCTCTGCTCACTCTCACCCTCTTCTCTCGCTCCCAGAGTCACTGCTTCCCTACCCCCTCTTCAATCATTCTCCGAACTCCCCACTGACTCTGCATCCTCCACCCTAATCTCATCTCTGTCCTCAGCACACGACTCTCTCTGTCCCCTTTTCCCTAGGCCAGCACGCTCATCCCCTCCCAGTCCATGGATGTCTGACACCCTACACACCTCCAGGGCCAGTCTCCGCGCTGCTGAGAGGAAGTGGGGGAAATCCAGGGACCCATCCAACCTTTTATCCCATCAGTCTCTCCTGAAGGCATTTTCTTCTGCTGTCACTGCCGCCAAGGCAAATTTCTATCAAACTAAAATTAATTGTTAACCCTCGTCAGCTGTTCTCTACTTTCTCCTCTCTCCTTAGCATGCCTCCTCCCCCACCTCAGTCCTCCTTCGCTGGAGATGACTTCGCAGTTTTCTTCGATGAGAAGATTACAGACATCCGCAGCTCCTTTCCGATCACCCCCCTCTCTGTGCCCTCCCTCCTCTCCGCGCCCTCCCCCTGTTTCCCCACATTCTCTCCCCTCACAGACTCTGATGTTTCCCAGCTCCTGCTCTCCCACCGCCCTACTACCTGTGCCCTCGACCCTATCCCCTCACCTCTCCTCCAGGCAATCATACCAAATATCCTCCCATTTGTCACCTCCCTCGTGAACTCCTCCTTGTCTTGTGGATGTTTCCCCTCATCCTTCAAGAGGGCCCACATCATCCAGCTGCTGAAGAAACCCACTCTAGACCCCTCTGTCATCCAGAACTACCGCCCAGTATCCCTCCTTCCTTTTTTATCCAAAACACTTGAACGAGCTGCATCTAATCAACTCTCTGTTTTCTTCTCCCAAAATAACCTGCTCGATCCCCACCAGTCCGGCTTCAGCCCTGCCCACTCGACAGAGACTGCACTCCTCTCAGTCAGTGAGTCACTCCATGCCGCACGAGCAGCTTCCCACTCCTCTGTCCTGATTCTTCTAGACCTCTACGCTGCATTCGACACTGTGGAGCACTCCATCCTCCTGTCCTCCCTGGCAGCAACAGGGATCTGCGGCACAGTCCTTGACTGGATTGAGTCTTACCTCTTCGATCATTCCTTCCAGATTGTCTGGGCGGGTAAGGTATCACCACCCCGTCCCCTCGCCACTGGAGTTCCCCAGGGCTCAGTCCTCGGTCCCCTTCTCTTCTTCTTATACACCAGATCCCTTGGCCCTGTAATCTCTGCCCATGGCTTGTCCTATCACTGCTATGCCGACGACACACAACTCTTTCTCTCCTTCTCCCCATCGGACACACAGGTCCCTGCCCGCATCTCCGCTTGCCTGAGGGACATCCAGAGCTGGATGGACAATCACCACCTGAAGCTCAACCCGGGAAAGACTGAGCTAATCTTTATTCCTGCTCTAAACTCTCCCCTCCTCGATTTTTCTATTTCCCTAGGGGACACCTTAGTGACATCGTCACCCTGTGCCAAGAATCTCGGAGTGGTGATGGACAACAGGTTGTCCCTCTCCAAGAACATCGCAGCAGTAAGCCGGGCATGCAGATTTTTCCTGTATAACATCCGGAGAATCCGCCCCTTTCTCACCACCTACTCAACCCAGCTCCTGGTCCAAGCAACGGTACTGTCCTGCCTGGACTACTGCAACTCTCTTCTGGCTGGACTACCGGCATCTGCCATCAGACCCCTGCAACTCATTTAGAATGCTGCAGCTCGCCTGGTCTTCAACCTCCCCAGACACTCCCACGTCACTCCCCTGCTCACTATCCTCCATTGGCTGCCTGTTATAGCTCGCATCAAATTTAAAACATTGGTCCTAGCATACCAGGCAGTCAAGGGATCAGCCCCATCATACCTCCACAAGATATTCAAACCCTACGTGCCAGCCGGACCCCTCCGTTCTGCTACCTCAGGACGCCTGGCACCTCCCCCTCTTCGCACCTGCGCTTCCCGAACACGTCTCCTGTCTGTTCTGTCCCCACAATGGTGGAATGACCTCCCCGTGGAGGTCAGAACAACTGAGACACTGACCCACTTCAAGCGACGACTGAAGACTCACCTCTTCAGGCTGCACCTCTCCCCATCCCTCCCTACCTCCTTGTAAATGACTGTAAGCTTAGGGTTGTAACTAGGTAGCTGTTTTGTAGGTGACTTAGTTAATGCACCTGTCTTAACTACTGCTTGTATTTTTGCATAGACTGCGTTGTTGCTGATCTCGTTTGTGTTAGTGTTAAACAGTTTAACCTTCAGTGTCCAAGCTGAACTATGCGGTTGTTCCCTACACTTGGACCGGTACTTCTCTCTAGGGTTTCTGTCATACTTGTTCCTGGTTATGGTTATACACTTTGTTGTACGTCGCTCTGGATAAGAGCGTCTGCCAAATGCCTGTAATGTAATGTAATGTACCCATGCATGCATCTTAGCAAAAGACCGCAGTTACCATTTATACTGACAGCAGTTATGCATTTGGAGTGGTGCATGATTTTTGAGGCCTATGGAAAAACAGAGGCTTTCTTACATGAACTGGGAAATCTATTACCCACGCATCACTAGTCAACAACTTATTAGAAGCCATTCTGCTACCAAAACAAATTGCTGTATGCAAGTGCGCCTCTCACACATCTGGGGATGATCCTGTCACTCAAGGTAACAACCATGCAGAAGCAGCTGCTAAAACCGCTGCGAACAGTCTCGCTGCCCCAATTTTGCAAATGACATTGCTAGAAGAGGAAGCTGAACTGCCACATATGCCTTTCACCTCCCTTATAGAATGTCAAGCGCAAGCGACACCTGCTGAAAAGCGTGTGTGGGCGAAAGCAGGAATTAAGACTTCTGACATTTGGTATGGGTCTTGTGGTAACCCCTGCCTACCAAAGGCATTTTTTCCCTATTTTGCAAAGTTGACACATGGAAAGGATCACGTGTCAAAAGGGGGGATGGTAGCAACAATACAACAGCACTGGGAAACACAGGGGTTCTCAAATTATTCAAAATATTTTTGTGAAAAATGTGTCATTTGTGAAAACCACAATGTTAGTAGAGGCCAACCAGTCATTAGGTCCAGTCATCCTACTCCTACTGAACCATTTGAACAATTAGTGATGGATTTCATATAAAATATTGTCTTGTAATTGTTGAAATGTTCTCTAAATGGATTGAAGTTTTCCCCACAGCAAAAGCAGACGCATCGGTAGTAGCAAAGGACCTGATCTCAGAAATACTGCCTAGATGGGGAATCCCAAGGAAAATTTCAACAAAGCACTAACTGCACTCTCTAACCAAAGTAATGACCGAAACAGGACTGGGTTGGGTGAAAGCCCTGCCCCTTGTGTTGTTGGAAATGAGGGGATGCCCTCATGGTGCCACTAACCTTTCTCCCTTTGAAATTTTAACGTTCAAATTTTAACGAAACCAATGAAAACGGGAGTGTCTGTGCCCAGACCCCTTGACCTAGGGGCAGAGGAAATGAGCAACCAGATGCTAGAACACTGTGTGCAGCTAACTAAATCTCTCCAGTATATTCATGCACAATAACTACCAAAACCGACAAAGGGATAATTACACGACCTCAGGCCAGGCAACTTGGTGGTGATCAAGGACTTCTGACGCAAGCACTGGCACCAACCCCGGTGACGAGGACCATTCCAGGTGCTACTCACTTCCAAAACAGCAGTGAAGGTCAAGGGTCGCACAACCTGGGCGCACGCCAGCCACTGTAAATGAGCACCATCACTGCTGGAGGAGGACTGAAGTCCAACGAGACAAGTGCTAATAACCTCTGTCTCCAACAATGCCCGCCCAAATTTGGCACCCCTTGTGCCTAGGATGTGGCCTGAGAGGGGGGATCTGCTGCCTCATCCTCATCTCTGCTGTCATCATTCTCCCTATCATCTGGCTGAGAAACGACGATGAACAGAAACAACAACACAGTCCAACGGCAGGACTTAAACAATAGCTGCCCCAAAAGAGAGTTGACTCAAACTGCATTAGAGTGACTGGAAGAGGCTGAATATAACTCCCTTGAAAGTAACCTGTGGTATCGGTTTATGAATCATTCAGTAAGATCAATTAAGAAACCCAATGAGTCATGTTATGTATGCTCCTTGATCCCTCGGTCCACCAATTCCCCTACATTTATGATTCCCAAGCCCATTAATTATACCACCTCAATGTGTTTAGGGTATGTCCTTGGGACGAAAGTATTCAAAACTGATTCAGGTATGGAATATGTAGCATCAACAAAGGTTGCATCAGCAGGAAATACCGCCAAAGAGCAAAATACCCTGTTCCAACTGATTGCAAAGTGTCTGGTAGATAATCATGGTAGGGAGCAGGATTTTCTCATAATCCCGCATCCAACAAAAATGGCCGTCCAAGTGCGGCCGGAAACTCATTTTCCCCTCTGCTTCTCAATCCAGGGGAATGCTCGAATGAAAGTTCCTGTGGGCAGCATAGGGAATTGCAGTGTCACTTCTCCCCAGAGCAAACATGCAATGGAGAACGCATGTTTTAAGAGCTGCTGGAAAAGTATCACGCACTTGTACTGCTGATGCAGTTTTTCTTGTTTGCTGCTGCTACAGCTACCTGCTTTTAAATAGTATTTTAGTATTTTATGTAATCCTTATTTTTTTTAACCTACTTTTTAATCTGCTTCTTCACCTGCTACTGTAAAACCTTTCGTGGACTTATCCATCGATTTTCAGATGCTTTTAACAGACCTAAACTCTGAGTTATCAAGGACTAAAACTTGGTCTGAACTCACTCTCCTCCTCCGCCTGCCTCAGTAGCAGAGCCCTCGCTGCGCCCACTTCCTCCCTATTCCCTGGTAATTGGTGACTCCATTATCAGAAACGTAAAGAGCAAGTCGGCGGTGACTCTGCTTTCCCGGTGCTAAGGTCAGAGATCTCTTTGATCGAATTTCCTAGCTTGCTGGTTAAACACCCCCTCACCCGTAATATAATTGTGCATATTGGTTGTAACGATGTCTCTGCTGAAAAATCAGAAATTTTTAAATGCAATTTTACCAGCCTCTTTAACTCACTCAAAGATTGTGGAAAGCATGTGTGTAACTGCTCCAAAATGCTTTTCTTCTGATGCAGAATAAACCACGCTCCAATACTAATGTTCGACAAGCGTTTATTGTCTTCTCTTTAACTCAAGCAAACACCGTGAAAAACTGGAATGACATAAAAATATTCTATTTTTAGAAACACAAAGCACAAGTAAATTATATACACAAACCGAGTCTCTGTTAGCTAGCAGTCATTTCGTTTTCATGTTCTTTAAATGTTCATGAAGGATTCTCGTAGCAAAATGGCCTACTCGGAACAACCTTTTAATTTACATATGAAATGTCCGTACAAAACGACCGTTGTAACACGATAATGAATTGCACAAATAAAGTTGAATAACAAAACAATCACATACTGTGTGCACCTTCTGACCAGAAATGTAGGAGTTTGTACGATATTGCGATATAACATTGACGTTAATGGCTCTTTTCTGTATAAGTCTCCCGGTGGTTCTGAATGCATGTGTATCTCAGATCTGATAATGAAGTCACATGACTACAGTATCTGTCCATTCAATGTAACGCAATTATTTGAACAGTAGATGTCACCATAATAATGTATTTTCTAACAAACATTTCACACTGAAAAGAAATTACATATATTCAAATAAGAAATGTAATAAAATATTTTCCTGCGACAGCTACAGTGTGTTAATTTCTGGTCCTATCCCTCCCCTTAAGAGTAGTGTAAATCGTTTTAGCAGGATATTAGCCCTCCACACTTGGTTACAGTCCACCTGTACATTGTACAATGATAATTTGGTTTTTATCGATAACTTCAACCTTTTTTGGAACCGCTCGTCCTTTTACAGATTTGATGGCATTCATCCGAGTGCACTGGGTGCTCGATTCTTAGCAAACAACATATTTTATTCCGTTAATAATGCCCCTCGCGTTTGATTAGCCTCCTCCACCAATACTATACCTGTTATAATTAATAATAGACCAAACAAATACTATAATGCAGTACGAAAAATCTATTTTACAAAACCTACTAGCCTTTCAATATCAAACTTAGTGAAAATCAGCTTGAAGAAGCTTAATTCTGCACCTTCCATGTCCTCCTCAGATGATTTGAAGTTTGCGTTATTGAACATTAGATCGCTCTCTAGTAAGAGTTTTTACATTAATGATTTTATTTCTCAATACGGTCTACATTTTTTATTTCGTACTGAATGTTGGCTGCTGTCCACTGCCTCAGCGACACTAATTGAGGCTTTTCCTCCAGACTATAACTTATTTTCTCCTAGACAAGGCAAGAAAGGGGGTGGAATAGCAACCATCTTTTAGCAACCAACTTGTTCACCTGCACCGAATGTACTTTTGGAGACTTCTCAACATTTGAATATTTAGCCATTATCGATTGCTCTTGTCAAATATGATGAATAATTTTACTGGGTGATTTTAACTTACATGTAAATGACTGTTCAGATTCTAGAGCAGTGGAATTTATGGATCTTGTTACTAGTCTAAACTTTACTCAACATGTGAAGAATGCCTCTCACAACCGTGGAAATATACTACACCTAATTTTTACAAAGGGTTTTGATGCTGATGTTTCATCTATTTTACTAGTTCCAGTTTCTGATCACTCCTGTATCTTTTTCAATGTATCTCTCTGTACTCCAAGTCAGTGTTCTGAGCCTGATACATATACTTATCGGCATACTGACAGCAATGCTAGGTCTATATTGGCTGAGTGTTTACCTGATACACTTGACTCCTGTAGTGCAAATTCTGATTCCCTTAATAATCAGTGCCGTGGTTTTCAGAGGACACCCGTGCACTCAAAAAGATTTGTAGAAAACTTGAGCGCAGATGGCGTATGACAAAACAAGAGATTTCTCGCCTTGCCTGGGTCGAGAGTTTCAAGAAGTATAAACGTGCACTCTCAGCTGCTAGGACAGCATATTTCTCTAACTTGATTAACATTAATAAAAATAATACACGGTTTCTGTTTGATACTGTTATTAAACTCACACAGATTGCCCCTCCAAATAGCTCTTCATTCAATGCTGATGATTTTCTGAAATTCTTCAAAAATAAGATTGATTCAATCAGAGATAAAATCAATGGTCCACACTCAGAATGGTGGCTATGACCTATCCATTACTTTGATGAATGCAGGCACTGAGACTCAAACCAACTGCACTCTTTCATAGTTTCTAATAATTTCCCCTGAAGCCTTTACCAGCTTGGTAAATGCTTCCAAATCTACAACCTGCATATTAGACCCTATACCATCTAATCTTTTTAAGGAAGTGTTTCCTGTTTTAAATAGTTATATTCTTAATGTTGTCTATAAGTCGCTTTCCATGGGCTCTGTGCCCTCAGCTTTTAAAACTGACATTATTAAACCACTACTTAAAAAACTAACATGGATCCGCAAATTCTGAACAATTATAGACCAATTCGTCCATTTATGTCGAAATTACTTGAAATGGCTGTTGCTGATCAACTTACTGCCTACCAACAATAATCTTTTTGATAAATTTCTGGCTTTCGGTCCTGCCATTCTATTGAAACCGCCTTGACCAGAGTAATCAATGATCTACTGCTTACTGTTGATTCTGAATTAACATCATTGTTGCTGCTTCTTGACCTGAGTGCAGCTTTTGACACTGTTGACCATAGCATACTTCTCAGCCGCCTGGAGAAGCATATTGGCCTCCAGGGTACGGTGCTTTCTTGGTTTCATTCTTATGCATCAAATAGAACTCAACGTGTAATTTACAATAATACAATAATACTTACCACGAGGATGGTCTGAGATATGTGCCCTGGTGACCCTAGCCCAATCGCTCTTAGTGGTACTAGCTGACCCGGATCCAATAGAAATCTATGAAAAGTCACAGAAAAGAACTCAGATGGCTGCCAGTTGGAAAGATAGATATGTGGCCTCCAGTGACCATATCCCATTAGAACACAGACTGTTTAGTAAGGCCATAATGTTTTTCGCATCAGGGTTCAGTATCCAATCAGTGGCAACGCAGTAACGCAGCTGAAGGAGGGGTATGTACAATGATAGGAGACGCATGTCTCTCTCTCTTACCCGTCTCTCTCTCTCTCTATTTTCTGGTATTTCTAGTTTAGTTGTTCAATGTTTTGCTGTATGTCTTCTGTTGTGTAATTTAGAAGTAGTGTGCCTGCATTCAATAAAAAATGTATGTTTTCAGTTCATTAATATAATTGACTGCTTCTTATTGAATTCAATTATTTAATCTGAAAACCTGATATACAGCTTGTTTTGACTTGTTGGTTGATTCCACCAGTTTTCTGTAGACTGACCTATCAAAGAATTTGGCAATTTATTTGATAATTCTAATTTTAAACATAATTATTAAATTAAATCTAATAAAATATATTTTACATGTAGGTTAAGTTAGGGGTTTTCTTGGTTCAGAAAAATAAACATATTTTTAATCAATCCTTGCTTGTCCAACAGTGCTTTTTCCACTCCCTCTCCCTAACTCATCACCCTTCTGGCTACTCCCCCCAGTGGTGCGAGAGCAGGCAATTCGTGAGAAGGAGCAGCAGGAGCAGCAGCAGAATTTGCGCAGGCTTCAGGAGTGCTGTCGCAGAATACAGGAGCAGAGGCAGAGGGCTGTTGCTGTGGAGGAGAACAGGAGACCACTAGAGTAAGAGGAAAAGCTCAGAGGTCACTGTGCTCTCATCCTGTACCCCGACACTCCTGCATAGGGTCCTCTCTCCTGCACACTCACACACCTTACAGTCCTTCTCCCCATACCCATTCACCCCTACTGCTCTAACCTAAGCAACCCATACATGGCCAAATGGCCTTACGTTAGCCAGTTTAATAAACTGCCATTAGCTACTTCTAGTTTCCTAGCTCATGCTACTAGTGGTCCAGTGAGACAGCACATTAACTGCATGGTCAATTTATAGCATGTCAATTCATTTCAGCCACCACAACAGATATATGTTTCAGGGCCAGATTGGTGGTGAAGGTGTATATTCAATTGTATTGATAGTGATCAATAGGTTACTACAGAGCTAGTCCTTCACCAGTCTGTCTTGGATCACTCAACCATTGAGGTGTTCCTTCTGCCAGAGCTGCTTTTCTGCAGTTGCCAGTTACTCAGACAATGGGCTGAACCACTGTATGAATGAAGGGCAGGGGTGATGTCTGTTGAACGACTGAGGGAAAGAGGGACCTGCTGTTGCTGTTCCCTCCCTTTCCCCCTTCTCTGTCTATGACCTCAGTGATTAGTCTCTTCAGGGAATAGTGCTGGTGACATCACTGTGGAATTAAGTGCTTTAGTCTGCCAGATGATCAACCAGTAAACATCCCCTGCTGGTTCGTTTCTGGTTACTGTTCTTGCCTTTCTCCTTTATGCCTTTGCATGGCACGGTGGTGAAGTGGTGAGCACTGTTTATTCAGAAGTTCTGGGGGGTTTCAGGTTTGAGTCCCGGCCAGCCCAGGCTCACCAGTTTCATCTCACAGTCCAAAGAAATGTAGCTTAGGGACTACAGATGTCAGGTTGTCATCGTAAATGAGAATTTGTTCTTAACTGAATAAAATATCCCCCACAAGTTGTCTATGCTCTACTGCATTGTACTGAGCTGTGCTAGTCTGAGCTGAATCATTCAGTTTGACTGGGAAGTGCTGGTTTGTTTCACCATTATTGTGCCCCAGAATGATGTCATAACAATGTTGCAATAACATCCGCTGTTAAAGCTGTCAGCTGTGAGTTTTGTATAGATTTTGAACCCATTTTGAAGATATGCAACCCGTCTGACCATCAGTCATGATACATAGTTGATTTGGTTTCTCTTCACATAAGGCTGAATGTGCCAGCACATTGAATATTTCAGCCTTTTTAGATTTATTGAAAAACACAAAAAATTAATGTTCAATTGACATATGGTTTCCTGCATCACAAAATTATACCAGTCTCATAACATTATACAAGAAGTTGCTAAAGATAGCTGAATGGTGACCAAAATAGGTGTGTTCTTTCGAATGACCAACTAAATACAGCTTTAACTAAAGGGGTTTAAAAGTGATCTCAATTTCAGACACTAGGGGGTTCTGACTTTTATGAGGAGGGGAAATCATCAAGATCATCAAGAGGTGGATGGGAGATTAACAAGAGAGAAAGAGACAGGGACAGAAGTAAAAGAGGGATAGAGCAGGAAGGAGGTTGGTTTTTGCTGCAAAATACAAAATTAACATAATTCTTTATTAGGATAAAAATGTGATGATCTCATTTGTCTTTGTTCTGTCATACACACAGAAATACACACTGCAAAACACACACTCACATGTACACTCTACATACTCAAACACTCATTCTTGCACATTTAAAAATGCATGCAACCATACACATGCACGCAAATGTGCAAGAATGAGGGAAGTGCGCATAAGTGGGTTCTCAGGAAAGGCAATGCAGGCGAGGGTTAAGTGCCACAGAGCTGCATTACGCATCAGTAAAGCAACCTGTTCCTTTCCTTAGCTTCCCTGGGTCTGTGTGCATTTGTGTGAGTGTGTATATGTGCGGCAGTGGGAGGAGGGAGGGCGGGGTGGAGTTACTCGCTGCTGTGCTCTCTGTCTGCACTTTGAGAAAGACAATTGCGCTGGAAGGACAGAGAGAGAGAAAAAGAGAGAGACAGACAGAGAAGAGATACCAACACAGAGAGAAAGAGACACCGATGCTATCACCCCTTTCTTTGAAGGTAAAAAAGAAAAAAACAGTGTGAGACAGAAAGGCAAATCCTCTGCCTTTCCCTGAGGGAGACCTCAAGTTAGCCAAAGGAGAGGGTGGTGGCCATGGAGCAGCCAGCCTCTGGCCCACGTCGCCGTAGCGATGGCTCGGTGAGAGAATGTCTATTCTTCCCGGTGCTGGAACGGAACGAGCAGGAACGGCTGGAGGCCTTGATGAAGAGATCCATGGAGCGCAGCCTACAGCTTGATCACCAACCAAAACGGTGGACATGGGGGGGCCCCACCCTATCTGCTGGCCAGGAAGGTGAGTCAGAGGACTGGGGATACTAGAGAGGGAATGCTGGAGAGGGAGGAAGAAGAAAGAATGAAGAAAGATGAAATGGGGTGGGGAGGCTGCAATGCAGGGAAAGATTTTAAAAAATTGAATTTTCAGAGAGGCATAAATTAACAGGCCCCTTTTTGGCAGTGAAATGAGTAGCACGGTTCGGGTGGCTCTATTCTGGACAGCAGTAGCAGCATATGGGCTGCTCCCTTTGTGACAACCGTATAATAGCAGGACATAACTCCTTTTGTGGCAGCATCTTTGGAGCTATTTGGACAGGTCCCTATTCATCAGCGTTGTTGGAATCAGGATTAGGGCATGTCCTTTTTTGGCAGCAGCAGGGTTATTTTGAGATATTGTCTCAGCTGTCTCTGCAGAGTCTATTTTATACGTATCGACTATAATATTCCAGACCCTCAAGGTTAACACTGTCTCTCCCCTTAGGAAATGAAAACCCCTCCATGCTGTCTGTTATACTAGCTGCCTAATGGTTATCTAATAAACAACCAAATGGAACAGATATATGTACACATACAGAGAGAGAGAGAGAGAGAGAGATAGAAAGAAAGGGAGAGAGAGACACCTCCCTGCCACTGCTGCATTCAGTTGGAGATCAATTATTTACACCTCTGAGACCAGGGTGGAACCCTAGCAATGACAGGGAGGAGACAGCGGCCTGACTTTACATGAGTGGAACTTGTTTATTCTGTGTTCATTTCCAGTTTGATGTGGCTGCTGGAAACAACCTTATTAGGCCATACAAATTTGATTACTTGTTCAACTGATTTTAGCAAAACCCTCTTCTTGAATTTTAGGGTTCATATACCAGAGTGCTTTTCACAACTGGGTACTGGTCATTATCATTATCAGTCATCAAAAGCAACTATACAAAATTTAACATTTCTAATGTTACTATTTTAAAACTGTTAATAAAATAAAATGTGTTAATTCAACAGAATTTTGTAATTTTTATTTAATTCAAATACATTTTTAAAAATAACACAAAATTAATGCAATTATCAATAATGCTAATTGTTAAGTAAATGTAAAATCATTTTATTACTCAAACTAATACCTAGAGTAAAATATAATATATGTATATTTACAAAAAGCAGTACAGTTTGTTGACAACTACTGCTAAATTCAGGTAGACAGGAAATAATTTAAGATGGATGTGTAAAATTCATGCAGGACTACATCGGTGAACTCAGTTTTATTTGTATACAAATTTATATTGCATTGATTACAAAAAACATTGTCACAAAGCAAGTTTATTTTATTTAGAGGGCCATTGGTGACAATTCAGCAAAACTTATGATGTGGATGATGTGGCAAAATTAGATCACATAAACCCTAGCCACTAATGGATATCAAAATAAATTTTATTTAGAGAGATTGCAATGACACTAGATTCTAGATTTTTAAAGCAGTAAAAATTGTTTTCATGTGTGGTGCATTCTGAAAATGCTGCTGTCTACCATAGTATTCAGTTCAGTTTTGAGTTGAGAGGCATCTGCATTAAATCAGAAATCCTGCACATACTGTAACACTAATATTTAGTTGGGACACAGCTGGATAAATTTTGTAGATTTTATCTACTTACGTAATAAAATACAAAAAAAAAAAAAAAAACATATGTAGAAATAGGCTACATAGCATCCAAAAAAAAAACTGGAATGTTAACCCCTTTGCGCACATGCCAAATCTGGTCAGTCCTTGCCCATTTAGGGGGTACACTATTTCTAAGCTTTATAACTCCAGATATGAGCCTCGCAGAGACTTGAGAAAGGGCTTAAATGAGGAAAAACATTTGTACATTTGTATTTTACAATACTATCTACGATTAGTTTATATTCATAATTTAGGAAGAAATAAAGTGCCACAAATGCAACTGTCCAGGCGAAAAATCAAAAATGAATTTGCTCTTTTTTTAGTTTGAAATCAAATACTGAGAGATTGCGAATATACAGCTGGTTAAACTATACATGTCCTCAATCAAAAGCTCCTTGACCACAAGTGTGTCAAATCTAAGGGTGTATATGCAGAACTACTAAAGATCTATGAATCAAAAAGTAAGCAGTGTACCCAGTGTCTTCAAATCTATCCAAAATGTCGAAATTATGCACTGCTGTTAATCACAACATGATCATGTATTTCACTACAAATCAACTCTTTTGACTCAAGAGACTTATTGTTGCATTATTTTCAAGTGGGAATTACAAGCTTCACATCAGTATAGTGGCTTAAACTGTTTAGAGGTCCTGAAACATATCCAAAATCTCTTCAAAAATGAATAAAATGCTTTTTGTTCATTATACAGCATATACATGTGCCCCTGATGAAGGTTTAAGGTGAAACATTGATGTCAGATTAAAAAAATAATGTGAAAACATTATCACACTATGTGGTACAGTACCTAAATGATTCATGTATTCATTAACTTGTATGTTTTTCTGTACTCTACAGTATGTGATGTTTTCTTGTATGGGGATGGGATGACATTAAAACAATATTCAACTGTCCACCACGTTTTGGCAATGTTCCAGTTGAGGTCACATCTGGTGCATTAAACACAAACTACTTATCAAAGCAACGAATGCTTATGTTACAATGTGAAATATCCTCATTATAAAATACCACTAACCTATTTAAACTCATTAAATTTCAAAAACAACGTATATAACCAAAATATTTTCAGCAGTAAAATTTACATTTTGATGATGAAATCTTATCTATGCTCAGTAGATAAAGACAGAGACAGAATAAATGCTGTTCCCCAGTTCTAATTTAGCCCAGAAAACAGTATCAGCTAGTTCCAACTTCCAGTCGAGGTCATATCCGGTACATACATTAAACACAAACCACAAGCAAACCAACGAATGTTTACATTACAGTATGAAATAGCTTCATTCTGAAATGCCACTAACCTATTTAAAGACACTCAATTTCAAAAATCATTTATAACCTAAATATTTTCAGCAGTAGCACTTACATTTGGACGATGAAATCTAATCTGTGTTCAGCAGATAGAGACAGAGACAGAATGAATCCTGTCGCTGCCCAGTTCAAAATTAACCCAGAAAACAGTATATCATCTAGCTCTATCAGCAAACATATGCCTTAGCCATGCTCAGAATTTCTCAAAAATAATAGTATTTTCCAAGAAATTATGAAAGTCATCATTAAAATCTTGCCAGGTGCATTGTCTTTTACTGCTACCACAGACTGAATGCGTAATGCAGCTATAATGAGACAAAGATTTTGGTTACGCTGAGCTATAAAACGCTATTCCAAAAGTATTATACATCGTTAGAAAGCTTATTATGTCACGTATTGGATCGATTAAGTGTCGATCAAGCCAGATTGTTCTACAAAGGACGACAACACTGAAAACAACATGTGTGGTATTACGCACAGCTATTTTGGTAGGTACCCAGGTGTCACAAATGAGAGTATATTTCACAAACGGATTGTCCAAGACAATATATGACCACTCCGTCTCGAAATGGACATCTCTACGCGTATAACCAATGATAAGGTTGTATATTTATTCCATATATAGTCGCAGATATTGACAGTAGAATGACATGCTATAATTTTGGAAAAATCCATCCTGTTTATTTCAGTGTTCAGTGAGCAGCATTTTTTATATGGAATGCCATTTAAGTCAATATTAAATAAATAAATAAATAAATAAATATACCTATGAAATAAATAAATATGGCTATTTCTAGTCTTCAATACGGGCCAAAATAGTATCCGCTGATAAACCATGTTGATCAATTTGATCTGCTAAGGATAGCATGGTATCTCGGAGCCCACCGATGTCTTCCGCACAACAGCTTGCATGTGCTGTTCTGGTGCTGTTGCTTTGGTCTGAATCTGTGAGGTAACCATGCCCCATTCATTTGAATATAACAGATGGAAATAAAAAGAGCTGGGAAATAAATGTGGCATTAGGAAATAAAAGTCCCCTGAAATAAATGAATGTGGAATTATGAAATAAAAGTCCCCTGAAATAAGTAAAAGTAGTCCTTTGAAAAATGTCATTTTGAAATAAAACCTATTTGTTTATTTATTTATTGAACTATATTTACCCATTTATATATTTATATTTACATTTATTTATATATTTATATATTTGTTGACTCATTTATTTTAGGATTTATTTCAGAGCCATATTTATTTATTTCATAGGCATATTTATTTATTTATTTAATATTGACTTAAATGGCATTCCATATTTTTACAGCTGTACTGGCATACCTCTGGCTATTGTTGGCTTTATCTTGTTGCTACGACGGATTATAAATTTTTAGTGGTAAAAGAACGTTTCCAGATCGACGCTATTGTCCAGTGTGTCATGCGTGGGGGGTGCAGTAACAGATGAGACTGTTATAATAAAGTTTAAAAAAAAAAACGAATAAAGCTAGAACACAGAGTTTGTGTTTTCAAATCATTATTTGGTTGCAGGAGCACAGAATGTCTGAATTCAGCAATCTAGGCATGCCGGTGTGCTGACCACTAGGGGCTTTGCGCTAGGAGGTTAATTTCTGTGAGGCAAAATAGCCAATATTGATTGTAGTATAGTAACTTGGTGTCATTTAGATAGCAATACTTTTAATGGCAGGTGTAGATTTTATATAAAATACAAATGATAAATACCACCAACCAAAATATAAATATTATATATTGTATATTATTAATAATTATATATATATATATATATATATATATATTATAATGTATGCACAGGTCCGCAGTTTTAGCGTCATGCGTAAATCGCAACCCCTCAGCTGCAGTACGGGGCGCTGCTATTTTGGGCTCTAATGGTCTAAGGCCCGGTCCACACCGCTTACCTCGCATGTGTGACGGTCGCGGAACCTCTTACTTTTCATTTCGGCGCCCATGTTAACAGGTTAGAGCAGCCGCATAGCCTGCGTGAGACGCATGTCTGAGGCGCGCCTCGAGCCTCGCTGCTGCAGCACGTCATCTAGAGTTCTGGCGTGGAGCCTATTTTTCACGCGTGACAGTGAAGCCACACTATACGCGGCCCGGCCGCGCGGTGGCACCACCTCCATTCATTTTGAATGAGAGGTGGCGGCCAGACCCCACAAGGCATGTTGAGATTGCCGCCAGCGCGGCGAGAGGCGGCGAGGCCGCAGGGGAGATGGCAAAAATTCTACTTTGACCCCCTCGCCACGTCGCGGTAACCAATCTGATTTGATCTAATGATCCGTCAAGTAAATAGTCCCTATTTTTTTCTCATTTTAGTTCCACATTCTATCGTTCCACAATGGAGGACCTAACTCGTAATTGCCGTATCGGGTTTCCCAACTTAATAAAATCTCATTCATTAACTTGCTTTCATTCTGAAACCCAGAAGTTTATAAAATGTAAACAATGACAAAAAACAACGTTGGTCTACTTTTTAATATAAGTTGTATTCATAGTGAGCCAAACAGGTAAAACTTCTTCCAAGTCACTATGCATGTCAGTAAATTTTATACTATGCTGCTGTTTTGGTCCGGTTAATGGTGAACATGCAAGTAATTAATTTTGTTCATCTGCTGGTTGCAGTGCAATGCCAAGAAAAGAGAGATTAAGGAAAAATAAAGAGAGGGAGCTACAGCAGGCAGCCCTGGGTAGCAGCTCCCTCCACTCATGGATAAGGCCAGCTAGCAGTAGAGAGGGTGACAGTACCAGGAAAGATGCTTCTGATTTATCATCACCTGATAAAAAGCAGGTGATGTAGAAATTTCAGAAGCCGCAGCAGAATCTCCAGGAGCAGCCATAGAAATGAAATATTCTGAGGATGTAATGGAGACAGGAGGAGCCACTGTAGTGCAGGAGGAGGCCACAGAAGGGTACCAGCAAGAACAACCTGCTGTCAATGAAGGAGAGGAGGCCGTTGCAAAGCTAGCTGCTCTGTAGTATCCAACAGATCCTGCCCATGCTGAGAAGTTTGGCATTAAGTACAGTGAGAGCTATATTGCTATTTGCTGCAATGTGGGCCCTGCCAACCCGATATGGTATACCCGAAAAAATACAGAGACGGTCCTTCCAGAAGATGTGGTACTCTGAAAATCCATGGTTAGAGTACTCACCTATAAATGATGACATGCATTGTTTTAGCTGTTGACTTTTCCTCAGTGAGGAAAAGTATAAGAGTAGAACAGCATGGAAGATGGCAGGCATAAATAACGGAACACTCTAGCACTGAGCCCATATTATGATGGTAAATGGACTGCATTTATATAGCGCTTTTATCCAAAGCGCTTTACAATTGATGCCTCTCATTCGCCAGAGCAGTTAGGGGTTAGGTGTCTTGCTCAAGGACACTTCGATACGCCCAGGGCAGGGTTTGAACCGGCAACCCTCCAACTGCCAGACAATCGGTCTTACCTCCTGAGCTATGTCGCTCCTGAGCTATGAACATACTGTGTGATTATGAACGCGGTGTCGTGTGGCAATATCTGGATGTAAATAGTGGGGATGGTGCGTGGGGGGTGGAGGGTGCCCTTTTTTTTCAATTGAGCCCCTGCCCTCCAAAATGTCTGTGCACGGCCCTGTCCGGTGCCACATATTTTAATGAAAAGAAGCAGTTATTTTTCACTGCAAACAAAACAAAAGGTCTTAGCTGACCACATATGCATACACTTGCTTTCCGCTTGCTTCGCTTGCTAGTATTTCAGTAAAGCTTGCTACCAAGCATGTGACAATACTGTTATGTATCGCACTCTTTTTCTCTAACAGAAGTTGTTCATGTCATTAAAAGTAATTAAGCCATTTTTACAATGCACAAACAAGCATTCTAACATGGTTTGTTAAGAACCCACTGTATCATAGCTAACTAACCATGTGAACAACAATATAGCCAGCCACTAGTACACACGCTAGTTATATTACTTACAAGTTTAGCCAACATTATGGTACAACATTCTCATGTATAAGCATGTCAAGGCAACAAGAATTCATACTCATACTAAAACTATTGAAAATTTGTGCTTCATATGGTCTTACCTGCAAATGAAACATAAAAGCATTTAGCTGACCACATATGCAGACACTCGCTCTCATCTCACTTAGCTTGTTGCTAATATTCTAGCAAAGCTTGCTACCAAGCAAGACGTCCTGTGCCTCCGAATGTCACAGTGACCGGCGGCCACTGCCATCTACTGGCATCAGCTGGTGTCGCACTAGCTAACAGAGAGACAACAAGATTCTTGCAGTAATATGTTATATCTGTAATATCTGATTAAAAACACGTTTTCAACATACAAAAATGCCAAATTAGTAACACATTTAAACCACTATCTATAAGCCATTACTTCAAATCTACGCCTGTCATTAAAAGTACTGATATAGAAGCGTATAGAAGCATACAGTGCATTACTGGGGCAAACATAAGTGACATTTGTAAACATTTGTAAGATTCTATATGTATGTAATAGGCCTCAAAATTTATATCTGTATTTATGTCCCCCCCTCCCCCTCCCCTTATGTAGTGAGAATAATTGTATGTGTATTGGTATAAATGTGTGTTTATAAATGTGAATCCTGCTAGGGAAATGTCCTCATGGGGATAATGCAGTATTGCATATATGTGTGTGTATATGTATGTACAGTACATATTGTACAATCAGTATCTATTTGAAAGTGCAAATATACAAGGACTCATACATTTTGTTAAATGAACTTGACAACAAATTATAAACATTTCTTTTCTGGAGGAATATCCTTTCTGTAGGTATTGGCCATTCACTCATGTAAATTCCATGCATGAGGCAATTTTCGTTATTAGAGACTTTGATGTGACACAAAGTTTGAATGAGAACATTGTGTTCACATGGTAAGATTAAGAAACACAGGGCCAAATTACTTGAAATAATTTAGGAAACCTTGGGCAGCATTGGTGTGGAATACAGCTTGTTTAATGTGTGTCAACTAAGATTGCCAATATTGTTTCATGTAACTTGGCACAATTTTGACTTTTAATGGCAGGCGTAGATTTGAAGTAATGACTTAGATAGTGGTTTGTATGTATTAGTAACTTGGCATTTTTGTACGTTGAAAAGTGTTTTTGATCAGATATATATTTTTTTTTACTGTGTTTTTTATGAGTTATAATAGTAATTGTGATAACAGGAATTCATATATAAATGTAGACTTTGAGAGACATGCATACACATACATGCATGGTAACAGTCATTGTGGATGAAAGAAACATAGGCATGGATTCAAGAATTTTCTCTTGACCATGAATGACAAAGAAACAAAAGTGTGCTGTATGTCAGGGGTGGCCAGTACGTTGATCATAGAGGCCATGATGGTAGATCGGCGTATTTTGTTAAAGAATGCGAAATTCTTGCCGTTTTCCTCCCATTCCCTACGGCTTCTGCCAGACAGACAGGTACGTTTGATTGATGTGAAATGTGGCCAATCTGCTGCTAGTTGAGAACTGTGTTACATTGTGCCCATTCATGCGTATGGTAACTGAAATGTCCAATATTATTACATTATAGGCGCTCTTATCCAGAGCGACTTACACAACTTTTACATAGCATTTTACATTGTATCCATTTATACAGCTGGATATATACTGAAGCAGTGCAGGTTATGTACCTTGCTCAAGGGTACAACGGCAGTGTCTTTACCCGGGAATCGAACCTACGACCTTTCGGTTACAAGCCCAGTTCCTTACCCACTGGGGTAGAGCCGTTGTGGTAACAGGATAAATCGTGTCCATTTTAGGCAGATAATTTCACTGTAAATATTCGACGGATGGTGTGAATGCAAACTAGGATTTTGTCCAGATATGAAATTGGCGTAATGAATTAACTTTTAATCCAATACAGGTTTCCATACAATTTGGTTTACATTGTGCATGACAGTAACAAACGTTGCCAGTGCAATTGGTGCAAGGAAATAATGTTGGTGAAACGATGTGGTGTAGTTCAGGTTTTGCTTTCAATATCCAATGGACAATGGGGTTTTAAATGTGATTTTCGTAGTGAAGAAATGATGGTGGTCTAACGAACGTACTTTTATGCCAATACTGCTAGCCTACAATTGTAGGTACTTGTAAATGACCGCTAACTCATGCTGGTATAATTTCAAAGATCCCAAACTACCTCACCTCCATTGCTATTTGACAGGTTTACTTTAATGTTCTATAATATGAGAGAATTGAGTTTACAGTGGTTTATAATAACAAATGAATATTTTCACTTGTTTACACGTTTCCTTTTGCAAGCTGTTGTTTTCATTCTATTTGAGAAAGTTGTGTATTATCAGTTTGAACTTGGGCAACTCAACTCTGTGCAGTTACCTGTCCTTTCCAAAGGGTGGTAGACATACTTTGCTAGACTGATTGATAGTCCGTGCAGAGATGAGAGAAGAAACCCTGTTTGAAATGCTAGTTTTACGACATGCGGCATTTTGCGCGATTATCATGGCGAGATCAAAATGGTAAAACATATGAGAAGGATAAAAGAAATGCCAACTTATCCTGAGTTAAGGATAAGTCAATTTACCCATCAGTGGCTGGTCCGCCAGAGAGGGTAGGCGGAGCTAACGCAACAGGCTCGCTCTTGAACTCACTTGTGTGTGAGCGGCGTACTGATTTTTTCCGGTGTTTGCTAGCGTTACGGGGGCGGGGTTATGGAACCCTAATAAGTTTTTGTGTAACATGACAGGTCATATTATTTGTTGATGTAGTTTTCGTATTACATTTGATGACAATGTGACGTTACTAAATTACATAGCTATTTGCACAGCTAATGCTAGCTACCGGACCATGTCAAGAAAGGCAACATTAGTTTAGACCAGAGACCGTAAAAAATAGACAACGTTGCGCACAGTATCCATCTCTCATATCAGGTAACGTTGCGTTAGCTAGCTAGCTAATGTAATTAACACAATCTAATGTCAGCTAACAATTAGAAAAAAACGCTAGCTAACGCTACCGACCGGTACCGACCTCGCAAATCGTCTATCGAATGCAATGCTACCTTGTTGCAACGTTGCAATGTAGCTAACTAAAGGCCAGTTCAGATCAATGATTCGCAACGAGACTGTATGCAACCATCAAAATTCCAAGACGTCTGATTGTAAACGTTCTAAAACTGCACTTAGCCATTTGACAAGGTGGGTCTTTTGGGACCCTAGGCAACAGCTTCAGACGCTCTGCAACTAACCAGTTCACACCGCTGCAATTTTCTCTGCAACATTCTAAAACCGTTTTGTCTCGTTGCGAATCATTGATCTGAACTGGCCTTAACGTTATCGTTATTTACATTGCCATCAAGTTCATCAATATATTGATCGGAATAAAGCCGGGGTATAGGTGGAGCAGAGCCGGGTCTGATTTCTGTGTAAAGATGTCAAGCCGGAGAAAACTAAATAAAAGAATATGGCAGTATGGATTAGCGTTGTTATTATTTTATTACGCTTCCTCATATGTTCCTTCAGCCTTGATGCCCTTTTTTGATGAAATCGCCTTTGTTTTTGTTTTATTCTTCTTGTTCTGATTGCTAATTTAACACCCAGCTCAGCTTTATTCTCGAACAGTTTAGCTAGCAAAACCAGAATCAACAAGGCGGTTGTTTCAAAAATATCACACAACAATCATTCACGAAAAAGACTGTTTATTGTGCACGAGATACATAATTGCACGAAACACAGCGAATCCCGCGAATTCTTCTCTGCAGTTTAAAGATGTTCATACCGAGCAAAAGGTGGATAAAGAACGTTTGTGGAAATTGATCATCACTAATTCTACCCCAGGTCTGCTACAGCATTTTAACCCGGCTCGGCAGTGTAAAGACAGCTTAAGTTAGCCTAATGTTAGACAATGAATGAGTATGTACACAACGTTACTTGTATAACAACCATTTTTTATTCAGTAAATAATAAATGTAATAGTTGGCGTGGCCCAGGTGCCAACTGACTGACGTCACACAGGCGACACTGGTTGGATCTGGTTGGATCTATGGGAAGTGAGGTCCAAAAACACACTTGCAATTACGGCTTCTCGCCATTGGTACCGCCAAAGAGAACGAAAAGGAAATCTTTGAGATTGTAACTTTAACGCCCTTGTTCAGTGGAATGAGGTATGTAAAGTAGCCTTAATTGCCATTACTTCAGAAACCGTCTAGGTGTGAGTTGTTCATTCAAAGTGGATGGAAACGTTTCTCTGCTTCATTTTTGTTCACATTATCAACATGCAGGCTAGCTAGTATAGTAGCGATGGATTAATTCTCTCTTATTAACAGCAATGAATGCTATCTTATCGAGTGGCAATGGATTATTTCTTTTGTATGAATTTAAATGTATTTTATGTTTATTTTTTGTTCATAGAAAGTAATTTAAATATTTGATGTATTAAAGTGTAGCCTGTTCATGTCCCAACTGGTAATAATATTGTTTTATAAGATGTGTTTCTAATAGCTATGTTTAATTCACTTTCTTTGTCAATCGTCTTATGTAATGAGTTCAATCCTAATGTGTGAAGCTGTAGATAAATATTGATATTATTTTTGTACATCTTTCTATAGTTTTCACGGTGCCTGAGACAGTGATTGATAATGTGATGGAGAAATAAACTGTGAAGCATCGGTTTGAGACTCTCTGCGTCTTTCTTATCCAAATCAAGGGCTGTTACAGTACTTGATTTTAGAAATAGAAAGTACACACATGGTAATGGAAAATGTAAGCTAGTTAAGGTAGTAGCTCTGCCCAACACTAACCTACATATAGAAATGTAGTACACACACACAGACACACAAAATATTGGCTAGTGGTTGTATGCAGTATTATTGAGTAGACTGAAAGAAGAAATAGTATTTTGTGAATAAATGCAATTTTTGGGTTTGCTTAATAAAATTGTAGACATGCTGCACGCGATGAAGTAGCCTATATGTGACATGTGGAGCGAAATGAGTCCAACCGTTTTTTCTTAATAACATTGCGTGCAGCCACTATCCAACTTTTTTTCTTATTTTGTGATTACACTACCACCCCAGAACCCCTGTGACATGCCTGCCGTGAAGAAGTATCTTGCGGCAGGGTCTATATGACCAGTAACTTTACCTACCAAACTGAAGTGCAATGCTGAATGTAGTGCTCATTAATTTCATGACCGTTTGCAGTAGTTATACAGTCAGTCTGTAGTGTCGTAAGCAAGGTATAGTGAAAGTTAACTGTATAAAGTGAGGGTGTATTGTATGTGTATTTCAGAAATATGAATCAGTTTCCCGCAGAGATTATACAGATGCAAAAGTGTATTATACAGATGCAAAATGTTTTATTTAGATTTTTACCCAGCAAGGCAGTCTAATGAGTGAAAAGAAAGGTTTTCATGAGTCCGAGGCAGGCTCAAACGTCTCTTTTCAATCATGCAAAAATGTCACAGGCAGACGCACTACCTGGTGAGCTAACAGAAAAAAAGATATAAGATCACTAAAATGTGGCTGTTTTAAACGAGCACACTGGTATTTATGTACTTTTGCGTGCACATTCAATGTATTGATTGGCTGATGTACCTGAAATGTCCAATGGGGAGACATATTATTTGTGGGCTCGGAGCATTGATGGTGTAACGGGCAGGAAAAATAATAAGAAGGAAAAGGAGAAAACTCAAAATCTGATAAGTTTGGAGCTTTGTTGTGTGGACGTGTGTATCTGTATAGGTATGGGGCATGCTGCCCCGCCAAGGTGTAACTAGGCGGGAGGGAATATCTGCCATCCCAATATCTACTGCATCATTTCATACAGTACAGCTGCATATCCACTGTTTCAATTTATATAGTACAGCTGCATATCTACTGCATCACTTCATACAGTGCAACTGCATATATACTGTTTCACTTCATACAGTACAGCTGCATATCCACTGCATTACTTTGTATGGTACAGCTGTATATCCACTGTTTAACGTCATACAATGCAACTGCATATCTGCTGTTTCACTTCATACAATACAGCTGCATATCCACTGTTTCACTTCATACGGTACAGCTGCATATCCACTGCATCACTTCATACAATACAGCTGCATATCCACTGCATCACTTCATACAGTACAGCTGCATATCCACTGCATCACTTCATACAGTACAGCTGAATATCCACTGTTTCTCTTGATTCAGTACAGCGGAATATCCACTGTTTCTCTTGATTCAGTACAGCTGCATATCCACGGCATCTCTTTATACAGTAGAGTGTATTATATTATCCTCAGCGGATCAGATGAAAGGGTAGGGCAGTGCCAAACCCCTCCAGTATTTCCCTAACAATTATATAATTTTTTTGCTCTACAGAGACACTCAGATGCAGTATGCACACACCTACACACACACACACACACACACACACACACATTTTAACACATACATTCTATGTCATATATGTGATGAGTAGACAGAACTACACCACCCTGTTGGTGTTCTACTGAGCATCATTAGGAAACTCTGCCCTCCCCCCAGCAATGAAAAACAATCCTTCATCCCCCAGATAGATAAAACATCATAGTCAGACCCCACCCCACAACACACACACACAACTGGTGAACTCCCTGTCTTTGCATTTACATGTTTTTACTCTCCACTCTCCTGCACTGTGCTGTATATGTTTTAATCTGGAAGTTCTCCCGCTTCTCCCTGACCACTTCCTGAATGTAATCTTTTCCATCGTTCTGCATCTCTCTGCTGCAGATAATTTTGTGTCACTGGCTGCCAGAGCTCTACCCGAAGCCTTCGACCCTACAATCAGGAAAAGCCTGTCATCCTCCTCCACACCCACAGACTATACTGGAGCAAGAGGCAAGTTATGCCGTAATAATTAATTCAAGTGCATATGTGAGTTTGCATGTGTGCATGATGTGGTGTGGGTTATGCAGTTAAATTTTGTGTTTATGATGTAGGTAAGTGTCATACGATTGAAAAGAAGCAGCTGGCTGACACTGCATGTTTCAGAGGAGAATAACGAATTGTCATCACTCTCCCGAGCTGGCAGCAGGAGCTGTATATGACCACACTTAGTTTGTGAATTGGACATTCCCAATTCAGGCAGGATTGGTGATGCCCAATTGAAAAAAGGAGGCTAACAATAAGTCTGGAGTTGATTCTTACGTGTGGCATTCGCATTTGTTGCTGTTGTCTCTCAATATGCAGGCCAAAGAAATTATATGCTTTTAAAAAAGCAGGCCATTGTGAGTCTGAAAAATGAGAATAAATCAACCAGAGACATAGCTAAAACATTGGATGTCTGTATTTAGAAGCAAGAATGCACTGGTGAGCTCAGCAATAGCAAACTACCTGGAAGACTATGGAAGGCCACTGTAGTGGCTAACAAAAACCACTTTAAAACTGGCAAATCGATCAAGAACACTCCAGGATGTGGACGTAAGACATGTTAAAGGCTACAATAATGGGAATACTACACCAGCATACCCTCAGAGCTTTCATTGCAAGATGCAAACTACTGTTAAACCAGATGAGCAGAATGGTCAGGTTAGAGTTTGCTAAAACATACATTAAAAAAAAATGTGATGTACAACATACTACCTCATCTGTGAAACATGGCGGAAGTAGTGTTATGGCTTTGGCATGTATGGCTGCCACTGGCACTTGTCTTTATGATGATGTGACTGCTGATGGTAACAGCAGGATTAATTTGGAAGAGTACAAAAAAATCTTATCTGCTCAGAGCCAACCAAATGCCTCAGAAACCATTTGATAGCGCTTCCTTGAAGCATGACGATAACCCCAAACATACCAAGCAACCAAGGAGTCCTCAGGGCCAAAAAATGTAATTTTCTTGACTGGCCAAGTCAATCACCCATCCTGAATCTAATTGAACATATGTTTCACTTGCTGAAGACAAGATTATAGGCAGGAACAAAACAAACAGGAACTGAATATGGCTGTATTACAGGCCTGGTAGCACGTCAATTCAATTCAATTCAATTTTATTTGTATTGCGCGTTTTACAGAGAACTGTCACAAAGACACCTTATGAAGTAGCAAGGCAAGAGACAGAGCAAAAAGCAAACACCAGGCCTGAACCCCCAAATAGCAAGTACATAAGTTGTAAAACTCCCAGTGGGGAGAAAACCCTCAAACGGTGGTGAGAAAAAACTCCCCAATGGGAAGAAATATCGAGGGGAACCCGGCTATAGAGGGGGAGCCCAACCTCCACTGGCCAGCCTGATGTAAAGTAGCAGACCGCAAATAAAATGGGTTAAGCAGGATATAGCTGAGGTGAAAGATAACAGGAATAATAGAAGATCAAATAGTATGGTTTAGAAGAGTGCTGTTTAAAGGAGCCAGATAATGGATCTGGAGCTCCAGACAGTGTCAAGACATGGTCAGGAGAGGAACGGGACTGAAGCAGTCCATGACCATGGAGTGATCGCATGGATTCAGGCTGAGGAAACAGGCTGGAGCGGTCTTTGAACTCAGGGCGAGATAAGGGATGGGAGCCCCATAGAAAGAGAAACAGAGAAGATAAGGTTAAGGCCAGCTTGACATTTGATGCTAATCTATCTAGTGTGTGAACTCTGTAGGGCCAGCGACACTTGAGGCTAAGCTAACTAGTGTGTCTGCTTCATTGATGCCAGCTTGACAGTAGCTCCCTACTGTGCCCAGACATCTGTGTTTAATTTCATAGACTCTGTGATTATACTTGACCATTTAACAGGATTTTGGGCTATATGAATGGCTAACTATAGGACTGACTAAACAGGTAAGTTTCAAGCCTACACTTAAAGACCAAGAGTGTGTCTGAAGCCAGCACAGACATAGGGAGATTGTTCAGACAGGAGCTCTATGAGAGAAGGTGCCACATTGTAATTTTAGATACACATGGAATTTTCACATAACCAGCATCTTGTTAACAAAGTAATCTTGGAGGAGAGTAAGGAATAAGTAACTCACTAAGATACTCAGGGGCTAAACCGTTTAGAGCTTTATATGTTAACAGCAAGATCTTATGGTTGATTCTAGATTTGACAGGCGGCCAGTGAAGAGATTTACTCTAAGCACTGGACTGATATGTTCCCATTTTTTAGTTCGAGTTAGGACCCTAGCAGCTGCATTCTTTACAAGTTGTAGACGTTTCAAGGCTAAGTTGGTGCAACCTGACAATAAAACTCAGGAAGATACCCAGTGTCTAGTGATCGTCTATGTGTCACAGACTTCAGACAGTCATCAAATGCAAAGGATTTGCAGCCAAGTACTAAATATGATGACTTTAAGAAGTTCATTTGTCCAACTATATTTGGCCCCCTAAAATGGAGAACATACAAAGGGCTGTAATTACTACATGGATTACCCGATATGGATGTACAGCAGAGGAGGCTGGTCCATAGAGGCAGAGGAGGTTGCTCCTCCTCTATTTTTGAGAGGCAAGAGGGAGATCAAAATATAAAGAAGAGTAATTGGTTGAAATAAACCATTACCAAATCTCAGTATCATTTATAAAATATTTTTTATCTCTTCTTTGGAAAAAATCCATTATTGAAATTCTGATTAAAATGCTTCAACAGCGACACCTGCAGGGCAGGCAAGAGGGGAAAGGGGCAGTCTGTGTGAAGCGGTGGTCGGGGGCAGAGGAGGACGGGCTCCTGCTGTCCTCCTTAGGGCGGGATCTCTTATATCAATTTAATGTACTTTAATTTTTTTTCATGCTAATCTGTTATTGGCCAAATCACGTAAAATGATGCTCCAAGGGAGGATGTCCTCCCTAACCAATCAACAACCAGAATACAATATTGACATCGTGTTGGTCCAATGATAATTTTCAAATTTCATCTTCAATTCTCTACCACTGTATTGTATTATAACGTGCAAATTGCGAACTACATTTGAAACACATCACTAAAAAATTACATTTTATTTAAGCCTTTTCAACCAGAAGAGGCTGGTCCATAGAGGCAGAGGAGGTTGTCCAAATTTTTTTTTTCAGATTTATGTTTCCCTTATTTACCAAGCAGTAGCTAGCTACTTGCGTTAGCCATTGCAACAGTTAGCTTGTTGTAGCAGCCCTGAAGGACTGAGCTAACTAACGGCGAGAATGGATTTTGAGGAGAGTGGTGCTGCTGTTGCTAACGAGGCAATTAACGGCAACGTGAGTGAGGGGGTCACAGAGAGGCATGGACGCAGACGCAGAGAGTGGGATGGGGAAGAACATCTTATGGATTATTTGTTGTCACAGCTATTCCAGAGTTTGGATTACGCAGCAGGTGAGGATCAAGGCTGCTGGACGACCAGCTCCACAAATAATCATGTTCAAAAATGCTAATTCTAGTGATACATTCATTCACATCCAGAGCCCGCAGTGATTAGATGTGTCTTTCTCTCTCGTTCACCTGGCCCCTTTTTATATTCATCCTTTGTGTTGTAATATGATATGTAAGGAATAAACCATGACGGGATGTCCCATTATTGGAAAATAATGGAGGGTCGCTTAACCAGCCCTGAAGTAGGCTAGGCTACATTATTTTCCAATAATGGGACAGCCCGGAGGGGTTTATTCCATTTATACAACGGGTTATCAACACCATATATGGTTACTTTTATATTTATTGATTTTTATCGATTTAATCAGCTGAAAGTGAAATATTCTTCCGCGAGCATTTGGGCATATTATTTTACCATTGTCAAGCAAAACTCTGGTTGGTAGTTCCATTTACACCGTTGTTAAGCAAAACTTCTGGTTGTTAATTCTATGAAAACAATGATTCTATCAAGAAAAAATTGTTCCTTCTCATTTTATACCATATAGTTAGCACCAATTTTGGTCATTTTTGTCATTACATTATTTAATAAAACTGCATGAAACCATAAGTCAATCAAATTCATCTCCCTAGCACTGTCTTACTTTTTAAATGGTGTGGTCACGCAATGTAGACATAACGTTTTTCTAAGATCCCCTGAAACGGGTTTTGAATGCCAGCTAGCTTTATGACAGGTTCGCCATCACTTGTCACCTAGCCAATATTAAAATTCTTGGTTAGGTCAGAATGGTCTCACGGCATGCTTGTTATCCCGGCTAGCTAGCTAGCTAACTATTGAATTGTGTTCAAAACAGCGGTTACTATAAACGCAATCGTTCACAAACATACGGATGAAAATGCGTCCCGTAGCCATGAGTTAAATGCGGAACGCCTATTCTTCTGTCCAAATAAGGGACGATTCCGATTCTAATTCATCCAACCTGTCCTCCCTGTCTCCATGTACTGTCCTAAACTTTTCTTTTTGTGACTCTGCCCTAAAAGTGTCCTATCTCTGTCCTTCTGTAGCATCCCAGAACCCCCACAGGTCCCCCTATAGTGCTCCACTGAGTCACCTGGATCAGGGGAAGACCAGCATTTCATCCCAAGGGTTGTCCAAGGAGTCTGTGGGCACTGCTGTTCCCCCTGAAATACCGCAGGTCGGTCCCCCCTTCCAGGACACCTCACTCTTCACAGCATGAGTGTCAGTTTGATTATTATCAAATATGCTGTGTCCAAGTGTACTGCACTGTACAGCTGACACAATGTAAATATGCACTACAGTCTGGCTTACAGTCACAGGATGTACAGTACATGGCAGTGCAATGCTGACATTTAGCAGATGCTGTTATCCATAGCTAATGCGATTTTTCATTATTTGCATTTATACAACTGGATGTATATGCAATTCAGTTAAAGTACCTTGCTTAAGGGTAAAACAGCAATGTTCCAGCTGAGAATAGAACCTGCATGTACAAACTTTGGATTACAAGCCTATTTCCCATTATACTACTTTGCTGCCCTCACTAACTCACTAACACAGTGCTGCAAGTGTGTATACTGTGTACAGAAGTAATAGATTTTATGTAGAGGACAGAGTATCTTGCTGCTTGTGCTTGGTACCATTTCCTTTCATCAGGGGCAGATCTCCCTGCAGGGAATGGCTGACAATTTATGGCTGTACTTTGATTAGTGGTTCCTGATGACTGTAAAACATTTAGTTTAGATGTAAAATTTAGTTCCAGCTGTGTAGTGCAATGCTTCAGGTCTGGGATCATGCAAAGAGCTGGTTGCTAGGCAACTTCTCAGCATGCGACATTGCCATATCATTATCACACACAGACCCTTGTTGTCTCTCTGCCTCCCAGTTCATTTTTCAGCACCCTGCTCTGGATGTTCATATGACGTATATCCATGTTTGTTTCAATGTTTAGCGCAGATGCATGTTTACTTCATGTTGTGGGTAGAAATAGGAACAGGAAATCCAGTGAAAAGTTACTTTTTTAGGTTTGAGAGGTTCAGCCAAATACAGTACAAATGAGAAGAATTAGGACACTTACATACACACACACAGCCATACCACCCTGTGCTAGAACACACACACACACACATGCACCACACTGAGAAGTATCTGCCTTCTGTTCTCAGAGGGACATACCAGGTGAAATAAGAGGTGCTGTCTCTCCTGTATGCACGGCACCAGCCAGACGAGCAGAGTCCCCAGCCACGCCCTCCCGCGGTTCTTCTCCTCGTGCCCAGAGCAGACCAAGGAGGTTTTTATTTCTCATTTGTTCATTTTTTTATGTGAAGAGGCCATTTACAACTCACCAGTCAGTTTTGTTCAGTCATTTTATTGGACAATTTTTGACTGCAGATGTTTTATTGGCTAGAGCAGTCACTCATGGACAACGATAAATAAACCTGCCACCATAAATCCCATCAAAGGAAATGATACACCCAAGTATGTGCTGCCTCTCAGGACTGTAAGCCATAGTTGGCAATTTACAGTCAGCACTCAGTCAAAAGATTTTCCATTTTTAACCAATTGTTCTTGGAAGTTTCATGGCAGAGTTATGCCTTAGGCTTTAGTGCATTTAAAGGCTGTCAGTTTCTTTTTAGCATGCTTTTTAGTTATTCAACAGAAGCTGTAGGGATGTTGTTAGAATGTTGTTAGGGTTTCATCAGGATATTAATAATAGGATATCAAAATGTTGTTAGAATGGTATCATGAGCTTGTTAAGTAATGAGGTTGGATATTGTTAGGATGTTTGGAGAACTTACATGTCATTGAGGATGATGGTGTCCATGCCATTCCAGGGTTAGATCCTCAAATAGCCGTGCCCAATCACCCTGTACTTCGGGGCAATACCCCTCTTCCCCCTTGAGGCACAGAGCCACCACCCCTGGTGCCGACAGCAACAAGAAATGGGAGGAGGAAGAGAAGGGTACCCGGGACATCAGAGGTCATGGTTCCCTGGAGAGGAAGACTTCAAAGTCTGATACCCCTGAGAAGACTATTCCAAAGTCCAGCAGTAGAGACTTGAGTGTAGAAAAGGGAGCAGGTGAGCCATGGTCTCGGATAGAATCCAGATGTGCCAGTGCTGACTGTGACCTGTATTTACATAGTGTGACATGCAATTAGCGATTGTGTCACCCAGGATACAGGATGGTTCAGTCGGATAGGGGTCTGCATTTCCTCACTATCTAGTGACCCCCGCTCGATCAGGCACCTGTGGACTACATGCTGAAGCTGCATGTGAAAGGTCTTCCTCCAACAATGCTCTGTGTTAGCTTAGCTGTAGTCTGCGGTGTGAAAAATAAGCAGCATTCAACACTCCCTTCAGTTGCAGATAATGGAATATTCCAAATTAGGGTGATAATTGGATATGTACAGCCTCCCATTGGGCACAAATACATTTTTTTAAAGGCATACTATTGCAGGGTTTTTTACATAAAAATATTATTAAAACTATGCAAAAGCATATCTATGATGCACTAGCTATCTCAGTCTTTACATGCTTCTGCCGAATTTGTGCACCTTTTACCGGTATTTGTTTTTCTAAAATGTGTTCGGATCATTTGTGGGCATGGTGCTCTTTTCTGTGTGGGGAGGGGTGGGCGTGGCTACATATGGTTTGGGATCACATTCCAGCGAATGTTTGTTGCTAGTTAGCTGCTGCAATGGCTGGTACCTGAAGCCAAGGTACTGTGAAGCAAAAATACACGCCGTCAGGGCTCAAAAACTAGAGTCAACATTGAAATTGCTTTTCCTCGGTGGTGTCAGCTGAAGTTCGCCAAGGGGATGAAAAGCAAGGCAGAGTTGACGTGTTTTCTGTTGGGCCTGTAAGTAACATACATTTATTCTGATCAGGGGAACTGAATTTGATACAGCATACATATTATCTAGCTACGTGTGGCCAACCTCGCTGACAAAGATGCTAAAGCCGCATGTCCACCCAGGAACTAGGAACCTTTTGAGGAACTCAGTGCGTTTCCACCGCAGGGACCAGGGTCTAAATTAAGTTCCGGGGACATTATTTTACCCCACAAAAAGTCCCTGCTCGGGGACTACTCTCCAAAAGTACAGGAACTTTGGGGGTGGGGCTTGCAGCGCTGAACATTTCTGATTGGTCGAGTACTCACAGCATTTTATTTCAACCGCCATTTTAAAAAATCTGCAGCTGAGAACCAGTTTGTTTTTTGTTCATTGTGCATCGACACATCAACATGGAGCTTCGCCTGCACGTGTGACTTTATGGGAGGATTTTAATCTCAATGCCCGTATTCATCCGTCGTCACACGAAAACAACAAACTAAAATAACAAATTTAGTTCACCAAATAGCTTTTAAATGGCAAACTAACCCTACAGCCTAACCAGGGCAAAACTCGTATTTTGTTTTTACTCACCCTGCTTATGAGCGGCATGTCGGAAGCATAGAGCAGAGAGCACAGAACGACAGCCCAGCGTTCATAAGACGTCACACTGAGAGTCAACAGAAAGTTTCCAATACCAGCATGGACAAAATAATGAACAGGCAGACCACAGAGCAGCTAGGATTAACATTCTTCTTAAACACAGATACAAATTAACAGCTAGCACTCAAAACTATGCCTGTAACAGGGTAGCTAACGTTAACTCCGGCTAAACTCACGAGCCTAATTCCCACGAGTGATTGACATCAAAACATCCAACAATCTTAATGTGTAATCCTACACTCACAAAGCAATACAAAATAACTGCCTCACGTTATTCCTAAACTCACAATTAGCTTACCAAACAACGTTAGCTAATGTGTCCATACAAATCGGAAGTCACATCAGCGGACTAATTTGTCTAATCTTCGGGGGTCTTTAGACCGCGATGGAAACGCAGACAACAATGGGCTGAAGGAACCTTTTAGTTCCTTGACAAGTAGTTCCTGGGACTAAAAGTTCCAGGTACTTTGGATGGAAACGTGGCTTAACAAAGACTCCTGTCCACATTAGAGTTCACTGACGATAAAACATAGCTTAACTGCCTAGGAATCGGTAGTTCACCGCCATTTATTTCAATCACGGGAACTGAATTCAATACAGCATGCATGCTTTCTAGCTACATGTAGCCAACTTCTCTAATATAGCTAACAAAATTGCTAATCAGTGACTTAGTAAACATTCTAATTGTATGATGTATGTTGTAGTGTTTCCATTGAATTATAGACAATGATGCTAAATTAATATTTGCTAAACTGTAATCAATGTATTATTTCTGACTCTATACCTCAGAAATATAACAATGTAATATTAGATTACATTTTATTGGGCAGGTGCTTTTATCCAAAGCAATGTACAATAACTGCATTCTGAAGGTTGCTGGAACAACAGGTCAGAGAAGGTAGTTACAATTTGCATAAAGTACCAGTTATTTGTAGCCATGACCATATACATATTTATGTATGTTGTGGCGCCCCAATCCCTTATCGGTGCTCCCCACGAGACCACCAGGACGGCCGAGCCCATCAACACCGGCGGCTGCTAGGGAAAGTTGTGAGTGGACGTTACCTACCAAACCACAGCCTAGAGACCTTCAGGACCCTGGACAGCACCGGACCAACCAACTGAGGTGACGCCAGGCAGCACCATGGACAGGGCTGCAGCAGAGGGAAGGTAGGTGGAATTTTCCACTCTGCAGCACACCTGAAGCTGCTTGCTGGATTGGCTGCCGGTGCCCACCTGAAGCTGCTTGTACTGACGAGCATGCAGGCTTTTGTAGACCAGCACCACCACAGAGAAGCGAGAGTTGCTGGGGATTCCGGAGCAGCTACGCCGGACGACTCTCCACCCCTGGAAGAGACTGTAAGCGGACGTGGGCCAACCCTCTTGAAAACCGAGGAATAATTGTGACAATCGGAGAAGGGTAAAGTATACAAAGTAACAGTAATTCCTGTAGACCGTGTGGCCGGGGCCAACGACAGGAACAGCTCAGAACTGGGACTGGGGAAGAGTGGAGTGCTACCGCATTTGGGAGGGAGGCCTGCTCCCCTACGCCCCGTGGGGACCGGAGGATCACCAGCTGGCGCCCGGAGCACGGAGCCGGACCCGGATCGGTCTGACCACGCCCTGTTCCCCCCCTAACCCTATTGTTTCTCGTTGTTCTCCAGAAGGCCGTGTGAAGACCTGGAGAGGAGCACCAATACCCCAACCGGGAAGACGATTTAGTTGTTTTTGGCTCCCCCTACCCCTAACCCCACTCGTTACAATAATTAAAGAACTTTTTTTGTTAACCACTACCTCTGTCTCACCGTGCTGGTTCTTCTGGGTATCCGTCACTCAACGCTCCATTGGCTGAGAGAGGTCACAATGTATTTGAGAAAATAAAGAAGCTAATATTTGGATAGGCTATGGCTAACTTCATTAAAAAGTCAATCACTTTACAAGTGTATTAGCTTGCTATGATAGACCTATGACCTGCTAATATTAAGTATTCCTCATAAGATTCTTTGTTTACATCCCAATTCTAACTAAATGTCCAGAATAGCTAAACACCAAAGGAGGAAAAACACAAAAGCTGCATCAGCACGACAGGGTATGACCATACAATGTTCCCACATGCTAAGGGGTGCACTCAGTGTAAAGATCGTTATAACACTGCCTATTTACTGTGACCATCTATATGGAATCATTCATGTTGCTAAAATTACAATATCTTTCTATATCTCTTACCACCTCACCTCTTTGCTTAACATTTTTCCTTGTGCTCAAGGTTGTGTCCTCAACAGAGGTGTGCTACATAGTATGCCTTTTAAAAAAAGAGTGTAAACATAACGTGGTCCTATCTGAGAACTCTGTTTCTATGGTATTCTTGTTTCCAATTTGTGAACGGCCATAAAATACCAGCGACCAGAAAATATCAGAGCAGTTCTTAAAATGGCCCAGTTTAGATTTCAGGCTTTGACTGATAGTGAAGGATACTAATAAAATTTGTGGGAAATAATAAATAAAGGGAATGTTATATGGTCTGTGCTCTCTTCTATAGAAAGTTCTTAAAAATCACATAATCAAATTTACTTGACATTAAACTCACCATCCCCAAATTCAGCATCATTTAGTCTCGTTTACTCTCTGTCTCTGTCTCTGTGTGACAGAGCTATCACCAGTGACACTGACAGGGAAGCCAGTTGCTGGAACAACAGATGCAGAGGAGGCATCACGGTTGCTGGCAGAGCGCCGCCGTCAGGCTCGACAGCAGAAAGAGCAGGAAGAAAAGCAGCGACTTGAGCGGGAAGTGGAGGAGAGGTGTGCAAGATGGGTGATTGTGTATCTGTGTGTGTGTGTGTGTGTGTGTGTGTCTGTGTGATGACTGCATCCTTATGATGCAGGATGAGGGCTGAGGAGCTGCAGAAGAAGCAGGCGGAGGAGCGTATACGGCCTGATGGGGTGGTGCGTCAGGCAGCAGAGGAGAGACAACGGCAAGAGCAGGAGAGAACGCGTAAAGAAGAGGAGAGACAGCAAAGAGAGCATCGTTGGATGGAGTTGCAGGCACAGCTGGAGAGAGAGGTCAGGTTATGATGCTGTACTTCACTGTGCATGCAACAGCGATACTGCTATTGTATATGTGTTCAACTGTGATATCCCTATTCTGTGAATTATTACAGTGGTTCATGATACATCTGCATGATATTTTACATTTATGCAAATTACCTGTTTACAAGAGCCCTTCTTATTCATTACCTTGTAGAAGTTACAACAATCACTGGGATACATACCTAAACTCTCTATCAGGGCTCCAGACTAACTTTTTACATTGGTTTCACTGGTGCGCAAAAGGAACTTTTTCATTTAGGTGCATCAGCACATAATTTAGGTGCACCCAAAATGTTTCACTGCACCTTTTGGCGCCGCAATAATACATTTTAGGCGTTACCTTTTTTGTCAGTTCCCATACATATTGGTAATTTCTTAACACATTATGTAAATGATTGTAAACAGGAATAAAGGCAGGGGTTAAATTGGGGGTGGATGCGTGGACGTCCACCCACCTTTGGTAAATAAATAAATAATTTTGACCAGCAGTTTTTCAAATAACTATGAAATCCAGTCCATTTTTCATATGCTTCAGTCCACGTGTTCCCTCTAGCCAGTTACTCGCTCAACCAATCAAAAATCCGAAGAAAAAAAAAAACTCAGGAGGAACAGTTGTTTATATACACAGGCACAATAAGAAAAATATTGTTGATGGTCTTGATTGTTTGGAAGCAGACGCGGTAGGTAATTTCATTAACATGTAATTTCATCTATGCAACATTTTAAAGAGAGATGAATAAACAGCCCCCACGAACGCCGGCTATTATTAACAGCAACTTTGATTGCTTGAACAAAATTAGCAGATTGCTGGTCAGCAGCTAAACTAGGATTGAATATTTCCCAGGTCAGCGGCTACTGGTGAGCTGAAAATTGGTGGGGCGCAAAACTTTCCTTTAAACTAATCATTGATCTCAACCTGTTTTCATTAGTAATTTTTATTATCAAGCGTGCCAACGATCAGACTAATCAAATGGCAAGTGACCTAACACACAGCGTCTTCATACCGTGTTAGGGGGATTGAATCATAAATTCAATTTATCCGTTAAAAATCTGTTTTAATCACGAAGTAGTCTACACTTAACAAACAAGATACACCAGTCTGTTATCTACCATGTTAGCTTTCAGAATAACCAGCAAAAACAAAACCTGCACTTCAATTTTGTTTACCATCTACGCATTGCAGATATTTGCCATGAATACGAGTGCGGAGAAAGAAGTGCATGTATCCGCAAATAATGTTGATTAAAAATATGCACAATTTCATACTGCAAATGAAAATAAATGTAGGCTATAAGGCCTAGGCTACTCGCTAAAACTGACTATTTGGGGAGAGCTGGTTGTATATGATATTATTGCTATTGAGTAGCATATTTTGTGAATTAATTGTATTGATACTCAAGGAAAATCAAGGGAAGATTCCGCCACTGCTTAGTGATTAAAACGGATTTTTCAAAATCGCATTTATCATTTAATCTCCCTAACACAATGCGAAGAAGCTGTGTGTCCCTTTCCAATTGCTTAGTCAAATCGTTTGCATGCTTGTTAATCACTGAAAATTAATTACAACTGTTTGAGATAAATGATTCGTTTAAAGGAAAGTTTTTCGCCCCACCAATTTTCAGCTCACCAGTCGCCGCTTTTTATTTTGTTCCAATTCGACAGTTTAAGAAAGATAGATAAAGGAGGAGGAAGGGGAGGACAAAAGAGGAGAATGACCGATTATTTTTGTGGGTAAAAAACATTCTCAGCATTAATGACAATCAGTAAACGTGAAATATTTTATGTAAAACCTTGCATCGATAGTATACATTCTTTTTAAAACATTGTTCTCCTTAATTACAATTATGTGCACAATACATTAAAGATACAACTATTTTGAGTTGAGAAATTCATTGGTTTGTACCTTTTTTGACCCACCAGATCTCAGGGTCCAACCACTTCCCAAATCCAAATTTAACCCCTGAATAAAGGTCCAGATAAATGTTTTTTCTTTATTTAAATCACAGCACAAACAAGAAATTGCAATATCCTCAATTGTTTAAAAAATAAACTTAAGTGCTGATGTTTAAAGTGCTTAACAAACTGAAATAAATAAATCTAACTCAAGTAACGCAAAAAAAAGTGTGTGCTGCTCCCGGAGGATTACAGGGCGCGGTTTTACACACTAGTGATGCACGGATCGGCTCTGACGTCTTCCGAATGCGCATGTACTCATAAATCATCCACCCGCCACCCACCCAAACAAATTATTTTCTCAGATTTAGAGACCCGCACCTGATCACACATTACCGTTGTTTCTCGTTACTTTGAAGCTGTTGCATCTGACATACCCGGCAATTGACTCGTCATGATTAAGTATTTCACTAAATCGCTCCTACACGGAACTTTTCTGCCCTTCCTTTTTTTTGTTTTTAATTCTCCTTTTTTGATTTACTCTCAGATCTTTTTTGCCTCCATTGCTGCTTAAGATGAATGGACACCGCAATTGGTGCAATGAGAGTCTAGTCTGCTAATTTGTGCCTGATGAAAAATTAAGCTTAAAATATGTTCACATTTTACAGAATGTAATTAATATTTTCCTCATTAATGATGTATTATTTCACCCACCCACAACCCATCCGCTATTAATCAGAATGTTAATTTTTATGACTCGGCCCACCCGATCTGCAGATTAACCGCAGTACCTGCAGATGTAACTGCGATCCACGCATCACTAATACACACATGCCTTATGTTTTTTTCCCCACCCGCATTCAGCGAAGAAGAATATCAGGGTCAGAGCCAATCAGAGGCAGAGTAGGGGCGGGCCTTCGCAGAATGCAGGTGGGGGAAAAAAAAACGTCAGGTGCACCGGTGTGACCAATGAAAATGTTTAGTCGCGCTTGACAGATTTTTGGTCGCATGTGCAACCAAAATGGTCACACTCTGGAGCCTTGTCTATAGTAAAACCAGGTTATAACACGATAGTTGGTGTCCATTAATTGCAACTGCATTAAAAGCCGGGTTGCTTTATAATGGAATCTTGAAAAACTGCAGTATCCAACGCTAAAACAAAAAAATTATATCACGCTTGCAAAACCACTGGTATAGTGCTGTATCCAGTGATTCATCTGCTATGACTCATCTTTTTCTGTTGTTAATCAGCCTCTTCTTCTATTATCAACTTCAAACTAGTCAGGAGTGTTAGCACAATAGATATGCTGTCTACCAAGGATTAGGTGAAATTGTACTTCATTACTGGTTTCAGTAACCAGGGAATTATTCTCTTTTAGCGCATTGTAATTAGCATATAACTTGGAAAAGACTATGCTGAAAATTTTGACTTTAATCTGATTTCTACTTTATTCTTAAAAGACTATATATATATATTGTGGCACCGCACTGGGCGTGACGGTGCAGGCGGGGCAGCACAGAAATACACAGACCCTTTGGGGAAAAATAACCCAACAGGGCCTTTTATTTAACAAAAATTAGACACAAAACCCAAAAAAACCAAACTCAACAACTAAAGTCTTTTGTCAGACTTAGATTAAAGTACCGCAACCAAAATTAGTAGTAGCGGCGTCCGGGAGACCGCTGAGGGGATCCCTCTTCAACGCGAGGAGAGGGATGTAGTCCTGAGTCTTCACCGGATTCTGAAAAATATTGAAATAGTTAGAAACAGTTTTACCAGCTCTCCTGTGGCCCAAAACCCCTCTCCTCAAGGGAGACAAAAGGCCTCCTTTTAAGCTCCCAGCCAATTCCCTGGAGTGGCGGCAGCTGTGTTGCCTTATTGCTGACAGGTGTGTTGTGTGCAAAGCAGGGAGTTGGGGAATTTCCACTCTGCCGCTCTCCAGGGTCCTGTGGCTGGGCTTCACAGTGTGGCGCTGTCCTGGGTCCTGAAGAGCTGGCCTGGTGGTAGGTTCTAGCTGATGCCCACCAGGCTGGGAGGGGCCCTGCGGGGGCATGCCCCGATCCACGCCACAATATATATATATACACACACACATATACATATATTTAGTATGGTCCTATTGGGATGGCAGGTATGCCATCTTGCCAAGTTACACCTTGGCGGGGCGGCATGCCCCATACCTATACAGCAGCGAGAGTTTGGCACTTTTCAGGGTTCCCCACAGAAATAACCACAACAGCAACAGATCCTCAGCCCTTAAAAACATTAAATTCTGTACATTCGGACCCCATTTCAACGAACAGAATTCATAAATAACCTCTCATGTCCACACAATAAAGCCCCAAACTAAGGGGATTTTGCATTTTTTCCTTCTTCTTCTTCTGCCTGCCAGCTGTCCCACAAACAAAATGTCTTCCCATTGGACATTTTACCGACACCAATCCTTCACCTACATGAGCCAATCAAAATCTTGCATACACACACAAAATACCCATATCTTTTTAGTCTGAAACATTTCGAGTTTTAAGAGCTAGTCTGTTTGTGGCCTAGTGGTCAATGTTACAGTCTATGGACCATGGGGTTCTAGGTTCAAGCCCCGGAACAAGTTTCTTTAACTTGCTTTTTTCCTCACTAATAATTGTCTATTACTTCTCAATTATTGCTTTTGCACCACATCTACCCACCGTTCACCGAATGTATACAATGCATTATGACCATCTACACGTTCAGTTAACCTGCTACAATATTGCAAAGCCATATGGATTCAACGGGAGCTCTTCTATTATCACCCAATAAATTTCCTAGTTTCAACAGCTAATCCATTATTATGTATTGCTGTAACAGGCTGCATGGTAACATCGGTTCGAATCCACTCGTGGGCAAAGAAACTATTGTTTAAAATTGATTTATTTTTTTCCACAGAAGTATCACAAATCCTGTTTCTTCTTTTTTTAGGTTTGATATGACTGAGAATTGTATCATGGAGGTGTCAGGTCCATTAGTCCTTTCCCTGCAACCCATAGTGCACTCGTAACAATATGGCATATAGTGCTCTATTTTGATGTGTTCATAAATATACGTTTTTTAAGTATATTTAGGGGCCAAGCACCGAAGGTGCAGGGCACCTATTGTAATCGTTAGTATTATTAGGGGCCAAGCACCGAAGGTGCAGGGCACCTATTGTAATCGTTAGTATTATTATTATTTCTGCAATGCGAGTCTATGGCAGCCCATAGAACCCATTGGTAGTTTTTTATGAAATTTGGCATATTGATAAAGGACAGTCCAATGTATAGAGGCCTCGAATTTGGGGTCAATCCATCCAACTCTGTAGCGCCACCAACAGGCCAAAGTTCAAGGTACATTTTTGCTTATAACTTTTGAACCGTTTGTCCTAGAGTTGTGGGGATTGTTTCTCCTGAATCCTTGGGTCATGCCGATTCCAATGCACCCATTGCCGTTAAAACGCGTCATAATAGATTCTCCGCCATTTTGAATTATTCAAAAAACCTACTTTTGCGAACTAGTCCTAGGGCGTTGTTCCGATCACCACCAAATTCGGTACGTATGATCTACAGACGGTGCTGACCAAAAGTTATTCAGAGAATTTTGATTAAGATATTTAAATGGCCACAATTAGCCAATGAATATTTAGGAGGGCGTGGCTTGTAACATGAAGGTTTGTAAATTCTGAACGGTTACACCTACCAACCTAAAACTGGGTAGACATATCAACAGACATAAGTGGAGGCTAACCCTCCATTTTCGGCCCGATCAAGCAAAGTGGTGGCGCTAGAGAGCTCATTTTCTGTTTTGGCATAACCGCTATGCCGATGTTTTCGAAACTCGGCACACATGTATTGGGGCACTCTATATGGACAGGGCGAAAATATGAAGCCGATTGGCTGTATGGTGGCGCTATAATGAGCAAAAAGGTGTTTTTCTTGCATAATTTTGAACAAGCATATCTCCGGCCCCATTTGAGCTACAGTCATGAAATTTTGCACATATGTGCAACTCGTCCAGGGTAACAAGTTTCCAATTAGGACCCATAAGCCCCGCCCATTGGATCTTCCGCAAATCAGACATTTTATGTCCTAGAGTTGTGATCTTCCACAAATGAGACTTCTTTGAAAAATGCTTCAAATGCTTTCTGCCATGGAAGTCTATGGCGGCCCCTATAACCGACTGGTCGGTTTTTACAAAACTTTGCAGAATGGTAGAGGGTTATGCCGTTCGCCCTGCGATGGACTGGTGTCTTGATCAGGGGTTGTTCTGTTTGCTTGTCGGCCTGGAGTCCCATTCGTGCTTGGCCCCTCCATTGCTGCTCGCAGCTATATTTATTATTAGGGGCCAAGCACCGAAGGTGCAGGGCACCTATTGTAATCGTTAGTATTATTATTATTATTATACTTTCCGCAATGCGAGTCTATGGCAGCCCATAGAACCCATTGGTAACTTTTTATGAAATTTGGCACATTGATAAAGGACAATACATTGTATACAGGCCTCGAATTTGGGGTCAATCCATCCAACTCTGTAGCGCCACCAACTGGCCAAAGTTCAAAGTACATTTTTGCTTATAACTTTTGAACCGTTTGTCCTAGAGTTGTGGGGATTGTTTCTCATGAATCCTTGGGTCATGCCGATTCCAATGCACCCATTGCCGTTAAAACGCGTCATTATAAATTTTCCGCCATTTTGAAATATTCGAAAAAGCTACTTTTGCGAACTAGTCCTAGGGCCTTGTTCCGATCACCACCAAATTCGGCACGTATGATCTGCAGACGGTGCTGACCAAAAGTTATTCACAGAATTTTGATAAAGATATTTAAATGGCCACAATTAGCCAATGAATATATAGGAGGGCGTGGCTTGTAACAGGATGGTTTGTTAATTCTGAACGGTAACTCCTACCAACCTAAAACTTGGTAGACATATCAAGAGAAATAAGTGGAGGCTAACCCTCCATTTTCGGCCCGATCAAGCAAAGTGGTGGCGCTAGAGAGCTCATTTTCTGTTTTGGCATAACCGCAATGCCGATGTTTTCAAAACTCGGCACACATGTATTGGGGCACTCTAAATGGACAGGGCGGAAATATGAAGCCGATTGGCTGTATGGTGGCGCTATAATGAGCAAAAAGGTGTTTTTCTTGCATAATTTTGAACAAGCATATCTCCGGCCCCATTTGAGCTACAGTCATGAAATTTTGCACATATGTGCAACTCGTCAAGGGTAACAAGTTTCCAATTAGGACCCATAAGCCCCGCCCATTGGATCTTCCGCAAATTAGTCATTTTCTGTCCTAGAGTTGTGATCTTCCACAAATGAGACTTCTTTGAAAAATGCTTCAAATGCTTTCTGCCATGGAAGTCTATGGCGGCCCCTATAACCGACTGGTCGGTTTTTACAAAACTTTGCAGAATGGTAGAGGGTTATGCCGTTCGCCCTGCGATGGACTGGTGTCTTGATCAGGGGTTGTTCTGTTTGCTTGTCGGCCTGGAGTCCCATTCGTGCTTGGCCCCTCCATTGCTGCTCGCAGCTATATTTAGGGGCCAAGCACCGAAGGTGCAGGGCACCTATTGTAATCGTTAGTATTATTATTATTATTATTATTATTATTATACTTTCCGCAATGCGAGTCTATGGCAGCCCATAGAACCCATTGGTAACTTTTTATGAAATTTGGCACATTGATAAAGGACAGTCTGATGTATCCAGGCATCGAATTTGGGGTCAATCCATCCAACTCTGTAGCGCCACCAACAGGCCAAAGTTCAAGGTACATTTTTGCTTATAACTTTTGAACCGTTTGTCCTAGAGTTGTGGGGATTGTTTCTCCTGAATCCTTGGGTCATGCCGATTCCAATGCACCCATTGCCGTTAAAACGCGTCATAATAGATTTTCCGCCATTTTGAATTATTCAATAAACCTACTTTTGCGAACTAGTCCTAGGGCGTTGATCCGATCACCACCAAATTCGGCACGTATGATCTGCAGACGGTGCTGACCAAAAGTTATTCACAGAATTTTGATAAAGATATTTAAATGGCCACAATTAGCCAATGAATATATAGGAGGGCGTGGCTTGTAACATAAAGGTTTGTTAATTCTGAACGGTTACACCTACCAACCTAAAACTTGGTTGACATATCAAGAGACATAAGTGGAGGCTAACCCTCCATTTGCGGCCCGATCAAGGCAAGTGGTGGCGCCAGAGAGCTCATTTTCTGTTTTGGCATAACCGCTATTCCGATGTTTTCGAAACTCGGCACACATGTATTGGGGCACTCTATATGGACAGCGCGGAAATAGGAAGCCGATTGGCTGCATGGTGGCGCTATAATGAGCAAAAAGGTGTTTTTCTTGCATAATTTTGAACAAGCATATCTCCGGCCCCATTTGAGCTACAGTCATGAAATTTTGCACATATGTGCAACTCGTCATGGGTAACAAGTTTCCAATTAGGACCCATAAGCCCCGCCCATTGGATCTTCCGCAAATTAGACATTTTCTGTCCAAGAGTTGTGATCTTCCACAAATTAAACTTTTTTGACAAATGCTTCAAATGCTGTCTGCCATGGAAGTTCATGGCAGAACCTATAACCGACTGGTCGGTTTTTACAAAACTTTGCAGAATGGTGGAGGGTTATGCCGTTCGCCCTGTGATGGACTAGTGTCTTGTTCAGGTGTTGTTCTGTTTCTTGTCTGCCTGGCGCCCCTGTCGTGCTTGGCCCCTTCATTGCTGCTCGCAGCTATATTTATTATTATTATTATACTTTCTGCAATGCGAGTCTATGGCAGCCCATAGAACCAATTGGTAGTTTTTTATGAAATTTGGCACATTGATAAAGGACAGTCCAGTGTATACAGGCCTCGAATTTGGGGACAATCCATCCAACTCTGTAGCGCCACCAACTGGCCAAAGTTCAAAGTACATTATTGCTTATAACTTTTGAACCGTTTGTCCTAGAGTTGTGGGGATTGTTTCTCATGAATCCTTGGGTCATGCCGATTCCAATGCACCCATTGCCGTTAAAACGCGTCATAATAGATTTTCTGCCATTTTGAATTATTCGAAAAACCTACTTTTGCGAACTAGTCCTAGGGCGTTGTTCCGATCACCACCAAATTCGGCACGTATGATCTGCAGACGGTGCTGACCAAAAGTTATTCACAGAATTTTGATAAAGATATTTAAATGGCCACAATTAGCCAATGAATATATAGGAGGGCGTGGCTTGTAACATGAAGGTTTGTTAATTCTGAACGGTTACACCTACCAACCTAAAACTTGGTAGACATATCAAGAGACATTAGTGGAGGCTAACCTTCCATTTTCGGCCCGATCAAGCAAAGTGGTGGCGCTAGAGAGCTCATTTTCTGTTTAGGCATTACCGCTATGCCGATGTTTTCGAAACTCGGCACACATGTATTGGGGCACTCTATATGGACAGGGCGGAAATATGAAGCCGATTGGCTGTATGGTGGCGCTATAATGAGCAAAAAGGTGTTTTTCTTGCATAATTTTGAACAAGCATATCTCCGGCCCCATTTGAGCTACAGTCATGAAATTTTGCACATATGTGCAACTCGTCAAGGGTAACAAGTTTCCAATTAGGACCCATAAGCCCCGCCCATTGGATCTTCCGCAAATTAGTCATTTTCTGTCCTAGAGTTGTGATCTTCCACAAATGAGACTTCTTTGAAAAATGCTTCAAATGCTTTATGCCATGGAAGTCTATGGCGGCCCCTGTAACCGACTGGTCGGTTTTTACAAAACTTTGCAGAATGGTAGAGGGTTGTGCCGTTCGCCCTGCGATGGACTGGTGTCTTGATCAGGGGTTGTTCTGTTTGCTTGTCGGCCTGGATTCCCATTCGTGCTTGGCCCCTCCATTGCTGCTCGCAGCTATATTTATTATTATTATTATTATTATTATTATTATTATACTTTCCGCAATGTGAGTCTATGGCAGGCCATAGAACCCATTGGTGGTTTTTTATGAAATTTGGCATATTGTTAAAGGACAGTCCAATGTATCCAGGCCTCAAATTTGGGGTCAATCCATCCAACTCTGTAGCGCCACCAACAGGCCAAACTTCAAGGTACATTTTTGCTTATAACTTTTGAACCGTTTGTCCTAGGGTTATGGGGATTGTTTCTTCTGAATCCTTGGGTCATGCCGATTCCAATGCACCCATTGCCGTTAAAACGCGTCATAATAGATTTTCCGCCATTTTGAATTATTCGAATAACCTACTTTTGCGAACTAGTCCTAGGGCGTTGATTCGATCACCACCAAATTCGGTATATATGATCTACAGACAGTGCTGACCAAAAGTTATTCACAGAATTTTGATTGATCAAATGATATGGCCACAATCAGCCAATGAATGTTGAGGAGGGCGTGGCTAAATACATGAAGGTGTGTAAATTCTGAACGGTATCACCTAACACCATGAAACTTAGTTGGCATATCACCAGCCATAAGTGGAGGCTATCCCTCCATTTTCGGCCCGATCAAGTAAAGTGGTGGCGCTAGAGAGCTCATTTTCTGTTTCGGTATAAGCGCAATACCAATGTTTTCAAAACTGGGCATACATGTATTGGGCCCCTCCAAATGGACAGGGAGCAAATATGAAGCCGATTGGCTAAAAGGTGGCGCTATCATGAGCAAAAAGGTGTTTTTCTTAGATAATTTTGATCAAGCATATCTCTGTCCCCATTTGAGCTACAGTCATGAAATTTTGCACATATGTGCAACTCATCAAGGGCAACAAGTTTCCAATAAGGACCCATAAGCCCAACCCACTGGATCTTCCGTAAATTAGATATTTCTGAAAAATGCTTCTAATGCTTTCTGCCATGGAGGTCTTCACTTTTTAATCTCATAATATATTAACTACAGCAGATGGCGCCATTTAACTATAAAACGGTTGCCTTTCACAAGGAGATGGTTCAATGGTATTAGAAAACCCTGTAGACATAGATCCCCTGGGTGGTTTTTTATGATAATTCGCATGTTGATTAAGAACAGTCCAATGTATCCAGGACTCATATTTGGGGTCAATCCATTGAACTCTGTAGCGCCACCAACAGGCCAAACTTCAAGGTACATTTTTGCTTATAACTTTTGAACCGTTTGTCCTAGAGTTGTGGGGATTGTTTCCCCTGAATCCTTGGGTCATGCCGATTCCAATGCACCCATTGCCGTTAAAACGCGTCATAATAGATTTTCCGCCAATTTGAATTATTCAAAAAACCTACTTTTGAGAACTAGGCCTCGGGCGTTGATCCGATTACCACCAAATTCGGTACGTATGATCTACAGACGGTGCTGACCAAAAGTTATTCACAGAATTTTGATTGATCAAATGATATGGCCACAATCAGCCAATGAATATTTAGGAGGGCTTGGCTTGTTACATGATGGCGTGTAAATTCTGAACGGTTTCACCTACCACCATGAAACTTGGTAGACATATCAACATACATAAGTGGAGGTTAACCCTCCATTTTCAGCCCGATCAAGCAAAGTGGTGGCGCTAGAGAGCTCATTTTCTGTTTTGGCATAACCGCTATGCCGATGTTTTCGAAACTCAGCACACATGTATTGGGGCACTCCAAACGGAAAGGGAGGAAATATCAAGCCTATTGGCCAAAAGGTGGCGCTGTAATGAGCAAAAAGGTGTTTTTCTTAGATAATTTTGAACAAGCATATCTCCGTCCCCATTTGAGCTACACTTATGAAATTTTGCACATATGTGCAACTCGTCAAGGGTAACAAGTTTCCTATTAGGACCCATAAGCCCCGCCCATTGGATCTTCCGCAAATTCCACAATTTTTATAAATGCTTCAAATGCTTTCTGCCATGGATGTCTATGGCGGCCCCTATAACCGACTAGTCGGTTTTTACAAAACTTTGCAGCATGGTTGTGCCGTTCGCCCTGCGATGGACTGGCGTCTTGTTCAGTGGTTGATCTATAAAGGACAGTCCAATGTATACAGGCATCGAATTTGGGGTCAATCCATCCAACTCTGTAGCGCCACCAACAGGCCAAAGTTCAAGGTACATTTTTGCTTATAACTTTTGAAACGTTTGTCCTAGAATTGTGGGGATTGTTTCTCCTAAATCCTTGGGTCATGCCGATTCCAATGCACCAATTGCCCTCAAAACGCGTCGTAATAGATTTTCCGCCATTTTGAATTATTCAAAAAACCTACTTTTGCGAACTAGTCCTAGGGCGTTGATCCGATCACCACCAAATTCGGTACTTATGATCTACAGACGGTGCTGACCAAAAGTTATTCACAGAATTTTGATTGATCAAATGATATGGCCACAATCAGCCAATGAATATTGAGGCGGGCGTGGCTTGATACATGAAGGTGTGAAAATTCTGAATGGTTTCAACTACCACCATGAAACTTGGTAGACATATCAACAGACATAAGTGGAGGCTAACCCTCCATTTTCGGCCCGATCAAGGAAAGTGGTGGCGCCAGAGAGCTCATTTTCTGTTTAGGCATAACCGCTAGGCCGATGTTTTCGAAACTCGGGACAGATATATTGGGGCATTATATATGGACAGGGAGGAAATATGAAACCGATTGGCCAAAAGGTGGCGCTGTCATGAGCAAAAAGGTGTTTATCTTAGATAATTTTGAACAAGCATATCTCCGGCCACATTTGAGCTACAGTCATGAAATTTTGCACATATGTGCAACTCGTCAAGGGTAACAAGTTTCCAATTAGGACCCATAAGCCCCGCCCATTGGATCTTCCGCAAATTAGACATTTTTTGTCCAATATCTGTGATCTTCCACAAATTAAACTTTTTTGAGAAATGCTTCAATTGCTTTCTGCCATGGAAGTCTACGGCGGCCCCTATAACCGACTGGTCGGATTTTACAACACTTTGCGGATTGGTAGAGGGTTATGCCGTTCACCCTGCGATGGACGGGTGTCTTGTTCAGGGGTTGTTCTGGTTGTCGGCCTGGCGCGCCTGTCGTGCTTGGCCCCTCCATTGCTGCTCGCAGCTATATTTATTATTATTATTATTATACTTTCCGCAATGCGAGTCTAAGGTATCCCATTGATCCCATTGGTAGTTTTTTATGAAATTTGGCACATTGATAAAGGACAGTCCAATGTATACAGGCCTCGAATTTGGGGTCAATCCATCCAACTCTGTAGCGCCACCAACAGGCCAAACTTCAAGGTACATTTTTGCTTATAACTTTTGAACCGTTTGTCCTAGAGTTGTGGGGATTGTTTCTCCTGTATCCTTGGGTCATGCCGATTCCAATGCACCCATTGCCGTTAAAACGCGTCATAATAGATTTTCCGCCATTTTGAATTATTCGAAAAACCTCCTTTTGCGAACTAGTCCTAGGGCGTTGATTCGATCACCACCAAATTCGGTACGTATGATCTACAGACGGTGCTGACTAAAAGTTATTCACAGAATTTTGATAAAGATATTTAAATGGCCACAATTAGCCAATGAATATTTAGGAGGGCGTGTCTTGTAACATGAAGGTTTGTAAATTCTGAACGGTTCCACCTACCAACCTAAAACTTGGTAGACATATCAAGAGACATAAGTGGAGGCTAACCCTCTATTTTCGGCCCGATCAAGCAAAGTGGTGGCGCTAGAGAGCTCATTTTCTTTTTTGGCATAACCGCTATGCCGATGTTTTCGAAACTCGGCACACATGTATTGGGGCACTCTATATGGACAGCGCGGAAATATGAAGCCGATTGGCTGCATGGTGGCGCTATAATGAGCAAAAAGATGTTTTTCTTGCATAATTTTGAACAAGCATATCTCCGGCCCCATTTGAGGTACATTCATGAAATTTTGCACATATGTGCAACTCGTCAAGGGTAACAAGTTTCCAATTAGGACCCATAAGCCCCGCCCATTGGATCTTCCGCAAATTAGACATTTTCTGTCCTAGAGTTGTGATCTTCCACAAATGAGACTTCTTTGAAAAATGCTTCAAATGCTTTCTGCCATGGAAGGCTATGGCGGCCCCTATAACCGACTGGTCGGTTTATACAAAACTTTGCAGAATGATAGAGGGTTATGCCGTTCGCCCTGCGATGGACTGGTGTCTTGATCAGGGGTTGTTCTGTTTGCTTGTCGGCCAGGAGTCCCATTCGTGCTTGGCCCCTCCATTGCTGCTCGCAGCTATATTTAGGGGCCAAGCACCGAAGGTGCAGGGCACCTATTGTAATCGTTAGTATTATTAGGGGCCAAGCACCGAAGGTGCAGGGCACCTATTGTAATCGTTAGTATTATTATTATTATTATTAGGGGCCAAGCACCGAAGGTGCAGGGCACCTATTGTAATCGTTAGTATTATTATTATTAGGGGCCAAGCACCGAAGGTGCAGGGCACCTATTGTAATCGTTAGTATTATTATTAGGGGCCAAGCACCGAAGGTGCAGGGCACCTATTGTAATCGTTAGTATTATTATTATTATTATTATTATTATTATTATTATTATTATTATTATTATTATACTTTCCGCAATGCTAGTCTATGGCAGCCCATAGAACCCATTGGTAGTTTTTTATGAAATTTGGCACATTGATAAAGGACAGTCCAATGTATCCAGGCCTCAAATTTGGGGTCAATCCATCCAACTCTGTAGCGCCACCAACAGGCCAAACTTCAAGGTACATTTTTGCTTATAACTTTTGAACCGTTTGTCCTAGAGTTGTGGGGATTGTTTCGCCTGAATCCTTGGGTCATGCCGATTTCAATGCACCCATTGCCGTTAAAACGCGTCATAATAGATTTTCCGCCATTTTGAATTATTCAAAATACCTACTTTTGCGAACTAGTCCTAGGGCGTTGATCCGATTACCACCAAATTCGGTACGTATGATCTACAGACGGTGCTGACCAAAAGTTATTCACAGAATTTTGATTGATCAAATGATATGGCCACAATCAGCCAATGAATATTGAGGAGGGCGTGGCTTGATACATGATGGCGTGTAAATTCTGAACGGTTTCACCTACCACCATGAAACTTGGTAGACATATCAACAGACATAAGTGGAGGCTAACCCTCCATTTTCAGCCCGATCAAGCAAAGTGGTGGCGCTAGAGAGCTAATTTTCTGTATAGGCATAACCGCTATGCCGATGTTTTCGAAACTCAGCACATATGTATCGGGGCACTCCAAACGGAAAGGGAGGAAATATCAAGCCGATTGGCCAAAAGGTGGCGCTGTAATGAGCAAAAAGGTGTTTTTCTTAGATAATTTTGAACAAGCATATCTCCGTCCCCATTTGAGCTACAGTTATGAAATTTTGCACATATGTGCAACTCGTCAAGGGTAACAAGTTTCCTATTAGGACCCATAAGCCCCGCCCATTGGATCTTCCGCAAATTCCACAATTTTTATAAATGCTTCAAATGCTTTCTGCCATGGATGTCTATGGCGGCCCCTATAACCGACTAGTCGGTTTTTACAAAACTTTGCAGCATGGTTGTGCCGTTCGCCCTGCGATGGACTGGCGTCTTGTTCAGTGGTTGTTCTATAAAGGACAGTCCAATGTATACAGGCATCGAATTTGGGGTCAATCCATCCAACTCTGTAGCGCCACCAACAGGCCAAAGTTCAAGGTACATTTTTGCTTATAACTTTTGAAACGTTTGTCCTAGAATTGTGGGGATTGTTTCTCCTAAATCCTTGGGTCATGCCGATTCCAATGCACTAATCGGCCTCAAAACGCGTCATAATAGATTTTCCGCCATTTTGAATTATTCAACAAACCTACTTTTGCGAACTAGTCCTAGGGCGTTGATCCGATCACCACCAAATTCGGTACTTATGATCTACAGATGGTGCTGACCAAAAGTTATTCACAGAATTTTGATTGATCAAATAATATGGCCACAATCAGCCAATGAATATTGAGGCGGGCGTGGCTTGATACATGAAGGTGTGTAAATTCTGAACGGTTTCAACTACCACCATGAAACTTGGTAGACATATCAACAGACATAAGTGGAGGCTAACCCTCCATTTTCGGCCCGATCAAGGAAAGTGGTGGCGCCAGAGAGCTCATTTTCTGTTTAGGCATAACCGCTAGGCCGATGTTTTCGAAACTCGGGACAGATATATTGGGGCATTATATATGGACAGGGAGGAAATATGAAACCGATTGGCCAAAAGGTGGCGCTGTCATGATCAAAAAGGTGTTTATCTTAGATGATTTTGAACAAGCATATCTCCGTCCCCATTTGAGCTACAGTCATGAAATTTTGCACATATGTGCAACTCGTCAAGGGTAACAAGTTTCCAATTAGGACCCATAAGCCCCACCCATTGGATCTTCCGCAAATTAGACATTTTTTGTCCTATAGCTGTGATCTTCCACAAATTAAACTTTTTTGAGAAATGCTTCAATTGCTTTCTGCCATGGAAGTCTATGGCGGCCCCTATAACCAACTGGTTGGATTTTACACAACTTTGCGGATTGGTAGAGGGTTATGCCGTTCATCCTGCGATGGACTGGTGTCTTGTTCAGGGGTTGTTCTGGTTGTCGGCCTGGTGCGCCTGTCGTGCTTGGCCCCTCCATTGCTGCTCGCAGCTATATTTATTATTATTTCTGCAATGCGAGTCTATGGCAGCCCATAGAACCCATTGGTAGTTTTTTATGAAATTTGGCACATTGATAAAGGACAGTCCAATGTATCCAGGCCTCAAATTTGGCGTCAATCCATCCAACTCTGTAGCGCCACCAACAGGCCAAAGTTCAAGGTACATTTTTGCTTATAACTTTTGAACCGTTTGTCCTAGAGTTATGGGGATTGTTTCTCCTGAATCCTTGGGTCATGCTGATTCCAATGCACCCATTGCCGTTAAAACGCGTCATAAAAGATTTTCCGCCATTTTGAATAATTCGAAAAACCTACTTTTGCGAACTAGTCCTAGGGCGTTGATCCGATCACCACCAAATTCGGTCCGTATGATCTACAGACGGTGCTGACCAAAAGTTATTCACAGAATTTTGATAAATATTTTTAAATGGCCACAATTAGCCAATGAATATTGAGGAGGGCGTGGCTTGTAACATGATGGTGTGTAAATTCTGAGCGGTTTCACCTACCACCATGAAACTTGGTCGACATATCAACAGACATAAGTGGAGGCTAACCCTCCATTTTCGGTCCGATCAAGCAATGTGGTGGCGCTAGAGAGCTCATTTTCTGTAAAGGCATAAGCGCTGCGCCGATGTTTTCGAAACTCGGCACACATATTTTGGGGCAGTCTATATGGACAGGGAGGAAATATGAAGCCGATTGGCCAAAAGGTGGCGCTGTCATGAGCAAAACGGTGTTTTTCTTAGATAATTTTGAACAAGCATATCTCCGGCCCCATTTGAGCTACAGTCATGAAATTTTGCACATATGTGCAAATCGTCAAGGGTAACAAGTTTCCAATAAGGACCCATAAGCCCCGCCCATTGGATCTTCTGCAAATTAGACATTTTTTGTCCTTGAGATGTGATCGTCAACAAATTAAACTTTTTTGACAAATGCTTCAATTGCTTTCTGCCATGGAAGTCTATTGCGGCCCCTATAACCAACTGGTCGGACTTTACAAAACTTTGCAGAATGGTAGAGGGTTATGCCGTTCTCCCTACGATGGACTGGTGTGTTATACAGGGGTTGTTCTGGTTGCTTGTCCTCCTGGCGCCCCATTCGTGCTTGGCCCCTCCATTGCTGCTCGCAGCTATATTTATTATTATTTCTGCAATGCGAGTCTATGGCAGCCCATAGAACCCATTGGTAGTTTTTTATGAAATTTGGCATATTGATAAAGGACAGTCCAATGTATAGAGGCCTCAAATTTGGGGTCAATCCATCCAACTCTGTAGCGCCACCAACAGGTCAAACTTCAAGGGACATTTTTGCTTATAACTTTTGAACCGTTTGTCCTAGAGTTATGGGGATTGTTTCTCCAGAATCCTTGGGTCATGCCGATTCCAATGCACTCATTGCCGTTAAAACGCGTCATAATAGATTTTCCGCCATTTTGAATTATTCGAAAAACCTTCTTTTGCGAACTAGTCCTAGGGCGTTGATCCGATCACCACCAAATTCGGTATATATGATCTACAGACGGTGCTGACCAAAAGTTATTCACAGAATTTTGATAAAGATATTTAAATGGCCACAATCAGCCAATGAATATTGAGGAGGGCGTGGCTTGTCACATGAAGGTGTTTCAATTCTGATCGGTTTCACCTACCACCATGAAACATGATCGGCACATCAGCAGGCATAAGTGGAGGCTAACCCTCCATTTTCGGCTTGATTGAGCAAAGTGGTGGCGCTAGAGAGCTCATTTTCTGTTTAGGCATAACCGCTATGCCGATGTTTTCGAAACTCGGCAAACATGTATTGGGGCACTTTATATGGAGAGGGAGGAAATATGAAGCCGATTGGCTAAAAGTTGGCGCTGTTATGAGCAAAAAGGTGTTTTTCTTAGATAATTTTGAACAAGCATATCTCCGGCCCCGTTTGAGCTACAGTCATGAAATTTTGCACATATGTGCAACTCGTCAAGGGTAACAAGTTTCCAATTAGGACCCATAAGCCCCGCCCATTGGATCATCCACAAATTAGACATTTTTGACAAATGCTTCTTATGCTTTCTGCCATGGAAGTCTCGTCTTTTTAATGTCATTATACATTAACGGCAGCAGATGGCGGCATATATCTATAACATGGTTGCCTTTCACAGGGAAATAGTTCAATGTTATCAGATTTCCCTGTAGGCATAGATCCCTATGGTGGTTGTTTATGATAATTGGCACGTTGATGAAGCACAGTCCATTGGATACTGGCATCGCATTTGGGGTCAATCCATCCAACTCTGTAGCGCCACCAACAGGCCAAAGTTCAAGGTACATATTTGCTTATAACTTTTGAACCGTTTGTTCTAGAGTTGTGCGGATTGTTTCCTCTGAATACTTGGCTCATGCCGATTCCAAAGCACCCATTGCCGTTAAAATGCGTCATAGTAGATTTTCCACCATTTTGAATTATTCGAAAAACCTACTTTTGCGAACTAGTCCTAGGGCGTTGTTCCGATCACCACCAAATTCGGTACGTATGATCTACAGACGGTGCTGACCAAAAGTTATTCACAGAATTTTGATAAAGATATTTAAATGGCCACAATTAGCCAATGAATATTTAGGAGGGCGTTTCTTGTAACATGAAGGTTTGTAAATTCTGAACGGTTACACCTACCAATCTAAAACTGGGTTGACATATCAAGAGACACAAGTGGAGGCTAACCCTCCATTTTCGGCCCGATCAAGCAAAGTGGTGGCGCTAGAGAGCTCATTTTCTGTTTAGGCATAACCGCTATGCCGATGTTTTCGAAACTCGGCATACATGTTTTGGGGCCCTCCAAATAGACACGGAGCAAATATGAAGCCGATTGCCCAAAAGGTGGCGCTGTCATGAACAAAAAGGTGTTTTTCTTGAATAATTTTGAAAAAGCATATCTCCGGTCTCATTTGAGCTACAGTCATGGAATTTTGCACATATGTGCAACTCGTCAAGGGTAACAAGTTTCCAATAAGGACCCATAAGCCCCGCCCATTGGATCTTCCGCAAATTAGACATTTTCTGTCATAGAGTTGTGATCTTCCACAAATGAGACTTCTTTGAAAAATGCTTCAAATGCTTTCTGCCATGGAATCTATTGCGGCCCCTATAACCGACTGGTCGGTTTTTACAAAACTTTGCAGAATGGTAGAGGGTTATGCCATTCGTCCTGCGATGGACTGGTGTCTTGTAACAGGGGTTGTTCTGGTTGCTTGTCCGCCTGGCGCCCCATTCGTGCTTGGCCCCTCCATTGCTGCTCGCAGCTATATTTATTATTATTTCTGCAATGTGAGTCTATGGCAGCCCATAGAACCCATTGGTAGTTTTTTATGAAATTTGGCACATTGATAAAGGACAGTCCAATGTATACAGGCCTCGAATTTGGGGTCAATCCATCCAACTCTGTAGCGCCATCAACAGGCCAAAGTTCAAGGTACATTTTTGCTTATAACTTTTGAACCGTTTGTCCTAGAGTTGCGGGGATTGTTTCCGCTGAATCCTTGGGTCATGCCAATTCCAATGCACCCATTGCCGTTAAAACGCGTCATAATAGATTTTCCGCCATTTTGAATTATTCAAAAAACCTACTTTTGCGAACTAGTCCTAGGGCGCTGATCCGATCACCACCAAATTCGGTACGTCTAATCTACAGACGGTGCTGACCAAACGGTATTCACAGAATTTTGATAAACATTTTTAAATGGCCACAATTAGCCAATGAATATTGAGCAGGGCGTGGCTTGTACCATGATGGTGTGTAAATTCTGAACGGTTTCACCTACCACCATGAAACTTGGTCGACATATCAACAGACATAAGTGGAGGCTAACCCTCCATTTTCGGTCCGATCAAGCAATGTGGTGGCGCTAGAGAGCTCATTTTCTGTTTAGGCATAACCGCTGCGCCGATGTTTTCGAAACTCGGCACACATATTTTGGGGCACTCTATATGGAGAGGGAGGAAATATGAAGCCGATTGGCCAAAAGGTGGCGCTGTCATGAGCAAAACGGTGTTTTTCTTAGATAATTTTGAACAAGCATATCTCCGGCCCCATTTGAGCTACAGTCATGAAATTTTGCACATATGTGCAACTCATCAAGGGTAACAAGTTTCCAATAAGGACCCATAAGCCCCGGCCATTGGATCTTCCGCAAATCAGACATTTTCTGTCATAGAGTTGTGATCTTCCACAAATGAGACTTCTTTGAAAAATGCTTCAAATGCTTTCTGCCATGGAATCTATTGCGGCCCCTATAACCGACTGGTCGGTTTTTACAAAACTTTGCAGAATGGTAGAGGGTTATGCCATTCGTCCTGCGATGGACTGGTGTCTTGTAACAGGGGTTGTTCTGGCTGCTTGTCCGCCTGGCGCCCCTGTCGTGCTTGGCCCCTCCATTGCTGCTCGCAGCTATATTTAGGGGCCAAGCACCGAAGGTGCAGGGCACCTATTGTAATCGTTAGTATTATTTTTAGGGGCCAAGCACCGAAGGTGCAGGGCACCTATTGTAATCGTTAGTATTATTAGGGGCCAAGCACCGAAGGTGCAGGGCACCTATTGTAATCGTTAGTATTATTAGGGGCCAAGCACCGAAGGTGCAGGGCACCTATTGTAATCGTTAGTATTATTATTATTATTATTATTATTATTATACTTTCCGCAATGCGAGTCTATGGCAGCCCATAGAACCCATTGGTGGTTTTTTATGAAATTTGGCACATTGATAAAGCACAGTCAAATGTATCCAGGCATCAAATTTGGGGTCAATCCATCGAACTCTGTAGCGCCACCAACAGGCCAAACTTCAAGATACATTTTTGCTTATAACTTTTGAACCGTTTGTCCTAGAGTTTTGGGGATTGTTTCTCCTGAATCCTTGGGTCATGCCGATTCCAATGCACCCATTGCCGTTAAAACGCGTCATAACAGATTTTCCGCCATTTTGAATTATTCGAAAAACCTACTTTTGCGAACTAGTCCTAGGGCGTTGATCCGATCACCACCAAATTCGGTATATATGATCTACAGACGGTGCTGACCAAAAGTTATTCACAGAATTTTGATTGATCTAATGATATGGCCACAATCAGCCAATGAATGTTGAGGAGGGCGTGGCTAAATACATGAAGGTGTGTAAATTCTGAACGGTTTCACCTACCACCATGAAACTTGGTAGACATATAAACAGACATAAATGGAGGCTTACCCTCCATTTTCAGCCCGATAAAGCAAAGTGGTGGCGCTAGAGAGCTCATTTTCTGTATTGGCATAACTGCTTTGCCGATGTTTTCGAAACTCAGCACACATGTATTGGGGCACTCCAAACGGAAAGGGAAGAAATATCAAGCCGATTGGCCAAAAGGTGGCGCTGTAATGAGCAAAAAGGTGTTTTTCTTAGTTAATTTTGAACAAGCATATCTCCGGCCCCATTTGAGCTACAGTCATGAAATTTTGCACGTATGTGCAACTCGTCAAGGGTAACAAGTTTCCAATTAGGACCCATAAGCCCCGCCCATTGGATCTTCCGCAAATTAGACATTTCTGAAAAATGCTTCTAATGCTTTCTGCCATGGAAGTCTTGACTTTTTAATGTCATTATACATTAACGACAGCAGATGGCGCCATTTATCTAAAAACGGTTGCTATTCACAAGGAGATGGTTCAATGGTATTAGAAATCCCAGTAGACATAGATCCCCTTGGTGGTTTTTTAAGAAATTTGGCACATTGGTAGAGGACCGTCCAATGTATCCAGCCGTCGAATTTGGGGTCAATCCATCCAACTCTGTAGCGCCACCAACAGGCCAAACTTCAAGGTACATTTTTGCTTATAACTATTGAACCGTTTGTCCTAGAGTTGTGTTGATTGTTTCCCCAGAATCCTTGGGTCATGCCGATTCCAATGCACCCATTGCTGTTAAAACGCGTCATAACAGATTTTCCGCCATTTTGAATTATTTGTAAAACATTCTTTTGCGAACTAGTCCTAGGGCGTTAATCCGATCACCACCAAATTCGGTAAGTTTGATCTACAGATGGTGTTGACCAAAACTTATTCACAGAATTTTGATAAAGTAATTTATATAGCCAAAATGAGCCAATGAATATTGAGGAGGTCGTGGCTTGTAACATAAAGGGGTGTTAAATCTGAACGGTTTCACCTAACATCATGAAACTTGGTAGGCATATCAGCAGACCTAAGGGGAGGGTAACCCTCCATTTTCGGCCTGATAAAGCAATGTGGTGGCGCTAGAGAGCTTATTTTCTGTTTTGGCATAACCGCTATGCCGATGTTTTCGAAACTCGGCACACATGTTTGGGGGCACTCTATATAGACAGGTCGGAAATATGAAGCCGATTGGCCAAAAGGTGGCGCTCTCATGAGTTAAAAGGTGTTTTTCTTAGATAATTTTGATCAAGCATATCTCCGGCCCCATTTGACCTACAGTCATGAAATTTTGCACATATGTGCAACTCGTCAAGGGTAACAAGTTTCCAATAAGGTCCCATAAGCCCCACCCATTGGATCTTCCGCAAATTAGACATTTCTGAAAAATGCTTCAAATCCTTTCTACCATGGAAGTCTAGACTTTTTAATGTCATTATACATTAACGACAGCAGATGGCACCATTTATCTATAAAACGGTTGCTTTTCAGAAGGAGATGGTTCAATGATATTATAAATCTCAGTAGACATAGATCCCCTTGGTGATTTTTTATGATAATTGGCATGTTGATAAAGGACAGTCCATTGTATCCAGGCATCGCATTTGGGGTCAATCCATCCATCTCTGTAGGGCCACCAATAGGTCAAACTTCAAGGTACATTTTTGCTTATAACTTCTGACCTGTTTGTACTAGAGTTGTGATCTTCCGCAAATTAAACTTTTTTGACAAATGCTTCAAATGCTTTCTGCAATGGAAGTCTATGGCAGCCCCTATAACTGACTGGTTGCTTTTTACAAAACAACAGCAGAGGGCACCATTTATCTGTAAAATGTTTGCTTTTCACAAGGAGATGGTTCAATGGTATTAGAAATCCCAGTAGACTAGTTTATTTTTTTTTATATTTAAAGAACTTAATCATTTGAAAATGTGATTACATTTTATTTTAATTTAAATGTGGCAATTTCATCTAAATGATGTACAAATTATACCATCGTACGTTGTTTTATTCAGTGTGTTTTATTAAATTGATATCAAATGAAATGATTTTTAAAAAATAAGATTTGATCTTCAAATAGTCTGTTACCAAAAACAGGTGTTGAAAAATGGGGGTCCTTTTATAATCATGGACATGTTTTATTCAGCCAATACAGTATGTATGCCATTTTTTTCCCACAATTTTGGATTTTTTCAAATATGCCAAGATTGAACTCCTTGTTGCACTGTCCCATGGAGTCACACTGCATTTTATGACACTGTTTATGTATAAGCATGGATATATATGTAGGGGGGCGGCATGGTGGTGCCAGTGTTTAGCACTACTGCCTAGCAATAAGGAGGTTTCAAGTTCAGGGTGTCTCTGTGTTGAGTTTGCATGTTGTCCCTGTGTTCATGTGGGTTTCCTCTGGGTACTGTGGTTTTCTCCCATGGTCCAAAGACATTCAGGTAACATCAATTGGGCATGCCACGTTGCCCATAGGTGTGAGTGTGAGAGTACATGTGTACACACAACATTGTGACAATGTACTAATAAGGTTGGTGCCAGCACAACCTAGTGACAACCTTGTGACAAAAAATTGGTTGAAGTCCTGGATCAGCAACAGTAGAATTCCTAGTTATTCTGAGGAGAGTCCTATAGTTTGGAAAGTATTAATTAGCCTAGTTTTCTTTATATCTGGAGGAGAAATATATAAACGTAGCATGTCAAATGTCAATCTTGTATTGTATTATATGGTTTATGTATGTATTTTACAGTTGTCAATGGATTTGGCTTCGTTAAATTTAATAAACCACTGCTTGACACTGATTTTTAATATTTTACACAATCAGTTAGCTGGTAATAAGAATATGCCCATATTCACAATAAATATTCCATGTGGTATCTCATTTCCTTAAGCTTTGTTAATTACAGTATCACAAAGTTTGTCTGACCTAGATAGTTGTTGCGTCCAAAAAAGGAAATATGAATTACCTTGCCAAAAGCTTTAAGTAGCTGGCCAGCTGTCAAAGCCTGCTTGCATATGTATAATAATTAGGTTACATCACTGGTATTGTTTCATACAACCCATATCTGGCATAACTAAAATGAGAAAAATACAATTTTTTGGTACCTATAGGCATGTTGCAAAAACACAATATAATGTTAACTTTTGCTAAGATTTATTAATGAGCAATGAGTACACCTATTGATTGATAATAACCACAAAAATAATGATTACATTTATTTATTGTCATACCAATGAAAATACATACAATTGACAACATTAATAGCATTTCCAATAATAAATGTGATAAAAATTTAGGTGCTAAAAACAATGGTTTCAATAAATGCAATGATACATATTAAGGTGATTTCCAAAAAGATTGTCAAACCAGCAATGAAAAACTGGATAAAATAATAAAAACATGACAACAGTATGATTACATTAGGATTAAAATGTGAACAGGAATATGAGAACATCTCAGTCTAACTTGGGGAAAAAATATCTTTCCTGACAAGCCGAGTCAAAATGAAAAGGGGTACAAATGTCTATAATACTCAAGAGGACAGTAGGGTCAAATGAAGTTCTTTGGGTTGTAAAGTCACATAAGAGTTGCTGTCTGTCAGCAGAGATGGGGGAGGAGCCTTCCAAAACACCCTGCGACAGGACTGGAGGTCGCACATGAGTGGTGTAGCCTAGGTACTAGCAACAGTTAATAAAGGCCCTCCAGACAACCAGGGGCCTCTGCAGGTCAGGCAGCAGGCAGTGGACAACCAGGGGCCTCTGCAGGTCAGGCAGCAGGCAGTGGACAACCAGGGGCCTCTGCAGGACAGGCAGCAGGCAGTGGACAACCAGGGGCCTCTGCAGGTCAGGCAGCAGGCAGTGGACAGCCAGGGGCCTCTGCAGGTCAGGCAGCAGGCAGCAGGAAGGCAGGGACCTCCAGGCCCAAGGATTGCACCAGCAGGTTTGGGTGTGGTGAGCTGGGAAGCTCAAAGTACCCAGGTGGTGCTTGCAGGCCAGGCCATGTAGTGTCAGGGGCTTGCAGGCTGCAGGTGGCACTGACAAAACTGACTACAACCAGGGAGGGATCTCCAGGCAACCAAATGGGAACACTGGATCAGACACTGTGGGCTCCAGAGCGGTGCTGGTGAGTTGGCCATACATGACATAGGGGCCTTCAGGCATCTTGGTGGTGCTGGCAGGACAGGCACTGCTGAGCAGAACACCTCCAGGCCTAAAGTGATCATAGGAGGACTGGTAGTCCTGAGGTAGGGGCCACAGGTTTGTGCTGGTGAGTTTGTCAGCAATGAGCCAAGATCTCCTGGGCCCCTGAATGGTACTGGCACATCAGGCTGTGTTGAGTTGAGGACATTCAGGTACATGGGTGGCACTGGCAGATCTGGTACTACAGAATTTAAGGCCTTCAGGCCCAAGGATGGTGCATTTGGGACTGGTAGTACAAAAGTAGGAGCATGAATGCCCCATGGTTTGACTGGTAGGTCTAGCACCAACAAGCTGTAGTGCTCCAGGTATCTATGTGGTGCTGGCAAAATGAGCATCATTGCCAGGCTTTGGTCTTGGTAGGTAAAACATAATAAAAACATAACAAATTTTCTTATAATGTTAAAATGCATACATAAATACAGAATGTTGTCATGAATTCGGTGTCGAGATAATGAAGAAATAAATAAATATTGGTTGACACCTCTCACATCTGTGATCTCATAAAGATATCATACACAAGTTTCTTATAGTTAAATAATATGTAGATTAATACAAAATTATGTAATTAATTGTATATGTCATGAAAGAATGCATAAATAAATAAATAATATATAGATAAATACATAGCCCCATGGCTAGCACTCTCAACACATGTAAGACATCATACAAAAGTTTCTTAAAATATTTAAAAGTAGAGAATTTAATTAGTAATTTAGTTCATTACTTAACTTAGTTAATTAATGTCATTTAATTAACTAAGTTAATCAATTTAGTTTTTTAATTAATTAATTTGTTATTAATGTAGGTAAGGGCTCTGTCATCTGTGATTTCATAAAGACAAAAGAAAGGCAAATAAAGGTGTAGAAATACATAAATAGATAAATAAGTAGATACATAAATAGATAACTCACTGGACAGCAATCTCAACATAGGTAAGACAAAAGACAAGTTTCCTAAAATATTAAGATGTATAGATATATACAGAATTTATTTAATTATTTAATGTAATAAATTAATGTCGTTTCTTCAGGTATTGAATACATTAGTTTGTTTAATTTCTTATTAATTTACTGTACACATGGTAAATGAATAAATAAATATGGGTAACACCTCTTTCATCTGAGATGTCAAAAAGACATAACACTTGTATTTTAAAAACAAAGTTGGAAACAAAACAAAGGAAAATAAATCTGTAGAAATAAATAAAGTAGTAGCCATTCCACTGATCAACAGCTTCATCATGTGTGATGGATAATTTTCATGGGGGCAGGCATATGCAGAGGTGGGCTCTGGGTTCCCGAGCCAATGTAGGTCCAAGTAGCCATTGTGCACTGTGGAGCCTACCCACCCCCCACCCCCCACAGGACCAAGCACCTGCCCCCAAAAGTTCTCTGCACATGCCTGCCCCCATGTTACCTATGTTGAGATTGCAGGCTTCCCACAGGGAGCAGTCCATATGTAACTTAAGTTATCCCCCTGTCTCCCCCACCCCCCAACACAGTGGACGGAAATATGACATACATGGGACATAACAATTGCACAAGTTATTTTTAAAATAATGTACATTTAAACAAATTTAACTGAATGAAATAAGAATTGCTTCATGAAAACTATAAAAAGTTGGCACTACGTCCACACAAACATTTTCTTTTTCTGTGATATAGACATGGTCAATTACCGTACCTCTTTCTGTTGTGGCCTTTTGTACACACTGAGTGTATCCATGGTGTTCTATCAGTTTGGCAATGGAAGATGATGCAAAAATATCTTCATTGAAGTCCCCCATGATAACCTTTAGTCCTGGATACTTCTCCAGATCTGACAGCACTTTCAGGAGCTGCTGTTGAAACAGGTCTGCAGTGTAAGAATTAGGTCTGTACAAAAGTGCAGCAGTCAAACTGATATGTGGGACAGCAAGATATATACATTCTAAATTAGAGGTCTGTGGAATGATGACATTAGCATGACTTGTTTCAGAATAAAATATTCCAACTCCACCACTTCTCTGTTGTTTTAATTTAGCAAAAAGTGGTTTGCTGATATCATAACAATTAAATCTTGGATTGTGCTTAAACAAAAAACCGGGCAATTGTGGTGGATTTTGTATGTCGTCAAAACTTAACCATGTTTCTGTTAAACAAATACAGTCAGCACTGATCAGTTTTTTGTGCGCTTGAAGATCCAGAAAATGAGCTTTCAGACTTTGGATGTTATGAAGCGCTATAGTGAATTTAGTGGTAGGTTTTCTGAAACTGTCCATCTCCAAAACAAATTTAGGCATAGTTTTCATAGCAGCCTCAATTTTATCATTGGAAAATATAGCTGACTCTCTGAAATCCTTAATAATTAGTCCGCTGAGACTTCTTACTCGACTCAATGCAACATAGGCTTGCCCTGCTGTAAATATTTTCTCAAGTGAAACTACAGCTTTATCCACTGTAAGTCCTTGTACTTTGTGAACTGTGCATGCCCATGCCAGTCTAAGAGGAAATTGACGTCTAATTCCACCAGCATTTGTCACTACATCTTCCTGTGCTTTAATTACACTAAAATTTTGAGATAACGTCTGACGTGCTTTTGATCTTTGATTTTTACCAATTTTTGCATCATCAAACACCACATGTATAGCAGAGGGGAAATTATCATTATTATCAGATTTACTTGATATGCCAACAACTGTACCAAATGCTCCATTAACAAGACCATCAGAGACATCAATGTTTTTCTTCAACATTACTCGAGCTCCAACACCTAGAGAAAGACATTTTGACAAACATGTGTTGTAAACCTTTGTATGGTGACCAGCTTTCTTTTCCATTCTCCCAGTTTTGGGATTTCTGTCAAAATCTTCAGCGTGTATAGTGATGGCCTCAGGACAGCACTCTTGAAGTCTCTCAATATTATGTTTGTCAACTTCACTGTTAGTAGCAAATATGTGAATTGCTGCAGGCTGTTCTCCTGTTTCACACTTTTTTAACATTTCAATATCACTTGTACATAGAGTCTCATCTTTTTTACGAGCCCGCAGGTGATTCAGTATTTCAGCAAAGGTTGCATTTTGTTGTCTAACAATTTCAGTTAATTCTGCAATTACAAAATGATCCTGCCATAAGTTCACTCCTTTTGCATCAGCATGTAGAGGTATTCCTTTGACAGGTGGCAATTGATAGAAATCTCCAACTGCAAGAATGCTCACTTTTCCAAACAGTGAATAGTCACCAGTCTGTTTAATTTGTCTCAGTCTTCCATGAATGTAAGCTAAAAGGCGATGGTCAACCATGGAAATTTCATCAATTATTAATATCTGCAAATTGCTCATTTTCGCTCTTAGGGAATTGATTCTCTCTTCACTGAGAGGTTGATATGGCAATTTGGCATTTACACCGATCGAAAATGTGTTGTGAATTGTTGCAGCTCCAATGTTATAAGCTGCCACTCCGGTTGGAGCTGTCAAAAGCACGGTTATTTCATCAGGATTGCCTGACATTTGAGATAAAAGTCTGGTTGATTCATAATGTATTGCTTTAATTAAATGAGTTTTCCCTGTACCTGCTCCACCAGTTACAAATAATCTGAATGGTTCAGGGTTTTCTCCAAGAACTTTTTCCAGACACCACTTACGCACTTTATAGAATATTGCTGATTGTTTTTCGTTTAATGACCTCAGTAAATGCAATGCTTCTTCTCTTGGCATTAAAACATTATTCGTTTCAATAGTGTGAACAGTCTGAGGTTTTGCTGTGAGATCTGGAATATTTTCCACAGCATCATCTTCATTTGTCACAATGTTCTCTTTCATCAATTCTACACATTCAAGGCGTTCTTTTTCTGACTCAGGACAGATTTGCGCCCAGGCATCTTCCAATTCAATGTTCTCTTCCAAAAGTTGTTGAGCCTTGTCTATTTCATCACTTTCTTTTTCAAATATTGCTCTGTTGGAAATAACAATTGATAGCACTGTTTGTACATCATCAATGCCACATCTCACTGCACCACACTTGTAAAAATCCTCATATGACTCAAATTGCACAGGCTTTAGTTGACTGTCTTCATAATATGGCAGGAAAAGCTGAAGCAATGAGTGATGGTACTTTTCTGGGTCTTTTGTGGGTGAAAATCTTGGATATCTCACAACAGCAGGTTGTGTTCGTGTTCTTCGTTTTACAAAGCCACAGTTGTTATTCAATTTACTTATTTCATTTTCAGAAAGATCTGTTTTTGTGGAGACCTCTGACCTTGACAGTACTCTGTACTCAGAACAAAAGCTTGCAAGACATAGATTTTGAAATTCCTTTGTTTTTGGTCGACTCTTGTACCTGTCAACTATACTAGTCATCCAAAAATTTGCTTCATCTGCAGTTTCATCATACTGAGCTTTCTTTTGCAGTACATTCAAAGGCAAACTCATCTTAACTGGATTTTGTCCAATGGGGATAAACTGGACTTTACGAGAGCATTCTTTCAAGTGCATATTTGTTAGTCGATACACTGCCTCTTGAGCTGAGACTTCTCTATTGTGTAGATAAATACTTCCAAGCTGTTTAAATGCTTCTTTTGCCTCAAGATTTCCATTCATGCCTTCCTTTTGCGCACGCTCAAGCAACAATCCCATTTCTTGCTCTGCTTTTGTGATGTAAGTGAGGATGTACACTACTACAGAAAAGGCGTCAGTAATGTATTGAATGTCCATATTGGCCTGCCAAGCACGTAGTAAATCTTTATTGTATTGGTTGATCCAGATGGCGTTTGGATTTCTTTTTAAAACAATGCTATTTTTCTTAGAACATCTGTTGTAAGCTTTTTCAAAAAGACCTTGTGATACCCCAATAGAGGCAAAAAATGCATCGGCTGAATCAAAATTCACCTCAGAATTTGATAACGCATGTTTGACTTTCTCCAGAATTGCCGTTGCACTGGTATTCTCATCTTTGCCGCTGAACTCTTCTGAATTACCTCTTCTTGTCACAAAAGTACGACTGGATGGCGGTCGTGGGAAATTAAATCTGCAAACAGTTTTCTTCTTCCTGCATGTCTTTGAATGTCTGGTGCTGTGCTTTTGAACACTATTGACAATTTGATCAAGTTCCTCATCATCTTCCGATGGTAACTCACATGTAATGTAGGTGTCAATGAAATCAGCAACCTCTTCATCACTTTGCTTATCAATCTGTGGGGCATTCTCAACCCAGAAAAGACAGTGAACATGCGGAGAACCACGTTGTTGAAACTCAACACGATAAAAGTAGTCTTTTATTTTCCCAATAGGTTCAGCGGGAGACATGATTACCTCTTTCAAAAAACAATGCCACCTATGATCAAACATTCTTGCTGCTGTGACAGGATTTTGCTTGAGAAGGCCACACTTTTCAGACCAGTCAAGTTCATCCACATTAACATGTTTCCTTTCCTGTCTTATCACAGATTTGATCATTTCTGGCCATCTCAGGTCTGCAGAACTAAATGATGCAAAAAATGTTGGTATTGAAAGTTGTCTAATAAGTGCAAAAAGATCTTTTTGTGCAGATTGCCAAAATGGTGGTGTTCCACGAATAGGTTTTAAAAACTTGTAACCTTCATCATAATTTAATATCTTCCATAAAGACTCAGAGTCTGTTAACATATCTGATGTTACTTCTTTGAGTAATGTTTTGTCAGATCCTTTTCGCAATGCAATTGAAACATTAGATACAATTTGAGCAAGCTCTGATATATACTGAGCATAAAATATGAAATCTGTATTTTTGGCAAATCTCCCATCGGCATTGAGTATTCGTGCATTCAAATAGCGTGACAGTGTTATTTTTTCTTTTCTGTCATCATGATAAGTTGGGCCACCAGTAGGATATAGTACAGGAAAACATTTAGCCTCATTTGTTTTATCCGACAACATTGTAATAGGACTATTACCTTCGGCTGGGGCAAGAGAAATTATGCTGTCAAAATGTTGATCCAGTATTTCTGAGGCAATATCAACAGGTTGTAATGATGTGTCCAAAAACAAACCATGTTGTTCCGTGATGTATGTTAAATCTTCTTCTGTTTCGTCTTTGTTGTCATCATTGTGTGTTTCATTCTCTTCAGTTATACCCTGCTCCTGCATTGCATCATCATTGTCTGAGTCTTTGTTCATGTCATTTGTTTCACTTAAACTGTTGACCCATTCTTCATTGAAGTGAACATCACTATACCAACTATTATGCTTCACCAAATAGTTAAATGCATTTCTAACATGATCGGTTTGAACATATTGGTACTCGTAATGACCTTTGTAGGTGAGCTTTCGTTTCAGTTTCACTTTTAACATCTTATCATCAGATTCATTTCTGGGAAGTACAGATGTGACATCTTTGGTGTTTACTGGAACGCACACAACAGGTCCATGACAGCCAGTTTGTTTACCACGTGGAAGACATAGCAATTTCATAAACGGAATATGGAGAGCAATGAGATGTTGTTCTAAAGAGTTGAGACATTTAAGTTCTTCAGGAATTTTTTCCAAATGCATATTATTTGCAACACTCTCCTCTGGCATTTTACCACTCAGAATTTTTCTATGACAGCTGAAGCAAATCCATAATTTGGATGCTGGTGCTTCAGATAAATGGCACACACGTTGACACAATACACGATCACATTTATGCAAATATGTAAATGTAATACATTTTTCTGCCATGGCAGCAATATTGTTTCCTTTGCTTTCATAGCAACTTGTTTTACATTCAATAACTTGCTTTCTGAAAAGTAAACGATGACACACAGCACAAACATATTCAGGACCAGCACTTATTTCTCTACGAAAACAATCAATTGCAAAATCAATATTTTCCCTTCTTTTCTGATCTGCCTGATATTTGGTCTTGGAATATTCACACACAGATTGCTGAAACTCTGGATCTGCTTGATATTTTGCCATGGAATATTCACGCACACATTGCTGAAACTCTGGGTCTGCCTGATATTTGGTCTTGGAATATTTACGCACAGATTGCTGAAACTCAGGGTCTGCCTGATATTTGGCCTTGGAATATTCACGCACAGATTGCTGAAACTCTGGGTCTGCCTGATATTTGGCCTTGGAATATTCACGCACACATTGCTGAAACTCTGGGTCTGCCTGATATTTGGCTTTGGAATATTCACGCACACATTGCTGAAACTCTGGGTCTGCCTGATATTTGGCCTTGGAATATTCACGCACAGATTGCTGAAACTCTGGGTCTGCCAGATATTTGGCCTTGGAATATTCACGCACAGATTTCTGAAACTGTGGTTCTGCCTGATATTTGGCCTTGGAATATTCACGCACAGTTCGCTGAAACTCTGGTTCTGCCTGATATTTGGCCTTGGAATATTCACGCACAGATTGGCGAAATTTTGGATCTGCCTGATATTTACCCTTAAAATATTTCAATGCAACACTTTTTTTCTGTTCCTGGTAATTGCTGTCATTGGAATATTTATCTCTGTCTTTGTCGGCTTTAATCGTTTTTGAGTTCTCTAACTTATCGCTAACTTTCAATTTTTTCCTCAAGTGCATTTTCATACTGTCATCGCATATTGTATCACATGTTCCTGCGCAAACTTCATCTCTTTTTCGAACACATGTCACAACTTCATAGTGGTTGGCATTACAGTGGTTTAAGTAAATTGCATGACCATTCACGTCAGGAGTCTGTGTACTACCTGGTATACGATAACACGAGTATGCATTCCATCTGTCAGCATTGAAAGTCATAATAGTCATCTGTAGAAGATCAGCAGCTGCCCATATTTCAACCTCAGTTGCCCATGATCCTACGTATTTCATTTTTGATGATGTTACATACTGCTGCACTGATGTGTACCCATCTCTCAAATACGTGTGAAACCTTGTACTGTTCTTAATAAGATGTTGTACGACAGCACGTCGAATTTTCAAATGCTTTTGCTCATTTCCACATATTGCATGAGCCAATGATCTGAAGAAGCAGTTGCCATCTGGCTCAATACTCTTTGTCTTACAGGGATATCCCATGGGGCCAAACTCTGTGGTTTGATGAACATCAACATTTTCATTAGTCAACTGTAAACGTGAGCATAAAGTATCCTGCTCCATATGGGTTAAAGGGTTAAATGGTAATCCTGGATTGATGAGATCACAAACTATGATGTCATCTCTTACATTGTCATCGTTTGACTTCTTAGGCACATTGGTATTTCTGTGTTGTCTGTTCTTATTGCTCATACCAATTTTCTCTTCTACATCGTCATAAAAACCCAAATTACTCCCGTCATCACACACTCTTGGTCTACCTTTCAGCACAGAACTATAAAGTACTTGGCCATTTATTGAAGCAGATAAACTGTAAGCAGCCATTGCTGGACTTCCATCCTCACTTACTTTGCGTTTACCTTGCAGCACTGCACTATGAAGTGGTTGACTGGCAGCTCCACCTTGTTCTGCGGTTCTGTCACACGCCATGACTACAGTTGTGTCACCTCTTTCTTCATGTTGCTCCAACACTGTGGTGCTGCCACCGACACTTGCCTTGACTCCAGTGACTTCAAACTGCTTTCCTTGTGCATTTAACGATAGTCCTAAATTTGTAATATGTTCTAATAATGACTCAATGTTACAGTAGTAGGCTACTAGGCTTTTACCTGCACCATCACATCTACCATTGCTGCTTCGTGAATGAGAGTCAATCAATGCATACCACGAGCCCTCTTTGACAATTGCACATACATTAAGATTAACATTCAATAAACATGCATCACACTCAGCAAGCGCTCTTGTGATTGCTTCTTTTTCTGACATCAGAATGTCTTCCCAACCAACCTCATATGAATCAACACCAAATAAGCCATTACATGATTCACTGTATTTTATTGTGAAGTTGTGATAAGACAGTGTGTATGCATCTGGTAATTCGTTCACAGAGATGAAACCACAGCCTGTTGGATCACAAATCTTTCCATCACGCCTCATACCACTGTATAAGTCGTCTCCACAAAGCAGGACATCATCCAGGTCTTCCGTTGTCCAGGTCAACACGTTCTTCAACTTACCCTTTAATATCGCCATCAGACTGTTTGCTGCACACTGTCTGTTGCTGTTCTTTCCAAATCGAGGATCACCTTGATGAAAGGAACCTTGAATGACAGAATTCTGAGGAAATTTAGGACATGGCATTACAGACATATTGACATTTGCAGAGTTTTGAGCAGAGACATTGGCATGGTTTTTGGCATGGCTTTTGGCATGGTTTTTGGCAGATTTGGAAGAGGTTTTGACATTGGTGATATTGGTGATATGGTTCATTGGATGGTCATTAGGATGGTTCATTGGATGGTCATTAGGATGGTCATTAGGATGGTTCAACGTCGGGTCACTGTCAGTCATTTCACAGGCCATAGGCCAACAGTCATTGTCAGGCAAGTCTGGCTTCTTGGTCCAGGCAGCTGGCAGCAAGGGTGTGACCCCCTGCTCCATCCTCCTCCTCTTCAAGGCCTGGGAGCGCCGGAATGACTTTGTACGGGGCATCTATGGAACACAGACACACACAGGACAGCACATAGCCATCTCTCAAAATAAATGAACCACTACAGTAAAAACTGACATAAACCAACTTGAAGTGCCGATTGAGACAAGATTTATCAATTAAATGCAACCCACAGCACAATGTTCAGTTTTGTCATAGTACACATCTGACAGCATTTCTCTGCTTTAGTGCTTTATTAGCAATTTGAGTGTCTTTGTTAATTGTGTCAAAATAGTTCATTCAAACTTGACTGAACCTATAATATTTGGAGTACTTGGATAAACAATGTTTTCCTTTGGTAATCAAAAAAACTTGCACAGGCATCGTTTACATAGAATTACCTCATCTAAAATCTTACAAGTACACAGATTTCACTAATAAACCAAACAATGACTAGTCATATGGCAAGGCTGTCCAAAGTCAGTCCAGGAGGGCTGGTGTGTATGCTGGTATTTTGGGTAACGTTTCAGTCAATTACACTGCAAAAAATAGTGAAAAGTATGCACACGCAGTGCACTAGAAATCCAGGAATGACTTTGGAGAATCCAATTTTAAATGTTAAGAAATTTTATGCAAATACTGTGTAGCATGACTAGCAATCTTATATGCATCTTTGCCTAATTTTTAACACTGCTTAAGTCTAACTCCTTAAAGTGTTATGTGAGTTGACTCACAACACCTTATTGAGATCACCACTACTCAACTAAATCAATGTTCAATGTTGAACAAAATAAACATATATCCAACTCTGTACAAATAGAATTCTACCAATTAAGCAAATAGGACATTCACTGAGAGGCCAGCCTCCTTCATAGTTTCACAACTATTTAAACTCCAATGGTTGAATTATTTTCAGAACGTAATTCCTAATAATGCCTATTTTTTTTACCCGTCTGGATATATACATAGTATTTGTTAAAATACCATTACTGCACTGACTATCCTTCTTAAAAAGGATGCATCATTATGGTGAGAAAAACTCACATGAACAATACTCAAGTTACTCACTGAAACACCCTTAAGGATTTCTCCACTTAGCTACACAATAGAGCCTACTACTTGCACTGCTTCATTTTGTATAGCCTACAACACTAACAGTTGTTGAACTCACATAGCAACTCATGATTTTATACTTAAAAAAATAAAAATAAAAACATTCCTTGTGGGTTCACTTACCTTGTTAGTCACTTGGAATGCTACAGCCAGGTGAAATTTCAGACAGGACATATGGGAGCAAAAAAAAAATCTTTTAATATGGCTAGACATTGCTATAGTGTATATCCCCATGGCCAAATCTCCAGCTCTCCGCCAGCTCTCTCCATACTGCCAGCTTGTAGCTGTTCCAGCAGCATGCACACACCTACATCATTACTATATCAACCAATGTAGATATTCCAGAAAATGAATACACTACCTGAACACACAGATCCAATCTGATCACTTGCAAATACAGTGCGGACAGTCAGTCCTAAACATCGGATTTGAAAAACAAATTGGAATTGTCTGCAGTGTCAACACAGCCTATGTCTGATTTCCCTTAAACTTACCAATTTTCATGGTTCTCCAATAATGCTTAAAACAATCCTAGTAAACTACTCAACCACATAATATACAATCAGTGTGTTTACACGCACACAGCAATGCGATCACTGTGAATCATAACTACTCTAGTTATTGTGGAGTGAGTGGGCCATAAAAACTAACATTAATGCACTTTTTTTTCCCTGATACGGATGCTTTTTGGAGCTACGCTGCTCTGGGGACGGATTAGAGATGCCACCGATTGGATGCGGAGGGGGTTCTCAAAATTCACACGTAGCGCTTTTTTTCCGAACTGCCATCGCATATTTTACATAGAATCCTATGGGAAGCGGCCGCTCTTTTAAAAGCGCTGCAGCTGGCTGTTTTTTTGGCAGAGCAGAAGCGCCTTCAAAGTTGAGTGAAGTTCAACTTTTCTGAAAAGCGCCGAGTGACGTCAAAGAAGCTAACTATGAGTTCTATATCAAATAGGCTATTTTCCTCAACATTTCTTCGACTATCTGATACTTGCAGTAGCTAGCTAGCCGCCACGATCGGATACACAGCAAAACTCGGTATTCCCTTCTTATGGTTATAAAGTATGCATCCCGTAAGCCGCTGTAGGCAGGGCCTTTTCTTCTCAAAAAGTGTGAAGGAAGCCTAATGCAGCTTTAAATAAACATCAGTCTCCAATAACCGCCAGTCCGGATTCTAATAAGCGCCTGGTGTATTTGGACGTTGAAACTAATAAATGCCACGGCCATTACTGAAAGTTTTACGGTACCTGATTAGCTAGCTGTTTAGCACTCCAGATTCCAGAATCCCATGAGAACCTCGTTTACAAATTACGCTGGCATTGGCTAGTACTATAGGCTATATATATATATATATATATATATATATATATATAGATAGATAGATAGATACAGACATAATTCAAATCTGAATATTTGCTTAACAGGGCTACATTTCAATCCATTTTGTCTTGGATGCTACCCAGCGCTTAGCATAATGCTAACAATTTCCTTATCTTTATACTGGAAAAGGGGGTACCGTTGGCGAGAATTAGCATGAAGCTAAATGAGCTTAACCATGAAAATTCAAGAACACACTATTTCAGAAGACCTGCATAGTGGACTTCACTTAATAAACATCTTAACATTACGACAGGACCCTTATGAGCCTAACTAACATTACAATAAAAATGTAAAACAAAAGTAAACTAAAGTGCAAGCCGCCATTATCCACGTGTGCATCGGTAACCTAAAGTAAATTAGCCACCAGCACTAGAATAAGGAAAGTTCGCGACTACTTTACAACAACCAAAACGGACACAATACGCAATCTTCTAACACGAATACGGGCAAATAACAAAGTTCACAGAACCCTGTATTTATTTTGAGCACATACTGTACTTATAAACGTTACTAACCTGATCAATCAGAGAAATAATGAAACGGACAATTCGACGTGCTTTCTTCTCTCGCTTCTCGCTGGTCTGAAGCTATCGCCCACAGCTAGAGGGTCAGTGCAGCAACTGAGCCAATGGCTGACTCAAGTTATGCACATGGCAACATAAATTAAACCAATCAGCGTCCTAAAATGGAATGGGACATGGGCAATATTTCCATCGCCCCAAGCAGAATTACAAGAGGGTAGCCAGTAACCGCTAGCTAAGGCACTGTCTTGTAATTTCTTTACCCGTGATCCATTTTGTGCTGCAGGTGTTGTTGTGTACTTGCAGCCCACGGTGGCTGTTAGGTGTGTTAGGTAGCTACCGTCGTACCATGGTATTAGGCTGTGAACTTGCAGAAGTTTTGTCTTTATCGCAGCTTTGGTTTGAGCCGTGCGATGGAGTGTGCTTGTGTTATTGTATTAAATAATCGCGATAAAAATACATCGTTTTCTAGATATAGTTTATCTCGTGTGTCAATCACTATATTGACGTGGTCATCAGACAGCAGGCTAGCAAAAAACCGGAGACAGATCCAACATGGACAGTAAGGGATACGAAATGCTTCCTATCTCAGAAATACAAGGGCTCACATGGGTTTATGCCAGCCTTTTTAGGCGGAAGTAACTGAATTACACTAGACTGAGGCTATACATTTAGCGCAAATTAAATATGAATTGGAGTACCTTAATTTTGAAAGTATACCACCCCAAATGCACACTTAAAACCTTTGCACCATACAACTTCAAACATTTTAATAACAAACAATTCAACAGATACAAAATGGAAAAAACGTTTTCTAAAAGGTGTAAAAAAAGTTTTTTATTTCAATTCAACATATTGTAAGTCTTTGTTCTAAACATTAAGCACAAAAGCTCAAGCAGGTAAACAGCCATCAAATATATAACAGTTATAAACATTACGCATCACTAGACGTTAAACTGGAAACGTCAAAACAGTTCAACAGCTAAAACATATACAACTTCAAACACTTTAATAACAAACAATTCAACCGATGCAAAATGGAAAAGACGTTTTCTAAAAGGTGTAAAACAATAGTTTTTATTTCAATTAAACATTGTATTGTAAGTCTTTGTTCTAAACATTAGGCACAAAAGAAGCAGGTCAACAGCCATCAAATATATAACAATTATAATCATTAAACATTACTGAACTGGAAATGTCAAACAGTTCAACAGCTGAAACATTATATACAACTTCAAACATTTTAATAAATAACAATTCAACAGATACAAAATTGAAAGAACGTTTTCTAAAAGGTGTAAAACAGCAGTTTTTATTTCAATTAAACATTGTATTGTAAGTCTTTATTCTAAACATTAAACACAAAAGCTCAAGCAGGTAAACAGCTATCAAATATATAACAATTATAAACAACAAACATCACTACGTGGAAAAACCGTTTTCTGAACAACGTCAAACAATAGTTTTCATATAGTTTCAAGTAAGAATTGCATTATAACTGTACTAAACATTAATCTGGAAACGTCAAACACTTCAACAGCTAAAACATCACAACAACTGTAGAGAATGTAAATTTGTATACTGAAATATAGAACATATAACAAACACTAAACATACTTGAGAAAACTGACCCCAAAATGGCAATCACACCTACAATCCATCAGCACCGTTTCCAGGACCACCATCATCCTCCGCACAAGTGTCCTCTTTCTTTTCAAAACGCTGCTTGATTGTCGTGATCAAGTTCTCTTCATTCACAGAAACATTAAACTCAGCAACATCAATGAAGTGCTCCTCCATATCCTCCACGTCATTCAGTAGATGGCACATGTTATACTCGGTGAAGTACGCACTAATTGCGGAATTTGTGATAGTCAGTCCGTGATCTGTGCCGTCGATTGTCAGTGACATGGTGCCTCTATATGTTGTGGAGTAGCAGCATGACTTCTGCAGCAGTTTGCAGGACTCACATCTGTGGACTGATGACTTGGCTTTGAACTCACCCTGGGGTGTCCGGCATTTCGGACAGCGACGTTTGCAGATCACCTGTATTCCGGTAACAGTTCCTGACAATTCGGAAAGCTTTTCGCCCTCACCGAGTTCACTGCAATCAGCCACTTCAATCCCACGAATTTCTGTAATGGTAGTGGATGGACTCCCCGACAGATATATTCGTCCTTCCCTGTCTCTTGTCGATAGGTTTGTGAACTTGTAGGACTTCAAAGCACACACTTGAACTATCTGTTTGTCCCACAAAGTAAGTTGCACCTGTCCTGATGAATCGCCGATCTGGAATTCTTTTAGCTCGCAGTCTGTTCCGTTCACGGGGACAACTTTGCTCAGGGTTCCCTGGGCCAGTATTTTAGCTTCCACGACACCGACCTGTTACACACATAAAGGCACAAAAATTAGGACTGCAAAGAAAATATTAATAACCGCTGACTTCAGAATATATGCTATGACGTTACAATTAAATTGAAATGACTGTAGCCTCATTCACATTTATTTAAAGGTGCATTAAAAACGGCTTTCTTAAAACGTGTTAATACTAATTGGGAACTACACCAACATGACAACACACGTTAATTAAAATTTAAAGGCATATTAAAAACATCTTTTTCAAAACAGGTTAATATGCTTTTAACAATGGGCTACATCAAGAAGACAATGCACTACTCCATTTGATTGCAGTCGTGATTACGTTATACTGTAACATGAACTCACAGTTTGCCTAGGTCCAAGCGCTTGCACCTTGGCAATGTTCAGTTTTGAACTGCTGGGAGGGACCCGTGGCAAAAACGGGAGCTTGACCACCTCCAAGCTGGTAGCTCTGTTGCACAGGATGTCAAACCCGGCAGGATCCGAGAAGCCTAGAAAACATAAGAACAATCAGTAAACATCATTTCAATTTAGGCTAAATGACCACTTGGTGTGAATTACAATCGCCTGTTGTATTTACTTTCATTTTAACAAAATTACTACTTACTAATACTTCGCTTCACGTTCCTCAGCTTCACTGCCGTGACGTTTTTGCAGGCTTGAGCGAAACACGTCTGTTTTTCTGGTGAAAAACAGACAACTTTATGATATTCATCTCTACCTGTTTGAAGCACTGCATTAAAATATTTTATATTGCGCTTTGAAACTGTGCTAGGCGAGACACAGTGCAAAAAGCCCTCTAACGTTTCGGACTCTTCTTTCGCTATTTTTGCAGGGCTGGCCATGGTTATAGACTTCTCCTCATAAGCAATTCTCCCCGTGGGACACTGTCTCAGAGGACACATATATATACACTTCGGATTCCATATATCTCAGTGCCCTCTTCACTGACAGATAACAGCGATACATTGTTGTGGCTTGACCCAGACATTAGGGTTCATATTCCCTGGACTTTTTAAAAAGTCTGTCAGGAAGAACAAACACCTGCACACCTCAATTGTACACTGTGCAACAGGTTGTTGGCGTGAGCCTCCTGCATGTGCAACAATACAAGCACTTGGGGACATTCCTTCATGACAAATTAATGTTTGATGCAAACCCTAATTTTAAATGCATACTTTATTTTAAAGGAAATTAAGGTGATTAATGTGGACAATATATTGATGAAAGTGTTTTATTCTTCTTTAATTGACTCTGTGTGTAGCCACAGGTGGGCCTCGCTAAGCTTTGAACCCCCATAAGAAACACAGGTCCATCCAAGTGTCTTATTTACTAAGACGCCAATGTGGGATCAATATCAATCACCTAACCACATAGATGTCATTATTGATATAATTTTACTATTCCATCGTCACTGACTACCATATTCTGAAATGTGACCAATAAAAGACAAGGGAAAAATGTGCAAATGTCCTTCTCTGTAACTCTGTGCTTCTTGGAAGCATTGCTTAGCAAGTGGCAGGTTATGTGTCTCAGTGCTTACAGAATATGATTAGGTATTGGCTACACAATTTTACCCTAGAATGCATAAGTTACTGGAACCTCTTGGAATGCATAACATGGTTCAAAAATGACACGTACATAAAAGTGTGAGTCTTAAAAAACGAAGGCACATAATTTGAATGATTTTGTTAATACATTTTTTAAACTTTTATTTGGACCACACATTCATTTGCTGGTGTTGGTTTGTTTAATATGTTTGTGTGTGTGTGTGTGTGTGTGTATGCATTCTTGTTTGATCCATGTTTTGCTCTCTTATCACAGCGCATACATTGTTGATAAATAACAATATCAATTTTGCTCTCATCACTGGTGTGTTGCACTGTGAGCACCAGCTGCTGATTATGTGAACCTTCACAGCTAGTCAGGTCATTTTGATCAGGGCAATGCATTAAATTCAATAGGGATTCTATGCATGCCATTTTTGACCCACGCTATTTAAACTTGAGGTACTGATTTCTGGCTATGCAGCTGTGACAGACTAAGGAATCCAGACACCACATTATAGGACAGTATGCTTCTTGCAGCACCAAATTGATACATTTGAGGTGCCGTCCTTACTACCAGACAAAAATGAAACAATGTTATATCTTCACCCAGACATTAGGCTTCAATTTTCTGGAACTCTTTTTGAGTTATACAAGAAAGCAAAAAAAAAAAAAAGAAAGTGCCCTCTTCACTGTCAGACAAAAATTATACATTGTTGTGGCTTGACCCAGGCATTAGGGTTTAGATTCCAAATGGAAGCATTGCTTAGCAAGTGGTAGGTTATGAGTCTCAGTGTTTACAGAATATGATTAGGTATTGCCTACACAATTTTACCCTAGAATGCACAAGTTACAGGAACCTCTTAGAATGCATAACATGGTTTAAATATGACACATATACATACATGTGTGAGTTCTGCAAAACGGAGGCACATAATTCGAATAATTTTGTTAATACATTTTATTAAACATTGATTTGGACCACACATTCATTTACTGGTTTTTGTTTTGTGTTTAATAAGTTTTTTTTTGTCTGTGTGTGTGTGTGTGTGTGTGTGTGTATGCATCCCCATGTTTTACTATCTTATCTCAGTCTTATCATTGTTGATAAATAACAATATCAATTTTGCTCTCATGTTCACGCACTGGTGTGTTGCACTGTGAGCACCAGCTGCTGATGTTGTGAACCTTCACAGCTAGTCAGGTCATTTTAATCAGGGCAATGCATTAAATTCAATAGGGATTCTATGCATGCCATTTTTGACCCACGGTATGCAAACTTGAGGTAGTGATACCATAAAGTGAATTTATGAAAATAGTAACAAAGGAAAAATTAAAACCATGACTTGTGCACATAAAAAACAAGTTATTTAAAGAATATCTGGAACATTAAATGATAACATTCGTTGATTACCAAGGTATAAAAAAGAAACACTTAGCAGGGTAATTTTTGACCCATGTTGTGGGTTAGGGTTAATTAAAGGCTGACCCACTCACTGATTTCTGGCTATGCAGCTGTGACAAACAACAGCGATATATTGTTGTGGCTTGACCCAGACATTAGGGTTCAGATTCCCTGGACTTTTTAAAAAGTCTGCCAGGAAGAACAAACACCTGCACACCTCAATTGTACACTGTACAACAGGTTGTTGGCGTCAGCCTCCTACATGTGCAACAATACAAGCACTTGGGGACATTCCTTCATGACAAATTAATGTTTGATGCAAGCACTAATTTTAAATGCATACTTTATTTTAAAGGAAATTAAAGTGATTAATGTGGACAATATATTGATGAAAGTGTTTTATTCTTCTTTAATTAACTGTGTAGCCACAGGTGGGCCTCGCTAAGCTTTGAACCCCCATAAGAAACACAGGTCCACCCAAGTGTCTTATTTACTAAGACGCCAATGTGGGATCAATATCAATCACCTAACCACATATATGTCATCATTGATGTCATTTTATTATTGCATCATCACTGACCACCATATTCTGAAATGTGACCAATAAATGACAAGGGAAAAACTTGCAAATGTCCTTCTCTGTAACTCCATGCTTCTTGGAAGCATTGCTTAGCAAGTGGGAGGTTATGTGTCTGCTTTCTGGCTATGCAGCTGTGACAGACTAAGGAATCCAGACACCACATTATAGGACAGTATGCTTCTTGCAGCACCAAATTGATACATTTGAGGTGCCATCCTTACTACCAGACAAAAATGAAACAATGTTATATCTTCACCCAGACATTAGGCTTCAATTTTCTGGAACACTTTTTGAGTTATACAAGAAAGCAAAGAAAACAAATTCTGCACCCCTGACCTTAAATTCTGGGCAATGTTTTTAAGGGTTGTTAAAGGATAGTTGCCATGTTGAACAATATGGCCGCAGTGTACCCACAAATTCACCTGTGAAGGCACCATAAAGGAAGAGTGGCCATATATTTGCAATGCTTTTGCTCATTGGCATAAAACTCAGTACACATGCTTACCATGAGGCCTGGGTGGCACAGACCAGGTTTAGTGAAATTTGACCAGTTTGGGGTGCTCTACTGAAAAACAGGTTTAAATACCAATGCGTCCATGTGGTTAGATTTTAATGACATTTTGTTCCAATGGACATCACAAGTCATAGACCACAAAAAGAAAAGCAGATATTGCAACCAATTTTTTTGTAGATCATTACATCATTACATGTCAGGTCCTAACTGGGAAATCAACACATAGTTCTATGTCCAAATGTCATCACTGCTAAGATACAATCAGTTTGTAGCACAAAAAATAGGCACATCTCCTGGACCTTTTGACCTACTGCCACAACTAATACACTAAATAGTGTTGAAGAAACACTTGGGCTTACCATATTTGCCTGAATATAAGACGGTATTCTTTTTTGTTTTTCAGAAATTGCATCTGAAAAGTCGGGTTATCTTACTTGGGAGGACTACAATTTTTAATGGCATTATACAACAACAACAGAAGATGGCGCCATTTATCTGTAAAATGGTTGCTTTTTGCAAGGAGATGGTTCAACAGTATTAGAAATCCCAGTATACTAGTTTATTGTTATTTTTATTTAATTGAAATAACTTATTCGTTTCATAAAGGTGTGTACATTCTGAACAGTTGGACCTAACACCACAAAACGTTGTTGGCATATCAGCAGACATAAGTGGAGGCAATGCCTCCATTTTTGGCCCGATCAAATAACATGGTGGCGCTAGAGATCTCATTTTCGGTTTAGGCATAACGCTTGGCCGATTTTTTCAAAACTCGGCACATTTGTATAGGGGCACTCCAAATGGACAGGCAGCTAATATGAAGCCAATTGGTCATAAGGTGGCGCTATGAGGAGCAAAAATGTGTCATTCTTAGATAATTTTGAACAAGCATATCTCCGGCCCCATTTGAGCTACAGTCATGAAATTTTGCACGTATGTGCAACTCGTCAAGGGTAACAAGTTTCCAATAAGGACCCATGAGCCCCGCCCATTGGATCTTCCGCAAATTAGACATTTTATGTCCAAGAGCTGCGATCTTCCACAAATTAAACTTTGACTAATGCTTCAAATGCTTTCTGCCATGGAAGTCCGTGGGGGCCCCTATAACCGACTGGTCGGTTTTTACAAAACTTTGCAGAATGGTAGAGGGTTGTGCCGTTCGCCCTGCGATGGACTGGCGTCTTGTTCAGGGGTTGTTCTGGTTGCTTGTCGGCCTGGCGCCCCATTCGTGCTTGGCCCCTCCATTGCTGCTCGCAGCTATATTTAGGGGCCAAGCACCGAAGGTGCAGGGCACCTATTGTAATCGTTAGTATTATTATTATTATTATTATTATTATTATTATTATTATTATACTTTCTGCAATGCAAGTCTATGGCAGCCCATAGAACCCATTGGTAACTTTTTATGAAATTTGGCACATTGATAAAGGACAGTACAATGTATACAGGCCTCAAATTTGGGGTCAAACCATCCAACTCTGTAGCGCCACCAACAGGCCAAATTTCAAGGTACATTTTTGCTTATAACTTTTGAACCGTTTGTCCTAGAGTTGTGGGGATTGTTTCTCCTGAATCCTTGGGTCATGACGATTCCAATACACCCATTGCCGTTAAAACGCGTCATAATAGATTTTCCGCCATTTTGAATTGTTCTGAAAACCTACTTTTGCGAACTAGTCCTAGGGCGTTGTTCCGATCACCACCAAATTCGGTACGTATGATCTACAGACGGTGCTGACGAAAAGTTATTCACAGAATTTTCATTAAGATATTTAAATGGCCACAATTAGCCAATGAATATTTAGGAGGGCGTGGCTTGTAACATGAAGATTTGTAAATTCTGAACGGTTACACCTACCAACCTAAAACTGGGTAGACATATCAACAGACATAAGTGGAGGCTAACCCTCCATTTTCGGCCCGATCAAGCAAAGTGGTGGCGCTAGAGAGCTCATTTTCTGTTTTGGCATAACCGCTATGCCGATGTTTTCGAAACTCGGCACACATGTAATGGGGCACTCTATATGGACAGGGCGGAAATATGAAGCCGATTGGCTGTATGGTGGCGCTATAATGAGCAAAAAGGTGTTTTTCTTGCATAATTTTGAACAAGCATATCTCCGGCCCCATTTGAGCTACAGTCATGAAATTTTGCACATATGTGCAACTCGTCAAGGGTAACAAGTTTCCTATTAGGACCCATAAGCCCCGCCCATTGGATCTTCCGCAAATTAGACATTTTATGTCCTAGAATTGTGATCTTCCACAAATGAGACTTCTTTGAAAAATGCTTCAAATGCTTTCTGCCATGGAAGTCTATGGCGGCCCCTATAACCGACTGGTCGGTTTTTACAAAACTTTGCAGAATGGTAGACAGTTATGCCGTTCGCCCTGCGATGGACTGGTGTCTTGATCAGGCGTTGTTCTGTTTGCTTGTCGGCCTGGAGTCCCATTCGTGCTTGGCCCCTCCATTGCTGCTCGCAGCTATATTTAGGGGCCAAGCACCGAAGGTGCAGGGCACCTATTGTAATCGTTAGTATTATTATTATTTCTGCAATGCGAGTCTATGGCAGCCCATAGAACCCATTGGTAGTTTTTTATGAAATTTGGCATATTGATAAAGGACAGTCCAATGTATAGAGGCCTCGAATTTGGGGTCAATCCATCCAACTCTGTAGCGCCACCAACAGGCCAAAGTTCAAGGTACATTTTTGCTTATAACTTTTGAACCGTTTGTCCTAGAGTTGTGGGGATTGTTTCTCCTGAATCCTTGGGTCATGCCGATTCCAATGCACCCATTGCCGTTAAAACGCGTCATAATAGATTTTCCGCCATTTTGAATTATTCAAAAAACCTACTTTTGCGAACTAGTCCTAGGGCGTTGTTCCGATCACCACCAAATTCGGTACGTATGATCTACAGACGGTGCTGACCAAAAGTTATTCACAGAATTTTGATTAAGATATTTAAATGGCCACAATTAGCCAATGAATATTTAGGAGGGTGTGGCTTGTAACATGAAGGTTTGTAAATTCTGAACGGTTACACCTACCAACCTAAAACTGGGTAGACATATCAACAGACATAAGTGGAGGCTAACCCTCCATTTTCGGCCCGATCAAGCAAAGTGGTGGCGCTAGAGAGCTCATTTTCTGTTTTGGCATAACCGCTATGCCGATGTTTTCGAAACTCGGCACACATGTATTGGGGCACTCTATATGGACAGGGCGGAAATATGAAGCCGATTGGCTGTATGGTGGCGCTATAATGAGCAAAAAGGTGTTTTTCTTGCATAATTTTGAACAAGCATATCTCCGGCCCCATTTGAGCTACAGTCATGAAATTTTGCACATATGTGCAACTTGTCCAGGGTAACAAGTTTCCAATTAGGACCCATAAGCCCCGCCCATTGGATCTTCCGCAAATCAGACATTTTATGTCCTAGAGTTGTGATGTTCCACAAATGAGACTTCTTTGAAAAATGCTTCAAATGCTTTCTGCCATGGAAGTCTATGGCGGCCCCTATAACCGACTGGTCGGTTTTTACAAAACTTTGCAGAATGGTAGAGGGTTATGCCGTTCGCCCTGCGATGGACTGGTGTCTTGATCAGGGGTTGTTCTGTTTGCTTGTCGGCCTGGAGTCCCATTCGTGCTTGGCCCCTCCATTGCTGCTCGCAGCTATATTTATTATTATTATTATTATTATTATACTTTCCGCAATGCGAGTCTATGGCAGCCCATAGAACCCATTGGTAACTTTTTATGAAATTTGGCACATTGATAAAGGACAGTACAATGTATACAGGCCTCAAATTTGGGGTCAATCCATCGAACTCTGTAGCGCCACCAACAGGCCAAAGTTCAAGGTACATTTTTGCTTATAACTTTTGAACCGTTGGTCCTAGAGTTGTGGGGATTGTTTCTCCTGAATCCTTGGGTCATGCCGATTCCAATGCACCCATTGCCGTTAAAACGCGTCATAATAGATGTTCCGCCATTTTGAAATATTCGAAAAAGCTACTTTTGCGAACTAGTCCTAGGGCGTTGTTCCGATCACCACCAAATTCGGCACGTATGATCTGCAGACGGTGCTGACCAAAAGTTATTCACAGAATTTTGATAAAGATATTTAAATGGCCACAATTAGCCAATGAATATATAGGAGGGCGTGGCTTGTAACAGGATGGTTTGTTAATTCTGAACGGTAACTCCTACCAACCTAAAACTTGGTAGACATATCAAGAGAAATAAGTGGAGGCTAACCCTCCATTTTCGGCCCGATCAAGCAAAGTGGTGGCGCTAGAGAGCTCATTTTCTGTTTTGGCATAACCGCTATGCCGATGTTTTCGAAACTCGGCACACATGTATTGGGGCACTCTATATGGACAGGGCGGAAATATGAAGCCGATTGGCTGTATGGTGGCGCTATAATGAGCAAAAAGGTGTTTTTCTTGCATAATTTTGAACAAGCATATCTCCGGCCCCATTTGAGCTACAGTCATGAAATTTTGCACATATGTGCAACTCGTCAAGGGTAACAAGTTTCCAATTAGGACCCATAAGCCCCGCCCATTGGATCTTCCGCAAATTAGTCATTTTCTGTCCTAGAGTTGTGATCTTCCACAAATGAGACTTCTTTGAAAAATGCTTCAAATGCTTTCTGCCATGGAAGTCTATGGCGGCCCCTATAACCGACTGGTCGGTTTTTACAAAACTTTGCAGAATGGTAGAGGGTTATGCCGTTCGCCCTGCGATGGACTGGTGTCTTGATCAGGGGTTGTTCTGTTTGCTTGTCGGCCTGGAGTCCCATTTGTGCTTGGCCCCTCCATTGCTGCTCGCAGCTATATTTATTATTATTTCTGCAATGCGAGTCTATGGCAGCCCATAGAACCCATTGGTAGATTTTTATGAAATTTGGCACATTGATAAAGGACAGTCCAATGTATCCAGGACACAAATTTGGGGTCAATCCATCGAACTCTGTAGCGCCACCAACAGGCCAAACTTCAAGGTTCATTGTTGCTTATAACTTTTGAACCGTTTGTCCTAGAGTTGTGGGGATTGTTTCCCCTGAATCCTTGGGTCATGCCGATTCCAATGCACCCATTGCCGTTAAAACGCGTCATTATAGATTTTCCGCCATTTTGAATTATTTGACAAACCTACTTTTGCGAACTAGTCCTAGGGCGTTTATCCGATCACCACCAAATTTGGTACGTATGATCTACAGACGGTGCTGACCAAAAGTTATTCTCAGAATTTTGATTGATCAAATGATATGGCCACAATCATCCAATGAATATTGAGGAGGGCGTGGCTAGTAACATGATGGTGTGTAAATTCTGATGGGTTTCACCTACCACCATGAAACTTGGTAGACATATCAATAGACATAAGTGGAGGCTAACCCTCCATTTTCAGCCCGATCAAGCAAAGTGGTGGCGCTAGAGAGCTCATTTTCTGTATTGGCATTACCGCTTTGCCGATGTTTTCGAAACTCAGCACACATGTATTGGAGCACTCCAAACGGAAATGGAAGAAATATCAAGCCGATTGGCCAAAAGGTGGCGCTGTAATGAGCAAAAATGTGTTTTTCTTAGTTGATTTTGAACAAGCATATCTCCGGCCCCATTTGAGCTACAGTCATGAAATTTTGCACATATGTGCAACTCGTCAAGGGTAACAAGTTTCCAATTAGGACCCATAAGCCCCGCCCATTGGATCTTCCGCAAATTAGTCATTTTCTGTCCTAGAGTTGTGATCTTCCACAAATGAGACTTCTTTGAAAAATGCTTCAAATGCTTTCTGCCATGGAAGTCTATGGCGGCCCCTGTAACCGACTGGTCGGTTATTACAAAACTTTGCAGAATGGTAGAGGGTTGTGCCGTTCGCCCTGCGATGGACTGGTGTCTTGATCAGGGGTTGTTCTGTTTGCTTGTCGGCCTGGAGTCCCATTCGTGCTTGGCCCCTCCATTGCTGCTCGCAGCTATATTTAGGGGCCAAGCACCGAAGGTGCAGGGCACCTATTGTAATCGTTAGTATTATTATTATTATTATTATTATTTCTGCAATGCGAGTCTATGGCAGCCCATAGAACCCATTGGTAGTTTTTTATGAAATTTGGCACATTGATAAAGGACAGTCCAATGTATAGAGGCCTAGAATTGTGGGTCAATCCATCCAACTCTGTAGCGCCACCAACAGGCCAAAGTTAAAGGTACATTGTTGCTTATAACTTTTGAACCGTTTGTCCTAGAGTTGTGCGGATTGTTTCTCCTGAATCCTTGGGTCGTGCCGATTCCAATGCACTCATTGCCGTTAAAACGCGTCATAATAGATTTTCCGCCATTTTGAATTATTCAAAAAACCTACTTTTGCGAACTAGTCCTAGGGCGTTGTTCTGATCACCACCAAATTCGGTACGTATGATCTACAGACAGTGATGACCAAAAGTTATTCACAGAATTTTGATAAAGATATTTAAATGGCCACAATTAGCCAATGAATATTTAGGAGGGCGTGTCTTGTAACATGAAGGTTTGTAAATTCAGAACGGTTACACCTACCAACCTAAAACTTGGTAGACATATCAAGAGACATAAGTGGAGGCTAACCCTCTATTTTCGGCCCGATCAAGCAAAGTGGTGGCGCTAGAGAGCTCATTTTCTGTTTTGGCATAACCGCTATTCCGATGTTTTCGAAACTCGGCACACATGTATTGGGGCACTCTATATGGACAGCGCGGAAATAGGAAGCCGATTGGCTGCATGGTGGCGCTATAATGAGCAAAAAGGTGTTTTTCTTGCATAATTTTGAACAAGCATTTCTCCGGCCCCATTTGAGCTACAGTCATGAAATTTTGCACATATGTGCAACTCGTCAAGGGTATCAAGTTTCCAATTAGGACCCATAAGCCCCGCCCATTGGATCTTCCGCAAATTAGACATTTTCTGTCCTAGATCTGTGATCTTCCACAAATTAAACTTTTTTGACAAATGCTTCAAATGCTGTCTGCCATGGAAGTTCATTGCAGAACCTATAACCGACTGGTCGGTTTTTACAAAACTTTGCAGAATGGTGGAGGGTTATGCCGTTCGCCCTGTGATGGACTAGTGTCTTGTTCAGGTGTTGTTCTGTTTCTTGTCTGCCTGGCGCCCCTGTCGTGCTTGGCCCCTTCATTGCTGCTCGCAGCTATATTTAGGGGCCAAGCACCGAAGGTGCAGGGCACCTATTGTAATCGTTAGTATTATTATTATTATTATTAGTGTGGTTGCCTTAGGCAATCACACTATTATTATTGCACATATTATTAGTGTGGTTGCCTTAGGCAATCACACTATTATTATCGCACATATTATTATTATTATTATTATTATTCCACCCATTTTTTGGACCGCTACTCCTCCCAGAGTTTTTGCACCACATACACGTGCCATATGTCAAATTGACCGGCTTCTTTGGGAATCGTGTGCTATTACTTTGTGGAAAGTTTCGCTGCACGGTTTTTGAGAAATATGACTTTTTATGGCCAATTTTTCCCCATAGGGATGAATGTAAAACGTGACGTCATACATATGTGAGCGGTGAAGTCACAGCATTGGTCGGCTTAGCACACGTGATGCACTTTTAACCTGCTTCATCTACAGGAAATTTAGAATCCAGATGCGGTGCATATCTCCATTTTCGTCGTAATTACAGAAAACACACATTCGTAAACTTCAAATGATTCATACCACAATGTAGATAAAACCTTGACGAAGACGTACATGCACGGATTGTGTTGTTCAAACGAGGTTTCCTGGCGACTTAGCCACCACAGTGGATATAGCTTAATGCGGAAGTGCACGCGATAAAAACGGTATTCCAAATGCAAAATTACAAATGAAAACGCTGTCAGCTAGGTATATCAACAAACATATGACTTAGGCATACCCAGATTTCCTCAAAAATAATAGTATTTCACAAGATATTACGCAAAATCGTTGACAACGTTTCGTCAAATGCAGCGTCTTTGAATGCTACTAGTGCTAACAAAGAGTGCATGCATTGAATGCGACGATTAAAACACTTTCGGTTGACCTAAAAAACGATATTCCAAAACCAAAACTACACGTGTTATACCTGGTTAGAAAGCTTATGCTCTCACCTACTGAATAAACGAATTCTCAATCAAGCCAGACGGACCTAAAAAGGGCAACAACGCCGTCAACAACATGTGTCCAGCAGCTTCTGGTCCGGTCTTACTCCAGAAGACGGTGTCATCTTGTAATACCACACATGTTGCTTTGGGTGTTGTCGAACTTTGTAGTACAATCTGGCTTGATCTACACATCATCGATCTAATAGGTGACAGAATAAGCTTTCTAACAATGTATAATATGTCAAATTTTACTTTTGTAATACCGTTTTATATTCCAGCGAGTTGGAAACTTTGGTCTCGTTATAACTGCATTACACATCAGTCTGCATTACACGTCAGACTTAGGGTTTTTCCAAGACCCTCTGAACATGCCAGCTAGCTTTGTGATTCGCCGTCACTCGTCACCGCATACCGCAAGTAAAACACTGAGATCTCAAATTTTGATGAAAGGATAATTTAGCTCTGAATATATGTGTCGCAAATCAACTCGTTGTAGTGATGTTATAGCAGGTACACAATGCCCTGTCTCTGCTTATACTACAGAAACTGGTCACTCCGTTCAGCACAAAGTCGACTTTGCATTGGCGGCAACCACACTTCACAATTTCTGCAGGAATTGTCTAGTTAGTGTGGTTGCCTTAGGCAAACACACTATTATTATTGCACATATTATTTATTTATTAGTGTGGTTGCCTTAGGCAAACACACTATTATTATTGCACATATTATTTATTATTATTATTATTATTATTATTCCACCCATTTTTTGGACCGCTACTCCTCCCAGAGTTTTCACACCACATACACGTGCAATATGTCAAATCGAGCGGCTTGATCGGGAATGGTGTGCTATTACTTTGTGGAAAGTTTCGTTGCACAGTTTTTGAAAAATTTGAATTTTTGTGTGCAATTTTTCCCATAGAGAATGAATGGTGGAATGTTCACCCTTGTGATGTCACAATGCTCTGTCTTCTCACCATTGTGATGTCACAATGCTCTGTCTTCTAGCAGCAGTACTCTGGTCTCTCTCTAGATTTGAACATTCTGCCATTCACCTCTATGGGGAAAAATTGCCCACAAATTGTGCACTGCCTCATTGGACATGGTAGAGAGTCCTTTGTCCATTGGTGTAGATCAGCCTCGCCCCCCTTCCTGATTGGCCAATGTTTGATATTTCATAACTTTTGAACAGTTTGTCATAGAGAACTATGGGTCGCGTCATTGGACTCAGTAAAGACCTAGCAACCGCCTAGAACTCCATAGCAACCCCCTAGCAACATCCTAGCAACCGCCTATAACACCATAGCAACGACCTAGCAACACCCTAGCAACCACCTAGAACAACCTAGCAACCGCCTAGAACTCCATAGCAACCACCTAACAACACACTAGCAACCACCCGGAACACCATAGCAAATGCCTAGCAACACCCTAGCAACCGGGTATAACTCCATAGCAACCACCTACAACACCATACCAACTACCTAGAACTCCATAGCAACCACCTAGCAACACCCTAGCAACCACCTGGAACACCATAGCAACCACCTAGCAACACCCTAGCAACCACCTGGAACACCATAGCAACCACCTAGCAACATCCTAGCAACCACATGGAACACCATAGCAACCACCTAGCAACACCCTAGCAACCACCTGTAACACTATAGCTACCACCTAGCAACACCCTAGCAACCACCTGGAACACCATAACAACTGCCTAGCAACAGCCTAGCAACCGCCTATAACTCCATAGCAACCACCTAGCAACATCCTCGCAACCACCTAGAATACCCTAGCAACACCCTAGCAACCACCGATAACTCCATAGCAAATATCTAGCAACACCCTAGCAACATCATAGCAACCATCTAGAATACCCTAGCAACACCCTAGCAACCGCCTATAACTCCATAGCAAATGCCTAGCAACACCCTAGCAACCGGCTATAACTCCATCGCAACCACCTAGCAACACCATAGTAACCACCTAGAACTCCATAGCAACCTCCTAGAATACCCTAGCAACCACCTAGCAACACCCTAACAACCACCTACAACTCCATAGCAACCTTCTAGCAACCACCTAGCAACCGCCTATAACTTCATAGCAACCACCTAGCAACCACCTAGCAACACCCTAGCAACCACCTGGAACACCATAGCAACCACCTAGCAACACCCTAGCAACCACCAGGAACACCATAACAACTGCCTAGCAACACCCTAGCAACCACTTATAACTCCATAGCAACCACCTAGCAACATCCTAGCAACCACCTAGAATACCCTAGCAACACCCTAACAAACGCCTATAACTCCATAGCAAATGCCTAGCAACACCCTAGCAACAGGCTATAACTCCATAGCAACCACCTAGCAACAAAATAGTAACCACCTAGAACTCCATAGCATCCACCTAGCAACACCCTAGCAACCACCTAGCAACACCCTAGCAACCACCTAGAACACCATAATAACTGCCTAGCAACACCGTAGCAACCGCCTATAACTCCATAGCAACCTCCTAGCAACCACCTAGCAACACCCTAGCAACCGCCTATAACTCCATAGCAAACACCTAGCAACATCCTAGCAACCACCTAGCAACACCCTAGCAACCACCTGGAACACCATAACAACCGCCTAGCAACACCCTAGCAACCGCCTATAACTCCATAGCAACCACCTAGCAACATCCTAGCAACCACTTAGAATACCCTAGCAACCACCTTACAATGCCCTAGCGACCACCTAGAACTCCACAGCAACCACCTAGCAACACCCTAGCAACCGCCTATAACTCCATAGCAACCACCTAGTAACATCCTAGCAACCACCTAGCAACACCCTAGCAACCACCTGGAACACCATAACAACTGCCTAGCAACACCCCAGCAACCGCCTATAACTCCATAGCAACCACCTAGCAACATCCTAGCAACCACTTAGAATACCCTAGCAACCACCTAGCAATGCCCTAGCAACCACCTGGAACACCATAGCAACCACCTAGCAACACCCTAGCAACCACCTGGAACACCATAACAACTGCCTAGCAACACCCTAGCAACTGCCTATAACTCCATAGCAACCACCTAGCAACATCCTAGCAACCACCTAGAATACCCTAGCAACACCCTAGCAACCGCATATAACTCCATAGCCAATGCCTAACAACACCCTAGCAACCGGCTATAAGTACATAGCAACGACCTAGCAACACCATAGTAACCACCTAGAACTCCATAGCATCCACCTAGCAACACCCTAGCAACCACCTAGAATACCCTAGCAACCACCTGGAACACCATAACAACTGCCTAGCAACACCCTAGCAACCACCTATAACTCGATAGCAACCACCTAGCAACATCCTAGCAACCACCTAGAATACCCTAGCAACACCATAGCAACCGCCTATAACTCCATAGAAATGCCTAGCAACACCCTAGCAACCGGCTATAACTCCATAGCAACCACCTAGCAACACCCTAGCAACCGCCTATAACTCCATAGCAACCACCTAGCAACATCCAAGCAACCACCTGGAACACCATAACAACTGCCTAGCAACATCCTAGCAACCACCTATAACTCCATAGCAACCACCTAGCAACATCCTAGCAACCACTTAGATTACCCTAGCAACCACCTAGCAATGCCCTAGCAACCGCCTGGAACTCCATAGCAACCACCTAGCACCACCCTAGCAACCACCTGGAACACCATATCAACCACCTCGCAACATCCTAGCAACTGCCTAGAACTCCATAGCAACCACCTAGAACACCCTAGCAACCGCCTAGAATTCCATGGAAACCACCTAGCAACACCCTAGCAATCGCCTCAAACATCATAGCAACTACCTACCACTGTTCACTCTTTTCAGCAGAAAGTCGACTTTGCGTTGACGGCAACCACACTTCACAATTTCTGCAGGAATTGTCTAGTTATTATTATTATTATTATTATTATTCCACCCATTTTTTGGACCGCTACTCCTCCCAGAGTTTTCGCACCACATACATGTGCAATGTGTCAAATCGAGCGGCTTGATCGGGAATGAAGTGCTATTACTTTGTGGAAAGTTTGGGTGGACGGTTTTTGAGAAATTTGACTTTTTTTGGGGAATTTTTCCCATAGAGAATGAATGGTGGAATGTTCACCATTGTGATGTCACAATGCTGTCTTCTCACCTTTATGATGTCACAATAGTCTGTCTTCTAGCAGCAGTGCTCTGGTCTCTCTCTGTCTTTGGACATTCAGCATTCATCTCTATGGGGCAAAATTGCCCTCAAATTGTGGGATGCCTCATTGGACGTGTTAGAGAGTCGATTGTCCATTGGTGTAAATTAACCTCGCCCCCTTTCCTGATTGGCCGACATTTGATATTTAATAACTTTTCAACCGTTTGTCATAGAGAATTGTGGATCGCGTCATTGGACTCAGTAAAGACGGAGCAACCACCTAGAAACACCCTAGCAACCACCTAGAACAGCCTAGCAACAGCCTGGAACACCATAGCAACCACCTAGCAACAGCATAGCAACTGCCTAGAACTCTAAAGCAAATACCTAGAAAACCCTAGCAACCACCTGGAACTCCATAACAACCATCTAGCAACACCCTAGCAACCACCTAGAACACCCTAGCAACTGCTTAGAACTCCATAGCAACCACCTAGCAACACCTTAGCAACCGCTTAGAACTCTATGGGAACCACCTAGCAACACCCTAGCAACCACTTAGAACAGTCTTGCAACAGCCTAGATCTCCATAGCAACCACTTAGCAACACCCTAGCAACCACCTGGAACACCATAACAACTGCCTAGCAACACCCTAGCAACCACCTAGAACAGCCTAGCAACAGCCTGGAACTCCATAGCAACCACCTAGCAACAGCATAGCAACTGCCTAGAACTCTATAGCAAATACCTAGAAAACCCTAGCTACCACCTGGAACTCCATAGCAACCATCTAGCAACACCCTAGCAACCACCTAGAACACCCTAGCAACTGCTTAGAACTCCATAGCAACCACCTAGCAACACCTTAGCAACCGCTTAATACTCTATGGGAACCACCTAGCAACACCCTAGCAACCACCTAGAACAGCCTTGCAACAACCTAGAGCTCCGTAGCAACGACTTAGCAACACCCTAGCAACCGCCTAGAATGTTGTAGCAACCACCTAGCAACACCCAGGCAACCGCCTAGAACACCATAGCAACCACCTACAACACGCTAGCAACCCCTAGAAGTACATGGCAACCACATAGCAACACCCTAGCAACCAACTAGAACACCCTAGCAACCCCCTAGAACTTCATAACAACCACCTAACAACACACTAGTAACCACCTAGACCACCATAGCAACTGCCTAGGATTCTACAGCAACCACCTAGCAACACCCTAGCAACCGTCTAAAACTCCATAGCAACCCCCTAGCAACATCCTAGCAACCGCCTATAACTCCATAGCAACAACCTAGCAGCACCTTAGCAACTACCTAGAACACCCTAGCAACCGCCTAGAACGCCATAGCAACCACCTAAAAACACACTAGCAACCACCTGTAACTCCATAGCAACCCCCTAGCAACATCCTAGCAACCGCCTATAACTCCATAGCAACAACCTAGCAACACCCTAGCAACCACCTGGAAAACCATAGCAACCACCTAGCAACACCCTAGCAACCACCTGGAATACCATAAAAACTGCCTAGCAACACCCTAGCAACTGCCTATAACTCCATAGCAACCACCTAGCAACATCTTAGCAACCATCTAGAATACCCTAGCAACACCCGAGCAACCGCCTATAACTCCATAGCAAATGCCTAGCAACACCCTAGCAACCGGCTATTAGCCCATAGCAACAACCTAGCAACACCTTAGCAACCACCTAAATCTATATAGCATCCACCTAGCAACACCTAGCAACATCCTAGCAACCACTTAGCAACCACTGGGAACAGCATAACAACTGTCTAGCAACACCCTAGCAATGGCCTAAAACTCCATAACAACCACCTAGCAACATCCTAGCAACCACTTAGAATACGCTAGCAACCACCTAGCAACACTATAGTAACCACCTAGAACTCCATAGCAACCACCTAGAATACCCTAGCAACCACCTAGCAACACCCTAGCAACCACCTGGAACACCATAACAACTGCTTAGCAACACCCTAACAACCGCCTATAACTCCATAGCAACCTCCTAGCAACCACATAGCAACTGCCTATAACTCAATAGCAACCACCTAGCAACATCCTAGCAACCACCTAGCAACACCCTAGCAACCACCTGGAACACCATAAAAACTGCCTAGCAACACCCTAGCAACCGCCTATAACTCCATAGCAACCCCCTAGTAACATCCTAGCAACCGCCTATGACTCCATAGCAAAGACCTAGCAATACCCTAGCAACCACCTAGAACAACCTAGCAACCGCCTAGAACTCCATAGCAACCACCTAACAACACACTAGCATCCACCTGGAACACCATAGCAACTGCCTAGGACTCCATAGCAACCACCTAGCAACACCCTAGCAACCACCTAGAACTGCATAGCAACCACCATGCAACACCCTAGCAACCACGTGGAACACCATAGCAAATGCCTAGCAACACCCTAGCAACCGCCTATAACTCCATAGCAACCACCTAGCAACACCATAGCAACCACCTAGAACTCCATAGCAACCGCCTAGAACTCCATAGCAACTACCTAACAACAAACTAGCAACCACCTGTAATGCCATAGCAACTGCCTAGAACTCCATAGCAACCACCTAGCAACACCCTAGCAACCACCTAGAACTGCATAGCAACCACCTTGCAACACCCTAGCAACCACCTGGAACACCATAGCAAATGCCTAGTGACACCCTGGCAACCGGCTATAACTCCATAGCAAGCACCTAGCAACACCATAGCAACCACCTAACAACCACCAGGAACTCCATAGCAACCACCTAGCACCACCCTAGCAACCACCTGGAACACCATAGCAAATGCCTAGCAACACCCTAGCAACCACCAAGAACTCCATAGCAACCACCTAGCAACATCTTGGCAACTGCCTAGAACTCCATAGCAACCACCTAGAACACCTTAGCAACCACCTAGAATTCCATGGAAACCACCTAGCAACACCCTAGCAGCCGCCTCAAACATCATAGCAACTACCTACCACTGTTCACTCTGTTCAGCAGGAAGTCGACTTTGCGTTGGCGGCAACCACACTTCACAATTTCTGCAGGAATTGTCTAGTTAGGGGCCAAGCACCGAAGGTGCAGGGCACCTATTGTAATCGTTAGTATTATTAGGGGCCAAGCACCGAAGGTGCAGGGCACCTATTGTAATCGTTAGTATTATTATTATTATTATTATTATTATACTTTCTGCAATGCGAGTCTATGGCAGCCCATAGAACCCATTGGTAACTTTTTATGAAATTTGGCACATTGATAAAGGACAGTACAATGTATACAGGCCTCAAATTTGGGGTCAAACCATCCAACTCTGTTGCGCCACCAACAGGCCAAAGTTCAAGGTACATTTTTGCTTATAACTTTTGAGCCGTTTGTCCTAGAGTTGTGGGGATTGTTTCTCCTGAATCCTTGGGTCATGCCGATTCCAATACACCCATTGCCGTTAAAACGCGTCATAATAGATTTTCCGCCATTTTGAATAATTCAAAAAACCTACTTTTGCGAACTAGTCCTAGGGCGTTGATCCAATCACCACCAAATTCAGTACGTATGATCTACTGACGGTGCTGACAAAAAGTTATTCACAGAATTTTGATTATGATATTTAAATGGCCACAATTAGCCAATGAATGTTGAGGAGGGCGTGGCTTGTAACATGAAGGTGTGTAAATTCTGAACGGTTACACCTAGCACCATGTAACTTGGTAGGCATATCAGCAGCCGTAAGGGGAGGCTAACCCTCCATTTTCGGCCCAATCAAGCAATGTGGTGGCGCTAGAGAGCTCATTTTCTGTTTAGGCATAACCGCTATGCCAATGTTTTCGAAACTCGGCATACATGTTTTGGGGCCCTCCAAATAGACACGGATAAAATATGAAGCCGATTGGCCAAAAGGTGGCGCTGTCATGAACAAAAAGGTGATTTTCTTGAATAATTTTGAACAAGCATATCTCCGGTCTCATTTGAGCTACAGTCATGAAATTTTGCACATATGTGCAACTCGTCAAGGGTAACAAGTTTCCAATTAGGACCCATAAGCCCCGCCCATTGGATCTTCCGCAAATTAGACATTTTCTGTCCAAGAGTTGTGATCTTCCACAAATTAAACTTTTTTGACAAATGCTTCAAATGCTGTCTGCCATGGAAGTTCATGGCAGAACCTATAACCGACTGGTCGGTTTTTACAAAACTTTGCAGAATGGTGGAGGGTTATGCCGTTCGCCCTGTGATGGACTAGTGTCTTGTTCAGGTGTTGTTCTGTTTCTTGTCTGCCTGGCGCCCCTGTCGTGCTTGGCCCCTTCATTGCTGCTCGCAGCTATATTTATTATTATTATTATTATTATTATACTTTCTGCAATGCGAGTCTATGGCAGCCCATAGAACCCATTGGTAACTTTTTATGAAATTTGGCACATTGATAAAGGACAGTACAATGTATACAGGCCTCAAATTTGGGGTCAATCCATCCAACTCTGTTGCGCCACCAACAGGCCAAAGTTCAAGGTACATTTTTGCTTATAACTTTTGAACCGTTTGTCCTAGAGTTGTGGGGATTGTTTCTCCTGAATCCTTGGGTCATGCCGATTCCAATACACCCATTGCCGTTAAAACGCGTCATAATAGATTTTCCGCCATTTTGAATAATTCAAAAAATTTACTTTTGCGAACTAGTCCTAGGGCGTTGATCCAATCACCACCAAATTCAGTACGTATGATCTACAGACGGTGCTGACAAAAAGTTATTCACAGAATTTTGATAAAGATATTTAAATGGCCACAATTAGCCAATGAATGTTGAGGAGGGCGTGGCTTGTAACATGAAGGTGTGTAAATTCTGAACGGTTACACCTAGCACCATGTAACTTGGTAGGCATATCAGCACCCATAAGGGGAGGCTAACCCTCCATTTTCGGCCCAATCAAGCAATGTGGTGGCGCTAGAGAGCTCATTTTCTGTTTAGGCATAACCGCTATGCCAATGTTTTCGAAACTCGGCATACATGTTTTGGGGCCCTCCAAATAGACACGGAGAAAATATGAAGCCGATTGGCCAAAAGGTGGCGCTGTCATGAACAAAAAGGTGATTTTTTTGAATAATTTTGAACAAGCATATCTCCGGTCTCATTTGAGCTGCAGTCATGAAATTTTGCACATATGTGCAACTCGTCAAGGGTAACAAGTTTCCAATAAGGACCCATAAGCCCCGCCCATTGGATCTTCCGCAAATTAGACATTTTCTGTCATAGAGTTGTGATCTTCCACAAATGAGACTTCTTTGAAAAATGTGACAGGTGCTGGTGTTTTGGTCCGCAAGTAGGGCAAGGTCATTTTTCAGTTTTTTACAGATTATGAAAGTGCAGATTGTAAGCTTTCAAATGATGTGTCATACATTGAAATCTGAAAAGGTTTTAAGAAGATATGCTTATTTGAATGTTGGTACTCCTAAAATCAAGTAGCAGAGAAAATCCCCTTGAAAGATCTTGAAGTTTTCACACTTCTCACAGGGAGATAATGGGTGGGAACAATAGCTAGTTAACTCCACCCCAACCACTCCCCCACTAGAGTACCTGTAAATCCTTGCCCATTTAGGGGTTACCCTATTTAATGCTTTATAACTCCAGATGTGAACACCAGAGACTAGAAAAATGTCCTAAATGAAGCAATACATTTGTACCATTTATAATACTAGCTTAGATTACTTTATATTCATAATTTTGTAAGAAATAAAGTGCCACAAATGCAATGGTCAAGGCAAAAAATCTAAAATGAATTTGCTCCTTTTTTAGTTCGCAATGAAATACTGTGAGATTGCGGGTTAAAGTTTACATGTCCTGGATCAAAAACTTCTTGACCACAAGTTCATAAAATCTAAGGGTGGATATGTAGAACTACTAAAGCTCTATGAAGCAAAAACTAAGCAGTGTACCCAGCATCTCCAAATCTACCCAAAATGTCTAAATTATTAACACTGGTCTAAAATAGCTAAGGGTCCAGAAACAAATCCAAATCTCTCCAAAAAGGAATATAATGCTTTTTGTCCATTGTAAAGCATATGAGCCCCTTACGAAGGTTTAAGATGAAACATAGATATAATTAATTATTATTACATAATACCACTAACCTATTTAAAGACACTCAATTTCTAAAATAACGTATATAACCGAAATATTTTGAGCAGTAATACTTACATAGCAATGATGGAATCTTATCTATGTTCAGTAGATGGAGACACAGACAGTAAATCAATGTCAGGTAGATCTATCAGCAAACATATGGTTTAGCTATGCCCAGAAGTCCTCAATAATAATGGTATTTTCCAAGGAATTACGAAACATCGTTGACAATGTTTCGTTAGGTGCGATGTCTTTTAATGCTACCATATATAGAGCGAATGCCATGGTAAGAAAATGTTCGGTTACGCTAACCTATAAAACGCTATTCCAAAAGCAAAATTAGACATGTTATACATCGTTAGAAAGCTTATACTCTACCCTACTGATTGCGCGTCCGCCATTGTAGCAACCTCACAGGGTAAACAAACATAGGCTACTACCACACGGCTTTATTTATGGGCGGTGGCTTGACCGAAACAAAGTGACAATAGCCAACTAAATCAAACATGCTAATTAAACTGCACCCCCATCACGCCTCCAAAACCCGGCTGTAAGAATCACTAAAACAAGCCACCTTTGCTGACAAATTATAAGTATTTAGTGACCCTAAAAATGTTGTTTATTGTATTGAGTGCCTTCTTCAACACTTTAACTTTCGTAATATGAAAAAAAGGAAAATAGTAAAAAAAAATTTTAAAAACCTTTTTTGCCTCCTAGCGCGATTTCAAGATTTCCGACTTGCGGACCTTTTCTCCAGCACCCGTCACAAATGCTTCAAATGCTTTCTGCCATGGAATCTATTGCGGCCCCTATAACCGACTGGTCGGTTTTTACAAAACATTGCAGAATGGTAGAGGGTTATGCCATTCGTCCTGCGATGGACTGGTGTCTTGTAACAGGGGTTGTTCTGTTTGCTTGTCGGCCTGGAGTCCAATTCGTGCTTGGCCCCTCCATTGCTGCTCGCAGCTATATTTATTATTATTATTATTATTATTATACTTTCCGCAATGCGAGTCTATGGCAGCCCATAGAACCCATTGGTAACTTTTTATGAAATTTGGCACATTGATAAAGGACAGTCTGATGTATCCAGGCATCGAATTTGGGGTCAATCCATCCAACTCTGTAGCGCCACCAACAGGCCAAAGTTCAAGGTACATTTTTGCTTATAACTTTTGAACCGTTTGTCCTAGAGTTGTGGGGATTGTTTCTCCTGAATCCTTGGGTCATGCCGATTTCAATGCACCCATTGCCGTTAAAACGCGTCATAATAGATTTTCCGCCATTTTGAATTATTCAAAAAACCTACTTTTGTGAACTAGTCCTAGGGCGTTGATCCGATTACCACCAAATTCGGATCGTATGATCTACAGACGGTGCTGACCAAAAGTTATTCACAGAATTTTGATTGATCAAATGATATGGCCACAATCAGCCAATGAATATTGAGGAGGGCGTGGCTTGATACATGATGGCGTGTAAATTCTGAACGGTTTCACCTACCACCATGTAACTTGGTAGACATATCAACAGACCTAAGTGGAGGCTAACCCTCCATTTTCGGCCCGATCAAGCAAAGTGGTGGCGCTAGAGAGCTCATTTTCTGTTTAGGCATAACCGCTATGCCGATGTTTTCGAAACTCAGCACACATGTATTGGGGCACTCCAAACGGAAAGGGAGGAAATATCAAGCCGATTGGCCAAAAGGTGGCGCTGTAATGAGCAAAAAGGTGTTTTTCTTAGATAATTTTGAACAAGCATATCTCCGTCCCCATTTGAGCTACAGTTATGAAATTTTGCACATATGTGCAACTCATCAAGGGTAACAAGTTTCCTATTAGGACCCATAAGCCCCGCCCATTGGATGTTCCGCAAATTCCACAATTTTTATAAATGCTTCAAATGCTTTCTGCCATGGATGTCTATGGCGGCCCCTATAACCGACTAGTCGGTTTTTACAAAACTTTGCAGCATGGTTGTGCCGTTCGCCCTGCGATGGACTGGCGTCTTGTTCAGTGGTTGTTCTATAAAGGACAGTCCAATGTATACAGGCATCGAATTTGGGGTCAATCCATCCAACTCTGTAGCGCCACCAACAGGCCAAACATCAAGGTACATTTTTGCTTATAACTTTTGGAACGTTTGTCCTAGAGTTGTGGGGATTGTTTCCCCTGAATCCTTGGGTCATGCCGATTTCAATGCACCCATTGCCGTTAAAACGCGTCATAATAGATTTTCCGCCATTTTGAATTATTCAAAAAACCTACTTTTGCGAACTAGTCCTAGGGCGTGGATCCGATTACCACCAAATTCGGATCGTATGATCTACAGACGGTGCTGACCAAAATTTATTCACAGAATTTTGATTGATCAAATGATATGGCCACAATCAGCCAATGAATATTGAGGTGGGCGTGGCTTGATACATGATGGCGTGTAAATTCTGAACGGTTTCACCTACCACCATGTAACTTGGTAGACATATCAACAGACCTAAGTGGAGGCTAACCCTCCATTTTCAGCCCGATCAAGCAAAGTGGTGGCGCTAGAGAGCTCATTTTCTGTTTAGGCATAACCGCTATGCCGATGTTTTCGAAACTCAGCACACATGTATTGGGGCACTCCAAACGGAAAGGGAGGAAATATCAAGCCGATTGGACAAAAGGTGGCGCTGTAATGAGCAATAAGGTGTTTTTCTTAGATAATTTTGAACAAGCATATCTCCGTCCCCATTTGAGCTACAGTTATGAAATTTTGCACATATGTGCAACTCGTCAAGGGTAACAAGTTTCCTATTAGGACCCATAAGCCCCGCCCATTGGATGTTCCGCAAATTCCACAATTTTTATAAATGCTTCAAATGCTTTCTGCCATGGATGTCTATGGCGGCCCCTATAACCGACTAGTCGGTTTTTACAAAACTTTGCAGCATGGTTGTGCCGTTCGCCCTGCGATGGACTGGCGTCTTGTTCAGTGGTTGTTCTATAAAGGACAGTCCAATGTATACAGGCATCGAATTTGGGGTCAATCCATCCAACTCTGTAGCGCCACCAACAGGCCAAACATCAAGGTACATTTTTGCTTATAACTTTTGAAACGTTTGTCCTAGAATTGTGGGGATTGTTTCTCCTAAATCCTTGGGTCATGCCGATTCCAATGCACCAATTGCCCTCAAAAGGCGTCATAATAGATTTTCCGCCATTTTGAATTATTCAAAAAACCTACTTTTGCGAACTAGTCCTAGGGCGTTGATCCGATCACCACCAAATTCGGTACTTATGATCTACAGATGGTGCTGACCAAAAGTTATTCACAGAATTTTGATTGATCAAATGATATGGCCACAATCAGCCAATGAATATTGAGGCAGGCGTGGCTTGATACATGAAGGTGTGTAAATTCTGAACGGTTTCAACTACCACCATGAAACTGGGTAGACATATCAACAGACATAAGTGGAGGCTAACCCTCCATTTTCGGCCCGATCAAGGAAAGTGGTGGCGCCAGAGAGCTCATTTTCTGTTTAGGCATAACCGCTAGGCCGATGTTTTCGAAACTCGGGACAGATATATTGGGGCATTATATATGGACAGGGAGGATATATGAAACCGATTGGCCAAAAGGTGGCGCTGTCATGAGCAAAAAGGTGTTTATCTTAGATAATTTTGAACAAGCATATCTCCGGCCCCATTTGAGCTACAGTCATGAAATTTTGCACATATGTGCAACTCGTCAAGGGTAACAAGTTTCCAATTAGGACCCATAAGCCCCGCCCATTGGATCTTCCGCAAATTAGACATTTTTTATCCTATAGCTGTGATCTTCCACAAATTAAACTTTTTTGAGAAATGCTTCAATTGCTTTCTGCCATGGAAGTCTATGGCGGCCCCTATAACCGACTGGTCGGATTTTACAAAACTTTGCGGATTGGTAGAGGGTTATGCCGTTCACCCTGCGATGGACTGGTGTCTTGATCAGGGGTTGTTCTGTTTGCTTGTCGGCCTGGAGTCCCATTCGTGCTTGGCCCCTCCATTGCTGCTCGCAGCTATATTTATTATTATTTCTGCAATGCGAGTCTATGGCAGCCCATAGAACCCATTGGTGGTTTTTTATTAAATTTGGCACATTGATAAAGGACAGTCCAATGTATACAGGCATCGAATTTGGGGTCAATCCATCCAACTCTGTAGCGCCACCAACAGGCCAAACATCAAGGTACATTTTTGCTTATAACTTTTGGAACGTTTGTCCTAGAGTTGTGGGGATTGTTTCCCCTGAATCCTTGGGTCATGCCGATTTCAATGCACCCATTGCCGTTAAAACGCGTCATAATAGATTTTCCGCCATTTTGAATTATTCAAAAAACCTACTTTTGCGAACTAGTCCTAGGGCGTGGATCCGATTACCACCAAATTCGGATCGTATGATCTACAGACGGTGCTGACCAAAATTTATTCACAGAATTTTGATTGATCAAATGATATGGCCACAATCAGCCAATGAATATTGAGGTGGGCGTGGCTTGATACATGATGGCGTGTAAATTCTGAACGGTTTCACCTACCACCATGTAACTTGGTAGACATATCAACAGACCTAAGTGGAGGCTAACCCTCCATTTTCAGCCCGATCAAGCAAAGTGGTGGCGCTAGAGAGCTCATTTTCTGTTTAGGCATAACCGCTATGCCGATGTTTTCGAAACTCAGCACACATGTATTGGGGCACTCCAAACGGAAAGGGAGGAAATATCAAGCCGATTGGACAAAAGGTGGCGCTGTAATGAGCAATAAGGTGTTTTTCTTAGATAATTTTGAACAAGCATATCTCCGTCCCCATTTGAGCTACAGTTATGAAATTTTGCACATATGTGCAACTCGTCAAGGGTAACAAGTTTCCTATTAGGACCCATAAGCCCCGCCCATTGGATGTTCCGCAAATTCCACAATTTTTATAAATGCTTCAAATGCTTTCTGCCATGGATGTCTATGGCGGCCCCTATAACCGACTAGTCGGTTTTTACAAAACTTTGCAGCATGGTTGTGCCGTTCGCCCTGCGATGGACTGGCGTCTTGTTCAGTGGTTGTTCTATAAAGGACAGTCCAATGTATACAGGCATCGAATTTGGGGTCAATCCATCCAACTCTGTAGCGCCACCAACAGGCCAAACATCAAGGTACATTTTTGCTTATAACTTTTGAAACGTTTGTCCTAGAATTGTGGGGATTGTTTCTCCTAAATCCTTGGGTCATGCCGATTCCAATGCACCAATTGCCCTCAAAAGGCGTCATAATAGATTTTCCGCCATTTTGAATTATTCAAAAAACCTACTTTTGCGAACTAGTCCTAGGGCGTTGATCCGATCACCACCAAATTCGGTACTTATGATCTACAGATGGTGCTGACCAAAAGTTATTCACAGAATTTTGATTGATCAAATGATATGGCCACAATCAGCCAATGAATATTGAGGCAGGCGTGGCTTGATACATGAAGGTGTGTAAATTCTGAACGGTTTCAACTACCACCATGAAACTGGGTAGACATATCAACAGACATAAGTGGAGGCTAACCCTCCATTTTCGGCCCGATCAAGGAAAGTGGTGGCGCCAGAGAGCTCATTTTCTGTTTAGGCATAACCGCTAGGCCGATGTTTTCGAAACTCGGGACAGATATATTGGGGCATTATATATGGACAGGGAGGATATATGAAACCGATTGGCCAAAAGGTGGCGCTGTCATGAGCAAAAAGGTGTTTATCTTAGATAATTTTGAACAAGCATATCTCCGGCCCCATTTGAGCTACAGTCATGAAATTTTGCACATATGTGCAACTCGTCAAGGGTAACAAGTTTCCAATTAGGACCCATAAGCCCCGCCCATTGGATCTTCCGCAAATTAGACATTTTTTATCCTATAGCTGTGATCTTCCACAAATTAAACTTTTTTGAGAAATGCTTCAATTGCTTTCTGCCATGGAAGTCTATGGCGGCCCCTATAACCGACTGGTCGGATTTTACAAAACTTTGCGGATTGGTAGAGGGTTATGCCGTTCACCCTGCGATGGACTGGTGTCTTGATCAGGGGTTGTTCTGTTTGCTTGTCGGCCTGGAGTCCCATTCGTGCTTGGCCCCTCCATTGCTGCTCGCAGCTATATTTATTATTATTTCTGCAATGCGAGTCTATGGCAGCCCATAGAACCCATTGGTGGTTTTTTATTAAATTTGGCACATTGATAAAGGACAGTCCAATGTATACAGGCATCGAATTTGGGGTCAATCCATCCAACTCTGTAGCGCCACCAACAGGCCAAACATCAAGGTACATTTTTGCTTATAACTTTTGGAACGTTTGTCCTAGAGTTGTGGGGATTGTTTCCCCTGAATCCTTGGGTCATGCCGATTTCAATGCACCCATTGCCGTTAAAACGCGTCATAATAGATTTTCCGCCATTTTGAATTATTCAAAAAACCTACTTTTGTGAACTAGTCATAGGGCGTGGATCCGATTACCACCAAATTCGGATCGTATGATCTACAGACGGTGCTGACCAAAAGTTATTCACAGAATTTTGATTGATCAAATGATATGGCCACAATCAGCCAATGAATATTGAGGAGGGCGTGGCTTGATACATGATGGCGTGTAAATTCTGAACGGTTTCACCTACCACCATGTAACTTGGTAGACATATCAACAGACCTAAGTGGAGGCTAACCCTCCATTTTCAGCCCGATCAAGCAAAGTGGTGGCGCTAGAGAGCTCATTTTCTCTTTAGGCATAACCGCTATGCCGATGTTTTCGAAACTCAGCACACATGTATTGGGGCACTCCAAACGGAAAGGGAGAAAATATCACGCCGATTGGCCAAAAGGTGGCGCTGTAATGAGCAAAAAGGTGTTTTTCTTAGATAATTTTGAACAAGCATATCTCCGTCCCCATTTGAGCTACAGTTATGAAATTTTGCACATATGTGCAACTCGTCAAGGGTAACAAGTTTCCTATTAGGACCCATAAGCCCCGCCCATTGGATCTTCCGCAAATTCCACAATTTTTATAAATGCTTCAAATGCTTTCTGCCATGGATGTCTATGGCGGCCCCTATAACCGACTAGTCGGTTTTTACAAAACTTTGCAGTATGGTTGTGCCGTTCGCCCTGCGATGGACTGGCGTCTTGTTCAGTGGTTGTTCTATAAAGGACAGTCCAATGTATACAGGCATCGAATTTGGGGTCAATCCATCCAACTCTGTAGCGCCACCAACAGGCCAAACATCAAGGTACATTTTTGCTTATAACTTTTGAAACGTTTGTCCTAGAATTGTGGGGATTGTTTCTCCTAAATCCTTGGGTCATGCCGATTCCAATGCACCAATTTCCCTCAAAACGCGTCATAATAGATTTTCCGCCATTTTGAATTATTCAAAAAACCTACTTTTGCGAACTAGTCCTAGGGCGTTGATCCGATCACCACCAAATTCGGTACTTATGATCAACAGATGGTGCTGACCAAAAGTTATTCACAGAATTTTGATTGATCAAATGATATGGCCACAATCAGCCAATGAATATTGAGGCGGGCGTGGCTTGATACATGAAGGTGTGTAAATTCTGAACGGTTTCAACTACCACCATGAAACATGGTAGACATATCAACAGACATAAGTGGAGGCTAACCCTCCATTTTCGGCCCGATCAAGGAAAGTGGTGGCGCCAGAGAGCTCATTTTCTGTTTAGGCATAACTGCTAGGCCGATGTTTTCGAAACTCGGGAGAGATATATTGGGGCATTATATATGGACAGGGAGGATATATGAAACCGATTGGCCAAAAGGTGGCGCTGTCATGAGCAAAAAGGTGTTTTTCTTAGATAATTTTGAACAAGCATATCTCCGGCCCCATTTGAGCTACAGTCATGAAATTTTGCACGTATGTGCAACTCGTCAAGGGTAACAAGTTTCCAATTAGGACCCATAAGCCCCGCCCATTGGATCTTCCGCAAATTAGACATTTTCTGTCCTAGAGTTGTGATCTTCCACAAATGAGACTTCTTTGAAAAATGCTTCAAATGCTTTCAGCCATGGAAGTCTATGGCGGCCCCTATAACCGACTGGTCGGTTTTTACAAAACTTTGCAAAATGGTAGAGGGTTGTGCCTTTCACCCTGCGATGGACTGGCGTCTTGTTCAGGGGTTGTTCTGTTTGCTTGTCGGCCTGGTGCCCCATTCGTGCTTGGCCCCTCCATTGCTGCTCGCAGCTATATTTATTATTATTATTATACTTTCTGAAATGCGAGTCTATGGCAGCCCATAGAACCCATTGGTAACTTTTTATGAAATTTGGCACATTGATAAAGGACAGTCTGATTTATCCAGGCATCGAATTTGGGGTCAATCCATCCAACTCTGTAGCGCCACCAACAGGCCAAAGTTCAAGGTACATTTTTGCTTATAACTTTTGAACCGTTTGTCCTAGGGTTATGGGGATTGTTTCTTCTGAATCCTTGGGTCATGCCGATTCAAATGCACCCATTGCCGTTAAAACGCGTCATAATAGATTTTCCGCCATTTTGAATTATTCGAATAACCTACTTTTGCGAACTAGTCCTAGGGCGTTGATTCGATCACCACAAAATTCGGTCTATATGATCTACAGACAGTGCTGACCAAAAGTTATTCACAGAATTTTGATTGATCAAATGATATGGCCACAATCAGCCAATGAATGTTAAGGAGGGCGTGGCTAAATACATGAAGGTTTGTAAATTCTGAACGGTTTCACCTACCACCATGTAACTTGGTAGACATATCAAGAGGCATTAGGGGAGGTGAACCCTACATTTTCAGCCCGATCAAGCAAAGTGGTGGCTCTAGAGAGCTCATTTTCTGTATTGGCATAACCACTTTGCCGATGTTTTCGAAACTCGGCACACATGTATTGGGGCACTCCAAACGGAAAGGGAGGAAATATGAAGCCGATTGGCTGTATGTTGGCGCAATAATGAGTAAAAAGGTGTTTTTCTTGCATAATTTTGAACAAGCATATCTCCGGCCCCATTTGAGCTACAGTCATGAAATTTTGCACATATGTGCAACTCCAATTAGGACCCATAAGCCCCGCCCATTGGATCTTCCGCAAATTAGACATTTTCTGTCCTAGAGTTGTGATCTTCCACAAATGAGACTTCTTTGAAAAATGCTTCAAATGCTTTCTGCCATGGAAGTCTATGGCGGCCCCTATAACCGACTGGTCGATTTTACAAAACTTTGCAGAATGGTAGAGGGTTGTGCCTTTCTCCCTGCGATGGACTGGTGTCTTGTTCAGTGGATGTTCTGTTTGCTTGTCGGCCTGGAGTCCCATTCGTGCTTGGCCCCTCCATTGCTGCTCGCAGCTATATTTAGGGGCCAAGCACCGAAGGTGCAGGGCACCTATTGTAATCGTTAGTATTATTATTATTATTATACTTTCCGCAATGCGAGTCTATGGCAGCCCATAGAACCCATTGGTAACTTTTTATGAAATTTGGCACATTGATAAAGGACAATACATTGTATACAGGCCTCGAATTTGGGGTCAATCCATCCAACTCTGTAGCGCCACCAACTGGCCAAAGTTCAAAGTACATTTTTGCTTATAACTTTTGAACCGTTTGTCCTAGAGTTGTGGGGATTGTTTCTCATGAATCCTTGGGTCATGCCGATTCCAGTGCACCCATTGCCGTTAAAACGCGTCATTATAAATTTTCCGCCATTTTGAAATATTCGAAAAAGCTACTTTTGCGAACTAGTCCTAGGGCCTTGTTCCGATCACCACCAAATTCGGCACGTATGATCTGCAGACGGTGCTGACCAAAAGTTATTCACAGAATTTTGATAAAGATATTTAAATGGCCACAATTAGCCAATGAATATATAGGAGGGCGTGGCTTGTAACAGGATGGTTTGTTAATTCTGAACGGTAACTCCTACCAACCTAAAACTTGGTAGACATATCAAGAGAAATAAGTGGAGGCTAACCCTCCATTTTCGGCCCGATCAAGCAAAGTGGTGGCGCTAGAGAGCTCATTTTCTGTTTTGGCATAACCGCAATGCCGATGTTTTCAAAACTCGGCACACATGTATTGGGGCACTCTAAATGGACAGGGCGGAAATATGAAGCCGATTGGCTGTATGGTGGCGCTATAATGAGCAAAAAGGTGTTTTTCTTGCATAATTTTGAACAAGCATATCTCCGGCCCCATTTGAGCTACAGTCATGAAATTTTGCACATATGTGCAACTCGTCAAGGGTAACAAGTTTCCAATTAGGACCCATAAGCCCCGCCCATTGGATCTTCCGCAAATTAGTCATTTTCTGTCCTAGAGTTGTGATCTTCCACAAATGAGACTTCTTTGAAAAATGCTTCAAATGCTTTCTGCCATGGAAGTCTATGGCGGCCCCTATAACCGACTGGTCGGTTTTTACAAAACTTTGCAGAATGGTAGAGGGTTATGCCGTTCGCCCTGCGATGGACTGGTGTCTTGATCAGGGGTTGTTCTGTTTGCTTGTCGGCCTGGAGTCCCATTCGTGCTTGGCCCCTCCATTGCTGCTCGCAGCTATATTTAGGGGCCAAGCACCGAAGGTGCAGGGCACCTATTGTAATCGTTAGTATTATTAGGGGCCAAGCACCGAAGGTGCAGGGCACCTATTGTAATCGTTAGTATTATTAGGGGCCAAGCACCGAAGGTGCAGGGCACCTATTGTAATCGTTAGTATTTTTATTATTATTATTATTATTATTATTATTATTATTATTATTATTATTATTATTATACTTTCCGCAATGCGAGTCTATGGCAGCCCATAGAACCCATTGGTAGTTTTTTATGAAATTTGGCACATTGATAAAGGACAGTCCAATGTATCCAGGCATCTAATTTGGGGTCAATCCACACAACTCTGTAGCGCCACCAACAGGCCAAACTTCAAGGTTCATTTTTGCTTATAACTTTTGAACCGTTTGTCCTAGAGTTGTGGGGATTGTTTCCTCTGAATCCTTGGGTTATGCCGATGCCATTGCACCCATTGCCGGTAAAACGCGTCATAATAGATTTTCCGCCATTTTGAATTATTCGAAAAACCTACTTTTGCGAACTAGTCCTAGGGCGTTGATCCGATCACCACCAAATTCGGTAAGTATGATCTACGGACTGTGCTGACCAAAAGTTATTCACAGAATTTTGATAAAGGAATTTATTTGGCCACAATGAGCCAATGAATGTTGAGGAGGGCGTGGCTTGTAACATGAAGGTGTGTAAATTTTGAACAGTGTCACCTAACACAATGAAACTTGGTAGACACATCAGCAGACATATGTGGAGGCTAACCCTCCATTTTCGCCCCGATCAAGCAATGTGGTGGCGCTAGAGAGCTCATTTTCTGTTTAGGCATAACCGCTATGCCTATGTTTTCAAATCTCGGCACACATGTATTGGGGCACTCTATATGGACAGGGAGCATATATGAAGCCGATTGGCCAAAAGGTGGCGCTGCAATGAGCAAAAAGGTGTTTTTCTTTTATAATTTTGAACAATCATATCTCCGGCCCCATTTGAGCTACAGTCATGAAATTTTGCACATATGTGCAACTCGTCATGGGTAACAAGTTTCTAATTAGGACCTTTAAGCTCCGCCCATTAGATCTTCCACAAATTAGACATTTTTGAAAAATGCTTCAAATGCTTTCTGCCATGGAAGTCTAGACTTTTTAATGTCATTATACATTAACGACAGCAGATGGCGCCATTCATCTATAAAATGGTTGCTAATCTCAAGGAGGTGGTTCAATGGAATTCGAAAACCCTGTAGGCATAGATCCCCTTGCTGGTTTTTTATGATAATTGGCATGTTTATTAAGGACAGTCCAATGTATCCAGGGATCGAATTTGGGGTCAATCCATCCAACTCTGTAGCGCCACCAACAGGCCAAACTTCAAGGTACATTTTTGCTTATAACTTTTGAACCGTTTGTCCTCGGGTTATGGGGATTGTTTCTTCTGAATCCTTGGGTCATGCCGATTTCAATGCACCCATTGCCGTTAAAACGCGTCATAATAGATTTTCCGCCATTTTGAATTATTCGAATAACCTACTTTTGCGAACTAGTCCTAGGGCGTTGATTCGATCACCACCAAATTCGGTATATATGATCTACAGACAATGCTGACCAAAAGTTATTCACAGAATTTTGATTGATCAAATGATATGGCCACAATCAGCCAATAAATGTTGAGGAGGGCGTGGCTAAATACATGAAGGTGTGTAAATTCTGAACGGTTTCACCTACCACCATGTAACTTGGTAGACATATCAACAGACCTAAGTGGAGGCTAACCCTCCATTTTCGGCCCGATCAAGCAAAGTGGTGGCGCTAGAGAGCTCATTTTCTGTTTAGGCATAACCGCTATGCCGATGTTTTCGAAACTCAGCACACATGTATTGGGGCACTCCAAACGGAAAGGGAGGAAATATCAAGCCGATTGGCCAAAAGGTGGCGCTGTAATGAGCAAAAAGGTGTTTTTCTTAGATAATTTTGAACAAGCATATCTCCGTCCCCATTTGAGCTACAGTTATGAAATTTTGCACATATGTGCAACTCATCAAGGGTAACAAGTTTCCAATTAGGACCCATAAGCCCCGCCCATTGGATCTTCCGCAAATTAGACATTTTTTATCCTATAGCTGTGATCTTCCACAAATTAAACTTTTTTGAGAAATGCTTCAATTGCTTTCTGCCATGGAAGTCTATGGCGGCCCCTATAACCGACTGGTCGGATTTTACAAAACTTTGCGGATTGGTAGAGGGTTATGCCGTTCACCCTGCGATGGACTGGTGTCTTGTTCAGGGGTTGTTCTGGTTGTCGGCCTGGTGCGCCTGTCGTGCTTGGCCCCTCCATTGCTGCTCGCAGCTATATTTAGGGGCCAAGCACCGAAGGTGCAGGGCACCTATTGTAATCGTTAGTATTATTATTATTATTATTATTATTATTATACTTTCTGCAATGCGAGTCTATGGCAGCCCATAGAACCCATTGGTAACTTTTTATGAAATTTGGCACATTGATAAAGGACAGTACAATGTATACAGGCCTCAAATTTGGGGTCAAACCATCCAACTCTGTAGCGCCACCAACAGGCCAAAGTTCAAGGTACATTTTTGCTTATAACTTTTGAACCGTTTGTCCTAGAGTTGTGGGGATTGTTTCTCCTGAATCCTTGGGTCATGCCGATTCCAATGCACCCATTGCCGTTAAAACGCGTCATAATAGATTTTCCGCCATTTTGAATTATTCGACAAAGCTACTTTTGCGAACTAGTCCTAGGGCGTTGTTCCGATCACCACCAAATTCGGCACGTATGATCTGCAGACGGTGCTGACCAAAAGTTATTCACAGAATTTTGATAAAGATATTTAAATGGGCACAATTAGCCAATGAATATATAGGAGGGCGTGGCTTGTAACATGAAGGTTTGTTAATTCTGAACGGTTACACCTACCGACCTAAAACTTGGTAGACATATCAAGAGACATAAGTGGAGGCTAACCCTCCATTTTCGGCCCGATCAAGCAAAGTGGTGGCGCTAGAGAGCTCATTTTCTGTTTTGGCATAACCGCTATGCCGATGTTTTCGAAACTCGGCACACATGTATTGGGGCACTCTTTATGGACAGAGCGGAAATATGAAGCCGATTGGCTGTATGGTGGCGCTATAATGAGCAAAAAGGTGTTTTTCTTGCATAATTTTGAACAAGCATATCTCCGGCCCCATTTGAGCTACAGTCATGAAATTTTGCACATATGTGCAACTCGTCACGGGTAACAAGTTTCCAATTAGGACCCATAAGCCCCGCCCATTGGATCTTCCGCAAATTAGTCATTTTCTGTCCTAGAGTTGTGATCTTCCACAAATGAGACTTCTTTGAAAAATACTTCAATTGCTTTCTGCCATGGAAGTCTATGGCGGCCCCTATAACCGACTGGTCGGTTTTTACAAAACTTTGCAGAATGGTAGAGGGTTATGCCGTTCGCCCTGCGATGGACTGGTGTCTTGATCAGGGGTTGTTCTGTTTGCTTGTCGGCCTGGAGTCCCATTCGTGCTTGGCCCCTCCATTGCTGCTCGCAGCTATATTTATTATTATTTCTGCAATGCGAGTCTATGGCAGCCCATAGAACCCAATGGTAGTTTTTTATGAAATTTGGCACATTGATAAAGGACAGTCCAATGTATCCAGGACACAAATTTGGGGTCAATCCATCGAACTCTGTAGCGCCACCAACAGGCTAAACTTCAAGGTTCATTGTTGCTTATAACTTTTGAACCGTTTGTCCTAGAGTTGTGGGGATTGTTTCTCCTGAATCCTTGGGTCATGCCGATTCTAATGCACCCATTGCCGTTAAAACGCGTCATAATAGATTTTCCGCCATTTTGAATTATTCGAAAAACCTACTTTTGCGAACTAGTCCTAGGGCGTTGATCCGATCACCACCAAATTCGGTACTTATGATCTACAGACGGTGCTGACCAAAAGTTATTCACAGATTTTTGATTTATCAAATGATATGGACACAATCTGCCAATGAATGTTGAGGAGGGCGTGGCTAAATACATGAAGGTGTGTAAATTCTGAACGGTTTCACCTACCACCATGAAACTTGGTAGACATATCAAGAGCGATAAGGGGAGGCTAACCCTCCATTTTCAGCCCAATCAAGCAAAGTGGTGGCGCTAGAGAGCTCATTTTCTGTATTGGCATAACCGCTTTGCCGATGTTTTCAAAACTCGGCACACATGTATTGGGGCACTCCAAACGGAAAGGGAGGAAATATCAAGCCGATTGGCCAAAAGGTGGCGCTGTCATGAGCATAAAGGTGTTTTTCTTAGATAATTTTGATCAAGCATATCTCCGGCCCCATTTGAGCTACAGTCATGAAATTTTGCACATATGTGCAACTCGTCAAGGGTAACAAGTTTGCAATTAGGACCCATAAGCCCCGCCCATTGGATCTTCCGCAAATTCCACAATTTTTATAAATGCTTCAAATGCTTTCTGCCATGGATGTCTATGGCGGCCCCTATAACCGACTAGTCGGTTTTTACAAAACTTTGCAGCATGGTTGTGCCGTTCGCCCTGCGATGGACTGGCGTCTTGTTCAGTGGTTGTTCTATAAAGGACAGTCCAATGTATACAGGCATCGAATTTGGGGTCAATCCATCCGACTCTGTAGCGCCACCAACAGGCCAAAGTTCAAGGTACATTTTTGCTTATAACTTATGAAACGTTTGTCCTAGAATTGTGGGGATTGTTTCACCTAAATCCTTGGGTCATGCCGATTCCAATGCACCAATTGCCCTTAAAACGCGTCATAATAGATTTTCCGCCATTTTGAATTATTCAAAAAACCTACTTTTGCGAACTAGTCCTAGGGCGTTGATCCGATCACCACCAAATTCGGTACTTATGATCTAGAGACGGTGCTGACCAAAAGGTATTCACAGAATTTTGATTGATCAAATGATATGGCCACAATCAGCCAATGAATGTTGAGGAGGGCGTGGCTTGATACATGAAGGTGTGTAAATTCTGAACGGTTTCAACTACCACCATGAAACTTGGTAGACATATCAACAGACATAAGTGGAGGCTAACCCTCCATTTTCGGCCCGATCAAGGAAAGTTGTGGCGCCAGAGAGCTCATTTTCTGTTTAGGCATAACCGCTAGGCCGATGTTTTCGAAACTCGGGACAGATATATTGGGGCATTCTATATGGACAGCGAGGAAATATGAAACCGATTGGCCAAAAGGTGGCGCTGTCATGAGCAAAAAGGTGTTTATCTTAGATAATTTTGAACAAGCATATCTCCAGCCCCATTTGAGCTACAGTCATGAAATTTTGCACATATGTGCAACTCGTCAAGGGTAACAAGTTTCCAATTAGGACCCATAAGCCCCGCCCATTGGATCTTCCGCAAATTAGACATTTTTTATCCTATAGCTGTGATCTTCCACAAATTAAACTTTTTTGAGAAATGCTTCAATTGCTTTCTGCCATGGAAGTCTATGGCGGCCCCTATAACCGACTGGTCGGATTTTACAAAACTTTGCGGATTGGTAGAGGGTTATGCCGTTCACCCTGCGATGGACTGGTGTCTTGTTCAGGGGTTGTTCTGGTTGTCGGCCTGGTGCGCCTGTCGTGCTTGGCCCCTCCATTGCTGCTCGCAGCTATATTTAGGGGCCAAGCACCGAAGGTGCAGGGCACCTATTGTAATCGTTAGTATTATTATTATTATTTCTGCAATGCGAGTCTATGGCAGCCCATAGAACCCATTGGTGGTTTTTTATGAAATTTGGCACATTGATAAAGGACAGTCCAATGTATCCAGGCATCAAATTTGGTGTCAATCCATCCAACTCTGTAGCGCCACCAACAGGCCAAACTTCAAGGTACATATTTGCTTATAACTTTTGAACCGTTTTTCCTAGAGTTGTGGGGATTGTTTCCCCTGAATCCTTGGGTCATGCCGATTCCAATGCACCCATTGCCGTTAAAACGCGTCATAATAGATTTTCCGCCATTTTGAATTATTTGACAAACCTACTTTTGCGAACTAGTCCTAGGGCGTTGATCCGATCACCACCAAATTTGGTACGTATGATCTACAGACGGTGCTGACCAAAAGTTATTCACAGAATTGTGATAAAGATATTTGAATGGCCACAATCAGCCAATGAATATTTAGGAGGGCGTGGCTTGTAACATGAAGGTGTGTAAATTCTGAACGGTTTCACCTACCACCATGAAACTTGGTAGACATATCAGCAGCCATAAGGGGAGGCTAACCCTCCATTTTCGGCCCGATAAAGCAATGTGGTGGCGCTAGAGAGCTCATTTTCTGTTTAGGCATAACCACTGTGCCGATGTTTTCGAAATTCGGTAGACTTGTTTTGGGGCACTCTATATGGACAGGGCGGAAATATGAAGCCGATTGCCCAAAAGGTGGCGCTGTCATGAGCAAAAAGGTGTTTTTCTTAGATAATTTTGAACAAGCATATCTCCGGCCCCATTTGAGCTACAGTCATGAAATTTTGCACGTATGTGCAACTCGTCAAGGGTAACAAGTTTCCAATTAGGACCCATAAGCCCCGCCCATTGGATCTTCCGCAAATTAGACATTTTCTGTCCTAGAGTTGTGATCTTCCACAAATGAGACTTCTTTGAAAAATGCTTCAAATGCTTTCAGCCATGGAAGTCTATGGCGGCCCCTATAACCGACTGGTCGGTTTTTACAAAACTTTGCAAAATGGTAGAGGGTTGTGCCTTTCACCCTGCGATGGACTGGCGTCTTGTTCAGGGGTTGTTCTGTTTGCTTGTCGGCCTGGTGCCCCATTCGTGCTTGGCCCCTCCATTGCTGCTCGCAGCTATATTTAGGGGCCAAGCACCGAAGATGCAGGGCACCTATTGTAATCGTTAGTATTATTATTATTATTATTATTAGGGGCCAAGCACCGAAGGTGCAGGGCACCTATTGTAATCGTTAGTATTATTATTATTTCTGCAATGCGAGTCTATGGCAGCCCATAGAACCCATTGGTAGTTTTTTATGAAATTTGGCACATTGATAAAGGACAGTCCAATGTATAGAGGCCTAGAATTTTGGGTCAATCCATCCAACTCTGTTGCGCCACCAACAGGCCAAAGTTAAAGGTACATTTTTGCTTATAACTTTTGAACCGTTTGTCCTAGAGTTGTGCGGATTGTTTCTCCTGAATCCTTGGGTAGTGCCGATTCCAATGCACTCATTGCCGTTAAAACGCGTCATAATAGATTTTCCGCCATTTTGAATTATTCAAAAAACCTACTTTTGCGAACTAGTCCTAGGGCGTTGTTCCGATCACCACCAAATTCGGTACGTATGATCTACAGACGGTGATGACCAAAAGTTATTCACAGAATTTTGATAAAGATATTTAAATGGCCACAATTAGCCAATGAATATTTAGGAGGGCGTGTCTTGTAAGATGAAGGTTTGTAAATTCTGAACGGTTACACCTACCAACCTAAAACTTGGTTGACATATCAAGAGACATAAGTGGAGGCTAACCCTCCATTTTCGGCCCGATCAAGCAAAGTGGTGGCGCTAGAGAGCTCATTTTCTGTTTTGGCATAACCGCTATTCCGATGTTTTCGAAACTCGGCACACATGTATTGGGGCACTCTATATGGACAGCGCGGAAATAGGAAGCCGATTGGCTGCATGGTGGCGCAATAATGAGCAAAAAGGTGTTTTTCTTGCATAATTTTGAACAAGCATATCTCCGGCCCCATTTGAGCTACAGTCATGAAATTTTGCACATATGTGCAACTCGTCTAGGGTAACAAGTTTCCAATTAGGACCCATAAGCCCCGCCCATTGGATCTTCCGCAAATTCCACAATTTTTATAAATGCTTCAAGTGCTTTCTGCCATGGATGTCTATGGCGGCCCCTATAACCGACTAGTCGGTTTTTACAAAACTTTGCAGCATGGTTGTGCCGTTCGCCCTGCGATGGACTGGCGTCTTGTTCAGTGGTTGATCTATAAAGGACAGTCCAATGTATACAGGCATCGAATTTGGGGTCAATCCATCCAACTCTGTAGCGCCACCAACAGGCCAAAGTTCAAGGTACATTTTTGCTTATAACTTTTGAAACGTTTGTCCTAGAATTGTGGGGATTGTTTCTCCTAAATCCTTGGGTCATGCCGATTCCAATGCACCAATTGCCCTCAAAACGCGTCTTAATAGATTTTCCGCCATTTTGAATTATTCAAAAAACCTACTTTTGCGAACTAGTCCTAGGGCGTTGATCCGATCACCACCAAATTCGGTACTTATGATCTACAGACGGTGCTGACCAAAATGTATTCACAGAATTTTGATTGATCAAATGATATGGCCACAATCAGCCAATGAATATTGAGGCGGGCGTGGCTTGATACATGAAGGTGTGAAAATTCTGAACGGTTTCACCTACTACCATGAAACTTGGTAGACATATCAACAGACATAAGTGGAGGCTAACCCTCCATTTTCGGCCCGATCAAGGAAAGTGGTGGCGCCAGAGAGCTCATTTTCTGTTTAGGCATAACCGCTAGGCCGATGTTTTCGAAACTCGGGACAGATATATTGGGGCATTATATATGGACAGGGAGGAAATATGAAACCGATTGGCCAAAAGGTGGCGCTGTCATGAGCAAAAAGGTGTTTATCTTAGATAATTTTGAACAAGCATATCTCCGGCCCCATTTGAGCTACAGTCATGAAATTTTGCACATATGTGCAACTCGTCAAGGGTAACAAGTTTCCAATTAGGACCCATAAGCCCCGCCCATTGGATCTTCCGCAAATTAGACATTTTTTGTCCAATAGCTGTGATCTTCCACAAATTAAACTTTTTTGAGAAATGCTTCAATTGCTTTCTGCCATGGAAGTCTATGGCGGCCCCTATAACCGACTGGTCGGATTTTACAAAACTTTGCGGATTGGTAGAGGGTTATGCCGTTCGCCCTGCGATGGACGGGTGTCTTGTTCAGGGGTTGTTCTGGTTGTCGGCCTGGTGCGCCTGTCGTGCTTGGCCCCTCCATTGCTGCTCGCAGCTATATTTATTATTATTATTATTATTTCTGCAATGCGAGTCTATGGCAGCCCATAGAACCCATTGGTAGTTTTTTATGAAATTTGGCACATTGATAAAGGACAGTCCAATGTATCGAGGCCTCAAATTTGGGGTCAATCCATCGAACTCTGTAGCGCCACCAACAGGCCAAACTTCAAGGTACATTTTTGCTTATAACTTTTGAACCGTTTGTCCTAGAGTTGTGGGGATTGTTTCCCCTGAATCCTTGGGTCATGCCGATTTCAATGCACCCATTGCCGTTAAAACGCGTCATAATAGATTTTCCGCCATTTTGAATTATTCAATAAACCTACTTTTGCGAACTAGTCCTAGGGCGTGGATCCGATTACCACCAAATTCGGATCGTATGATCTACAGACGGTGCTGACCAAGAGTTATTCACAGAATTTTGATTGATCAAATGATATGGCCACAATCAGCCAATGAATATTGAGGAGGGCGTGGCTTGATACATGATGGCGTGTAAATTCTGAACGGTTTCACCTACCACCATGTAACTTGGTAGACATATCAACAGACCTAAGTGGAGGCTAACCCTCCATTTTCAGCCCGATCAAGCAAAGTGGTGGCGCTAGAGAGCTCATTTTCTGTTTAGGCATAACTGCTATGCCGATGTTTTCGAAACTCAGCACACATGTATTGGGGCACTCCAAACAGAAAGGGAGGAAATATCAAGCCGATTGGCCAAAAGGTGGCGCTGTAATGAGCAAAAAGGTGTTTTTCTTAGATAATTTTGAACAAGCATATCTCCGTCCCCATTTGAGCTACAGTTATGAAATTTTGCACATATGTGCAACTCATCAAGGGTAACAAGTTTCCTATTAGGACCCATAAGCCCCGCCCATTGGATCTTCCGCAAATTCCACAATTTTTATAAATGCTTCAAATGCTTTCTGCCATGGATGTCTATGGCGGCCCCTATAACCGACTAGTCGGTTTTTACAAAACTTTGCAGCATGGTTGTGCCGTTCGCCCTGCGATGGACTGGCGTCTTGTTCAGTGGTTGTTCTATATAGGACAGTCCAATGTATACTGGCATCGAATTTGGGGTCAATCCATCCAACTCTGTAGCGCCACCAACAGGCCAAACATCAAGGAACATTTTTGCTTATAACTTTTGGAACGTTTGTCCTAGAGTTGTGGGGATTGTTTTCCCTGAATCCTTGGGTCATGCCGATTTCAATGCACCCATTGCCGTTAAAATGCGTCATAACAGATTTTCCACCATTTTGAATTATTCAAAAAACCTACTTTTGCGAACTAGTCCTAGGGCGTGGATCCGATTACCACCAAATTCGGATCGTATGATCTACAGACGGTGCTGACCAAGAGTTATTCACAGAATTTTGATTGATCAAATGATATGGCCACAATCAGCCAATGAATATTGAGGAGGGCGTGGCTTGATACATGATGGCGTGTAAATTCTGAACGGTTTCACCTACCACCATGTAACTTGGTAGACATATCAACAGACCTAAGTGGAGTCTAACCCTCCATTTTCAGCCCGATCAAGCAAAGTGGTGGCGCTAGAGAGCTCATTTTCTGTTTAGGCATAACCGCTATGCCGATGTTTTCGAAACTCAGCACACATGTATTGGGGCACTCCAAACGGAAAGGGAGGAAATATCAAGCCGATTGGCCAAAAGGTGGCGCTGTAATGAGCAAAAAGGTGTTTTTCTTAGATAATTTTGAACAAGCATATCTCCGTCCCCATTTGAGCTACAGTTATGAAATTTTGCACATATGTGCAACTCATCAAGGGTAACAAGTTTCCTATTAGGACCCATAAGCCCCGCCCATTGGATCTTCCGCAAATTCCACAATTTTTATAAATGCTTCAAATGCTTTCTGCCATGGATGTCTATGGCGGCCCCTATAACCGACTAGTCGGTTTTTACAAAACTTTGCAGCATGGTTGTGCCGTTCGCCCTGCGATGGACTGGCGTCTTGTTCAGTGGTTGTTCTATATAGGACAGTCCAATGTATACAGGCATCGAATTTGGGGTCAATCCATCCAACTCTGTAGCGCCACCAACAGGCCAAACATCAAGGTACATTTTTGCTTATAACATTTGGAACGTTTGTCCTAGAGTTGTGGGGATTGTTTTCCCTGAATCCTTGGGTCATGCCGATTTCAATGCACCCATTGCCGTTAAAACGCGTCATAATAGATTTTCCGCCATTTTGAATTATTCAAAAAACCTACTTTTGCGAACTAGTCCTAGGGCGTGGATCCGATTACCACCAAATTCGGATCGTATGATCTACAGACGGTGCTGACCAAAAGTTATTCACAGAATTTTGATTGATCAAATGATATGGCCACAATCAGCCAATGAATATTGAGGAGGGCGTGGCTTGATACATGATGGCGTGTAAATTCTGAACGGTTTCACCTACCACCATGTAACTTGGTAGACATATCAACAGACCTAAGTGGAGGCTAACCCTCCATTTTCAGCCCGATCAAGCAAAGTGGTGGCGCTAGAGAGCTCATTTTCTGTTTAGGCAAAACCGCTATGCCGATGTTTTCGAAACTCAGCACACATGTATTGGGGCACTCCAAACGGAAAGGGAGGAAATATCAAGCCGATTGGCCAAAAGGTGGCGCTGTAATGAGCAAAAAGGTGTTTTTCTTAGATAATTTTGAACAAGCATATCTCCGTCCCCATTTGAGCTACAGTTATGAAATTTTGCACATATGTGCAACTCATCAAGGGTAACAAGTTTCCTTTTAGGACCCATAAGCCCCGCCCATTGGATCTTCCGCAAATTCCACAATTTTTATAAATGCTTCAAATGCTTTCTGCCATGGATGTCTATGGCGGCCCGTATAACCGACTAGTCGGTTTTTACAAAACTTTGCAGTATGGTTGTGCCGTTCGCCCTGCGATGGACTGGCGTCTTGTTCAGTGGTTGTTCTATAAAGGACAGTCCAATGTATACAGGCATCGAATTTGGGGTCAATCCATCCAACTCTGTAGCGCCACCAACAGGCCAAACATCAAGGTACATTTTTGCTTATAACTTTTGAAACGTTTGTCCTAGAATTGTGGGGATTGTTTCTCCTAAATCCTTGGGTAATGCCGATTCCAATGCACCAATTGCCCTCAAAACGCGTCATAATAGATTTTCCGCCATTTTGAATTATTCAAAAAACCTACTTTTGCGAACTAGTCCTAGGGCGTTGATCCGATCACCACCAAATTCGGTACTTATGATCTACAGATGGTGCTGACCAAAATTTATTCACAGAATTTTGATTGATCAAATGATATGGCCACAATCAGCCAATGAATATTGAGGCGGGCGTGGCTTGATACATGAAGGTGTGTAAATTCTGAACGGTTTCAACTACCACCATGAAACTTGGTAGACATATCAACAGACATAAGTGGAGGCTACCCCTCCATTTTCGGCCCGATCAAGGAAAGTGGTGGCGCCAGAGAGCTCATTTTCTGTTTAGGCATAACCGCTATGCCGATGTTTTCGAAACTCGGGACAGATATATTGGGGCATTATATATGGACAGGGAGGATATATGAAACCGATTGGCCAAAAGGTGGCGCTGTCATGAGCAAAAAGGTGTTTATCTTAGATAATTTTGAACAAGAATATCTCCGGCCCCATTTGAGCTACAGTCATGAAATTTTGCACATATGTGCAACTCGTCAAGGGTAACAAGTTTCCATTTAGGACCCATAAGCCCCGCCCATTGGATCTTCCGCAAATTAGACATTTTTTATCCTATAGCTGTGATCTTCCACAAATTAAACTTTTTTGAGAAATGCTTCAATTGCTTTCTGCCATGGAAGTCTATGGCGGCCCCTATAACCGACTGGTCGGATTTTACAAAACTTTGCGGATTGGTAGAGGGTTATGCCGTTCACCCTGCGATGGACTGGTGTCTTGTTCAGGGGTTGTTCTGGTTGTCGGCCTGGTGCGCCTGTCGTGCTTGGCCCCTCCATTGCTGCTCGCAGCTATATTTATTATTATTATTATACTTTCTGCAATGCGAGTCTATGGCAGCCCATAGAACCCATTGGTAACTTTTTATGAAATTTGGCACATTGATAAAGGACAGTCTGATGTATCCAGGCATCGAATTTGGGGTCAATCCATCTAACTCTGTAGCGCCACCAACAGGCCAAACTTCAAGGTACATTTTTGCTTATAACTTTTGAACCGTTTGTCCTAGAGTTGTGGGGATTGTTTCTCCTGAATCCTTGGGTCATGCCGATTCCAATTCACCCATTGCTGTTAAAACGCGTCATAATAGATTTTCCGCCATTTTGAATAATTCAAAAAACCTACTTTTGCTTACTAGTCCTAGGGCGTTGATCCGATCACCACCAAATTCGTTACGTATGATCTACAGACGGTGCTGACCAAAAGTTATTCACAGAATGTTGATTAAGGTATTTGAATGGCCACAATTAGCCAATGAATGTTGAGGAGGGCGTGGCTTGTAACATGAAGGTGTGTAAATTCTGAACGGTTACACCTACCACCATGAAACTTGGTAGGCATATCTGCAGCCATAAGGGGAGGCTAAGCCTCCATTTTCGGCCCGATCAAGCAATGTGGTGGCGCTAGAGAGCTCATTTTCTGTATTGGCATAACCGCTATGCCGATGTTTTCGAAACTCAGCACACATGTATTGGGGCACTCCAAACGGAAAGGGAGGAAATATGAAGCCGATTGGCCAAAAGGTGGCGCTGTAATGAGCAAAAAGGTGTTTTTCTTAGATAATTTTGAACAAGCATATCTCCGTCCCCATTTGAGCTACAGTTATGAAATTTTGCACATATGTGCAACTCGTCAAGGGTAACAAGTTTCCAATTAGGACCCCATAAGCCCCGCATATTGGATCTTCTGCAAATTAGATATTTTCTGTCCTAGAGTTGTGATCTTCCACAAATGAGACTTCTTTGAAAAATGCTTCAAATGCATTCTGGCATGGAAGTCTATGGCGGCCCCTATAACCGACTGGTTGGTTTTACAAAACTTTGCAGAATGGTAGAGGGTTGTGCCTTTCTCCCTGCGATGGACTGGTGTCTTGTTCAGTGGTTGTTCTGTTTGCTTGTCAGCCTGGAGTCCCATTCGTGCTTGGCCCCTCCATTGCTGCTCGCAGCTATATTTATTATTATTATTATTAGGGGCCAAGCACCGAAGGTGCAGGGCACCTATTGTAATCGTTAGTATTATTATTATTATTATTATTATTAGGGGCCAAGCACCGAAGGTGCAGGGCACCTATTGTAATCGTTAGTATTATTATTAGGGGCCAAGCACCGAAGGTGCAGGGCACCTATTGTAATCGTTAGTATTTTTATTAGGGGCCAAGCACCGAAGGTGCAGGGCACCTATTGTAATCGTTAGTATTATTATTATTATTAGGGGCCAAGCACCGAAGGTGCAGGGCACCTATTGTAATCGTTAGTATTATTAGGGGCCAAGCACCGAAGGTGCAGGGCACCTATTGTAATCGTTAGTATTATTATTATTATTATTATTATTATTATTATTATTATTATTATTATTATTATACTTTCCGCAATGCGAGTCTATGGCATCCCATTGAACCCATTGGTAGTTTTTTATGAAATTTGGCACATTGATAAAGGACAGTCCAATGTATCCAGGCCTCAAATTTGGGGTCAATCCATCGAACTCTGTAGCGCCACCAACAGGCCAAACTTCAAGGTACATTTTTGCTTATAACTTTTGAACCGTTTGTCCTAGAGTTATGGGGATTGTTACTCCTGAATCCTTGGGTCATGCCGATTCCAATGCACCCATTGCCGTTAAAACGCGTCGTAACAGATTTTCCGCCATATTGAATTATTCCATTAACCTACTTTTGTGAACTAGTCCTAGGGCGTTTATCCAATCAACACCAAATTCGGTATATATGATCTACAGACGGTGCTGACCAAAAGTTATTCACAGAATATTGATAAAGATATTTAAATGGCCACAATTAGCCAATGAATATTTAGGAGGGCGTGGCTTGTAACATGAAGGTTTGTAAATTCTGAACGGTTACACCTACCAACCTAAAACTTGGTAGACATATCAAGAGACATAAGTGGAGGCTAACCCTCCATTTTCGGCCCGATCAAGCAAAGTGGTGACGCTAGAGAGCTCATTTTCTGTTTTGGCATAACCGCTATGACGATGTTTTCGAAACTTGGCCCACATGTATTGGGGCACTCTATATGGACAGGGCGGAAATATGAAGCCGATTGGTTGTATGGTGGCGCAATAATGAGCAAAAAATGTTTTTCTTGCATAATTTTGAACAAGCATATCTCCGGCCCCATTTGAGCTACAGTAATGAAATTTTGCACATATGTGCATCTCGTCAAGGGTAACAAGTTTCCAATTAGGACCCATAAGCCCCGCCCATTGGATCTTCCGCAAATTAGACATTTTCTGTCCTAGAGTTGTGATCTTCCACAAATGAGACTTCTTTGAAAAATGCTTCAAATGCTTTCTGCCATGGAAGTCTATGGCGGCCCCTATAACCGACTGGTCGGTTTTTACAGAACTTTGCAGAATGGTAGAGGGTTATGCCGTTCGCCCTGCGATGGACTGGAGTCTTGATCAGGGGTTGTTCTGTTTGCTTGTCGGCCTGGAGTCCCATTCGTGCTAGGCCCCTCCATTGCTGCTCGCAGCTATATTTATTATTATTATTAGGGGCCAAGCACCGAAGGTGCAGGGCACCTATTGTAATCGTTAGTTAGGGGCCAAGCACCGAAGGTGCAGGGCACCTATTGTAATCGTTAGTATTATTATTATTATTATTATTATTATTATTATTATTATTATACTTTCTGCAATGCAAGTCTATGGCAGCCCATAGAACCCATTCGTAGTTTTTTATGAAATTTGGCACATTGATAAAGGACAGTCGAACGTATCCAGGCCTCATATTTGGGGTCAATCCATCGAACTCTGTAGCGCCACCAACAGGCCAAACTTCAAGGTACATTTTTGCTTATAACTTTTGAAACGTTTGTCCTAGAATTGTGGGGATTGTTTCTCCTAAATCCTTGGGTCATGCCGATTCCAATGCACCAATTGCCCTCAAAACGCGTCATAATAGATTTTCCGCCATTTTGAATTATTCAAAAAACCTACTTTTGCGAACTAGTCCTAGGGCGTTGATCCGATCACCACCAAATTCGGTACTTATGATCTACAGACGGTGCTGACCAAAAGGTATTCACATAATTTTGATTGATCAAATGATATGGCCACAATCAGCCAATGAATATTCAGGCGGGCGTGGCTTGATACATGAAGGTGTGTAAATTCTGAACGGTTTCAACTACCACCATGAAACTTGGTAGACATATCAACAGGCATAAGTGGAGGCTAACCCTCCATTTTCGGCCCGATCAAGGAAAGTTGTGGCGCCAGAGAGCTCATTTTCTGTTTAGGCATAACCGCTAGGCCGATGTTTTCGAAACTCGGGACAGATATATTGGGGCATTCTATATGGACAGCGAGGAAATATGAAACCGATTGGCCAAAAGGTGGCGCTGTCATGAGCAAAAAGGTGTTTATCTTAGATAATTTTGAACAAGCATATCTCCAGCCCCATTTGAGCTACAGTCATGAAATTTTGCACATATGTGCAACTCGTCAAGGGTAACAAGTTTCCAATTAGGACCCATAAGCCCCGCCCATTGGATCTTCCGCAAATTAGACATTTTTTATCCTATAGCTGTGATCTTCCACAAATTAAACTTTTTTGAGTAACGCTTCAATTGCTTTCTGCCATGGAAGTCTATGGCGGCCCCTATAACCGACTGGTCGGATTTTACAAAACTTTGCGGATTGGTAGAGGGTTATGCCGTTCACCCTGCGATGGACTGGTGTCTTGTTCAGGGGTTGTTCTGGTTGTCGGCCTGGTGCGCCTGTCGTGCTTGGCCCCTCCATTGCTGCTCGCAGCTATATTTATTATTATTTCTGCAATGCGAGTCTATGGCAGCCCATAGAACCCATTGGTAACTTTTTATGAAATTTGGCACATTGATAAAGGACAGAACAATGTATACAGGCCTCAAATTTGGGGTCAATCCATCCAACTCTGTAGCGCCACCAACAGGCCAAAGTTCAAGGTACATTATTGCTTATAACTTTTGAACCGTTTGTCCTAGAGTTGTGCGGATTGTTTCTCCTGAATCCTTGGGTCATGCCGATTCCAATGCACTCATTGCCGTTAAAACGCGTCATAACATATTTTCCGCCATTTTGAATTATTCGAAAAACCTACTTTTGCGAACTAGTCCTAGGGCGTTGATCCGATCACCACCAAATTCGGTATATACGATCTACAGACGGTGCTGACCAAAAGTTATTCACAGAATTTTGATTGATCAAATGATATGGCCACAATCAGCCAATGAATGTTGAGGAGGGCGTGGCTAAATACATGAAGCTGTGTAAATTCTGAACGGTTTCACCTACCACCATGAAACTTGGTAGACATATAAACAGACATAAATGGAGGCTAACCCTCCATTTTCAGCCCGATCAAGCAAAGTGGTGGCGCTAGAGAGCTCATTTTCTGTATTGGCATAACTGCTTTGCCGATGTTTTCGAAACTCAGCACACATGTATTGGGGCATTCCAAACGGAAAGGGAGGAAATATCAAGCCGATTGGCCAAAAGGTGGCGCTGTAATGAGCAAAAAGGTGTTTTTCTTTGTTAATTTTGAACAAGCATATCTTCGGCCCCATTTGAGCTACAGTCATGAAATTTTGCACATATATGCAACTCGTCAAGGGTAACAAGTTTCCAATTAGGACCCATAAGCCCCGCCCATTGGATCTTCCGCAAATTAGAAATTTTCTGTCCAAGAGTTGTGATCTTCCACAAATCAGACTTCTTTGAATAATACTTCAAATGCTTTCTGCCATGGAAGTCTATGGCGGCCCCTATAACCGACTGGTCGGTTTTTACAAAACTTTGCAGAATGATAGAGGGTTATGCCGTTCTTCCTGTGATGGACTGGTGTCTTGTACAGGGGTTATTCTGGTTGCTTGTCCTCCTGGCGCCCGTGTAGTGCTTGGCCCCTTCATTGCTGCTGGCAGCTATATTTATTATTATTATTATTAGGGGCCAAGCACCGAAGGTGCAGGGCACCTATTGTAATCGTTAGTATTATTATTATTATTATTATTATTATTAGGGGCCAAGCACCGAAGGTGCAGGGCACCTATTGTAATCGTTAGTATTATTATTAGGGGCCAAGCACCGAAGGTGCAGGGCACCTATTGTAATCGTTAGTATTATTATTATTATTATTATTATTATTATACTTTCTGCAATGCGAGTCTATGGCAGCCCATAGAACCCATTGGTAACTTTTTATGAAATTTGGCACATTGATAAAGGACAGTACAATGTATACAGGCCTCAAATTTGGGGTCAAACCATCCAACTCTGTTGCGCCACCAACAGGCCAAAGTTCAAGGTACATTTTTGCTTATAACTTTTGAACCGTTTGTCTTAGAGTTGTGGGGATTGTTTCTCCTGAATCCTTGGGTCATGCCGATTCCAATACACCCATTGCCGTTAAAACGCGTCATAATAGATTTTCCGCCATTTTGAATAATTCAAAAACCCTACTTTTGCGAACTAGTCCTAGGGCGTTGATCCAATCACCACCAAATTCAGTACGTATGATCTACAGACGGTGCTGACAAAAAGTTATTCACAGAATTTTGATTATGATATTTAAATGGCCACAATTAGCCAATGAATGTTGAGGAGGGCGTGGCTTGTAACATGAAGGTGTGTAAATTCTGAACGGTTACACCTAGCACCATGTAACTTGGTAGGCATATCAGCAGCCGTAAGGGGAGGCTAACCCTCCATTTTCGGCCCAATCAAGCAATGTGGTGGCGCTAGAGAGCTCATTTTCTGTTTAGGCATAACCGCTATGCCAATGTTTTCGAAACTCGGCATACATGTTTTGGGGCCCTCCAAATAGACACGGAGAAAATATGAAGCCGATTGGCCAAAAGGTGGCGCTGTCATGAACAAAAAGGTGATTTTCTTGAATAATTTTGAACAAGCATATCTCCGGTCTCATTTGAGCTACAGTCATGAAATTTTGCACATATGTGCAACTCGTCAAGGGTAACAAGTTTCCAATAAGGACCCATAAGCCCCGCCCATTGGATCTTCCGCAAATTAGACATTTTCTGTCATAGAGTTGTGATCTTCCACAAATGAGACTTTGAAAAATGCTTCAAATGCTTTCTGCCATGGAATCTATTGCGGCCCCTATAACCGACTGGTCGGTTTTTACAAAACATTGCAGAATGGTAGAGGGTTATGCCATTCGTCCTGCGATGGACTGGTGTCTTGTAACAGGGGTTGTTCTGTTTGCTTGTCGGCCTGGAGTCCCATTCGTGCTTGGCCCCTCCATTGCTGCTCGCAGCTATATTTATTTCTGCAATGTGAGTCTATGGCAGCCCATAGAACCCATTGGTAACTTTTTATGAAATTTGGCAAATTGATAAAGGACAGTACAATGTATACAGGCCTCAAATTTGGGGTCAAACCATCCAACTCTGTAGCGCCACCAACAGGCCAAAGTTCAAGGTACATTTTTGCTTATAACTTTTGAACCGTTTGTCCTAGAGTTGTGGGGATTGTTTCTCCTGAATCCTTGGGTCATGCCGATTCGAATGCACCCATTGCCGTTAAAACGCGTCATAATAGATTTTCCGCCATTTTGAATTATTCGAAAAAGCTACTTTTGCGAACTAGTCCTAGGGCGTTGTTCCGATCACCACCATATTCGGCACGTATGATCTGCAGACGGTGCTGACCAATAGTTATTCACAGAATTTTGATTAAGATATTTAAATGGCCACAATTCGCCAATGAATATATAGGAGGGCGTGGCTTGTAACATGAAGGTTTGTTAATTCTGAACGGTTCCACCTACCAACCTAAAACTTGGTAGACATATCAAGAGACATAAGTGGAGGCTAACCCTCCATTTTCGGCCCGATCAAGCAAAGTGGTGGCGCTAGAGAGCTCATTTTCTGTTTTGGCATAACCGCTATGCCGATGTTTTCGAAACTCGGCACACATGTATTGGGGCACTCTATATGGACAGGGCGGAAATATGAAGCCGATTGGCTGTATGGTGGCGCTATAATGAGCAAAAAGGTGTTTTTCTTGCATAATTTTGAACAAGCATATCTCCGGCCGCATTTGAGCTACAGTCATGAAATTTTGCACATATGTGCAACTCGTCAAGGGTAATAAGTTTCCAATTAGGACCTACAAGCTTCGACCATTGGATCTTCCGCAAATTAGTCATTTTCTGTCCTAGAGTTGTGATCTTCCACAAATGAGACATTTTTGATAAATGCTTCAAATGCTTTCTGCCATGGAAGTCTATGGCGGCCCCTATAACCGAGTGGTCGGTTTTTACAAAACTTTGCAGAATGGTAGAGGGTTGTGCCTTTCACCCTGCGATGGACTCGCGTCTTGTTCAGGGGTTGATATGTTTCCTTGTCGGCCTGGTTCCCCGTTCGTGCTTGGCCCCTCCATTGCTGCTCGCAGCTATATTTATTATTATTATTATTAGGGGCCAAGCACCGAAGGTGCAGGGCACCTATTGTAATCGTTAGTATTATTATTATTATTATTATTATTTCTGCAATGCGAGTCTATGGCAGCCCATAGAACCCATTGGTAGTTTTTTATGAAATTTGGCACATTGATAAAGGACAGTCCAATGTATAGAGGCCTAGAATTTTGGGTCAATCCATCCAACTCTGTAGCGCCACCAACAGGCCAAAGTTAAAGGTACATTTTTGCTTATAACTTTTGAACCGTTTGTCCTAGAGTTGTGCGGATTGTTTCTCCTGAATCCTTGGGTCGTGCCGATTCCAATGCACTCATTGCCGTTAAAACGCGTCATAATAGATTTTCCGCCATTTTGAATTATTTGACAAACCTACTTTTGCGAACTAGTCCTAGGGCGTTGATCCGATCACCACCAAATTTGGTACGTATGATCTACAGACGGTGCTGACCAAAAGTTATTCACAGAATTTTGATTGATCAAATGATATGGCCACAATCATCCAATGAATGTTGAGGAGGGCGTGGCTAGTTACATGATGGTGTGTAAATTCTGATGGGTTTCACCTACCACCATGAAACTTGGTAGACATATCAATAGACATAAGTGGAGGCTAACCCTCCATTTTCAGCCCGATCAAGCAAAGTGGTGGCGCTAGAGAGCTCATTTTCTGTATTGGCATTACCGCTTTGCCGATGTTTTCGAAACTCAGCACACATGTATTGGAGCACTCCAAACAGAAATGGAGGAAATATCAAGCCGATTGGCCAAAAGGTGGCGCTGTAATGAGCAAAAAAGTGTTTTTCTTAGTTGATTTTGAACAAGCATATCTCCGGCCCCATTTGAGCTACAGTCATGATATTTTGCACATATGTGCAACTCGTCAAGGGTAACAAGTTTCCAATTAGGACCCATAAGCCCCGCCCATTGGATCTTCCGCAAATTAGTCATTTTCTGTCCTAGAGTTGTGATCTTACACAAATGAGACTTCTTTGAAAAATGCTTCAAATGCTTTCTGCCATGGAAGTCTATGGCGGCCCCTGTAACCGACTGGTCGGTTATTACAAAACTTTGCAGAATGGTAGAGGGTTGTGCCGTTCGCCCTGCGATGGACTGGTGTCTTGATCAGGGGTTGTTCTGTTTGCTTGTCGGCCTGGAGTCCCATTCGTGCTTGGCACCTCCATTGCTGCTCGCAGCTATATTTAGGGGCCAAGCACCGAAGGTGCAGGGCACCTATTGTAATCGTTAGTATTATTATTATTATTATTATTATTATTATTATTATTATTATTATTATTATTATTATTATACTTTCCGCAATGTGAGTCTATGGCAGGCCATAGAACCCATTGGTGGTTTTTTATGAAATTTGGCATATTGTTTAAGGACAGTCCAATGTATCCAGGCCTCAAATTTGGGGTCAATCCATCCAACTCTGTAGCGCCACCAACAGGCCAAACTTCAAGGTACATTTTTGCTTATAACTTTTGAACCGTTTGTCCTAGAGTTGTGGGGATTGTTTCCCCTGAATCCTTGGGTCATGCCGATTTCAATGCACCCATTGGCGTTAAAACGCGTCATAATAGATTTTCCGCCATTTTGAATTATTCAAAAAACCTACTTTTGCGAACTAGTCCTAGGGCGTTGATCCGATTACCACCAAATTCGGTACGTATGATCTACAGACGGTGCTGACCAAAAGTTATTCACAGAATTTTGATTGATCAAATGATATGGCCACAATCAGCCAATGAATATTGAGGAGGGCGTGGCTTGATACATGATGCCGTGTAAATTCTGAACGGTTTCACCTACCACCATGAAACTTGGTAGACATATCAACAGACATAAGTGGAGGCTAACCCTCCATTTTCAGCCCGATCAAGCAAAGTGGTGGCGCTAGAGAGCTCATTATCTGTTTAGGCATAACCGCTATGCCGATGTTTTCGAAACTCAGCACACATGTATTGGGGCACTCCAAACGGAAAGGGAGGAAATATCAAGCCGATTGGCCAAAAGATGGCGCTGTAATGAGCAAAAAGGTGTTTTTCATAGATAATTTTGAACAAGCATATCTCCGTCCCCATTTGAGCTACAGTTATGAAATTTTGCACATATGTGCAACTCGTCAAGGGTAACAAGTTTCCAATTAGGACCCATAAGCCCCGCCCATTGGATCTTCCGCAAATTCCACAATTTTAATAAATGCTTCAAATGCTTTCTGCCATGGATGTCTATGGCGGCCCCTATAACCGACTAGTCGGTTTTTACAAAACTTTGCAGCATGGTTGTGCCGTTCGCTCTGCGATGGACTGGCGTCTTGTTCAGTGGTTGTTCTATAAAGGACAGTCCAATGTATACAGGCATCGAATTTGGGGTCAATCCATCCAACTCTGTAGCGCCACCAACTGGCCAAAGTTCAAAGTACATTTTTGCTTATAACTTTTGAACCGTTTGTCCTAGAGTTGTGGGGATTGTTTCTCATGAATCCTTGGGTCATGCCAATTCCAATGCACCCATTGCCGTTAAAACGCGTCATAATAGATTTTCCGCCATTTTGAATTATTAGAAAAACCTACTTTTGCAAACTAGTCCTAGGGCGTTGTTCCGATCACCACCAAATTCGGCACGTATGATCTGCAGACGGTGCTGACCAAAAGGTATTCACAGAATTTTGATTGATCAAATGATATGGCCACAATCAGCCAAATGAATATTGAGGCGGGCGTGGCTTGATACATGAAGGTGTGTAAATTCTGAACGGTTTCAACGACCACCATGAAACTTGGTAGACATATCAACAGACATAAGTGGAGGCTAACCCTCCATTTTCGGCCCGATCAAGGAAAGTGGTGGCGCCAGAGAGCTCATTTTCTGTTTAGGCATAACCGCTAGGCCGATGTTTTCGAAACTCGGGACAGATATATTGGGGCATTATATATGGACAGCGAGGAAATATGAAACCGATTGGCCAAAAGGTGGCGCTGTCATGAGCAAAAAGGTGTTTATCTTAGATAATTTTGAACAAGCATATCTCCGGCCCCATTTGAGCTACAGTCATGAAATTTTGCACATATGTGCAACTCGTCAAGGGTAACAAGTTTCCAATTAGGACCCATAAGCCCCGCCCATTGGATCTTCCGCAAATTAGACATTTTTTGTCCTATAGCTGTGATCTTCCACAAATTAAACTTTTTTGAGAAATGCTTCAATTGCTTTCTGCCATGGAAGTCTATGGCGGCCCCTATAACCGACTGGTCGGATTTTACAAAACTTTGCGGATTGGTAGAGGGTTATGCCGTTCACCCTGCGATGGACTGGTGTCTTGTTCAGGGGTTGTTCTGGTTGTCGGCCTGGTGCGCCTGTCGTGCTTGGCCCCTCCATTGCTGCTCGCAGCTATATTTATTATTATTATTATACTTTCCGCAATGCGAGTCTATGGCAGCCCATAGAACCCATTGGTAGTTTTTTATGAAATTTGGCACATTGATAAAGGACAGTCCAATGTATCCAGGCCTCATATTTGGGGTCAATCCATCGAACTCTGTAGCGCCACCAACAGACCAAACTTCAAGGTACATTTTTGCTTATAACTTTTGAACCGTTTGTCCTAAAGTTGTGGGGATTGTTTCCCCTGAATCCTTGGGTCATGCCGATTTCAATGCACCCATTGCCGTAAAAACGCGTCATAATAGATTTTTCGCCATTTTGAATTATTCAAAAAACCTACTTTTGCGAACTAGTCCTAGGGCGTTGATCCGATTACCACCAAATTCGGTACGTATGATCTACAAACGGTGCTGACGAAAAGTTATTCACAGAATTTTGATTGATCAAATGATATGGCCACAATCAGCCAATGAATATTGAGGAGGGCGTGGCTTGATACATGATGGCGTGTAAATTCTGAACGGTTTCACCTACCACCATGAAACTTGGTAGACATATCAACAGACATAAGTGGAGGCTAACCCTCCATTTTCAGCCCGATCAAGCAAAGTGGTGGCGCTCGAGAGCTCATTTTCTGTTTAGGCATAACCGCTATGCCGATGTTTTCGAAACTCAGCACACATGTATTGGGGCACTCCAAACGGAAAGGGAGGAAATATCAAGCCGATTGGCCAAAAGGTGGCGCTGTAATGAGCAAAAAGGTGTTTTTCTTAGATAATTTTGAACAAGCATATCTCCGTCCCCATTTGAGCTACAGTTATGAAATTTTGCACATATGTGCAACTCGTCAAGGGTAACAAGTTTCCAATTAGGACCCCATAAGCCCCGCCTATTGGATCTTCTGCAAATTAGACATTTTCTGTCCTAGTGTTGTGATCTTCCACAAATGAGACTTCTTTGAAAAATGCTTCAAATGCTTTCTGCCATGGAAGTCTATGGCGGCCCCTATAACCGACCGGTTGGTTTTACAAAACTTTGCAGAATGGTAGAGGGTTGTGCCTTTCTCCCTGCGATGGACTGGTGTCTTGTTCAGTGGTTGTTCTGTTTGCTTGTCGGCCTGGAGTCCCATTCGTGCTTGGCCCCTCCATTGCTGCTAGCAGCTATATTTAGGGGCCAAGCACCGAAGGTGCAGGGCACCTATTGTAATCGTTAGTATTATTATTATTATTTCTGCAATGCGAGTCTATGGCAGCCCATAGAACCCATTGGTGGTTTTTTATGAAATTTGGCACATTGATAAAGAACAGTACAATGTATACAGGCCTCAAATTTGGGGTCAATCCATCCAACTCTGTAGCGCCACCAACAGGCCAAAGTTCAAGGTACATTTTTGCTTATAACTTTTGATCCGTTTGTCCTAGAGTTGTGGGGATTGTTTCTCCTGAATCCTTGGGTCATGCCGATTCCAATGCACCCATTGCAGTTAAAACGCGTCATAATAGATTTTCCGCCATTTTGAATAATTCAAAAAACCTACTTTTGCGAACTAGTCCTAGGGCGTTGATCCGATCACCACCAAATTCGGTACGTATGATCTACAGATGGTGCTGACCAAAAGTTATTCACAGAATTTTGATAAAGATATTTAAATGGCCACAATTAGCCAATGAATATTTAGGGGGGCGTGTCTTGTAACATGAAGGTTTGTAAATTCAGAACGGTTACACCTACCAACCTAAAACTTGGTTGACATATCAAGAGACATAAGTGGAGGCTAACCCTCCATTTGCGGCCCGATCAAGCAAAGTGGTGGCGTTAGAGAGCTCATTTTCTGTTTTGGCATAACCACTATGCCGATGTTTTCGAAACTCGGCACACATGTATTGGGGCACTCTATATGGACAGCGCGGAAATATGAAGCCGATTGGCTGCATGGTGGCGCTATAATGAGCAAAAAGGTGTTTTTCTTGCATATATTTGAACAAGCATATCTCCTGCCCCATTTGAACTACAGTCATGAAACTTTGCACATATGTGCAACTCATCAAGGGTAACAAGTTTCCAATAAAGACCTATAAGCCCCGCCCATTGGATCTTCCGCAAATTAGACCTTTCTTGTCCTAGGGCTGTGAGCTTCTGCAAATTTGACATTTTTGACAAATGCTTCAATTGCTTCCTGCCATGGAAGTCTATGGCAGCCGCTATAACCGACAGTTCGGATTTTACAAAACTTTGCTGAATGGTAGAGGGTTATGCCGTTCGCCCTGTGATGGACTAGTGTCTTGTTCAGGTGTTGTTCTGTTTCTTGTCTGCCTGGCGCCCCTGTCATGCTTGGCCCCTTCATTGCTGCTCGCAGCTATATTTATTATTATTATTATACTTTCCGCAATGCGAGTCTATGGCAGCCCATAGAACCCATTGGTAGTTTTTTATGAAATTTGGCACATTGATAAAGGACAGTCCAATGTATCCAGGCCTCGAATTTGGGGTCAATCCATCCAACTCTGTAGCGCCACCAACAGGCCAAACTTCAAAGTACATATTTGCTTATAACTTTCGATCCGTTTGTCCTAGAGTTGTGCGGATTGTTTCTCCTGAATCCTTGGGTCATGCCGATTCTAATGCACCCATTGCCGTTAAAACGCGTCATAATAGATTTTCCGCCATTTTGAATTATTCGAAAAACCTACTTTTGCGAACTAGTCCTAGGGCGTTGATCCGATCACCACCAAATTCGGAACTTATGATCTACAGACGGTGCTGACCAAAAGTTATTCACAGAATTTTGATTTATCAAATGATATGGACACAATCTGCCAATGAATGTTGAGGAGGGCGTGGCTAAATACATGAAGGTGTGTAAATTCTGAACGGTTTCACCTACCACCATGAAACTTGGTAGACATATCAAGAGCCATAAGGGGAGGCTAACCCTCCATTTTCAGCCCGATCAAGCAAAGTGGTGGCGCTAGAGAGCTCATTTTCTGTATTGGCATAACCGCTTTGCCGATGTTTTCAAAACTCGGCACACATGTATTGGGGCACTCCAAACGGAAAGGGAGGAAATATCAAGCCGATTGGCCAAAAGGTGGCGCTGTCATGAGCATAAAGGTGTTTATCTTAGATAATTTTGATCAAGCATATCTCCGGCCCCATTTGAGCTACAGTCATGAAATTTTGCACATATGTGCAACTCGTCAAGGGTAACAAGTTTGCAATTAGGACCCATAAGCCCCGCCCATTGGATCTTCCGCAAATTCCACAATTTTTATAAATGCTTCAAATGCTTTCTGCCATGGATGTCTATGGCGGCCCCTGTAACCGACTAGTCGGTTTTTACAAAACTTTGCAGCATGGTTGTGCCGTTCGCCCTGCGATGGACTGGCGTCTTGTTCAGTGGTTGTTCTATAAAGGACAGTCCAATGTATACAGGCATCGAATTTGGGGTCAATCCATCCAACTCTGTAGCGCCACCAACAGGCCAAAGTTCAAGGTACATTTTTGCTTATAACTTTTGAAACGTTTGTCCTAGAATTGTGGGGATTGTTTCTCCTAAATCCTTGGGTCATGCCGATTCCAATGCACCAATTGCCCTCAAAACGCGTCATAATAGATTTTCCGCCATTTTGAATTATTCAAAAAACCTACTTTTGCGAACTAGTCCTAGGGCGTTGATCCGATCACCACCAAATTCGGTACTTATGATCTACAGACGGTGCTGACCAAAAGGTATTCACAGAATTTTGATTGATCAAATGATATGGCCACAATCAGCCAATGAATATTGAGGCGGGCGTGGCTTGATACATGAAGGTAAATTCTGAACGGTTTCAACTACCACCATGAAACTTGGTAGACATATCAACAGACATAAGTGGAGGCTAACCCTCCATTTTCGGCCCGATCAAGGAAAGTTGTGGCGCCAGAGAGCTCATTTTCTGTTTAGGCATAACCGCTAGGCCGATGTTTTCGAAACTCGGGACAGATATATTGGGGCATTCTATATGGACAGCGAGGAAATATGAAACCGATTGGCCAAAAGGTGGCGCTGTCATGAGCAAAAAGGTGTTTATCTTAGATAATTTTGAACAAGCATATCTCCAGCCCCATTTGAGCTACAGTCATGAAATTTTGCACATATGTGCAACTCGTCAAGGGTAACAAGTTTCCAATTAGGACCCATAAGCCCCGCCCATTGGATCTTCCACAAATTAGACATTTTTTATCCTATAGCTGTGATCTTCCACAAATTAAACTTTTTTGAGAAATGCTTCAATTGCTTTCTGCCATGGAAGTCTATGGCGGCCCCTATAACCGACTGGTCGGATTTTACAAAACTTTGCGGATTGGTAGAGGGTTATGCCGTTCACCCTGCGATGGACTGGTGTCTTGTTCAGGGGTTGTTCTGGTTGTCGGCCTGGTGCGCCTGTCGTGCTTGGCCCCTCCATTGCTGCTCGCAGCTATATTTATTATTATTATTATTATTATACTTTCTGCAATGCGAGTCTATGGCAGCCCATAGAACCCATTGGTGGTTTTTTATGAAATTTGGCACATTGATAAAGGACAGTCCAATGTATCCAGGCATCGAATTTGGGGTCAATCCATCCAACTCTGTAGCGCCACCAACAGGCCAAACTTCAAGGTACATATTTGCTTATAACTTTTGAACCGTTTGTCCTAGAGTTGTGCGGATTGTTTCCCCTGAATCCTTGGGTCATACCGATTCCAATGCACCCATTGCCGTTAAAACGCGTCATAATAGATTTTCCGCCATTTTGAATAATTCAAAAAACCTACTTTTGCGAACTAGTCCTAGGGCGTTGATCCGATCACCACCAAATTCGGTACATATGATCTACAGATGGTGTTGACCAAAAGTTATTCACAGAATTTTGATTTATCAAATGATATGGCCACAATCAGCCAATGAATATTTAGCAGGGCTTGGCTTGTAACATGAAGGTTTGTAAATTCTGAACGGTTACACCTACCAACCTAAAACTGGGTAGACATATCAACAGACATAAGTGGAGGCAAACCCTCCATTTTCGGCCCGATCAAGCAAAGTGGTGGCGCTAGAGAGCTCATTTTCTGTTTTGGCATAACCGCTATGCCGATGTTTTCGAAACTCGGCACACATGTATGGGGGCACTCTATATGGACAGGGCGGAAATATGAAGCCGATTGGCTGTATGGTGGCGCTATAATGAGCAAAAAGGTGTTTTTCTTGCATAATTTTGAACAAGCATATCTCCGGCCCTATTTGAGCTACAGTCATGAAATTTTGCACATATGTGCAACTCGTCCAGGGTAACAAGTTTCCAATTAGGACCCATAAGCCCCGCCCATTGGATCTTCCGCAAATAAGACATTTTATGTCCTAGAGTTGTGATCTTCCACAAATGAGACTTCTTTGAAAAATGCTTCAAATGCTTTCTGCCATGGAAGTCTATGGCGGCCCCTATAACCGACTGGTCGGTTTTTACAAAACTTTGCAGAATGGTAGAGGGTTATGCCGTTTGCCCTGCGATGGACTGGTGTCTTGATCAGGGGTTGTTCTGTTTGCTTGTCGGCCTGGAGTCCCATTCGTGCTTGGCCCCTCCATTGCTGCTCGCAGCTATATTTAGGGGCCAAGCACCGAAGGTGCAGGGCACCTATTGTAATCGTTATTATTATTAGGGGCCAAGCACCGAAGGTGCAGGGCACCTATTGTAATTGTTAGTATTATTATTATTATTATTATTATTATTATTATACTTTCCGCAATGCGAGTCTATGGCAGCCCATAGAACCCATTGGTAACTTTTTATGAAATTTGGCACATTGATAAAGGACAGTACAATGTATACAGGCCTCAAATTTGGGGTCAAACCATCCAACTCTGTAGCGCCAGCAACAGGCCAAAGTTCAAGGTACATTTTTGCTTATAACTTTTGAACCGTTTGTCCTAGAGTTGTGGGGATTGTTTCTCCTGAATCCTTGGGTCATGCCGATTCCACTACACCCATTGCTGTTAAAACGCGTCATAATTGATTTTCCGCCATTTTGAATAATTCAAAAAACCTACTTTTGCGAACTAGTCCTAGAGCGTAGATCCAATCACCACCAAATTCAGTACGTATGATCTACAGACGGTGATGACAAAAAGTTATTCACAGAATTTTGATTATGATATTTAAATGGCCACAATTAGCCAATGAATGTTGAGGGGGGCGTGGCTTGTAACATGAAGGTTTGTAAATTCTGAACGGTTACACCGAGCACCATGTAACTTGGTAGGCATCTCAGCAGCCGTAAGGGGAGGCGAACCCTCCATTTTCGGCCCAATCAAGCAATGTGGTGGCGCTAGAGAGCTCATTTTCTGTTTAGGCATAACCGCTATGCCAATGTTTTCGAAACTCAGCATACATGTTTTGGGGCCCTCCAAATAGACACGGAGCAAATATGAAGCCGATTGGCCAAAAGGTGGCGCTGTCATGAACAAAAAGGTGTTTTTCTTGAATAATTTTGAACAAGCATATCTCCGGTCTCATTTGAACTACAGTCATGAAATTTTGCACATATGTGCAACTCGTCAAGGGTAACAAGTTTCCAATAAGGACCCATAAGCCCCGCCCATTGGATCTTCCGCAAATTAGACATTTTCTGTCATAGAGTTGTGATCTTCCACAAATGAGACTTCTTTGAAAAATGCTTCAAATGCTTTCTGCCATGGAATCTATTGCGGCCCCTATAACCAACTGGTCGGTTTTTACAAAACTTTGCAGAATGGTAGAGGGTTATGCCATTCGTCCTGCGATGGACTGGTGTCTTGTAACAGGGGTTGTTCTGGTTGCTTGTCCGCCTGGCGCCCCTGTCTTGCTTGGCCCCTCCATTGCTGCTCGCAGCTATATTTAGGGGCCAAGCACCGAAGGTGCAGGGCACCTATTGTAATCGTTAGTATTATTAGGGGCCAAGCACCGAAGGTGCAGGGCACCTATTGTAATCGTTAGTATTATTATTATTATTATTATTATTATACTTTCCGCAACGCGAGTCTATGGCAGCCCATAGAACCCATTGGTAGTTTTTTATGAAATTTGGCACATTGATAAAGGACAGTCCAATGTATCCAGGCATCTAATTTGGGGTCAATCCACACAACTCTGTAGCGCCACCAACAGGCCAAACTTCAAGGTTCATTTTTGCTTATAACTTTTGAACCGTTTGTCCTAGAGTTGTGGGGATTGTTTCCTCTGAATCCTTGGGTTATGCCGATGCCATTGCACCCATTGCCGGTAAAACGCGTCATAATAGATTTTCCGCCATTTTGAATTATTCGAAAAACCTACTTTTGCGAACTAGTCCTAGGGCGTTGATCCGATCACCACCAAATTCGGTAAGTATGATCTACGGACTGTGCTGACCAAAAGTTATTCACAGAATTTTGATAAAGGAATTTATTTGGCCACAATGAGCCAATGAATGTTTAGGAGGGCGTGGCTTGTAACATGAAGGTGTGTAAATTTTGAACAGTGTCACCTAACACAATGAAACTTGGTAGACACATCAGCAGACATATGTGGAGGCTAACCCTCCATTTTCGGCCCGATCAAGCAATGTGGTGGCGCTAGAGAGCTCATTTTCTGTTTAGGCATAACCGCTATGCCGATGTTTTCAAATCTCGGCACACATGTATTGGGGCACTCTATATGGACAGGGAGCATATATGAAGCCGATTGGCCAAAAGGTGGCGCTGCAATGAGCAAAAAGGTGTTTTTCTTTTATAATTTTGAACAAGCATATCTCCGGCCCCATTTGAGCTACAGTCATGAAATTTTGCACATATGTGCAACTCGTCATGGGTAACAAGTTTCTAATTAGGACCTTTAAGCTCCGCCCATTAGATCTTCCACAAATTAGACATTTTTGAAAAATGCATCAAATGCTTTCTGCCATGGAAGTCTAGACTTTTTAATGTCATTATACATTAACGACAGCAGATGGCGCCATTCATCTATAAAATGGTTGCTAATCTCAAGGAGATGGTTCAATGGAATTCGAAAACCCTGTAGGCATAGATCCCCTTGCTGGTTTTTTATGATAATTGGCATGTTTATTAAGGACAGTCCAATGTATCCAGGGATCGAATTTGGGGTCAATCCATCCAACTCTGTAGCGCCACCAACAGGCCAAACTTCAAGGTACATTTTTGCTTATAACTTTTGAACCGTTTGTCCTAGGGTTATGGGGATTGTTTCTTCTGAATCCTTGGGTCATGCCGATTTCAATGCACCCATTGCCGTTAAAACGCGTCATAATAGATTTTCCGAAATTTTGAATTATTCGAATAACTTACTTTTGCGAACTAGTCCTAGGGCGTTGATTCGATCACCACCAAATTCGGTATATATGATCTACAGACAATGCTGACCAAAAGTTATTCACAGAATTTTGATTGATCAAATGATATGGCCACAATCAGCCAATAAATGTTGAGGAGGGCGTGGCTAAATACATGAAGGTGTGTAAATTCTGAACGGTTTCACCTACCACCATGAAACTTGGTAGACGTATCAACAGGCATTAGGGGAGGCTAACCGTCCATTTTCGGCCCAATCAAGCAATGTGGTGGCGCTAGAGAGCTCATTTTCTGTTTAGGCATAACCGCTATGCCAATGTTTTCGAAACTCGGCACACATGTATTGGGGCACTCCAAACGGAAAGGGAGGAAATATGAAGCCGATTGGCTGTATGGTGGCGCTATAATGAGTAAAAAGGTGTTTTTCTTGCATAATTTTGAACAAGCATATCTCCGGCCCCATTTGAGCTACAGTCATGAAATTTTGCACATATGTGCAACTCGTCAAGGGTAACAAGTTTCCAATAAGGACCCATAAGCCCCGCCCATTGGATCTTCCGCAAATTAGACATTTTCTGTCATAGAGTTGTGATCTTCCACAAATGAGACTTGTTTGAAAAATGCTTCAAATGCTTTCTGCCATGGAATCTATTGCGGCCCCTATAACCGACTGGTCGGTTTTTACAAAACTTTGCAGAATGGTAGAGGGTTATGCCATTCGTCCTGCGATGGACTGGTGTCTTGTAACAGGGGTTGTTCTGGTTGCTTGTCCGCCTGGCGCCCCATTCGTGCTTGGCCCCTCCATTGCTGCTCGCAGCTATATTTATTATTATTATTATACTTTCCGCAATGCGAGTCTATGGCAGCCCATAGAACCCATTGGTAACTTTTTATGAAATTTGGCACATTGATAAAGGACAGTCTGATGTATCCAGGCATCGAATTTGGGGTCAATCCATCCAACTCTGTAGCGCCACCAACAGGCCAAAGTTCAAGGTACATTTTTGTTTATAACTTTTGAACCGTTTGTCCTAGAGTTGTGGGGATTGTTTCCCCTGAATCCTTGGGTCATGCCGATTCCAATGCACCCATTGCCGTTAAAACGCGTCATAATAGATTTTCCGCCATTTTGAATTATTTGACAAACCTACTTTTGCGAACTAGTCCTAGGGCGTTGATCCGATCACCACCAAATTCGGTAAGTATGATCTACAGACTGTGCTGACCAAAAGTTATTCACAGAATTTTGATAAAGGAATTTATTTGGCCACAATGAGCCAATGAATGTTGAGGAGGGCGTGGCTTGTAACATGAAGGTGTGTAAATTCTGAACGGTGTCACCTAACACAATGAAACTTGGTAGACACATCAGCAGACATCAGTGGAGGCTAACCCTCCATTTTCGGCCCGATCAAGCAATGTGGTGGCGCTAGAGAGCTCATTTTCTGTTTAGGCATAACCGCTATGCCGATGTTTTCAAAACTCGGCACACATCTATTGGGGCACTCTATATGGACAGGGAGCAAATATGAAGCCGATTGGCCAAAAGGTGGCGCTGTAATGAGCAGAAAGGTGTTTTTCTTTTATAATTTTGAACAAGCATATCTCCGGCCCCATTTGAGCTACAGTCATGAAATTTTGCACATATGTGCAACTCGTCATGGGTAACAAGTTTCTAATTAGGACCTATAAGCTCCGCCCATTAGATCTTCCGCAAATTAGACATTTTTGAAAAATGCTTCAAATGCTTTCTGCCATGGAAGTCTAGACTTTTAAATGTCATTATACATTAACGACAGCAGATGGCGCCATTCATCTATAAAATGGTTGCTAATCTCAAGGAGATGGTTCAATGGAATTAGAAAACCCTGTAGACATAGATCCCCTTGCTGGTTTTTTATGATAATGGGCATGTTGATTAAGGACAGTCCAATGTATCCAGGGATCGAATTTGGGATCAATCCATCTAACTCTGTAGCGCCACCAACAGGCCAAAGTTCAAGGTTCATTTTTGCTTATAACTTTTGTACCGCTTGTTTTAGAGTTCTGCGGATTGTTTTCTCTGAACACTTGGGTCATGCGGATTCCAAAGCACCCATTGCCGCTAAAACGCGTGGTAATAAATTTTCCGCCATTATAAATTATTCAAAAAACCTACTTTTGGGAACTAGTCCTAGGGCGTTGATCCGATAACCACCAAATCCGGTACGTATGATCTACAGATGGTGCTGACCAAAAGTTATTCATAGAATTTTGATTGATTAAATGATATGGCCACAATCAGCCAAAGAATATTGAGGAGGGCGTGGCTTGATACATGATGGTGTGTAAATTCTGAACGGTTTCACCTACCACCATGAAACTTGTTAGCCATATCAATTGATATAAGTGGAGGCTAACCCTTCATTTTTGGCCCGATCAAGCAATGTGGTGGCGCTAGAGAGCTCATTTTCTGTTTAGGCATAACCGCTCTGCCGATGTTTTCGAAATTCGGCACACATGTTTTGGGGCACTCTATATGGCCAGGGCGGAAATATGAAGCCGATTGGCCAAAAGGTGGCGCTATCATGAGCAAAAAGGTGTTTATCTTATTTAATTTTGAACAAGCATATCTTCGGCCCCATTTGAGCTACAGTCATGAAATTTTGCACATATGTGCAAATTGTCATGGGTAACAAGTTTCCAATAAGGACCCATAAGCCCCGCCCATTGGGTCTTCCGCAAATTAGACATTTGTTGTGCTATAGCTGTCATCTTCCACAAATCAAACTATTATGACGAATGCTTCAAAAGCTTTCTGCCATGGAAGTCTATGACGGCCCCTATAACCAACTGGTCGGATTTTACAAAACTTTGCAGAATGGTAGAGGGTTATGCCGTTCTCCCTGCGATGGACTGGTGTCTTGTACAGGGGTTGTTCTGGTTGCTTGTCCTCCTGGCGCCCCATTCGTGCTTGGCCCCTCCATTGCTGCTCGCAGCTATATTTATTATTATTTCTGCAATGCGAGTCTATGGCAGCCCATAGAACCCATTGGTGGTTTTTTATGAAATTTGGCACATTGATTAAGGACAGTCCAATGTATCCAGGCATCAAATTTGGTGTCAATCCATCCAACTCTGTAGCGCCACCAACAGGCCAAACTTCAAGGTACATATTTGCTTATAACTTTTGAACCGTTTTTCCTAGAGTTGTGGGGATTGTTTCCCCTGAATCCTTGGGTCAAGCCGATTCCAATGCACCCATTGCCGTTAAAACGCGTCATAATAGATTTTCCGCCATTTTGAATTATTTGAATAACCTACTTTTGCGAACTAGTCCTAGGGCGTTGATCCGATCACCACCAAATTTGGTACGTATGATCTACAGACGGTGCTGACCAAAAGTTATTCACAGAATTTTGATAAAGATATTTGAATGGCCACAATCAGCCAATGAATATTTAGGAGGGCGTGGCTTCTAACATGAAGGTGTGTAAATTCTGAACGGTTTCAACTACCACCATGAAACTTGGTAGGCATATCAGCAGCCATAAGGGGAGGCTAACCCTCCATTTTCGGCCCGATTAAGCAATGTGGTGGCGCTAGAGAGCTCATTTTCTGTTTAGGCATAACCACTGTGCCGATGTTTTCGAAATTCGGTAGACTTGTTTTGGGGCACTCTATATGGACAGGGCGGAAATATGAAGCCGATTGCCCAAAAGGTGGCGCTGTCATGAGCAAAAAGGTGTTTTTCTTAGATAATTTTGAACAAGCATATCTCCGGCCCCATTTGAGCTACAGTCATGAAATTTTGCACGTATGTGCAACTCGTCAAGGGTAACAAGTTTCCAATTAGGACCCATAAGCCCCGCCCATTGGATCTTCCGCAAATTAGACATTTTCTGTCCTAGAGTTGTGATCTTCCACAAATGAGACTTCTTTGAAAAATGCTTCAAATGCTTTCAGCCATGGAAGTCTATGGCGGCCCCTATAACCGACTGGTCGGTTTTTACAAAACTTTGCAAAATGGTAGAGGGTTGTGCCTTTCACCCTGCGATGGACTGGCGTCTTGTTCAGGGGTTGTTCTGTTTGCTTGTCGGCCTGGTGCCCCATTCGTGCTTGGCCCCTCCATTGCTGCTCGCAGCTATATTTAGGGGCCAAGCACCGAAGGTGCAGGGCACCTATTGTAATCGTTAGTATTATTATTATTATTAGGGGCCAAGCACCGAAGGTGCAGGGCACCTATTGTAATCGTTAGTATTATTATTATTATTATTATTATTATTATACTTTCCGCAATGCGAGTCTATGGCAGCCCATAGAACCCATTGGTAACTTTTTATGAAATTTGGCACATTGATAAAGGACAGTCTGATGTATCCAGGCATCGAATTTGGGGTCAATCCATCCAACTCTGTAGCGCCACCAACAGGCCAAAGTTCAAGGTACATTTTTGCTTATAACTTTTGAACCGTTTGTCCTAGAGTTGTGGGGATTGTTTCTCCTGAATCCTTGGGTCATGCCGATTCCAATGCACCCATTGCCGTTAAAACGCGTCATAATAGATTTTCCGCCATTTTGAATAATTCAATAAACCTACTTTTGCGAACTAGTCCTAGGGCGTTGATCCGATCACCACCAAATTCGGCACGTATGATCTGCAGACGGTGCTGACCAAAAGTTATTCACAGAATTTTGATAAAGATATTTAAATGGCCACAATTAGCCAATGAATATATAGGAGGGCGTGGCTTGTAACATAAAGGTTTGTTAATTCTGAACGGTTACACCTACCAACCTAAAACTTGGTAGACATATCAAGAGACATTAGTGGAGGCTAACCTTCCATTTTCGGCCCGATCAAGCAAAGTGGTGGCGCTAGAGAGCTCATTTTCTGTTTTGGCATAACCGCTATGCCGATGTTTTCAAAACTCGGCACACAAGTATTGGGGCACTCTATATGGACAGGGCGGAAATATGAAGCCGATTAGCTGCATGGTGGCGCTATAATGAGCAAAAAGGTGTTTTTCTTGCATAATTTTGAACAAGCATATCTCCGGCCCCATTTGAGCTACAGTCATGAAATTTTGCACATATGTGCAACTCGTCAAGGGTAACAAGTTTCCAATTAGGACCCATAAGCCCCGCCCATTGGATCTTCCGCAAATTAGTCATTTTCTGTCCTAGAGTTGGAATCTTCCACAAATGAGACTTCTTTGAAAAATGCTTCAAATGCTTTCTGCCATGGAAGTCAATGGCGGCCCCAATAACCGACTGGTCGGTTTTTACAAAACTTTGCAGAATGATAGAGGGTTATGCCGTTCGCCCTGCGATGGACTGGTGTCTTGATCAGGGGTTGTTCTGTTTGCTTGTCGGCCTGGAGTCCCATTCGTGCTTGGCCCCTCCATTGCTGCTCGCAGCTATATTTATTATTAATATTATACTTTCCGCAATGCGAGTCTATGGCAGCCCATAGAACCCATTGGTAGTTTTTTATGAAATTTGGCACATTGATAAAGGACAGTCCAATGTATCCAGGCCTCGAATTTGGGGTCAATCCATCCAACTCTGTAGCGCCACCAACAGGCCAAACTTCAAAGTACATATTTGCTTATAACTTTCGATCCGTTTGTCCTAGAGTTGTGCGGATTGTTTCTCCTGAATCCTTGGGTCATGCCGATTCGAATGCACCCATTGCCGTTAAAAGGCGTCATAATAGATTTTCCGCCATTTTGAATTATTCGAAAAACCTTCTTTTGCGAACTAGTCCTAGGGCGTTGATCCGATCACCACCAAATTCGGTACTTATGATCTACAGACGGTGCTGACCAAAAGGTATTCACAGAATTTTGATTGATCAAATGATATGGCCACAATCAGCCAATGAATATTGAGGCGGGCGTGGCTTGATACATGAAGGTGTGTAAATTCTGAACGGTTTCAACTACCACCATGAAACTTGGTAGACATATCAACAGACATAAGTGGAGGCTAACCCTCCATTTTCGGCCCGATCAAGGAAAGTTGTGGCGCCAGAGAGCTCATTTTCTGTTTAGGCATAACCGCTAGGCCGATGTTTTCGAAACTCGGGACAGATATATTGGGGCATTCCATATGGACAGCGAGGAAATATGAAACCGATTGGCCAAAAGGTGGCGCTGTCATGAGCAAAAAGGTGTTTATCTTAGATAATTTTGAACAAGCATATCTCCAGCCCCATTTGAGCTACAGTCATGAAATTTTGCACATATGTGCAACTCGTCAAGGGTAACAAGTTTCCAATTAGGACCCATAAGCCCCGCCCATTGGATCTTCCGCAAATTAGACATTTTTTATCCTATAGCTGTGATCTTCCACAAATTAAACTTTTTTGAGAAATGCTTCAATTGCTTTCTGCCATGGAATTCTATGGCGGCCCCTATAACCGACTGGTCGGATTTTACAAAACTTTGCGGATTGGTAGAGGGTTATGCCGTTCACCCTGCGATGGACTGGTGTCTTGTTCAGGGGTTGTTCTGGTTGTCGGCCTGGTGCGCCTGTCGTGCTTGGCCCCTCCATTGCTGCTCGCAGCTATATTTAGGGGCCAAGCACCGAAGGTGCAGGGCACCTATTGTAATCGTTAGTATTATTATTATTAGGGGCCAAGCACCGAAGGTGCAGGGCACCTATTGTAATCGTTAGTATTATTATTATTATTATTATTATTATTATTATTATTATTATTATACTTTCCGCAATGCGAGTCTATGGCAGCCCATAGAACCCATTGGTAGTTTTTTATGAAATTTGGCACATTGATAAAGGACAGTACAATGTATACAGGCCTCAAATTTGGGGTCAAACCATCCAACTCTGTAGCGCCACCAACAGGCCAAAGTTCAAGGTACATTTTTGCTTATAACTTTTGAACCGTTTGTCCTAGAGTTGTGGGGATTGTTTCTCCTGAATCCTTGGGTCATGCCGATTCCAATGCACCCATTGCCGTTAAAACGCGTCATAATAGATTTTCCGCCATTTTGAATTATTCGAAAAACCTACTTTTGCGAACTAGTCCTAGGGCGTTGTTCCGATCACCACCAAATTCGGCACGTATGATCTGCCGATGGTGCTGACCAAATGTTATTCACAGAATTTTGATAAAGATATTTAAATGGCCACAATTAGCCAATGAATATATAAGAGGGCGTGGCTTGTAACATGAAGGTTTGTTAATTCTGAACGGTTACACCTACCAACCTAAAACTTGGTAGACATATCAAGAGATATAAGTGGAGGCTAACCCTCCATTTTCGGCCCGATCAAGCAAAGTGATGGCGCTAGAGAGCTCATTTTCTGTTTTGGCATTACCGCTATGCCGATGTTTTCGAAACTCGGCACACATGTATTGGGGCACTCTATATGGACAGGGCGGAAATATGAAGTCGATTGGCTGTATGGTGGCGCTATAATGAGCAAAAAGGTGTTTTTCTTGCATAATTTTGAACAAGCATATCTCCGGCGCCATTTGAGCTACAGTCATGAAATTTTGCACATATGTGCAACTCGTCAAGGGTAACAAGTTTCCAATTAGGACCCATAAGCCCCGCCCATTGGATCTTCCGCAAATTCCACAATTTTTATAAATGCTTCAAATGCTTTCTGCCATGGATGTCCATGGCGGCCCCTATAACCGACTAGTCGGTTTTTACAAAACTTTGCAGCACGGTTGTGCCGTTCACCCTGCGATGGACTGGCGTCTTGTTCAGTGGTTGTTCTATAAAGGACAGTCCAATGTATACAGGCATCGAATTTGGGGTCAATCCATCCAACTCTGTAGCGCCACCAACAGGCCAAAGTTCAAAGTACATTTTTGCTTATAACTTTTGAAACGTTTGTCCTAGAATTGTGGGGATTGTTTCTCCTATATCCTTGGGTCATGCCGATTCCAATGCACCCATTGCCCTCAAAACGCGTCATAATAGATTTTCCGCCATTTTGAATTATTCAAAAAACCTACTTTTGCGAACTAGTCCTAGGGCGTTGATCCGATCACCACCAAATTCGGTACTTATGATCTACAGACTGCGCTGACAAAAAGTTATTCACAGAATTTTGATTAAGGTATTTGAATGGCCACAATTAGCCAATGAATATTTAGGAGGGTGTGGCTTGTAACATGAAGGTGTGTAAATTCTGAACGGTTACACCTACCACCATGAAACTTGGTAGGCATATCAGCAGCCATAATGGGAGCCTAAGCCTCCATTTTCAGCCCGATCAAGTAAAGTGGTGGCGCTAGAGAGCTCATTTTCTGTTTCGGTATAAGCGCAATGCCAATGTTTTCGAAACTCAGCATACATGTATTGGGGCCCTCCAAATGGACAGGGAGCAAATATGAAGCCGATTGGCCTAAAGGTGGCGCTATCACGAGCAAAAAGGTGTTTTTCTTAGTTAGTTTTGAACAAGCATATCTCCGGCCCCATTTGAGCTACAGTCATGAAATTTTGCACATATGTGCAACTCGTCAAGGGTAACAAGTTTCCATTTAGAACCCATAAGCCCCGCCCATTGGATCTTCCGCAAATTTGACATTTTTTGTCCTAGAGCTGTGATCTTCCACAAATGAAACTTTTTTGACAATTGCTTCAATTGCTTTCTGCCATGGAAGTCTATGGCGGCCCCTATAACCGACTGGTCGGATTTTACAAAACTTTGCAGATTGGTAGAGGGTTATGCTGTTCGCCCTGCGATGGACTGGTGTCTTGATCAGGGGTTGTTCTGTTTGCTTGTCGGCCTGGAGTCCCATTCGTGCTTGGCCCCTCCATTGCTGCTCGCAGCTATATTTAGGGGCCAAGCACCGAAGGTGCAGGGCACCTATTGTAATCGTTAGTATTATTAGGGGCCAAGCACCGAAGGTGCAGGGCACCTATTGTAATCGTTAGTATTATTATTATTATTATACTTTCCGCAATGCGAGTCTATGGCAGCCCATAGAACCCATTGGTAACTTTTTATGAAATTTGGCACATTGATAAAGGACAATACAATGTATACAGGCCTCGAATTTGGGGTCAATCCATCCAACTCTGTAGCGCCACCAACTGGCCAAAGTTCAAAGTACATTTTTGCTTATAACTTTTGAACCGTTTGTCCTAGAGTTGTGGGGATTGTTTCTCATGAATCCTTGGGTCATGCCGATTCCAATGCACCCATTGCCGTTAAAACGCGTCATTATAAATTTTCCGCCATTTTGAATTATTCGATAAAACTACTTTTGCGAACTAGTCCTAGGGCGTTGTTCCGATCACCACCAAATTCGGTACGTATGATCGACAGACGGTGCTGACCAAAAGTTATTCACAGAATTTTGATAAAGGTATTTACATGGCCACAATTCGCCAATGAATATTTAGGAGGGCGTGGCTTGTAACATGAAGGTTTGTAAATTCAGAACGGTTACACCTACCAACCTAAAACTTGGTTGACATATCAAGAGACATAAGTGGAGGCAAACCCTCCATTTGCGACCCGATCAAGGCAAGTGGTGGCGCCAGAGAGCTCATTTTCTGTTTTGGCATAACCGCTATTCCGATGTTTTCGAAACTCGGCACACATGTATTGGGGCACTCTATATGGACAGCGCGGAAATAGGAAGCCGATTGGCTGCATGGTGGCGCTATAATGAGCAAAAAGGTGTTTTTCTTGCATAATTTTGAACAAGCATATCTCCGGCCCCATTTGAGCTACAGTCATGAAATTTTGCACATATGTGCAACTCGTCATGGGTAACAAGTTTCCAATTAGGACCCATAAGCCCCGCCCATTGGATCTTCCGCAAATTAGATATTTTCTGTCCAAGAGTTGTGATCTTCCACAAATTAAACTTTTTTGACAAATGCTTCAAATGCTGTCTGCCATGGAAGTTCATGGCAGAACCTATAACCGACTGGTCGGTTTTTACAAAACTTTGCAGAATGGTGGAGGGTTATGCCGTTCGCCCTGTGATGGACTAGTGTCTTGTTCAGGTGTTGTTCTGTTTCTTGTCTGCCTGGCGCCCCTGTCGTGCTTGGCCCCTTCATTGCTGCTCGCAGCTATATTTAGGGGCCAAGCACCGAAGGTGCAGGGCACCTATTGTAATCGTTAGTATTATTAGGGGCCAAGCACCGAAGGTGCAGGGCACCTATTGTAATCGTTAGTATTATTATTATTATTATTATTATTATTATTATTATTATTATTATTATTATTATTAGGGGCCAAGCACCGAAGGTGCAGGGCACCTATTGTAATCGTTAGTATTATTAGGGGCCAAGCACCGAAGGTGCAGGGCACCTATTGTAATCGTTAGTATTATTATTATTATTAGGGGCCAAGCACCGAAGGTGCAGGGCACCTATTGTAATCGTTAGTATTATTATTATTAGGGGCCAAGCACCGAAGGTGCAGGGCACCTATTGTAATCGTTAGTATTATTATTATTATTATACTTTCCGCAATGCGAGTCTATGGCAGCCCATAGAACTCATTGGTAACTTTTTATGAAATTTGGCACATTGATAAAGGACAATACAATGTATACAGGCCTCGAATTTGGGGTCAATCCATCCAACTCTGTAGCGCCACCAACAGGCCAAAGTTCAAGGTACATTTTTGCTTATAACTTTTGAACCGTTTGTCCTAGAGTTGTGGGGATTGTTTCTCCTGAATCCTTGGGTCATGCCGATTCCAATGCACCCATTACCGTTAAAACGCGTCATAATAGATTTTCCGCCATTTTGAATTATTCAAAAACCTACTTTTGCGAACTAGTCCTAGGGCGTTGTTCCGATCACCACCAAATTCGGTACGTATGATCTACAGACGGTGCTGACCAAAAGTTATTCACAGAATTTTGATAAAGATATTTAAATGGCCACAATTAGCCAATGAATATTTAGGTGGGCATGTCTTGTAACATGAAGGTTTGTAAATTCTGAACGGTTACACCTACCAACCTAAAACTTGGTTGACATATCAAGAGACATAAGTGAAGGCTAACCCTCCATTTTCGGCCCGATCAAGCAAAGTGGTGGCGCTAGAGAGCTCATTTTCTGTTTTGGCATAACCGCTATGCCGATGTTTTCGAAACTCTGCACACATGTATTGGGGCACTCTATATGGACAGCGCGGAAATAGGAAGCCGATTGGCTGCATGGTGGCGCTATAATGAGCAAGAAGGTGTTTTTCTTGCATAATTTTGAACAAGCATATCTCCGGCCCCATTTGAGCTACAGTCCTGAAATTTTGCACATATGTGCAACTCGTCACGGGTAACAAGTTTCCAATTAGGACCCATAAGCCCCGCCCATTGGATCTTCCGCAAATTAGACATTTTCTGTCCTAGAGTTGTGATCTTGCACAAATGAGACTTCTTTGAAAAATGCTTCAAATGCTTTCAGCCATGGAAGTCTAAGGCGGCCCCTATAACCGACTGGTCGGTTTTTACAAAACTTTGCAAAATGGTAGAGGGTTGTGCCTTTCACCCTGCGATGGACTGGCGTCTTGTTCAGGGGTTATTCTGTTTGCTTTTCGGCCTGGTGCCCCATTCGTGCTTGGCCCCTCCATTGCTGCTCGCAGCTATATTTAGGGGCCAAGCACCGAAGGTGCAGGGCACCTATTGTAATCGTTAGTATTATTAGGGGCCAAGCACCGAAGGTGCAGGGCACCTATTGTAATCGTTAGTATTATTATTATTATTATTATTATTATTATTATTATTATTATTATTATTATTATTATACTTTCCGCAATGCGAGTCTATGGCAGCCCATAGAACCCATTGGTAGTTTTTTATGAAATTTGGCACATTGATAAAGGACAGTCCAATGTATCCAGGCCTCCAATTTGGGGTCAATCCATCCAACTCTGTAGCGCCACCAACAGGCCAAACTTCAAAGTACATATTTGCTTATAACTTTCGATCCGTTTGTCCTAGAGTTGTGCGGATTGTTTCTCCTGAATCCTTGGGTCATGCCGATTCTAATGCACCCATTGCCGTTAAAACGCGTCATAATAGATTTTCCGCCATTTTGAATTATTCGAACAACCTACTTTTGCGAACTAGTCCTAGGGCGTTGATCCGATCACCACCAAATTCGGTATGTGTGATCTACAGACGGTGCTGACCAATAGTTATTCACAGAATTTTGATTTATCAAATGATATGGACACAATCTGCCAATGAATGTTGAGGAGGGCGTGGCTAAATACATGAAGGTGTGTAAATTCTGAACGGTTTCACCTACCACCATGAAACTTGGTAGACATATCAAGATCCATAAGGGGAGGCTAACCCTTCATTTTCAGCCCGATCAAGCAAAGTGGTGGCGCTAGAGAGCTCATTTTCTGTATTGGCATAACCGCTTCGCCGATGTTTTCAAAACTCGGCACACATGTATTGGGGCACTCCAAACGGAAAGGGAGGAAATATCAAGCTGATTGGCCAAAAGGTGGCGCTGTCATGAGCATAAAGGTGTTTTTCTTAGATAATTTTGATCAAGCATATCTCCGGCCCCATTTGAGCTACAGTCATGAAATTTTGCACATATGTGCAACTCGTCAAGGGTAACAAGTTTCCAATTAGGACCCATAAGCCCCGCCCATTGGATCTTCCGCAAATTCCACAATTTTTATAAATGCTTCAAATGCTTTCTGCCATGGATGTCTATGGCGGCCCCTATAACCGACTAGTCGGTTTTTACAAAACTTTGCAGCATGGTTGTGCCGTTCGCCCTGCGATGGACTGGCGTCTTGTTCAGTGGTTGTTCTATAAAGGACAGTCCAATGTATACAGGCATCGAATTTGGGGTCTATCCATCCAACTCTGTAGCGCCACCAACAGGCCAAAGTTCAAGGTACATTTTTGCTTATAACTTTTGAAACGTTTGTCCTAGAATTGTGGGGATTGTTTCTCCTAAATCCTTGGGTCATGCCGATTCCAATGCACCAATTGCCCTCAAAACGCGTCATAATAGATTTTCCGCCATTTTGAATTATTCAAAAAACCTACTTTTGCGAACTAGTCCTAGGGCGTTGATCCGATCACCACCAAATTCGGTACTTATGATCTACAGACGGTGCTGACCAAAAGGTATTCACAGAATTTTGATTGATCAAATGATATGGCCACAATCAGCCAATGAATATTGAGGCGGGCGTGGCTTGATACATGAAGGTGTGTAAATTCTGAACGGTTTCAACTACCACCATGAAACTTGGTAGACATATCAACAGACATAAGTGGAGGCTAACCCTCCATTTTCGGCCCGATCAAGGAAAGTTGTGGCGCCAGAGAGCTCATTTTCTGTTTAGGCATAACCGCTAGGCCGATGTTTTCGAAACTCGGGACAGATATATTGGGGCATTCTATATGGACAGCGAGGAAATATGAAACCGATTGGCCAAAAGGTGGCGCTGTCATGAGCAAAAAGGTGTTTATCTTAGATAATTTTGAACAAGCATATCTCCAGCCCCATTTGAGCTACAGTCATGAAATTTTGCACATATGTGCAACTCGTCAAGGGTAACAAGTTTCCAATTAGGACCCATAAGCCCCGCCCATTGGATCTTCCGCAAATTAGACATTTTTTATCCTATAGCTGTGATCTTCCACAAATTAAACTTTTTTGAGAAATGCTTCAATTGCTTTCTGCCATGGAAGTCTATGGCGGCCCCTATAACCGACTGGTCGGATTTTACAAAACTTTGCGGATTGGTAGAGGGTTATGCCGTTCACCCTGCGATGGACTGGTGTCTTGTTCAGGGGTTGTTCTGGTTGTCGGCCTGGTGCGCCTGTCGTGCTTGGCCCCTCCATTGCTGCTCGCAGCTATATTTATTATTATTTCTGCAATGCGAGTCTATGGCAGCCCATAGAACCCATTGGTAACTTTTTATGAAATTTGGCACATTGATAAAGGACAGTACAATGTATACAGGCCTCAAATTTGGGGTCAATCCATCCTACTCTGTAGCGCCACCAACAGGCCAAAGTTCAAGGTACATTTTTGCTTATAACTTTTGAACCGTTTGTCCTAGAGTTGTGGGGATTGTTTCTCCTGAATCCTTGGGTCATGCCGATTCCAGTACATCCATTGCCGTTAAAACGCGTCATAATAGATTTTCCGCCATTTTGAATAATTAAAAAAACCTACTTTTGCGAACTAGTCCTAGGGCGTTGATCCGATCACCACCAAATTCGGTACGTATGATCTACAGACTGCGCTGACCAAAAGTTATTCACAGAATTTTGATTATGATATTTAAATGGCCACAATTAGCCAATGAATATTTAGGAGGGTGTGGCTTGTAACATAAAGGTGTGTAAATTCTGAACGGTTACACCTACCACCATGAAACTTGGTAGGCATATCAGCAGCCATAAGGAGAGGCTAAGCCTCCATTTTCAGTCCGATCAAGCAATGTGGTGGCGCTAGAGAGCTTATTTTCTGTTTAGGCATAACCGCTTTGCCGATGTTTTCGAAATTCGCTACATTTGTTTTGGGGCACTCTATATGGACAGGGCAGAAATATGAAGCCGATTGCCCAAAAGGTGGCGCTGTAATGAGCAAAAAGGTGTTTTTCTTAGATAATTTTGAACAAGCATATCTCCGGCCCCTTTTGAGCTACAGTCATGAAATTTTGCACGTATGTGCAACTCGTCAAGGGTAACAAGTTTCCAATTAGGACCCATAAGCCCCGCCCATTGGATCTTCCGCAAATAAGACATTTTATGTCCTAGAGTTGTGATCTTCCACAAATGAGACTTCTTTGAAAAATGCTTCAAATGCTTTCTGCCATGGAAGTCTATGGCGGCCCCTATAACTGACTGGTCGGTTTTTACAAAACTTTGCAGAATGGTAGACGGTTATGCCGTTCGCCCTGCGATGGACTGGTGTATTGATCAGGGGTTGTTCTGTTTGCTTGTCGGCCTGGAGTCCCATTCGTGCTTGGCCCCTCCATTGCTGCTCGCAGCTATATTTATTATTATTATTATTATACTTTCCGCAATGCGAGTCTATGGCAGCCCATAGAACCCATTGGTAACTTTTTATGAAATTTGGCACATTGATAAAGGACAGTACAATGTATACAGGCCTCAAATTTGGGGTCAAACCATCCAACTCTGTAGCGCCACCAACAGGCCAAAGTTCAAGGTACATTTTTGCTTATAACTTTTGAACCGTTTGTCCTAGAGTTGTGGGGATTGTTTCTCCTGAATCCTTGGGTCATGCCGATTCCAATACACCCATTGCCTTTAAAACGCGTCATAATAGAATTTCCGCCATTTTGAATAATTCAAAAAACCTACTTTTGCGAACTAGTCCTATGGCGTTGATCCAATCACCACCAAATTCAGTACGTATGATCTACAGACGGTGCTGACAAAAAGTTATTCACAGAATTTTGATTATGATATTTAAATGGCCACAATTAGCCAATGAATGTTGAGGAGGGCGTGGCTTGTAACATGAAGGTGTGTAAATTCTGAACGGTTACACCTAGCACCATGTAACTTGGTAGGCATATCAGCAGCCGAAAGGGGAGGCTAACCCTCAATTTTCGGCCCAATCAAGCAATGTGGTGGCGCTAGAGAGCTCATTTTCTGTTCAGGCATAACCGCTATGCCGATGTTTTCGAAACTCAGCACACATGTATTGGAGAACTCCAAACGGAAATGGAGGAAATATCAAGCCGATTGGCCAAAAGGTGGCGCTGTAATGAGCAAAAATGTGTTTTTCTTAGTTGATTTTGAACAAGCATATCTCCGGCCCCATTTGAGCTACAGTCATGAAATTTTGCACATATGTGCAACTCGTCAAGGGTAACAAGTTTCCCATTAGGACCCATAAGCCCCGCCCATTGGATCTTCCGCAAATTAGTCATTTTCTGTCCTAGAGTTGTGATCTTCCACAAATGAGACTTCTTTGAAAAATGCTTCAAATGCTTTCTGCCATGGAAGTCTATTTCGGCCCCTGTAACCGACTGGTCGGTTATTACAAAACTTTGCAGAATGGTAGAGGGTTGTGCCGTTCGCCCTGCGATGGACTGGTGTCTTGATCAGGGGTTGTTCTGTTTGCTTGTCGGCCTGGAGTCCCATTCGTGCTTGGCACCTCCATTGCTGCTCGCAGCTATATTTATTATTATTATTATACTTTCCGCAATGCGAGTCTATGGCAGCCCATAGAACCCATTGGTAACTTTTTATGAAATTTGGCACATTGATAAAGGACAGTACAATGTATACAGGCCTCAAATTTGGGGTCAAACCATCCAACTCTGTAGCGCCACCAACAGGCCAAAGTTCAAGGTACATTTTTGCTTATAACTTTTGAACCGTTGGTCCTAGAGTTGTGGGGATTGTTTCTCCTGAATCCTTGGGTCATGCCGATTCCAATGCACTCATTGCCGTTAAAACGCGTCATAATAGATTTTCCGCCATTTTGAATAATTCGAAAAACCTACTTTTGCGAACTAGTCCTAGGGCGTTGTTCCGATCACCACCAAATTCGGCACGTATGATCTGCAGACGGTGCTGACCAAAAGTTATTCACAGAATTTTGATAAAGATATTTAAATGGCCACAATTAGCCAATGAATATATAGGAGGGCGTGGCTTGTAACATAAAGGTTTGTTAATTCTTAACGGTTACACCTACCAACCTAAAACTTGGTAGACATATCAAGAGACATTAGTGGAGGCTAACCTTCCATTTTCGGCCCGATCAAGCAAAGTGGTGGCGCTAGAGAGCTCATTTTCTGTTTTGGCATTACCGCTATGCCGATGTTTTCGAAACTCGGCACACATGTATTGGGGCACTCTATATGGACAGGGCGGAAATATGAAGCCGATTGGCTGTATGGTGGCGCTATAATGAGCAAAAAGGTGTTTTTCTTGCATAATTTTGAACAAGCATATCTCCGGCCCCATTTGAGCTACAGTCATGAAATTTTGCACATATGTGCAACTCGTCAAGGGTAAAAAGTTTCCAATTAGGACCCATAAGCCCCGCCCATTGGATCTTCCGCAAATTAGTCATTTTCTGTCCTAGAGTTGTGATCTTCCACAAATGAGACTTCTTTGAAAAATGCTTCAAATGCTTTATGCCATGGAAGTCTATGGCGGCCCCTGTAACCGACTGGTCGGTTTTTACAAAACTTTGCAGAATGGTAGAGGGTTGTGCCGTTCGCCCTGCGATGGACTGGTGTCTTGATCAGGGGTTGTTCTGTTTGCTTGTCGGCCTGGAGTCCCATTCGTGCTTGGCCCCTCCATTGCTGCTCGCAGCTATATTTAGGGGCCAAGCACCGTAGGTGCAGGGCACCTATTGTAATCGTTAGTATTATTAGGGGCCAAGCACCGAAGGTGCAGGGCACCTATTGTAATCGTTAGTATTATTTTTATTATTATTATTATTATTATTATTATTATTATTATTATTATTATTATACTTTCCGCAATGCGAGTCTATGGCAGCCCATAGAACCCATTGGTAGTTTTTTATGAAATTTGGCACATTGATAAAGGACAGTCCAATGTATCCAGGCCTCCAATTTGGGGTCAATCCATCCAACTCTGTAGCGCCACCAACAGGCCAAACTTCAAAGTACATATTTGCTTATAACTTTCGATCCGTTTGTCCTAGAGTTGTGCGGATTGTTTCTCCTGAATCCTTGGGTCATGCCGATTCTAATGCACCCATTGCCGTTAAAACGCGTCATAATAGATTTTCCGCCATTTTGAATTATTCGAACAACCTACTTTTGCGAACTAGTCCTAGGGCGTTGATCCGATCACCACCAAATTCGGTATGTGTGATCTACAGACGGTGCTGACCAATAGTTATTCACAGAATTTTGATTTATCAAATGATATGGACACAATCTGCCAATGAATGTTGAGGAGGGCGTGGCTAAATACATGAAGGTGTGTAAATTCTGAACGGTTTCACCTACCACCATGAAACTTGGTAGACATATCAAGATCCATAAGGGGAGGCTAACCCTTCATTTTCAGCCCGATCAAGCAAAGTGGTGGCGCTAGAGAGCTCATTTTCTGTATTGGCATAACCGCTTTGCCGATGTTTTCAAAACTCGGCACACATGTATTGGGGCACTCCAAACGGAAAGGGAGGAAATATCAAGCTGATTGGCCAAAAGGTGGCGCTGTCATGAGCATTAAGGTGTTTTTCTTAGATAATTTTGATCAAGCATATCTCCGGCCCCATTTGAGCTACAGTCATGAAATTTTGCACATATGTGCAACTCGTCAAGGGTAACAAGTTTCCAATTAGGACCCATAAGCCCCGCCCATTGGATCTTCCGCAAATTAGACATTTTCTGTCCTTGAGTTGTGATCTTCTACAAATGAGACTTCTTTGAAAAATGCTTCAAATGCTTTCTGCCATGGAAGTCTATTGCGGCCCCTATAACCGACTGGTCGTTTTTTACAAAACTTTGCAGAATGGTAGAGGGTTATGCCGTTCTCCCTGCGATGGACTGGTGTCTTGTACAGGGGTTGTTCTGGTTGCTTGTCCTCCTGGCGCCCCATTCGTGCTTGGCCCCTCCATTGCTGCTCGCAGCTATATTTAGGGGCCAAGCACCGAAGGTGCAGGGCACCTATTGTAATCGTTAGTATTATTATTATTATTATTATTTCTGCAATGCGAGTCTATGGCAGCCCATAGAACCCATTGGTAGTTTTTTATGAAATTTGGCATATTGATAAAGGACAGGCCAATGTATAGAGGCCTCGAATTTGGGGTCAATCCATCCTACTCTGTAGCGCCACCAACAGGCCAAACTTCAAGGTACATTTTTGCTTATAACTTTTGAACCGTTTGTCCTAGAGTTGTGGGGATTGTTTCTCCTGAATCCTTGGGTCATGCCGATTGCAATGCACCCATTGCCGTTAAAACGCGTCATAATAGATTTTCCGCCATTTTGAATTATTCAAAAAACCTACTTTTGCGAACTAGTCCTAGGGCGTTGTTCCGATCACCACCAAATTCGGTACGTTTGATCCACAGACGGTGCTGACCAAAAGTTATTCACAGAATTTTGATAAAGATATTTAAATGGCCACAATTAGCCAATGAATATTTAGGAGGGCGTGGCTTGTAACATGAAGGTTTGTAAATTCTGAACGGTTACACCTACCAACCTATAACTTGGTAGACATATCAAGAGACATAAGTGGAGGCTAAGCCTCTATTTTCGGCCCGATCAAGCAAAGTGGTGGCGCTAGAGAGTTTATTTTCTGTTTTGGCATAACTGCTATGCCGATGTTTTCGAAACTCGGCACACATGTATTGGGACACTCTATATGGACAGGGCCGAAATATGAAGCCGATTGGCTGTATGGTGTTGCTATAATGAGCAAAAAGGTGTTTTTCTTGCATAATTTTGAACAAGCATATCTCCGGCCCCATTTGAGCTACAGTCATGAAATTTTGCACATATGTGCAACTCGTCAAGGGTAACAAGTTTCCAATTAGGACCCATAAGCCCCGCCCATTGGATCTTCTGCAAATTAGTCATTTTCTGTCCTAGAGTTGTGATCTTCCACAAATGAGACTTCTTTGAAAAATGCTTGAAATGCTTTCTGCCATGGAATCTATTGCGGCCCCTATAACCGACTGGTCGGTTTTTACAAAACATTGCAGAATGGTAGAGGGTTATGCTGTTCTCCCTGCGATGGACTGGTGTCTTGGACAGGGGTTGTTCTGGTTGCTTGTCCTCCTGGCACCCCTGTAGTGCTTGGCCCCTTCATTGCTGCTCGCAGCTATATTTATTATTATTATTATACTTTCTGCAATGCGAGTCTATGGCAGCCCATAGAACGCATTGGTAACTTTTTATGAAATTTGGCACATTGATAAAGGACAGTACAATGTATACAGGCCTCAAATTTGGGGTCAAACCATCCAACTCTGTAGCGCCACCAACAGGCCAAAGTTCAAGGTACATTTTTGCTTATAACTTTTGAACCGTTTGTCCTAGAGTTGTGGGGATTGTTTCTCCTGAATCCTTGGGTCATGCCGATTCCAATACACCCATTGCCGTTAAAACGCGTCATAATAGATTTTCCGCCATTTTGAATAATTCAAAAAACCTACTTTTGCGAACTAGTCCTAGGGCGTTGATCCAATCACCACCAAATTCAGTACGTATGATCTACAGACGGTGCTGACCAAAAGTTATTCACAGAATTTTGATAAAGATATTTAAATGGCCACAATTAGCCAATGAATGTTGAGGAGGGCGTGGCTTGTAACATGAAGGTGTGTAAATTCTGAACGGTTACACCTAGCACCATGTAACTTGGTAGGCATATCAGCAGCCGAAAGGGGAGGCTAACCCTCCATTTTCGGCCCAATCAAGCAATGTGGTGGCGCTAGAGAGCTCATTTTCTGTTCAGGCATAACCGATATGCCGATGTTTTCGAAACTCGGCATACATGTTTTGGGGCCCTCCAAATAGACACGGAGCAAATATGAAGCCGATTGCCCAAAAGGTGGCGCTGTCATGAATAAAAAGGTGTTTTTCTTGAATAATTTTGAACAAGCATATCTCCGGTCTCATTTGAGCTACAGTCATGAAATTTTGCACATATGTGCAACTCGTCAAGGGTAACAAGTTCCCAATAAGGACCCATAAGCCCCGCCCATTGGATCTTCCGCAAATTAGACATTTTCTGTCATAGAGTTGTGATCTTCCACAAATGAGACTTCTTTGAAAAATGCTTCAAATGCTTTCTGCCATGGAATCTATTGCGGCCCCTATAACCGACTGGTCGGTTTTTACAAAACTTTGCAGAATGGTAGAGGGTTATGCCATTCGTCCTGCGATGGACTGGTGTCTTGTAACAGGGGTTGTTCTGTTTGCTTGTCCGCCTGGCGCCCCTGTCGTGCTTGGCCCCTCCATTGCTGCTCGCAGCTATATTTAGGGGCCAAGCACCGAAGGTGCAGGGCACCTATTGTAATCGTTAGTATTATTATTATTATTATTATTATTATTATTATTATTATTATACTTTCTGCAATGCGAGTCTATGGCAGCCCATAGAACCCATTGGTGGTTTTTTATGAAATTTGGCACATTGATTAAGGACAGTCCAATGTATCCAGGAATCGAATTTGGTGTCAATCTATCCAACTCTGTAGCGCCACCAACAGGCTAAAGTTCAAGGTACATTTTTGCTTATAACTTTTGAACCGTTTGTCCTAGAGTTGTGTGGATTGTTTCCACTGAATCCTTGGGTCATGCCGATTCCAATGCACCCATCGCCGTTAAAACGCGTCATAATAGATTTTCCGCCATTTTGAATTATTCGAAACACCTACTTTTGCGAACTAGTCCTAGGCCGTTGATCCGATCACCACCAAATTCGGTACTTATGATCTACAGACGGTGCTGACCAAAAGTTATTCACAGAATTTTGATTGATCAAATGATATGGCCACAATCAGCCAATGAATGTTGAGGAGGGCGTGGCTAAATACATGAAGGTGTGTAAATTCTGAACGGTTTCACCTACCACCATGAAACTTGGTTGACATATCAACAGACATAAGTGGAGGCTAACCCTCCATTTTCAGCCCGATCAAGCAAAGTGGTGGCGCTAGAGAGCTCATTTTCTGTATTGGCATAACCGCTTTGCCTATGTTTTCGAAACTCGGTACACATGTATTGGGGCTTTCCAAACGGAAAGGGAGGAAATATCAAGCCGATTGGCCAAAAGGTGGCGCTGTCATGAGCAAAAAGGTGTTTTTCTTAGATAATTTTGATCAAGCATATCTCCGGCCCCATTTGAGCTACAGTCATGAAATTTTGCACGTATGTGCAACTCGTCAAGGGTAACAAGTTTCCAATTAGGACCTATAAGCCCCGCCCATTGGATCTTCCGCAAATTCCACAATTTTAATAAATGCTTCAAATGCTTTCTGCCATGGATGTCTATGGCGGCCCCTATAACCGACTAGTCGGTTTTTACAAAACTTTGCAGCATGGTTGTGCCGTTCGCCCTGCGATGGACTGGCGTCTTGTTCAGTGGTTGTTCTATAAAGGACAGTCCAATGTATACAGGCATCGAATTTGGGGTCAATCCATCCAACTCTGTAGCGCCACCAACAGGCCAAAGTTCAAGGTACATTTTTGCTGATAGCTTTTGAACCGTTTGTCCTAGAGTTGTGGGGATTGTTTCTCCTGAATCCTTGGGTCATGCCGATTCCAATGCACCCATTGCCGTTAAAACGCGTCATAATAGATTTTCCGCCATTTTGAATTATTCGAAACACCTACTTTTGCGAACTAGTCCTAGGGCGTTGATCCGATCACCACCAAATTCGGTTTATATGATCTACAGACGGTGCTGACCAAAAGTTATTCACAGAATTTTGATAAAGATATTTAAATGGCCACAATTAGCCAATGAATATATAGGAGGGCGTGTCTTGTAACATGAAGGTTTGTAAATTCTGAACGGTTACACCTACCAACCTAAAACTTGGTTGACATATCAAGAGACATAAGTGGAGGCTAACCCTCTATTTTCGGCTCGATCAAGCAAAGTGGTGGCGCTAGAGAGCTCATTTTCTGTTTTGGCATAACCGCTATGCCGATGTTGTCGAAACTCGGCACACATGTATTGGGGCACTCCAAACGGAAATGGAGGAAATATCAAGCCGATTGGCCAAAAGGTGGCGCTATAATGAGCAAAAATGTGTTTTTCTTAGATAATTTTGATCAAGCATATCTCCGGCCCCATTTGAGCTACAGTCATGAAATTTTGCACATATGTGCAACTCGTCAAGGGTAACAAGTTTCCAATTAGGACCCATAAGCCCCGCCCATTGGATCTTCCGCAAATTAGTCATTTTCTGTCCTAGAGTTGTGATCTTCCACAAATGAGACTTCTTTGAAAAATGCTTCAAATGCTTTCTGCCATGGAAGTCTATGGCGGCCCCTGTAACCGACTGGTCGGTTTTTACAAAACTTTGCAGAATGGTAGAGGGTTGTGCCGTTCGCCCTGCGATGGACTGGTGTCTTGATCAGGGGTTGTTCTGTTTGCTTGTCGGCCTGGAGTCCCATTCGTGCTTGGCCCCTCCATTGCTGCTCGCAGCTATATTTAGGGGCCAAGCACCGAAGGTGCAGGGCACCTATTGTAATCGTTAGTATTATTATTATTATTATTATTATTATTATTATTATTATTATTATTATTATTATTATTATTATTATTATACTTTCCGCAATGCGAGTCTATGGCAGCCCATAGAACCCATTGGTAGTTTTTTATGAAATTTGGCACATTGATAAAGGACAGTCCAATGTATCCAGGCATCTAATTTGGGGTCAATCCACACAACTCTGTAGCGCCACCAACAGGCCAAACTTCAAGGTTCATTTTTGCTTATAACTTTTGAACCGTTTGTCCTAGAGTTGTGGGGATTGTTTCCTCTGAATCCTTGGGTTATGCCGATGCCATTGCACCCATTGCCGGTAAAACGCGTCATAATAGATTTTCCGCCATTTTGAATTATTCGAAAAACCTACTTTTGCGAACTAGTCCTAGGGCGTTGATCCGATCACCACCAAATTCGGTAAGTATGATCTACGGACTGTGCTGACCAAAAGTTATTCACAGAATTTTGATAAAGGAATTTATTTGGCCACAATGAGCCAATGAATGTTGAGGAGGGCGTGGCTTGATACATGAAGGTGTGTAAATTTTGAACAGTGTCACCTAACACAATGAAACTTGGTAGACACATCAGCAGACATATGTGGAGGCTAACCCTCCATTTTCGCCCCGATCAAGCAATGTGGTGGCGCTAGAGAGCTCATTTTCTGTTTAGGCATAACCGCTATGCCTATGTTTTCAAATCTCGGCACACATGTATTGGGGCACTCTATATGGACAGGGAGCATATATGAAGCCGATTGGCCAAAAGGTGGCGCTGCAATGAGCAAAAAGGTGTTTTTCTTTTATAATTTTGAACAATCATATCTCCGGCCCCATTTGAGCTACAGTCATGAAATTTTGCACATATGTGCAACTCGTCATGGGTAACAAGTTTCTAATTAGGACCTTTAAGCTCCGCCCATTAGATCTTCCACAAATTAGACATTTTTGAAAAATGCTTCAAATGCTTTCTGCCATGGAAGTCTAGACTTTTTAATGTCATTATACATTAACGACAGCAGATGGCGCCATTCATCTATAAAATGGTTGCTAATCTCAAGGAGATGGTTCCATGGAATTCGAAAACCCTGTAGGCATAGATCCCCTTGCTGGTTTTTTATGATAATTGGCATGTTTATTAAGGACAGTCCAATGTATCCAGGGATCGAATTTGGGGTCAATCCATCCAACTCTGTAGCGCCACCAACAGGCCAAACTTCAAGGTACATTTTTGCTTATAACTTTTGAACCGTTTGTCCTAGGGTTATGGGGATTGTTTCTTCTGAATCCTTGGGTCATGCCGATTTCAATGCACCCATTGCCGTTAAAACGCGTCATAATAGATTTTCCGCCATTTTGAATTATTCGAATAACCTACTTTTGCGAACTAGTCCTAGGGCGTTGATTCGATCACCACCAAATCCGGTATATATGATCTACAGACAATGCTGACCAAAAGTTATTCACAGAATTTTGATTGATCAAATGATATGGCCACAATCAGCCAATAAATGTTGAGGAGGGCGTGGCTAAATACATGAAGGTGTGTAAATTCTGAACGGTTTCACCTACCACCATGTAACTTGGTCGACATATCAACAGACCTAAGTGGAGGCTAACCCTCCATTTTCGGCCCGATCAAGCAAAGTGGTGGCGCTAGAGAGCTCATTTTCTGTTTAGGCATAACCGCTATGCCGATGTTTTCGAAACTCAGCACACATGTATTGGGGCACTCCAAACGGAAAGGGTGGAAATATCAAGCCGATTGGCCAACAGGTGGCGCTGTAATGAGCAAAAAGGTGTTTTTCTTAGATAATTTTGAACAAGCATATCTCCGTCCCCATTTGAGCTACAGTTATGAAATTTTGCACATATGTGCAACTCGTCAAGGGTAACAAGTTTCCTATTAGGACCCATAAGCCCCGCCCATTGGATCTTCCGCAAATTCCACAATTTTTATAAATGCTTCAAATGCTTTCTGCCATGGATGTCTATGGCGGCCCCTATAACCGACTAGTCGGTTTTTACAAAACTTTGCAGCATGGTTGTGCCGTTCGCCCTGCGATGGACTGGCGTCTTGTTCAGTGGTTGTTCTATAAAGGACAGTCCAATGTATACAGGCATCGAATTTGGGGTCAATCCATCCAACTCTGTAGCGCCACCAACAGGCCAAACATCAAGGTACATTTTTGCTTATAACTTTTGGAACGTTTGTCCTAGAGTTGTGGGGATTGTTTCCCCTGAATCCTTGGGTCATGCCGATTTCAATGCACCCATTGCCGTTAAAACGCGTCAGAATAGATTTTCCGCCATTTTGAATTATTCAAAAAACCTACTTTTGCGAACTAGTCCTAGGGCGTTGATCCGATCACCACCAAATTCGGAACTTATGATCTACAGATGGTGCTGACCAAAAGTTATTCACAGAATTTTGATTGATCAAATGATATGGCCACAATCAGCCAATGAATATTGAGGCGGGCGTGGCTTGATACATGAAGGTGTGTAAATTCTGAACGGTTTCAACTACCACCATGAAACTGGGTAGACATATCAACAGACATAAGTGGAGGCTAACCCTCCATTTTCGGCCCGATCAAGGAAAGTGGTGGCGCCAGAGAGCTCATTTTCTGTTTAGGCATAACCGCTAGGCCGATGTTTTCGAAACTCGGGACAGATATATTGGGGCATTATATATGGACAGGGAGGATATATGAAACCGATTGGCCAAAAGGTGGCGCTGTCATGAGCAAAAAGGTGTTTATCTTAGATAATTTTGAACAAGCATATCTCCGGCCCCATTTGAGCTACAGTCATGAAATTTTGCACATATGTGCAACTCGTCAAGGGTAACAAGTTTCCAATTAGGACCCATAAGCCCCGCCCATTGGATCTTCCGCAAATTAGACATTTTTTATCCTATAGCTGTGATCTTCCACAAATTAAACTTTTTTGAGAAATGCTTCAATTGCTTTCTGCCATGGAAGTCTATGGCGGCCCCTATAACCGACTGGTCGGATTTTACAAAACTTTGCGGATTGGTAGAGGGTTATGCCGTTCACCCTGCGATGGACTGGTGTCTTGTTCAGGGGTTGTTCTGGTTGTCGGCCTGGTGCGCCTGTCGTGCTTGGCCCCTCCATTGCTGCTCGCAGCTATATTTAGGGGCCAAGCACCGAAGGTGCAGGGCACCTATTGTAATCGTTAGTATTATTAGGGGCCAAGCACCGAAGGTGCAGGGCACCTATTGTAATCGTTAGTATTATTATTATTATTATTATACTTTCTGCAATGCGAGTCTATGGCAGCCCATAGAACCCATTGGTAACTTTTTATGAAATTTGGCACATTGATAAAGGACAGTACAATGTATACAGGCCTCAAATTTGGGGTCAAACCATCCAACTCTGTTGCGCCACCAACAGGCCAAAGTTCAAGGTACATTTTTGCTTATAACTTTTGAACCGTTTGTCTTAGAGTTTTGAGGATTGTTTCTCCTGAATCCTTGGGTCATGCCGATTCCAATACACCCATTGCCGTTAAAACGCGTCATAATAGATTTTTCGCCATTTTGAATAATTCAAAAAACCTACTTTTGCGAACTAGTCCTAGGGCGTTGATCCAATCACCACCAAATTCAGTACGTATGATCTACAGACGGTGCTGACAAAAAGTTATTCACAGAATTTTGATTATGATATTTAAATGGCCACAATTAGCCAATGAATGTTGAAGAGGGCGTGGCTTGTAACATGAAGGTGTGTAAATTCTGAACGGTTACACCTAGCACCATGTAACTTGGTAGGCATATCAGCAGCCGTAAGGGGAGGCTAACCCTCCATTTTCGGCCCAATCAAGCAATGTGGTGGCGCTAGAGAGCTCATTTTCTGTTTAGGCATAACCGCTATGCCAATGTTTTCGAAACTCGACATACATGTTTTGGGGCCCTCCAAATAGACACGGAGAAAATATGAAGCCGATTGGCCAAAAGGTGGCGCTGTCATGAACAAAAAGGTGATTTTCTTGAATAATTTTGAACAAGCATATCTCCGGTCTCATTTGAGCTACAGTCATGAAATTTTGCACATATGTGCAACTCGTCAAGGGTAACAAGTTTCCAATAAGGACCCATAAGCCCCGCCCATTGGATCTTCCGCAAATTAGACATTTTCTGTCATAGAGTTGTGATCTTCCACAAATGAGACTTCTTTGAAAAATGCTTCAAATGCTTTCTGCCATGGAATCTATTGCGGCCCCTATAACCGACTGGTCGGTTTTTACAAAACATTGCAGAATGGTAGAGGGTTATGCCATTCGTCCTGCGATGGACTGGTGTCTTGTAACAGGGGTTGTTCTGTTTGCTTTTCGGCCTGGAGTCCCATTCGTGCTTGGCCCCTCCATTGCTGCTCGCAGCTATATTTATTATTATTATTATACTTTCTGCAATGCGAGTCTATGGCAGCCCATATAACCAATTGGTAGTTTTTTATGAAATTTGGCAAATTGATAAAGGACAGTCCAGTGTATACAGGCCTCGAATTTGGGGTCAATCCATCCAACTCTGTAGCGCCACCAACTGGCCAAAGTTCAAAGTACATTATTACTTATAACTTTTGAACCGTTTGTCCTAGAGTTGTGGGGATTGTTTCTCATGAATCCTTGGGTCATGCCGATTCCAATGCACCCATTGCCGTTAAAACGCGTCATAATAGATTTTCTGCCATTTTGAATTATTCGAAAAACCTTCTTTTGCGAACTAGTCCTAGGGCGTTGTTCCGATCACCACCAATTTCGGCACGTATGATCTGCAGACGGTGCTGACCAAAAGTTATTCACAGAATTTTGATTGATCAAATGATATGGCCACAATCAGCCAATGAATGTTGAGGAGGGCGTGGCTTGATACATGATGGCGTGTAAATTCTGAACGGTTTCACCTACCACCATGAAACTTGGTAGACATATCAACAGACATAAGTGGAGGCTAACCCTCCATTTTCAGCCCGATCAAGCAAAGTGGTGGCGCTAGAGAGCTCATTTTCTGTTTAGGCATAACCGCTATGCCGATGTTTTCGAAACTCAGCACACATGTATTGGGGCACTCCAAACGGAAAGGGAGGAAATATCAAGCCGATTGGCCAAAAGGTGGCGCTGTAATGAGCAAAAAGGTGTTTTTCTTAGATAATTTTGAACAAGCATATCTCCGTCCCCATTTGAGCTACAGTTATGAAATTTTGCACATATGTGCAACTCGTCAAGGGTAACAAGTTTCCTATTAGGACCCATAAGCTCCGCCCATTGGATCTTCCGCAAATTAGACATTTTTTGTCCTAGAGCTGTGATCTTCCACAAATGAGACTTCTTTGAAAAAAGCTTCAAATGCTTTCTGCCATGGATGTCTATGGCGGCCCCTATAACCGACTGGTCGGTTTTTACAAAACTTTGCAGAATGGTAGAGGGTTGTGCCTTTCTCCCTGCGATGGACTGGCGTCTGGTTCAATGGTTGTTCTGTTTGCTTGTCGGCCTGGTGCCCCATTCGTGCTTGGCCCCTCCATTGCTGCTCGCAGCTATATTTATTATTATTATTATTATACTTTCTGCAATGCGAGTCTATGGCAGCCCATAGAACCCATTAGTAACTTTTTATGAAATTTGGCACATTGATAAAGGACAGTCTGATGTATCCAGGCATCGAATTTGGGGTCAATCCATCCAACTCTGTAGCGCCACCAACAGGCCAAAGTTCAAGGTACATTTTTGCTTATAACTTTTGAACCGTTTGTCCTAGAGTTGTGGGGGTTGTTTCTCCTGAATTCTTGGGTCATGCCGATTCCAATGCACCCATTGCCGTTAAAACGCGTCATAATAGATTTTCCGCCATTTTGAATAATTCAAAAAACCTACTTTTGCGAACTAGTCCTAGGGCGTTGATCCGATCACCACCAAATTCGTTACGTATGATCTACAGACGGTGCTGACCAAAAGTTATTCACAGAATGTTGATTAAGGTATTTGAATGGCCACAATTAGCCAATGAATATTTAGGAGGGTGTGGCTTGTAACATGAAGGTGTGTAAATTCTGAACGGTTACACCTACCACCATGAAACTTGGTTGGCATATCTGCAGCCATAAGGGGAGGCTAAGCCTCCATTTTCGGCCCGATCAAGCAATGTGGTGGCGCTAGAGAGCTCCTTTTTCTGTATTGGCATAACCGCTTTGCCGATGTTTTCGAAATTCGCAACATTTGTTTTGGGGCACTCTATATGGACAGGGCAGAAATATGAAGCCGATTTCCCAAAAGGTGGTGCTGTCATGAGCAAAAAGGTGTTTTTCTTAGATAATTTTGAACAAGCATATCTCCAGCCCCTTTTGAGCTACAGTCATGAAATTTTGCACGTATGTGCAACTCGTCAAGGGTAACAAGTTTCCAATTAGGACCCATAAGCCCCGCCCATTGGATCTACCGCAAATTAGACATTTTCTGTCCAAGAGTTGTGATCTTCCACAAACTTTTTCACAAATGCTTTAAATGCTGTCTGCCATGGAAGTTCATGGCAGACCCTATAACCGACTGGTCGGTTTTTACAAAACTTTGCAGAATGGTGGAGGGTTATGCCGTTCGCCCTGCGATGGACTGGTGTCTTGTTCAGGTGTTGTTCTGTTTGCTTGTCTGCCTGGCGCCCCCGTGTCGTGCTTGGCCCCTTCATTGCTGCTCGCAGCTATATTTATTATTATTAGGGGCCAAGCACCGAAGGTGCAGGGCACCTATTGTAATCGTTAGTATTATTATTATTATTATTATTATACTTTCTGCAATGCGAGTCTATGGCAGCCCATAGAACCCATTGGTAACTTTTTATGAAATTTGGCACATTGATAAAGGACAGTACAATGTATACAGGCCTCAAATTTGGGGTCAAACCATCCAACTCTGTAGCGCCACCAACAGGCCAAAGTTCAAGGTACATTTTTGCTTATAACTTTTGAACCTTTTGTCCTAGAGTCGTGGGGATTGTTTCGCCTGAATCCTTGGGTCATGCCGATTCCAATGCACCCATTGCCGTTAAAACGCGTCATAATAGATTTTCCGCCATTTTGAATTATTCAAAAAAGCTACTTTTGCGAACTAGTCCTAGGGCGTTGTTCCGATCACCACCAAATTAGGCACGTATGATCTACAGACGGTGCTGACCAAAAGTTATTCACAGAATTTTGATAAAGATATTAAAAAGGCCACAATTAGCCAATGAATATTTAGGAGGGCGTGTCTTGTAACATGAAGGTTTGTAAATTCTGAACGGTTACACCTACCAACCTAAAACTTGGTTGACATATCAAGAGACATAAGTGGAGGCTAACCCTCCATTTTCGGCCCGATCAAGCAAAGTGGTGGCGCTAGAGAGCTCATTTTCTGTTTTGGCATAACCGTTATGCCGATGTTTTCGAAACTCGGCACACATGTATTGGGGCACTCTATATGGACAGCGCGGAAATAGGAAGCCGATTGGCTGCATGGTGGCGCTATAATGAGCAAAAAGGTGTTTTTCTTGCATAAATATGAACAAGCATATCTCCGGCCCCATTTGAGCTACAGTCATGAAATTTTGCACATATGTGCAACTCGTCACGGGTAACAAGTTTCCAATTAGGACCCATAAGCCCCGACCATTGGATCTTCCGCAAATTAGACATTTTCTGTCTTAGAGTTGTGATCTTACACAAAGGAGACTTCTTTGAAAAATGCTTCAAATGCTTTCAGCCATGGAAGTCTATGGCGGCCCCTATAACCGACTGGTCGGTTTTTACAAAACTTTGCAAAATGGTAGAGGGTTGTGCCTTTCACCCTGCGATGGACTGGTGTCTTGTTCAGGGGTTGTTCTGTTTGCTTGTCGGCCTGGTGCCCCATTCGTGCTTGGCCCCTCCATTGCTGCTCGCAGCTATATTTAGGGGCCAAGCACCGAAGGTGCAGGGCACCTATTGTAATCGTTAGTATTATTATTATTATTATTATACTTTCTGCAATGCGAGTCTATGGCAGCCCATAGAACCCATTAGTAGTTTTTTATGAAATTTGGCAAATTGATAAAGGACAGTCCAATGTATACAGGCCTCGAATTTGGGGTCAATCCATCCAACTCTGTAGCGCCACCAACAGGCCAAAATTCAAGGTACATTTTTGCTTATAACATTTGAACCGTTCGTCCTAGAGCTCTGGGGATTGTTTCTCATGAATCCTTGGGTCATGCCGATTCCAATGCACCCATTGCTGTTAAAACGCGTCATAATAAATTTTCCGCCATTTTGAATTATTCAAAAAACCTACTTTTGCGAACTAGTCCTAGGGCGTTGTTCCGATCACCACCAAATTCGGTACGTATGATCTACAGACGGTGCTGACCAAAAGTTATTCACAGAATTTTGATAAAGATATTTAAATGGCCACAATTAGCCAATGAATATTTAGGAGGGCGTGTCTTGTAACATGAAGGTTTGTAAATTCTGAACGGTTACACCTACCAACCTAAAACTTGGTTGACATATCAAGAGACATAAGTGGAGGCTAACCCTCCATTTTCGGCCCGATCAAGCAAAGTGGTGGCGCTAGAGAGCTCATTTTCTGTTTTGGCATAACCGTTATGCCGATGTTTTCGAAACTCGGCACACATGTATTGGGGCACTCTATATGGACAGCGCGGAAATAGGAAGCCGATTGGCTGCATGATGGCGCTTTAATGAGCAAAAAGGTGTTTTTCTTGCATAAATATGAACAAGCATATCTCCGGCCCCATTTGAGCTACAGTCATGAAATTTTGCACATATGTGCAACTCGTCACGGGTAACAAGTTTCCAATTAGGACCCATAAGCCCCGACCATTGGATCTTCCGCAAATTAGACATTTTCTGTCTTAGAGTTGTGATCTTACACAAATGAGACTTCTTTGAAAAATGCTTCAAATGCTTTCAGCCATGGAAGTCTATGGCGGCCCCTATAACCGACTGGTCGGTTTTTACAAAACTTTGCAAAATGGTAGAGGGTTGTGCCTTTCACCCTGCGATGGACTGGTGTCTTGTTCAGGGGTTGTTCTGTTTGCTTGTCGGCCTGGTGCCCCATTCGTGCTTGGCCCCTCCATTGCTGCTCGCAGCTATATTTATTATTATTTCTGCAATGCGAGTCTATGGCAGCCCATAGAACCCATTGGTAGTTTTTTATGAAATTTGGCACATTGATAAAGGACAGTCCAATGTATAGAGGCCTAGAATTTTGGGTCAATCCATCCAACTCTGTAGCGCCACCAACAGGCCAAAGTTAAAGGTACATTTTTGCTTATAACTTTTGAACCGTTTGTCCTAGAGTTGTGCGGATTGTTTCTCCTGAATCCTTGGGTCGTGCCGATTCCAATGCACTCATTGCCGTTAAAACGCGTCATAATAGATTTTCCGCCATTTTGAATTATTCAAAAAACCTACTTTTGCGAACTAGTCCTAGGGCGTTGTTCCGATCACCACCAAATTCGGCACGTATAATCTACAGACGGAGATGACCAAAAGTTATTCACAGAATTTTGATAAAGATATTTAAATGGCCACAATTAACCAATGAATATTTAGGAGGGCGTGTCTTGTAACATGAAGGTTTGTAAATTCTGAACGGTTACACGTACCAACCTAAAACTTGGTAGACATATCAAGAGACATAAGTGGATGCTAACCCTCCATTTTCGGCCCGATCAAGGCAAGTGGTGGCGCCAGAGAGCTCATTTTCTGTTTTGGCATAACCGCAATGCCGATGTTTTCGAAACTCGGCACACATGTATTGGGGCACTCTAAATGGACAGGGTGGAAATATGAAGCCGATTGGCTGTATGGTGGCGCTATAATGAGCAAAAAGGTGTTTTTCTTGCATAATTTTGAACAAGCATATCTCCGGCCCCATTTGAGCTACAGTCATGAAATTTTGCACATATGTGCAACTCGTCAAGGGTAACAAGTTTCCAATTAGGACCCATAAGCCCCGCCCATTGGATCTTCCGCAAATTAGTCATTTTCTGTCCTAGAGTTGTGATCTTCCACAAATGAGACTTCTTTGAAAAATGCTTCAAATGCTTTCTGCCATGGAAGTCTATGGCGGCCCCTATAACCGACTGGTCGGTTTTTACAAAACTTTGCAGAATGGTAGAGGGTTGTGCCTTTCTCCCTGCGATGGACTGGTGTCTTGTTCAGTGGTTGTTCTGTTTGCTTGTCGGCCTGCAGTCCCATTCGTGCTTGGCCCCTCCATTGCTGCTCGCAGCTATATTTATTATTATTATTATACTTTCTGCAATGCGAGTCTATGGCAGCCCATAGAACCCATTGGTGGTTTTTTATGAAATTTGGCACATTGATAAAGGACAGTCCAATGTATCCAGGCATCGAATTTGAGGTCAATCCATCCAACTCTGTAGCGCCACCAACAGGCCAAACTTCAAGGTACATTTTTGCTTATAACTTTTGAACCTTTTGTCTTAGAGTTGTGGGGATTGTTTCCCCTGAATCCTTGGGTCATGCCGATTCCAATGCACCCATTGCCGTTAAAACGCGTCATAATAGATTTTCCGCCATTTTGAATTATTCAAAAAACCTACTTTTGCGAACTAGTCCTAGGGCGTTGATCCGATCACCACCAAATTCGGCACGTATTATCTACAGACGGTGCTGACCAAAAGTTATTCACAGAATTTTGATAAAGATTTTTAAATAGCCACAATGAGCCAATGAATATTGAGGAGGGCGTGGCTTGTAACATGAAGGTGTGTAAATTCTGAACGGTTACACCTACCAACCTGAAACTTGGTAGGCATATCAGCAGCCATAAGGGGAGGCTAAGCCTCCATTTTCGGCTCGATCAAGCATTGTGGTGGCGCTAGAGAGCCCATTTTCTGTTTAGGCATAACCACTGTGCCGATGTTTTCGAAACTCGGCACACATGTTTTGGGGCACTCTATATGGACAGGGCGGAAATATGGAGCCGATTGGTTAAAAGGTGGCGCTGTCATGAGCAAAAAGGTGTTTTTCTTGCATAATTTTGAACAAGCATATCTCCGGCCCCGTTTGAGCTACAGTCATGAAATTTTGCACATATGTGCAACTCGTCAAGGGTAACAAGTTAGGTCCAATTAGGACCCATAAGCCCCGCCCTTTGGATCTTCCGCAAATTTGACTTTTTTGAAAAATGCTTCAAATGCTTTCTGCCATGAAAGTCAAGATTTTTTAATGTCATTATTCATTAACGACAGCAGATGGCGCCATTTATCTATTAAATTGTTTTCACAAGGAGATGGTTCATTGGTATCAGAATTCCCAGTAGACTATTTTTTTTAATGTTCGTTTAATTTAAATATCTTATTCATTTGAAAATGTGATTTTATTTTATTTTCTTTTAAATGTGACAATTTCATGTAAAACAATTAGAAAATATATCAGCATACCCTATTTTATTCATCGTGTCAAGTGGTTTCAAGTTCAGGGTACTGTGGTTTTCTCCCATGGTCCAAGGACATTTTGGTAACATCAATTGGGTATGCTACATTGCCCATAGGTGTGAGTGTGAGAGTACATGTGTACACACACACAACACTGTGACAATGTACTAATAAGGTTGGTGCCAGCACAACCTTGTGACAACCTTGTGAAGAAAAATTGGTTGAAGTCCTGGATCTTATCAACCAATAAGGAGTAGACCAGCAGTAGAATTCCTTGTTATTCTGAGGAGAAAAGTCCTATAGTTGGGTAAGTATTAATTAGCCTAGTTTTTTTTATATCTGGAGAAGAAATATATAAACGTGGCATGTCAAATATTAATCTTATATTGTATTATTTGGCTTATGTATTTATTTTATAGTTGTCATTGGATAAGGCTTTGCTAAATTCAGTAAACGACTGCTTGACACTGATTTTTAATATTTTACACAATCAGTTAGCTGGTAATAAGAATATGCCCATATTCACAATAAATATTCCATGTGGTCTCTCATTTCCTTAAGCTTTGGTAGTTACAGTATCACAAAGTTCGTCTGACCTAGTTAGCTGTTGTGTCCAAAAAAATAAATGTTAATTCCTTGCCAAAAGCTTTAAGTAGCTGGCCAGCTGTCAAAGCTTGCTTGCATATGTTTAATAATTAGGTTACATCACTGGTATCGTTTCATACAACCCATCTCTGTCATAACTAAAATGAGAAAAATACCATTTTTTGGTACCTATAGGCATGTTGCAAAAACACAATATAATGTTAACTTTTGCTAAGATTTATTAATGAACAATGAGTACGTCTATTGCTTGATAATAACCACAAAAATAATGATTACATTTATTTATTGTCATACCAATGAAAATACATACAATTGACAACATTAATAGCATTTCCAACAATAAATGTGATAAAAATTTAGGTGCTAAAAACAACGGTTTCAATAAATGCAATGATACATATTAAGGTGATTTCCAAAAAGATTGTCAAACCAGCAATTAAATTCTGGATAAAATAATAAAAAAAGGACAACAGTATGATTACATTAGGAAAAAAATGTGAACAGAAATATGAGAACATTTCAGTCTACCTTGGGAAAAAAATATCTTGCTTGACAAGCCGAGTCAAAATGAAAAGGGAACGGAATTTTTTTCCTAAGGAGTACAAATGTCTATAGTACTCAAAAGGACAGTAGGGTCAAATAAGGTTCTTTGGGTTGTAAAGTCACATAAGAGTTGCTGTCTGTCAGCAGAGATGGGGGAGGAGCCTTCCAAAACAGCCTGTGGCAGGACTGGAGGTCGCACATGAGTGCTGTAAGTACTAGTAACAGTTAATAAAGGCCCTCCGAACACTAGTGTGGTATGGGTAGGATGGTCTGCATAGAAGCTGGGTTTACAGGTTCAAGGGTGATGCCATTGGTTGTGGTAATCAGGTAGGGACCATCAGGCGCCAGAGTGATGTTGGCGGACCTGCCTGGGAAGAGCCAGTGGCTTCGAGATGACTGCTGGTCAAGAAACAGGCAGTGGACAACCAGGGGCCTCTGCAGGTCAGGCAGCAGGCAGCAGGAAGGCAGGGACCTCCAGGCCCAAGGATTGCACCAGCAGATTTGGGTGTGGTGAGCTGGGAATCTCAAAGTACCCAGGTGGTGCTTGCAGGTCAGGCCATGTAGTGTCAGGGGCTCGCAGGCTGCAGGTGGTGCTGGCAAAAATGACTACAACCAGGGAGGGACCTCCAGGCAACCAAATGGGAACACTGGATCGGACAGTGTTTAGTCTGGGCTCCAGAGCAGTGCTGGTGAGATGGCCATACATGACATAGGGGCCTTCAGGCATGTTGCTGGTGCTAGCTTGACAGGCACTCCTGAGCAGAACACCTCCAGGCCTAAAGTGATCACAGGCAGAACTGGTAGTGCTGAGATAGGGGCCACAGGTTTGTGCTGGTGGGTTTGTCAGCGATGAGCCAAGATCTCCTGGGCCCCTGAATGGTGCTGGCACATCAGGCTGTGTTGAGTTGAGGACATTCAGGTACATAGGTGGCACTGGCAGATCTGGTACTACAGAGTTGAAGGCCTTCAGGTCCAAGGATGGTGCTTTTGGGACTGGTAGTACAAAAGTAGGAGCATGAATGCCCCATGGTTTGACTGGTAGGTCTAGCACCGACAAGCTGTAGTGCTCCAGGTATCCATGTGGTGCTGGCAAAATGAGCCAGGCTTTGGTCTTGGTAGGTAAAACATAATACAAAAGTTTCTTATAATGTTAAAATGCATACATAAATACAGAATGTTGTCATGAATTCGGTAACCAGATAATGAAGGAATAAATAAATATTGGTTGACACCTTTCACGTCCCTGATCTCATAAAGATATCATAAACAAGTTTCTTACAGTTAAATAATATGTAGATTAATACAAAATTATATAATTAATTGTATATGTCATGAAAGAATGCATAAATAAATAAATAAGTAATATATAGATAGATAGATAAATACATAGCCCCATGGCTAGCACCCTCAACACATGTAAGACATCATACAAAAGTTTCTTAAAATGTTTAAAAGTACAAAATTGAATTAGTAATTTAGTTCACTACTTAACTTAGTTAATTAATGTCATTTAATCAATTTAGTTATTTAATTAATTTATTTGTTATTACTGTAGGTAAGGGCTCTGTCATCTGTGATCTCACAAAGACAAAAGAAAGGCAAATAAAGGTGTAGAAATACATAAATAGATACATAAGTAGATACATAAATAGATAACTCACTGGCCAGCAATCTCAACATAGGTAAGACAAAAAACAAAAGTTTCCTAAAACATTAAAATGTATAGATAAATACAGAATTTATGTAATTATTTAATGTAGTAAATTAATGTAGTTTCTTTAGGTATTGAATAAATTAGTCTCTTTGATTTCTTATTAATTTACTGTACATGTGGTGAATGAATAAATAAATATAGGTAACACCTCTTTCATCTGAAATGCCAAAAAGACATAACACTTGTATTTTAAAAACAAAGTTGGAAACAAAACAAAGGCAACTAAAGCTGTAGAAATAAATAAAGTAGTAGCCAATCCACTGACCAGCAGCTTCATGATGTGTAATGGATAATTTTCATGGGGGCAGGCATATGCAGAGGTGGGCTCTGGGTTCCCGAGCCAATGTTGGTCCAAGTAGCCATTGTGCACTGTGGAGCCTACCCCCCCCCCCCCCCTCCACCCTCCACGCCCCACAGGACCAAGCACCTGCCCCCAAAAGTTCTCTGCATATGCCTGCCCCCATGTTACCTATGTTGAGATTGTAGGCTTCCCACAGGGAGCAGTCCATATGTAACTTAAGTTATCCCCCTGTCTCCCCCACCCCCCAACACAGTGGACGGAAATATGACATACATGGAACATAACAATTGCACAAGTTCTTTTTAAAATAATGTACATTTAAACAAATTTAACTAAATGAAATAAGAATTGCTTCATGAAAACTATAAAAAGTTGGCACTATGTCCACACAAACATTTTCTTTTTCTGTGATATAGACATGGTCAATTACCGTACCTCTTTCTGTTGTGGCCTTTTGTACACACTGAGTGTATCCATGGTGTTCTATCAGTTTGGCAATTGAAGATGATGCAAAAATATCTTCATTGAAGTCCCCCATGATAACCTTTAGTCCTGGATACTTCTCCAGATCTGACAGCACTTTCAGGAGCTGCTGCTGAAACAGGTCTGCAGTGTAAGAATTAGGTCTGTACAAAAGTGCAGCAGTCAAACTGATATGCGGGACAGCAAGATATATACATTCTAAATTAGAGGTCTGTGGAATGATGACATTAGCATGACTTGTTTCAGAATAAAATATTCCAACTCCACCACTTCTCTGTTGTTTTAATTTAGCAAAAAGTGGTTTGCTGACATCATAACAATTAAATCTTGGATTGTGCTTAAACAAAAAGCCGGGCAATTGTGGTGGACTTTGTATGTCGTCATAACTTAACCATGTTTCTGTTAAACAAATACAGTCAGCACTGATCAGTTTTTTATGTGCTTGAAGATCCAGAAAATGCGCTTTCAGACTTTGGATGTTATGAAGCGCTATAGTGAATTTAGTGGTAGGCTTTCTGAAACTGTCCATCTCCAAAACAAATTTAGGCATAGTTTTCATAGCAGCCTCAATTTTATCATTGGAAAATATAGCTGACTCTCTGAAATCCTTAATAATTAGTCCGCTGAGACTTCTTACTCGACTCAATGCAACATAGGCTTGTCCTGCTGTAAATATTTTCTCAAGTGAAACTACAGCTTTATCCACTGTAAGTCCTTGTACTTTGTGAACTGTGCATGCCCATGCCAGTCTAAGAGGAAATTGACGTCTAATTCCACCAGCATTTGTCACTACATCTTCCTGTGCTTTAATTACAGTAAAATTTTGAGATAACGTCTGACGTGCTTTTGATCTTTGATTTTTACCAATTTTCGCATCATCAAACACCACATGTATAGCGGAGGGGAAATTATCATTATTATCAGATTTACTTGATATGCCAACAACTGTACCAAATGCTCCATTAACAAGACCATCAGAGACATCAATGTTTTTCTTCAACATTACTCGAGCTCCAACACCTAGAGAAAGACATTTTGACAAACATGTGTTGTAAACCTTTGTATGGTGACCAACTTTCTTTCCCATTCTCCCAGTTTTGGGATTTCTGTCAAAATCTTCAGCATGTATAGTGATGGCCTCAGGACAGCACTCTTGAAGTCTCTCAATATTATGTTTGTCAACTTCACTGTTAGTAGCAAATATGTGAATTTCTGCACCCTTTTCTCCTGTTTCACACTTTTTTAACATTTCAATATCACTTGTACATAGAGTCTCATTTTTTTTACGAACCCGCAGGTGATTCAGTATTTCAGCAAAGGTTGCATTTTGTTGTCTAACAATTTCAGTTAATTCTGCAATTACAAAATGGTCCTGCCATAAGTTCACTCCTTTTGCATCAGCATGTAGAGGTATTCCTTTGACAGGTGGCAATTGATAGAAATCTCCAACTGCAAGAATGCTCACTTTTCCAAACAGTGAATAGTCACCAGTCTGTTTAATTTGTCTCAGTCTTCCATGAATGTAAGCTAAAAGGCGATGGTCAACCATGGAAATTTCATAAATTATTAATATCTGTAAATTGCTCATTTTCGCTCTTAGAGAATTGATTCTCTCTTCACTGAGAGGTTGATATGGCAATTTGGCATTTACACCGATCGAAAATGTGTTGTGAATTGTTGCAGCTCCAATGTTATAAGCTGCCACTCCGGTTGGAGCTGTCAAAAGCACGGTTATTTCAACGGGATTGCCTGACATTTGAGATAAAAGTCTGGTTGATTCATAATGTATTGCTTTAATTAGATGAGTTTTCCCTGTACCTGCTCCACCAGTAACAAATAATCTGAATGGTTCAGGGTTTTCTCCAAGAACTTTTTCCAGACACCACTTACGCACTTTATAGAATATTGCTGATTGTTTTTCGTTTAATGACCTCAGTAAATGCAATGCTTCTTCTCTTGGCATTAAAACATTATTCGTTTCAATAGTGTGAGCAGTCTGAGGTTTTGCTGTGAGATCTGGAATATTTTCCACAGCATCATCTTCATTTGTCACAATGTTCTCTTTCATCAATTCTACACATTCAAGGCGTTCTTTTTCTGACTCAGGACAGATTTGAGCCCAGGCATCTTCCAATTCAATGTTCTCTTCCAAAAGTTGTTGAGCCTTGTCTATTTCATCACTTTCTTTTTCAAATATTGCTCTGTTGGAAATAACAATTGATAGCACTGTTTGTACATCATCAATGCCACATCTCACTGCACCACACTTGTAAAAATCCTCATATGACTCAAACTGCACAGGCTTTAGTTGACTGTCTTCATAATATGGCAGGAAAAGCTGAAGCAATGAGTGATGGTACTTTTCTGGGTCTTTTGTGGGTGAAAATCTTGGATATCTCACAACAGCAGGTTGTGTTCGTGTTCTTCGTTTTACAAAGCCACAGTTGTTGTTCAATTTACTTATTTCATTTTCAGAGAGATCTGTTTTTGTGGAGACCTCTGACCTTGACAGTACTCTGTACTCAGAACAAAAGCTTGCAAGACATAGATTTTGAAATTCCTTTGTTTTTGGTCGACTCTTGTACCTGTCAACTATACTAGTCATCCAAAAATTTGCTTCATCTGCAGTTTCATCATACTGAGCTTTCTTTTGCAGTACATTCAAAGGCAAACTCATCTTAACTGGATTTTGTCCAATGGGGATAAACTGGACTTTACGAGAACATTCTTTCAAGTGCATATTTGTTAGTCGATACACTGCCTCTTGAGCTGAGACTTCTCTATTGTGTAGATAAATACTTCCAAGCTGTTTAAATGCTTCTTTTGCCTCAAGATTTCCATTCATGCCTTCCTTTTGCGCACGCTCAAGCAACAATCCCATTTCTTGCTCTGCTTTTGTGATGTAAGTGAGGATGTACACTACTACAGAAAAGGCATCAGTAATGTATTGAATGTCCATATTGGCCTGCCAAGCACGTAGTAAATCTTTATTGTATTGGTTGATCCAGATGGCGTTTGGATTTCTTTTTAAAACAATGCTTTTTTTCTTAGAACATTTGTTGTAAGCTTTTTCAAAAAGACCTTGTGATACCCCAATAGAGGCAAAAAATGCATCGGCTGAATCAAAATTCACCTCAGAATTTGATAATGCATGTTTGACTTTCTCCAGAATTGCCGTTGCACTGGTATTCTCATCTTTGCCGCTCAACTCTTCTGAACTACCTCTTCTTGTCACAAAAGTACGACTGGATGGCGGTCGTGGGAAATTAAATCTGCAAACAGTTTTCTTCTTCCTGCATGTCTTTGAATGTCTGGTGCTGTGCTTTTGAACACTATTGACAATTTCATCAAGTTCCTCATCATTTTCCGATGGTAACTCACATGTAATGTAGGTGTCAATGAAATCAGCAACGTCTTCATCACTTTGCTTATCAATCTGTGGGGCATTCTCAACCCAGAAAAGACAGTGAACATGCGGAGAACCACGTTGTTGAAACTCAACACGATAAAAGTAGTCTTTTATTTTCCCAATAGGTTCAGCGGGAGACATGATTACTTCTTTCAAAAAACAATGCCACCTATGATCAAACATTCTTGCTGCTGTGACAGGATTTTGCTTGAGAAGGCCACACTTTTCAGACCAGTCAAGTTCATCAACATTAACGTGTTTTCTTTCCTGTCCTATCACAGATTTGATCATTTCTGGCCATCTCAGGTCTGCAGAACTAAATGATGCAAAAAATGTTGGTATTGAAAGTTGTCTAATAAGTGCAAAAAGATCTTTTTGTGCAGATTGCCAAAATGGTGGCGTTCCACGAATAGGTTTTAAAAATTTGTAACCTTCATCATAATTTAATATCTTCCGTAAAGACTCAGAGTCTGTTAACATATCTGATGTTACTTCTTTGAGTAATGTTTTTTCAGATCCTTTTCGCAATGCAATTGAAACATTAGATACAATTTGAGCAAGCTCTGATATGTACTGAGCATAAAATATGAAATCTGTATTTTTGGCAAATCTCCCATCGGCATTGAGTATTCGTGCATTCAAATAGCGTGACAGTGTTATTTTTTCTTTTCTGTCATCATGAAAAGTTGGGCCACCAGTAGGATATAGAACAGGAAAACATTTAGCCTCATTCGTTTTATCTGACAACATTGTAATAGGACTATTACCTTCGGCTGGGGCAAGAGAAATTATGCTGTCAAAATGTTGATCCAGTATTTCTGAGGCAATATCAACAGGTTGTAATGATGTGTCCAAAAACAAACCATGTTGTTCTGTGATGTATGTTAAATCTTCTTCTGTTTCGTCTTCGTTGTCATCATTGTGTGTTTCATTCTCTTCAGTTATATCCTGCTCCTGCATTGCATCATCGTTGTCTGAGTCTTTGTTCATGTCATTTGTTTCGCTTAAACTGTTGACCCATTCTTCATTGAAGTGAACATCACTATACCAACTATTATACTTCACCAAATAGTTAAATGCATTTCTAACATGATCAGTTTGAACATATTGGTACTCGTAATGACCTTTGTAGGTGAGCTTTCGTTTCAGTTTCACTTTTAACATCTTATCATCAGATTCATTTCTGGGAAGTACAGATGTGACATCTTTGGTGTTTACTGGAACGCACACAACAGGTCCATGACAGCCAGTTTGTTTACCACGTGGAAGACATAGCAATTTCATGAACGGAATATGGAGAGCAATGAGATGTTGTTCTAAAGAGTTGAGACATTTAAGTTCTTCAGGAATTTTTTCCAAATGCATATTATTTGCAACACTCTCCTCTGGCATTTTACCACTCAGAATTTTCCTATGACAGCTGAAGCAAATCCATAATTTGGATGCTGGTGCTTCAGATAAATGGCACACATGTTCACACAATACACTATCACATTTATGCAAATATGTAAATGTAATACATTTTTTTGCCATTGCAGCAATATTGTTTCCTTTGATTTCATAGGGACTTGTTTTACATTGAATAACTTGCTTTCTGAATAGTAAACGATGACACACAGCACAAACATATTCAGGACCAGCACTTATTTCTCTACGAAAACAATCAATTGCAAAATCAATATTTTCCCTTCTTTTCTGATCTGCCTGATATTTGGTCTTGGAATATTCACACACAGATAGCTGAAATTCTGGATCTGCTTGATATTTCGTCTTAGAATATTCACGCACAGATTGCTGAAACTGTGGGTCTGCCTGATATTTGGCCTTGGAATATTCACACACAGATTGCTGAAACTGTGGGTCTGCCTGATATTTGGCCTTGGAATATTCACGCACAGACTGCTGAAACTGTGGGTCTGCCTGATATTTGGCCTTGGAATATTCACGCACAGACTGCTGAAACACTGGGTCTGCCTGATATTTGGCCTTGGAACATTCACGCACAGACTGCTGAAACACTGGGTCTGCCTGATATTTGGCCTTGGAATATTCACGCACAGATTGCTGAAACTCTGGGTCTGCCTGATATTTGACCTTGGAATATTCACGCACAGATTGCTGAAACTCTGGGTCTGCCTGATATTTGGCCTTGGAATATTCACGCACAGATTGCTGAAACTCTGGGTCTGCCTGATATTTGACCTTGGAATATTCACACACAGATTGCTGAAACTCTGGATCTGCCTGATATTTACCTTTAAAATATTTCAATGCATCACTTTTTTTCTGTTCCTGGTAATTGCTGTCATTGTAATATTTATCTCGCTGTTTGTCGGCTTTAACCTTTTTTGAGTTCTCTAACTTATCGCTAACTTTCAATTTTTTCCTCAAGTGCATTTTCATACTGTCATCGCATATTGTATCACATGTTCCTGCGCAAACTTCATCATCTCTTTTTCGAACACGTCACAACTTCATAGTGGTTGGCATTACAGTGGTTTAAGTAAATTGCATGACCATTCACGTCAGGAGTCTGTGTACTACCTGGTATACGATAACACGAGTATGCATTCCATCTGTCAGCATTGAAAGTCATAATGGTCATCTGTAGAAGATCAGCAGCTGCCCATATTTCAACCTCAGTTGCCCATGATCCTACGTATTTCATTTTTGATGATGTTACATACTGCTGCACTGATGTGTACCCATCTCTCAAATACGTGTGAAACCTTGTACTGTTCTTAATAAGATGTTGTACGACAGCACGTCGAATTTTCAAATGCTTTTGCTCATTTCCGCATATTGCATGAGCCAATGATCTGAAGAAGCAGTTGCCATCTGGCTCAATACTCTTTGTCTTACAGGGATATCCCATGGGGCCAAACTCTGTGGTTTGATGAACATCAACATTTTCATTAGTCAACTGTAAACGTGAGCATAAAGTATCTTGCTCCATACGGGTTAAAGGGTTAAATGGTAATCCTGGATTGATGAGATCACAAACTATGATGTCACCTCTTACATTGTTATCATTTGACTTCTTAGGCACATTGGTATTTCCATGTTGTCTGTTCTTATTGCTCACACCCATTTTCTCTTTTACACCGTCATCATAAAAACCTGAATTACTCCTGTCATCACACACTTCTGGTCTACCTTTCAGCACAGAACTATAAAGTACTTGGCCATTTATTGAAGCAGATAAACTGTAAGCAGCCATTGCTGGACTTCCATCCTCACTTACTTTGCATTTACCTTGCAGCATTGCACTATGAAGTGGTTGACTGGCAGCTCCACCTTGTTCTGCTGTTCTGTCACATGCCATGACTACAGTTGTGTCACCTCTTTCTTCATGTTGCTCCAACGCTGTGGTGCTGCCACCGACACTTGCCTTGACCCCAGTGACTTCAAACTGCTTTCCTTGTGCATTTAACGATAGTCCTAAATTTGTAATATGTTCTAATAATGACTCAATGTTACAGTAGTAGGCTACTAGGCTTTTACCTGCACCATCACATCTACCATTGCTGCTTCGTGAATGAGAGTCAATCAATGCATACCATGAGCCCTCTTTGACAATTGCACATACATTAAGATTAACATTCAATAAACATGCATCACACTCAGCAAGCGCTCTTGTGATTGCTTCTTTTTCTGACATCAGAATGTCTTCCCAACCAACCTCATATGAATCAACACCAAATAAGCCATTACATGATTCACTGTATTTTATTGTGAAGTTGTGATAAGACAGTGTGTATGCATCTGGTAATTCGTTCACAGAGATGAAACCACAGCCTGTTGGATCACAAATCTTTCCATCACGCCTCATACCACTGTATAAGTAGTCTCCACAAAGCAGGACATCATCCAGGTCTTCCGTTGTCCAGGTCAACACGTTCTTCAACTTACCCTTTAATATCGCCATCAGACTGTTTGCTGCACACTGTCTGTTGCTGTTCTTTCCAAATCGTGGATCACCTTGATGAAAGGAACCTTGAATGACAGAATTCTGAGGAAATTTAGGACATGGCATTACAGACATATTTACGTTTGCAGAGTTTTGAGCAGAGACATTGGCATGGTTTTTGGCATGGCTTTTGGCATGGTTTTTGGCAGATTTGGAAGAGGTTTTGACATTGGTGATATTGGTGATATGGTTCATTGGATGGTCATTAGGATGGTTCATTGGATGGTCATTAGGATGGTCATTAGGATGGTTCAACGTCGGGTCACTGTCAGTCATTTCACAGGCCATAGGCCAACAGTCATTGTCAGGCAAGTCTGGCTTCTCGGTCCAGGCAGCTGGCAGCAAGGGTGTGACCCCCTGCTCCATCCTCCTCCTCTTCAAGGCCTGGGAACGCCGGAATGCCTTTGTACGGGGCATCTATGGAACACAGACACAGATGCCATCTCTAGCCATCTCTAGCACATAGCCATCTCTCAAAATAAATGAACCACAACAGTAAAAACTATGACATAAAACAACTTGAAGTGCCAATTGAGACAAGATTTATCAATTAAATGCAACCCACAGCACAATGTTCAGTTTTGTCACAGTACACATCTGACAGCATTTCTCTGGTTTAGTGCTTTATTAGCAATTTGAGTGTCTTTGTTAATTGTGCCAAAATAGTTCATTCAAACTTGACTGAACCTATAATATTTGGAGTACTTGGGTAAACAATGTTTTCCTTTGGTAATCAAAAAACTTGCACAGGCATCATTGACATAGAATTACCTCATCTAAAATCTTACAAGTACACAGATTTCACTAATAAACCAAACAATGACTACTCATATGGCAAGGCTGTCCAAAGTCAGTCCAGGAGGGCTGGTGTGTATGCTGGTATTTTGGGTAACGTTTCAGTCACTTACACTGCAAAAAATAGTGAAAAGTATGCACACGCAGTGCACTAGAAATCCAGGAATTACTTTGGAGAATCCAATTTTAAATGTTAAGAAATGTTATGCAAATACTGTGTAGCATGACTAGTAATCTTATATGCATCTTTCCCTAATTTTTAACGCTGCTTAAGTCTAACTCCTTAAAGTGTTATGTGAGTTGACTCACACCACCTTATTGAGATCACCACTACTCAACTAAATCAATGTCCAATGTTGAACAAAATAAACATACATCCAACTCTGTACAAATAGAATTCTACCAATTAAGCAAATAGGACATTCACTAAGAGGCCAGCCTCCTTCATAGTTTCACAACTATTTAAACTCCAATGGTTGAATTATTTTCAGAACGTAATTCCTAATAATGCCTATTTTTTTTTTTACCCGTCTGGATATATACATAGTATTTGTTAAAATACCATTACTGCACTGACTATCCTTCTTAAAAAGGATGCATCATTATGGTGAGAAAAACTCACATGAAGAATACTCAAGTTACTCACTGAAACACCCTTAAGGATTTCTCCACTTAGCTACACAATAGAGCCTACTACTTGCATTGCTTCATTTTGTATAGCCTACAACACTAACAGTTGTTGAACTCATAGCAACTCATGATTTTATACTTAAAAAAATAAAAATAAAAACATTCCTTGTGTGTTCACTTACCTTGTTAGTCACTTGGAACGCTACAGCCAGGTGAAATTTCAGACAGGACATATGGGAGCAAAAAAAAAATCTTTTAGGATGGCTAGACATTGCTATAGTGTATATCCCCATGGCCAAATCTCCAGCTCTCCGCCAGCTCTCTCCATACTGCCAGCTTGTAGCTGTTCCAGCAGCATGCACACACCTACGTCATTACTATAGCAACCAATGTAGATATTCCAGAAAATGAATACACTACCTGAACACACAGATCCAATCTGATCACTTGCAAATACAGTGCGGACAGTCAGTCCTAAACATCGGATTTGAAAAACAAATTGGAATTGTCTGCAGTGTCAACACAGCCTATGTCTGATTTCCCTTAAACTTACCAATTTTCTTAATTCTTATTCATGGTTCTCCAACAATAATGCTTAAAACAATCCTAGTAAACTACTCAACTACATAATATACAATCAGTGTGTTTACATGCACACAGTAATGCGATCACTGTGAATCATAACTACTCTAATTATTGAGTTAGTGGGGCATAAAAACTAACATTAATGCATTTTTTTTCCTGATACGGATGCTTTTTGTAGCTAGGCTGCTCGGGGGACGAATTAGAGATGCCACCGACTGGATGCGGCGGGGGTTCTCAAAACTTCATTCACACGTAGCGCTTTCTTGCGAACTGCCATCGCATATTTTACATAGAATCCTATGGAAAGCGGCCGCTCTTTTAAAAGCGCTGCAGCTGGCTGTTTTTTTGCCAGAGCAGAAGCGCCTTCAAAGTTGAGTAAAGTTCAACTTTTCTGAAAAGCGCTGAGTAGCGTCAAAGAAGCTAACTATGAGTTCTGTATCAAATAGTTGAAGAAATGTTGAGGAAAATAGCCTATCTGATATTTGTAGTAGCTAGCTAGCCGCCACGATCGGATACACAGCAAAACTCGGTATTCCCTTCTTATGGTTATAAAGTATGCATCCCGTGAGCCGCTGTAGGCAGCGCGTTTTCTTCTCAAAAAGTGTGAAGGAAGCCTAATGCAGCTTTAAAGAAACATCAGTCTCCAATAACCGCCAGTCCGAATTCTAATAAGCGCCTGGTGTATTTGGACGTTGAAACTAATAAATGCCACGGCCATTACTGAAAGTTTTACGGTACGTGATTAGCTAGCTGTTTAGCACTCCAGATTCCAGAATCCCATGAGATCTGTAGACCTCGTTTACAAATTACGCTGACGCTGACAAAGCCTGGGTACTGTAGCCAACCCCCCCCCCCCCCCCCCTCCAATTCCTTAATAAATGTATTAAGGCATTGACTAGTGCTATAGGCTACTTATAGATTATAGATACAGACATAATTCAAATCTGAATATTTGCTTAACAGGGCTACATTTCAATCCATTTAGTCTTGGATGCTACCCAGCGCTTAGCATAATGCTAATAATTACCTTATCTTTATACTGGAAAAGGGGGTACCGTTGGCGAGAATTAGCATGAAGCTAAATGAGCTTAACCATGAAAATTCAAGAACACACTATTTCAGAAAACCTGCATAGTGAACTTCACTTAATAAACATCTTAACATTACGACAGGACCCTTATGAGCCTAACTAGCATTACAATAAAAATGTAAAACAAAAGTAAACTAAAGTGCAAGCCGCCATTATCCACGTGTGCATCGGTAACCTAAAGTAGCCACCAGCACTAGAATAGGGAAAGTTCGCGACTACTTTACAACAACCAAAACGGACACAATACGCAATCTTCTAACACGAATACAGGCAAATCACAAAGTTCACAGAACCCTGTATTTATTTTGAACACATACTGTACTTATAAACGTTACTGACCTGATCAATCAGAGAAATAATGAAACGGACAACAATTCGATGTGCTTTCTTCTCTCGCTTCTCGCTGGTCTGAAGCTATCGCCCACAGCTAGAGGGTCAGTACTGCAACTGAGCCAATGGCTGACTCAAGTTATGCACATAGCAACAGAAATTAAACCAATCAGCGTCCTAAAATGGAATGGGACAAGGGCGATATTTCCATCGCCCCAAACAGAATACAAGAGGGTAGCCAGTAACCGCTAGCTAAGGGACTGTTTTGTAATTTCTTTACCCGTGAGTTTTGTCTTTATCGCAACTTTGATTTGAGCCGTGCGATGGAGTGTGCTTGTGTTATTTTATTAAATAATCGCGCTAAAAAATACATCGTTTTCTAGGTATAATTTATCTCGTGTGTTAATCACTATATTGACGTGGTTATCAGACAGCAGGCTAGCAAAAAACCGGAGACAGATCCATCATGGACAGTAAGGGATACGAAATGCTTCCTATCTCAGAAATACAAGGGCTCACATGGGTTTATGCCAGCCTTTTTAGGATGCACAAGTTACTGGAGCCCCTTGGAATGCATAACATGGTTCAAAAATGACACATATACATAGAAGTGTGAGTTTTAAAAAACGGAGGCACATAATTTCAATGATTTTGTTGATACTTTTGTTTTTCACTTTGATTTGGACCACACATTCATTTGCTGGTGTTGGTTTTGTTGTTTAATATGTTTTTTTCTATTTGAAGAATACCTGGAACATTAAATGATAACATTGATTGATTTCCAAGATATAAAACAGAAACACTTAGCAGGGTAATTTTTTACCCATGTTATGGGTTAGGCTTAATTTAAGGCTGACCCCACTCACCGATTTCTGGCTATGCGGCTGTGACAGACAACAGCGATACATTGTTGTGGCTTGACCCAGACATTAGGGTTCAGATTCCCTGGACCTTTTTTAAAAGTCTGTCAGGAAGAACAAACACCTCCACACCTGAATTGTACACTGTACAACAGGTTGTTGGCGTGAGCCTCCTGCATGTGCAACAATACAAGCAGGTTGGGACATTCCTTCATGACAAATTAATGTTTGATGCAAACCCTAATTTTGAATGCATACTTTATTTTAAAGGAAATTAAGGTGATTAATGTGGACAATAAATTGATGAAAGTGTTTTATTCTTCTTTAATTGACTCTGTGTGTAGCCACAGGTGGGCCCTGCTAAGCTTTGAACCCCCATAAGAAAAACAGGTCCACCCAAGTGTCTTATTTACTAAGACGCCAATGTGGGATCAATATCAATCACCTAACCACATATATGTCATTATTGATGTAAATGGTAAATGGACTGCATTTATATAGCGCTTTTATCCAAAGCGCTTTACAATTGATGCCTCTCATTCGCCAGAGCAGTTAGGGGTTAGGTGTCTTGCTCAGGGACACTTCGACACGCCCAGGGCGGGGTTCGAACCGGCAACCCTCCGACTGCCAGACAACTGCTCTTACCTCCTGAGCTATGTCGCCCCTAACGTAACGCCCCTGATGTAATTTTACTATTCCATCGTCACTGACTACCACATTCTGAAATGTGACCAATAAAAGACAAGGGAAAAACGTGCAAATCTCCTTCTCTGTAACTCCACGCTTCTTGGAAGCATTGCTTAGCAAGTGGGAGGTTATGTGTCTGCTTTCTGGCTATGCAGCTGTGACAGACTAAGGAATCCAGACACCACATTATAGGACAGTATGCTTCTTGCAGCACCAAATTGATACATTTGAGGTGCCGTCCTCAAATGTATCAATTTGGCACATCGATAAAGGATAGTCCAATGAATCCAGGCCTCGAATTTGCAGACGGTGCTGACCAAAAGTTATTCACAGAATTTTGATTGATCAAATGATATGGCCACAATCAGCCTATGAATATTGAGGAGGGCGTGGCTTGATACATGAAGGCGTGTAAATGCTGAACGGTTTCACCTACCACCATGAAATTTGGTAGACATATCAACAGACATAAGTGGAGGCTATCCCTCCATTTTCGGCCCGATCAAGCAAAGTGGTGGCGCTAGAGAGCTCATTTTCTGTTTAGGCATAACCGCTATGCCGATGTTTTCGAAACTCGGCACACATGTTTTGGGGCACTCCAAATGGGCAGGGAGCAAATATGAAGCTGATTGGGCAAAAGGTGGCGCTGTAATGAGCAAAAAGGTGTTTTTCCTAGATAATTTTGAACAAGCATATCTCCGGCCCCATTTGAGCTACAGTCATGAAATTTTGCACATATGTGCAACTCGTCAAGGGTAACAAGTTTCCAATAAGGACTGCCCATTGGATCTTCCGCGAATTAGACATTTCTGAAAAATGCTTTTAATGCTTTCTGCCATAGAATTCTTGACTTTTTAATGTCATTATACATTAACGACAGCAGATGGCGCCATTTATCTATAAAACGGTTGCTTTTCACAAGGTGATTGTTCAATGGTATTAGAAATCCCAGTAGACATAGATCGCCTTGGTGGTTATTTATGATAATTGGCATGTTGATAAAGGACAGTCCATTGTATCCAGGCATCGCATTTGGGGTCAATCCATCCATCTCTATAGGGCCACCAACAGGTAAAACTTCAAGTTACATTTTTGCTTATAACTTCTGACCCGTTTGTCCTAGAGTTGTGATCATCCGCAAATTAAAGTTTTTTGACAAATGCTTCAAATGCTTTCTGCCATGGAAGTCTATGGCGGCCCCTATAACCGACTGGTCGGTTTTTACAAAACTTTGCATGATGGTAGAGGGTTGTGCCGTTCGCCCTGCGATGGACTGGCGTCTTGTTCAGTGGTTGTTCTGTTTGCTTGTCGGCCTGGTGCCCCATTCGTGCTTGGCCCCTTCATTGCTGCTCGCAGCTATATTTAGGGGCCAAGCACCGAAGGTGCAGGGCACCTATTGTAATCGTTAGTATTATTATTAGGGGCCAAGCACCGAAGGTGCAGGGCACCTATTGTAATCGTTAGTATTATTATTATTAGGGGCCAAGCACCGAAGGTGCAGGGCACCTATTGTAATCGTTAGTATTATTATTATTATTATTATTATTATTATTATTATTATTATTATTATTATACTTTCCGCAATGCGAGTCTATGGCAGCCCATAGAACCCATTGGTAGTTTTTTATGAAATTTGGCACATTGATAAAGGACAGTCCAATGTATACAGGCCTCGAATTTGGGGTCAATCCATCCAACTCTGTAGCGCCACCAACAGGCCAAAATTCAAGGTACATTTTTGCTTATAACTTTTGAACCGTTGGTCCTAGAGTTGTGGGGATTGTTCCTCCTGAGTCCTTGGGTCATGCCGATTCCAATGCACCCATTGCCGTTAAAACGCGTCATAATAGATTTTCCGCCATTTTGAATTATTCAAAAAACCTACTTTTGCGAACTAGTCCTAGGGCGTTGTTCCGATCACCACGAAATTCGGTACGTATGATCTACAGACGGTGCTGACCAAAAGATATTCACAGAATTTTGATCAAGATATTTAAATGGCCACAATTAGCCAATGAATATTTAGGAGGGCGTGGCTTGTAACATGAAGGTTTGTAAATTCTGAACGGTTACACCTACCAACCTAAAACTTGGTAGACATATCAAGAGACATAAGTGGAGGCTAACCCTCCATTTTCGGCCCGATCAAGCTAGGTGGTGACGCTAGAGAGCTCATTTTCTGTTTTGGCATAACCGCTATGCCGATGTTTTCGAAACTCGGCCCACATGTATTGGGGCACTCTATATGGACAGGGCGGAAATATGAAGCCGATTGGTTGTATGGTGGCGCTATAATGAGCAAAAAATTGTTTTTCTTGCATAATTTTGAACAAGCATATCTCCGGCCCCATTTGAGCTACAGTCATGAAATTTTGCACATATGTGCATCTCGTCAAGGGTAACAAGTTTCCATTTAGGACCCGTAAGCCCCGCCCATTGGATCTTCCGCAAATTAGACATTTTCTGTCCTAGAGTTGTGATCTTCCACAAATGAGACTTCTTTGAAAAATGCTTCAAATGCTTTCTGCCATGGAAGTCTATGGCGGCCCCTATAACCGACTGGTCGGTTTTTACAGAACTTTGCAAAATGGTAGAGGGTTGTGCCTTTCACCCTGCGATGGACTGGTGTCTTGTTCAGGGGTTGTTCTGTTTGCTTGTCGGCCTGGTGCCCCATTCGTGCTTGGCCCCTCCATTGCTGCTCGCAGCTATATTTATTATTATTATTATACTTTCTGCAATGCGAGTCTATGGCAGCCCATAGAACCCATTGGTAACTTTTTATGAAATTTGGCACATTGATAAAGGACAGTCTGATTTATCCAGGCATCGAATTTGGGGTCAATCCATCCAACTCTGTAGCGCCACCAACAGGCCAAAGTTCAAGGTACATTTTTGCTTATAACTTTTGAACCGTTTGTCCTAGAGTTGTGGGGATTGTTTCTCCTGAATCCTTGGGTCATGCCGATTCCAATGCACCCATTGCCGTTAAAACGCGTCATAATAGATTTTCCGCCATTTTGAATTATTCAAAAAACCTACTTTTGCGAACTAGTCCTAGGGCGTTGTTCCGATCACCACCAAATTCGGCACGTATGATCTACAGACGGTGCTGACCAAAAGTTATTCACAGAATTTTGATAAAGATATTTAAATGGCCACAAATAGCCAATGAATATTTAGGAGGGCGTGTCTTGTAACATGAAGGTTTGTAAATTCTGAACGGTTACACCTACCAACCTAAAACTTGGTTGACATATCAAGAGACATAAGTGGAGGCTAACCCTCCATTTTAGGCCCGATCAAGCAAAGTGGTGGCGCTAGAGAGCTCATTTTCTGTTTTGGCATAACCGCTATGCCGATGTTTTCAAAACTTGGCACACATGTATTGGGGCACTCTATATGGACAGGGCGGAAATATGAAGCCGATTGGGTGTATGGTGGCGCTATAATGAGCAAAAAGGTGTTTTTCTTGCATAATTTTGAACAAGCATATCTCCGGTCTCATTTGAGCTACAGTCATGAAATTTTGCACATATGTGCAACTCCTCAAGGGTAACAAGTTTCCAATTAGGACCCATAAGCCCCGCCCATTGGATCTTCCGCAAATTAGACATTTTCTGTCCTAGAGTTGTGATCTTACACAAATGAGACTTCTTTGAAAAATGCTTCAAATGCTTTCAGCCATGGAAGTCTATGGCGGCCCCTATAACCGACTGGTCGGTTTTTACAAAACTTTGCAAAATGGTAGAGGGTTGTGCCTTTCACCCTGCGATGGACTGGTGTCTTGTTCAGGGGTTGTTCTGTTTGCTTGTCGGCCTGGTGCCCCATTCGTGCTTGGCCCCTCCATTGCTGCTCGCAGCTATATTTATTATTATTATTATACTTTCTGCAATGCGAGTCTATGGCAGCCCATAGAACCCATTGGTAACTTTTTATGAAATTTGGCACATTGATAAAGGAAAGTCTGATGTATCCAGGCATCGAATTTGGGGTCAATCCATCCAACTCTGTAGTGCCACCAACAGGCCAAAGTTCAAGGTACATTTTTGCTTATAACTTTTGAACCGTTTGTCCTAGAGTTGTGGGGATTGTTTCTCCTGAATCCTTGGGTCATGCCGATTCCAATGCACTCATTGCCGTTAAAACGCGTCATAATAGATTTTCCGCCATGTTGAATTATTCAAAAAACCTACTTTTGCGAACTAGTCCTAGGGCGTTGTTCCGATCACCACCAAATTCGGTACGTATGATCTACAGACGGTGCTGACCAAAAGTTATTCACAGAATTTTGATAAAGATATATAAATGGCCACAATTAGCCAATGAATATTTAGGAGGGCGTGTCTTGTAACATGAAGGTTTGTAAATTCTGAACGGTTACACGTACCAACCTAAAACTTGGTAGACATATCAAGAGACATAAGTGGATGCTAACCCTCCATTTTCGGCCCGATCAAGCAAAGTGGTGGCGCTAGAGAGCTCATTTTCTGTTTTGGCATAACCGCTATGCCGATGTTTTCGAAACTCAGCACACATGTATTGGGCCACTCTATATGGACAGCGCGGAAATAGGAAGCCGATTGACTGCATGGTGGCGCTATAATGAGCAAAAAGGTGTTTTTCTTGCATAATTTTGAACAAGCATATCTCCGGCCCCATTTGAGCTACAGTCATGAAATTTTGCACATATGTGCAACTCGTCACGGGTAACAAGTTTCCAATTAGGACCCATTAGCCCCGCCCATTGGATCTTCCGCAAATTAGACATTTTCTGTCCTAGAGTTGTGATCTTACACAAATGAGACTTCTTTGAAAAATGTTTCAAATGCTTTGAGCCATGGAAGTCTATGGCGGCCCCAATAACCGACTGGTCGGTTTTTACAAAACTTTGCAAAATGGTAGAGGGTTGTGCCTTTCACCCTGCGATGGACTGGTGTCCTGTTCAGGGGTTGTTCTGTTTGCTTGTCGGCCTGGTGCCCCATTCGTGCTTGGCCCCTCCATTGCTGCTCGCAGCTATATTTAGGGGCCAAGCACCGAAGGTGCAGGGCACCTATTGTAATCGTTAGTATTATTATTATTATTATTATTAGGGGCCAAGCACCGAAGGTGCAGGGCACCTATTGTAATCGTTAGTATTATTAGGGGCCAAGCACCGAAGGTGCAGGGCACCTATTGTAATCGTTAGTATTATTATTATTATTATTATTATTATTATTATTATTATTATTATTATACTTTCCGCAATGCGAGTCTATGGCAGCCCATAGAACCCATTGGTAGTTTTTTATGAAATTTGGCACATTGATAAAGGACAGTCCAATGTATCCAGGCATCTAATTTGGGGTCAATCCACACAACTCTGTAGCGCCACCAACAGGCCAAACTTCAAGGTTTATTTTTGCTTATAACTTTTGAACCGTTTGTCCTAGAGTTGTGGGGATTGTTTCCTCTGAATCCTTGGGTTATGCCGATGCCATTGCACCCATTGCCCGTAAAACGCGTCATAATAGATTTTCCGCCATTTTGAATTATTCGAAAAACCTACTTTTGCGAACTAGTCCTAGGGCGTTGATCCGATCACCACCAAATTCGGTAAGTATGATCTATAGACTGTGCTGACCAAAAGTTATTCACAGAATTTTGATAAAGAAATTTATTTGGCCACAATGAGCCAATGAATGTTGAGGAGGGCGTGGCTTGTAACATGAAGGTGTGTAAATTCTGAACAGTGTCACCTAACACAATGAAACTTGGTAGACACATCAGCAGACATATGTGGAGGCTAACCCTCCACTTTCGGCCCGATCAAGCAATGTGGTGGCGCTAGAGAGCTCATTTTCTGTTTAGGCATAACCGCTATGCCGATGTTTTCAAAACTCGGCACACATGTATTGGGGCACTCTATATGGACAGGGAGCATATATGAAGCCGATTGGCCAAAAGGTGGCGCTATCATGAGCAAAAAGGTGTTTTTCTTTTATAATTTTGAACAATCATATCTCCGGCCCCATTTGAGCTACAGTCATGAAATTTTGCACATATGTGCAACTCGTCATGGGTAACAAGTTTCTAATTAGGACCTTTAAGCTCCGCCCATTAGATCTTCCGCAAATTAGACATTTTTGAAAAATGCTTCAAATGCTTTCTGCCATGGAAGTCTGGACTTTTAAATGTCATTATACATTAACGACAGCAGATGGCGCCATTCATCAATACAATGGTTGCTAATCTCAAGGAGATGGTTCAATGGAATTAGAAAACCCTGTAGACATAGATCCCCTTGCTGGTTTTTTATGATAATTGGCATGTTGATTAAGGACAGTCCAATGAATCCAGTGATCGAATTTGGGATCAATCCATCCAACTCTGTAGCGCCACCAACAGGCCAAAGTTCAACGTACATTTTTGCTTATAACTTTTGAACCGCTTGTTTTAGAGTTGTACGGATTGTTTTCTCTGAACACTTGGGTCATGCCGATTCCAAAGCACCCATTGCCTTTAAAACGCGTCGTAATAAATTTTCCGCCATTTTAAATTATTCAAAAAACCTACGTTTGCGAACTAGTCCTAGGGCGTTGATCCGATCACCACCAAATTCGGTACGTGTGATCTACAGATGGTGCTGACCAAAAGTTATTCACAGAATTTTGATTGTCAAATGATATGGCCACAATCAGCCAATGAATACTGAGGAGGGCTTGGCTTGTTACATGATGGCGTGTAAATTCTGAACGGTTTCACCTACCACCATGAAACTTGGTAGACATATCAACATACATAAGTGGAGGCTAACCCTCCATTTTCAGCCCGATCAAGCAAAGTGGTGGCGCTAGAGAGCTCATTTTCTGTTTTGGCATAACCGCTATGCCGATGTTTTCGAAACTCAGCACACATGTATTGGGGCACTCCAAACGGAAAGGGAGGAAATATCAAGCCGATTGGCCAAAAGGTGGCGCTGTAATGAGCAAAAAGGTGTTTTTCTTAGATAATTTTGAACAAGCATATCTCCGTCCCCATTTGAGCTACAGTTATGAAATTTTGCACATATGTGCAACTCGTCAAGGGTAACAAGTTTCCTATTAGGACCCATAAGCCCCGCCCATTGGATCTTCCGCAAATTCCACAATTTTTATAAATGCTTCAAATGCTTTCTGCCATGGATGTCTATGGCGGCCCCTATAACCGACTAGTCGGTTTTTACAAAACTTTGCAGCATGGTTGTGCCGTTCGCCCTGCGATGGACTGGCGTCTTGTTCAGTGGTTGTTCTATAAAGGACAGTCCAATGTATACAGGCATCGAATTTGGGGTCAATCCATCCAACTCTGTAGCGCCACCAACAGGCCAAAGTTCAAGGTACATTTTTGCTTATTACTTTTGAAACGTTTGTCCTAGAATTGTGGGGATTGTTTCTCCTAAATCCTTGGGTCATGCCGATTCCAATGCACCAATTGCCCTCAAAACGCGTCATAATAGATTTTCCGCCATTTTGAATTATTCGAAAAACCTACTTTTGCGAACTAGTCCTTGGGCGTTGATTCGATCACCACCAAATTCGGTACGTATGATCTACAGACAGTGCTGACTAAATGTTATTCACAGAATTTTGATAAAGATATTTAAATGGCCACAATTCGCCAATGAATATTTAGGAGGGTGTGTCTTGTAACATGAAGGTTTGTAAATTCTGAACGGTTACACCAACCAACCTAAAACTTGGTAGACATATCAAGAGACATAAGTGGAGGCTAACCTTCTATTTTCGGCCCGATCAAGCAAAGTGGTGGCGCAAGAGAGCTCATTTTCTGTTTTGGCATAACCGCTTCGCCGATGTTTTCGAAACTTGGCACACTTGTATTGGGGCACTCTATATGGACAGCGCGGAAATAGGAAACCGATTGGCTGCATGGTGGCGCTATAATGAGCAAAAAGGTGTTTTTCTTGCATAATATTGAACAAGCATATCTCCGGCCCCATTTGAGCTACAGTCATGAAATTTTGCACATATGTGCAACTCGTCACGGGTAACAAGTTTCCAATTAGGACCCATAAGCCCCGCCCATTGGATCTTCCGCAAATTAGACATTTTCTGTCCTAGAGTTGTGATCTTACACAAATGAGACTTCTTTGAAAAATGCTTCAAATGCTTTCAGCCATGGAAGTCTATGGCGGCCCCTATAACCGACTGGTCGGTTTTTACAAAACTTTGCAAAATGGTAGAGGGTTATGCCTTTCACCCTGCGATGGACTGGCGTCTTGTTCAGGGGTTGTTCTGTTTGCTTGTCGGCCTGGAGTCCCATTCGTGCTTGGCCCCTCTATTGCTGCTCGCAGCTATATTTATTATTATTTCTGCAATGCGAGTCTATGGCAGCCCATAGAACCCATTGGTAGTTTTTTATGAAATTTGGCATATTGATAAAGGACAGTCCAATGTATAGAGGCCTCGAATTAGGGGTCAATCCATCCAACTCTGTAGCGCCACCAACAGGCCAAAGTTCAAGGTACATTTTTGCTTATAACTTTTGAACCGTTTGTCCTAGAGTTGTGGGGATTGTTTCTCCTGAATCCTTGGGTCATGCCGATTCCAATGCACCCATTGCCGTTAAAACGCGTCATAATAGATTTTCCGCCATTTTGAATAATTCGAATAACCTACTTTTGCGAACTAGTCCTAGGGCGTTGATTCGATCACCACCAATTTCGGTATATATGATCTACAGACAGTGCTGACCAAAAGTTATTCACAGAATTTTGATTGATCAAATGATATGGCCACAATCAGCCAATAAATGTTGAGGAGGGCGTGGCTAAATACATGAAGGTGTGTAAATTCTGAACGGTTTCACCTACCACCATGAAACTTGGTAGAAATATCAACAGGCATGAGGGGAGGCTAACCCTCCATTTTCGGCCCAATCAAGCAATGTGGTGGCGCTAGAGAGCTCATTTTCTGTTTAGGCATAACCGCTATGCCAATGTTTTCGAAACTCGGCACACATGTATTGGGGCACTCCAAACGGAAAGGGAGGAAATATGAAGCCGATTGGCTGTATGGTGGCGCTATAATGAGTAAAAAGGTGTTTTTCTTGCATAATTTTGAACAAGCATATCTCCGGCCCCATTTGAGCTACAGTCATGAAATTTTGCACATATGTGCAACTCGTCAAGGGTAACAAGTTTCCAATTAGGACCCCATAAGCCCCGCCCATTGGATCTTCTGCAAATTAGACATTTTCTGTCCTAGAGTTGTGATCTTCCACAAATGAGACTTCTTTGAAAAATGCTTCAAATGCTTTCTGCCATGGACGTCTATGGCGGCCCCTATAACCGACTGGTCGGTTTTACAAAACTTTGCAGAATGGTAGAGGGTTGTGCCTTTCTCCCTGCGATGGACTGGTGTCTTGTTCAGTGGTTGTTCTGTTTGCTTGTCGGCCTGGAGTCCCATTCGTGCTTGGCCCCTCCATTGCTGCTCGCAGCTATATTTATTATTATACTTTCCGCAATGCGAGTCTATGGCAGCCCATAGAACCCATTGGTAACTTTTTATGAAATTTGGCACATTGATAAAGGACAGTCTGATGTATCCAGGCATCGAATTTGGGGTCAATCCATCCAACTCTGTAGCGCCACCAACAGGCCAAAGTTCAAGGTACGTTTTTGCTTATAACTTTTGAACCGTTTGTCCTAGAGTTGTGGGGATTGTTTCTCCTGAATCCTTGGGTCATGCCGATTCCAATGCACCCATTGCCGTTAAAACGCGTCATAATAGATTTTCCGCCATTTTGAATTATTCAACAAACTTACTTTTGCGAACTAGTCCTAGGGCGTTGTTCCGATCACCACCAAATTCGGCACGTATGATCTGCAGACGGTGCTGACCAAAAGTTATTCACAGAATTTTGATAAAGATATTTAAATGGCCACAATTAGCCAATGAATATATAGGAGGGCGTGGCTTGTAACATAAAGGTTTGTTAATTCTGAACGGTTATACCTACCAACCTAAAACTTGGTAGACATATCAAGAGACATTAGTGGAGGCTAACCTTCCATTTTCGGCCCGATCAAGCAAAGTGGTGGCGCTAGAGAGCTCATTTACTGTTTTGGCATTACCGCTATGCCGATGTTTTCGAAACTCGGCACACATGTATTGGGGCACTCTATATGGACAGGGCGGAAATATGAAGCCGATTGGCTGTATGGTGGCGCTATAATGAGCAAAAAGGTGTTTTTCTTGTATAATTTTGAACAAGCATATCTCCGGCCCCATTTGAGCTACAGTCATGAAATTTTGCACATATGTGCAACTCGTCAAGGGTAACAAGTTTCCAATTAGGACCCATAAGCCCCGCCCATTGGATTTTCCGCAAATTAGTCATTTTCTGTCCTAGAGTTGTGATCTTCCACAAATGAGACTTCTTTGAAAAATGCTTCAAATGCTTTATGCCATGGAAGTCTATGGCGGCCCCTGTAACCGACTGGTCGGTTTTTACAAAACTTTGCAGAATGGTAGAGGGTTGTGCCGTTCGCCCTGCGATGGACTGGTGTCTTGATCAGGGTTTGTTCTGTTTGCTTGTCGGCCTGGAGTCCCATTCGTGCTTGGCCCCTCCATTGCTGCTCGCAGCTATATTTATTATTATTATTATACTTTCCGCAATGTGAGTCTATGGCAGGCCATAGAACCCATTGGTGGTTTTTTATGAAATTTGGCATATTGTTAAAGGACAGTCCAATGTATCCAGGCCTCAAATTTGGGGTCAATCCATCCAACTCTGTAGCGCCACCAACAGGCCAAACTTCAAGGTACATTTTTGCTTATAACTTTTGAACCGTTTGTCCTAGGGTTATGGTGATTGTTTCTTCTGAATCCTTGGGTCATGCCGATTCCAATGCACCCATTGCCGTTAAAACGCGTCATAATAGATTTTCCGCCATTTTGAATTATTCGAATAACCTACTTTTGCGAACTAGTCCTAGGGCGTTGATCCGATCACCACCAAATTCCGTACTTATGATCTACAGATGGTGCTGACCAAAAGTTATTCACAGAATTTTGATTGATCAAATGATATGGCCACAATCAGCCAATGAATATTGAGGCGGGCGTGGCTTGATACATGAAGGTGTGTAAATTCTGAACGGTTTCAACTACCACCATGAAACTTGGTAGACATATCAACAGACATAAGTGGAGGCTAACCCTCCATTTTCGGCCCGATCAAGGAAAGTGGTGGCGCCAGAGAGCTCATTTTATGTTTAGGCATAACCGCTAGGCCGATGTTTTCGAAACTCGGGACAGATATATTGGGGCATTATATATGGACAGGGAGGAAATATGAAACCGATTGGCCAAAAGGTGGCGCTGTCATGAGCAAAAAGGTGTTTATCTTAGATAATTTTGAACAAGCATATCTCCGGCCCCATTTGAGCTACAGTCATGAAATTTTGCACATATGTGCAACTCGTCAAGGGTAACAAGTTTCCAATTAGGACCCATAAGCCCCACCCATTGGATCTTCCGCAAATTAGACATTTTTTGTCCTATAGCTGTGATCTTCCACAAATTAAACTTTTTTGAGAAATGCTTCAATTGCTTTCTGCCATGGAAGTCTATGGCGGCCCCTATAACCAACTGGTTGGATTTTACAAAACTTTGCGGATTGGTAGAGGGTTATGTTGTTCATCCTGCGATGGACTGGTGTCTTGTTCAGGGGTTGTTCTGGTTGTCGGCCTGGTGCGCCTGTCGTGCTTGGCCCCTCCATTGCTGCTCGCAGCTATATTTATTAGGGGCCAAGCACCGAAGGTGCAGGGCACCTATTGTAATCGTTAGTATTATTATTAGGGGCCAAGCACCGAAGGTGCAGGGCACCTATTGTAATCGTTAGTATTATTAGGGGCCAAGCACCGAAGGTGCAGGGCACCTATTGTAATCGTTAGTATTATTATTATTATTTCTGCAATGCGAGTCTATGGCAGCCCATAGAACCCATTGGTAGTTTTTTATGAAATTTGGCACATTGATAAAGGACAGTCCAATGTATCCAGGACACAAATTTGGGGTCAATCCATCGAACTCTGTAGCGCCACCAACAGGCCAAACTTCAAGGTTCATTGTTGCTTATAACTTTTGAACCGTTTGTCCTAGAGTTGTGGGGATTGTTTCCCCTGAATCCTTGGGTCATGCCGATTCCAATGCACCCATTGCCGTTAAAACGCGTCATAATAGATTTTCCGCCATTTTGAATTATTTGACAAACCTACTTTTGCGAACTAGTCCTAGGGCGTTGATCCGATCACCACCAAATTTGGTACGTATGATCTACAGACGGTGCTGACCAAAAGTTATTCACAGAATTTTGATTGATCAAATGATATGGCCACAATCATCCAATAAATGTTGAGGAGGGCGTGGCTAGTAACATGATGGTGTGTAAATTCTGATGGGTTTCACCTACCACCATGAAACTTGGTAGACATATCAATAGACATAAGTGGAGGCTAACCCTCCATTTTCAGCCCGATCAAGCAAAGTGGTGGCGCTAGAGAGCTCATTTTCTGTATTGGCATTACCGCTTTGCCGATGTTTTCGAAACTCAGCAGACATGTATTGGAGCACTCCAAACGGAAATGGAGGAAATATCAAGCCGATTGGCCAAAAGGTGGCGCTGTAATGAGCAAAAATGTGTTTTTCTTAGTTGATTTTAAACAAGCATATCTCCGGCCCCATTTGAGCTACAGTCATGAAATTTTGCACATATGTGCAACTCGTCAAGGGTAACAAGTTTCCAATTAGGACCCATAAGCCCCGCCCATTGGATCTTCCGCAAATTAGTCATTTTCTGTCCTAGAGTTGTGATCTTCCACAAATGAGACTTCTTTGAAAAATGCTTCAAATGCTTTCTGCCATGGAAGTCTATGGCGGCCCCTATAACCAACTGGTCGGTTTTTACAAAACTTTGCAGAATGGTAGAGGGTTATGCCGTTCGCCCTGCGATGGACTGGTGTCTTGATCAGGGGTTGTTCTGTTTGCTTGTCGGCCTTGAGTCCCATTCGTGCTTGGCCCCTCCATTGCTGCTCGCAGCTATATTTATTATTATTATTATACTTTCTGCAATGCGAGTCTATGGCAGCCCATAGAACCCATTGGTAGTTTTTTATGAAATTTGGCACATTGATAAAGGACAGTCCAATGTATCCAGGCCTCAAATTTGGGGTCAATCCATCGAACTCTGTAGCGCCACCAACAGGCCAAACTTCAAGGTACATTTTTGCTTATAACTTTTGAACCGTTTGTCCTAGAGTTGTGCGGATTGTTTCTACTGAATCCTTGGGTCATGCCGATTCCAATGCACCCATTGCCGTTAAAACGCGTCATAATAGATTTTCCGCCATTTTGAATTATTCAAAAAACCTACTTTTGCGAACTAGTCCTAGGGCGTTGTTCCGATCACCACCAAATTCGGCACGTATGATCTACAGACGGTGCTGACCAAAAGTTATTCACAGAATTTTGATAAAGATATTTAAATGGCCACAAATAGCCAATGAATATTTAGGAGGGCGTGTCTTGTAACATGAAGGTTTGTAAATTCTGAACGGTTACACCTACCAACCTAAAACTTGGTTGACATATCAAGAGACATAAGTGGAGGCTAACCCTCCATTTTAGGCCCGATCAAGCAAAGTGGTGGCGCTAGAGAGCTCATTTTCTGTTTTGGCATAACCGCTATGCCGATGTTTTCAAAACTTGGCACACATGTATTGGGGCACTCTATATGGACAGGGCGGAAATATGAAGCCGATTGGGTGTATGGTGGCGCTATAATGAGCAAAAAGGTGTTTTTCTTGCATAATTTTGAACAAGCATATCTCCGGTCTCATTTGAGCTACAGTCATGAAATTTTGCACATATGTGCAACTCCTCAAGGGTAACAAGTTTCCAATTAGGACCCATAAGCCCCGCCCATTGGATCTTCCGCAAATTAGACATTTTCTGTCCTAGAGTTGTGATCTTACACAAATGAGACTTCTTTGAAAAATGCTTCAAATGCTTTCAGCCATGGAAGTCTATGGCGGCCCCTATAACCGACTGGTCGGTTTTTACAAAACTTTGCAAAATGGTAGAGGGTTGTGCCTTTCACCCTGCGATGGACTGGTGTCTTGTTCAGGGGTTGTTCTGTTTGCTTGTCGGCCTGGTGCCCCATTCGTGCTTGGCCCCTCCATTGCTGCTCGCAGCTATATTTAGGGGCCAAGCACCGAAGGTGCAGGGCACCTATTGTAATCGTTAGTATTATTATTATTATTATTATTTCTGCAATGCGAGTCTATGGCAGCCCATAGAACCCATTGGTGGTTTTTTATGAAATTTGGCACATTGATAAAGGACAGTCCAATTAATCCAGGCATCGAATTTCGGGTCAATCCATGCAACTCTGTAGCGCCACCAACAGGCCAAACATCAAGGTACACTTTTGCTGATAACTTTTGAACCGTTTGTCCTAGAGTTGTGCGGATTGTTTCTCCTGAATCCTTGGGTCATGCCGATTCCAATGCACCCATTGCCGTTAAAACGCGTCATAATAGATTTTCCGCCATTTTGAATTATTCGTCAAACCTCCTTTTGCGAACTAGTCCTAGGGGGTTGATCCGATCACCACCAAATTCGGTACGTATGATATAAAGATGGTGCTGACCAAAAGTTATTCACAGAATTTTGATAATGATATTTAAATGGCCACAATCAGCCAATGAATATTGACGAGGGCGTGGCTTTTAACATGAAGGTGTGTAAATTCTAAACGGTTACACCTACCACCATGAAACTTGGTAGGCATATCAGCAGCCATACGGGGAGGGTACCCCTCCATTTTCGGCCCGATCAAGCAATGTGGTGGCGCTATAGAGCTCATTTTTAGTTTCGGCATAACCGCTGTGCCAATGTTTTCGAAACTCAGCACACATGTATTGGGGCACTCTATATGGACAGGGAGGAAATATGAAGCCGATTGGGCAAAAGGTGGCGCTGTCATGAGCAAAAAGGTGTTTTTCATCGATAATTTTGAACAAGCATATCTCCGGCCCCATTTGAGCTACAGTCATGAAATTTTGCGCATATGTGCAACTCGTCAAGGGTAACAAGTTTCCAATTAGGACCCATAAGCCCCGCCCATTGGATCTTCCGCAAATTAGACATTTTCTGTCCTAGAGTTGTGATCTTCCAAAAATGAGACTTCTTTGAAAAATGCTTCAAATGCTTTCTGCCATGGAAGTCTATGGCGGCCCCTATAACCAACTGGTCGGTTTTTACAAAACTTTGCAGAATGGTAGAGGGTTATGCCGTTCGCCCTGCGATGGACTGGTGTCTTGATCAGGGGTTGTTCTGTTTGCTTGTTGGCCTGGAGTCTCGTTCGTGCTTGGCCCCTCCATTGCTGCTCGCAGCTATATTTATTATTATTATTATACTTTCTGCAATGCGAGTCTATGGCAGCCCATAGAACCCATTGGTAACTTTTTATGAAATTTGGCACATTGATAAAGGAAAGTCTGATGTATCCAGGCATCGAATTTGGGGTCAATCCATCCAACTCTGTAGTGCCACCAACAGGCCAAAGTTCAAGGTACATTTTTGCTTATAACTTTTGAACCGTTTGTCCTAGAGTTGTGGGGATTGTTTCTCCTGAATCCTTGGGTCATGCCGATTCCAATGCACTCATTGCCGTTAAAACGCGTCATAATAGATTTTCCGCCATGTTGAATTATTCAAAAAACCTACTTTTGCGAACTAGTCCTAGGGCGTTGTTCCGATCACCACCAAATTCGGTACGTATGATCTACAGACGGTGCTGACCAAAAGTTATTCACAGAATTTTGATTGATCAAATGATATGGCCACAATCAGCCAATGAATATTGAGGAGGGCGTGGCTTGATACATGATGGCGTGTAAATTCTGAACGGTTTCACCTACCACCATGTAACTTGGTAGACATATCAACAGACCTACGTGGAGGCTAACCCTCCATTTTCGGCCCGATCAAGCAAAGTGGTGGCGCTAGAGAGCTCATTTTCTGTTTAGGCATAACCGCTATGCCGATGTTTTCGAAACTCAGCACACATGTATTGGGGCACTCCAAACGGAAAGGGAGGAAATATCAAGCCGATTGGCCAAAAGGTGGCGCTGTAATGAGCAAAAAGGTGTTTTTCTTAGATAATTTTGAACAAGCATATCTCCGTCCCCATTTGAGCTACAGTTATGAAATTTTGCACATATGTGCAACTCATCAAGGGTAACAAGTTTCCTATTAGGACCCATAAGCCCCGCCCATTGGATCTTCCGCAAATTCCACAATTTTTATAAATGCTTCAAATGCTTTCTGCCATGGATGTCTATGGCGGCCCCTATAACCGACTAGTCGGTTTTTACAAAACTTTGCAGCATGGTTGTGCCGTTCGCCCTGCGATGGACTGGCGTCTTGTTCAGTGGTTGTTCTATAAAGGACAGTCCAATGTATACAGGCATCGAATTTGGGGTCAATCCATCCAACTCTGTAGCGCCACCAACAGGCCAAACATCAAGGTACATTTTTGCTTATAACTTTTGGAACGTTTGTCCTAGAGTTGTGGGGATTGTTTCCCCTGAATCCTTGGGTCATGCCGATTTCAATGCACCCATTGCCGTTAAAACGCGTCATAATAGATTTTCCGCCATTTTGAATTATTCAAAAAACCTACTTTTGCGAACTAGTCCTAGGGCGTGGATCCGATTACCACCAAATTCGGATCGTATGATCTACAGACGGTGCTGACCAAAAGTTATTCACAGAATTTTGATTGATCAAATGATATGGCCACAATCAGCCAATGAATATTGAGGAGGGCGTGGCTTGATACATGATGGCGTGTAAATTCTGAACGGTTTCACCTACCACCATGTAACTTGGTAGACATATCAACAGACCTAAGTGGAGGCTAACCCTCCATTTTCGGCCCGATCAAGCAAAGTGGTGGCGCTAGAGAGCTCATTTTCTGTTTAGGCATAACCGCTATGCCGATGTTTTCAAAACTCAGCACACATGTATTGGGGCACTCCAAACGGAAAGGGAGGAAATATCAAGCCGATTGGCCAAAAGGTGGCGCTGTAATGAGCAAAAAGGTGTTTTTCTTAGATAATTTTGAACAAGCATATCTCCGTCCCCATTTGAGCTACAGTTATGAAATTTTGCACATATGTGCAACTCATCAAGGGTAACAAGTTTCCTATTAGGACCCATAAGCCCCGCCCATTGGATCTTCCGCAAATTCCACAAATTTTATAAATGCTTCAAATGCTTTCTGCCATGGATGTCTATGGCGGCCCCTATAACCGACTAGTCGGTTTTTACAAAACTTTGCAGCATGGTTGTGCCGTTCGCCCTGCGATGGACTGGCGTCTTGTTCAGTGGTTGTTCTATAAAGGACAGTCCAATGTATACAGGCATCGAATTTGGGGTCAATCCATCCAACTCTGTAGCGCCACCAACAGGCCAAACTTCAAGGTACATATTTGCTTATAACTTTTGAAACGTTTGTCCTAGAATTGTGGGGATTGTTTCTCCTAAATCCTTGGGTCATGCCGATTCCAATGCACCAATTGCCCTCAAAACGCGTCATAATAGATTTTCCGCCATTTTGAATTATTCAAAAAACCTACTTTTGCGAACTAGTCCTAGGGCGTGGATTCGATTACCACCAAATTCGGATCGTATGATCTACAGACGGTGCTGACCAAAAGTTATTCACAGAATTTTGATTGATCAAATGATATGGCCACAATCAGCCAATGAATATTGAGGAGGGCGTGGCTTGATACATGATGGCGTGTAAATTCTGAACGGTTTCACCTACCACCATGTAACTTGGTAGACATATCAACAGACCTAAGTGGAGGCTAACCCTCCATTTTCGGCCCGATCAAGCAAAGTGGTGGCGCTAGAGAGCTCATTTTCTGTTTTGGCATAACCGCTATGCCGATGTTTTCGAAACTCAGCACACATGTATTGGGGCACTCCAAACGGAAAGGGAGGAAATATCAAGCCGATTGGCCAAAAGGTGGCGCTGTAATGAGCAAAAAGGTGTTTTTCTTAGATAATTTTGAACAAGCATATCTCCGTCCCCATTTGAGCTACAGTTATGAAATTTTGCACATATGTGCAACTCATCAAGGGTAACAAGTTTCCTATTAGGACCCATAAGCCCCGCCCATTGGATCTTCCGCAAATTCCACAATTTTTATAAATGCTTCAAATGCTTTCTGCCATGGATGTCTATGGCGGCCCCTATAACCGACTAGTCGGTTTTTACAAAACTTTGCAGCATGGTTGTGCCGTTCGCCCTGCGATGGACTGGCGTCTTGTTCAGTGGTTGTTCTATAAAGGACAGTCCAATGTATACAGGCAAATTAGTCTTTTTCTGTCCTAGAGTTGTGATCTTCCACAAATGAGACTTCTTTGAAAAATGCTTCAAATGCTTTCTGCCATGGAAGTCTATGGCGGCCCCTATAACCAACTGGTCGGTTTTTACAAAACTTTGCAGAATGGTAGAGGGTTATGCCGTTCGCCCTGCGATGGACTGGTGTCTTGATCAGGGGTTGTTCTGTTTGCTTGTCGGCCTGGAGTCCCATTCGTGCTTGGCCCCTCCATTGCTGCTCGCAGCTATATTTAGGGGCCAAGCACCGAAGGTGCAGGGCACCTATTGTAATCGTTAGTATTATTAGGGGCCAAGCACCGAAGGTGCAGGGCACCTATTGTAATCGTTAGTATTATTATTATTATTATTATACTTTCTGCAATGCGAGTCTATGGCAGCCCATAGAACCCATTGGTAACTTTTTATGAAATTTGGCACATTGATAAAGGACAGTCCAATGTATCCAGGCCTCAAATTTGGGGTCAATCCATCCAACTCTGTAGCGCCACCAACAGGCCAAACTTCAAGGTACATTTTTGCTTATAACTTTTGAACCGTTTGTCCTAGAGTTGTGGGGATTGTTTCTCCTGAATCCTTGGGTCATGCCGATTCCAATGCACCCATTGCCGTTAAAACGCGTCATAATAGATTTTCTGCCATTTTGAATAATTCAAAAAACCTACTTTTGCGAACTAGTCCTAGGGCGTTGATCCGATCACCACCAAATTCGGTTTATATGATCTACAGACGGTGCTGACCAAAAGTTATTCACAGAATTTTGATAAAGATATTTAAATGGCCACAATTAGCCAATGAATATATAGGAGGGCGTCTCTTGTAACATGAAGGTGTTTAAATTCTGAACGGTTTCACCTACCACCATGAAACATGATCGGCACATCAGCAGGCATAAGTGGAGGCTAACCCTCCATTTTCGGCTTGATTGAGCAAAGTGGTGGCGCTAGAGAGCTCATTTTCTGTTTAGGCATAACCGCTATGCCGATGTTTTCGAAACTCGGCAAACATGTATTGGGGCACTTTATATGGAGAGGGAGGAAATATGAAGCCGATTGGCTAAAAGTTGGCGCTGTTATGAGCAAAAAGGTGTTTTTCTTAGATAATTTTGAACAAGCATATCTCCGGCCCCGTTTGAGCTACAGTCATGAAATTTTGCACATATGTGCAACTCGTCAAGGGTAACAAGTTTCCAATTAGGACCCATAAGCCCCGCCCATTGGATCATCCACAAATTAGACATTTTTGACAAATGCTTCTTATGCTTTCTGCCATGGAAGTCTCGTCTTTTTAATGTCATTATACATTAACGGCAGCAGATGGCGGCATTTATCTATAACATGGTTGCCTTTCACAGGGAAATGGTTCAATGTTATCAGATTTCCCTGTAGGCATAGATCCCTATGGTGGTTGTTTATGATAATTGGCACGTTGATGAAGCACAGTCCATTGGATACTGGCATCGCATTTGGGGTCAATCCATCCAACTCTGTAGCGCCACCAACAGGCCAAAGTTCAAGGAACATATTTGCTTATAACTTTTGAACCGTTTGTTCTAGAGTTGTGCGGATTGTTTCCTCTGAATACTTGGCTCATGCCGATTCCAAAGCACCCATTGCCGTTAAAACGCGTCATAGTAGATTTTCCACCATTTTGAATTATTCGAAAAACCTACTTTTGCGAACTAGTCCTAGGGCGTTGTTCCGATCACCACCAAATTCGGTACGTATGATCTACAGACGGTGCTGACCAAAAAATATTCACAGAATTTTGATAAAGATATTTAAATGGCCACAATTAGCCAATGAATATTTAGGAGGGCGTTTCTTGTAACATGAAGGTTTGTAAATTCTGAACGGTTACACCTACCAACCTAAAACTTGGTTGACATATCAAGAGACACAAGTGGAGGCTAACCCTCCATTTTCGGCCCGATCAAGCAAAGTGGTGGCGCTAGAGAGCTCATTTTCTGTTTAGGCATAACCGCTATGCCGATGTTTTCGAAACTCGGCATACATGTTTTGGGGCCCTCCAAATAGACACGGAGCAAATATGAAGCCGATTGCCCAAAAGGTGGCGCTGTCATGAACAAAAAGGTGTTTTTCTTGAATAATTTTGAACAAGCATATCTCCGGTCTCATTTGAGCTACAGTCATGGAATTTTGCACATATGTGCAACTCGTCAAGGGTAACAAGTTTCCAATAAGGACCCATAAGCCCCGCCCATTGGATCTTCCGCAAATTAGACATTTTCTGTCATAGAGTTGTGATCTTCCACAAATGAGACTTCTTTGAAAAATGCTTCAAATGCTTTCTGCCATGGAATCTATTGCGGCCCCTATAACCGACTGGTCGGTTTTTACAAAACTTTGCAGAATGGTAGAGGGTTATGCCATTCGTCCTGCGATGGACTGGTGTCTTGTAACAGGGGTTGTTCTGGTTGCTTGTCCGCCTGGCGCCCCATTCGTGCTTGGCCCCTCCATTGCTGCTCGCAGCTATATTTATTATTATTATTATTATTATTATACTTTCCGCAATGCGAGTCTATGGCAGCCCATAGAACCCATTGGTAGTTTTTTATGAAATTTGGCACATTGATAAAGAACAGTCCAATGTATCCAGGCCTCAAATTTGGGGTCAATCCATCGAACTCTGTAGCGCCACCAACAGGCCAAACTTCAAGGTACATTTTTGCTTATAACTTTTGAACCGTTTGTCCTAGAGTTGTGGGGATTGTTTCCCCTGAATCCTTGGGTCATGCCGATTTCAATGCACCCATTGCCGTTAAAACGCGTCATAATAGATTTTCCGCCATTTTGAATTATTCAAAAAACCTACTTTTGCGAACTAGTCCTAGGGCGTGGATCCGATTACCACCAAATTCGGATCGTATGATCTACAGACGGTGCTGACCAAAAGTTATTCACAGAATTTTGATTGATCAAATGATATGGCCACAATCAGCCAATGAATATTGAGGAGGGCGTGGCTTGATACATGATGGCGTGTAAATTCTGAACGGTTTCACCTACCACCATGTAACTTGGTAGACATATCAACAGACCTAAGTGGAGGCTAACCCTCCATTTTCGGCCCGATCAAGCAAAGTGGTGGCGCTAGAGAGCTCATTTTCTGTTTAGGCATAACCGCTATGCCGATGTTTTCAAAACTCAGCACACATGTATTGGGGCACTCCAAACGGAAAGGGAGGAAATATCAAGCCGATTGGCCAAAAGGTGGCGCTGTAATGAGCAAAAAGGTGTTTTTCTTAGATAATTTTGAACAAGCATATCTCCGTCCCCATTTGAGCTACAGTTATGAAATTTTGCACATATGTGCAACTCATCAAGGGTAACAAGTTTCCTATTAGGACCCATAAGCCCCGCCCATTGGATCTTCCGCAAATTCCACAAATTTTATAAATGCTTCAAATGCTTTCTGCCATGGATGTCTATGGCGGCCCCTATAACCGACTAGTCGGTTTTTACAAAACTTTGCAGCATGGTTGTGCCGTTCGCCCTGCGATGGACTGGCGTCTTGTTCAGTGGTTGTTCTATAAAGGACAGTCCAATGTATACAGGCATCGAATTTGGGGTCAATCCATCCAACTCTGTAGCGCCACCAACAGGCCAAACTTCAAGGTACATATTTGCTTATAACTTTTGAAACGTTTGTCCTAGAATTGTGGGGATTGTTTCTCCTAAATCCTTGGGTCATGCCGATTCCAATGCACCAATTGCCCTCAAAACGCGTCATAATAGATTTTCCGCCATTTTGAATTATTCAAAAAACCTACTTTTGCGAACTAGTCCTAGGGCGTGGATTCGATTACCACCAAATTCGGATCGTATGATCTACAGACGGTGCTGACCAAAAGTTATTCACAGAATTTTGATTGATCAAATGATATGGCCACAATCAGCCAATGAATATTGAGGAGGGCGTGGCTTGATACATGATGGCGTGTAAATTCTGAACGGTTTCACCTACCACCATGTAACTTGGTAGACATATCAACAGACCTAAGTGGAGGCTAACCCTCCATTTTCGGCCCGATCAAGCAAAGTGGTGGCGCTAGAGAGCTCATTTTCTGTTTTGGCATAACCGCTATGCCGATGTTTTCGAAACTCAGCACACATGTATTGGGGCACTCCAAACGGAAAGGGAGGAAATATCAAGCCGATTGGCCAAAAGGTGGCGCTGTAATGAGCAAAAAGGTGTTTTTCTTAGATAATTTTGAACAAGCATATCTCCGTCCCCATTTGAGCTACAGTTATGAAATTTTGCACATATGTGCAACTCATCAAGGGTAACAAGTTTCCTATTAGGACCCATAAGCCCCGCCCATTGGATCTTCCGCAAATTCCACAATTTTTATAAATGCTTCAAATGCTTTCTGCCATGGATGTCTATGGCGGCCCCTATAACCGACTAGTCGGTTTTTACAAAACTTTGCAGCATGGTTGTGCCGTTCGCCCTGCGATGGACTGGCGTCTTGTTCAGTGGTTGTTCTATAAAGGACAGTCCAATGTATACAGGCAAATTAGTCTTTTTCTGTCCTAGAGTTGTGATCTTCCACAAATGAGACTTCTTTGAAAAATGCTTCAAATGCTTTCTGCCATGGAAGTCTATGGCGGCCCCTATAACCAACTGGTCGGTTTTTACAAAACTTTGCAGAATGGTAGAGGGTTATGCCGTTCGCCCTGCGATGGACTGGTGTCTTGATCAGGGGTTGTTCTGTTTGCTTGTCGGCCTGGAGTCCCATTCGTGCTTGGCCCCTCCATTGCTGCTCGCAGCTATATTTAGGGGCCAAGCACCGAAGGTGCAGGGCACCTATTGTAATCGTTAGTATTATTAGGGGCCAAGCACCGAAGGTGCAGGGCACCTATTGTAATCGTTAGTATTATTATTATTATTATTATACTTTCTGCAATGCGAGTCTATGGCAGCCCATAGAACCCATTGGTAACTTTTTATGAAATTTGGCACATTGATAAAGGACAGTCCAATGTATCCAGGCCTCAAATTTGGGGTCAATCCATCCAACTCTGTAGCGCCACCAACAGGCCAAACTTCAAGGTACATTTTTGCTTATAACTTTTGAACCGTTTGTCCTAGAGTTGTGGGGATTGTTTCTCCTGAATCCTTGGGTCATGCCGATTCCAATGCACCCATTGCCGTTAAAACGCGTCATAATAGATTTTCTGCCATTTTGAATAATTCAAAAAACCTACTTTTGCGAACTAGTCCTAGGGCGTTGATCCGATCACCACCAAATTCGGTTTATATGATCTACAGACGGTGCTGACCAAAAGTTATTCACAGAATTTTGATAAAGATATTTAAATGGCCACAATTAGCCAATGAATATATAGGAGGGCGTCTCTTGTAACATGAAGGTGTTTAAATTCTGAACGGTTTCACCTACCACCATGAAACATGATCGGCACATCAGCAGGCATAAGTGGAGGCTAACCCTCCATTTTCGGCTTGATTGAGCAAAGTGGTGGCGCTAGAGAGCTCATTTTCTGTTTAGGCATAACCGCTATGCCGATGTTTTCGAAACTCGGCAAACATGTATTGGGGCACTTTATATGGAGAGGGAGGAAATATGAAGCCGATTGGCTAAAAGTTGGCGCTGTTATGAGCAAAAAGGTGTTTTTCTTAGATAATTTTGAACAAGCATATCTCCGGCCCCGTTTGAGCTACAGTCATGAAATTTTGCACATATGTGCAACTCGTCAAGGGTAACAAGTTTCCAATTAGGACCCATAAGCCCCGCCCATTGGATCATCCACAAATTAGACATTTTTGACAAATGCTTCTTATGCTTTCTGCCATGGAAGTCTCGTCTTTTTAATGTCATTATACATTAACGGCAGCAGATGGCGGCATTTATCTATAACATGGTTGCCTTTCACAGGGAAATGGTTCAATGTTATCAGATTTCCCTGTAGGCATAGATCCCTATGGTGGTTGTTTATGATAATTGGCACGTTGATGAAGCACAGTCCATTGGATACTGGCATCGCATTTGGGGTCAATCCATCCAACTCTGTAGCGCCACCAACAGGCCAAAGTTCAAGGAACATATTTGCTTATAACTTTTGAACCGTTTGTTCTAGAGTTGTGCGGATTGTTTCCTCTGAATACTTGGCTCATGCCGATTCCAAAGCACCCATTGCCGTTAAAACGCGTCATAGTAGATTTTCCACCATTTTGAATTATTCGAAAAACCTACTTTTGCGAACTAGTCCTAGGGCGTTGTTCCGATCACCACCAAATTCGGTACGTATGATCTACAGACGGTGCTGACCAAAAAATATTCACAGAATTTTGATAAAGATATTTAAATGGCCACAATTAGCCAATGAATATTTAGGAGGGCGTTTCTTGTAACATGAAGGTTTGTAAATTCTGAACGGTTACACCTACCAACCTAAAACTTGGTTGACATATCAAGAGACACAAGTGGAGGCTAACCCTCCATTTTCGGCCCGATCAAGCAAAGTGGTGGCGCTAGAGAGCTCATTTTCTGTTTAGGCATAACCGCTATGCCGATGTTTTCGAAACTCGGCATACATGTTTTGGGGCCCTCCAAATAGACACGGAGCAAATATGAAGCCGATTGCCCAAAAGGTGGCGCTGTCATGAACAAAAAGGTGTTTTTCTTGAATAATTTTGAACAAGCATATCTCCGGTCTCATTTGAGCTACAGTCATGGAATTTTGCACATATGTGCAACTCGTCAAGGGTAACAAGTTTCCAATAAGGACCCATAAGCCCCGCCCATTGGATCTTCCGCAAATTAGACATTTTCTGTCATAGAGTTGTGATCTTCCACAAATGAGACTTCTTTGAAAAATGCTTCAAATGCTTTCTGCCATGGAATCTATTGCGGCCCCTATAACCGACTGGTCGGTTTTTACAAAACTTTGCAGAATGGTAGAGGGTTATGCCATTCGTCCTGCGATGGACTGGTGTCTTGTAACAGGGGTTGTTCTGGTTGCTTGTCCGCCTGGCGCCCCATTCGTGCTTGGCCCCTCCATTGCTGCTCGCAGCTATATTTATTATTATTATTATTATTATTATACTTTCCGCAATGCGAGTCTATGGCAGCCCATAGAACCCATTGGTAGTTTTTTATGAAATTTGGCACATTGATAAAGAACAGTCCAATGTATCCAGGCCTCAAATTTGGGGTCAATCCATCGAACTCTGTAGCGCCACCAACAGGCCAAACTTCAAGGTACATTTTTGCTTATAACTTTTGAACCGTTTGTCCTAGAGTTGTGGGGATTGTTTCCCCTGAATCCTTGGGTCATGCCGATTTCAATGCACCCATTGCCGTTAAAACGCGTCATAATAGATTTTCCGCCATTTTGAATTATTCAAAAAACCTACTTTTGCGAACTAGTCCTAGGGCGTGGATCCGATTACCACCAAATTCGGATCGTATGATCTACAGACGGTGCTGACCAAAAGTTATTCACAGAATTTTGATTGATCAAATGATATGGCCACAATCAGCCAATGAATATTGAGGAGGGCGTGGCTTGATACATGATGGCGTGTAAATTCTGAACGGTTTCACCTACCACCATGTAACTTGGTAGACATATCAACAGACCTAAGTGGAGGCTAACCCTCCATTTTCGGCCCGATCAAGCAAAGTGGTGGCGCTAGAGAGCTCATTTTCTGTTTAGGCATAACCGCTATGCCGATGTTTTCGAAACTCAGCACACATGTATTGGGGCACTCCAAACGGAAAGGGAGGAAATATCAAGCCGATTGGCCAAAAGGTGGCGCTGTAATGAGCAAAAAGGTGTTTTTCTTAGATAATTTTGAACAAGCATATCTCCGTCCCCATTTGAGCTACAGTTATGAAATTTTGCACATATGTGCAACTCATCAAGGGTAACAAGTTTCCTATTAGGACCCATAAGCCCCGCCCATTGGATCTTCCGCAAATTCCACAATTTTTATAAATGCTTCAAATGCTTTCTGCCATGGATGTCTATGGCGGCCCCTATAACCGACTAGTCGGTTTTTACAAAACTTTGCAGCATGGTTGTGCCGTTCGCCCTGCGATGGACTGGCGTCTTGTTCAGTGGTTGTTCTATAAAGGACAGTCCAATGTATACAGGCATCGAATTTGGGGTCAATCCATCCAACTCTGTAGCGCCACCAACAGGCCAAACATCAAGGTACATTTTTGCTTATAACTTTTGGAACGTTTGTCCTAGAGTTGTGGGGATTGTTTCCTCTGAATCCTTGGGTTATGCCGATGCCATTGCACCCATTGCCGGTAAAACGCGTCATAATAGATTTTCCGCCATTTTGAATTATTCGAAAAACCTACTTTTGCGAACTAGTCCTAGGGCGTTGATCCGATCACCACCAAATTCGGTAAGTATGATCTACAGACTGTGCTGACCAAAAGTTATTCACAGAATTTTGAAAAAGGAATTTATTTGGCCACAATGAGCCAATGAATGTTGAGGAGGGCGTGGCTTGTAACATGATGGTGTGTAAATTTTGAACAGTGTCACCTAACACAATGAAACTTGGTAGACACATCAGCAGACATATGTGGAGGCTAACCCTCCATTTTCGGCCCGATCAAGCAATGTGGTGGCGCTAGAGAGCTCATTTTCTGTTTAGGCATAACCGCTATGCCGATGTTTTCAAATCTCGGCACACATGTATTGGGGCACTCTATATGGACAGGGAGCATATATGAAGCCGATTGGCCAAAAGGTGGCGCTGCAATGAGCAAAAAGGTGTTTTTCTTTTATAATTTTGAACAATCATATCTCCGGCCCCATTTGAGCTACAGTCATGAAATTTTGCACATATGTGCAACTCGTCATGGGTAACAAGTTTCTAATTAGGACCTTTAAGCTCCGCCCATTAGATCTTCCACAAATTAGACATTTTTGAAAAATGCTTCAAATGCTTTCTGCCATGGAAGTCTAGACTTTTTAATGTCATTATACATTAACGACAGCAGATGGCGCCATTCATCTATAAAATGGTTGCTAATCTCAAGGAGATGGTTCAATGGAATTCGAAAACCCTGTAGGCATAGATCCCCTTGCTGGTTTTTTATGATAATTGGCATGTTTATTAAGGACAGTCCAATGTATCCAGGGATCGAATTTGGGGTCAATCCATCCAACTCTGTAGCGCCACCAACAGGCCAAACTTCAAGGTACATTTTTGCTTATAACTTTTGAACCGTTTGTCCTAGAGTTATGGGGATTGTTACTCCTGAATCCTTGGGTCATGCCGATTCCAATGCACCCATTGCCGTTAAAACGCGTCATAATAGATTTTCCGCCATTTTTAATTATTCAAAAAACCTACTTTTGCGAACTAGTCCTAGGGCGTACATCCGATCACCACCAAATTCGGTACGTATGATCTACAGATGATGCTGACCAAAAGTTATTCACAGAATTTTGATTTATTAAATGATATGGCCACAATCAGCCAATGAACATTGAGGAGGGCGTGGCTTGATACATGAAGATGTGTAAATTCTGAACGGTTTCACCTACCACCATGAAACTTGGTAGACATATCAACAGACATAAGTGGAGGCTAACCCTCCATTTTCGGCCCGATCAATCTAACTGGTGGCGCTAGAGAGCTCATTTTCTGTATTGGCATAACCGCTATGCCGATGTTTTCGAAACTCAGCACACATGTATTGGGGCACTCCAAACGGAAAGGGAGGAAATATCAAGCCGATTGGCCAAAAGGTGGCGCTGTAATGAGCAAAAAGGTGTTTTTCTTAGATATTTTTGAACAAGCATATCTCCGTCCCCATTTGAGCTACAGTTATGAAATTTTGCACATATGTGCAACTCATCAAGGGTAACAAGTTTCCAATTAGGACCCATAAGCCCCGCCCATTGGATCTTCCGCAAATTCCACAATTTTTATAAATGCTTCAAATGCTTTCTGCCATGGATGTCTATGGCGGCCCCTATAACCGACTAGTCGGTTTTTACAAAACTTTGCAGCATGGTTGTGCCGTTCGCCCTGCGATGGACTGGCGTCTTGTTCAGTGGTTGTTCTATAAAGGACAGTCCAATGTATACAGGCATCGAATTTGGGGTCAATCCATCCAACTCTGTAGCGCCACCAACAGGCCAAACATCAAGGTACATTTTTGCTTATAACTTTTGGAACGTTTGTCCTAGAGTTGTGGGGATTGTTTCCCCTGAATCCTTGGGTCATGCCGATTTCAATGCACCCATTGCCGTTAAAACGCGTCATAATAGATTTTCCGCCATTTTGAATTATTCAAAAAACCTACTTTTGCGAACTAGTCCTAGGGCGTGGATCCGATTACCACCAAATTCGGATCGTATGATCTACAGATGGTTCTGACCAAAAGTTATTCACAGAATTTTGATTGATCAAATGATATGGCCACAATCAGCCAATGAATATTGAGGAGGGCGTGGCTTGATACATGATGGCGTGTAAATTCTGAACGGTTTCACCTACCACCATGTAACTTGGTAGACATATCAACAGACCTAAGTGGAGGCTAACCCTCCATTTTCAGCCTGATCAAGCAAAGTGGTGGCGCTAGAGAGCTCATTTTCTGTTTAGGCATAACAGCTATGCCGATGTTTTCGAAACTCAGCACACATGTATTGGGGCACTCCAAACGGAAAGGGAGGAAATATCAAGCCGATTGGCCAAAAGGTGGCGCTGTAATGAGCAAAAAGGTGTTTTTCTTAGATAATTTTGAACAAGCATATCTCCGTCCCCATTTGAGCTACAGTTATGAAATTTTGCACATATGTGCAACTCGTCAAGGGTAACAAGTTTCCAATTAGGACCCATAAGCCCCGCCCATTGGATCTTCCGCAAATTAGACATTTTTTATCCTATAGCTGTGATCTTCCACAAATTAAACTTTTTTGAGAAATGCTTCAATTGCTTTCTGCCATGGAAGTCTATGGCGGCCCCTATAACCGACTGGTCGGATTTTACAAAACTTTGCGGATTGGTAGAGGGTTATGCCGTTCACCCTGCGATGGACTGGTGTCTTGTTCAGGGGTTGTTCTGGTTGTCGGCCTGGTGAGCCTGTCGTGCTTGGCCCCTCCATTGCTGCTCGCAGCTATATTTATTATTATTATACTTTCTGCAATGCAAGTCTATGGCAGCCCATAGAACCCATTGGTAGTTTTTTATGAAATTTGGCACATTGATAAAGGACAGTCCAATGTATAGAGGCCTAGAATTTTGGGTCAATCCATCCAACTCTGTAGCGCCACCAACAGGCCAAAGTTAAAGGTTCATTTTTGCTTATAACTTTTGAACCGTTTGTCCTAGAGTTGTGCGTATTGTTTCCCCTGAATCCTTGGGTCATGCCGATTTCAATGCACCCATTGCCGTTAAAACGCGTCATAATAAATTTTCCGCCATTTTGAATTATTCAAAAATCCTACTTTTGCGAACTAGTCCTAGGGCGTTGATTCGATCACCACCAAATTCGGTATATATGATCTACAGACGGTGCTGACTAAAAGTTATTCACAGAATTTTGATAAAGATATTTAAATGGCCACAATCAGCCAATGAATGTTGAGGAGGGCGTGGCTAAATACATGAAGGTGTGTAAATTCTGAACAGTTTCACCTACCACCATGAAACTTGGTAGACATATCAACAGGCATTAGGGGAGGCTAACCCTCCATTTTCAGCCCGATCAAGCAAAGCGGTGGCGCTAGAGAGCTCATTTTCTGTATTGGCATAACCACTTTGCCGATGTTTTCGAAACTCGGCACACATGTATTGGGGCTCTCTATATGGACAGCGCGGAAATATGAAGCCGATTGGCTGCATGGTGGCGCTATAATGAGCAAAAAGATGTTTTTCTTGCATAATTTTGAACAAGCATATCTCCGGCCCCATTTGAGGTACAGTCATGAAATTTTGCACATATGTGCAACTCGTCAAGGGTAACAAGTTTCCAATTAGGACCCATAAGCCCCGCCCATTGGATCTTCCGCAAATTAGACATTTTCTGTCCTAGAGTTGTGATCTTCCACAAATGAGACTTCTTTGAAAAATGCTTCAAATGCTTTCTGCCATGGAAGTCTATGGCGGCCCCTATCACCGACTGGTCGATTTATACAAAACTTTGCAGAATGATAGAGGTTTATGCCGTTCGCCCTGCGATGGACTGGTGTCTTGATCAGGGGTTGTTCTGTTTGCTTGTCGGCCTGGAGTCCCATTCGTGCTTGTCCCCTCCATTGCTGCTCGCAGCTATACTTATTATTATTTCTGCAATGCGAGTCTATGGGAGCCCATAGAACCCATTGGTAGTTTTTTATGAAAATTGGCATATTGATAAAGGACAGTCCAATGTATAGAGGCCTCGCATTTGGGGTCAATCCATCCAACTCTGTAGCGCCACCAACAGGCCAAAGTTCAAGGTACATTTTTGCTTATAACTTTTGAACCGTTTGTCCTAGAGTTGTGGGGATTGTTTCTCCTGAATCCTTGGGTCATGCCGATTCCAATGCACCCATTGCCGTTAAAACGCGTCATAATAGATTTTCCGCCATTTTGAATTATTCGAAAAACCTGCTTTTGCGAACTAGTCCTAGGGCGTTGATTCGATCACCACCAAATTCGGTACGTATGATCTACAGACGGTGCTGACTAAAAGTTTATTCTCAGAATTTTTATTGATCAAATGATAAGGCCACAATCTGCCAATGAATATTGAGGAGGGCGTGGCTTGTAACATGAAGGTGTGTAAATTCTGAACGGTTACACCTACCACCATGAAACTTGATAGGCATATCAGCAGCCATAAGGGGAGGCTATCCCTCCAGTTTCGGCCCGCTCAAGCAATGTGGTGGCGCTAGAGAGCTCATTTTTTGTTTAGGCATAACCACTTCGCCGATGTTTTCGAAACTCGGCACACATGTTTTGGGGCACTCTATATGGGCAGGGGGGAAATATGAAGCCGATTGGCCAAAAGGTGGCGCTGTCATGCGCAAAAAGGTGTTTTTCTTAGATAATTTTGAACAAGCATATCTCCGGCCCCATTTGGGCAACAGTCATGAAATTTTGCACATATGCGCAACTTGTCAAGGTTTAACAAGTTCAATTAGGACCCATTAGCCTCGCCGATTGGATCTTCTGCAAATTAGACATTTTTGATAAATGCTTCAAATGATGTCTGCCATGGAAGTCTATCGCGGCCCCTATAACCGACTGGTCGCTATTTACAAAACTTTGCAGAATGGTAGAGGGTTATGCTGTTCGCCCTGCGATGGACTGGTGTCTTGTTCAAGGGTTGTTCTGGTTGCTTGTGTGCCTGGTGCTCTTGTCGTGCTTGGCCCCTCCATTCCTCCTCGCAGCTATATTGTTTTAATGTAACTTCAATGCCTTTTGCAAGTCTGCAAGAAAAGAGGTTGCACCCAATCCATCAATGAAAAAAGTCCTTTCCATATAAACCCTTGCCAGATGTCCTATGGCAGTGGTCTTAAACTCATTGCCATGGAGTGGCAATTGCCATTGCATGCAGGTTTTCATTCCAACCAATTAATGCTGCCTTAATTGAGTCCAATTACTCATTCAGCCATATGCATTTAACTGCATTGAAGCACAGAATATGAGCAAGTTTTTATTGAGACAATGCGGGTCACCATAGACGTCGGGTTACCATTACGTGCAAACCTGCATCCCTAATTCAGCAAATAATTGAACTATTATATAATCAAGATCTGAGGCTGGATTAAAAACCAGCATAAACACGGCCCTCCATGGCACTGAGTTTGAGACCACTGTCCTAAGGGATGGACTCACCCAGGTATGGTTTAGGAATGGCATAATCACATCTGGTTACCTTCATAAGGATAGGACCCTACAAGCATTTCCAGTCTCTCCAATATGGCATTCCTAAAAAATAATTTTTGAAAATACTTTCAAATACATCATTATATTTCTATCATTACAGTGAGGACAGCGATTACCTCGAATGCATTACCTTTAGATAAGCTGTTGTGTGGCAAACATTGTGCAAGAGGATTTACAATCCCAATTCCAGAAAAGTTGGGAAGGTAAATGAAATGCAAATAAAAACATAAAACAGTAATTTGTAAAGTTACTTTGACTTGTATTCAAACAAAAACAGTATGGGGGTCACGTGATGGCAGCGAAGTGAGCACAACGTTTTGGCTAGAGCTCCGTGCCACTCGGTTCTAATTATTTGTTTATCCTGACAACAACCGTGCATTGGAAGCCACTTATGGTATGAACATTTCGTGCTATGTCCTTAGAAAACTTTTGGCCACAGTCTTTTGACAAAATGGGAAGAAACCAAAGGAATAAAGACAAAAAAAGATGAATAAAAACCCGAGGTCATTGCTACTGCGACTTCACACATTCAGTGACAAACAGAGGGTGATGGAAGCGGCACGCCGTGCCAGTCAAGATAGTGCCGTAATGTACAATGGATCCAGGCTCTCATTCTACAGCGACTTCTCATCTGCGGTGATGAAGAAACGCAAGGCATATGAAGGCGGTGATGAAACAGCAGCTACGGGAGTGTGGGATACCGTATGCAATGCTCTTCCCGGCTATTCTGCAGGTGTCCCATGGAGGCTCCAAGAGGAGGTTCATCACCCCGGAGCAGGCACACAATTACCTAGACTCCCTGCCTGGATCATAATCTCCCAGAGCATGGATCAAATGCGCAGGTTGTCTCATCTTTAACATTTTCTTATATCGCGAACATTCTGAACATTTCATGAACGAGTGGTGCGGTTGCTCGAAATGTGAGCATTACTTTTCCATCTTATATCAGTCACTCCCACGGGGAGGACTTTTTTTAGTTTTCTGCAAATGTTTTACTTTTTGCACCGCCAATTCGCTCTTTGTTGTGAGCTTGAAAGTTGTTGGTTTGGTGAACAGTCCCTGTTACTCTGGGGAAAAGCCCTCAATCTGTTTTTGTTTTGTATACAGTTGTTTTTATGCTTGTTCAGTTTAGTTTTTTTGTTTAGCTCAGGACACACATGTCTAAGGTTTGAATTGCGTGTTGGTGAGGCATTTCCCAGCCCTCTTGAGTTTAACCAACCGGGGACTCTGATGGTTCACATGATTACCAAAGAGGTTGGGATTGCACCATGGGTCTGAGCTGATCATTTTGTCAATATAGCTAATACAATGTCTCATGGCCAGGTCTAATTTAAATACCATTAAGCTCTGTACTTGGAACATCCGGGTTCTCCAAAAACCTGCCAAGAGAATGGCAGTATTGTTATTTCTGAAAAAAGAGGATGTTTCTATTGCTTTCCTCCAGGAGACTCATTTGGAAGACAAGGACAATGCCAGACTGCAAAGGAACTGGGTGGGGCAGGTCTTTGCAACATCATATTCTTCTTTTAGTAGGGGTGTGGCCATTTTGGTCAGTAAAAATATTTCATTTAGGTCCCTTAACTGTGTTAAAGATAACCAAGACCGCTATGTGATTGTCAGGGGAGTACTCTCAGGTAAGGCTGTAACATTTATGAATCTCTGTTGTCCTCTTGGCTATTCCCCTGATTTTCTCTCTAAGGCCTTTATGGAGTTTGCAGAACTGGCATCTGAGAATTCCTTTGTGGGAGGATATTTAAACTGCCATCTTAATCCCTCTCTTGATAAACTTCCACCAGGCATCTCTCCTCCTGCAAAGTAAGCCAGGGTGCTCACTTCTATATGTCATGAATTTGGGTATTCAGATGTATGGAGGGAGTTTCACCCCAGTGACTCTGAGTTAACTTTTTTTTTCTGCCCCCCATAAAAGTTATACTAGAATGGATTACCTTTTCATTCCTTCATCAAAATTATTTTCTGTCATGTACCATAGGTAGCTTCATCTTATCTGACCACGCCCCCCTATATTTGGTCTATTCTCTTTCTGAGGAAAGGGCTTTGTCAAGACATGGGAGTCTTCAATCATCTCTTCTCAAAGATGATAATTTCATCTCATACTTTACCTTCAATTCAAGATGCTTTATTCAATTAACTCACTATCTACAGACAATCCCTCTATCCTTTGGGAGATGTGTAAAGCTTACTCCTGGGGCTTGATCATGTCTTTTGTAGCATCTAAGAGACGTCGAAAGAATGAACAGCATAAGCTCCTTGAATCTAGGTTAGCTGACTTGGAGAAACACTACATATCAAGCCCAAGCCCAAAATCACTCAAGGAATTGACGGACACACGTGCTGCACTGAATACTCTGTTGATTCAGGATTCCAAGCATTCCCTTAAATTAGGCAGACAGAAGCTGTATGGGTTTGGGGACAAACCCGGCAGATATCTTGCCAATTTTGTTAAAAAGAGAGCAGATTTTCACACTATTGTTTCAATCACAGACTCCAATGGTATCAGATCATTTGATACCAAAACTATTAATAAAGAGTTTGCATTATTTTATTCCAGTCTATACAAGTTGGAACAGCCTGACAATGCTCTAACCCTTATGCACTTATTTTTTTCAGACCTTAGACTCCCAAAGGCTACAGAAGCTCAAAAACTACAGTTAAATTCCCGAATCACAAGAGAGGAAGCATTGCTTGCTTTGAAATCTGTGCCATCGGGGAAGGCCACAGGGCCAGATGGATTTGGGTGTGAGTTTTATAAGGAGTTTAACAATTCTCTTAGACCCCTTGCAGGCTATGTTGAACCATTCATTTGAAAAGGGGATCCTAACTCAGTCACTCAGGGAGGCCAATATCTGTCTTATCCTTAAAAAAGGAAAATGCCCGGACAATTGCCCCTCCTACAGGCCAATAGCCCTACTTAACTCTGATCAAAAATTGAAGGCATTCGACCGGGTCGAGTGGTCTTATTTGTTTTATACACTGGAGGAATTTGGTCTGGGTGATATTTTTGTCAAATGGGTCAGGGTTCTTTATAATACTCCAGCGGCAGCAGTTCTGACTAATGGGCTGAGATCTAGCAATTTTACCCTTCACCGTGGGAATAGACAGGGCGACCCTCTTAGCCCGTTGCTCTTTGATGTTGCTATCGAGCCACTGGCCCAAGTAATAAGGCAGAATGCTCTAATATCTGGTATTCTTACTGGAGAGAGGGATCATAGAATTACTCTTTACGTGGATGATGTATTGATATTTTTATCAAGACCACAAACCTCTATTCCCTGCCTGATCCAAACCATTTCAACATTTGGCATTATATCAGGGTAAAAAATTAATTTAGAAAAGTCTGAGGCTATGCCGCTGGGGTCTCTAACGTCTGTCCCAAGCCTATCAGAGCCTTTTCCTTTTTGTTGGTCACCCTCTGGTTTTGTTTACCTCGGAGTGTATATAACACCTACATATGGTCAGATGTTTAAGACCAACTTCCCTCCTCTTCTGGATGCTATAAAGGCAGGTTTAGATCGCTGGGCCCCCCTACCTCTTTCCTGGCTGGGTAGGATTGCTCTCATTAAGATGAACATCCTGCCCAGACCACTCTACCCACTGCAAATGATCCCTATTTTGTTATCAAACAAGGTTATCAAGGTGCTTGAAGGCTGGCTGAGTTCTATTGAGCTTGTAAGTCAAATTGCCTCCAGGGGGTGTCTGGTTCGTGACGTCACAGCCCAATGTTAAAATCCTATTGACTTTTTTAAAATCATTGATTGTAAAATATCTATAGTGATTAAAAATAAAATATTTCTCACGTTTTGTTGGGACCGTCATTCTCTACCATAGCATGTGCTTGGTTATATTTATTTCAATCTCTGGCGGGAAAAAAAAGGATTTATGTTGATTTACGATGTTCTGGTGGTCCTGAACTACACTAAATCAATCAGTCGCATGGATAAACGTCACAACCACATGTGCTTGTAAGTCTATCCCTCAAGTGCGATGCCTTGGCTGCCCCTAACTGCTGGTCTGGGATCAGATTTCCCTTCCCAGGTCCTAACTTTAACCATTAGTCGGAGAAGAAAATAACTGACTCTGGACCAGCAGATAGGGCCAACTGCACCCAACACCGGTGGCTAGCTAGCTATACCCACGACAAATGCGGTGTCACTGGTTAGCTTAATGCATTTTTTCAATGGTCAGGACAATAATGTTAAGAAGGGAGAAAATCATTCCAAATCCAACCATGTAGAGCAGGTCATATACAGCCAGGGTAGATTAGCGGGTCTGTCAGCGCCAGCATGAAAGATATCGTTTCTAAAGTTTCGGTTAGCTAACGTTAACCTTAGGACGGGCTGGATCAGCAGGTAGCTAGCTAGCTGTCAAAGTCAGGTTTATATGTCATTACAAACCATATGCTGTACAGTACACGATGTAACGAAACTTCTTTTCGCAAGGCTTCGGTGTAACATAGACTTTCAGTCTGCTCACAGCACTTACAAAGGAACACACACATTGTGAAAATCAGAATCACAGTGCACTTAGACAAGACAGGTGCAGTAGGCAAGAGATAGACAATTTCTAATAAATAGTTTTATTAAAACATAGTAAGTAGTAAATATATTGTCGGTAATTTATCGAAAACCATGCTGGCTAGCTATATTGTTGTTGTGTTGTGATAAAAATATATATGACGTTATATTCCATTTGAAATTACGTCTTAAGTTAGTTAGGTTGTACTCTTTTATATGGTCTATGGTTGTACTTTATAGATCCCTGAAAGGAAATCCTGTTATTATCGCGACCGTACAATTATGATGTGAAATGAACAATATAACTTAATAGTAACAAATCTGTTATTTCCAGTAATTTTAAATTGAAATACGATATCAAAGTGACATTAGAAGTAGAAGGACGCAAGCGTGTTCCAGCTGAGCCGTGACGATATAAGCGTGCGTCGTGAGCACAGTTCCGGTATGTGTAGTTCCTAAGCGTACTAAACGTACACAACGTTGTACCTTGTACTTCTCATGGGTCAATCGTGCTGCTGATATTATATTTCATGAGTCATATATGTCATGAGTACTGCATACCAGTAGCTAACTGGTTCCCGACTTATAACTAAAAATATTGCTTATTGAAAATTGCCCCATTCATTTTCCCATTGACAAATTTGCGGGAAAACGAGGGGAGTGGCTTGGTGACATTTTCACTTACAAGCTCTATTATCAGGAGCAAAAGGAAGCCCCGACTGAAGATGGGAAAACTCCAAATGGCTGGCTCTGATGGGGGCTTAGATGTACCAAATGTGAGACTCTTATCAGCTGGCAGCACACCTCCGGGTGATAACAGATTAGCTCAAATATGACCCAGCCTCAATTTTGCTCGACATTGAATCCTCTCAGTCCAAATGCCCCTTGTGGAATCTGTTGTTTGTGAACAACTTTAAGTCTGTCAAGGACCTTTGTACTAACCCTATCACTTTAAGCACAGTTAAAGCCTGGAGGTCCATCCGTACTATAGAGGGCCGTGCTCAGTTGACATCCCCTCTTACTCCTAGACAGGGGCTTTGAAGCATGGTACAGACAGGGCCTAACAAAGCTAGGAGATCTTTTTGATGGCCAGACTTTACTATCCTTTCAGCAGCTACAGCAGCGTTACGGCTAACAGAAATGTGAGTTTTTTTTAGATATTTACAAATCAGACACTTCATCACTAAAGATACCACATTAACAACCAATAGTGCCACCTTACATGTAGAAAGGGCCTTGTCTCTACAGGTATCCAAGAAACGCATTAGTGTATTTTATAGAGCTAAATTCCTAAATTCCAATTCATCTTTAACTTCCCAAGCTACTAAGCAAACCTGGGAGAGAGACTTGGGCATCACTATTGATGACCTAGACTGGCAGGAAGTATGAATCCATGCCATAGAAATATCTATCTGTAATCAAACAAAATCTACTCAATTTAGGATTCTACATCGCACACATATAACACCTGCTCTCAAGAACAAAATGGATGCTAATGCGTCTCCGCTCTGCTGTAAGTGTGGCTCTGAGACAGGCAATTACATTCACTGTTTCTGGTCATGTGTGAAGCTACAAAGCTATTGGTCTGGTATTGTGAATGAACTGTGTGTTATTTTTGGTGTTCCAATAGAGTTAGACCCTATGTGCCTCCTAATAGCCTCCACAAGAGGCTATTCAATTTATTGACTTTTTCCGCAAGGAGGAATATCTTGCTTTTTTGGATCAAGGACACTGTTCCAACAAAAAAGTCGTGGCACAATCTTATAATGGAGTGTATTCCCAATGAATACATCTCATGTATGCTTCACTCCTCAGTGGACGCTTTCTGTAAATTCTGGGACCCTTACTTAGAATATATTAGACCTACGCTGTCATCCTCCATACTGAAAGGGTGTCCTAAACCGGCTTAGCCTGTCTCCCCTGTCTGTACCTTTTTTACTGCAAACCAGTTTTCCTGTAACCTTGCTATTTGTTTATATTTATTTATTTGATGTTGCCTTTTTTTGTTGTAGGGGGTGGTGAGGGCTGGGTATGAATATAATGCCCACTATCGTTTATTTATATTTTTATTTTTTATTCTTACCTATTCATTTTATTTGTCATGTCATGTCTGAGCTGTTTTGTTCTGTGTTGTATATGAAAAATGTAATAAATATATTCTCAAAAACATTTTTAAAAAACAGTATAAAGACAAGGTATTTCATGTTTTACCTAATTAACTTCATTGTTTTTTGAAGATATACGTTTATTATGAAATTTATGTCTGCAACATGTTCCAAAAAAGTTTGGACAGGGGCAATTTAGGACTAATAATGATGTGACAGGTTGAAATAACATGGTGATGTGATACAGGTGATGTTAAACAGGTGAGGCAATCGTGTTATAGTATATAAGGAGCCTCCAAGAAAGGCCTAGTCCTTCATGAGCAAAAATGGGTTGAGACTCACCAATTTGCCAACAGATGCATCAGTGAATAATCCAGCACTTTTAGAACAATGTTCCCCAAAGACAAATCGGTAGGATTTTGGGCATTTCACCCTCCACAGCGCACAATATAATTGAGAAATTCAAGGAATCCAGTCAAATCTCTGTGCATAAAGGACAAAGCCGAAAACTACTTGTGAATTTCTGATCCCTCAGATGTCACTGTCTTGAAAGTAAAAGTCGTCATGCGACATGGGCTCAAGAATAATTTGGTAAAACTTTGTCGCCATTCACCGCTACATCCACAGATGCAAGTTAAGGCTTTACTATGCAAAAAAGGAGCCATACATCAACACTGTCCAGAAGTGCTGCCGTCTTCTCTGGGCTCAGTCTCATCTGAGATGGACAGTAGCACAGTGGAAGCGTGTTTTTGGCCCGCCGAGTCAACATTTCAAATAGTTTATGGACAAAACAGCCGTTGTGTTCTCTGGGCCAAAGAGGAAAAGGATCATCCAAGCTGTTATCAGCGTCAAGTCCAAAAGCCAGTGTCTGTCATGGTATAGCAGTGTGTCAGTGCCTATGGCATGGGTAACTTGCACATCTGTGAGGGCACCATTAATGCAGAAATATGTACAAATTTTGGAGCAATATATGCTGCCATTCAGGTGCTGTCTTCTCCCAGGACGTCCCTGCATTTTCCAGCAGGACAACACCAAACCACATTCTGCCCGGATTACAAGTGCATGGCTACGTAAGCAGAGAGTGTGGGTGCTAGATTGGCCTGCCTGCAGTCCTGGCCTGTCTCCGATTGAGAATGTGTGGCGTGTTATGAAGCGCAAAATACAGCAACGAAGGCTTTTGAGTGAGAGAGAGAGAGCGATAACAACTGTACAAAACAGCATAAAAATTGAAAGTATTATTATGAATGTCGTTATTATTTTGTTTGGGTTTTCTTGCTAATTATATTATACACATTTATATAGAAAAACAAAGTCATTTTTGATGCCCTCAGGAAACAGATGAAATCTTGATCTGTCCATTTTTTGTTTTCTAGAATGAAATATGTAACTGAATCAATAAATCATAAACTGAATTGTTATCTATTGACAACCACTTTTAAAATTACTCTTCAGGTTAGTTTGGAATCCCATCACAGGAATATATATTCCATAGGCCTTACTGCTGAATGAACTCCAGTGTCTGAGTGGCCTTATCTTGGTATTGTAGGTTGAAGATATGAAAAGTGGCAATCACTGCAGTAAGCCCTGTGATAAAGGTTGGCTGGACCCCACAGATAATTCAGCCTTCATTGCTGACCATCCATCCAGTCATAACTTGCTCAGTGCCACCTGTTGCAGATAGAGATAATAGTTTTGTTGAAACACATAGGTATCTTGTATTGTTCACATACAAGTTTTTTATGGACACAATAATTGTCTTTAGTATATATAAGTAAACTTTCTACTTTTTCCAAAAAATCCCTCACAGGAACTGTGTATATATTTTTTTCAGGTCTTCTCTTCTGTGTCATCACAAATCACATTCACATGAAGGTTCTATGAGGTACTCCATCAGAGTCCATGACTACAACATGTGCATGAATATTCTGCAACACTTAATAACTGTTCCTACTCCATTCTTCACTACGCAGTATCAGACGAGGGCTGGCCGGCAAAGTCAGGGTGGCGTCAATGTCTGCTGTTGTGGCAAACTCCTATTAAGCATAGACAGTGGTATTCAAAATTAGAAAAGCAGTGTGCATATAATCATAATATAAAAAAGTTATAATAATTACTTTTGCAATTAGCTTACATCGGCATTGAGCATCAGTCCCTCAGATGACTTAGTGAAGTGGGCCATCAAGAGCTGAATGACATTCAGTGTCAAGTCACCATTTTCCCTCTGGGACAAGACAGCCTGGACATCTTTGGTCTTCACTTCTGTGCGGAAATACACAAAAACACTTTACCTTTCATGAAGTCCAGATTCACTGGCTGAAATGGGTCCTTACTCATATGCAAGGCTGAAACAAAATAAAATACTAGTAGTTACTTTAATAGCCAACTATCAAAGGGAAAAAAACACCCTCACTACTGCAGCAAAATACACTTTTAATTCAAATTTGTTAATATTAGGCAGGTCTTACATCAGTGTTAACTGACTAAAGTGTAAAGATGTGGCCCCCTATAAAAGCAATCAAACAAAAACTTTTAAACTAGACCTGCAAGCAGGTGTACCAGCGCTCATACGAAAATAACGTTTAAAGTATTTGAACTTCCAACTGTTGAAGTCACATTATCTGAAAATGCATTCTTGTGCACTGCCAGATGCTTGCTAATTAATTCCAGTGTTGGGGAGTAGCTTGCAACTAGTAGCGATGCTACTAACTAGCTTAGCTAAATTCTTCAGTAGCTTGACGGTAGCTTCGGTAGTAATGGTGTAGCATGACCGAATGCTACTTAGCTACATTAAAATAAATTTAATAAATTTTCCCCGTGAAATCAAACATTTCAAACCACAACTTAGTCCCAGAACTCTGCTCAGAACATACATGTCAACTAACGCTGCGAATTGGACACCAGGTTCATCTTCGTTTTAGTTAGCATAAATTATATCTCACAAATTGGGTAACTAGATTCACAAATGTCATTTTAATTTCTCAGTATGATGTTGCTGACCTTTTTGTTGGTTTCAAGAAAGGAGGATGAATTGAAAGTTGATTGTTGCATGTGGCTCACTGCTCTACTAGGCTTACTGCAAAAAAGAAAATACTGCATCGCATCGTCAAATTTTACAGTAACCAGCTGTTAGCGGTCAATCTTGTTTTTGGCTCCAAAAAAAGCATCAGACTTTACAGTATTTTACCGTATTTTGGAAAAACAGTACATTACTGTTAGAATTTGGCTTTATTTTTACAGCAATTTATTACAGTGCACCATATGCCACAGGGTTAAACCAAATGTTGCGACAAGCCTACTTTCTTTTCCTTTTTCGCAGTGTGAAATAAACTAAAGTGACTCTGAATTCATGGACGTCCATCTGTCCAAAGTTTGTTTCTTTAAGTCTGTTTCTTTTATTGTTGTTTTCTGTGTTTGGTGCGGGAATCATTGTCACTTCCATGTTTTCTGATCACAACAGCAGAATGTGAATCTGTGCTCTCCTCTAGCATGGTGTGACTAAACAAACAGTTCAAAGCCTCAATGAGTATATACAGTTTGTATGCGGTGCTGCGTTAAGCAAGCTTTTTTTGGGCAATTTTTCCCATAGAAAATGAATGGCGGAGTGTTCACCCTTGTGATGTCACAATGCTGTCTTCTCACGCTTGTGATGTCACAATGCTCTGTCTTCTAGCAGCTGTACTCTGGGCTCTCTCTGGATTTGAACATTCCGCCATTCATGTCTATGGGGCAAAATTGCCCACAAATTGTGGGACGCCTCATTGGAATTGGTAGAGTCCTTTGTCCATTGGTGTAGGTTAGCCTTGCCCCCATTCCTGATTGGCCGATGTTTGATATTCCATAACTTTTGAATCGTTTGATGTAGAGTGTTGCGGGGCACCTCATTAGACTCAGTAAAAACATAGCAACCACCCAGAACACCATAGCAACCGCCTAGAACTCCATTGCAACCACCTAGCAACACCCTAGCAACCAACTAGAACTCCATGGCAACCACCTAGAAACACCCTAGCAACCGCCTAGAACTCCAGAGAAACAACCTAGCAACACACTAGCAACCACCTAGAACTCCATAGCAACCACCTAGCAACACCCTCGCAACCACCAAGAACACCCTAGCAACCACCTAGAACTCCATTGCAACCACCTAGCAACACCCTAGCAACCACCTAGAACTCCATAACAACCACCTAGCAACACCCTAGCAACCACCTAGAACTCCATAGCAACCACCTAGCAACACCCTAGCAACCACCAAGAACACCCTAGCAACCGCCTAGAACTCCATAGCAACCACCTAGCAACACCATAGGAACCACCTAGAACACCCTAGCAACTGCCTAGAACTCCATAGAAATCATGTAGCAACACCCTAGCAACCACCTAGAACACCCTAGCAACTACCTAGAACTCCATAGCAACCACCTAGAACACCCTAGCAACTGCCTAGAACTTCATAGCAACCACCTAGCAATACCCTAGCTACCACCTTTAATATCTTTGAAACCACCTAGAACTGCCTAGAACACATATCAACTACCTAGCAACATTCTAGCAACCCCCTAGAACTCCATAGCAACCACCTAGCAACACCCTAGCAACTTCCTAAAACACCCTAACAATCGCTTGGAACAATGTAGCAACTACCTAGCAACACCCTAGCAACCTTTTAGAACACCCTAGCACCCTAGAAATCAGGGAGATTCACTCTCTTTTTCCATATTCCAAATTGGTGTTTTTGGATATCCTCCCTCACCGAATCTGGAGAGGACAGACCGCTGCTCGCGATACAGCCTTAACAGAACCAGGCATTGGCTAAATGAGGTCATGTTTGGCTTCATGTCATACACTTTGCACTGACGGCAAAAACACTTCACAATTTCTGCAGGAATTGTCTAGTTACATTTTGTTCCTGAAATCCACCCTGAATCCACCCTTCTGCTGGGATCAGGATAATCCAGATTTTTTGGATCAAAGGTATCCCAATCCTATTAAAAAGTTTTGAACAACACATACTGAAGGTTTGATCCAGATCAAAACCAAGACTGGATTACGTGATCTAATCTGATTTCAGAATCCTTTTTTTCTTTTGAACAACTCATTTTCAAGATTTGATCCAAACCGATAGCCGAAATCCGATCAGATTACTTTTGAACAACTGGGCCCAGGTGTGAGTGTCACAGAGACTTGGAAAATGGTTTATATGAAGCAAGACACTTTTACCATTTGAAATACTAAGATTACACAACATCATCATATATTTCACTGTTACATCCCTGTGTTCCTGTGTGTGCATGCATCTTTCCCTGTCTCTTGCTCTTTTCCCCCTTTCAGAACCCACTTCCATTCGCCATTCCCACCACCATTCATAATCCTCCTGCCTACCTTCCAAGCAATCCAAGGACGACACCCGGTTTAAATTCCCCACCAGCAATACCGTATACTGATGCTGCCGCTTTTGTATTCCACTCCCTGTATCTTCCCATACATTTTAAGTTGTTGGTTGTGTCTATTTGTAATTCATGTTAATCCCTGGTTTTGTCATGAGTAGTGTACCTGTTTCCCTTGTTTACCCTGTTTGTTACTGTCTCATTTGCCCGCCACGCTGAGGCATTGGGACAGGTAAGACAGAGGCCTCTGCACATAGGATTGACAGGTTTTTACTGTATAGACACACTAGGAGTGGTTGCCACCATCTGTATTTAAGTTTGTTAACAAGAGTAGTTAGGTAGGCTATTGATTTGAATGTCCCATGGTAGTCGTCTTCTACGTTTGGTTATAGCTAGTTTTGTTCAGTTTTGTTACTTTATTTTCTTTGGCAACACTCAGGATCCCAATCCTCAGTTGTGTGTGTGTGTGTGTGTGTGTGTGTGTGTGCTTATGTCTGTGTATATACTGTACACACTGTTTATAGCCTGTCACTATTTGCACTGTTGTCACTTATTATCTCTATCACTACTATTCAGTAAACACTTTTTCACTTTACTTTTTGTGAATTGTTATTCTTGTCACGCCGCTCTCAGAACTCACAACTCTTTCCCTTCCCCGGACGTTCAATTTTCTCTCTAATGTTGCGCACCCCATTTTCCAGCCTGAAACGGTGCAATGGTATTGTAAACGGCTACACGTGTCATCTAACATGCGAGTAGTGGGCTATCTCCCTGAATATTAATTAAATGTTTTTAACAGAAAATAACAATTATAAATGTGATTTTATTCACAGAAACGCCTATACAAAAATGCTGGCTAGCTAGCTGGCTAATCACTAAACCAATGGCCACCAAGTGAGCTGGTAACTTAAAAGAAACACACAGCTTGCAAAACTAGTAATATAACTTATAAGAACAGAATGAGAAAAGAATGAACAAGAATTAAAGGTATTAACAGTTTTCATTGGATTGCTGAGAGCAGCTAGCTACAAACAAATATTGCAGTTCAACTATATCTGTACCATATGTGAAGAAGTGTCGTGGTCTGGCGATAATGTAAAGGCACAGCACTGGCTAAGCACACCCACACCTTCAAAATGGCCAATAGGAAAGCAGTGCATTTTTTGATAACCAATGACAAAATTACAGAAAACTATGAACGCTCAAAAAAATAGCTTTCCAATGAAAAGCAGAGTTTTCATTGGATGGGCAGATGATTCCTCTGGGTGGGCAAGGCTTATCTCTGGGTCGGCAACGCCCACCCCAGCCCACCCGTAGACACGTCCCTGATCCGAAACCTCTCCAAAAATGAATAAAAGGCTTTTTGTTTGTTATAAAGCATATAAATGTGGCCCTTATGATGGTTTAAGATGAAACCTTGATATCACCTTGATATCAAATAATGCAAAAACTGCATAATGTTACATTTGACCTCACAACATTGTACTGAAGCAACAATTCAAGCTGTTGTATGGAGCTCTTAATCAATGTTATAAATGTCAAATTAGATATGCGTTACCTTGTTGGAAAGCTTGTACTGTTCTCTAAGCATTATCAATCAAACCAGAACTAACAAGTTATAATGGTGTAAACAGCATGTGGTGTTTTGCATGTGGGCTATGTAAATGCCTACTCCCTCTTTCTTTTTGCGTGTTTAGTTTTACAATGAATTATTCAAGACAATAAATAACCATTGAATCTTGAAAGGGACATATTTTTGTGTGAAACCATTGGTAAAATTGTATATGTATTACATATTTAGTCACAGATATTAATAGTAGAATGTAGTGGTATAATTACTCAAGAATTCCTTTTGTTATTTTTGCTATTCAGTGAGAAGCATTTACCAGTGTACTGGCGTACCTTTGGGCGGCTGTTATCTTTATCTTGTCACTATGATGGAATACAAATTTTTGGTTGTGAAAAATATTTCTATGAACTCCCAGATAGACACTATTGTCTAATGTGTCATTCTTGGAGGTATAGTTGCAGGTGAGACTGCAGGGAGGGGGTGCTTGTTAAATGGATGGCCTGTGTAACAATGGTGACAAGCAATGGTGGAGTTGAGCAATCTCAGAATGCCAGCTTTCTGGCCACTTGGGGGCTTTCACAAAGTGGTTAATTGATCAAATAATGTAGTTGATTACACAGTTAACTCACCACACCAGGGTTGTTGGGTCTGAATTTCTTCCTGATATTAAGATGAAATCAAAAGCCAGCAGACTCTGTGGCCTGCCAGGACCAGGAATGAAGATCGCTGCCTTAGAAGCACCATGTGTCAAGACAGTCTGGGTTGTCAGGTAGCTGGACCTACAAGCACCGGTTAAAACATTTCCACAAAGACATACAATGTGATACAGCTGCTTAGGCTACTAGTATAGACAAGCAGCAAGACAGGAGGAGAGGACTACAGGAATCTCTCAAGTGGGAGTAGACTGATTTCATTTATTTATATAAATTCATATTTATTTTAATGAATTTAATTTATTTTATATTTATATTTTTTTCTATTTGGCTATATTACTACAGCAACAGCTCTGATCGCGTCTTCCAAAAAGTTTGCTTTTCTCAACTGCAGCTATCTACAACTACGGTGTTGTGTAGTGTAGTTCTTATACTTTTATTTGGTGAAAGTCTGTGGATCATTCCTCAACACAGATCATTTTATTGCAGTCTTTTAATGCTGTCGGCATTTCGTTATACTGGAATTAATACTAGCTGGTACTAGCTTGGCTAGGTTTGTCTTTAGCCTGGTGGCTAAGCTAGCCAGTCGCTTTCACTGAGGATCTTAATCTCTATATCAATGTCAACACTCACCTCTCCCCCAGACTGCTCTGGATGCCTTCAGCTGAGTCAAAAAGTTGTTGAACTCGAAGGTCGGATTTCCAAGCTTTACCAGATCCAAGATGATGAACGACTCCTGGACTTGCTGGCCGCAGAAGCCTCCTGAATTCCTGACAACACCGAGCTTCCCTGGCGTGCTCCCTCTCCAACTACGGAGCCAGAGCCACCGATTGTCAGTTCGATCCCCGGGGAGGACCCCTGGCCCAGGCTTGGAGCTAAACCTAAGGCACGGATCTGTTCCACTCTTGCTCCTCCGGAACCCTGGATCGTCGCCCAGGGTGACAAGAATCAAGGTAGGAACTCCTCACATACTCCACCTCCGGGGTCTATCCAGCTGGGTAACAGGTTCAATGTGGGGAAGTTGGGGAAGTTGGACCAACACCTGTCCACTGTCGATCTGGAGCCCATGGCCAGTCCAGCGCTGCTGCCCAGAAGTTTGAGGGGTCCCGGGACCGGTTCCGGTCTAAGGAATAACGCCCCTGGACTTGCAGCCCCTAGTCCCCTCAGTCGACACCGGCACTCAGCCTCCAGGATGACCAGCTCCAAATCCACAAGACAACGTCCACATCAGATCACAACCCTGATCATCGGAGACTTCATCATCAGGAATGTTAAAACTAGATCAGCTATAACTTGTTGTATCCCAGGTGCCACTGTCCGCGACATAGAGGAAAAAGCCATCGAGATCCTCGCAAACGAACCGGACATTACTAAGATCATTGTTCATGTAGGGACAAATGACTTTCGCAAGCAGCAGTCTGAACTTCTGAAAAACGGACTTTGTGCACTTATTCACTCACTTACCTCGTATCTCAGATACCCTTCTCTTCCGCACCAACACTGAGGAGCTCTGACATTCTGGACTATGTAGCTCCTTTAAAACTGAAAAAACCTAAGGCTAACAATGTTGGCACTCCCTGGCTGAATGACTCCACCTGTGCACTTAGATGAGCTTGTAGGAGAGGTGAGCATAAATGGAAAAAAGATTAACTCCAGGTTTTGTATGACATTTTAAGAGATTGCTTAAAATCTTACCAAAGCTCTGTTAAGTCAGCTAAAATACAATTTTATGCTGATCTAGTTAATAAAAACGCGCACAGACCTAAAATACTGTTCAACACAATTAACTCTATCTTAAATCCTTCTACTGCTGCTGTAGCTACCTTTGAGTCCACTACTAAAACCTGTGAAAAGTTTCGGAATTATTTCTTCGACAAAATTGACAACATAAGATCTCTCATCTCATCTTCAGGCTCTAAATCTTCAGAGATACATTGTCCAGTCAGCTGCCTCCAGCAGTTTAAACCTGTGTCGTCCTCCCAGCTGTCTGAGGTGGTCTCACACATGAATCCCACTTACTGTACCTTAGACATTATACCGTCACACCTTTTCAAGTAAGTTTTTGTCAATCTGCTCCCTTATTTTGGCTATAATTAATAGCAGTTTAACAAATGGAGTCGTCCCTTTCAGTTTTAAACATGCTATTGTGCAACCCCTACTAAAGAAACCTAGCCTAGACCCCAATGACCACAAATCTACAAGCTACATAAAAGCTCCTCCTACTTGAACACAAACAACATTTTTGACAAATTCCAGTCTGGTTTTAGAGCTCTGCATAGTACAGAATCCGCTCTGTTGAAGGTATATAATGATATCCTTCTCTCTGTCGATTCTGGTTCCTGTGCCATCTTAGTCCTGCTCGACCTCAGCACAGCATTTGACACAATCGACCATGGCATTCTCTTAAGCCACCTGGAGGGTGAAGTTGGTCTGCAGGGCTCAGTGTTAAAATGGTTTACCTCCTACCTGAAAGAAAGAACCTTTTTCCGTTAAAATAGGAAACTGTTCTTCATCCCCTACGTCCATTAAATGTGGCATTCCCCAAGGTTCTATTTTAGGGCCTCTTTTATTCTCACTCTACATGCTTCCCCTTGGCTCTATTTTTGAGAAACATAATATTGTGTATCACTGTTATGCAGATGACACACAGTTTTACCTGCCAGTGACACCTGACAATGCTTGCTCATTAAATGACAATTATCTTTTTTGACTGTCTAGATGACATTAAATGCTGGATGGCGAGAAACTCCTTCAACCGAATGATAACAAAACGGAAGTAATTATATTTGTTAGTTAAAAATCTTGGTGTCTTCTTGGACACGTCTTTGAATTTTAACAGACAAGTCAGTCGTGTTGTGAAGGACATTTTTTATCAGCTTAAAACCGTAGCAAAGTTAAAGCCATTTTTATCTCATAAGGACCCGGGAACAGTTATCCATGCTTTTATCACCTCTCGGCTGGATTATTGTAATTCCCTGTATATGGGGTCGACCCATTCCACCCTGTCTCGACTGCAAATGGTTCAGAATGCAGCTGCTAGACTTTTAACTAGAACAAAGAAAAGGCAACATATTACTCCGGCTCTGGCTCTTTTGCATTGGCTACCGGTGAAATATAGAATTGATTTAAAAATTTTACTATTTGTTTTTAAAGCCCTAAATGGATTAGCTCCACAGTACATCACCGATCTACCGACTCCATAGTCTGCTCCCAGGTCACTTAGGTCATCCGCAAAACAACTCTTCTTAGTCCCCCACTCACGTCTTAAAACTAAAGGGGATCGGGCTTTTTGCTGCCCCCAGGCTCTGGAACAATCTCCCGTCCAACATTAAGTCCTGTCCCACCATTGATAATTTTAAATCACAAGTAAAGACCCACCTTTTTTCTCTTGCTTTTAGTGCAGTTTGAGGTTGCCCTACAGTTTTCTCCACTCTTAATTTATTTAGCTATTTTTAACATCCTCTGACTGCATTTTTAATCTGTTGTTGGTCTTATTCAGTCTTTCTTAAATTGATTTTATCCTGTACTTTTATCCTCTTACTCCTTATTCCTTTTATTTTATTATGTTGTATTGTTAATACATGTATTGTATTGTGATGTAATTTTGTTGTGGTTTGTTGTGTTGTATTGTAGTGACTGGAAAGCACTTTGGCGCAACTCCTGTTGTTTTTAAATGTGCTATACAAATAAAAGTGACTTGACTTGACTTTATTGGATTGCTTTGCAGGCCATTTGTCTGATAATAGCCAGACAAAATACTGCCTTCTACAGTAAAGACCAAAAGTAACTTAATTTATCCCATAGCCATACTTTTTTCCTCATCATCATATGATGGGGCTATCACTATCGGTACTAAAATGACATGATATTATGCAGATACCTATTGTTGGGGGCAGGTCAGGACCTTGCAGGTGGGCCCAGAGAAACTGCGCTATGCCAGTGGTCTGCCAAGCTTTTTTTTTTTTTTTTGAGAGTCTCTGAGGTTTTAGAAATAGATGTATAACCCTGGGTACTTATAGCAATAGTTGATGTCCCTGCTGAAAATCTAACCATTACAGCAAAGCAGGCTAGCATTATTGTCTTTTGGCACTTCAAAGAATCGTATTGCCTTGGAAATCGGCCATGCCCCCATTGCCATCCTCCTGGCTGAAGTCTGTTTTGCTCTATGTAAAACTAGAAACGACTGAAAACAAAATCAGACCCTTTATTTCCTGTCTTGATGAGCTGAGCTTGAAGGGGGTCTATCTTCATGGGGCTCATGGTGCTATCATAGGACTTATCTTGGATTGCCTCCATCTCTGTACCACATATTGTCTTTTATATACTTAATTAGGAGTATTTTTAACTTCCCAATTTTTTATGGAATGCGGGGGAAGTATATACTGAAGCCATATGACATTGTGTAACCTGCATGGACTTAGTTTATTAGGTAACAAAGGTGGTCCTCTAAGTCCAGTTGAAGCTAGATCATACTGCACAAAACTGAATAGTATGACTTGAAATCAACCTGTAAATTATGTTACAATCTTTTTTAATTTCACCTCCACTGTAAACACAGTCAGCCCAGAGATTAATCTTGTCTGTATCTCATAAAAGCCATGGAAGCCATCTCATGGAATTTGTGGATTACAAGGCTTAGAGCTAGCAACTACGGGTGCCTTGCTGTGACTGTGTTATGTCTCAATTTGAGTTATAAAAGAGAGTTTTATAACAGTTGTAAGAAGGTTCCACTGTAATTAACTATTGCCTTCAAAGCAATGTACCACAAGCATTACACTTTATCTTGCCATCAAGTGTTGGAAAGCACTACCGTGATAGAGTAAGAATTCTCAGGTGCTATTACTTGAGATTTCACAGTTTTTATGCCCCCTGCCTCCATAGGAGGCAGGAGGGGCACTATGTCGAGCCCCTGTCCGTCGTCCGTCCGCCATCCGTCAACAATTTGGTTTCCCCTCATTTAACAGAAAACACCTTTGTCGATCAGGATGATTTTTTGGTGGTGAATTGGACTTCATCACATGAAGGCTGGTTTCGATCGGTGATGCCACCACTCATTCAATATGGCCGCCACGGCCGGCATCTTGAATTTGGTTTGCGCTCATTTAACAGAAAATGCCTTTGTCCATTGGGCTGATTTTTTGGTGGTGAATTGGACTTGACCACACAAAGGCTGGTTTCGATGGGTGACACCACCACTCATCCAATATGGCTGCCTTCATGTGGTTGACCATGTACAGTCAGGGGCATATGCCATACTTTGCAGTTTCAAGTTCAGGTTGACGTTACAAGATGTAAGTAGTCCATTGCCTCGTGATTTATCAGTAAACAATGCACTATTTTTACAGAATGTTTACTTTGTCATTTCGATGTGAAAATAAGATATTACACACTGTTGATCCGTCTCCACAAGAGGAGACGATTCACCTCATATCAACTTGCGAGCACTGTTTCCAATGTCAGTTTGAAGTTGGGCATCACCTCCCTCATGACCAAGAACAACAGAGACCATATAAAGATGATATTACTCCTCCAAGGTGTTGCCCATGTAAAATAGGGGGGCTGGCATTAGAGGGCTTGTGATCTGATTAAAATGCATTAAAATGCATGGGTCTTGGTTTGAGTGTGGTGTTAATTTTTTGTTGCTGATTTGTGGTGCAAAAATTCAGTTTGGAACCCAGAGTAAACGTATTAACACTGAAAACTTTTCTGAATGCTTAAAATAACTCTAGAGGACCCTACGGTCGGGGGCGTATGCCACGTTATGCGGTGGCCTTGTTTGGCATTGTATACAACATTTTTGTATGCAATCTCTGTGTATTGCCACAATTTTCTCTGCAGAGGGAGGAGACGGAGCAGCAGGTGCGGAAAGAGGCCGAGAGACACCGCCAGGAGCGAGAGCTGCTGAAACTGCAGGAGGAACAGGAAAGATTACAGCGAAAGAAGGTGAACACTACATTTCAACATTGCACTTTAACTCTCAACACTCAGCACTACACTTCAACAACAACCACTACATTTTTTAACAATCAGCAGTCAAAACTGTGCCACTGTTTCCACAGTTCTGTCACACTGTGCTGTTTATCCACATACAAAATTTTGTTCTTCATTGTTTGAACTGCATTGGTCACTATGTCTCACATACAACACTGCATTTAACACCATCCAACACAGTACACTTTTTCCAGAACACCTCACAAAACCCTCACCTCGTGTATGCATGTACTGCTGGATGGATGAGACTGTATAGCCAGCCATTCAATTCATGAATGAACTCAATTCCAATTCATATTGGAATTGGGATTTGAAAAAAAAGAACTTCAGGGAACAGTATTGTAATTGAATTGGGCATTTTTTTTCTTTTTTCTTACCTAACATAACATAGCATTATTTAATTACAAGAACAGGCCATTCAGCCCAACAATGCCACTTTCCTAACTAAATTAGTGCTCTGATTACCTACAGACTAGATAGTACCTAACACTGTATCAAGCCTAGTCTTGAAAATCCCCAGAGTTTCTGCCTCTACTACGTGACCTGGCAGGCTATTCCACATATTGTGTGAAAAAAATCTTCCTAATATCTGTATGGAATCTTCATTTTGTTAATTTCCATTTATGTCTCCTTGTTCTACTAACAGAACACAACCTGAATAATCTAATGTAGTTCAATTTGAGGCTTTTACATTCATAAAGTGGATCAACAATAAAATTACCCCTGAGTCTCCATTTACTAAGCTTGAAGAGGTTAAGCATCTTAAGTCTTTCCTCATAGCTTTTATCTTTCATACCAGGAATCAATTTTGTTGCTCTTCTTTGAACTTTTTCCAGAGCCTCTATATCTTTCTTGTAATACAGTACCCAGAACTGCACACAATGCTCCAAGTGTGGTCAAACACATGTATTGTATAAGATAAGTATAACTTCCTCAATACTTTTAGCGATATATCCCAGAATCCCGTTGGCATTTTTTACTGCGACAGTACAGTGCCTAGAACCAGAAAAGCTTTGATCAACCATTGCTCTCAAGTCTTTTTCAAACTGAGCACATTCCAATTTTGTTCCTCCCATAAAGTAATCCTGCCTAATGTTTTTATTTCCCACATACAGAACTTTACATTTGGCTATATTAAATTTCATTTGCCAGGTTTCCATCCACTTATGGATTTCATTTAAATTAATAATCTCAAAGATTTTCATTAAAATAAATGTCTGTTAAGTCACTATCTACGCCGGATTAGGTAACACAATGGTCATTGAGCCTATTATTATTATTATTATTATTATTATTATTATTATTATTATTTACGATTAAAGAACTGTGGCAACATTCCCAGGAAAAAATCACAAGCGGCGCACAATTAGTGACGCGTTTTCCATCACCCATCAGTGGTTGGTCTGCCAGAGAGGGTAGGCGGGGGGGGGGGGGGGGGGGGGGGGGGTTATGGAACCCTAAATGGTTTATGTGTAACATGAGAGGTCATATTATTTGTTGATGTAGATTTCGTATTACATTTGATGACAATGTAACGTTACTAAATTACATAGCTATTTGCACAGCTAACGCTAGCTACCAGATCATGTCAAGAAAGGCAACATTAGTTTAGTCAACGTTGCGCACCGTAGCCATCTCTCATATCAGGTAACGTTGCGTTAGCTATAGCTAATGTAATTAACATAATCTAATGTCAGCTAACAATTAGAAAAAACGTTAGTTAACGCTGCCGACCAGTACCAACCTCGCAAACCGTCTCTCGAATGCAACGCTACCTTGTTGCAACGTTGCAATGTAGCTAACTAAAGGCCAGTTCAGGTCAATGATTCACAACTGGACTGGATGCAACTTGCTAAATTCCAAGACGTCTGATTGTAAACTTGCTAAAACTGCACTTGGCAATTTGATAAGGTGGGTCTTTTGAGACCCCAGGCAATGGCTTCAGACGCTCTGCAACTAACCAGTTCACACCACTGCAATTTTCTCTGCTACATTCTAAAACCGTTTAGTCTCGTTGCGAATCATTGATCTGAACTGGCCTTAACGTTACCGTTATTTACATTGCCATCAAGTTCATCCATATATTATAATGATCGGAATAAAGCCATCTTTGCACAGAGCATTAACTCTGGGGTATAGGTGGAGCAGAGCCGGGTCTGATTTCTGTGTAAAGATGTCAAGCCGGAGAAAACTAAATTAAAAAATACGGCAGTATGGATTGGCGTTGTTATTATTTTATTACGCTTCCTCATATGTTCCTTCAGCCTTGATGCCCTTTTTTGATGAAATGTTCTTTGTTTTTGTTTTATTCTTCTTGTTCTGATTGCTAATTTAACACCCAGCTCAGCTTTATTCTCAAACAGCTTAGCTAGCAAAACCAGAAACACCAGGGGTAATATATTGCAAGGCAGTTGTTTCAAAAATATCACACAACAATCATTCACGAGAAAGACAATATTTATTGTGCACGACATACATAATTGCACGAGCCACAGATAATCCCGCGGATTCTTCTCTGAAGTTTAAAGATGTTCATACTGGGCAAAAGGTGGATAAAAAACGTCTGTGGAAATTGATCATTGCTAATTCTACCCCAGGTCTGCTACAGGATTTTAACCCGGCTCGGCAGTGTAAAGACCGCTTAATTTAGCCTAATGTTAGACAATGAATGAGTATGTACGAAATATTACTTTTATAACAACAATTTTTCATTCAGCAAATAGTAAGTGTTATAGTCGGCGTGGCCCAGGTGCCAACTGACTGACGTCACACAGGCGACACTGGTTGGATCTCTGGGAAGTGCGGTCCAAAAACACAATTACCGCTTCTCGCCATTGGTACCGCCAAAGAGAATGAAACGGAGATCTTCGAGATTGTAACTTTAAATCTTCTTGGATTACTTTAGTATCTTCCAAACTATTAGCTGGGCCTCCCGGTTTTGTATCATCTGCAAATTTGACTAATGTATTTTCTATGTCCCTGTCAAGGTCTTTGATATAAATGAGGAAGAGCAGTGGTCCCACCACTGATCCTTGTGGGACTCCACTTCTAACAGCTCCCTGCTCAAATAATATCCCTCCTACTACTACTCTTTGTGTTCTACCCTGTAGTCAGGTCCGAATCCACTCTGAAATACATAGTCTAATTCCTACTGTCTTCATTTAACTAACAAGTCTCTCATGTGGTACCTTATCAAATACCTTTTGGAAATCTAAGTAGATAATATCAAATACCTTGCTATAATCAAAACACTTGGTAGCTTCTTCAATGAATACCAGAAGGTTTGTCAGACATGACCTTCCCTTACGAAAACCATGCTGGCTATCCCTTAGGATGTTGCTATTTTCAAGAAATACTTCCAACTTGTCTCTAATAACAGATTCCAGTATTTTACATATTATGCAAGTTAAACTTACAGGCCTGTAGTTTCCTGGATCAGTACGGTCCCCTTTCTTATATATTGGTGTTATATTACCATGCTTCCAGTCCTCAGGTATTTCTCCAGTTTCTAAGGACTGTCTAAAAATACCTGCCAATGGTTTACAAATTATCTCAGCTAACTCTTTGAGTACTCTTGTGTGTGCCATCAGGACCTGCTGCCTTGTTTGTCTGTAGTTTAAGTAATTCATGCAGCACTTCTTTATCCTCTATTTCAATGTGTGATAAGACTTATAAGTACGGAATATGCCTTCCAGTCTATTAGTAACCTCTTCTCAACAAAATAACTATTTAAGGCATCAGCAATATCTTTATTCTTAGACAGCAATGCTCCTTCATTTTTGATGCACCTGATACCCTCTTTGACTTTCCTTTTCCTATTACAGTGTTGAAAGAAACATTTGGGATTACTTTTTGCATCTATGGCAATTTGCCTTTTCAAAACCTCTTGGTTTCTCGTAGTTCTTTTTTAACCTTAGCACGCATATTATAATATTCCGCCCTATTACTGTCAGTGCTGTCATTTTTGGCTGGACCGCAACAGCAGGGACAGCCCTACAAACGCGAATGTCTGTGACTGGGTGACTGAGTGGTGAAGTTACACCATTGGTCGGCCGAGTTATGAAGTTACACCATTGGTCCAGCCGTATATTAGGTTTTAACCTGGTCTTGTTATATATCTTATACAGTTTTGTTTTTATTCTCGAACTCACCTGTATGGCTTTGTTCATCCACTGGGGGGAGCACTTCTTCAACATACTTTTCCTTACCTTTGGAAGAAAATTTACTTTGCGCCTCAAGAATAACCCTTTTGAACCTAACCCAGTTTTCATTCACAATCTTGTAGTTAAGAAGTTTCACCTAGTCAATATTACTTTTTTCTTGCATCTTGTTGAAATTGGCTCATCTAAAATTTTTAATTCTGGCCACAGGGGAGGCCTTGTTAATTTGCCATAATACATCAAATCTAACTGCAGGATGATCACTAGTCCCAAGTGGCTCAATTACCTCTATGCTACAAATTCTGTCCAGATCATTACATAGCATATCCAGAATTGGTTTCCCTCTTGTGGGCTGATTGACATACTGTGCCAAAAAGGTCATTTATAACATCTAAAAACTCTTCCTTACATTTTCCTTGTCCTGTCATCATTTCCCAATTAACAGCAGAGTAATTGAAGTCATCCATAATAATAGTCTCCTGACAGGCTTGTTTTATTTTTCCAAAGAGCATTGAGTTCACCTTACTGTCTGAAGCTGGCAGCCTGTATCACGCTCCTACCATAAGGGCCTTTTCATGTTCCTGTATGAGCTTTATCCAAATATCCTCACTAGGCACAAGCTGGTCAATTTCTGGAATTTTATGCACATTAAAATTTTCTTTTACATGGAGAGCTACACCCCCACCTCTCTTACTGGATCTATCCTTCCTAATGAGTTTGTACCCTTCTATGTTATATTCATCACCATCCTCATCTCCAAGCCATGTCTCTGTAATTCCAAATATGTCATAGCCCCTCCCCCCCCCCCCCCCCGTATTTATAGCAGCCTCGTGTTTCAAAAAATTATTTTTTATACTTCTAGCATTTAAGCAAAGACATTTCAGATTATTACTTCTACACATCCTCTCCTGTTCCCCCCCCCGCCGTCCCAAGCCACACTTACTACAACTCTACTTTAAAAAGAGTTCAATGCAAAGGTATTGGGACAACTGACACAATTTTTGTTGTTTTGGGGCAGACTGTGTAAAAAGGGCAGTAATTCCTACAGAGATCACTACACAGATCACCTGTTATGGATATAAATACCCACAAATGAATGCTGACTGTCTGCACTTAAACCTCATAGTCATTGTTTTAATCCAGTGTGCTAGAGCACAGAGCCAAAACTTTGTCACTGTCCCAATACTTTTGCATTTAATAGTACATTATCAATACTGAATATACAGTGGGCTCCAGAATTATTGGCACCCTTGATAAATATGCACAAAAAATGCTAGAAAATTGCTAAACTAAAAAATAATAGTTATTGACATAAGCTTTATTTTCCAACATGTGTAAACTAGTGTGCTTGATTAATGATTTATTGGAATCAAGTCTTAAATTTTTTAATTAAAAAAATATTTCCCCAAAAAACAGGTTCCACAATTATTGGCACCCCTGGTTTAATGCTTTGTGAAAAAACCCCTGGCAAAGATGACAGCCATGAGTCTTTTCCTATAATTTGTGATAAATTTAGAGAACACATTTGGAGGGATTTTTGACCACTGCTCCATGTAGAACTTTTCAGAATCATTGATATCATTGGGTTTGCACTTTTGGACCCCCCCTCTTCAGTTCAGACAACAGGTTTTTGATGGAATTTAAGTCTGGAGACTGAGATGGCCTTTGGAAAACATGGATGTTGATTTCACTTAAGCATTTCTGTTTAGATTTTGATGCATGCTTGGAGTCATTGTCCTGCTGGACAATTTACCAATGACCAAGTCCTAGCTTCTTAGCAGAGACAGCCACCCCGGGATTATCAATGACCCACCTCCATATTTGACCGTAGATATGAGGTGCTTCTCCTGTATGCATTCCTCTTTTGCCGCCAAACATGTCAATGGTGTGTATGGCCAAAACGTTTAATTTTTGTCTCATCTGACAATAGCACTCTCTTCCAGTCATAATTCCAATGAGGTTTGGCAAGCTCCAGATTCTTGGTTTTGTTTATTGTGCTCAGTAAGGGCTGTCTTTGTGCCACCCTTCCAAAGAGTTAGTTGGTATGGAGGTGCCATTTTATGTTTTTTTTTAAACTTGTTGACTGCAAGAAACAAACCAATCTCTGCAATTCTTAAACAGTGATCCTTGGGTTATTAATGGCCTCCCTCACCATCTTCCTCACTGTCCGTGGGGTCACCATGCACTTGCTTCCTCTTCCTGGCAAATTTGCAACCATTCCATATGTTTTACACCTTTTTATTATTGCCCTTACAATGCTAAGTGGTATGTTTAACCGTGTATGTCTTTGTTTGTACCCATTACCAGACTTGTGATGGTAAATTACCATCGGTCTCTTCTGAATTGACAGTTATTTGGCTTTTCCCATGCTGATGGATCACAAAAGGATTTTGTATGCTTGTTACCTCATTTTTATTCTCTAGTGAAACTGGACGTGATGGAATGACACAATATAGTTCCTTTGGACTGAGATTGAACTAAATTAAGTAAAATTGTATTGCCAATTTCATTTTGTTTGATTTTACTTATAATAATTGTTAAGGGTGCCAATAATTATGGCACCTATGGTTTTCAGAAAAAATTGGATTACTTAAAAAAAACATTGAAGCATGAGAGTAAATGTATTGAAATAAAAGTATGTAGTTTTGAACATAACATACATAGATTATTATCTGTGTCATTTATTATATGCAGCCTTTTTTCTTCATTTTTATTAAGGGTGCCAATAATTCTGGAGCCCTCTGTATGTCAAAAGGTGCCTTTCAGGTGGTATTTTATGTAAGTATTTTCAACTAAACGCATGTCTCTGCTGGACCAGAATTCGATAATGAGACAGATGTATTGAGCTTTCCGCATGTGCGCTCTTAAGTCATCCTTAACCTCTTCGTGCAGTGCCCCTAGTGGTCGGCATGCCAGCGTGCCTAGATTGCTCAATTCAGACATTCTGTGCTCCGGCAACCAAATTATGAGTTCAAAACACAAACTCTGTATTCCAGCTTTATTAGTAGATGCTTCAGGACAACTATGCCAATGACTGAGTTTCTAAGCGCCACCATTGTTGCGCTGGTCATCCATTTACCAAGCACCCCCTCCCTGAAGTCTCATCTGTAACTACACCCCCCACGCATGATACGCTGGACAATAGTATCTATCTGACCATACATGAAAACATTCTTTTACCACTAAAAATTCCTGTTCCGTCGTATCAACAAGCTAAAGCCAACAATAGGCGAAGGTATGCCAGTAGAACTTGAAAAATGCTGCTCACTGAACACTGAAATACACAAGAGGAATTTTTCTAAAATTATACCATGTCATTCTACTGTCAACATCTGCCACTAAATATGGAATAAATATACAACCTTAACATTGGTTTTACGCGTAGAGGTGGCCCTTTCGAGACTGAGTGGTTATATATTGCCTTGGATGTTCATTTGTGAGGCATGGGTACCTTCCAAAATAGCTGTGCCTAATACCACACATGTTACGGTGTTGTAGCCCTTTGTTGTACTATTTGGCTTGATTGATAAATAATCTATCCAATAAAATATAGAATAAGCTTTCTAACTATGTATAATATGTCTAATTTTACTTTTGGAATAGCGTTTTATAGCTCAGCATATCCAAAATTTTGTCTCATTATTGCTGCATTCAGTCTGTGGTAGCAGTAAAAAACACTGCACCTGGCAAAACTTTATTGATGACTTTCATCATTTCTTGGAAAATATTATTATTCTTGAGAATTTCTGAGCATTGCTATGCCAAATATTTGCTGATAGACCTAGCTGATATACTATTTTTCTGGACTAAGTTAGACCTGGGGAATGGCAACATTGATTCTGTCTCGATCTACTGAACACAGATAAGATTTCATTGTCCAAATGTAAGTGTTACTGCTGAAAATATTTCGGTTATATGTTATTTTTGAAATTGAGTGTCTTTAACTAGGTTAGTGGTATTTTATTTTTATAATGAGGATATTTCACACTGTAACGTAAGCGTTCGTTGGTAGCTGAGCAGTGTTTGAGTTTAGTGCACCGGATGTGACCTGAACTGGAGCATTACCAAAACATGGTGGACTGTTGGAATATTGTTTTAATGTTGTCCCATCCCTATACAAGAAAACATTACATATTGTAGAGTACAGAAAAACATACGAGAGTTAGTGATTACACATTTAGATTCTGTAACACATTGTGTGATAATGTTTTATATCAATGTTTCATCTTAAACTTTCATAAGGGGCACGTGTATAGGCTTTATAATGGACAAAAATCTTTTTGGAGAGATTCTGGATATGTTTCAGAACCCCTAGATAGTTTAGGCCACTGTACTGACTGAAAGCTTGTAATTCCCACTTGAAATTATGCAACAGTGTGTTTCGTGAGTCAAAACAGTTAATTTGTCGTGAAATACATTATTATGTTGTTATTTACAGAAATGCATAATTTAGATTTTTGATTAGATTTGGAGACACTACTTGGTTTTTGCTTCATAAATCTTTAGTAGCTCAACATATCCACCCATAGATTCTATGAACTTGTGGTCATGGAGTTATTGATCCAGGACATGTATAGTTTAACTTGTATGTATGGGATCTTTCAGTACTTCATTACAAACTAAAGAGCAAATTCAGTTTTGCTTTTTGCTGAGACAGTTGCCTTTGTGGCACTTTAGTTTATATTCATAATTTTGGAAGAAATAATCTACAGTTAGTATTGTAAATGGTACACATGTGTTGTTTAATTTAAGCCATTTTTCAAATATCTGTGATGCTCACATCTGGAGTTAAAAAGCTTTACATAGTGTACCCCCTACATGGGGAAGGATTGGCCAGATTTGGCATGTGTGTGAAGGTGTTAATGATAGCTGTACACTGTGGAACAAGCTACTGACTCAGGTGCTTGCATCTTGGCATGGTGAAGAACTGAGAATTTGAAGCTGACTCTTTTTTTTAACAGTTGACAAAGGAAACACACCATTGACAATGTAATGAACAAAGCTATCAGTAAGCCCCAATTAATGACTGATGGCCATGTCCCAGTATCAGCCGTCAAGCAATTCAGTCTTCACAATTTTTTATTTTTTTCTTCTAGATTCTGACATTCTTAGCAGAGCAGCTATGCTCACTAGTAAGCATAGCTGCTCTGCTAAGAATGTCAGAATCTAGAAGAAAAAAATAAAAAATTGTTAGCCTCTTTGTTGTGCATGATGCTGAGTGACTGAGTCACATATTGAGATGGCAGGTATGCCATCCCACCAAGTTACTCCTTGGTGGTGCAACATGCCTCCTAACTATACAGCACAGAGAGTTTGGCACTTTTCAGGATTTCCTACAGAAATAACCACAATGACCCAAAGACTCTCAGCCCTTTAATACAATAATTTCTGCACCTTCAGAATTCAAAAGCAACTTCACACGTCCGCACAATAAATCCTCAAACTTAAGGGATTCTGCGTTTTCTCCTCCTTGTTTTTTCCTGTCTGATTACATCATTACAATGCTGCAAGCCCACAAACAATGTCTCTTCATTGGACATTTACCTACACTAGCCAATCATTTAGCTACATCAGCCAATCAAAATGTCACATACACACGCAGAATGGGCTTATGTCTTTTTCCCCAAGGATCGAATCCCACCTGGGAATTTGGCAAATTTTTCATTTCCTATGCATGCTCATTTGCTCACTAATTATTTCTCAACTATTGCCTTTGCAACTGCATAATTCTTCTGGATTCGTGTGCACCAAATCTACCTGGTCTTTCACCAAACATATACACTGTATTATGAGATACCATCTCCACATTCAGTTAACCAACTACATTTGCTTTCAATCTGAATGTTTTTTAGCCAGCTACAATATAGCCAGGCCATATGGAATAACAAAAATGGAGGTCAGTTGTGCTTACTGGCCTGCCTTCTTTAAAACCACGACCACATGACGGCATTGAACAACCTCTTCTTATTGCAAAGCCGTTCATTTCCATTTAACTAAGTAGGTGTTTATAACTTCATTCCCTTATGCAATATTGACATACAAATTATGCCAGAAATCAGAGGATCGAATATAAACTAAGGCTCAGGCAAATCTTTATTTTCTTATGCACTCTTATTTGCTAACTTATAATTGTTTATTGCTTTTGCAGTTATCAGAATATCTGAATCTTCAATGCAGCCATATGCATTTATTGATTTCCTTCAAAAGTTACAACAGCTGACCACAGTGGCATTTCTACTAACTATTTACTTGGCTACTATAGAAAACGTTCTTATCAGCAAATGCCACGTTTCTACATTAGCTAATGTTCCCCCTGTTCTCTATCTACTGACATACAAGCAATTAGTACGTTTGTACAGTCTACAACAGTGTTTCTCAACCCTGGTCCTGGGGACCCACTGCCCTGCATGTTTTAGATGTCTCCCTGCTCCAACACACCTGATTCAAATGAATGGGTCATTATCAGGCTTCTGCAGAGCTTGATGACAACCCATTCATTTGTATCAGGTGTGTTAAAGCAGGGAAACATCTAAATCATGCAGGGCAGTGGGTCCCCAGGACCAGGGTTGAGAAACACTGGTCTACAACACCCCATTAAAAACATTACATTTAAAAACATCACTCATTCACAATTATAACTACTAGTAGTAGTCTATGTGAAAAACTACATTTGTACAACAGCTTCTCAATGCAAATGCAAATTTATGCATTCATTCAAGGACTGCATATACTAGCTAATACCATCTGCTTTATATACCGTTCAATAAGGAAACTCATCTCGGTCATGGTCAGTATATTTTCTTTGTACTATAGTCTGATCATGTCAAACTTCACCTAAATGCCCATTCTGCATTCGCTTCTCATGGTAAAATGAAAAAACACAGGGCCAAGTTATTTGAAATAATTTAGGAAGCATTAGGTAGCAGCATTGCTTTGGAATACAGCATGTTGAATTTCTGTTTGCTAAGATAGGCAATATTGTTTATTGTAACTTGCCGTAACTATTTGTTTAACTATTGCTTATTTGATTCATAGTGTTTGATTTATGTTTATCAAGTCAAGACAACCTCTCTTAGAAGTGGAATTTCATTGAATTTATTGGAATTCAATTCTGTTTACTTTCCAATTTGGTTCCAATTCTGTTTCCTTAGACCTGGGTGCAATTCCAGTTCCAATTCCAATTGCAGGAATTGAATTGAAATTTACTGTGTATTCTCAATTAAATTCATGAATATTCTCAACACTGATGTATAGATTGCACAATAGTCTGTGCACATTTCAGTTTAAAACTCTATAATTATTACTGTATGCTTGGTAAAAACATCACTGCACTGTTTGTCCAAACTCAACATATCAACAGTTATCAACGCTGAACCCTTGTCAACTGCCAGCACTACCTACAATTGTTGACTGCAAAAGCACAATTATTTCTCCCCTTTGTTGTAGAGGATTGAGGAGATCATGAAGAGAACAAGAAAGGGTGATGCTGATGCCAAGGTAAGACCATGGAGGCCAAAGGAGGGTTGCAAAATTTATGCTTGGAAATGGAAAACATGGAACACAACCTTAAGAGTGGAGCTGAAGATTCAACAAGAGGAATTTTCAAAGTCTGAGAGTGAAGTCCAAATAATTTTGTTGCTTCTATCAGCTTATAACAGCTAATAGCCTACCTTCTCTATTTGGCCTTGGTGTATGCCTGAGTACATTTGGAAAATAGCAAGTACACTCTTTTTTTATAAAATTTTCACAATTCATAAATATACATTTCTGTGTTGTGTTTTATAAATAGCATTGACTGGGCATGTTTGTACTGGCTGTGTTTCCTATTACAGTTGAGTGCATTTGTCCTGTTGAATGAGTGGTCATACTGGCTTTGGGTGTTTTATTGAGAGTGGCAGTTGCTATTATGCAGAGCAGCATACAGTATTGAAGAACATCATTTCAGTGTCACCCCCCTCTGATGCCACCCGGTGTGGTCTGCACCCCTCGCACCCCCCCTAGTGACGCCTCTGCATTTAGGTTTTAATGGAAATTTTGATGGTAGAAAATTCAATAAAATTTCTCACATGAGATTTGTTTGGACTCAGTTTTAGGAAAAGGTGACAGTCCTACTCCAAACCTCCCACAAGAAAGTTTCCTCTTGGGATAAGCTTATTATGATAAGTACTGTATATCCTCGTCTTCTATTGCAGTGGTAGACCATGGAAATTGGCAGCAGGCCAGTGCACAAAACATACGGCGCTTAAAAGAAGTGAAAAAAATGTCATTTGTTTGGCTATGATTGAATTCAGCTGCAACACATGATAATGCCACTGATAATGCATTCCGCCTATCTCAACACTTTTCCCACCTGCACAGCACACTTTGAGCTGTGCACTCCTGACCTCTGCTCACGAAAATGCAAAAATTCAGTAGCCACGCCCATGTAAACTGCATGCATGCGCTATGTGTTATTGATTCTGGAAAATAGAGCTAATACATCAGTACCCTTCCGGGCCACAACTGCAGTTCCTTAATCTCCAGTAAATGGCGCAAGTATTCCACAGACAAGGTAGCATAGCTATGCAAGCATATGAACAATATACTAGGATCAAGATACTATACTGTCTTTACCCAGATATGCAGTGCAGTCCATAATCATGTGGACAGTGACACAGTCCCAGATCTAGACTGCTGAGGTTGGGGGGGCAGACAGATTTGGGGGGCAACTTTTTATTGATTAGAATAGCAGGTATGCCATCTCGGCAAGTTACACCTTGGCTGGGCGGCATGCCCCATGCGGCCATGCCTATATAACACCGAGAGTTTGCAGCTTTCAGGACTTCCTACATAAATACCCACAATGGCCACAGACTCTCATCGCTTAAATTTCCAGCCAAGACAGCTAGTAAGTTTGTGGCTCAAGTAAGATCGCGGACTTGGGACCACTGAGCCTTAGGATAGAATCTCACCTGAGACTCCCCCTCGGCCTCACGCAAATATTAACTTTCTTATGCACACACATTTGCTAACTAATAATTGTCTATTGTTATTAAACTATTGGACTAAGCTACAGTAGAGGCTACAGTCCCACTGGGGTGGGAGGTGGCGCCTCTTGGCCTTGACATTGCAGGTTCGACTCATCGTCCACAGTCCACCTGTGCGAAGTCAGAATATGCAGGCATCCCATTTCGTAGTGATTTCATTATGACGTGTGCTATTTACAGCTGCACTGATGGACCATAAAATAATCCTCCTCTGAAGTTTTTTCGGTAGCCAAGTCATTTTTACTATTTCCTTAGCCTACTTAACCAAATAATTAGTTGACAGAAAGCATAATCAGCGAACGCTTATTTGCTATATTTGGTAGTCCAGTATGCTAAAACAGTTCACAACTTCGGCTAGCAAGCTATTTGACTAGCAGGCTAGCTAGCTAAACCTATCCGGCAAATATGAAATCTGTCAAACATGTTTGACGGCTTGTCAGTTGTGTACATTCCGTAAATGTCTACCTGGGCCATGCTTCACGGATGTGACAAAGATACTATAATCCCAATTTTGGGATAAACTGCAGAATTTTCAGTTTCATGAAGGAAATTAAGAGTCTTAAGGTTTATGATTTAATTTGCTGTATACCATACAACACACGGTGAAATCACACACAGAATTTAACGAAATTAACCATCATTGTAAGACTGGCATTTAAGAGACCAACAACAGCATTTAAGCCAGTGGTTCTCAGAATTGGTCCTGGGGCTCCTTGCGTATGTTTGCTTTTCTCCATTGGTTTTGATGATCTACAAGAAAAAAGAAATAATTACAAATTCAATGTATTATTTTTGTCTTCATGCACCAGGTGAAAAACTTGCTCTACAAAGTATGTTGTCATATTTACACGCTTGCAGATCAGTTATTAAAATACTTGGTAGATTTAATCACTGCTGACAGTGTTCATTTTCATTCGTTTAAAAGTGACTTGCGAACGATCAGTCAGCTAGCGTCACCCAGTGAGTGAACACCACAAACAGCGGTGGAGTAACAGTTATTGGCTCATTAACTGACTGTGACGAAAACCTACGGTGATAACTTGCTCAGTTAACAGCAGGTCTACCAGACAGTTATATGAAAATTAGCCTAGTCAGAAATCACAAGTGCACATTTCTGATTGATTGACCATCAATGTAGTCAATGTTCTTCCCCTGTGGTTCATATTGCTAATACGTGAGCTAACCACGGATAGCATACCTAGCTCACTGGCAAGCTGATACGCTAGCTGAGTATATTCGGTGATGTTTTGCTGAGAAACGTAAATTGAAGATAACTGAACATCTTCTTACCATCTGAACACATTGTGGTCATTCAAATGTTTCACAGTCACATCAAAGTATCACACAAAAAACTGGCCCCATGGAAGAACACATCATTCAAATTAACGTTTTCAACAGCTGATGAACATTTACACACCAGCAAGGATATGCTTATGCTTGCTTGTCAAGTTCATTTTACAAAATGTACAACCTCTTCAACATTTCCAAAATTTGGGCATGTTAAATATTCTAAATGCTGCAAACACATACATACGTACATTCATACAATACATCGAACACTTCATTATCCCTATGACATTTCCCGAGCAGAATATAAAAAAGGCCGGGGGGTTTCAATAAATACATATAAAGATTTAACATTTTGGTCTCTGAAATACATACTTCATCGTACTGTACAAACCTATCCACACATATGTTGCCCCAATCATATACTATAGGCTTCATATATCAATGAAGTTTCACCAACTAAGTAAAATAATATAATTTCTTCTGCAATGTTCAACAACAAGATATCTTCTTTCTCAACACCATTTTCTTAACAAAACTGTTTCATTCATGCTTTTCATTCAAGATGAGCTTCCCATACACCCAAAGCACTGCATGCACACAGTTCTTTAAACATATTGTGTAGTAATTAATGAAATTATTCTGTAAGATTATTCCCACTATACATGATTGCTATTTCACACTTCAATATGACACATTTGCTTTGAATGACTACAGTCTCTTCACATGGTAAGATGAAAAAACACCGGGCCAAGTTACTTGAAAGAATTTAGGAAGCATTGGGTAGCAGCATTGGTTTGGAATACAGCATGTTTCATTTGTGTTAGCCAAGGTAGCCAATATAGACAATAAACTTGGCGTAAAAACCAACTTTCACGAAGTAGTCCTGGGCCATTTAGCTGACTGTCACACAATTAGGCTTGAAATAACTTTTTTTACAATGGTGGCCATCAGCCAATCAGTTGTCAGTGGGCATGTGACAGGCTCAGCAATGGCTGATCATCATGAAACTGGTATGTATGTTGACCTCAAAGCTAGGGAATACCTTGTCAAATTTTGGGACAGAGGTGAAACTTTTTGTTACCAGTCATTCAATATGTGCCCTTACAGCTTAACAATTTGTAATTGCTGCATGTTGCTAGGACCCCATTAATTACTGCTCTGTGTTTCCGAGTTTGCTAGCCCATAGTACTAGCAAGTAATCCATCACCTCCTCGTAACCTGTACGTAAGCAGTCATGTTTGATATAGTTATCTTATAAAACTCATGATGAAGATCATGGAACAAAGTATATCTAATTATCTCATACACCGAGATAATTATCCAAATATATCTAATTAGTCTAATACTTTACTAAACCTGTTGAAACCTGTCTCTGATGGGGAAAACGGTAATGATATTAAGGAACCAATGAGAGCTCAGACCTCCTACTCACCCAGCCAGGTTCCCCCTTCTTCTTTTTCCCCTATTTTTTTTTTCCTCCATTCTCAAGCTTTGGTATACATTGCTTTTTGGAGAATTACCATAGCCTCAGGGTCTCTACCTAATAAGCCTGGACCATGAAGCCTTTGGACTTTTAAGTTTTGCTCCATTCTGGAACAATGTGTCTACTTCCTGAACATTAACATTTTTTTGGCACTGTAATGGCAACAGGTGAAGTGGTGTCTGTCTTGTCAATTGTTGTTTGATCTAAGTTTTATGTCTAAGTTTTTCGTTTTTACCCTGCGTATTTCGTTTTTACACCTGTGTTCATATCTGCTGCATCAAGTGCAACCTAAGTAATCAACATTTAGGTCGGACTCCTTGTAACCAGGCTCATATAACAAATTATTCTGCCCTATGGAAAAACAACATGTTTAAATGTACCCTGCTGCTGTGGCTGGCGTGGCTCCTCTGGATAATCAAACTAGCACTATCTACACCGGCGGAACCAAAAGGAACTGGGATTATCCATTACACGAGGGAAAATCTACTGTTGCTACGAGGAGACCACCCGTTATGGATACGATATGGATATGATTTAATAATAAGACTGCACAAGCCACCAGCGACCTAGCTCAAGGAGGAAGCGGGGCAGGAGAGGAGGAGCGAGGCAGAGGCTCAAAAGACTCAGCGGTAAGCAGACATGCCTGCTACTCCCCTCGATAACTCGATAATGCTTGCCAACGTAAGATTGCTGCAAAACAAACTTGATGAACTCCAGGCAAACACAAGATATCAGTGGGCATAGAAGGAAACAAATCTTATTTGCATCACAGAGTCTTGGCTTGATGACACGATTGCCGACTCAGAACTTTCTTTAGATGGTTTTGGAGTACCGCTTAGACTAGACCGTGACTGCAACATTAGTGGAAAAAACATGGGGGTGGGTCATGTGTGTACATACACAAAGCATGGTGTAGAACTGTCAAGATTCGGGAGTCATATTGTTCACCTGATATCGAACTGCTTTCTGTAAATTTTAGACGTAGATATCTACCCCATGAATTTGGCCAGCTGAACATTGTCATTGTTTACATTCCACCTTCCGGCAACATCACTCGTGCAGCAGAGGCTGTCTCTGCGTGTGCTCGTCGCATAGAGAGCAAGCCCCAGACTCCCCTGTCCTAATTCTGGGCGATTTTAATGGCTGCCAACTCAACAAGGTACTCCCAACATATCAGCAATATATAACGTGCCACCAGAGGAGACAAAACAATCGACCACTGCTATGGCAACGTGAAAAATGCATACAGAGACTTATGAGAAACCCCTACTAAGTACAGCTGATCACAACGCCATCCATCTAGTCCCCGCCTACCACACAACATTACAAAGGGAGGGAGTTGTCAAAAATCAGGTTAAGCAGTGGGATGAGGAGGCTAAAGAGATGAGGAGGCTAGCAAGCCTGCTATGAGTGCACTGACTGGGGAACGTTCACAGATGGGACCAGTCTGGAGGAGGCTACTGACATCATCACTGACTACATCCTTTTCTGTGATGACATGATTGTCCCAACAAAAAATGTTAAAGTCTTTTCAAATAATAAACCCTGGATCACAAAGAATCTGAAAAACACACTTAATCAGAAGAAAATAGCCTTCACCTCTGGCAACAGGACTGAGGCCAAACACATTCAGGCAAGGCTAAATAAGGAAATAAAAGATGCCAACAGAGATTATAAGGAGAAGGTAGAGAGGCTCTTCCAGGAGGGCAAATCCAGGGATGCCTGGAAAGGTGTTAAGACACTGGCTGGCCTCCCAAATAACTGACCCCCATCCTACCTAAGACCAGAGGAATGTGTGGAGTTTGCAGAGAACCTGAACAGCCTCTACTGCAGGTTTGACAAGCACAACTTCACACAGGAGAGGGAGGAGCTGACCACCAACCTCTTGTCAAATGCACTTATCAACACCAACACAGAGTTTCACCCAAGGGATGTTGAAAGGGTGCTCAGGAGAACAAATCCTAACAAAGCTCCAGGCCCTGATAATATCAGCGGACGCCTAATGAAGGTTTGTCATAAGCAGCTGGCTGAGGTCTTCTATAATCTCTTCAACCGCTCACTGTCTGAACACTCCATACCAGCCATATGGAAATCTTCCATCATCTGTTCAGTCCCCAAGAAAAGTAACCCCACCTGCAATAATTATTATCGCCCTGTAGCCTTAACATCTCTAGTGATGAAGAGCTTTGAAAGGCTCATTCTACCCCAGCTACAGAGGGAGATTTGTGGGTTCACAGACCCACTCCAGTTTGCCTACAAGCAGCAGAGAGGTGTGGATGATGCAGTGCTGACTCTACTGCACCAGACCCACACACATCTGGAGAAGCCCAAATCATTTGTCCGGATAGTTTTTGTGGATATCTCAAGTGCATTTAACACTGTGCAACCTCACCTAATGGGTCATAAACTCCTTCAGATGAATGTCAACCCCCACCTCCTACCCCTCATCCTCTCCTTCCTTACAGACAGACACCAGACAGTCAGATTCAATGGTCACTACAGCTCCAACAAAACCATATCCACCGGGGCACCACAAGGTTCTGTCATCTCACCAGTCCTGTTCACCCTGTACACAATTGACTGCAGGAGCTCAGATCCTGAGATGCTATACATCAAGTACTCTGACGACACAGTTATTATTGACACCACTAACTCCAACAACCGTATCAGCAAGGAAATCCACAGTTTTGCAGGGTGGTGTGAGAACTACTACCTGGACCTAAATCCCAGCAAAACCAAAGAAATGCTGGTGGATTTCAGGCGTGACCAGCCCACTGCCTGGAGGTAAATGGCCAGACAATAGAGCACATTGAGGAGTATAAATACATTGGCACTACCATCGATCACAAACTCACCTTTAAGACCAATGGTGAGCTGATACTCTCCAAGTGCCAACAACAGCTGTTCTTCCTCAGGAAGATGAGGAAGTTCCAGGTTCAGCCATCAGGCCTGCAGGCATTCTACAAATCCTTTGTGGAATCCATACTGACTTTCAATATCATGGTATGGTTCAGAGGGATGAGTGCTATCAACCTGAACCCCCTCAACAGGATTGTAAAGATCAGCAGCAAGATCATTGGGCAGGAACAGAAGCCACTCAGCAGCATCCATAAGAAATGGGCAGTAAAGAAGGCCACACAAATAGCTGAAGACACCACCCACACTCTCCACACCTACTACAACTGCACTATTACTGCCCCTGAATTTTACTTTGTTTTTATCCTTAGCTTTGTATTTTAATTTGTATGTGAATGTGTATGTGAATTAAGTATGTATTTTATAATGATTGTCTGATTGTTGTATTTGTCTTATTTGTCCACTGCACAAATGAAGTTCCTCATGGAAAATAAAGTAATTTGAATTGAATTGAATACTGGGGGGTTTGTGCTGGCTTTAAAGTCTGAGGGGAATTCTGGTGTCACCGATCAAGCTCACCTGGTTCAAGCTGCATCTGGCAGCTTTTAATTTAGCGTGTTCAACGTCCGTTGGATCTCAGATATCCATTTTTTTTCCCTTCTTTCCTCTTCTCCTCTCCACACTCAACTCATAAGCAGGCTGCTTCCTGTTTGTGGTTGAAAGAGCGAGGAGTTCGAAAAACTTTGTTACAGGCTAATATCGTGCTTTCAAGTGTGTATCGACACTATCTTGGGCTTTTGTGTTTAAACAAAACCCAAGTAAGCGTCATATGCTACTTTCTCCGGATTACTCGCCAAAGTAAATTGTAAATCGAACGAAGCGAACAACTAAAGAAAATATGGTAAGAGCGCATCATGGCTTCCATTTCCTGCACAGTTTGTTGCATGTGTAGTCTTAGCTCTGCTGCCAATTTTACGAGTAATGGTACTTGTGCTAAGTGTCAGCTTAATTTAGAATTGGCACAGAAAATAGCTGATTTAGAGACAGGCATCCAGACTTTATATCAGATTTAGGAGAGTGAAACTTTCTTAGACTCCCTTTTACCCGAGCCGGATGCTAGTTTAGATGCGAGTGTTTCTCCGCCACCAGTGTCCTCGCTGCAGGACGATTTTATCATGGTACCAAAGAAACATAGTTGCCGGCCCAGGGCCGCCGAGCACCACCCAACTCACGTTTCCAACTGATATTCCCCCCTCAGTAACACACCTACTGAGAAAGCCCTGATCATAGGGGATAGTATTTTGAGAAACGTGAGATTACAGACACCAGGGACCGTAGTACAGTGTATTCCTGGTGCCAGAGCCACCGACATTAAGGCCAATTTAAAAGTGCTGGCTAAAAGTAAACGTAAATACTCTAGGATTGTTATCCACATCGGCACAAACGACATCCGATTGAGGCAATCGGAGGTCACCAAAAATAATTATATATCGGTGTGTGCAGTGGCTAAGAAGATGTGTCGGGAAGTAATGGCCCGCTTCCAGCTCGTAGGAGCGATGAGGTCTACAGTAGGCTATCTTCGCTAAATCTCTGGCTGTCGGAGTGGTGCTCATCTAGTGACATAGGCTTTATTAATAATTGGCCTGATTTCTGGGGAAGGCCTGGCCTACTGAAGAGAGACGGACTCCACCCGAGCTGGAGAGGTTCTCGTATCCTATCGAACAACAATACTGCTAGTCTTAGTAAGGCCAGATCCTGACACTCCATCAGGGCGCCGGCCAGGCCACAGGCTTCTAACCTTATGTGTTTGCCTGCTCGTTTCTTTATACCTGTGTCCCAGACATATGGCCCTACGCCTCTGTCTGCAAGGTGCGTTTCAGAGCTAGCCAACAGAAATAGTATTTCAAAAGCCCCTTTAACTAATACTTTTAAACTAGAATCTAATATCTGTTATATTGAGACATTACATTACAGGCATTTAGCAGACGCTCTTATCCAGAGCGACGTACAACAAGTGCATCAGTTCAAGGTGCAGGGGTGCAAAAGAAACACACTAGAGTGAAGTAAAGATTGTAGTGCCAGAAGTGACCACATAGATCAGGGCTGCGTTTCCCAGAGTCTCCTTAGCGCTACGTGCGTCGTAAGGTATACCTTAAGCTCTTCCTTTAGCTTTCGAGCTGTTTCCCAGCGTCTCCTTAGCTAAGGTATACCTTAATTGAGGTATTCCTTTAAAAGGGTGGTCTGAGGCACTCGTAAGCTGTCCCTTAGCGATGCGATCCGCGGTTTCAGCCTCATTATGCCAACATTTTGCTTTTCAAATTGACAGTTGTACTACAGTGCGCATCTAGTAGCACATCTGCATGCGAAAATTACATAGATAGTTTAATATTAACTTTACGAAAATTAATTATCCAATCAACGTTTCTGTGCATAGCACGTCATGAGAATGTTGTCGTTTCACCTGTCTATTCCCATAATGATGGCAATTAAGTATAGGGCCTATCCAGAATACTAATCCAATTTGTGAAGAAAAAAAAAAGTTTTTTTAATTTATACGTAGTGGCGCTAACTGAGGATATGGCTTTTCCGACTGCATACCCTGTACAAATTAGTTTGTTTGTGTGTGAGTCAATGATCACACTGACTTGGAACAAACCGCCGGTTTATTAAGAATATAAAACCTATGTGTGCAAAGCCAACGTTGAGTGAGTCTACTTGCATGACCGATCTAGAGCACGTTGATTGGCCTAGCCATAAACACACATACAGGTACGGTGGCTCATAATGAACGAACATAGCCAAAAGATCTACATCCCCTTCCTTTAGCTTACACCTCCTATATAAAACAAAATAGCACTGGGTAAATATCAATTACGGAACATTTTTCTTAGCATGTTATTTTACGACTTTCGGTAAACAACCCAATAATGATTGATTTTAACCAATATTCTTGGTTAAACTTAAGATTATCCAACAGCAAATTAAGGTGGATGAGCAAATCACTTTAACAGGTAGACGCGCTTTTGACTTTCATCTACGATCATTTTTGCATTGCAGAGAAAAGTTCGCGGGAATCAGGGGATATGCTGCTACAGTTGCCTATGTATTGTGTGACAAAAACAAATTAACATTAGATCTTTGTTTCAATAAGAACAAACTAATTCACCCATATGTAGCTTATATCCTTTTCCATGGGCTTCCACGAAGTCCCAGACTATGGCTTATATGTCCCGATTGATGCTTTTTATTTTATCCTTTGTAGTCTATATGTACGTATTTATTGAAACTCACAAGGTCTCATCTTAACTGACTCTTAAAGAGATTAACAGATGATCTCTATTAGGCATAGCTTCCTCTTCTGCAATATTAGATTTGTAAAATGATGTAAAATGATTATGACAACATTTGTTATATTAAAACGTCATTCACAATCCTTTACAAGTGAGTCAATCGATTCGCTTAGCATCGATTGATAAACTTTTCAGCACCACAGTGAAGGCCAGCTCCAACTTACGATGTACCTTTGAGTTGTCCCTTAACAGTTGCCTTAAGGTATAGTTTGGGAAACACTCGTAAAAAAGCGGTTTCCCTTTGAAAGGTATACCTTAAGAACCTTCGTAAAACGTTAAGGTACATCGAAACTCGGAAACGCAGCCCAGGACTCCAACCCTGTAGGGTAACCTGTTCAGCAAACAAACAAACAATCCTGCCAAGTACAAACTAGCACTGAAAGAGACTGTGTCTGTTCCACGCATCTACGCCAAACGTAAAGCTAACCGTGGTATTGATGTAGATAACATAATTGTCATAAAAACACGGCACGTTACTACTAATCATAGTGAACCATCCTTAAAAATTGGACTATCAAATGTTAGATCACTCGCTCCAAAAGCAGATTGTGGCAAGTGAGTGCCACCCCTCCTGGTTTGAAACACACTCCCGGGAGACAACCGTTTTAGTTCTGAGCACTTCCGTGCTCTTTTATTAAAACAGAGTTTTTCGTCGAGGTCGTTCACCGGCGCTCGTCCTTCTTCTCCGGCTTCCGGTCTCCCTTTTAAAAACCCCAGGCTCACTGTTGAAAGCAATCAGAGGTAATCAGCGCAATTAAACAATTGACAATTATCGGCGCTGATTACCTCCACCTGACAGTTGTGACGAAGGATCCGAGAGCCGCTCCTCTCACACTTTCTCTCTCTGCAGCCGACGCTCAAACCACGCCCACCCCACCACACAGATCTTATCAACAAATTGATAATAGACCATAATCTCATGTATTATGTCTGACTGAAACTTGGCTAAGACCTGATGAATATGTTGCGATTAATGAAGCGTCTCCTGTGGGTTTCATAGGTACTCAGGTGTCACATCCATCAGGCAGAGGGGGAGGCGTTGCAGCCATTTATCAGTCCTTATTGAGTCTCGCGCCTAAGCATGGATATATGTTCCGCTCTTTTGAAGTTCTTATAACTAACTGTGTACAGACCGATCTAGCTAATAAAAGTGCTAGCGGGCAGTCCTTTTTTCTTGTGTCTGTTTACAGGCCACCTGGGCCTTATTCTGATTTCTTAAGGGAATTTGCTGAGTGTTTATCAGACCTTGCAATTTTAGCAGGTAAGGTCATAATTGTTGGCGATTTCAACATACATGTGGATAAAAACGGTGACCCCCTAGGAACAGCTTTTGCCTCTATTATTGATTCCATTGGTTTTGTACAGAATGTTTGTGAGCCTTCTCACTACTGTGGCCATACCTTAGACTTAGTTCTGTCCCATGGTATTAGTGTGGTAAATCTTACCGTCGCACCTCATAACCTTATACTATCAGATAATTTCCTCATTACGTTTAATATTAAGGCATCCAGTCCTCCTGTATCAGAGCCTAGATATTACTACAGCCGATCAGTAAAACCTGAGGTTATTCCAAAGTTTATAAATATGCTTCCGGAGTCATTCCTCTCCACAGAAGAAAAGGCTGATGAAAATGCTGATGAAGCTGCACTGGATTCTTCAAATCGGATTAAAGAACTATTTCTGGTACTAGGCCAGCATATACTAAAAATCATTAACACATCCCTAGTCACAGGATACGTACCTGAGTCACTAAAAGTGGCAGTTAGTAAGCCATTATTGAAGAAACCAAACCTAGAACCTGATAAATTGGAAAATTATAGACCTATTTCAAACCTTCCATTTCTATCAAAATTTTTGGAGAAAACTGTTGCTAAGCAACTAAGTGCATACCTTAGCTCTAACAGTAGCCTTGAAGTATTCCAATCAGCACAGCACAGAAACCGCACTTATCAAGGTTACAAATGATTTACTACTGTCAGCTGACCGTAACTCTGTGTAACTCTTGTACTCCTCGACCTGAGTGCAGCTTTTGACACAATTGATCATGGAATTCTACTGGACAGACTCCAGGCCTGTGTTGGACTTCATGGACAGGCACTCGCATGGTTTGGATCATACCTATGTGACAGGAAACAGTTTGTCAAATTAAAAGAAGAAGAGTCCAGCTCCTCAATAATGAAATACGGTATTCCACTAGGATCAGTACTAGGACCAGTACTCTTCTCGCTATGTATGCTACCACATGGCGTAGAGTTCCACTGTTATGCGGACGATACTCAGATTTATATTTCAATGAAACCTGATGAAGCACTGCCGCTTTCACGGCCTGTATTGTAGATATCAAGGTTTGGATGCTTTCAAATTTTCTGCAACTAAATTCAGATAAGACTGAAATGTTGGTTTTAGGTCCCAAAATATTAAGGGAGAAATTGTCTACTCTCACCTTAAACTGTGATGGTTGTTTGGCTGAACCTAATATGGTCGTTAAAGACCTTGGTTTCACCATTGATCCTGATCTATCTTTTGACACCCATATAAAAACATATCCAGAATTGGCTTCTTTCAGCTACGCAACATAGCTAAAATTAAACATTTCCTGTCAGTTGGGGATGCTGAAAAATTGATCCATGCGTTTGTTACGTCTAGGTTAGATTACTGTAATGCCCTGCTTTCCTAATAACTCGTTAAAGAGTCTCCAGCTTTTGCAGAATGCAGCTGATTGTATCTTGACCAGAACTAAGAAGTATGAGCACATTACACCAGTACTAGCGTTGCTTCACTGGCTACCCATTAAGCATAGGATAGATTTCAAGGTTCTGCTCCTGACTTTTAAAGCTCTGCATGGACGTTTACCTGTGTACATATCTAACCTGCTCCTACCTTATAAGCCCACAAGGTCACTCTGATCCCAAGACGCAGGCTACTTGGTAGTCCCAGGAATTTCCAAAAACCTAAAAGGTGGTAGGGCTTTCTCCTACAGGGCCCCACTACTGTGGAACCAGCTTCCAAAATTTATAAAGGAGTCAGACTCAGTCTCAATATTTAAATCTAGATTAAAAACGCACCTCTATGTTCAGGCTTATAATCAGTTATAGTCTGGAGACAGGGTGCGAGAAGCCTGTAGTCATAGAGCTTTGTAGGTGGCAATCCTTTCCTTACTGTCACTTGTCAATCAGCTGTGACCCGACTTTACATGGGCTGGCTCTTGATAGGTGGGTATAGTTGTCCACCCCTCATGACTGCATGGGCTCTCCATCCCTATCCTAGTAGCTATGCAGCCATATACTACTCCTGGCGGGGTCCCCCCAATACATACTACTGCCACTTTACCCACTGTCTGCTATACTGCAAATTCCCTAATTGCCGTTTCTACCCTCTTCCCCAGGGTAGAAACGGCGGGGCTCTTGCCCCAACCCTCGAGAGTGCTTCGAGAGTCGTCTGGTCTCCCCCACCTCTGAGGTCCTTTACATTACATTACAGGCATTTGGCAGACACTCTTATCCAGAGTGACATACAACAAAGTGTATAACCATAACCAGGAACAAGTATGTCGAAAACCCTAGAGAGTACTGTTCCAAGTGCAGGTAACAACCGCATGGTTCAATTTGCACCCTCAGGGATACACTGATTAATACTAACACAAACAAGAACAACAACAATGCAGCCTACGCAAAAATACAATCAGTATTATAAGACGATATAGACGAGTGCATTAACTAAGTCACCTACGAAATAGCTACCTAGTTACAACCCTGAGCTTACAGTTAATTTAGAGATTACAGGGAGGTAGGGAGGGATGGGGAGAGGTGCAGCCTGAAGAGGTGAGTCCAGCCCCTCTTTCGTCATTGCCTCCACCCTGCCCACATCTGTCGCCATCTGCTGTTCCTCATCACCGCCACCCAGCCTCACCCATCATCAGAGCCACATCATAAACCTTATAAAACTGACTGACATGTTGGTCACCAGTCGGCACCCTCAGCCGACCAGAGGAGGATTTAACCCTTGAGCCTGGTTCCTTCCAAGGTTTCTTCCCATCTGCCACAGGGAGTTTTTTCTTGCCACTGTTGCCTTAGGCTTGCTCCTGTGGGGGTTTAAGCCAGGGTTGTCTGTAAAGCGTATTGTGACAACTGCTGTAAAATATGCTATACAAATAAAATTTGATTGATTTGATTGATAAGTAACATCATAATTCCAGTTTCACCTGCTGTTGGCTTGCTTATAAAAGCGTGTCTCCAGGTGTATTATGCTAAACAAATTAAAAAGTGGTTTCATGAACATCAGGTTGAAGTCAAATGCCTTCCATAGCCTAAACAGCCGCCAGATGTAAATGTTATTGAACTTTCATGGGAAGTTCTGAGGCCTTATTTATAAAATTGTGTCTTAAACAGTGACACAGTCAACCATGAGTGAGTAGTTTGTAAAATCCCCCTTTGACATGGATATGCTCATACGCCATATGACCAAAAGTATGTGGACACCCAAACATCACGCCCATGTGCTTGTTGAACAACTCATTCCAAACCCATAGCCATTAATACGGAGTTGGTCCTCCCTTAGCTGACATAACAGTCTCCACTAGATTTAGGAACATGGTTGCGGGGATCCGCTTCCATTCAGCTACAAGTGCATTAGTGAGGTTTTGCGCTACTGTTTGGCGATAAAGCCTGGCTCCCAAAGGTGTTTGATGGGGTATGGTTCAGGGCTTTGTGCAAGCCGTGTAACCTCTGAGCGCAAGGCCCCTAGTAGTCGGCACGCTGGCGTGCCTAGATTGCTCAATTCAGACATTCTGTGCTCCTGCAACCAAATTATTAAAACAGTTTAAAACAGAAACTTCTGTTCTAGCTTTATTAGTAGACGATTCAGGACAACTATGCCGAATACAGAGTTTCGCAGTGGCACCATTGTCGCGGTGGTCGTGCATTTACCGAGCACCCCCTCCCTGCAGTCTCATCTGTAACTACACCCCCACGCATGACACACTGGACAATAGTGTCGATCTGGGCATACAAGAAAACATTCTTTTATCTCAAAAAATTTGTATTCCGTCATAGCAACAAGATAAAGCCAACAATAGCCAAAGGTATGCCAGTACAGCTGTTAAAAACGCTGCTCACTGAACACTGAAATAAACAAGATGAATTTTTCAAAAATGATACCATGTCATTCTACTGTCAATATCTGCGACTAAAAATTGAATAAATATCTGGCTTGATCGAAAGTTAATTGATCCAATAGGTGACAGAATAAGCTTTCTAACAATGTATAATATGTCTAATTTTACTTTTGGAACAGCGTTTTACAGCTCAGCGTAACCAAAGTTTTATTTTCATTATAGCTGCATTAGGCATTCAGTCTGTGGTAGCAGTAAAAGACACTGCACCTGGCGAAATTTTATCGATGATTTTCGTTATTTCTTGGAAAATACTATTATTGTTGAGAAATTCTGAGTATGGCTAAGGCATTTGTTTGCTGACAGACTTAGCTGTTTTCTGGGCTAAGTTAGAACTGGGGAGTGACAAGATTCATTCTGTCTGTCATTCTGTCATCCTATCTACTGAACACAAATAAGGTTTCATCGTCAGTGTTGCCAGATCAGATTGACAGTTTCCAGCCCAATCACAACTTAAAGGGGAATTTCACTTTATAAGACTTCTGGGGTCATTTTTACACCTACCCAGGCTTTTGTGTGCACCCCAGACAGTTTTTAGGTTGCTTGCTTCAATATTTAGATATTTAGATATACCCGTGTAAGCAAAATCTCCCCATCCAATAGAAGCCCATTCAACATCAAACCTCACGTTTGACACATTGTAAACACACGTCCCTGCTTCTCATGACTGATATTGTCCTTCTAATGAATGTGTCGCCCTTCATTTTTCAATTAATTATTTCATTTTAAATGTCTAATGTTAGAAACAAAGACCTATTTTTTTTAGCACAAGTCCACATAGTCGTACGGTTTCTGGTTTTTTCTTCTTCGACTTTGTTTCGCGGCAAAATCGAGAAGCGAAGCAAAACATTTCATTAACTTAGCGTTGAAATCGAACAAACTAATGTCTGCTAGCTTTTGTTTGATGCGATATTGGTGTAATAATGAGGTGCATTGTACCCGGTTGTTATAATGCCCCCGTTAAACATTTTCATAGTTTTCCACGCGATGCAACTTTGTGCCAGACATGGCTGGGTATAATCAGACACCCCAATGTAACAGCCGAAGAAGTTCGCAAACGAGGACTAAGGTTATGCAGCGACCACTTTGAAGCCACCGACTACCAAGGCAACCGTCTGAAGCCTGGAGCTGTACCCACTATTTTCCCATCGTTGGTTGAACCGCTCGAGGTAGGTACTAAGCGGGCTGGCTAACGCTATCGCGTCTGTCTGTGATACACAGGATGTCTACGGTAACTGTTATGGCGCTTCTCCATTGACCAGCACGTCACGGTACAGGACGGCAAGCATTCGTATCCTACCCGTGCCGTGTTGCCTGTTGCGCTTCTTCATTACACAACAGACCCATGAAGGAAGGAGGAGTCATGGGAGGAGTAAAGCATCCTAAATGTCTAATAATTAACTTTTGTATGTATTTCTATACTCTGTACTCTCATATGTTTTGTTGTGTAGGGATGGGACGATATGAAAACAATTTTCACCGTCCACCACGTTTTGGCAATGTTCCAACACTCTCGTCATCACTGTTGCATGCATCACAAAAACTATTACACTACTAACATTACAGTGTGTAATACCACTAGCCTATTTAAAGACACTTAAACACAATTTCAAAAATAACTTACATAACCGAAATATTTGAGCAGTAATACTTACATAGCTATGATGACATTTTGCCTGTGTTCAGTAGATAGAGACAGAGACAGAAAATCAAGTTCTATCCACTTATGTTTTGCTCCAGAAAACAATGTGAGATAGGCCTGTCAGCAAACATTTGGCTTAGCTATGCCCAGAAGTCCTCAATAATAATAGTATTTTCCAAGAAATTACGAGAAATCGTTGACGACATTTCATTACGTGCAGCATCTTTTTCTGCTAACACAAAGTGAATGCGATGATAAGAAAATTTTCAGTTACGCTGACCTATAAAACGCTATTCCAAAAACAAAATCAGACATGTTATACATCGTTAGGAAGCTTATACTCTCACCTACTGAATAAATGAATTGTCAATGAAGCCAAACTGTACTAAAAACAACAGGTGTGATATTATACACAGCTATTTTGGAAGGTACCCAGGCATCACAAATGCGCGTATATTTCACAAATGGATTATCCAAGACAATATATGACACTCAGTCTCAAAAGGGACATCCCTACACGTAAAACCAATGGTAAGGTTGTATATTTATTTAGTCCCAGATATTGACTGTAGAATTCACTAGTTAACGTTATGCTCTCTTGCTGTTGTGGTATTTGCTGTTGTGGTATTTAAAAATGGCAGTTGCTGCCTTTTAAAAAAAAAAAAACATTTATTTTTATTTTTTATTAACAGAACGATAATATACAAACATTCAGGTAAACAGTGACAGCCCATACACATCAAATTTAAGGGACTTAAAAACATATGAAAAATAAAGAACAAAGATATAAAAGGACAATTGCATAAAAATAAAAAACAAAATTACACATACACAAATATACACATTTTTATAATGTGTCAGAAGCTTATTACTTTTTTGTTGTTTAATAAACTGAGTGATTTAATGAGATAATTTAGTTCTAGGAGAAAGGGTGAGATCTTAGGTAGTGATTTAGAAAATTTTTGTTTGTGAATAAAAAACTTTGCATATAAAATAGTGAAATTAATCAAATATTCAAGAGCATCATCATCTGGATTATCATAGTAATAGATAATATCTCTAAGATTAAAAGAATAGACAGAATTAGCAGCTTCAAAAAAGTGAGACTCTAGGTCTGTCCAACATTTTTGAGAAATTTCACAATTAAAAAATAGGTGAGAAATTGTTTTTATATTATGTTTACAAAAGGTACAAGAATTATCAATGTCTGTAAATTTAGTAATAAGAAAATTAGCAGGGTATATTTTATGTAAAATTTTGAAATGTACTTTCTTAGCCTTGTTTGAAGTACAATACTTGTAAGGTAAAAGCCAAGCCCTTCTCCAGTTTATGGTCTCAATTTTAGAAAAACTTGCCTCTAGGTACAGTTTTATTCTTCCTTTGAAAAGTTTGGCGAATATGCTTGTTGTTACACTTTAAGTTCAACATCAGTAAAGACTGTGTTATATTATTCTCACCATAACATGAGTGGCTTTTCACAAGTTGAATTTGCACAAGTTAAAGAATTAAATTATTTGAAAGGAATTGGAAAACTATGTATGGACATAAACCGTTCATAGGACAGCATATTACCAAATTCATCAAAAAGATTGAGAATATGATTTATATCTCTTTGGAACCATTTAGGAAAGAATAAGAATTTGTTTCTGATAATTATGTCGCAGTTGTTCCAGAGAAATGTTTTGTGAGGTGAGAAATTGTGGACAAAAGACAGCTTCCAAGCTAGAAGGGCTTGCTGATGGAATTTTGACAATTTGATTGGCAATCTGTTTGGTAATAAATTAATAAAAGAAAAGAGACGCCTCCAATTTTGTTGAAAATGTGATTTGGGATGAAATACCAAATTGAATCAGGATTTTTAAGACACTTTTTTAACCAGTTAACTTTAAAGGTATTAACAGTATCAATGAAATCCAGGACTTCAAAACCTCCTTCTGCTTTAATATTGGAAAGTACAAATTTCTTAAGCTTATGTGGTTTATTTTTCCAAATAAAATCTAGAAGAATTCTATTAACTTCTGTGGCTGTTGAATCATTTACAAATAAAGACAAAGATGGATATACAAAGCAAGATAGGCCCTCTGCTTTTGAAAGGAGAACCTAGTACCTAGTATAGACAAATCCCTTTGAAGCAAAATATTAAAAATAGTTCTGGTGTTTTTTAATCTGTTTGAGAAATTTATATGTTGTCTAGTCATAAATATTCCCAAATATTTAACGGAATCCTTTACCGGGATATTTTCAATTACAGAGTCATCACAATCATGCAAAGACAAAATTTCACATTTGGACATATTCAATCTTAGAACTGAAGCATTGGGGAATTGGTAAATCAAAATAATGGAATTACACAATTGGTTCTTGTCTTTTAAAAAAAGCATAGTATCATCTGCTAGTTGGGAAATTTTTAACTTTACATTACATTACATTCATTTGGCAGACGCTTTTATCCAAAGCGACGTACAAAAAGTGCATTTCATGGTAATAGACAACTGCTAAACACAGGTTCAGTAAAGTACAATACTTATTTTGTACAGCTATTTCTAGCCAAGAACACAGTTCACACAGTGAACACTATTCTGACCTAACCTCTGCAAAGCCAACTAGGCAGAAGAATAAGCTACAGTATTAGGACAAATACAAATTACCAAAAAGTGCTGGGATGGGGCAACATATAACAAGTGTCATGAAAAGGGGGGTTTTTTTTATAAGAGTGAAATATACAGCGTGGTGGTGGTCAGTCTAGGTATAGTCTGAAGAGATGAGTCTTCAGGCCACGGTGGAAGATGGGTAGTGAGGGGGAGGTTCGGAGAGGGACGGGGAGTTCGTTCCGCCACTGGGGAGCTAGGGTGGAGAAGCTCTGTGATCCCTTTGGGCGGGTGGGAGGGGTTACAAGGTGCCCTGCTGCCGCAGAGCGGAGTGGTCGAGCAGGCACGTAGAATCGAGTCATGTCCTGCAAGTAGATGGGGGCTGTCCTGTTGGCAGCAGTGTAAGCAAGGTTCAGGGCTTTGAACCGGATCCTGGCAGCGACCGGCAGCCAGTGGAGTGATCGCAGCAGAGGAGTGACGTGGGAGAATTTGGGAAGGTTGTAGATGAGTTGGGCAGCGGCATTCTGAATCATCTGTAGTGGCTGTATGGCTCAAGCTGGCAGGCTTGTAAGGAGAGAGTTGCAGTAATCAAGGCGAGAGGTCACCGTAGCCTGGACGAGCAGCTGGGTGGAGTGCATCATCAGGTATGGTCGAATCCTTCTGATGTTGTACAGAAGGAATCTGCAGGACCGTGATGTTGCCTTGATGTGCTCCTTGAGGTCCAGTTGGTCATCCAGGACCACCCCCAAGCTCTTGGCAGAGTGAGAGGCAGTCACTGTGGTGCCATCAACCGTGATTGAGAGCTCACGAAGTAAGGAGGTCTTGCACGGGAAGAAGAGCAGCTCAGTTTTGTTGAGGTTGAGCTTCAGATGGTGGCTGACCATCCAGGTGGAGATGTCAGCCAAGCAGGAAGAGATCTTATCATTGACCTGTGTGGCCGAGGGGGGGAAAGAAAAGAAGAGTTGTGTGTCATCTGCATAACAATGATAGGAGAAGCTATGTGAATTAATGACTGAACCAAGAGATCTGGTGTATAAGGAGAACAGCAGAGGACCCAGTACAGATCCCTGCGGCACTCCCGTAACAAGTGGATGAGAAGCAGAGGCACACCCCTTCCAGGTGACCTGGTAGGTCCTATCTGCAAGATAGGAAGCGAAGCAAGACAGGGCAGTCCCGGCGATTCCCATCCCAGCCAAAGTGGAGAGGAGTATTTTATGGTTGACCGTGTCGAAAGCTGCAGACAGGTCAAGAAGGACAGAGGAGAGGCGTGAGGCTCTTGCAGTGGCAAGTGCCTCCATCACAGCTAGGAGCGCAGTCTCTGTTGAGTGCCCGGATCGGAAGCCAGACTGGTGAGGGTCTAGCAGGTTGTTCTGATGGAGAAAAGAGGTTAGTTGTTTAAGAACTGCTCGTTCAAGGGTTTTGGACAGAAAGGGTAGAAGCGATACGGGTCGATAATTCGTTACATCGGAGGGGTCTGAGGCGGGTTTTTTGAGAAGTGGGGTAACACGAGCCATCTTAAAATCAGAGGGAACATGACCAGAGGAGAGAGAGGAATTAACAATGGAGGACAGATATGGAAGGAACTTGCTGGAAATGGATTGGTGAACTTTAGATGGGATGGAGTCAAGTGGACAGGTGGTTGCACGATGAGAGGTGATGAGTTGTAATACATCGGAGTCCTCCAGCATCTCAAAGGAGGTCAGTGTGGCTGTGAGTTTGTCCCGGGGGGTTAGGGGGCTCACTGGATGGGCAAAGGAGTTCCGGATTGTAGCCACCTTTCCTTCAAAGGCAGCCAGAAAGTCATCTGCGGAGAGGGAAGAGGGAGGTGGGGGTGGAGGAGGTATGAGGAGGGAAGAGAAGGTGGAGAATAGTTTGCGTGGATTAGAGACACATGCACTGATCTTAGATTGGAAAAATGAGGCTTTCACAGACGTGAGGGCAGATGTGAAAGTCACCAGCAGGGTATGATATGCGGTCAGGTCATCAGAGGATCGGGATTTCCTCCACTTCCTCTCTGCAGCCCGCAGTGATGTTCTGCTGGAGCGTAGTGACTCAGTCAGCCATGGGCAGGGGGGTGAGGAGCGTGCTGGTTTGGAGACAAGAGGACAAAGTGAGTCGAGGGACTGGGAGAGGCAGGAGTTGAAGGTGGAGGTGGCAAGATCAACTGGCAGGTTAGAGAAAGACGCAGGAGGGGGAAGTGTAGACAGAGCAGTGGAGATGAGAGAGGATTGTGACAGAGTAGAGAGATTTCTCCTGAAAGTTACTGTGGGTGAGCTGTTGGATGAATTGAGGGGGAGTAAATAGGAGAGGGAGAAAGAAAGAAGTGGTCCAAGACATGGAGGGGAGTCACTGTTGGGGAATGGAGCAGCTTCTGGTGAATACAAGGTCTAGTTGGTTACCAGCCTTGTGTGCGGGGGGGAAGAGGACAGGGATAGGGCGAAAGACTGAAGGAGTGAGGCCTGGACAGTTTGGAGGTCTCTGGTGGGAGGTTGAAGTCTCCCAGTGGAATAGCAGGAGTGCCATCCTCAGGGAGGGAGCTCAGGAGAGTGTCCAGCTCATCCAGGAAAGAGCCGAGTGGGCCTGGAGGATGGTATAGAACAATAATGTGAAATTTTGAGGCATGAGTTACAGTAATTGCATGAAATTCAAAGGAGGAGGAAGTAGGGTTAGGACTGGGGAGGACACAGAACTTCCAGGACAAGGAGATGAGCAAACCGGTACCCCCGCCTCGGCCAGAGGCCCTGGGGGTGTGCGAGAAGGAGTATCCCGCAGACAGTGCAGCTGGGGTGGCAGTGTTATCGGGAGTGATCCAGGTTTCCGTGAGAGCCAGGAAGTCAAGAGACTTAGTCTTGGCAAAGGCAGTAATGAAGTCAGCTTTCTGGACAGCTGACTGGCAGTTCCATAGTCCACCTGTGACGGTGAATTCCTGAGGTGTGGATAAGGGTGGCTAGATCAGGTTAGATAAATTGCGCCTGCGGTGAGTAGACCATTTGGGGCGAGGCAGCGCCCACAAGGGAATGGGGTTTATAAACATGACAAACTGACGACGAGGCTGCCTCCGCTGGAGCTATATATACCGGGTGACAATTACGTGTTTGCATTACCTTCATAAGGGCAGATAAGCACCAGGTGAAGCTACTCGAAATTAGCTCAACAATACCGGGCAATTAAACACCAACCCCCACACACAGTTTCACTAAGTAACGTGTTTAACTAACTCCCTACCAAAAATCGAAATTCCTTCAAGATTTCTGTCATTTACAAAATTAATTGACAATAATTCTGTGACTAAAATAAATAAAAAAAGGAGAAATAGGACAACCCTGCCTGACCCCTCTATTCATTTGAAATCTTTTAGAGGTATTAAAATTAATTATAACCAAGCTATTAATATCTCTGTAAAACATACTGAAAATGTCAATAATGTTATTACCAATTCCAAATGCCTTGAGGGACTGTAAAAGTTGTGCTCGATTGTGTCAAAGTCCAAGTCCAAAAACAAAATAAGTGCCTTACAATTAACTGCATCTGCATAATCCAACAAATCTAAGATGAGTCTTATATTACAACTAATGTGCCGGTTTTTCATAAATCCTGTTTAAATCTATAATAGGTCTAGCCCCTTCTTCAATCTGTTTCCATATACTAAGGCCAAGATCTTATAATCTATTGTTAAAAGAGTGATACGACGCCAATTATCTATTAATCTATAATCTATTAAAGGATCCTTATCTGATTTGGGGATAGGAGATATAATGCCTTGTTTCATTGTAGCTGCCATCTCATTCTGACTGATGCATTCTAATGGATTTTGAATAATTTCCCAGAAGTGTATATATAATTCAACAGATAGGCCATCGATTCCTGAAGATTTGCCTTTCTTCATTGAAAATAATGCATCTTTAATTTCAATAACTGACAAGTCAGAGTCACACACAGATTTAAATTCTTCATTAATTGAAGGGATATTGGTATGAATTTTTTCCAGGAAACTTGCACAATCTTTTGCATTAAATTTGGATTCATATAGTTTTCCATAAAATGCAGTGACAAAATTAGACATTAACTTTGGATCTTTAGAAAAAGCTCCGTCAATATTAAGGGAGTTAATGATTTCCTTTTAACATTTCTTTTCTCAAGAGCAAAAAAGTAATTTATGTTCCTTTCCCCTTCATCTAGCCACTTGGCTCTAGACCTAATAAACAATCATTTTGCCATGTCTAAATAAATTTGATCCAACTGTAGCTGGATGTTCTTCAATTTGAGCTCTTCTTCCAAAGTAATATTTTCTTTTGTCAGTAGAAGGTCAAGTTTGTGTATCAAGTCAGCTTCTTCCATATTTTTTTCTTTCTTTAGTTCCTTACTTCTTTTAATAGCAACATATCTGACCTTATATTCAGAGGTCGATAGTAACGCGTTATATTTACTCCGTTACATTTACTTAAGTAAATTTTTGAATAAATTGTACTTGTAAGAGTAGTTTTAATGCAACATACTTTTCACTTTTACTCGAGTATATTTGTGAAGAAAAAATGTTACTTTTACTCCGTTATATTCGGCTACCTTCCACTCGTTACTTTTATTTTTTACCCATTTTTTATTTAATGCACGTTCTGTTCGTTTCATTCTCTCAGAGAGACTTCAGCCAAAGAGGCTGACTGGTCTTTGCTTTGGCTCTGTCATAGCCCCACATGACTCCGTTTCACCAATCAAACGTAGCCAGTCACAGCACACAGAAGGATGAGTGGGCGACAACAATGGCTGAAACAACGGCGGGTGATTCGTAGCAGGCGGAACACCCCTGGCCTCACGTTCAAACTACGTTTTGCTTACAGACTGCTAAAAACAGTAGTTGCATTATGCGCTGCCTTCTTTGTCTGCCTAGAAATGTGGACATTTCAGCCTACAAGAACTCAACTTCGAACTTGAGAAAATATGTGGCGGTAAGTTTAGGTTAGTTTTGGCTGTAGATAGCTAACTATTTGACTGAGTGGTCATTTATTGTCTTGCTATGTAATCCGTTTGTGAAATATACGGGCATTTGTGATGCCTCGGTATCTTCCAAAATAGCTGTGCCTAATACCACACGCGTTGTTTACGGCGTCGTCGCCCTTTTTAGTACAGTCTGGCTTGATTGACAATTCATTTATTCAGTAGGTGAGAGTATAAGCTTTCTAACGATGTATAACATGTCTAATTTTGCTTTTGGAATAGCGTTTTTTAGGTCAGCGTAACCGAAATTTTTCTTATCGTCGCATTCACTTATGCATTTGGTAGCAGTAAAAGACGCAGCACGGAACGTGGTCAACGATTATTCGTAATTTCTTGGGAAATACTATTATTATTGAGGACTTCTGGGCATAGCTAAGCCGTATGTTTGCTGATAGACCTAGACCTTTTGATGGAGCAAAACAAGCGGATTGAACTGTATTGTTGATTTACGGTCTCTGTCTCCATCTACTGAACACGAGATTTCATCATTGCTATGTAAGTAGGCTATTATTGCTCAAAATACTTCGGTTATATACGTTATTTTTTAAATTGAGTGTGTTTAAATAGGTTACTGGTATTAATGTGGATATTTCACACTGTAATGTAAGCATTAGTTAGTAGTGTAATAGTTTTTGTGAAGCATGCAACAGTCAAGACGTAAGCGCTGGAACATTGCATAGCATACATAACATTGCATAGCATGCATAGCATAATACATACGCTAAACCGGAAGTTCTGCACATATTTCGCGCAAGGCATCATGGGACTTTGGAATATCGTGGAGAAGTGCCTCATAAGGTACAATGATGGTGCTACAAAGCATTATGTTTCCCACATATAAAGTTTCTGTTTGAATTTGAGCAGGCTCCTCTTTGTTGTGATGATGAGTCTGTTTTAATGGATAAATCCCTGTAGCCTCATTGATATTTTTTCTGTCAACTGAGGGTTCACCCCAACAAACTGACGGGGTATACAGACTTAATAGAGTCCAACGGAAAGCGTAAATCCTCCTCTTCTGACGAACCTCCTGTGTATTGTTTTATTGTATTATTGTTTTAAGGGATATGATTTAGGCCATATTTGAATTTGCACATGGCTATTTTATATTTGGTTTATTTCTATTGGACAAGCATTTACAATTTTATATTTTGGACATTTAGATTTTTACGTTCATCTTGCTCTTCTTATTTCAACATTAAATCAGATTATATGAAGTAACTCAGTACTTGAGTAGTCTTTTCACGAGATACTTTCTTACTATTACTCAAGTAATTATTTGGATGACTACTTTTACTTCTACTTGAGTCATTATTATTTTAAAGTAACAATACTTTTACTTGAGTACAGGTTTTGGCTACTCTACCCACCTCTGCTTATATTTAAAAAATTCCCATTTCATCCTATAGTCATTGTTTAAACCATCACTGAGGATTTCCTCTGCTAGTTTTTTAATAGTGTCATTGAATGAATCATCATTTAAAAGAGAACTGTTGAATTTCCAATACCCTCGCATACCAGAGGTCTCCTGGGTACCACCCAATTTCAAAATTATTTGCTTATGGTCCGATAATGGGGCATAAAAATGATTAGCTTCTTTCACAAATTGAAGGGTAGAGGAAGAAATTAAAAATAGATCAATTCTTGATTTTAAAGTTAGCCTTCTATTACCCCAAGTGAATTCTTTTGTAATAGGGTTGAAGAAATGCCATGCATCGGTCAGAGCAAGGTTGGAGCAGAGTAATGAAACAAGGTTATTGCTTTGTGAAGCTTGGTTTAGCCTAGGAGGGTTATCTATCCATCATATCATCAGGACATTCATTAAAGTTACCGCGAAGAATTATGTATGAACCTTGGTACTTATTGTTTAGTTCCTTCAATTTGGATGTTATTTAATTAAATAAGACCTTGTTGGAAGCATGGGAATTAAACCTGTATATATTACAAACAATAAAGATAACATTGTCTTGCTTAATTATCAGTGCAATCCATCTACCCTCACTAGAGGGCACAGTTTCAAGAACATCCCCTTTAAATTTATGTAAGAAAATTAAAACCCCAGCTGAATGATTAGTACCATGGCTAAAATGAGCTAAGTTTCCCCATTGTGTTTTTCAGAATTTTGTATCTGATTCACAAGGATGCGTTTCCTGAAGTAAAATTAAATCAGCCTCAGTTCTCTTGCATAAGAAAAAGACTGCTTTCCTCTTAGTTATATCCCTAATACCCCTGACATTTAAAGACATGACATTAAGAGAATTAAACATAAAATCCATAGAAAACAAGACTTAAGAAAAAGAGGTTTACTTGTAAACCAATTGAACACCAAAAAACATTGAAATGTGCTGAAAGAATTCCACCGAGAATGAGGTGGTGATTAACAACTGGAGCCCGACCGATATATCGGTTTGGCTGATATATCGGCCATTACTTTACTTTTTTGACGACACTGGGATCGGCAGTTATGCAGCCGATGTGTCCCGATTTTTAAATAAGTATAATAAACAAAAAAACATAGATTATTTATCTGTACTTGTCTGTTCGAACAATGTGCATCTGATTGTGTCGTCGCTTCTGCCGTCCCCCGCGATTCAGATAAGCGTATCTTCACTTTGATTTGTTTCTGCTGTTGCTAGTTAGAGAACATAGTTGTGTGTAATTTAGATAATCTTTTTTAAACTTGTCTCTACTGTTGCTAGTCAGCGAACTTAGTTGTGCGTTAGCTGAGAATCTCTGTAGTTGACTCGCTGTTGTTAGTTAGTTAAACGCGTTAGTGAAACTGTGTGTGGGGGTTGGTGTTTAACTGCCCGGTATTGTTGAGCTAATTTCAAGTAGCTTCACCTGGTGCTTATCTGCCCTAATGAAGGTGATGCAAGCACATAATTGTCACCCGGTATATATAGCTCCAGCGGAGGCAGCCTCGTCGTCAGTTTGTCATGTTCATAAACCCCATCCCCTTGTGCGCGCTGCCTCGCCCCAAATGGTCTATTCACCGCAGGCGCAATTTATCTAACATGATCTACCCACCCTTATCCACACCTCAGGAATTCACCGTCACAGGTGGACTATGGAACTGCCAGTCAGCTGTCAAGAAAGCTGACTTCATTACTGCCTTTGCCAAGACGAAGTCTCTTGACTTCCTGGCTCTCACGGAAACCTGGATCACTCCCAATAACACCGCCACCCCAGCTGCACTGTCTGCGGGATACTCCTTCTCGCACACCCCCAGGGCCTCTGGCCGAGGCGGAGGTACCGGTTTGCTCATTTCCTTGTCCTGGAAGTTCTGTGTCCTCCCCAGTCCTAACCCTACTTCCTCCTCTTTTGAATCTCATGCAATCACTGTAACTCATCCCTCAAAATTTCACATTATTGTTCTATACCGTCCTCCAGGTCCACTCGGCTCTTTCCTGGACGAGCTGGACACTCTCCTGAGCTCCCTCCCTGAGGATGGCACTCCTGCTATTCTTCTGGGAGACTTCAACCTCCCACCAAAGACCTCCCAACTGTCCAGGGTTGCCTCACTCCTCCAGTCTTTCGGCCTATCCCTGTCCTCTTCCCCCCCCACACACAAGGCTGGTAACCAACTAGACCTTGTATTCACCAGAAGCTGCTCCATTCCCCAACTTACAGTGACTCCCCTCCATGTCTCGGACCACTTCTTTCTTTCTTTCCCCCTCTCCTATCTACACCCCCTCAACTCATCCAACAGCCCACCCACAGTAACTTTCAGGAGAAATCTCTCTACTCTGTCACAATCCTCCCTCATCTCCACTGCTCTGTCTACACTTCCCCCTCCTGCGTCTTTCTCTAACCTGCCAGTTGATCTTGCCACCTCCACCTTCAACTCCTGCCTCTCCCAGTCCCTCAACTCACTTTGTCCCCTTGTCTCCAAACCAGCACGCTCCTCACCCCCCTGCCCATGGCTGTCCAAAACCCTTGAACGAGTAGTTCTTAAACAACTAACCTCTTTTCTCCATCAGAACAACCTGCTAGACCCTCACCAGTCTGGCTTCCGATCCGGGCACTCAACAGAGACTGCGCTCCTAGGTGTGACGGAGGCACTTGCCACTGCAAGAGCCTCACGCCTCTCCTCTGTCCTGATCCTTCTTGACCTGTCTGCAGCTTTTGACACGGTCAACCATAAAATACTCCTCTCCACCTTGGCTGGGATGGGAATCGCCGGGACTGCCCTGTCTTGGTTCGCTTCCTATCTTGCAGATAGGACCTACCAGGTCACCTGGAAGGGGTCTGCCTCTGCTTCTCATCCACTTGTTACGGGAGTGCCACAGGGATCTGTACTGGGTCCTCTGCTGTTCTCCTTATACACCAGATCTCTTGGTTCAGTAATTAATTCACATGGCTTCTCCTATCATTGTTATGCAGATGACACACAACTCTTCTTTTCTTTCCCCCCCTCGGCCACACAGGTCAATGATAAGATCTCTTCCTGCCTGGCTGACATCTCCACCTGGATGGCCAGCCACCATCTGAAGCTCAACCTCAACAAAACTGAGCTGCTCTTCTTCCCGTGCAAGACCTCCTTACTTCGTGAGCTCTCAATCACGGTTGATGGCACCACAGTGACTGCCTCTCACTCTGCCAAGAGCTTGGGGGTGGTCCTGGATGACCAACTGGACCTCAAGAAGCACATCAAGGCAACATCACGGTCCTGCAGATTCCTTCTGTACAACATCAGAAGGATTCGACCATACCTGACGACGCACTCCACCCAGCTGCTCGTACAGGCTACGGTGACCTCTCGCCTTGATTACTGCAACTCTCTCCTTGCAAGCCTGCCAGCTTGTGCCATACAGCCACTTCAGATGATTCAGAATGCCGCTGCCCGACTCATCTACAACCTTCCCAAATTCTCCCACGTCACTCCTCTGCTGCGATCACTCCACTGGCTACCTGTCGCCGCCAGGATCCGGTTTAAAACCCTGACCCTTGCCTACACTGCTGCCAACAGGACAGCCCCCATCTACTTGCAGGACATGATTCGCTTCTACGTGCCTGCTCGACCACTCCGCTCTGCGGAAGCAGGGCGCCTAGTAACCCCTCCCACCCGCCCAAAGGGATCACAGAGCATCTCCACCCTAGATCCCCAGTGGTAGAACGAACTTCCCGTCCCTCTCCGAACCTCCCCCTCACTACCCATCTTCCGCCGTGGCCTGAAGACTCATCTCTTCAGACTATACCTAGATTAACCACCACCATGCTGTATATTTCACTCTTTAATTTAAAAAAAAAAAAAAAAAAACCCCCCCCTTTCATGTCACTTGTATTTGTCTTTGTCCTAATACTGTAGCTTATTCTTCTGCCTAGTTGGCTTTGCAGAGGTTAGGTTAGAACAGTGTTCACTGTGTGAACTGTGTTCTTAGCTAGAAATAGCTGTACAAAATAAGTATTATACCTTTCTGAACTTGTGTTCAGCAGTTGCCTACAACCATGATATGCACTTTTTTGTACGTCGCTTTGGATAAAAGCGTCTGCGAAATAAATGTAATGTAATGTAATGAACGTTGTAATTGCTGTTTACTAGAATTATCCAGTAGAAGGAGCTCTAATACAAGTGTGAACTGCAGCAGCTGACGCGCTACTTCTGTAATAAGACCTTTGTCAGTCGTGCCTCATCCAATATTCTCCACTGCAAGACTTGTCTGCACAGATTCGATTGCCGCAATAAAGGTATGTATGTTTAGTGAAAGTTTTTAATTAAATGCGTTTATACGACCACTATGTTCATCAATCCTCATTATCAAGCGAGCGAGCTAGCTAACATATTTGGTTCACTTTAGCAAGCTAGCTGGCTAGCAAGCCTTTATGAAGTGGCAGTGGCATGAGCAGCGTAGAATCTACACTTCCAGAGGACATTGCTGTATTCTCAAATAAATAACCAGCCAAAATACAATGGTGATTGAATGCATCACATTTGTTTTTTTTATCTGAGATAATGATATTAGCTACTATGTGATATATGATGCTGTGTCAATAGCCAACGCGTTATTGACAAGCGAGTGTCATCTAGTCACGCGTCATTGTAGCAAGCTAACCAGACAGTAAAAACGCTGATAAAACACTTTTAACGTGGATCATTTTAAGCCATGTTATCTAGCTTTGTCCTGATACCATGAGAGAAGGCTGGAAAAGAAAGGAGTAAAAGCAACGTGTGGAGTTATTTTGAATTCACACCACTTGAAGATGGTGTTCATATATATATTTAATTTAAAGTTACAATCTCGAAGATTTCAGTTTCGTTCTCTTTGGCGGTACCAATGGCGAGAATCGGTAATTGCAGGTGTGTTTTTGGACCTCACTTCCCATAGATCCAACCAGTGTCGCCTGTGTGACGTCAGTCAGTTGGCACCTGGGCCACGCCAACTATTACACTTATTTACTGAATAAAAAATGGTTGTTATACGAGTAACGTTATGTACATACTCATTCATTGTCTAACATTAGGCTAGCTTAAGCTGTCTTTACACTGCCAAGTCAGGTTAATATGCTGTAGCAGACCTGGCGTAGAATTAGTGATGATCAATTCCCACAAACGTTCCTTATCCACCTTTTGCTCGTTATGAACATCTTTACACTGCAGAGAAGGGATTCGCTGTGGTTTGTGCAATTATGTATCTCGTGCATCATCATCATGAATGGTTGTTGTGTGATATTTTTGAAACAACTGCCTTGTTTCTGGTTTTGCTAGCAAAACTGTTCGAGAATGAAGCTGAGCTGGGTGTTAAATTAGCAATCAAAATGAGAAGCATAAAACAAAAACAAAGGAGATTTCATTAAAAAGGGCATCAAGGCTGAAGGAACATATGAGGAAGCGTAATAAAATAATAACAACGCTAATTCCATACTGCCGTATTCTTTTATTTAGTTTTCTCCGGCTTGACATCTTTACACAGAAATCAGGCTCTGCTGCACCTATACCCCGGCTTATATATTGATGAACTTGATGGCAATGTAAATAACGGTAACGTTAAGGCCAGTTAAGATCAATGATTCGCAACGAGACGAAGCGGTTTTAGAATGTTGCAGAGAAAATTGCAGCAGTGTGAACTGGTTAGTTGCAGAGCCTCTGAAGCCGTTGCCTAGGGTCTCAAAAGACCCACCGTGTCAAATCTCCAAGTGCAGTTTTAGAACATTTACAATCAGACGTCAGTTTTGCAAGTTGCATCCAGTCTCGTTGCGAATCATTGATCTGAACTGGCCTTTAGTTAGCTACATTGCAACGCTGCAACAACGTAGCATTGCATTCGAGAGACGGTTTGCGAGGTCGGTACCGGTCGCTAGCGTTAGCTCGCATTTTTTCTAATTGTTAGCTGACATTAGATTGTGTTAATTACGTTAGCCAGTTAGCTAATGCAATGGTACCTGATATGAGAGATGGATACTCTGCGCAACGTTGTCTAAACTAATGTTGCCTCTATTGACATGGTCCGGTAGCTAGCATTAGCTGTGCAAATAGCTATGTAATTTAGTAACATTACATTTTTTTTGGTTTTGACAAAACATCGGTCAAAACATTGGTAATCGGTGGGCTAGGACTCTCCAAAATCGGGATCGGCATCGGACCCAAAAATCTGGCATCGGTCGGGCTCTATTAACAACCATTTGAACTGGCATAACACAGAGTGACAGAGAAGGCGGTTCTATAGCCCTTATTATTGTGGATTCAAAATAAAAATAATTAAGGTGTTAATCTAGGCAGAAGCTATGAAATACCAGGAACAAGGGTTTTACAACTAAATATGCTGACAGGGGTGCAGTAAATTTCCACCCCTCCAATGGCTAAAACATTGGCTGCTCTGTGATTAAGGTAAAAATTAAGATATAGCCTACTTCAGTAGAGATTGCTTGGGCAACAAACAACATGCCTGAATGGAATAAAATTTTGAGTTTGATTATTTCACTACCATGTAATAAGTGAAAAAAACAAAGAGCAATAAGAGAAAGAATAAGGCAACAAATAAATGAAAGAAAAAAGATATTACATTTGTTGAAAAACGCATGCAACTTGTTTAGGACCTCCTGAAAATAGAGTTAGTTTCAAATAGTCTCTTTAAAAAAATATATATATCTTTTGGGATAATGTCTCATGGTTGCATTTGAAAAGGAGTATCCTATTTTCTTTTCACTTTTCTCATGTCTGTGAATATAGCTCCTGGAATAGCCTCATGCGGTCCACTTGAAAATTAAAAAATAAAATAAAATAAATAAATAAATAAAATAAAGTAAAATGTTTACAAATAAAATGTTATGCTATGTTTATTATTTTATGTTACCTCTGAGCAGTCAATCTTTTTTCCATTTATGAAGACAAACGGACTTTCTTCCCCTCTTGCCTTGCTTTCTTCACTTTGGGCCAAAGCTTCTCTCTTGCTGCTTTATCCTCTGGGGACAGTGCTTCTGTGATCCTTAGTTTGTTGTCAAGAAGAAACTTTGAGCCTTTCAGCTCTTTCCGGACATCATCACGCAGACGTCGCATTGCAAACAGGACGATGGATGACCTACTTGAGCCGTCTTGTCATCGTTGCACAATGTGATGTACGATGTCAACCCCCTCCTTCAGACTGTCACAAATTTTGGGAGCCATTTTCCCTAGGATATCAATGATCCTGCTCCTGCTGTCTTTCCCATATTCCTCCCTCACGCTATGAATCTTCAGGAACCGTCTTTGGCTATAACGTCGACAGTCAGCAATATCTGCTTTCAGAGTCTTATTTTCTACTAATAATTTATGAACCTCATTTTTCATGTGTTCCAGTGTTCGTTTCTGTTGATTGACGTCCAAAGTAAGCTGCTGGACTGTCAAGGTTAACATCTCCATCTGTTTTGAAGTTGACTCCGTTGTTTTTTCTGTGGGGGAGATTTTCCGGAAAGTCTCATCATGTTTTTCAGCTAGCGCACGGATTCCTTCTAGTATATCAGCATTTTCTCTGCTGTCATGCTTCACCTTTTTCGTTGGAGGTTTCAAAGGAGTATCTGGGAGAGGAATCGCAAGATCATCAGAATGGAAGTCTGGGTTAGCTTCGACCAAGTCAACATCTTCGATTAACTCTTGTCCGCGAAGTTCATTGAAATCCTGCATGGCTACAGGACTGTTGCAAGCCCCAGGCTCGTGTGGCATGTCTGGTGTAACGCCATCAGCTTCCTCCATTGTCATGGTCATGGACAAAATTTTTCTGCCTCTTCTTTTTCCCATTCAAGTTTGTTCCAGCTCAACGTAAAAAGTTGTCACTTCTGTGTTGCCTTATATTGATAGTTAAAATTGCATTGGTTGTTAAACCACAAAACCCTCCAAAATACCCGACAGAGCAAAAAAAGCATGCCCTCCTACGTCGCCACCATCTTGTCCTCCATGGCGGTTGCTCCCGGTGAACTAACATGAACATGGGATGACGTATTTGTGACAATTTCCATTGACCAGTCAACAGTCTGCAGTATTGAATTGCAGCACGGATAGTACCTTTGGTACCTACCCCAGAGCAGGACCTAAAATCGGCACGGGTACTTGTGAACGGCACGTGTCAGTTGGCATTGGAAAAGCAAAACAAAGTGGGAGTATGGATTCAGGCACGGCATGGTAGTGGAGAAGCACCATTAGACAGCTTGCTGGCTGTTGTTATAGGGTTACCACCATCCATTTATTTTGTCCTCAGACATTTTCAGTATCGCTAGCTAGTAGTAATACAACACTATTTCTACGACCAACCTAATGTTATTGTCTGCAGGTACGCCCACATCAGAAGTCACGCAATGATATGTATCCTCGTTGTTCGACACTAAACTGCCTGGGTCTACTTCCTGCATTTGTAAAGGAAAGCAACAAAACAGCGTAAAATATTAACATAATGAAATAACTAATCGAAAAATGAAGGGCGATGACACATTCATTTGAAGGACAATATCAATCAATCAATCAATCAATCAATTTTTATTTGTATAGCGCTTTTAACAAAGGAGCTTTCTCACAAAGCAGCTTTACAGAGAACCGGCCCCCAAAGAGTAAGCCTAGGGCAACAGTGGCGAGGAAAAACTCCCTGACTGATAACAGGAAGAAACCTTGAGCAGAACCGGACTCGGAGGGGGAACACATCTGCCGTGGGCAGGCACTGGTTTGTTATGGAAATGGCTTACATGAAAACAGATAAATTATAATGCATAAACAGCCAATCCAGCCAACAGCCAATATCAGTAATGAGAAGCAGGGACGTGTGTTACAATGAGTCTAACATGGAGTTTGATGTTGAATGGGTTTCTACTGGATGGGGGATAGGGGGTTTGCTTACACGGGTATATCTAAATATCTAAATATTGAAGCAAGCAACGTAAAAACTGTCTGGGGTGCACACAAAAGCCTGGGTAGGTGTGAAAATGACCCCAGAAGTGTCATAAAGTGTATTTCCAGTAATGAAGGGTGTTGTATATTATTATACCACAAGGGGGATTACTTTCATTTTTAACCAACCAGTGACCATTATGCGTTAGAATAATAAATGGGCATAGTTAGGCTCTATGAAAATTGCTGTACATTTAAATGTATTTACTGTATACTCCAAGGTATAATTTAGACTCAGGCGGTTATAGTTCCCAATAAGTGCTTATATTACTGTGGCTTTTAAGCTTATACAGGTGCTTTACACTCCAATGTATTTACTTTACAGTTATATATTTAAAAATTATAATCAAATCAATATGACTGTTATAATTATTCTATGACTTTAAACAAACCACCTTAAATGCTTCTTCATGATTTAGAAAGCCAATTGTGAGTACAGCAGTCTAAAAGATGTACTGTAATTTTAGTACCCTTGTTATGGCAAAAGTAGGCTTACTACTTATTAAGGTAGGTTAAGCAAAATAATCAGGTAGCTGGTTAGCTTATTTTAGAAACAACAACAAACATTAACCACATTGGGGTGCATATAACATAAAATTATAACGTTAACAAAATGACACATACAACCAGGGGTGGACAGTAACAAAGTACATTTACTTGAGTACAGTACTTAAGTACATATTTCGAGTATCTGTACTTTACTTGAGTATTTATTTTTTTGGAAACTTATGACTTTTACTCCACTACATTTGAAAGATAAATATTGTACTTTTGACTCCACTACATTTCTATGAAGGTTGCCGTTACTCGTTACCTTGAAGCATAGCTTTGAAGTCAACAGTTGAATATTTTTTTATTTTCTAAAATGCGATTGGCCACACGCTGTGTTCCTCACAAGGGAAAAACCAATCACAGTAGCTTACTTCTAATACGCTGTCAGTCAAGTGCTGCTTACTTGTTGCACCAGTGGTTGAGCAGTTCAATTTGAACTTGGCGGCGGTAACTATGGCGACGGCAGAAGATAAGGATGATTCTTCGCCACCAGAGCACCCATAGCCATATCTCAAGTGCATGTTTGAGATTTGTGAAATTCAAAAAGATCCATATTGTTTTAAACGTTTGCTCTGCTTACCGCGCATGAACTACATCGCTGCATTCAGAAACTCGCCGCCCAAACTGAAAAATCATGTCGAGGTATGTAAACGTTAGCTAACGATATCCCATTTGCTAATTATGAAGTTGTCTGAGCTTGTAGTGGTTGCAGTTTTTATGCTAGGATTGGTCAGATGAACTGTTTCACATTTCAGGCAATGCTATCTATCATCAGGGGTTAAATTGGGGGTGGACGTGGGTGGACGGTGTCCACCCACCTTTGGTAAATAAATAATTTTGACCGGCAGTTTTACAAATAACTATGACAATCCAGTCCATTTAGGCTCCAGTCCATGTGTTCCCTCTAGCCAGTTACTCGCTCAACCAATCAAAAATCCGAAGAAAAAAAAAAGCTCAGGAGGAACAGTCGTTTATATAGACAGCACAGAAAGAAAAATATTGTTGATTGTCTTGATTGATTGGAAGCGGACGCGGCAGGTAGTTTCATTAACATGTAATTTCATCTATGCAACATTTTAAAGAGAGGTGAATAAACAGCCCCCATGAACGCCGGCTATTATTAACGGCAACTTTGATTGCTTAAGCAAAATCAGCAGGTTGCTGGTCAGCAGCTAAGCTAGGATTGAATATTTCCCACATACATAACGTTTTATTCAGCAGCGACTGGTGAGCTGAAAAGTGGTGGGGCGCAAATATTTACTTTAAACTAATCATTGATCTCAACCTGTTTTCATTAGTAATTTTCCTTCATAATCAAGTGTGCCAACGATTGGATTAATCAAATTACAAGTAGCCTAACACACAGCGTCCAAATCCCAATTTAACCCCTGTCTATCATGTGTTGCTATCTAATAACAGTAAAAATGCATCTGTAAATGAGCTTCTGTAAATGCATCGTAGAAACAATACAACAGTGCGTTGACATTAAAAATAAAATGTACTTTTGAGTAATTTTAAAAGCAAGTACTCCAGTACTTTAACTCAAGTAAAAATCTGACTGAACAACTTTCACTTGTAGTGGAGTAATATTTGACCAGGGGTATCTATACTAGAGCCCGACCGATGCCAGATTTTTGGGTCCGATGCCAATCCCGAGTCCTAACCCACCGATTACCAATGTTTTGACAGATATTTTGTCAAAAAGTGCAACATTTTCAAATCAATTTGAAAAACTTATACTTTATCAAAGTTTCTATATTTGAGAACATTTAACTAAGCAAACAAATAAATAAAAATAAACACACAAAGAACTTTTTGATAGATTAAAAAAAGATGATATTAAAGTAATAATCTTGAAGATTTTCATTAAAATAAATGTCTGTTAACTCACTATCTATCACTGAATTAGGTAACACAATGGTGATTGAGCCTATTATTATATTAATTTATATTATTATTATTATAATTTATGATTAAAGAACTGGGTGTCTGTGGCGCCATTCCCGGGAAAAAATCACAAGCGGCGCGTTTTCCATCACCCATCAGTAGTTGGTCCGCCAGAGAGGGTAGGCGGAGCTAACACAACAGGCTTGCTCTTCAACTCATCTGTGTGTGAGTGGCGTACTGTTTTTTCCGGTGTCTGCTACCGTTAAAGGTGGGGGGGTGGGGGGTTATGGAACCCTAATAAGTTTTTGTGTAACATGAGAGGTCATATTATTTGTTGATGTAGATTTCGTATTACATTTGATGACAATGTAACGTTACTAAATTACATAGCTATTTGCACAGCTAACGCTAGCTACCAGACCATGTCAATAAACGTTGAGTTAGCTAGCTAGCTAGCTAATGTAATCAACACGATCTAAAGTCAGCTAACAATTAGAAAAAACGCTAGCTAACGCTACTGACCGGTACCGACCTCGCAAACCGTCTCTCGAATGCAATGCTACGTTGTTGCAGCGTTGCAATGTAGCTAACTAAAGGCCAGTTCAGATCAATGATTTGCAACGAGACTGGATGCAACTTGCGAAATTCCAAGACGTCTGATTGTAAACGTTCTAAAACTGCACTTGGTGATTTGACAAGGTGGGTCTTTTGAGACCCTAGGCAACGGCTTCAGAGGCTCTGCAACTAACCAGTTCACACCGCTGCAATTTTCTCTGCAACATTCTAAAACTGTTTCGTCTCGTTGCGAATCATTGATCTTAACTGGGCTTAACGTTACCGTTATTTACATTTCCATTAAGTTCATCAATATATAAGCCGGGGTATAGGTGGAGCAGAGCCGGGTCTGATTTCTGTGTAAAGATGTCAAGCCGGAGAAAACTAAATAAAAGAATATGGCAGTATGGATTAGCGTTGTTATTATTTTATTACGCTTCCTCATATGTTCCTTCAGCCTTGATGCCCTTTTTAATGAAATCTCCTTTGTTTTTGTTTTCTTCTTCTTATTCTGATTGCTAATTTAACACCCAGCTCAGCTTTATTCTCGAACAGTTTTGCTAGCAAAACCAGAAACAAGGCAGTTGTTTCAAAAATATCACACAACAATCATTCATGATGATGATGCACGAGATACATAATTGCACGAACCACAGCGAATCCCGCGAATTCTTCTCTGCAGTGTAAAGATGTTCATAATGAGCAAAAGGTGGATAAAAAACGTTTGTGGAAATTAATCATAACTAATTCTACCCCAGGTCTGCTGCAGCATTTTAACCCGACTTGGCAGTGTAAAGACAGCTTAAGTTAGCCTAATGTTAGACAGTGAATGAGTATGTACATAACGTTACTTGTATAACAACCATTTTTTATTCAGTAAATAAGTGTAATAGTTGGCATGGCCCAGGTGCCAACTCACTGACAGGCAACACTGGTTGGATCCGGTTGGATCTATGGGAAGTGAGGTCCAAAAACACACCTGCAATTACCGCTTCTAGCCATTGGTACCGCCAAAGAGAACGAAACTGAAATCTTCAAGATTGTAACTTTAAATTAAATATATATATTAACACCATCTTCAAGTGGTGTGAATTCAAAATAACTCCACACGTTGCTTTTACTCCTTTCTTTTCCAGCCATCTATAAACAAATTAATTTTTAAAAAATCAGTTTTCCAGTTTCAAACATGTATTTTTATTAATATTATTATTATTGTTGTTGTTATTAATTTGTTATTATTATTTCTTAGTATCTATTCTCAGTAAATTAATTATATTTTCTTATTTTATTCCTACTACATGATCTCAAAGAATAAGACATTATCTAGCGAGCTTCCCTGTCCATAAGAATTCGGCGGTGAAGAAAACTACAATGCGCTCTGACGCGTGACTAGATGACACACACTCACTTGCAATAACGCGCTAGCTGTTGGCATAGCCTCATCATTTCTTATTATTTATTCTCAGTAAGTTAAATGAATTATATTTTCTTATTTTATTCCTACTACATGATCTCAAAGAGTAAGACTTTATCTAGCGGAGCTAATGAGTGAATCAAGTGTAACGTTAGATGAAACTAAATTGACTGGAAGAAATACGTAACGTGAGGCTTGTCCATAAGAATTCGGTGGTGGAAAAAACTACAATGCGCTTTCGTGCAGGTTACCCGCGCTAACTGTTGGTTGATTCACTTTGCCAACAGCAGTCCTTCTCTCATGTTATCAGGACAAAGCTAGATAACATGGCTTAAAATGATCCACGTTAAAAGTGTTTTATCAGCGTTTTTACTGTCTGGTTAGCCTGCTACGATGACGCGTGACTAGAAGACACTCGCTTGCAATAACGCGTTGGCTATTGACACAGCATCATATAGTAGCTAATATCATTATCTCAGATTTAAAAAAAAACAAATGTGATGCATTTAATCACCATTGTATTTTGGCTGGTTATTTATCTGAGAATACAGCGATGTCCTCTGGAAATGTAGATCCTACGCTGCTCATGCCACTGCCACTTCATAAAGGCTTGCTAGCCAGCTAGCTTGCTAAAGTGAACCAAATATGTTAGCTAGCTCGCTCGCTTGATAATGAGGATTGATAAACACAGTGGTCGTATAAACACATTTAATAAAAAACTTTCACTAAATATACATACCTTTATTGCGGTGATCAAATCTGTGCAGACAAGTCTTGCAGTGGAGAATATTGGATGAGGCACCAGTGACAAACGTCTTATTACAGAAGTAGCGCGTCAGCTGCTGCAGTTCACACTTGTATTAGAGCTTTCTCTACTGGATAATTCTAGTAAACAGCAATTACAACGTTCGAACAGACAAGTACAGATAAATAATCTATGTTTTTTGTTTATTATACTTATTTAAAAATCGGGACACATCGGCTGCATAACTGCCCATCCCGATGTCGTCAAAAAAGTCAAATAATGGCCGATATATCGGCCAAACCGATATATCGGTCGGGCTCTAATCTATACTTTGACTCAAGTAATGGAATTGTGTACTTTGTCCACCACTGCATATAACCCAGTTGTACCCATACAGGCAAATTCCACTAATACAGCAACCCAGTAACTGGCAAGATGACACTACGAGTGTCACTTTCAATTCAGTTCACTAGTTAACCAGAAAAAATGCAAGTTCACCCTATACCAAGCGAAGTTTGTAGTAAAAACAGGAAGATTTATTACGCAGCCGGCTACGGGAACAACTCAGTGAGAAAGTTCAAAATAGTATTGGTGGGTGATTGGGATGGCAGGTATGCCATCCCGCCAAGTTACGCCTTGGCGGGGGCATGCCCCATACCTATACAGCACCGAGAGTTTGGCACTTTTCAGGGTTCCCCACAGAAATAACCACAACAGCCACAGACACTCAGCCCTTAAAAACATTAAATTCTGTACATTCTCACCCCATTTCAACAGACAGATTTCATAAACAACTTCACATGTCCACACAATAAAGCCCCAAACTAAGGGGATTTTGCGTTTTCTCCTTCTTCTTCTTCTTCTCTTTCTTCTTCTTCTTCTTCTCATTCTTATTTTTCCTGCCGCCTATCCCACTAATAACATGTCTGCCCATTGGACATTTTACCGACACCCGCCAAATCTTCACGTACACCACCCAATCAAAAACTCGCATACACACGCAAAATACCCATATCTTTTTACTCTGAAACTTTCGCAGCACAAACAGCTAGTCCGTCGGTGGCCTAGTGGGTAAGGTTACAGTCTTGGGAACACAGGATCCGAGGTTCAAGCCCAGCTAGGAACGCGTTTCTTTAACCTGCTTTTACCCTCCCTAATACACACGCAAAATACCCATATCTTTTTATTCTGAAACTTTTTCAGTACAAACAGCTAGTCCGCCGGTGGTCTAGTGGATAAGGTTATAGTCTTGGGAACACAGGGTCGTAGGTTCAAGCCCAGCTAGGAACGTGTTTCTTTAACCTGCTTTTACCATCACTAATAATTGTCTACTACTTCTGAATTATTGCTTTGCACCATATCTACCAGCCGTTCCCCGACGTACCGTCTGCACGTTCAATTGTTAGCCGGCTACAATATTGCAAAGCCATATGGATTCAACGGGAGCTCTTCTGTGCTTACTCGCCTGTGTTCTTCTTTAAAACCACGGACAGGTGTGCTAATGATATTTCACACATTGCACAGCTATGTCATGGTGCTGCCCTAACAAAGTGACAGACTAGTAAACCTCCGCTTGAAGGATCGAATCCCGCCTCGCCCTCAGGCAGATAATTCCCTCTTTTACACTAACGTTCTCTTAGGCTTATATTTGCTTTACCAAAACTCACTCATGGCCACCCTTATGCATTTCATGACGGCAAATGTATTCCTTTTATTAAAAAGTTACACCACTTCACCGCTGTGCCATTTCTTCTAACTAAATTTCTTCACTTGGCTACCGTACAAAACCTTCTTATCAGCAAACGCCACGTTTCTACATTCATGTTACCTCGCCCCCTTCTCTATCTAGCCACATACAAACAATTACTACGTATGTACGTTCTGCAACTCCCCATTAAAATATTACATTTAAAATCATGATTCACTCTCAATTATAACTACTAGTACGGAACATGAAAAGAACACAGCAGTGCAATAGATTTCATGTTACTTAACCCTCCACTTTAACAGCTAACGCTTTATAGCGACTGTTATATATATCGTTCGATAAGGAAAATAAGCTCGCTCATGGTCACTCCATTTACTTCGCACTATACTCCGTGATCATGTCAACCGTCACCTACAGGCCCATTCTGCTAAATACATATTGTCTCAACTACGCAATTTCATAATTTCATCCTCATTTCTCTCAAACTGTTGTTATTTTCTCATATGCAAAGCCTGTTGGGACATATGTGTCTGCTCCTATTCTCCACTATCATGTTTTCCGGTTCTAGTTTAGCAAAACAGCGAAGAGGATTCCTACCTGCAGATAAGCCTATCAAAATTCCTTATAAACCTTACAAACACTAAAAGTGCATCTCCACGAAATAACAGACAACGGAGCAGGACAGAAGGCTACACAAGTTGCGACCTAGGGAGTTCTAATTCTACGGGCTTGCTGATTCTTTTGTCAGTCAAGGCTCGTTGGATGGACGTCAAATCCGTGAGTACATACACTGGCCATATTTCATCTGCGTTTCTCATGCGTTTATGCTTACGCCACCGCACGCTTTCTGACAGCCACTGTTTTACAAACCCAAACTGCTGAACGGTACACGCGCATCAGACTGTACAAATTCACACAACGATAGCCATAATCCACAATCGTTTCTTACAGGGTCACTTCGCATTTCTCACTCTCATAATAAAACGCTTTGCAAAAAGAAATGATATCTCATGAAAAACACGTTGTCAACGTACAAAAATGCCAAGTTACTCAAAAGTACTGATATCAAAATGAAAGAATTGAGGAAACATTGGGTAGCATTGCTTTGAAATACATCTTATGTCATTTCGGTAAGGCAAGATAGCCTATATTGTTTGTAGTACCGTAACTTGGCGTCATTTTGATATCAGTACTTTTGAGTAACTTGGCATTTTTGTACGTTGACAACGTGTTTTTCATGAGATTAGATTTATACAGTTTCCAGTAGATTGGTATTTGCATATAGAGGAATTCTATTGTTGAAAGGGAGCACTGCCTCTGATTGGTGATAAGGAGCTGTGCTTCCTTCTGGTTGGACCATTCAAATCTGTAATGGTCATGGGGGGCTTGCCCTCCCTCCCCATGGGGGGGGGGGGGCCCAGCGGAAATTCCCAGGAGGGGAAACCTCGAAACCGATAGGAATGGAGGCCCATATATGGTCATTGGGGTGGCATTTCCTCCGGGACTTAGAATACACAAACTGGGACTTAGAATACACAAAACTGTCTGTTTCCCTACACCCCTAAATGGGCAAGGATTGGTCAGATTTGGCATGTGCGCTAAGGGGTTAAGTTCTTCCCCACTAAACTCAGCAAACTTTAGGTTACTGTCGTAACCCTGGTTCTCTGAAACATCGAGTGGAGAGCTCCACCTTTGGGGAATGACATTCAGTCATGACTCCTCAGAAGCATTCAATTGCACCAAATCTGGCTCTGACAGACAGCGCTTTCAATGCTACAGGAGGCACTGCCCTAGTGTAAGAGCATATAGGACACTACAGCGCTACTACTCTTCAGTGAACATATTCACTTCTCGTGCACGGCAAGCAGGGCAGTCTTAGTGGATCTCCCCATTCGATGTTTCAGAGAACCGTGGTTACTATAGTAACCTAAAGTTCTCTTTCATCATCTCATGTTCGAGATCCACCTATGGGGAGATATGGACAACTCCCAGATTGCCCTATGCTCACAGCTGAGTCACTGACAGGCCAGCAGAGGAAATATTGGGTAGCATTGCTTTGGAATACATCTTATTTAATTTTGGTGAGACAAGATAGCCTATATTGTTTGTAGTACCGTGACTTGGCGTGATTTTGATATCAATACTTTTAATGGCAGGCCTGGATTTTGGCAGTCTGAATGAATGAGTTATAGACGGTGTATGTCTTGTATGTGTGAGTAACTTGGCATTTTTGTACGTTGAAAACATGTTTTTTATGAGATATCATTTCTTTTTGCAAACCGTTTTATTATGAGAGTGAGAAATGCGAAGTGACCCTGTAAGAAATGGTTGTGGATTATGGCTATCGTTGTGTGAATTTGTACAGTCTGATGAGCGTGTACCGTTTAGCAGTTTCGGTTTGATATATATGTAAAACAGTGGCTGTGAGAAAGGGTGCTGTGGCGTAAGCGCAAAACGCATCAGAAACGCAGGTGAAATATGGCCAGTGTATGTACTCACAGATTTGACGGCCATCCAATGAGCCTTGATTGACAAAAGAATCAGCAAGCCCGTAGAATTAGAACTCCCTAGGTCGCAACTTGTATAGCCTTCTGTCCTGCTCCGTTGTCTGTTATTTCGTGGAGATGCACTTTTAGTGTTTGTAAAGTTTATAAGGCATTTTGATAGGCTTATCTGCAGGTAGGAATCCTCTTCGCTGTTTTGCTAAGATAGAACCGGAAAACTTGATAGTGGAGAACAGGAGCAGACGCATATGTCCCAGCAGGCTTTGGATATGAGAAAATAACAACAGTGTGAGAGGAATTAGGAGAAATGATGAAATTGCGTCATTGAAACAATATGTTTTTAGCAGAATGGGGATGTAGGTGAAGGTTGACATGATGACAGACTACAGTGCGAAGTAAATGAAGTGACCATGAGCGAGCTTAGTTTCCTTATGGAACGCTATATATAACAGTCTGTATAAAACCTTAATCATTCAAGTGGAGGGTTAAGTAACATGAAATCTATTATACTGATGTGCTTTCTGTCATGTTCAGTACTAGTAGTTAAAATTATAAGTGAGTCATGATTTTAAATGTGATGTTTTAATGGCGAGTTGCAGAACGTACATACATAGTAATTGTTTGTATGTGGCTAGATAGAGAACAGGGCGAGGTAACATGAATGTAGAAACGTGGAGTTTGCCGATAAGAAGGTTTTGTACGGTAGCCAAGTGAAGAAATATAGTTAGTAGAAATGGCACAGTGGTGAACTGGTGTAAGTTTTTAATAAAAGGAATACATTTGCCATCATGAAATGCATATGGGCGGCCGTGAGTGAGTTGTGGTAAAGCAAATGTAAGCGTAAGAAAACATTAGTGTAAAAGAGGAAATTATCTGCCTGAGGGCGAGGCGGGATTCAAACCTTAAACTGGAGGTTTACCAGTCTGTGACTTTGCTAGTGCAGCACCATTACATAGCTATGCAATGCGTGAAATATCATTAGCAAACCTGTCCGTGGTTTTAAAGAAGAACACAGGCCAGTAAGCACAGAAGAGCTCCCATTGAATCCATATGGCTTTGCAATATTGTAGCCGGTTAATAACTGAAGACGGTATGTCATAATGCAGTGTACACGTTCGGTGAACGGCGGGTAGATATGGTGCAAAAGCAATAATTGAGAAGTAGTAGACAATTATTAGTGAGGGTAAAAGCAGGTTAAAGAAACGTGTTCCTAGCTGGGCTTGAACCTAGGACCCTGTGTTCCCAAGACTGTGACTTTGCCCACTAGGCCTCAGCAGACTAGTTTTTCAAACTGGAAATGTTTCAGAATAAAAAGGTATGGGTATTTTGCGTGTGTATGCGAGTTTTTGATTGGGTCATGTAGGTGAAGAAATGTCCAATGGGGAGACATGTTGTTAGTGGGATAGGCTGCAGGAAAAATAAGAATGAGAAGAAGAAGAAGAAGAAAGAGAAGAAGAAGAAGAAGAAGGAGAAAACGCAAAATCCCCTTAGTTTGGGGTTTTATTGTGTGGACATGTGAAGTTGTTTATGAAATCTGTCTGTTGAAATGGGGTCAGAATGTACAGAATTTAATGTTTTTAAGGGCTGAATGTCTGTGGCTGTAGTGGTTATTTCTGTGGGGAACCCTGAAAAGTGCCAAACTCTCGGTGCTGTATAGGTATGGGGCATGCCCCCCCCAAGGCGTAACTTGGCGGGATGGCATACCTGCCATCCCAATTTAGCATGTTTCCATACCTCCTTAAAACACCACATCTTAGCAGGTCTACCCCTGACCCTCCTAGTTGCTGCTAATGTGTCTACATAACTGTGATACACCCTACAAACTGCAGGCTTAGTGGAAAACAAAACATCTGTTCCGTACATAATACAAAGAAAACTTTCACGAGTGTCGGTGCGAACTTCGGTGTGGTGGTGGTCATCGGCAACTAATATGCATGCCGCACCTATAAATTGTACTTCCTTGGCGTATACACCAAAGAGACCATGTGTTACCCGACTTGTATCCCCTACAATTTTGAACTCTTTCAGCAGAACAGTAGGCTCATCCTTGTACCAGTAGTTTAGTAATGAATAGTAAGGGAGGTGTCGCCACTCCCCTTGGAATGGTAACACTTGGCCTATGCCCTCCACCGCACGTCTGACCCGCACCTCTAAACAATATGCACTGTGCCCTAATCCACACCAGCTGTCATTAATAACCTCACATCCTTCTACATTAAAAGTGCACTTTAAATTTCTCCGTTCACCGGCCATTTTTGGGGCAGACTTCTAGAGGCCACTAAGTTCAAATAAAAGCTCTGCTTATATTACGCAGTTTCCTATATTTGATATATGTCGCGGATAACACTGCTCTCTATAATCTGTCCCAAAGAATGACTAGTGGCCCTGAGTTTGCACAACCAAAAACCCTCCCACTCTTGTCAAGAGAGGTAAAAAGATTGTACAACTCTTACAGACTAATTACTAGTCTAGTCATAAGCCGCGTTTCCACCACAGGAACTTTACCTCAGAACTAGGAACCTTTTGAGGAACTCAGTGCGTTTCGACCGCAGGAACTAGGGTCTAAATTAAGTTCCGGGGACTTTATTTTACCCCCAAAAAAGTCCCTGCTTGGGGGGTAGTACTTTCCAAAAGTACCGGAACCTTTGGGGTAGGGCGCAAGTGCTGAAAATTTCTGATTGGTCGACTACTTGCAGTGTTTTATTGCAACCGCCATTTTTAAAAATATGCAGCCGCAAAACGATTTATTTTCATAATAACTTGAAATCAAACTTGTATGTTATGCGGCGCAGTAGCCTACTTTTGGTTATAGCCTGCCAACGTCTTGGAATTATAACGTGTGCTTGTTAGTTTTATGAAATGCTAAGCATTTGTGCTGGGTCAGCATATTACGTACCAAAACATTAAAACGGTTTAATTCAGTTGCTGAATATTTTCTTCCGGATTTTCTTTGTTAGCCCGTTGTAATTGACTCAAAACGTTTGATACAGTTATGTGAGGTATGCGGTAGTTATGCGTAATTTAAATTAGTGATACAATGAAAGCAAACTGCAAATCACCTTCCTCACTTTTTGTCAGGGTAAAATAACAGGTTAATTCTAGTAATCGTCTCTTTTGCTTTTTCAGACTGCCGTAATTTTACTCTGCCGTTCTTCAATTCCACAAAAAGACCAGGAAGACTATGGACTAATTTATGGTGCATGGTTCGCATCTGGAGGGCACACTTCGCTGCTCGGCTAGCAGTAACTTTAAAAGGAAAGCAAACGGTGGCTGTACCACTGCTAATTTAAATCTTCACGCAAGTCCGAGTTTTCGTTCTATTCTTGTCATTTTGCCATTAGCCTATATGGAATTGACGATGAGAAAGTAATCAATTAAACAGCAAATTGTTTACAACGTGTGCATGTTTTCTGCTGTTGTTGCCAGTTATTTGTAGAATGTGAATGCATTCTGTCGCCTCGGATGTCAAGACATGAAAGTGAATGTTTGCATAAAAACATAATGAATGTGTTTGAGAGGATATATAAAACAGTTACAATCTGACTATTTGGCCTGTTATATCCTATTTGTTGCATAACAACGGTCCAAGTTCAACTACCAATGACAGTTTTGCTTGACAACAGTAAAATATGCCCAAACGGCTGCGCAAGAATATTTCAATTTCAGGCGATTAAATCGATAAAAATCAATAAATACAAAAGTAACCACATATAGTTGTTGTTGGTAACCCGTTGTATATAAGTGGAATAAACCCCTCCGGGCTGTCCCGGTTATTAGAAAATAATGTAGGCTACTTCGGTGGTAGTATGGGGTTCCAGAAGAAATCATAGGACACATGGATCGACGACAACGTCGCTTTTTTATACGTCAGTGGGCTAATTTGCCTAACTTTCGCGGGACTTTAGGCCGCGGTGGAAACGCAGACAACAATAGGCTGAAGGAACCTTTTAGTTCCTTGAAAAGTAGTTCCTGGGACTAAAAGTTCCGGGTACTTTTGGTGGAAACGCGGCTATAGTAGTCTGGTTCCTCATAAGGTGGTGAGTTCGGGGCCACCACCACATTCTCATATTTCGTCAGCACGATGTCACCCCAGTCCGCGTCCAGTGCCAGCCAGCTCATGAGCATTTGGCGATGTGTTCGCCGATGTTCTTGGCGCTGTTCTTCCACTTCTTTAATCAGTGCTTGTGCCCCAATAGTTCTGGTGAGAAAAGATCTCAGAACAGGTAACAAATAACACACACATACAGCAACCAATGCAAGTACAACGGCGATTATAACTCCTGCTTTAGCCAGCCATGCCCCCCATTTTCCAAATGCATTATCTAACCAGTCCCATACCTCATGACCAAAACCTGCATTAGTCTTTACCTCTTGTCGAAGTCCCTTTAATTGTTCCATCGCTTTAGTAAATGATCCTTCTGGGGCGGTGTTGTTTGGTATAAAAGTGCAACACTGATCCTCAAAGAGGATGCAGACTCCACCTTTTTCTGCTAGCAGCCAATCCAATGCCTGCCTATTTTGTCCTGCCATTTTACTAGTAGCCACTAATTGCTCCCCTAATGCCGACAGGGCATCATCTGTATAATTAATAAATCGTTGCTGATTATAATATATGTAATTAATCCACTCGAGGTTTTTGTTCGGAGTGACCCAAAGGAAGATTGACTCAAATCCTGATGCAATCTCATTCCTTGCCTTATATTAATTGGGAATTCCTCGGGGCTGGCCTATGGCATCTAATTTCAGATCTGACACGTATGCTCTCTTACGTCTTCTCGATGATTCAGGGAATGAAACTGGATCAGCTGGCATTACTCTGGCACATGTTCCTGTCCAATTACTGCATAGCACATTACATATGGTATAACCACACATCCAGAACATATCTGCCACTCTCCTATATGCATATATTATTTCCTTGCAATTTGGAAACCGAACCATTTTATTGGTGCGTTCAGCAGTTTCTGGAGTTTCTTGCGCATTAGCACATGGTTTTCGTGCTACTGGCACTCTGGACAACAATATTGCTGTCAGCCAGCCGAGGTACAATATGGGTAGGCCCAGACTGGTCGTCCCCACTCTGCCCTGCTCTGTCCTGACTCGTGTATGGGCTGGATTCCCTCGCCTCCTCTTGGAGGCCCCCACTTGTATCCTCATGTTTCTCATCTTGTTCATCCTCCTGATCCCCCCCTACTGCTCTAGTGCAATGATTTAAATGGTACCACAAGTTACTGCCTTCCACTTGTAGAGCCGTTGGTGATGTCCTTGTAACTCGGTAAGGTCCTTCTCTCCTCTGTTCATCCCACAGCCTTCGGAACTTTCTGACATAGACCAGGTCTCCAGGTCTCAAGTGATGTCCTTCCTCCGGGTTCTCCCGCTCCTTGGCTTTTTCCTGTTCAAATATAGTCTTGTGTATTGCGGTTAGTTGTTTTACATACTCTTGCAATTCTAACTCCAATGCCTCCAGTGTGGGGCCTCCTGAGGGCCCCCTAATCCTAGGTACAGGCATCATTCTACCTGTCAGCATTTCATGTGGACTAAGGTGGGTGATCCTATTCTGCTGCATCCTATAACTCATTAATGCCAGTGGTAGTGCATCAATCCAGTTCAACCCTGTGTCCTGACATATCTTGTTAATTTTAGCTTTTAAGGTTCCATTGATGCGTTCCACCATCCCCTGGGATTGAGGGTGATATACACATCCAAATCTCTGCCTAACTCTCAGAGCTTGCATTACTCACTTCAGAACTTGACCTACAAACCCTGGCCCATTGTCTGAACTTATTACCACCGGAATGCCAAACCTAGGAATTACCTCATTTACCAAAAACTTTACCGCTGTCCCTGCCCCCTCTTTGGAGGGCACCGCATCCACCCATCTACTGAATCAGTCTATTATCACCAGCATATATCTCTTCCCTCTTACCTTTTTCAGCATTTCTACGTAGTCCATCACTAAATGCTTGAATGGCCCTTCAGGGGTCGGTATATGCCCTATGGGAGCTGTCATACCCTTCCTGATGCTGTTTTGTGCACAAATTTCACACAAACTCAGCTGATAGTCTACCGAGTTCTGCAGGTATGGAGACCAAAATCCCTCCCTTTTAATAGACCACATTACCTCCCCTCGTGCACAATGATCCACCCCATGTGCTTCGCTGATTAGTATGGTTAGTAAAGGAGTTGGCGCTATCAACAGCCCCTCTGCACTTCTCCAAATACCATCTTCCCCTTCTTTTGCCCCCCTTTTTTCCCACTCTGCTTTTTCATTTTCGGCAGCTGCTTGCTGCATGTCTTTAACATCCTCTAGTGTTGGTACCTGGTGTGTGTTCACCTGTGGTGCCATAACAACCGTTGTGCACCCTGATGCTATCTTTGCTATCTCATCTGCCTTAGTTTCCTTTAACCACAAAATCATTTCCTTTCTTATGTGCCTGACACTTTATTATGGCTAACTGTTCTGGTTTTAACATTGCCGATATTAGATCCAAAATCTGTCCTTTATGTTGTATGTCATTTCCATCACTTTTTCGAAAACCACGATTTTTCCATACTGCCCCAAACAGGTGACATACTCCATGAGCATATGCTGAGTCAGTATAAATGTCTGCGGCCTGTCCTGCTACCAACTCACATGCATTAGTTAAGGCTTTTATCTCTGCCCGCTGAGCTGAGCATGGCTGTGGACACCTTTCCGCTTCCAAAACCACCCACTCTGTTCCTTTCTTTTCTATTATGGCATACCCCCCATGGTTTCCCTCATGGTCCATGTAACAGGACCCATCCACAAACAAAATGCTTTTCCCCTCCTTTTCTAGTGGTTCTGCCCGCAGGTCTGCCCTGAGCCTCATGAATTCCTTGCTTTCAGGGACACATTCATGTGGTGTCCCATCATGCGGGAGTGGTATGTACTCTGCTGGATTCACCACCCCACACCTTGCTATAGTGATATCTGGGTATGCTGTTAACATTTGGCAATTATGGATTCTCGCGGGGGTCAGTACAAAAACTTACCTTGCTCTATCATTTCTACCACCTTGTGGTGAGTGAATATTACTACTGGATACCCCATTGTTACTGCTACAGCTTTTTCATAGGCCCACCAGATCCCTGCTAGGTCCTGATAGCAGTGCGGGTACCCTGCTGCTACCTCATCCAGTTTGGTGCTATAATATGCTACTGGCTGTTTTTTCCTTCCCTTGCATGTCTCCTGCATGAGGATTGCAGTTGCAAATCCCCCTTCTCTGACTGTTACATATAGTTCAAACTGTTTCTCATAATTTGGTAAGGCCAATGCTGGAGCCTGAATTAGCTCCTTTTTGATATTTTCAAACGCTGTTTCAGCATCTATGTCCCACTTCATGTTATTCCTCAGATTTTCCCGCCCTGCTTCTTTCATTACTTTCCTTAGGGGATGTGTTTTTTCCACATACCCCTCTATCCATTCTGCGCTGAATCCATTCATGCCTAGAAATGTCATCATCTGTCCTACAGTCTCTGGCTTTGGTACCTTCACTATAGCGTCCACCTGTTGTTCTGTGGTGCTTCTACTGCCAAACAAAATACTCCTGCCCAAGTATTCTACCTTTGCCTGGCAAAATTGCTACTTTTTCCTGGACACCTTGTGCTCTCCTTGTGCCAACCGTCTTAACAGCTTTAAGCTATCTTTTTCACACTGTTCTTGCGAGTCTGAACATACCAGCAGGTTGTCTACATATTGAAGAACCACACTCCCCAATTCAAGCCCCTCCAGGTCTGTTCTAAGGACTTGATTGAAGACATGAGGGGAATGCATAAACCCTTGCGGCATTCTAGTATAAGTGTACTGCTGGCCCTCATAAGTGAATGCAAACAGTTCCTGGCTCTCAGGGGCCAAAGGAACATTAAAAAATGCTGAACACAGATCTGTCACGGTGAACCATTTGGCCGTGGGGGGAACATTGGTCAACAGGGTGTGAGGATTAGGCACTTCAGCTGCCATATCCTGTACTACCTCGTTTACTGCCCGTAGGTCATGCACTAACCTCTAGCTCTTCCCGTCTGCCTTCCGTACTGGCAGCAAAGGCGTGTTACATGAGCTTCTAGTTTTCCTTAACACCCCTGCCGCCAATAGGCCTTCTATGGTACTCCTAATCCCTTCTACAGCTTCCTGTTTCAAGGGGTACTGAGGCCTGCGGGAGCCTCTACAGCCTGATTTCAATCGTATTTCAATTGGGTTTGCAGATTTTACCCTCCCTACATCTGTGTCATGCTGTGACCACAGCTGTTCTGGCAGTTGGTCCAGCTTCCTTTTGCTTTGTGCCTGAAGCTGTTGTCGCGACTCTACAATGGGGATTTTTACCTGCTTAGGTCTCCCCTTCATTGTCATTGTTATCATTGTTTGATCCTCTGCTATCCAAATTTTTAGATTATCTGTGCGATAAAACTCCATTTTTTCCTGCCCTCTTTATGATAGGCCCCAAGTCTTTAGGCCTATATCCAGGGTTCACTTTCAATGTCACATGGGGTGCTGCCTCCTTCACTTCAAACCATTCTTTTACCCATTCATTTTCGTCTACCCTTAATGCAGCTCCCTCTGGAACCACAAGGAGCGCTGTAGTTCGAATCCATTGTTCTGAACCTGCACTTGAGGCCCATTTTTTCTCTTTCTTTCTTTCTTTCTCTTGGGTAGGATCGAACAGCATTGTGCAATGTAATTCTGTTTCAGGCCACGTGGCTTCAGGTATCTGTGCTTCCACATACTTCCCCCATATGTTCCAGGTTTGAGCCCTAACCTATTCTCCTATATCTCCTAGCCAATAGACATTTGCCCATTGATTATCTTCCACAGTCTGCATATTGAACATCCCTGACAGGCTGATTCCCTCCCTAGTGCAATGCAAGTTTAGCCCTAGTTCCAATATAGCATCTCCGCCTAGCAAATTTACCGGTGTGTTTTTACATACTAACAGCGGCAGCTTTGTTTCCTTTGCCCCTACTTTAACAGACACCGGTTGTGTCATTGGGGTCAGCTGCATTTTTCTTGAGAACCCCACTGTTTTCACATATTGACCCGACAATGGACAGCATGTTTCTTTTGAATGCAAGTACATGTAGCTCCTGCATCTATCATCATGGGCAACATTCTTTTCTCTATTTCTACATTGATTATAGGTTCCTGCTCTGCATTTCTTGTTATGAGTACATGCTGTCCTGCCTTATAAGGGTTCTCTGGGCACCCCCATTGGGCTCCCATGTAGTTCACCGGTCCCTGGTTTTGAACCTGGACCCAGGGCTGCGGAGGCCCAGGCTGGGGTTGCTGCTGCTGCTGCGGGTGGGGCACATGAGGACAGTTCCTTTTAATGTGTCCCACTTGTCTGCATCCCCAGCACACCGGGGGCCCCTGCTGGTTGCGCTGATAATTTCCCTGATTCTGCCCTTTCCACTGGTTACCTTGCCCTTTGTTTCCTGGTTGTTGCCCAGGCCCCCCTTTGGGGCCTTGCCCCCAATTCTGTTGCAGGGCTTCCTGCTGTGCTCCCTGCATGACCACTGGTGGCGGGATGCCAGAGAAGTTATAAACAATGGTGGGCTGGGGTCTGTTCAGGTTGACCCCCCCCCAGATATCTGAGGTGGTATTATGGCTGCCTGCGGTTCTTCCCACATGAAGTCTGCCAGAAGGGGGGCCATTTTCTTTGGATCCTTGCCCTTCTCTGTTTCCTTGTTTTTTCTTTTTCCTTTCGTCTCAGTTCCTCCAGCTGCAGTTGGAGAAGCTTCTTCTGCACCTCCCGTATTTGGTCATCCTGTTTCTTTTCCTCTTTGCAGTGCTTGTCTACGGCATGCACCACATGATCCACAAATTCTCTGTGGCTTTTAGAAGACAGTCCCACCACCTCCTCCAGGCAGCTTCTGGCTGGGTCCTGCAGCCCTTCCAGAATGGCTGTGTGGAAGAGCGTTGTCAGTATGGGATCCCCCTGGACATCCCTCTCTGTCAGCATCCTCCATCTGCGGAGCTGGTTTTCCACAAAAGAAGCCGGTGACTCGCTGTCACCCAAGGGCACCCCTTTCATTGCTCGTGCATCCTTGTGGGGAAGGTTTCCCTCAGGGCGGCCCACACCTGGTCTCGGTACCTGTCAAACAGTATCCCGTCCACCTGGTTGGTGTCCATGTTTGGCTGTCTGGCCCTCAAGCATTTTCTCAGTTCCCAGTAGCTTTCCAAGGAGGGCCTTCACATCCCCCAGCGCCATCATCTTTCCCATCATTTCCTCCTCCAGCTTCCTTATCCAGTGGCCTGCTCCCTCCTGCACATCTGGCAGGGACGAGATCAAATTCTGGAGGCCCTGGAAACCCCAGGGAACATACTGCGGGCCCTGGTCTTTTATCAACAGCGGATAATTCCCTTTCTTTTCACCATATCTGTCAGGCTTTTTGGTCGCACGGCTGCTTCTACGCAGACCCCCCCCCCCCCCCCGTGACGCTCAGCCCATCTTCCTCCTCCTCACTCTCACTGCCACTTTCCTCCTGATGCGGCTCCTCCCAATAGTTTGCCCCAGGCTTTCCAGACTGTCTGACATAATCCTCCTCCCAGGGAGAGGCCCTGGGCTGCTCACACAGCCTGCTTATCTCTGAAACGCTACTTAACCCAGGACCCCACCCCACCTGTTTCCGTTTTGGCTTGGTGCCTAGGCTTGTCCCACATGCCTGACCCACCTTTGTTAAATCTTCCCTCATTTTCCCCACTTCCTCGGTTACCTTTCTCATACTGGCTTCTTCTTCCCTTTCTTCACGTGCCTTCTGTTCCCAATTTGTCAGAAACTCTAGTTCCTTTATTTTGTCTTTTATCTCTTCTTTTTTCTGCTTTACTTCCTTTGCCTTTTGCATCACCTCTCCCCATTCCTCCGCCTGCTTTTTTATTTCCTCCTTTTCCTTGTCTGCGTCTGCTTTAGATATTTCCATCATTTCCATTTCTCCACTCACTTCCAGTGTCCCTTTTATCATTGGATACATGCCTCCTCCTTTTTCCTGTCTTCTCTCTATATCTGGGTATGGTGGAGGTCCATAGGGCACATTAGGGTCCTCCAGAGGTGGTTTGAACTGAGGTAGCTCAACCCCCCCCCTTCCCTGCGTATGCCTGTCACAGTTTAATTCCCCCGTCTTTAAACAGATCTGTCCCCTGCAGCATGATTTGTCACCATATCTAGCATTTCTTCACACACTCCGAGATCAAGCGTTCCCCCTTTTGGCCAATGCGTTACTGCCTTTTTAGTCCTTTCCTCCCATTTCTCTGATATTTTTTCTATATCCGCCTGTAATGCCGGGAACCGCTTTCCCAGCCTTCCCACTGCTGTGTCCATCTGTGTATTTGATTTTTCACTATTTAAGACTAAAAATTATTATCTTTTTAATTCAGAGGGTGAAAGAGAGTGAACTTTCGCTGTGTGGAAATATCTTTCTATCTGGGATTATCCTAAAGAAACTTTTTTATCCCTTCTACTTTATATGTTTTTAGACTGGTCTTTTATTTGCTCCCAACTTACTCTCTAATATCTTTAATCCCTGCTGAAATCGCCCTTGTAATATTGCTTTAAATTTTTCTGCGCGCCACTCTCGTTCAGAGCACTGGTATACACTTTCTAACCCACTCTCTCCCACTGTCTCTATTAGGTATTTATTATTATCTCCGGATGCGTATCCTTGCCCGTGTATATGTCTCTCTGTAACTTTTCCTTCCGCATGGAATGTTAAAATGCTATAATGCATATTGCATCCACTCTGACACCACAATTGATCCTTTTTCGGATATCTATGTTCAGTTCAACTTGTTTGTGAAAAAAATAACGCACTATTTTACAATATAACATACTATGAATTATAAAATAATATTAACCTTGGTTTGTAACAATGTATTCTATATCCTTTTCTGACTTAGAGAACAAAAACACATGGTATTACTTTTATCCACACAATATTCCCGCTACAGTCTCCACACAACCTCAATCTCTCATTCAGATCATAAATATAAAGCGTCTTCATGCATATCACACCGACCCGGGACCCAACTAACCTGCGCTTCTCGCGCCACTCCACATCTCTTTTTCCTCGGTTTTATATTGCCTCTAGGAAACCTTGTTTTATCTACCTTTCCAGCACCGTCCCCAGGCGTCAGATCAAGTTTTGGTTCCTGCCCAAACTTCCACACACTTGGATCTTGCAACCTGCAGTTAGATCATCTCTGCCCAGGTTCCCACACACACAAGCATCACAAGCACCTTTTAATGTTATTCTAATACTGGCACCCCCCTTTACAGATTTGCACTTATATAAACATCGCTTTGCGCCTCGATTCTTTCAGATTACTGCCGTCCTCTTTTTCCTTTGTACTTATTCTAGCAGATTCTTTGGGTTGGTAAGGTCACTGGTCACCGGTCTCGTAGGACATGACAGGGGAGAACAACCAAACTCCTTTTAAACAGACTATATCTATGTCTCTTACAACAAGGCTTTTACAAGCGATAAGTAATTAATTCGCTTACCTCGTTGTCTTTAGTCAGCTGGCTAGCCTGGAGTGGTTCTCTCTTCCCACCAGGTCCAACTCCGGGACCGCCCCCTTCTGCTTGATCAGTCAGGAGCCAGACCTTCTTCCAACCCTGTTCGCAGTGCCAATTTTGTCATGGTTTCCAGATGACAAGATCTTCAATCTTTGTGCAGAATTTCTTCAATGTTTTCATGAGGCAGAATCTTCAGAATATCAGACTTTATTCTCAACCAGTGATCACAAAGCCGAGACCTTTCTGCAGAAAGCTCTGCCATCATCTCAGTTACATTCTTTTTTATACACTTTTTCAGACTTAAAGGAGTACCACGGTGATTTTCACACTTTCTCGGTTTTATGTGCTATTTGCACAAGAGGCATTGAAGAAACACAATGAGTAAAGTATTAAATATGTCCCTTCTGTATTTTTGGAGAAATGTGTGTTTTAAATTTATCGTCCTATTTTCAACCGGTTGAGAAAGTTGTCAACTTGGTGCGTCACGAATACAGTAACCACTCCCCTTTCCACGCCCTGTAAACCCATGGATAACTCGAGATCCATAGTTTGCGCTGCTGGCTTACAGGCAAGACAATGCAAATATTTGACTAACGTTAGGTTCACTTAAATTAGAGTGCATTTTCAGGACTATTAGATTATTTCTGGTTATATTCATTTAGCTAGCTAGCTAACGTTAGCTAGCTACGTAGTTTGCTTTCATAAGGCAATGTTATCGATAACGTTAGCTAGCTAGTTTGCTTTTATGAGGACGTTATAGTTGTGCTTTTATCTTAACTTGGCTAGCTAGATAGCAAAAATTATAATTGGATATAAGTCAACGTCCTTACCTTAGCTATCTATCGATACTTGATATACTACTAAGCTAGCTAGCTTGTGAAAATTCAGTCTCCCAAAAAGAGCGTGTACCATGGGGGTAGCTATGGTAATGGGGCACGGTCTGTCAATCATAGCTAACTGACAGTTCTCATTACCACGCCCGGACGGTTCGGGTGAACTTTTATAGTGGGAAATTTAGGCTTAGAAAAATAAGTTTTAAAGTACGTTGAAATGACTGAATAATAAAAAAAAATATGCACATTTGTTTTGTTGTTGCCTAAAGACAACTGGCAAGTGTCACGTTCACCATGTTACTCCTTTAACCCCCCTTAATTCCCTCCTTATGGGTGTTTCCTCTTTCAATGCGCCACAATGGTTTATCGATTTATTATCTGTTTACTTTGGAGAAAATGATGCTCATTGGTTGACACTCAATCTTGCTGACTTTATGAAATCACTGTGGCCATGTTCCTTGGAAATTCCCCAAACCACCTCATTTTAGGTAACCTCCTCCTATTCTTGACATTTTAGGTAACCACCTCCTATTCTTGACTTTTTAGGTCGTAGACTAAATGTTTTGCAAACATTGGCAAAAACAAAAATGAAACAAAAATATATTTATATGTTTAGTGACATGTGCTCTGGTAAGTTTGATAAGTTGCATGTGCCTTGATAAGTAATTGGCAAAAACAAAATGGCAGCCGTTAGAAGTTCCTGATGTTCTTTGATGTTGATTGAAGAAAGCAGTTCCACCTTTTTGTTTACATGTGCTCTGATATAGTGATGGGTGTACAGCAGGTGTTATGTATCTCTTGGAATTTTCCAACAAGGGGAGGGGGTGTCTAGCACATCCCATGTAAGGAAGTACTAAACACATAGCAGGTGAGGGAAAATGTGTGAACTACAGAGTTCACCCACAGAATTGCATGGACTACCGGAGTCCTGTTAACATCCAGGCAGAAGAACCTAGCAAAGGTATGTGGAGAAACCCAGCCTGTGGCTGAACAAATCTCCTGCAAGGAGACCCCAGGGAATAGGGCCCACAATGCAGCCATGCCACTTGTGGAATGAGCCCTCAGGCCTGAGGGGGGTATTATCCCCTTTGAATCATATGCCATAGCAATAGCTTCCACAAGCTAATGAGACAGCCGCTGCTTAGAGATGGCTTTCCCTTTGCAGGTCATGCCCCAGGCGACAAAGAGCTGCTCGCTCTTTCTGAAAGCCTTAGTCCTTGTCATATACGTGTGGAGAACAGACACAGGACATAGCACATGCAGCCTTTGATCCTCTTTAGAGGAAAGAGGTGTTGGGTGAAAAGCAGCAAGCTCCAACACCTCACATGTGAAAGCTGGGAAGCTTAGGCATAAAGCCTGGATTGGCCTTAAGAAAACCCCTATCTATATTAGGGGAGAATATTGCGCACGAGGGATGTACTGAGAGCGCATGGAGGTCACTGACTCGCTTAGCTGAAGCTGGAGTGAGCAAAAATTTTAACTCGATCTCATTTATAGTCTTGAATGGCTGTAGAGACAGAGCCTCGAACACCAGTGATAAATCTCACAAAGGAATGTGCTTCTTAGCAACAGGCAGAGAATGGCAAGGCACCCTTCATAAACCTGCGAATGAGGGGGTGTTGCCCCACTGCATAGTCTTTGAAAGCAACATGACGAGCAGTGATAGTTGTCAGGTAAACCTTAATGGTTGAAAAGGATTTCCCTTTATCCATAATGTTCTGTAAAAAGCACATCACGTCAGTAACAGAGCGCTGGTAAGGCACTGACTGACGAGAGGCACACCATCCATCTGCCACCTGCCACTTATTTTCATAAAGTGACCTGGTAGAGGGCGCTCTCACGATTTGGATGGTAGCGACCACACGAGAGGGGAGCTCTAATGCGTTAAGGTTATGCCTCTCATGGGCCAAGCCCAAAGAGCTATTTGCTCTGGGCGGGGTTGGTGTAATTCCCCATTGGCCTGAGACAGGAGGTCTGTGCATAACGGGAGTGCGCAGTCATTCAAAGTACTGATATCACAATTGGGCCAAGTTACCAGAAACAATATTGACTATCTTAGCTCATACACATTAAACAAGCTGTATTCCAAAGCAGTGCTCCCCATCCATCATCTATACCTGCTTATCCTGGTCAGGATCACAAGGGGTGCTGGAGCCTATCCCAGCATGCATTGGGCGAGAGGTAGGAATACACCCTGGACAAGCCACCAATCTATTGCAGAGCACACACACCATTCACTCACACACTCATACCAATGGACAATTTAGAGTCTCCAGTCAGCCTACCAGCATGTTTTTGGACTGTGGGATGAAACCCACATGGACACGGGGAGAACATGCAAACTGCACACAGAAGGGCCCAAGCCAAGATTCAAACCCACAACCTTCTTGCTGTGAGGCAACAGTGCTACTCACTGCACTGCCGTGCCAGTAGTGCTACCCAATGTTTCCTAAATTATTTCAAGTAATTGGCCCTGTGTTTTTTCATCTTACCATCTAAACAGAATGTGGTCATTCAAACTTTGTGTTATATCAAAGTGTCAAATGGCAGTCATTTATTGTGGAAATAATTGGCAATTCAGCTGTTACACCTAAAAATGTTTTGAGTGTCTGAGAAGTACATCATGAGTAAAAAGCATGATTATTATGGTTGATGTTAAGAAAATTGTGTTCACAATTAAGATTTTTACTTATTTTACATTGTAAAAGAGTGGAGGGGGGAAATAAATAAATACAGATCAAAGATAGAAATATTGATGCCTATTAAATAAATATTGAATCTTACAAACCTATCCACACATATGTACTATATGCTTGTACACACAGGGGCACTTTACACTGACAATCGCTTTTTACCCAGTATTTGTTCTTTACACTGCTCAGACTGGTGATTTCATAAGTATCCAAATTTCTTTTTCACCGGAGGGCCACCTTATTCACATAGTTGTAGGGGGCAATATTTTAACTATATTTGTTTTACAAGTTATCTTGAACAACTGACCACCTAACCCAACATTGGGGCGTGGGAATCACACATCCCAGTCAGTTCTGTGAAACACGTTTCTGGGCCTGTGAGAATATACAGAAAAGGGACAGTATATAACATAATTAACTATTGCTAGGCTTTTGTTTCTGCAGATGAAGTAAATTAATATTTGCCTCCAAAGCACAATCCTTTTTTGAAAACTGTGTTATCACTTTAACCATAGAGAAATAAGAAAATTCTCAATCATAATCAAATAAAATTTGAGACAAGCTGTTTCACACTCTCAATCCCTTGATTTACAACAATGAATGGTAAAGTGAAATATAACATAATAGCCAATAACAAAATATGTTCACTACTTTTACATTTTAGGCATTTAGCAGATGCTCTTACCCAGAGTGAGTCACAACTAGGGTAAACAAAGAAAAGGCATAGATTCATAAATCATCAACATAGTAGTCATTAATTAAGCAGGCCTGTTAAACAGTGTAAGATTTATCTCAAGGAGTTGACATGTTGTGCAGTGCTAAAAGAGCCAAAACCTTTCTTAACCTGATATCAGCATCATTTTACATATAAATGTTTCTGGCATCAGACACTAACATAATATCCTTTTCTGGCTTTAAATGGCTGCAGATTGAAGTGAAAACATTACCTGCCGTGCTGAATACAAGTTCCGATACCATGCAAGTCAGACACATATACAAGTATTTGTGTGTGATGTCAGCCCTGAGTAGAAACCATGGCTGGTTATGTTTCCTGCAAGCCATTGGACTCATTCCAATCGCTTACTTTCACTCCTTGCATCTTTTGTTTGTATCCTTTCCTCACTCCTTAGCTCCACCCTACACAAGGACAGGATGTAAGGAAAAGACATCAGGATGGAAGAATCGAGGAAACTTGTATTAGGCAAATGGAACGCCCTTGCAATCTCAAGAGCCAGTTTACAGACATGGCAGATGTGAAGAGGTGGATCCACAGGGCGATCATTTATGTCACACATTCCGAAAAAATACTTATGCAAAGAATGCACTTGTTTATCTTCGTGGAATTATTTTGCAGGAGCTCTTCGCTCCTCCAAGGAGCATTTAAAAGATAGGACTGTTCTTAAAGGAGTAACATGGTGGTTGAACGTGACACTTCCCAGTTGTCTTTAGGCAACAACATAACAAATGTGCATAATTTTTTTTATTATTCAGTCATTTCAATGTACTTTAAAACTTATTTTTCTAAGCCTAAATTTCCCACTATAAAAGTTCACCCGAACCGTCTGGGCGTGGTAATGAGAACTGTCAGTTAGCTGTATTGACAGACCGTGCCCCGTTACCATAGCTACCCCCATGATACGCGCTCTTTTTGGGAGACTGAATTTTCACAAGCTAGCTAGCTTAGTAGTATATCAAGAATCGATAGATAGCTAAGGTAAGGACGTTGACTTATATCCAATTATAATTTTTGCTATCTAGCTAGCCAAGTTAAGATAAAAGCACAACCATAACGTCCTCATAAAAGCAAACTAGCTAGCTAACGTTATCGATAACATTGCCTTATGAAAGCAAACTACGTAGCTAGCTAATGTTAGCTAGCTAGCTAAATGAATATAACCAGAAATAATCTAATAGTCCTTAAAAGGCACTATAATTTAAGTGAACCTAACATTAGTCAAATATTTGCATTGTCTTGCCTGTAAGCCAGCGGCGCAAACTATGGGTCTCGAATTATCCATTGGTTTATGGAGCGTGGAAAGTGGAGTGGTTACTGTATTCGTGACGCACCAAGTTGACAACTTTCTCAACCGGTTGAAAATAGGACGATAAATTTAAAACGCATATTTCTCCAAAAATACAGAAGGGACATATTTAATACTTTACTCATTGTGTTTCTTCAATGCCTCTTGTGCAAATAGCACATAAAACCGAGAAAGTGTGAAAATCACCATGGTACTCCTTTAAAGATGGCAAACCTTGATTGATTTCTAAATCATGCCAGGACCAAGAAGACAAGGACAGATAAAATAAGCGATTAGAATATGCCCACTGATTCCTCTCCTTTGATGACATACTCCATTAGGTATGCCTTCATCATCATTGCTGTTGTTGGGTCAGCAATGAGTGTGGCTGCTGGCACACTTTTCCCCAGGAAACTTCCCAGAGAACTTTTAGTCTTTTTAGAGGATTGTGATGTGTCAGCTACAGTCTCATCTTCCTCCCCTTCTTCTTTCATGCAGTGTCTGGGATTGGGTGTCAATCACCAATTCCATTTTTGTACAGGACAGTATGAGTGGTTTCATGTAGTTCCACCAGTACCTCGAATGAACAAGGCTTCCATTTGAGTTGCATCAATGTCATATTTGTCTAACATCTCTTCTAGAAACCCAGGTTTTAGGTCAGCTGTGAGTTGTACACTGTTGTCTACCTCCATCACAATTTCATGGGCAGTAGTGACAGTGACACCATTTTCTGAGAATGTTTGTGAAATCTGCTACTCCTTTGAGCCCATGGTTTACCTCTTCCAAATGTCAGTGTCCTGTCCTTGTCAGGTGAGAGAGTGGGCAACAACTTGTTGATTGCTCTGCAGCAATCACCTGTTTGATGGCTTTTGACAGTCTGATTCTTTCTACCATCTATCATTTTGAGCTCCACCTTGATGGACAGTCCTGTTAGAAAAAGTCTGTATACTGCATGTCAAAGCCACATATGACAGGCCATCCTCTGACTCCACTCCTCTGTGCAAACTTAGTAGTCTGCGGTGTAAAGAGAAGTAGTTGTATGCTAAGTGTTTCAGATGTCTATACTCATCTGGTAAATGGTAAATGGACAGCATTTATATAGCGCTTTCATCCAAAGCGCTTTACAATTGATGGCTCTCATTCATCCATTCACACACACACACTCACACACCAGCGGTGAAAGGCTGCCATGTAAGGTACCAATCAGCTCATTGGGAGCAATTAGGGGTTAGGGTCAGCAATTAGGGTTCTTGCTCAGGGACACACCCAGGGCGGGGGATCGAACCGGCAACCCTCCGACTGCCAGACAACCGCTCTTACCTCCTGAGCTATGTCGCCCCATAGTTGGTTGTGGGTGTCATCACTGTAGCAATGATAAGACATGCCATGGGCATACCTATTAAGAGTTTGTGGGGCCTTGAAACTGTGCCCCCCTATGCAACCTGGAAGGAGAGACTGTGGAGGTAGCAAGTAAACTGTGCGTGTGTATATACTGTTTAGTGTGTGTTACCAACTGTGTGCTCATACTGGCCATTTTATGCATTACATTTGTTCCAATGCTTTCTGTGTTGTATGCTATTTAGCGTGTTCATACTGGCCCTGTTGTGTGGTACTGAGTGTGTATTGTGTGTTGTTTGTTGCAACAGAAAGAAGCAGTACAGTTGGAGCCCCCATCCCCAGTCTTCCTTCTGAACTCCCTCCCTTCTCCTTTACTCAGGTCCCAAGGTACATCAACTGGCTACACCTGCTATTTGTTTATTTTTTAAGACATTTTCACACTCATAAAAACAAAATGTAAGGCACATAGTTCAAAAGGAAAAACGCACACAAACACACACACACACGTAAAAATAAATATTCTAATAAAAATTGATTGCAGTAATAGTAAATGCATCACCTTAGCAATGGGCAAGTGGTTTGTCAGTTCTCCATGCCAGCCCAGTTAAGGTGCTGTAGCTGGCTAGCCAGAGGCATAACTTTGGTTTGAGAAGTGGGGGGGGACACAATAAAACAGGGAGTCTGGGGGTACTCCCCCAGAAAAAAATTGCGATTTGAATCCCATTTCTACGTACATTTAGGGACTACGGTTACCAAAACAAAATCCTGGAAATAATTAAGTTGGTCATCATGCTAAATTCTGCCAGAATAGTACTAAATATGCATAAGAAAAAATGGCTTACTTTATATTTTGAAGAATAGGACTGACAGATCTATGGTACATTATTGCGGCACTATCAAGAGATAATGTTTCATTTGCAACTTCAATCACAACAAACATATACGATATAGAGTTTTTCTTTGTGTGAAAAGAAACCGAACCAAGGGGAAAACGTTCCAAGTTTACAAACTCATCAACTGATTCGGACCAGAACAAACAAACTATAGGTGTAAAAACGCCCTAAAGTAAACTAGCAGCAAGAGAGATTCTGCTTTTCATACATTGTTGACAGATACTTGCTGCAGTTTAAGGTAGACTCGTTTTCAAGTTCCATAAGTTAATAGAAAAATCATGCTGTTTTACAACCACTAATCAACCAACTCACATTTCCTTTCTTTCTTTTCATCCCCTCTCCAAAGAAAGACATTAAATTTAACTGCTGTGGCATTTAATTTTTATGAACTGCCGCTTCCTCATTCAGTGAGCAATTTTTCAAGTGCGTATGCGTGTAACACGTCCGCGTCCACAGACGCCAAAATGTACTATAGAACCGCGTAGGCAGGCTGTCCGTGTCCGCTACTCATCCGTGGCAATTTTTTGGAGTAGGGTATATCAGGGCCTTGCAATCAGCAGCTTACTTTACATTCTCAGCCAAAATCTGATGGCTGGCCAAACAGTAGCATATTAAGCACACTTTTTGCAGTTTAAAAAGTGGGGGGGGACACAAACTGGATTTTTTCCCAGTGGAAATTACGCCCCAGTGGCTAGCTAATAGGTTATCAGTGTGGCACCACAGACAATTTGAAAATAAATATAAGCAAAATATCAGGTAACATTACATTTGGAAATTTCTACTGGATTAGCTGCAAGCCATTGTGGAATAGACCCCATGATTAGAAGGGGCAAAAAGAAAAAGTTCATAGATATTCCACTGCTTAAACATCTAAACAGAGAAGACAGACAAGTTCTTTGTGGTTTCACAATGATGCTACCAGAATGTAGATAAATATGTTACCTGTAGGCGAGAAATGTAATTCAGTAAATACATTATCAGATCTCCTGCCCAGGGTATTAATTGAAGTTTTTACATATGCACATTTAAAAGTTTTTATTCATGCCATTCCTCTCAGTGGTTTGATGTTTGAATAAAAGCACCTGCTACACCACCCAAACTCGAATCTGTTGCATCACTCTAATCACACCACCTACACCCCCCTCCCTTTCATCCCATTTTACTCACCCACCGAATGAGACTCAACAATAACTTGTTGCTGACTCTTGTCAGTGCACTAACAATGATACCGGTCTGCAGCTCCCTGTGCTATACAGCAATTTATCATTGGCACTGCAGAATAAGAATCTGAGCTCCATGTACTTTTTACGTATTTTCTAGCATAACTCTTCTCAGTGTTCTTATCTTTTGATATTTTATTATGGAACAATTCAACAGTCTGGACATTGCTTCTTTCTCTGCAGGGCCATGATGTCTGTTCTCTTGGAAATGGCAGTGTGTATGTAGCTCAGACATCAAGGTTTTCACAACATCATCAATGATGTATTTGTCTCAATTCCGCAGGTGCTGTACAGGTGAATGGACAGGTAGGTGGACACAGCACGTGGATGAAGGCCACTGCAGCTCCCCTGGCCCCTCTGTCTATGGCCCATAACAACCTTGGCCCCCTGCACATGCAGAGCTGTGGTGTGGACGAATTTCCCGATGAGGTGCAATCTATGGACGTCAGGTGAGCTGTCCACAGTCATGCTCTTCAGAGAAAAAAAAAGGGCAAGTAAGCTTTAAAAAACTGTTTTTTGCAGACAGATGTTTTCTGGGTTAGGGCTGGAGACTGCAGTATCTGGAGCTGGAATTGCCATTGCGGGTCCTTGAAGGCTACAGGGTGCATTCGTTTTTGTGTTAACCTTAAAGCAACCAATGTAACTGAAGTGAGAAAACTGTTTTAACTGAGCAATAAAGTGCTGAATAACAATAGTACCCTGTGGTTCTGTAGGACCAGTGCTGACCATCCATGATGTACTGGGGGTATTTAACATCTTTTTTGCACTCTGGTATGATAAACATACAATATGTTTGTTATAGATTTTCTAAGTACTTAAAATAAAATATGACCTATTTTGTAAACATGTAAAAGTCTGTAGTTCTGGCAAAAAAAAATAAAAATATCCACATTTGGCAACATTGTCAGTTGCTATTCATAGGAAATAAAAGTATGTAAAAAAAATCAACCGTAGATTTAGGTTGTAGATAGGGATGGGAATTTATACAATTTTATTGATACCAATTCCATTACCGATTCTGCTTATTGAGCTGATTCTTTATCAATTCCTTTATCGATGCCTGATACATTTTCTGGGTGTAAAAAGAGTAGGCTTCCATACAAGTTTTCAGCGTCAACTTGCTTTATTTTCCAGCCTGAAATGCGATCATATTATTAAATGGCTACACGTCATATAGCATGCAAGTAGTTGGCTATCTCCCTGGATATGAATTACATGAATTACCTTACGTGTTTTTAACAGAAAATAAAATAATGAATGCGATTTTATCCACAAATATAGCTATACAAAAAGGCAAAATAAATGTCGTGGTCACGATCGCCATTGTAGAAACATGCAATTAAATGAATTCACAAAAGAAAATTTACCAAACACGGGCTTACATTTTCTGAACCTCGGTGATATAGTGGTGTAAGTAGACTATTTAACAATTAGCTAGCTTCTAGCCAGCGGTATGCTTCTATCAACACAACGCACCGCTACAGCATTTTCAATAATATGGGAGCATGCAGCTGAAATCCTCTATGGAAAGCATCCTCACAGCGATCTTATCTACAATCAGTAGGCAGTGTTGTGCATATCCTGCTCTTATAGCTCGTTTCCAGCCCAAACCACTGCAAAGAGCAAACTTTTTTTTTTTGTCAGTGACATTTCTTTCTGAGATGTACAACGGCAATCGCAACCACAACATTTATTTTGCCTTTTTGTATAGCTATTTCCATGGATAAAATCGCATTTATTATTTTATTTTCTGTTAAAAACATGTAATTCATATCCAGGGAGATAGCTAACTACTTGCACGTTACATGACGTGTAGCCATGTCAGTGCGTCACCTGGATCATTTTTGCAGCCTGGATCAAATTTGTTGTGACAGCTGCTGTCCAAAACAAAAACCTGAGAGAGGCAGCGTGCTGCCTGCGTGCGTGCCTCCCCCAAGGCATTACGTCATTGTTTTGCAATGCGCAGCTGTCGTAAAAACATACTGGCATCGATAAGCGGAATCGATAAGCTCGGAGGCATACAATTCCAATGAATAGGACAACTTGGAACCGGTTCTCAACAGAAACTGGTTCTCGATTCCCATCCCTAGTTGTAGACAAGTTCTTTTCCAAAATCCACTTGGCGAAAGAGGTTGTTGTGGAAACCTCTGATTGTAGCCCCTCCCTCCTCTCCACTGCTCTACAGCCCTGTTTCTAAGGAGGACCTTATCTCCATCCTGGAGTTCAGCCCTGTGGATGTGGTTCACACCATCGGCACAAACAACACCAGCACCATGGAGGACCTGCTGGACCTGACGGGTCACGTGGACTACCCCAAACTTGCTCCTGCCCACACCTTGGGTGACTGCAACAAGAACCTGATAAAGAGCTTCTGCAACCCTGGGGCAGAGACTCAGATTGTCCAAACCCTCATCCCACCCTCAGACAAGCTGAACATCCAGTAACTAGGTGAGAACACACCTTCTCACATTGTCTTGTGCACATGCATGCATCACACACACACCCATTAAAATATGGTACATCCAAAGCAGCTGCAATATGACACGTTCTCTTTCTCTGTCACAAAAAGTACATAAGACAATAAGCAAGTCTCACATTAGCATATTACCCTCATATATTTTTACTCTTTGTTGCAGAGAAAGAATCACAGCACCGAAAGTGCCATGGCAGAGAACTGAACCCCAGATACAGGGATTTGTATATCGGTTGAAAGCTGGGTGCCCTACAGACTGTACTGTGGGCCATTCAACATTTACTAGTTAATACAGTCCACACTTTTCATGATACACTTTCATTAGGGTTTGCGAGATGTACTGTGCTGTAGGGTACTGCGTCACATTTTATTTCTTGATTGTAGTGTTTCTCTATCATTCATGAGTCCTGGCTGTAAAACGGAATGAAATAATCATACCTGTACTGCAAACTGATAATGGAATGATTCAGGGATTAGAACTAAACGCACTTTTGAAGCCACTCTTAGCAATCAAGGAATATGTCTGATAGTGACTTGTGGCAATGTGTATGCAATTCATCAAGCATGAAAAAACCTACTACATAAAGTGATTAGTTCAGATCTGTACCAGATTTAAAGGAGGCCTTCTGTTTTCAACAGTAGGGACATTTTATTTCATTTTATTTCTACTGTTTTATATTTTATGTTTGTGTTGTTTTGGACTATGAAATTAAATTATTTAATAGTTTGTGCTACTTTGTTTTATGCAGTATTAGTGGTGTTTGCTCCCCTCATTATCAAAAGCAGGAAATTTGTTTCATTCATATGTGCAATGTTTGTGTAATTTTTAACATCCTCCGACGTCATCCTCTGACATACCATAGTGGTTGAATTCTGGCACAGCAGGACAGCTAGTCTGAAACTGAATACTTATTTACTCGTTCATTTAATTCCTCACACACTCTTTTAAAACGTGAACACTAGTGGTGCGCAGTTCAGTTATTTTTTGATCCACATCTAAAACACCCAAACCTCTTTAACACTAGAAACGCCAGAACTGACACCATCGGGCGTTTGGACTTTACAATGCAAATTATGTTAAAGTCGCAAATGCAATACCCACCTCCTTCCACGCCTTTTCCTAAATAGCTGGGCTTAAAATAACTGCGCTGTTAGAACTCATTAAAGAAATACAGGAATTTTGTGCCATTTTCTTTTTCAAAACCTCCTCTGCCCGACAATAGGTACCAGGTGCTGATACCTAGGTGTGAATGGATTGCTGCTAAACAGCTATGGTCGCAGCATCACCTCGTACACCCAACACTACTGGGAAGAAAATGCAGGGCAAGGTCAGCAAATGCAGTTGGAATAAGGCTAAAGATAATTGCGTGAAATTAAATTGACTTGTGTGCTGTCCCTGCTCACACAAACAACCAAAGCTGTGCCTTCCCTGTGGAATTGATAAGCAAGAGGAGAGGGACAGTACATATGTAAAAGCTCAATCGAAATAGCAATAGCAAAGATAAGGGAGAAGCAAGCAGAATTTGTTATGACTGGAGAAATAAATTTTTTTTATATTGCATTTTGTATTTCTTTAAGTACATTCTCCATTTTATGTTTTGCTTGTTTTATAAATTTTAGCCCTTGTAATATTTTGAAATTATGTCACTGTGGGTGCTGAAACTGATGCTGTAATGCTGGATGAGCGGTTTAATGTAGTAAAAACACAGCCTTTCTAGTGTTAAAGCACCTGAACCTTCAACCCAACCCTGTTCATAGATGCTTTCCATTCAAAGCTTCAAAGATTTCAAAGCAGAAAAAACACCTTCCTTTACTGTTTTAACAGTAATTAAATAGAAACTGCTTACCTTTACTACTACGGAAGCAACTATTATTTGGTGGAAATGTCCATTAAGAAAGGCATCCATGCAACTAATTACACTGCATGAAAACCTTCAAAACTTTTAAGAAAGTAAAAAAATAAAAATAAAAACTTCCAATGTTTAAAACACGCACACAACCAGCCGGCCTGTTTGCCAGCAGCCAGCTGTGTGCAAACACAAAATCAAATACATGGTGTCAGCATCCAGTTTGTTTTGCTATGATTCAATAATACCTGCAGAGCTCACTCAAAGCATATTGTTACAATTGGTACAGCTGCGAAAAAGTGGATTGCTGCTTCACTCAGAAATCTATCCAGCTTGCCTGTACCTGACTATAAATAAATTAGAACACAAATTCTTTCTTTCTGGCTTACTACATACACACTGGCAAAAAGTGCTCTCTCTCTCTCTCTCACACACACACACACACACGCACGCACGCACGCACACACACGCATACACACATACACACACACACACACACACACACACACTGACTGTGTGGCCCTTTCCTCTCTATTCTGCAGAATGCTGAATCTCTGAGGCCAGAGGAACAGGAAGATGGTTTCACCAGCATCATCACTGGGAGAAACCTATTGTTTAGCCCTCTGCCCCAAGCAGCAATAGAAAAGATCCATGGTTTGCTCTGGAGAGTGTTGGGTGTATGGTCATGTTCTCCACATTGACCTTTATTTAAATGACATGTACTAGAAGTGTGTACATTACTCCCCTGAAACCCTACTTTTCTCCTGGCTCTACCTCTGTAATGACTGAATCTCTCTCCTATTTCCACTTCTGTAATGGCCACACCTCTTTCCTATTGCCACCTCTGTAATGGCCACACCTCTCTCCTATTTCCACCTCTGTAATGACTGAATCTCTCTCCTATTGCCACCTCTATAGTGGCCACACCTCTCTCCTATTGCCAGCTCTGTGATGGCCGCACCTCTCTCCTATTTCCACCTCTGTAATGGCCACACCTCTGTCCTGGCTTTGTCTCTATAATGACCTAACCTCTATAAAGGCCATACCTCTCACCTGATTCCACCTCTGTAATAGTCAGACTTCTCTCCTGACACTGCCTCTATCTCTCATGGTCCCTATTTGGGCATAATTCTGTGGAATTCTGTGCCCAAATAGCGAAAAATGTAATCTAGAGGAAAAATCTAAAAAAAAATTTCTAGAGGAAAAAGTACCCAAATCATCTGTGGGATCCATTGTTCAGCTTATTTAGGGCAGCACTCACAAAAGAAAACAAGGAGACTGAACCCCCTTTTGCATTCGCAGTGTTCTGCCGGGAGTACATTTTTTATTAATGGTCTATAAAAAATAGTATCAGTGTTTTTGTCTGTTTGTAGATATGTTTTGCCACAGCGATAGTGCCCATAACTCACAGTTGTACAAGCCAGCGCTATTCTCTGAAGAATTTTAGTAGTGTATGGTGAACTAGATAATGTCATGCAAAACAAGACAATTTCATTACTGTAAAGACTTATCTAGTATTTGCTCTGTCTCTCGGTATATCAGCTTCAACTGATGTAAGCATACCTAGTGTTACGAAAAATCTTAGAAAAGCACCACAGTACACCTTCTGCATTTGTACCCACACTGGTTTTAAGGAAACTTTGGTCCCTCTTGACAGGATACAGTGTGTGGGTGTTCCTAGATAGGAGTAAAAGCTCTACCCAGCACACATCTGTAGAGACACATGCCATGTGTCCTGTTCTGCAGACAGCTTTCAGTAGGCCTATGTAACCTCCGTAACAACAGTGTACCTGACAAAATCAGCTCAGCATCCTGATATCGACTTTGCAAATCAGGTTTTTTGGGAGTGTAGCATGTTTTATTTCCTGTCAAATTCAATTAACTGATGAAGCCCAATAATTTAGAACCCCAAGTTAAGTGGTGGATAGCCCTCTTAAGTGTTCTGTGTGCCGTATTGTGATTCCTTTGTCTGACACTTGATTAAACACAAATAATGATATACCCAACAGGTGAGCAAATGATGACTGATTACGTTGTAAGCATTAGTCCAATTCTGTAGCTCACTTTACTGTACCATATTGTAGGAAACCGTATGTGTTAGCATGCAGACACATCTGTATGTACTTGTTTTGTTCTCTTACTCTTTAATGTTCTGGTGGAAAGGGATTGCTTTAAGTACGTATTCCAGAATCAGATAAAAAAGAGAAAGTTTCCGCTAAGAGGAAAGATATACTATAACATACTGAATCTCTTAAAAAAAAGGAGCACATTGCATTTGCATAAGAGTGTGATTCTTGTAGACATGCATGGACATTGTGCTTGAGCAGAAAATTAACAATAAAGATTCGTCTCACTGTGTTTGTGATACTGTTTTTTTTCCCTGTGCACTAACTGAGGAGGAGGCATCCTGCACTATCCTGAGAGGTAACCTTCAGTATTATGTTTAGCCATTACCCTCCTGTGCATCAGTGGTGTACACTTATGTGTAAAAATAATGTAAAAACGGACCAAATCGTGTGTGTCCCCAACACCATCACCTACTAACCCCAATCTCCACACGGGGTTCCACTGCATCATCGATTTCTATCAATATAAACCCACAGAAAACATGTACTCTTTGCATTGATAGGTATCATGTAATCAGCCTTTAACAGATACAACTTCAAAGACATTGGAGAAACTTTTACCAACTTGCCACTCACCTGATCACCAAGTTGGCCTGCCACCAAAGATTTGGACTATAGAATTCTATGAAATAAAACACCTGTCATGGGAAAAATTTAGTTTTCAATCCACTCTCCCATTACATCACCTTTGCAGCCTGAACCCAAGAGGAGATCCACAGCACCCATCCACATCAAATGATTGGAATTGACTTTGTTGCAAGTACAGCCCTACATGTTTACATAAGTTTATTAGTGATTAATGTATAGTTTGTCAAGTTTTCAACACATTTGATTTACATTTTCAGTTACATTTGATATTTTGTTTGCATTAAATGAAATGTACACATTGGGTATGGTTTGTCCTCATAGTATACATTTTAATTGATCTAGTTTGTTGTTACGGCACTACTAGCTACAAGGAAAGGAGCAATGTTTAGGCTACATTGTCACATGTACTGCAGTGTTTCCCACACATTGACTTTACTTGGGCGGGCTGCCCAGGTATATTAACTGCCACCAAAGTATATTTGGCGACCCATTGTAGCATTTTTTATTTTAATTTTTTTATCCGTCCGAGAGAACGACGCGATCCGCAATCGATTAACTAGTGGGCAATCTCCCCTCACTCTACCCCTCCCGTAGCTGTTCATAGTGTGATTGACAGTCCAGAGCGAAAAAGCCATAGAACTTCAAGCTTACTTCACTTACGGCATCACTTAAATTGGTTGCTGAACGAACTTGAGGTAAACTGGCTGTCTGCCGTTATGTTTTAGAATTTATTATCAAATGTTTATGGAGCTCTATCCGTGACTGTACTGTGTTATTTCATCGCGTTATATGTATGAAATTAATAACGTAATTATGTTCAGTTACCTTCAATTTATGTTTCTCAGATAAACATCAGCAAATATGCTTAGCTAGCATACTAGTACCAGCTTGCCAGAGCTAGGTAGGCTAGCCATGGTTAGCTCACGTATTAGCACTAAATGTCCCGTAGAACTGCAGCTGCTGTTAACTTAGCAAGTTCTCACCGAAGAATGTTTTCGCCACAATCACTGTTATACCGCCGCCGTTTGTGATGTTCGCTCGCTGGGTAACGCCAGCTAACCTTTCGCAAGTCATGTTAAACAAGTAGAAATTAACGCCGTCAGCGGTGATTAACAAGTCTACCAAGTATTGGCAGGCGTGAATTTCGAATTATTTGTATTTTCTTGTAGACCATTAAAAGCAATGGAGAAGAGCCAACGTCCAAATTTTATGTAGGCTACTCACCATTTACAGCAAAGTGCTAGTTATTTTTTTTTTATGTGAAAGAAAACCACTGGGTGCCCTAGTGACGGAGCTGAAAAATGGCAGGCAGAAAATCCCTTAAACTGATTAACGTTATTATTGGTGTCAACTTGTTTTTAATTATTGTGCTTGATTAGAAATGACAAATTACTGAATACGATAGAAGCAGTTCTCCTCAATTAGTTTAGACGAAAAAGGAAAACATTCTATTTGTATCGCAAAATTGTGCAAAAGGCCTTTAAGCCACTTGCCTTAAAGGCCTTTACTATGTCATAACACTTAGATGGCATGTCGTAACACTTAGATGGCCCGGCGTGTATGTAGAACTGCAACGCTTCTGCGCCGCAACTAAAAAAGGCGTCAGACTAGTGTTGTCACCAAAATTGTGACTTTGATACCGATACCAGGTTTAATATCACGATACTCGATACTGAAACGATTAGAGCCTGACCAATGCCAGATTTTTGGGTCCGATGCCGATCCCAATTTTGGAGAGTCCTAGCCCACCGATTACTGATGTTTTGACCGATATTTTGTCAAAAAGTACAAAATTTTCAAATCAATTTGAAAAACTTATATTTTATCAAATTTTCTATATTTCAGAACACAACTTACAAGCAAACAAATAAATAAAAATAAACACACAAAAAACTTTTTGTTAGATAAAAAAAGATGTTAATATATATATTTAATTTAATATCACCATCTTCAAGTGGTGTTAATTCAAAATCCACATGTTGCTTTAACTCCTTTCTTTTCCAGCCATCTATAAACAAATTAATTTTTAAAAATCAGTTTTTCAGTTTCAAACATGTATTTTTATTAATATTATTATTATTGTTGTTGTTGTTATTAATTTGTTATTATTATTTCTTAGTGTCTATTCTCAGTAAATTAATTATATTTCTTATTCTTTGAGATCATGTAGTAGGAATAAAATAAGACATTATCTAGCGAGCTTCCCTGTCCATAAGAATTCGGCGGTGAAAAAAACTACAATGCGCTCTGACGCATGACTAGATGACACACACTCACTTGCAATAACGCGTTAGCTGTTGACATAGCCTTATTATTTCTTATTATTTATTCTCAGTAAGTTAAATGAATTATATTTTCTTATTTTATTCCTACTACATGATCTCAAAGAGTAAGACTTTATCTAGCGGAGCTAATGAGTGAATCAAGTGTAACGTCAGATGAAACTTAAATTGACTGGAAGAAACACATAACGTGAGGCTTGTCCATAAGAATTCGGTGGTGAAAAAAACTACAATGCGCTTTCATGCAGGTTACCCGTGCTAACTGTTGGTTGATTCACTTCGCCAACAGCAATCCTTCTCTCATGTTATCACGACAAAGCTAGATAACATGGCTTAAACTGATCCACGTTAAAAGTGTTTTATCAGCGTTTTTACTGTCTGGTTAGCTTGCTACGATGACATGTGACTAGATGACACTCGCTTGCAATAACGCGTTGGCTATTGACACAGCATCATATAGTAGCTAATATCATTATCTCACATAAAATAACAAATGTGGTGCATTCAATCACCATTTTATTTTGGCTGATTATTTATTTGAGAATACAGCGATGTCCTCTGGAAATGTAGATCCTACGCTGCTCATGCCACTGCCACTTCATAAAGGCTTGCTAGCCAGCTAGCTTGCTAAAGTGAACCAAATATGTTAGCTAGCTCGCTAGCTTGATAATGCGGATTGATAAACATAGTGGTCGTATAAACGCATTTAATCAAAAACTTTCACTAAATATACATACCTTTATTGCGGCAATCGAATCTGTGCAGACAAGTCTTGCAGTGGAGAATATTGGATGAGGCACGAGTGACAAACGTCATATTACAGAAGTAGCGCGTCAGCTGCTGCAGTTCACACTTGTATTAGAGCTTCCTCTACTGGATAATTCTAGTAAACAGCAATTACAACGTTCGAACAGACAAGTACAGATAAATAATCGATGTTTTTTTGTTTATTATACTTATTTAAAAATTGGGACACATCGGCTGCATAACTGCCAATCCCGATGTCGTCAAAAAAGTCAAATAATGGCCATATCGGTCGGGCTCTAGAAACGATACTTGATACTTGAAAGATACTGATTCGATACTCTGTACCTAGGCCTACCTACCGATCCTGAAATTACCTCAATAGATCAGAAACATAATGTCCACAAGGGTTTACCTTATTTTCAAATTCACGGTTTATTAACAACCTTTAAGTTGAAGCCTGTTCAACATATTAATAAGCATAGGCCCATCGTGTTACAACACTAAACAATAGAAAAATATATTAAATATATTTCAAAAATTAAACAATTGTAAACTAAATAATCTTTAAACAGGTCTTTCACTTAGATCTTAGATTAAATAGATCTAAAAACAGCACTCAGGGCTGCATACTCAGTCCCCTCCTGTACGCCCTGTTCACACACGACTGTGTGGCCACACGCAGCTCCAACGCCATCTTTAAGTTTGCAGACGACACCACCATCCTGGATCTCATCTCCAACAATGATGAGACTGCCTACAGAGAGGAGGTCAGCGTCTTGGCAACATGGTGCCAGGACAATAACCTCTCTTTCAACGTCTGCAAGACTAAGGAGATGATCGTGGACTTCAGGAAGCGACGGGGGGGGGGGGGGGGGGGTCACACCCCCATTCACATCGACGGAGCTGAAGTGGAGAGAGTCTCCTGCTTCAAGTTCCTCGGTGTGGTCATAAATGATGACCTCACCTGGTCCAGGCAATCAGACGCAGCAGTGAAAACTGCCCAAAAGCGCCTATACTTCCTGAGGAGACTCAAGAAGTCTGGCATGTCTGCCAAAACCCTCATCAATTTCTACAGGTGCACCATTGAGAGCATCCTCACTGGCTGCATTACTGCCTGGTACGGCAGCTGCTCCGCTGCTGACCGCAAAGCCCTCCAGAGGGTGGTGAAGACAGCGGAGCGCATCGTTGGCTGCCACCTCCCCTCTGTGCAAGGCATCTACCACACATGATGCCTTAGGAAAGCACAGAAAATCATAAAAGACTACAGCCACCCAGGTTATGGTCTGTTCTCGCTGCTGCCGTCTGGTAGACAGTACCGGAGCATCCGGGCACGGATGACCAGACTCACAAACAGTTTTTTCCCCCAGGCCATCAGGCTTCTCAACCAGCAACATTAATCTCAGGGATCACATTGATCACATGACCTCCTATGTATGCTCTTTCACTTCCTATGTACATTCAATGTACATTATCACAATCTAATGCACATATTCATCAGCACACCTGCAATTTATATGTTTCATATTTAAATATTTAATACTCCTATTCTCATTGTCCATATCCCCTATCTGTACAGGCTGGTACTGCTGCTAATGTTTAATATTATGTATATTTTTGATATTTTTGCTGTCTTGCTTCTACGTAGTTGCTGCCTACCATGTCATAAGAATTTTTTTGCTCAGAATGACCTTGTATTATACTGTGCACTTGACAAATAAAAACACTTTGACACTTTGACTTTGAAACAGTATATTTTAGTAACAATACAGCATCTTCCCATAATAAAATATTTCCAAATTAGAACACCTATTGCTACTGAAGTGAACTGAGTCGAAGCTTGCGCTGTATCAATGAGCTGTGTCAATGAGGCTGAATGCAGAAGTGCATGTCACCTGACTTGGCTACCTTAGTTGCCACTAACATCTAGCGAAGATTATGACAAATTACACTTTTCATCCTCTCAATCAGTAATGTAGGAGACACATTTCCCTGGCACATTTGACCTAAAAGTACCGAACATCGGAAAATTCTAATACCGAACCGTTTCTTTTTTTTTTTAAGAACCGAAAAAGTGCTGAAGTTTCGGTATACCGTGCAACTCTACATCAGACACATATACTCAGCTTAGCAGAGAATGCATATTTCAGGGCACATCAGAGACAGATAGAATAATAATACATATTTCAAATAATAAATACGACATTGAAAAAAACTCTGCCCGCAGAGTACCGTATTATTTATTTTGACATTGGCAGACTACAGCATAAACTGCAGCTGTAGACACAAGTTTGTTATATTATGTTATATTATTATACCAGCGTGTTCTCACACATTTGCACAGAAACTCAAATACTATCAATAAAAATGGTTTAGCTATTTCTCAGCATAATGAAGGATTCAAAGACTAAACGAACTCACCCGATATTGTCTTCAAATTGATCCATGGCAAAGAAAAGTAATTATTCATCCTCTCAAGAAGCCTTCACTAACACACTTTTAGTAGCCTAGCATGCACTCTGGCTGGCATTGTCTTCCATTGCTTTCCCGATGTTCAGACCCTCCCCTCACTGATAAAATCTAGACCAGACGGTGTTGGATTACTTATTGCGTCGCCATGGATGTCTCTTTGCAGCTTGCCATAAAGGAACTTAGATGGCATGTCATAACACTTAGATGTAGAGCTGCAGCGCTTTCACGCCGCAACTAATATAAAAGTCCACATGCCAGGCAAACAATGTGCCGGACATAGGTGGTCCCAATGGCAAAGTTGTAGAGCACATTCAGGTGCATAGGTCGATGAAGTTCTGTGTTGATCTGCCTTATTGTGTGAGAGCTATGCCCTTTTAAGCATGAACATTTGTTATAGCGCCACCATCTGGCCGACAGGTGATTTGTAGTGCCTGAGTAGTGGGGAGCCATAGGAACCACCTACCAAATTTGGTTGGTCTAGGACTTATGGTTGCTGAGCCTCAGACATTCAGAGGAGAAGGCTTCCGCGCCGCAAATAAAAATATCAAAATGGCAGGCAAACAATATGACATAGATGGTCCGAATAGCAAAGTTGTAGAGCACATTCAGATGCATAGGTCGATAAAGTTTTGTGTTCATCTGACTTATGGTGTGGGAGTTATGGCCTTTTAAGCATGTTATAGCGCCACCATCTGGCCGACATGTGATTTGTAGTGCCTGAGCAGTGAGGGGCCATAGGAACCCACCTACCAAATTTGTTTGCTCTAGGATTTATGGTTGCTGAGCCTCAGACACTTTTAGTGGAGAAAAATAAGAATAATTAAAGCCGCAAGCGGCGTTGGGAGGGGTCCAAGCATTGGCACAATTGCGCCCCCTATGGAGTGATTTTTAAATGGTTTTGTCCTCATGATCATATACCTTCACCCAACATATCTACTGCATCGCCATGGATGTCTCCAAGCCACTAGGCGTAAAGGCCTTTACTATGTCGTAACACTAAAGACTGTTTTATACCTATGCATAGTACACATAAAAATGGGTCTGTGTAGGGGTTGTGTGCAATGTGCGGCATGTGCGACGGTTGTAGACCACGGCCGCATTGAAGTCGCATACCTGAACAATATTACCATACTTCCTCAAGAAAGTAAAGCGCGTAGTTAGTAAGCAGTGCCCGCATACGCCATAAAGATGATTGGTTGACTGCTGACATGAGGTCACTGGCATACGGCTCTGACTAACAGGTTATAACAGTTAACCAATAGGCAACGTTAAATATGCGACTAAAAGCACTTTTGTCAGGTGAATGTCTTCATTGCAACAAGTTACATCTAGCTGAGCATTTTTGTGGTCACTGGTACAGTATTTAGTAGGTTTGGAAATATGAACGAAGGTGTTGTCTTTTGAACTATAACGGTCAATAACAAAATCTAATTACGTGGCCTGCGCAACCTGAGCAATATGCCGCACAAATGATTTTGCCCTTTACGAGTGTCGCGCACAACGGACACAATGCAGACTACGCAAAAGTATAAAACAGCATTTAGAGGGTCCGGCATGTATGTAGAGCTGCAGCGCTTCCGTGCCGCAACTAAAATAAGCGTCAGACACATACTGCAATCCATTGCTCAGCTCAGCAGAGAATGCACATTTCAGAGCGCCTCAGAGACAGATAGAATAATAACACATAAATACACATTTCAAATAATAAATACAACATTGAGAAAAAAACGAAACAAAAGATGAAATATCAACTCGCGACCTGCGTGCTGCGCGCAGAGTAGCCTACCGCATTATTTATTTAGACATTGGCAGATAAGAACATTTTCGGTTATGCTGACCTATAAAATGCTATTCCAAAAGCAATACAGAAAAAGTTATACATTGTTAGAAAACTTATACTCTCACCTACTGAATAAATTAATTGTCAATCAAGCCGAATTGTACTAAAAAGGGCGACGACGCCGTAAACGACAGGTGTGGTATTACGCACAGCTATTTTTGAAGGTAGCCTACCCAAGCATCACAAATGTGCGTATATTTCACAGACGAATTGTCCAAGACAATATATGACCACTCAGTCTCAAAAGGGACATCTCTACATGTAAAATCAATGGTAAGATTGTATATTTATTCAATGTTTAGTCCCAGATATTGATTGTAGAATGACATGACATATATTTTAATTTTTAAAAACCTTGTCTCGTTTATTTCGTTATTCAGTGAGCAGCGTTTTCACTGCTGTATTGGCATATTTTAGGGCTAATGTTGGGTTTATCTTGTTGCTATGGAATACTGTAATCTTTTCTTGCATAGGTTCAGATAGTCCTCATCTAGTGACTCCTCAATTCGGGGAAGTTGGGTATGCATCTTTTCTAGTTTTTGCGTTTAGTTGCCTATAATCAACACACATGCTCATGGCTACACACTTCTTCTTCACTATGACTAAGGGAGAAGAATAGGGACTGCAACTCTCTCGTATTACTCCCTGCTCTAATGTGCGCTTTTACCTCCTCATACTGAATAGGCGGCAGCCTACGGTAGCGTTGGTAAACAGGAGCCTCATCTGTTACAGGGATGTCGTGTTGGATGACATTGGTGCAACCTAGATCATCATTACCCCTAGCAAAAGCATCAGCATGTTTCAGCAACAAGTCCTGCACAAGCCCTTTGATCCTGCAATAAACCACAGGACTCATGATGTGTCAAGTTACTAGACCCAACTATTGGATCTTTAATGTCATTGTCAGAGTAATTCAGCTCTTCCGAGAACAGAACTATTTCCTCCTGAGGGCCTACTCTTTGAAAAAGTATAGAAGTCTGGTCACCTGCAAACACCTCAGCACTATAAAGAGCTGCTATTCTCATACGGGGTTCCAATGCAACATCCGTTACCCCGCCATTTAATACAGAGACAATTAACTGGCCATCTTCAATTCAAACATATGCACTTGACACCCCTAGATTGCTGGGCAAGGACCCCTCATTTCTCCCTAGAGGTTCCACAAGAGCAGAGTAGCTTGTAGCAATGCGATTCTGAAACCCAGTGGCCGGCACCAGGCACATGGTGGCACACATAACAGGCTGGCACAATAACAGAGGAAGGAGCTAGCACTTTAGCAAAGCCAACTTTATTTTTGTCCCGCTTTCCCAAAGTTGCTTTACATCTTGCAAAAGCATCCCTCCACCCAGGCTCACAGGTTATAGAGCACACAGACAAGGGGCAAGTGCTTTGGTTACCAAAAAGTAAATCGTAACACTCTCTTATTACATTCATCCCCACCAGGCCAGGAAGTAGCTGTTTTCTAAGTTTGGTGTCAGGGTCTGTTGGGTCTTTTACCACTAATACCCCTCTCTGTGGGATGGTTTTTCCCATTACCTGTACATCCACCTCAAAATATCCTACATAGGGACAACCCATTCGTAGCCTTTAAGGTAAACCACCCACAGTCCCTCAGGGCAGTCTGCCCCTGGCTCTCAAAATGAGCCTTAAAAAACTTTCGGTAATGGTTGTTACCATCAAGCCAGTATCAAGCAGGCATGTGACACACCCCCCCCCCCCCCCCGTCCCCCCAGTCCAATTTCTGCCGTAGGACTCCGGCCCACCAACCACTGAAATGACTCCCCTTTAGTGAGACTTAAATCTGTTGAGCCTTCTTCCACCCACCGTATAGTTTGGCCCCTCACTACAGGTGGCTGAAGTTTCCCTGTTGCTCTGCGCTTTCGGTGGCATAGTTTTGGCTGGTGTCTAGATGGGAAGCTGTTTAATTGGCTAGGTTGCGTGCCCTGGCAGTGACGTGCAATATATCCCACCCCCTGACACTTAAAGCGAATTGGTCTACCCTGCGGATCATACTGAAACCACCCGCCTTTGCTGACTAAACCGCCCTCTCCCTACTGCCTGCATTTGAGCCATTTGTTAAGTGACCTTATCTAGTTGAGTCTGTCGTTTTTGCATAGTTTCCAGGATTTTGGTCAGAATGGAGTTATCTTTTGTGTCTACCCCAGCACATTCAGCCTGTGTCACCCCCGTCTCATAAGAATGCACTGGCTGCCTTGACTGTACTCTGGGCCCCTTTAACTCCTCCCCCCATGCAATGGCTTCCTGTCTCAAAACAAGACATTTAATTGTTGGGGTCTGTCTGATCAGACACTTTAACTCTCTACGCAGAGAGACATCCCTCACATTCTCAGCAAATTGACTACGTATTGCTTTGTCACCACATGACACACCATTACCCTTGCAACAATTAATCTCTTCAGACAATGAGGGCATGGGAATACTCTCATAGACTCTCTCCCTCTTTCTGCCTTCTCTCAAAGAATTGCCATTGCAAGTTCACCACAGACTGTACCACACATCCATACATTTCATTAAGAATTTCAAAAATTTGTTTGGGTTTTTTTCTATCCTCTAGAGGGCAGTGTTTAACCTCCTCCTTAGCCTCTCCTTCTCAGTGGTCATAGATAAAAGCAGCCTTTTCAGTCTCAGAAATGTGTCTACCACTTAGTATGGCTTCCACATCATCAATCCACTCCTGAAGTAAAAGTGGGCCGGTGTTACCAGAAAATGTCTTGCATTTTTTCTCTCTAGATACACAATGCATTCAGGGCCTGGCCTGACCCGTTGGCTTGAGGAAGAAGCGCCTTCCAACTTAGCTTGGAGTTGTGCAGCTAACTGCACATTTTCCTCAACAAGCTGTGCCATTTGAGTTCTCTCAAACTTCATCTTCGCCCTCAATTGTTTCATTTCTTCTTCTAATTGAGTAGACATTTTACTGGACAATTTATGGTAAAAACAACAGTATTTGTAAATACCCCCAGAGCCACTCCCTCCCCAGGAGAAAAATAACAATGTAACAACAAAACAAAAATAAAGATGCCTAAAAAAAATAATTAAATCAGAGATCAACAGGTTGCCGGAATAGGCCTAACCCAAATACAAAATCTTCAAGGACAATTCTTCTCTTTCAAAACCAGTCTGCCATGTCTTGCCAGAAGTCCCAATCTTCTGTGTTTGCCACTGTTTTACTAATAAAATTACCCTACCACGAACCTACTACTCCAACTTGCTCCCGTATATCCCCATATTTCTCACTATACCACTGCTGGACCCTGCTCGCAGCGCCAAATTGTAATCTTTTCTTGCATAGGTTCAGATTGAACTCATTTATGGAGCCCAGCAAGCCGTGTGAAATGATCTCCGTACCACCACTTATATTTTCACAGGTTTTAATCAGTCCAGTAATTAGGTACGGATACATGAGCAAGGCGGTCACAGGCTACCGCTAGCGGTACAAACAAATCTTGTAAATCAGCTACGGCTGAATTACCGTCTAGTAAAACAGTGACAAACACCAATTCTAAAAGAAACAAACAAAGCACAATTACTATACAACCGACGCACTATCCCCACCAACATTAAAAAACCCTTACATTCAATTCCATACACAGTATTCAAATGAAACCCATCAGCAACGTAGACCAAACAGATTGCCGCTTATCCCACCTCACAGTGGGTCGCTCAATCCACTATAGTAGATAATAAAAATATTTACTTCAGTTTGCATCAAAACAAACTTCGTCGCCAATCATTACACATATTAAACTAATCCTTATTACTCTCAGTGCATCGGGAGAAATCGGACAACAGACAACATAGCAATACAAACATTTCACTTACGATTCAAAGAATTTGAACTTGAATTTGACATCGCCGCTTCCTGGCATAAAATGCAATGCTGTTCTCCCAAGTGCATATGTTTGAGCAGATCAAACAGACCTTTTCAAAGGGACTTACTTCCTCCCTCGCAAATTCCCACTTCCTTTGAAAACCCCTCCCACAGCGTGAAAACGTCACTCCTTCGCTGGGTCACACTCTCCCCCCCCAAATTCCCTCATCGTCTCAATGAGGGGATTTTAACTACATACTCCCCTATGGCTGACAGTGCTTCTCAACCCAGGCTTATAGCTAAAGCTGTAAATATGTTTTTAAGAACTGAAACATAAAGGGATTCTGAGGTTACAGGTAATTGAGCTGCAGCCCCATATTCTACCCCCCGATCCCTAACCACTGGCCGCGGCAGACTATATGGATTTGAATGCTTTCCTGCCGTGCTTCTTCGAGATCTTCGGGGGCCCCCTGGGGAGGAGGGCTCAACATCAACATCGCCTGAGGAAGTTGAACTTGAAGTTAGTGTGAACCCCTGCACTATGTAGGCTCTTACTTGAGGTGAAGACGGACTACCATCTCTATGCTCCAATGTATTCGAACTTGAGCGCCGCACCTCCTGTCTAGAGTGGGATTCCATTTGAGGTACCCCAGCTTCCGTACTCTCATCTTTAGACATGGTCAAACTCGGGGGATCGACCTCCTGCTCACCTTCCATGCTTCTGCCGGGGCCCCCTCTCTAGGTGTTGACCGATGGATGACATACAGACCGTCTGTGTCTCCCTCAAAGTTATCATCCGAGGTCAGTGCCTCGTGGACAGTGCCCGGTGCCCCTGAAGGATGAAGATCTTGATGATGCACCCTCAACCTGGGTCCACATGGCCGCAACTCCATCCGATGTACATTCTTGGGTGGTCCTGACTGATCTATTGGAGCCACTGTATAAACTGGTTGGTCCATTGGCAGCTGTGCGAGCACCCTGAATGGTGTGGTCATCCAGATATCTTGGATTTTGTGTCTCCCACTAAAGCTGTGGTTCTTCTTATACACTAACTGCCCCACCTGTAGTGTGCTATCACGTGAGGGAGGGCCAGTGCACCGTCTCCGAGCTTCTGCTGCATGTTCCATTTGCCTTCTCGCCTTGCTGTAAGCCCCCTGGAGGTGCTCCTGGTGCTTCTGAACCCACTCATCCACTGTAGCGCAGAACTCATCCAGCTGTCTACTCAACAAAACATCCATGGGTTAGTTAGAAGACTGCCCAAACATTAAGAAGTAGGGAGTATACCCCGTGCTTGCATGTTCCATGATGTTATAGACAAACACCACTTCTGGTAGATGTTCCAGCAACCTTCTCTTTCTATCCTGGGGGAGAGTACGAAGCAGCCATTCCCTTGTGGATGATATAGTGTAGTACGACTTTTCTTCATCACATATATTTTGCACAAAGATTGAATGACTTCTGTCCGATTCAAAACATCTCCCCTGGTCTGAGTGGATACGCTCAGGAACACCATAACTCTGGATCCATTCCCTTACTAACGTCTTTGCTAATGTTGTGGCTCTCTGATCTCACACCCCTTGCAATAGTTCTCGATATCCTGTTGCATCTCTGGCCAGAAATACCGACCCCTCAGTAGCCTGAAGGTCCTCTCCACGCCCTGATGCCCACACTTTGTCATGCATACTCTCCAATACCACAGGTCGAAGAGTCTTTGGCAAGAGCAGCTGGTTCACTGGCCCCTCTCTGGTATCAGTCACATGTCGGTAGAGGACACCATCCGCCACCACAATCTTCTCCCACTGTCGCAAAAGCTCCAACGTTTCAGGATTCTCCCCCTCTCATTCACGATGGCTTGGTTTTTGCTTTTGATTCCAGTACTTTAGAAAAGGTCTGACCACGACATCTTGACCCTGCAGTGCTACCAGGGACTCTATTTTGAACATTGGAAAACATGATGATGATGCTTCTTCTACCCGGGGCGATGTTGGGTGTGTCTGCCTCTCCCTGAACTAAAATTACCTCCTCTCTGATTGGGGGGCTCTGTGTGGGAGGACCATCCTCTGGCAACTTCCTGGATATTGCCTGGAGAGCGCATCAGCATTCCCATTCAAACGGCCAGGACGATACACCATCTTGAAATCAAACTGGGCTAGTTGAGAAGCCCATCTGTGTTCCACTGTACCTAGTTTTGCAGTCTGGTAGTGGCTCAGAGGGTTATTATCCGTGAAGACCGTAAACTTGCTGCCCAACAGAAACTCTGTAAATTTGTCAGTAACTGCCCACTTGAGTGTCAGGAATTCTAATTTCATTGCGCTGTAATTATCCATGTGCTTCTCTGACGCCCTCAGACTCCGGCTTGCGTAAGCAATGGGTTTCTTCTGGCCATTACAGTCTTGGGATAACACAGTCCCTAGCCAAATGATCGCAATTCCACTGCCGTAGTCGGTCTTTTCCATTCTGCAACAGCACTTATCTTCTCAGGATCTGTAGCCACTCCATCAGCAGAAATCACATGGCCCAAATATGATACCTGACTTTGGAAAAAGAAGCACTTGCTTAACTTCACCTTCAGACCATAATTCTGAAAACTTGAAAGCACAAGTTCCAGGCGTTGTAGATGTTGCTCAAAAGTGGCTGAGAGCACGACGACATCATCTAGATATAAAAGAAGGAACTGGAATCGTTGGTCTCCAAGGATCTGCTCCATCAGTCTTTGGAAAGTCCCAGGAGCATTACACAACCCACAGGGCATGCGATTGAACTCATAGAACCTAAAGGGTGTGCAAAAGGCTGTGCGGTGACGATCCTTGTCTGACATCATGACCTGGTTGTATCCACTAGCAAGGTTTAAGGTTGAAAACAATTTGGCCCCACATAGTGCATCTAGTGACTCCTCAATTTGGGGAAGTGGGTATGCATCTTTTCTAGTTTTTGCGTTTAGTTGCCTGTAATCAACACACACCCTCATGGCTGCACACTTCTTCTTCACTATGACTAAGGGAGAAGAATAGGGACTGCTACTCTCTCGTATTACTCCCTGCTCTAACAGTTGTCTAATGTGCGCTTTTACCTCCTCATACTGAATAGGCTGCAGCCTACGGTAGCGCTGCCAAACATGAGCCTCATCTGTTACAGGGATGTCGTGTTGGATGACATTGGTGCAACCTAGATCATCATTATCCCTAGCAAAAACATCAGCATGTTTCAGCAACAAGTCCTGCATGAGCCCTTTGATCCTGCAATAAACCACAAGACTCATGATGTGTCAAGTTACTAGACCCAACTATTGGATCTTTAATGTCATTGTCAGAGTAATTCAGCTCTTCCGAGAACAGAACTATTTCCTCCTGAGGGCCTACTCTTTGAAAAAGTATAGAAGTCTGGTCACCTGCAAACACCTCAGCACTATAAAGAGCTGCTATTCTCATACGGGGTTCCAATGCAACATCCGTTACCCCGACATTTAATACAGAGACAATTAACTGGCTATCTTCAATCCAAACATATGCACTTGACGCCACTAGATTGCTGGGCAAGGACCCCTCATTTCTCCCTAGAGGTTCCACAAGAGCAGAGTAGCTTGTAGCAATGCGATCCTGAAACCCAGTGGAAACCAGGAATTTAGCCATTAAACTTAGCAAAAAATTAGAACAACAAAGAAATCTTAAAGAGAAGGAGCTAATGAATAAACTTGACATCATTCTCAAAACAGAAAATTTATCTCAAGAACAGGAAGATGAACTTAAAATATTACAGATGAAATTGGAGGATTTATATATGGAACTAGCAAAACGAACCTTCATAAGATCCAGGGCAAAATGGATTGTGGAGGGGGAAAGGAATTCAAGTTATTTTTATGCCCTTGAAAAAACGAATTTTAAATGTAAATCTTTGTCAGCCCTCAACATAAATAATGTGTTATGCAAAGATCTCAAAATGATTGCAGATTTTGTTAATTTGTTTTACGAGAATCTCTATGAAGCTCAATTTAATGAGAACTGCTCTGAAGATTTTATTGATCATATTCAAGATTATATTCTCCAAATTGATGGAGAATTGAATTCACTGTGTGATTCAAATTTATCAGTAGATGAATTAAGGGAGGCAATGAAATCAATGAAAAAAGGAAAATCCCCTGGACCAGATGGTCTTTCTGCTGAATTTTATTTACATTTCTGGGAAATTTTAGAACAACCTTTATTTAAAATGTTTCAAGAATGCATTCAATGGGGGGAAATGGTTACAACTGTGAAACAGGGATTAATTTCACTGATTCCGAAGCCTCACAAAGACGCTGCTCTCATTGATAATTGGAGACCAATAACTTTGTTAAATATAGATTATAAGTTAATTGCTCTTGTTTATGCGAGAATATTAAGAAAAGGATTGCACCAAATTATCAATGAAACCCAGACAGGCTTTATTAAAGGATGACATATAAGCTCTAACCTATGGCTTGTCTTCGACCTTTTGGATTCTGATGCTGTTATCTTATTTTTGATATCAGCAAAGCCTTTGACACCCTCAAACATAAGTTTTTGTCTCGTTCATTAAAGGCCTTTGGATTTGGAGATAAATTCATTAAGGTGGTAAGCATGTTTTATAGAGACATAAACAGTTATATCATACTAAACATGAATACATCCAAGAGATTTGGTATAAAGCAAGGTGTACGCCAAGGATGTCCCATCTCCCCTTTTTTATTTATTTTGGCAGCTGAACATTTATCATTAAATAATGCAAGTTGTCAAGGTTTATCCATATTTGGTAGAGAAATTAAAATTTCTACTAGCAAACGGCACTACCTTATTTTTGAAAAACAAGTACCAGGTTCCCACTGAATTCAACATAATTACAGCCTTCTCTTTTGCCTCTGGTTTAAAACTGAATCAGACCAAATGTGAAATCTTATGCTTATATGAGACAGATGACAAAGAGATTGAGAATATACCAGTGAAAGACTGTGTAAAATATCTGGGGATTAATCTATCAAAAAACTATATTCTCCATCAACATATGAATTTCACTCCAAAACTGAAGAAGACCAAATGTTTTAATAATTGGCTTCAGAGGGATCTGTCTATTTTTGGAAGAGTTCTAATATCAAAAGCAGAAGGTTTATCAAGATTTGTTTATCCAGCCTTGTCACTTTATGTTAATAATGCAACTTGTAAAGAGATCAACAAGACTTTCCTTGATTTTACATGGAGGAATCAGCCTCACAAACTAAAAAAAAAATGTTCTATCCAATAAGAGATCAGAAGGTGGCACGGAGGTTCTAGATTTTATTGATATTAATAATACTTTTAAGATCAACTGGTTAAAACTGTCAGGGTTCTGTGTCTTCCCCCTGTCTTTCCTTCTTGGGCCGCCAGATGGCGGCGCTTCTGCTTTGTGTCTTGTTAATTGTTTTAATTGCTTTCTATTATCCCATTATTGGTTGCTATTTGTCTCGTTTGCCCTTCCCTCTCTGTGGCCTAATTGTTCATTGTGCCCTCCTGTGTCTCGTCTGTGTCGTGTCTAGTTAAGTTTCCCTTCCCCCTGACTCAGGTGCTGGATCCTTGCGTGTAGCTTGTCGGTTTGTCGGTTTGTCGCTGAGTTTGGTGCCTGTTCCTTGCTTGTTGCTTACCTGTTGCCTGTTCTCGCCTGCTCTGCTCTCGCCTTGTTTTTGGGATTTTGCATTTTTGTTTCCCTGTGTTTTTGAGGTTTTTTGTTTTTGTGAAAGTTGCCCAGCGAGGCTTTTTGTTCCCGTTGTTCCCGTTTTGCAATTAAAGTCTTTGTTTCTTTCCCATACTTTTGGAGTTTGAGTTTTCCTCTGCATTTGGGTCCTCACCCCCCTCGTCGCGTGACAGAAGGATCCAGCCAGAGCTGGACCCAGCAGAGGTTTTTTTTTTTTTTCTCTCCCTTTTCCCTCTTTTGGGGTTTTGGGTTTTTGCTGGCTATGCCACCGGTGTGGAGCAAGCCGGTGGTGGCTGGGGAAGCCTCCGGCCCAGGTCTGGCCGTGGAACCAGCTCCCCTGTCCAGTAGCCAGTGGGCCGACACGCTTTTTGACACGGTCCAGGGGTCGCGCCCTTTTCTGGACTACGTGGGGGAGTTCCGTGCCATAGCCGCAAGGGCTAACCTGCCCCAGTCTATAGTGTGCCAGCTGTTTAGGGACAACATGAGGGACCCCCTCCACGGCGGGCTCATGTATTCCGGCATGGACAAGTGCGGGGACTTTGAACTCCTTTTCGCCACGGCCCTGCACTGGGACGAGTACCTCCGGGGGGTCGCGGATATGCCCCCCCTGGCAGAGAGGTACTCCCAGCCCAGCGAACCGGAGCCCGCCGTCCCGCCGGAGCCGCCCGTCCTGCCTGTTGTCCAGCAGGGGCCTTCGCCGCCTGCCCTGCCTGTTGTCCAGCAGGGGCCTTCGCCACCTGCCCTGCCGGTTGTCCAGCAGGGGCCTTCGCCGCCTGCCCTGCCGGTTGTCCAGCAGGGGCCTTCGCCGCCTGCCCTGCCGGTTGTCCAGCAGGGGCCTTCGCCGCCTGCCCTGCCGGTTGTCCAGCAGGGGCCTTCGCCGCCTGCCCTGCCGGTTGTCCAGCAGGGGCCTTCGCCGCCTGCCCTGCCTGTTGTCCAGCAGGGGCCTTTGCCGCCTGCCCTGCCCGTCATCCCGCAGGAGCTGCCTGCCCTGCCCGTCGTCCCGCAGGAGCTGCCTGTTCTGCCCGTCGTCCCGCAGGAGCTGCCTGTTCTGCCCGTCGTCCTGCAAGAGCTGCCTGTTCTGCCTGTCGTCCCGCAGGAGCTGCCTGTTCTGCCTGTGGTCCAGCAGGGGCCTTCGCCGCCTGTCCTGCCTGTTGTCCCGCAGGAGCTGCCTGTTCTGCCCGTCGTCCCGCAGGAGCTGCCTGTTCTGCCCGTCGTCCTGCAAGAGCTGCCTGTTCTGCCCGTCGTCCTGCAAGAGCTGCCTGTTCTGCCTGTCGTCCCGCAGGAGCTGCCTGTTCTGCCTGTGGTCCAGCAGGGGCCTTCGCCGCCTGTCCTGCCTGTTGTCCCGCAGGAGCTGCCTGTTCTGCCCGTCGTCCCGCAGGAGCTGCCTGTTCTGCCCGTCGTCCCGCAGGAGCTGCCTGTTCTGCCCGTCGTCCCGCAGGAGCTGCCTGCTCGGCCCGCCGTCCCGCCGGAGCTGCCTGTTCGGCCCGCCGTCCCGCAGGAGCAGCCTGTTCGGCCCGCCGTCCCGCAGGAGCAGCCTGTTCGGCCCGCCGTCCCGCAGGAGCAGCCTGTTCGGCCCGCCGTCCCGCAGGAGCTGCCTGCTCGGCCCGTCGTCCCGCAAGAGCTGCCTGCTCGGCCCGTCGTCCCGCAAGAGCTGCCTGTTCTGCCTGTCGTCCCGCAGGAGCTGCCTGTTCTGCCTGTTGTCCCGCAGGAGCTGCCTGTTCTGCCCGTCGTCCCGCAGGAGCTGCCTGCTCGGCCCGCCGTCCCGCAGGAGCTGCCTGCTCGGCCCGCCGTCTCGCAGGAGCTGCCTGCTCGGCCCGCCGTCCCGCAGGAGCTGTCTGCTCTGCCCCGCGTCCCAGAGAAGCCGTCTGCTCTGCCTGGAGTCTCGCAGGGGCCTTCGCTGCTTGCTCCGCCCCGAGTCCTGCAGGGGCCACCTGTTGTCCCGCAGGGGCCGCCTGTTCTGCCTGTTGTCCCGCAGGGGCCGCCTGTTCTGCCTGTTGTCCCGCAGGGGCCGCCTGTTCCGCCTGTTGTCCCGCAGGGGCCGCCTGTTCCGCCTGTTGTCCCGCAGGGGCCGCCTGTTCCGCCTGTTGTCCCGCAGGGGCCGCCTGTTCCGCCTGTTGTCCCGCAGGGGCCGCCTGTTCCGCCTGTTGACCCGCAGGGGCCGCCTGTTCCGCCTGTTGACCCGCAGGGGCCGCCTGTTCTGCCTGTTGTCACGGAGGGGCCTTCGCTGCCTGCTCCACCCCGAGTCCCGGAGGGGCCTTCGCTGCCTGCTCCGCCCCGAGTCCCGGAGGGTTCCTTCGCTGCCTGCTCCGCCCCGAGTCCCGGAGGGGCCTCAGAATCTGCCCTGTGCTCTTGCCCTGCCCAGTGCTCTTGCCCTGCCCAGTGTTCCTGCCCTGCCCAGTGCTCTTGCCCTGCCCAGTGTTCCTGCCCTGCCCAGTGCTCTTGCCCTGCCCAGTGTTCCTGCGCCCCTTTGTGTTCCCTCGCCTTCCGGGGTTCCCTCGTCCCTTGGTGTTGTCGCTCCCCCTAGTGGCCGTTTTCCCCCGGGTGTCGTCGCTCCCCCTAGTGGCCGTTTTCCCCCGGGTGTCGTCGCTCCCCCCAGTGTCCGTTCTCCCCCTGGTGTCGTCGCTCCCCCCAGTGTCCGTTCTCCCCCTGGTGTCGTCGCTCCCCCCAGTGTCCGTTCTCCCCCTGGTGTCGTCGCTCCCCCCAGTGGCCGTCCTTCCCCTGGTGTCGTCGCTGCCCCCGGTGTCGTCGCTCCCCCCAGTGGCCGTCCTCCCCCCGGTGTCGTCGCTCCCCCCAGTGGCCGTCCTCCCCCCGGTGTCGTCGCTCCCCCCAGTGGCCGTCCTCCCCCCGGTGTCGTCGCTCCCCCCAGTGTCCGTTCTCCCCCCGGTGTCGTCGCTCCCCCCAGTGTCCGTTCTCCCCCCGGTGTCGTCGCTCCCCCCAGTGGCCGTCCTCCCCCCGGTGTCGTCGCTCCCCCCAGTGGCCGTCCTCCCCCCGGTGTCGTCGCTCCCCCCAGTGGCCGTCCTCCCCCCGGTGTCGTCGCTCCCCCCAGTGGCCGTCCTCCCCCCGGTGTCGTCGATCCCCCCAGTGGCCGTCCTCCCCCCGGTGTCGTCGATCCCCCCAGTGGCCGTCCTCCCCCCGGTGTCGTCGCTCCCCCCAGTGGCCGTCACTCCCCCTGGTGTCGTCGCTCCCCCCGGTGTTGTCACTCCCCCTGGTGTCGTCGCTCCCCCCGGTGTTGTCACTCCCCCTGGTGTCGTCGCTCCCCCCAGTGGCCGTCCTTCCCCTGGTGTTCAGTCTCCCTTTGTTGTCACTCCCCCCGATGTCCGTCCTCCCCCCAGTGTCCGTCCTCCCCCTGGTGTCGTCGCTCCCCCCAGTGGCCGTCCTCCCCCCGGTGTCGTCGCTCCCCCCAGTGGCCGTCCTCCCCCCGGTGTCGTCGCTCCCCCCAGTGGCCGTCCTCCCCCCGGTGTCGTCGCTCCCCCCGGTGTTGTCACTCCCCCTGGTGTCGTCGCTCCCCCCGGTGTTGTCACTCCCCCTGGTGTCGTCGCTCCCCCCAGTGGCCGTCCTTCCCCTGGTGTCGTCGCTGCCCCCGGTGTCGTCGCTCCCCCCAGTGGCCGTCCTCCCCCCGGTGTCGTCGCTCCCCCCAGTGGCCGTCCTCCCCCCGGTGTCGTCGCTCCCCCCAGTGGCCGTCCTCCCCCCGGTGTCGTCGCTCCCCCCAGTGTCCGTTCTCCCCCCGGTGTCGTCGCTCCCCCCAGTGTCCGTTCTCTCCCCGGTGTCGTCGCTCCCCCCAGTGGCCGTCCTCCCCCCGGTGTCGTCGCTCCCCCCAGTGGCCGTCCTCCCCCCGGTGTCGTCGCTCCCCCCAGTGGCCGTCCTCCCCCCGGTGTCGTCGCTCCCCCCAGTGGCCGTCCTCCCCCCGGTGTCGTCGATCCCCCCAGTGGCCGTCCTCCCCCCGGTGTCGTCGATCCCCCCAGTGGCCGTCCTCCCCCCGGTGTCGTCGATCCCCCCAGTGGCCGTCCTCCCCCCGGTGTCGTCGATCCCCCCAGTGGCCGTCCTCCCCCCGGTGTCGTCGATCCCCCCAGTGGCCGTCCTCCCCCCGGTGTCGTCGCTCCCCCCAGTGGCCGTCACTCCCCCTGGTGTCGTCGCTCCCCCCGGTGTTGTCACTCCCCCTGGTGTCGTCGCTCCCCCCGGTGTTGTCACTCCCCCTGGTGTCGTCGCTCCCCCCAGTGGCCGTCCTTCCCCTGGTGTTCAGTCTCCCTTTGTTGTCACTCCCCCCGATGTCCGTCCTCCCCCTGGTGTCGTCGCTCCCCCTGGTGTCGTCGCTCCCCCCAGTGGCCGTCCTCCCCCTGGTGTCGTCGCTCCCCCCAGTGGCCGTCCTCCCCCTGGTGTCGTCGCTCCCCCCGGTGTTGTCACTCCCCCTGGTGTCGTCGCTCCCCCCGGTGTTGTCACTCCCCCAGTGTCGTCGCTCCCCCCAGTGGCCGTCCTTCCCCTGGTGTTCAGTCTCCCTTTGTTGTCACTCCCCCCGATGTCCGTCCTCCCCCCAGTGTCCGTCCTCCCCCCAGTGTCCGTCCTCCCCCTGGTGTCGTTGCTCCCCCCAGTGGCCGTCCTCCCCCTGGTGTCGTCGCTCCCCCTAGTGTCGTCGCTCCCCCCAGTGGCCGTCCTCCCCCTGGTGTCGTCGCTCCCCCCAGTGTCGTCACTCCCCCCAGTGGCCGTCCTCCCCCTGGTGTCGTCGCTCCCCCTAGTGTCGTCGCTCCCCCCAGTGGCCGTCCTCCCCCTGGTGTCGTCGCTCCCCCCAGTGTCGTCGCTCCCCCCAGTGGCCGTCCTCCCCCCGGTGTCGTCGCTCCCCCCAGTGGCCGTCCTCCCCCCGGTGTCGTCGCTCCCCCCGGTGTTGTCACTCCCCCTGGTGTCGTCGCTCCCCCCGGTGTTGTCACTCCCCCTGGTGTCGTCGCTCCCCCCAGTGGCCGTCCTTCCCCTGGTGTTCAGTCTCCCTTTGTTGTCACTCCCCCCGATGTCCGTCCTCCCCCCAGTGGCCGTCCTCCCCCTGGTGTCGTCGCTCCCCCCAGTGGCCGTCCTCCCCCTGGTGTCGTCGCTCCCCCCAGTGGCCGTCCTCCCCCTGGTGTCGTCGCTCCCCCCAGTGGCCGTCGCTCCCCCTGGTGTCGTCGCTCCCCCCAGTGGCCGTCCTTCCCCTGGTGTTCAGTCTCCCTTTGTTGTCACCCCCCCCGATGTCTGTCCTCCCCCCGGTGTCCGTCCTTCCCCCGGTGTTGTCGCTTCCCCCAGTGTCCATTCTCCCTTTGGTGTTGTCGCTCCCCCCGGTGTTCGTCCTCCCCCTAGTGTAGTCGCGCCCCCTAGTGTCCGTGCCCCACCCAGTGTTCTCGCACCACCCAGTGCTTCCGACCGTGTGTCTGTATGTTCTCCGGCCCCCTTGTCTGGTTGTCTGCCTGCCTGTTTGTCTGCCTGTTTGCCCGTATGTGTGTCAGCCAGTTTGTTGGCCTGTTTGTCTGCCCCCCAGGCCGTCGGCCCATCGGCCAATGTGTTCTCCCGCCTGTCTGCCTGTCTATCTGTGTGTCAGTCTGCGTGTTTTTTGTCTTGTTTGCCAGTGTGTCAGTCCTTGTGTCTGTATTTGGGTTCACCCCCTTCCCTCCCTGTCTGTCTGTCCCTTTGTGTGTCTGTCGGTGTTGCAGTGTGTCTCCCCGCCTGCGTGTCCCTTTGTTTGTCTTTGTAGGTCTCCCCGTGTTTCCTGTGTCTGCGTCAGTCCGGTTCTTTGTCAGTCTCGTTCCACCCCAGTGTAGTGTTGCGTCCGGTTCCATGTAGTGTTGTGAGTCCGCTCCGTGTTTGTCTTGTGCCCAGTCCTGTGGTGTATGTGTGTGCATGTATCTGTGTTAGGTTGGGTCTTGGTCTTGTCCCTTCCTGTTGTTAGTCCAGTCCGGTGTTCAGTCGTGAGTCTTGTCCCCGTCCAGCGTTTCTGTCTCGCCTCGTCTCGCCTAGCCATAGTCCAGTCCGGTGTTTTCTGTCTTGTCTTATTCCCAGTCCAGTGTTTTGTCGTCTCGTCATGTACCAGTCCGGTGTTTGTCGCGTTGTCCCTGTCCAGTGTATCCTCGTCTAGTCTTGTTCCAGTCCTGTGTTTCTGTCTAGTCACGTCCCAGTTCCAGTCCCGTGTCTACAGCGCCCCGGTCCCGAGTTTCCTGAGCCCCGAGTTTCCTGAGCCCCGAGTTCTGTCCAGTCCTGAGTCCAGTCCAGCCCTGAGTTCCTGCCCTGTCCTGTCCCGAGTCCAGTCCTGTCCAGTTCCCTGAGCCCCGAGTTCTGTCCAGTCTAGTCCTGTCCAGCCCTGAGTTTCCTGCCCAGCCCTGAGTTTCCGGTCCAGAGTCCTGTTCCTGTGTTCCGTTCCTGTTCCTGTCTAGTCCTTTTTCCTGCTCCCACCCTCCAGTTCACCCCCTCCCAGGGTCGGCCTCTTGGGACGTCAGGAGCTGTCCCTTGGAGGGGGGGGTACTGTCAGGGTTCTGTGTCTTCCCCGTCTTTCCTTCTTGGGCCGCCAGATGGCGGCGCTTCTGCTTTGTGTCTTGTTAATTGTTTTAATTGCTTTCTATTATCCCATTATTGGTTGCTATTTGTCTCGTTTGCCCTTCCCTCTCTGTGGCCTAATTGTTCATTGTGCCCTCCTGTGTCTCGTCTGTGTCGTGTCTAGTTAAGTTTCCCTTCCCCCTGACTCAGGTGCTGGATCCTTGCGTGTAGCTTGTCGGTTTGTCGGTTTGTCGCTGAGTTTGTTGCCTGTTCCTTGCTTGTTGCTTACCTGTTGCCTGTTCTCGCCTGCTCTGCTCTCGCCTTGTTTTTGGGATTTTGCATTTTTGTTTCCCTGTTTTTTTGAGGTTTTTTGTTTTTGTGAAAGTTGCCCAGCGAGGCTTTTTGTTCCCGTTTTGCAATTAAAGTCTTTGTTTCTTTCCCATACTTTTGGAGTTTGAGTTTTCCTCTGCGTTTGGGTCCTCACCCCCCTCGTCACGTGACAAAAACAGTGTATGACATTTGATGATTCACTGTGGTACTTTATCCCGAATAACATATTTAGAAAAGCTGGAGGTCTTCATTTCCTATTAAAATGTAATTTTCTTCCAGAAAAGCTACCTTTCAAGTTGTCTAAGTTCCATCAACAAGCTTTATTGTCTTGGAAGATTTGTTTCCTCCACAATCTTTCTCCATACAAAGAATTGTTATGGAATAATAGTCTCATCACTGTTAGGAACAAATCATTATACTTCCCTATATCAACTTTGCAATGGATTTACTTGACAATGAAGGAAATGTTTTATCTTATGAAAGATTTATGGCCCAATATAATTTCCCACTGCCTTTCAAACAATTTAACTCTTTAATCAAAGCTATTCCCAGTGGATTAATTCAGTTAATGAAAACCCACCGAAGTTATGGAGAAAATGAAATAAAAATTCTGAAACTAATCTTGGAAGGGGTCTGGTTATTCCAATGTCTATTAATATCATTGAATTGGTTAAGAATAAGAAAAATGAATTGTTCTCAAAGAATCATAACATCATCTTTGGAGAATACCCCTAAGTACTTAGATTATTATTTATATGTCCTTTTTTCCGCTGATAATATATTTAACATATTTATACCTATCCACTGTCTATACTGTTTATACCACATTGTATTGTATTCATATTTATCATATTGTATTCATATTTTTTCACTTTCAAACTGTATATACCTTCGTTTTTCAGTCCATATTCTATATTTATATTATACATATGTACATACACCTTACTGCACTTTACTGCTTCTTTTGCACTTCTGGTTAGATGCTAACTGCATTTCGTTGTCTCAGTACGTGTATTCTGTGCAATGACAATAAAGTTGAATCTAATCTAATCTAATCTAATTTTGTATTTTATTTATTTTATCTGTATTTACTTTAATTACTTTTCTTTGTTACACTGAAGTAATTTTACTATATGTACTTAAATGTAATTACTTGTTCTTCAACACTCATGATGTACTGATGTGGTTTTTTAAAAATTGTTTTAAATTGTTATATGACTCAAAGTGCTTATGTTAATGTAATTTTCTCTTCATATTTTCAATTTTAAAAAATAAATAAAAATAAATACATTTTAAAAAATACAGTCTATGCTCCAAACCGAAGTGCAGTAGTGCGGAGTACGAATAAAGTACCCGGATGCGCACTCAGTTTGATCAAAATTTGAAGTGTGCATCCGTGCATGTTCCGACTGGGAAAAATTCCATCATTCCTTTCGAGAAAACTGTCTGAAGAACAACGACAATGGCGGGTGACGGACGTGAGGTTGTCCTCCTGAGGCCTTCTGCAAATGTAAGTAATTTATCAACAGTTTGTATGCTAAAATTCTCAAGTTTGAAAACATGTGGTACAGCATAATTGCTGGTAATGTAGCCAGCTCAATAATTTGGTTAACTGGAGCTATCAATCTCCAGTTTGCTAACTATCTTATCCATATTAAAATGGCGTTAGTAGCGATATAGCTATACGGACACACAAATATTATTGAACTAATATTCATAATATTGATTACAAATTTATTCCCATGTGCTCTTACTTGCTAGCTGGCTGGATATCAACCCACTTAGCTAGAAGTACACTTTAAGAAATGATTCTATATTACTGTGTTTTTGTCGGTTCTACCATGTCAAAGTTTCAGCCTAAAACCAGTTATTTAAGTGGTAGGCCTGTCATATGATACCATGAAAGACACCCAGCACCACGCCATCATATAATTCAGGGGAGAATCCATAGTTAGTAAACAAGAAAACTGAAGTGAGCCTCAGTCTTGTTCTTGGGTTAAGTAAACTGTACAGGCAAAGATGTTATTATTGAGAAATCATTTAAAATGCATGGACATAGGACAGCACATGCCATATACTCTGATTATTATCACCTGGTTTTCCATGTGACACTAGGGACAGACAATGACACAATGTGCTTTGGCAGAAGGACAATGAGGCCCACTTCACGGGCAAAAGAAATTCTGCCAAGTGTGAATGGGAGTAAGTGACTACAATCTGATTAGATCATTTGTTTTCATTTTTTTGTACCTGGAATTGTTTCTATTGCAGGCAGTTTATCAGTAACACAGGCCTGCAGGGGAGGGTATCAGCTGCCCAAGCAAAGAAAAAATGGGAAAACCTGAAAAAAAGTACAAGGTATGTATTTGTAATGTGTACATATGAAATTTGACCTGGTCAGTATTTCAAAAAGAGAATCTATTTCAATCAATTTTGTGGATATGATGATCGATTATACTTTGTCATAATGTACATTTGCTTGTTTACTTTATGTAGTTAATAAAATTTGAAAAACATTTGTGGTCAGTATACCATTGCTTGTCTAGGTGCTAAAGAACCCCCCCACAGGGGTCAGCAGTGAAGGGGGTGAGACCACTGCTGCATCCTGACAGTGGTTTGCCATGATGAATGAGGCAATCGGGGGGAGGCCGTCCATTATGCCTCCTGCCCTGATTGCCTCAGCCAGTGGTGAAGGGGATGCAGTGGTGGTCTTCCTTCAAAGCAGAAGGCAGGAGCGGGCAGGTGGAAGCAGGAAACAGAGGAACTCCGACCTGTTGGAGTTCCTCCAGAGGCAGGCTGAGGTGGAGGGAGAGAGAGAGGGAGGCAATAGAGAGGGAGAGGCAGAGGGAAGCGGAAGCCTTGGAGAGGGAGGAGAGGAGAGAAGCCCGGGAGAGAGAGGAGAAGAGGGAATTTCTGAGTGTTTGAGAAATATGCTAATAAGTAATTATTTTAAGAAGTTGTATCAGTTTGCCAGCAGCCATACCTCCATGCACTCTGCTCCTGCCAAATGGCTGAAGCTAAGCAGGTGTGGGCTTGGTTAGTAGTTGGATGGGAGACCACCAGGGAATACTGAGTTGCTGCTGGAAGTGGTGTTGGGTGGGCCAGCAGGGGGCAATCTTCCCTCTGGTACAAATAAACCCCAATGCCCCAGTCCAGTGACGGGGACACTGTGCTGTAGAAGATGCCGTCTTTCGGATGAGACATTAAACCGAGGTCCTGACTCTCTGTGGTCATTAAAGATCCCATGACACTTATCGCTAAGAGTAGGGGGTTCCCCGGTGTCCTGGCCAAATCCCAGATCTGGCTCTCGCAAACTTGCCACTAAAAATCATCCCCAGACTTAATTGGCTAAATAAATGTTCTCTCCCTCTCTACCTTCGCTAATGTGTGGTGAGCGTTCTGGCGCAAATTGGCTGCCGTGCATCACCCAGGTGGGTGCTACACATTGGTGGTGGGTGAGGTGAGTTCCCCTTCACTGTAAAGCACTTTGAGCATTTGGAAAAGTGCTATATAAATGTAATTAATAATAATAGTTTTGTCATCATCACAAGGCTAAATTACATACTATACTTGCTGTAAACTTCTATCCTCATAAAGTAATTTAACCTGTTGGAAATTATTCTGTTTTTCATGTCACACAAGTATAGCTTTTTATCAAATGTAAGTGGCATGTGTATCGAGTGGCAACCAAAAACAAAAGGTAAATTCTAAAAGTTTTCAATTTGGTAATTAAAAGATGTGGAAATTCTGGTAAGCAACAAGTATAAATTTAATGAACAGATTACCATACTTAATTTTTGACAATCAAGTAAACTGTTAAAAATAATTTAATTATTGTGAAGAGAAAGAGGGACTGGGACATGGATGGAGAGATGGAACAACATTTGCAAACAAGCTATATGGCAAAAAAGTATGTAGCAAATAATGCGGTTCAGGGAAAGTACTATAAAAAAATATTTTAAAAAACAAGCAAATTGAAAAAAAAAAACATTTCACACTACTTCAGATGTTGTCTTGCAGACTAGCAGGACACACATCTGGGGTTGACACCTCCTCCGCCAGTCTTGCCCTCAGGTTCTGGCCCGGGGTCTCCCCCCTAAGAATGGGTACAACGTCAGGGTCATTTTCTAACGATGCTCTGTCTTCTTCCAGGACACTGTCAGCAGCCAGGCAGACATTCTGGAGGACAGTGCAGGCTGCAATAACCTTCGGCGCAAATGTAGGGTGCACCTCCAGGAATGAAAGGAAGATGCTTCTCCATCTGGACTTCAGTCCAAAGCTCGCTCAATTATGGAGCAAGCCTTGGAATGATGCCAGTTGAAGCGAGCCTCCACTGCCCCCCCTGGACAGGCTCCCTGTAGGAGGTTATGAGGTGGATCCTCCAGGCATGGGTACCCTCCGTCACCAAGCAGCATGTATCCACAGGAAGGATACAGCTGCTGTACGTAGATGGGGCTGTTCCGCAGGATCCGTGAGTCATGAACAAACCCTGGGTAACCCACAAAGACATCAAGGAATTTCCCAGAGGAGTCGCAGACTGCCTGCAGAACAATTGATGGAAACAATTTCCTGTTTATGTAGCACTGTCTAGTGACTCCTTCAGGTGGCTTTATTCTGATGTGGCACCCATCACTGGCTCCCACAGCCTTCGTGAAGGTAGAATGTCCTTCCTAGCTATTGTCGCCATCCAGTTCTGTTCTAGCAAAAAAGGAGAATTCAATTTAACCGATTAGCTATACCGATTAAATGTTGCTGATAATACTGGTTATATCAGAATATTTCAGTAACACAGCCTACTACTTATACAGTACCAATTCAGCTAGCGAACTAACAAATTAACATTATTCCCCTCCGGTTTACCATCAAAATTTCAGGGGCCGAAATGTGTAAAACTGTGGTAAATTGTAGGTTTATTACACCAGGACTGATTAAAATGTTGTCCCACTTCACCTGAAAAACACTGTCCCACTTACTTAACATGTTTAGCAGAAGTGGGACAGTGCAACCCCCCCCCCATAAAAACTCAAGACAATATGACAAAAAATAATTTGTATTTTGACCAGTGTTTTAGCCACTATATTGCAGATCAAAAGAGGATGTTTTTGATTCGTTTTTATTAACCTAGTAATCTCACCATTCCTTAGTGTCATTTTACATGCCAGTCCACTTTCAGTTCACTCGCAATGATCAGTCTTAGTTTGACGGCTGGCCACGCCCACTGTAAAGACGGCAGTCCAATAAAAACAATTGTTGAATGACAGTAACTATTGTAGCAACAATTCAAGAATGTTTTTTTTGATCGGCTGTTGATTCTTACATGGCAGAGTAATGCAACGCTTAAGTGTCCCACTTCTACTGATGTCCCACATTTGCTGAATCCACCCTACCATTTGATAAGGAAACTCATCTCGCTCATGGTCACGTTTTTCTTAGCACTATAGTCTCTGATCATGTCAAACTTCACCTATATGCCCATTCTGCTAAAACATATTGTTTCAACTACTCAATTTCATAATTTGTCCTCATTTCTCTCGTACTATTGTTATATTATAATATGCAAAGATTGCTGGGACATATGCGTCTGCTTCTATTCTCCACTATCAAGTGTTCCAGTTCTACTACTTCCAATTCTCACGTAAGGTGACTGATCTAGCTAAGTAAAACAGCAAAGAGGACTCCTACCAGCAGATAAGCTTATCAAAATGCCTTATAAACCTTACAAACACTAAAGGGCTCTATCTTACACCCGGCGCCAAGCTAGTTTCAGACCGACGCAGCTGTCAATTTCCCGTCCAGCGTACACGTTGTTTGAATAGCAAATGTACTTGTGCCCATCTGAGCACTCATGGCCCTGTTGGTCTTAAAATGAGGTGCGGTCAGGCGCATTGTTGGCGCATTGCTATCTTCAGGCAGCGGAAAGCGATTGCACGATTGACCAACAAAAACCTGGTCTTAAGTCAATGGCACAGTATTTTACTGTTATTTTAAGGGCGCATTATTAAGATAGTAATATGCGCCTACATAGGCAGGTGCACAACGCGCAATATTTTTTTTTAAAAACATCATAATGGTTAGTCGTAATATTTCTAGATGTATTTTATTTATATATAGATGGTCTGCTTGCGTCCTTTCACTTCGGGCACGATCAAGCCGGACACCCACCGCACGCATAGCGGCCGCGAGCGCACGACGCGCGTACTACGCACATAAGTGAAGTGTAGTTGAAGTACTGTTATTACAACGGCAGTGGGCGACGTCCTCTACACCAGATGTGAACGCACCACGAACCGGCTGCGAAAATTGTGCGACACAAGCGAACTGAAGCGTAGTTTTTCGCTTCTATTCTATCGCCGGGCACCCACCGCACGTGTAGCATAAGCAGCGCGTAAGCAGCACGGCGAAGCAGCATGGCGCGGTGCGTCGAGTGTCTACACGGGTTCTGTCTGTGTCGCGCAAAGGCTTGCTTAAAGCTCTATATTCCTAGTAGCTCTCGCAGTCTGCAGTGGGGTTAAACCGTGTATTTCACGTTTGTTCACGACTGTTGTTTATGGGTTAAGTGAATACTTGGTGAGAGACCTTTTTCAGTTAGTTAATTTGGTAATATTTTGTTAACTCACGTAAATACGTGAGAAAGTAAACGCTTTAAAGAATTACCATAAGCTTAAATCGCAACGTAGCCTATATAATAATCAATCTCAAACTGTATTAATTTATTTGCTTGGTTAACAAGCGTGCCAATATTATGAAGAATATGTAACGATCATAATAATAATAAATAATCCGTAATTAACCATTGGGAATTCCCGTGTGGTCTTGTTATTCACGTCAAAACATTTATAGGATCAGATTTAGTAAAATCAGCTAATCATCAAAAAGATAGCGTAACAGTTTAAACTTGAAGGGATATGAACGCCATGAACACCGGAAGCTTTGAAGTACAAGTGAAATAAAGGCTTGCTTACAACTTCATTTATAAAATAGGTGCATTTTCATCGGCAAGACCACTAAATAATCTGATTTTTTAAAGCTCTGTGGATTATCTGATTTTTATTAACAAGCCCTTTTGAAAGCACAGCGAACGAAGACATCGGAGAAGTCAAATAGGCTGAGCAATGGTTGATTAAAAACTACCTTCCAGCAATCGAGCTAACAAACCGCTGCTCGGTGCATTCACTTCTACATCATTCAATAGGCTATGTCTTTCTGTGGTGTATTTTCAAATTTACCCCACCCCCTTCGCAAAATAAGATAGCGAAACTAGGTTTTTTTTTTCTGCAAGGACAATACAAAAACGAAAAGGCTTGTATTTTTTAGCTGCTTATAAAATATCTGGGAGGGAACTAGGGACACACCCCCAGTAGCCTAATATAAGGATGAAATATAAATCAGAGCATGTATACCTAGCATTTTAGAGCATATGTCTGTGTATAAACAGGTCATCATGACGCGCGCCAAGCAAAAAAATAGAACAGAAGCGAAAAACTACGCTTCAGTTCGCTTGTGTCGCACAAGTTTCGCACCCGGTTCGCGCCACGTTCGCAGCTGGTGTAGAGGACGTCGCCCGCTGCCGTTGTAATAACAGTACTTCAACTACGCTTCACTTACGCGCGACGTGCGCTCGCGGCCGCTACATGTGCGGTGGGTGTCCGGCGTTAGATACTTCGCCCCGTGCGTTCTTACCGTGTTGTTTCATGCACGCTATATAAACGTAACAACCCGGTGAAAAATATTACTGCTTGGATTTGCAATTGAGTCAACTAGACTTTCTTCAGAGCAATCCTTATGCTTTCTTGACACATGCAGTTGTGAATGTAGACTTAACTGTACATTTTTTGTCACATTGTCTGAAAGGGCATGTAACTGTCTTGCCTTCGGTAATATGAATTTTCAGATGTAAGAGAAGACCCCGGATATCCTCACACTTAGTGCTACATAAGTCAATATGACATGTTAAATCTCCTGCACTATCCAGTTTAGTCCTATTCTTTCCATCTTTATGGCGATAAGTGTGAGACTTGAAGGCGGAAAAGTTAGAAAAAGCTCTTGTGCATTCAGGGAAACCACACTTAAAAGACGCATTAGGCATACAACTATGAGTTTGCATGTGCCTGACATATGCAAATGTGTTCCTGCAGGTCTTAGAACATATGTTGCAAGTCATCATCTTTACACTGCAGCCTACAGAACTTTACAGCAAAATTAAAGCCGCAAGCGGCGTTGGGAGGGGTCCAAGCATTGGCACCATCGCGCCCCCTATGGAGCGATTTTAAAATGTCTTTGTCCTCATGATCATATGCCTTCACCCAACATATCTACTGAATATCATGATGATCGTATGAAACATTGATGACTTATGGCCAATTTTGTGCTAAGAGATGCTGTCGGATGACTTAGTTACGTCGCCATGGATATGTCCTGGCCGCTTCCCGTCAAGGCCTTTACTATGTCGTAACACTTAGATGGTCCGGCGTGTAGGCACAGCTGCAGTGTTTCTGCGCCGCAACTAAAAAAGGCGTCACACTAGTGTTGTCACGATACCAAAATTTTGACTTTGATACTGATACCAGGTTTAGTATTACGATACTCAATACTGAAATGATACTTGAAACTTAAACGATGCTAATTCGATACTCAGTACCTAACGATACTGAAATGACCTTAATAGATGAGAAACGTAATGTCCACAAGGGTTGACCTCATTTTCGAATTCATGGTTTATTAACAACCTGGTTCATTAACAACCTTTAAGTTGAAGCCTCTTCAACATATTAATATGCATAGGTCTATAGTGTTACAACACTGAACAATAGAAAAATATGCTAAATATATGTTAAAAAATAAACAGTTGTAAAGTAAATAATCTTTAAAACAGGTCTTTCACCTTTAAATAGATTTAAAAACAGCATATTTTAATAACAATACAGCATCTATCTATAATAAAATATTTCCAAATTGGAACACCTATTGCTACTGAAGTGAACTGAGTCAAAACTTGCGCTGTATCAAGGAGCTGAGTGCACAAGCGCAAGTCACCTCACTTGGCAACCTTAGTTGCTACTGCCTTCTAGCGAATATTCTGACAAATTACACTTCTCATCCTCTCAATCAGTAATGCGGGAGACAATTTTCCCTGGTCTTTACATTTGACTCAGAACTACCGAACGTCGGAACATTCTAATACCGAACCGTTTCTTTTTATTTTTTATTTTTTATTTTTTTAAGTACCGAGAAAGTGCTGAAGTTTTGGTATACCGTGCAACACTACGTCAAACACATATTCCAATCAATTGCTCAGCTTAGCAGAGAATGCACATTTCAGAGCGCCACAGAGACAGATAGAATAATAACACATGAATGCACATTTCAAATAATAAATACGACATTGAGAAAAAACGGAAAAAAAGACGTACTATCAACTCGCGATCTGCGTGCTGCGCGCAAAGTAGCCTACCGTTTTATTTATTTAGACATTGGCAGATAAGAAAAATTTTGGTTACGCTGACCTATAAATCGCTATTCCAAAAGCAAAATCAGACATGTTATACATCGTTAGAAAGCTTATACTCTCACCTACTGAATAAATGAATTGTCAATCAAGCCAAATTGCACTAAAAAGGGCGACAACGTCGTAAGCAACAGGTGTGGTATTACGCACAGCTATTGTTGAAGATATACGCGCATCTGTGACGCCAGGGTCGGCTATTTCGCAAACGGATTGTCCAAGACAATATATGACCACTCATTCGCAAAAGGGACATCTCTACGCGTAAAACCAATGGTAAGATTGTATATTTATTCAATGTTTAGTCCCAGATATTGACTGAAGAATGACATGGTATAATTTTAAAAAAAGCTAGTCTCGTTTATTTCGTTATTCAGTGAGCAGCGTTTTCACTGCTGTATTGGCATATTTTAGGGCTAATGTCGGGTTTATCTTGTTGCTACGAAATATTGCATTACATTACATTACAGGCATTTGGCAGACGCTCCTATCCAGAGCGACGTACAACAAAGTGTTTAACCATAACCAGGAACAAGTGTGTCGAAAACCCTAGAGGGCAGTAGCCTACCGTTCCAAGTGTAGGGAACAACCGCATAGTTCAACTTGGACCCTGTAGGTTAAACTGATTAACACTAACACAAACAAGAACAGCAACAACGCAGTCTATGCAAAAATACAAGCAATAGTTAAGACTAGGTAAGTCACCTACGAAACAACTACCTAGTTACAGCCCTAAGCTTACAGTCAATTTAGAGATTAAATTGAGAATACGATTTGCAGCATAAATTGCGTCTTTTGTTTATATTTAATATTAGTAACTGCAGCAAGAAACTGCAGCTGTAGACACAAGATAGTGTGTTATGTTATGCCAGCAACGAAACGAAGCGGACTACATATGTATTACCGTCATTGTTTTATTATACCAGCGTGTTTTCGCGCGTTTGCACAGGAACTCAAAACCTACCAATAAAATGGTTTAGCTATTTCTCAGCATAATGACAGATTTAAAGACTAATCGAACTCACCCGATACTGTCTTAAAATGGATCCATGCCAAAGAAAAGTAATTATTCATCCTCTCAAAAAGCTTTTACTAACAAACTCTTGGTAGCCTAGCATGCAGTCTGGCTGGCTCTGTCTTTCATTGCTTCCCCGACGTTCAGACCCACCCCTCGCTGATAAAAACTAGACCCTACGGTGTCGGATTACTTGCGTCGCCATGGATGTCGCTTGCCGTAAAGAAGTTTACTAGATGTCGTAACGCTTAGATTTGGAGTTCCAGCTTTTCCACACCCCACCTAATAAGAAAGTCCAAATGGCGGGCAAACCATAGGGCGGACATAGGTGGTCCCAAAAGCAAAGTTGTAGAGCACATTCGGATGCATCGGTCGATGAAGTTTTGTGTTGATCTGACTTACGGTGTGGGAGTTATGGCCTTTTACGCATATTCCTTTGTTATAGCGCCACCATCTGGCCGACATAGGTGATCTTTAGTGTCTGAGTAGTGGGGGGCCATAGGAACTCACCTGCTAAATTTGGTTGGTGTACAACTTATGGTCGCTGAGCCTCAGACATTTTAGTGGAGAAAGCTGCCACGCCCCAACGAAAAAGTCAAAATGGCGGGCAAACAATACGGCCGACATAGGTGATCCCAATGACAAAGTTGTACAGCACGTTCAGATGCATAGGTCCATGACGTTTGGTGTTGATCTAACTTATGCTGTGGGAGTTATGGCCTTTTACGCATAACCCTTTGTTGTAGCGCTACCATCTGGCTGACATAGGTGATTTTTAGTGCCTGAGTAGTGGGGGGCCATAAGAACCCACCTGCCAAATTTGGTTGCTCTAGGACTTATGGTTGCTGAGCCTCAGACACGTTTAGCGGAGAAAAATAATAATAAGAATAATAATAATAATAATTAAAGCCGCAAGCGGCGTTGGGAGGGGTCCAAGCATTGGCACCATCGCGCCCCCTACGGAGCGATTTTAAAATGGCTTTGTCCTCATGATCATATGCCTTCACCCAACATATCTACTGAATATCATGATGATCGTATGAAATATTGATGACTTATGGCCAATTTTGTGCTAAGAGACGCTGTCGGATGACTTAGTTGCGTCGCCATGGATGTGTCCTGGCCGCTTCCCGTCAAGGCCTTTACTATGTCGTAACACTTAGATGGTTCGGCGTGTATGCACAGCTGCAGTGCTTCTGCGCCGCAACTAAAAAAGGCGTCACACTGGTGTTGTCACGATACCAAAATTTTGACTTTCATACTGATACCAGGTTTAGTATTACGACACTCAATACTGAAATGATACTTGAAACTTAAACGATGCTAATTCCATACTCGGTACCTAACGATACTGAAATTACCTCAATAGATAAGAAACGTAATGTCCACAAGGGTTGACCTCATTTTCGAATTCATGGTTTATTAACAACCTGGTTCATTAACAACCTTTAAGTTGAAGTCTCTTCAACATATTAATATGCATAGGCCTATAGTGTTACAACACTGAACAATAGAAAAATATGTTAAATATATTTCAAAAATTAAACACTTGTAAACTAAATAATCCTTAAAGCAGGTTTTTCACCTTTAAATAGATTTAAAAACAGCATATTTTAATAACAATACAGCATCTATCTATAATAAAATATTTCCAAATTGGAACACCTATTGCTACTGAAGTGAACTGAGTCAAAGCTTGCGCTGTATCAAGGAGCTGAGTGCACAAGCACAAGTCACCTCACTTGGCAACCTTAGTTGCCACTGCCTTCTAGCGAAGATTCTGACAAATTACACTTTTCATCCTCTCAATCAGTAATGCGGGAGACAATTTTCCCTGGCTTTTACATTTGACTCAAAACTACCGAACGTCGGAATATTCTAATACCGAACCGTTTCTTTCTTTTTTTTTTTTTTTTTTAAGTACCGAGAAAGTGCTGAAGTTTTGGTATACCGTGCAACACTACGTCAGACACATATTCCAATCCATTGCTCAGCTTAGCAGAGAATGCACATTTCAGAGCGCCACAGAGACAGATAGAATAATAACACATGAATGCACATTTCAAATAATAAATACGACATTGAGAAAAAACGGAAAAAAGACATAATATCAACTCGCGATCTGCGTGCTGCGCGCAAAGTAGCCTACCGTTTTATTTATTTAGACATTGGCAGATAAGAAAAATTTTGGTTACGCTGACCTATAAAACGCTATTCCAAAGCAAAATCAGACATGTTATACATCGTTAGAAAGCTTATACTCTCACCTACTGAACAAATGAATTGTCAATCAAGCCAAATTGTACTAAAAAGGGCGACAACGCCGTAAGCAACAGGTGTGGTATTACGCACAGCAATTACTGAGGATAGCCGACCCAAGCGTGACAGATGCGCGTATATTTCGCAAACGGATTGTCCAAGACAATATATGACCACTCATTCGCAAAAGGGACATCTCTACGCGTAAAACCAATGGTAAGATTGTATATTTATTCAATGTTTAGTCCAAGATATTGACTGTAGAATGACATGGTATATATATTTTTAAAAAGTTAGTCTAGCTTATTTCGTTATTCAGTTAGCAGCGTTTTCACTGCTGTTTTGGCATATTTTAGGGCTAATGTCGAGTCTATCTTGTTGCTACGGAATATTGCATTACATTACATTACAGGCATTTGGCAGACGCTCTTATCCAGAGCGACGTAGGCTACAACAAAATGTAAAACCATAACCAGGAACAAGTGTGTCGAAAACCCTAGAGGGCAGTAGCCTACCGTTCTAAGTGCAGGGAACAACCGCATAGTTCAACTTGGACCCAGTAGGTTAAACTGATTAACACCAACACAAACAAGAACAGCAACAACGCAGTCTATGCAAAAATACAAGCAATAGTTAAGACTAATTAAGTCACCTACGAAACAACTACCTAGTTACAACCCTAAGCTTACAGTCAATTTAGAGAATAAATTGAGAATACGATGTAAAGCATAAATTGCGTCTTTTGTTTATATTCAATATTAGAAATTGCAGAGAGAAACTGCAGCTGTAGACACAAGATAATTTATGTTATGGTAGCAACGGAACGAAGCGGACTATACGTGTATTGCCATCATTGTTTTATTATACCAGTGTGTTTTCGCGCGTTTGCACAGAAACGCAAAACCTACCAATAAAATGGTTTAGCTATTTCTCACCATAATGACAGATTTAAATACTAAACGAACTAACCCGATACTGTCTTCAAATCCATGCCAAACAAAAGTAATTATTCATCCTCTCAAAAAGCTTTTACTAACAAACCTTTAATAGCCTAGCATGCACTCTGGCTGGCACTGTATCACTTTCCCCAACGGTCAGACCTTCCCCTCACTGATAAAAACTAGACCCTACGGTGTCGGATTACTTGCGTCGCCATGGATGTCGCTTGCCGTAAAGAAGTTTACTCGATGTCGTAACACTTAGAATTTGCAGCAGCAGCTCTTCCGCACCCCACCTAATAAAAAAGTCCAAATGGCGGGCAAACCATATGGTGGACATAGGTCGTCCCAATAGCAAAGTTGTAGAGCACATTCAGATGCATCGGTCGATGAAGTTTTGTGTTGATCTGACTTATGGTGTGGGAGTTATGGCCTTTTAAAGTATGACCCTTTGTTATAGCGCCACCATCTGGCCGACATAGGTGATTTGTAGTGCCTGAGTAGTGGGCGGCCATAGGAACCCACTTCCCAAATTTGGTTGGTGTACAACTTATGGTTGCTGAGCCTCAGACATTTTAGTGGAGAAAACTGCCACACCCCAACTAAAAAGTTAAAATGGCGGGCAAACAATATGGCAGACATAGGTAGTGCCAATGGCAAAGTGATAGAGCAGGTTCAGCTGCACAAGTTGATGAAGTTTTGTGTTGATCTAACGTATGGTGTTTGAGTTATGGCCTTAAATGCAAAACCCTCTGTTATAGCGCCACCATCTGGCCGACATAGGTGATTTTTAGTGCCTGAGTAGTGGGGGGCCATAGGAACCCACCTGCCAAATTTGGTTGCTCTAGGACTTATGGTTGCTGAGCCTCAGACACTTTTAGCAGAGAAAAATAAGAATAATAATAATCCTAACAGATACAATAGGGTTCCACCAGCTTCGCTGCTTGGACCCCTAATTAAAGCCGCAAGCGGCGTCAGGAGGGGTCCAAGCATTGGCACCATCGCGCTCCCTATGGAGCGATTTGGAAATGGCTTTTTTCTCATGATCATATGCCTTCACCCAACATATCTACTGAATATCATGATGATTGTATGAAATGTTGATGAGTTATGGCCAATTTTGTGCGAAGAGACGCTGTCGGATGACTTAGTTGCGTCGCCATGGATGTGTCCTGGCCGCTTCCCGTAAAGGTCTTTACTATGTTGTAACACTTAGATGGCATGTCGTAACACATATATGGCCTGGCGTGTATGTACAGCTGCAGCGCTTCCATGCCGCAACTGAAAAAGGTATCACACTAGCGTTGTCTTGATACCAAAAATTTGACTTTGATACCAATATCAGGTTTAGTATCACAATTGATACTGAAACGATACTGATTCAATACTCGGTACCTAACAATACAGAAAGTACCTTAATAGATCAGAAAAATAATGACCACAAGGGTTGACCTCATTTTCGAATTCACGGTGCATTAAAAACCTGGTTTATTAACAACCTTTAAGTTGAAGCCTGTTCAACATATCAATAAGCATATATGCATAGGCCAATAGTGTTACAACACAAAACCATAGAAAACTATATTAAATATACTTCAAAAATTAAGCAGTTGTAAAGTAAATTATCTTTAAACAGATATTTCACTTTAAAAGAGATCTAAAAACAGCATATTTCAATAACAAAACAGCATCTTCCTATAATAAAATATTTACAAATTAGACCAGCTATTGCTACTGAAGTGAACTGAGTCCAAGCTTACAATGTACCAACGAGTAGTGCACAAGCGCGCGTCACCTCACTTACCAACCTTAGTTGCTACTGTCATCTAACGAAGATTCTGACAAATTACACTTTTCATCCTCTCGATCAGTAATACGGGAGACACATTTCCCTGGCTTTTACATTTGACGCAAAACTACGGAACGTCGGAAAATTCTAATACCGAACCGTTTATTTTTATTTTTATTTTTTTTAAGTACCGAAAAGGTGCTGAAGTTTCTGTATACCGTGCAACATTACGTCAGACACATACCTATTCCAATCCATTGCTCAGCTTAGCAGAGAATGCACATTTCAGAGCGCCACAGAGACAGATAGAATAATAACACATGAATGCACATTTCAAATAATAAATACGACATTGAGAAAAAACGGAAAAAAGACATAATATCAACTCGCGATCTGCGTGCTGCGCGCAAAGTAGCCTACCGTTTTATTTATTTAGACATTGGCAGATAAGAAAAATTTTGGTTACGCTGACCTATAAAACGCTATTCCAAAGCAAAATCAGACATGTTATACATCGTTAGAAAGCTTATACTCTCACCTACTGAACAAATGAATTGTCAATCAAGCCAAATTGTACTAAAAAGGGCGACAACGCCGTAAGCAACAGGTGTGGTATTACGCACAGCAATTACTGAGGATAGCCGACCCAAGCGTGACAGATGCGCGTATATTTCGCAAACGGATTGTCCAAGACAATATATGACCACTCATTCGCAAAAGGGACATCTCTACGCGTAAAACCAATGGTAAGATTGTATATTTATTCAATGTTTAGTCCAAGATATTGACTGTAGAATGACATGGTATATATATTTTTAAAAAGTTAGTCTAGCTTATTTCGTTATTCAGTTAGCAGCGTTTTCACTGCTGTTTTGGCATATTTTAGGGCTAATGTCGAGTCTATCTTGTTGCTACGGAATATTGCATTACATTACATTACAGGCATTTGGCAGACGCTCTTATCCAGAGCGACGTAGGCTACAACAAAATGTAAAACCATAACCAGGAACAAGTGTGTCGAAAACCCTAGAGGGCAGTAGCCTACCGTTCTAAGTGCAGGGAACAACCGCATAGTTCAACTTGGACCCAGTAGGTTAAACTGATTAACACCAACACAAACAAGAACAGCAACAACGCAGTCTATGCAAAAATACAAGCAATAGTTAAGACTAATTAAGTCACCTACGAAACAACTACCTAGTTACAACCCTAAGCTTACAGTCAATTTAGAGAATAAATTGAGAATACGATGTAAAGCATAAATTGCGTCTTTTGTTTATATTCAATATTAGAAATTGCAGAGAGAAACTGCAGCTGTAGACACAAGATAATTTATGTTATGGTAGCAACGGAACGAAGCGGACTATACGTGTATTGCCATCATTGTTTTATTATACCAGTGTGTTTTCGCGCGTTTGCACAGAAACGCAAAACCTACCAATAAAATGGTTTAGCTATTTCTCACCATAATGACAGATTTAAATACTAAACGAACTAACCCGATACTGTCTTCAAATCCATGCCAAACAAAAGTAATTATTCATCCTCTCAAAAAGCTTTTACTAACAAACCTTTAATAGCCTAGCATGCACTCTGGCTGGCACTGTATCACTTTCCCCAACGGTCAGACCTTCCCCTCACTGATAAAAACTAGACCCTACGGTGTCGGATTACTTGCGTCGCCATGGATGTCGCTTGCCGTAAAGAAGTTTACTCGATGTCGTAACACTTAGAATTTGCAGCAGCAGCTCTTCCGCACCCCACCTAATAAAAAAGTCCAAATGGCGGGCAAACCATATGGTGGACATAGGTCGTCCCAATAGCAAAGTTGTAGAGCACATTCAGATGCATCGGTCGATGAAGTTTTGTGTTGATCTGACTTATGGTGTGGGAGTTATGGCCTTTTAAAGTATGACCCTTTGTTATAGCGCCACCATCTGGCCGACATAGGTGATTTGTAGTGCCTGAGTAGTGGGCGGCCATAGGAACCCACTTCCCAAATTTGGTTGGTGTACAACTTATGGTTGCTGAGCCTCAGACATTTTAGTGGAGAAAACTGCCACACCCCAACTAAAAAGTTAAAATGGCGGGCAAACAATATGGCAGACATAGGTAGTGCCAATGGCAAAGTGATAGAGCAGGTTCAGCTGCACAAGTTGATGAAGTTTTGTGTTGATCTAACGTATGGTGTTTGAGTTATGGCCTTAAATGCAAAACCCTCTGTTATAGCGCCACCATCTGGCCGACATAGGTGATTTTTAGTGCCTGAGTAGTGGGGGGCCATAGGAACCCACCTGCCAAATTTGGTTGCTCTAGGACTTATGGTTGCTGAGCCTCAGACACTTTTAGCAGAGAAAAATAAGAATAATAATAATCCTAACAGATACAATAGGGTTCCACCAGCTTCGCTGCTTGGACCCCTAATTAAAGCCGCAAGCGGCGTCAGGAGGGGTCCAAGCATTGGCACCATCGCGCTCCCTATGGAGCGATTTGGAAATGGCTTTTTTCTCATGATCATATGCCTTCACCCAACATATCTACTGAATATCATGATGATTGTATGAAATGTTGATGAGTTATGGCCAATTTTGTGCGAAGAGACGCTGTCGGATGACTTAGTTGCGTCGCCATGGATGTGTCCTGGCCGCTTCCCGTAAAGGTCTTTACTATGTTGTAACACTTAGATGGCATGTCGTAACACATATATGGCCTGGCGTGTATGTACAGCTGCAGCGCTTCCATGCCGCAACTCAAAAAGGTATCACACTAGCGTTGTCTTGATACCAAAAATTTGACTTTGATACCAATATCAGGTTTAGTATCACAATTGATACTGAAACGATACTGATTCAATACTCGGTACCTAACAATACAGAAAGTACCTTAATAGATCAGAAAAATAATGACCACAAGGGTTGACCTCATTTTCGAATTCACGGTGCATTAAAAACCTGGTTTATTAACAACCTTTAAGTTGAAGCCTGTTCAACATATCAATAAGCATATATGCATAGGCCAATAGTGTTACAACACAAAACCATAGAAAACTATATTAAATATACTTCAAAAATTAAGCAGTTGTAAAGTAAATTATCTTTAAACAGATATTTCACTTTAAAAGAGATCTAAAAACAGCATATTTCAATAACAAAACAGCATCTTCCTATAATAAAATATTTACAAATTAGACCAGCTATTGCTACTGAAGTGAACTGAGTCCAAGCTTACAATGTACCAACGAGTAGTGCACAAGCGCGCGTCACCTCACTTACCAACCTTAGTTGCTACTGTCATCTAACGAAGATTCTGACAAATTACACTTTTCATCCTCTCGATCAGTAATACGGGAGACACATTTCCCTGGCTTTTACATTTGACGCAAAACTACGGAACGTCGGAAAATTCTAATACCGAACCGTTTATTTTTATTTTTATTTTTTTTAAGTACCGAAAAGGTGCTGAAGTTTCTGTATACCGTGCAACATTACGTCAGACACATACCTATTCCAATCCATTGCTCAGCTTAGCAGAGAATGCACATTTCAGAGCGCCTCAGAGACAGATAGAATAATAACACATGAATACACATTTCAAATAATAATTACGACACTGAGAAAAAATGAAACAAAAGACGAGATATCAACTCGCGATCTGCGTGCTGCACGCAGAGCAGCCTACCGTTTTATTTATTTAGACATTGGCAGATCAGAAAATTTTCGGTTACGCTGACCTATAAAACATTATTCCAAAAGCAAAACCTACATCGTTAGAAAGCTTATACTCTCACCTACAGAATAAATGAATTGTCAATCAAGCCAAATTGCACTAAAAAGGGCGACAACGCCGTAAGCAACAGGTGTGGTATTACGCACAGCTATTATTGACGATAGCCGACCCAGCCGTCACAGATGCGCGTATATTTCGCAAACGGATTGTCCAAGACAATATATGACCACTCATTCGCAAAAGGGACATCTCTACGCGTAAAACCAATGGTAAGATTGTATATTTATTCAATGTTTAGTCCCAGATAGTGACTGTAGAATGACATGGAATAATATAAAAAAAAACGTTGTCTCGTTTATTTCGTTCTTCAGTGAGCAGAGTTTTCACTGCTGTATTGGCATATTTTAGGGCTAATGTCTGGTTTATCTTGTTGCTACGGAATATTACATTACATCTTAAATTACAGGCATTTGGCAGACGCTCTTATCCAGAGCGACGTACAACAAAGTGTATAACCATAATCAGGAACAATTGTGGCGAAAACCCTAGAGGGCAGTAGCCTACCGTTCCAAGTGCAGGGAACCACCGCATAGTTCAACTTGGACCCTGTAGGTTAAACTGATTAACACTAACACAAACAAGAACAGCAACAACGCAGTCTATGCAGAAATGCAAGCAATAGTTAAGACGAGTGCATTAACTAAGTCACCTACGAAACAGCTAACTAGTTACAAACCAAAGCTTACAGTCAATGTGGAGATTAAATTGAGAATACGATTTCTCTCAGCATAATGACGGATTTCAAGAGTAAACGAACTCACCCGATATTGTCTTCAAATGGATCCATGCCAAAGAAAAGTAATGATTCACCCTCTCAAAGCTTTAACTAACAAACTTGTAGTAGCAAAAAATATCAACTCGCCATCCATGATAACTGCTTCATACGCTCAGAGTACCGTATTATTTATGTAGACATTGGTAGAGTACAGCATAAATTGCGTCTTTTGTTTATATTCAATATTAGTAATTGCAGCGAGAAACTGCAGCTGTAGACACAAGATAGTCTGTTATGTTATGGTAGCAACGGAATGAAGCAGACTACATATGTAGGCTATATTTACCGTCATTGTTTTATTATACCAGCGTGTTTTCGCGCGTTTCCAGAGAAACTCAATTACTATCAATAAAAATGGTTTAGCTATTTCTCAGCATAATGACGGATGGGGATGGGACGAAAATAATTTTCAACCGTCCACCACGTTTTAGCAACGTTCCAACACTGTCGTCATCACTGGTCCATGGGTCACAAAAACTATTACACTGACGCTTACATTGCAGTGTCAAATATCCACATTATATAATACCACTAACCTATTTAAAGACACTCAATTTCAAAAATAACGTATGTAACCGAAATATTTTGAGCAGTAATACTTACATAGCAACATGACATTTTATCTGTGTTTAGTAGTATAGAGACAGAAAATCAATGACAAAGTCCTATCCGCTTCTGTTTTGCGTCAGAAAACGATGTCAGATAGGTCTATCAGCAAAGAAATGGCTTAGCTATGCCCCGAAGTCCTCAATAATAATAGTACTCTCCAAGAAATTATGAAAATCGTTGACAACGTTTCGTTAGGTGCATCGTCTTTAATGCTACGCCACAGTGAATGCGATAAGAAAATATTCCATTACGCTGAACTATAAAACGCTATTCCAAATGCAAAATCAGACATGTTATACATCGTTAGAAAGCTTATACTCTCATCTGCTGAATAAATTAACTATCAACTATCAATCAATCAAGCCAAATTGTACTAAAAACGGCGACAACGCCGTAAGCAACAGGAATCACAAACGGATTGTCCAAGACAATGTATGACCACTCAGTCGCAAAAGGGACATCTCTACGCGTAAAACCAATGGTAAGATTGTATATTTATTCAATGTTTAGTCCCAGATATTGACTGTAATATGAGATGGTATAATTTAAAAAAACTTTGTCTCGTTTATTTCGTTATTCAGTAAGCAGCGTTTTCACTGCTGTATTGGCATATTTTAGGGCAAATGTCGGGTTTATCTTGTTGTTACGGAATATTAGCCTACATTACATTACAGGCATTTGGCAGACGTTCATATCCAGAGCGACGTACAACAAAGTGTCTAACCATAACCAGGAACAAGTGTGTCGAAAACCCTAGAGGGCAGTATCCTACCGTTCCAAGTGCCCCAAGACCGTCCCCTCACTGATAAAAAACTAACCTTACGGTGTCGGATTACTTGCGTCGCCATGGATGTCGCTTGCCGTAAAGAAGTTTACTCGATGTCGTAACACTTAGAATTTGGAGCTCCAGCTTTTCCGCACCCCACCTAATAAAAAAGTCCAAATGGCGGGCAAACCATATGGCGGACATAGGTGGTCCCAAAAGCAAAGTTGTAGAGCACATTCAGATGCATCGGTCGATGAAGTTTTGTGTTGATCGGACTTATAGTGTGACAGTTATAGCCTGTAAAAGAGTGATCCTTTGTTATAGCGCCACCATCTGGGCGACATAGGAGATTTTTCGTGCGTGGGTAGTGGGGGGCCATAGGAACCCACCTACCAAAGTTGGTTGGTCTACAACTTATGGTTGCTGAGCCTCAGACATTTTAGCGGAGAAAACTGCCACGCCCCAACGAAAAAGTCGAAAGGGCAGGCAAACAATATGGCGGCCATAGGTGGTGCCAATGGCAAAGTGATAGAGCACGTTCAGATGCATATGTCGATGAAGTTTTGTGTTGATATAACTTATGGTGTGAGAGTTATGGCCTTTTACGCCTAACCCTTTGCTATAGCGCCACCATCTGGCCGACATAGGTGATTTTTAGTGCCTGAGTAGTGGGGGGCCATAGGAACCCACCTGCCAAATTTGGTTGCTCTAGGCCTTATGGTTCCTGAGCCTCAGACACTTTTAGCGGAGAAAAATAATAATAATAATAATAATAATAATTAAAGCCGCAAGCGGCGTTGGGAGGGGTCCAAGCATTGGCACCATCGCGCCCACTACGGAGCGATTTGAAAATGGCTTTTTTCTCATGATCATATGCCGTCACCCAACATATCTACTGAATATCATGATGATTGTATGAAATGTTGATGAGTTATGGCCAATTTTGTGCGAAGAGACGCTGTCGGATGACTTAGTTGCGTTGCCATGGATGTGTCCTGGCCGCTTCCCGTAAAGGTCTTTACTATGTTGTAACACTTAGATGGCATGTCGTAACACTTATATGGCCTGGCGTGTATGTACAGCTGCAGCGCTTCCATGCCGCAACTGAAAAAGGTATCACACTAGCGTTGTCTTGATACCAAAAATTTGACTTTGATACCGATATCAGGTTTAGTATCACAATAATTGATACTGAAACGATACTGATTCAATACTCGGTACCTAACAATACAGAAAGTACCTTAATAGATCAGAAAAATAATGACCACAAGGGTTGACCTCATTTTCGAATTCACGGTGCATTAAATAACCTGGTTTATTAACAACCTTTAAGTTGAAGCCTGTTCAACATATCAATAAGCATAGGCCAATAGTGTTACAACACAAAACCATAGAAAACTATATTAAATATACTTCAAAAATTAAGCAGTTGTAAAGTAAATTATCTTTAAACAGGTCTTTCACTTTAAAAGAGATCTAAAAACAGCATATTTCAATAACAATACAGCATCTTCCTATTATAAAATATTTACAAATTAGACCAGCTATTGCTACTGAAGTGAATTGAGTCCAAGCTTGCACTGTACCAACGAGTAGTGCACAAGCGCGCGTCACCTCACTTGCCAACCTTAGTTGCTACTGTCATCTAGCGAAGATTCTGACAAATTACACTTTTCATCCTCTCGATCAGTAATGCGGGGGACACATTTCCCTGGCTTTTACATTTGACGCAAAACTACGGAAGGTGTGAAAATTCTAATACCGAACCGTTTATTTTTATTTTTATTTTTTTTAAGTACCGAAAAGGTGCTGAAGTTTCTGTATACCGTGCAACATTACGTCAGACACATACCTATTCCAATCCATTGCTCAGCTTAGCAGAGAATGCACATTTCAGAGCGCCTCAGAGACAGATAGAATAATAACACATGAATACACATTTCAAATAATAATTACCACACTGAGAAAAAACGAAACAAAAGACGAGATATCAAGTCGCTACCTACGCACAGAGCAGCCTACCGTTTTATTTATTTAGACATTGGCAGATCAGAAAATTTTCGGTTACGCTGACCTATAAAACATTATTCCAAAAGCAAAACGTACATCGTTAGAAAGCTTAAACTCTCACCTACAGAATAAATGAATTGTCAATCAAGCCAAATTGCACTAAAAAGGGCGACAACGCCGTAAGCAACAGGTGTGGTATTACGCACAGCTATTATTGAAGATAGCCGACCCAGGCGTCACAGATGCGCGTATATTTCGCAAACGGATTGTCCAAGACAATATATAACCACTCATTCGCAAAGGGGACATCTCTACGCGTAAAACCAATGGTAAGATTGTATATTTATTCAATGTTTAGTCCCAGATAGTGACTGTAGAATGACATGGAATAATTTTTAAAAAACGTCTCGTTTATTTCGTTATTCAGTGAGCAGAGTTTTCACTGCTGTATTGGCATATTTTAAGGCTAATGTCTGGTTTATCTTGTTGCTACGGAATATTACATTACATCTCAAATTACAGGCATTTGGCAGACGCTCTTATCCAGAGCGACGTACAACAAAGTGTATAACCATAATCAGGAACAATTGTGGCGAAAACCCTAGAGGGCAGTAGCCTACCGTTCCAAGTGCAGGGAACAACCGCATAGTTCAACTTGGACCCTGTAGGTTAAACTGATTAACACTAACACAAACAAGAACAGCAACAACGCAGTCTATGCAGAAATGCAAGCAATAGTTAAGACGAGTGCATTAACTAAGTCACCTACGAAACAGCTAACTAGTTACAACCCAAAGCTTACAGTCAATGTGGAGATTAAACTGAGAATACGATTTCTCTCAGCATAATGACGGATTTAAAGAGTAAACGAACTCACCCGATATTGTCTTCAAATGGATCCATGCCAAAGAAAAGTAATGATTCATCCTCTCAAAGCTTTTACTAACAAACTTGTAGTAGCAAAAAATATCAACTCGCCATCCATGATAACTGCTTCATACGCTCAGAGTACCGTATTATTTATGTAGACATTGGTAGAGTACAGCATAAATTGCGTCTTTTGTTTATATTCAATATTAGTAATTGCAGCGAGAAACTGCAGCTGTAGACACAAGATAGTCTGTTATGTTATGGTAGCAACGGAATGAAGCAGACTACATATGTAGGCTATATTTACCGTCATTGTGTTATTATACCAGCATGTTTTCGAGCGTTTCCAGAGAAACTCAATTACTATCAATAAAAATGGTCTAGCTATTTCTCAGCATAATGACGGATGGGGATGGGACGAAAATAATTTTCAACCGTCCACCACGTTTTAGCAACGTTCCAACACTGTCGTCATCACTGTTCCATGGGTCACAAAAACTATTACACTGACGCTTACATTGCAGTGTGAAATATCCACATTATATAATACCACTAACCTATTTAAAGACACTCAATTTCAAAAATAACGCATATAACCGAAATATTTTGAGCAGTAATACTTACATAGCAACATGACATTTTATTTGTGTTTAGTAGTATAGAGACAGAAAATCAATGACAATCCCTATCCGCTTCTGTTTTGCGTCAGAAAACGATGTCGGATAGGTCTATCAGCAAAGAAATGGCTTAGCTATGCCCCGAAGTCCTCAATAATAATAGTACTCTCCAAGAAATTATGAAAATCGTTGACAACGTTTCGTTAGGTGCATCGTCTTCAATGCTACGCCACAGTGAATGCGATAAGAAAATATTCCATTACGCTGAACTATAACACGCTATTCCAAATGCAAAATCAGACATGTTATACATCGTTAGAAAGCTTATACTCTCATCTACTGAATAAATGAACTGTCAATCAAGCCAAATTGTACTAAAAACGGCGACAACGCCGCAAGCAACAGGAATCACAAATGGATTGTCCAAGACAATGTATGACCACTCAGTCGCAAAAGGGACGTCTCTACGCGTAAAACCAATGGTAAGATTGTATATTTATTCAATGTTTAGTCCCAGATATTGACTGTAATATGAGATGGTATAATTAAAAAAAACTTTGTCTCGTTTATTTTGTTATTCAGTAAGCAGCGTTTTCACTGCTGTATTGGCATATTTTAGGGCAAATGTCGGGTTTATCTTGTTGTTACGGAATATTAGCCTACATTACATTACAGGCATTTGGCAGACGCTCATATCCAGAGCGACGTACAACAAAGTGTCTAACCATAACCGGAACAAGCGTGTCGAAAACCCTAGAGGGCAGTATCCTACCGTTCCAAGTGCCCCAAGACCGTCCCCTCACTGATAAAAAACTAACCTTACGGTGTCGGATTACTTGCGTCGCCATGGATGTCGCTTGCCGTAAAGAAGTTTACTCGATGTCGTAACACTTAGAATTTGGAGCTCCAGCTTTTCCGCACCCCACCTATTAGAAAAGTGCAAATGGCGGGCAAACCATATGGTGGACATAGGTGGTCCCAAAAGCAAAGTTGTAGAGCACATTCAGATGCATCAGTCGATGAAGTTTTGTGTTGATCGGACTTATAGTGTAACAGTTATAGCCTTTAAAATTGTGATCCTTTGTTATAGCGCCACCATCTGGGTGACATAGGAGATTTTTCGTGCGTGAGTAGTGGGGGGGCCATAGGAACCCACCTACCAAAGTTGGTTGGTCTACAACTTATGGTTGCTGAGCCTCAGACATTTTAGCGGAGAAAACTGCCACGCCCCAACGAAAAAGTTTAAATGGCGGGCAAATAATATGGCGGACATAGGTGGTGCCAATGGCAAAGCTGTAGAGCACGTTCAGAGGCATAGGTCGATGAAGTTTTGTGTTGATCTAACTTATTGTGTGGGAGTTATTGCCATTTACGCAAAACCCTTTGTTATAGCGCCACCATTTGGCCGACATAGGTGATTTTTAGTGCCTGAGTAGTGGGGGGCCATAGGAACCCACCTGCCAAATTTGGTTGCTCTAGGACTTATGGTTGCTGAGCCTCAGAGAACTTCGAAGGAAAGCAAACGGTGGCTGTACCACTGCTAATTAAAAATTTCACGCAAGTCCGAGTTTTCGTTCTATTCTTGTTATTTTGCGATTAGCCTATATGGAATTGACGATGAGAAAGTAATAAAACAGCAAATTGTTTACAACGTGTGCATGTTTTCTGCTGTTGTTGCCAGTTATACTGGAAATGTGAATGCATTCTGTCGCCTCGGATGTCAAGACATGAAAGTGAATGTTCGCATAAAACACAATGAATGTGTTTGAGAGGATATATAAAACAGTTACAATCTGACTATCGGCCTGTTATATCCTATTTGTTGCATAACGACGGTCCAAGTTCGACTACCAACGACAGTTTTGCTTGACAACGGTAAAATATGCCCAAACGGCTGCAGAAGAATATTTCAATTCCAGTTGATGAAATCGATAAAAATCAATAAATACAAAAGTAACCATATATAGTCATTGTTGGTAGCCCGTTGTATATAAGTGGAATAAACCCCTCCGGGCTGTCCCGGTTATTAGAAAATAATGTAGGCTACTTCGGTGGTAGTATGGGGTTACAGAAGAAATCATAGGACAGATGGGCCGACGACAACTTCGCTTTTTCATACGTCAGTGGGCTAATTTGCCTAATCTTCGCGGAACTTTAGACCGCGGTGGAAACGCAGGCAACCATTGTTTGAAGGAACCTTTTAGTTCCTGGAAAAGTAGTTCCTGGGACTAAAAGTTCCGGGTAATTTGGTGGAAACGCGGCTTTAGTTGCTACTGCCTTCTAGCGAAGATTCTGACAAATTACACTTTTCATCCTCTCAATCAGTAATGCGGGAGACAATTTTCCCTGGCTTTTACATTTGACTCAAACTACCGAACGTCGGAATATTCTAATACCGAAGCGTTTCTTTTTTTTTTTTTTTTTAAGTACCGAGAAAGTGCTGAAGTTTTGGTATACCGTGCAACACTACGTCAGACACATATTCCAATCCATTGCTCAGCTTAGCAGAGAATGCACATTTCAGAGCGCCACAGAGACAGATAGAATAATAACACATAGCCTAAATGCACATTTCAAATAATAAATACGACATTGAGAAAAAACGGAAATAAAAGACGTAATATCAACTCGCGATCTGCCTGCTGCGCGCAAAGTAGTCTACCGTTTTATTTATTTAGACATTGGCAGATAAGATAAATTTTGGTTACGCTGACCTATAAAACGCTATTCCAAAAGCAAAATCAGACATGTTATACATCGTTAGAAAGCTTATACTCTCACCCACTGAATAAATGAATTGTCAATCAAGCCAAATAGCACTAAAAAGGGCGACAACGCCGTAAGCAACAGGTGTGGTATTAAGCACAGCTGTTATTGAAGATAGCCGACCCTGGCGTCACAGATGCGCGTATATTTCGCAAACGGATTGTCCAAGACAATATATGACTACTAATTCGCAAAAGGGACATCTCTACGCGTAAAACCAGTGGTAAGAATTTATATTTATTCGATGTTTAGTCCCAGATATTGAATGTAGAATGACATGGCATAATTTAAAAAACTTTGTCTCGTTTATTTCCTTATTCAGTGAGCAGCGTTTTCACTGCTATATTGGCATATTTTAGGGCTAACGTCGGGTTTATCTTGTTGCTACGGAATATTACATTACATTCCATTACAATACAGGCATTTGGCGGACGCTCTTATCCAGAGTGACGTACAACAAAGTGTATAACCATAACCAGGAACAAGTGTGTCGAAAACCCTAGAGAGAAATGCCGTTCCAAGTGCAGGGAACAACCGTTAGTTCAACTTGGACCCTGTAGGTTAAACTGATTAACACTAACACAAACAAGAACAGCAACAACGCAGTCTATGCAAAAATACAAGCAATAGTTAAGACGAGTGCATTAACTAAGTCACCAACGAAACAGCTAACTAGTTACAACCCTAAGCTTACAGTCAATTTAGAGATTAAATTGAGAAAACAATTTCTGTCAGCATAATGACGGGTTTAAAGACTAAACGAACTCACCCGATATTGTCTTCAAATGGACCGTATAATTTATTTAGACATTGGCAGACTACAGCATAAATTGCGTCTTTTGTTTATATTCAATATTAGAAATTGCAGCGAGAAACTGCAGCTGTAGACACAAGATAGTTTGTTATGTTATGGTAGCAACGGCACGAAGCGGACTATATGCATTACCGTCATTGTTTCATTGGACCAGCGTGTTTTCGCGCGTTTGCACAGAAACTCAGAATCTATCAATAAAATGGTTTAGCTATTTCTCAGCATAATGACAGATTCAAAGACTAAACGAACTCACCCGATACTGTCTTCAAATAATGTCTGGCACTGTCTTCCACTGCTTCCCCGACGTTCAGACCGTCCCCTCACTGATTAAAAACTAGACCCTACGGTGTCGGATTACTTGCGTCGCCATGGATGTCGCTTGCCGTAAAGAAGTTTACTAGATGTCGTAATCGTTTAGATTTGGAGCCACAGCTCTTCCGCACCCCACCTAATAAAAAAGTCAAAATGGCAGGCAAACAATATGGCGGAGATATGTAGCCCCAACAGCAAAGTTGTAGAGCACATTCACATGCGTCGGTCTATGAAGTTTTGTGTTGATCTGATTTACGGTGTGGGAGTTATGACCTTTTAGGCAAAATCCTTTGTTATAGCGCCACCATCTGGCCGACATAGGTGATTTTTAGTGCCTGAGTAGTGGGGGGCCATAGGAACCCACCTGCCAAATTTGGTTGCTCTAGGACTTATGGTTGCTGAGCCTCAGACATTTTAGCAGAGAAAGCTTCCACGCCCCAACGTAAAAGTTAAAATGGCGGGCAAACAATATGGCGGACATGGGTGCTGCCAATGGCAAAGTTGTAGAGCACGTTCAGATGCATAGGTCGATGAAGTTTTGTGTTGATCTAACTTATGGTGTGGGAGTTATGGCCTTTTACGCAAAACCCTTTGTTATAGCGCCACCATCTGGCCGTCATAGGTGATTTTTAGTGCCTGAGTAGTGGGGGGCCATAGGAACCCACCTGCCAAATTTGGTTGCTCTACGACTTATGGTTGCTGAGCCTCAGACACTTTTAGCGGAGAAAAATAATAAGAATAATAATAATAATAATTAAAGCCGCAAGCGGCGTTGGGAGGGGTCCAAGCATTGGCACCATCGCGCCCCCTATGGAGCGATTTTAAAATGGCTTTTTCCTCATAATCATATACCTCACCCAACATATCTACTGAATATCACAATGAACAATGGATGGGAATATGTGTCTGACGTAGTAAAATATTGATGACTTATGGCCAAATTTATGCTAAGACATGCTGGCGGATGACTTAGTTGCGTTGGCATCGGATGTGTCCTGGCCGCTTCTCGTAAAGGTCTTTACTATGCTGTAACACTTAGATGGCATGTCGTAACACTTAGATGGCCCGGTGTGTGTGTACAGCTGCAGCGCTTCCATGCCGCAACTCAAAAAGGCGTCACACTAGTTTTGTCACGATAGCAAAATTTTGATTTGATAACGATGCCAGGTTTAGTATCATGATAATTGATACTGAAACAATACTGATTCAATACTCGGTACCTAACGATACTGAAATTACCTTAATTGATCAGAAACGTAATGTCCACAAAGGTTGACCTCATTTTCGAATTCACGGTTTATTAAAAGCCTGGTTTATTAACATCCTTTAAATTGAAGCCTGTTCAACATATCAATAAGCATAGGCCTATAGTGTTACAACACTAAACCATAGAAAACTATATGAAATATATTTCAAAAATTAAACAATTGCAAAGTAAATTATCTTTAAACAGGTCTTTCAGTTTTAAATAAATCTAAAAAGAGCATATTTCAATAACAATACAGCATCTTCCTATAATATAATATTTACAAATTAGAACACCTATTGCTACTGAAGTCAACTGAGTGTAAGCTTGTGCTGTATCAACCATGAAGAATGCACAAGCGCAGGTCACCTCACTTGCCAACCTTAGTTGCTACTCCCGTCTAGCGAAGATTCTGACAAATTGCACTTTTCATCCTCTAAATCAGTAATGTGGGAGAAAATTTTCCCTGGCTTTTACATTTGACTCAAAACTACCGAACGTCGGAATATTCTAATAGCGAACCGTTTATTTTATTTTTATTTTTTTTAAGTACCGAGAAAGTGCTGACGTTTTGGAATACCGTGCAACACTACGTCAGACACATATTCCAATCCATTGCTCAGCTTAGCAGAGAATGGACATTTCAGAGCGCCACAGAGACAGATAGAATAATAGCACATAAATACACATTTCAAATAATAAATGCGACATTAAGAAAAAACGAAACAAAAGACGAGATATCAAGTCGCGACCTACGCGCAGAGCAGCCTACCGTTTTATTTCTGTAGACACTGGCATATAAGAAAATTTTCGGTTACGCTGACCTATAAAACGCTATTCCAAAAGCAAAAACAGACATGTTATACATCGTCAGAAAGCTTATACTCTCACCTACTGAATAAATTAATTGTCAGTCAAGCCAAATTGCACTACAAAGGGCGACAACGCCGTAAGCAACAGGTGTGGTATTACGCACAGCTATTTTTGAAGATAGCCCAGGCGTGACAAATGCGCGTAGCCTATATTTCTCAAACGGATTGTCCAGGACAATATATGACCACTCATTCGCAAAAGGGACAACTCTACGCGTAAACCCCGTGGTAAGATTGTATATTTATTCAATGTTTAGTCCCAGATATTGAATGTAGAATGACATGGCATAATTTAAAAAAAACTTTTATGTTGTTGCTACGGAATATTATATTGCATTATAGGCATTTGGCAGACGCTCTTATCCAGAGCGACGTACAACAAAATGTTTAACCATAACCAGGAACAAGCGTGTCGAAAACCCTAGAGGGCAGCAGCCTACCGTTCCAAGTGCATGGAACAACCGCATAGTTCAACTTGGACCCTGTAGGTTAAACTGGTTAACACTAACACAAACAAGAACAGCAACAACGCAGTCTATGCAAAAATACAAGCAATAGTTAAGACGAGTGCATTAACTAAGTCACCTACGAAACAGCTAACTAGTTACAACCCTAACCTCACAATAAATTTAGAGATTAAATAGAGAATACGATTTCTCTCAGCATAATGACGGATTTAAAAAGTAAACGAACTCACACGTTATTGTCTTCAAATGGATCCATGTCAAAGAAAAGTAATGATTCATCCTCTTAAAGCTTTACCGTAGCGTATTATTTATTTAGACATTGGCAGAGTACAGTATAAATTGCGTCTTTTGTGAATATTCAATGTTAGAAATTGCAGCGAGAAACTGCAGCTGTAGACACAAGATAGCCTGTTATCTTATGGTAGCAACGGAACGAAGCGGACTATATATGTATTAGGCTACCGTCATTGTTTCATTATACCAGCGTGTTTTCGCGCGTTTGCACAGAAACTCAGAACCTATCAATAAAATGGTTTAGCTATTTCTCAGCATAATGACAGATTCAAAGACTAAACGAACTCACCCGATACTGTCTTCAAATAATGTCTGGCACTGTCTTTCACTGCTTCCCCGACGTTCAGACCGTCCCCTCACTGATAAAAACTAGACCCTACGGTGTCGGATTACTTGCGTCGCCATGGATGTCGCTTGCCGTAAAGAAGTTTACTAGATGTCGTAATCGTTTAGATTTGGAGCCACAGCTCTTCCGCACCCCACCTAATAAAAAAGTCCAAATGGCAGGCAAACAATATGGCGGACATATGTAGCCCCAATAGCAAAGTTGTAGAGCACATTCACATGCGTCGGTCTATGAAGTTTTGTGTTGATCTGACTTACGGTGTGGGAGTTATGACCTTTTAGGCAAAACCCTTTGTTATAGCGCCACCATCTGGCCGACATAGGTGATTTTTACTGCCTGAGTAGTGGGGGGCCATAGGAACCCACCTGCCAAATTTGGTTGCTCTAGGACTTATGGTTGCTGAGCATCAGACATTTTAGCAGAGAAAGGTTCCACGCCCCAACGTAAAAGTTAAAATGGCGGGCAAACAATATGGCGGACATGGGTGGTGCCAATGGCAAAGTTGTAGAGCACGTTCAGATGCATAGGTCAATGAAGTTTTGTGTTGATCTAACTTATGGTGTGGGAGTTATGGCCTTTTACGCAAAACCCTTTGTTATAGCGCCACCATCTGGCCGACATAGGTTATTTATAGTGCCTGAGTAGTGGGGGGCCATAGGAACCCACCTGCCAAATTTGGTTGCTCTACGACTTATGGTTGCTGAGCCTCAGACACTTTTAGCGGAGAAAAATAATAAGAATTAAAGCCGCAAGCGGCGTTGGGAGGGGTCCAAGCATTGGCACCATCGTGCCCCCTATGGAGCGATTTTAAAATGGCTTTGTCCTCATGATCATATGCCTTCACCCAACATATCTACTGAATATCATGATGATCGTATGAAATATTGATGACTTATGGCAAATTTTGTGCTAAGAGACGCTGTCGGATGACTTAGTTACGTCGCCATGGATATGTCCTGGCCGCTTCCCGCGAAGGCCTTTCCTATGTCGTAACACTTAGATGGCATGTCGTAACACTTAGATGGTCCGGCGTGTATGCACAGCTGCAGTGTTTCTGTGCCACAACTAAAAAAGGCGTCACACTAGTAATGTCACGATACCAAAATTTTGACTTTGATAGTGATACCAGGTTTAGTATTACGATACTCAATACTGAAATGATACTTGAAAAATAAAAAATGTTAATATGATACTCGGTACCTAACGATACTGAAATTACTTTAATAGATGAGAAATGTAATGTCCACAAGGGCTGACCTCATTTTCGAATTCATGGTTTATTAACTACCTGGTTCATTAACAACCTTTAAGTTGAAGCCTCTTCAACATATTAATATGCATAGGCCTATAGTGTTACAACACTGAACAATGGAAAAATATGTTAAATATATTTCAAAAATTAAACAGTTGTAAACTAAATAATATTTACAACAGGTCTTTCACCTTTAAATAGATTTAAAAACAGTATATTTTAATAACAATACAGCATCTATATATAATAAAATATTTCCAAATTGGAACACCTATTGCTACTGAAGTGAACTGAGTCAAAGCTTGCGCTGTATCAAGGAGCTGAGTGCAAGCACAAGTCACCTCACTTGGCAACCTTAGTTGCTACTGCCTTCTAGCGAAGATTCTGACAAATTACACTTTTCATCCTCTCAATCAGTAATGCGGGAGACAATTATCTCTGGCTTTTACATTTGACTCAAAACTACCAAACGTCGGAATATTCTAATAGCGAACCGTTTCTTTTTTCTTCTTTTTTGTTTTAAGTACCGAGAAAGTGCTGAAGTTTTGGAATACCGTGCCACACTACGTCAGACACATATTCCAATCCATTGCTCAGCTTAGCAGAGAATGGACATTTCAGAGCGCCACAGAGACAGATAGAATAATAACGCATAAATACGCATTTCAAATAATAAATACGACATTGAGAAAAAACGAAACAAAAGACGAGATATCAAGTCGCGACCTACGCGCAGAGCAGCCTATCGTTTTATTTATGTAGACACTGGCATATAAGAAAATGTTCGGTTACGCTGACCTATAAAACGCTATTCCAAAAGCAAAAACAGACATGTTATACATCGTTAGAAAGCTTATACTCTCACCGACTGAATAAATGAATTGTCAATCAAGCAAAATTGCACTAAAAAGGGCGACAACGCCGTAAGCAACAGGTGTGGTATTACGCACAGCCATTTTTGAAGGTAGGCGTCACATATGCGCATATATTTCACAAACGGATTGTCCAAGACAATATATGACCACTCACTCGCAAAAGGGACATGTATACGTGTAGAACCAATGGTAAGATTGTATATTTATTCGATGTTTAGTCCCAGATATTGAATGTAGAATGACATGGCATAATTTTAAAAAACTTTGTCTCGTTTATTTCCTTATTCAGCGAGCAGCGTTTTCACTGCTATATTGGCATATTTTAGGGCTAACGTCGGGTTTATCTTGTTGCTACGGAATATTACAGTACATTCCATTACAATACAGGCATTTGGCAGACGCTCTTATCCAGAGTGACGTACAACAAAGTGTATAACCATAACCAGGAACAAGTGTGTCGAAAACCCTAGAGAGAAATGCCGTTCCAAGTGCAGGGAACAACCGTTAGTTCAACTTGGACCCTGTAGGTTAAACTGATTAACACTAACACAAACAAGAACAGCAACAACGCAGTCTATGCAAAAATACAAGCAATAGTTAAGACGAGTTAAGTCACCTACGAAACAACTACCTAGTTACAACCCTAAGCTTACAGTCAATTTAGAGATTAAATTGAGAAAACAATTTCTGTCAGCATAATGACGGATTTAAAGACTAAACGAACTCACCCGATATTGTCTTCAAATGGACCGTATAATTTATTTAGACATCGGCAGACTACAGCATAAATTGCGTCTTTTGTTTATATTCAATATTAGAAATTGCAGCGAGAAACTGCAGCTGTAGACACAAGATAGTTTGTTATGTTATGGTAGCAACGGCACGAAGCGGACTATATGCATTACCGTCATTGTTTCATTGGACCAGCGTGTTTTCGCGCGTTTGCACAGAAACTCAGAATCTATCAATAAAATGGTTTAGCTATTTCTCAGCATAATGACAGATTCAAAGACTAAACGAACTCACCCGATACTGTCTTCAAATAATGTCTGGCACTGTCTTCCACTGCTTCCCCGACGTTCAGACCGTCCCCTCACTGATAAAAACTAGACCCTACGGTGTCGGATTACTTGCGTCGCCATGGATGTCGCTTGCCGTAAAGAAGTTTAGATGTCGTAATCGTTTAGATTTGGAGCCACAGCTCTTCCGCACCCCACCTAATAAAAAAGTCCAAATGGCAGGCAAACAATATGGCGGAGATATGTAGCCCCAACAGCAAAGTTGTAGAGCACATTCACATGCGTCGGTCTATGAAGTTTTGTGTTGATCTGATTTACGGTGTGGGAGTTATGACCTTTTAGGCAAAATCCTTTGTTATAGCGCCACCATCTGGCCGACATAGGTGATTTTTAGTGCCTGAGTAGTGGGGGGCCATAGGAACCCACCTGCCAAATTTGGTTGCTCTAGGACTTATGGTTGCTGAGCCTCAGACATTTTAGCACAGAAAGCTTCCACGCCCCAACGTAAAAGTTAAAATGGCGGGCAAACAATATGGCGGACATGGGTGGTGCCAATGGCGAAGTTGTAGAGCACGTTCAGATGCATAGGTCGATGAAGTTTTGTGTTGATCTAACTTATGGTGTGGGAGTTATGGCCTTTTACGCAAAAGCCTTTGTTATAGCGCCACCATCTGGCCGACATAGGTGATTTTTAGTGCCTGAGTAGTGGGGGGCCATAGGAACCCACCTGCCAAATTTGGTTGCTCTACGACTTATGGTTGCTGAGCCTCAGACACTTTTAGCGGAGAAAAATAAGAATAATAATAATAATAATAATAATAATAATCCTAACAAAAACAATAGGGTTCCACCAGCTTCGCTGCTTGGACCCCTAATAATAATAATAATAATCCTAACAAAAACAATAGGGTTCCACCAGCTTCGCTGCTTGGACCCCTAATAATAATAATAATAATAATAATAATAATAATAATCCTAACAAAAACAATAGGGTTCCACCAGCTTCGCTGCTTGGACCCCTAATAATAATCCTAACAGATACAATAGGGTTCCACCAGCTTCGCTGCTTGGACCCCTAATAATCCTAACAGATACAATAGGGTTCCACCAGCTTCGCTGCTTGGACCCCTAATAATCCTAACAAATACAATAGGGTTCCACCAGCTTCGCTGCTTGGACCCCTAATAATCCTAACAGATACAATAGGGTTCCACCAGCTTCGCTGCTTGGACCCCTAATAATAATAATCCTAACAGATACAATAGGGTTCCACCAGCTTCGCTGCTTGGACCCCTAATAATAATCCTAACAGATACAATAGGGTTCCACCAGCTTCGCTGCTTGGACCCCTAATAATAATCCTAACAAATACAATAGGGTTCCACCAGCTTCGCTGCTTGGACCCCTAATAATAATAATAATAATCCTAACAAAAACAATAGGGTTCCACCAGCTTCGCTGCTTGGACCCCTAATAATCCTAACAGATACAATAGGGTTCCACCAGCTTCGCTGCTTGGACCCCTAATAATCTAACTAGTCCAACACAGACAATCTTTAAGATACTCTCTCACAGGATAATAAAAGTATTACGTCAAAACAGAGGCAGCCAATTAACTAACTGTTAGCTATATAACTTTTATAACTTTATAACTTTTTTGCACATTTCAGTCAACTTTTTGGCTCTTATTTGCATCAACTTGCATAACAAGCAAGTTTCCCCTCCCTAGGTGGGGAGAAAAGCAACATGACACATCCTACAAACCTTTTTACTTGAAATAGCCCCACAACAAATGGTAAAATAGAGCCCAGTCCCTTACGAAATCAATGGGGGACCACATCTTACCTCGGACATTTGATTAGATTGCAAATTAACATAAGTTAAATGCGAATGGCCAAGCTAGCTAACTTAACGTAGTGTGTTGATTTGATTGCTTAGAAATTCAATCCCGTGGTTATGAAAATCTAACAAATTGACACGTTACTGTTAACGTTGTCATATTCTTCTCGTTTCCCATGTTTTTTGTATTCGCCTCGTGTATCTTGTTTTTTCTCCTCACAATCTTTGTTCCCTTTCCGCAGAGTAGGCATGCCCGCTGTGACGGCCCCTGCAATCTCCAGTTCCCAGCTGATTCACCTCACCTGATCACTCAGCATTCCTCACGCTTTTTCTCTAATTCCCCCCAGTATATATTCTCGGTTTACCGGCTGATCTTCGCCAGATCGTACTCCGTGTAGTCGCGCACTTTCTCGGCTCCAGTTCGCGTAAAACATTACCTTGCTTAAACTCTCTTTTAGAATTTATTACCAGCCTATAGCCAACTCGGCCGTCTGCTTTCATGCTCCTGTTCTGTGTTTGTGCTTCCCCTTGTTAATCGTTGTCCGTCTTTTGTTTCCCCAGCTCTGTCAGTCTTTGTGCATGTCTCTTGTCCCGTCTCCTTGTCCGTCGCTATTTTCCCCCCTCTCCAGCCTGCCGGATCCAGCCCGCCTTTCGCTGGCCTCCCAGTCCAGTTCCTTCCTGCCATTCCCAGAAATACCCGCCTGAGTCCTGCATTTGGGTTCACCTGAACAGCACCTCACAACAAACGTGGTTCAACAAAGAAAATTTTGTCCACTCAGCAGCTAAAGGGGAGTATGCTAGCTAACGTTAACCGAAAACATTTGCATGCATGCTTGCAACAGGCGATTAACACCAAGTAACGTCAAGAAGTAATTTTGACCTTGTTAGGCTTATGTCATTTCGGAAAAACAAAACAGTCAATACAATGTAAATTCAGCACAAAATGACATAACAGGGTAACGCTGACTTGCTGATAAGATTGCAATTCATTAAACCCAGAGGTGGGTAGAGTAGCCAAAAACTGTACTCAAGTAAAAGTATTGTTACTTTAAAATAATAATGACTCGAGTAGAAGTAAAAGTAGTCATCCAAATACTTTCTTACTCTTACTCAAGTAATTATCTCATGAAAATACTACTCAAGTACTGAGTTACTTCATATAATCTGATTTAATGTAATAAGCAGAGCAATGTAAATGAACGTAAAAATCCAAATGTCCAAAATATAAAATTGTAAATGCTTGTCCAATAGAAATAAACAAAATATAAAATAGCCATGTGTAAATTCAAATATGGCCCAAATCATATCCCTTTAAATAAAACAATACACAGGAGGTTCGTTAGAAGAGGAGGATTTTCGCTTTCTGTTGGACTATTAAGTCTGTATAGACCAGAGACTGTAAAAAAATACGGACAGAGCTACTGTGACGTCACCCATTGACTCTCCGTGGGTCTCTAAACACGTTTTGAAGCTCAATGGCGGGCGCGGCCATGTTCTCGATTTGGAGCCAAAACCATAGAGTTAAGGGGTCTTGTGATTTTTACGATGTGATTGACAGTCCGGTGCGGAAAAGCCCATCAACCTGAACGAACGATTGCAGAACGAACTTGAGGCTAGCTGACTGTCTGCCGTTATGTTTTAAAATATATTATCTGATGTTTACGGAGTTTAATTTCTATCCGTGACTGTACTGTGTCATGTAATCACGTTATATGTATGACATTAAAAATACAATTAGGCTATGTTCAGTTATCTTCAATTTGTGTTTCTCAGCAAAACGAATATGCTTAGCTAGCATATCAGTTTGCCAGTGAGCTAGGTAGGCTATCCGTGGTTAGCTCACGCATTAGCAATATGAACCACAGGGGAAGAACATTGACTACACTGATGGTCAATCAATCAGAGATGTGGAGGCTACTGCCGGTGATTTGACTAGGCTAATTTTCGTATAACTGTCTGGCAGACCTGCTGACTGCTGTTAACCGAGCAAGTTATCGTCGTAGGTTTTCGCCACAGTCAGTTAATGAGCCAGTAACTGCTACTAGCTACTCCATCGCCATTTGTGGTGTTCACTTGCTGGGTGACGCTAGCTGACCGATCGTTCGCAAATCACTTTCTACCGAATAAAAATTAACACTGTCAGCGGTGATTAACAAATCTACCAAGTATTTTAATAACTGATCTGCAGGCGTGTAAATATGACAACGCACTTTGTACAGCAAGTTTTCCACCTGGTGCATGAAGACAAAAATAATGTAGCCTACACTGAATTTCTAATTATTATTAGGCTATTATTTTTTTCTTGTAAATGAAAAAATCAAAACCAATGGAGAAAAGCCAATATACGCAAGGAGCCCCCAGGACCGATTCTGAGAACCACTGTCTTAAATCCCTAGCTTGTCGGTCTCTTAAATGCTAAAAACATGTTCCTTTCTAAATGCCAAGATGGTTAATTTCGTTAAATTCTGTGTGTGTGATTTCATCGTGTGTTGTATGTTATTCAGCAAATGAACCTTGACTCTTAATTCGCTTCGTGAAACTGAAAAAGTGTTTATCCCAAAATCGGGATTATAGTAGCTTTGTCACATGCGTGAAGCATGGCCCAGGTAGACATTTACGGAATGTACACGACTGACAAGCCGTCAAACACGTCTGACAGATTGAATGTTTGCCGGTTAAGGTTAGCTAGCTAGTCAAATGGCTTGGTAGCCGAAATTGCGAACTGTTTTAGCATAGGCTACTACTGGACTACCAAATATAGCAAGCTGATTACGCTTTCTGCCAAGTAATTATTTGGTTAAGTAGGCTAAAGGAAATAGTAAAAATGACTCGGCTACCGAAAAACTTAAGAGGAGGATTATTTTATGGTCGTCTAGTGCAGCTGTAAATAGCACACGCTATAATGAAATCACCACGAAATGGGATGCCTGCATTTTCAGACTTAGCACAGGCGGACCGTGGCCGGAGCCGCAATGTCAAGGCCAAGAGGCGCCACCGCCCACCCCAGTGACCATAGACTGTAGCCCCTACTGTAGCTCAGTCCTCTGCACTAATCCGGAAGTGACGCAAGCTGTACCTCATTGGTCCAGAACAAATATTGGCACTGTGCCCAAATGACGCAATAAATCATGAAATCGACTCATGGACAGTCATAAGACGAATAAAATACACCTATTATGACTATTTGTTCTTGTGAGAAAAAATTATTGACTTTGTATTTTGATCGCATTTGTACCGTAGACTTACATGGAAACCGGATATGAAAACACCTATACTGGAGCCATCCGTAGTGGCGCTAGTGAGCAACCAGGAACTACAACACCAGGAAATGAGCTTCAAAAACGAAGTCTGGTTTTGGCCGCTTGGGCCGGAGCCGCAATGTCAAGGCCAAGAGGCGCCACCGCCCACCCCAGTGACCATAGACTGCAGCCCCTCCTGTAGCTCAGTCCTCCGCAGTAATCCGGAAGTGACGCAAGCTGTACCTCATTGGTCCAGAACAAATATTGGCACTGTGCCCAAATGACGCAATAAATCATGAAATCGGCCCATGGACAGTCATAAGACGAATAAAATACACCTATCATGACTATTTGTTCTTGTGAGAAAAAATTATTGACTTTGTATTTTGATCGCATTTGTTCCGTAGACTTACATGGAAACCGGATATGAAAACACCTATACTGGAGCCATCCGTAGTGGCGCTAGTGAGCAACCAGGAACTACAACACCAGGAAATGAGCTTCAAAAACAAAGTCTGGTTTTGGCCGCTTGGTATAGACGCTTTCATCGGTAACAGCATAAACAAACGTTACTGCGCATATGCGTTGTTCTGGCCCTAACTTCCGGCCGACTTCTGCAAATAATCAATAACAACAGAGTCCCTCTAGACTATTTCTGATAACAAGCAAAATAAATAACAAGTAAAGTACGTTAGCTAGCTAGTCAAAACTATGTCTAACCAGTATTATTTGGGCTTACCAGTTGAAGAAAAGAACCGTTACTTGGCCAAACTGAAATGCGATAACGTTACACTACCAGAAAAACAAACGACAGAAACAGATAACTGTTGACAGTATTGCACCTTGCGGAGCATCATACATTCCTTGCACAATCCATAAATATTCTGGTTACATGCACATTCTTGTGTAAAAAGTGCACTCTTTCTATTACATTGCTTAAAAACGATGATGCATGAGACACAAAATGTGGCTAGTGCTGGGCAGCATGTGTAGCCAATGCAATTACTATAGGTATTTATTTGTATAGCATTGATGGAAAAACATCGTGGCTCTAATAGTTTGGGTCATCTTGCTAGGTTACCACAACAAAAAATGATCAGGCAATGTAACATTGTCAAGTCACTGGAAACAGGTATCATAACGTTCGTTCAAAACGTAGCTATAGCGTATCAACTACTAGCATTGATCTAACGTTTCTGTGTATAATTTATACAATGTTAGCTACGTTTAGCAAGCTAGCTAGCTACAATCAATTTAGTTAGCTAATTGTTCGTAACTGAAGGCTTGTTACTGGTCAGCTAGCTATTAGATATCGCTTATCATGAGTTTGTTACCTGAAACAAAGTCAGTGCTACAGTGAGAGCTATTCGACCACCTTCGTTCGACACACAGGAAAACGTAAACTGATTTGTAACTATATATGAAATAGGTGAAATATCGGTAACAACTTGTACCTAGTTAAGTAGGAAAAAATGTCCTATTTTCCTCCCGTGGTTATTTTTTCAACACTTTCACGATTTTTTTTCTGTGCCGGCAAATAAGTCAGAGGTGGTCTAGCGCTAGCTTTTGGTTGCTAAGGGGACGTGTATCCACAACCCTATATAAATGAATGGAACTTAACATAAATTTGCTAGCGTACTGTATAAGTGTCCTGTCTTGCGTATTTGAGGCTAATATGAAAAAGGGTGGTCCCTATCAGCACGTCTAGGAATCCGTACATATTCACTGTTCTAACTCAAGTCGCAGGACGCAAAATAGCCGTTGGGAAAGCAGTTTGAAAATATGAAGCAACGTCTGCGCCATTGGCTTTAATGGGTCACGATGAGATAATTACGAGCATGTTGCTTGTCTTAAAGTTGATATAGTAAATAAGCCTGTATTAGTATTACTAAATGTGTATGTATGATGTTGGTTTATTTATTTATACAGTTTATGTGTATTTTTAGAGGACTTATACATTTTAATAGGTAACGATGTTCAGTTATTTCTCAAAAATACGAAGTAACAATGGGCAAGCACCAGCTATAATAATCTCAGGGATTCAAGCAATTCCCTAGTGGGGTTACAAAGTTAATGTATTTTTACAAATTTTCGAAATGGCATTTGTTCCAAGTTGCACCCCACAGCACAACAACCTGAGCCCAACGTCAGTCTGCTCATCAGTTTAACTTTCACTCCATTTGTAATCGGTGCCATATTAGCCAGTAAACAGAAACCCAATGATAAACAAACACAGACCGAAAGTTAACTTAGGGCCAAGCGCATAACCTTGGCAACGTGCGTGCGTCCGATGAAAGCGTCTATACCCCGTCAGTTTGTTGGGGTGAACCCTCCGTTGACAGAAAAAATATCAATGAGGCTACAGGGATTTATCCATTAAAATAGACTCATCATCACAACAAAGAGGAGCCTGCTCAAATTCAAACAGAAACTTTATATGTGGGAAACATAATGCTTTGTAGCACTATTATTGTACCTAATGGTGCACTTATCCACGATATTCCAAAGTCCCATGATGCTTTGCGCGAAATATGTGCAGAACTTCCGGTTTAGCGTAAACAAACGTTATGTATGCTATGCAGTGTTCCAGTGCTCACGTCATGACTGTTGCATGCTTCACAAAAACTATTACACTACGAACTAACGCTTACATTACTGTGTGAAATATCCACATTAATACCAGTAAGCACTGGAACATTATTTCAACACACTCAATTTCAAAAATAACGTATATAACCGAACTTTTGAGCAATAATAGCCTACTTCAAGTAATGCGCGTATATTTCACGCCACATATTTTCTCAAGTTCGAAGTTGAGTTCTCGTAGGCTGAAATGTCCACATTTCTAGGCAGACAAAGAAGGCAGCGCATAATGCAACTACTGTTTTTAGCAGTCTGTAAGTAAAACGTAGTTTGAATGTGAGACCAGGGGTGTTCTGCCTCCTACGAATCACTCGCCGTTGTTTCAGCCATTGTTGTCGCTCACTCATCCTGCTGTGTGCTGTGACTAGCTACGTCTGATTGGTGAAACGGAGTCATGTGGGGCTATGACAGCGCCAAAGCAAAGACCAGTCAGCCTCTTTGGCTGAAGTCTCTCTGAGAGAAAGAAACAAACAGAACGTGCATTGAATAAAAAATGGGTAAAAAATAGAAGTAACGAGCGGAATGTAGCCGAATATAACGGAGTAAAAGTAACATTTTTTCTTCACAAATATACTCGAGTAAAAGTGAAAAGTATGTTGCATTAAAACTACTCTTACAGGTACAATTTATTCAAAAAGTTACTTAAGTAAATGTAACGGAGTAAATATAACGCGTTACTACCCACCTCTGATTAAACCACATGAGCAGAATGTATTACGATGTGTGGTGTGCAGTGTTTATAGGCGAGGAGGAAAGCAGCAGGTGGTAATATTAGAATGCTCCGTCCACTTCGGTGGTGGCAGGGTCAGAGTCGGGGTGAAAATCGTCTTCAATTCTTCTTATTCTTCCTTCTATCTTGAATAAAATCACTGATCTATAATATTTTACGCCTATTTTAATTTATTCATGTTGACTGTGTGCTAAATGAGGTGGTGGGACTTGATACAACATGATTTTGCTCTGAGTTATGGGCGGACTCAAGCAACAGACTCAAGTCTGACTTAACTGAAAAAGAAAAAATACTGTATACTTTAAGATTGTACTGTAGCTTACTGTTTTTGTTCCTCAAAGGCATCAACATTTACAGTATTCAACGGTATTTACGAAGAACGGTACATTACTGTACAAAATTTCATGTATTTTTCCAGCAATTCGTTACAGTGTAGATACGCAAGAGTGGTTTTAAAAATAAAAAAAAGCCCAGGACTGTTTCCCAGAGTCTCCTTAGCGCTACGTGCGTCGTAAGGCATATCTTAAGGTCATCCTTTAAGTCTCAAGCTTTAAAATATAAGGTCTCGGTATACCTTTAAAAGGGTGGTCTGAGCCACTCGTAAGCTGTCCCTTAGCTATGCGCTCCGCTAATCCTTTCACAGTTTTAGCCTTATGCCAACATTCAAATCGACAGTTGTACTACAGTGCGCATCTAGTAGCACATCTGCATGCGAAAATGACATTGATAGTTTAATATTAACTTTATGAAAATGAATTATCCAATCAATGTTTCTGTGCATAGCACGTCATGAGAATGTTGTCGTTTCACCTATCTGTTCCCATCATGATGGTAATTAAGTATAGGGCCGATCCATAATACTAATCCAATTTGTGATTGTCATTTTTGTACTCTAGAGAAAAGTCCGCGGGAATCAGTGGATATGCTGCTACAGTTGCCTGCGTATAGACGCTTTCATCGGACGCACGCGCGTTGCCAAGGTTATGCGCTTGGCCCTAAGTTAACTTCCGCTCTGTGTTTGTTTATTATTAGGGGTCCAAGCAGCGAAGCTGGTGGAACCCTATTGTATCTGTTAGGATTATTAGGGGTCCAAGCAGCGAAGCTGGTGGAACCCTATTGTTTTTGTTAGGATTATTAGGGGTCCAAGCAGCGAAGCTGGTGGAACCCTATTGTATCTGTTAGGATTATTAGGGGTCCAAGCAGCGAAGCTGGTGGAACCCTATTGTATCTGTTAGGATTATTAGGGGTCCAAGCAGCGAAGCTGGTGGAACCCTATTGTATCTGTTAGGATTATTATTAGGGGTCCAAGCAGCGAAGCTGGTGGAACCCTATTGTTTTTGTTAGGATTATTATTAGGGGTCCAAGCAGCGAAGCTGGTGGAACCCTATTGTTTTTGTTAGGATTATTATTATTATTATTATTCTTATTTTTCTCCGCTAAAAGTGTCTGAGGCTCAGCAACCATAAGTCCTAGAGTAACCAAATTTGGCAGGTGGGTTCCTATGGCCCCCCACTACTCAGGCACTAAAAATCACCTATGTCGGCCAGATGGTGGCGCTATAACAAAGGGTTAGGCGTAAAAGGCCATAACTCTCACACCATAAGTTAGATCAACACAAAACTTCATCGACATATGCATCTGAACGTGCTCTACAACTTTGCCATTGGCACCACCTATGGCCGCCATATTGTTTACCTGCCCTTTCGACTTTTTAGTTGGGGCGTGGCAGTTTTCTCCACTAAAATGTCTGAGGCTCAGCAACCATAAGTTGTAGACGAACCAAATTTTGGAGGTGGGTTCCTATGGCCCCCCACTACTCGGGCACTAAAAATCATCTATGTCGGCCAGATGGTGGCGCTATAACAAAGGGTCATACTTTAAAAGGTCATAACTCCCACACCGTAAGTCAGATCAACACAAAACTTCATCGACCGATGCATCTGAATGTGCTCTACAACTTTGCTTTTGGGACCACCTAGGTCCGCCATATGGTTTGCCCGCCATTTGGACTTTTCTATTAGGTGGGGTGCGGAAAAGCTGGAGCTCCAAATTCTAAGTGTTACGACATCGAGTAAACTTCTTTACGGCAAGCGACATCCATGGCGACGCGAGTAATCCGACACCGTAAGGTTAGTTTTTTATCAGTGAGGGGACGGTCTTGGGGCACTTGGAACGCTAGGATACTGCCCTCTAGGGTTTTCGACACACTTGTTCCTGGTTATGGTTAGACACTTTGTTGTACGTCGCTCTGGATATGAGCGTCTGCCAAATGCCTGTAATGTAATGTAGGCTAATATTCCGTAACAACAAGATAAACCCGACATTTGCCCTAAAATATGCCAATGCAGCAGTGAAAACGCTGCTTACTGAATAACGAAATAAACGAGACAAAGTTTTTTTTAATTATACCATCTCATATTACAGTCAATATCTGGGACTAAACATTGAATAAATATACAATCTTACCATTGGTTTTACGCGTAGAGATGTCGCTTTTGCGACTGAGTGGTCATACATTGTCTTGGACAATCCGTTTGTGATTCCTGTTGCTTGCGGCGTTGTCGCCGTTTTTAGTACAATTTGGCTTGATTGACAGTTCATTTATTCAGTAGATGAGAGTATAAGCTTTCTAACGATGTATAACATGTCTGATTTTGCATTTGGAATAGCGTGTTATAGTTCAGCTTAATGGAATATTTTCTTATCGCATTCACTGTGGCGTAGCATTAAAGACGATGCACCTAACGAAACGTTGTCAACGATTTTCATAATTTCTTGGACAGTATTATTATTATTGAGGACTTCGGGGCATAGCTAAGCCATTTCTTTGCTGATAGACCTATCTGACATCGTTTTCTGACGCAAAACAGAAGCGGATAGGACTTTGTCATTGATTGTCTGTCTCTATACTACTAAACACAGATAAAATGTCATGTTGCTATGTAAGTATTACTGCTCAAAATATTTCGGTTATATGCGTTAGGCTATTTTTGAAATTGAGTGTCTTTAAATAGGTTAGTGGTATTATATAATGTGGATATTTCACACTGCAATGTAAGCGTCAGTGTAATAGTTTTTGTGACCCATGGAACAGTGATGACGACAGTGTTGGAACGTTGCTAAAACGTGGTGGACGGTTGAAAATTATTTTCGTCCCATCCCCATCCGTCATTATGCTGAGAAATAGCTAAACCATTTTTATTGATAGTAATTGAGTTTCTCTGGAAACGCGCGAAAACACGCTGGTATAATAAAACAATGACGGTAAATATAGCCTACATATGTAGTCTGCTTCATTCCGTTGCTACCATAACATAACAGACTATCTTGTGTCTACAGCTGCAGTTTCTCGCTGCAATTACTAATATTGAATATAAACAAAGGACGCAATTTATGCTGTACTCTACCAATGTCTACATAAATAATACGGTACTCCGAGCGTATGAAGCAGTTATCATGGATGGCGAGTTGATATTTTTTGCTACTACAAGTTTGTTAGTAAAAGCTTTGAGAGGATGAATCATTACTTTTCTTTGGCATGGATCCATTTGAAGACAATATCGGGTGAGTTCGTTTACTCTTTAAATCCGTCATCATGCTGAGAGAAATCGTATTCTCAATTAAATCTCCACATTGACTGTAAGCTTTGGGTAGTAACTAGTTAGCTGTTTCGTAGGTGACTTAGTTAATGCACTCGTCTTAACTATTGTTTGCATTTCTGCATAGACTGCGTTGTTGCTGTTCTTGTTTGTGTTACTGTTAATCAGTTTAACCTACAGGGTCCAAGTTGAACTATGCGGTTGTTCCCTGCACTTGGAACGGTAGGCTACTGCCCTCTAGGGTTTTCGCCACAATTGTTCCTGATTATGGTTATACACTTTGTTGTACGTCGCTCTGGATAAGAGCGTCTGCCAAACGCCTGTAATTTAAGATGTAATGTAATATTCCGTAGCAACAAGATAAACCAGACATTAGCCTTAAAATATGCCAATACAGCAGTGAAAACTCTGCTCACTGAAGAACGACATAAACGAGACAACGTTTTTTTAAAAAATTATTCCATATCATTCTACAGTCACTATCTGGGACTAAACATTGAATAAATATACAATCTTACCATTGGTTTTACGCGTAGAGATGTCCCTTTTGCGAATGAGTGGTCATATATTGTCTTGGACAATCTGTTTGCGAAATATACGCGCATCTGTCACGCCTGGGTCGGCTATCTTCAATAATAGCTGTGTGTAATACCACACCTGTTGCTTACGGTGTTGTCGCCCTTTTTAGTACAATTTGGCTTGATTGACAATTCATTTATTCCGTAGGTGAGAGTATAAGCTTTCTAACGATGTATAACATGTCTGATTTTGCTTTTGGAATAGCGTTTTATAGGTCAGCGTAACCAAAATTTTTCTTATCTGCCAATGTGTAAATAAATAAAACGGTAGGCTACTTTGCGCGCAGCACGCAGATCGCGAGTTGACATGACGTCTTCTTTTCCGTTTTTTCTCAATGTCGTATTTATTATTTGAAATGTGCATTTATGTGTTATTATTCTATCTGTCTCTGTGGCGCTCTGAAATGTGCATTCTCTGCTAAGCTGAGCAATGGATTGGAATATGTGTCTGACGTAGTGTTGCACGGTATACCAAAACCTCAGCACTTTCTCGGTACTTAAAAAAAAAAAAAAGAACAAAAAAGAAACGGTTCGCTATTAGAATATTCCGACGTTCGGTAGTTTTGAGTCAAATGTAAAAGCCAGGGAAAATTGTCTCCCGCATTACTGATTGAGAGGATGAAAAGTGTAATTTGTCAGAATCTTCGCTAGAAGGCAGTAGCAACTAAGGTTGCCAAGTGAGGTGACTTGTGCTTGCACTCAGCTCCTTCATACAGCGCAAGCTTTGACTCAGTTCACTTCAGTAGCAATAGGTGTTCCAATTTGGAAATATTTTATTAGGGGTCCAAGCAGCGAAGCTGGTGGAACCCTATTGTATCTGTTAGGATTATTCTTATTATTTTTCTCCGCTAAAAGTGTCTGAGGCTCAGCAACCATAAGTCCTAGAGCAACCAAACTTGGCAGGTGGGTTCCTATGGCCCCCCACTACTCAGGCACTAAAAATCACCTATGTCGGCCATATGGTGGCGCTATAACAAAGGGTTAGGCGTAAAAGGCCATAACTCCCACACCATAAGTTAGATCAACACAAAACTTCATCGACATATGCATCTGAACGTGCTCTATCACTTTGCCATTGGCACTACATATGTCTGCCATATTGTTTGCCCGCCATTTTAACTTTTTAGTTGGGGCGTGGCAGTTTTCTCCGCTAAAATGTCTGAGGCTCAGCAACCATAAGTTGTACACCAACCAAATTTGGGAGGTGGGTTCCTATGGCCCCCCACTACTCAGCCACGAAAAATCACCTATGTCGCCCAGATGGTGGCGCTATAACAAAGGATCATACTTTTAAAGGCTATAACTGCCACACCATAAGTCCGATCAACACAAAACGTCATCGACCGATGCTTCTGAATGTGCTCTACAACTTTGCTATTGGGACCACCTATGTCCGCCATATGGTTTGCCCGCCATTTGGACTTTTTTATTAGGTGGGGTGCCGAAGAGCTGTTGCTGCAAATTCTAAGTGTTACGACATCGAGTAAACTTCTTTACGGCAAGCGACATCCATGGCGACGCAAGTAATCCGACACCGTAGGGTCTAGTTTTTATCAGTGAGGGGAAGGTCTGACCGTCGGGGAAAGAAAGACAGTGCCAGCCAGAGTGCATGCTAGGCTATTACAGGTTTGTTAGTAAAAGCTTTTTGAGAGGATGAATAATTACTTTTATTTGGCATGGATTTGAAGACAGTATCGGGTGAGTTCGTTTAGTCTTTAAATCTGTCATTATGGTGAGAAATAGCTAAACCATTTTATTGGTAGGTTTTGCGTTTCTGTGCAAACGCCCGAAAACACACTGGTATAATAAAACAATGATATCAATACACGTATAGTCCGCTTCGTTCCGTTGCTACCATAACATAAATTATCTCGTGTCTACAGCTGCAGTTTCTCGCTGCAATTTCTAATATTGAATATAAACAAAATACGCAATTTATGCTTTAAATCGTATTCTCAATTTAATCTCTAAATTGACTGTAAGCTTAGGGTTGTAACTAGGTAGTTGTTTCGTAGGTGACTTAACTCGTCTTAACTATTGCTTGTATTTTTTGCATAGACTGCGTTGTTGCTGTTCTTGTTTGTGTTAGTGTTAATCAGTTTAACCTACAGGGTCCAAGTTGAACTATGCGGTTGTTCCGTGCATTTGGAACGGTAGGCTACTGCCCTCTAGGGTTTTCGACACACTTGTTCCTGTTTATGGTTAAACACTTTGTTGTACGTCGCTCTGGATAGGAGCGTCTGCCAAATGCCTGTAATGTAATGTAATGCAATATTCCGTAGCAACAAGATAAACCCGACATTAGCCCTAAAATATGCCAATACAGCAGTGAAAATGCTGCTCACTGACTAACGAAATAAACGAGACAATTTTTCTTTTAATTATACCATGTCATTCTACAGTCAATATCTGGGACTAAACATTGAATAAATATACAATCTTACCATTGGTTTTACGCGTAGATGTCCCTTTTGCGAATGAGTGGTCATATATTGTCTTGGACAATCCGTTTGAGAAATATAGACGCCTGGGCTATCTTCAAAAATAGCTGTGCGTAATACCACACCTGTTGCTTACGGCGTTGTCGCCCTTTTTAGTACAATTTGGCTTGATTGAAAATTCGTTTATTCAGTAGGTGAGAGTATAAGCTTTCTAACGATGTATAACATGTCCGATTTTGCTTTTGGAATAGCGTTTTATAGGTCAGCGTAACCAAATTTTTTCTTATCTGCCAATGTCTAAATAAATAAAACGGTAGGCTACTTTGCTCGCAGCACGCAGATCGCGAGTTGATATTACGTCTTTTTTTCCGTTTTTTCTCAATGTCGTATTTATTATTTGAAATGTGCATTCATTTGTTATTATTCTATCTGTCTCTGTGGCGCTCTGAAATGTGCATTCTCTGCTAAGCTGAGTAATGGGTTGGAATATGTGTCTGATGTAGTGTTGCACGGTATACCAAAACTTCAGCACTTTCTCGGTACTTAAAAAAAAAAAAAAAAAAACGGTTCGGTATTAGAATATTCCGACGTTCGGTTGTTTTGAGTCAAATGTAAAAGCCAGGGAAAATTGTCTCCCGCATTACTGATTGAGAGGATGAAAGGTGTAATTTGCCTGAATCTTCGCTAGAAGGCAGTAGCAACTAAGGTTGCCAAGTGAGGTGACTTGTGCTTGCACTCAGCTCCTTGATACAGCGCAAGCTTTGACTCAGTTCACTTCAGTAGCAATAGGTGTTCCAATTTGGAAATATTTTATTATAGATAGATGCTGTATTGTTATTAAAATATGCTGTTTTTAAATCTATTTAAAGGTGAAAGACCTGTTTTAAAGATTATTTAGTTTACAACTGTTTAATTTTTGAAATATATTTAACATATTTTTCTATTGTTCAGTGTTGTAACACTATAGGCCTATGCATATTAATATGTTGAAGAGGCTTCCACTTAAAGGTTGTTAATGAACCAGGTTGTTAATAAACCATGCATTCGAAAATGAGGTCAACCCTTGTGGACATTACGTTTCTGACCTATTAAGGTAATTTCAGTATCGTTAGGTACCGAGTATCGAATTAGCATCGTTTAAGTTTCAAGTATCATGTCAGTATTGAGTATCGTAATACTAAACCTGGTATCAGTATCAAAGTCAAAATTTTGGTATCGTGAGAACACTAGTGTGACGCCTTTTTTAGTTGCGGCACAGAAACACTGCAGCTGTGCATACACGCCGGACCATCTAAGTGTTACAACATAGTAAAGGCCTTGACGGGAAGTGGCCAGGACATATCCATGGCGACGTAACTAAGTCATCCGACAGCGTCTCTTAGCACAAAATTGGCCATAAGTCATCAATATTTCATACGATCATCATGATATTCAGTAGATATGTTGGGTGAAGGCATATGATCATGAGGACAAAGCCATTTTAAAATCGCTCCATAGGGGGCGCGATGGTGCCAATGCTTGGACCCCTCCCAACGCCGCTTGCGGCTTTAATTATTAGGGGTCCAAGCAGCGAAGCTGGTGGAACCCTATTGTATTTGTTAGGATTTTTATTATTAGGGGTCCAAGCAGCGAAGCTGGTGGAACCCTATTGTTTTTGTTAGGATTATTATTATTATTATTATTATTATTATTATTATTCTTATTATTTTTCTCCGCTAAAAGTGTCTGAGGCTCAGCAACCATAAGTCGTAGAGCAACCAAATTTGGCAGGTGGGTTCCTATGGCCCCCCACTACTCAGGCACTAAAAATCACCTATGTCGGCCAGATGGTGGCGCTATAACAAAGGGTTTCGCGTAAAAGGCCATAACTCCCACACCATAAGTTAGATCAACACAATACTTCATCGACCTATGCATCTGAACGTGCTCTACAACTTTGCCATTGGCACCACCCATGTCCGCCATATTGTTTGCCCGCCATTTTAACTTTTACGTTGGGGCGTGGAAGCTTTCTCTGCTAAAATGTCTGAGGCTCAGCAACCATAAGTCCTAGAGCAACTAAATTTGGCAGGTGGGTTCCTATGGCCCCCCACTACTCAGGCACTAAAAATCACCTATGTCGGCCAGATGGTGGCGCTATAACAAAGGATTTTGCCTAAAAGGTCATAACTCCCACACCGTAAATCAGATCAACACAAAACTTCATAGACCGAAGCATATGAATGTGCTCTACAACTTTGCTGTTGGGGCTACATATCTCCGCCATATTGTTTGCCTGCCATTTCGACTTTTTTATTAGGTGGGGTGCGGAAGAGCTGTGGCTCCAAATCTAAACGATTACGACATCTACTAAACTTCTTTACGGCAAGCGACATCCATGGCGACGCAAGTAATCCGACACCGTAGGGTCTAGTTTTTATCAGTGAGGGGACGGTCTGAACGTCGGGGAAGCAGTGGAAGACAGTGCCAGACATTATTTGAAGACAGTATCGGGTGAGTTCGTTTAGTCTTTGAATCTGTCATTATGCTGAGAAATAGCTAAACCATTTTATTAATAGTTTCTGTGCAAACACGCGAAAACACGCTGGTCCAATGAAACAATGACGGTAATGCATATAGTCCGCTTCGTGCCGTTGCTACCATAACATAACAAACTATCTTGTGTCTACAGCTGCAGTTTCTCGCTGCAATTTCTAATATTGAATATAAACAAAAGACGCAATTTATGCTGTAGTCTGCCAATGTCTAAATAAATTATACGTTCCATTTGAAGACAATATCGGGTGAGTTCGTTTAGTCTTTAAATCCGTCATTATGCTGACAGAAATTGTTTTCTCAATTTAATCTCTAAATTGACTGTAAGCTTAGGGTTGTAACTAGTTAGCTGTTTCGTTGGTGACTTAGTTAATGCACTCGTCTTAACTATTGCTTGTATTTTTGCATAGACTGCGTTGTTGCTGTTCTTTTTTGTGTTAGTGTTAATCAGTTTAACCTACAGGGTCCAAGTTGAACTAACGGTTGTTCCCTGCACTTGGAACGGCATTTCTCTCTAGGGTTTTCGACACACTTGTTCCTGGTTATGGTTATACACTTTGTTGTACGTCACTCTGGACAAGAGCGTCTGCCAAATGCCTGTATTGTAATGGAATGTAATGTAATATTCCGTAGCAACAAGATAAACCCGACGTTAGCCCTAAAATATGCCAATATAGCAGTGAAAACGCTGCTCACTGAATAAGGAAATAAACGAGACAAAGTTTTTTAAAATTATGCCATGTCATTCTACATTCAATATCTGGGACTAAACATCGAATAAATATAAATTCTTACCACTGGTTTTACGCGTAGAGATGTCCCTTTTGCGAATGAGTGGTCATATATTGTCTTGGACAATCCGTTTGCGAAATATACGCGCATCTGTGACGCCAGGGTCGGCTATCTTCAATAACAGCTGTGCTTAATACCACACCTGTTGCTTACGGCGTTGTCGCCCTTTTTAGTGCAATTTGGCTTGATTGACAATTCATTTATTCAGTAGGTGAGAGTATAAGCTTTCTAACGATGTATAACATGTCTGATTTTGCTTTTGGAATAGCGTTTTATAGGTCAGCGTAACCAAAATTTATCTTATCTGCCAATGTCTAAATAAATAAAACGGTAGACTACTTTGCGCGCAGCACGCAGATCGCGAGTTGATATTACGTCTTTTATTTCCGTTTTTTCTCAATGTCGTATTTATTATTTGAAATGTGCATTTATGTGTTATTATTCTATCTGTCTCTGTGGCGCTCTGAAATGTGCATTCTCTGCTAAGCTGAGCAATGGATTGGAATATGTGTCTGACGTAGTGTTGCACGGTATACCAAAACTTCAGCACTTTCTCGGTACTTAAAAAAAAAAAAAAAAAAAAAGAAACGCTTCGGTATTAGAATATTCCGACGTTCGGTAGTTTGAGTCAAATGTAAAAGCCAGGGAAAATTGTCTCCCGCATTTGAGAGGATGAAAAGTGTAATTTGTCAGAATCTTCGCTAGAAGGCAGTAGCAACTAAGGTTGCCGAGTGAGGTGACTTGTGCTTGCACTCAGCTCCTTGATACAGCGCAAGCTTTGACTCAGTTCACTTCAGTAGCAATAGGTGTTCCAATTTGGAAATATTTTATTATATATAGATGCTGCATTGTTATTAAAATATACTGTTTTTAAATCTATTTAAAGGTGAAAGACCTGTTGTAAATATTATTTAGTTTACAACTGTTTAATTTTTGAAATATATTTAACATATTTTTCTGTTGTTCAGTGTTGTAACACTATAGGCCTATGCATATTAATATGTTGAAGAGGCTTCAACTTAAAGGTTGTTAATGAACCAGGTAGTTAATAAACCATGAATTCGAAAATGAGGTCAGCCCTTGTGGACATTACATTTCTCATCTATTAAAGTAATTTCAGTATCGTTAGGTACCAAGTATCGAATTAACATTGTTTATTTTTCAAGTATCATTTCAGTATTGAGTATCGTAATACTAAACCTGGTATCACTATCAAAGTCAAAATTTTGGTATCGTGACATTACTAGTGTGACGCCTTTTTTAGTTGCGGCACAGAAACACTGCAGCTGTGCATACACGCCGGACCATCTAAGTGTTACGACATGCCATCTAAGTGTTACGACATAGTAAAGGCCTTCGCGGGAAGCGGCCAGGACATATCCATGGCGACGCAACTAAGTCATCCGACAGCGTCTCTTAGCACAAAATTTGCCATAAGTCATCAATATTTTATACGATCATCATGATATTCAGTAGATATGTTGGGTGAAGGCATATGATCATGAGGACAAAGCCATTTTAAAATCGCTCCATAGGGGGCACGATGGTGCCAATGCTTGGACCCCTCCCAATGCCGCTTGCGGCTTTAATTCTTATTATTTTTCTCCGCTAAAAGTGTCTGAGGCTCAGCAACCATAAGTCCTAGAGCAACCAAATTTGGCAGGTGGGTTCCTATGGCCCCCCACTACTCAGGCACTAAAAATCACCTATGTCGGCCATATGGTGGCGCTATAACAAAGGGTTAGGCGTAAAAGGCCATAACTCCCACACCATAAGTTAGATCAACACAAAACTTCATCGACGTATGCATCTGAACGTGCTCTATCACTTTGCCATTGGCACTACCTATGTCTGCCATATTGTTTGCCCGCCATTTTAACTTTTTAGTTGGGGCGTGGCAGTTTTCTCTGCTAAAATGTCTGAGGCTCAGCAACCATACGTTGTACACCAACCAAATTTGGGAGGTGGGTTCCTATGGCCCCCCACTACTCAGCCACGAAAAATCACCTACGTCGCCCAGATGGTGGCGCTATAACAAAGGATCATACTTTTAAAGGCTATAACTGCCACACCATAAGTCCGATCAACACAAAACTTCATCGACCGATGCATCTGAATGTGCTCTACAACTTTGCTATTGGGACCACCTATGTCCGCCATATGGTTTGCCCGCCATTTGGACTTTTTTATTAGGTGGGGTGCGGAAGAGCTGTGGCTCCAAATCTAAACGATTACGACATCGAGTAAACTTCTTTACGGCAAGCGACATCCATGGCGACGCAAGTAATCCGACACCGGAGGGTCTAGTTTTTATCAGTGAGGGGAAGGTCTGACCGTCGGGGAAAGAAAGGCAGTGCCAGCCAGAGTGCATGCTAGGCTATTAAAGGTTTGTTAGTACAAGCTTTTTGAGAGGATGAATAATTACTTTTGTTTGGCATGGATTTGAAGACAGTATCGGGTGAGTTCGTTTAGTCTTTAAATCTGTCATTATGGTGAGAAATAGCTAAACCATTTTATTGGTAGGTTTTGCATTTCTGTGCAAACGCGCGAAAACACACTGGTATAATAAAACAATGGTGGCAATACACGTATAGTCCGCTTCGTTCCGTTGCTACCATAACATAAATTATCTTGTGTCTACAGCTGCAGTTTCTCGCTGCAATTTCTAATATTGAATATAAACAAAATACGCAATTTATGCTTTAAATCGTATTCTCGATTTAATCTCTAAATTGACTGTAAGCTTCGGGTTGTAACTAGGTAGTTGTTTCGTAGGTGACTTAACTCGTCTTAACTATTGCTTGTATTTTTGCATAGACTGCGTTGTTGCTGTCCTTGTTTGTGTTAGTGTTAATCATTTTAACCTACAGGGTCCAACTTGAACTATGCGGTTGTTCCCTGCATTTGGAACGGTAGGCTACTGCCCTCTAGGGTTTTCGACACACTTGTTCCTGTTTATGGTTAAACACTTTGTTGTACGTCGCTCTGGATAGGAGCGTCTGCCAAATGCCTGTAATGTAATGTAATGCAGTATTCCGTAGCAACAAGATAAACCCGACATTAGCCCTAAAATATGCCAATACAGCAGTGAAAATGCTGCTCACTGACTAACGACATAAACGAGACATTTTTTCTTTTAATTATACCATGTCATTCTACAGTCAATATCTGGGACTAAACATTGGATAAACATACAATCTTACCATTGGTTTTACGCGTAGATGTCCCTTTTGCGAATGAGTGGTCATATATTGTCTTGGACAATCCGTTTGTGAAAAATACGCGCATATGTGACGCCTGGGTCGGCTATCTTCATAAATAGCTCTGTGTAATACCACACTTGTTGCTTACGGCGTTGTCGCCCTTTTTAGTGCAATTTGGCTTGATTGACAACTCATTTATTCAGTAGGTGAGAGTATAAGCTTTCTAACGATGTATAACATGTCTGATTTTGCTTTTGGAATAGCGTTTTATAGGTCAGTGTAACCAAAATTTTTCTTATCTGCCAATGTCTAAATGAATAAAACGGTAGGCTACTTTGCGCGCAGCGCGCAGATCGCGAGTTGATATTACGTCTTTTTTCCGTTTTTTCTCAATGTCGTATTTATTATTTGAAATGTGTATTTATGTGCTATTATTCTATCTGTCTCTGTGGCGCTCTGAAATGTGCATTCTCTGCTAAGCTGAGCAATGGATTGGAATATGTGTCTGACGTAGTGTTGCACGGTATACCAAAACTTCAGCACTTTCTGTGTACTTAAAAAAAATAAAAAAATAAAAAAGAAACGGTTCGGTATTAGAATATTCCGACGTTCCGTAGTTTTGAGTCAAATGTAAAAGCCAGGGAAAATTGTCTCCCGCATTACTGATTTAGAGGATGAAAAGTGTAATTTGTCAGAATCTTCGCTAGAAGGCAGTAGCAACTAAGGTTGCCAAGTGAGGTGACTTGCGCTTGCACCCAGCTCCTTGATACAGCGCAAGCTTTGACTCAGTTCACTTCAGTACCAATAGGTGTTCTAATTTGGAAATATTTTATTGTAGATAGATGCTGTATTGTTATTAGAATATGCTGCTTTTTAAATCTATTTACAGGTGAAAGACCTGTTTTAAAGATTATTTAGTTTACAACTGTTTAATTTCTGAAATATATTTGATATATTTTTCTGTTGTTTAGTGTTGTAACACTATAGGCCAATGCATATTAATTTGTTGCAGAGGCTTCAACTTAAAGGTTGTTAATGAACCAGGTTGTTAATAAACCATGAATTCGAAGATGAGGTCAACCCTTGTGGACATTACGTTTCTGATCTATTAAGGTTGAAATATATTTCATATAGTTTTCTATGATTTGGCGTTGTAACACTATAGGCCTATGCTTATTGATATGTTGAACAGGCTTCAACTCAAAGGTTGTTAATAAACCAGGTTTTTAATAATCCGTGAATTCGAAAATGAGGTCAACCCTTGTGGACATTGAGTTTATGATCTATTAAGGTAATTTCAGTATCGTTAGGTACCGAGTATTGAATCAGTATCGTTTCAGTATTAATTATTGTGATACTAAACTTGGTATCGGTATCAAAGTCAAAATTTTGGTATCGTGACACTAGTGTGATGCCTTTTTTTGTTACAGCATGGAAGCGCTGCAGCTGTACAAACACGCCAGGCCATATGTGCGTTACGACATGCCATCTAAGTGTTACGACATCCCATCTAAGTGTTACGACATAGTAAAGGCCTTGACGGGAAGCGGCCAGGACACATACATGGCGATGCAACTAAGTCATCTGACAGCGTCTCTTAGCACAAAATTGGCCATAAGTCATCAATATTTTATACAATCATCATGATATTCAGTAGATATGTTGGATGAAGGCATATGATCATGAAGAAAAAGCCATTTTAAAATCGCTCCGTAGGGGGCGCGATGGTGCCAATGCTTGGACCCCTCCCAACGCCGCTTGCGGCTTTAATTATTATTATTAGGGGTCCAAGCAGCGAAGCTGGTGGAACCCTATTGTATCTGTTAGGATTATTAGGGGTCCAAGCAGCGAAGCTGATGGAACCCTATTGTTTTTGTTAGGATTATTATTATTATTATTCTTATTATTTTTCTCCGCTAAAAGTGTCTGAGGCTCAGCAACCATAAGTCGTAGAGCAACCAAATTTGGCAGGTGGGTTCCTATGGCCCCCCACTACTCAGGCACTAAAAATCACCTATGTCGGCCAGATGGTGGCGCTATAACAAAGGGTTTTGCGTAAAAGGCCATAACTCCCACACCATAAGTTAGATCAACACAGAACTTCATCGACCTATGCATCTGAACGTGCTCTACAACTTTGCCACTGGCACCACCCATGTCCGCCATATTGTTCGCCCGCCATTTTAACTTTTACGTTGGGGCGTGGAAGCTTTCTCTGCTAAAATGTCTGAGGCTCAGCAACCATAAGTCCTAGAGCAACCAAATTTGGCAGGTGGGTTCCTATGGCCCCCCACTACTCAGGCACTAAAAATCACCTATGTCGGCCAGATGGTGGCGCTATAACAAAGGGTTTTGCCTAAAAGGTCATAACTCCCACACCGTAAGTCAGATCAACACAAAACTTCATAGACCGACGCATGTGAATGTGCTCTACAACTTTGCTATTGGGCCTACATATCTCCGCCATATTGTTTGCCTGCCATTTGGACTTTTTTATTAGGTGGGGTGCGGAAGAGCTGTGGCTCCAAATCTAAACGATTACGACATCTAGTAAACTTCTTTACGGCAAGCGACATCCATGGCGACGCATGTAATCCGACACCGTAGGGTCTAGTTTTTATCAGTGAGGGTAGGGTCTGAACGTCGGGGAAGCACTGGAAGAGGCTACCAAAAGTTTGTTAGTAAAAGCTTTTTCAGAGGATGAATAATTACTTTTCTTGAGCATGCATCCATCTGAAGACAATATCTGGTGAGTTCGTTTAGTCTTTGAATCTGTCATTATGCTGAGAAAAAGCTAAACCATTTTATTGATAGTATTTGAGTTTCGTGTAAACGCGCGAAAACACGCTGGTATAATTAAACAATGACGGTAATACATATGTAGTCCGCTTCGTTCCGTTGCTACCATAATATAAACTATCTTGTGTCTACAGCTGCAGTTTCTCGCTGCAATTACTAATATTGAATATCAACAAAAGACGCAATTTATGCTGTAGTTGCCAGTGTCTGAATAAATAACACGGTACTCTGCGCGTAGGTAGCATCGATGGCGAGTTGGTATTTCATTTTTTGCTTCTAAAAGTTTGTTAGTAAAAGCTATTTGAGAGGATGAATCATTACTTTTTTTGCATGGATCCATTTGAAGACAATATCGGGTGAGTTCGTTCAGTCTTTAAATCCGTCATTATGCTGAGAGAAATCGTATTCTCAATTTAATCTCTAAATTGACTAAGATTAGGGTTGTAACTAGTTAGCTGTTTCGTAGGTGACTTACTTAATGCACTCGTCTTAACTATTGCTTGTATTTTTGCATGGACTGCGTTGTTGCTGTTCTTGTTTGTGTTAGTGTTAATCAGTTTAACCTACAGGGTCCAAGTTGAACTATGCGGTTGTTCCCTGCACTTAGAACGGTAGGCTACTGCCCTCTAGGGTTTTCGACACACTTGTTCCTGGTTATGGTTATACGTTTTGTTGTAGCCTACGTCGCTCTGGATAAGAGCGTCTGCCAAATGCCTGTAATGTAATGTAATGCAATATTCCGTAGCAACAAGATAAACCCGACATTAGCCCTAAAATATGCCAATACAGCAGTGAAAACGCTGCTCACCGAATAACGAAATGAACGAGACAAAGTTTTTTAAAACTTATACCATGTCATTCTACAGTCAATATCTGGGACTAAACATTGAATAAATATACAATCTTACCATTGGTTTTACGCGTAGAGATGTCCCTTTTGCGAATGAGTGGTCATATATTGTCTTGGACAATCCGTTTGCGAAATATACGCGCATCTGTCACGCCTGGGTCGGCTATCTTCAATAATAGCTGTGCGTAATACCACACCTGTTGCTTACGGCGTTGTCGCCGTTATTTGAAATGTGCATTCATGTGTTATTCTATCTGTCTCTGTGGCGCTCTGAAATGTGCATTCTCTGCTAAGCTGAGCAATGGATTGGAATATGTGTCTGACGTAGTGTTGCACGGTATACCAAAACTTCAGCACTTTCTCGGTACATAAAAAAAAAAAAAGAAAAAGAAAAGAAATGGTTCGGTATTACAATATTCCGACGTTCGGTAGTTTTGAGTCAAATGTAAAAGCCAGGGAAAATTGTCTCCCGCATTACTGATTGAGAGGATGAAAAGTGTAATTTGTCACAATCTTCGCTAGAAGGCAGTAGCAACTAAGGTTGCCAAGTGAGGTGATTCGCGCTTGTGCACTCAGCTCCTTGACACAGCGCAAACTTTGACTCAGTTCACTTCAGGAGCAATAGGTGTTCCAATTTGGAAATATTTTATTATAGATAGATGCTGTATTGTTATTAAAATATGCTATTTTTAAATCTATTTAAAGGTGAAAGACCTGTTTTAAAGATTATTTACTTTACAACTGTTTAATTTTGGAAATATATTTAACATATTTTTCTATTGTTCAGTGTTGTAACACTATAGGCCTATGCATATTAATATGTTGAAGAGGCTTCAATTTAAAGGTTGTTAATGAACCAGGTTGTTAATAAACCATGAATTCGAAAATGAGGTCAACCCTTGTGGACATTACGTTTCTCATCTATTAAGGTAATTTCAGTATCGTTCGGTATCGAGTATCGAATTAGCATCGTTTAAGTTTCAAGTATCATTTCAGTATTGAGTATCGTAATACTAAACCTGGTATCAGTGTCAAAGGCAAAATTTTGGTATCGTGACAACACTAGTGTGACGCCTTTTTTAGTTGCAGCGCAGAAACACTGCAGCTGTGCATTCACGCCGGACCATCTAAGTGTTACGACATAGTAAAGGCCTTGACGGGAAGTGGCCAGGACATATCCATGGCGACGTAACTAAGTCATCCGACAGCGTCTCTTAGCACAAAATTGGCCATAAGTCATCAATATTTCATACGATCATCATGATATTCAGTAGATATGTTGGGTGAAGGCATATGATCATGAGGACAAAGCCATTTTAAAATCGCTCCATAGGGGGCGCGATGGTGCCAATGCTTGGACCCCTCCCAACGCCGCTTGCGGCTTTAATTATTATTATTATTATTTTTCTCCGCTAAAAGTGTCTGAGGCTCAGCAACCATAAGTCCTAGAGCAACCAAATTTGGCAGGTGGGTTCCTATGGCCTGCCACTACTCAGGCACTAAAAATCACCTATGTCGGCCAGATGGTGGCGCTATAACAAAGGGTAATGCGTAAAAGGCCATAACTCCCACACCATAAGTTAGATCAACACAAAACTTCATCGACCTATGCATCTGAACGTGCTCTACATCTTTGCCATTGGGACCACCTATGTCCGCCATATTGTTTGCCCGCCATTTTGACTTTATAGTTGGGGCGTGGCAGTTTTCTCCACTAAAATGTCTGAGGCTCTGCAACCATAAATTGTAGACTAACCAACTTTGGTAGGTGGGTTCCTATGGCCCCCCACTACTCAGCCACGAAAAATCACCTATGTCAGCCAGATGGTGGCGCTATAACAAAGGGTCATACTTTAAAAGGTCATAACTCCCACACCGTAAGTCAGATCAACACAAAACTTCATCGACAGATGCATCTGAATGTGCTCTACAACTTTGCTTTTGGGACCACCTATGTCCGCCATATGGTTTGCCCGCCATTTGGACTTTTTTATTAGGTGGGGTGCGGTAGCGCTGGATCTCCAAATCTAAACGGTTACGACATCTAGTAAACTTCTTTACGGCAAGCGACATCCATGGCGACGCAAGTAATCCGACACCGTAGGGTCTACTTTTCATCAGTGAGGGTAGGGTCTGAACGTCGGGGAAGCACCTGAAGAGGCTACCAAATGTTTGTTAGTAAAAGCTTTTTCAGAGGATGAATAATTACTTTTCTTGAGCATGCATCCATTTGAAGACAATATCTGGTGAGTTCGTTTAGTCTTTGAATCTGTCATTATGCTGAGAAATAGCTAAACCATTTTTTTGATAGTATTTCAGTTTCGTGTAAACGCGCGAAAACACGCTGGTATAATTAAACAATGACGGTAATACATAGCCTATGTAGTCCGCTTCGTTCCGTTGCTACCATAATATAAACTATCTTGTGTCTACAGCTGCTGTTTCTCGCTGCAATTACTTATATTGAATATAAACAAAAGACGCAATTCATGCTGTAAATCGTATTCTCAATTTAATCTCTACATTGACTGTAAGATTTGGGTTGTAACTAGTTAGCTGTTTCGTAGGTGACTTAGTTAATGCACTCGTCTTAACTATTGCTTGTATTTTTGCATAGACTGCGTTGTTGCTGTTCTTGTTTGTGTTAGTGTTAATCAGTTTAACCTACAGGGTCCAAGTTGAACTATGCGGTTGTTCCCTGCACTCGGAACGGTAGGCTACTGCCCTCTCGGGTTTTCGAAACACTTGTTCCTGGTTATGGTTAAACACTTTGATGTAAGTCGCTCTGGATAGGAGCGTCTGCCAAATGCCTGTAATGTAATGCAATATCCCGTAGCAACAAGATAAACCCGACATCAGCCCTAAAATATTCCAATACAGCAGTGAAAACTCTGCTCATTGAATAACGAAATAAGCGAGACTTTTTTAAAAATTATACCATGTCATTCTACAGTCAATAACTGGGAATAAACATTGAATTAATATACAATCTCACCATTGGTTTTACGCGTAGAGATGTCCCTTTTGCGAATGAGTGGTCATATATTGTCTTGGACAATCCGTTTGCGAAATATATGCGCATCTGTGACGCCTGGGTCGGCTATCTTCAATAATAGCTGTGCGTAATACCACACCTGTTGCTAACGGCGTTGTCGCCCTTTTTAGTGCAATTTGGCTTGATTGACAATTCATTTGTTCAGTAGGTGAGAGTATAAGCTTTCTAACGATGTATAACATGTCTGATATTGCTTTTGGAATAGCGTTTTATAGGTCAGCGTAACAAAATTTTTCTTATCTGCCAATGTCTAAATGAATAAAACGGTAGGCTACTTTGCGCGCAGCACGCAGATCGCGAGTTGATATTACGTCTTTTATATCCGTTTTTTCTCAATGTCGTATTTATTATTTGAAATGTGCATTTATGTGTTGTTATTCTATCTGTCTCTGTGGCGCTCTGAAATGTGCATTCTCTGCTAAGCTGAGCAATGGATTGGAATATGTGTCTGACGTAGTGTTGCACGGTATACCAAAACTTCAGCACTTTCTCCGTACTTAAAAAAAAAAGAAAAAAAAAAAAGAAACGGTTCGGTATTAGAATATTCCGACATTCGGTAGTTTTGAGTCAAATGTAAAAGCCAGGGAAAATTGTCTCCCGCATTACTGATTGAGAGGATGAAACGTGTAATTTGTCAGAATCTTCGCTAGAAGGCAGTAGCAACTAAGGTTGCCAAGTGAGGTGACTTGTGCTTGCACTCAGCTCCTTGATACAGCGCAAGCTTTGACTCAGTTCACTTCAGTAGCAATAGGTGTTCCAATTTGGAAATATTTCATTATAGATAGATGCTGTATTGTTATTAAAATATGCTGTTTTTAAATCTATTTAATGGTGAAAGACCTGTTTTAAAGATTATTTACTTTACAACTGTTTAATTTTTGAAATATATTTAACATATTTTTCTATTGTTCAGTGTTGTAACACTATAGGCCTATGCATATTAATATGTTGAAGAGGCTTCAACTTAAAGGTTGTTATTGAACCAGGTTGTTAATAAACAATGAATTCGAAAATGAGGTCAACCCTTGTGGACATTACGTTTCTCATCTATTAAGGTAATTTCAGTATCGTTAGGTACCGAGTATCGAATTAGCATCGTTTAAGTTTCAAGTATCATTTCAGTATTGAGTATCGTGATACTAAACCTGGTATCAGTATCAAAGTCAAAATTTTGGTATCGTGACAACACTAGTGTGACGCCTTTTTTAGTTGCGGCGCAGAAACACTGCAGCTGTGCATACACGCCGGACCATCTAAGTGCTACGACATGCCATCTAAGTGTTACGACAAAGTAAAGGCCTTGACGGGAAGCGGCCAGGACATATCCATGGCGACGTAACTAAGTCATCCGACAGCGTCTCTTAGCACAAAATTTGCCATAAGTGATCAATATTTCAAACGAGCATCATGATATTCAGTAGATATGTTGGGTGAAGGCATATGATCATGAGGACAAAGCCATTTTAAAATCGCTCCATAGGGGGCGCGATGGTGCCAATGCTTGGACCCCTCCCAACGCCGCTTGCGGCTTTAATTAGGGGTCCAAGCAGCGAAGCTGGTGGAACCCTATTGTTTTTGTTAGGATTATTAGTGTGGTTGCCTTAGGCAAACACACTATTATTATTGCACATATTTATTATTATTATTATTAGTGTGGTTGCCTTAGGCAAACACACTATTATTATTGCACATATTATTTATTTATTAGTGTGGTTGCCTCAGGCAACCACACTACTATTATCCCACATATTATTATTATTATTATTATTATATTTATTATTATTCCACCCATTTTTTGGACCGCTACTCCTCCCAGAGTTTTCGCACCACATACACATGCCATATGTCAAATTGACCGGCTTCTTTGGGAATCGATGGCTATTACTTTGTGGAAATTTTCGCTGCACGGTTTTTGAGAAATATGACTTTTTATGGCCAATTTTTCCCATTGAAAATGAATGGGGCGGTGACGTCATAAAAAATGTGAATTATGAAGTTACAGCATTGGTCGGCTTTGCACACGTGATGCGGTTGGCTGTTCGTCCTCACCAGCCACCAGAAAGGATATAGCTGAACGCGGAAGTGAACGGATAAAACAGTATTCCAAATGCAATATTACAAATGAAAACGCTGTCAGCTAGGTATATCAACAAAACATATGGCTTAGGCATACCCAGAAGTCCTCAATAATAACAGTATTTCACAAGATATTACGCAAATTCTTTGACGACGTTTCGTCAGGTCCAGCGTCTTTGAATGCTAATGCTAACAGACTACATGCATTGTATGCGACGATTAAAAAACTTTCGGTTGACCTAAAAAAACGATATTCCAAAACCAAAATTAGACGTGCTGTTATACCTGGTTAGAAAGCTTATGCTCTCACCTACTGAATAAACAAATTCTCAAACAAGCCAGACTGTACTAAAGAGTGCAACAACGCCGTCAACAACACGTGTGCAGCAGCTTCTGATCCGGTCTTCAGTGGGCTTGTAATACCACACATGTTGCTTTGGGTGTTGTCGAACTTTGTAGTACAATCTGGCTTGATCTACACATCATCGATCTAACAGGTGACAGAATAAGCTTTCTAACAATGTATAATATGTCAAATTTTACTTCTGTAATACCGTTTTATATTCCAGCGAGTTGGAAACTTTGGTCTCGTTATAACTGCATTACACATCAGTCTGCATTACACGTCAGACTTAGGGTTTTTCCAAGACCCTCTGAACATGCCAGCTAGCTTTGTGATTCGCCGTCACTCGTCACCGCATACCGCAAGTAAAACACTGAGATCTCAAATTTTGATGAAAGGATAATTTAGCTCTGAATATATGTGTCACAAATCAACTCGTTGTAGTGATGTTATAGCAGGTACACAATGCCCTGTCTCTGCTTACACTACAGACACTGTTCACTCCGTTCAGCACAAAGTTGACTTTGCATTGGCGGCAACCACACTTCACAATTTCTGCAGGAATTGTCTAGTTATTAGTGTGGTTGCCTTAGGCAATCACACTATTATTATCGCACATATTATTATTAGTGTGGTTGCCTCAGGCAACCACACTACTATTATCCCACATATTATTAGTGTGGTTGCCTTAGGCAAACACACTATTATTATTGCACATATTATTTATTTATTAGTGTGGTTGCCTTAGGCAATCACACTACTATTATCCCACATATTATTATTATTATTATTATTATTCTTTCCACCCATTTTTTGGACCGCTACTCCTCCCAGAGTTTTCGCACCACATACACATGCCATATGTCAAATTGACCGGCTTCTTTGGGAATCGATGGCTATTACTTTGTGGAAATTTTCGCTGCACGGTTTTTGAGAAATATGACTTTTTATGGCCAATTTTTCCCATTGAAAATGAATGGGGCGGTGACGTCATAAAAATGTGAATTATGAAGTCACAGCATTGGTCGGCTTAGCACACGTGATGCACTTTTAACCTGCTTCATCTACAGGAAATTTAGAATCCAGATGCGGTGCATATCTCCATTTTCGTCGTAATTACAGAAAACACACATTCGTAAACTTCAAATGATTCATACCACAATGTAGATAAAACCTTGACGAAGACGTACATGCACGGATTGTGTTGTTCAAACGAGGTTTCCTGGCGACTTAGCCACCACAGTGGATATAGCTTAATGCGGAAGTGCACGCGATAAAAACGGTATTCCAAATGCAAAATTACAAATGAAAACGCTGTCAGCTAGGTATATCAACAAAACATATGGCTTAGGCATACCCAGAAGTCCTCAATAATAACAGTATTTCACAAGATATTACGCAAATTCTTTGACGACGTTTTGTCAGGTCCAGCGTCTTTGAATGCTAATGCTAACAGACTACATGCATTGTATGCGACGATTAAAAAACTTTCGGTTGACCTAAAAAAACGATATTCCAAAACCAAAATTAGACGTGCTGTTATACCTGGTTAGAAAGCTTATGCTCTCACCTACTGAATAAACGAATTCTCAAACAAGCCAGACTGTACTAAAGAGTGCAACAACGCCGTCAACAACACGTGTGCAGCAGCTTCTGATCCGGTCTTCAGTGGGCTTGTAATACCACACATGTTGCTTTGGGTGTTGTCGAACTTTGTAGTACAATCTGGCTTGATGTACACATCATCGATCTAATAGGTGACAGAATAAGCTTTCTAACAATGTATAATATGTCAAATTTTACTTTTGTAATACCGTTTTATATTCCAGCGAGTTGGAAACTTTGGTCTCGTTATAACTGCATTACACATCAGTCTGCATTACACGTCAGACTTAGGGTTTTTCCAAGACCCTCTGAACATGCCAGCTAGCTTTGTGATTCGCCGTCACTCGTCACCGCATACCGCAAGTAAAACACTGAGATCTCAAATTTTGATGAAAGGATAATTTAGCTCTGAATATATGTGTCGCAAATCAACTCGTTGTAGTGATGTTATAGCAGGTACACAATGCCCTGTCTCTGCTTATACTACAGAAACTGTTCACTCCGTTCAGCACAAAGTCGACTTTGCATTGGCGGCAACCACACTTCACAATTTCTGCAGGAATTGTCTAGTTATTATTATTATTATTATTATTATTCCACCCATTTTTTGGACCGCTACTCCTCCCAGAGTTTTCGCACCACATACATGTGCAATGTGTCAAATCGAGCGGCTTGATCGGGAATGAAGTGCTATTACTTTGTGGAAAGTTTGGGTGGACGGTTTTTGAGAAATTTGACTTTTTTTGGGGAATTTTTCCCATAGAGAATGAATGGTGGAATGTTCACCATTGTGATGTCACAATGCTGTCTTCTCACCTTTATGATGTCACAATGGTCTGTCTTCTAGCAGCAGTGCTCTGGTCTCTCTCTGGCTTTGGACATTCAGCATTCATCTCTATGGGGCAAAATTGCCCTCAAATTGTGGGATGCCTCATTGGACGTGTTAGAGAGTCGATTGTCTATTGGTGTAAATTAACCTCGCCCCCTTTCCTGATTGGCCGACATTTGATATTTAATAACTTTTCAACCGTTTGTCATAGAGAATTGTGGATCGCGTCATTGGACTCAGTAAAGACGGAGCAACCACCTAGAAACACCCTAGCAACCACCTAGAACAGCCTAGCAACAGCCTGGAACTCCATAGCAACCACCTAGCAACAGCATAGCAACTGCCTAGAACTCTAAAGCAAATACCTAGAAAACCCTAGCAACCACCTGGAACTCCATAACAACCATCTAGCAACACCCTAGCAACCACCTAGAACACCCTAGCAACTGCTTAGAACTCCATAGCAACCACCTAGCAACACCTTAGCAACCGCTTAGAACTCTATGGGAACCACCTAGCAACACCCTAGCAACCACTTAGAACAGTCTTGCAACAGCCTAGATCTCCATAGCAACCACTTAGCAACACCCTAGCAACCACCTGGAACACCATAACAACTGCCTAGCAACACCCTAGCAACCACCTAGAACAGCCTAGCAACAGCCTGGAACTCCATAGCAACCACCTAGCAACAGCATAGCAACTGCCTAGAACTCTATAGCAAATACCTAGAAAACCCTAGCTACCACCTGGAACTCCATAGCAACCATCTAGCAACACCCTAGCAACCACCTAGAACACCCTAGCAACTGCTTAGAACTCCATAGCAACCACCTAGCCACACGTTAGCAACCGCTTAATACTCTATGGGAACCACCTAGCAACACCCTAGCAACCACCTAGAACAGCCTTGCAACAACCTAGAGCTCCGTAGCAACGACTTAGCAACACCCTAGCAACCGCCTAGAATGTTGTAGCAACCACCTAGCAACACCCAGGCAACCGCCTAGAACACCATAGCAACCACCTACAACACGCTAGCAACCCCTAGAAGTACATGGCAACCACATAGCAACACCCTAGCAACCAACTAGAACACCCTAGCAACCCCCTAGAACTTCATAACAACCACCTAACAACACACTAGTAACCACCTAGACCACCATAGCAACTGCCTAGGATTCTACAGCAACCACCTAGCAACACCCTAGCAACCGTCTAAAACTCCATAGCAACCCCCTAGCAACATCCTAGCAACCGCCTATAACTCCATAGCAACAACCTAGCAGCACCTTAGCAACTACCTAGAACACCCTAGCAACCGCCTAGAACGCCATAGCAACCACCTAAAAACACACTAGCAACCACCTGTAACACCATAGCAACTGCCTAGAACTCCATAGCAACCACCTAGCAACACCCTAGCAACCACCTAGAACTGCATAGCAACCACTTTGCAACACTTTAGCAACCACCTGGAACACCATAGCAAATGCCTAGCAACACCCTAGCAACCGGCTATAACTCCATAGCAACCACTTAGCAACACCATAGCAACCACCTTGCAACAGCCTAGCAACCACCTAGAAAACCCTAGCAGCCACGTAGCAACACCTTTCCAACCACGTGGAACACCATAACAACTGCCTAGCAACACCCTAGCAACCACCTAGCAACATCCTAGCAACCACCTAGAATACCCTAGCAACACCCTAGCAACCGCCTATAACTCCATAGCAAATGCCTAGCAACACCCTAGCAACCGGCTATAACTCCATAGCAACCACATAGCAACACCATAGCAACCACCTAGAACTCCATAGCATCCACCTAGCAACCACCTAGAATACCCTAGCAACCACGTAGCAACACCCTAGCAACCACCTGTAACACCATAACAACTGCCTAGCAACACCCTAGCAACGGCCTATAACTCCATAGCAACCTCCTAACAACCACCTAGAATACCCAAGCAACCACCTAGCAACACCCTAGCAACTGACTATAACTCCATAGCAACCACGTAGCAACACCCTAGCAACCACCTGTAACACCATAACAACTGCCTAGCAACACCATAGCAACTGCCTTTAACTCCATAGCAAGCACCTAGCAACATCCTAGCAACCACTTAGAATACCCTAGCAACCACCTAGCAATGCCCTAGCAACCACCTAGCAACACCTTAGCAACTGTGTAGAACTCCATAGCAACCACCTAGCAACACCCTAGCAACACCCTAAAACTCCATAGCAACTACCTAGCAACATCCTAGCAACCAATTAGAATACTCTAGCAACCACCTAGCAATGCCCTAGCATCCACATGGAGCTTCATAGCAACCACCTGGAACTCCATAGCAACCACCTAGCACCACCCTAGCAACCACCTGGAACACCATATCAACCACCTAGCAACATCCTAGCAACTGTCTAGAATTCCATAGCAACCACCTAGAACACCCTAGCAACCACCTAGAATCCCATAGCAACCACCTCAAACTCCATAGCAACCTCCTAGCAACACTCTAGACACCACCTAAAACACCATAGTCACCACCAGAACATCATAGCATCTACCTACCACTGTTCACTCTGTTCAGCAGGAAGTCGGCTTTGCGTTGGCGGCTACCACACTTCACAATTTCTGCAGGAATTGTCTAGTTATTATTATTATTATTATTATTCTTTCCACCCATTTTTTGGACCGCTACTCCTCCCAGAGTTTTCGCACCACATACACATGCCATATGTCAAATTGACCGGCTTCTTTGGGAATCGTGTGCTATTACTTTGTGGAAAGTTTCGCTGCACGGTTTTTGAGAAATATGACTTTTTATGGCCAATTTTTCCCATTGAAAATGAATGGGGCGGTGACGTCATTAAAATGTGAATTATGGAGTTACAGCATTGGTCGGCGTTGCACACGTGATGCGGTTTTAACCTGCTTCATCTACAGGAAATTTAGAATCCAGATGCGCTGCATATCTCCATTTTCGTCGTAATTACAGAAAACACACATTCGTAAACTTCAAATGATTCATACCACAATGTAGATAAAACCTTGACGAAGACGTACATGCACGGATTGTGTTGTTCAAACGAGGTTTCCTGGCGACTTAGCCACCACAGCGGATATAGCTTAATGCGGAAGTGCACGCGATAAAAACGGCATTCCAAATGCAAAATTACAAATGAAAACGCTGTCAGCTAGGTATATCAACAAACATATGACTTAGGCATACCCAGATTTCCTCAAAAATAATAGTATTTCACAAGATATCACGCAAAACCGTTGACAACGTTCCGTCAAATGCAGCGTCTTTGAATGCTACTAGTGCTAACAAAGAGTGCATGCATTGAATGCGACGATTAAAACACTTTCGGTTGACCTAAAAAAACCATATTCCAAAACCAAAATTAGACGTGCTGTTATACCTGGTTAGAAAGCTTATGCTCTCACCTACTGAATAAACGAATTCTCAAACAAGCCAGACTGTACTAAAGAGTGCAACAACGCCGTCAACAACACGTGTGCAGCAGCTTCTGATCCGGTCTTCAGTGGGCTTGTAATACCACACATGTTGCTTTGGGTGTTGTCGAACTTTGTAGTACAATCTGGCTTGATCTACACATCATCGATCTAATAGGTGACAGAATAAGCTTTCTAACAATGTATAATATGTCAAAATTTACTTTTGTAATACCGTTTTATATTCCAGCGAGTTGGAAACTTTGGTCTCGTTATAACTGCATTACACATCAGTCTGCATTACACGTCAGACTTAGGGTTTTTCCAAGACCCTCTGAACATGCCAGCTAGCTTTGTGATTCGCCGTCACTCGTCACCGCATACCGCAAGTAAAACACTGAGATCTCAAATTTTGATGAAAGGATAATTTAGCTCTGAATATATGTGTCGCAAATCAACTCGTTGTAGTGATGTTATAGCAGGTACACAATGCCCTGTCTCTGCTTATACTACAGAAACTGTTCACTCCGTTCAGCACAAAGTCGACTTTGCATTGGCGGCAACCACACTTCACAATTTCTGCAGGAATTGTCTAGTTATTATTATTAGTGTGGTTGCCTTTGGCAAACACACTATTATTATTGCACATATTTAGTGTGGTTGCCTTAGGCAAACACACTATTATTATTGCACATATTTATTTATTATTATTATTATTATTATTCCGCCAGTTTTTTGGACAGCTACTCCTCCCAGAGTTTTCGCACCACATACACGTGCAATATGTCAAATCGAGCGGCTTGATCGGGAATGGTGTGCTATTACTTTGTGGAAAGTTTCGGTGCACGGTTTTTGAGAAATTCCACGTTTTTTGGGAAATTTTTCCCATAGAGAATGAATGGTGGAATGTTCACCCTTGTGATGTCACAATGCTGTCTTCACACCTTTATGATGTCACAATGCTCTGTTTTCTAGCAGCAGTACTCTGGTCTCTCTCTAGATTTGAACATTCTGCCATTCATCTCTATGGGGAAAAATTGCCCACAAATTGTGCAATGCCTCATTGGACATGGTAGAGAGTCCTTTGTCCATTGGTGTAGATCAGCCTCGCCCCCATTCCTGATTGGCCGATGTTTGATATTTCATAACTTTTGAACCGTTTGTCATAGAAAATTATGGGTCACGTCATTGGACTCAGTAAAGACCTAGCAACCGCCTAGAACTCCAAAGCAACCTCCTAGCAACACCCTAGCAACCGCCTATAACTCCAAAGCAACTACCTAGCAACACCCTAGCAACCACCTAGAATAACCTAGCAACCGCCTAGAACTCCATAGCAACCACCTAACAACACACTAGCAACCACCTGGAACACCATAGCAACCACCTAGCAACACCATAGCAACCACCTAGAACTCCATAGCAACCACCTAGCAACACCCTAGCAACCACCTGGAACTCCATAGCAACCACCTAGCAACACCCTAGCAACCACCTAGAACACCCTAGCAACCGGCTATAACTCCATAGCAACCACCTAGCAACACCATAGCAACCACCTAGAACTCCATAGCAACCACCTAGCAACACCCTAGCAACCACCTGGAACACCATAGCAACCACCTAGCAACACCCTAGCAACCACCTCGAACACCCTAGCAACCAGCTTTAACTCCATAGCAACCACCTAGCAACACCATAGCAACCACCTAGAACTCCATAGCAACCACCTAGCAACACCCTAGCAACCACCTGGAACACCATAGCAACCACCTAGCAACCCCCTAGCAACCACCTGGAACACCATAGCAACTGCGTAGCAACACCCTAGCAACCGCCTATAACTCCATAGCAACCTCCTAGCAACCACCTAGAATACCCTAGCAACACCCTAGCAACCGTCTATAGCTCCATAGCAAATGCCTAGCAACACCCTAGCAACCGCCTATAACTCCATAGCAACCACCTAGCAACATCCTAGCAACCACCTAGAATACCCTAGCAACACCCTAGCAACCGTCTATAGCTCCATAGCAAATGCCTAGCAACACCCTAGCAACCGGCTATAACTCCATAGCAACCACCTAGCAACACCATAGTAACCACCCAGAACTCCACAGCATCCACCTAGCAACACCCTAGCAACCACCTAGAATACCCTAGCAACCACCTATCAACACCATAGCAACCACCTGAAACAGCATAACTGCCTAGCAACACCCTAGCAACCGCCTATAACTCCATAGCAACCTCCTAGCAAACACATAGCAACACCCTAGCAACTGCCTATAACTCAATAGCAACAACCTACCAACATCCTAGCAACCACCTAGCAACACCCTAGCAACCACCTGGAACACCATAGCAAATGCCTAGCAACACCCTAGCAACCAGCTATAACTTCATAACAACCACCTAGCAACACCCTAGCAACCACCTTGAACTCCATAGCAACCATCCAGCAAAACCCTAGCAACCACCTAGAACACCATAGCAAATGCCTAGCAACACCCTAGCAACCAGCTATAACTCCATAGCAACCACCTAGCAACACCCTAGCAACCACCTAGAACTCCATAGCAACCACCTAGCAACACTCTAGCAACCACCTGTAACACCATAACAAAATCCTAGCAAAACCCTAGCAACCAGCCATAACTCCATAGCATCCACCTAGCAACACCCTAGCAACCACCAAGAACTCCATAGCAACCACCTAGCAACACCATAGCAACCACCTGGAACACCATAGCAACCACCTAGCAACATCCAAGCAACCACCTAGAATGCCTTAGCAACCGCCCTGAACTCCATAGCAACCACCTAGCAACAACCTAGCAACTGCCTAAATTCCCATAGCAAGCACCTAGCATCACCCTAGCAACCAACTAGAACTCCATAGGAACTACCTAGAACACCCTAGCAACCACCTGGAACACCATATCAACCACCTAGCAACATCCTAGCAACTGCCTAGAACTCCACAGCAACCACCTACAACACCCTAGCAACTGCCTAGAATTCCATAGCAACCACCTGGAACTCCATAGAACCACCTAGCAACACCCTAGCAACCGCCTCAAACTCCATAGCAACCACCTACCAACACCCTAGACACCACTTAAAACACCATAGTCACCACCAGAACATCATAGCAACTACCTACCACTGTTCACTCTGTTCAGCAGAAAGTCGACTTTGCATTGGCGGCAACCACACTTCACAATTTCTGCAGGAATTGTCTAGTTATTAGTGTGGTTGCCTTAGGCAATCACACTACTATTATCTCACATATTATTATTATTATTATTATTTTTATTTCTTTCCACCCATTTTTTGGACCGCTACTCCTCCCAGAGTTTTTGCACCACATACACGTGCAATATGTCAAATCGAGCGGCTTGATCGGGAATGGTGTGCTATTACTTTGTGGAAAGTTTGGGTGGACGGTGTTTGAGAAATTTGACTTTTTTTGGGAAATTTTTCCCATAGAGAATGAATGGCGGAATGTTCACCCTTGTGATGTCACAATGCTCTGTCTTCTCACCTCTGTGATGTCACAATGGTCTGTCTTCTAGCAGCAGTGCTCTGGTCTCTCTCTGGCTTCGGACATTTAACATTCATCTCTATGGGGCAAAATTGCCCACAAATTCTGGGATGCCTCATTGGACTTGTTAGAGAGTCCTTTGTCCATTGGTGGAGATCAGCCTTGCCCCCCTTCCTGATTGGCCGATGTTTTATATTTCATAACTTTTGAACCGTTTGTCATAGAGAACTAGGGGTTGCGTCATTGGACTCAGTAAAGACCTAGCAACCGCCTAGAACTCCATAGCAACCCCCTAGCAACACCCTAGCAACCACCTAGAACACCCTAGCAACCGCCCAGAACTCCATAGCAACTACCTAGCAACACCCTAGCAACCCCCTAGAACTGCATAGCAACCACCTACCAACACCATAGCAACCACCTAAAACCCCATAGCAACCACCTAGCAACACCCTAGCAACCACCTGGAACACCATAGCAACGACCTAGCAACAGCCTAGCAACCACCTGGAACACCATAACAACTGCCTAGCAACACCCTATCAACAGCCTATAACACCATAGCAACCACCTAGAAACATCCTAGGAACCACCTAGAATACCATAACTGCCTAGCAACACCCTAGCAACTGCCTATAACTCCATAGCAACCACCTAGCAACATCCTAGCAACCACCTAGAATACCCTAGCAACCACCTAGCAACACCCTAGCAACCACCTGGAACACCATAGCAAATGCATAGCAACACCCTAGCAACCACCTGGAACACCATAGCAAATGCCTAGCAACACCCTAGCAACTGGCTATAACTCCATAGCAACCACCTAGCAACACCATAGCAACCACCTAGAAATCCATAGCAACCACCTAGCAACACCCTAGCAACAACCTGGAACACCTTAGCAACCACCTAGCAACATCCTAGCAACCACCTGGAACACCATAGCAACCACCTGGAACACCATAACAACTGGCTAGCAACACCCTAGCAACCACCTAGCAACACCCTAGCAACCACCTAGAACTCCATAGCAACCACCTAGCAACACCCTAGTAACCACCTCTAACACCCTAGCAACTGCCTAAAACAGCATAGCAAACACCTAGCAACGCCCTAGCAACCGCCTAGAACTCCCTAGCAACCACCTAGCAACATCCTAGCAACTGCCTAGAACTCCATAGCAACCACCTAGAACACCATAGCAACCGCCTAGAATTCCATAGCAACCACCTAGAATAGCCTAGCAACTGCCTAGCAATGTCCTAGCAACCATCTGGAACACCATAGCAACCACCTAGCAACACCCTAGCAACCACTTAGAATACCCTAGCAACCACTTAGCAACACCCTAGCAACCACCTGGAACACCATAGCAAATGTCTAGCAACACCCTAGCAACCACCTAGAACTCCATAGCAACCACCTTGTAACGCCCTAGCCACCACCTAGAACTCCATAGCAACCACCTAGCAACACCCTAACAACCACCTAGAATACCCTAGCAACCACCTTGCAGCACCCTAGCAACCACCAAGAACACCCTAGCAACCGCCTAGAACTCCATAGCAACAACACAGCAACACCCTAGAAACCACCTATAACACCATATCAACCACGTTGAATACCCAAGCAACCACGTAGCAACACCCTAGCAACCGCCTAGAACTCCATAGCAACCACCTAGCAACCGTCTATAACTCCATAGCAACCACCTAGCAACAGCCTAGCAACGACCTGGAACACCAAACAATTGCCTAGCAACACCCTAACAACCGCCTATAACTCCATAGCAACCACCTAGCAACATCCTAGCAACCACCTGGAGCTCCACAGCAACCACATAGCAACATTCTAGCAACTGCCTAGAACTCCATAGCAACAACCTAGAACACCCTAGCAACCGCATAGAATTCCATAGCAACCGCCTAGAACTCCATAGAACCACCTAGATCACCCTAGCAACCGCCTAGAATTCCATAGCAACCGCCTAGAACTCCATAGAACCACCTAGAACACCCTAGCAACCGCCTAGAATTCCATAGCAACCGCCTAGAACTCCATAGCAACACCCTAGACACCACCTAAAACACCATAGTCACCACCAGAACATCATAGCAACTACCTACCACTGTTCACTTTGTTCAGCAGGAAGTCGGCTTTATATTGGCGGCAACCACACTTCACAATTTCTGCAGGAATTGTCTAGTTTATTATTATTATTATTCCGCCAATATTTTGGACCGCTACTCCTCCCAGAGTTTTCACACCACACACACGTGCAATATGTCAAATCGAGCGGCTTGATCGGGAATGGTGTGCTATTACTTTGTGGAAAGTTTCGTTGCACGGTTTTTGAAAAATTTGAATTTTTGTGTGCAATTTTGCCCCATAGAGAATGAATGGCGGAATGTTCAGCCTTGTGATGTCACAATGCTCTGTCTTCTCACCCCTGTGATGTCACAATGGTCTGTCTTCTAGCAGCAGTACTCTGGTCTCTCTCTAGGTTTGAACATTCTGCCATTCATCTCTATGGGGAAAAATTGCCCACAAATTGTGCAATGCCTCATTGGACATGGTAGAGAGTCCTTTGTCCATTGGTGGAGATCAGCCTTGCCCCCCTTCCTGATTGGCCGATGTTTGATATTTCATAACTTTTGAACCGTTTGTCCTAGAGAACTATGGGTCGCGTCATTGGACTCAGTAAAGACCTAGCAGCCGCCTAGAACTCCATAGCAACCCCCTAGTAACATCCTAGCAACCGCCTATGACTCCATAGCAAAGACCTAGCAACACCCTAGCAACCACCTAGAACAACCTAGCAACCGCCTAGAACTCCCTAGCAACCACCTAACAACACACTAGAATCCACCTGGAACACCATAGCAACTGCCTAGAACTCCATAGCAACCACCTAGCAACACCCTAGCAACCACCTAGAACTGCATAGCAACCACCATGCAACACCCTAGCAACCACGTGGAACACCATAGCAAATGCCTAGCAACACCCTAGCAACCGCCTATAACTCCATAGCAACCACCTAGCAACACCATAGCAACCACCTAGAACTCCATAGCAACCGCCTAGAACTCCATAGCAACTACCTAACAACTAACTAGCAACCACCTGTAATACCATAGCAACTGCCTAGAACTCCATAGCAACCACCTAGCAACACCCTAGCAACCACCTAGAACTGCATAGCAACCACCTTGCAACACCCTAGCAACCACGTGGAACACCATAGCAAATGCCTAGCAACACCCTAGCAACCGCCTATAACTCCATAGCAACCACCTAGCAACACCATAGCAACCACCTAGAACTCCATAGCAACCACCTAGCAACACCCTAGCAACCACCTGGAACACACCATAGCAACACCCTAGCAACAACCTAGCAACCACCTGGAACACCATAACAGTGCCTAGCAACACCCTAGCAACCGCCTATAACTCCATAGCAACCACCTAGCAACATCCAAGCAACCACTCAGAATACCCTAGCAACCGCCTAGCAATGCCCTAGCAACCACCTAGAACTCCATAGCAACCGCCTATAACTCCATAGCAACCACCCAGCAACATCCTAGCAACCACCTGGAACACCATAACAACTGCCTAGCAGCACCCTAGCAACCGCCTATAACTCCATAGCAATGACCTAGCAACACCCTAGCAACCACCTAGAACTCCATAGCAACCACCTAACAACACACTAGCAACCATCTGGAACACCATAGCAAATGCCTAGCAACACCTTAGCAACCGGCTATAACTCCATAGCAACCACCTAGCAACACCTTAGCAACCAGCTAGAACTCCATAACAAACACCTAGGAACACCCTAGCAACCACCTGGAACACCATAGCAACTGCCTAGCAACACCCTAGCAACCACCTGGAACACCATAATAACTGCCTAGCAACACCCTAGCAACCTCCTGAAACTCCATAGCATCCACCTAGCAACACCCTAACAACCACCTAGAATACCCTAGCAACCACCTAGAACACCATAATAACTGCCTAGCAACACCCTAGCAACCACCTATAACTCCATAGCAACCTCCTAGCAACCACCTAGCAACATCCTAGCAACCGCCTATAACTCCATAGCAACGACCTAGCAACATCCTAGCAACCACCTAGCAACGCCCTAGCAAACACCTGGAACACCATAACAACTGCCTAGCAAAACCTTAGCAACCACCTATAACTCCATAGCAACCACCTAGCAACATCCTAGCAACCACTTAGAATACTCTAGCAACCGCCTAGCAATGCCCTAGCAACCACCTAGAACTACATAGCAACCAGCTAGCAACACTCTAGCAACTGCCTATAACTCCATAGCAACCACCTAGCAACACCCTAGCAACCACCTGGAACACCATAACAACTGCCTAGCAACACCCTAGCAACCGCCTATAACTTCATAGCAACGACCTAGCAACACCCTAGCAATCACCTAGAACACCATAGCAACCGCCTAGAACTCCATAGCAACCACCTTGCAACACCCTAGCAACCGCATATAACTCCATATTAAATGCCTAGCAACACCCGAGCAACCGCCTACAACTACATAGCAACCACCTAGCAACACCATAGCAACCACCTAGAACTCCATAGCATCCACCTAGCAACACCCTAGCAACCACCTGGAACACCATAGCAACCACCTAGCAACAACATAGCAACCACCAGGAACACCATACCAACTGCCTAGCAACACCCTAGCAACCGCCTGTAACTCCATAGCAACCACCTAGCAACATCCTAGCAACCACCTAGAAAATCCTACCAACCACATAGCAACACCCTAGCAACCGCCTATAACTCCATAGCAACCACCTAGCAACACCCTAGCAACCACCTGGAACATGATTGCAAATGCATAGCAACACCCTAGCAACCGGCTATAACTCCAAAGCAACCACCTAGCAACACCATAACAACCACCTTGCAGCACCCTAGCAACCACCTAGAATACCCTAGCAACCACCTGGAACACCATAACAACTGCCTAGCAACACCCTAGTAACCGCCTATAACTCCATAGCAACCATCTAACAACACACTAGCAACCACCTAAAATACCCTGGGAACACCCTAGCAACCGCCTATAACTCCATAGCAATGGCCTAGCAACACCATAGCAACCACTTAGAACTCCCTAGCAACTGCCAAGAACTCCATAGCAACCACCTAACAACACACTAGCAACCACCTGTAACACCATAGCAACTGCCTAGAACTCCATAGCAACCACTTAGCAACACCCTAGCAACCACCTAGAACTGCATAGCAACCACCTTGCAACACCCTAGCAACCACCTGGAACACCATAGCAAATGCCTAGTGACACCCTGGCAACCGGCTATAACTCCATAGCAAGCACCTAGCAACACCATAGAAACCACCTAGCAACCACCAGGAACTCCATAGCAACCACCTAGCACCACCCTAGCAACCACCTGGAACACCATAGCAAATGCCTAGCAACACCCTAGCAACCACCAAGAACTCCATAGCAACCACCTAGCAACATCTTGGCAACTGCCTAGAACTCCATAGCAACCACCTAGAACACCTTAGCAACCACCTAGAATTCCATGGAAACCACCTAGCAACACCCTAGCAGCCGCCTCAAACATCATAGCAACTACCTACCACTGTACACTCTGTTCAGCAGGAAGTCGACTTTGCGTTGGCGGCAACCACACTTCACAATTTCTGCAGGAATTGTCTAGTTAGTGTGGTTGCCTTAGGCAAACACACTATTATTATTGCACATATTTATTATTATTATTATTATTATTATTATTATTATTATTATTATTATTCCGCCAGTTTTTTGGACCGCTACTCCTCCCAGAGTTTTTGCACCACATACACATGCCATATGTCAAATTGACCGGCTTCTTTGGGAATCGATGGCTATTACTTTGTGGAAATCTTCGCTGCACGGTTTTTGAGAAATATGACTTTTTATGGCCAATTTTTCCCCATAGGGATGAATGTAAAACGTGACGTCATACATATGTGAGCGGTGAAGTCACAGCATTGGTCGGCTTAGCACACGTGATGCACTTTTAACCTGCTTCATCTACAGGAAATTTAGAATCCAGATGCGGTGCATATCTCCATTTTCGTCGTAATTACAGAAAACACACATTCGTAAACTTCAAATGATTCATACCACAATGTAGATAAAACCTTGACGAACACGTACATGCACGGATTGTGTTGTTCAAACGAGGTTTCCTGGCGACTTAGCCACCACAGTGGATATAGCTTAATGCGGAAGTGCACGCGATAAAAACGGTATTCCAAATGCAAAATTACAAATGGAAACGCTGTCAGCTAGGTATATCAACAAACATATGACTTAGGCATACCCAGATTTCCTCAAAAATAATAGTATTTCACAAGATATTACGCAAAATCGTTGACAACGTTTCGTCAAATGCAGCGTCTTTGAATGCTACTAGTGCTAACAAAGAGTGCATGCATTGAATGCGACGATTAAAACACTTTCGGTTGACCTAAAAAACGATATTCCAAAACCAAAACTACACGTGTTATACCTGGTTAGAAAGCTTATGCTCTCACCTACTGAATAAACGAATTCTCAATCAAGCCATACGGACCTAAAAAGGGCAACAACGCCGTCAACAACATGTGTGCAGAAGCTTCTGGTCCTGTCTTACTCCAGAAAACGGTATCATCTTGTAATACCACACATGTTGCTTTGGGTGTTGTCGAACTTTGTAGTACAATCTGCCTTCATCTACACATCATCGATCTAATAGGTGACAGAATAAGCTTTCTAACAATGTATAATATGTCAAATTTTACTTTTGTAATACCGTTTTATATTCCAGCGAGTTGGAAACTTTGGTCTCGTTATAACTGCATTACACATCAGTCTGCATTACACGTCAGACTTAGGGTTTTTCCAGGACCCTCTGAACATGCCAGCTAGCTTTGTGATTCGCCGTCACTCGTCACCGCATACCGCAAGTAAAACACTGAGATCTCAAATTTTGATGAAAGGATAATTTAGCTCTGAATATATGTGTCGCAAATCAACTCGTTGTAGTGATGTTATAGCAGGTACACAATGCCCTGTCTCTGCTTATACTACAGAAACTGTTCACTCCGTTCAGCACAAAGTCGACTTTGCATTGGCGGCAACCACACTTCACAATTTCTGCAGGAATTGTCTAGTTAGTGTGGTTGCCTCAGGCAACCACACTACTATTATCCCACATATTATTATTATTATTATTATTCTTTCTTTCCACCCATTTTTTGGACCGCTACTCCTCCCAGAGTTTTTGCACCACATACACGTGCCATATGTCAAATTGACCGGCTTCTTTGGGAATCGTGTGCTATTACTTTGTGGAAAGTTTCGCTGCACGGTTTTTGAGAAATATGACTTTTTATGGCCAATTTTTCCCCATAGGGATGAATGTAAAACGTGACGTCATACATATGTGAGCGGTGAAGTCACAGCATTGGTCGGCTTAGCACACGTGATGCACTTTTAACCTGCTTCATCTACAGGAAATTTAGAATCCAGATGCGGTGCATATCTCCATTTTCGTCGTAATTACAGAAAACACACATTCGTAAACTTCAAATGATTCATACCACAATGTAGATAAAACCTTGACGAACACGTACATGCACGGATTGTGTTGTTCAAACGAGGTTTCCTGGCGACTTAGCCACCACAGTGGATATAGCTTAATGCGGAAGTGCACGCGATAAAAACGGTATTCCAAATGCAAAATTACAAATGAAAACGCTGTCAGCTAGGTATATCAACAAACATATGACTTAGGCATACCCAGATTTCCTCAAAAATAATAGTATTTCACAAGATATTACGCAAAATCGTTGACAACGTTTCGTCAAATGCAGCGTCTTTGAATGCTACTAGTGCTAACAAAGAGTGCATGCATTGAATGCGACGATTAAAACACTTTCGGTTGACCTAAAAAAACCATATTCCAAAACCAAAATTAGACGTGCTGTTATACCTGGTTAGAAAGCTTATGCTCTCACCTACTGAATAAACGAATTCTCAAACAAGCCAGACTGTACTAAAGAGTGCAACAACGCCGTCAACAACACGTGTGCAGCAGCTTCTGATCCGGTCTTCAGTGGGCTTGTAATACCACACATGTTGCTTTGGGTGTTGTCGAACTTTGTAGTACAATCTGGCTTGATCTACACATCATCGATCTAATAGGTGACAGAATAAGCTTTCTAACAATGTATAATATGTCAAATTTTACTTTTGTAATACCGTTTTATATTCCAGCGAGTTGGAAACTTTGGTCTCGTTATAACTGCATTACACATCAGTCTGCATTACACGTCAGACTTAGGGTTTTTCCAAGACCCTCTGAACATGCCAGCTAGCTTTGTGATTCGCCGTCACTCGTCACCGCATACCGCAAGTAAAACACTGAGATCTCAAATTTTGATGAAAGGATAATTTAGCTCTGAATATATGTGTCGCAAATCAACTCGTTGTAGTGATGTTATAGCAGGTACACAATGCCCTGTGTCTGCTTATACTACAGAAACTGTTCACTCCGTTCAGCACAAAGTCGACTTTGCATTGGCGGCAACCACACTTCACAATTTCTGCAGGAATTGTCTAGTTAGTGTGGTTGCCTTAGGCAAACACACTATTATTATTGCACATATTTATTATTATTATTAGTGTGGTTGCCTTAGGCAATCACACTATTATTATCGCACATATTATTATTATTATTTCTTTCTTTCCACCCATTTTTTGGACCGCTACTCCTCCCAGAGTTTTCGCACCACATACACGTGCCATATGTCAAATTGACCGGCTCCTTTGGGAATCGTGTGCTATTACTTTGTGGAAAGTTTCGCTGCACGGTTTTTGAGAAATATGACTTTTTATGGCCAATTTTTCCCCATAGGGATGAATGTAAAACGTGACGTCATACATATGTGAGCGGTGAAGTCACAGCATTGGTCGGCTTAGCACACGTGATGCACTTTTAACCTGCTTCATCTACAGGAAATGTAGAATCCAGATGCGGTGCATATCTCCATTTTCGTCGTAATTACAGAAAACACACATTCGTAAACTTCAAATGATTCATACCACAATGTAGATAAAACCTTGACGAAGACGTACATGCACGGATTGTGTTGTTCAAACGAGGTTTCCTGGCGACTTAGCCACCACAGTGGATATAGCTTAATGCGGAAGTGCACGCGATAAAAACGGTATTCCAAATGCAAAATTACAAATGAAAACGCTGTCAGCTAGGTATATCAACAAACATATGACTTAGGCATACCCAGATTTCCTCAAAAATAATAGTATTTCACAAGATATTACGCAAAATCGTTGACAACGTTTCGTCAAATGCAGCGTCTTTGAATGCTACTAGTGCTAACAAAGAGTGCATGCATTGAATGCGACGATTAAAACACTTTCGGTTGACCTAAAAAACGATATTCCAAAACCAAAACTACACGTGTTATACCTGGTTAGAAAGCTTATGCTCTCACCTACTGAATAAACGAATTCTCAATCAAGCCAGACGGACCTAAAAAGGGCAACAACGCCGTCAACAACATGTGTGCAGAAGCTTCTGGTCCTGTCTTACTCCAGAAAACGGTGTCATCTTGTAATACCACACATGTTGCTTTGGGTGTTGTCGAACTTTGTAGTACAATCTGGCTTGATCTACACATCATCGATCTAATAGGTGACAGAATAAGCTTTCTAACAATGTATAATATGTCAAATTTTACTTTTGTAATACCGTTTTATATTCCAGCGAGTTGGAAACTTTGGTCTCGTTATAACTGCATTACACATCAGTCTGCATTACACGTCAGACTTAGGGTTTTTCCAAGACCCTCTGAACATGCCAGCTAGCTTTGTGATTCGCCGTCACTCGTCACCGCATACCGCAAGTAAAAGACTGAGATCTCAAATTTTGATGAAAGGATAATTTAGCTCTGAATATATGTGTCGCAAATCAACTCGTTGTAGTGATGTTATAGCAGGTACACAATGCCCTGTCTCTGCTTATACTACAGAAACTGTTCACTCCGTTCAGCACAAAGTCGACTTTGCATTGGCGGCAACCACACTTCACAATTTCTGCAGGAATTGTCTAGTTATTATTATTATTATTATTATTATTATTCCGCCAGTTTTTTGGACCGCTACTCCTCCCAGAGTTTTCGCACCACATACACATGCCATATGTCAAATTGACCGGCTTCTTTGGGAATCGATGGCTATTACTTTGTGGAAATTTTCGCTGCATGGTTTTTGAGAAATATGACTTTTTATGGCCAATTTTTCCCCATAGGGATGAATGTAAAACGTGACGTCATACATATGTGAGCGGTGAAGTCACAGCATTGGTCGGCTTAGCACACGTGATGCACTTTTAACCTGCTTCATCTACAGGAAATTTAGAATCCAGATGCGGTGCATATCTCCATTTTCGTCGTAATTACAGAAAACACACATTCGTAAACTTCAAATGATTCATACCACAATGTAGATAAAACCTTGACGAAGACGTACATGCACGGATTGTGTTGTTCAAACGAGGTTTCCTGGCGACTTAGCCACCACAGTGGATATAGCTTAATGCGGAAGTGCACGCGATAAAAACGGTATTCCAAATGCAAAATTACAAATGAAAACGCTGTCAGCTAGTTATATCAACAAACATATGACTTAGGCATACCCAGAAGTCCTCAATAATAACAGTATTTCACAAGATATTACGCAAATTCTTTGACGACGTTTCGTCAGGTCCAGCGTCTTTGAATGCTAATGCTAACAGACTACATGCATTGTATGCGACGATTAAAAAACTTTCGGTTGACCTAAAAAAACGATATTCCAAAACCAAAATTAGACGTGCTGTTATACCTGGTTAGAAAGCTTATGCTCTCACCTACTGAATAAACGAATTCTCAAACAAGCCAGACTGTACTAAAGAGTGCAACAACGCCGTCAACAACACGTGTGCAACAGCTTCTGATCCGGTCTTCACTGGGCTTGTAATACCACACATGTTGCTTTGGGTGTTGTCGAACTTTGTAGTACAATCTGGCTTGATCTACACATCATCGATCTAATAGGTGACAGAATAAGCTTTCTAACAATGTATAATATGTCAAATTTCACTTTTGTAATACCGTTTTATATTCCAGCGAGTTGGAAACTTTGGTCTCGTTATAACTGCATTACACATCAGTCTGCATTACACGTCAGACTTAGGGTTTTTCCAAGACCCTCTGAACATGCCAGCTAGCTTTGTGATTCGCCGTCACTCGTCACCGCATACCGCAAGTAAAACACTGATCTCAAATTTTGATGAAAGGATAATTTAGCTCTGAATATATGTGTCGCAAATCAACTCGTTGTAGTGATGTTATAGCAGGTACACAATGCCCTGTCTCTGCTTATACTACAGAAACTGTTCACTCCGTTCAGCACAAAGTCGACTTTGCGTTGGCGGCAACCACACTTCACAATTTCTGCAGGAATTGTCTAGTTTATTTATTATTATTATTATTCCACCCATTTTTTGGACCGCTACTCCTCCCAGAGTTTTCGCACCACATACACATGCCATATGTCAAATTGACCGGCTTCTTTGGGAATCGATGGCTATTACTTTGTGGAAATTTTCGCTGCACGGTTTTTGAGAAATATGACTTTTTATGGCCAATTTTTCCCATTGAAAATGAATGGGGCGGTGACGTCATAAAAAAATGTGAATTATGAAGTTACAGCATTGGTCGGCTTTGCACACGTGATGCGGTTGGCTGTTCGTCCTCACCAGCCACCAGAAAGGATATAGCTGAACGCGGAAGTGAACGGATAAAACAGTATTCCAAATGCAAAATTTCAAATGAAAACGCTGTCAGCTAGGTATATCAACAAAACATATGGCTTAGGCATACCCAGAAGTCCTCAATAATAACAGTATTTCACAAGATATTACGCAAATTCTTTGACGACGTTTCGTCAGGTCCAGCGTCTTTGAATGCTAATGCTAACAGACTACATGCATTGTATGCGACGATTAAAAAACTTTCGGTTGACATAAAAAAACGATATTCCAAAACCAAAATTAGACGTGCTGTTATACCTGGTTAGAAAGCTTATGCTCTCACCTACTGAATAAACGAATTCTCAAACAAGCCAGACTGTACTAAAGAGTGCAACAACGCCGTCAACAACACGTGTGCAGCAGCTTCTGATCCGATCTTCAGTGGGCTTGTAATACCACACATGTTGCTTTGGGTGTTGTCGAACTTTGTAGTACAATCTGGCTTGATCTACACATCATCGATCTAATAGGTGACAGAATAAGCTTTCTAACAATGTATAATATGTCAAATTTTACTTTTGTAATACCGTTTTATATTCCAGCGAGTTGGAAACTTTGGTCTCGTTATAACTGCATTACACATCAGTCTGCATTACACGTCAGACTTAGGGTTTTTCCAAGACCCTCTGAACATGCCAGCTAGCTTTGTGATTCGCCGTCACTCGTCACCGCATACCGCAAGTAAAACACTGAGATCTCAAATTTTGATGAAAGGATAATTTAGCTCTGAATATATGTGTCGCAAATCAACTCGTTGTAGTGATGTTATAGCAGGTACACAATGCCCTGTCTCTGCTTATACTACAGAAACTGTTCACTCCGTTCAGCGCAAAGTTGACTTTGCATTGGCGGCAACCACACTTCACAATTTCTGCTGGAATTGTCTAGTTAGTGTGGTTGCCTTAGGCAATCACACTATTATTATCGCACATATTATTTATTTATTATTAGTGTGGTTGCCTTAGGCAAACACACTATTATTATTGCACATATTTATTTATTATTATTATTATTCCGCCAGTTTTTTGGACCGCTACTCCTCCCAGAGTTTTCGCACCACATACACATGCCATATGTCAAATTGACCAGCTTCTTTGGGAATCGATGGCTATTACTTTGTGGAAAGTTTCGCTGCACGGTTTTTGAGAAATATGACTTTTTATGGCCAATTTTTCCCATTGAAAATGAATGGGGCGGTGACGTCATAAAAATGTGAATTATGAAGTTACAGCATTGGTCGGCTTTGCACACGTGATGCACTTTTAACCTGCTTCATCTACAGGAAATTTAGAATCCAGATGCGGTGCATATCTCCATTTTCGTCGTAATTACAGAAAACACACATTCGTAAACTTCAAATGATTCATACCACAATGTAGATAAAACCTTGACGAAGACGTACATGCACGGATTGTGTTGTTCAAACGAGGTTTCCTGGCGACTTAGCCACCACAGTGGATATAGCTTAATGCGGAAGTGCACGCGATAAAAACGGTATTCCAAATGCAAAATTACAAATGAAAACGCTGTCAGCTAGGTATATCAACAAAACATATGGCTTAGGCATACCCAGAAGTCCTCAATAATAACAGTATTTCACAAGATATTACGCTAATTTATTGACGACGTTTCGTCAGGTCCAGCGTCTTTGAATGCTAATGCTAACAGACTACATGCATTGTATGCGACGATTAAAAAACTTTCGGTTGACCTAAAAAAACGATATTCCAAAAGCAAAATTAGACGTGCTGTTATACCTGGTTAGAAAGCTTATGCTCTCACCTACTGAATAAACGAATTCTCAAACAAGCCAGACTGTAATAAAGAGTGCAATAACGCCGTCAACAACACGTGTGCAGCAGCTTCTGATCCAGTCTTCAGTGGGCTTGTAATACCACACATGTTGCTTTGGGTGTTGTCGAACTTTGTAGTACAATCTGGCTTGATCTACACATCATCGATCTAATAGGTGACAGAATAAGCTTTCTAACAATGTATAATATGTCAAATTGTACTTTTGTAATACCGTTTTATATTCCAGCAGTTGGAAACTTTGGTCTCGTTATAACTGCATTACACATCAGTCTGCATTACACGTCAGACTTAGGGTTTTTCCAAGACCCTCTGAACATGCCAGCTAGCTTTGTGATTCGCCGTCACTCGTCACCGCATTCCGCAAGTAAAACACTGAGATCTCAAATTTTGATGAAAGGATAATTTAGCTCTGAATATATGTGTCGCAAATCAACTCGTTGTAGTGATGTTATAGCAGGTACACAATGCCCTGTCTCTGCTTACACTACAGAAACTGTTCACTCCGTTCAGCACAAAGTCGACTTTGCATTGGCGGCAACCACACTTCACAATTTCTGCAGGAATTGTCTAGTTAGTGTGGTTGCCTTAGGCAAACACACTATTATTATTGCACATATTTATTTATTATTATTATTATTATTCCGCCAGTTTTTTGGACCGCTACTCCTCCCAGAGTTTTCGCACCACATACACGTGCAATATGTCAAATCGAGCGGCTTGATCGGGAATGGTGTGCTATTACTTTGTGGAAAGTTTCGGTGCACGGTTCTTGAGAAATTCCACGTTTTTTGGGAAATTTTTCCCATAGAGAATGAATGGTGGAATGTTCACCCTTGTGATGTCACAATGCTGTCTTCACACCTTTATGATGTCACAATGCTCTGTTTTCTAGCAGCAGTACTCTGGTCTCTCTCTAGATTTGAACATTCTGCCATTCATCTCTATGGGGAAAAATTGCCCACAAATTGTGCAATGCCTCATTGGACATGGTAGAGAGTCCTTTGTCCATTGGTGTAGATCAGCCTCGCCCCCATTCCTGATTGGCCGATGTTTGATATTTCATAACTTTTGAACCGTTTGTCATAGAAAATTATGGGTCACGTCATTGGACTCAGTAAAGACCTAGCAACCGCCTAGAACTCCATAGCAACCTCCTAGCAACACCCTAGCAACCGCCTATAACTCCAAAGCAACGACCTAGCAAAAACCCTAGCAACCACCTAGAATAACCTAGCAACCGCCTAGAACTCCATAGCAACCACCTAACAACACACTAGCAACCACCTGGAACACCATAGCAACCACCTAGCAACACCATAGCAACCACCTAGAACTCCATAGCAACCACCTAGCAACCACCTGGAACTCCATAGCAACCACCTAGCAACACCCTAGCAACCACCTAGAACACCCTAGCAACAGGCTATAACTCCATAGCAACCACCTAGCAACACCATAGCAACCACCGAGAACTCCATAGCAACCACCTAGCAACACCCTAGCAACCACCTGGAACACCAAAGCAACCACCTAGCAACACCCTAGCAACCACCTAGAACACCCTAGCAACCAGCTTTAACTCCATAGCAACCACCTGGCAACACCATAGCAACCACCTAGAACTCCATAGCAACCACCTAGCAACACCCTAGCAACCACCTGGAACACCATAGCAACCACCTAGCAACCCCCTAGCAACCACCTGGAACACCATAGCAACTGCGTAGCAACACCCTAGCAACCGCCTATAACTCCATAGCAACCACCTAGCAACATCCTAGCAACCACCTAGAATACCCTAGCAACACCCTAGCAACCGTCTATAGCTCCATAGCAAATGCCTAGCAACACCCTAGCAACCGCCTATAACTCCATAGCAACCACCTAGCAACATCCTAGCAACCACCTAGAATACCCTAGCAACACCCTAGCAACCGTCTATAGCTCCATAGCAAATGCCTAGCAACACCCTAGAAACTGGCTATAACTCCATAGCAACCACCTAGCAACACCATAGTAACCACCCAGAACTCCATTGCATCCACCTAGCAACACCCTAGCAACCACCTAGAATACCCTAGCAACCACCTAGCAACACCATAGCAACCACCTGAAACAGCATAACTGCCTAGCAACACCCTAGCAACCGCCTATAACTCCATAGCAACATCCTAGCAACCACCTAGCAACACCCTAGCAACCACCTGGAACACCATAGCAAATGCCTAGCAACACCCTAGCAACCAGCTATAACTTCATAACAACCACCTAGCAACACCCTAGCAACCACCTTGAACTCCATAGCAACCATCCAGCAAAACCCAAGCAACCACCTAGAACACCATAGCAAATGCCTAGCAACACCCTAGCAACCAGCTATAACTCCATAGCAACCACCTAGCAACACCCTAGCAACCACCTAGAACTCCATAGCAACCACCTAGCAACACTCTAGCAACCACCTGTAACACCATAACAAAAGCCTAGCAAAACCCTAGCAACCAGCCATAGCTCCATAGCAACCACCTAGCAACACCCTAGCAACCACCAAGAACTCCATAGCAACCACATAGCAACACCATAGCAACCACCTGGAACACCATAGCAACCACCTAGCAACATCCAAGCAACCACCTAGAATGCCTTAGCAACCACCCTGAACTCCATAGCAACCACCTAGCAACAACCTAGCAACTGCCTAGATTCCCATAGCAAGCACCTAGCATCACCCTAGCAACCAACTAGAACTCCATAGGAACTACCTAGAACACCCTAGCAACCACCTGGAACACCATATCAACCACCTAGCAACATCCTAGCAACTGCCTAAAACTCCACAGCAACCACCTACAACACCCTAGCAACCGCCTAGAATTCCATAGCAACCGCCTGGAACTCCATAGAACCACCTAGCAACACCCTAGCAACCGCCTCAAACTCCATAGCAACCACCTACCAACACCCTAGACACCACTTAAAACACCATAGTCACCACCAGAACATCATAGCAACTACCTACCACTGTTCACTCTGTTCAGCAGAAAGTCGACTTTGCATTGGCGGCAACCACACTTCACAATTTCTGCGGGAATTGTCTAGTTTATTTATTATTATTATTCCACCCATTTTTTGGACCGCTACTCCTCCCAGAGTTTTCGCACCACATACACATGCCATATGTCAAATTGACCGGCTTCTTTGGGAATCGATGGCTATTACTTTGTGGAAAGTTTCGCTGCACGGTTTTTGAGAAATATGACTTTTTATGGCCAATTTTTCCCATAGAGAATGAATAGTGGAATGTTCACCATTGTGATGTCACAATGCTGTCTTCTCAGCCTTGTGATGTCACAATGGTCTGTCTTCCAGCAGCAGTGCTCTGGTCTCTCTCTGGCTTTGGACATTCAGCATTCATCTCTATGGGGCAAAATTGCCCTCAAATTGTGGGATGCCTCATTGGACGTGTTAGCGAGTCCTTTGTCCATTGGTGTAAATTAACCTTGCCCCCTTTCCTGATTGGCCAACATTTGATATTTCATAACTTTTCAACCGTTTGTCATAGAGAATTATGGATCGCGTCATTGGACTCAGTAAAGAAAGAGCAACCACCTAGCAACACCCTAGCAACCACCTAGAACAGTCTAGTAACAGACTGGAACTCCATAGCAACCACCCAGCAACAGCATAGCAACTGCCTAGAACTCTATAACAAATACCTAGAAAACCCTAGCAACCGCCTGGAACTACATAGCAACCATCTAGCAACACCCTAGCACCCCACCTAGAACACCCTAGCAACTGTTTAGAACTCCATAGCAACCACCTAGCAACACCTTAGCAACCGCTTAGAACTCTATGGGAACCACCTAGCAACACCCTAGCAACCACCTAGAATGCCATAGCAACCACCTAGCAACACCCAGGCAACCGCCTAGAACGCCATAGCAACCACCTACAACACGCTAGCAACTACCTAGAACTATATGGCATCCACATAGCAACACCCTAGCAACCAACTAGAACACCCTAGCAACCCCCTAGAACTTCATAGCAACCACCTAACAACACACTAGTAACCACCTAGACCACCCTAGCAACTGCCTAGAATTCCATAGCAACGACCTAGCAACACCCTAGCAACCGCCAAGAACTCCATAGTAACCCCCTAGCAACATCCTAGCAACTGCCTATAACTCCATAGCAATGACCTAGCAACACCTTAGCAACCACCTGGAACACCCTAGCAACCGCCTAGAACGCCATAACAACCACCTAACAACACACTAGCAACCAACTGTAACACCACAGCAACTGCCTCGAACTCCATAGCAACGACCTAGCAACACCCTAGCAACCACCTAGAACTGCATAGCAACCACCTTGCAACACCCTAGCAACCACCTGGAACACCATAGCAAATAACTAGCAACACCCTAGCAACCGGCTATAACTCCATAGCAACCACCTTGCAACACCATAGCAACCACCTAGAATACCCTAGCAACCACCTGGAACACCATAACAACTGCCTAGCAACACCCTAGCAACCACTTATAACTCCATGGCAACCACCTAGCAACATCCTAGCAACCACCTAGAAAACCCTACTAACCACCTAGCAACACCCTAGCAACCACCTAGAATACCCTAGCAACCACCTGGAACACCAAAATAACAGCCTAGCAACACCTTAGCAACCATCAATAACTCCATAGCAACCTCCTAGCAACCACCTAGAATACCCTAGCAACCACCTAGCAACACCCTAGCAACCGCCTATAACTCCATAGCAACCACCTGGCAACATCCTAGCAACACCCTAGCAACCACCTGGAACACCATAACAACTGCCTAGCAACACCCTAGCACCCGCCTATAACTCCATGGCTACCACCTAGCAACATCCTAGCAACCACATAGAATTCCCCAGCAACCAACTAGCAATACCTTAGCAACCACCTAGAACTCCATAGCAACCACCTAGCACCACTCTAGCAACCACCTGGAACACCATATCAACCACCTAGCAACATCCTAGCAACTGCCGAGAACTCCATAGCAACCACCTAGAACACCCTAGCAACTGCCTAGAATTCCATAGCAACCGCCTAGAACTTCATAGAACCACCTAGCAACACCTTAGCAACCCCCTCAAACTCCATAGCTACCACCTAGCAACACCCTAGACACCACCTAAAACACAATAGTCACCACCAGAACATCATAGCGACTACCGACCACTGTTCACTCTGTTCAGCAGAAAGTCAACTTTGCATTGGCGGCAACCACACTTCACAATTTCTGCAGGAATTGTCTAGTTATTATTATTATTATTCCACCCATTTTTTGGACCGCTACTCCTCCCAGAGTTTTCGCACCACATACACATGCCATATGTCAAATTGACCGGCTTCTTTGGGAATCGATGGCTATTACTTTGTGGAAAGTTTCGCTGCACGGTTTTTGAGAAATATGACTTTTTATGGCCAATTTTTCCCATTGAAAATGAATGGGCCGGTGACGTCATAAAAAAATGTGAATTATGAAGTTACAGCATTGGTCGGCTTTGCACACGTGATGCGGTTGGCTGTTCGTCCTCACCAGCCACCAGAAAGGATATAGCTGAACGCGGAAGTGAACGGATAAAACAGTATTCCAAATGCAAAATTTCAAATGAAAACGCTGTCAGCTAGGTATATCAACAAAACATATGGCTTAGGCATACCCAGAGGTCCTCAATAATAACAGTATTTCACAAGATATTACGCAAATTCTTTGACGACGTTTCGTCAGGTCCAGCGTCTTTGAATGCTAATGCTAACAGACTACATGCATTGTATGCGACGATTAAAAAACTTTCGGTTGACCTAAAAAAACGATATTCCAAAACCAAAATTAGACGTGCTGTTATACCTGGTTAGAAAGCTTATGCTCTCACCTACTGAATAAACGAATTCTCAAACAAGCCAAACTGTACTAAAGAGTGCAACAACGCCGTCAACAACACGTGTGCAGCAGCTTCTGATCCGGTCTTCAGAAAACGATGTGCGCTTGTAATACCACACACGTTGCTTTGGGTGTTGTCGAACTTTGTAGTACAATCTGCCTTCATCTACACATCATCGATCTAATAGGTGACAGAATAAGCTTTCTAACAATGTATAATATGTCAAATTTTACTTTTGTAATACCGTTTTATATTCCAGCGAGTTGGAAACTTTGGTCTCGTTATAACTGCATTACACATCAGTCTGCATTACACGTCAGACTTAGGGTTTTTCCAAGACCCTCTGAACATGCCAGCTAGCTTTGTGATTCGCCGTCACTCGTCACCGCATACCGCAAGTAAAACACTGAGATCTCAAATTTTGATGAAAGGATAATTTAGCTCTGAATATATGTGTCGCAAATCAACTCGTTGTAGTGATGTTATAGCAGGTACACAATGCCCTGTCTCTGCTTATACTACAGAAACTGTTCACTCCGTTCAGCACAAAGTCGACTTTGCATTGGCGGCAACCACACTTCACAATTTCTGCAGGAATTGTCTAGTTATTATTATTATTATTCCACCCATTTTTTGGACCGCTACTCCTCCCAGAGTTTTCGCACCACATACATGTGCAATGTGTCAAATCGAGCGGCTTGATCGGGAATGAAGTGCTATTACTTTGTGGAAAGTTTGGGTGGACGGTTTTTGAGAAATTTGACTTTTTTGGGGGAATTTTTCCCATAGAGAATGAATGGTGGAATGTTCACCCTTGTGATGTCACAATGCTGTCTTCTCACCTTTATGATGTCACAATGGTCTGTCTTCTAGCAGCAGTGCTCTGGTCTCTCTCTGGCTTTGGACATTCAGCATTCATCTCTATGGGGCAAAATTGCCCTCAAATTGTGGGATGCCTCATTGGACGTGTTAGAGAGTCGATTGTCCATTGGTGTAAATTAACCTCGCCCCCTTTCCTGATTGGCCGACATTTGATATTTAATAACTTTTCAACCATTTGTCATAGAGAATTGTGGATCGCGTCATTGGACTCAGTAAAGACGGAGCAACCACCTAGCAACACCCTAGCAACCACCTAGAACAGCCTAGCAACAGCCTGGAACTCCATAGCAACCACCTAGCAACAGCATAGCAACTGCCTAGAACTCTATAGCAAATACCTAGAAAACCCTAGCAACGACCTGGAACTCCATAACAACCATCTAGCAACACCCTAGCAACCACCTAAAACACCCTAGCAACTGCTTAGAACTCCATAGCAACCACCTAGCAACACCTTAGCAACCGCTTAGAAATCTATGGGAACGACCTAGCAACACCCTAGCAACCACTTAGAACAGTCTTGCAACAGCCTAGATCTCCATAGCAACCACCTAGCAACACCATAGCAACCACCTAGAACTCCATAGCAACCACCTAGCAACACCCTAGCAACCACCTGGAACACCATAGCAACCACCTAGCAACACCCTAGCAACCACCTGGAACACCATAACAACTGCCTAGCAACACCCTAGCAACTGCCTATAACTCCATAGCAACCACCTAGCAACATCTTAGCAACCATCTAGAATACCCTAGCAACACCCTAGCAACCGCCTATAACTCCATAGCAAATGCCTAGCAACACCCTAGCAACCGGCTATAAGTCCATAGCAACCACCTAGCAACACCTTAGCAACCACCTAAATCTCCATAGCATCCACCGAGCAACACCTAGCAACATCCTAGCAACCACTTAGCAACCACTGGGAACACCATAACAACTGTCTAGCAACACCCTAGCAACGGCCTATAACTCCATAACAACCACCTAGCAACATCCTAGCAACCACTAAGAATACGCTAGCAACCACCTAGCAACACCCTAGCAACCACCTGGAACACCATAGCAACCACCTAGCAACCCCCTAGCAACCACCTGGAACACCATAGCAACTGCGTAGCAACACCCTAGCAATCGCCTATAACTCCATAGCAACCACCTAGCAACATCCTAGCAACCACCTAGAATACCCTAGCAACACCCTAGCAACCGTCTATAGCTCCATAGCAAATGCCTAGCAACACCCTAGCAACCGCCTATAACTCCATAGCAACCACCTAGCAACATCCTAGCAACCACCTAGAATACCCTAGCAACACCCTAGCAACCGTCTATAGCTACATAGCAAATGCCTAGCAACACCCTAGCAACCGGCTATAACTCCATAGCAACCACCTAGCAACACCATAGTAACCACCAAGAACTCCATAGCATCCACCTAGCAACACCCTAGCAACCACCTAGAATACCCTAGCAACCACCTAGCAACACCATAGCAACCACCTGAAACAGCATAACTGCCTAGCAACACCCTAGCAACCGCCTATAACTCCATAGCAACCTCCTAGCAAACACATAGCAACACCCTAGCAACTGCCTATAACTCAATAGCAACCACCTACCAACATCCTAGCAACCACCTAGCAACACCCTAGCAACCACCTGGAACACCATAGCAAATGCCTAGCAACACCCTAGCAACCAGCTATAACTTCATAACAACCACCTAGCAACACCCTAGCAACCACCTTGAACTCCATAGCAACCATCCAGCAAAACCCTAGCAACCACCTAGAACACCATAGCAAATGCCTAGCAACACCCTAGCAACCAGCTATAACTCCATAGCAACCACCTAGTAACACCCTAGCAACCACCTAGAACTCCATAGCAACCACCTAGCAACACTCTAGCAACCACCTCTAACACCATAACAAAAGCCTAGCAAAACCCTAGCAACCAGCCATAACTCCATAGCAACCACCTAGCAACACCCTAGCAACCACCAAGAACTCCATAGCAACCACCTAGCAACACCATAGCAACCACCTGGAACACCATAGCAACCACCTAGCAACATCCAAGCAACCACCTAGAATGCCTTAGCAACCGCCCTGAACTCCATAGCAACCACCTAGCAACAACCTAGCAACTGCCTAGATTCCCATAGCAAGCACCTAGCATCACCCTAGCAACCAACTAGAACTCCATAGGAACTACCTAGAACACCCTAGCAACCACCTGGAACACCATATCAACCACCTAGCAACATCCTAGCAACTGCCTAGAACTCCACAGCAACCACCTACAACACCCTAGCAACCGCCTAGAATTCCATAGCAACCGCCTGGAACTCCATAGAACCACCTAGCAACACCCTAGCAACCGCCTCAAACTCCATAGCAACCACCTACCAACACCCTAGACACCACTTAAAACACCATAGTCACCACCAGAACATCATAGCAACTACCTACCACTGTTCACTCTGTTCAGCAGAAAGTCGACTTTGCATTGGCGGCAACCACACTTCACAATTTCTGCAGGAATTGTCTAGTATTTATTAGTGTGGTTGCCTCAGGCAACCACACTACTATTATCCCACATATTATTATTATTAGTGTGGTTGCCTTAGGCAATCACACTATTATTATCGCACATATTATTATTATTATTATTCCACCCATTTTTTGGACCGCTACTCCTCCCAGAGTTTTTGCACCACATACACGTGCCATATGTCAAATTGACCGGCTTCTTTGGGAATCGTGTGCTATTACTTTGTGGAAAGTTTCGCTGCACGGTTTTTGAGAAATATGACTTTTTATGGCCAATTTTTCCCCATAGGGATGAATGTAAAACGTGACGTCATACATATGTGAGCGGTGAAGTCACAGCATTGGTCGGCTTAGCACACGTGATGCACTTTTAACCTGCTTCATCTACAGGAAATTTAGAATCCAGATGCGGTGCATATCTCCATTTTCGTCGTAATTACAGAAAACACACATTCGTAAACTTCAAATGATTCATACCACAATGTAGATAAAACCTTGACGAACACGTACATGCACGGATTGTGTTGTTCAAACGAGGTTTCCTGGCGACTTAGCCACCACAGTGGATATAGCTTAATGCGGAAGTGCACGCGATAAAAACGGTATTCCAAATGCAAAATTACAAATGAAAACGCTGTCAGCTAGGTATATCAACAAACATATGACTTAGGCATACCCAGATTTCCTCAAAAATAATAGTATTTCACAAGATATTACGCAAAATCGTTGACAACCTTTCGTCAAATGCAGCGTCTTTGAATGCTACTAGTGCTAACAAAGAGTGCATGCATTGAATGCGACGATTAAAACACTTTCGGTTGACCTAAAAAAACCATATTCCAAAACCAAAATTAGACGTGCTGTTATACCTGGTTAGAAAGCTTATGCTCTCACCTACTGAATAAACGAATTCTCAAACAAGCCAGACTGTACTAAAGAGTGCAACAACGCCGTCAACAACACGTGTGCAGCAGCTTCTGATCCGGTCTTCAGTGGGCTTGTAATACCACACATGTTGCTTTGGGTGTTGTCGAACTTTGTAGTACAATCTGGCTTGATCTACACATCATCGATCTAATAGGTGACAGAATAAGCTTTCTAACAATGTATAATATGTCAAATTTTACTTTTGTAATACCGTTTTATATTCCAGCGAGTTGGAAACTTTGGTCTCGTTATAACTGCATTACACATCAGTCTGCATTACACGTCAGACTTAGGGTTTTTCCAAGACCCTCTGAACATGCCAGCTAGCTTTGTGATTCGCCGTCACTCGTCACCGCATACCGCAAGTAAAACACTGAGATCTCAAATTTTGATGAAAGGATAATTTAGCTCTGAATATATGTGTCGCAAATCAACTCGTTGTAGTGATGTTATAGCAGGTACACAATGCCCTGTCTCTGCTTATACTACAGAAACTGTTCACTCCGTTCAGCACAAAGTCGACTTTGCATTGGCGGCAACCACACTTCACAATTTCTGCAGGAATTGTCTAGTTATTAGTGTGGTTGCCTTAGGCAAACACACTATTATTATTGCACATATTATTAGTGTGGTTGCCTTAGGCAAACACACTATTATTATTGCACATATTATTTATTTATTTATTATTATTAGTGTGGTTGCCTCAGGCAACCACACTACTATTATCCCACATATTATTATTAGTGTGGTTGCCTTAGGCAAACACACTATTATTATTGCACATATTATTTATTTATTATTATTATTATTATTATTATTATTCCACCCATTTTTTGGACCGCTACTCCTCCCAGAGTTTTCGCACCACATACATGTGCAATGTGTCAAATCGAGCGGCTTGATCGGGAATGAAGTGCTATTACTTTGTGGAAAGTTTGGGTGGACGGTTTTTGAGAAATTTGACTTTTTTTGGGGAATTTTTCCCATAGAGAATGAATGGTGGAATGTTCACCATTGTGATGTCACAATGCTGTCTTCTCACCTTTATGATGTCACAATGGTCTGTCTTCTAGCAGCAGTGCTCTGGTCTCTCTCTGGCTTTGGACATTCAGCATTCATCTCTATGGGGCAAAATTGCCCTCAAATTGTGGGATGCCTCATTGGACGTGTTAGAGAGTCGATTGTCTATTGGTGTAAATTAACCTCGCCCCCTTTCCTGATTGGCCGACATTTGATATTTAATAACTTTTCAACCGTTTGTCATAGAGAATTGTGGATCGCGTCATTGGACTCAGTAAAGACGGAGCAACCACCTAGAAACACCCTAGCAACCACCTAGAACAGCCTAGCAACAGCCTGGAACTCCATAGCAACCACCTAGCAACAGCATAGCAACTGCCTAGAACTCTAAAGCAAATACCTAGAAAACCCTAGCAACCACCTGGAACTCCATAACAACCATCTAGCAACACCCTAGCAACCACCTAGAACACCCTAGCAACTGCTTAGAACTCCATAGCAACCACCTAGCAACACCTTAGCAACCGCTTAGAACTCTATGGGAACCACCTAGCAACACCCTAGCAACCACTTAGAACAGTCTTGCAACAGCCTAGATCTCCATAGCAACCACTTAGCAACACCCTAGCAACCACCTGGAACACCATAACAACTGCCTAGCAACACCCTAGCAACCACCTAGAACAGCCTAGCAACAGCCTGGAACTCCATAGCAACCACCTAGCAACAGCATAGCAACTGCCTAGAACTCTATAGCAAATACCTAGAAAACCCTAGCTACCACCTGGAACTCCATAGCAACCATCTAGCAACACCCTAGCAACCACCTAGAACACCCTAGCAACTGCTTAGAACTCCATAGCAACCACCTAGCCACACGTTAGCAACCGCTTAATACTCTATGGGAACCACCTAGCAACACCCTAGCAACCACCTAGAACAGCCTTGCAACAACCTAGAGCTCCGTAGCAACGACTTAGCAACACCCTAGCAACCGCCTAGAATGTTGTAGCAACCACCTAGCAACACCCAGGCAACCGCCTAGAACACCATAGCAACCACCTACAACACGCTAGCAACCCCTAGAAGTACATGGCAACCACATAGCAACACCCTAGCAACCAACTAGAACACCCTAGCAACCCCCTAGAACTTCATAACAACCACCTAACAACACACTAGTAACCACCTAGACCACCATAGCAACTGCCTAGGATTCTACAGCAACCACCTAGCAACACCCTAGCAACCGTCTAAAACTCCATAGCAACCCCCTAGCAACATCCTAGCAACCGCCTATAACTCCATAGCAACAACCTAGCAGCACCTTAGCAACTACCTAGAACACCCTAGCAACCGCCTAGAACGCCATAGCAACCACCTAAAAACACACTAGCAACCACCTGTAACACCATAGCAACTGCCTAGAACTCCATAGCAACCACCTAGCAACACCCTAGCAACCACCTAGAACTGCATAGCAACCACTTTGCAACACTTTAGCAACCACCTGGAACACCATAGCAAATGCCTAGCAACACCCTAGCAACCGGCTATAACTCCATAGCAACCACTTAGCAACACCATAGCAACCACCTTGCAACAGCCTAGCAACCACCTAGAAAACCCTAGCAGCCACGTAGCAACACCTTTCCAACCACGTGGAACACCATAACAACTGCCTAGCAACACCCTAGCAACCACCTAGCAACATCCTAGCAACCACCTAGAATACCCTAGCAACACCCTAGCAACCGCCTATAACTCCATAGCAAATGCCTAGCAACACCCTAGCAACCGGCTATAACTCCATAGCAACCACATAGCAACACCATAGCAACCACCTAGAACTCCATAGCATCCACCTAGCAACCACCTAGAATACCCTAGCAACCACATAGCAACACCCTAGCAACCACCTGTAACACCATAACAACTGCCTAGCAACACCCTAGCAACGGCCTATAACTCCATAGCAACCTCCTAACAACCACCTAGAATACCCAAGCAACCACCTAGCAACACCCTAGCAACTGACTATAACTCCATAGCAACCACGTAGCAACACCCTAGCAACCACCTGTAACACCATAACAACTGCCTAGCAACACCATAGCAACTGCCTTTAACTCCATAGCAAGCACCTAGCAACATCCTAGCAACCACTTAGAATACCCTAGCAACCACCTAGCAATGCCCTAGCAACCACCTAGCAACACCTTAGCAACTGTGTAGAACTCCATAGCAACCACCTAGCAACACCCTAGCAACACCCTAAAACTCCATAGCAACTACCTAGCAACATCCTAGCAACCAATTAGAATACTCTAGCAACCACCTAGCAATGCCCTAGCATCCACATGGAGCTTCATAGCAACCACCTGGAACTCCATAGCAACCACCTAGCACCACCCTAGCAACCACCTGGAACACCATATCAACCACCTAGCAACATCCTAGCAACTGTCTAGAATTCCATAGCAACCACCTAGAACACCCTAGCAACCACCTAGAATCCCATAGCAACCACCTCAAACTCCATAGCAACCTCCTAGCAACACTCTAGACACCACCTAAAACACCATAGTCACCACCAGAACATCATAGCATCTACCTACCACTGTTCACTCTGTTCAGCAGGAAGTCGACTTTGCGTTGGCGGCTACCACACTTCACAATTTCTGCAGGAATTGTCTAGTTATTATTATTATTATTATTATTCTTTCCACCCATTTTTTGGACCGCTACTCCTCCCAGAGTTTTCGCACCACATACACATGCCATATGTCAAATTGACCGGCTTCTTTGGGAATCGTGTGCTATTACTTTGTGGAAAGTTTCGCTGCACGGTTTTTGAGAAATATGACTTTTTATGGCCAATTTTTCCCATTGAAAATGAATGGGGCGGTGACGTCATTAAAATGTGAATTATGGAGTTACAGCATTGGTCGGCGTTGCACACGTGATGCGGTTTTAACCTGCTTCATCTACAGGAAATTTAGAATCCAGATGCGCTGCATATCTCCATTTTCGTCGTAATTACAGAAAACACACATTCGTAAACTTCAAATGATTCATACCACAATGTAGATAAAACCTTGACGAAGACGTACATGCACGGATTGTGTTGTTCAAACGAGGTTTCCTGGCGACTTAGCCACCACAGCGGATATAGCTTAATGCGGAAGTGCACGCGATAAAAACGGCATTCCAAATGCAAAATTACAAATGAAAACGCTGTCAGCTAGGTATATCAACAAACATATGACTTAGGCATACCCAGATTTCCTCAAAAATAATAGTATTTCACAAGATATCACGCAAAACCGTTGACAACGTTCCGTCAAATGCAGCGTCTTTGAATGCTACTAGTGCTAACAAAGAGTGCATGCATTGAATGCGACGATTAAAACACTTTCGGTTGACCTAAAAAAACCATATTCCAAAACCAAAATTAGACGTGCTGTTATACCTGGTTAGAAAGCTTATGCTCTCACCTACTGAATAAACGAATTCTCAAACAAGCCAGACTGTACTAAAGAGTGCAACAACGCCGTCAACAACACGTGTGCAGCAGCTTCTGATCCGGTCTTCAGTGGGCTTGTAATACCACACATGTTGCTTTGGGTGTTGTCGAACTTTGTAGTACAATCTGGCTTGATCTACACATCATCGATCTAATAGGTGACAGAATAAGCTTTCTAACAATGTATAATATGTCAAAATTTACTTTTGTAATACCGTTTTATATTCCAGCGAGTTGGAAACTTTGGTCTCGTTATAACTGCATTACACATCAGTCTGCATTACACGTCAGACTTAGGGTTTTTCCAAGACCCTCTGAACATGCCAGCTAGCTTTGTGATTCGCCGTCACTCGTCACCGCATACCGCAAGTAAAACACTGAGATCTCAAATTTTGATGAAAGGATAATTTAGCTCTGAATATATGTGTCGCAAATCAACTCGTTGTAGTGATGTTATAGCAGGTACACAATGCCCTGTCTCTGCTTATACTACAGAAACTGTTCACTCCGTTCAGCACAAAGTCGACTTTGCATTGGCGGCAACCACACTTCACAATTTCTGCAGGAATTGTCTAGTTATTATTATTCTTTCTTTCCACCCATTTTTTGGACCGCTACTCCTCCCAGGGTTTTTGCACCACATACACGTGCCATATGTCAAATTGACCGGCTTCTTTAGGAATCGTGTGCTATTACTTTGTGGAAAGTTTCGCTGCACGGTTTTTGAGAAATATGACTTTTTATGGCCAATTTTTCCCCATAGGGATGAATGTAAAACGTGACGTCATACATATGTGAGCGGTGAAGTCACAGCATTGGTCGGCTTAGCACACGTGATGCACTTTTAACCTGTTTCATCTACAGGAAATTTAGAATCCAGATGCGGTGCATATCTCCATTTTCGTCGTAATTACAGAAAACACACATTCGTAAACTTCAAATGATTCATACCACAATGTAGATAAAACCTTGACGAAGACGTACATGCACGGATTGTGTTGTTCAAACGAGGTTTCCTGGCGACTTAGCCACCACAGTGGATATAGCTTAATGCGGAAGTGCACGCGATAAAAACGGTATTCCAAATGCAAAATTACAAATGAAAACGCTGTCAGCTAGGTATATCAACAAACATATGACTTAGGCATACCCAGATTTCCTGAAAAATAATAGTATTTCACAAGATATCACGCAAAATCGTTGACAACGTTTCGTGAAATGCAGCGTCTTTGAATGCTACTAGTGCTAACAAAGAGTGCATGCATTGAATGCGACGATTAAAACACTTTCGGTTGACCTAAAAAAACCATATTCCAAAACCAAAATTAGACGTGCTGTTATACCTGGTTAGAAAGCTTATGCTCTCACCTACTGAATAAACGAATTCTCAAACAAGCCAGACTGTACTAAAGAGTGCAACAACGCCGTCAACAACACGTGTGCACCAGCTTCTGATCCGGTCTTCAGTGGGCTTGTAATACCACACATGTTGCTTTGGGTGTTGTCGAACTTTGTAGTACAATCTGGCTTGATCTACACATCATCGATCTAATAGGTGACAGAATAAGCTTTCTAACAATGTATAATATGTCAAATTTTACTTTTGTAATACCGTTTTATATTCCAGCGAGTTGGAAACTTTGGTCTCGTTATAACTGCATTACACATCAGTCTGCATTACACGTCAGACTTAGGGTTTTTCCAAGACCCTCTGAACATGCCAGCTAGCTTTGTGATTCGCCGTCACTCGTCACCGCATACCGCAAGTAAAACACTGAGATCTCAAATTTTGATGAAAGGATAATTTAGCTCTGAATATATGTGTCGCAAATCAACTCGTTGCAGTGATGTTATAGCAGGTACACAATGCCCTGTCTCTGCTTATACTACAGAAACTGTTCACTCCGTTCAGCACAAAGTCGACTTTGCATTGGCGGCAACCACACTTCACAATTTCTGCAGGAATTGTCTAGTTATTAGTGTGGTTGCCTCAGGCAACCACACTACTATTATCCCACATATTATTAGGGGTCCAAGCAGCGAAGCTGGTGGAACCCTATTGTATCTGTTAGGATTATTCTTATTATTTTTCTCCGCTAAAAGTGTCTGAGGCTCAGCAACCATAAGTCCTAGAGCAACCAAATTTGGCAGGTGGGTTCCTATGGCCCCCCACTACTCAGGCACTAAAAATCACCTATGTCGGCCATATGGTGGCGCTATAACAAAGGGTTTTGCGTAAAAGGCCATAACTCCCACACCATAAGTTAGATCAACACAAAACTTCATCGACATATGCATCTGAACGTGCTCTATCACTTTGCCATTGGCACTACATATGTCTGCCATATTGTTTGCCCGCCATTTTAACTTTTTAGTTGGGGCGTGGCAGTTTTCTCCGCTAAAATGTCTGAGGCTCAGCAACCATAAGTTGTACACCAACCAAATTTGGGAGGTGGGTTCCTATGGCCCCCCACTACTCATGCACGAAAAATCTCCTATGTCGCCCAGATGGTGGCGCTATAACAAAGGATCACTCTTTTAAAGGCTATAACTGTCACACTATAAGTCCGATCAACACAAAACTTCATCGACCGATGCATCTGAATGTGCTCTACAACTTTGCTTTTGGGACCATCTATGTCCGCCATATGGTTTGCCCGCCATTTGGACTTTTTTATTAGGTGGGCTGCGGAAAAGCTGGCGCTCCAAATTCTAAGTGTTACGACATCGAGTAAACTTCTTTACGGCAAGCGACATCCATGGCGACGCAAGTAATCCGACACCGTAGGGTCTAGTTTTTATCAGTGAGGGTAGGGTCTGAACGTCGGGGTAGTACTGGAAGAGGCTACCAAAAGTTTGTTAGTAAAAGCTTTTTCAGAGGATGAATAATTACTTTTCTTGAGCATGCATCCATTTGAAGACAGTATAGGGTGAGTTCGATTAGTCTTTAAATCTGTCATTATGTTGCGAAATAGCTAAACCATTTTATTGGTAGGTCTTGAGTTCCTGTGCAAACGCGCGAAAACACGCTGGTATAATAAAACAATGACGGTAATACATATGTAGTCCGCTTCGTTCCGTTGCTCCCATAACATAACATAACACACTATCTTGTGTCTACAGCTGCAGTTTCTCGCTGCAATTACTATTATTGAATATAAACAAAAGGCGCAATTTATGCTGTAAATCGTATTCTCAATTTAATCTCTAAATTGACTGTAACCTTAGGGTAGTTGTTTCGTAGGTGACTTAACTCGTCTTAACTATTGCTTGTATTTTTGCATAGACTGCGTTGTTGCTGTTTTTGTTTGTGTTAGTGTTAATCAGTTCAACCTACAGGGTCCAAGTTGAGCTATGCGGTTGTTCCCTGCACTCGGAACGGTAGGCTACTGCCCTCTAGGGTTTTCGACACACTTGTTCCTGGTTATGGTTAAACACTTTGTTGTACATAGCTCTGGATAGGAGCGTCTGCCAAATGCCTGTAATGTAATGTAATGCAATATTCCGTAGCAACAAGATAAACCCGACATTAGCCCTAAAATATGCCAATACAGCAGTGAAAATGCAGCTCACTGAATAACGAAATAAGCGAGACTAACTTTTTAAAAAATTATACCATGTCATTCTACAGTCACTATCTGGGACTAAACACTGAATAAATATAAAACCTTACTGTTGGTTTTACGCGTAGAGATGTCCCTTTGCGAATGAGTGGTCATATATTGTCTTGGACAATCCGTTTGCGAAATATACGCGCATCTGTGACGCCAGGGTCGGCTATCTTCAATAATAGCTGTGCGTAATACCACACCTGTTGCTTACGGCGTTGTCGCCCTCTTTAGTGCAATCTGGCTTGATTTACAATTCATTTATTCAGTAGGTGAGAGTATAAGCTTTCTAACGATGTATAACATGTCTGATTTTGCTTTTGGAATAGCGTTTTATAGGTCAGTGTAACCAATTTTTTTCTTATCTGCCAATGTCTAAATGAATAAAACGGTAGGCTACTTTGCGCGCAGCGCGCAGATCGCGAGTTGATATTATGTCTTTTTTCCGTTTTTTCTCAATGTCGTATTTATTCTTTGAAATGTGTATTTATGTGCTATTATTCTATCTGTCTCTGTGGCGCTCTGAAATGTGCATTCTCTGCTAAACTGAGCAATGGATTGGAATATGTGTCTGACGTAGTGTTGCACGGTATACCAAAACTTCAGCACTTTCTCTGTACTTAAAAAAAATTAAAAAATAAAAAAAGAAACGGTTAGGTATTAGAATATTCCGACGTTCGGTAGTTTTGAGTCAAATGTAAAAGCCAGGGAAAATTGTCTCCCGCATTACTGATTTAGAGGATGAAAAGTGTAATTTATCAGAATCTTCGCTAGAAGGCAGTAGCAACTAAGGTTGCCAAGTGAGGTGACTTGCGCTTGCACTCAGCTCCTTGATACAGCGCAAGCTTTGACTCAGTTCACTTCAGTGCCAATAGGTGTTCCAATTTGGAAATATTTTATTATAGATAGATGCTGTATTGTTATTAAAATATGCTGCTTTTTAAATCTATTTACACGTGAAAGACCTGTTTTAAAGATTATTTAGTTTACAACTGTTTAATTTTTGAAATATATTTGATATATTTCTCTGTTGTTTAGTGTTGTAACACTATAGGCCTATGCATATTAATATGTTGCAGAGGCTTCAACTTAAAGGTTGTTAATGAACCAGGTTGTTAATAAACCATGAATTCGAAAATGAGGTCAACCCTTGTGGACATTACGTTTCTGATCTATTAAGGTTGAAATATATTTAATATAGTTTTCTATGGTTTAGCGTTGTAACACTATAGGCCTATACTTTTTGATATGTTGAACAGGCTTCAACTCAAAGGTTGTTAATAAACCAGGTTTTTAATAATCCGTGAATTCGAAAATGAGGTCAACCCTTGTGGACATTGAGTTTCTGATCTATTAAGGTAATTTCAGTATCGTTAGGTACCGAGTATTGAATCCGGTACCTAACGGTGGTGGTTAGTCTAGGTATAGTCTGAAGAGATGAGTCTTCAGGCCACGGCGGAAGATGGGTAGTGAGGGGGAGGTTCGGAGAGGGACGGGAAGTTCGTTCCACCACTGGGGAGCTAGGGTGGAGAAACCTGATATCGGTATCAAAGTAAAAATTTTGGTATCGTGACAACACTAGTGTGATGCCTTTTTTTGTTACAGCATGGAAGCGCTGCAGCTGTACAAACACGCCAGGCCATATGTGCGTTACGACATGCCATCTAAGTGTTACGACATAGTAAATGCCTTCACGAGAAGCGGCCAGGACACATCCATGGCGACGCAACTAAGTCATCCGCCAGCGTCTCTTAGCACAAAATTGGCCATAAGTCATCAATTTTTTATACAATAATCATGATATTCAGTAGATATGTTGGGTGAAGGTGTATGATCATGAGGACAAAGCCATTTTCAAATCGCTCCATAGGGGGTGCGATGGTGCCAATGCTTGGACCCCTCCCAACGCCGCTTGCGGCTTTAATTATTATTATTATTATTCTTTCTTTCCACCCATTTTTTGGACCGCTACTCCTCCCAGAGTTTTTGCACCACATACACGTGCCATATGTCAAATTGACCGGCTTCTTTGGGAATCGTGTGCTATTACTTTGTGGAAAGTTTCGCTGCACGGTTTTTGAGAAATATGACTTTTTATGGCCAATTTTTCCCCATAGGGATGAATGTAAAACGTGACGTCATACATATGTGAGCGGTGAAGTCACAGCATTGGTCGGCTTAGCACACGTGATGCACTTTTAACCTGCTTCATCTACAGGAAATTTAGAATCCAGATGCGGTGCATATCTCCATTTTCGTCGTAATTACAGAAAACACACATTCGTAAACTTCAAATGATTCATACCACAATGTAGATAAAACCTTGACGAACACGTACATGCACGGATTGTGTTGTTCAAACGAGGTTTCCTGGCGACTTAGCCACCACAGTGGATATAGCTTAATGCGGAAGTGCACGCGATAAAAACGGTATTCCAAATGCAAAATTACAAATGAAAACGCTGTCAGCTAGGTATATCAACAAACATATGACTTAGGCATACCCAGATTTCCTCAAAAATAATAGTATTTCACAAGATATTACGCAAAATCGTTGACAACGTTTCGTCAAATGCAGCGTCTTTGAATGCTACTAGTGCTAACAAAGAGTGCATGCATTGAATGCGACGATTAAAACACTTTCGGTTGACCTAAAAAAACCATATTCCAAAACCAAAATTAGACGTGCTGTTATACCTGGTTAGAAAGCTTATGCTCTCACCTACTGAATAAACGAATTCTCAAACAAGCCAGACTGTACTAAAGAGTGCAACAACGCCGTCAACAACACGTGTGCAGCAGCTTCTGATCCGGTCTTCAGTGGGCTTGTAATTAGGGAGGGCAAAGTGGAGCTTTAGAATGTCGCCAGCAGTATATGCACGTGAACTCGACAATGCATTTCTCACAGAAAACGTAGTTTGTCCACTTTTTTACTTCACTACAGTGGTGATAAAACTAACAAGTAGTAAGTGCTAGGGTGATATTATCCTTCATTGATTGTCGAATAACGCTAGTATGTTGTAGCTAGCACGATATAATAGCACTAACCCCCCAAAAAATGAACTTTAACGGTACTAGTTCAGTCGAACATTGAATTTGGAAGCATTCGATCATAGCCAGCGGCACCGAAAATTTCAGTCGTACCCTCCATAAAATCAAAAAGTCCCAGTAGAAGATCGAATTAAATGTTTAAAAGTGATATATTTTCTGAATCGTTATCAATTTCTCCTGCCCGCTTTGAGTGAAACTAAGCGATCTGAACATACAGTTGCTATGTAAATTACGTCAGAAGGATTCAGCCTTGTTGTTTGCTACCTAAACTTCACAGCACACTCGAATCCCTTAGCATGCTTGTAGCATGAAGTGTCTACTTTCAAAATCCATTTAAACCATTCACAAATGACTTGGGACTTTGAAGTTATAAATCGGGATGTATCAAGTGTCCAGTGAAAATACTGACCTGGCTATCAGTCAGAATTCTGAGAGAACCAACTGCCATAAATGACCGCTTAAAATCAACCAGTAAGAGTTATTATGATGTCACTGGTTCAGAACCCCATAAATGTAAACAGTCGAATGTTCAGTGAAGTCTGCCGGTTTTCGGTGCCGTCGGAGTCCCGATTTTATCATTGATGGAATTTTGGGAAAGTGCGAACTAAAAGGCCACAAAACAGCCAATATATCACATTAAGATGCCATATATGGACGATCGCTGGTCACAATACGTTAATTTAAGGCTAAACTGGTATTTTAATCACAATACTTATGTTAATTTCCGGAAATAAATTTTTCGATTGTCCTCCCTATTGTAATACCACACATGTTGCTTTGGGTGTTGTCGAACTTTGTAGTACAATCTGGCTTGATCTACACATCATCGATCTAATAGGTGACAGAATAAGCTTTCTAACAATGTATAATATGTCAAATTTTACTTTTGTAATACCGTTTTATATTCCAGCGAGTTGGAAACTTTGGTCTCGTTATAACTGCATTACACATCAGTCTGCATTACACGTCAGACTTAGGGTTTTTCCAAGACCCTCTGAACATGCCAGCTAGCTTTGTGATTCGCCGTCACTCGTCACCGCATACCGCAAGTAAAACACTGAGATCTCAAATTTTGATGAAAGGATAATTTAGCTCTGAATATATGTGTCGCAAATCAACTCGTTGTAGTGATGTTATAGCAGGTACACAATGCCCTGTGTCTGCTTATACTACAGAAACTGTTCACTCCGTTCAGCACAAAGTCGACTTTGCATTGGCGGCAACCACACTTCACAATTTCTGCAGGAATTGTCTAGTTATTATTATTATTATTCCACCCATTTTTTGGACCGCTACTCCTCCCAGAGTTTTCGCACCACATACATGTGCAATGTGTCAAATCGAGCGGCTTGATCGGGAATGAAGTGCTATTACTTTGTGGAAAGTTTGGGTGGACGGTTTTTGAGAAATTTGACTTTTTTGGGGGAATTTTTTGCCATAGAGAATGAATGGTGGAATGTTCACCCTTGTGATGTCACAATGCTGTCTTCTCACCTTTATGATGTCACAATGGTCTGTCTTCTAGCAGCAGTGCTCTGGTCTCTCTCTGGCTTTGGACAATCAGCATTAATCTCTATGGGGCAAAATTGCCCTCAAATTGTGGGATGCCTCATTGGACGTGTTAGAGATTCGATTGTCCATTGGTGTAAATTAACCTCGCCCCCTTTCCTGATTGGCCGACATTTGATATTTAATAACTTTTCAACCGTTTGTCATAGAGAATTGTGGATCGCGTCATTGGACTCAGTAAAGACGGAGCAACCACCTAGCAACACCCTAGCAACCACCTAGAACAGCCTAGCAACAGCCTGGAACTCCATAGCAACCACCTAGCAACAGCATAGCAACTGCCTAGAACTCTATAGCAAATACCTAGAAAAGCCTAGCAACGACCTGGAACTCCATAACAACCATCTAGCAACACCCTAGCAACCACCTAAAACACCCTAGCAACTGCTTAGAACTCCATAGCAACCACCTAGCAACACCTTAGCAACCGCTTAGAACTCTATGGGAACGACCTAGCAACACCCTAGCAACCACTTAGAACAGTGTTGCAACAGCCTAGATCTCCATAGCAACCACCTAGCAACACCATAGCAACCACCTAGAACTCCATAGCAACCACCTAGCAACACCCTAGCAACCACCTGGAACACCATAGCAACCACCTAGCAACACCCTAGCAACCACCTGGAACACCATAACAACTGCCTAGCAACACCCTAGCAACTGCCTATAACTCCATAGCAACCACCAGCAACATCTTAGCAACCATCTAGAATACCCTAGCAACACCCTAGCAACCACCTATAACTCCATAGCAAATGCCTAGCAACACCCTAGCAACCGGCTATAATTCCATAGCAACCACCTAGCAACACCTTAGCAACCACCTAAATCTCTATAGTATCCACCTAGCAACACCTAGCAACATCCTAGCAACCACTTAGCAACCACTGGGAACACCATAACAACTGTCTAGCAACACCCTAGCAATGGCCTATAACTCCATAACAACCACCTAGCAACATCCTAGCAACCACTTAGAATACGCTAGCAACCACCTAGCAACACTATAGTAACCACCTAGAACTCCATAGCAACCACCTAGAATACCCTAGCAACCACCTAGCAACACCCTAGCAACCACCTGGAACACCATAACAACTGCTTAGCAACACCCTAACAACCGCCTATAACTCCATAGCAACCTCAAAGCAACCACCTATTAACTGCCTATAACTCAATAGCAACCACCTAGCAACATCCTAGCAACCACCTAGCAACACCCTAGCAACCACCTGGAACACCATAAAAACTGCCTGGCAACACCCTAGCAACCGCCTATAACTCCATAGCAACCCCCTAGCAACATCCTAGCAACCACCTATAACTCCATAGCAACGACCTAGCAACACCCTAGCAACCACCTAGAACAAACTAGCGACCATCTAGAACTCCATAGCAACCACCTAGCAACATCCTAGCAACCACCTGGAACACCATAGCAAATGCCTAGCACCACCCTAGCAACCGGCTATAACTCCATAGCAACCACCTAGCAACACCTCAGCAACCACCAAGAACTCCATAGCAACCACCTAGCAACACCATAGCAACCACCTGGAACACCATAGCAACCACCTAGCAACACCCTAGCAACCACCTGGAACACCATAACAACTGCCTAGCAACACTATAGCAACCGCCTATAACTCCATAGCAACCACCTAGCAACATCCTCGCAACCACCTAGAATACCCTAGCAACACCCTAGCAACCGCCTATAACTCCATAGCAAATGCCTAGCAACACCCTAGCAACATCCTAGGAACCACCTAGAATACCCTAGCAACACCCTAGCAAATGGCTATAACTCCATAGCAACCACCTAGCAACACCATAGCAACCACCTAGAACTCCATAGCAACCACCTAGCAACACCCTAGCATCCACCTTGAACACCATAGCAACCACTTAGCAACACCCTAGCAACCACCTGGAACACCATAACAACTGCCTAGCAACACCCTAGCAAACGCCTATGACTCCATAGCAACCACCTAGCAACATCCTAGCAACCACCTAGAATACCCTAGCAACAACCTAGCAACCGCCTATAACTCCATAGCAAATGCCTAGCACCACCCTAGCAACCGGCTATAACTCCATAGCAACCACATAGCAACACCACAGCAACCACCAAGAACTCCATAGCAACCACCTAGCAACACCATAGCAACCACCTGGAACACCATAGCAACCACCTAGCAACACCCTAGCAACCACCTAGCAATGCCCTAGCAACCACCTGGAACACCATAACAACTACCTAGCAACACCCTAACAACCACCTATAACTCAATAGCAACCTCATAGCAACCACCTAGCAACAGCCTAGCAACCGCCTATACCTCCATAGCAACCACCTAGCAACATCCAAGCAACCACCTAGCAACACCCTAGCAACCACCTGGAACACCATAACAACAGATAGCAACACCCTAGCAACCACCTATAACTCCATAGCAACCACCTAGCAACATCCTAGTAACCACTTAGATAACCCTAGCAACCACCTAGCAATGCCCTAGCAACCACCTGGAGCTCCATAGCAACCACCTAGCACCACCCTAGCAACCACCTGGAACAACATATCAACCACCTAGCAACATCCTAGCAACTGCCTAAAACTCTATAGAAACCTAGCAACACCCTAGCAACCGCCTCAAACATCATAGCAACTACCTACCACTGTTCACTCTGTTCAGCAGAAAGTCGACTTTGCTTTGGCGGCAACCACACTTCACAATTTCTGCAGGAATTGTCTAGTTTATTATTATTATTATTATTCCACCCATTTTTTGGACCGCTACTCCTCCCAGAGTTTTCACACCACATACACGTGCAATATGTCAAATCGAGCGGCTTGATCGGGAATGGTGTGCTATTACTTTGTGGAAAGTTTCGTTGCACAGTTTTTGAAAAATTTGAATTTTTGTGTGCAATTTTTCCCATAGAGAATGAATGGTGGAATGTTCACCCTTGTGATGTCACAATGCTCTGTCTTCTCACCATTGTGATGTCACAATGCTCTGTCTTCTAGCAGCAGTACTCTGGTCTCTCTCTAGATTTGAACATTCTGCCATTCAAAAATTGCCCACAAATTGTGCACTGCCTCATTGGACATGGTAGAGAGTCCTTTGTCCATTGGTGTAGATCAGCCTCGCCCCCCTTCCTGATTGGCCAATGTTTGATATTTCATAACTTTTGAACAGTTTGTCATAGAGAACTATGGGTCGTGTCATTGGACTCAGTAAAGACCTAGCAACCGCCTAGAACTCCATAGCAACCCCCTAGCAACATCCTAGCAACCGCCTATAACACCATAGCAACGACCTAGCAACACCCTAGCAACCACCTAGAACAACCTAGCAACCGCCTAGAACTCCATAGCAACCACCTAACAACACACTAGCAACCACCCGGAACACCATAGCAAATGCCTAGCAACACCCTAGCAACCGGCTATACCTCCATAGCAACCACCTACAACACCATACCAACTACCTAGAACTCCATAGCAACCACCTAGCAACACCCTAGCAACCACCTGGAACACCATAGCAACCACCTAGCAACACCCTAGCAACCACCTGGAACACCATAGCAACCACTTAGCAACATCCTAGCCACCACATGAAACACCATAGCAACCACCTAGCAACACCCTAGCAACCACCTGTAACACTATAGCAACCACCTAGCAACACCCTAGCAACCACCTGGAACACCATAACAACTGCCTAGCAACAGCCTAGCAACCGCCTATAACTCCATAGCAACCACCTAGCAACATCATAGCAACCATCTAGAATACCCTAGCAACACCCTAGCAACCGCCTATAACTCCATAGCAAATGCCTAGCAACACCCTAGCAACCGTCTATAACTCCATAGCAACCACCTAGCAACACCATAGTAACCACCTAGAACTCCATAGCAACCTCCTAGAATACCCTAGCAACCACCTAGCAACACCCTAACAACCACCTACAACTCCATAGCAACCTTCTAGCAACCACCTAGCAACCGCCTATAACTTCATAGCAACCACCTAGCAACCACCTAGCAACACCCTAGCAACCACCTGGAACACCATAGCAACCACCTAGCAACACCCTAGCAACCACCTGGAACACCATAGCAACCACCTAGCAGCATCCTAGCAACCACCTAGAATACCCTAGCAACACCCTAACAAACGCCTATAACTCCATAGCAAATGCCTAGCAACACCCTAGCAACAGGCTATAACTCCATAGCAACCACCTAGCAACAAAATAGTAACCACCTAGAACTCCATAGCATCCACCTAGCAACACCCTAGCAACCACCTAGCAACACCCTAGCAACCACCTAGAACACCATAATAACTGCCTAGCAACACCCTAGCAACCACCTATAACTCCATAGCAACCTCCTAGCAACCACCTAGCAACACCCTAGCAACCGCCTATAACTCCATAGCAAACACCTAGCAACATCCTAGCAACCACCTAGCAACACCCTAGCAACCACCTGGAACACCATAACAACCGCCTAGCAACACCCTAGCAACCGCCTATAACTCCATAGCAACCACCTAGCAACATCCTAGCAACCACTTAGAATACCCTAGCAACCACCTAGCAATGCCCTAGCAACCACCTAAAACTCCACAGCAACCACCTAGCAACACCCTAGCAACCGCCTATAACTCCATAGCAACCACCTAGTAATATCCTAGCAACCACCTAGCAACACCCAAGCAACCACCTGGAACACCATAACAACTGCCTAGCAACACCCCAGCAACCGCCTATAAATCCATAGCAACCACCTAGCAACATCCTAGCAACCACTTAGAATACCCTAGCAACCACCTAGCAATGCCCTAGCAACCACCTGGAACACCATAGCAACCACCTAGCAACACCCTAGCAACCACCTGGAACACCATAACAACTGCCTAGCAACACCCTAGCAACCGCCTATAACTCCATAGCAACCACCTAGCAACATCCTAGCAACCACCTAGAATACCCTAGCAACACCCTAGCAACCGCCTATAACTCCATAGCAAATGCCTAACAACACCCTAGCAACCGGCTATAAGTACATAGCAACGACCTAGCAACACCATAGTAACCACCTAGAACTCCATAGCATCCAGCTAGCAACACCCTAGCAACCACCTAGAATACCCTAGCAACCACCTAGCAACACCCTAGCAACCACCTGGAACACCATAACAACTGCCTAGCAACACCCTAGCAACCACCTATAACTCGATAGCAACCACCTAGCAACATCCTAGCAACCACCTAGAATACCCTAGCAACACCATAGCAACCGCCTATAACTCCATAGAAATGCCTAGCAACACCCTAGCAACCGGCTATAACTCCATAGCAACCACCTAGCAACACCCTAGCAACCGCCTATAACTCCATAGCAACCACCTAGCAACATCCTAGCAACCACCTGGAACACCATAACAACTGCCTAGCAACATCCTAGCAACCACCTATAACTCCATAGCAACCACCTAGCAACATCCTAGCAACCACTTAGATTACCCTAGCAACCACCTAGCAATGCCCTAGCAACCGCCTGGAACTCCATAGCAACCACCTGGAACTCCATAGCAACCACCTAGCACCACCCTAGCAACCACCTGGAACACCATATCAACCACCTCGCAACATCCTAGCAACTGCCTAGAACTCCTTAGCAACCACCTAGAACACCCTAGCAACCGCCTAGAATTCCATGGAAACCACCTAGCAACACCCTAGCAACCGCCTCAAACATCATAGCAACTACCTACCACTGTTCACTCTTTTCAGCAGAAAGTCGACTTTGCGTTGGCGGCAACCACACTTCACAATTTCTGCAGGAATTGTCTAGTTATTATTATTATTATTATTATTATTCCGCCAGTATTTTGGACCGCTACTCCTCCCAGAGTTTTCGCACCACATACATGTGCAATATGTCAAATCGAGCGGCTTGATCGGGAATGGTGTGCTATTACTTTGTGGAAAGTTTCGTTGCACGGTTTTTGAGAAATTCCACTTTTTTTGGGAAATTTTTCCCATAGAGAATGAATGGTGGAATGTTCACCCTTGTGATGTCACAATGCTGTCTTCACACCCTTATGATGTCACAATGGTCTGTCTTCTAGCAGCAGTACTCTGGTCTCTCTCTAGATTTGAACATTCTGCCATTCAACTCTATGGGGAAAAATTGCCCACAAATTGTGCAATGCCTCATTGGACATGGTAGAGAGTCCTTTGTCCATTGGTGTAGATCAGCCTCGCCCCCATTCCTGATTGGCCGATGTTTGATATTTTATAACTTTTGAACCGTTTGTCATAGAGAATTATGGGTCACGTCATTGGACTCAGTAAAGACCTAGCAACCGCCTAGCAACACCCTAGCAACCACCTAGAACTCCATAGCAACCATCTAGCAACCACCTAGAACTCCATAGCAACCACCTAGCAACACCCTAGCAACCTCCTAGAACACCCTAGCAACCACCTAGCAACACCCTAGCAACCACCTAGAACTCCATAGCAACCACCTAGCAACACCCAAGTAACCACTTCTAACACCCTAGCAACTGCCTAAAACAGCGTAGCAACCACCTTGCAACGCCCTAGCAACCGCCTAGAACTCCCTAGCAACCACCTAGCAGCACCCTAGCAACTACCAAGAACACCATAGCAAACGCCTAGCAACACCCTAGCAACCAGCTATAACTCCATAGCAACCACCTAGCAACACCCTAGCAACCACCTAGAACGCCACAGCAACCACCTAACAACACCCTAGCAACAACCTGGAAGACTATAGCAACCACCCAGAATGCCTTAGCAACCGCACTGAACTCCATAGCAACCATCTAGCAACACCCTACCAACCACCTAGAACTCCATAGCAACCACCTATGAACACACTAGCAACCACCTAGAGCACCCTAACAACTGCCTAGAATGCCTTAGCAACCACCTAGCAACACCATAGCAACCACCTAGCAACACCCTAGCAACCAACTGGAAAACCATAGGAAATGCCTAGCAACACCCTAGCAACCACCTAAAACTCCATAGCAACCACCTAGCAACATCCTAGCAACTGCCTAGAACTCCATAGCAACCACCTAGCAACACCCTAGCAACCAGCCATAACTCCATAGCAACCACCTAGCAACACCCTAGCAACCAGCTATAACTCCATAGTAACCACCTAGCATCACCCTAGCAACTACCTAGAACTCCATAGCAACGACTTAGCAACATCCTAGGAACCACCTGGAACACCATAGCAACCACCGGGAACACCATAACAACTGCCTAGCAACATCCTAGCAACCACCGGGAACACCATAGCAACCGCCTAGAATTCCATAGCAACCACCTAGCAACACCCTAGCAACCACCTAGAATAGCCTAGCAACTGCCTAGCAACGTCCTAGCAACCATCTGGAACACCACAGCAACCACCTAGCAACACCCTAGCAACCACTTAGAATACCCTAGCAACCACTTAGCAAGACCCTAGCAACCACCTGGAACACCATAGCAAATGTCTAGCAACACCCTAGCAACCACCTAGAACTCCATAGCAACCACCTTGTAACGCCCTAGCCACCACCTAGAACTCCATAGCAACCACCTAGCAACACCCTAACAACCACCTAGAATACCCTAGCAACCGCCTTGCAGCACCCTAGCAACCACCAAGAACACCCTAGCAACCGCCTAGAACTCCATAGCAACAACACAGCAACACCCTAGAAACCACCTATAACACCATATCAACCACGTTGAATACCCAAGCAACCACGTAGCAACACCCTAGCAACCGCCTAGAACTCCATAGCAACCACCTAGCAACCGCCTATAACTCCATAGCAACCACCTAGCAACAGCCTAGCAATGACCTGGAACACCAAACAATTGCCTAGCAACACCCTAGCAACCGCCTATAACTCCATAGCAACCACCTAGCAACATCCTAGCAACCACTTGGAATACCCTAGCAACCACCTAGCAATGCCCTAGCAACCACCTGGAGCTCCATAGCAACCACCTAGCAACATCCTAGCAACTGCCTAGAACTCCATAGCAACCACCTAGAACACCCTAGCAACCGCATAGAATTCCATAGCAACCGCCTAGAACTCCATAGAACCACCTAGATCACCCTAGCAACCTCCTAGAATTCCATAGCAACCGCCTAGAACTCCATTGCAACACCCTAGACACCACCTAAAACACCATAGTCACCACCAGAACATCATAGCAACTACCTACCACTGTTCACTTTGTTCAGCAGGAAGTCGACTTTACATTGGCGGCAACCACACTTCACAATTTCTGCAGGAATTGTCTAGTTATTATTATTATTCTTATTATTTTTCTCCGCTAAAAGTGTCTGAGGCTCAGCAACCATAAGTCGTAGAGCAACCAAATTTGGCAGGTGGGTTCCTATGGCCCCCCACTACTCAGGCACTAAAAATCACCTATGTCGGCCAGATGGTGGCGCTATAACAAAGGGTTTTGCGTAAAAGGCCATAACTCCCACACCATAAGTTAGATAAACACAAAACTTCATCGACCTATGCATCTGAACGTGCTCTACAACTTTGCCATTGGCACCACCCATGTCCGCCATATTGTTTGCCCGCCATTTTAACTTTTACGTTGGGGCGTGGAAGCTTTCTCTGCTAAAATGTCTGAGGCTCAGCAACCATAAGTCCTAGAGCAACCAAATTTGGCAGGTGGGTTCCTATGGCCCCCCACTACTCAGGCACTAAAAATCACCTATGTCAGCCAGATGGTGGCGCTATAACAAAGGGTTTTGCCTAAAAGGTCATAACTCCCACACCGTAAGTCAGATCAACACAAAACTTCATAGACCGACGCATGTGAATGTGCTCTACAACTTTGCTATTGGGGCTACATATCTCCGCCATATTGTTTGCCTGCCATTTTGACTTTTTTATTAGGTGGGGTGCGGAAGAGCTGTGGCTCCAAATCTAAACGATTACGACATCTAGTAAACTTCTTTATGGCAAGCGACATCCATGGCGACGCAAGTAATCCGACACCGTAGGGTCTAGTTTTTAATCAGTGAGGGGACGGTCTGAACGTCGGGGAAGCAGTGGAAGACAGTACAAGACATTATTTGAAGACAGTATCGGGTGAGTTCGTTTAGTCTTTGAATCTGTCATTATGCTGAGAAATAGCTAAACCATTTTATTGATAGGTTCTGAGTTTCTGTGCAAACGCGCGAAAACACGCTGGTCTAATGAAACAATGACGGTAATGCATATAGTCCGCTTGGTGCCGTTGCTACCATAACATAACAAACTATCTTGTGTCTACAGCTGCAGTTTCTCGCTGCAATTTCTAATATTGAATATAAACAAAAGACGCAATTTATGCTGTAGTCTGCCAATGTCTAAATAAATAATACGGTCCATTTGAAGACAATATCGGGTGAGTTCGTTTAGTCTTTAAATCCGTCATTATGCTGAGAGAAATTGTTTTCTCAATTTAATCTCTAAATTGACTGTAAGCTTAGGGTTGTAACTAGTTAGCTGTTTCGTTGGTGACTTAGTTAATGCACTCGTCTTAACTATTGCTTGTATTTTTGCATAGACTGCGTTGTTGCTGTTCTTGTTTGTGTTAGTGTTAATCAGTTTAACCTACAGGGTCCAAGTTGAACTAACGGTTGTTCCCTGCACTTGGAACGGCATTTCTCTCTAGGGTTTTCGACACACTTGTTCCTGGTTATGGTTATACACTTTGTTGTACGTCACTCTGGATAAGAGCGTCTGCCAAATGCCTGTATTGTAATGGAATTTAATGTAATATTCCGTAGCAACAAGATAAACCCGACGTTAGCCCTAAAATATGCCAATATAGCAGTGAAAACGCTGCTCACTGACTAAGGAAATAAACGAGACAAAGTTTTTTGAAATTATGCCATGTCATTCTACATTCAATATCTGGGACTAAACATCGAATAAATATACAATCTTACCACTGGTTTTACGCGTAGAGATGTCCCTTTTGCGAATGAGTGGTCATATATTGTCTTGGACAATCCGTTTGAGAAATGTAGGCTACGCGCATTTGTCACGCCTGGGCTATCTTCAAAAATAGCTGTGCGTAATACCACACCTGTTGCTTACCGCGTTGTCGCCCTTTTTAGTGCAATTTGGCTTGATTGACTATTCGTTTATTCAGTAGGTGAGAGTATAAGCTTTCTAACGATGTATAACATGTCTGATTTTGCTTTTGGAATAGCGTTTTATAGGTCAGCGTAACCGAAAATGTTCTCATCTGCCAGTGTCTGCATAAATAAAACGGTAGGCTGCTCTGCGCGTTGGTCGCGAGTTGATATCTCGTCTTTTGTTTCGTTTTTTCTCAATGTCGTATTTATTATTTGAAATGTGTATTTATGTGTTATTATTCTATCTGTCTCTGAGGCGCTCTGAAATGTGCATTCTCTGCTAAGCTGAGCAATGGATTGGAATATGTGTCTGACGTAGTGTTGCACGGTATACCAAAACTTCAGCACTTTTTCGGTCCTTAAAAAAGAAACTGTTCGGTATCAGAATTTTCCGATGTTTGGTAGTTTTGTGTCAAATGTAAAAGCCAGGGAAATGTGTCTCACGCATTACTGATTGAGAGGATGAAAGGTGTAATTTGTCAGAATCATCGCTAGAAGGCAGTAGCAACTACGGTTGTCGAGTGAGATGGCTTGCGCTTGTGCACTCAGCTCCTTGATACAGCGCAAGCTTTGACTCAGTTCACTCCAGTAGCAATAGGTGTTCCAATTTGGAAATATTTTATTATAGATAGATGCTGTATTGTTATTAAAATATGCTGGTTTTAAATCTATTTAAAGGTGAAAGACCTGTTTTAAAGATTATTTAGTTTACAACTGTTTAATTTTTGAAATATATTTAATATATTTTTCTATTGCTCAGTGTTGTAACACTTTAGGCCTGTGCATATTAATATGTTGCAGAGGCTTCAACTTAAAGGTTGTTAATGAACCAGGTTGTTAATAAACCATGAATTCGAAAATGAGGTCAACCCTTGTGGACATTACGTTTCTGATCTATTAAGGTAATTTCAGTATCGTTAGGTACCGAGTATCGAATTAGCATCGTTTAAGTTTCAAGTATTTCAGTATTGAGTATCGTGATACTAAACCTGGTATCGGTATGAAAGTCAAAATTTTGGTATTGTGACAACACTAGTGTGAGGACTTTTTTAGTTACAGCATAGAAGCGCTGCAGCTGTACATACACACCGGGCCATATATGTGTTACGACATCCCATCTAAGCGTTACGATATAGTAAAGGCCTTTACGGGAAGCGGCAGGACACATCTATGGCGACGCAACTAAGTCATCCGACAGCGTCTCTTAGCACAAAATTGATCATAAGTCATCAATATTTTATACAGTCATCATGATATTCAGTAGATATGTTGGGTGAAGGCATATGATCATGAGGACAAAGCCATTTTAAAATCGCTCCATAGGGGGCGCGATGGTGCCAATGCTTGGACCCCTCCCAACGCCGCTTGCGGCTTTAATTATTATTATTATTATTAGGGGTCCAAGCAGCGAAGCTGGTGGAACCCTATTGTATCTGTTAGGATTATTAGGGGTCCAAGCAGCGAAGCTGGTGGAACCCTATTGTTTTTGTTAGGATTATTATTAGGGGTCCAAGCAGCGAAGCTGGTGGAACCCTATTGTATCTGTTAGGATTATTATTCTTATTTTTCTCCGCTAAAAGTGTCTGAGGCTCAGAAACCGTAAGTTCTACAGCAACCAAATTTGGCAGGTGGGTTCCTATGGCCCCCCACTACTCAGGCACTAAAAATCACCTATGTCGGCCAAATGGTGGCGCTATAACAAAGGGTTTTGCGTAAATGGCAATAACTCCCACACAATAAGTTAGATCAACACAAAACTTCATCGACCTATGCCTCTGAACGTGCTCTACAACTTCGCCATTGGCACCACCTATGCCCGCCATATTATTTGCCCGCCATTTAGACTTTTTCGTTGGGGCGTGGCAGTTTTCTCCGCTAAAATGTCTGAGGCTCAGCAACCATAAGTTGTAGACCAACCAACTTTGGTAGGTGGGTTCCTATGGCCCCCCACTACTCACGCACGAAAAATCTCCTATGTCGCCCTGATGGTGGCGCTATAACAAAGGATCACTCTTTTAAAGGCTATAACTGTTACACTATAAGTCCGATCAACACAAAACTTCATCGACTGATGCATCTGAATGTGCTCTACAACTTTGCTTTTGGGACCACCTATGTCCGCCATATGGTTTGCCCGCCATTTGGACTTTTCTATTAGGTGGGGTGCGTAAAAGCTGGAGCTCCAAATTCTAAGTGTTACGACATCGAGTAAACTTCTTTACGGCAAGCGACATCCATGGCGACGCAAGTAATCCGACACCGTAAGGTTAGTGTTTTATCAGTGAGGGGACGGTCTTGGGGCACTTGGAACGGTAGGATACTGCCCTCTAGGGTTTTCGACACACTTGTTCCTGGTTATGGTTAGACAGTTTGTTGTACGTCGCTCTGGATAAGAGCGTCTGCCAAATGCCTATAATGTAATATAATATTCCGTAGCAACAACATAAAAGTTTTTTTTAAATTATGCCATGTCATTCTACATTCAATATCTGGGACTAAACATTGAATAAATATACAATCTTACCACTGGTTTTACGCGTAGAGTTGTCCCTTCTGCGAATGAGTGGTCATATATTGTCCTGGACAATCCGTTTGAGAAATATAGGCTACGCGCATTTGTCACGCCTGGGCTATCTTCAAAAATAGCTGTGCGTAATACCACACCTCTTGCTTACGGCGTTGTCGCCCTTTTTAGTGCAATTTGGCTTGACTGACAATTAATTTATTCAGTAGGTGAGAGTATAAGCTTTCTGACGATGTATAACATGTCTGTTTTTGCTTTTGGAATAGCGTTTTATATGTCAGCGTAACCGAAAATTTTCTTATATGCCAGTGTCTACATAAATAAAACGGTAGGCTGCTCTGCGCGTAGGTCGCGACTTGATATCTCGTCTTTTGTTTCGTTTTTTCTTAATGTCGAATTTATTACTTGAAATGTGTATTTATGTGTTATTATTCTATCTGTCTCTGTGGCGCTCTGAAATGTGCATTCTCTGCTAAGCTGAGCAATGGATTGGAATATGTGTCTGACATAGTGTTGCACGGTATTCCAAAACTTCAGCACTTTCGCGGTACTTAAAAAAAAATAAAAATAAAATAAACGGTTCGCTATTAGAATATTCCGACGTTCGGTAGTTTTGAGTCAAATGTAAAAGCCAAGGAAAATTGTCTCCCGCATTACTGATTTAGAGGATGAAAAGTGTAATTTGTCAGAATCTTTGCTAGATGGCAGTAGCAACTAAGGTTGCCAAGTGAGGTGACTTGCGCTTGTGTACTCAGCCCTTTGATACAGCGCAAGCTTTGACTCAGTTCACTTCAGTAGCAATAGCTGTTCTAATTTGTAAATATTTTATTAAAGGAAGATGCTGTATTGTTATTGAAATATGCTGTTTTTAGATATATTTTAAAGTGAAAGACCTGTATAAAGATAATTTACTTTACAATTGTTTAATTTTTGAAATATATTTAATATAGTTTTCTATGGTTTAGTGTTGTAACACTATAGGCCTATGCTTATTGATATGCTGAACAGGCTTCAACTTAAAAGTTGTTAATAAACCAGGTTTTTTATAAACCGTGAATTCGAAAATGAGGTCAACCCTTGTGGACATTACCTTTCTGATCAATTAAGGTAATTTCAGTATCGTTAGGTACCGAGTATTGAATCAGTATTGTTTCAGTATCAATTATCATGATACTAAACCTGGTATCGGTATCAAAGTCAAAATTTTGGTATCGTGAGAACACTAGTGTGACGCCTTTTTTAGTCACAGCATGGAAGCGCTGCAGCTGTACATACACGCTGGGCCATCTAAGTGTTACGACATGCCATCTAAGTGTTACGACATAGTAAATGCCTTCACGAGAAGCGGCCAGGACACATCCATGGCGACGCAACTAAGTCATCCGCCAGCGTCTCTTACCACAAAATTGGCCATAAGTCATCAATTTTTTTATACAATAATCATGATATTCAGTAGATATGTTGGGTAAAGGTGTATGATCATGAGGACAAAGCCGTTTTCAAATCGCTCCATAGGGGGTGCGATGGTGCCAATGCTTGGACCCCTCCCAACGCCGCTTGCGGCTTTAATTCTTATTATTTTTCTCCGCTAAAAGTGTCTGAGGCTCAGCAACCATAAGTCGTAGAGCAACCAGATTTGGCAGGTGGGTTCCTATGGCCCCCCACTACTCAGGCACTAAAAATCACTTATGTCGGCCAGATGGTGGCGCTATAACAAAGGGTAATGCGTAATAGGCCATAACTCCCACACCATAAGTTAGATCAACACAAAACTTCATCGACCTATGCCTCTGAACGTGCTCTACTACTTTGCCATTGGCACCACCTATGTCCGCCCTATTGTTTGCCCGCCATTTAGACTTTTTCGTTGGGGCGTGGCAGTTTTCTCCACTAAAATGTCTGAAGCTCAGCAACCATAAGTTGTAGACCAACCAACTTTGGTAGGTGGGTTCCTATGGCCCCCCACTACTCACGCACGAAAAATCTCCTATGTCGCCCAGATGGTGGCGCTATAACAAAGGATCACTCTTTTAAAGGCTATAACTGTCACACCATAAGTCCGATCAACACAAAACTTCATCGACAGATGCATCTGAATGTGCTCTACAACTTTGCTTTTGGGACCACCTATGTCCGCCATATGGTTTGCCCGCCATTTGGACTTTTTTATTAGGTGGGGTGCGGAAAAGCTGGAGCTCCAAATTCTAAGTGTTACGACATCGAGTAAACTTCTTTACGGCAAGCGACATCCATGGCGACGCAAGTAATCCGACACCGTAGGGTCTAGTTTTTATCAGTGAGGGTAGGGTCTGAACGTCTGGGTAGCACTGGAAGAGGCTACCAAAAGTTTGTTAGTAAAAGCTTTTTCAGAGGATGAATAATTACTTTTCTTGAGCATGCATCCATTTGAAGACAATATCTGGTGAGTTCGTTCAGTCTTTGAATCTGTCATTATGCTGAGAAATAGCTAAACCATTTTATTGATAGTATTTGAGTTTCGTGTAAACCCGCGAAAACACGCTGGTCTAATCAAACAATGACGGTAATACATATGTAGTCCGCTTCGTTCCGTTGCTACCATAATATAAACTATCTTGTGTCTACAGCTGCTGTTTCTCGCTGCAATTTCTAATATTGAATATACACAAAAGGCGTAATTTATGCTGTAGTTGCCAGTGTCTGAATAAATACACGGTACTCTGCACGTAGGTAGCATCGATGGCGAGTTGGTATTTCATTTTTTGCTACTAAAAGTTTGTTAGTAAAAGCTATTTGAGAGGATGAATCATTACTTTTCTTTGGCATGGATCCATTTGAAGACAATATCGGGTGAGTTCGTTTACTCTTGAAATCCGTCATTATGCTGAGAGAAATCGTATTCTCAATTTAATCTCCACATTGACTGTAAGCTTTGGGTTGTAACTAGTTAGCTGTTTCGTAGGTGACTTAGTTAATGCACTCGTCTTAACTATTGCTTGCATTTCTGCATAGACTGCGTTGTTGCTGTTCTTGTTTGTGTTCGTGTTAATCAGTTTAACCTACAGGGTCCAAGTTGAACTATGCGGTTGTTCCCTGCACTTGGAACGGTAGGCTACTGCCCTCTAGGGTTTTCGCCACAATTGTTCCTGATTATGGTTATACACTTTGTTGTACGTCGCTCTGGATAAGAGCGTCTGCCAAATGTGTACCCCGCATTACTGATCGAGAGGATGAAAAGTGTAATTTGTCAGAATCTTCGCTAGATGACAGTAGCAACTAAGGTTGGCAAGTGAGGTGACGCGCGCTTGTGCACTACTCGTTGGTACAGCGCAAGCTTGGACTCAGTTCACTTCAGTAGCAATAGCTGGTCTAATTTGTAAATATTTTATTATAGGAAGATGCTGTATTGTTATTGAAATATGCTGTTTTTAGATCTCTTTTAAAGTGAAAGACCTGTTTAAAGATAATTTACTTTACAACTGCTTAATTTTTGAAGTATATTTAATATAGTTTTCTATGGTTTTGTGTGGTAACACTATTGGCCTATGCTTATTGATATGTTGAACAGGCTTCAACTTAAAGGTTGTTAATAAACCAGGTTTTTAATGCACCGTGAATTCGAAAATGAGGTCAACCCTTGTGGTCATTATTTTTCTGATCTATTAAGGTACTTGTACTCTGTATTGTTAGGTACCGAGTATTGAATCAGTATCGTTTCAGTATCAATTATTGTGATACTAAACCTGATATCGGTATCAAAGTCAAATTTTTGGTATCAAGACAACGCTAGTGTGATACCTTTTTCAGTTGCGGCATGGAAGCGCATAGGGGGCGCGATGGTGCCAATGCTTGGACCCCTCCCAACGCCGCTTGCGGCTTTAATTGGGTTTGTGTTTACTGGCTAATATGGCAGATTGACGTTGGGCTCAGGTTGTTGTACTGTGGAGTGCAACCTGGAACAAATGCCATTTCGAAAATTTGTAAAAATACATAATTTAACTTTGTAACCCCACTAGGGAATTGTGAAACGAATTGCTTGAATCCCTGCGATTATTATAGCTGGTGCTTGCCCATTGTTACTTCGTATTTTTGAGAAATAACCGTGGACATCGCTAAGTCCTGTAAAAATACACAAAATAAACTTCATACATACACATTTAGTAATACTACAGCCTTATTTACTATATCAACTTTAAGACGAGCAACACGCTTGTAATTATCTCATCGCGACCAATTAAAGCCAATGGCGCACACGTTGCCTCCTGCGACTTGGGTTACAACTGAATACCTACGGATTCCTGGACATGCTGATAGCGACCACCCTTCCTCATATTAACCTCAAATACGCAAGATAGCAAGGACACTTATACAGTATGCTAGCAAATTTATTTATGAAGTTCTATTCATTTATATGGGGTGGTCGATACACGTCCCCTTAGCAACCAAAAGCTAGCACTGGACCACCTCTGACTTATTTGCTGGCACAGAAAAAAAATTGTGAAAGTACTGAAAAAATAACCATGGGAGGATAACAAGGACATTTTTCCTACATAACTAGGTACAATACTGATATTTCGCCTATTTCATATATAATTGCAAATCAGTTTATGTTTTCCTGTTTGTCAAAGGAAGGTGGTCGAATAGGCGCTCTCACTGTAGCACTGACTTCAGGTAAACTCGTGATAAGCGCTAGCTAGCTAGCTGACCAAGAACAAGCCTTCAATAGTTATGAACAATTAGCTAACTAAATTGATTGTAGCTAGCTAGCTAAACGTAGCTAACATTGTATACATTATACACAGTCACTTTAGATCAATGCTAGTAGATACGCTTTAGCTACGTTTTGAACGTCATGATACCTGTTTCCAGTGACTTGACAGCGTTACATTGCCTGATCATTTTTGTTGTGGTAACCTGGCAAGATGACCCAAACTATTAGCCACGATGTTTTTCCATCAATGCATGCTATACAAATAAATAACAGTAATTGCATTGGCTACACATGCTGCCCACTAGCCCCAGTTTGTCTCTCATATAATCATAGTTTTTAAGCAACGTCATATAAAGAGTGCACTTTTTACACAGGAATGTGCATATATATGTAGCCTATATCCTTTTTCCTGGGCTTCCAAGAAGTCTAAGTCTACGGCTTCAGACTATGGCTTATATGTCCCGATTGATGCTCTTTATTTTATCTTTTGTAGCCTATATGTACGTATTTATTGAAACTATCACAAGGTCTCGTCTTGACTCTTAAAGAGATTAGCAGATGATCTTTAGTAGGCATAGCTTCCTCTTCTGCAATGTTAGATTGATATAAAATGATTATGACAACACTTGTTAATTAAAACATCATTCATAAGCCTTTACAAGTGAGACAATCGATTCACTTGGCATCGTTTTATAAACTTTTCAGGACGACAGTGAAGGCCAGCTCCAACTTACAACGTACCTTTGGAAGTGTCCTTTAAGGCAACTGTTAAGGTATAGTCTGGAAAACACTCGTAAAAAAGCGGTTTCCCTTTGACAGGTATACCTTAGAAACCTTCGTAAAACGTTAGGGTACACCAAAACTCAAACTGAAACGCATCCCAAATCAATTTTCAACAGATTGAAAGCATTTCGAAAGATGGCTGCAACACCACCTGGTTGGTCTTGGTGAATGTAAGAAGCTAAAGTCAATAGGGCAGGCTTCAATCAAGCTTGCTGAGTTGGCAGGGCAAAGCCAGGTTTCTGTTAATAAAATGATATCAAGCTCATTTTCTATTATTAGATCATGGACAAAGAAGCTCTTATTGAAAATAGATCGAATATTGAAAAGGGCGAGCTTGAGATGTGAATCTTGATCTTGGTTTGTGGGGACAGCATTTTTTGGGTGGCACAGATTTACATTTGTGAGAGTAGGTGGAATTTAATTTCTAATAGAAGGCAAATTTAGGAATCTATCTGTTATTCAAACAGGAATCTGCATAAAATTAGTGATTACAGGCACACCAAAGCAAAGGTCCTTTGCAGGCGGAACAGTATTGGAGAAAGCAACATCAGTGGGAGGGCCAGGATGAACATGTACATTTCCAGAAATCACAAGCAACATTACAATCAAAATGTGGCAAAAAACAGAAGGTGGGCTATAGCATTTCTGCTTCTTAGCATCAGTTGAATGCAAATAGAAAGGTAATAAGATCATCTTGCATAACAATCTCATGATGTAACATGACAGCAATGGCAGTGATAGAGGGTTTGTAGTTAAAATTAGTCCAAGAGTCCTTGTGATAATAAGAGAAACAGAGTCTCTATTTTGGAAATGAACATTGTCAGTTTCGGGGCCAGCCAGACGAGCGAATTCATGAGAATTGCAGTCACATATAGCAGATGATGTTAACATCAAGAACAACACAAAAATAACACAGAGGTTTAGAAGTAGCCATACTATCCTGTACAAGTGTAACAATAAGTTACTACAGGTAGTGGTAGAAGTAGCACCAGCAGCAATCCTGGCCTATAGGGCCCGAGGCCAGATGGTTGGCAGTTATGAGAGGCAGTGGTAGTAGCATTAGCAGCAGCACGCCAGATGGTTAGCAGTTATAGGAGGCAATGGTAGTAGCAGTAACTGTAGTAGCATTAGCAGCAGCAGCAGATCAGGCAAAACCAGGCCCGAGGCTAGGAGAATCCAAAAAACAACTAAACTTCTTCAGTAATCTGTGCTTCAGACAGCACTGCTGCCAGATGGTATTAAGAACAATTCAGCAAGGCAGGACCATGAATAAATGGAAGCAGAGAACAATCCAGTTCAACAGGTTTAGTTATACATTGGTTTAGAAACTAAAACATCAATTGAGAGCTTGAAGCCTCCAGGGCTGAAGGTCTGTTGTATCCGATCATGGAAAAAAAAGAAAACAGTCCACAAATGACTTGGTCAGCCATGCACAGCATGGCTTCCTACCCCAGTTTTGAAAAGAGATGTCAAGATTTGAATGCAGATTGTTGAGATTATCAGTGGATAATGTCCAACACTGCTCTCACACAAAACCAATGGCAGCCATCTTGAGTGTGAAAAAATGTCTACAGCATGAGGTACACGGTGGTGGGATGGTATAACCACAGAGTATATTTACAAACAAGTGAGATTTCATTATGTGATTAGAAATGTACATTTTTAAACTTCATTTTCCTCATTATGCAACAACTAAGAACTCTTTCATCCACCATTCAGCTGTTCTGGGATGGATTTATATGCAATATGAGATATACAATATGGAGAGACAGATAACCATATTCAGTTTCGTACTGATTGGCCAAACCCCTTCTGACTTATAAGCCTTTATGTCATAACCCACAGCCACCATTCATATTTTGACTAATATATGTCTCCAGATGATACATACTTGGTTTAGTTTCATTGTCATTCGTTTTCCTCCTGTAGAGAATTGTAAACTAATAGAAAACTTACTGTGCCGTTATTGTATTTTAAAATATTATGTGTTGGGTACACCATATGGCCATGGCTAAAATACACCAAATTACATATGGTGCAATTCTAAAGGCACCGGATATGTGTAGATATGTGAATGGATGTCATGGAAAGGCATGTTCCATGATTTCCATGACATCTATTCACATATCTACACACTTATGCATAAACAAGATGCATTCATTGTGTAAAAAGCTGAAAAGTATTCTTAGAACAGTGGTTCTCAAACTCGGTCCTGGGGGACCACTGTGTGTGCTGGTTTTCGTTCCAACCATAATTACAATCCCAGAATTTTAACAAACTGTTAATTTTTGTTGAAAGCGTCTATAGTGTGGCTTCACTGTACGTTTTTGAGGGCGGCGCAAGATGGCGGGTTAACAGTAGCTAAAGTAACGAGCTCTGTCGACCAAAATAAGCAATTCAAGAAAGTCCCTTAAATTGAACTGGTCAGTCAGTCTTTCCTTCAGTTTTCTTAATTTTCATAACGAATTTTACTGTTTTGAGCTATTTGGAGTTCGAAAGAAACCAATGCACGTGGTGGCGAGCTAGCTTCGGAGCTAGAAAAGAACGCCAATGCTGTAATAGAAGGCGGGCACGATTACGTGGTGTGTATGGAGACAGGTGAGCTCGGCATTGCAAACGAAGACGAATTTCCATCGCTACCAATTACCCCTTCAAAACCACCTGCTAACAAAAAAGGCAGGCCAAGTAGCGCCCACGATGACAGTTCCACCGTTATATCCACACTATCCCAACGCGTTATTGCAAGCGAGTGTCATCTAGTCACGCGTCATGGTAGCAAGCTAACCAGACAGTAAAAACGCTGATAAAACACTTTTAACGTGGATCATTTTAAGCCATGTTATCTAGCTTTGTCGTGATAACATGAGAGAAGGATTGCTGTTGGCGAAATGAATCAACCAACAGTTAGCGCGGGTAACCTGCACGAAAGCGCACTGTAGTTTTTTTCACCACCGAATTCTTATGGACAAGCCTCACGTTACGTATTTCATCCAGTCAATTTAGTTTCATCTAACGTTACACTTGATTCACTCATTAGCTCCGCTAGATAAAGTCTTACTCTTTGAGATCATGTAGTAGGAATAAAATAAGAAAATATAATTAATTTAACTTACTGAGAATAAATAATAAGAAATAATGAGGCTATGTCAACAGCTAATGCGTTATTGCGAGTGTGTCATCCAGTCACGTGTCAGAGCGCATTGTAGTTTTTTTCAATGCCGAATTCTTATGGACAGGGAAGCTCGCTAGATAATGTCTTATTCTTTGAGATCATGTAGTAGGAATAAAATAAGAAAATATAATTCATTTACTGACAATAGATACTAAGAAATAATAATAAAATAACAACATTATTATTATTATTATTAATAATAATAATAAAAATACATGTTTGAAACTGGAAAACTGATTTTTTTTAAAAATTAATTTGTTTATAGATGGCTGGAAAAGAAAGGAGTAAAAGCAACGTGTGGAGTTATTTTGAATTCACACCACTTGAAGATAGTGTTAATATATATTAATTTAATATCATCTTTTACATTTTTTTATCTATCTAGTTCTTTGTGTGTTTATTTTTATTTGTTTGCTTATAAGTTAAATGTTCTCAAATATAGAAACTTTGATAAAATATAAGTTTTTCAAATTGATTTGAAAATGTTGCACTTTTTGACAAAATATCGGTCAGAACATCGGTAATCGGTGAGCTAGGACTCTACAAAATCGGGATCGGCATCGGACCCAAAAATCTGGCATCGGTCTGGCTCTAGTCTATATATAGCCAAAGTCAAAGGATATAAATTTATTTTGAGCCATAAACAAACATTTACAATCGTTGAAGTAAATTATTTCAAAGAATTCCCAGATTGTCATGTGTGGGGTGTGTTGTTGCAAGCAGGGGGTGCTTGGTAAATGGAAAACAAGTGCGACAATGGTTGCGCTTAGAAGCGACGTATAGTTGTCCTACTAATAAAGCTAGAACACAGAGTTTGTGTTTTCATCTCATTGTTTGATGCCAGTTGCACTGAAAGTATGAGTTGACCGACGTCATGGCTGCTAGGGGATTGCATCAACAAGTTGAAGAGGCTCTGAGCAAAAATAATAGCATTATCCTACATGGCCTTACAACAGGTAACTTCTGCTTCAATGTCCATGATGGTTACTAAAAAGTGTCAAATGCACAAACACAGACAGGCACAAACTGACGCACGCACAGACACGAATGTACACACAAACGGAAGCGCTCATACACAAACACACACAAGCAATCGTATACACACATACACACAATCAGTGAGGCACACAAGCTGACACACAAATGCGCGCACAAAAACGCATACAGACAGGAAAAAAATGTACACACATACACACAGACTGACACACAAACTGACACACATACACCTGCGCACACAAACGCACAGACGCGCGCACACAAAAATACAAATGCGCCACAAACACACACAGACACTCAAAAGCACGTATAAAACAAACGTACACACACGTGCACACCCACAAATGCACATGCACACTAACGGACACACACAATCGTTCAAACAAACAAACAACCCACACACACAAAATTGTGTACAAACACAAATGCATGCACACACACAAAAGCACAAGCCCTCAGGCACACATCTCCCACACCCCATACAACTCCCTAGCCCGCCCACCCATCCACCCCCACGCAGCACCCCTCGTCCACCCCCCCCCCCCACTTCCCCACCCCCCCAAGCACCCCCGAAAAGAAGAGAACCCAAACCTATTTCTGTCCAAAAACATTTTATTAGTTTTCCTTGACAGTAGTTGGCAATTCTGTGAAAAAACTAGGCAACTCCTGTGATGATAGATCCAAGAACTGAGAGGTGTGTGGGTTTGGTGTGTGAATCACACAGGTATCACAGTCCAGCAACCCATCAGTCATCGTCCACAGTGGGAGTAATGGTCACACCCCTCCGGATCTGGCCCCAGCCAATCAGACTGCAGAGGAGGAAAAAAGTCAGCTGATTAGGAACTGGCCTAGACTTTCAATCTTAAGAAAATCGGTACCCATTTCATTCAGTAGCTTGTGTCTATGGAAATGACACCACAACAAGGGTTAAACAATTTTTCTTGTAGTCTTTCAGTCTTGAGCAAACAACAGCAAGCAAAGTAGTAAAAGGTGAAAGCAATACTGACTAAACTGTAGCCAACCTATTTTTCTTCTATTCAGCCAAAGTCTAGAACAGGACACTACTCAAGCTGAACTGTTAATCTTAAAATTCAATACAAATCAGCAGATCAAAACTGCTTCATCACTGTGAGGTTATAGAAAGAAAATCAACACAACGATCAATCAGAATCAAGGACTTACAGTTGTCAGTATCATGGCATTATTAGTCTGACTCATAGGATATAGACTGTGGGTATAACCCTGCCATTGGCCAAATATTTCAGTTGGAATTCTCCTCCCCTTCCGCCATCTGCGTGTTACCGTTTTTGTAAGGGCACAGTCGCTGCCATAGACATATACGTCTATGGTCACTACATCCTGGGCTTAGCGCCGCCCAAGAGCATTGTAATTGGTTTAAAAAAATACAAACAAGTCAGTGTTTTTTCCCCTATACCGGAATGATAATGGGTTGAGCCAGACCTTCCTCCAACGCTGGCACAGCGCTCAAACAAAGTGTGGAGATAGGTCTGGCTATGCACCTTGTCATGGAGTGAAACCATGACCTGTGGACATTTATAGTTTTAAGCATGCTCACATGGTTGAATGCATTTAAAACCCCCATTCATGTTCTTTTAATTGTGCGCAACTTAACATCCATTTAAAGTAACATGAAGGAAGGAGGGAAAAATGTACTTACCATTGTTTGTGTGTTATGAAGGTGAATTGTAAATGAATGTGAATGGAAATATATGGTAAAAACGGAAAAGAAACAATATTCGTTTTACCGCGAATTTAAAATACTTTTTAAATGGCCGCAATTTCTGTGAACTGAAACTAGTAGCAGTACACTTGTTTGTAGTAAATTACTCGTATTTGGTGGACAAAAGTGAAATTATTCAAGGTAAAAGGTGACATTCATATTAAACATTGTTTTATTTTGTATTATATTAAAAGCTAGCAAACGCCAACCAAACCTGCAGCCGGTTTTGCTGGAAGCCTTCCAAGGAAGCGCGGGCCATACCACAAAGGCTTTTTCATGGGGGTGTTTGGGACACGTGTGGAATACAAAAAGTGGGAGGATGCATGCATTTACTTTTGTTTTCTGTAATTATTCTCATTAATTTTTTTTATGGATAGTATTTATGGTTTGTTCTTGAAATGTATAGGTAAAATAAGAAATAATGATAAAGGAAAGAAACTTAATTTTTTTGTAATAAAATTGCCAGGGGAGCAGCTTGGGCTATATACGCCAGAGGAAAAGTCCTCTTGGGGTGATTATGTTCTGTGTGTGCTGAGTTGTCATGCTACCCACGCAGCTTATTCAAACGAGTAGGGCCTACTAGGCGTAGCCTACTGTTATTTTGTTTACTCGTTTTTGTTTTGTTCGTGGTATTTGTTGTATATATATTTTGTCGTGTCGTCACCTGTACATATTTTGCACCGGTTCTGGGTTCGAAGCACGTCTCCTGTAAATAAACCTGGGTGAACAGAAGTTTTTGTCTCCTGCCACTCTTTTGCTGCTCCAACCGCCGCCGGACTCCCTCACACACCTGCTTGCACTTCTTACATTCTGAGAACCCATCAATGAGTGAACTAAAACACTTCCACAGAGTCAATCTGATTGGTCAACTAGACAACATCACACAGCCATGAGTACGTTTTTGGAATCTGCAGCACTGAACAGATAAGCATTCTGTCTTACTTAGTGGCGCTAAGAGTCTTACTGTATCACTTGAACTTTAACAATGAAAATACAAAGCAGAGTGAAAATTGTAAACTTGGTTTTTTAATCGCAATAAAACCTGACTTGACTCACAATTTGTATGTCTTTGACCTGACCCATGGATTTACAGAAGGCTTTAAGACCATCTTTCATTTGCATCATGCAGTTTACCTGCATACAATGAGTTCTATAATGTTTGGGACAAATTTTTTTTTTCCTGATTTGGCTCTGCACTTCATATTTTCAGATTTGCAATCAAAAAATGCATATGTGGTTAAAGTTCAGATTGTCAGCTTTTATTAAAGGACATTTGAATGCAGTTTTAACTTCACAATGTAGAAATAAAAGCTTTTTTGTACATAGCCCTCATTTAAGGACGCCATAATGTTTGGGACAAATTATATATATTAAAAAAAATTAAAAATGTTTATTTTTTTAATTTCTCTATATATATATATATATATATATATATATATATATATATATATATATATATAAAACACAGGGGTTTCTGATTAGTCAGGTGTGTTCAATTGCTTCTTTAGTGCAGGTATAAGAGAACTTTCAGTATCTAGTCTTGCTTCTACGCTTTTGATTGCCTTTGGAGTCTGTTACTGGTGTTTGTCAGCATAAAGACCAGAGTTGTACCCATGAAAGTCAAGGAAGCCATTATGAGGCTGAGGAATATGAAAAAAAACTAGAAGTCAACTGATATTTCTGATTGACAGATATCAGGCTGATATTTACATTTCGTACCATACTGGAATCTGGTGCTAAGGGCTCCGATATGCCTTTTTTTTCCATTTTTTTGTACACTTCAGGTGCTCCCCTCTACCTTCAATATTATGCTTATTCCCTCTCCCCATGATGACCCCAATCCATGTGACCTGGAACATATCAAGAAATTTGGAAGACAACTGGATGCATGATAAACTGACCAAAAGTATCTGGACACCCCTTGGTCTGGGGCTGTTTTTCATGGTTTGGGCTAGGCCCCTTAGCTCCAGTGAAGACAAATCTTAACCCCTTTGCGCACATGCCAAATCTGGCCCATTTAGGAGGTACCCTATTTAAAGCTTTATAACTCCAGATGTGAGCATCACAGAGACATGGAAAAAATGGCTTAAATGAAGCAAGATATTTGTACCATTTACAAAACTAACTTAGATTGGTTTATTCTCATAATTTAGGAGGAAATAAAATCAACTGTTTTGACTCAAGAAACTCACTGTTGCACCATTTTCAAGTAGGAATTACAAGCTTTCCATCGGTACAGTGGCCTAAAATATCCAAAATCTCTCCAAAAATGAATAAAATGCTTTTTGTCCATTATAAAGCATATGCATGTGCCCCTTCTGAAGGTTTAAGGTGAAACATTGATATCAGATAGCGTGATAATATTTTTGCATTATTTATCAGGGGTCCAAGCAGCGAAGCTGGTGGAACCCTACTGTATCTGTTAGGATTATTTGGAGTCCAAGCAGCGAAGCTGGTGGAACCCTATTGTATCTGTTATGATTATTATTAGGGGTCCAAGCAGCGAAGCTGGTGAAACCCTATTGTATTTGTTAGGATTATTATTAGGGGTCCAAGCAGGGAAGCTGCTGGAACCCTATTGTATTTGTTCACTGTATATAAAGTTGATGAAATTTACACAAATGTCAGAGCATCGTACAATCACCAGTGTGCCTCATTTTACCCTCAGACCCCAGAGGGTTAAACCTGATTAAGTTGTCCAGCTGTCAAAGATCAAAGCCAGTCTTATAGACATAAAGGAATGGATGACCCAAAATTTTATCTTGCTAAACTCCGATAAGACCGAGATAATGGTAGTGGGGCCCAAGTCCCTGAGATGCAAACTATCTGACTATATGCTTAACATTTATGGATCCTCCATTACTTCAAGTGCTGTAATCAAAGATCTTGGTGTTACCTTTGATCCAGATCTTGCATTTGATATACACATTAAAAACATCTCTAGGGTTTCTTTTTATCATTTGAGAAATATCTCAAAAATTTGGAAAATACTGTCCTTACATGATGCAGAAAAGCTAGTTCATGCTTTTGTTACTTCAAGATTAGATTATTGCAATGCTCTTTTGCCTGGATGCGCAAATTTAATTCAAAATGCAGCAACTCGTATTCTCACTAGAACAAGGAGATTCATGCACATCAGCCCAGTGTTAGCATCGCTTCACTGGTTGCCAGTTAAATTCCGAATAGACTAAAAGATACTACTTCTTACCTTTAAAGCCTTACATAGGCTTGTCCCTTTGTACTTAAATGACTTACTTCTTCCTTCTATTCCCTCACGAACGCTCCGTTCGCAGGGTGCAGGCCTCCTTGTTATTCCTAGAATAGCTAAAAGTACCATAGGTGGTAGAGCCTTCTCCTATCATGCACCCCTCCTGTGGAACAGGTTGCCTGCCCATGTTTGGGGCACAGACACTATCACCTTATTTAAAGCTAGGCTGAAAACATATCTTTTTAGTCTCTCCTATATTTGAGGGGCAGGAGTGGGTGGTGGGTATAGCTATAGTGTCTCTGGTGGACTGAGCGGTTAGTGCTGTCACTGGATCATCATTGGTAGTGCTGTGTTAAGCTGAACCCGTCATGGTCTGGTGATGACCGTCTCAAGCTTGCCCTCATGGCTGCGTTGGCCCCTGCCTCTGTTTCCCTTAGCTATGCTGCCATAGCCTTATTCTGCTGTGGTTTTCCTTATCACAAGCAGGCACCTCTGTCTCTTCTGCTCTGCTTGCTAATCTACCATTTGAACCCCCTAACAATGTTTTTTTTTTTTCCTCGTCTTCCTCAGCTCTGGGCACCTGCCCGGAGCTCTAGCCCAAGTTTGCTGAGCACCCCCCCCCTGGCCCGGAGCTCCAGCCCCAGACCAGCTAGACCAGCTGGGCACCCCCGCCTCCTGCCACTGTTGATTTTCCATAACAAACCGGTGCCTGCCCGTGGCAGATGGGTTCCCCCTCTGAGTCCGGTTCTGCTCAAGGTTTCTTCCTGTTATCAGTCAGGGAGTTTTTCCTTGCCACTGTTGGGCCACTTAGGCTCACTTTTTTGGGGCTGGTTCTCTGTAAAGCTGCTTTGTGACAAAGCTCCTTTGTTAAAAGCGCTATACAAATAATATTGATTGATATATAGACAAAATTATAATTTTTAGTTCTTAAAATTTGTATTTGAAAAATACAAATGTATTTTGTATTTAATGTATTTTAAATACATAAAAAAGACTGAATATGTATGTTGTTATTATACAGTGTGTTAATTTTTGATGTTCAAATTCACAAGAATTTTGTGAATCATTTCAAAACATCTAATGCATCTAATTTGTTTATAAAGATTGTAGTAATTCAAGTTAATTCATTTGGTGCGATTTAACATTTCATGAACGAATTCAAAATTGTAAGTGTGTGATAACCTGTTATACTCCACCACTTTTTCACCCATAATTCCACTTGAGGGCATATGCCCCAATTGTATAGCCTATAACTAGGGAAGGACACCACATTTTTCATATCTGGTAAGGATTGCATCTAGATTAGCACTATGGAGTAGCCCCAAAAGCAGCTCCATAGCGCTGTAAAGATAGGCTGCTATATCGGGATGGCCCCGGCTTGGCGGGGGCATGCCCCATACCTATACAGCACCGAGAGTTTGGCACTTTTCAGGGTTCCCCACAGAAATAACCACAACAGCCACAGACACTCAGCCCTTTAAAAACATTAAATTCTGTACATTCTCACCCCATTTCAACAGACAGAATTCATAAAAAAACTTCACATGTCCACACAATAAAGCCCCAAACTAAGGGGATTTTGCATTTTCTCCTTCTTCTTCTTTTTCCTGCCGCCTATCCCATTAACAACGTCTCCCTATTGGACATTTTACCGATACCAGCCAAATCTTCACCTCCACGACCCAATCAAAAACTCGCATACACACGCAAAATACCCATACCTTTTTACTCTGAAACATTTCCAGTTTAAACAACTAGTCTGCTGTGGCCTAGTGGGCAAGGTCACAGTCTTGGGAACATGGGGTCGTAGGTTCAAGCCCAGCTAGGAACACATTTCTGTAACCTGCTTTTACCCTCACTAATAATTGTCTACTACTTCTCAATTATTGCTTTTGCACCATATCTACCCGCCGTTCACCAAACATATACACTGCATTATGATGTACCGTCTGCATGTTCAGTTATTAACCGGCTACAATACTGCAAAGCCATATGGATTCAATGGGAGCTCTTCTGTGCTTACTAGCCTGTATTTAAAACCACGGACAGGTTTACTAATGATATTTCACGCATTGCATAGCTATGTCATGGTGCTGCACTAACAAAGTCACAGACTGGTAAACCTCCGGTTGAAGGATTGAATCTCGCCTCGCCCTCAGGCAGATAATTTCCTCTTTTACACTAACGTTTTCTTACGCTTTTATATTTGCTTTACCAAAACTCACTCGCGGCCACCCATATGCATTTCATGACGGCAAATGTATTCCTTTTATTAAAATATTACACCAGTTCACCACTGTGCCATTTCTACTAACTATATTTCTTCACTTGGCTACCATACAAAATCGTCTTATCAGCAAACGCCACGTTTCTACATTAATGTTACCTCGCCCTGTTCTCTATCTAGCCACATACAAACAATTACTACGTATGTACGTTCTGCAACTCCCCATTAAAACATTACATTTAAAATCATGACTCACTCATAATTTTAACGACTAGTACTGAACATGACAAAAAGCACATCAGTGCAATAGATTTCACTTACTTAACCCTCCACTTGAACGACTACTGTTTTATACAGACTGTTATATATACCGTTCCATAAGGAAACTAAAGCCGCGTTTCCACCGCAGGAACTTTACCCCGGAACTAGGAACCTTTTGAGGAACTCAGTGCGTTTCCACCGCAGGAACTAGGGTCTAAATTTAGTTCCGGGGGCTTTATTTTACCCTCAAAAAGTTCCTGCTCGGGGGGTAGTACTTTCCGAAAGTACAGGAACCTTTTGGGTGGAGCTTGCAGCGCTGAACATTTCTGATTGGTCGAGTACTCGCAGCATTTTTTTGTGTTTATTTTCAACCGCCATGTTTAAAAATATGCAGCCGCAAACCGATTTATTTTCATAATAACTTCAAATCAAACTTGTATGTTATGCGGCGCAGTAGCCTAGTTTTGGTTATAGCCTGCCAACGTCTTTGAATTATAACGTGTGCTCTTCTGTTCTTTTCTTGCTTTAGTATTCGTTTTATAAAATGCTAAGCATTCGTGCTGGGACAGCATATTACGTATCAAAACATTCAAACGGATTAATTCGGTTGCTGAATATTTTCTTCCGGATTTTCTTTGTTAGCCCGTTGTAATTGACTCAAAACGTTTGATACAGTTATGTGAGGTATGCGGTAGTTCTGCGTAATTCACATTGGTGATACAGTAAAAGCAAACTGGAAATCACCTTCCACACTTTTTGTGATGGTAAAATAACAGGTTAATTCTAGTAGTCGTCCCTTTAGCTTATTCAGACTGCCGTGATTTTACTCTGCCATTCTTCAATTCCACAAAAAGACCAGGAAGACTATGGGCTAATTTATGGTGCATGGTTCGCATCTGGATGGCACACTTCGCTGCTCGGCTAGCAGTAACTTCGAAGGAAAGCAAACGGTGGCTGTACCACTGCTAATTAAAATTTTCACGCAAGTCCGAGTTTTCGTTCTATTCTTGTCATTTTGCGATTAGCCTATATGGAATTGACGATGAGAAGGTAATAAAACAGCAAAGTGTTTACAACGTGTGCATGTTTTCTGCTGTTGTTGCCAGTTATACTGGAAATGTGAATGCATTCTGTCGCCTCGGATGTCAAGACATGAAAGTGAATGTTCGCATAAAAACATAATGAATGTGTTTGAGAGGATATTTAAAACAGTTACAATCTGACTATCGGCCTGTTATATCCTATTTGTTGCATAACGACGGTCCAAGTTCAACTACCAACGACAGTTTTGCTTGACAACGGTAAAATATGCCCAAACGGCTGCAGAAGAATATTTCAATTCCAGGTGATTAAATCGATAAAAATCAATAAATACAAAAGTAACCATATATAGTCATTGTTGGTAACCCGTTGTATATACGTGGAATAAACCCCTCCGGGCTGTCCCGGTTATTAGAAAATAATGTAGGCTACTTCGGTGGTAGTATGGGGTTACAGAAGAAATCATAGGACAGATGGGCCGACGACAACTTCGCTTTTTCATACGTCAGTGGGCTAATTTGCCTAATCTTCGCGGAACTTTAGGCCGCGGTGGAAACGCAGGCAACCATTGTTTGAAGGAACCTTTTAGTTCCTGGAAAAGTAGTTCCTGGGACTAAAAGTTCCGGGTAATTTGGTGGAAACGCGGCTTTAGTCCCAGGAACTACTTTTCAAGGAACTAAAAGGTTCCTTCAGCCCATTGTTGTCTGCATTTCCACCGCGGTCTAAAGTCCCGCGAAGATTAGGCAAATTAGCCCACTGACGTATGAAAAAGCGACGTTGTCGTCGGTCCATCTGTCCTATGATTTCTTCTGTAACCCAAGCGGCCAAAACCAGACTTCGTTTTTGAAGCTCATTTCCTGGTCTTGTTGTTCCTGGTTGCTCACTAGCGCCACTACGGTTGGCTCCAGTATAGGTGTTTTCATATCCGGTTTTCATATAAGTCTACGGTACAAATGCGGGCAAAATACCAAGTCAATAATTTTTTCTCACGAGTACAAATAGTCACAATATGTGTATTTTATTCATCTTATGACTGTCCATGGGTCGATTTCATGATTTATTGTGTCATTTGAGCACTGTTATAATATTTGTTGTGGACCAATGAGGTACAGTTTGCGTCACTTCCTGATTACTGCCGAGGACTAAGCTACGGTAGGGGCTACAGTCTATGGTCACTGGGGTGGGAGGTGGTGCCTCTTGGCCTTGACATTGTGGCTCCGACCACGGTCCACCTGTGCGAAGTCAGAAAATGCAGGCATCCCATTTCGTAGTGATTTCATTATGGCGTGTGCTATTTATAGCTGCAGTAGACGACCATAAAATAATCATCCTCTGAAGTTTTTCGGTAGACAAGTCATTTTTACTATTTCCTTTAGCCTACTTAACCAAATAATTAGTTGGCAGAAAGCGTAATCAGCTTGCTATATTTGGTAGTCCAGTGGCCTATGCTAAAACTTTGCAACTTCCGCTACCAAGCTATTTGACTAGCTAGCTAACCTTAACCGGCAAATATTCAATATGTCAAACGTGTTAGACGGCTTGTCAGTCGTGTACATTCCGTAAATGTCTACCTGGGCCATGCTTCACGCATGTGGAAAAGCTACTATAATCCCGATTTTGGGATAAACATTGCAAAATGTTCAGTTTCACGAAGCGAATTAAGAGTCTTAAGGTTTATTTGCTGAATAACATACAACACACGATCAAATCACACACACACACAATTTAACGAAATTAACCATCTAACCAAGACTGGCATTTACAAAGGAACATGTTTTTAACATTTAAGAGACCAACAAGAGCATTTAAGACAGTGGTTCTCAGTGTTCCTGGGGGCTCCTTGCGTATATTGGCTTTTCTCCATTGGTTTTGATTATTTACAAGAAAAAAAATAGAAAATAATAATAAGAAATTCAATGTACATTATTTTTGTCTTCATGCACCAGGTGGAAAACTTGCTGTACAAATTGCGTTGTCATATTTACACGCCTGCAGATCAGTTATTAAAATACTTGGTAGATTTGTTAATCACCGCTGACAGTGTTAATTTTTATTCGGTAGAAAGTGACTTGCGAACGATCGGTCAGCTAGCATCACCCAGCAAGTGAACACCACAAACGGCGATGGAGTAGCTAGTAGCAATTACTGGCTCATTAACTGACTGTGGCGAAAACCTACGACAATAACTTGCTCGGTTAACAGCAGGTCTACCAGACAGTTATATGAAAATTAGCCTAGTCAAATCACCAGTAGCCTACACATATCTGATTGATTGACCATCAGTGCAGTCGATGTTCTTCCCCTGTGGTTCATATTGCTAATGTGTGAGCTAACCACGGATAGCCTACCTAGCTCACTGGCAAGCTGATATGCTAGCTAAGCATATTCGTTTTGCTGAAAAACATAAATTGAAGATAACTGAATATAATTGTATTATTAATGTCATACATATAACGTGATTACATGACACAGTACAGTCACGGATGGAACTTAAACTCCGTAAACATTTGATAATGTATTTTAAAACATAATGGCAGATAGTCAGCTAGCCTCAAGTTCGTTCTGCAATCATTCATTCAGGTTGATGAGCTTTTCCGCACCAGACTGTCAATCACATTGTAAAAATCACAAGACCGCTTAACTCTACGGTTTTGGCTCCAAATCGACAAAATGGCGCGCCCGCCATTGAGCTTCAAAACGTGTTTTAGAGACCCACGGAGAGGCAATGGGTGACGTCACAGTAGCTTTGTCCATATTTTTTACAGTCTCTGCTGTAACCCCATGCTACCACCAAAGTAGCCTACATTATTTTCAAATAACCGGGACAGCCCGGAGGGGTTTATTCCACTTATATACAACGGGTTACCAACAATGACTATATATGGTTACTTTTGTATTTATTGATTTTTATTGATTTAATCACCTGGAATTGAAATATTCTTCTGCAGCCGTCTGGGCATATTTTACCGTTGTCAAGCAAAACTGTCGTTGGTAGTTGAACTTGGACCATTGTTATGCAACAAATAGGATATAACAGGCCAAATAGTCAGATTGTAACTGTTTTATATATCCTCTCAAACACATTCATTAGGTTTTTATGCAAACATTCACTTTCATGTCTTGATATCCGAGGCGACAGAATGCATTCACATTTCCAATATAACTGGCAACAACAGCAGAAAACATGCACACATTGTAAACAATTTGCTGTTTGATTACTTTCTCATTGTCAATTCCATATAGGCTAATCGCAAAATGACAAGAATAGAACGAAAACTTGGACTTGCGTGAAAATTTTAATTAGCAGTGGTACGGTCACCGTTTGCTTTCCTTCGAAGTTACTGCTAGCCGAGCAGCGAAGTGTGCCCTCCAGATGCGAACCATGCACCATAAATTAGTCCATAGTCTTCCTGGTCTTTTTGTGGAATTGAAGAATGGCAAAGTAAAATTACGGCAGTCTGAAAAAGCTAAAGGGACGATTACTAGAATTAACCTGTTATTTTACCCTGACAAAAAGTGTGGAAGGTGATTTCCAGTTTGCTTTTACTGTATCACCAATGTGAATTACGCAGAACTACCGCATACCTCACATAACTGTATCAAATGTTTTGAGTCAATTACAACGGGCTAACAAAGAAAATCCGGAAGAAAATATTCAGCAACCGAATTAATCCGTTTGAATGTTTTGGTACGTAATATGCTGTCCCAGCACGAATGCTTAGCATTTTATAAAACAAATACTAAAGCAAGAAAAGAACAGAAGAGCACACGTTATAATTCCAAGACTTTGGCAGGCTATAACCAAAACTAGGCTACTGCGCCGCATAACATACAAGTTTGATTTGAAGTTATTATGAAAATAAATTTACCGTTTGCGGCTGCATATTTTTAAACATGGCGGTTGAATTAAAACACTGCAAGTAGTCGACCAATCAGAAATTTTCAGCGCTTGCGCCCCACCCCAAAGGTTCCGGTACTTTTGGAAAGTACTACCCCCCGAGCAGGAACTTTTTTGGGGGTAAAATAAAGCCCCCGGAACTAAATTTAGACCCTAGTTCCTGCGGTCGAAACGCACTGATTTCCTCAAAATGTTCCTAGTTCCGGGGTAAAGTTCCTGCGGTGGAAACGCGGCTTAAGCTCGCACATGGTCACTTCATTTACTTCGCACTATAGTCTGTCATCATGTCAACCTTCACCTACATGCCCATTCTGCTAAAAACATATTGTTTCAACTACGCAATTTCATCATTTCTCCTAATTCCCCTCACACTGTTATTTTCTCATATGCAAAGCCTGCTGGGACATATGCATCTGCTCCTATTCTCCACTATCAAGTTTTCCAGTTCTAGCTTAGCAAAACAGCAAAGAGGATTCCTACCTGCAGATAAGCCTATCAAAATGCCTTATAAACCTTACAAACACTAAAAGTGCATCTCCACGAAATAACAGACAACGGAGCAGGACAGAAGGGTACACAAGTTGCGACCTAGGGAGTTCTAATTCTACGGGCTTGCTGATTCTTTTATCAATCAAGGCTCGTTGGATGGCCATCACATCAGTGAGTACATACACTGGCCATATTTCACCTGCGTTTCTGATACGTTTACACTTACGCCACCGCACCCTTTCTTACAGCCACTGTTTTACATATATAGCAAACTGAAACTGCTAAACGGTACACGCTCATCAGACTGTACAAATTCACACAACGATAGCCATAATCCACAACCGTTTCTTACAGGGTCACTTCGCATTTCTCACTCTCATAATAAAACGTTGCAAAAAGAAATGATCTCTCATAAAAAAAACACGTCTGTTATTTCACTTTTAGTGTTTGTAAGGTTTATAAGGCATTTTGATAGGCTTATCTGCAGGTGGGATTCCTGTTCGCTGTTTTGCTAAGCTAGAACCGGAATGGTAAATGGTAAATGGACTGCATTTATATAGCGCTTTTATCCAAAGCGCTTTACAATTGATGCCTCTCATTCACCAGAGCAGTTAGAGGTTAGGGGTTAGGTGTCTTGCTCAAGGACACTTCGACATGCCCAGGGCGGGGTTTGAACCGGCAACCCTCCGACTGCCAGACAATCGGTCTTACCTCCTGAGCTATATCGCCCCAAAACTTGATAGTGGAGAATAGGAGCAGGCGCATATGTCCCAGTAGGCTTTGCATATGAGAAAATAACAACAGTGTGAGAGAAATTAGGATGGAATGATGAAATTGCGTAGTTGAAACAATATGTTTTTAGCAGAATGGGCATGTAGGTGAAGGTTGACATGATCACAAACTATAGTGCGGAGTAAATAAAGTGACCATGAGCGAGCTTAGTTTCCTTATCGAATGGTATATATAACAGTCGCTATAAAGAATTAGCCGTTGAAGTGGAGGGTTAAGTAACGTGTGAAATCTATTGCACTAATGTGCTTTTCTCATGTTCAGTACGAGTGGTTATACTTATGAGTGAGTCATGATTTTAAATGTAATGTTTTAATGGGGAGTTGCAGAACGTACATACGTAGTAATTGTTTGTATGTGGCTAGATAGAGAACAGGGCGAGGTAACATTAATGTAGAAACGTGGCGTTTGCTGATAAGGTTTTGTACAGTAGCCAAGTGAAGAAATATAGTTAGTAGAAATGGCAGAGTGGTGAACTGGTGTAACATTTTAATAAAAGGAATACATTTGCCGTCATGAAATGCATATGGGTGGCCGCGAGTGAGTTTTGGTAAAGCAAATATAAAAGCGTAAGAAAACGTTAGTGTAAAAGAGGAAATTATCTGCCTGAGGGCGAGGCGAGATTCAATCCTTCAACCGAGGTTTACCAGTCTGTGACTTTGTTAGTGCAGCACCATGACATAGCTATGCAATGCGTGAAATATCATTAGCAAACCTGTCCGTGGTTTTAAAGAAGAACACAGGCCTTGCAATATTGTAGCTGGTTAATAACTGAACCCCCCCCCCCCCCCCATGAGTGAAACATGGTGGTGGGGGTACCTTCTGGGCATGTATGGTTGCTATACGTACTGGCTCCCTTGTCGTCGTTGATGATTTCACTGCTTACAGTGTCAGCAGAATGAATGGGACAGATGTTCAGGCGTTTTTCTTCACTGTGGTAAGAATTATTTGGTCATCAACTGTACAGATCTTCCTTGGCCTACTAAGCCCTTCGTAAATACTGAGCTCACCAGTGCTCACTCTCTTATTGATGTTCAAACCAGTTGACTTTCGTAAGCCTAAGTTTTGGCCTATGTGTCTGACCGTTTTCTCAGCCTCATAATGGCTTCCTTGACTTTTATTGGCACAACTCTATTCCTTATGCTGACAAACAGCAATAACAGACTACAAAGGCAATCAAAAGCCTAGAATCAAGACTATTGTGAAAGCTCTCTTATACTTGCACTAAATAACTAATTGAACACACCTGACTAATCAGAAACACCTGTGAAGCCATTTGTCCCAAACATAATGGAATCCTGTAATGAAGGGGCTATGTATAAAAAAAATATGTTATTTATGCATAGTGAAACAGAAATGTACTGAGATACCCTTTAATAAAAGCTGAGAACAGGCACTTTAACCACATATGAACTGTTTGATTACAAATCTAAAATTATGGAGTGCAGAGTAAAATCAAGGGAAAAAAGGGATTTGTCCCAAAGATTAGGGAGCTCACTGTATGGTTAATGACCCAACGTGTAGGACTGTAGTATAGGGGTGATTGTGATTTTGGGTGAAGAAGAGAAGGTGTTAGAGATGTGTAGAAGTGGGGGGAGGTTTTAGATGGAGGAGCGTTACTCACCGCCAGTGTTTCTCCACTCTGCGACTCAGTGCAATCTTCTCACCCACCTCTGTGCACACAGGGCTTGTCAGAACAATCTTGGCCAGATCAGCCTTCACCGCGCTGACCCGTCCACCCGTGGACAGGGAGCCAATATTGACCATCAGGACCTCGTTTTTAGACAGTTTCTGCACCTGGATACAACACATTACATTACATTAAAGGCATTTACATTAAAGGCAGATGCTCTTATCCAGAGCGACTTACATAACTTTTACATAGCATTTTTTTAAAACATTGTATCCATTTATACAGCTGGATATATACTGAAGCAATTCAGGTTAAGTACCCTGCTCAAGGGTACAACGGCAGTGTCCTACCAGAGACTGTAAAAAATATGGACAAAGCTACTGTGACGTCACCCATTGACTCTCCGTGGGTCTCTAAAACACGTTTTGAAGCTCAATGGCGGGCGCGGCCATGTTGTCGATTTGGAGCCAAAACCATAGAGTTAAGCGATTTTGTGATTTTTACAATGTGATTGACAGTCTGGTGCGGAAAAGCTCATCAAACTTGATCGAACTCATCGAACTTGAGGCTAGCTGACTGTCTGCCGTTATGTTTTAAAATACATTATCAAATGTTTACAGAGTTTAATTTCCATCCGTGACTGTACTGTCATGTAATCACGTTATATGTATGACATTAATAATACAATTATGTTCAGTTATCTTCAATTTATGTTTCTCAGCAAAATGAATATGCTTAGCTAGCATATCAGCTTGCCAGTGAGCTAGGTAGGCTATCCGTGGTTAGCTCACGCATTAGCAATATGAACCACAGGGGAAGAACATCAACTACACTGATGGTCAATCATTCAGAGATGTGTAGGCTACTGGTGATTTGACTAGGCTAATTTTCGTATAACTGTCTGCTAGACCTGCTGTTACCCGAGCAAGTTATCGTCGTAGGTTTTCGCCACAGTCAGTTAATGAGCCAGTAACTGCACTAGCTACTCCATCGCCGTTTGTGATGTTCACTTGCTGGGTGACGCTAGCTACATTACATTACATTTATTTCGCAGACGCTTTTATCCAAAGCGATGTACAAAAAGTGCATATCATGGTCATAGGCAACTGCTGAACACAAGTTCAGAAAGGTATAATACTTATTTTGTACAGCTATTTCTAGCCAAGAACACAGTTCACACAGTGAACACTATTCTAACCTAACCTCTGCAAAGCCAACTAGGCAGAAGAATAAGCTACAGTATTAGGACAAATACAAAATACCAAAAGGTGCTGGGATGGGGCAACATGTCACAAGTGACATGAAAAGGGGTTTTTTTTTTTTTTTTTTTTTTTTTTTTAATGAAAGAGTGAAATATACAGCATGGTGTTGGTTAATCTAGGTATAGTCTGAAGAGATGAGTCTTCAGGCCACAGCGGAAGACGGGTAGTGAGGGGGAGATTCTGAGAGGGACGGGAAGTTCGTTCCACCACTGGGGAGCTAGGGTGGAGAAGCTCTGGGATCCCTTTGGGCGGGTGGGAGGGGTTACTAGGCGCCCTGCTGCCGCAGAGCGGAGTGGTCGAGCAGGCACATAGAAGCGAATCATGTCCTGCAAGTAGATGGGGGCTGTCCTGTTGGCAGTAGTGTTCGCAAGTCACTTTCTACCGAATAAAAATTAACACTGTCAGCGGTGATTAACAAATCTACCAAGTATTTTAATAACTGATCTGCAGGCGTGTAGCATAAATATGACAACGCACTTTGTACAGCAAGTTTTCCACCTGGTGCATGAAGACAAAAATGATGTACATTGAATTTCTAATTATTATTAGGCTATTATTATTTTTTTCTTGTAAATCATCAAAACCAATGGAGAAAAGCCAATATACGCAAGGAGCCCCCAGGACCGATTCTGAGAACCACTGTCTTAAATGCTCTTGTTGGTCTCTTAAATGCTAAAAACATGTTCCTTTCTAAATGCCAGTCTTACAAAGATGGTTAATTTCATTAAATTCTGTGTGTGTGATTTCATCGTGTGTTGTATGTTATTCAGCAAATAAACCTTAAGACTCTTAATTCGCTTCGTGAAACTGAAAATGTTGCAGTGTTTATCCCAAAATCAGGATTATATTAGCTTTGTCACATGCGTGAAGCATGGCCCAGGTAGACATTTACGGAATGTACACGACTGACAAGCCGTCTAACACGTTTGACATATTGAATATTTGCCGGTTAGGGTTAGCTAGCTAGTCAAATGGCTGTTTTAGCATAGGCTACCGGACTACCAAATATAGCAAGCTGATTACGCTTTCTGCCAACTAATTATTTGGTTAAGTAGGCTAAAGGAAATAGTAAAAATGACTCGGCTACCGAAAATCAGAGGAGGATTATTTTATGGTTGTCTAGTGCAGCTGTAAATAGCACACGCCATAATGAAATCACTACGAAATGAGGTGCCTGCATTTTCTGACTTCGCACAGGTGGACCGTGGTCGGAGCCGCAACGTCAAGGCCAAGAGGCGCCACCGCCCACCCCAGTGACCATAGACTGTAGCCACTACTGTAGCTTAGTCCTCTGCAGTAATCAGGAAGTGACGCAAACTGTACCTCATTGGTCCACAACAAATATTATAACAGTGCCCAAATGACACAATAAATCATGAAATCGACCCATGGACAGTCATAAGACGAATAAAATACACATAGTGACTATTTGTTCTCATGAGAAAAAAATATTGACTTACTATTTTGACCGCATTTGTACCGTAGACTTATATGAAAACACCTATACACCTATAACACCGTAGTGGCGCTAGTGAGCAACCAGGAACAACAAGACCAGGAAATGAGCTTCAAAAACGTCCGGTTTTGGCCGCTTGTGTCCTACCCAGGAATCGAACCTATGACCTTTCACAAGCCCAGTTTTTTACCCACTGTGCTACAGTGCTGCCCACACAAAATAACTAATTAGAAATCCATTCATAATTTTTTTGCAGGTGATAACTGCACATTTATGAGTGTACAAAACAATGATATAGCACAACACCACAGAAATATGTTACTGCTGCTGCATGTTATGTCTAACTGCACTGAATACAGCATGTCAAAGTGTGGGAATACTGTTCTCAACCATCATTAAATGGCAAGTTATGCATGGAGGACTGGTGAGATATAATGTGATAATTGTCACATGCAATCAAAGAAGGCCAAGGGATGACTGAAACTCAGATGAGAAAAGTCCTTTGGAAAACTGATGAATGGATGAAGGAGCAGAGAGAATTTGCTCAGCTAATTCAGGGTTCCTACTGAAAACTGCCACTTGGCAAGTTAAGTGGTGTGTCACTTCTGAAATACAGGACAGTAGTCAAACACACTTATTCTGGAGTAATATAACACATACCCTGACTTTGAGTCACTTGAAAAATAGCTGTTCATATATACATGGGCAAAAAAAATGGGCCAAGCCCAAAATGGCAAAATATTAAGCTTTAAATGGTCTTAACAACAAATCATCGGTCAGAAAATTAGCAAGAATTAAACAAATACTCCTGAGACCTCCTGTGCCACCATATGCTCATTCACTTTAGCAGTGAATGTCTGTTTGGAGAAAAGCTAGAAGGGAAATTCACACATAGATAGTCTTCTTGTACACAAAGGTAAAATCATGATAATGATTAAAATGTTTTATGTAAAATTCAAACTAACACGTCTGGGTGTACAAAATTTTCCAAAAAAATCTTCTGGGATCTTCTTCATTATTTGGTTATCTGCCACACCTGATGCAGCCCATCAAGGTCCTGATAACAAGCTCATAAATGGAACCAGGATTGATAGAGCAGGGAGAGATCTACAGTATGCAGTGTTGTGAGTCCCACGGTAAAGGAGCGAGAAAATCTTCTCCAAAAAAGGCAAAATATCATGCAGGGGTTGCGGTCAGAAACTGCATAGCTGGTCTTCATCATGCCAACTGTAGCTATTCTGAAATTTACAAGACCCTAAAGGCAGAGGAAATCCCTATTTCTCTATCAGCTATTAAGAGAATAGGTCATCGCTTTGACACAACAGGTAATGTTGCCAGAAAGAAAGGATCCTGAAGGCCCAAAGCCTCATCATGCAGGGATCACCACCTGCTGAAATTTACAGTTCTCAAAGACAGGAAAAAAAGCCTACAAAAACCGTCAGCAGAATTCAAAATCTCAGAAAACAACACTTTCGAGAAGAACAATAACCAGAAGGTTATCTAATGCAGGTTTTGTGTCTAGATGATGTTAAAAAGCCATTGCTGTCTCAGAAAAACATCAAAGACAGAATTAAGTTTTTGGCAGAATATGGAAAGTTTGATTCAGAGTGGTTCAGCAGAGTTGTGTGGAATGATAAATAACGATTTGAGTTGCATGGTGATGCTCCAGAGAAGTGTCTTCAAAGATCTGGTGAGAAATACAATGAATATGAATGCATCTCTACCACAGTTAAGCATGGAGGAAGAGGTGTCATGGTAATAATAATAATAATACATTTAATTTGTAATGCACTTTTCATTAGAAATAAATACCAAAGTGCTACAGAGTAAAAATGGTGTGGGGAGCCTTTTCAGCTGCTGGCACTGGTGAGCTGCTTCACTGTGAAAAGTCAATTAATGCTTTGGAATACAGGAGAATATTGCAGAAAGGCTTGCTTCCCACAATTGAAAAGTTGTTTTCTAAAGAAGAACGATCAGATGTTATTTTTCAACAAGACAGTGCTCCTGCCCACATTGCAAAGACCGCCAAAAAGTGGCTTGAGAACAAGTCCATCAGGCTTCGGCCTGGTCAGAGTCCAGATTTGAACCCTATAGAGAATATTTGGTCTCACATTAAACACAAACTAACCGGGAAACATTTTTCAACTACTCAACTGTTAGAAGCCATCAACACTGAATAAAACAACATTGACTCTTCATTCTGTAAAAAGCTGTCCGCAAGTTTACCCACAAGGCTTAAAGGAGTACCATGGTGATTTTCACACTTTCTCGGTTTTATGTGCTATTTGCACAAGAGGCATCGAAGAAACACAATGAGCAAAGTATTAAATATGTCCGTTCTGTATTTTTGGAGAAATATGCGTTTTAAATTCATCGTCCTATTTTCAACCGGTTGAGAAAGTTGTCATTTTGCTACGTCACAAATATAGTAACCACTCCCATTTCCACGCCCCGTAAACCCATGGATAACTCGAGACCCATAGTTTGCGCCGCTGGCTTACAGGCAAGACAATGCAAATATTTGACTAACGTTAGGTTCACTTAAATTAGAGTGCCTTTTAAAGACTATTAGATTATTTCTGGTTATATTCATTTAGCTAGCTAGCTAACGTTAGCTAGCTAGGTAGTTTATAATTGGATATAAATCAACGTCCTTACCTTAGCTATCTATCAATACTTGATATACTACTAAGCTAGCTAGCTTGTGAAAAGTCTCCCAAAAAGAGCGCGTATCATAGGGGTAGCTATGGTAACGGGCACGGTCTGTCAATCATAGCTAACTGACAGTTCTCATTACCACGCCCAGACGGTTCGGGTGAACTTTTATAGTGGGAAATTTAGGCTTCGAAAATACGTTTTAAAGTACATTGAAATGACTGAATAATAAAAAAATTATGCACATTTATTTTGTTGTTGCCTAAAGACAACTGGGAAGTGTCACGTTCAACCACCATGGTACTCCTTTAAACACTTAAAGAAATCAAAGGGAAAAGCAACCCCATACTACACTGTCTATTTGTTTAATTCTTGCTAATTTCCTGACCAATGATTTGTTGTTAAGACCATTGAAAGCTTAATATTTTGCCATTTTGGACTTGGCCCATTTTTTTGCCAAGGAGTGTACAGCACATCATTAACATAGAAAAGGCAGAACAGTGGTCTTAGCCGCTCGCTAGAAAAGGCTCACGATAGCATGCGTGTTTGTGTGTCAGAGACAGAAAGAGAAACGTCAAGCATAGGTCTGGATATTATGTGGATTAGCTGGTATGCCCCATTTTATGAGAAAAACCATTTTCACTTGCTAAAACAATGTGTTCACTTGAATGTATCTCCAAAAACAAAAGTGCCAGTTCAGGTACATCTTTTTATGTTAGAGAATAAGCTTAAAGCCTATGGAGTAACCACATCACAGAGCCATGTGAACATGACATACCATTGCTTTAGCCTATAATATATAGAAATATCAGCAGCCTATCAGACAGAAATATGCTCAGAGAACTGAAATAAAATGAAATGAAATAAAACTTCTTTTATTTTGATGTCATTGCAACCAAATAAACTATACACGACAATAATAAATGATAAAATGAGAATGAATGGACATTACGTTTATACTACAAAAACACAAAAACTAACTTCATAATTATGATTATTATTTTTGCCATGAACAGAATGCTTACAAGATATTGAACCAGGTGACAAACAGCCTATAAGTGATATGAAGCCCATTCTAACAAATAGTCTGAAAATAACTGTAGGTTCTTTATTTCCTGCAAAACAATGGTTATATTCCAGTAGTTATAACAGTAAAGAGAATGTAGCCTAAAGCAATGTTTGTATTTTATTACACAAACAGTAAAGCAATACATAAGCTATGGGAATAGCAGTACTCACATTGGATTCACAAGTGTGAGTATTTTGAATCTATGGCTCAGAAGTTGCTGTAAGTAGGCAGTTTCTTTCTCATTTCATTACATTTACATTACAGTCATTTAGCAGAGGCTCTTATCCAGAGCGACTTAAACAACTATTTCCAAATTGAAAACGTGTGCGACATTACACCAAAATCCAACGCAACATTTCCACTGCAGTTTGAGCACCACATCAGTCTGTCGTATAAAAGTGTGGCATTGCAAATAGCAATTTTATCCATATAACAAATGTATAAAAAAGAAGTCCAGATGTATTGAATTTCACCACTACCATTACAATTATCGAAAAGATTTACAAGACATGGGTTCTTGCGCAATGGTTCACTGGAAACCTGGTTAATGGTGTTTTCTTGTACATGATTTAACTGTAATGCGTAAGAACAAAGTGTGGCATGAGGAGTGCGCAGCGCTTGAAGTAGGCTGGAGCCCACCAGGATGTGGTCCTGGGGCACTTCTCAATTTTCAAAGCCTGGCATCCTAGCTGGGTCTTTTTGCACGCATCTTTATTTATAACAGTACTCACGTAAAGCACCAAGTTTCCAGGGTTTATAGAATTTCTGCGACTTCTGAGAGTGACAAATATTTTCAACATTTGAAAAAGTGGGAACACTTGTACTTTTTAAAATCCCAATTCACACATGGTTGCACGAGAATGCATGAAATGGCCAAACTGCATGACATTCACTCAAGCTCAACGGTGAGAGCTGGCAGCCCTACAGTAAATCAATGGCAACATCCTCTTCATTTTTTCAGAAATGTAACCAGACAAATGGAGTTACAATGACTCGGATACTACAAAAAACAAAACAGTAATTCTAAGCATCTTCATTTCAAGCAACCTATGTTTCTAAAAATTTAAAGGGAATTTCACTTTATAACACTTCTGGGGTCATTTTCACACCTACCCGGGCTTTTTGTGCACCCCAGACAGTTTTTAGGCTGCTTGTTTCAATATTTAGATATTTAGTAGGGCTGTCAATCGATTAAAATCTTTAATTGTGATTACTCGCACGATTGTCCATAGTTAATCGTGATTAATCGCAAATTAATCACACATTTTTTATCTGTTCAAAATGTACCTTAAAGGGATATTTTTCAAGTGTTTAATACTCTTATCAACATGGGAGTGGACAAATATTCTTGCTTTATGCACATGTATGTTTATTTATTATTGGAAATCAATTAACAACCCCAAAACAATGACAAATATTGTCCAGAACAAAAATGTTCACTAACACATCCCGTTTTTTTTTCAGCATTAACACAAAACGATGGACCTCAATGCATCGCAACAACAGACACATTGTACAAGAGGTACATTGGTCAGCTAAATTTTCTATTACTCAAAGATCATTCCCTGGATCCCTCGCACTTCTAAAGCAAATCACACAAAATAATTGTGTCCAACCTCACATGGGGAAAATAAAGGCTCACAAAAACATCCCCTTCTACTATGTGGGATCAAAACAGGATGATACAAAATAAAACAAACAATAAATAAAGTGAGCAGGAAACAGTGGAAAGGGAGTATAATACAGAACTAGGACTCTGTATTAGGATATTGCAGTTAGGCTATACTTCCATTTCTTTGGATACAACAGTTAGACTATACTTCTATTTCTTTGCACCGAGCTTTGCACCAGTTGCTTAAACAGACAAGCCTGTTTCCATTGTCGGACGACAGGGGAGCTCCCTTCTTCGGAACAATATGCCCAGACAATGAGAAACTGCGTTCACGCTGAAAACACTGATTCCCACAGAAAACACTGCTTTATTTTATTGTTAAAGAGTATATTAAATGAAACTAGTTAGGCTGCAGTAGTACTGAAATGTAAATATAGTATCACTGTCAGGTGTTTCGTTATCATTTGCAGCATTTATTTCTGAGCAAAATAACGTTTTCTAGCTAAGCTGGCTAGCGAAAAAAGTTGCTGATGGATATCATAACTTTCAAATTTCACATATTGTTATAATGAATGGGAAAGAATAAACGATACTAACGCATATCACATAATCACACACCCACATGAAAATGCATGAAAAGCCTAAAACCACCATTTTTCTTTCTTACCACGATCTACAAATGCGTGCATTTATCTTAATGTGACGTTACCAATCTGGAAGTTGGAAAAACTCAGAAATGACGCTCAAATTTCCGACCTATAATTCTAAAGACCTAAAGAGTTCTACGACCGTTCAGTTGCTTTTTTCACAAGTCGGACCTCGTTTTTTTACTAGTTTCAAGTTGTTTGGAATGCAGCATAAGGGTCGGGCAAACGTTCATCATAACAGAACGTGCGTTAACGTGCGTAAAAAAAATTAGTGGCGTTAAAAGGAATTTGCAAATGCCCACATCAGAAGTCGCGCAATGATATGCATCCCCGAGTTCGACACTAAACTGCCTGGGTCTACTACCTGCATTTGTTAAGGAAAGCAACAAAACAGCGTAAAATATTCACATAACAAAATAACTAATCGAAAAATTAAGGGCGACACATTCATTAGAAGAACAATATCAGTTATGAGAAGCAGGGACGTGTGTTTACACGTGGAGTGTGATGTTGAATGGGTTTCTATTGGATGGGGGGGGGTTTGATTACAGGGGTATATCTAAATACCTAAATATTGAAGCAAGCAACATAAAAACCATCTGGGGTGCACACAAAAGCCTGGGTAGGTGTGAAAATGACCACAGAAGTGTTATAAAGTGAAATTCCCCTTTAACTTTTCGAGTTGAAACATGCTCGGGAATCTCAACGATTAGGTAGCCTACAACAGCCCTGAGATTGCTTCATGGTTTCCAACCTAACTTTCCTTCCTAACAGCTGTTTTGCTTCACACAACTGTGAATATGTACGCTACGTTGCCCCTCAGCATTTTTGCTGGAAATGCTGAAGGACAACGCTCTGTCATATTAACCCTAAATACACAAGGGACACTTACAATATGATCAAGTAAAGACAACTTTTAGTTTATAAAACAAAATTATAGTGATCATGCTTCCTCCATTATGTTGAAATGCAATTAATGCAAAGAATTAATTATGTTTTAATGCCTTTCTAACATGTCTACTCATTGTTCAACCCACTTAATTAAGGTGACAATGGGCTGAGTGTTGTAAAAATTGTCATGTATAGGCCTACGTGTCGTCAGCTTCAAGTGTTTCCCCAGCCACAGGTGATGTTGTGTTATAAAATAAATTGACTGGTAGATGGGATCATTTACCTATTTTTGGAAGCTAAAATACCATGGAATTACATGCTTACATTACAGCTTAGAATGAATTCACTTGCAGCAAATGGAGAAGAAGCCTGCTGTGCTAATCCTGACGAATCGTCAATACACGTCCCCTTAGCGGCTAATACTATAGCTGGGTGACATCAGACATATTTCCACTAATATAAAAAAAACTCTTCAGGGATAACAAGGAGAATTTTTCTACATAACTAGTAACAGGGTGTTATTTTTATATACGGTAGCAAATATGTTCACACTTTGCTGTCTTTCACGTGAACCCGGTTCATAATAGGTGCTTAAACTCTAAACAGCTAATGTTAAAACATATTTACCTTTGTACCTGTACAGGTATGGCGACAGAATTTACAGCCCTTTTCTAATTTACTCTTTGTTGTAAACATTGTAATCTGGGGAGTTCAAGTAGCCTAAACTGTGAGTGAAAACAGGTGACTTTGCCATCTCTCTTCTATTAACTTCAGTCGCTTCTGCCCTCAACTGGGAGTAAGCAAACCTGCTTTACCAAATGTGGAAGTTGAAATTCCTGGGACGTGAACATAGGACAGATATTTTTGGGGCATATACAGAGGGCTCCAGAATTATTGGCACCCTTGATAAATATGCACACAAAAAAATGCTAAACTAAAAAAATAAGTTATTGACATAAGCTTTATTTTCCAACATGTGTAAACTAGTGTGCTTGATTAATGATTCATTGGAATCAACCAAATTCTTACATTTTTTAAATAAAAAAATATTTCCCCAAAAAACAAGTTTAATACGTTGTTAAAACACCCCTGGCAATGACGACAGCCATGAGTCTTCCTATAATTTGTGAAAAGGTTAGAGAACACATTTAGAGGGATTTTTGACCATTGCTCCACGTAAAACTTTTCAGAATCATTTATATCTTTGGGTTTGCGCACATGTCGATGGTGTGTATGGCCAAAACGTTCAATTTTGGTCTCATCTGACAATAGCACTCTCTCTTCCAGTTATAATTCCATAATTCCAGGTTTGGCAAGCTCCAGATTCTTGGTTTTGTTTATTGTGTTCAGTAAGGGCTGTCTTTGTGCCACCCTTCCAAAGAGTTAGTTGGTATGGAGGTGCCATTTTATGTTTTTTTATACTTGTTGACCACAAGAAACAAACCAATCTCTGCAATTCTTAAACAGTGATCCTTGGGTTATTAATGGCCTCCCTCACCATATTCCTCACCGTCCGTGGGGACACCATGCACTTGCTTCCTCTTCCTGGCAAATTTGCAACCATTCCATATGTTTTACAGCTTTTTATTATTGCCCTTACAGTGCTAAGTAGTATGTTTAACCGTTTGTCTTTTTTTGTACCCGTTACAGGACTTGTGACGGTAAATTTTCATTGGTCTCTTCTGAGTTGACAGTTATTTGGCTTTTCCCATGCTGATGGATGACAAAGGGATTTTGTATGCTTGTTACCTCATTTTTATTCTCTAGTGAAACTGGAAGTGATGGAATGACACAATATAGTTCCTTTAGACTGAGAGGAACTAAATTACGTAAAATTGTATTGCCAATGTCATTTTGTTTGATTTTACTTCCAATAATTGTTAGGGGTGCCAATAATTATGGCACCTATGGTTTTCAGAAAAGATTTGATTACTTAATAAAAAAACATTGAAGCATGAGAGTAAATGTATTGAAATAAAAGTATATAGTTTTCCCATATGTTTGAACATAACATAGATTATTATCAGTGTCATTTATTATATGCAGTCTTTCTTCTTCATTTTCATTAAGGGTGCCAATAATTCTGGAGCCCACTGTATAGCCATTTCTGGCAGGCGGCTTTGAGGGTAAATTGTTTTTTAAGACGTAAAAATTAGGTACAACTGGCAGCTCACAATACACAGCTTGTTACTATGGTTAGAACAAAAACCAGCAAACACAGACAGACTCCAGGACCACACTAGAGAAACACTGTGATAAGGTATGCACACATGTAAGTGCAGGTCAAGTGACGCATTTGTTTTGTTTACTTTTTTCCCAGTATGTACTGCCCACCTTGGCTGCTTTCTTGTCACCCTCTGTGCGCACTCCCAGAAGCCTCCGCAGCAGGAAATAAGAGATCTCCAGCTCAGTGAAAATCTCTGGAAGCGCTCCCACTGCTCCCAGCACCTGTCCCACCATGCGGTCTGCCCGGCACAGGGTCGGGTCAATCTTCGTCCCCACACCTGTGACAAAATCACACATCCAAGTCTCTCACACAGTTACAGAACACCCAAACATCACAAATAGTTGACCTAAAGTACCACACCGAAGTCTTAGAGAACCCAATTAACACCCCCTAACATCAGCACACAGATGACCAGTGGTCTAAATAGTGGTCTAAAATTCACATTCTAACGAAGTTAGAATTTCACCAGGAATTGCCGCATGAACACAAAAGTGAAATTTTATGTTAGTTTTTTTAAGGGTGACTTTATTGCCAACACTTTCTTTTGATTTAAACATACTTTACCTAAAGGTGCAAAATCACTCGGCTATCCTCGTTATTCACATGCTGAAAATAGCCAATGCACAGATGCCATGCACGTTAAGATAAAACCACAACTATAACGTCATTATGAAAGCAAACTAGCTAGCTAACGTTATCAATAACATTACATTATGAAAGCAAACTACATAGCCAGCTAACGTTAGCTAGCTATAAATGAATATAACCAACCAGAGATAGTCTAATAGTTCTTAAAAGGCACTCTAATAAGTGAACCTAACGTTAGTAAAATATTTGCATTGTCTTGCCTGTAAGCCAGCGGCACAAACTATGGAGTTATCTATGGGTCCCCAAATACGATTTAGAATGAGCTATCACAGCAATCTGACTGACAGTAGGGAGGGTAAAACGGAGCTTTAGAATGTCGCCAGTATTTACATTACAATACATTTCTCACAGAAAAGGTAGTTTTTGTCGCCTTTTTTTTTTTTTTTTTTTTTTTAGTTCATTACAGTGGTGATAGAAGTGACAATAATTAAGTGGTGCTGTGCTGTTGGCCTTTACTGATCGCCGTACAAAGTTAATGTGAAGTAGCTAGCACAATCGGACAGCACTAACCCATAAAAATGTACTTTGAATGATACTTGCTCAATCGAACGGTAAAAAAAAAAAAAAAATCTGAAAAACATTTGATTATAGCATTTTGATTATAGTCAGTGGCACCTAAATTTTCTTTCACGCCCTCAATAAACGGCAAAAGTCTCAGTAGAAGATGAATTTAAAAGGTTTAATTCAATACATTTTCTGAAACGTTATCGATTCTGCTTGGCCACAGTGAGTGAAACTAGGCAATCTGAGCGTATAGTTTCTAGGTAAATTACGTCAGAAGGATTCAGCCTTGTTGTTTGCTACCTAAACTTCACAGCACACTTGTAGCAGGATGGTGTGTCTAGTCCTATTTTCATACGGTCTATGGTCCAGTCAGATTTCTTTACAGGGCATGGAAAGGGGAGTGGTTACTGTACTTGTGACGCACTAAGTCGATAACATTCAACCGGTTGAAAATAGGACGATAAATTTAAAACGCATATTTCTCCAAAAATAAAGAACGGACATATTTAATACTTCACTAATCGTGTTTCTTCAATGCCTCTTGTGCAAATAGCAATAAAACCGAGAAAGTGTGAAAACCACCATGTTACAATTGTTTAATTTTTGAAATATATTATATTTTTCTATTGTTTAGAGTTCTAACACTATAGGCCTATGCTTATTAATATGTTGAACAGGCTTCAACTTAAAGGTTGTTAATAAACCAGGTTAATAAACCCTGAATTTGAAAATGAGGTCAACCCTTGTGGACATTACGTTTCTCATCTATTAAGGTAATTTCAGTATCGTCAGGTACCGAGCATCGAATCAGTATCGTTTAAGTTTCAAGTAGGCTATCGTTTCAGTATCGAGTATCGTGATACTAAACCTGGTATCGCTATCGAAGTCAAAGTTTTGGTAGCTTGACAGCACTAGTGGAGACAGTGTTATGGTTTGAGCATGTAATGCTGCCATTGGAACTGGCTCACTTCATTGATGATGTCATTGGTGATGGCAAAAGTAGGATGAATACTGCAGTATACAAGCATCTCATCACCTCAGACCCAAGTTAAAACCTCAAAATTCATTAGATGGCGCTTCACCTTGTAACAGGACAAAGACCCCCCAATTATACTGATTAACCAAGGAGCTTTTCAGGGATAAAAAGTGGAATGTTCTTGACTGGCCAAGTCAATGACACAACCACAATCCAATAAAACATTCTTTGGACTTTCTGAAAGCAAGAGGGAAGATCACCAGGGAAGATACCCAGCATCTGGTGATTTCTATGAGTCGCAGGCACAGTCATCCAGTGCAAAGAATTTGCACAACTAAGTATAATACTCCCTCTCCTTGCTCTCCCCTTGCCACCTCTTGCAGGAGCAGGTCTTGAAGATTGTATAAAATAAATACATTAGCCGTCTAGTTTACTAATCCATTGATTGACGTCCACTGATTTTCATCAAAAACCCCACCCGCAGCAGTCAAACTTGCCCTGTTCCTCCCCTGCCCATGCCTTGATGCTGTGTGGAGCTCCAGATCCATCATTTGGCTCCTCTAAACTGCACTATTCTAACAATACCATTTGGTCTTCTGCTAGCTGTAACCTGCTCATCCCACTTTATTTGCTGTCTACTACTTTACACCAGGCTGGCTAGTAGAGGATGGGCTCCCCCCTCTATAGCCGGGTTCCTTTCAAGGTTTCTTCCCATTGGGGAGTTTTTTCTCACCATTGTTTGAGGGTTTTATCCCCACTGGGAGGTCTTTACCTAATGTAACTGCTATTTGGGGATTCAGGCCAGGTGTTTGCTCTGTCTGCTCTGTCTCTTGCCTTACTACTCTGTAAACTGTCTTTGTGACAGTTCTCTGTAAAAAGCACTATACAAATAAAATTGAATTGAATTGCAACAGTTTTTCAGACAGGAATCGGGGCCTGAAGCCGTACCAATCAGACCTCCAGGGGCAGCGTACTGCAAGTCATTGTGTTCAGCAAACAGAGAAACGATCTTGGAGAAGATGGGTTTGCACATGAGCTTCCCTTCATGGTCCTTCGACACAATACCTGGCCGCACCTCCAACTCCTGCCCCACCTTAGAGAAAGAATGAAAGGAGGAAAGAAGGTAATTGGACTGAAGCAATCGGACGTAATGGACAAATACAGAAATACTAAAGGGAGCATTTACGATGGGTCCCATTCTCACCCACTCAGAAAAACTCCCAAAAATGGCAAATCATCTTCCACTATGCAGCACAGCAAATCCTATTCTCCAACTTCCTCATTTTGATTTTTGATTGACAGGTAATAGCACAAATCCTAAAGACAACTGACACTAGATCCACCACCCCCATTTGCAGTCCATCTTAAACATATAATGCCCACAAGTTCACCTTGAGCACCCCTTTGAGGATACTACCTCCAGCCACACCGCCTTTCAGGTCATCCACCTCACAGCCTGGCTTGTTCACATCAAACGATCGGATCACTGCAACATACATTCAAGTACAGTGGACTCAGAATACTGCAACATACAGTTATACGCAAAGACCAAGGAGATATGGTCACAGTTATTCGACAAGCTGAACATTAAATGCATTATCAATAAAGCACTGTGGTGTCCATCATTTTGCTGAGCCAGGGCTTTAGCTTGCAGCAGTGCAGATGAGAAACTCCACCCAGGACTGAAACCCATAACCCTTCCCTAAAAAACCTCACCTATGAGGCGGGGCTCGGAGGTGAAGTCTCTAATGGGCACAGGGATCTTCTTCACAATGTACTCACACACCACCTCAATGTTGTACTTCAGCTGGGCCGAGATGGGGATGATGGGAGCACCCTCTGCCACAGTGCCTACAAGAGAGATACAACACACTATCATCAAATATTAATCATTTTATATAGATCACTGCACCTCATTCAGCACATATCACTTGCATATCACTACATGCCAATCAGGGCTTACAATCATTACATATATATCCCATTTTATAAATACAGTGTTTATAATAAACATGTTATAATAAACAAATATTTTGATTGCATTTATTCCCATTTGTTTATGTTCATATTGGTCAGCTCTCGTGTGTAAAACAGTGATTTCTAAACCCCGATATCTCTGCAGTTTAAAAATAAATCCCAATGCCATTTGACATGTAGACTACAATTGTCATGGACTCTACAACTACCAATTTTGGTACAGTTATGCAACGCCATTACTGTGTTGTAGATACCCCTAAAATTTTTAAATAAAAATTGACTTTTTTTTGCGCAAACATTTCTCAATTTAAACCCAACAGATCCTGACACAAGACCCCTCAGTTCTGTCGGTCATTTTGATACAGGGGTGCTTCATATACTTCCATGGCTGTAGACTTCATTAAATTTGAGTAAGACCTCAAAATTCTAAATGTGGATGCCAAAATGTCTATAGACTTAACATAGGGAGACACCATGCTAACTAACAAAATCAGGCTAGCTTCTCCAAGTTTTAATAATTCCATTGTTTCAAAGTTCTAAACGAATGAGAGAGCAACGGGAGACCATTATGTCCTGCAATGTTGTCACAGGCAGGCTGGCAGCAGCAGACAGTAGCAACAGCCTGGAGCACTAACTCTGTCCAATGACAAGCACTCAATTTGTGATAACGTTTCAGTACAGTGAGGGCAGCCAAAAGAGTCCAGCTAGGTCGGTGTAAATCACCGAAAACTTAGCTGAGCACTCCAGATTGGTCTATTCTGAGGTCCACTCCATCGTCAGGGGTGTGCACATGAGCTAATAGCCACAGCAGCAGACAGTGTTGCCAGATCGGGCAGATTCCTTCCCAATTGGGATATTCTTTATGTTATTGTGCAGAGAATACTGGCTTTGGGCAGTTTGTCATAATTTGGGCTATTTTTTGTTATATAGAGTGAGTTTTTCCTCTTTCAGCTAATCATTTACATTTGTTGGTGCAGTTTGTTTTCTCCCCTGCCTATTCCTCAGTTGGTATTCTACCTGGTCTGTCACTGACCTTCAACAAATGAATGATTTGAACACTGCAGTCCACCAATCCCTGCTTAGAAACACCCGCCTAGTAATAACATTAGATACTGTAGCTAACATATCTAGTTTATTGACTGACAATCTAGTTTATTGATTGACAAATAAAAGTTTATTTGACAAATGCACCATCAACAATAAAGCAGACAGGCAGTTGTTAGCTGCCTATAAAATGCTTAACGTTAGCCCGCGAGCATTGCTGTGTAGATGTGCAAAGGGAGCTAGCTGGTGGTGAAACAAGAGAAAATATAGCTGTAAGAGAAAATGCAGCAGTGATGTTGTGAGCCAAGCACCAAGGGGAAATGCAGAGCACTGCAGTTAGTTTCTTTCTGAAATGTCTAAAAGGTTTTCTAACAATATAGTTGCCTCCAACTGTGCTACAGTTGTATCGCTGGGTGCACTGCATGCTTCAATGGGAAAAGGAAACAAGTAGTATGAAAGTTTCAGTCCTTTCTTCTTCCCAGCCTGGCACATGCACACACATGGACCTCGTGTTGGTGGAGCACCTGGTCATTTGCCCCTTTGGAGCAGAAGTACCCCTTTGAGCTGTTAATTTTTCCTGCATTGTCTGCCACAGATCCTTACCTTTATGCCTGTCCTGTTCTCACCCACAAGTGCTCATGTAAAGTGAAATTCAAGTCAAGTACGCTACCCGTAAATGAAAAATACAGGCTGTGGATTATAACGGATATGTTCCCTGAGTTCAAACAAAGTTGGTTAACCCCTTAACGCCCATGCCAAATCTGGCCAATCCTTGCCCATTTAGGGGGTACCCTATTTAAAGCTTTATAACTCCAGATGTGAACACAGAGACTTGAAAAATGGCTTAAATGAAGCAAGACATTTGTACCATTTACAATACTAACTTAGATTAGTTTAAATTCATAATTTTGGGAGAAATAAAGTGCCACAAATGCAAATGTCTAGGCAAAAAATCTAAAATTAATTTGCTCTTTTATTGGGCTATGCATGGTAAATTGTGGTCACTCACTCACTCCCTCCCTCCCTCATGTTTAGTAGGACGCAGGTGCAGGTGGTGCTTCGTTTAGTAGGAGTAGATGAAAGAGGACGCAAGCGCAGGTGGTGCTTTGTTTATTAGGAGTAGGCGAAATGCGAACATGTTAGAGTTACCTGAAGTAATGTTAGGCGATAAAGCTGTGCTTAAAAATGTTGGGCCTTCGAAGTGGTGATTTTGGGAGATGCAGGCAGATAAAGGCGTCGCGCTAGTTGGTGCATACGGATCGCCTACTTTAGTTAACCTAGTTTGCGCGTACGGATGCTATCCTGCATGCATGAGTAGGAGCTAAGGACACAGCTACAACCGCCGATACAGATGTATGGACACATGGAGGAAAACAAATAACATTACGGAGGTGAGGACGTGCCATAGCTAGCTAGCTATATAGTACGGAGGGCAAAACGGAGCTTTAGAATGTCGCCAGCAGTGTATGCGCGTGAGCTTGACAACACATTTCTCAGAGAAAAGGTCGTTTGTAGCCTTTTTTAGTTCATTACAATGGTGGTAGAAGTGACAAGTAGTAAGTGGTACTGTGCGGTTACCCTTTATTGATCGCCGTACAAGGTTAATGTAAAGTACCTAGCAAAATCTGACAGCACTAACCCATAAAAATGTACTGTGACTGGTACTTGCTCAACTGAATGGTAATTGTGAAAAACATCTGATTATAGTCAGTGGCACTGAAATTTTCTGTCACACCCTCTATGAGTGGCAGAAGTCCTAGAAGAAGATTGAATTACATCTTTTAAAGTTATATACTTTCTGAAACGTTATCGATTCCGCTTGGCCACAGTAAGTGAAACTAGGCAATCTAAGCATATAGTTTCTACGTAAATTACGTCAAAAGGATTCAGCCTTGTTGTTTGCTACCTAAACTTCACAGCACAGTCATTGCCGTTATCATGATTGCAGCATGAAGCGTCTATTTTCAAATTCCATTTAAACATTCACAAATGACCTGGGACTTTGAAGTTATAAGGCAGGATGTATCAAGTCTCCAGTGAAAATATTGACCTGCCTATCAGTCAGAATTCTGACAGAACCAACTGCCATATATGAGCACTGTCTGTCACAGGCCCTTAGAATCGTCCTAACTTTTCCCCCCCATGTGGTGCCCCTGATTACACGCAACTATTTTGGAAGTTACCCAGGTGTCACAAATGTGTGTATATTTCACAAACAGATTGTCCAAGACGATATATGACCACTCAGCCTCAAAAGGGACATCTCTACACGTAAAACCAATGGTAAGTTTGTATATTTATTCAATATTTAGTCCCAGATATTGACTGTAGTTTTTGAAAACTTATTTCATTATTCAGTGAGCAATGTTTTCACTGCTGTTTTGGCACATCTTGTTGTTATGAGGGAATACAATTTTTGAGTGGTGAAAGAATACTTTTATGCCCAGATAGACAATATTGTCCATTATATCATGGGTGAGGGGTGTAGTTGCAGATGAGACTGCAGGGAGGGGGTGCTTGTTAAATGAGCGACCAATGGTAGCGCTACTACTACTAATGAAACTAAAACAAAGCGTTTCTGTTTTCAACTCATACTTTGGTGGCAGGAGCAATGAATGTCTGAGCTGAACAATCTAGGCACGCCGGCGTGCCGACCACTAGGGGCTTTGCACATTCTGCATGCACTTGATCACGATCATTATACGTGCACTACAGCTGTAGCCTGCACTGAGTCCAAATTATGGTCGTGGTGATTATTGAGGATAATTCCCTTCCACAGGTTGGTAGCGATACTATGAATAACTTATTAAATAAATGTTTTTACACATTTATAATCAGGTCCATAATATGAACTGCTCCAATGACCTTCGGTATGCACTTATTGCACTTCGCTTTGGGTAAAAGCATCTGTCAAATAAATGTAATGTGATGTAATGACCTGCTTCCCAAACAGTACTCCCGTGATGGAAGTTTTTTTTATGACATATGGGTGGCATCTCTTCTAGCAGACAGTGAAAGCAACTCATCTTACAGTTTTTGCAGTAACTTGCACAATTCCAGAAGATAATGCATGCTTTTACAGTGTTTTAAAAAGGTGATCATCTTTACATGGAAGTGTTTTATGAAATGTCATAGTCTAATGAATAATGCCAATCTTGTTGTTTTGATGTATTCTAGGGGTCAAGGATGTTTACCACAAATTCCAATTTAGTTCTTTAAATAAAGGATAAAACTATTTTCAAGGCCATTATTCTAGTAGAAAACAGAATACAGGTACATGTTAAGACTAAGGAACTCCACACTGCAGTTATGTATGAGTGTGGTGGGTGGCGGGGAGTTTCATGACCTGCCTGCAACTCCTGTCAGTGTGAATCTTAGGCGGGAGGTGGAGGGGCTGACACAGGTAGAATGCAGTCTGTGTATCTGAACTAAATTCTAGCAGAAAAGGCATTGCTGTTCAGCCAAAATTTATCGCAGCAACTTATATGATGTCATGGACTGCAAACATTATCTTAAATATCATGCATACCAAGTGTGGTGTTTACTGGATGCAAGGGCACATCAGCAACCATGATTTGAAAATGGCAATTTTAAAGTGGTGCTGAGGCACCACCTACGGTGGTAGGTTCACGAAATGAGATACATGGGTCCCTTTTAAATTAGCATTTCCAAAATTTGAACAGAGGCTGGATTTAAAGCAGGTGTTGTCAAATATCTTTTTCCACATTTTTGCATATTCCAGGGTTCATACACTTTTTCACCAATGATTTTCAATGACTTTTCCATGACTTCACAACCTTTAACTGAATTTCCATGACCAAAACAAATGACTTTATCTCAGCGGGACGATTTAAAATTATTTATTGTAACACTAAGTAAAATTAGGTCTGCATCTGAAACATATGGTGCCTCTCTAAAACAAATAAACACCAGTTTGCAAACACCAATTGCGACCATTTTGGTCGCATATGCGACCGAAATTTTATCTGTGCGACCTCAAAATATAATTGGGAGCATCTGTGCCGGTGCAAATAATTGTTCTGGTGTGACCTTTTTTCTTTTTCTAGTCGAACGTCTCTTTCTCTGTACATTCGCTAGTTAGCACACTGAGTATGTGCCTTGTGAGCTGACGGTGACCCTTCTAACCAATCGTGAGCTTGACATTCTTACCTTTAATGCTGATTTTAAATTGGTTAATATTAGCCTTCAATCACTCCCTTTCGCTGCACTCCACTGTCACGCGACACAGGGCTAACGCGTTAACTAATGTTACCTGAAGACAAAAGTTTATGTTCAATTAATTAGCGTTATCGATCGAAAGCTGAAAAGTTGAAGCGAAGGATTACGGCATTTTTTTAAAAACTTTAACTTAGTGTTTTGTGTAGCGACCCGGTTGAAACAGCTAATTTCTCTGATGCAGTTTACTGGCGGTTGATTTAATTAGCGGTATGAATGTGACAAGAAGCGTTTTGTCGTTTGAATGCATAACACGCAATTCCTTGAAGGGTCGACACATTTTAGGCGTCAGTTTAACTGTTACTTGTAAACCGTACTGTTATATTGTCGTTTTTTACCAATAAAAAATCTACTGCATATATTGTTGGTGCTCCTTACATTTTGGTGGGTGCTCCTAACTTTTTGAAGTTGGGACCACCAGTGCTAGCAAGTAAAAAAGTTAATTTCGAGCCCTGATATGTTATTGAAGCTGCACTTCCTTAGCATATTGTCGGCACAGTAGGGCCTACGTTTACTAACTGCTACATTAGCAGAAGTGTGCGTGTTGGGCGTGCCTGTAAACAGACTGAGCCAGACCGAATGAACTTCTCACACCACCAAAATACCGCGAAGGTTACGTGCCAATTTACGTTTTATTACCACGCATACTATTTTTATGATTGGATTAATTAGTAATTATATTTGATGCAACTTCAGCTATATTTCCATTACTTTTCCAAAACCTTTTTCCAAACCTTTCAAAAAATATTATTTTCCATAACTTTTCCAGGGCCTGGAAATTGCATTTTAAATTTCAATGACTTTTCCAGGTTTTTCATGACCGTACGAACCCTGATGTTCATATTTGATCATCTGTAAAAATCTAGGACGAAGGGGGGCGTACTCCTCAGGACTGCTTAAGGGAAGCTCTCTGAGGGCTTCTGTGAAATTACATAAAATTTGGCCTCATGGAGCCAATGCATAGTAGCATTTTGCAAGAAGCGCCCCCTACAGGGCTACATTGCACTATGAAACGGAGTACCAGTGCATGTTCGTCCACAATATGTCTTTCTATAATACCCTGTAGCATAGTGATATTTTGGCATAAATTTGTGGCCATACACACATTTTGGGCGTGGTCAGGCATTTTCAGCTAAACTGAAATTACAGACGTGTGGCCATCTTTTGAGATATCAAAAATTCCAGTGTAACACAGGGCCATGTGCTAGTATGCCAATATCCATTCTATTGAAACCAGTAGTAGGCACAATGAAAATTTAATAATTTTACTAAAGAGGAAATCAGCTCAGCTAGTGACTGAATTTTAGGGGGCCTTGAGATTAGTTGGGCCTGCAAAAATATTAGGAAACCCATTGCTTAATATTTAAAAAAGAAAATATTCACACCTATAATGTACCTACACTTCACAATCAATTATTTACTGAAACAGTAGTGGGATAAGAATCTAATGCCATGCTTCAAAGGACAGAAAATGCTTGCCTGCGCTGTCCCGTATCAATAGTGCCAATAATAAATACAACTGTGCACTCCAAATTGGTGAGAGAGAGGGAAAAGCATAACATTTTTCCTCTTAAAACTGAAGATATTCTGTTAAACTACTCAGGAAAGATGGACATTGCAGTTTGATATGAACATGACAAGAGCTCAACTATGAGCATGGTACGGGAGGACCCACCCTGCACAAAGGCCAGGATCTGCTCATACTGCTCTTTGGCCTGGCTCTCCTTCACCAGGTCAATCTTATTCTGCAGGATCAGGATGTGTTTCAGCTTCATAATCTCGATGGCTGCCAGGTGTTCTGATGTCTGTGGCTGTGGGCACGACTCGTTCCCCGCTGAGGGGGCATGGGTGAATTGGTTAGACTTCTTCACCCTGTTATATAAACCCTGACCTCTCACACATACATGCTGTCACTAAGCAACACACCACACACCTCTCACTCAGACTGTCACTGTCCAGCACACCACACATCTCTTACTCACAGTTAATGACCAACACACAACACAACTAACTCACACTGTTACTGACTAATACACCACACACCTCTCGCTCACACCATCACTGACCAGCATACCATACACCTCTCGTTCACACCATCACTGTCCAGCACACCACACACCTCTCGCTCACACCATCACTGACCAGCATACCATACACCTCTCGTTCACACCATCACTGACCAGCACAGCACACCACACACCTCTCGCTCACACCATCACTGTCCAGCACACCACACACCTCTTGCTCAAAGTTACTGACCAACACACCAAACAACTAAACTCACACTGTCACTGACTAATACACCACACACCTCACAACATCACTGACCAGCATACCACACACCTCTCGCTCACACCATCACTGACCAGCGCACCACACACCTCTCACTCACACCATCACTGACCAGCACACCACACACCTCTCACTCACACCATCACTGACCAGCATACCACCACACCTATCACTCACACTGTCAATGAAAGTTTTGGGCCAAAAAAACTGTACAACATGACAAAACCATCCATAAAACAATATACAATTGTCTCACGGCTCATTAAGGAGCTCACCAATCAGCAGCAGTGCAGCATCCATAACTGCGGCGCCATTCAACATAGTGGCCATCAGGATGTCGTGACCCGGACAGTCCACAAACGAGACATGCCTAACGAAGAAGTAGAGAGAGGGAGACAAGGAGGAGAAAAGGGGTAGGAAAAGAGAGAGGAAGGGCAATCAGGGTAAAGAGACGATATAGGGGAAGGAAGAACAGATGGGGAGATCTGGATCAGCCTGGTGGAACCAGTAGCTGCAGCCAAGATAGCCTTAAAAATTTTCACCCTTAGTTCCTGAAAGAATTATCAAGACTTTCCCAGAAGGTAGTAACCGCAGCCAAAGCACTTTCTTGAGCCCTGGAAACAACAGTGCCCCTACCTGACTAGTTTGAAGTTGCCCTTGGTGCCAGGGATGTCAGTGGGGAACTCATCAGGCGTGCTGCTGCCGCATGACCTGTAGCACTCGGGGCGTGGGCAGCTGGGGTCATCCAGTTTATACACCTGCAGGACACACATGGTGTGGCAATTCACATACAGGGCATCATTAATACAAGCACGGTATAGCCAAAGACAGATGGGAGGGCCAGGAGTAAAATGGTCGATTTTTGCATGCATTTCAGTACTCAGTACGAAACTAAGCGGTCAAAAAAGGCTGTATTTCAAGCCAGCAAGCCACTCAATTGCGGCAATCATCGCAGTTAATCAAGCAATTACCACTTAAAGCAGGATTTTTCCAAAGCGGGTGCCGTGAAATTTGTCAAAATTTTAATCAAAAATGAAATAATAAAACTAATACATAATACTGTGAATTAAGACTGATCTCCTGGCGTGACATAAATATAGTAGTCTATTTAATCAAATCCTCCGAAACATTTTTTTTTAACATTTTAGCTAGACTAGCATGGAAATGAAAAGTATTTACAGGGGTGCCTTGGGCCGATAAAGTTTGGGATCCACTTAAAGCATGAGGAAATTAGATCACAATTTTTGCTGACATCACGTTGGACTTCAATAAAACGGCAATAATTTGAAAAGTCAGAAAAAGAAAAATGATTTCAGATGAGCAACCTGCTCTACAGTGTTAAAAAATACTGAGAAGCAAAACAAGATTTTTTTAAACTGTTTGCAGCAGAGGCACAAAAAATGGGCCATTTCCCGCATACCAGTAAAGGAAAAGGTCCAATGCTGTCAATTATGTAGAAAAATATACTCATTGGCAGCTGATTTACAGTCTCTTTTTTCATGTTTTGATGCTGATTTACAAAACCTGCCCCAAATCAGGTTCCAGATGGAAACTGAATTTTCATCAAAACTCATAACCATTACCAAGTAGCTTATCGTAAGGAATATTGTGCTTGTGCCTGTTCGGTTCTCACCCACAAGTGGTCATGAAATGTGAAATGCAAGTAAAGCGTGCTACCCCAGAATAAGAAATACAGGCTACGGACAGTAACTGGTATCTTTCCTGGGTTCAAACAAAGCTGGTTGAGCAACACACAGACCAGTAAATGCATGCACACTGACAGCTGCTGCGTGTACTTGATTACAGTGTTTGTGCAGGCACTGTAGCTCTAGCCTGCATTTAGCCCAACATGTGGCGATGGTGATTATTGAGAATAATTCCCAGATTGGTTTAAGACAGCAAATTGAAGTTGTGATAGTGATGTTATCAATAAGTTACGAACTGCTACCCAAACGGTACTGTCCTGACGAGACATTTTTTTATGATGTAGTCCTTATGGATGATATCTGTTCATGTTTACAAAAATGAATCCGTATAGAAAGTGAGAGATTGGCCCCCTAAATATAGCTTCAAGCAGCAATGTGGGGGGACAAATACCAAGGGTGCTGGAGCAACAGCCAATCTGCCACTCTTTAAGCAGGTTAACTGGGAAACTATTTCATTTCCATGGAAAACATGCATTGTATGCTGTAAATGCACAAATTACTGCAAAAACCGCAACATGACTTTTTGAGGCACCAAAAAAAAAAAAAAAAAAACTTCCCGGACCCCTGGAATACATCAAAGCAACAATATTGCCGTTTCTATATTAATTAGCCTATGAGCATGAAACACTGCCATGTAAAGACCATCACTTTTTTGAAGGACATCGTCTTTACATGGAAGTGTTTTATGAAATGTCAATCTAAAGGCCACACTGCACCACTGTGAGCCTGTGCATGCTTGTTTAAAAAATGGCTGACTGTCATCCGCTGAAGAACCACCACAATCTGTGGGCATACACATATTTTAGGTGTGGTCAGCCATTTTTGTCTGAATTGAAATTACAGTCCGGTCTTTTGAGATTTTTCAAATTTCCTTTGCAATTTAACACAGGGACATGCTTTACATGACATGCCGAATGTGGTGAGAATCAGGCAAACATTTAAAAAATTGAAAATGGCGGAAAACTAATAAGGCAGAAACTAGGGGTTCAATGGTGTAAGTTTAAAATGAGGTGGTAGAGATGAGGAAAGAATTTGGTGGATGTATGGTCAAATGGCATGGCTGTAATAATTCTTTCAAAGTTGCAATTTTGCAGGCGGCACTGTGGCACCACCTACAGTGCCAGTCAGTTAAAAAGCCTGGCTGCAGCATTCTGAATAATTGGTTTCTCAATTGTTTTCTTAGGCAGACCAGTAAAGAGAGCATTACAATTGTCCAGGCAACTTGATATAAAAGCATATCAATTTTTCTGCATTTTGTTGTGTTAAAAAGGGTCCCGCATCAGCTATATTCCTTAAATGAAGAAAAGCAGTCTTGGTCACTGTGCCCATGTGAGGTTTAAAACTTAGGTCTGAATATAAAATGACCCCCAGATTTTTCAACTACTGATTTTGCCTGTAGAGCCAGACTGCCCAGCCTAGTGAAAATGGACCACTTTTTGATTTGGGGCCAACTTACAATATTTCAGTCTCATCTTCATTCAATTTCATTAAATTACTAGTCATCCACTCACCAATGGCAGACAAGAATGTATTCAATGCCCTAAGAGCACAGGGGTCATTGGCTCCATTGCCAATCATTGCTGAATTCTGAGTAAACACAGGGGCAGCTGGAGAATAACTGCTTAAATTCAATGACAGTAGAGACAGGCATGTGCTTAATTATTTATTTTGGCCCTTACATCAGATGTGGCGTGACAGAATGGCATAGCTCCACCTTCCTGAATGACTCACCTTTGCATTAGCATAGCCCAGCTTGATGGTAATATTCCTCTCCAGCTCATTCTTGAACCTGACAGTATGCACTCCAGAGATGGCTTTCACTACTGTGGACTTTCCGTGAGCCACATGACCAATGGTGCCTGGATATCAGAGGTTAGAGGTCAAAAGCCATAATTTAAACTGCATAATGAAAATGTTCTCTGCTCCTCTGGGACATACTGCATTCCACTGTCTCATGATGACCGCCAGTAAGTTAGAACAATAACAATTCCAATGTGCGTTACACCAGTGGCAGTTAGGCTAATGTGTCTGAGACCAGAGGGCCACATTTCACACACGTGAAGTGAACAGTTCTTGTTACACTGGGCAGTCAGACAGGACTGGTCACTCACCAATATTTATTGTAGCCTGTCTGCTAATGATTTCCGGGGAGAGAGGTGTTAGTGTGGTCACATCCTAAGGAAAGAGCAGTAAAAACAAGAATGTCAGAAAGACTGTTCATACAGGAACTGAATCTTGGACAGTCAATGGCTGTGTCCCAATACGAAGTCAGCATTTTCACTATTTTCACAAATTTTCACACTCATCCTTAGTCCTTCGTAGGCATGTCCCAAACCGAAGTCATCAAAAAAAAAATCCTTCTAGGGTGCCTTAATTTGGGTTGAATTTGAAGGCAGCGTCTAATGCATCCTTCAGCTGTAAGGCTATTGCACAGGTCTTTGCGATTTCCTCAGACTTCTCACTTCCGTTAAATTAATGGCGGCTCAAGACAATAAAGCGGTGGAGGAGTTCGTTGACCAATGTGAGTATACAGTGAACTCGATTATTTGTTGTACTTATATCTAAAAGAACAGTTAATTACTTACTGCACTGGAATAATGCATTTAATGTTTTTAAGCATCTGTGAGCTTTCCCTGAGCTAGCCAGCTAACTTGTTAGACTACTTACTGTCCAATAGAATAAGCTACACGAACGTAACGGTAACTTGGTTATCTATCGGAAAAAGGTTAAGTTTTTATTTATTTATAAAGCAAACATGATAATATGGTTAAAAAAGGAAAACATACCTGAACTAGTGGCTAGTTTTGCAGTTGGATGAACGTTAAGCTAATTTTGTTTTCCCTTCAGGGACAAAGCAGGCTACAACAGCCTTTATAAAGGCTCGCGGGGAGTGTGAGAGGCTCTTCACTGGCCAAAAAAAAGCACGCAAACTGGTTGGCTGTAAGTCAACTTCAACTGATAAGCTGTGCATTTTGTGGTGGTACTACCCTTTCTTGATCTTTATCCTTATTTATATTTTTGCAGGACTGTGTTAGAAAACATCGGCCTGAAGGCTGTTGTTTCACCCCAGCAAGCCCGAAAAAAAATGGGACAAAAATTTTTTTCTTTAAAAATACAAGGTAAGGATTTTTCATTTAGTTTACAGAAAAGATCTATGAAGCAAAAACTAAGCAGTGTACCCAGCATCTCCAAATCTATCCAAAATGTATAAATTATGCATTGCTGTAAATCACAACATATTCATGTATTTCATTGCAAATCAACCGTTTCGTCTCAAGAAACTCCCTGTTGCATCATTTTCAACTGGGAATTACAAGCTTTCCATCAGTACAGTGGTCTAAAATATCTAGGGGTCCAGAAACATATCCAAAATCTCTCCAAAAATGAATAAAATGATTTTTGTCCATTATAAAGCATATAAAAGAGCCCCTTATGAAGTTTTAAGATGGAACATTGCTATCAGGTTAAAAAATAATGCAAAAATATTGTCACACAATGCGGTACAGTACGTAAATGTGTAATACTTAACTCTTGTATGTATTTCTATACTCTGTATTCTCGTATGTTTTCCTGTACGGGGATGGGACGACATAAAAACAATTTAACCGTCCACCACGTTTTGGCAGTGCTCCAACTCTCAAGTCATCACTGTTGCATGCTTCACAAAAACTATTACACTACTAACGCTTACATTACAGTGTGAAATATCCACATTATATAATACTACTAACCCATTTAAAGACACTCAATTTCAAAAATAACGTATAGAACCAAAGTATTTTCAGCAGTAATACTTACATAGCAATGATGTAATCTTATCTGTGTTCAGTAGATAGAGACAGAGACAGGAAATCGATGATATAGTTCTATCCGCTCCTGTCTTATACCCGAAAACAATGTCAGCTAGGTATATCAAGAAACATATAGCTTATCTATGCTCAGAAGTTCTCGATAATAGTATTTTCCAAGAAATTCTGAAAACTAGTTGTAGATGAGACTGCAGGGAGGGGGCGTGTTAAATGAACGACCAGAGCGATAATGGTGGCGCTGTGAAACTCCGTATTTGGCATAGTTGTAGTGTATCATCTACTTATGAAACTAAAGCAACGCATTTCTGTTTTTAACTCATACTTTGATTGCAGTAGCACTGAATGTCTGAGTTCAATAATCTCGGCATGCCGGCGTGCCAACCAGTAGGGGGCTTGCGCAAAGGGGTTAAAGGGGAATTGCACTTTATGACACTTCTGTTTCTCATGACTGATATTGTCCTTCTAATGAATGTGTCGCCCTTCATTTTTCGATTAGTTATTTCATTTTAAATGTCTGATGTTAGAAACAAAGACCTATTTTTTTTAGCGCAAGTCCACATAGTAGTAGTTTCCGGTTTTTTGTTCTTCAATTTCATTTTGCAGCAAAATCGAGAAGCAAAGCAAAACATTCCGTTAACTTAGCGTTGAAATCGAACAAACTAATGTCTGCTGGCTTTTGTTTGATGCAATATCGGTGTAATAATGAGGTGCACTGTACCCGGTTGTTATAATAATATAATAATTTTCATAGTTTTCCACGCGATGCAACTTTGTGCCAGACATGGCTGGATGTAATCAGACACCCCAACATAACAACCGAAGAAGTTCGCAAATGAGGACTAAGGGTATGCAGCGACTACTCTGAAGGCACCGACTACCAAGGCGACCGTCTAAAGCCTGGAGATGTACCCACCGTCGTTCCCATCGTTGGTCGAACCGCTCAAGGTAGGTACTATGCGGGCTGGCTAATGCTATCGCGTCTGTCTGTGATACATAGGATGTCTACCACCAGTTGCTGTTTGTCCTGGGAATAGCCTGTGGTTCCTCAATCTTGGCCTGCTCCTGACTTGCCCTTGCACCATCAGCCTGCGAATTAGCCAGCTCCTCTTCTGTGTATTCTGGCTCCAATCGATAGGGCACAACAATCCCATGATCAAAAACAAAATCTCCTTTGTCCTCTGACATTTTCGGTTTCGCTAGCTAGTAGTCATACAACAGTATTTCTACGACCAACCTAATGTTATTGTCTGCAGGTACACCCACATCAGAAGTCGTGCAATGATATGCATCCTCGAGTTCAACACTAAACTGCCTGGGTCTACTTCCTGCATTTGTAAAGGAAAACAACAGAACAGCGTAAAATATTAACAGAATGAAATATCTAATCGAAAAATGAAGGACGACACATTCATTAGAAGGACAATATCAGTCATGAGAAGCAGAAGTTTTATAAAGTGCAATTCCCCTTTAAGTTCATCCCCCTGTTTTTCCATGCGTAGCAATTCAATCCAAGATTGAGAGTTTTGATTTGAAAAATACCAGAAAGATCCTGCTCTGATTATATGATCAGTCTCCCTGATATTTTAAAGAAAGCATCCCTTCAAAATAGCCAAGCAGTTACAAGACCTACCCCCAAGGTTGTTACCCACTGGAAAAAATAAACTGCATAGGCCACCATTTGCTCCAAGCTGTTTAATGCTGTTGTATTTCTGGTCCAAGCCTGGGCATGCTGGTTTTACAATGGTCAAGCTGATAATGGAAACAATTGTGGTAGACCATCTTTGGCAAACAGGTCACTAATGTGATGGTCAGGCTAGAGGAGCTGGTTCCAACATGCTGGTCACCAGCATTAGCCACGTTTCCACCAAAAGTACCCGGAACGTTTAGTCCCAGGAACTACTTTTCAAGGAACTAAAAGGTTCCTTCAGCCCATTGTTGTCTGCGTTTCCACCGCCGTCTAAAGTCCCACGAAGATTAGGCGAATTAGCCCACTGACGTATGAAAAAGCAACGTTGTCGACGGCCCATCTGTCCTATGATTTCTTCTGTAACCCCATACTACCACCGAAGTAGCCTACATTATTTTCTAATAACCGGGACAGCCTGGAGGGGTTTATTCCACTTACGGTGAAGCCACACTATACGTGGCGGCGCCGCCTCCATTCATTTTCAATGAGGGGTGGCAGCCAGACCCCGCAATGCATGTTGGGATTGCCGGCGGCGCGGCGAGAGGCTGCGAGGCGGCGAGGGAGATGGAAAAAATTCAACTTTGACCCCCTCGCCGCGTCGCGGTAACCAATCTGATTTGATCTAATGATCCGTCAAGTAAATTGTCCCTATTTTTTTCTCATTTTAGTTCCACATTCTATCGTTCCACAATGGAGGACCTAACTCGTAATTGCCGTATCGGGTTTCCAAACTTAATAAAATCTCCTACAGAGACATTGATAAGAGGAAGGCAGCGTGGAGAACAGTCTCTGAAATTGTCGGTGGCTCTGAAATGTAGTTATCACCGTTAGCTACTATCACTGCCCAGTCTGAATAAAAATCATTTTTGCAGTAACTTAGCTCTGAAAAAATGTTAAGCTGCCTAGCTAGGCTGTCTAATGTCTTGCTATAGTAAGTAACAACAAACAATAACAAACAAAAAAAATCTTCATAATGTATGAGTTGCTAGTTGTTCGTTTCTACCAGCCACCTAGCTAGCTAACCAGATATAACTTTGAAGGCATTATCTGGCTAATTAGCCAGACAATGCTTTTGTTGTTGGTTGTTACTCACTAGCTAGATATTAAACAACCTAGCTAGGCAGCTGACTAACATCTTTCAGATCAAGGTTACTGCAAAAATGATTTTTATTCAGACAGGACAATGAATATGAAACACGATATTAAACCCGGTCAACATTTAATGAACACAACTGTCTGTGAAAAATAGGTGACACGCCCACAAACAGCCGACTGTGGGGACGCGGCGCGGCTACAGGCGGCCGTCGCCGCGTATAGTGTGGCTTCACCGTTATATGCAACGGGTTACCAACAATGTCTATATATGGTTACTTTTGTATTTATTGATTTTTATCGATTTAATCACCTGGAATTGAAATATTCTTCTGCAGCCGTTTGGGCATATTTTACCGTTGTCAAGCAAAACTGTCGTTGGTAGTTGAACTTGGACCGTTGTTATGCAACAAATAGGATAACAGGCCAATAGTCAGATTGTAACTGTTTTATATATCCTCTCAAACACATTCATTATGTTTTTATGCGAACATTCGCTCTCATGTCTTGACATCCGAGGCGCCAGAATGCATTCACATTTCTAATATAACAGGCAAAAACAGCAGAAAACATGCACACGTTGTAAACAATTTGCTGTTTGATTACTTTCTCATCGTCAATTCCATATAGGCTAATGGCAAAATGACAAAAATAGAACGAAAACTCGGACTTGCGTGAAAATTTAAATTAGCAGTGGTACAGCCACCGTTTGCTTTCCTTCGAAGTTACTGCTAACCGAGCAGCGAAGTGTGCCCTCCAGATGCGAACCATGCACCATAAATTAGTCCATAGTCTTCCTGGTCTTTTTATGGAATTGAAGAATGGCAGAGTAAAATTACGGCAGTCTGAAAAAGCTAAAGGGACGATTACTAGAATTAACCTATTATTTTACCCTGACAAAAAGTGCGGAAGGTGATTTCCAGTTTGCTTTTACTGTATCACCAATGTGAATTACGCAGAACTACCGCATACCTCACATAACTGTATCAAACGTTTTGAGTCAATTGCAACGGGCTAACAAAGAAAATCTGGAAGAAAATATTCAGCAACCGAATTAATCCGTTTGAATGTTTTGGTACGTAATATGCTGTCCCAGCACGAATGCTTAGCATTTTATAAAACGAATACTAAAGCAAGAAAAGAACAGAAGAGCACACGTTATAATTCCAAGACGTTGGCAGGCTATAACCAAAACTAGGCTACTGCGCCGCATAACATACAAGTTCGATTTGAAGTTATTATGAAAATAAATCGGTTTGCGGCTGCAGATTTTTAAACATGCCGGTTGAAATAATACACGTAGTAGTCGACCAATCAGAAATTTTCAGCGCTTGCGCCCCACCCTAAAGGTTCTGGTGCTTTTGGAAAGTACTACCCCCCGAGCAGGAACTTTTTTGGGGGTAAAATAAATCCCCCGGAACTAAATTTAGACCCTAGTTCCTGCGGTCGAAACGCACTGAGTTCCTCAAAAGGTTCCTAGTTCCGGGGTAAAGTTCCTGCGGTGGAAACGCAGCTATTACCACTTTCGCGGAGCTATGTTGCTTTTACATCAGGGTTCTGTAATATTACCAAAAATATATAAAATTTAATAGTAGTAAGCCAGATTTCTGTGGAGAACCAGCATACTACCAGCGAACCAGAGAACTAGACCACATGAGCAAGCTTGTTTTCAGGTTACAAATTAATGTTAGTTAACCAAACAAGCCTGACCAGGTACTACCAACAGTAATTCAAACCTTTGAATCTGTCATTTTTACAGTGGTCACGCCATCCGCACTTTGAAAAAGACAGGTCAAGCTATCTACACCAAACTATTTTGTGTCTTCATTAGTCTTTACCGTAACCCAATTGTGACGCCAATCTACAAATAAAGTTACTACTTGCGCTTTCAATACTCAAATAAATGAATGAATGAATGAATGAATGAATACATTTTAAAACATACTCCAAATTGGGGTATTAAATACACCAAAACGGCAATTGCGTAAAATTCATGCCGTTTTTTTTAAATTCCTTAAAATAGTCAAATAGTTTGGAAAAAACTCAACTAGTTTTTAAAGTCCTGCTTCCAAGAGATTCATGCAAATGTGTTTGTGTATTTTTATTGTAGGACTCAGCAATTATGGGATGATAAAATCCTCCAAGATGGTCATTAAATTCTATACATACCATTTTTAAAAATTCAATGAACTTATGAAATCAAACTGTTTTCAGCAAAGTCCAATATATTCTTTAAGAACACCTTCCCAGGTATTTATGCAATGGAATCCATGCATTTTTACGGTAGGAATTTGGAATTATGGGAAGGCAAAATCCTCCAAAATGCCTGAAATTCTATAGTGCTCATTGAAAATTCTATAAAATAATTAAATCAAACCGTTTTCAGAAAACTTCAATACATTCTTGAAGATCTTCCCAGGTATTCACGCCAAGGATTCTGGGCATTTTTACAGTGAGAATTTGTAATTATGGGGCGGCAAAATAGTCCAACATGGCCATTCGATTCCATAGATAATATTAATTAAAGATTCTATAAAATAATTAAATCAAATTGTTTTCAGCAAACTCCAATATATTCTTGAAGACCACCTTGCCAGGTATTCGTGCAATAAAACTGTAGAAGTCTGGAATTATGGGATGGCATTTGGCATTATTTCTTTCAAAACACCCATAATGTTTGAAGAACCTATCTCTAGGATCAGATTTATAGAGACAGATATATAAAAATATAATTTATGTATACTATCTGAGTGCACGAAACACTATGATTATATGAGTCTGTATAATCCTGTAAATTTCATTTTCAGATAATCCATCTTTTTATTAGACATTAAACCGAGTCATTTCACCGTGCAGATTATCAAAGGATCTGTGACATGACCATCACCAGTGTCATCATTTTCATTACCTTCATCAGCATCATCATCAGTGTCATCCTCATCAACGGATGAGGTTTTCTGTATTAGAGTTTGCAGAAAACAATATGATTTTGTTATTTTATTCGTTTTTAATAAGCACCATCCATAGAACTGAATGGCCATTTAAGGAATTTGTCATCACAATTTCAAATTCCTACATTAGAGTTCGCTGAAAGCAGTCTGATTGAAATATTTTATTGAATTTTAAATAATGCCACGTATAAGCTAGGATTCAATCGCCATTTCGGAGGTTGTTGCCATTTCACATTTCCAAACTGCTACAGTAAAAACTCACAGAATCCATTGCATGAATACTTGGGAAGGTCTCCTTCCAGAATGTATCAGAGTCAGCAGAAAACAGTTTATGTTATTCTATGGAATTTTTAATCAGAACCATCTATAAAATTGAACAGGATTTTGCCAACCCATAATAACCCCTACAGTAAAAATGTGCAGAATCCATGACATAAATAGCTGGGAAGGTGGTCTTCACTGAATTTAGCAAAACTGTTTGATTAGATTATTTTCTTTTTTTTTTTAATGGCATGAATTTAACGCAATTGCCATTTTGGAGTATTACATACTCCATTCCGGTGTTTCATTAATTATTCATTTATTATTTATTTTTAGTAGCACTGAAAGCACAAGTGTGTATGATAACTTTATCTGCGGTAGATTTGCTTCACAATCGGGTTATCGTAAAGAGCGATGCCGATGAAGACCGCGTACAAAATTCTTCAGTGCGGATAGCCGATGGCATGCTGATAATACGATCACGTCTAATAAAACATTCCAGATAGCGTAACGTAAAGTCTGGCTAAATATTTCACAACCGGCAGTAGTACCCACAGCGACATTTATTTGCTGCAACTAGGCTATCACTATTCGCTAGCTAGCAACGTTAGTTAATGTTGGCTAACATTAACAAACTTAGCGTCATTCCGCTCCTACCGATAATAAGCCTAAGAGCACGAGTTAGCTACATATTTTAACAGAACTAGCTAGCTAGCAATATTCGCAAATAAGTTGCCTATTTAATGCCAATTAACATCAAACGGAACAAATGACCATTTATTTAATCTGATTCCGAACATGTCATTGAATCACCATGCCCACGCCGTCCATGTTGCATCAGTGCTAGGTCGACTCGCCGCCGGTTTTCTCTGAAATGTCTCAGCAAAAACAACCTTACCGCCCCAAAAACATTAACCCGATGCTCAATTTCATTTAATGCTCAGTTTTTTAAAATTAAAATGAATACTCACTAATGTATTTAGATCTTGTCGAGAGAGATGGGGCTGGCCCAGCGTAACTCCTGACTCGTCACCCGCCATCTTGAGTGAAAAAGAATATTGTATTCTAAAGCAATTGCCTGAATGGTTATATCTCAGAAATGTTTTTTAATATATATATATATATATATATATAGGCCTATGTTTGTTTATTTCATTTGGATGTTTTTACACACTTTTATGTATGATTATTCAGTCGAATTAAATATTAAACATTGACATTTGTGATTAAAATGAATAAGTGTAATAAGGCCTTTACCACAGCGGAATCGGTTACCGGAAGTGTTCGTCGAAGTGTTCGTATCACCTCTTCCGGTTTTTGCTAGCGGCGTCAAAGAGATTCGAATCTCTTTGGCGGCGTGTTCAACATTCTTCTTCTTCTTCTTCGTCTTCTTCTTCTTCTTCTTCGGTGTTGTTTACCGGCAGCTTCCATCCTTGAAAGTTGCATTACTGCCATCTCTCGGAGTAAGTTAACTCCTACAGCTTATTGACTGTCACACTTTCATTAACAGTCCCGTTCCCCGAAGGTAGTTAATAAAGCATCTCCTCCCCTGCCCACTAGCACCACACTCCAGTACATTCCTCAGTCCTGCTCCTGTTATCCCCAATCTTCCCATCTCCTCCATCTCCTCCATCATATCCTTCCTTTCCGACCTATATTTATTGCAGTTAATGATAACATGTTCTACAGTTTCTGGTACCTGACAGATTTCACAAAGACTGGTTGGATGTTTACCTATAACATGAAGTGTGCTGCGTAAATTGCTGTGTCCTATTCTTAATCTTGATATTACAACCTCTTCTCTTCTGTTTCCTCCCCTCTTTCTTACACTGCCTACTCTATTTTGTATCAGATGTAAATGTCTCCCCCTTCTCTCCTGATCCCAGTGCTGCTGCCATTCTTTATTGATACTTCCCCACACAATGCCCTTTCCCTCTGAATTTGATAACTTGATATTGATTTCAACAATTCCCTTTTTGACTGCTTCTTTTGCCAACATATCTATTCTCTCGTTTCCCGGGATATCTGAATGTGCTGGGTCCCACATGAATGTAACATTTTTCCCTTGCCTAACCACTCTTGAATTGGCAAACAAGATTTCATACAGCAGATCCTGGTGATTTCTGGCTGTACCTGTCTTAATACTTGCAATGGCCGACACAGAATCACTACATATTCCTATTTTGCTAAACCTATCCCGTTCAGCACATTCTAATGCCATCAATATGGCAAACAATTCAACAGCATACACACTTAAACAATCCAATGTTCTCTTGCTAATTCCCACTTGGTAACTAGGCACAGCAACTGCCGCCGCTGTCGCATCTGTCTGCGGATCCTTTGATCCATCTGTAAAAATCTGAACGCTGCCTTTATACCTACGGTCCCTATAATTATAGTATTCACTAACTAAGTCAGCATTCTTATTACTGTGCTTAATCTTAAGTAATTCCAGATCTACACCCACACTTTCTAATTCCCAGACAGGTCTAACAGGCCACACCACAGAAACTCTTTATCATAGACTCCCATATCTCTTGCCACTTGATCTCCTGCCCATCCAAAACTTGATTTTTCCATCCTCTCCTTCTTCCAGCTTGTCTGCAGTACCCTTTTTGTTGGATGACTATCTCCATGCCCCCTTAGATTAACCCAGTAGTTAGCCACCAGCTGTTTCCAACGCAACCACAGTGGCATTTCATTTTCTAATTAAGGCTACATAAATATATTTCAGAGATGCTATAGCAGCTCCCCACTCCAATCCTGCAAGACACCTCATGACATTTATCACTTTTTTACATACTAACAACTTATCTACTTTACATACATACTAACAACATATCTAATATGCTCCCTCCATGTTAACCTCATATCAAAATATACTCCCAAAAAACAAAAACTCATAACTTTCTCTAAATTATTTCCATACAATTTCAAATTGCATTCCCTTAGTTTCTTTCTTGTAAAGAGCATAGATTTTGTTTTTTCAACTGAAAATTTAACTCCCCACTTTATTCCCCACTTATTAATTTTGATTAATGCCATCTTGCACTTTCTTCACTATGTGTTCAACATTTCTCCCTCTTTTCCACAAAGCCCCGTCATCTGCAAACAATGACTTCCCCATATCCATAGGGATATTCATAAATATGTTGTTTATCATGATGGAAAATAAAGTTGGACTTACTACACTTCCCTGAGGTGTCCCGTTTTCCACAACATATTGGGTTGATAACTCTGACCCTATCTTCACCTGAATAGTCCTTCCATCTAAAAAGTCCATAACCCAATTAAACATTTTCCCTCCGACTCCCATTAAGTGCAGTTTGATTAGAAGTCCCTCTCTCCATAGCATATCATAAGCTTTCTCAACATCAAAAAACACTCCAACCACTGTCTCTTTATTTACTTGTGCTTTCCTTATTTCATTCTCCAGACACAACATTGGATCCATAGTATTCCTTCCTCCCCTGAATCCACTTTGATATGACGCCACCATACCTCCTTTTTCCAAAAAATACATTAACCTCTCATTTATCATACGTTCCATTAACTTACAAATGTGAGATGTCAAGGCAATTGGTCTATAGTTTCCAGGCCTGCTGGCATCTTTTCCAGGTTTCCTTATTGGAATAATTATCGGCTCCTTCCAGCTCCTTGGCATTCTCCCCTCTTCCCACACTTTATTATACAGTGACAACAATTTCCCCAGACTTCCTACACTCAAATGTTTTAACATGCTATAACATATCTCATCTTTACCCAGTGCTGTCTTTCCTGTTTTATCTAGTGCCCTTTTTAATTCTCCCATAACTCCACTCCCTCCTGTCCCCTCCCATCTTTTTTATCATCCCCCATACTTCTCCCACCTGAGTTGTGTTTCCAATTGTACCACAGTACTTTCTACAATGTGTCCTTTTTGTCTGTCTTATTATCCTCCTTACTACTGCCTGGGCCTGCTTGTACTGAATCATATGTTGAAAATTATGAGTTCTTTTGACTAGTTTAAATGCCTTATTTCTATTTCTCACTGCTTCCTTACACTTATCATCCCACCATGGTACCACTTTCTTCTTCATACTACCTTTACTTTTAGGAATGGATTCAAAAGCAGCTGTCATTATGCCTTGTTTTATTTTGCTGTCAAGTGACTCTATGTCCATTCTATCATTAACCTGACTTAAATATCTATCACTTCCTTCCAGAAATTTCTCCCAATTAGCTTTCCCAAGGATCCATTTCCCACCTGTGTTCTCTATGGTCAATGAGACAGCAATATTTATCTTACACCAGACTGGGTAATGATCACTCCCTATAGTACCTTCTTCGTACACTGTCCAATCACACACTGCTGCTATGTTGTTTGACACAAGTGCAAGATCAAGCACAGCCTCTCTCCCTGAATTAACATCTATTCTTATACTACTGCCATCATTTAAACATACTAAGTTCTTTTCATCTAACAACTCTTCTATCACCTGACCATTAGCATATGTTCTGTCACTCCCCCATAATGTGTTATGTCCATTAAAATCATCACACCAAACCGTGCTACTACCATTCTGCCCTTCTATCTCCTCAAGCTTGCTTAACTCTAGCCTTTTGCATGGATTATAGTAATTCACAATCACTAACTCTTTCCTTTCTGCTCACAGTTTTACTACCACATATTCTTGCTCATTACCTATACCTATTACTCTGTAAGGGATGCCTTGCTTTACAAAAGTGACACATCCTCCTCCTCCCCCCTCTGTCCTATCTCGCCTCACTGCCATATAACCATATAAAACAAAATCTAAGTTAGACTTTAACCAGGACTCTTGAATACACACAATGTCTGGTTTTTCTCTCCTACTGGCTACAAACTGCTTGAAATCTTGCCCATTAGCAACCAGGCTTCTCGCATTCCACTGAAGAATTAAAAGTATTAGTACAATCAACTCACACATGCCGTTTCTTGACTTGACTGTACACTGAGTTCATCCCTTACTTCTTCCCATTTTAAACCTATCATATCCAAGTGGTGTACTGCTGCTTTGACAATAACCTGAATCCTTTCTGTTTTAGATTTGATCTCAGCCGTTGCATTTATCACTCCTGATATGAAAGTCACCAATTTCTTCTTCTCTATCCATGCACTCTTCTTATCTTGCTTTCTTTTGCTGCCACTTGTTTTTTGCTACATCTTCCATCCTTATTCTGTTTTTCCTGTCCTGCCATCTTAACTGCCTCAGCAAATGAGACCTTTTCCTTCCTCCTTATCTTCTGCACTTCCACCTCTCTTCTCAACACTTCACAACCCCAATAAGCCACACTATGATTCCCTCCACAGTTACAACATTTTGGTCTCACTCCCTCTCTGCACTTCCCATACTCATGATCCCCACCACATCTAGCACACCTTCTCTTCCCTTTGCACATCTTAGCCACATGCCCAAATTCCTGGCTGTTAAAACACCTCATTGGCTTTGGTATGAACTCTCTAACTCTGTATCTCACAAATCCAAAGTATAATTCCTTTGGGAGAACCTTTGTTTCAAACTCAGTCAAAACGGTCTCAGTCTCTTCTTTCTCCACCCCCCTTGTCATTCTTTTAGCACTTTTAACTAACCTATTCGCACCCTCAAGTTCTCTACCAGTTGCTTCATGGTAACTACAAGAGGTAATCCAGAAATTACCCCCTTGCACCCACCATCCCTCTGCTCCCCCACTCTTACTACTTTGGCTACTTTAGCTTTTCCAACACTACTTGTTTTCTTTGCCTTCTCCATCTGACCTTCATTGTCGCATCCTATAAGCAAGTTTCCATCTCCCAAAACTCTTGCATACTTCACTTCTCCATTCTGTCTTCTAATAGTTTTAGTTAGCTTCAATGGATCGACTTTCTTTACTCCTCCCTCTCCCTCAAATCTCACCACTATATTTCACTCGTGCCTTCGGGTCCTCCTCTTCCCTCTCGCTCCCCTCACTATCCATTCCACCTGAGCTAGCTCCATCCTCTTTTCTCTCTCTTTTACTTCTACTTTCCTTCATGCCTCTGTTCCCTCTCACCACCTGCCACTCACTCGCCCCCCTCTCACCTTCCTCCATGCTGTCACCATCCGTCTCCCTCCCCGCCATCCTGTCAGGGATTGTAAGGAGGAGCAGTGCAGGAATACCGTTCCGGACCTATGCAGGCCGTCGGTCGATATTCCTATAAAAAGCTCCCCCCGAAACCCAAACCTATTGCTACCACGTCCCGACGTCCGCAAAACAAAGTCAATATCGTATAATCAATCAAAATAAAGCCAAACTAAGTAAAAAAAAAAAAAAAAAAACCCAGTGTAGCACAATGCACCCTTCCAGAGACAAGTTTTATTTTAAACTGTTGCACGTCGACTCCGCATTAACGTTGACGTTGATTTGCAGCTAACCAGCTAAAAGAAATCACAAACACTAGCAGCCGATCTTCCCACTCGTTTACCGCCCGTTTCCTGAATCTGAGACAACTACGGCAACTCCGTATGGACCGTGTGTTCAACATAACAAGCGGATAGACGCCACATTAGCCTTTGGATCGTACGTCAACGTCGCCGCCGTATTGGAGCGGGCAATACTGGCCTGTAAACAAATACAAGTAAACGGGGGAGCTGCAGTTTTTCCGGATAAAACACACTATAACGTTTACATTTCTCAACCGATTTCAATTTCAACCAGTTTCCCCGCAAGATCCATCGATCCCGACCAGTAGCTACAAACGGTTCAGACACCTGAGCAGTTCCAAAAGATTTAGGAGTGGACAGTGCCATATTGGGAACTTCATATACAAAGAGGCGTGAATAGGTTACATGAAGCTTACTTAAACTGGGATGTATTTCTGGGTTGTCTGATGTTCTTCTGGCACTGAGGGGGAGTTCAGGAATACGGTTGTCCTCTTTCCATACATTTACAGTGATTTCTAACCCAAGAACATGGCTGGTGCTCACTTTACTAATAGGCTACTACGGATGAATTATTCTTGAACTTCTTTACAACTTTTAGTTCATCAAGTACAGCGCCCCCTATGGAGCGATTTTAAAATAGCTTTGTCCTCATGATCATATGCCTTCACCCAACATATCTACTGAATATTATGATGATCGTATGAAATATTGATGACTTATGGCCAATTTCGTGCTACGCTGTCGGATGACTTAGTTATGTCGCCATGGATATGTCCTGGCCGCTTCCCGTCAAGGCCTTTACTATGTCGTAGCACTTAGATGGTCCGGCGTGTATGCACAGCTGCAGTGTATCTGCGCCGCAACTAAAAAAGGCGTCACACTAATGTTGTCACGATACCAAAATTTGGACTTTGATACTGATACCAGGTTTAGTATTACGATACTCAATACTGAAATGATACTTGAAACTTAAACAATGCTAATTCGATACTCGGTACCTAACAATACTGAAATTACCTTAATACATCAGAATCGTCCACAAGGGTTGCCCTCATTTTCGAATTCATGGTTTATTAACAACCTGGTTCATTAACAACCTTTAAGTTGAATCCTCTTCAACATATTAATATGCATAGGCCTATAGCGTTACAACACTGAACAATAGAAAAATATGTTAAATATATTTTAAAAATTAAACAGTTGTAAACTAAATAATCTTTAAAACAGGTCTTTCACCTTTAAATAGATTTAAAAACAGCATATTTTAATAACAATACAGCATCTATCTATAATAAAGTATTTCCAAATTGGAACACCTATTGCTGCTGAAGTGAACTGAGTCAAAGCTTGCGTTCTATCAAGGATCTGAGTGCACAAGCGCAAGTCACCTCACTTGGCAACCTTAGTTGCTACTGCCATCTAGCGAAGATTCTGACAAATTACACTTTTCATCCTCTCAATCAGTAATGCTGGAGACAATTTTCCATGGCTTTTACATTTGACTCAACACTACCGAACGTCGGAATATTGTAATACCGAACCGTTTCTTTTTTTTTTTTTTTAAGTACCGAGAAAGTGCTGAAGTTTTGGTATACCGTGCAACACTACGTCAGATACATATTCCAATCCATTGCTCATCTTAGCAGAGAATGGACATTTCAGAGCACCACAGAGGCAGATAGTATAATAACACATAAATACACATTTCAAATAATAAATACGACATTGAGAAAAAACGAAAAAAAAACACGAAATATCAACTCGCGATCTGCATGCTGCGCGCAATGTAGCCTACCGTTTTATTAATTTAGACATTGGCAGATAAGAAAAATTTTGGTTACGCTGACCTATAAAACGCTGTTCCAAAAGCAAAATCAGACATGTTATACATCGTTAGAAAGCTTATACTCTCACCTACTGAATAAATGAATTGTCAATCAAGCCAAATTGTACTAAAAAGGGCGACAACGCCGTAAGCAACAGGTGTGGTATTACGCACAGCTATTTTTGAAGGTAGCCGACATTTCACAAACGGATTATCCAAGACAATATATGACCACTCAGTCGCAAAAGGGACATCTCTACGCGTAAAACCAATGGTAAGATTGTATATTTATTCAATGTTGAGTCCCAGATATTGACTGTAGAATGACATGGTATAATTTAAAAAAAAACTTTGTCTCGTTTATTTCGTTACTCAGTGAGCAGCGTTTTCACTGATGTATTTGCATATTTTAGGGCTTATCTTGTTGCTACGGAATATTGCATTACATTACATTACAGGCATTTGGCAGACGCTCCTATCCAGAGCGACGTACAACAAAGTGTTTAACCATAACCAGGAACAAGTGTGTCGAAAACCCTAGAGGGCAGTAGCCTACTGTTCCAAGTGCAGGGAACAACCGCATAGTTCAACTTGGACCCTGTAGGTTAAACTGATTAACACTAACACAAACAAGAACCGCAACAACGCAGTCTATGCAAAAACACAAGCAATAGTTAAGACGAGTTAAGTCACCTACGAAACAACTACCCTAAGCTTACAGTCAATTTAGAGATTAAATTGAGAATACGATTTACAGCATAAATTGCGTCTTTTGTTTATATTCAATATTAGTAATTGCAGCGAGAAACTGCAGCTGTAGACACAAGATAGTGTGTTATGTTATGTTATGGCGGCAACGGAACGAAGCGGACTACATATGTATTACCGTCATTGTTCTATTATACCAGCGTGTTTTCGCGCGTTTGCACAGGAACTCAAAACCTACCAATAAAATGGTTTAGCTATTTCTAAACATAATGACAGATTTAAAGACTAATCGAACTCACCCGATACTGTCTTCAAATGAATCCATGCCAAAGAAAAGTAACTATTCATCCCCTCAAAAAGCTTTTACTAACAAGCTATTGGTAGCCTCGCATGCACTCTGGCTGGCACTGTGTTTCATTGCTTCCCCGATGTTCAGACCCTCCCCTCGCTGATAAAAACTAGACCCTACGGTGTCGGATTACTTGCGTCGCCATGGATGTCGCTTGCCGTAAAGAAGTTTACTAGAGGTCGTAACGCTTAGATTTGGAGCTCCAGCTTTTCCACACCCCACCTAATGAAAAAGTCCAAATGGCGGGCAAACCATAGGGCGGACATAGGTGGTCCCAAAAGCAAAGTTGTAGAGCACATTCAGATGCATCGGTCGATTAAGTTTTGTGTTGATCTGACATACGTTGTGGGAGTTATGGCCTTTTACGCATATCCCTTTGTTATAGCGCCACCATCTGGCCGACGTAGGTGATTTTTAGTGTCCGAGTAGTGGGGGGCCATAGGAACTCACCTGCTAAATTTGGTTGGTGTACAACTTATGGTTGCTGAGCCTCAGACATTTTAGTGGAGAAAGTTTCCACGCCCAAACGAAAATGTTAAAATGGCAGGCAAACAATATGGCGGACATAGGTGGTGCCAATGGCAAAGTTGTAGAGCACCTTCAGATGCATCAGCCGATGAAGTTTTGTGTTGATCTAACTTATGGTGTGGGAGTTATGGCCTTTTACGCAAAACCCTTTGTTATAGCGCCACCAACTGGCCGACATAGGTGATTTTCAGTGCCTGAGTAGTGGGGGGCCATAGGAACCCACCTGCCAAATTTGGTTGCTCTAGGACTTATGGTTGCTGAGCCTCAGACACTTTTAGCGGAGAAAAATAATAATAAGAATAATTAAAGCCGCAAGCGGCGTTGGGAGGGGTCCAAGCATTGGCACCATCGCGCCCCCTATGGAGCGATTTTAAAATGGCTTTGTCCTCATGATCATATGCCTTCACCCAACATATCTACTGAATATCATGATGATCGTATAAAATATGATGACTTATGGCCAATTTTGTGCTAAGAGACGTTGTCGGATGACTTAGTTACGTCGCCATGGATATGTCCTGGCCGCTTCCCGCGAAGGCCTTTAGTATGTCGTAACACTTAGATGGTCCGGCGTGTATGCACAGCTGCAGTGTTTCTGTGCCGCAACTAAAAAAGGCGTCACACTAGTAATGTCACGATACCAAAATTTTGACTTTGATAGTGATACCAGGTTTAGTATTACGATACTCAATACTGAAATGATACTTAAAAAATAAACAATGTTAATTCGATACTCGGTACCTAACGATACTGAAATTACTTTAATAGATGAGAAATGTAATGTCCACAAGGGCTGACCTCATTTTCGAATTCATGGTTTATTAAGTACCTGGTTCATTAACAACCTTTAAGTTGAAGCCTCTTCAACATATTAATATGCATAGGCCTATAGTGTTACAACACTGAACAATAGAAAAATATGTTAAATATATTTCCAAAATTAAACAGTTGTAAACTAAATAATATTTACAACAGGTCTTTCACCTTTAAATAGATTTAAAAACAGTATATTTTAATAACAATGCAGCATCTATATATAATAAAATATTTCCAAATTGGAACACCTATTGCTACTGAAGTGAACTGAGTCAAAGCTTGCGCTGTATCAAGGAGCTGAGTGCAAGCACAAGTCACCTCACTTGGCAACATTAGTTGCTACTGCCTTCTAGCGAAGATTCTGACAAATTACACTTTTCATCCTCTCAATCAGTAATGCGGGAGACAATTTTCCCTGGCTTTTACATTTGACTCAAACTACCGAACGTCGGAATATTCTAATACTGAAGCGTTTCTTTTTTTTTTTTGTTTTTTTTAAGTACCGAGAAAGTGCTGAAGTTTTGGTATACCGTGCAACACTACGTCAGACACGTATTCCAATCCATTGCTCAGCTTAGCAGAGAATGCACATTTCAGAGCGCCACAGAGACAGATAGAATAATAACACATAAATGCACATTTCAAATAATAAATACGACATTGAGAAAAAACGGAAAAAAGACGTAATATCAACTCGCGATCTGCGTGCTGCGCGCAAAGGAGTCTACCGTTTTATTTATTTAGACATTGGCAGATAAGATAAATTTTGGTTACGCTGACCTATAAAACGCTATTCCAAAAGCAAAATCAGACATGTTATACATCGTTAGAAAGCTTATACTCTCACCTACTGAATAAATGAATTGTCAATCAAGCCAAATTGCACTAAAAAGGGCGACAACGCCGTAAGGAACAGGTGTGGTATTACGCACAGCTGTTATTGAAGATAGCCGACCCTGGCGTCACAGATGCGCCTATATTTCGCAAACGGATTGTCCAAGACAATATATGACCACTCATTCGCAAAAGGGACATCTCTACGCGTAAAACCAGTGGTAAGATTGTATATTTATTCGATGTTTAGTCCCAGATATTGAATGTAGAATGACATGGCATAATTTTAAAAAACTTTGTCTCGTTTATTTCCTTATTCAGTGAGCAGCGTTTTCACTGCTATATTGGCATATTTTAGGGCTAACGTCGGGTTTATCTTGTTGCTACGGAATATTACATTACATTCCATTATAATACAGGCATTTGGTAGACGCTCTTATCCAGAGTGACGTACAACAAAGTGTATAACCATAACCAGGAACAAGTGTGTCGAAAACCCTAGAGAGAAATGCCGTTCCAAGTGCAGGGAACAACCGTTAGTTCAACTTGGACCCTGTAGGTTAAACTGATTAACACTAACACAAACAAGAACAGCAACAACGCAGTCTATGCAAAAATACAAGCATTAGTTAAGACGAGTGCATTAACTAAGTCACCAACGAAACAGCTAACTAGTTACAACCCTAAGCTTACAGTCAATTTAGAGATTAAATTGAGAAAACAATTTCTCTCAGTATAATGATTTAAAGACTAAACGAACTCACCCGATATTGTCTTCAAATGGACCGTATTATTTATTTAGACATTGGCAGACTACAGCATAAATTGCGTCTTTTGTTTATATGCAATATCAGAAATTGCAGCGAGAAACTGCAGCTGTAGACACAAGATAGTTTGTTATGTTATGGTAGCAACGGCACGAAGCGGACTATATGCATTACCGTCATTGTTTCATTGGACCAGCGTGTTTTCGCGCGTTTGCACAGAAACTCAGAACCTATCAATAAAATGGTTTAGCTATTTCTCAGCATAATGACAGATTCAAAGACTAAACGAACTCACCCGATACTGTCTTCAAATAATGTGGGGCACTGTGTTCCACTGCTTCCCCGACGTTCAGACCGTCCCCTCACTGATAAAAACTAGACCCTACGGTGTCGGATTACTTGCGTCGCCATGGATGTTGCTTGCCGTAAAGAAGTTTACTCGATGTCGTAACCGTTTAGATTTGGAGCCACAGCTCTTCCGCACCCCACCTAATAACAACGGCCAAATGGCGGGCAAACCATATGGGGGACATAGGTGCTCCCAATGGCAAAGTTGTAGAGCACATTCAGATGCATCGGTCGATGAAGTTTTGTGTTGATCGGACTTACGGTGTGGCAGTTATAGCCTTTAAAAGTACGACCCTTTGTTATAGCGCCACCATCTGGTCGACATAGGTGATTTTTCGTGCCTGAGTAGTGGGGGGCCATAGGAACCCACCTACCAAATTTGGTTGGTCTACAACTTATGGTTGCTGAGCTTCAGACATTTTAGTGGAGAAAACTTCCACGCCCCAACTAAAAAGTCTAAATGGCGGGCAAACAATATGGCGGACACAGGTGGTGCCAATGGCAAAGTTGTAGAGCACGTTCAGATGCATAGGTTGATGAAGTTTTGTGTTGATCTAACTTATGGTGTGAGAGTTATGGCCTTTTACGCAAAACCCTTTGTTATAGCGCCACCATCTGGCCGACATAGGTGATTTTTAGTGCCTGAGTAGTGGGGGGCCATAGGAACCCACCTGCCGAATTTGGTTGCTCTAGTACTTATGGTTGCTGAGCCTCAGACACTTTTAGCGGAGAAAAATAATAATAATAATAATAATCCTAACAGATACAATAGGGTTCCACCAGCTTCGCTGCTTGGACCCCTAATTAAAGCCGCAAGCGGCGTTGGGAGGGGTCCAAGCATTGGCACCATCGCGCCCCCTATGGAGCGATTTTAAAATGGCTTTGTCCTCATGATCATATGCCTTCACCCAACATATCTACTGAATATCATGATGATCGTATGAAATATTGATGACTTATGGCCAATTTTGTGCTAAGAGACGCTGTCGGATGACTTAGTTACGTCGCCATGGATATGTCCTGGCCACTTCCCGTCAAGGCCTTTACTATGTCGTAACACTTAGATGGTCCGGCGTGAATGCACAGCTGCAGTGTTTCTGCGCTGCAACTAAAAAAGGCGTCACACTAGTGTTGTCACGATACCAAAATTTTGCCTTTGACACTGATACCAGGTTTAGTATTACGATACTCAATACTGAAATGATACTTGAAACTTAAACGATGCTAATTCGATACTCGATACCGAACGATACTGAAATTACCTTAATAGATGAGAAACGTAATGTCCACAAGGGTTGACCTCAATTTCGAATTCATGGTTTATTAACAACCTGGTTCATTAACAACCTTTAAATTGAAGCCTCTTCAACATATTAATATGCATAGGCCTATAGTGTTACAACACTGAACAATAGAAAAATATGTTAAATATATTTCCAAAATTAAACAGTTGTAAAGTAAATAATCTTTAAAACAGGTCTTTCACCTTTAAATAGATTTAAAAATAGCATATTTTAATAACAATACAGCATCTATCTATAATAAAATATTTCCAAATTGGAACACCTATTGCTCCTGAAGTGAACTGAGTCAAAGTTTGCGCTGTGTCAAGGAGCTGAGTGCACAAGCGCGAATCACCTCACTTGGCAACCTTAGTTGCTACTGCCTTCTAGCGAAGATTGTGACAAATTACACTTTTCATCCTCTCAATCAGTAATGCGGGAGACAATTTTCCCTGGCTTTTACATTTGACTCAAAACTACCGAACGTCGGAATATTGTAATACCGAACCGTTTCTTTTCTTTTTCTTTTTTGTTTTTTACGTACCGAGAAAGTGCTTAAGTTTTGGTATACCGTCCAACACTACGTCAGACACATATTCCAATCCATTGCTCAGCTTAGCAGAGAATGCACATTTCAGAGCGCCACAGAGACAGATAGAATAACACATGAATGCACATTTCAAATGACGGCGACAACGCCGTAAGCAACAGGTGTGGTATTACGCACAGCTATTATTGAAGATAGCCGACCCAGGCGTGACAGATGCGCGTATATTTCGCAAACGGATTGTCCAAGACAATATATGACCACTCAGTCGCAAAAGGGACATCTCTACGCGTAAAACCAATGGTAAGATTGTATATTTATTCAACGATGAGTCCCAGATATTAACTGTAGAATGACATGGTATAATTTAAAAAGAAACTTTGTCTCGTTTATTTCGTTATTCAGTAAGCAGCGTTTTCACTGCTGTATTGGCATATTTTAGGGCTAATGTCGGGTTTATCTTGTTGCTACGGAATATTGCATTACATCTTAAATTACAGGCATTTGGCAGACGCTCTTATCCAGAGCGACGTACAACAAAGTGTATAACCATAATCAGGAACAATTGTGGCGAAAATCCTAGAGGGCAGTAGCCTACCATTCCAAGTGCAGAGAACACCCGCATAGTTCAACTTGGACCCTGTAGGTTAAACTGATTAACACTAACACAAACAAGAACAGCAACAACGCAGTGTATGCAGAAATGCAAGCAATAGTTAAGACGAGTGCATTAAGTAAGTCACCTACGAAACAGCTAACTAGTTACAACCAAAAGCTTACAGTCAAAATGGAGATTAAATTGAGAATACGATTTCTCTCAGCATAATGACGGATTTAAAGAGTAAACGAACTCACCCGATATTGTCTTCAAATGGATCCATGCCAAAGAAAAGTAGGCTAATGATTCATCCTCTCAAAGCTCTTACTAACAAACTTGTAGTAGCAAAAATATCAACTCGCCATCCATGATAACTGCTTCATACGCTCAGAGTACCGTATTATTTATGTAGACATTGGTAGAGTACAGCATAAATTGCGTCTTTTGTTTATATTCAATATTAGTAATTGCAGCGAGAAACTGCAGCTGTAGACACAAGATAGTCTGTTATGTTATGGTAGCAACGGAATGAAGCGGACTACATATGTAGGCTAGATTTACCGTCATTGTTTTATTATACCAGCGTGTTTTCGCGCGTTTCCAGAGAAACTCAATTACTATCAATAAAAATGTTTTAACTATTTCTCAGCATAATGACGGATGGGGATGGGACGAAAATAATTTTCAACCGTCCACCACGTTTTAGCAACGTTCCAACACTGTCGTCATCACTGTTCCATGGGTCACAAAAACTATTACACTGACGCTTACATTGCAGTGTGAAATATCCACATTATATAATACCACTAACCTATTTAAAGACACTCAATTTCAAAAATAACGTATATAACCGAAATATTTTGAGCAGTAATACTTACATAGCAACATGACATTTTATCTGTGTTCAGTAGTATAGAGACAGAAAATCAATGACAAAGTCCTATCCGCTTCTGTTTTGCGTCAGAAAACGATGTCAGATAGGTCTATCAGCAAAGAAATGGCTTAGCTATGCCCCGAAGTCCTCAATAATAATAGTACTCTCCAAGAAACTGTGAAAATCGTTGACAACGTTTCGTTAGGTGCATCGTCTTTAATGCTACGCCACAGTGAATGCGATAAGAAAATGTTCCATTACGTTGAACTATAAAACGCTATTCCAAATGCAAAATCAGACATGTTATATATCGTTAGAAAGCTTATACTCTCATCTACTGAATAAATGAACTGTCAATCAAGCCAAATTGTACTGAAAACGGCGACAACGCCGTAAGCAACAGGAATCACAAACGGATTGTCCAAGACAATGTATGACCACTCAGTCGCAAAAGGGACATCTCTACGCGTAAAACCAATGGTAAGATTGTATATTTATTCAATGTTTAGTCCCAGATATTGACTGTAATATGAGATGGTATAATTAAAAAAACTTTGTCTCGTTTATTTCGTTATTCAGTAAGCAGCGTTTTCACTGCTGTATTGGCATATTTTAGGGCAAATGTCGGGTTTATCTTGTTGTTACGGAATATTAGCCTACATTACATTACAGGCATTTGGCAGACGCTCATATCCAGAGCGACGTACAACGAAGTGTCTAACCATAACCAGGAACAAGTGTGTCGAAAACCCTAGAGGGCAGTATCCTACCGTTCCAAGTGCCCCAAGACCGTCCTCTCACTGATAAAAAACTAACTTTACGGTGTCGGATTACTTGCGTCGCCATGGATGTCGCTTGCCGTAAAGAAGTTTACTCGATGTCGTAACACTTAGAATTTGGAGCTCCAGCTTTTCCGCACCCCACCTAATAAAAAAGTCCAAATGGCGGGCAAACCATATGGCGGACATAGGTGGTCCCAAAAGCAAAGTTGTAGAGCACATTCAGATGCATCGATCGATGAAGTTTTGTGTTGATCGGACTTACAGTGTGACAGTTATAGCCTTTAAAAGAGTGATCCTTTGTTATAGCGCCACCATCTGGGCGACATAGGAGATTTTTCGTGCGTGAGTAGTGGGGGGGCATAGGAACCCACCTACCAAAGTTGGTTGGTCTACAACTTATGGTTGCTGAGCCTCAGACATTTTAGCGGAGAAAACTGCCACCCCCCCATCGAAAAAGTCTAAATGGCGGGCAAACAATATGGCGGACATAGGTGGTGCCAATGGCAAAGTTGTAGAGCACGTTCAGAGGCATAGGTCGATGAAGTTTTGTGTTGATCTAACTTATGGTGCGGGAGTTATGGCCCTTTACGCAAAACCCTTTGTTATAGCGCCACCATTTGGCCGACATACGTGATGTTTAGTGCCTGAGTAGTGGGGGGCCATAGGAACCCACCTGCCAAATTTGGTTGCTGTAGAACTTACGGTTTCTGAGCCTCAGACACTTTTAGCGGAGAAAAATAAGAATAATAATCCTAACAGATGCAATAGGGTTCCACCAGCTTCGCTGCTTGGACCCCTAATAATAATTAAAGCCGCAAGCGGCGTTGGGAGGGGACCAAGCATTGGCACCATCGTGCCCCCTATGGAGCGATTTTAAAATGGCTTTGTCCTCATGATCATATGCCTTCTCCCAACATATCTACTGAATATCATGATGATCGTATGAAATATCGATGACTTATGGCCAATTTTGTGCTACGCTGTCGAATGACTTAGTTACGTCGCCATGGATATGTCCTTGCCGCTTCCCGTCAAGGCCTTTACTATGTCGTAGCACTTAGATGGTCTGGCGTGTATGCACAGCTGCAGTGTTTCTGCGCCGCAACTAAAAAAGGCGTCACACTAGTGTTGTCACGATACCAAAATTTTGACTTTGATACTGATACCAGGTTTAGTATTACGATACTCAATACTGAAATGATACTTGAAACTTAAACAATGCTAATACGATACTCGGTACCTAACGATACTGAAATTACCTTAATAGATGAGAAACGTATTGCCCACAAGGGTTGACCTCATTTTCAAATTCATGGTTTATTAACAACCTGGTTCATTAACAACCTTTAAGTTGAAGCCTCTTTAACATATTAATATGCATAGGCCTATAGTGTTACAACACTGAACAATAGAAAAATATGTTGAATATATTTCAAAAATTAAACAGTTGTAAAGTGAATAATATTTACAACAGGTCTTTCACCTTTAAATAGATTTAAAAACAGTATATTTTAATAACAATACAGCATCTAAATATAATGAAATATTTCCAAATTGGAACACCTATTGCTACTGCAGTGAACTGAGTCAAAGCTTGCGCTGTATCAAGGAGCTGAGTGCAAGCACAAGTCACCTCACTTGGCAACCTTAGTTGCTACTGCCTTCTGACAAATTACACTTTTCATCCTCTCAATCAGTAATGCGGGAGACAATTTTCCCTGGCTTTTACATTTGACTCAAAACTACCGAACGTCGGAACATTCTAATACCGAAGCGTTTCTTTCTCTTTTTTTTTTTTAAGTACCGAGAAAGTGCTGAAGTTTTGGTATACCGTGCAACACTACGTCAGACACATATTCCAATCCATTGCTCAGCTTAGCAGAGAATGCACATTTCAGAGCGCCACAGAGACAGATAGAATAATAACACATAAATGCACATTTCAAATAATAAATACGACATTGAGAAAAAACGGAAATAAAAGACGTAATATCAACTCGCGCTCTGCGTGCTGCGCGCAAAGTAGTCTACCGTTTTATTTATTTAGACATTTGCAGATAAGATAAATTTCGGTTACGCTGACCTATAAAACGCTATTCCAAAAGCAAAATCAGACATGTTATACATCGTTAGAAAGCTTATACTCTCACCTACTGAATAAATCAGTTGTCAATCAAGCCAAATTGCACTAAAAAGGGCGACAACGCCGTAAGCAACAGGTGTGGTATTACGCACAGCTGTTATTGAAGATAGCGGACCCTGGCGTCACAGATGCGCGTATATTTCGCAAACGGATTGTCCAAGACAATATATGACCAATCATTCGCAAAAGGGACATCTCTACGCGTAAAACCAGTGGTAAGATTGTATATTTATTCGATGTTTAGTCCCAGATATTGAATGTAGAATGACATGGCATAATTTTACAAAACTTTGTCTCGTTTATTTCCTTATTCAGTGAGCAGCGTTTTCACTGCTATATTGGCATATTTTAGGGCTAACGTCGGGTTTATCTTGTTGCTACGGAATATTACATTACATTCCATTATAATACAGGCATTTGCAGACGCTCTTATCCAGAGTGACGTACAACAAAGTGTATAACCATAACCAGGAACAAGTGTGTCGAAAACCCTAGAGAGAAATGCCGTTCCAAGTGCAGGGAACAACCGTTAGTTCAACTTGGACCCTGTAGGTTAAACTGATTAACACTAACACAAACAAGAACAGCAACAACGCAGTCTATGCAAAAATACAAGCAATAGTTAAGACGAGTGCATTAACTAAGTCACCAACGAAACAGCTAACTAGTTACAACCCTAAGCTTACAGTCAATTTAGAGATTAAATTGAGAAAACAATTTCTCTCAGCATAATGACGGATTTAAAGACTAAACGAACTCACCCGATATTGTCTTCAAATGGACCGTATTATTTATTTAGACATTGGCAGACTACAGCATATATTGCGTCTTTTGTTTATATTCAATATTAGAAATTGCAGCGAGAAACTGCAGCTGTAGACACAAGATAGTTTGTTATGTTATGGTAGCAACGGCACGAAGCGGACTATATGCATTACCGTCATTGTTTCATTGGACCAGCGTATTTTCGCGCGTTTGCACAGAAACTCAGAACCTATCAATGAAATGGTTTAGCTATTTCTCAGCATAATGACAGATTCAAAGACTAAACGAACTCACCCGATACTGTCTTCAAATAATGTCTGGCACTGTCTTCCACTGCTTCCCCGACGTTCAGACCGTCCCCTCACTGATAAAAACTAGACCCTACGGTGTCGGATTACTTGCGTCGCCATGGATGTTGCTTGCCGTAAAGAAGTTTACTCGATGTCGTAACCGTTTAGATTTGGAGCCACAGCTCTTCCGCACCCCACCTAATAACAACGGCCAAATGGCGGGCAAACCATATGGGGGACATAGGTGCTCCCAATGGCAAAGTTGTAGAGCACATTCAGATGCATCGGTCGATGAAGTTTTGTGTTGATCGGACTTATAGTGTGACAGTTATAGCCTGTAAAAGAGTGATCCTTTGTTATAGCGCCACCATCTGGGCGACATAGGAGATTTTTCGTGCGTGAGTAGTGGGGGGGCATAGGAACCCACCTACCAAAGTTGGTTGGTCTACAACTTATGGTTGCTGAGCCTCAGACATTTTAGCGGAGAAAACTGCCACGCCCCAACGAAAAAGTCTAAATGGCGGGTAAACAATATGGCGGACATAGGTAGTGCCAATGGCAAAGTTGTAGAGCACCTTCAGAGGCATAGGTCAATGAAGTTTTGTGTTGATCTAACATATGGAGTGGGAGTTATGGCCTTTTACGCAAAACCCTTTGTTATAGCGCCACCATTTAGCCGACATAGGTGATTTTTAGTGCCTGAGTAGTGGGGGGCCATAGGAACCCACCTGCCAAATTTGGTTGCTGTAGGAGCTATGGTTGCTGAGCCTCAGACACTTTTAGCGGAGAAAAATAATAATAAAGCCGCAAGCGGCGTTGGGAGGGGTCCAAGCATTGGCGCCATCGCGCCCCCTATGGAGCGATTTTAAAATGGCTTTGTCCTCATGATCATATGCCTTCACCCAACATGTCTAATGAATATCATGATGATCGTATGAAATATTGATGACTTATGGCAAATTTTGTGCTAAGAGACGCTGTCGGATGACTTCGTTACGTCGCCGCGGATATGTCCTAGCCGCTTCCCGTCAAGGCCTTTACTTTGTCGTAACACTTAGATGGCATGTTGTAGCACTTAGATGGTCCGGCGTGTATGCACAGCTGCAGTGTTTCAGCGCCGCAACTAAAAAAGGCGTCACACTAGTGTTGTCACGATACCAAAATTTTGACTTTGATACTGATACCACGTTTAGTATTACGATACTCAATACTGAAATGATACTTGAAACTTAAACGATGCTAATTAGATACTCGGTACCTAACGATACTGAAATTACCTTAATAGACGAGAAACGTAATGTCCACAAGGGTTGATCTCATTTTCGAATTCATGGTTTATTAACAACCTGGTTCATTAACAACCTTTAAGTTGAAGCCTCTTCAACATATTAATATGCATAGGCCGATAGTGTTACAACACTGAACAATAGAGAAATGTTAAATATATTTCAAAAATTAAACAGTTGTAAACTAAATATTTACAACAGGTCTTTCACCTTTAAATAGATTTTAAAACAGCATATTTTAATAACAATACAGCATCTATATACAATAAAAAATTTCCAAATTGGAACACCTATTGCTACTGAAGTGAACTGAGTCAAAGCTTGCGCTGTATCAAGGAGCTGAGTGCAAGCACAAGTCACCTCACTTGGCAACCTTAGTTGCTACTGCCTTCTAGCGAAGATTCTGACAAATTACACTTTTCATCCTCTCAATCAGTAATGCGGGAGACAATTTTCCCTGGCTTTTACATTTGACTCAAAACTACCGAACGTCGGAATACTCTAATACCGAAGCGTTTCTTTTTTTTTTTTTTTTTTTTTAAGTACCGAGAAAGTGCTGAAGTTTTGGTATACCGTGCAACACTACGTCAGACACATATTCCAATCCATTGCTCAGCTTAGCAGAGAATGCACATTTCAGAGCGCCACAGAGACAGATAGAATAATAACACATAAATGCACATTTCCAATAATAAATACGACATTGAGAAAAAACGGAAAAAAGACGTAATATCAACTCGCGATCTGCGTGCTGCGCGCAAAGGAGTCTACCGTTTTATTTATTTAGACATTGGCAGATAAGATAAATTTTGGTTACGCTGACCTATAAAACGCTATTCCAAAAGCAAAATCAGACATGTTATACATCGTTAGAAAGCTTATACTCTCACCTACTGAATAAATGAATTGTCAATCAAGCCAAATTGCACAAAAAAGGGCGACAACGCCGTAAGCAACAGGTGTGGTATTACGCACAGATGTTATTGAAGATAGCCGACCCTGGCGTCACAGATGCGCGTATATTTCGCAAACGGATTGTCCAAGACAATATATGACCACTCATTCGCAAAAGGGACATCTCTACGCGTAAAAACAGTGGTAAGATTGTATATTTATTCGATGTTTAGTCCCAGATATTGAATGTAGAATGACTTGGCATAATTTTAAAAAACTTTGTCTCGTTTATTTCCTTATTCAGTGAGCAGCGTTTTCACTGCTATATTGGCATATTTTAGGGCTAACGTCGGGTTTATCTTGTTGCTACGGAATATTACATTACATTCCATTACAATACAGGCATTTGGCAGACGCTCTTATCCAGAGTGACGTACAACAATAACCAGGAACAAGTGTGTCGAAAACCCTAGAGAGAAATGCCGTTCCAAGTGCAGGGAACAACCGTTAGTTCAACTTGGACCCTGTAGGTTAAACTGATTGACACTAACACAAACAAGAACAGCAACAACGCAGTCTATGCAAAAATACAAGCAATAGTTAAGACGAGTGCATTAACTAAGTCACCAACGAAACAGCTAACTAGTTACAACCCTAAGCTTACAGTCAATTTAGAGATTTAATTGAGAAAACAATTTCTCTCAGCATAATTACGGATTTAAAGACTAAACGAACTCACCCGATATTGTCTTCAAATGGACCGTATTATTTATTTAGACATTGGCAGACTACAGCATAAATTGCGTCTTTTGTTTATATTCAATATTAGAAATTGCAGCGAGAAACTGCAGCTGTAGACACAAGATAGTTTGTTATGTTATGGTAGCAACGGCACGAAGCGGACTATATGCATTACCGTCACTGTTTCATTGGACCAGCGTGTTTTCGTGCGTTTGCACAGAAACTCAGAACCTATCAATAAAATGGTTTAGCTATTTCTCAGCATAATGACAGATTCAAAGACTAAACGAATTCACCCGATACTGTCTTCAAATAATGTCTGGCACTGTCTTCCACTGCTTCCCCGACGTTCAGACCGTCCCCTCACTGATAAAAACTAGACCCTACGGTGTCGGATTACTTGCGTCGCCATGGATGTCGCTTGCCGTAAAGAAGTTTACTAGATGTCGTAATCGTTTAGATTTGGAGCCACAGCTCTTCCGCACCCCACCTAATAAAAAAGTCCAAATGGCAGGCAAACAATATGGCGGAGATATGTAGCCCCAACAGCAAAGTTGTAGAGCACATTCACATGCGTCGGCCTATGAAGTTTTGTGTTGATCTGATTTACGGTGTGGGAGTTATGACCTTTTAGGCAAAATCCTTTGTTATAGCGCCACCATCTGGCCGACATAGGTGATTTTTGGTGCCTGAGTAGTGGGGGGCCATAGGAACCCACCTGCCAAATTTGGTTGCTCTAGGACTTAAGGTTGCTGAGCTTCAGACATTTTAGCAGAGAAAGCTTCCACGCCCCAACGTAAAAGTTAAAATGGCGGGCAAACAATATGGCGGACATGGGTGGTGCCAATGGCAAAGTTGTAGAGCACGTTCAGATGCATAGGTCGATGAAGTTTTGTGTTGATCTAACTTATGGTGTGGGAGTTATGGCCTTTTATGCAAAACCCTTTGTTATAGCGCCACCATCTGGCCGACATAGGTGATTTTTAGTGCCTGAGTAGTGGGGGGCCATAGGAACCCACCTGCCAAATTTGGTTGCTCTACGACTTATGGTTGCTGAGCCTCAGACACTTTTAGCGGAGAAAAATAATAAGAATAATAATAATAATAATAATAATAATAATAATAATAATCCTAACAAAAACAATAGGGTTCCACCAGCTTCGCTGCTTGGACCCCTAATTAAAGCCGCAAGCGGCGTTGGGAGGGGTCCAAGCACTGGCACCGTCGCGCCCCCTATGGAACGATTTTAAAATGGCTTTTTCCTCGTGATCATATGCCTTCACCCAACATATCTACTGAGTATCATGATGATTGTATAAAATGTTGATGACTTATGGCCAATTTTGTGCGAAGAGATGCTGTCGGATGACTTAGTTGCGTCGCCATAGATGTGTCCTGGCCGCTTCCCGTAAAGGCCTTTACTATGTCGTAACGCTTAGATGGGATGTCGTAACGCACATATGACCTGGCGTGTTTGAACAGCTGCAGCGCTTCCATGCTGTAACTAAAAAAGACGTCACACTAGTGTTGTCATGATACCGAAATTTTGACTTTGATACCGATACCAAGTTTAGTATCACGATAATTAATACTGAAACGATAATTATTCAATACCCGGTACCTAACAATACTGAAATTACCCTAATAGATCAGAAACGTAATGTCCACAAGGGTTGACCTCATTTTCGAATTCACGGATTATTAAAAACCTGGTTTATTAACAACCTTTAAGTTGAAGCCTGTTCAACATATCAATAAGCATAGGCCTATAGTGTTACAACACTAAACCATAGAAAATTATATTAAATATATTTCAAAAATTAAACAGTAGTAAAGTAAATTGTCTTTAAACAGGTCTTTCACTTTAAAATAGAGCTAAAAACTGCATGTTTCAATAACAATACAGCATCTTCCTATAATAAAATATTTACAAATTAGAACAGCTATTGCTACTGAAGTGAACTAAGTCCAAGCTTGCGGTGTACCAACGAGTAGTGCACAAGCGCAAGTCACCTCACTTGACAACCTTAGTTGATACTGCCATCTAGCGAAGATTTTGACAAATTACACCTTTCATCCTCTCAATCAGTAATGCGGGAGACACATTTCCCTGGCTTTTACATTCGACACAAAACTACCGAATGTCGGAAAATTCTAATACGGAACAGTTTATTACCGAAAAAGTGCTGAAGTTTCGGTATACGGTGCAACACTACGTCAGACACATATTCCAATCCATTGCTCAGCTTAGCAGAGAATGCACATTTCATAGCGCCTCAGAGACAGATAGAATAATAAGACACATTTCAAATAATAGATAGGACATTGAGAAAAAACGAAACAAAAGACGAAATATCAACTCGCGACCTGCGTAGTGCTCGCAGAATAGCCTACCGTGTTATTTATTTAGACACTGGCATATAAGAAAATTTTCGGTTACGCTGACCGATAAAACGCTATTCCAAAAGCAAAATCAGACATGTTATACATCGTTAGAAAGCTTATACTCTCACCGACTGAATAAATTAATTGTCAATCAAGCCAAATTGTACTAAAAAGGGCGACAACGCCGTAAGCAACAGGTGTGGTATTACGCACAGCTATTTATGAAGATAGCCGACCCAGGCGTCACATATGCGCGTATTTTTCACAAACGGATTGTCCAAGACAATATATGACCACTCATTCGCAAAAGGGACATCTACGCGTAAAACCAATGGTAAGATTGTATATTTATTCAATGTTTAGTCCAGATATTGACTGTAGAATGTGGTGATTTTTAGTGCCTGAGTAGTGGGGGGCCATAGGAACCCACCTGCCAAATTTGGTTGCTGTATGACTTATGGTTGCTGATCCTCAGACACTTTTAGCGGAGAAAAATAAGAATAATAATAATAATAATCCTAACAAATACAATAGGGTTCCACCAGCTTCGCTGCTTGGACCCCTAATAATCCTAACAGATACAATAGGGTTCCACCAGCTTCGCTGCTTGGACCCCTAATTAAAGCCGCAAGCGGCGTTGGGAGGGGTCCAAGCATTGGCACCATCGCACCCCCTATGGAGCGATTTGAAAATGGCTTTGTCCTCATGATCATACACCTTCACCCAACATATCTACTGAATATCATGATTATTGTATAAAAAATTGATGACTAATGGCCAATTTTGTGGTAAGACACGCTGGCGGATGACTTAAGCCGCGTTTCCACCGCAGGAACTTTACCCCGGAACTAGGAACCTTTTGAGGAACTCAGTGCGTTTCCACCGCAGGAACTAGGGTCTAAATTTAGTTCCGGGGGCTTTATTTTACCCCCAAAAAGTTCCTGCTCGGGGGGTAGTACTTTCCGAAAGTACAGGAACCTTTTGGGTGGAGCTTGCAGCGCTGAACATTTCTGATTGGTCGAGTACTCGCAGCATTTTTTTGTGTTTATTTTCAACCGCCATGTTTAAAAATATGCAGCCGCAAACCGATTTATTTTCATAATAACTTCAAATCAAACTTGTATGTTATGCGGCGCAGTAGCCTAGTTTTGGTTATAGCCTGCCAACGTCTTTGAATTATAACGTGTGCTCTTCTGTTCTTTTCTTGCTTTAGTATTCGTTTTATAAAATGCTAAGCATTCGTGCTGGGATAGCATATTACGTACCAAAACATTCAAACGGATTAATTCGGTTGCTGAATATTTTCTTCCGGATTTTCTTTGTTAGCCCGTTGTAATTGACTCAAAACGTTTGATACAGTCATGTGAGGTATGCGGTAGTTCTGCGTAATTCACATTGGTGATACAGTAAAAGCAAACTGGAAATCACCTTCCGCACTTTTTGTCATGGTAAAATAACAGGTTAATTCTAGTAGTCGTCCCTTTAGCTTTTTCAGACTGCCGTGATTTTACTCTGCCATTCTTCAATTCCACAAAAAGACCAGGAAGACTATGGGCTAATTTATGGTGCATGGTTCGCATCTGGAGGGCACACTTCGCTGCTCGGCTAGCAGTAACTTCGAAGGAAAGCAAACGGTGGCTGTACCACTGCTAATTAAAATTTTCACGCAAGTCCGAGTTTTCGTTCTATTCTTGTCATTTTGCGATTAGCCTATTTGGAATTGACGATGAGAAAGTAATAAAACAGAAAATTGTTTACAACGTGTGCATGTTTTCTGCTGTTGTTGCCAGTTATACTGGAAATGTGAATGCATTCTGTCGCCTCGGATGTCAAGACATGAAAGTGAATGTTCGCATAAAAACATAATGAATGTGTTTGAGAGGATATATAAAACAGTTACAATCTGACTATCGGCCTGTTATATCCTATTTGTTGCATAACGACGGTCCAAGTTCAACTACCAACGACAGTTTTGCTTGACAACGGTAAAATATGCCCAAACGGCTGCAGAAGAATATTTCAATTCCAGGTGATTAAATCGATAAAAATCAATAAATACAAAAGTAACCATATATAGTCATTGTTGGTAACCCGTTGTATATAAGTGGAATAAACCCCTCCGGGCTGTCCCGGTTATTAGAAAATAATGTAGGCTACTTCGGTGGTAGTATGGGGTTACAGAAGAAATCATAGGACAGATGGGCCGACGACAACTTCGCTTTTTCATACGTCAGTGGGCTAATTTGCCTAATCTTCGCGGAACTTTAGACCGCGGTGGAAACGCAGGCAACCATTGTTTGAAGGAACCTTTTAGTTCCTGGAAAAGTAGTTCCTGGGACTAAAAGTTCCGAGTAATTTGGTGGAAACGCGGCTTTAGTTGCGTCGCCATGGATGTGTCCTGGCCGCTTCTCGTGAAGGCATTTACTATGTCGTAACACTTAGATGGCATGTCGTAATACTTAGATGGCCCAGCGTGTATGGACAGCTGCAGCGCTTCCATGCTGTGACTAAAAAAGGCGTCACACTAGTGTTCTCACGATACCAAAATTTTGACTTTGATACCGATACCAGGTTTAGTATCATGATAATTGATACTGAAACAATACTGATTCAATACTCGGTAGCTAACGATACTGAAATTACCTTAATAGATCAGAAAGGTAATGTCCACAAGGGTTGACCTCATTTTTGAATTCACGGTTTATAAAAAACCTGATTTATTAACAACTTTTAAGTTGAAGCCTGTTCAGCATATCAATAAGCATAGGCCTATAGTGTTACAACACTAAACCATAGAAAACTATATTAAATATATTTCAAAAATTAAACAATTGTAAAGTAAATTATCTTTATACAGGTCTTTCACTTTAAAATATATTTAAAAACAGCATATTTCAATAACAATACAGCATCTTCCTTTAATAAAATATTTACAATTTAGAACAGCTATTGCTACTGAAGTGAACTGAGTCTAAGATAGAGCACATTCAGATGCATCGGTCGATGAAGTTTTGTGTTGATCAGACTTATAGTGTGACAGTTATAGCCTTTAAAAGAGTGATCCTTTGTTATAGCGCCACCATCTGGGCGAAATAGGTGGTTTTTCGTGGCTGAGTAGGGGGGGGCCATAGGAACCCACCTACCAAAGTTGGTTGGTCTACAACTTATGGTTGCTGAGCCTCAGACATTTTAGCGGGGAAAACTTCCACGCCCCAACGAAAAAGTCTAAATGGCGGGCAAACAATATGGCGGACATAGGTGGTTCCAATGGCAAAGTTGTAGAGCACGTTCAGAGGCATAGGTCGATGAAGTTTTGTGCTGATCTAACTGATGGTGTGGGAGTTATGGCCTTTTACGCAAAACCCTTTGTTATAGCGCCACCATCTGGCCGACATAGGTGATTTTTAGTGCCTGAGTAGTGGGGGGCCATAGGAACCCACCTGCCAAATTTGGTTGCTCTAGGACTTATGGTTGCTGAGCCTCAGACACTTTTAGCGGAGAAAAATAAGAATAATAATAATCCTAACAGATACAATAGGGTTCCACCAGCTTCGCTGCTTGGACCCCTAATAATAATAATAATCCTAACAAAAACAATAGGGTTCCACCAGCTTCGCTGCTTGGACCCCTAATTAAAGCCGCAAGCGGCGTTGGGAGGGGTCCAAGCATTGGCACCATCGCGCCCCCTATGGAGCGATTTTAAAATGGCTTTGTCCTCATGATCATATGCCTTCACCCAACATATCTACTGAATATCATGATGATCGTATAAAATATTGATGACTTATGGCAAATTTTGTGCTAAGAGACGCTGTCGGATGACTTAGTTACGTCGCCATGGATATGTCCTGGCCGCTTCCAGCGAAGGCCTTTACTATGTCGTAACACTTAGATGGCATGTCGTAACACTTAGATGGTCCGGCGTGTATGCACAGCTGCAGTGTTTCTGTGCCGCAACTAAAAAAGGCGTCACACTAGTAATGTCACGATACCAAAATTTTGACTTTGATAGTGATACCAGGTTTAGTATTACGATACTCAATACTGAAATGATACTTGAAAAATAAACGATGTTAATTCGATACTCGGTACCTAACGATACTGAAATTACTTTAATAGATGAGAAATGTAATGTCCACAAGGGCTGACCTCATTTTCGAATTCATGGTTTATTAACTACCTGGTTCATTAACAACCTTTAAGTTGAAGCCTCTTCAACATATTAATATGCATAGGCCTATAGTGTTACAACACTGAACAATAGAAAAATATGTTAAATATATTTCAAAAATTAAACAGTTGTAAACTAAATAATATTTACAACAGGTCTTTCACCTTTAAATAGATTTAAAAACAGTATATTTTAATAACAATGCAGCATCTATATATAATAAAATATTTCCAAATTGGAACACCTATTGCTACTGAAGTGAACGGAGTCAAAGCTTGCGCTGTATCAAGGAGCTGAGTGCAAGCACAAGTCACCTCACTTGGCAACCTTAGTTGCTACTGCCTTCTAGCGAAGATTCTGAGAAATTACACTTTTCATCCTCTCAATCAGTAATGCGGGAGACAATTTTCCCTGGCTTTTACATTTGACTCAAACTACCGAACGTCGGAATATTCTAATACCGAAGCGTTTCTTTTTTTTTTTTTTTTTTTTTTTTTTTTTTTTTTAAGTACCGAGAAAGTGCTGAAGTTTTGGTATACCGTGCAACACTACGTCAGACACATATTCCAATCCATTGCTCAGCTTAGCAGAGAATGCACATTTCAGAGCGCCACAGAGACAGATAGAATAATAACACATAAATACACATTTCAAGTAATAAATGCGACATTAAGAAAAAACGAAACAAGACGAGATATCAAGTCGCGACCTACGCGCAGAGCAGCCTACCGTTTTATTTATGTAGACACTGGCATATAAGAAAATTTTCGGTTACGCTGACCTATAAAACGCTATTCCAAAAGCAAAATCAGACATGTTATACATCGTTAGAAAGCTTATACTCTCACCTACTGAATAAATGAATTGTCACTCAAGCCAAATTGCACTAAAAAGGGCGACAACGCCGTAAGCAACAGGTGTGGTATTAAGCACAGCTGTTATTGAAGATAGCCGACCCTGGCGTCACAGATGCCCGTATATTTCGCAAACGGATTGTCCAAGACAATATATGACCACTCATTCGCAAAAGGGACATCTCTACGCGTAAAACCAGTGGTAAGAATTTATATTTATTCGATGTTTAGTCCCAGATATTGAATGTAGAATGACATGGCATAATTTTAAAAAACTTTGTCTCGTTTTCTTTCCTTATTCAGTGAGCAGCGTTTTCACTGCTATATTGGCATATTTTAGGGCTAACGTCGGGTTTATCTTGTTGCTACGGAATATTACATTACATTCCATTACAATACAGGCATTTGGCAGACGCTCTTATCCAGAGTGACGCACAACAAAGTGTATAACCATAACCAGGAACAAGTGTGTCGAAAACCCTAGAGAGAAATGCCGTTCTAAGTGCAGGGAACAACCGTTACTTCAACTTCGACCCTATAGGTTAAACTGATTAACACTAACACAAACAAGAACAGCAACAACGCAGTCTATGCAAAAATACAAGCAATAGTTAAGACGAGTGCATTAACTAAGTCACCAACGAAACAGCTAACTAGTTACAACCCTAAGCTTACAGTCAATTTAGAGATTAAATTGAGAAAACAATTTCTGTCAGCATAATGACGGATTTAAAGACTAAACGAACTCACCCGATATTGTCTTCAAATGGACCGTATAATTTATTTAGACATTGGCAGACTACAGCATAAATTGCGTCTTTTGTTTATATTCAATATTAGAAATTGCAGCGAGAAACTGCAGCTGTAGACACAAGATAGTTTGTTATGTTATGGTAGCAACGGCACGAAGCGGACTATATGCATTACCGTCATTGTTTCATTGGACCAGCGTGTTTTCGCGCGTTTGCACAGAAACTCAGAATCTATCAATAAAATGGTTTAGCTATTTCTCAGCATAATGACAGATTCAAAGACTAAACGAACTCACTGTTAGGGTGTGTAGTGGAGGGTTAGGGCCCAAATGCGGAGAAGAACTCAAACTCCAAAGGTAGACAAAACAAAGACTTTACTTGCAAAACGGGAACAAAGGGAACAGAAAGCCTCGCTGGGCAGCTTTTGCAAAACACAAAGAAAACCTCAAAAACACGGGGAAACAACCAATACAAAATCCCAAAAAACAAGGAGAACAGAGCAGGCGAGAACAGGCAACAGGTAACGGGCAACGGGCAGGCAACAGGCAAGGAAACAGGCAACAAACCGACAAGGAGCACGCAAGGATCCAGCCCTTAGTCAGGGGGAAGGGAAACTTAAATAGACACGACACAGACGAGACACAGGAGGGCACAATGAACAATTAGGCCACAGAGAGGGAAGGGAAAACGAGACAATCAAAAAACAATAATGGGATAATTGAAAACAATGAAGCAATTACACAAGGGGGAGAAGTACACAAAACCGAGGTGCCGCCATCTGGCGGCCCAACCAGGGAAGGCAGGGGGAAAACACTGAACCCTGACAGTACCCCCCCCCAAGGGACGGCTCCTGACGTCCCAAGAGGCCGACCCTGGGAGGGGGTGAACCGGAGGGTGGGAGCAGGAAACAGGACTAGACAAGAACAGGAACAGGACTCTGGACCGGACAAGAAACTCAGGGCTGGACAGAAACTCAGGGCTGGACAGAAACTCAGGGCTTGGGAAAGGAACGGGGCTCAGGAAACTCGGGGGCTCAGGAAACTCAGGACCGGGGCGCGCTAGACACACAGGACAAGACTGACTAGACAAGACAAAACACTGGACTGGGAAAAGACAGACACGGAGCGGAACAACACACTACAAGGAACTAGACGTAACACTACACTGGGGTGGAACGAGAAACAGAAAAAACGGACTGACGCAGACACGGGAACAACACGGGGAGACCTACAACGACAAACAAAGGGACAAGCAGGCGGGGAGACACACTGCAACACCGACAGACACACAAAGGGACAGACAGACAGGGAGGGAAAGGGGTGAACCCAAACACTGACACACGGACTGACACAACGGCAAACAAGACAAAAAACACGCGGACTGGCACACAGACAGACAGACAGACAGGCGGGAGAACACATTGGCCGATGGGCTGACGGCCTGGGGGGCAGACAAACAGGCCAACAAACTGGCTGACACACAGACGGGCAAACAGGCGGACAAACAGGCGGGCAGACAACCAGACAAGGGGGCCGGAGAACATACAGACACACGGTCGGAGGCACTGGGTGGCGTGAGAACACTAGGTGGAGCGTGGACTCTAGGGGGCGCGACACCAGGGGGAGTGACCACACTAGGGGGAGGACGGACACCGGGAGGAGGCTGGACACCAAAGGGAGAATGAACACCAGGGAAAGGACGGCCACTGGGGGGAGCAAGAACACTAGGGGGAGCGAGAACACTAGGGGGCGAGGGAACACTGGAGGACGAAGGAGCACTGGAGGACGAAGGAGCACTGGGCAGGGCAGGAGCACTGGGCAGCTTTGGAGGCCCCTCCGGGACAGGGGGCGGAGCAGGCGGCGAAGGCCCCTCCGGGACAGGGGGCGGAGCAGGCGGCGAAGGCCCCTCCGGGACAGGGGGCGGAGCAGGCGGCGAAGGCCCCTCCGGGACAGGGGGCGGAGCAGGCGGCGAAGGCCCCTCCGGGACTTGGGGCGAAGCAGGCGGCGAAGGCCCCTCCGGGACTTGGGGCGGAGCAGGCGGCGAAGGCCCCTCCGGGACTTGGGGCGGAGCAGGCGGCGAAGGCCCCTCCGGGACTTGGGGCGGAGCAGGCGGCGAAGGCCCCTCCGGGACTTGGGGCGGAGCAGGCAGACCCCACTGCAGTCTGGGCTGGGCAGGGGATAGGAACACGGACCCCAGCTGTAGGGAACCCGGCTGGGCTGCCGGACGGGACCGGCGGGACCCCCGCGGGCCGGGCCCTGGAAAAATCACCAGCCGGGATCCTTCAAAAGACGCACGCCAGGGATCCGCTGGCTGAGCAGCAGGAGGTCTGGCCAATCGGGAGGCAGCCCGACCACGACGCCTCCGTGACCGCCCACCCCGGCCACTGGGAGGCTCAAGGGCGAAAACTGGGTTGCGCTCCCAGTCGCTAGGTGGCGAGTCCTCCGGGTCACTCCACCACCCCGGTGGCATGATTAAAAAAAAACAACAAAATTTCAAAGAAAGAGGGGGGAAGGAAAAAAACTCCGCTGGGTCCAGCACTGGCTGGATCCTTCTGTTAGGGTGTGTAGTGGAGGGTTAGGACCCAAATGCGGAGAAGAACTCAAACTCCAAAGGTAGACAAAACAAAGACTTTACTTGCAAAACGGGAACAAAGGGAACAGAAAGCCTTGCTGGGCAGCTTTTGCAAAACACAAAGAAAACCTCAAAAACACGGGGAAACAACCAATACAAAATCCCAAAAAACAAGGAGAACAGAGCAGGCGAGAACAGGCAACAGGTAACGGGCAACGGGCAGGCAACAGGCAAGGAAACAGGCAACAAACCGACAAGGAGCACGCAAGGATCCAGCCCTTAGTCAGGGGGAAGGGAAACTTAAATAGACATGACACAGACGAGACACAGGAGGGCACAATGAACAAGTAGGCCACAGAGAGGGAAGGGAAAACGAGACAATCAAAAAACAATAATGGGATAATTGAAAACAATGAAGCAATTACACAAGGGGGAGAAGTACACAAAACCGAGGTGCCGCCATCTGGCGGCCCAACCAGGGAAGGCAGGGGGAAAACACTGAACCCTGACACTCACCCGATACTGTCTTCAAATAATGTCTGGCACTGTCTTCCACTGCTTCCCCGACGTTCAGACCGTCCCCTCACTGATAAAAACTAGACCCTACGGTGTCGGATTACTTGCGTCGCCATGGATGTCGCTTGCCGTAAAGAAGTTTACTAGATGTCGTAATCGTTTAGATTTGGAGCCACAGCTCTTCCGCACCCCACCTAATAAAAAAGTCGAAATGGCAGGCAAACAATATGGCGGAGATATGTAGCCCCAACAGCAAAGTTGTAGAGCACATTCACATGCGTCGGTCTATGAAGTTTTGTGTTGATCTGATTTACGGTGTGGGAGTTATGACCTTTTAGGCAAAATCCTTTGTTATAGCGCCACCATCTGGCCGACATAGGTGATTTTTAGTGCCTGAGTAGTGGGGGGCCATAGGAACCCACCCGCCAAATTTGGTTGCTCTAGGACTTATGGTTGCTGAGCCTCAGACATCTTAGCAGAGAAAGCTTCCACGCCCCAACGTAAAAGTTAAAATGGCGGGCAAACAATATGGCGGACATGGGTGGTGCCAATGGCAAAGTTGTAGAGCACGTTCAGATGCATAGGTCGATGAAGTTTTGTGTTGATCTAACTTATGGTGTGGGAGTTATGGCCTTTTACGCAAAACCCTTTGTTATAGCGCCACCATCTGGCCGACATAGGTGATTTTTAGTGCCTGAGTAGTGGGGGGCCATAGGAACCCACCTGCCAAATTTGGTTGCTCTATGACTTATGGTTGCTGAGCCTCAGACACTTTTAGCGGAGAAAAATAATAATAATAATAATAATAATAATAATAATAATAATCCTAACAAAAACAATAGGGTTCCACCAGCTTCGCTGCTTGGACCCCTAATAATCCTAACAGATACAATAGGGTTCCACCAGCTTCGCTGCTTGGACCCCTAATTATCCTAACAGATACAATAGGGTTCCACCAGCTTCGCTGCTTGGACCCCTAATAATAATAATAATAATAATCCGAACAGATACAATAGGGTTCCACCAGCTTCGCTGCTTGGACCCCTAATAATCTGAACAGATACAATAGGGTTCCACCAGCTTCGCTGCTTGGACCCCTAATAATCCTAACAAATACAATAGGGTTCCACCAGCTTCGCTGCTTGGACCCCTAATTGGGATGGCAGGTATGCCATCCCGCCAAGTTACGCCTTGGCGGGGGCATGCCCCATACCTATACAGCACCGAGAGTTTGGCACTTTTCAGGGTTCCCCACAGAAATAACCACAACAGCCACAGACACTCAGCCCTTAAAAACATTAAATTCTGTACATTCTGACCCCATTTCAACAGACAGATTTCATAAACAACTTCACATGTCCACACAATAAAGCCCCAAACTAAGGGGATTTTGCGTTTTCTCCTTCTTCTTCTTCTTCTCCTTCTTCTTCTTCTTCTTCTTCTTCTTCTTCTCATTCTTATTTTTCCTGCCGCCTATCCCACTAATAACATGTCTGCCCATTGGACATTTTACCGACACCCGCCAAATCTTCACGTACACCACCCAATGAAAAACTCGCATACACACGCAAAATACCCATATCTTTTTACTCTGAAACTTTCCCAGTACAAACAGCTAGTCCGTCGGTGGCCTAGTGGGTAAGGTTACAGTCTTGGGAACACAGGATCGTATGTTCAAGCCCAGCTAGGAACGCGTTTCTTTAACCTGCTTTTACCCTCACTAATACACACGCAAAATACCCATATCTTTTTACTCTGAAACTTTCTCAGTACAAACAGCTAGTCCGCCAGTGGTCTAGTGGATAAGGTTATAATCTTGGGAACACAAGGTCGTAGGTTCAAGCCCAGCTAGGAACGCGTTTCTTTAACCTGCTTTTACCCTCACTAATAATTGTCTACTACTTCTCAATTATTGCTTTTGCACCATATCTACCAGCCGTTCCCCGACGTACCGTCTGCACGTTCAATTGTTAACCGGCTACAATATTGCAAAGCCATATGGATTCAACGGGAGCTCTTCTGTGCTTACTCGCCTGTGTTCTTCTTTAAAACCACGGACAGGTTTGCTAATGATATGTCACACATTGCACAGCTATGTCATGGTGCTGCCCTAACAAAGTGACAGACTAGTAAACCTCCGCTGGAAGGATCGAATCCCGCCTCGCCCTCAGGCAGATAATTCCCTCTTTTACACTAACGTTCTCTTAGGCTTATATTTGCTTTACCAAAACTCACTCATGGCCACCCATATGCATTTCATGACGGCAAATGTATTCCTTTTATTAAAAAGTTACACCACTTCACCGCTGTGCCATTTCTACTAACTACATTTCTTCACTTGGCTACCGTACAAAACCTTCTTATCAGCAAACGCCACGTTTCTACATTCATGTTACCTCGCCCCCTTCTCTATCTAGCCACATACAAACAATTACTACGTATGTACGTTCTGCAACTCCCCATTAAAATATTACATTTAAAATCATGATTCACTCTCAATTATAACTACTAGTGCTGAACATGAAAAAAACACAGCAGTGCAATAGATTTCATATGTTACTTAACCCTCCACTTTAATAGCTAACGTTTTATAGCGACTGTTATATATACCGTTCGATAAGGAATATAAGCTCGCTCATGGTCACTCCATTTACTTTGCACTATACTCCGTGATCATGTCAACCTTCACCTACATGCCCATTCTGCTAAAAACATATTGTTTCAACTACGCAATTTCATAATTTCATCCTCATTTCTCTCAAACTGTTGTTATTTTCTCATATGCAAAGCCTGCTGGGACATATGCGTCTGCTCCTATTCTCCACTATCATGTTTTCCGGTTCTAGTTTAGCAAAACAGCGAAGAGGATTCCTACCTGCAGATAAACCTATCAAAATTCCTTATAAACCTTACAAACACTAAAAGTGCATCTCCACGAAATAACAGACAACGGAGCAGGACAGAAGGCTACACAAGTTGCGACCTAGGGAGTTATAATTCTACGGGCTTGCTGATTCTTTTGTCAGTCAAGGCTCGTTGGATGGACGTCAAATCTGTGAGTACATACACTGGCCATATTTCATCTGCGTTTCTCATGCGTTTATGCTTACGCCACCGCACGCTTTCTGACAGCCACTGTTTTACATATATAGCAAACCCAAACTGCTGAACGGTACACGCTCATCAGACTGTACAAATTCACACAACGATAGCCATAATCCACAACCGTTTCTTACAGGGTCACTTCGCATTTCTCACTCTCATAATAAAACGCTTTGCAAAAAGAAATGATATCTCATAAAAAACACGTTTTCAACGTACAAAAATGCCAAGTTACTCAAAAGTACTGATATCAAAATGACGCCAAGTTACGGTACTACAAACAATATAGGCTATCTTGCCTTACCGAAATGACATAAGATGTATTTCAAAGCAATGTTACCCAATGTTTCCTCAATTCTTTCAAGTCACTTGGCCCTGTGTTTTGTAATCTTACCATTTCGCAATGTCATGCAAACTTTGTGTCAGATCAAAGAGTCAAATATTTCGAATTGCCTCATAGAACACACTGAAATTAATGTACAAAACTGCTGCTGAGTAACTACAGGAAGCATCTTCCTCCAGAAAACATGTTTATACTTGCTTCTAAACTGAATTTGAGTACATGTGCAAGTTATTGTATATTTGCTACGTACAATAAATACTGCATGTACAATACATATTGTACATACATACATACATAGAGAACTTCTTTATCCCCATGGGGACATTTCCCTCCCAGCATGTTACATTCACATTTACGAACACACACTTATACCAAGAAACATACTATCATTCACGCAACAGAAAGGCTGGGCAGCGAAATACATACATACCAATACAAATTGGACATATACACGCCTATTCAATCAATCTTGACTGTGAGAGAGCCATCCACACATATGTTTGGCCTGTCCATGTAGTGCATGCTTATACACACAGGGCCAAGTGACTTGAAAGAATTGAGGAAACATTGGGTAACATTGCTTTGAAATACATCTTATGTCATTTCGGTAAGGCAAGATAGCCTATATTGTTTGTAGTACCGTAACTTGGCGTCATTTTGATATCAGTACTTTTGAGTAACTTGGCATTTTTGTACGTTGAAAACGTGTTTTTTATGAGATAATCCTAACAAAAACAATAGGGTTCCACCAGCTTCACTGCTTGGACCCCTAATAATAATAATCCTAACAGATACAATAGGGTTCCACCAGCTTCACTGCTTGGACCCCTAACAAATACAATAGGGTTCCACCAGCTTCGCTGCTTGGACCCCTAATAATAATCCTAACAAAAACAATAGGGTTCCACCAGCTTCGCTGCTTGGACCCCTAATAATCCTAACAAATACAATAGGGTTCCACCAGCTTCGCTGCTTGGACCCCTAATAATCCTAACAAATACAATAGGGTTCCACCAGCTTCGCTGCTTGGACCCCTAATAATCCTAACAAAAACAATAGGGTTCCACCAGCTTCGCTGCTTGGACCCCTAATAATAATCCGAACAGATACAATAGGGTTCCACCAGCTTCGCTGCTTGGACCCCTAATAATCCTAACAAATACAATAGGGTTCCACCAGCTTCGCTGCTTGGACCCCTAATAATAATCCTAACAAATACAATAGGGTTCCACCAGCTTCGCTGCTTGGACCCCTAATAATAATAATAAACCCTGCATTGGATATAACGTGTTAACGGTCCAAGCGTAAACGTGCGGACAGATGCGCAGATAGATATCTTACTGTAAACCAATACGTCATTTACAAACGTTCTGACAACCTACCAGTAACATTTCGAATTAAGTAAGGATGAGGACTGTGATATAACGTAATTGTTACGTAAACATTTAGACAGTTTATTATGTGTATTTTTACAGGAATTACACTGTAATAGGTAACGATGTCCAGTTCTCTAATAAATACAAAGTAAATACGCTAATGGTTCAGGTGGTCGATACACGTCGACTGACGGTTGTCCCATAGGAAATGAATGGGAGGCGTCAAATCGCGCTGCTTTCGACGCTACAGTGGACATGCACCGTTACGCGCCGTTTACACTACGCGTGCGGTGGGTGCCTGGCATTAGAGCAAGACGTGTATCGACCACCTGAACCGTTAGCGTATTTACTTCGTATTTATTAGAGAACTGGACATTCTCGTTACCTATTACAGTGTAATTCCTGTAAAAATACACATAATAAACTGTCTAAATGTAAAAAACCAACTTCATACATATACATTTAGTTATATTAATACAGCCTTATTTACTATATCAAGTTTAAGACAAGGAACATGCTCGGAATTATCTCATCGCGTCCCATTAAACCCAATGGTGCAGACATTTCTTCATTTCAAACTGCTTTCCGAATGGCTATTTTGCATCCTGCGACCTGGGTTACAAGCAATGCATTCTGGTGGGTAGCAGCGCAACAAAAAAGTTGAGCAGAGCTCAACTTTATGCAAATGAATCCGTCGAGCGTGTTCCATTGAGCCAATCAGGTGAAGGCTGTGCTGCTGTTTCTTCAGCCAGCTAGCCAAAATCTTGTTTGTTAACAAAAGTTCAGCGCCTTTTGAGGACGGAGGGAAAACTGATAATTTCTGTAGCTGCATTCCCGGTGTTATACAACCAAGGTAGACAGCAGCTATTACTAGCTTCTTGTTGCTGTCCATGGCGGGTTTGTGATATATTGGGATGTTATCTGGATTTAAAATCGGCGGCGAATTATCCGGTTTGATACACGGTAGATAGCTAGCTTGTTAACTTGGCACGAACTCCGCTACCCCTAACCCAAAAACTTAATTAAAAAAAATTAAGTCAGTTATACTTGGAGATGAATGTTAATTTTATTCTGGTTATTCCACTCCTTTGCAAGCTTATTATACAAAGTATATTGTGATGCTCCTGTATTTATATACGTTGCATGAACGGGAACACATTTTCAGCAGGACTTTGTAACACCCGCCAGCGCCCACCACATATTTTTTTTTGACATGTCCCCAAGCAGCCAGGTGACGTGAAGCGACACGTAGACACGCGATGTTTGACGCTGCAGCGGACATGCACGTGCGGTGGGTGCCCGGCGTCAGATGCGCTTTTAGTAGTCCATCTTCATAACATTGTAGTTTTACCACGGCAGACTCACGTCAATAACATCCGCCGTCGCATAATTACGTAGCCTAGTGTAAGTGCAGTCGGATTCTCTTAACACCGCGGTTGTCTTTTCCTAAGTCCTTATGAATTCTCCTTCACATCTTTCCTTAACCTCATGACGTTTTCCATCGAGGTCAATGAAAAGTGGTTAGGAAAAGACATAGGACGTCATTTTTTGACTATTCGGACGCAGCCCAAGTCCCCTGCGCATGTCACGCCAACATCGTCGCGTCCTAGTGACGTTTTTGTGTTTTGCGGATGATGAGCATGCAGAAGAATATAACACGCTGAAACAAAGCATGGATATTGCGATTTTACTTTGTTGATGACCAGTTGGCGCTGTCACAGCTACGATGATCCCCATTCCTGTTGTAGTGTGTGTTGTGGGCGGGTGGTGCGTGGTGTATCTGACCGACACATTGCTCAAGGTATGTTAATGTTAGCAAATGCTAAACGGCTAATGCTAAACTACAATGTCGTAGTATTCTGTTGTATCTTGCTACACTATCGACAAACAAAAGGAAATCACACGCTAGTTTGCGGTACACATCACGGTTAACGATAGCTAGGACAATGACTTAAATAGGCTGTAATTTCTACACGGACCACCCGATATGGGTGTAATTAAGACAGTCAGCACTTTTACCTCATACTCATAAGCACTAATCCAGTGTGCGAGAGTACAGGGCCAAAGCAGCAAAATTTCTGTCACTGTCCCAATACTTTATCCGAGCAATAATTTAAATGAATCATTCGTACTGAAAACCAGCAGACACCGTTGCCCTCCAGGACTTCAGTTTGGCATCGTTTGTCTATTGGCGCATATGGGAATTGCGTTACATTATTTCCTTACTTTGTTTATCAATGTTTTTTCAGAGTTCATCATTATACTATTTCCATTTTACGCCATAAAGCATTTATATATTTGCTGTAAGAATGAATACCATAGGTTGTGCTTTCTTGCTCCTGCCCTAGAAACAATGTTCAAAGAATTCTGAATATTTTACATAGTTTGTTATAAAAAGTAATTAAAATAAAATATTAATTCATTATATTTACAAAGTTTCACAAAATTATGTTTTTGTTTCACCAGTATAGTTATGATAACATATGTTTTCATTAGCTGTTGTAGTAAGTCCTTTATTTTAACGGTAATCTACCATTTTATAAACACAGTTTGTAGTTGCATCAGATTGCAAGTGGCTATGCTCAGAATTCTGAATTCCATAAATGTAGCCTAATATGAGACCTCAGCCACGGTCTTAATTCTAATCTTTTCAACAGCGCAACAAGAACTTACTTTTATTTTGTTTGAAAAGTTTATAAGTACAAACCACCAGCTCAAATGGTAGGTTTTGTTGTGGCTTTTTTATTTTTAGGGGTCCAAGCAGCGAAGCTGGTGGAACCCTATTGTATCTGTTAGGATTATTAGGGGTCCAAGCAGCAAAGCTGGTGGAACCCTATTGTATCTGTTTGGATTATTAGGGGTCCAAGCAGCGAAGCTGGTGGAACCCTATTGTATTTGTTAGGATTATTAGGGGTCCAAGCAGCGAAGCTGGTGGAACCCTATTGTTTTTGTTAGGATTATTAGGGGTCCAAGCAGCGAAGCTGGTGGAACCCTATTGTATTTGTTAGGATTATTAGGGGTCCAAGCAGCGAAGCTGGTGGAACCCTATTGTATCTGTTCGGATTATTATTATTATTAGGGGTCCAAGCAGCGAAGCTGGTGGAAACCTATTGTGTTTGTTAGGATTATTATTATTATTAGGGGTCCAAGCAGTGAAGCTGGTGGAACCCTATTGTATTTGTTAGCATTATTATTATTATTATTATTATTATTATTATTATTATTATTATTATTTTTCTCCGCTAAAAGTGTCTGAGGCTCAGCAACCATAAGTTGTAGACCAACCAAATTTGGGAGGTGGGTTGCTATGGCCCCACACTACTCAGCACTACAAATCACCTATGTCGACCAGATGGTGGCGCTATAACAAAGGGTCATAATTTTAAAGGCCATAACTGCCACACCATAAGTCCGATCAACACAAAACTTCATTGACCGATGCATCTGAATGTGCTCTACAACTTTGCTATTGGGACCACCTTTGTCCGCCATATTGTTTGCCCGCCATTTGGACTTTTTAATGTACATCTAAAGTGTTACGACATCTAGTAAACTTCTTTATGGCAAGCGGCTAGAACACACACATGGCGACGCAACTAAGTAATCCGACACGGTAGGGTCTCATTTTTATCAGTGAGGGGAGGGTCTGAACCAGAGGGTCTGAACGTCAGGGAAGCAATGGAAGACAGTGCCAGCCAGAGTGAATGCTAGGCTACTAAAATTTTGTTAGTAAAAGCTTTTTGAGAGGATGAATCATTACTTTTTTTTGGCATGCGGTTGTTCCCTCACTTGGAACGGTACTTCTCTCTAGGGTTTTCGACACACTCGTTCCTGATTATGACTATACACTTTGATGTACGTCGCTCTGGATAAGAGCGTCTGCCAAATACCTGCAATGTAATGTAATATCTCATAAAAAACACGTTTTCAACGTACAAAAATGCCAAGTTACTCAAAAGTATTGATATCAAAATGACGCCAAGTTACGGTACTACAAACAATATAGGCTATCTTGCCTCACCGAAATGACATCAGATGTATTTCAAAGCAATGCTACCCAATATTTCCTCAATTCTTTCAAGTCACTTGGCCCTGTGTGTATAAGCATGCACTACATGGACAGGCCAAACATATGTGTGGACGGCTCTCTCACAGTCAAGATTGGTTGAATAGGCGTGTATATGTCCAATTTGCATTGGTATGTATGTATTTCGCTGCCCAGCCTTTCTATTGCGTGAATGATAGAATGTTTCTTGGTATAAGTGTGTGTTCGTAAATGTGAATGTAACATGCTGCAAGGGAAATGTCCCCATGGGGATAAATAAGTTCTCTCTGTACAATATGTATTTCACATGCAGTATTTATTGTGCGAAGCAAATATACAATAACTCGTACATGTACTCAAATTCAGTTCAGAAGCAAGTATAAACATGTTTTCTGGAGAAATATGCTTCCTGTAGTTACTCAGCAGCAGTTTTGTACATGAATTTCAATGTGTTCCATGAGGAAATTCGAAATATTTGACTCTTTGATCTGACACAAAGTTTGCATGACATTGTAAAATGGTAAGATTACAAAACACAGGGCCAAGTGACTTGAAAGAATTGAGGAAATATTGGGTAGCATTGCTTTGAAATACATCTGATGTCATTTCGGTGAGGCAAGATAGCCTATATTGTTTGTAGTACCGTAACTTGGCGTCATTTTGATATCAATACTTTTGAGTAACTTGGCATTTTTGTACGTTGAAAACGTGTTTTTTATGAGATATCATTTCTTTTTGCGAAGCGTTTTATTATGAGAGTGAGAAATGCGAAGTGACCCTGTAAGAAACGGTTGTGGATTATGGCTATCGTTGTGTGAATTTGTACAGTCTGATGAGCGTGTACCGTTCAGCAGTTTCAGTTTGCTATATATGTAAAACAGTGGCTGTGAGAAAGCGTGCGATGGCGTAAGCATAAACGCATCAGAAACGCAGATGAAATATGGCCAGTGTATCTACTCACGGATTTGACGTCCATCGAACGAGCATTGACTGACAAAAGAATCAGCAAGCCCGTAGATAGAATTATAACTCCCTAGGTCGCAACTTGTGTAGCCTTCTGTCCTGCTCCGTTGTCTGTTATTTCGTGGAGATGCACTTTTAGTGTTTGTAAGGTTTATAAGGCATTTTGATAGGCTTATCTCAAGCGGCCAAAACCAGACTTCGTTTTTGAAGCTCATTTCCTGGTGTTGTAGTTCCTGGTTGCTCACTAGCGCCACTACGGATGGCTCCAGTATAGGTGTTTTCATATCCGGTTTCCATGTAAGTCTACGGTACAAATGCGATCAAAATACAAAGTCAATAATTTTTTCTCACAAGAACAAATAGTCATAATAGGTGTATTTTATTCGTCTTATGACTGTCCATGGGTCGATTTCATGATTTATTGCGTCATTTGGGCACAGTGCCAATATTTGTTCTGGACCAATGAGGTACAGCTTGCGTCACTTCCGGATTAGTGTGGAGGACTGAGCTACAGGAGGGGCTACAGTCTATGGTCACTGGAGTGGGCGGTGGCGCCTCTTGGCCTTGACATTGCGGCTCTGGCCACGGTCCGCCTGTGCTAAGTCTGAAAATGCAGGCATCCCATTTCGTGGTGATTTCATTATGGCGTGTGCTATTTACAGCTGCACTAGACGACCATAAATAATCCTCCTCTTAAGTTGTTCGGTAGCCTACTTAACCAAATAATTACTTGGCAGAAAGCGTAATCAGCTTGCTATATTTGGTAGTCCAGTAGTAGCCTATGCTCATACACAACTTCGGCTACCAAGCCATTTGACTAGCTAGCTAACCTTAACCGGCCAACATTCAATCTGTCAGACGTGTTTGACGGCTTGTCAGTTGTGTACATTCCGTAAATGTCTACCTGGGCCATGCTTCACGCATGTGACAAAGCTACTATAATCCCGATTTTGGGATAAACACTTTTTCAGTTTCACGAAGCGAATTAAGAGTCTCAAGTTCATTTGCTGAATAACATACAACACACGATGAAATCACACACACACAATTTAACGAAATTAACCATCTTGGCATTTAGAAAGGAACATGTTTTTAGCATTTAAGAGACCGACAAGCTAGGCATTTAAGACAGTGGTTTTCAGAATCGGTCCTGGGGGCTCCTTGCGTATATTGGCTTTTCTCCATTGGTTTTGATGATTTACAAGAAAAAAATAATAGGCTAATAATAATTAGAAATTCAATGTAGGCTACATTATTTTTGTCTTCATGCACCAGGTGGAAAACTTGCTGTACAAAGTGCGTTGTCATATTTACACGCCTGCAGATCAGTTATTAAAATACTTGGTAGATTTGTTAATCACCGCTGACAGTGTTAATTTTTATTCGGTAGAAAGTGATTTGCGAACGATCGGTCAGCTAGCGTCACCCAGCAAGTGAACACCACAAACGGCGATGGAGTAGCTAGTAGCAGTTACTGGCTCATTAACTGACTGTGGCGAAAACCTACGACGATAACTTGCTCGGTTAACAGCAGGTCTACCAGACAGTTATACGAAAATTAGCCTAGTCAAATCACCAGTAACCTACACATCTCTAATTGATTGACCATCAGTGTAGTCAATGTTCTTCCCCTGTGGTTCATATTACTAATGCGTGAGCTAACCACGGATAGCCTACCTAGCTCACTGGCAAACTGATATGCTAGCTAAGCATATTCGTTTTGCTGAGAAACATAAATTGAAGATAACTGAACATAGCCTAATTGTATTTTTAATGTCATACATATAACGTGATTACATGACACAGTACAGTCACGGACAGAAATTAAACTCCGTAAACATCAGATAATATATTTTAAAACATAACGGCAGACAGTCAGCTAGCCTCAAGTTCGTTCTGCAATCGTTCGTTCAGGTTGATGGGCTTTTCCGCACCGGACTGTCAATCAAAATGTAAAAATCACCAGACCGCTTAACTCTATGGTTTTGGCTCCAAATCGAGAAAATGGCCGCGCCCGCCATTGAGCTTCAAAACGTGTTTTAGAGACCCACAGAGAGTCAATGGGTGACGTCACAGTAGCTTTGTCCATATTTTTTTACAGTCTCTGGCTTATCTGCAGGTAGGAATCCTCTTCGCTGTTTTGCTAAACTAGAACCGGAAAACATGATAGTGGACAATAGGAGCAGACGCATATGTCCCAGCAGGCTTTGCATATGAGAAAATAACAACAGTTTGAGAGAAATTAGGATGAAATTATGAAATTGCGTAGTTGAAACAATATGTTTTTAGCAGAATGGGCATGTAGGTGAAGGTTGACATGATCACGGAGTATAGTGCGAAGTAAATGGAGTGACCATGAGCGAGCTTGTATTCCTTATCGAACGGTATATATAACAGTCGCTATAAAGCGCTAGCTGTTAAAGTGGAGGGTTAAATAACGTGTGAAATCTATTGCAGTGCTGTGTTTTTTTCATGTTCAGTACTAGGAGTTATAATTATGAGTGAATCATGATTTTAAATGTAATGTTTTAATGGGGAGTTGCAGAACGTACATACGTAGTAATTGTTTGTATGTGGCTAGATAGAGAACAGGGCGAGGTAACATGAATGTAGAAACGTGGCGTTTGCTGATAAGAAGGTTTTGTACGGTAGCCAAGTGAAGAAATGTTGTTAGTAGAAATGGCACAGCGGTGAACTGGTGTAACCTTTTAATAAAAAGAATACATTTGCCGTCATGAAATGCATATGGGTGGCCATGAGTGAGTTTTGGTAAAGCAAATATAAGCGTAAGAGAACGTTAGTGTAAAAGAGGAAATTATCTGCCTGAGGGCGAGGCGGGATTTGATCGTTCAACCGGAGGTTTACCAGTCTGTCACTTTGTTAGGGCAGCACCATGACATAGCTATGCAATGTGTGAAATATCATTAGCAAACCTGTCCGTGGTTTTAAAGAAGAACACAGGCCAGTAAGCACAGAAGAGCTCCCGTTGAATCCATATGGCTTTGCAATATTGTAGCCGGTTAACAATTGAACGTGCAGACGGTACATCGTAATACAGTGTATACGTTCGGGGAACGGCTGGTAGATATGGTGCAAAAGCAATAATTGAGAAGTAGTAGACAATTATTAGTGAGGGTAAAAGCAGGTTAAAGAAACGCGTTCCTAGCTGGGTTTGAACCTCGGACCCTGTGTTCCCAAGACTGTAACCTTACCCACTAGGCTACCGGTGGATTAGCTGTTTGTACTGGGAAAGTTTCAGAGTAAAAAGATATGGGTATTTTGCGTGTGTATGCGAGTTTTTCATTGGGTCGTGTACGTGAAGATTTGGCGGGTGTTGGTGAAATGTCCAATGGGCAGACATGTTATTAGTGGGATAGGCGGCAGGAAAAATAAGAATGAGAAGAAGAAGAAGAAGAATATGGAGAAAACGCAAAATCCCCTTAGTTTGAGGCTTTATTGTGTGGAAATGTGAAGTTGTTTATGAAATCTGTCTGTTGAAATGGGGTCAGAATGTACAGAATTTAATGTTTTTAAGGGCTCAGTGTCTGTGGCTGTTGTGGTTATTTCTGTGGGGAACCCTGAAAAGTGCCAAACTCTCGGTGCTGTATAGGTATGGGGCATGCCCCCGCCAAGGCGTAACTTGGCGGGATGGCATACCTGCCATCCCAATTCCGGAGCAACAAGATAAACCCGACATTAGCCCTAAAAAAAAATATAAAATATGCCAATACAGCGGTGAAAACGCTGCTCACTGAATAACGAAATAAACGAGACAAAGTTTTTTTTTAAAATTATACCATGTCATTCTACAGTCAATATCTGGGACTAAACATTGAATAAATATACAATCTTACCATTGGTTTTACGCGTAGAGATGTCCCTTTTGCGACTGAGTGGTCATATATTGTCTTGGATAATCCGTTGGTGAAATGTCGGCTACCTTCAAAAATACCTGTGCGTAATCCCACACCTGTTGCTTACGGTGTTGTCGTCCTTTTTAGTACAATTTGGCTTGATTGACAATGCATTTATTCAGTAGGTGAGAGTATAAGCTTTCTAACGATGTGTAACATGTCTGATTTTGCTTTTGGAATAGCATTTTATAGGTCAGCCGAAAATATTCTTATATGCCAGTGTCTACTTAAATAAAACGGTAGGCTCCTCTACGCGTAGGTCGCGACTTGATATCTCGTCTTTTGTTTCGTTTTTTCTCAATGTCGTATTTATTATTTGAAATGTGTATTTATGTGTTATTAATCTGTCTCTGAGGCGCTCTGAAATGTGCGTTCTCTGCTAAGCTGAGCAATGGATTGGAATATGTGTCTGACGTACTGTTGCACGGTATACCGAAACTTCAGCACTTTTTCGGTACTTAAAAATAATTAAATAAAAAGAAACGGTTCGCTATTAGAATTTTCCGACATTCGGTAGTTTTGTGTCAAATGTAAACGCCATGGAACTGTGTCTCCCGCATTACTGATTGAGAGGATGAAAAGTGTAATTTGTCAGAATCTTCGCTAGATGGCAGGAGCAACTAAGGTTGGCAAGTGAGGTGACCTGCGCTTGTGCATTCTTCGTGGTTGATACAGCGCAAGCTTAGACTCAGTTGACTTCAGTAGCAATAGTTGTTCTAATTTGTAAATATTTTATAATAGGAAGATGCTGTATTGTTATTGAAATATGCTGTTTTTAGATTTATTTAAAAGTGAAAGACCTGTTTAAAGATAATTTACTTTGCAATTGTTTAATTTTTTAAATATATTTAATATAGTTTTCTATGGTTTAGTGTTGTAACACTAGGCCTATGCTTATTGATATGCTGAACAGGCTTCAACTTAAAGGTTGTTAATAAACCAGGTTTTTAATAAACCGTGAATTCGAAAATGAGGTCAGCCCTTGTGGACATTACGTTTCTGATCAATTAAGGTAATTTCAGTATCGTTAGGTACCGAGTATTGAATCAGTATTGTTTCAGTATCAATTATCATGATACTAAACCTGGCATCGGTATCAAAGTCAAAATTTTGGTATCGTGACAACACTAGTGTGACGCCTTTTTTAGTTGCGGCAGGGAAGCGCTGCAGCTGTACACACACACCGGGCCATCTAAGTGTTACGACATGCCATCTAAGTGTTACAACATAGTAAAGACCTTTACGGGAAGCGACCAGGACACATCCATGGCGACGCAACTTAGTCATCCACCAGCGTCTCTTAGCACAAAATTGGCCATAAGTCATCAATATTTTACTACGTCATACACATATTCCAATCCATTGCTTATCATGATATTCAGTGGATATGTTGGGTGAAGGCATATGATCATGAGGACAAAGCCATTTTAAAATCGATCCATAGGGGGTGCGATGGTGCCAATGCTTGGACCCCTTCCAGTGCTGCTTGCCGCTTTAATTATTAGGGGTCCAAGCAGCGAAGCTGGTGGAGCCCTATTGTATTTGTTAGGATTATTAGGGGTCCAAGCAGCGAAGCTGGTGGAACCCTATTGTATCTGTTAGGATTATTATTATTATTATTATTATTATTATTATTATTATTATTATTATTTTTTTTTTTTTTCTCTGCTAAAAGTGTCTGAGGCTCAGCAACCATAAGTTGTAGACTAACCAAATTTGGTAGGTGAGTTCCTATGGCCCCCCACTGCTCAGGCACTAAAAATCACCTATGTCGGCCAGATGGTGGCGCTATAACAAAGGGTCATGTTTAAAAGGTCCTAACTCCCACACCGTAAGTCCGATCAACACAAAACTCCATCGACCGATGCATCTGAATGTGCTCTACAACTTTGCCATTGGGAGCACCTATGTCTGCCACATTGTTTGCCCGCCATTTGGACCTTTTTATTAGTTGGGGTGCGGAAGAGCTGGAGCTCCAAATCTAAACGGTTACGACATCTAGTAAACTTCTTGACGGCAAGCGACATCCATGGCGACGCAAGTAATCCCACACCGTAGGGTCTAGTTTTTATCAGTGAGGGGACGGTCTGAACGTCGGGGAAGGAATGGAAGACAGTGCCACCCAGAGTGCGTGCTAGGATACCAAATGTTTGTTAGTAAAAGCGTTTTGAGAGGATGAATAATTACTTTTTTTTTGGCATGGATCCTTTTGAAGACAATATCGGGTGAGTTTGTTTAGTCTTTGAATCCGTCATTATGGTGAGAAATAGCTAAACCATTTTATTGGTAGGTTTTCAGTTTCTGTGCAAACGCGCAAAAACACGCTGGTATAATATAACAATGACGGTAATACATATATAGTCCGCTTCGTTCCGTTGCTACCATAACATAACACACTGTCTTGTGTCTACAACTGCAGTTTCTCGCTGCAATTAATAATATTGAATATAAATACAAGACGCAATTTATGCTGTACTCTGCCAATGTCTAAATAAATAATACGGTACTCTGAGCGTATGAAGCACGTAGAATGGATGGCGAGTTGATATTTCGTTTTTTGCTACTAGACTTTTGTTAGTAAAAGCTTTTTGAGAGGATGAATCATTACTTTTCTTTGGCATGGATCCATTTGAAGACAATATCGGGTGAGTTCGTTTCGTCTTTGAATCCGTATGCTGAGAGAAATCGTATACTATTCTCAATTTAATGTCTAAATTGACCGTAAGTTTAGGGTTGTAACTAGGTAGCTGTTTCGTAGGTGACTTAGTTAATGCACTCGTCTTAACTATTGCTTGTATTTTTGCATAGACTGCGTTGTTGCTGTTCTTGTTTGTGTTACTGTTAATCAGTTTAACCTACAGGGTCCAAGTTGAACTATGCGGTTGTTCCCTGCACTTGGAATGGTACTTCTCTCTAGGGTTTTCGTCACACTTGTTCCTGGTTATGGTTATACACTTTGTTGTCCATCGCTCTGTATAAGAGCGTCTGCCAAATGCCTGTAATGTAATATGTAATGTAATATTCCGTACCAACAAGATAAACCTGACATTAGCCCTAACATATGCTAATACTGCAGTGAAAACGCTGCTCACTGAATATCGAAATAAATGAGACACAGTTATTTAAAAATTATGCCATGTCATTCTACAGTCAATATCTGGGACTAAACATTGAATAAATATACAATCTTACCATTGGTTTTACGCGTAGAGCTGTCCCTTTTGCGACTGAGTGAGCATATTTTGTCTTGGACAATCCGTTTGTGAAATAGACGCGCATTTGTGGCTACCTTCAAAAATAGCTGTGCGTAATACCACACCTATTGCTTACGATGTTGTCGCCCTTTTTAGTACAATTTGGCTTAATTGACAATTCATTTATTCAGTAAGTGAGAGTATAAGCTTTCTAACGATGTATAACATGTCTGATTTAGCATTTGGAATAGCGTTTTATAGGTCAGCGTAACCGAAAATTCTCATCTGCCAATGTCTAAATAAATAAAACGGTAGGCTGCTCAGCGCGCAGCACGCAGGTCGCGAGTTGATATGTCGTCTTTTGTTTCGTTTTTTCTCAATGTTGTATTTATTATTTGAAATGTGTATTTATGTGTTATTATTCTATCTCTCTGAGGCGCTCTGAAATGTGCATTCTCTGCTAAGCTGAGCAATGGATTGGAATATGTGTCTGACGTACTGATGCACGGTATACCGAAACTTCAGCACTTTTTTGGTACTTAAAAATAATTAAATAAAAAGAAACGGTTCGCTATTAGATTGGATTGGACTAGGTGTGTGTCTGACGTAATGTTGCACGATATACCAAAACTTTAGCACTTTTTCCATACTTACAAAAAAAAAAAAAAGAAACGGTTCAGTATTAGAATTTTCCGACGTTCAGTAGTTTTGCGTCAAATGTAAAAGCCAGAGAAATGTCTCCCGCATTACCGATTGAGAGGATGAAAAGTGTAATTTGTCAGAATCTTCGCTAGATGGCAGTGGCAACTAAGGTTGGCAAGTGAGTTGTCGTGTGCTTGTGCATTCCTCGTAGTTGATACAGCGCAAGCTTAGACTCAGTTCACTTCAGTAGCAGTAGCTGTTCTAATTTGTAAATATTTTATTATAGGAAGATGCTGTTTTGTTATTGAAATATGCTGTTTTTAGATCTATTTTAAAGTGACAGATCTGTTTAAAGATAATTTACAATTGTTTCATTTTTGAAATATATTTAATATAGTTTTTTATGGTTTAGTGTTCTAACACTATAGGCCTATGCTTATTGATATGTTGAACAGGCTTCAACTTAAAGGTTGTTAATAAACCAGGTTTTTAATAAACCATGAATTCACAAATGAGGTCAACCCTTGTGGACATTACGTTTCTGTTCTATTAAGGTAATTTCAGTATCGTTAGGTACCAAGTATTGAATCAGTATCGTTTCAGTGTCGAGTATCGTGATACTAAACCTGATATCGGTATCAAAGTCAAAATTTTGGTATCATGACAACACTAGTGTGATACCTTTTTTAGTTGCGCCATGGAAGCGCTGCAGCTGTAAATACACGCCGGGCCATCTAAGTGTTACGACATGCCATCAAAGTGTTACGACATCCCATCTAAGTGTTACGACATAATAAAGGCCTTCACGGGAAGCGGCCAGGACACATCCATGGCGACGCAACTAAGTCATCCGACAGCGTCTCTTAGCACAAAATTGGCCATAAGTCATCAATATTTTATACAATCATCATGATATTCAGTAGATATGTTGGGTGAAGGCATATGATCATGAGGGAAAAGCCATTTTAAAATCGCTCCATAGGGGGCGCGATGGTGCCAATGCTTGGACCCCTCCCAACGCCGCTTGTGGCTTTAATTTAAATATGCTTTTGTCCATTTCGTTTTAAAAGTGGTGTTCATTGTTGAGAAGTCCAATACCTTTAACCCTCCTTTGGATATTTTGTTCATTAAAACACTCTTTTTTTATATAGTGGATTTTTTTCTTCTAAATGAAGTTAAAGATCATTTTATTTATTTTATCGCAGTAGTCCATGGGTACATCCATTGCCAAAGCTGCGTAGATCAGACATGATAGTCCTTCTGTTTTTGTAATTAGTGACCGGCCTGTTATAGATAAGTCTCTCTGGAGCCAGAGATTGAATCTTTAGTCGACAGATCTAATTAATGGCATGAAATTCTATTTTGCTCTTTCATTCTGATGTTTAGAAACAATTATACTGAAGTATTTTACTTTATTTTTAACTGGAATGTTACATATATTGTTTTCTGCATATTTGTTGATAGGGAGTAACTCACATTTGTCTGTATTTAGGAATAGACCAGAAGATCTAGAAAAAATATAAATCACTTCTATAGCTTTTTTTAAAAATGCCATGTGTGCTGAAGGTTGAGTAATTGTATTACTTCAAATGTGTGACTACTTTATTGAACTCAGATTAGATTTAATTCACAGAGTCAACATGAGCAAGAGGAAGGGAGATGTCCGGCACTTTTTGGTGCTAAAACAAAGAGTAAGTTGAAACTTGTAAGAATTAGGGCTTAGAGATGATAATGCAACCTGTATTTTCTGTGGTTGTCATGCAGGTTTAATATTTAGCAGGATAGTATGGGTGATGGTGAGTTTCACATTTATGTGCTGTTGTATTAAGGAAGCAGTGGGAGGTCAGAATGACAGTGAGCAGGCAGGAGGAGGTCAGGAGGACGGTGAGCAGGCAGGACCTAGTAGCAAAGAGGTCAGTTAGAAAGGAGACTGCACTTAAAGATGTATGCCATCATACCAGATATTTAGGCAAATAGTACTTTCAGAAACTGATGGGATGCACAACAATCATACCCTACTGTTCTCAACTAATATGCTAGGACTTTTAATACAGTGTTGGCTACTGATAGTAAAGAAAGCATTACACCATCACGGTTGTCTTATCCTCGTGTGTGAGCGCCAGCGCTGTACTGGGTTCCCTTTACACCCTGGTGAAAAAGTTGACCCCCCCGATTGTCATTGTATGAAAGAAGTTAAACAAAACAGAGTAAGTAATTTATGTTGTTTTAGGCTACAAGTATTAGCCGTTTGAATAGTTTTTGTGTTAAGAAATAAACAGGGATTTCCTGTAAACAGTCATTCCCCTATTATTGTGATTAATAAATGCCGAGTTGTGGCAAATTACATCCACAAGAAACTGCTTTATTCATTTGCGCATTAGGCTATAGAACCTGCAGGGAGCTCATTTATAAAATTGATTTGCATGTGCATATGTCAAGTGAAGACCTGACGTAGAGCCACAACCGTTTCCACGGTCAACTCGAGTCATGTTGAAATTTTATAAATCACTACTTTGACGTGATTTTCTACCTAGTATGAAAGTTCACCAATGTCCTTTATTCTACTGACCGCTTGTGGAAAATAACGTGCAGGCCAGTTTAGAGGGAGCATTACATGCATATTGCGCCCGACAATAAGCAGCTTATTTTTGTGAATAATATGCAAGTGATATTCAAATATATTCAAACTCTAACTAATTACGAAAGCTAATATTCTAACTCAATTTCATAGCACTTTTGACAGCCTTACTCTCCAATTAACCTAACCTGCATGTCTTTTAGACTTTTAAAAAGGATATAACTCTCTTCATCTATTAAGTATGAATAGTCTAATATATCTAATATTATTACATCTACCAGTCATGAAACCTGACTGAGTTTCCTCTATAATATTATGAAGTTTTTCTTTCAGTTTTTTTTGCAAGGCATTTGGCAGTTATTTTATAGTCATTTTGTAAAATGCTAATAGGTCTCAAATTATCCAGTCAAAGTTTATCTTTTGGTGGTTTGGAAATCAAGCTTATAAGGCCCTGAGGCATGAGTTCTTCATTCTCGAAGCTCACTATGTACACTTTAAGAAGGAAAGGCGATATTTTCTATGAGAATTTCTTGTAGAAGTCAGCAGTAAGACCGTCACTGCCTGGGGATTTATTTAGGGCCGTGGCGATCTTACGATTACCGCAATACCGTGGTCATGTGATGCCTACCGCGAGGTTGAGCTCGGTACCGTCATCACCGCAAATTTTTTTTTTAATTTCATTTTTTTGCTGGTGGTAGTTACAGGAGTGCATATGGTGTGTGATATGAAATGTATAAGCTTATCATATGAACACAATAATCATTGTTTAGTTATCGTCATCGACTGTCTTCCATCCTATATTCAAGGGCTTCCGGAGACACAAAACTTTTCAGTTGCTTTTCACTTCAGCTTCGCATGCAAGGGGGAGGGACAGTCAGTCCATTAAACATATGGGGGATTTCTTTTGTGTGTGCACTATTATTAATTATTTCTAGACTTGAGTAGGCTACTTGTGATATAACGTTCAATTGAATATATACACACACAATACGTAAGGAATAAACCACGACAGCCTGTCACCACGGCGGGCTGTCCCTCGGCTTCGCCGCGGCCGCATCACCACCCCCGTCGTACGTTATTTTCCAATAACTGGACAGCCCGGAGGGATTTATTCCACTTATACGACGGGTTACCAACAATGATTATGTATGGTTACTTTTATATTGATTTATTCAGCTGAAAGTTAAATATTCTTCCGCAGCCATTTGGGCATATTATTTTCCTGTTGTCAAGCAAAACTGTGGTTGGTAGTTCTATTTGTACCGTTGTTATGCAAAAACCCTGGTTGGTAGTTCTATTTGCACCGTTGTTAAGCTAAAACCTCTGGTCGTTAATTCTATGAAACCAACGATTCTATCAAGAAAAAATAGTTCCTTGTCTTATGCCATACAATTGCATTAATTTTGGTCATTTTTGTCATTATATTATTTAAGAAAACTACATGAAACCATAACTCAATCACATGAATCTCCCTAGCTCTGTCTTGCTTTTTAAAATGTTGCGGTCTTGCAGTGTAGACATTGCGTTTTTCCAAGACACTCTGAAACCGGGTTTGAATGCCAGTTAGCTTTATGATAGGTTCGCCGTCACTTGTCACCTAGCCAATATTAAAATTCTGGGTTTTAGGTCAGAATGGTCTTCGCAGCATGCTTGTTATCCCGGCTAGCTAGCTAGCTAACTATTGAATTGTATTCAAAACAGCAGTTACTACTAACAGAATCGTTCACAAAGATACGGATGAAAATGTAAGCGTCCCGTAGTCATGAGTTAAATATGGAACGCCTATTCTACTGTCCAAATAAGGGACAATTCCATATTTTGCGGGATGGTTGGCCCTAAATGAAGTCAGTAACTAGAACTGTGATTCAACGTTGCCATCTATTGCGGAATTGGACATTGGAAAGGGGACAACAATTCAAAATCGGAAGAATAATGTTGCTGTTTTAACTGCTTTAGAATGCTGGATTTTGGAGTGCATTGATTTTAGAACTGTTAAAAGGCCAAGGTGTCCCTTTACTGAGAAATAATGTGAGGTGCGCCCAATACGCTCCAAAAGGGACAGTGGGGAGGTGCGCACCTCGGCGCGCACCTGGGGTGGGAGAGAGTGAGACTGCAGCAAAGTCGTACATTTATATTAAATGTGTGCTTCTCACAGTGTTTTAGCCTGTATGAAACAATTATTAAGTGGTCATAATTTGTTAAATAGGTCAGCTTTTGTTCAATAATGCTTTGAAACAGGAGATTTTTGAAATATCAAGTCAAGATGATGCTGGCCAGTTTGCTCCGCTGTCTGACTGAGGATGAGAGATATGAAACGCTGTTTGCTCGTCATCCAAAAACGTTTACATAAATTAACAGTTTATGAGTAATACAAATGTTTTGGATTGATTTAAAAAATTTATATACAGCTTCACTGCGTAAAATCCTGGTTTTTGCACTGTACTTTGTTGGTTGATTCTGTCAGTCTGTAGTAGAGCCCGACCGATGCCAGATTTTTGGGTCTGATGCCAATCTCGATTTTGGAGAGTCCTAGCCCACCGATTACCGATGTTTTGACCGATATTTTGTCAAAAAGTGCAACATTTTCAAATCAATTTGAAAAACTTATATTTTATCAAAGTTTCTATATTTGAGAACATTTAACTTATAAGCAAACAAATAAATAAAAATAAACACACAAAGAACTTTTTGATAGACAAAAAAAATGTAAAAGATGATATTAAATTAAATATATATATTAACACCATCTTCAAGTGGTGTGAATTCAAAATAACTCCACACATTGCTTTTACTCCTTTCTTTTCCAGCCATCTATAAAAAAATTAATTTAAAAAAATCAGTTTTCCAGTTTCAAACATGAATTTTTATGAATATTATTATTATTGTTGTTGTTTTTATTATTAATTTATTATTATTTCTTAGTATCTATTCTCAGTAAATGAATTATATTTTCTTATTTTATTCCTATTACATGATCTCAAAGAGTAAGACTATCTAGCGAGCTTCCCTGTCCATAAGAATTTGGTGGTGAAAAACACTACAATGCGCTCTGACGCATGACTAGAGGACTCACCTGCAATAACGCATTAGCTGTTGACACAGCCTCAGTATTTCTTATTATTTATTGTCAGTAAGTTAAATGAATTAGATTTTCTTATTTTATTCCTACTACATGATCTCAAAGAGTAAGACTTTATCTAGTGGAGTGTCGTGGTCTAGGAAAACGACAGAGTTCTCTGAGTCCAATCGCCAATCTGTAGAAAACTACTTCACGAGGGAAAAGACACCACGGCAGCAAGCTCTTCAGAAAAGATAGACTTTATTAGCACTGGTGCAAGTGCACAACAAAGCCGGAACAATTCCGCCGAATTGAACCTCGACTGTCAGTCTTACAATCCTTTTATACACAGAATGCACTCCACAAACTCCCTGACCCCTTTATACATTCCCATGAATCCCAGCCACCTGTTCTTTCATGGCATCACGTGGTGTTCTCTTATCTATTTAGGAGATGCCGAAAGTGTGGGAAGCTACCCCAACTTTCTTTTACCTTCTCTTTCATGGCACCGCGCTGTGTCACTTCAAACGTTTCCCATAACCCACTGGGCATCAAACTGACTCTCTTAGATCTTAAGAGATAAGGTCAGCGTGGGAAGCTACCCCAACTTTCTCTTGAGAACCAGTGGTCTTTGGTTCTGTACTTTTCCATTATGTATTCAGGTTACATAGGGGTCACTGTAAAATATTAGTTTTCTAGCACTTTTATCTAGCATTGGATTATTGTTAGTTTTGGATTATAGTTCTCTGCTATATTTTGACAGTATATGATTAGTTTTTTGGTTAGTGTTTATCTGTTCAGTGACTAGTTCTTTTCTGCTGAGTGAGTAAATATGTAAATTTGACTTCTAAGACTACTGCATTCTCTTGCTCTTTTTCTACAGTGGTTACTGTGGTTTCTTGCGTTTCCATAAGCTTATCTACAACTACTGATATAGGTTTAATGGATTATATATTGATTATATGAGTATATAATTATACTTGTGATATATTTTATCATGAAGCATTGAGAGTTTGGAGGAACCAGTTTGATCAACATTGATGTTAACACCCTAACTTTAACATGTGACGTCATCACAATCATGGGGAGTCTCAAAATTTTCCCTACAGGAGCTAATGAGTGAATGAAGTGTAACGTTAGATGAAACTAAATTGACTGGATGAAATACGTAACGTGAGGCTTGTCCATAAGAATAAGCCCGGGCCACTCACTCCCACTGACCTGGATCAGCGCTCACTCCATGTAACGTCAGTTGTTAAAGCTAGTTATCATACGACCGTAATAATGGATAACGAGTACAGCAATAACAGTATTAGAAATATTGAGCCGTATATGTATGAGCCCATCGCTTACAGCCTACAATATAGGACCCTAACGTTATAGGATAACCTACATTAGCACATTATTGATTGGTTTTTTTGCGGCTGTAACGTTATACCAGTCTGGAGAATAAAGTAACGTTATACTCACCATCTAATGTTAGCTATATACACAAGATAAGTACAGCTCATTGCTACATTAGCAAAATTATCGATAGTCAGACAGCAAGTAAATAGCCAGATAGTAAGTAAATTGGGGAGATGAGGTTAACGCCAAAGTTATAGTTTGTAGCCTTGATTTGATTAATAGCAGAATGTCATCTAGCCCGAACGGATGTTTACCGGAAGCGGTCCGTTCAACCGGTAAGCATCCATTCGGGCTAAACATTATCAACAGCAAAGTAAACTGAGGTTAGGACAGCTAACATTATGATTTGCAATATAATCTATATCAACGTTAAGTAACTTTAACGTTAACTGATCGTATTAAACAAAGGCTTAATTAGATTATCGATAGCATCAAAGCTATCTAGGATTCCCTGGTTGGGTTAGTTAGCTAGGTTGCGTTTCATGCACATTGAGCTAGGTAGCATGCGTAAAACACCTGAAGTAAAAAAGGACAAACAGACCTTATCTTGATTGATTCTTGTTTGATAGTTGGCACAGTATCTGGCTTTAGAAACATTGTCTTGGCGAAACCCATCCTCTTCTGTTCATAATTGTAGAATGAATCAGGGGTAAAATGTGTCAGGGTTTCCCCCAGAAAAGTTGTTAGGCCCGGTGGCAAGTATCTTTCGACAGGGCCCGGCGGCCAAGTGTTTTTTTTGACGGGGGCCTGGCGCGGGCCAGCGACAGACTGTGATGGCATTATGGTAGGGCCCTATAATTTCTGTGATAACAGAATCACGGACGGAATCACGGAATTCATAATTTAAAAAAGCTATAACACAGATTCCATAGGGCCCTACATTTAGTCAGTGCTAAAAGCTGACTGGAGATTTGAAAATAATGCTACGTAATGTGAATGTTGTTATAAATAAGTCATTTATTCAACACACATTTTTAAAAAATCAACAACTATTTACAGCATAGCAGGGTCTTACAAAGAATCTGACAACAATGTACAGTCTTGGAATGCTGTGTTTTCAACAACAACAAAAGAAATTAAATTAAATTAAAATAAATAATATCAGAGTTTTTGCACTCTAAAAAAACTTGTATTCGAGTCCTGATTGGCTACTGAATCTTACAACAAGCCTTGGAATGCTGGGCACATTTGAACATTTAAAAAACTGTCTAAGGTTTTTTGGCTTTTACAGTAGGCTACCTTTCCTCCTTGACATTATCCCTAAATGGCACAAAGGAAGTATCTGTGTTACTGACTGTTTAGCTAGCTAGCTAAGTTAGCTACATGACCACATTGTCATAAATTTTTCCCGACCGTGAAAACTGCCTGACATGCTTACATTTTGGACAGATGTGGCTCCTGAGTAAATCTATCGTTGTGTCCATCGCAGCACTTTAGACACAAGCAATATTGAAAAAATCTTGAAATTTCTTCTTACTGTGAAGAGTGCCTGACCCTCAACTGTAGAATTTTTTCCCCAAAGATGGTATTTCTAGATATGGCCTAATTTTGCTGCTGTGTTAACACATTTCTATGGTTGCCGGTCAGGCACTCTTCACCGTAAGAAGAAATTTTAGGATTTTTCCGATATTACTTGTGTCGAAAGTGTTGCGACGGAAACAACGATGGATTTACTCTGTAGCCACATTTGTCCAAAATGTAAACAAGTCAGGCAGTATTCACGGTGGGGAAATATTTTATGAAAACATTGTCGTGCATGTCAATGTCATCAAGCTAACGTTTTTAATAAACAAGTGAAGTTATTTTGATGACGATTAATAAGTCATGTAATGTTACAATATATATTTTTTTATATTACAATAAAAAAACAATATATATTATGTTCATGCTACTAGTTCAACGTTACCTACACACTGCTTAATATAAAAAGAATGTACTTACCAAAGAGATGAAGTGATAACGCAGTTTGTAACGAGGTTAGTTAGCCTACTAAATAAGTTAGGTAACGTTAGCTTGTGATAGTTGGAAGCGTCAAGTGTTGAACGTCACTCTACGCACAATGAGGGTAAAGAACACTGATCTCAGACCTGCTGTTTTCCTATAGTGCATTCACGTTTTAACCAACAGATGTCGCTGGTGAGCTTTTCAACTGAGCCGCCCCACTGTAACTGTAGTTTAAAAAACATCTTAAAAATACATTTAAAAAAATAAATAAAAATAATAATAATTCCCCGATGCTTAGGCCCGGTGGGGGGTCAACTTAGGCCCAGTGAGCTGCCGGACTTGCAATACACTGGCGGAAACCCTGATGTGTACTGCACAATCTTGTCACCTTTGATATTTCTAACTGTGCACCGTTTTGTTTTCCTATATAATCGACACCTTTTGGAGACTTGGATCTTTTGGCAAGGCGTGAAAAGATGCATTCCTATCTCCACAATCTTTAATCACAGAATAAGGCATTGTTGAACTGGATAGTTAATGTTAACATGGCTTTGAACTTGGGAGCGCACACTACATAAATTTCATACTGGGTGAATGTTTTGGCCACCACACATTGGTCAATGGAAATTAGAAACATTTGTGACGTCACAAATTTGGTCTCAAAACCACCAATACCAAATACTTCACCAGGCGGCAATGTCGAGCGTTGTATAGTTTTTAGGAAAAAATATCTAATTCATTACATACATGTATAAAATACTTTTAACATCAATGTGTAAGTAACTTATAGTCTTTGGTCATAATATAAGCATTTTAAAATCATGATTTTGACTGCACAGGGTCTTTAAATCTAGATGAAAACATGTTTTAAGGTTAACCAAAAACATGAATTTGCAATGATACTTATTTGGGAGTACTGGTAGACATTACCCCAAAACAATATTAAAAACATTTGCATAAATTCCTAGTTAAAGTGCTTTGCAAACTTTTTGTCTTTAGTTAAACCAACCTGCTGCCTGTTGTGTACAATCTGACTTACATACATGATTAGAAAGGGGGATATCCAAATATGTAATGTATTCTTCCAAAGGCATTACCTTATTCTGTGATTTTTAAAAAGACAACTAGTTTTGCAGAATGTAGCAAGGCATCTGCCACGAGGACATATCTTGTGGTTGATCAGACTCCTCAGGCTCATATACATGGCCTCACCATTGAAATATTACTGGTGCCAGTTTCAGATGCGATAACTGGCTACATTGGCTGCCGAGAATTGCAGTGTGCAACAAAGCAAACACTACCATGTGTGTTTGTTTATGTGTGGTGTCTTTAAACTAATTTAAATATCAATGGCATTCCCTGACCATCCTTTCTTTCATGTATTTAAGTATACGCCCACACCATCCTGTAAATCAGGCTTGGATCATGTCGAGACATGTTTTCAAGGTTGATCCCTTTTTTTTGCTTGTTAATGGTGACACATAGTTGATAGAGCACACACCTTTAGCATGACAAATGACAAGATTTAAGGTCAGGTTTCCTTTAGCATTGCTGTTTATGCAGGAATGCTACAGGAAATAAATAATTTTATATCTTTTCCTACATGGTTCACCCAATATGGATGTAAATAACCTCAAATTAAAGCTATCGTTCTGCACTTTATCCTCATATTTATTGTTTAATTTCAAATCCAACGTGCTGGAATACAGAGTCAAAATAACAGAGATTGTGTCACTGTCCAAATACTGATGGGTAAAGTGCATCTGTGCATTTCCACCTTGTGTTTGGTTTAACAGTCCTTCTTACATTAACTTACATTACATTACAGTATTATTATTTTCTTTTTTTTTTGTTAATCTGATTAGTGTTCTAGGTGGAAAAAAGACAAGCTACATAGATAACATGGGATGTTTGTACATGAACACTTCATGTCCTGAGGATTCTATGATGAATTTATAGTAGTCGTTAACTGAGCTATGCCCCCAAAAACTTATTGGAAAGGGAAAAGTTTGTGAAAGTTGTCTGGCTTGGATTTATGTTCTCAGCTGATTTTTATCAACTTCTGCACTATCCCATAGTCCTCCAGCCGTGTGAAGATTGGTTACGAGAGCTGGCTGTCGTCCAATGGGCTGGCCCTGTCCCCCTTCCACATTCGCTGGCAGACAGGGCTCTTCAACTGGTTGTTTGCCAAGTGTGCGCGTCTCAACCCTCATTTCCTGTTCCTGTGGTAAGTATGTGTTTTCCTGCTCTTGGATTGCTTTGTTTCTCTCATGGCCAAAGTGTAAATACTGACTCTTTTATTGTGTTCAGATTACACTTTGCTCTGTTGTGTGCCTGATCATAAATATTTATAAGCTATTGGAATAAAACCCTGGGAAGTACAGTTGAGGCCAAAGGTTTACATACACCTAGGCTAAAGATATTCAAACTCAGTTTGTCACAACTCTGCACATTTCATGTTACCATATACTTCTTTTAGCAAGTCAATTAGGCCATCTACTTTTTTCACATCCGAGGTAATTTTAAAACAATTGATTAGAGACAGGTTTATTTCAGCTTTACTATATCAGAATTCCAGTGGGTCAAAAGTTTACATACACCTTTTTAGAAGCTTCTGATTGGCCAATTGGCATAATTTAAAATGACCTCTTTTTGCCCTTGATGCCATGGGAAAATCCAAGCAACTCAGCCAAGATCTCAGAAAAAAATAGTGGACCTCCGGTTCCTCCTTAGGTGCAATTTCCAAACAATTGAAGGTACCATGAGCATCTGTACAAACAATTGTATGCAAATATAAAAATCTTGGGACCACACAATAGATGGCATCATGAGGAAGGAGGATTATTTTGAAATACTGAAGCAACACCTCAAGACATCAGCTAGAAAGTTAAAACTTGGTCGCAACTTCCAGCAGGACAATGATCCTAAGCATACCTCCAACGTTAAAAAAAAAAATGGCTTATAGAAAACAAAGTGAAAGTATTGGACTGGCCATCACAAAGCCCTGACCTGAATCACATAGAACTGAACTGAAAAAGCGTGTCTGAACAAGGAGGCCCACAGACCTGCCTGAGTTACACGAGTTCTGTCAAGAGGAATGGGCAAAAAATTCGGCAAAGTATTGTGAGAAGCTTGAAGCAACCCCAAGCATTTGATTCAAGTTAAGCAATTAAAAGGCAATACCACCAAATACTAACAAAGTGTATGTAAACTTTTGACCCACTGAAAATCTGATATTGTACATAAAAGCTGAAATAAATATGTCTCTTAACTATTACCTCTTACAAAAATAAAGTAGATACCCTAATTGACTTAACACAGGAAACATTTGGCCTCAACTGTACCGTTTGACCTCTGGACAAAGTTGGGAAATACTCAAATCTGGAGCGAAAGTGGAAGTAGTGGGAATGGTAGAGTACATTCTTCAGTAGAATGCCCTACTGCCCCTTCTAGTTGACATGGTTTTATGATCAAGTTTTACCCTCACCCTCTTGTGCTCCTTGGAAGTGCTGTGTAGCACAATTTTCTGCCTGGACAGTGCTTCAAATCTGTTTTAGTATTCTGATAACTTTCTCAAGCTTTGGGAAATTGCTAGACTAAACAGCTCCTGGTGAGTGCCACAATGTGAGAAAGTTAAATAAACTGCATTTGACATTAAGCCTTTGAAGGATTCATTGCATCCTTTCAGTGTGCACCTTGCATTGTCTTAGTCAAATGCAGTAAAATAGCTGAATATCAACCTTAAAGCTCTATAGGAATTGCTATCTATGACTGAACTTATAGCTTTAAGGCACACTCTGCTGGCGAGAATAACTTAAATCAGATGGAATAGATTTTCCTTGCAGAATAAATACAATGTACAGAACAATTCTCAATTACTTTTTTTGTTTCACATTCCTTCCATGTCACATTCCTTTCTCTACTTGTGGCCGGTTTCACATATGTGGCTAACTCCGTTAACGCAATTAATTTGTTGACATTTTGGGATAAACTCTGGATTTTCAGTTTCACAAAGTGATTTTGAAATTTAGCCAGACTTGTTACTGGGGGGAACAGAGTCTTAAGCCCAAACCTGCAAAACTGCAGGTTTATGTTTAAGTCAGCTGGATGAAATGAACATAGCCTAAATATAGCCTAGAAAACACACCACAGCAGCAGAAATGAATGCAAGGTTCTTGTTGATGAACGAAAATCATTGTAAAAAGAGCATTTAGAAGGGAGCATGTTTTTTAGAGACCGACATGATCCTTTAAGGCACTTGTACGATTGTCTTTAAGTGCTGCTGATTGTGATTGAGTGCTGCTGATTTTGCTGGTTCTTTTTATATGCTTTTGGTGACACTGAAAATATTATAAGAAACTTTGTTCATTTGTTTCATACATAAAATGCAATGCAAAATACTTCACATATGAGGAGAAAAATAAAAGCAAAATAAAACCAATAAGCAGGATACAATGTTACACAATAAATGCAGTTGTAAAATAAGGAAAATAAAGCAAGGCAGAGACAAAAATTTAAGACATAAAATTAGAATTTAGCAATCGTTGAAGTCAAAGAAAATAGAAGTAAGGCAGTATAGCGTACCGAGCAATCAGGCCAGTGTCTCTTGCATTCAAAATGCAGATCAGTGTGTTCATCAGATTTCCAGGCCATGTAAAGGTGAACTCTACTGAGAAAGGTCTCTATGCAGGAAAAGAAAAATATTGCTTTTGTCGACTTGTATGTGTTGCGTTGTCCTGCAAAAAGGTCAGCACCACCTCTCTTTGTGTTTATCTAAGGGATATGGTCCGTTTTTCGGCATACGATTCACCTCTCCTTTATAGCAGAGCAGGTGTGCGCAGTTATCAGAGTTAATTCAATCATAGAATAACTAACCAAAATCGTAATTCATGTTTTATGAGTAAGCTTAAATTTTATTGAGATAATTTGATAAGATACTCATCAAATTTATCTTGGATTGTTTAAAGCGAATGAAACATGGCCTTGGTGTATAATGTCAACCAAGTGCTTTTATTTGGGTCACAATTGATCATTAAGTATAATTAAAGTGGATGTGACAGACCAGTGCCTACAGTGACCAAATGGGTATTTAAATGGTAATGAAAGTTGAAATAATTTTGGGTCTCATTCCCTAGATTAACTGCTGTCCTAGTCATGATCAGTTTCATTAGTGAAAATATTCAAATTAGGAATGTTGTACATTTACTCTTGTAAATTATTCAAATCCAACTTTTAGGTTAGTGACCTCAGCGAAATAATGTGTGGGGAAAATAATGCTGGTATCTGAATCAAAAACCGGTGAATGCCCCTATACCGGCCACTGTAAATCCAGCAGATCATAAGCCTTTCTTCATATGTAAAATAACCAAAAAACTGTCTGGGCCACTTAAAAACTAAAAAATAATCTTTAATAAACAAAACTCTGGAAAGTGAACTTTAAGGTCTGTGTGTAACCTTATGGTATTAATGTGTGAGTATGTTACAGGTTCAGCACGGGAATGGTTTTTGGAGTGGTGTTCATGTTTGGGTCCGTGGTTTTGCTGACCCGCACACTGCTGCAGACTCTCGCCCAGATGATATCTGAGAGCCCTGAGGGCTCCAACGAGCAGGTGCTCCAAGTTGTGGTGAGTCTGAAAACACATTCTATGCAAGTGGTTCTGTAGTCTGTACAGCAGGCGAGCAGGTTCAATTCCTCTCTTCATAGTGACCAGATTCTGGTGCTGTGCCCAAAATGGATCGCAGAACCACTGGAGCGGCCATTGGCTGATAGGTCTCAGTAACCAGTGAGGTGGCTTGCCATTGGCTGACAGTGGACAAGAAGACAAGAGGAGAGGATTAACAGTGGGGTGGTGGATGTGACATATCATTACTCTTACTGATTTGTGATTGTCTCTTTCCCTCTTGCCATGTTGACATCACCAGGTTCCTGGTGTGAACCTTCCCGTCAGTCAGCTGGCCTATTTCTTCATTGCCATCCTGATCAGCGGGGTCATTCATGAGTTTGGCCATGGAGTGGCAGCACTTAGGTGAGGAGACTGAGTGGTGATGATGACAATTATGATGATGAAGAGGAAGATTATGCTGATGATAATGGGGAAATTGTGTTTGCAGGGAACAGGTGAGACTCAATGGTTTCGGGATGTTCGTATTTGTGATCTACCCTGGGGCCTTCGTGGATCTGTTTACCACACACCTGCAGCTCATTTCCCCCATCCAGCAGCTGCGCATATTCTGTGCAGGTAAGTCACACAGCTACAGTGGGCTCCAGAATTATTGGCATCCTTGATAAATACGCACAAAAAAAGCTAAACTAAAAAATAATAGTTATTGACATAAGCTTTTTTTTCCAAGGTGTAAACTAGTGTGCTTGATTAATGATTCATTGGTATCAACCAAAGTCTTAAATTTTTTAAATAAAAAAATATTTCCCCAAAAACCAGATTCCACAATTATTGGCACCCCTGGTTTAATACTTTGTGAAAACACCCCTGGCAAAGATGACAGCCATGAGTCTTTTCCTATAATTTGTGATAAGGTTAGAGAACACAATTGGAGGGATTTTTGACCATTGCTCCGTGTAGAACTTTTCAGAATCATTGATATCTTTGGGTTTGCGCTTATGGATCCCCCTCTTCAGTTCAGACCAGTTTTTGGTTTTTGATGGAATTCAGGGTTTCCCCCAGAAAAGTTGTTAGGCCCGGTGGCAAGTATCTTTTGACGGGGGCTGGCGGCCGGGCAGCCAAGTGTCTTTTTTGAGGGGGCCCGGCGCGGGCCAGCGACAGACTGATGGCAGGATTAACTTAGCGCACATGCCAAATCTTGCCAATCCTTGCCCATTTAGGGGGTACCCTATTTAAAGCTTTTTAACTCCAGATGTGAACATCACAGAGACTTGAAAAATGGCTTAAATGAAGCAAGCCATTTGTACAGTTTACAATACTAATGCATATTAGTTTATATTCATAATTTTGGAAGAAATAAAGTGCCACAAATGCAATTGTCTAGACAAAAAATCAAAAATGAATTTGCACTTTTTTCGTTTGCAATGAAATACTGAGAGATTGCATATATACAGCAGGTTAAACTATACATATGCTGGATCAAAACAAAAACTTCTTGACCACAAGTTCATAAAATCTAAGGGTGGATATGTAGAACTACTATAGATGTATGAAGCAAAAACTAAGCAGTGTACCCTGCATCTCCAAATCTATCCAAAATGTCTAAATTATGCATTGCTGTGAATCACAACGTATTCACGTATTTTACTATAAATCAACTGTTTTTACATTACATTACATTACATTACAGGCATTTAGCAGACGCTCTTATCCAGAGCGACTTACACAACTTTTACATAGCATTACATTGCATCCATTTATACAGCTGGATATATACTGAAGCAATTTCGGTTAAGTACCTTGCTCAAGGGTACAACGGCAGTGTCCTACCCGGGAATCGAACCTGCGACCTTTCGGTTACAAGCCCAGTTCCTTACCTACTGTGCTACACTCCGTCACACTCCATTTTGACTCAAGAAAATCATTGTTGCATCATTTTCAAGTCAGAATTACAAGCTTTCAGTCCATACAGTGGTCTAAAATATCTAGGGGTCCAGAAACATATCCAAAATCTCTCCAAAATTAAATAAAATGCTTTTTTTGTCCATTATAAAGCATATAAACGAGCCCCTTATGAAGGTTTAAGATGAGACATTGCTATCAGATTTTAAAAATAATGCAAAAATATTGTCACACAATGCGGTACAGTACCTAAATGTGTAATAATTAACTCTTGTATGTATTTCTATACTCTGTACTCTTGTATGTTTTCTTGTATGGGGATGGGACGACATGAAAACAATTTTCAACCGTCCACCACGTTTTGGCAATGTTCCAACTCTTACGTCATCACTGTTGCATGCTTCATATAAACTATTACACTACCATCCAACGCTTACATTACAGTGTGAAATATCCACATTATATAACACCACTAATCTATTTAAAGACACTCGATTTCAAAAATAATGTATGTAACCAAAATATTTTGAACAATAATACTTACATAGCAATGATGAAATCTCATCTATGTTCAGTAGAAGGGCACAGAGACAGTATCAGTGATACTGTTCTATTCGCTTCTGTTTTGCTCCAGAAAGCGATGTCAGCTAGGTCTATCAGCAAACATATGGCTTAGCTATGTCCAGAAGTCCTCAATAGTAATAGTATTTTCCAAGAAATTACAAAAAATCGTTGACCGCGTTTCGTTAGGTGCAGCTACCACAGAGTGAGTGCGTAAGTGAATGCGATGCTAAGAATATTTTCGGTTACACTGACCTATAAAACGCTATTCCAAAAGCAGAATCAGACATGTTATACATCGTTAGAAAGCTTATACTCTCACCTACTGAATAAATGAATTGTCATTCAAGCCAGACTGTACTAAAAAGGGTGACGACGCCGTAAACAACAGGTTTGGTATTACGCACAGCTAATTTTGAAGGTGCCCTGGCATCACACATGCGCATATATTTCCCAAACGGAATGTCCAAGACAATATATGACCACTCAGTCTCAAAAGGGACATCTCTATGCGTAAAACCAATGGTAAGGTTGTATATGTATTCAATATTTAGTCCCAGATATTGACTGTAGAATGACATGGTATCATTTTTTAAAACTTTTTCTCGTTTATTTCGTTATTCAGTGAGCAGCGTTTTCACTGCTGTATAGGCATATCTTAGGGCTATTGTCGGGTTTATCTTGTTGCTATGACGGAATACGATTTTTTAGAGGTGAAAGGATTTTTTTTATGAATTCCAAGATAGACAATATTGTCCATTATGTCAGGGGTGGGGGGTGTTTTGTCGATGAGACAGCAGGGAGGGGGTTTGTGTTAAATGAAGGACCAGAGCAACAATGGGGGCACTGCAAAACTCCGTATTCGGCATAGTTGTCGTGTATCGGCTACTAATGAAAATAAAACAACGCGTTTATGTTTTTAACTCGTACTTTGGTTGCAGTAGCACTGAATGTCTGAGTTCAGTAATCTCGGCACGCCGGCGTGCCGACCACTAGGGGCTTTGCGCTAAGATTTGTATTGCCAATTGTATTGCCAATTTCATTTTGTTTGATTTTACTTAGAATAATTGTTAGGGGTGCTAATAATTATGGCACCTATGGTTTTCAGAAAAAAAAAGATTACTTAATAAAAAAACATTGAAGCATGAGAGTAAATGTATTGAAATAAAAGTATATAGTTTTCCCATGTTTGAACATAACATTTAGATTATCATCTGTGTCATTTATTATATGCAGCCTTTTTTCTTAATTTTTATTAAGGGTGCCAATAATTCTGGAGCCCACTGTGTATGTATTCTGTGCAGTTATGTCACTGCTTTGCTTATTGTGCAGGTAGGTTGCACAGCTGTGCATATTCTGTGCAGGTACGTCACACAGCTGTGCATATTCTGTGCAGGTACGTCACATAGCTGCGCATATTCTGTGCCGGTACGCCACATATCTGCGCATATTCTGTGCCGGTACGTCACATAGCTGCGCATATTCTGTGCCAGTACGTCACATAGCTGTGCGTATTCTGTGCAGGTTCGTCACACAGTTGTCATTATTTTGTACAGGTAAGTCACACAGCTGTGCATGTTCTGTGCAGGTAAGTCACAGAACTGTGCATATTCTGTGCTGGTGTGTCACATCTGTGCAATTTATGTGCAGGTACACTACCGGTCAAAAGTTTTAGAACACCTCCATTTTTCCAGTTTTTATTGAAATTTACAGTTATCTCAATATACTCTGAAATTAAAGCATAGAAAAAATAAACAATTGGATATTAAAAAAGAAATCATGGAATCGTTCTGTTTAACACAATTTATTCAATTTTTTGACTCATCAAATTGGCCACCTTTTGCAGATATGACACCTGAACACACTCATGGCATTCGTTCTACAATGGAAATAAAATATTGTTCAGAAAAATCTTCCCAACACTGTTGCAGAAGTTCCCACAAATGTGTTGCACTTGTAGATTGCTTTGCTTTCCCCCTTCTGTCCAGTTCAACTTAAACCAGCTTGATGGGGTTTAAGTCCGGAAACTGTGCCGGCCATTCCATGATTTGAAGCCTAGTGTCTTGTTCTTTTCTTCTAAGATAGTTCTGACATAGCCTGGAGGTATGTTCTGAGTCATTATCTTGCTTTAGGATGAACCCCTGACCAACTAGGCATTAACCAGAGGGTATTGCATGGCGCTGCAAAATGCTGTGGTAGCCCTTTCGATTCAGGGTGTCCAGTCACTCTGTCCAAGTTGTCAACACTGGATCCAGCAAAAGAGCCCCAGACATCACACTTCCTCCTCCATGTTTGACAGTTGGTGTCACACACTGAGGAACTATCCTTTCACCTACTTGACGCTGTACAAAACCCTGCGTGATGAACCGAAGATTTCAAATTTTGATTCATCGGTCCATAAGTCCTTCTTATAGTCTTCAGTAGTCCACTGCTGGTACTTCATGGCCTAGGCAAGCCTATTTTTCTAATTTAGCCATTTTAGCAATGGCTTTCGTACTGTCACTCGACCGGTCAAACCAGCAGCTCAAAGTCTTCTCTCCTTGTTGCAACTGAGACTTGCTTACTTCGACCACTGTTAAGCTGTGCTTGAAGCTGTTGCCCTGTGAGCCGCCTATCACGCAAGCTGTTGACTCTCAGAAACTTGTTTTCTGATTCTGTTGTGGCTTTGGGTCTGCCGGACCTCTTCCTGTCAGAGTTTCCTCCAGTTTCCAAGTGCCTTTCAATGGTGTAGGAAACTGTACTCATTGACACCTTGGCTTTCTTTGCATTTTCTCTTAAGGAAAAATCTACGCTTTTAAGGGTTACAATGGTCTGTCTGTCTTCCTTTGTTAATCACCTTTTTCTCGCCATTATGATAGCAATATGCTACTTCCTGCAGTACAATATTGTCCAAATAATGCTTCAGAGGGTGTAGTAATACAGTCTGTTCCAACACTGATTTTATACACAGGGTTTGTAAGTAATCAACAAAAGTTGGACACCTGTAGGAATTGTTTGCATCAACTTTCAAGGCTTAATTTACTTCCATTGCTGCAGAAAAGCTGTAAGTTGTTAACCCATTACTTGCTCCCTGAAAAAGGCCATTTTAATAACTCTGAAATTTACATTATTTTTCTGTTTTTGGTAACTTAATCTTTTTTATTTATTTATTTTTTTTAACTTACTTTGTACCATTTCAGCTCATTCACTGGACTTGAACCGCTTAAATTTCAATAAAACTGGAAAAATGGGGGTGTTCTAAAACTTTTTACCGATAGTGTACGTTACAGCTGCTCATATGCTGTGCAGGTACGTCACACAGCTGTGCATATTTTGTACAGGTAAGTCACACAACTGTGCATGTTCTGTGCTGGTGTGTCACATCTGTGCAAATACGTCACACTGCTGTGTGTACTGTGTTTATTTTGTGAAAGCTGGTCACATAGCTGTTTATATTCTGTGCAGGCGTGTCACACAACTGCCCTTATTCTGTCCAGGTAAAATCCTTGCCAACTTGTGTGTGTTCCTGTTTGTTGTACACACATTGTGTTGCAGTACGTTTCTGCGTTTATGTAAGGGTTTGTTATAACTATGTGGTGTTTCTACAGGGGTGTGGCATAACTTCATGCTGTGTGTGGTCGCTTTGAGCTTCCTTTTGTTACTTCCTCTCATCCTGTTCCCCCTGTACACCACTGGAGCCGGGGCGCTTGTCACAGAGGTGGTGGAGGTGAGTGAGGGGAGGATACACTGTTTTTCCACATAATGCTGATTTCAGCACTGCATTTCCTTACTGCAATACTGGATAGCAGCTTCACTGCATCACATCCACTGCATCACACACACTCCGCTGCATCACATCCACGGCATCACATGAACTCCACTAGGTCACATCCACTGCAGCACTTCCAGCTTGGTCAGACATTCCTACAAACACAATTGGCAGTGTTCGCGGGTGAGAAGCCGGTGAGGGAATGAGTCCTGATCATTGCATTAGCAAATCCTGTTCAGACTCCTGGTTGGGGCGCCTGTTCAGCAGGGAGGGGATCTGGGGGAGATAGCGTGAACCTCCGCACGCGTTACGCTCTCTGAAAAGAAGCGGCTGGCGACTCCACGTGTATTGGAGGAGGCATGTGGTAGTCTACACCCTCCCCAGACCAACAGAGGATAGCGCATCGACCAGGACCATGATACACACGGGGAATTGGTATAACGACTAAATTGGGGAGAAAATGAGAGAAAAATGGCAAAAGAAAATTCAGGTTAGAAAAGTTCAGAACCAGGGGGGTTACGTGCAGTGGTGCCAGAACAAGTTTTGAGGTGGGGGGGCTAGCAAAGGGAAAGTTACAATTAAGTCATGATTGACAAAGTCCATTTAAATTATTTAAATTATTATTGCATATAAAATTATTAGTAAGCAAATTAGTAAGCTGTGAAAATATTGAGTGGGCCAAGATAAATTGTACACAAGCTGTATACGAAACCTACGGCATAGACTACATTACATTACAGGCATATAGCAGACGCTCTTATCCAGAGCAACTTACACAACTTTTGTCCATAGCATTTACATTGTATCCATTTATACAGCTGGATATATACTGAAGCAATGCAGGTTAAGTACCTTGCTCAAGGGGAACTACTACTGGGGAATCGAACCTGCAACCTTCAGGTTACAAGACCACCTCCTTACCCATTATGCTACAAACATGCTTCTGAATTCAGCATGTTAAAGAAAGCCATATGGGGTCTGTTGTTACAGTTTTCATCTTTTACTTGAATACTAAGAGACCACTTGTATAATGATGATGAATAGTTCTTTCTGTCAACTTTTATTGATGATGATTATTAACCCCTTTGTGCACATGCCACAATTGGGAGATGTAATGGTCTTCATAGAATGACGCCTTCTAGGAGTAAGGTACATCCTATGAGCGAATTTGTAATGTATTAATTGAAGATTGGGGTTTTTAGATGTACCACACAAATTTTTCCACACGGTGTCCCAACAGATCTCTTCATCATTTATAGCAGATAAGTCTGTATGCCATGTAGTTTCTACTGGTTCAGGTTCAGAGATAAATTTGTAAAGTTTAGAGACCATCCCTCGTGTAGGTCCTACTGAGGCTAATAATTTATGAAGAGGGTGTGTAGGGAGTGCTGATCCCCATGGTATACAATATGCCTGCATAGCTGATCTTAACTGCATATAGAAGAAAAAAGATGATCCTGGTAGATCATATTCAGCTTGTAAATTAAAGGCTCATAAACCACTGTCACCATACAGATCTTTTAAAACATTAACTCCCCTATTCTTCCAATGTGTGAATGAGAAAGGTATATTGCCAGTAAGAAGTGAAAAATTGTTGAAAATTGGCGAATGGTTGTGCCAGTTAAAATCTACTCGCACATGCTTCATTACAGTATGGCAGGTTGTGAGTTGAAATGAAATTACAGGGCCTAACCATAATTTAGCTTTTTTCAATGGTATGTTAGATTACACTAGGTCCTGCAATCTGTGAGGCTGCAAAAGATTCTCCTCAATTGGTCTCCAAGAGACAGAGGAACTAGGATTGAACCTTGCAGAGGGAGGACGTAGCATGAAGTACATATTAAAATTTGGCAGGGCCAACCCTCCCTGCGTCCTGTCTCGCTGGAGAGTTGAGTTTTATACGAGGCCTCTTTCCTTTCCATATGAATTTGGAGATTAACGAGTGAAGTTTTTCCCAGTAGCCCATAGGAGGAGCAAGAGGGATCATAGAAGAGTAAAAGTTAACACGAAGGAGTACATCCACCTTAACTATTGATATACGGGGTTGGAGTGAATTTGGGAGATTTGACCAGCGTTCAAAGTCCTTCTCTGTATGACTGTATATACCTTTAAAATTTTGTATTGCAATGGAAAACGTAGAAGGAAAGATATCAAGGCCGAGATACCTGAAGCTCTCAACTATTGGTATATGGGAGGGCAGGGGAATTTGAGATGCAAGTGAGTTCAAATGCATTAGCGCTGTCTTTGTCCAGTTAATTTTATATCCAGATAGCGAGCTGAACAAATCAAAAGTAGAGAGCAAATGTGACATTGAAGAACCTGCGTTACCTACGTAAAGAAGGATATCATCAGCATACAATGATATCCAGTGATCTGTATTACAAAAAGTGATGGGCTACACTGATGGCTGCTGTCTGATTTTCTGAGCCAGTAGTTTGAGGGAGAGGGCGAATAGTAGCGGCGAAATGGGGCAACACTGGCGAGTTCCCCTAGATACCAGAAACTGGGCGGAGCAAATATTGCCCGTGCAGACCATTGCCAAGGGATTTGCGTATAAGACTTTGATCATACTGATGAATTATTTACCTAGCCCAAATTTGTCCAAAGTAGTCCAGAGATAATCCCATTCCAACCTATCGAATGCTTTCTCAGCATCCAATGCTAAAACCGACCAGGAAGTGTCAATACTACCTGCTGCATGAATGATGTACAACAAGCGACGCACATTATCAGATTCTAGACGAGTTTTAATGAAACCAGTTTGATCATTGTATATCAATTTTGTCAGATTTACCTCTAATCGGGTTAAAAGACTTTAGCGTATAATTTAACATCCCCATTCAAAATGGAGAGAGGTCTATAATTACCGCATTGAGTCAGATCTTTATTTGGTTTGGGAAGTAATGTGATTATGGCTGTGTTAGCACTTACGTTGAATGCACCCTTGTCAGTGGGCTCCAGCTCCTAGACCAGCTAGACCAGCTGGGCACCCCCGCCTCCTGCCACTGTTGATTCTGCTGTAGCACCAAGCCTGTCCCCCCTGTCTGACCGTGCCACCCATTGGTATTCATGCCCATCTCTCTATGTGACCGGAGTCACCTTTGCTTGGACTTAATTAATTAATATTGGATTGGCTGTTTATGTATTATAATTAATCTGTTTTCATGTAAGCCATTTCCATAACAAATCGGTGCCTGCCTGCGGCAGATGGGTTCCCCCTCTGAGTCCAGTTCTGCTCAAGGTTTCTTCCTGTTATCAGTCAGGGAGTTTTTCCGTGACACTGTTGCCCTAGGCTTACTCTTTGGGGGCAGGTTCTCTGTAAAACTGCTTGTGACAAAGCTCCTTTGTTAAAAGCACTATACAAATAAAAATTGATTGATTGAATGGCTGTATTAATCATATCCAGCAGTGGTGGTCACAGTTAATCCCAAAAAGCAAGATATAGCTCTGGTGGAATACCGTCCCACCCTGGGGACTTGCCTTTCTTCATGTTAACAAGAGCCATCCTTAACTATTCTAGGGAAATGGGGGTATTGAGCGACTCAGATTCATTGTCAGACAGAGAGGGAAGATCGAGTCCTTGAAGAAAATGCGTACATGTACTTGTATGGAGTGAGATTTCAGATTTATAGAGAGTAGAATAAAAATCACGAGGGTCACTCAAAATACGAAGAGGTGTTTTAATAGCCATGATATGTGAGTATTTTTTATGATTTTTCAGACTTAAAGCTAAAAGATGGCTTGGCCTGGCTCCATTAAAATAATATGTTCTTCTGGTTCTGTGCACCAAGAACTCCGCTCTACGTCTTAACAAAGAGTTTAATTCTTTAGTTCTTGTCACAGCTGTTCTCCCTTGTAAAGCCTTGGAGTATGTGGTTTGTTGTTGCGCCTCAAGCTGGGTAAGAGTATTTTCCAGCTCAGTTATCCTGCTAAGTCTACTTTTATTAAGGTGAGATGAAAATGAAATTGAGGAGTCCCTAATACAGCCCTTTATGGCATCCCACAAAAATTTGGGGTCGTCTACTGAGCCTGCATTAAAATCTATATTAGTTTTCTTTTCAGAAAGACACAACATCTTCATTTTTGAGAAGCGAGACATTGAACCGCCAACGTGGTGCTCTGGAAGGCGTGTCCAGGAGTGTGAAATGCGCTGAGACAATACTGTGATCTGATAGAGAGCAGGGCTTGATTACAACATTATGTATCTCAGAAAAAGATGCAGATGAAGCTAGTATATAATCTATTCTAGAAAAATTCTGATGTCTTGCCGAGTAAAAAGTATATTGTTTAGATGTGGGATTAATAGTGCGATATAGGTCTGTTAAACTAAGCACCAACAAAAAGTTCTGAAAATCTTTAGATGCATGTAACTGGGTGGGCGTAGAGCGCTGAACAGATTTATCCAATGTCAGGTTTACAAAAGTATTCAGGTCTGCACCAAGAACAAGCGAGAAATCCTGAAGATGCAGTAAGATTGTAGTTAGATTAGGAAAGAACTCTGGTCATATTGGGATGGAGCGTAGACAGAAATAAAAGCGAATTTGCACCCAGATATAATAGTCTTGATATAAGAAATCCTGCCATCCTCACTATCAAATTTTTCTATTATATTAATTGAGAGATTACATTTAAGTACTACTAATGAGCCCCTAGTTTTGGTGTCTAGCGATGCAGATGCGGCCACGCAATAGTGCTTGTTCGAAAAGCAACGAACGTCTACAGTTCTAAAATGAGGTTCTTGTATAAAGGCAACGTCCACAAGTTGTCTGCGCAAGAGGTGTAAGCAGGCTGTACGCTTAATTTGGCCATTCAGCCCATTTACATTCCAGCTTATTACATGTATACTACTCATGTTGATTAACAATAAATAACGTGTGTTGCAGTACATTTGGAATCAGAGAAGGAGAAATAACATACACTCTAGGCAGTGCAGCGATCCGACCACAATATGGAATTAGAATAACAAGAGAGATCCATCCCACCCAAAAAATCCCAGTCGCCATAAACCCACCACTCTCCAAGGAGTGGGAGAGAGCATCAAAATAAAACCCCCACATAAACACAAAAACATGGTAAGTACGACAGCAAAAATGTTTGACTCCTCCTGGGGAGTCTAATTTTCCCCCACAAGTTGGACCCGTGATCCTCGAGCAGCGTGTCCGTTCCCCAACACGCACAAGTTCCCCGTCCCCATTAAGGACACAATTGTAACATACCATAGTAGTGATAATGACAAATTAAAGATGAGCTACACAAATATACGTGTGTACTATACAGGTGTATATATAACTAAGTATTGAAAACAAAAAGAAAGAAAAATGGTCAATAAGAACTTGTAGGTTACAGTACAATTGGCACCGTGCCAGGCCCGTTAGCTAATACAAAAGTGTAAAGCGAGTTCTTCTTTTTGAAAACAAAAGTATGAAAACAAACAACAAGCAGGCTATGATTACAGTCTGCATCAGGCACCGTGTCGAAATTGTATGCTAATGCAAATCATTTAACGTTAAGCGAGCCAGCTATCCAAGTTATCTGAATAAATGGAGGCTCTATTCTTTGAGGGAATGTGTGAAATCCTTCGCCTCTTGTGGGGTGTTGAAAAGATGGCCTTTAGCTTCGCAGGATAAAGCGGAAAAGTACGGAAGTCTAGCTTTTGCAGAGTATCCATCGCATCGGAATAGGCCAGCCTGCACTTGAAGGTGTGCAGGCTATAGTCAGGGGTGAAGCGGATGGTCTTTTCCATTTTCACGGCAGCGCTCCACGCAGCTTTGAGGATCTTGTCTCTGTCCGTGAAAAGCAGCAGCTTCAAGATGAGGGAGCGAGGAATGGGTTTGCCATTTGCGTCTTCCTTGGAAGCACCTATGCGGTGTGCGCGCATAATTTCAACTGAACCAGCCCTGGAAACCTCCATGGAATGGCATCCGACAGGTAAGCAAGAGCATGCGATGTCTCTGCGTTTTGAGGGACCCCATGCACACGTATGTTGTCTCTGTGCGACCTGTCCTCCATGTCAGCCATCTTGTCCTCCAACGAGGCATGATATATAGCAAGCCTATTCGCAGATGCAGAGAGCTGGCTGTCCACCTCGGCCCAACGATTCTCGCCTTTCTCGATACAATCCATACACTTTGAAATATCGGCCTGCATGGCAATCATCTCGCCATGAAATACAGCAACTTGAGCATCCACCAGAGCCTGCATCTTGCTTGTTTGCTGAGCCACCACGTCCTCCACGAGTGTAGGGATAGCCTGCTTGATAGCTTCTGCAACTGCTAGCTTAACTAGCTCAGCGAGCTTCTCATTTTCAACTGAACGAGAAATTATTGACCGTTTGCCAGCCACCTTTCTTGAGCTCGCCGCCATCACAGTGTGTAAAAATCTTTTAGGAAACAAAAAAATCGACTGAAAACTTAAGAAATTAGCGTAAAGTATGAAAATATTAATAAACTTTGGGGGGATTCTGCAGAGGGATGATCGAAACCTTCTACATCCCTCGCGACGATCACGTGACTCCGTGCTTGTTAACCTTTTGATGCGTACGGTCACACCGGTGTGATTATAACACATGGTTAGAATGTATTTACGAATGACGCAACAATTAGCATTTGAGTTGAAGTTTGTTTTTTCTAGGACTGAACACATTTGTTTTCCACAAAACATTGCACCACATAAACTCTTTACAACAATGGTTTTCATGTCCTCAATTTGAGCATTTATTTGTTTATGAAAACATTCACAGTTGCTCAGAAGTATCAACAGTTTCAACTCGAAAAAAATGTACTAGTTATCTAGTTAGTTAACGTTAGACTGCTAACTAAGCTGTCAAAATGAGCAACCTACGGGCTGACAGAAAGCTGAATATAAACGCTCTAACAGTGATTATAAATGTGTATCATGCTGTATCACATCACTGGTAAACTCGCCAGTGATCAAAATAACTGAATAAACACTCAACAGAAGTTTGAAAATGATATGACAGTAATCCGGTTTTACGGCGCTATCATCTTGTTCTTCCGCATTCAGCCAAAGATGAAACAGGATCAAGATGCCCCACTTTCTCCCAATATTACAGTTATCCATTCCATATCAAGTCTTTCAGGAAGATCACACAAAACAAGCAAGTAATCTTAGTTTCATTATCATCTTTGGTTGGACCAGAGATAACGTTAAATGGCTGCGCCCATGTTATTACAGTAGCCTTATTTGTAGCATATCATGATCAGTACAACCTTAAAAACAAGGCCAGGTTAAAACCTAGTATATGGCTGGACCTAACACACGTGATCCAGCCGACTAATGGTGTAAGTTCATAACTCGGCCGACCAATGGTGTAACTTCATCACTCAGTCATTCACTCACATACATTCACATTTGTTGCGGTCCAGCCAAAAATACTTCACAGACATCATGGGTGCCAATTACAATGTTTGGTAGAATCGAAATAATTTGTTTGTAACGAGTATTTGAAAACATGCAAATAATATTGCACGTTTTTAAAAAATTACCACACAAACCATTAGTGATAATAGATTATTTATTGATACAAATGCAAATGGAGGACAGGTAGCAGTCAAATGATCCCCTCGCGCGACTCCCTTACTGTGACGTGACAGTGGAGTTTTGGAACTGCTGGTGCGCATGCAGAAAAAAACTCACGCTGTGGGGCTGTTCGAAATATTTTGGAACTTACGTGTGAAAAGGTTAAATGAACGACCAGCTTAACAAATCACATTGGCCTATCAGCGGATCAGTATGATTGGCTAATAAAAATGATTCGTCACCAGCGATCAAGCACTGTACACATCCAGTTTTTGTCAGCTGGTTAACCAGACTTGTTTACTTCACATATCTCACTAGTGCCTTGCCTTTGCTGTCAGTTGCAGTTGATATCATCTTGGATGATATCTCTAAGTTCAGTGGGATCTGTTTTCTTGCCATCACAGATAAAAATGGAAGCCCTACACTGTATGTAACTAGTGAGATTTTTATTTGTTGTCACAATGAGGTTGGTTTTTTCTACATAACGTTGGCAACTCATTTGGAAATTTTTGGTTCTCCCATTACAAATTTTGCATAATTTCATCCACTGCGCCAAAATGAGTTAGGAAATTTTTTTTTTTATTTCTTCAAATATAAATACACTTTAACCCTCTGGGGTCTAAGGGTAAAATGAAGCACACTGGTGATTGTGCGATGCTCTGACATTTGTGTAAATTTCATCAACTTTATATACAGTGATTCCAAAGTGTTTCATATCTTTGTTTTCAGCACAAACTCAGCTGCAATAATATGGCAGCAGTAAGTAGGTCATAATCATGTGTGGATTGTAAACTGCTCTAAAAACACACAAACTGTAAACAGTAGTTTTGAACATGCACAGGAATGTTGTAATAAAACACACTAAACAATTGTGACTAAGACTTTTGGTCACTGAAATGTGTTCATCAAGGTCTTGGGTATCAAAAGATGACTAAATATTTTAGCAAATCCAATGAGAAATACAAATTAAATTGCTAAAAGTTATTGTTGTGACTACTATTTTTCAACGCCAGGTGAGAATGGGAGGGCAAATGGCCTTTCTGTAATGAATATGCATTGGGTAGGGCGACCTGCCAGCTAAGTAGGCTATTCACACCTGGCCGCATGCCTCCCCACCACTAAGACAAAGACTCAGTGAGCCATTTAGAAGACAGAAACAAAGACATCTTTTGATTTTCAGAACATTTATTGAAGCAAACTATACGCATGGAAGATGAGATGAGACTGGTGTACTCTTGCAACGCTTGCGTGGCCTCTTAGCTAGTGGTGAACTAGGCTGTGTTTCCTGATCAGCATCTCTGTAAATATGATAAAAACAAAATTGTTAGGAAATGTGACATCAAATCAAACTTTATTTATATAGCACATTCTCTTCAACAGGTGAAAATTATATGTGCTTTACAAAAAAGGGGCAAACCACTAACTAATGAAAACAAAACTTGAAATGTGACATGGTTACATCATATACAAACAAAGAATTATTAGTGAATATTCCTACAAACACACAGAGAATGTAATACAGCACACATTTACAAATAATGCAAGCTATCAACGAAACAACATTAGCTAAACTAAATAAGCATTGATATTCCAGCCCAACTACACGCAACTCATCAATAACAATGCATCAATCTGAAGTAGACTAGGCCTGTTTAGCTAGGTGGTTATTATATTGCTATTTCCCGAATTTACTTACAGTATGCTAATATCGATTGTGCGAGGACATCAGTTTTAGAATCCTAGCCACGCCACGGGCTATTTATTACCAATATGATCGAAAACATACAGTCTACCTGATACTTCTAACACAACCAGACGCAGAGAGCCTAGCCTATAATTTTGAGATGCAATAGTTCGAATCGTTCGTAGTGTGGGAATTTACAAACGCGCATATTGCTGTATATTCCTACAAACACACAGATACGTTGCAATACAGTACACATATTTACCAATATGATCATAAGAAATATACTTACGCATGAAGTTGATCCTCAGCTGGATCAGTTCGCTGTTCGAAATGACACCGCTCTTCATCAGTGTCGGCTTCCGGACGGACCATTTTCCAAAATTAAATGAAATGTTCACCTCAAAAGAAGTGAATTAGGCGACACTTTGACATTCTATCCCGCTTTCGCAGACTTGGCATTTCTCACATGGATCTCGCATCGCCCCTCCTTTAGTCTCCTTCTATGGAGAGTAATTATAATGTTGTTAACATGTGAATGCGATTTGGGCGGACTTCCTGCTGAGCGAAATTCACATAGTAATGAGTAAAGTTTAACGAAGCATACATGGTCTAATTAATCAAATTTAAACATTTTAAAACAATTCATATTATTTGCCAATGGGCGCATTGGAAAGTCGCGATTCTAAGGTTTCTGTCAATGTTTTTGTTGCGTCTGTATGATAACAGCACGTGACGTTAATCATCCAAATAGAAACAAAAGTTAATTTCATCTTGTCGAGCTCCGCTGTTGGAGCTCTCGACCCCAGAGGGTTAAACACGAAATACACTACATGACCAGAAAATATCTGGACACCCCTTAGTCTGGGGATGTTTTTTATGGTTTGGGCTAGGGCCCGGGGTTCCAGTGAAGGCAAATCTTAATGCTACAGTATACAATCACATTCTAGACAATTCTGTGCTTTCCCAACAGTTTGGGGAAAGCCCTTTCCTGTTTCAGCTTGACAATACCCCCGGGCACACAGCGAACTCCCTAAAGAAAGGGTTTTATCAAGAATGGTGTGGAAGAACTTGACTGGCTGCAGAAATGTTTTTGTACCCTTCCCCAGATCTGTACCTGGACACAATCCTGTCTCAGAGGTCTATGGACAGTTCCTTCGACTTTATGGCTTGGTTTTTGCTCTGACATGCACTGTCGACTGTGGGACCTTATATAGAGAGGTGTGTGCCTTTCCAAATCATGTCCAATCAATTGAATTAACCACCGTGTGAACTCAAATCAAGTTGTAGAAACATCTGAAGTATGATCAATGGAAACAGGATGCACCTGAACTCAATTTTTTGAGTGTCATAGCAAAGGGTCTGAATACTTATGTAAATGTGATATTTCAGTTTTTTATTGAGAATAAATTTGTAAACAATTGTAAAAACCTGTTTTTGTTTTTTTTCATTATGAGGTATTGTGTGTAGATTGATTAAATTCATAATTATTTTCTTCAATTTTAGAATAAGGCTGTAACGTAACAAAATGTGGAAAAAGTGAAGGGCTCTGAATACTTTCCAAAGGCACTGTGTATGATTCCTTTACAGTAACTGAAAAATAATCGTGATGTAAATTTGTTGTTGCCTTCCTAAATTTGGGGTTTGCTGAACGGAGTATGAAATTAGCACAAAGCTAGTTTGTTCAAGTCCCAAGTGAAAGAGGGTGTGTATGGCGGTATGCGCACTTGTCTTGTTCAGGTGAAATCATCTTGTAAATACGGACCCCATGTCATGTATTTCAACGGAACTCACTCTCCCCTAGATATATAGATCTAGAAATAACACCAAAAAAGGCAAATGCTTTCGTTAAGTAATCCCCATGGACAATATTTTTTTTTTTATCATAACCGACCCTGAACATGAAACAAGTTTGTCGTCGGCAGGCACAAAAATATAAATAAAATCCAAAACGAGAACTGAACCAAATTAACATATTTAACCTTTTAGCGCAAAGCCCCTAATGGTCGGCATGCCGGCGTGCCGAGATTGCTGAACTCAGACATTCAGTGCTGCTGAAACCAAAGTATGAGCTAAAACAGAAATGCTTTGTTTTAGTTTCATTAGTAGACGATACACAACAACTATGCCAAATCCGGAGTTTCACAGCACCACCATTGTCACTGTGGTTTTTCATTTAACAAGCACCCCCTCCCTGCAGTCTCATCTACAACTACACCCCCCACCCATGACATAATGGACAATATTGTCTCTCTGGGCATTCATAAAAATATTCTTTCACCACTCAAAAATCATATTTCGTCATAGCAACAAGATAAACCCGACAATAGTCGTAAGATATGCCAAAACAGCAGTGAAAATGCTGCTCACTGAATAACGAAATAAACGAGAAAAAGTTTTCAAAAATTATACCATGTCATTCTACAGTCAAAATCTGGGACTAAAAATTGAATAAATATACAACCTTACCATTGGTTTACACGTAGAGATGTCCCTTTTCAGACTGAGTGGTCATATATTGCCTTGGACAATCCGTTTGGGAAATATACGCGCATTTGTGACGCCTGGGTACCTTCCAAAATAGCTGTGCTAAATACCACACGTGTTGTTTATGGTGTTGTTTTTACTACAGTCTGGCTTGATTGACAATTCATTTTTTCAGTAGGTGAGAGTATATGCTTTCTAACAATGTATAACATGTCTAATTTTGCTTTTAGAATAGCGTTTTATACCTCAGCGTAACCGAAAATTTTCTCATCGCATTTACTTACGCCTTCACTCTGTGGTAGCAGTAAAAGACACTGCACCTGACGAAAGGTTGTGAATGATTTTTCGTAATTTCTTGTAAAATATATTATTATTGAGGATTTCTGAGCATAGCTAAGCCATATGTTTACTGATAGACCTTGCTGTCTATCAGCTGGAGCAAAACAGATGCGGATAGAACAGTATCATTGATTTACTGTCTCTGTCTCCATCTACTGAACACAGACAAGATTTCATCATTGCTATGTATTACGGATCAAAATATTTCGGTTATATACGTTATTTTTTAAATTGAATGTCTATAAATAGGTTAGTAGTATTTTATCATGTGGATATTTCACACTGTAATGTAAGCGTTTGTTAGTAGTGTAGTAGTTTTTGTGAAGCATGCAACAGTGATGACGTGAGAGTTGGAACATTGCTAAAACGTGGTGGATGATTGAAAATTGTTATGTAGTCTGTGGAGGAAAACCCCTTCTTAGGTTCGGTGGGTGAGTCGGTGATGCAAGAATAAAGACTAGAAATTGTGATTTCTTCTAATAACCTTTTTATTCTCTTCAATCAAAAATCCTTTTCATGTACGTAGGCCTACGGGAGGTCTCCAGTACCATAAAGACACATAGAGAGCTTCCTCACATTATGTTTTACATCCTTTTTATACAACCAGATCTCCTTCTACCCTGATGTATCTTCCCTTTAAAATAACCAATCCCAGCCTAGTTAAACTAACCATCAGTTAGTTTAACAAAAACTATTATATAATCTTCCATTTTAAGCAATAACAGATATTTCACTACACACACTTACAGAGGAATGTATATGCATCACTTGAATAACAAGTATTTGTCCTCATGATTAACAATTGTTCAATCTTCCAGTTCCAAAGTACATACACTTTACATGCATTCACTACATGCTGTAATCCAAATGAAATATTTACTCATATGCACATCACCATGTGCTAACAAACTATGTTTATATCATTACCGTTGCCGTGATTACTTTGATTTTCATTCATTCATTTTAATAGAATATAATCTATACATTTACTAGATATAGCAAAACAGTTCTTCTAGGTCAGTATCCTTTCTCTTCTCTTGCAACTCAAAGGTCTTCTGCACAAGACTGTTTCCCAACAGAAGTTACTTACAAAATTCCAGTAAGTAAATGTTTACAATTTTCCCTCCTGCAACTGGGGTTCAAAGATTCTCTAGGTAGTATGCGTCAGTGTACAAGGAGGCCACTGTCTTTCCTTAGTTACAAATTCTTAGTCATAACACAGAATACCTACTGTTCTTCAGTGATCATCCCATAATCGCATACATTTACATATAGTCTTGATCAGTACAATCTTTAATAAGAAGAAATGTAAAAACATTAAAAGAATGAAGAAAACATACTTCCACAAGTCCCATCCCCACACAAGAAAACATATGAGAGTACAGAGTATAGAAATACATACAAGAGGTAATTATTACACATTTAGGTACTGTACCGCATTGTGTGACAATATTTTTGCATTATTTTTAATCTGTTAGCAGTGTTTCATCTTAAACCTTCATAAGGGGCTCATTTATATGCTCTATAATGGACAAAAAGCATTTTATTCATTTTCAGAGAGAGATTTTGGATATGTTTCTGGACCCCTAGATATTTTAGACCACTGTACTGACAGAAAGCTTGTAATTCCCACTTGAAAATGATGCAACAGTGAGTTTCTTGAGTCAAAACAGTTGTTTTGAAGTGAAATACGTGAATATGTTGTGATTTACTGCAATGCATAATTTAGACATTTTGGATAGATTTGGAGACGCTAGGTACACTGCTTAGTTTTTGCTTCATAAATCTATGGTAGTTCTACATATCCACCCTTAGATTTTATGAACTTGTGGTCAAGAAGTTTCTGATCCAGCAGGTGTATAGTTTAACCTGCTGTATATATGCAATCTCTCAGTATTTCATTGCAAACTAAAAAAGTGCAAATTAATTAGGGGTCCAAGCAGCGAAAAATAAAAATAAACGGTTCGCTATTAGAATTTTCCGACGTTCGGTAGTTTTGTGTCAAATGTAAAAGCCAGGGAACTGTGTCTTCCGCATTACTGATTGAGAGGATGAAAAGTGTAATTTGTCAGAATCTTCGCTAGATGGCAGTAGCAACTAAGGTTACCAAGTGAGGTGACTTGCGCTTGTGCACTCAGCTCCTTGATACAGCGCAAGCTTTGACTCAGTTCATTTCAGTAGCAATAGGTGTTCCAATTTGGAAATATTTTATTATAGATAGATGCTGTATTGTTATTAAAATATGCTGTTTTTAAATCTATTTAAAGGTGAAAGACCTGTTTTACTGATTATTCAGTTTACAACTGTTTAATTTATATTCAACATATTTTTCTCTTGTTCAGTGTTGTAACACTATAGGCCTATGCATATTAATATGTTGAAGATGCTTCAACTTAAAGGTTGTTAAAGGAGTACCATGGTGATTTTCACACTTTCTCGGTTTTATGTGCTATTTGCACAAGAGGCATTGAAGAAACACAATGAGCAAAGTATTAAATATGTCCGTTCTGTATTTTTGGAGAAATATGCGTTTTAAATTCATCGTCCTATTTTCAACCGGTTGAGAAAGTTGTCATTTTGCTACGTCACGAATACAGTAACCATGCCCATTTCCACGCCCCGTAAAGAAATCTAATTCTAAATCGTTTGGGGACCCATGGATAACTCGAGACCCATGGTTTGCGCCGCTGGATTACAGGCAAGACAATGCAAATATTTGACTAACGTTAGGTTCACTTAAATTAGAGTGCCTTTAGATTATTTCTGGTTATATTCATTTAGCTAGCTAGGTAACGTTAGCTAGCTAGGAGGTTTGCTTTCATAAGGCAGTGTTATCGATAACGTTAGCTTGCTAGTTTGCTTTTATGAGGACGTTATATTGTGCTTTTATCTTAACTTGGCTAGCTAGATAGCAAAAATTATAATTGGATATAAGTCAACGTCCTTACCTTAGTTATCTATCGATACTTGATATACTACTAAGCTAGCTAGCTTGTGAAAATTCAGTCTCCCAAAAAGAGCGCGTATCATTGGGGTAGCTGTGGTAACGGGGCACGGTCTGTCAATCATAGCTAACTGACAGTTCTCATTACCACGCCCAGACGGTTCGGGTGAATTTTTATAGTGGGAAATTTAGGCTTAGAAAAATACGTTTTAAAGTACATTGAAATGACTGAATAATAAAAAAATTATGCACATTTGTTTTGTTGTTGCCTAAAGACAACTGGGAAGTGTCACGTTCAACCACCATGGTACTCCTTTAATGAACCAGGTTGTTAATAAACCATGAATTCGAAAATGAGGTCAACCCTTGTGGACATTACGTTTCTGTTCTATTAAGGTAATTTCAGTATCGTTAGGTACCGAGTATCAAATTAGCATCGTTTAAGTTTCAAGTATCATTTCAGTATTGAGTATCGTGATACTAAACCTGGTATCAGTATCAAAGTCAAAATTTTGGTATCGTGACACTAGTGTGACGCCTTTTTTAGTTGCGGCGCAGAAACACTACAGCTGTGCATACACGCCGGGCCATCTCTGTGTTACGACATGCCATCTAAGTGTTACAACATAGTAAAGACCTTTACGGGAAGCAGCCAGGACACATCCATGGCGACGCAACTAAGTCATCCAACAGCGTCTCTTAGCACAAAATTGGACATAAGTCATCAATATTTTATACAATCATCATGATATTCAGTAGATATGTTGGGTGAAGGCATATGATCATGAGGACAAAGCCATTTTAAAATCGCTCCATAGGGGGCGCGATGGTGCCAATGCTTGGACCCCCCCAACGCCGCTTGCGGCTTTAATTATTTATTTTTTTGGCTAGACAATTGCATTTGTGGCACTTTATTTCTTCCAAAATTATGAACATAAACTAATCTGCATTAGTATTGTAAATTGTACAAATGTCTTGCTTCGTTTAAGCCATTTTTCAAGTCCCTGTGGTGTTCACATCTGGAGTTATAAAGCTTTAAATAGGGTACCCCCTAAATGGGCAGGGATTAGCCAGATTTGGCATGTGCACTAAGGGGTTAAATAGGCCGTAAAATGAAAATGAGCCTACCTTCATGTGTTTACAACAGCAGATGTCTTGGTACTGGGGAAAGAAATTATGTCATCATACTCCAAAGACACCTGTGAAATGTTTTGTCTTTATAGTCAGGCTTTATTAATCAATCCTTTTCAGCTACCGCAAGGAAACTGGCTTTACTGTGTTTAAGACGAACAGCATCCCTGACCATATTGTATGCCTGCCACTGAAACCGAGGGTACCACCAGGCAATCATGCCACCGAGCAAAGGAACCCTTGGCTTTAGAGGTGGTGGCTGGTCATAGCTGGCCATGTCTTCAATAGAAATTTGAATAGTATTCTGTATAGCCTTTACCATATCATTAATGTAAGCTAGTATCAGAGATGGCGACACTATCGAAAGAAAAACCGTGAAAGCAAGATGGAATTAGCCCACTCGCATTCACTGTTACAAAAAGAGGTTGCACCTGTGTTTTTGTATTGTTTATTGGTCACACTTGTCAACCCAGTAGTCAATGTCCGGTTTATATGTAATAATAGTGAAAGCTGATTAGACGATTCTGCTTTGACTCCACATTGGCTCCTCATTAATAGGCTTTAAAAAAAAAAAAATTAAGCATCCATACAACGGCCTTACTCAAACTGCAAGAACTATTCAGAAATAATTGACTGCAGAATGCCTCAACAGACCAATTAGAATGTATTGTATACCAATTAAGAGAATTGCACAATGTGCAATAAAAATGAATTAACAAATTCACTAATCATAGAACATTATGAATCTTATGTTTTATCTAAATTTGGGCCCCCCAGTTCTGGCATTTATTGTTGAGTGTGTACTATAGGCTTCTTGCCACTACGCCTCCTTCGTCCTGTTGCAAGGATGCCACTGGGGCTGATAAACTGAAAGAGAAATATAACTAGCATCTGGGTGGGCCAAAAAGGATTCTTGAGCATTCCTCACTGCTTCTAATTTGTCGAGGAGTCCAGATGTGAGCTTTAGAGTTAGATATACATTTATTACAAGTTAAAGTACCACTAATGATGGAAGCGAAAAACATTGCACTCACAGCAAAGGGCAGGAAGAGATGGGGAAGTGAGCATGATTGCGTTTACTTTAAATGTGAAGCGCTGGAATAAGCTGGAAAGATGTCGCCCTGCTTGTAGGCTTCTTGGATCTGGGTGAGGTTTCTTCAATAATGGACAGAGTATACACAATATTGATGATCCTCAGAGAAATAACTAATACTTTTGAATATTTCCAATACTTGTAGTAATACAGGGAAAAAAACATTAATGCTCATAATAAACTACTGAGCAAACAGCCCAAAGCGTGCCTATAACTCAACAGCAAACAGGAAGAGACGAAACAGGTAGAACCTTGCACATTGTGTTTACATATAAATCTTAATTAATCCTCACTTTCCCGACAAAGGTTATATGATTTTTAAGAGATGTCAAACATTGAATGGCTTCAAATTTACCCCAAACATAATATATGGGTTAAACCAGCCATTGTGAGCTGGCAGATTGTGAGAAACTTCTGTATCTAAAATATCCTTTATCTGGCATAAAACTTTACCAATGTAAAACACTAAAACTGAAATAAAATTATAAAACAAGCTCCAGCAAGTGAGCTGTCCATTCAGTGACTCCACTAATGGCACTGGAAGCACTCACTTGTCCTATTAATGTCAGACTGGACATTTCCATTTGGCCAGTCAATGGTCATGCTGTACAGCTGAAAGATCTGGGATCAAGAGCTCTTGTGCAACTCCAGCGTACAGTATTTTTTAGCTAAATGGAACACTTTCTTCGTCCTTTCATTATCAATAATGTTAGTTGTTGTTTCTTAATCAAGAGATGTCACTTCTAAATTTACTTTTTCGCATATTATTTTCAAATGCATTCTTGTGACATTCAGTTTCATTGGTGTGACAATCCATCCTGGAAGTTCGTCCTTTGAGGCTACACAGGTGTGCATAAGCTGCTGTTTTTTCATTTATTTTTTAACAGTACTGTATTCACATTTCCTCAGGGCTCGGCTGCCAGTGGGCCACGTGGCCTGTTTGTTGGTGACCTGGTCACCCAGCTGGAGGACTGCCATGTTCACGGGGTGGAGGACTGGCACTCCTGCATCAGAAAGCTATCCCAGTCTGCGCAGACGGGCTACTGTGTTCACAGCAGCAGCCTTCAGCTCAGCCCAGCCACTGGACGAGGTACAAGAGCCGCACTTCTCCCGACATTCACTACGGGCCTGTGCTACCCTAAAAAGGGCAGGCAAACATCAGACACTTTTATCCAGAGCGACTTGCCACACATTAAGGTTTTTGTCAACTAGCAGAAGCAATTACAAGTCAGCAGTGTCATAGCACCAATAAAGCACCAATTCAATCTTTCTACTTTCTCTCCACTCTGTCCCTCTATCTTTCTCTTTTTTCAGTATACAGGCGTCTGGATGGTACGATGGAGTGCTGCAGTAATGGCAGTCTGACGGATGTCTGCTTTTCCTACAGTAATAACCTGGAGAGCAAGCTGGTAAGTCACAGCACCCCCATTGGCCGCACACTGCTAGACCAGTACAATGGTATTATTAATCACAAAAATGATTTAAGTTAAATGTTTGCATTTGCCAAAAGCTCCAAAAGACTGGAAATTAAATTGATCAGCTCTAATGCTAACATCAGCCCGCTCTCCATCAGCACAGATCTTTGACAACTGCTACATCTCTGCATTTTACTGCATTTTACTTGAAACATACTTTTTTGTGATTAATTAGGGGTCCAAGCAGCGAAGCTGGTGGAACCCTATTGTTTTTGTTAGGATTATTATTACTCTTATTTTTCTCTGCTAAAAGTGTCTGAGGCTCAGAAACCGTAAGTCCTAGAGCAACCAAATTTGGCAGGCGGGTTCCTATGGCCCCCCACTACTCAGGCACCAAAAATCACCTATGTCGGCCGGATGGTGGCGCTATAACAAAGGGTCATGCCTAAAAGGCCATAACTCCCACACCATAAGTTAGATCAACACAAAACTTCATCAACCTATGCATCTGAACGTGCTCTACAACTTTGCCATTGGGCCCACCTATGTCCGCCATATTGTTTGCCCGCCATCTTGACTTTTTAGTTGGGGCGTGGAAGTTTTCTCCGCTAAAATGTCTGAGGCTCAGCAACCATAAGCTGTAGACCAACCAAATTTGGTAGGTGGGTTCCTATGGCCCCCCCACTACTCAGGCACTAAAAATCACCAATGTCGGCCAGATGGTGGCGCTATAACAAAGGGTCATACTTTGAAAGGCCATAACGCTCACACCATAAGTCAGATCAACACAAAACTTAATCGACCGATGCATATGAATGTGCTCTACAACTTTGCAAATGGGACCACCTAGGTCCGCCATATTGTTTGCCCGCCATTTGAACTTTATTATTAGTTGGGGTGCGGAAGAGCTGGAGCTCCAAATCTAAGTGTTACGGCATCTAGTAAACTTCTTTACGGCAAGCAACATCCATGGCGACGCAACCAATCCGACACCGTAGGGTCTAGTTTTTATGAGGGGAGGGTCTGAACGTCGGGGAAGCAATGCTAGGCTACTAAAAGTTTGTTAGTAAAAGCTTTTTGAGAGGATGAATAATTACTTTTCTTTGGCATGGATCCATTTGAAGACAGTATCGGGTGAGTTCGTTTAGTCTTTGAATCTGTCATTATGCTGAGAAATAGCTAAACCATTTTATTATTAGTATTTGAGTTGCTGTGCAAACGCGCGAAAACACGCTGGTATAATAAAACAATGACAGTAATGCATATATAGTCCGCTTCGTTCCGTTGCTACCATAACATAACAGACTGTCTTGTGTCTACAGCTGCAGTTTCTCGCTGCAATTACTAATATTGAATATTTACAAAAGACGCAATTTATGCTGTACTCTGCCAATGTCTAAATAAATAATACGGTACTCTGAGCGTAGGAAGCAGTTTGCATGGATGGCGAGTTGATATTTCATTTTTTGCTACTAAAAGTTTGTTAGCAAAAGCTTTGAGAGGATGAATCATTACTTTTCTTTGGCATGGATCCATTTGAAGACAATATCGGGTGAGTTCATTTAGTCTTTAAATCCGTCATTATGCTGAGAGAAATCGTATGCTCAATTTAATCTATAAATTGACTGTAAGGTTATGGTTGTAACTAGTTAGCTGTTTCGTAGGTGACTTAGTTAATGCACTCATCTTAACTATTGCTTGTATATTTGCATAGACTGCGTTGTTGCTGTTCTTGTTTGTGTTAGTGTTAATCAGTTTAACCTACAGGGTCCAAGTTGAACTATCCGGTTGTTCCCTTCACTTGGAACGGTAGGCTACTGCCCTCTAGGGTTTTCGACACACTTGTTCCTGGTTATGGTTATACACTTTGTGTACGTCACTCTGGATAAGAGCGTCCGCCAAATGCCTGTAATGTAATGTGATATTCTGTAGCAACAAGATAAACCAGACATTAGCCCTAAAATATGCCAATACAGCAGTCAAAACGCTGCTCACTGAATAACGAAATAAACAAGACCACGTTTTTTTTCCATGTCATTATACAGTAAATATCTGGGACTAAGCATTTAATAAATATACAATCTTACCATCGGTTTTACGCGTAGAGATGTCCCTTTTGCGAATGAGTGGTCATATATTGTCTTGGACAATCCGTTTGTGAAATATAGGCGCATATGTGACGCCTGGGTCGGCTACCTTCAAAAATAGCTGTGCGTAATACCAGACCTGTTGCTTACGCCGTTGTCGCCCTTTTTAGTACAATTTGGCTTGATTGACAATTCATTTATTCAGTAGGTGAGAGTATAAGCTTTCTAACGATGTATAACATGCTTTTGGAATAGCGTTTTGTCGGTCAGCGTAACCGAAAATTTCCTTATATGCCAGTGTCTAAATAAATAATACGGTAGGCTATTCTGCGAGCACTACGCAGGTCGCGAGTTGATATTTCGTCTTTTGTTTCGTTTTTTCTCAGTGTCCTATCTATTATTTGAAATGTGTATTATTATTCTATCTGTCTTTGAGGCGCTCTGAAATGTGCATTCTCTGCTAAGCTGAGCAATGGATTGGAATATGTGTCTGACGTACTGTTGCACTTATACCGAAACTTCAGCACTTTTTCGGTACTTAAAAAAATGAACTGTTCGGTATTAGAATTTTCTGACATTCGGTAGTTTCGTGTCAAATGTAAAAGCCAGGGAAATGTGTCTCCTGCATTACTGATTGAGAGGATGAAAAGTGTAATTTGTCAGAATCTTCGCTAGATGGCAGTAGCAACTAAGGTTGCCAAGTGAGGTGACGTGCGCTTGTGCATTCTTCGTGGTTGATACAGCGCAAGCTTAGACTCAGTTGACTTCAGTAGCAATAGCTGTTCTAATTTGTAAATATTTTATTATAGGAAGATGCTGTGTTGTTATTGAAACATGCAGTTTTTAGATCTATTTTAAAGCGAAAGACCTGTTTAAAGATAATTTACTTTACAACTGTTTAATTTCTGAAATATATTTAATATAGTTTTCTATGGTTTAGTGTTGTAACACTATAGGCCTGTGCTTATTGATATGTTGAACAGGCTTCAACTTAAAGGTTATTAATAAACCAGGTTTTTAATCATCCGTGAATTCGAAAATGAGGTCAACCCTTGTGGACATTTCGTTTCTGATCTTTTAAGGTAATTTCGGTATCATTAGGTACCAAGTATTGAATCAGTATCGTTTCAGTATTAATTATCGTGATACTAAACTTGGTATCGGAATCAAAGTCAAAATTTTGGTATCATGACAACACTAGTGTGACACCTTTTTTAGTTACAGCATAGAAGCGCTGCAGCTGTACAAACACGCCAGGCCATATGTGCGTTACGACTTCCCATCTAAGCGTTACGACATCCCATCTAAGTGTTACGACAAAGTAAAGACCTTTACGGGAAGCGGCCTGGACAAATCCATGGCGACACAACTAAGTCATCCGACAGTGTCTCTTTGCACAAAATTGGCCATAAGTCATCAACATTTCATACAATCATCATGATATTCAGTAGATATGTTGGGTGAAGGCATATGATCATGAGGAAAAAGCCATTTTAAAATCGCACCATAGGGGGCGCGATGGTGCCAATTCTTGGACCCCTCCCAACGCCGCTTGCGGCTTTAATTGTCTTTGTTTTTGCGCCAGGAAGTTTAATACTTGCTATAATGCATGTAACTTTCTCTGGAAATTATTGCCATATTAAATTGTATGATGTTTTGGATTCTCACAGTAAGTCTGCACAGATTAAATGTATGGAGGAATATTTCGGACAAAATTAAATAATAAATAAATACATCATGAAATGTGAGCGTAAGTAATTAAATGTGGCACGAAATGTACGTATTTATTTATTTATTTCAATGACGCTATGTGCGACATGAAATAAGGCTTGAAATTAAAACTGTCACTTTTATTTATTTCAATGACACTACGTGTGCGACATGAAATAATGCTTCAAATTTAAACCGTCATTTTCACCCAGCAAAGTTGGGAGGGCGGGCTCTAGCAAGTACACAAAACACAGGAGGCTTAGTGATAGGTTGAGTATTTCTGAGAGACCCACCTCCAGTGGCTACAATCTACAGAAATCCAGCGATGAGCAATAGGATTCCCAAGGCAAGCAAAGTGCAGTAGCACACTATGTTGTGCCACCGGGCTGTCAGTGGCGGTCATGACAAGCAGAAAAAGTTGCCCACAATTACGCCGCGACACGGCTAATTTGATTCAAGAGGCACTGAATTCCTCGCAGGTCTCTGCAGAATCAACTCCAGAATTATCTTTTGTAAATGTACGATCTATTCACTCCACTACTCCTGAGGTGCGTTCAAATTCAGCAAACAAGGCGAACGTTTGCAAACTATTTCAAACTTTTTTTCATTAGCTTTGTGTTTGTGTTCGCCACGAACGTTCACCTCTGTTCGCTGAATTTGAACACACCTCTGTTCAAGGTCATTTCAGTGGTCCTAAGCTAGCTTTTCAGTGTGCCGAGCTAGCTTTTTCAGGCATCATCCTTATGCTAGCTTAGCCTGATGTTCCCAATCAATTGACAATCGAATCAAGTCGATGCACCAATCAAAAAACAGTACTCGCTAGAGCCCGCCCTCCCAACTTTGATGGGTGAAAGTGACGGTTTTAATTTCAAGCCTTATTTCATGTCGCACGTAGCATCATTGAAATAAACAAATAATTAAATAAATACATACGTACATTTCTTGCCATAAATTATTTATGCTCACATTTCATGATGTATTTATTTAATTTTGTTCAAAATATTCCTTCATATAAATGTGGTGGAATTTCCCATTAATATGAAAAACTGAATTCACATTTGTTATAATTGTTATATAAAGGCATGCTACTACATTACACAAAACATAATGGAAGACTCACAACATAAACTGTAACTGGTACCTGAAAAGAGCCAAACTCTCGGTGCTGTATAGGCATGGGGCATGCCCCCGCCAAGGCGTAACTTGGCTGGATGGCATACCTGCCATCCCAATCCAGTAACTAAGCTTTCCAGAAACAACCCTTGAAGATGTGATCTGTCCAACTTCGTAAAAACAGGGACACAGGGTACCAATACGGTAGCAACAGAAACGGTTGTATTCCTGGATTTAACTTATGATAAGCATACAATTAATGTTAGCCAACAGCATTAAGTAGCCTAGGCTAGGAAAAATCTACATAAAGTTGTATATATTTGTATACATTTGTATACATTTACATATAGCTAGACTAACTAGCACGCAATACGATCTGGAACCGCATTGCATGCTAGGGCGTAATCTCCAGAGGTTGTGGTGTCCAACCGATTCCAGCCCTTGTTGGAATTGGATCTGGCTCTTGACCCTGAGAGTGGGAGGACTGAGGAGCCAGTGGGCACCCAGGTGGCCAAATCCACTCAGAAAAGGGAGTTAGTGATAGTGGGGGATTCAATTATTAGGGGGGTAGACAGCATAGTCTGCTCGCATGAAAAGGAGTCTTGTACGGTATGTTACCTGCCTGGTGCCCAAGTAGGAGATCTCCTGGAGCGTGCAGACAAGCTCCTGGCCAGAGCGGGGAGGGATCCAGTGGTCATGGTTCACGTAGGAACCAATGGCATAGGTAAAGGTAGGTTTGAGGTTCTGCAGGACAAATTTGTGGAGTTAGCAAAAATGATTAGGAGCAGAACCTCCATTGTAGTTTTTTCTGGAATACTACCGGTACCACGTGCAAGTAGAGGAAAGCAACATTTTACTTGGAGGTTTAATACGTGGCTACAAACCTGGTGTAGGAAAGAGGGGTACAGGTTTATGGGGCACTGGGACTTCTTCTGGGACAGGGGTGACCTGTACAAGCGCGACGGGCTGCACCTGAACCGGAGGGGTACTGCTGCACTGGGCCAGCGTATGCTTAAGGTACCACAGGATTATTTAAATTAGGGACTTGGGAGGCAGGGAGGTCAGAAAGGGAAAAGGGTAGGGAAGTACAGACCGCCAGGATGGAAGCTGTCAGGGCTTCCTATAATAGTGTGAACACTGGTGAAGTCTTGTTAAAGCAAAGTTGTAGTAAGGGTGGCTTGGGACGGCGTGGGTTGAGGGAACAGGAGAGGATGTGTAGAAGTAATAATCTGAAATGTCTACTTAAATGCTAGAAGTATAAAAAGTAATTTTTTGGAACTTGAGGCTGCTATACATAGGGGGGTTATGACATAGTTGGGATTACAGAGACATGGCTTGGAGATAAGGATGGGGATGAATATAAAATAGAAGGGTACAAACTCATTAGGAAGGATGGATCCAGTAAGAGAGGTGGGGGTGTAGCTCTCCATGTAAAAGAAAATTTTAATGTGCAGAAAATTCCAGAAATTGACCAGCTAGTGCCTAGTGAAGATATCTGGATAAAGCTCATAGGGGAACATGAAAAGGGCCTTACGGTAGGAGTGCGTTACAGGCCACCAGACAGTAGTGTGAACTCAATGCTCTTTGGAAAAGCTTGTAAGGATTGTTAGACTGTTATTATGGGTGACTTCAATTACCCTTCTATTAATTGGGAAATGATGACAGGACAAGGGAAAAGTGAGGAAGAATTTTTAGATGTTGTAAGTGACTTTTTTTGGCACAGTATGTCAGTCAGCCCACAAGAGGGTAATCAGTTCTGGATTTGGTGCTATGTAATGATCCGAACATAATTTGTAGCATAGAGGTAATTGAGCCCCTGGGGATTAGCAATCATTCTGCAGTTAGATTTGATGTATTATGGCAAATTAATAAGGCCTCCTCTATGGCCAGAATTTTTAATTTTAGAAGAGCCAATTTCAACAAGATGTAAGAAAATTTAAGTAATATTGACTGGGTGAAACTTCTTAACTGCAAGACTGTGAATGAAAAGTGTGGTAGGTTCAAAAGGGCTATTCTTGAGGCGCAAAGTAAATTTATTCCAAAGGTAAGAAAAAGTAAGTTGAAGAAGTGCTCCCCCCAGTGGCTAAACAAAGCCATATGGGCAAATTTGAGAAAAACAAAACAAAACTGTATAAGATATTTTTATATAACAGCACTGAGAGTAATAGGGCTGAATATTGTAATATGCCTGCTAAGGTTAAAAAAGATCTACGGGAAGCCAAGAGGCTCTTTGAAAGACAAATTTCTGTAGATGCAAAAAGTAATCCTAAACGTTTCATTCAATACTGTCGTAGGAAAAAAAAGTGAAAGAGGATATCAGGTGCATCAGAAATGAAGAGGGAGCATTGCTTTCTGACAATATAGGCATTGCTGATGCCTTAAATAGTTATTTTGTTGAGAGTTTTCCTAGAGAAGAGGTTACTAATAGACTGGAAGGCATACTCAGTACTCAAAAAGTCTTATCAGATATTGAAGTAGAGGATAAAGAAGTACTACATGAATTACTTAAACTTAAGACAAACAAAGCAGCAGGTCCTGATGGAATATACCCAAGAGGAAAATGGCGAGCATTGTTGGGCTGAATGGCCTGTTCTCGTCATTATGTTATGTTATGTATGTTAGTACGTAAACACCATTTTGACTAGCAATTATCTAGCGATAAGATCAGATAGCGAAGACAATACGGTACCTTCCGACCGAGTCAGACAGTGTATGACTGACTGGCTGCTACTATCCTTGTGTACATACCTGCTACCTGTTCATGCTGGTTACTATACATAATGGATCAATTGTTCAAACTTGGAGAAGCATACCTGATTTATGTTAGTATTGTGTCTCATTCAAATTTAATAAAGTCTACAGCCATGAAAGTATAAAAAGCATGCATGTCTCAAAATGACAAGCAGAATGAGTGGTGTTGTATTTAAATTGAGTTATGTTTGTGCAAAAAAAATGCTCATTTTTAGGGGGTATCCTCGCAGTAGTAACTGCATAATGTAGCCGTACCAAAGTAAGTATTAGGCAAGCCCCTGGTATTGTAGTCCGCCTGTAAAATGGCATCGAGATTGGTATCGAAGTGATGGCGATAGTATTACGGTTCAAAAATCACTTTTCATTAATAGGTGAATTTTATATTGGAGGGACCTCAGCCACCACCAGTGTGCAGTACCAGCGGCATCCATTTCACGTCACAACACTCACCACACTTGGACTGATGAACCACAGCAATGTTTGTTTATATTTTGTTGCTACATGGACACACTTGCGTGATTCTTTGAATACAGGTACAGGTCCTGTTACTCGTTCCTACTAGTAATGTCTTCCCTCCTCTTTACAGCAGAGATTATGGTTAGTTGCTATGGATGTGGAGAAAAGTGTGAATGTAGTCTGAGAGAAATCTGAACATGAATATACGTCTGACCTATGGGTGTGGTGGAGTTATTCATTATACTGCCTCCCTTCTTAAAAACATGTTTCACTCCTGCTTTCACATGCACTTTTTTGACCTTATTTAATTGGCAGTCACTCTGTAACATCTTCCGCACAGTCGAGTTTCATTGTAGCTGTGGAAGAACATAACACTAAAATACGTTTGCATTTATCATATAAAATACTATAAAAATATTAAAAAGTCATAGATGGAGATAATAGGTCTTGAATTGAGTGAGAACAGTGCCTGACTCATGCACCTGTCTCCTCATTCAGTACGCCTGTCTGCCAGCCCGTAAGACTATGGAGTCGAGCCGAACATGCCGGTTGAATGCCGACTGCCAAACAGACTTCACACCTAGCCTGTGTGTGGTGCCGTCCCTGGAGAATCTGACCCGTTTGATTCGTGTCCGCCACCCACCCCAGCCCCACATGCTGTTCCTGGGCTACCCCCCGCATCTGCAGATGGCTGGTGAGACCGCACTCCCACAGAAACTACTTTTTTTTGTTGCCAAATTTGTAATCACCAGTTGAGTCACCGATTCACTGATTGTGAAACCCCCTGTTGGCATAATATGCAGATATATTACATATTATCCATAGTATGAAGCGCACTTGATATTTCACCACTGATTTATTACTTGATTATGCCCTATTATGCCAGTGCGTTGTTGCCACAAGAGAAGATATTTTTATGGTTAGTATCTTGTTATAACAAGATTTTTTCTCATAATAACAAGAAAAGATCTCGGATTGGATTGGATATTAGCTTTTAATAAGAAAAATGAGAAGAAGAAATATCTCAATAAACATCTCAAGATCAGACCTGTTCTTTACATGACCTTTAGCACAAGCACTACAAACCTTTTAGGATTTCAAAATAAGTTACTATTTCATGTGCCCTAATGCTATCACTTAGGTATCCAAATTTGTTTATTTCATAATCTATTGCTGACCAATTATGTGGTTCTGAGTGAAAATTAGGAATACACAGGGTCTGTAAAAGGACTTGTCCAATATAGGTCAAAGAACGAGGGTTTGAGGTACAACAGACAGGTCTCCTATAAAATTAATTTTCACATAAATAATAACCTGTTCCTCACCAGTAAGTGTGTGATAATTAGAACCAGCCAGAGATTTGGTTACTTCAAAACCAGTGGAAAAAATCCTAAATGTTAATTTAAAAAATATAAGCAACATTACAGAACACATTTAGGTCTACTTGTTGACAATGTTAGCAAACCAGTTTATTCTTCTTGTCTTCTTGTTGATAATGGTCTCCACAGGGAAATGTTACAGCACACAGCGTATCCAGACCTGCATACTTAAGGACATGAAACACTACTACCCTTTAGTGTGTGATGAGAGTCAACACTGACCCCCAATATATCATCTAGAATGTTTGATTAAACCAGTGGCTACAATATGCTTGAATTATTGACAAAACACAACCCAATCAAGATTAGCCATATTAACACTAGTATTACAGTTATCATTAATATCCTTAGGTATTATCCCAGGAGGTCCTATCATATAACATTTCCTTGGTGACTAACCATAGTAAACATGATACAACATTTTTTTTCCACTCTGGGTTTGCCTCCCATCTGCAGCCGCTAATCAGAATCTCAGCTATAGATGACCCAAGGAGACAGCCTTCCAATGGTAGTATTTATGAATCCCAGGTAAAATTATCTGGTCCCACAACTGGGACTATCAAAGGGTATCTAGCTTCCTTAAGTATCACACCATATGAGAGTGCTGCCTGCATCACTACCACTATAGTCATAATGTCACTCCTTCAGCGTAGGGTCACAGTATGTTGAGGGGAGCTTTTTAGTGAGCATTTCTGTGGGAACATAGTATGGTTTATTCATGCTACACTTTATTTCATCTTCCATTAGTGACATACCTACTCGACTTGATCACCTTTGATCACTTATGTTTAATGGGTCTAGTATTGTAAAATGTTGGTGCTCCAATGTTCTGTTAGTTTGTGTTAGATTAAACATTCCCAAATAGAGGATAGTTCCTAATCCTCCTAACAATTTAATTTTATTGACTTTCGAACATCAGGTTTCCCTCCTTTTGCGAAGAAAGAAAGTCAAGGCACCTCCACACAGTTTGTATGGTACGTACGCTGGGAAGCAGATACTGTAAACGCTCCACATTCCCAAAAGGGTATAATGGCATGAGTAAGCACTCAAATGGCCAAATGTGCCTGCAGTTGTAAACAGTAAAAGTATTAAAATGAAATCAATAACCACGCAAAATCAAAACGAAAACCATGTATACACTAAAATGAAAATAAGTGAAAAAATTTTATGTACTCAAAAAAAAAAAAAATATCCTCCTCACTGCCCTGACCAGACGAAGTGTCATTTTTAGGTTCGTCTGGAGGCAGACGATCGGATGCTGCGCACACAGGTTGTGCAGGTGGAACTAACTTGATCTGACTCCTGTGGATCTACACTCTTATGCCCTGCAGTCTTACTGCTGATGTTACCACTAATAACACAAAGTATGGTCTGGACCTGATTAGTTTATAAATTCCTTTCTTAATCATTCATCATTTGCTTTACATAAACTTAATCTTAGATATTGACGTTGGGGCCCGTTGCAGCTGGAATTCGTCATCACAGTTGAATCTGGGAAGAGATTGAAAGAGCGTCCTTGCAATACATTAGTAATCTGTCACCCATAACATAAAATTCTCCACCTTTCAGGCAGAGATCTTCAGGTCAACTGTCAACGTTTCAAAAATAGATAAGTTAGAAGTTCTGTTGCACAACACTCACATTGGCATCAATCCTCTGTCTGCTGCAGAATCACCTCCATGTCCTCTCGGAGTGTCTTCTCATCTGAGGATGTGATCGATAAAGCATCAGCATATTATATTGCGTGACTTTAACTTAGGCAATTCTCTAAGAATGTAGCTAAAGCTAAATGAAACTATTGGGGAATTATGAACACCCTGGGCAAAACAAATTAAAGTCCAGCACCATTTCTGAGAAGAAAAGAACAAAAAAAAGAAACAACTGCACGCCAGTTAGTTGCACGCTTTTTAACGTCTAAATAATCAATATATAAGAACCAAGTTATAAGAACAATCCGGTTTACATACAGGGAGTAAGAGTTATGAACAGGCAGAAGTAGTTTATTTCACAATGCCACATTCCTTAAAAATATCTACTGTTTTCTTTACAGCTTCTTCTGCTTTGGGTTTACTAGGATATTGGGCTTTCAGAGGAGGTGTTGTTATACAGTATGTACAGGGACCATAGCATTCCCACTTATCCTTTGCCCAAAACACAGTCAGGGCCAGGGAGCCCCTGACAGGTATACATCTGAGCAGAGGAATCACATTCCTCAATCAATGCTTTTTGTTCTTCATTCATTGAAATATTTTACTAAATCCATGCAGTCTTGGTCTGAAAATACACATGTGGCATTATTCTTGACTTCAAATGGAAAATGAGCTACTCAGTGTTACCAACTTAGTTACCACATCACCAGGTGTGGACATTCATAGTGATTAACATAACATAACATAACCTAAGATGAGAACAGGCCATTCAGCCCAACACTGCTCGTCTATTCCTACCACTGAACTGTACTTAATGCTTAGTTTACCTAAAAGCTAGATAGTATCTAACACTGTTTCAAGCCGGGCCTTGAATACCCCCAGTGTTTATGCCTCCACTACATGTCCAGGCAAGCTATTCCACACATTGACCACTCTGTGTGAAAAAATATTACCCTTTGCCAGTTTCCATTTATCCCCCCTCGTTTTGCTAACCAAACTCAACTTGAATAATTTCCTGTAGTTCACTTTGTTAATCCCTTTAATAAATTTAAAAGCCTCAATCAAATCTCCCCTAAGTCTCCTTTTACTAAGCTTGAAAACTCTTACCCGGAATCAATTTGGTTGCCCGACCTTTTCCAGCGCCTCTATATCTTTCTTGTAGTACGGTCCCCAGAACTGCACACAATACTCTAAGTGTGGTCTGGACAAGCGTATTTTATAGGGTGAGTATGATCTCCTTAGATTTATGCTCAGTACTCCTGGCCAAGTATCCCAGCATCCTGTTGGTTTTTTTTTTTAGTGCTACAGCACATTGACCAGACCCTGATAGGCTTTGATCGACTATTACTCCCAAGTCTTTTTCTACATGTGCACATTCTAATTTTGTACCAACCATAAAGCAATCCTACCCTATGTTTTTATTCCCCACATGTAGAACTTTACATTTAGTTATATTGAAATTCATTTGCCAGGTTTCTGCCCACATCTGGATTCTGTTTAAATCTTCTTGGATTACTTTAGTAGAGTAAATTTAAGTAATTTTTCCAACGATTGTGTACAGACAGATTATTTCACTTTTAATTCACTATATCACAATTCCAGTGGGTCAGAAGTTTACATACAGTAAGTTGACTGTGCCTTTAAACAGCTTGGAAAATTCCAGAAATTGATGTCATGGCTTTAGAAACTTCTGATAGGATAATTGACATTATTTGAGTCAATTGGAGGTGTACCTGTGGATGTATTTTAAGGCCTACCTTCAAACTCAGTGCCTGTTTGCTTGACATTACATTACAGGCATTTGGCAGATGCTCTTATCCAGAGCGACGTACAACAAAGTGTACAACCATAACCAGGAACAAGTGTGTCGAAAACCCTAGAGAGAAGTACCGTTCCAAGTGCAGGGAACAACCGCATAGTTCAGCTTAGACCCTGAAGGATAAACTGATTAATACCAACACAAAGGAGAACAGCAACAACACAGTCTATGCAAAAATACAAGCAGTAGTTAAGACGAGTGCATTAACTAAGTCACCTACGAAACAGCTACCTAGTTACAACCCTAAGCTTACAGTCAATTTAGAGATTACAGGGAGGTAGGGAGGGACAGGGAGAGGTGCAGCCTGAAGAGGTGAGTCTTCAGTTGTTGCTTGAAGTGGGTCAGTGTCTCAGCTGTTCTGACCTCCACTGGGAGGTCATTCCAGCATTGTGGGGCCAGGACAGACAGGAGACGTGTTCGGGAAGCGCAGGTTCGAAGAGGGGGAGGTGCCAGGTGTCCTGAGGTAGCGGAACAGAGGGGTCTGGCTGGCATGTAGGGTTTGAAGATCTTCAAACCCTACATCATGGGAAAATCAAAAGAAATCAGCCAAAACCTCAGAAAGAAAATTGTGGACCTCCACAAGTCTGGTTCATCCTTGGGAGCAATTTCCAAATGCCTGAAGGTACCACGTTCGTCTGTACAAACAATAGTACGCAAGTATAAACACCATGGGACCACGCAGCCGTCATACCGCTCAGGAAGGAGACGCGTTCTGACTCCTAGAGATGAACGTGCTTTGGTGTGAAAAGTGCAAATCAATCCCAGAACAACAGCAAAGGACCTTGTGAAGAAGCTGGAGGGAACAGGTACAAAAGTATCTATATTCACAGTAAAACGAGTCCTATATCAACATAACCTGAAAGGCTGCTCAGCAAGGAAGAAGCCACTACTCCAAAACCGCCATAAAAAACCAGACTACAATTTGCAACTGCACATGGGGAAAAAGGTCTTACTTTTTGGAGAAATGTCCTCTGGTGTGATGAAACAAAAATTGAACAGTTTGGCCATAATGACCATCGTTATGTTTGGAGGAAAAGGGTGAGGCTTGCAAGCCGAAGAACACCATCCCAACCGTGAAACACGGGGGTGGCAGCATCATGTTGTGGGGATGCTTTGCTACAGGAGGGACTGGTGCACTTCATAAAATAGATGGCATCATGAGGAAGGAAAATTATGTGGATATATTGAAGCAACATCTCAAGACATCAGCCAGGAAGTTAAAGCTTGGTCGCAAATGGCTCTTCCAAATGGACAATGACCCTCAAAGCATACTTCCAAAGTTGTGGCAAAATGGCTTAAGGACAGCAAAGTCAAGGTATTGGAGAGGCCATCACAAAGTCCTGACCTCAATCCAATCGAAAATTTGTGGGCAGAATTGAAAAAGCGTGTGCGAACAAGGAGGCCTACAAACCTGACTCATTTACACCAGTTCTGTCAGGAGGAATGGGCCAAAATTCCAGAAACTTATTGTGAGAAGCTTGTGGAAGGCTACCCGAAACGTTTGACCCAAGTTAAACAATTTAAAGGCAGTGCTACCAAATACTAACAGAGTGTATGTAAACTTCTGACCCTATGGGAATGTGATGAAAGAAATTAAAGCTGAAATAAATAATTCTCTCTACTATTATTCTGATATTTCACATTCTTAAAATAAAGTTGTGATCCTAACTGACCTAAGACAGGGAATGTTTACTAGGATTAAATGTCAGGAATTGTGAAAAACTGAGTTTAAATGGATTTGGCTAAGGTGTATGTAAACATTCGACTTCAACTGTATGTGACATCCTTGCCGTAGACACTACAGAGGTGTTATACTGAGACACACTACAGAGGTGCTAGACACAGAGGCATGCAAACTACAGACAAAGTAACGGCAGAGAAGGAAACACAATACACTACATATAATATATACATGCTATGAAATAAAACTGGGAACCTGTCAACATGTTTATCGTAGGAGGATGTACAACATGCACAAAATGTAACTCAGAATAACGTATTACTGGTTCGCGTGACTTCAGTCTACAGGACATCACACTTTGAGGTTTACCTCTCGAGTATTCTGCAATGCAGGATTGGCAGCACTTTGTATGCTTGAACCCGTGCACAGTAAGCCTAATAAATGAACAATGACATAAAAACAGTTAGCAAAATGTTATAGTCCTTTTCATAATCAAATTTGGACTTTCTATCTACTTAAACACACATGTTCTGGACCAATTATTCCAACAGGTTCACAAGCTAATGTCTCCAAATATAAAGTTAAAGTGCAACTTCACCACAGCACCTAACCGTTTCTCACTATGTGATATGCATACTGTCTAGTGGTACAGGTCAATGAGTTGTACGTCGGGACTATATGTCATCCCCATCACTGTCATTATGATGTCAGAAAACTCAAAACATTGTGAAATTGTGTGTAATGTTCCTATTTAGCCATGATACGCTTGCACAGAGCCCTTTCCTTGTTTTAATGGCACTATAAACTGAAGCGTGATCCTTTCCCCAGCTTTCAATGAGACTGGTAATGCAGCCTTATTTTTTTAACAACAAGGTTAAACAGCATTTTAAACCAGCGTTTCTCAACATTACAAATATTCAGTTTTGTGTACAACCTTAAGACGCTCTAGAGTCTGCGCTCAGCAGCTACAGTCGGTTGAGGATTTACAACAGCCCCTCCCTCCTTGCACAGCTGTGAGTCCTCCAGTTATTTATTTAAAACATTTTTTTTCTTTTCCCGCACTTACACTGAGCATAGATGGCACAGTTTTGCTGCAATACTCTTTCATATTTCAAAACCACAATATCAACAGTCATGTTTTTCTTAACCTTGTCTTTTGCCACTAGTCCTTCATAGCATTTGACTTGCTTGATTATTGTAGCATGGGGTCCAAACCCTCCTTTATCATCTTACTTATACTGTTATTAGTTTCACCACCTAGATTCAGAATTCACCATTTTTTCTGTCTTTTCACTGTCGGTCAAAATCTCTTGTAAAGAAATGTCTTTCAGTAACGAGTCATTCAATTTATAGTTAAAGAAAGGACAAAAGTAAGTCATTAAAGCCATCGTAATTTTTTCATCAATCCCCCTTTAAAAAAAAAAAAAAAAATACACAGCATCCTGTGTTTTCCTAATTTTTGACTGCAGTCTTGCAATTTCTGATCGATGGCCATTTTTAGCAAGCAAAATAAAGCAACAAATATTCAGTGTTTTTTATAACAAACATAACGCATATTGCATGCATTCTAGGGGACTTGAACCCCTTTTACACAAGGTTCCATCTCCTGGAAACTACAATTTAGGATAATCTTTTGTATACCAGTTCCACTTTTTCAGATCGGCTTTCAGTTTTATAATATAAACATATACAGTCAGGTACATAAATATTTGGACATTGACAAAGTTATTGTTATTTTAGCTGTCTACCACAGCATATTGGAGTTGAAATTAAATAATGAATATGAACTCAAAGTGCAGACCTTCAGCTTTAATTTGAAGGTATTTACATCCAAATTGGGTGAACGGTGTAGGAATTACAGCACACATTATATGTGGTCCCCCCCCTTTTTAAGGGACTCAAGGTAATTGGACAATTAGCTGCTCAGCTGTTACATGGCCAGGTGTGTGTTATTCCCTCATTATTTAATTTACAAGTAAGCATATAAAAGGTCTAGAATTGATTTCAAGTGTGGCACTTGCATTTGGAATCTGTTGCTGTTAACTCTCTGTGAAGTCCAAAGAGCTGTCACTGTCGGTGAAGCAAGCCATCATTAGGCTGGAAAAAAAACCCCCATCAGAGAGATAGCAAAAACATTAGGTGTGGCCAAATCAACAATTTGGTACATTCTTAAAAAGAAAGAACGCACTGGTGAGCTCTGGAACACCAAAAGGCCAGGAAGACCACGGAAAACAACTGTGGTGGATGACAGAAGAATACTTTCCCTGGTGAAGAAAAACCCCTTCACAACAGTTGACCAGATCAAGAACACCCTCCAGGAGGTAGGTGTATCTGTGTCAAAGTCAACAATCAAGAGACGACTTCACCAGAGTAAATACAGAGGGTTTACCACAAGATGTAAACCATTGGTAAGCCTCAAAAACAGGAAGACCAGTTTAGAGTTTGCCAAAAAAACATCTAAAAAAGCCTGTACAGTTCTGGAACAACATCCTATGGACAGATGAGACAAAGGTCAACTTGTACCAGACTGAAGGGAAGAGAAGAGTATGGAGAAGGGAAGGAACTGCTCATTATCCAAAGCATACCACCTCATCTGTGAAGCATAGTGGAGGTAGTGTTATGGCTTGGGGATGTATAGCTGCCACTGGAACTGGTTCCCTTGTATTTATTGATGATGTGACTGCTGACAAAAGCAGCAGGATGAATTCTGAAGTGTATAGGGCTATATTATCTGCTCAGATTCAGCCACATGCTTCAAAACTCAGTGGACTCATTGGCTGCTTATGCCTTTCGATGCAGTCTTACGCCCCCAGCCCACCACAGGACTCTTACCTGTGGCCTTATTTACCGTAATAAAATAGCAACCAGAACCCTGTTCTGGTCTTATGGCCCTGCCTATAGGACTTTTTATCACAACACGCATGCGCATAATACTATTTAGTCGTGCTTCAGTATCAACAAACCATCAAATAAATACAACTATATCTATAAAAAGGGTTATTGGGTCATTCCCATCTTAACAACAGAATAAGAGGAATCTCCATAACCTAATGAGGGTGGTATTTTAAATTTACTCACCTCTCTTTGGAGTCCTTAGGTTCTGTAGCCAAAGTGAGAGATTATTTCCAATCCCACCGCTGCTACGAAAAGTAACTAGGAATTTCTTAACAAAAATGATGGTGTTGAAGATAAAGATAGCAAACAACAGAGTCTGGAGCTCCTCTATATAATTTAATAATATGACTGGTCAGGAAGAAGTACGAGTACATTCTTCAAAGATATTAAGTCTAATACATGAGTTTATATAGTTCTCAGAGTCAAAAAGCTGTTGGTCCAGCCTATGAGATTCATTCAGCCGTCATATGGAAAACTTCCAGTTATAGCGTATAGTGTAGGTTAGGGAGTCCATTCTAAGACTGACCACGGGGGCCAGTTTCACGTAAATAGATGTTCTTTAATCCCTTAATGTACTTAATTATTGCAGCTGCTGTCCATGCCCTTTTACTTGTGTTCCAACGGACACATTGTATGGGGTGAAACCACATACTATTACATACATTGACTATTGAATGTAAACATTCAGCAACTTTATTTATGAAGCCATTACATTTTATACATTTGCTTATATAATGCTTTATGTAAGTCAAAATGTTAACATGATCCTTCAGTTGTGTTCTAGTTAAAATCTATTTATTACAAAATTTACTTATACTTAATATAAAGTAAAGTATACTTCGTGTTTAATATTTTCCTCATCATGACAAAGTTTTGTGTTATATCTCGTTTAAATAGGAAAGGATCTCGCTATAACATGATACGTTGGTATGCTATAAGGAGAAAAGGATCTTGTTATAATGAGGAAAGTCATCGTATTGAGAATAGTTTATCCTTATAATGAGATACTGAGCAGAAAATATTTTTTCACTGTGGCTGCAATGCGCTGGCTCAAGCTTTTTCTTGCACCGCTTAATCAAATGGACTTACAGGTGTATATTCTTCTTTGGCCATATAAGTCCCTTTGGACAAGAGCACCTGCCAAATGATAATAATGATAACAATAGGTTGCATATTGTTAAATGGCTATTCTGTTTGTATTACCTGTCAGTGAGCAGGCTATAAAATGTTAAAGCGGTTTTGTGACTAAATTTGAGTCTGTTGCAGTACATGGAGAGCGATCAGGTCAATTTACTTTTCTGCCTCTCCCTGGTGTGTCTGATCTCTCCTTGCCCCTCCCCCCATCTGTCTGTCTGTTCTCAGTAAGTCTCACAAACTTCATCCCACGATTTGGATTTCTGCACTTTGACCTGCCTGTGGCCATTGAGAGGTTTTTCAAGTATCCTTTACACAAGCAACCTGCGTGCATGTGTGCGTGCCTGTGTGTACAGGAGTATATGTATGTGTAGTGTTGCATGTTCTGGGTTTTGTATGAAAACCATTTGTAAGCTGTGCATTCCCCTGCCTGTAAATATCTCTGTAGTATGTGTGAAGTGCTGCGAGCGCTAAACATCCCAGCATGTCCTGTCTGGGGGAGAGGACCTAGCATGGCCTAATATATCCTCATAAGGAGGAACATGGCTGTTGTCCATAATATTCAGCCTGTCACAATCAAAGATATTAGCCCTTCATTTCATAAGTTAGGGAAGGAGTGTGTTGTTTAGTACTAAATAATTTAAGGCATCTCTCTGGTCGGAGTTCCAGGATCAAAGTATTTCTGTTCTGGTTCTGTCAGGACTGTGCGCTTTTCTAAGTTTGATTTCTTTTTAGGTTTTCTTTCAGTTAAAAGAGCTGATCTTGCAACACTCTTTTATTGTTTGACTGATGGTAGGTGGCAGCACTTATGACACTTCCTACTTAACATTTATGGGTGCTTGACTTTGGAGGGAATGGGACATTGAAAAGTTATTGAATTTATGCCATATGTAAGATTGAGAGCCCTGGACCTCAGTCCTGCTTGGATCCGATTACATTATTTGTCCATATGGCTGGCATCCAAGAACATATGCAGAATTATAATGTACTTTGAATATCTGACCCCCATACATCCAGTATACTGGATTATCTGACATTGTTTGGACATTAGTGCTTTCCACCTACCTGAGAATAAGAGCTCAAATGACAGTGCTGTCCAATGGTGAGTAAGTGTGCTTCTTAAAAACAAATAAATTACTTTCAAATTACAGAATTTTGTCATAGATTTCATAAACAGAGATGGTATCTCAGGATTGTGGCATAGGAAAGACCACACAATGAATGACATGAACAAAGGCTGAGATGATGAGAAGCTTTGTCTGGAATGCTGACTAAGGGTGGGCTATGAATTCTGCACTCCTGAAATTTCATTTTTTGTCATTTATGTTTGATAACTTTACGACATTTTCTAAAAATGTTTTCTAAATTATTTACAGTACAATATAACTTCAAAACCGGAGAGTTACAGACTGACTGGTCAACTGAACAGGGATGCTTAGGAACTGGAATATGTAGATGCTTTGTCATAGTCACTGATTCAAAAAGTGAGCATTAAATGAAAATGTGTCACACTTTCCATTGATTAAAAAAAAACACTGGGAATACCCCTCTGTCTCTACAACTGCATGTTATGGCTGTCTAAAATCAGTAAATTGGGCGTTTCTGAAGGAGTGGCATAATTAAATGGAAAAACAATGGTAATTTATTGCCTTTAACGTTGGTGCATTTTAATGCAATTCTCAAATGTGATGGATGCATTAACAGAGCTAGAAGTAGTTTTAATTGAGCTGTTTCTCAGAAGCCACCTGCACATCCAGAGACTGCTGCTCCTCAATGACTGTTTCTCCTTCACCGATGCCATCTTTTATGGCATGGAAAGAACCATGCCTAACTTAGCTCACAGTTTGATCTACCCCATCTACCCTTCTTACAGTTGTCTTGGTCAGCAGCTTTCATTGTGTCTGCATTTTTTCTGCATACTACTTATCACATTAACTTACAGTTGGGGACTGTTGTTTTTGAGAATGCAAGAAGGATAGTATTGTTGCTCCAGTTGTCAACACTAAATAGTCTGTTATATGTTGCATCTTCTTATACTGTGACTTTTTGAAAACCGATGAAGAAACTTCCATTGATTTTGCTGTATGCTGCGGTTTTATTATCAATAGAAGTTCAATATGTCCAAATCATATCTGGGGCTTTGTAGCAACAGTTCCCAAAGGAAGTGGGTTGGGGTTTTTCCAACTTTTACCTTCAGGAAGTCAAGAAAAATGTCTCCACCATCAGGAGATGATAAGATGCGAAAAGAAGATGATAAATACTTCAAAGGTTTTGCAATGTCAGGCTGATTTTTTGTATTCCTGAAGAGTTTGTATGTACTTTGAGGTCCTTACTGTATTTAATAGATTACACATTGTGTGATTCGAAGTGCTTCTTTTGCTAGGTTTTGTTTCTTTGTATTCAGTTATCTGCTTTTCATTCATCAAGCATGCCCCCTGACACAACATTGCTAGATATTTGAGGTTACACTAATTCACATCTAGGAAACACACCTATTATCTGTAGCAATCCTCCGTACCAACTTGTGTTTCAACTTGTAACTTGTTTCTCTGTAACGTGGACACCTTTGCAGGCATATTTGTTGTCCTTGACAGGGGTGTTTTCAGGTACCTAGTGTCCCTGTCGGGTGCCCTGGCTGTGGTGAATGCAGTACCATGCTTTGCGCTGGACGGGCAGTGGATACTCTCATCTTTCCTGGAGGCGACGCTGAGTTCACTGGTGATAGAAAAGAACAACCGTGAACTGCTGGGCTTCTTCATCCTGCTGGGTGGCAGCACCCTCCTGGCTGCTAACGTGGCCCTGGGACTGTGGATGATCACTGCGCGGTAACTGGGGGTCTAAGCCAGGCCCTGTTGGACTATGGGGGGAACCAGAGGAACGCATCAAGCACTGTTTCTTTCCAATGGCTTCAGAGCACTGCAGGGACTACAAATCCCAGCATCCTCTGCCACCCGTTGTGAAGAGGTGGTAGCTGTTGTTCATGGTCCTACTTTTGGCTTCAACTGATTATATTCCCAGCTTCCTCCGCAAGACCACGCTTTTTGGTCTGTTGCTAGTGGGTACAGTCCAAGACTACAGCCCCCAGCAGGTTCTGGTGAGTAACTGAATGAAGGGCCTAAGACTGTAACTTCCAGCAGGCCCTGCTGACTCACTGAGGGCCCTGTGACTACAACTCCCAGAAGGCAACACTAAACGTACCAGTAGGGTCTACTGATATTGTGATAGGCTGCCGTATTTTCTCTCAGAACTCCCAGTCTGAAGTGGGGTAGGACCTGTAAAAGCAATAATGAGATTGACTTTAAGATGTTTTATTTTACTTCTATGTGTGAATTGTTCCAAAGAAATGCACACAGGCGTGCACACACACCCACAAAAGATTGGCAGTTGCATGTACTTCCACTCATACACACAACACAAGTGCAAGATCAATGCTCCTGCACACACCACATATGCTGTGATAATGACTGAGTATGCCCTTTCACTTTCCCTGGATTTATTTTCTTGTTTCCCCATTTTCATTATAAACAGATTTTGGTTTGACTAGATTTCTCTATTTTATTTTTTTTGACCTGCCTAGAGCAGATTGGCTTTAAGCAGTAATCATAGGTGCCGTCTTGTGGTTTAGATTTTTCTGTTGCCGGTGTCTGAAGAAACATCTGAATTTTGCACAAAGCAATCCAGCAACCTTTGTCAACTGGACTTTTTTCTCTAACCTTGTTTTTAAAATGTAATGTCTGTTATAATTTAGATCTAGTTAAAAACATTCTTATGATTACATTTGGTGTATTGTCTCCCTGCCCTTCTCCTTCCACCCTCCATCCCCACCCACGTTTGTCTCTATACCATCTGTTCACTCTGAGCATTGCTCTCTGATGCCCTCATATATTCATTCCAGTGTTTTTTGAAGGTGCATTAAAATCACAGCAATGGTTTGTTAACATGTTCTCTGTCTTTGATTTTTTAATGGGGTTCTCTGTTTTTGATTCTTTAATTCTTGCTTGTGTATTCTACTCCAGAGTTCTATTTGTGATATTTCTTGTTCGTGTAATATATTAAAAAATATACAGTTAAATGCAGAAGTGTTGGAACACTGCCACAATTTTTGGTGTTTTGGCTCTGTACTCCAACACATTGGATTTGGAATAAAACAGTGAATATGAAGTTAAACTGCAGACTTTCAGCTTTGAGAGTATTTATATCCGTCACTGTCCCAATACTTTTGCATTTAACTCTACAGTCTTGCTGTCTATTATCACTGACACTTAGATGTTTCGGTAATCTTGGAGAGGTGCAGGATCATGGATAGCATTGGCCACATTCACTGGCAGGGGAGTAGCTCTGGCACATTGCCTATTGGATACTCATTGTCTAGGTACTGGTAGGTACCAAAAGGTCTTGCTTCCAGGTCCAGACCATTTCCCATATGTGGCTAATGGTTTTTAAGTTAAGCTCATTATATAGACTTTTTGCTCCCATGACTTCGTGACCATCCCCAGCGAATAGCTTGGGATTTCGAAGAAACATGACAAAACGATACCGTAAGGTAGAAGTACCGAGCAGACCAACAGTCTAAGCCAGCCCTACATATTGCCTAATTACTGAGCTTTGTAAAATACCTGGAGTTAATAAAATATGGTAAGCCAAGCATGTTTGAGTGTTTATCTTGTCTGTTCACCATGTGACCCAGTGACCCTCCCCAGCACTGTGTCACTGTATGTAAACATGGCTTTCCAGCCGGCTATGGCAATATCATTGGTTTAAGTATGAGTTTAGGTTTATGTTTTTACCATTTACAAAGGCATAGATGAAACAAGACTGCCGTCAGTCCCATTCCTTTTAATGGCTATTTGCTGTGGCTGTGGCCCAGCCTTTTTTCATCTCTCCCCCCCTCTCTCTCTCTCTCTCTCTCTCACTCACTCACTCACTCACTGAAATTCAAATGCTTTATTGGCATGACATATTTAAAAATACATATTGCCAAAGCGTAGTGATAACAATAATCAACCACAGTAAGAATATATAATTAAAAAGAAAAAAAAAGAAAACAAGCAGCAACAGCAATAACAACATAAATGACAGCAACATACTACTTATTATCTATTAAGTTAACTAAATTAATTTTTTTAAAAAAGTATTTTCTCAATAAGAGTAATATATATATATATATATATATATATATATATATATATATATATATATAGATACTCATACATATGCATACACACAGACATATATATCTCATCAAAAACACATTTTCAACGTACAAAAATGCCAAGTTACTCTCACGTACAAGACATACACCGTCTATAACTCATTCATTCAGACTCAAAATCCAGGCCTGCCATTAAAAGTATTGATATCAAAATGACGCCAAGTTACGGTACTACAAACAATAAAAGCTATCTTGCCTCACCGAAATTAAATAAAATGTATTCCAAAGCAATGCTACCCAATATTTTCTCAATTCTTTCAAGTCACTTGCCCCTTTGTTTTGTAATCTTAGCATTTTACAGTATCTTGCAAACTTTGTGTCAGATCAAAGTGTGAAATATTTCAAATTGCCTCATGGAACACATTGAAATTCATGTAGAAAACTGCTGGTGAGTAACTACAGGAAGCATATTTCTCCAGGAAACATATGTTTGTACTTGCTTCTGAACTGAATTTGAGTAAATGTAAAAGTTATTGTATATTTACTACGTACAATAAATGCTGCATGTCAAATACATATTGTACATACATACATAGAGAACTTCTTTATCCCCATGGGGACATTTCCCTCGCAGCATGTTACATTCACATTTATGAACAGATATTTATACCAAGAAACATACAATCATTCACGCAACAGAAATGCTGGGCAGCGAAATACATACATACCAATACAAATTGGACATATAGACGCCTATTCAAGCAATCTTGACTGTGAGAAAGCCATCCACACATATGTTTGGCCTGTCCATGTACTGCATGCTTACACACACAGGGCCAAGTGACTTGAAAGAATTGAGGAAATATTGGTTAGCATTGCTTTGGAATACATTTTATTTAATTTTGGTGAGGCAAGATAGCCTATATTGTTTGTAGTACCTTAACTTGGCATCATTTTGATATCAATACTTTTAATGGCAGGCCTGGATTTTGACAGTCTGAATGAATGAGTTATAGACAGTGTATGTCTTGTACGCATGAGTAACTTGGCATTTTTGTACGTTGAAAACGTGTCTTTGATGAGATATCCTTTCTTTTTGCAAAGCGTTTTATTATGAGAGTGAGAAATGCGAAGTGACCCTATAAGAAACGGTTGTGGATTATGGCTATCCTTGTGTGAATTTGTACAGTCTGATGAGCGTGTACCATGTAGCAGTTTCGGTTTGCTATATATGTAAAACAGTGGCTGTGACAAAGGGTGCGGTGGCGTGTAAGTGTAAACGCATCAGAAACGCAGGTGAAATATAGCCAGTGTATGTACCAAGTGGCCAAAACCGGACTTCGTTTTTGAAGCTCATTTCCTGGTCTTGTTGTTCCTGGTTGCTCACTAGTGCCACTACGGTTGGCTCCAGTATAGGTGTTTTCATATCCAGTTTCCATGTAAGTCTACGGTACAAATGCGGTCAAAATACAAAGTCAATATTTTTTTCTCATGAGAACAAATAGTCACAATATGTGTATTTTATTCGTCTTATGACTGTCCATGGGTCGATTTCATGATTTATTGTGTCATTTGGGCACTGTTATAATGTTTGTTGTGGACCAATGAGGTACAGTTTGCGTCACTTCCTGATTAGTGCAGAGGACTAAGCTACAGTAGGGGCTACAGTCTATGGTCACTGGGGTGGGCAGTGGCGCCTCTTGGCCTTGACATTGCGGCTCTGACTCATCGTCCACGGTCCACCTGTATGAAGTCAGAAAATGCAGGCATCCCATTTTGTAGTGATTTCATTATGGCGTGTCCTATTTACAGCTGCATTAGACGACCATAAAATAATCCTTCTCTGAAGTTTTTTTGGTAGCCAAGTCATTTTTACTATTTCCTTTGGCCTACTTAACCAAATAATTAGTTGGCAGAAAGCGTAATCAGCTAATGCTTATTTGCTATATTTGGTAGTCCAGTAGCCTATGCTAAAACAGTTTGCAACTTTGGCTACCAAGCCATCTGACTAGCTAGCTAACCCTAACCAGCAAATATTCAGTCTGTCAATCTGATGGCTTGTCAGTCGTGTACATTCCATAAATGTCTACCTGGGCCATACTTCACGGATGTGACAAAGCTACTATAATCCCGATTTTGGGATAAACACTGCAAAATTTTCAGTTTCACAAAGCGAATTAAGAGTCTTAAGGTTTATTTTCTGGATAACATACAACACCCGATGAAATCACACACATTTAATGAAATTAAACATCATTGTAAGACTGGCATTTAGAAAGGAACATGTTTTTAGCAGATAAGAGACCGACAAGAGCATTTAAGCCAGTGATTCTCAGAATCGGTCCTGGGGGCTCCTTGCGTATATTGGCTTTTCTCCATTGGTTTTGATGATCTACAAGAAAATAATAATAATAATAATAATTAGAAATTCAATGTACATTATTTTTGTCTTGATGCCCCAGGTGGAAAACTTGCTCTACAAAGTGCGTTGTCATATTTACATGCCTGCAGATCAGTTATTAAAATACTTGGTAGATTTGTTAATCACCGCTGACAGTGTTAATTTTTTTTCGTTTTAAAAGTGGCTTGAGAACGATCGGTCAGCTAGCATCACCCAGCAAGTGAACACCACAAACGGCGATGGAGTAGCAGTTACTGGCTCATTAACTGACTGTGGCGAGAACCTACTGTGATAACTTGCTCGGTTAACAGCAGGTCTACAAGACAGTTATGAAAATTAGCCTAGTCAAAAATCACCAGTACACATCTCTGATTGATTGACCATCAGTGTAGTTGATGTTCTTCCCCTGTGGTTCATATTGCTAATGCGTGAGCTAACCACGGATAGCCTACCTAGCTCACTGGCAAGCTGTGCTAGCTAAGCATATTCATTTTGCTGAGAAACATAAACTGAAGATAATCGAACATAATCTTATTGATAATGTCATACCGTGATTACATGACACAGTACAGTCACAGATGGAAATTACACTCTGTAAACATTTTATAATATATTTTAAAACATAAAGGCAGATAGTCAGCTAGCCTCGAGTTCATTCTGCAATCGTTTGTTCAGGTTGATGGGCTTTTCCACACCGGAATCTGGAATATCAATCACATTGTAAACATCACAGAACCGCTTAACTCTATGGTTTGGCTCCAAATCTACAACATGGCCGCGCCCGCCATTGAGCTTCAAAACATGTTTTAGAGACCCAAGAAGAGTCAATGGGTGACATCACAGTAGCTTTGTCCGTATTTTTTACAGTCTCTGGTATGTAACTGTTTGGGTCAGCCTGATCACTGCCCTTAAACAGAGGAAGCACAGTCGCTTCTTTCCAACCAGTTGGTATTTCGGCCGTATGGAGGGAGAGGTTAAGGAGCTCTGTTATGGGAGCTGCAATTATGGGGGCTGCAATGTTGATAAAAAAACGCGGCAAGCTCATCAGACCCAGCTGTTTTTTTGGGGTCCAGAGAGATCAATTCCCCCAAAACCTCCCCTTCCGAGATGGGCCGGAGGGAAAAACTGCAAAGGGGAGCATGGAGGCTGGGAGGGCAAACAGGACTAGGGGCCAAACTTCAAGTGGCCAAAAGGTTGGGATTTTATAAAGTGTCGATTGAAGATATCAGCTATAGAGTTCTTATGTGTAACTACAAGATCATCCACTTTAAGTGACAAGGGCAGAGAAGAGGGTTTGTTATCGAGTTTTCTCACCGTTTTCCAAAATGTATTGGGGTCGGCGCCGCATAATGTAAATTGCTCCTTAAAGTACCCAGCTTTGCCCTGTCGCACAGCTTGTGTGGCCTTTTTCCGGATCTGACGAAACAAGTCTGTCAGTGGCAGACCTGGATAGATGTGTTTTGTGCCAGGAGGTATTTTTTTGTTGTAGCAGCCCTGCCAATTCTCGATTAAACCGGGGACTGAGGCGATTTTTTATCCGTAGTTTCTTAATGGGGGCATGCTTGTTGATCACAGCATTATAAAGGTCCCTGAACAGAAACCACTGATCATTCACGGTGGGGATCAGGCTGACTCTATACCAGCTTACATTGACCAGGTCATGTAAGAACGCTTAAATATTGAAATGGTTTAGAATACACTTATCACTGATGATGACGGGCTGTTTGACAGAGAGGCTTTTGCAAACACAGGCAATGAAACAGTGGTCACTGAGGTCATTGCAAAACACACCAGATTGGTACATGTGTAGAGAATTTGTAAAAACCACATCTATCAATGTAGCCTTATCAGGGATATTGGGGTTCATACCTGGTAGGTTTTTACGGGCACAAAAATCACCAAAACATAGATCATTTGAAGCCAGCACTGGGGAAAGCGACATCAAAAGGAAGGCCATGGTGGACATGAACATTACCAGAAATCATAAGCAGTAATACAATCAAAAAACGGCAGAGAACAGAGGAAGCACTACAATGTAGTAGTTTTTTTGAGACAGTTGTATGCACATTGGATGGCAACAGAATCATTTTCTGAAGCAATCTCATAATAAAACACGACAACAGTGGTGGAATGATAGAGTTCATGTTTGCCGTTAACCCAAAAGTTCTTACTACCATTAAAGAAACAGTATCTCTGTCGTGTGAACAAACATTGTCTGTTTCGCCGCTGGGTAAACAAGAAAGTTCAAAAAGTTCATTTTCAGGTGCAATAGGTGAAGAAAACGGCGTGAAAAATGCTTTAAAAATGCTTTAGCCAACAGGGCCCGAGGCCAGGCTAGATGGTTAGCAGTTGGGGGGGGCGGTGATAGCAGCAGTAGCAGCAGCAACAGAAGCAACAGCAGCAACAACAATCCAGACCCACAAGGCCCAAGGCCATGCTATATGGATTTGTAGTTAGTAGAGGCAGTGGCAGAAGCAGTAGCAGCAGCCATAGCAGCATTAGCAGCAGCAGCTGAAGTGTTAGTAGTAGTTAGTAACCAAATCAAGCAAAAATTCCTTACCAAGTTAATGAAGAGTTTGATGTAGCCTCTTTTTAACCTGTTTTGTAAAAAATACAGGATAAATAAAGAATTACAGAGATATTAGGTGGATAAAATCCAGTCCAAGTTCTCAGAAAAGCATAGTGGCAGCCATCTTGGAAAATGTGGCAGCCATCTTGCATGGAGAGAGAGAGTGCACCCACACAAACATGAAATTTAAAAAAACGGACACCTTTCCCCCTCACAGGTTCCAGGCAAAAACAATTAACTAAAACAACAAGCTAAAATAACAAAGACAAAAAAGTAAAGTAGAGCAGCAACTTTTCAGTTCCCTGCTCTGTAGATGACCTGCCTTCCCAGCCAGGTCCACCTCCTCCAGCATCCCAGCTGAGGATTGCTTTCTTTCTCTTTAATGCTCAAACAAAAATGAAACGAAAATCATAACTGTGCTCTTGGTGTTAGCTCCCAGTCTCGGCCCCAAACTGTGGAGAGCAGCACACCTTTAAGCACCTGGGCTGATTAGCTAATGCAGCTGTGGAAAGAGTGTCAGTGTCTTAGAGAATAGCATTGTGTACATATGAGTAGTGTGGACTGTATGGGTGTGTCTGATGCTAGAAGTGTTCGAACGCGCGCCTGCGTCTGTAAACTGTTTCAGCCTGATTGAAACTGAATCTCTAATTATACATGTGCAAACTATACATGTGTAATTACCTCTGTATATGTGAGAGTAGTGTAGGGTGACTGTGCAGTGATCAATCAATCTACAGATTAGTTTACGTTGTGTCCACATTAATGCAGCTTAAACATTGCACAGTATGTTAAAAGATAAATATGCAGTAATGTGTATTGTGCTGAGCTATGAGGCTGCAATACAGCAGGTCATGCAGCAGTGTCAGGAGAAGGCAGTGCTGAATCGTTTGGTTTTGGATGTGTCCAATGGTTTTTTCTCTGTTCCAGTGCACCTGGACAGCCAGTTTTGGTTTACCTTCACTATGGGTGAAAATAATACAGAACTAAGACAAGGATTCCATAACTTACACATGTTGTTTAATCGAGCAATGGCTGATGTGTTGGCTTGACCTTGGGATACTCCTGCAGCATTTGGCCACAGAGGGGTAAAGTGTAATCCTCACAAAGCACAAATTGCACAGAGGAAGTTGTATATTTGGGATATGTAATTTCACAGGGGAATAAAAAACTGGCTGCTGACCACACTGAGGCAATAAGCATGTGCAATCGCCCAAACACCATTTGAGGGTACATAAAATTATGAGATTATTTAACTTTTATTGGTTGCATATTTCAAATTACTTTAAAAATTATATAACCACTGAATGATTTATTGCAAGGGGCAGGAGGGCCCCATGATGTAATTGAGTGGATGTCGAACTGTGAGGTGGCGTTCGCCACTTTGAAGCAAAAACTGTGTGGCCGTTCACTTGGTTTGGGGGGGCATATGTCTGTGGTGCTCACACAGAAGCACGGGGACCGGCAGCGGCTGGTTGCCTATTTTTCATCCAGGCTGGATGCTTACAGGTAGTAGACGGGGCTACGGATGCTGTAAGGCAAGCGCTGCCACTGATAGGAACACTAGATGTGGAAATTGTCGTGCCTCACGCTATCCTTGATATTTTGTCAGAGAAAAAATCTTCTGTAGTTCATGTGGTCAGGTGAAATGACTAAATTAAGTACAAACATCCGGAAAAATTGAGCGCACTTTCGAGGAGTTCTGTCATAAGTGGAGAATTTCTTTATTTAAAAATGTGTGGAACTCAATAAGAACCAGGATACGAAATTACATTACAGGCATTTGGCAGACGCTCTTATCCAGAGCGACGTACATCAAAGTGTATAACCATAACCAGGAACAAGTATGACGAAAACCCTAGAGAGAAGTACCGGTCCAAGTACAGGGAACAACCGCATAGATCAACTTGGACCCTGAAGGTTAAACTGATTAACACTAATACAACGAGAACGGCAACAATTACTGTTTTTTGAAATGATTGCAGTGGTCTGATAAATTTTCTTCTGTTAAATATGCATCTAAAACAAATAGTGATTTTCTCAAGCAAAATGACTTTTATCCTATGTTAGATGTGTCGATATAGAACGCAGCAGATATTCATTTGGCATTACACCAAATTATGTGCAGGAACAATGAATCACAGCTTCCAGGATAGCTCTGGAAGCATGATGAAAAAACAGGAGGGAGGTAGAGGAATGATGAGAATGAAATTAAAAGCCTACATTAGAAAAAATAAAATAAAAAGTCATGCTATGAAAGTAGTTTTGTTAGAAACAAAAGGGTGAAGTGTGATAGAAAACAAACCTGCTTATTGTGTTTTACTATATGAAATGTATTTTTATGTGTTTTTAACAAAACTATGTATGTAACTAATTGTGCAAAATGGAAAGATACTGGGAATGAGCGACTTTCGAGGAGGAAGATATGTGGAAGAGCTAAGGGAGTTTTGGGCGTCCCGCCAAGTTTCAACCACAACAATTTTTGGTACAAAAGGGAGATAAGAAGTTTGCCACAGGTGTCTGAGAAGGTCACGAATATGTAAACATAATTTGAGGGATACTTTGTAAATGGAGTAAAAACGACTGCACAGATCATGGAAAGAAAAGAAAAGGTGCTGCTATATAACAAAATGAATGCGCACAACTTTTCTCTGCTACAGCGGTTGACTAGAAATTAACAGAAAATCTTTCCTCTGTTTTAACAGGAACTGGGTGTTGACTTGGAGCTAATATGAGCTGAGCCAGAACCCACTAACTTCCCCTTCTAATTTGTAGGTGTCCCTATGAAGTGGCGATGTGTGATGAAGAACTGAATTGAAGATACTTTAACTAAATTATTGTGTGAATCTAACCAAAACTATTAGGTTTCTCTGCAGATACGAGCCCAAGAAGACGGAGAAGCAGAAGACCTCAAGCAACTATAAACAGATTACACAGTGCAGCACCACAAGCCAAGGCCAGCTGGGGTGGTCTACATTAACAATTAAACCAAAAAGCCCCATTGAAATAAGTTACTGACTTTTTCAAATTACTTTTCCGGCTCTTTATTTTTATACAGACCATGTTGAAGTAAAACACTTTTTAGGGATGACACTGACGGTGACAGTGACTGTGACAGTGACGAGTAACAATTTGAGCGGACAAAACGGTCATCTGTGGATTGCTCACAAAGAAAGAGTAAAAGGATTTGATGCGTTCGGATTATCAAAACACGGTGGTTACATTTAAGAGCAGATAAACTTATATTAAGAGCAAATAGTTTACCATTTCCAGTTTAAATGATGCCTGCAGGTTCAAATAAACCGGCTCAATTTCACCCGGTTCTGCTACTGACATGGGGGATTGTCATACTTTCCTTTGTAGGAGGTCTTGGCTGACTAGCCTTGACTGTAGACCCCCTTCATGGCATTAACGGAACCCAAGACAGAGGTGGATTGAACGACAATAATCAAAGACATAAACGAAGCTACCGATTGAATCACTATCACCAGATTAAAAAAAATAATAATATATGCAGAGGATTTAAACATTTCTGATTGCTGGGTGTGAACTCATCAACCACACAGTGCAGCAGGTCTTAGCTCTGTATATGCTTGCTATGAAGATGCTGGAATTCCAGACGGGTGTTTGAAATAGTTTGTACTTTTTCTTTTAAACTACAGCAAAGATGTATTTGACATTTAAGCCATAACAGTAGTTCATAGTGTCTCAGCGACTGAAATACTGCCTCATTGTTTTGTGTTATGTTCTGCCGTGTTTCTACTGATTGGACCAAGGTCAGGGTCAGATGTGTTCATAAGGCTACCCCAATTGCAACTGTTATATCGGAGCCCAACATTATACAGGAATTTCCAGAAGCAACGTAATGGCTTATGGCTGATGATGATATTGTGATCTGAACCACAGATCGCAGAAGGAGGTTGACAACTGAGTGTGTTGTGACTCGCTCCAATGACGGGTAAGATCTCCGCAAAGAGACAACCTAAGGCAGGGGTGAGTCGACCCCTCAGGTCACCGAGTAACATAACATGTGTCAAGGCTTATTGCTGGAATAAATACTGAAGGGAGAAGAGTTTTCTCTAGCATAACTAGAATTCTGAGCAACACTAAATTCATAGGCATTGCAGCAGAGCCTGTCTGTCTCCAGGCACCGAACCTCCCAAAGACAACAACAAGTTTGAAATATAGTGGGAGGAGGATAAGAGAGTGTGGGTAACCTACACAGGATGGCCGAAGGGAGTACCGGAGGAACATGAGATAATGAGTGAAGTGCCCATAGATTATGGTGCAGCATTGCTTCCCTGGGGACAAACACACAAGAATAGTCATTGAATAAATTATCTGTGGTATAACCAACAGAGGTTTATCAATTACACCATTCAGGCCCTAGCTGGGGTGAAATAACAATTGCATGCCACTTTATTTATGACAATACAGAATAGGCTATTTCTTGACACAATGCTAGCTGAGAAACAGGGGGTATGTGAAGGGATCGGGGAAGAATGTTGTACAGTCATTTCAATACACACAGGAGAGGGGGTAACATAACAACAGTATTAGAGGCATTGGAAAACCTGAGAGACGAACACATTAGAAACACGAAGGGAGAATCTAAGGGGTGGTCATGGTGGGACTGGTTTAACATGTCAACATGGAAAATGGCTCTGGTAAAAATAAGGGTGATCATAGGGATAGTATTGTTGGTGTTGTTATTTACCTCATGTTGTGTAGTTCCACTAATTCAGTCCCTGGTCAAAAGGTTGGTAACTTCAGTCACTGGGCAATTTCCGGTTACAACTAACCTGGAAAGGGACATTACCAAAGCAGATAAGTGTGAGAAAATGATTGTAGAAGAACCAGTGTGGCTAATCAATAATGACCCCTCCATCGTTGGGCGTGGTAAATTGACCCCAAGAAAAGGACATGAACCATTGCACAATGGTGCAAGGGGGGTGGGGTGTTTTGCTGTAACTGTCATTCAAACAGGACCTAACGAGTATCGCAATCAATATGGAAACCCTCTTTGTGAATGGGGTGTGAGAGGAGGTGCTGGCTGGGAATGCTGGAATGTCCATCCACAAGCCGCCCACCTGGTGAACAATCCTCGGTTCTGGGAAGCTTGCGCTAGATGCATCTATGGAGAAACTCCTGCGTGTGGCGAAGACTGCCAGCGCTGCAAGGAAAAGAGTGACCCGAATCACTGTGCATCAAATGTGCTAGTAACCACTCCAACATTGATAACCCTCTGCGGTGCATAAAGTACCTGGGCTGAAGAAACATACACCGACTGCACAACTTGCGTGATGATAAAGAGGATCGAGAGCAGCAAAAGTATCTGAGTGATGTGCTAGCAACCTCTTCTCAGCATACAAGAGCCAGGCTACGACTCGCAAAGAGCCAAACTGGACAGAAGTAGATGATGGCGCCAAAAATGAAAATATGAGTGAAGCAAAAGTAAAAGCTATAATCAAGAAACTCACATAACCAAGTAGAATTAACTGATTTATTTAATAAATAACTAACTAGAATTATGATGTTAGAACTCCATCTAACCACCTCATGTAACTGTATAATCTTGTGAACCTGTAACCCGTGGCTGATCCAATTTTTAATGTACTCAGGCTTAAGCATGCAATATGTATACATGAAATTGTATTCGTTAAAAGAAAAATCAGACCACACTGAATCTCGGTGTGAAACAAAGGCCATGGTTTGCCCTGTTGGTGTTATTCAGGAAAATTCAGGCAGCGAAGATATAATCCAATCCATCGCACTCAGATGGCGACATTCACATGCGAAAGGAGGGCCACGTGACGCATGTTCGGGGGCATACCTGAGCAGCACTCTACCTTACTGCTCATATTCAGCTACAGTTGTGTAGGTGAGTACTGGACGACAACTGCTGGGCAAACTGGTTTGCTAGTGGCAATATTAAGCAACAGAAAGGCCGTATAGGGAGTCTGTTGAATTGTTTACTTCTCAACGAGTCAATGTGGGCTGAAAACATTTTAGTAGCAAGGAGAATATGTTGTACTGATTGTTATGCAGACTATACTCGTTATATTGCTTTGGATCTCTTTGGCCTGTGTGCAAGATGAAATGGCAAGAACTGTGAGGGATATGAGCATTGTGTGGCTTTTACCCACTCCCCGCAAAATAGGGAGGGGATGTTTTCCACACGATGCTCTGCTCTGCTGTTAGGTCTCCCTCCAGGAGACAGTCATCATTTGATGATCGCTAAGGTCATGAGATAGCGTTTTGCTGTCTGACCGGACGGAATCTGACAACAGATCTTAGGGAAGGTTTGCCAAATGTGATCTATACACATAGTAACATGAATACATATTAATCAACGTATACCAAATACATATTAAATTAATGCTAAAGAAATGCAAGAGTCCTAGTGCAGAAATAAAAAGATGTGTATTAGGATTAGGCTAGGCATGGGGTGTGCTGCAAGGGCTACCCACATGGGCTGTCGTGCAGGAGGGGGCACAAAAAGAGTGCTCCGCAGTCTCTGTATTGAGGTTAAGGCTATGTACTAGTCATTTTAGTCTGCATATCAAGTTATGTTCCTGTACTATGTCAGTGATATCTGCACAGCTTATCCTACAGTTAATCACAATAGACATGGAACTTAGAAGTTCCAAAAGGGGGAATGTGGGAAGGAAATGCATTTAAGATCACCAACCATCACCACCAAGATGGAGTATATTATTAACAAAAGTATATGTAGAACTAGCAATGGCCAGATCTTGGTCAAAATAGTAATAATCTGTAGAGGTTTGCACTAAATATAAAACACAAGGTGTAAAAGTCCATATACAATGAAAGCACAGCTTCTATCATACAAACTAGGCCTTTCATACAAACGTGTTGTGAATGATAAAATCCAGCAGGAGATAAATGAGGTGAATACATGTCTTATGCCAAGAAGGGGAGGAAGACTTAGATAAGAGAAGGAAATGAAGGGGAGGAAGACTTAGATAAGAGAAGGGAATTCAATTAAATAAAGGAAGTGTTAGCTCCCGGTCTCGGCCCCGAACTGTGGCAAGCAGCACACCTTTAAGCACCTGGGCTGATTAGCTAATGCAGCCCAGGTGCGCGTGCTCTCTCCACCAGCCGGCGCAGTCGAGACCAATCCGCCTCTCCGGCAGACCGCCTGCTACAGTTGTGTAAAATTCTGATTTTTTTTAATGGCTGTAAAAAAAAATTGGGGAAACCCTCATTCCCCCTGCAGGTCCCTGCTGTTCCTGACATCTAACACTAGATGGCAGTCTTTCCCTTAGTGCAGTGACTGAGTTCTGACAAGATGATGACTGATTGGTCACTGCTTCTTGAGAATTTGGATAAAACAGGTTTTAATTTTGAAAATAAAAAGTTTTAAATGTTAAGAAATCTAAACTTACACGTTTATAGAACAAGGTCTCAGCAATCAAGCAATATTTCGGTGCAACCTCCTGATTTTGTCATTTTTTTCATAAAATATGTGTTTTTCCTGTCATTACTTGGTTTTTGTCAACACAGTCAGACACAATAAAAAGCTAATAATCCCTATGTATTTAGTCTTATATGGATTTAGAGCTTTCAAATCATTGTGTCTGCACCATAGGTACACATATATGCTGTGAAATGTTGAATATTCACTTTTGTTCATTTTTTATACTATTTCACATGTACTCTTTTAAAAACTCTTACATCATGCAACTTTTATCATAAGCATTAAATATATAAAATAACAATTTTGGACATATAAAACCACATTTTTAATTGTAAAGAGACAATTACTTTAATAAATCAACTGCACTGGTGGAACAGATTGTAAGCATATTAATTTAAAACAAAGAAAGTTCCATCTGACGGTGGTGACTGAGACCTGACGGTGGTGACACAGATCTGACAGTGGTGGCAGTGGCCTAATTACAACAAACAATTCCAAACTTTTCACCACTCAAGTCAATGCTTCCTTGCTTAACAACTTTATTTAACAATTTGGTACAACAAATAACAATATGTCCTGTTGTCACTCGTCATTCGTGTAGCATTATGGTAGAAATCCTGAACCATCTGGGTTATTGTTTGAATGTAAGTGGGTTTTATGTCAGTAGTCCTTCTCTTTCGCAGTGTGTTGTATGTCAGCCCAAACTGCTTTGTCTGCAGTGTTGCCAACTATTTTCTATGGAAAGTAGCTAAGGCCTCCTCTAAAAGTCACTAGAATCTGCATATGTATGACGTCACCACGTAATCATTTGCATATAAAAAAACGTATGTTAAGCCACGCATGGCGATAGGCATAGAGTAGGTTTTGTGTCTGCCTGCCCTCCAATGACGTTGGCCGAGCTGCGTAGTATCTGTTAGATCTACGTCCGTGTAATTACAGTGGCTGATTATACATAGGTCAGTCATTACTTTTATAAACGTGGGCAACGCTAGAGCACTAGAAAAGGCAGATGTAATGTCATTCACAAATCCATGAAAGGTGTTTTTTGCTGTTGCTCAACAACGAGAATGGAGGTTGCCAAAGTTGCGAAAAGTCGCCAAATTTGTCGCTAGTCGCTAAATAAGATTTTTAGTAACTAGGGAAGGCCAAAAAGTCGCTAAATTTAGCGAAAAAGTTGCTAAATTGGCAACACTGTTTGTCTGGTGTGTTAGGCAATATTTCTTTAGAATCGTGCCCGACAGAGTCAAGTTCTTTGATTTTTGAGCAGATTTGCAGGGCTACTGTCAATTATTTTTGTTTTTATTAAATTCTTGAATGAGAGAGTTGTGGAAGATGGAGGGATTTTTGTAGCATCTGCTCAGTTTTTTTTCTTGGTGATTCTTGGTGACGCTTTTTCAGTTTGTTCCTATCTTTTATTATCTCTTGAAGTTTATTTTTCAAAGCTTTCATCTCTCTTGAGTATTTTGCTCTTGTTTTCTTTCTTTCCCTTGCCCCTGCTATAAACTACCTACTGCGAGCTGGCTCCTATATAGTCTGATCCAATGGACTATCTGGGGGAGTTTTGGGCATCCTTTCTCTTATGCTCTCGACTCTTGCTGTCTACGTTTCCACGCCTTTCTCTTACTCCTCCTTTCCCTTTCATTCAAATCACTGATAGTTTTTAGCTTCCCATACTCTATTCTCTTCTTCCATCTTTGCTTTTCCTTTCTCAGGAATTTCTCCTCTAACTCTGGCTCACTCTATATTTTCTCTCTCCGCTTTTTTTGGTATTCCCTGCTTCTTCTCCTTCACTCCTCCACTGATAGCTGCTGCCTAGCCATAACTTGCTAAAATACATAAAAGCAAAGTGAGAATTTAATGTAATTACTATGAAATTGTGCAAAATTACTATGAATTTAAATATGTTTAATTTGGTGAAATTTTATAAAATGATTATGAAATGGTGCAACTAAATTCATTTATGGTTTTAGTCACTGGGGATACATATAGAAAGGAAATATTGTAGGCCTGTGTGTGGAAGAAATAAAGGGGAAATTATGTATATTATAAATAAAGAGGTTAATGAAACATTACAAGATAAGAGAAGCAATAAAATAAGATATTATTTTATTGAACCCCGTGGGGTAATTTGTCCTCTGCATTTGACCCATCCTAGTTACTTAGGAGCAGTGGGCAGCCACAGTGCAGCGCCCGGGGACCAACTCCAGTTCTGAGGCCAGTGCCTTGGTCAAGGGCAACTGCAGGAGCGCACCTAACATGCATGTCTTTGAGTGTGGGAGGAAACTGGAGTACCCGGAGTAAACCCACGCAAACACGGGGAGAACATGCAAACTCCACGCAGAGAGGATCTAGTCAGACCCGGATTTGAACCCAGAACCTCCTTCTTGCGAGGGAGGAACAGTGCTAACCATTATGCCAGTGTGCCCGCCATACAAGCCATATTACTATTTATTGTGATCATAAATTATATTCAAGCCTCCATTGAGGATGATTTGTTTGTTTTTGTGAACACCGTCAAACTATGTGTCACCACCGTCAGACAGAAAACCTGACGGTGTTGATGTCTGACGGTGGTGACAAAAACACACGTTTTTTACATGACATGCATGAGTTGTATACAGGAGCCATCTTGTTCTCCCTCTGTTGCTAGCTGCCTCTGGCCTCTACTTAAAATGCATAAATTTATGTCATAATATAAAATAATTCTTTCTATACAAAAGAGACAGTGTTGACATGTCATGGTTGTGACAGTAGCATCAATAAATATGTAAAAATTATTGAAAAAATAGCAAACTTACCGGAGCTTGTTTGACCTTGTTGCATTTAGCAGCAGGAGGGTGGAAAGGGAGTCCTCAGGAACGTAGCTGATCATGTGGTTGCCTGATTTTATTGCTTTTTTATAAATATCTGACGGTGTTGACAAAAACTTGGGACACATTTTGAGAAACCACAAAATAAGAGTAAATATTGCTGAAAATTCACTGCTTTCAGTTTTAAAGATGTTTTTCACTCTACTCTTTCATCTGACATAATATAAATTTTAAATGAATTTTTCACCGTTTTTTATCAAATTGAAATGATGACCTCTTGTCTGAGGACAACTGATTTTGTGGGTACTGGGCTATCATATAATCATATAATTTATAAAATTAAAAACAAACATATGAAAAAAATGTTACCCTCCGATGATCAACTCTGATTATTTTAACCCCTTAGCACACATGCCAAATCTTGCCAATCCTTGCCCATTTAGGAGGTACCCTATTTAAAGCTTTATAACTCCAGATGTGCACATTACAGACACTTGAAAAATGGCTTAAATTAAGCAAGACATTTGTACAATTTACAATACTAACGCAGATTAGTTTATATTCATAATTTTGGAAGAAAGTGCCACAAATGCAATTGTCTAGACAAAAAATCCAAAATGAATTTGCACTTTTTAAGTTTTCAATGAAATACTTAGAGATTGCAAAATTACAGTAGGTTAAACTATACATGTGCTAGATCAAAAACTTCTTGACCACAAGTTCATAAAATCTAAGGGTGGATATACAGAACTACTATAGATGTATGAAGCAAAAATTAAGCAGTGTACTCAGCGTCTCCAAATCTATCCAAAATGTCTAAATTATGCATTGCTGTAAATCACAACATATTCACATATTTCACTACAAATCAACTGTTTTGACTCAAGAAAATCACTGTTGCATAATTTTCAAGTGAGAATTACAAGCTTTCAGTCAGTACAGTGGTCTAAAATATCTAGGGGTCCAGAAACCATCTAAAATCTCTCCACAATTGAATAAAATGCTTTTTATGCATTATAAAGCATATAAATGAGCCCCTTATGAAGGTTTAAGATGAAACATTGCTGTCAGATTAAAAGAATAATGCAAAAATATTGTCACACAGTGCGGTACAGTACCTAAATGTGTAATAATTAACTCTTGTATGTATTTCTATACTCTGTACTCTCGTATGTTTTCCTGTATGGGCATGGGACAACATGAAAACAATTTTCAACCGTCCACCACGTTTTGGCAATGTTCCAACTCTCAGGTCATCACTGCTGCATGCTTCACAAAAAATATTACACTATCATCTAACGCTTACATTACAGTGTGAAATATCCACATTATATAACACCACTAACCTATTTAAAGACACTCAATTTAAAAAATAACGTACCAAAATATTTTGAGCAGTAATACTTACCCAGCAATGATGAAATCTCATCTATGTTCAGTAGATGAAGACAGAGACAGTATCAATGATACTGTTCTATTTGCTTCTGTTTTGCTCCAGAAAACGATGTCAGCTAGGTCTATCAGCAAACATATGGCTTAGCTATGTCCAGAAGTCCTCAATAATAATAGTATTTTCCAAGAAATTACGAAAAATCGTTTACCACGTTTCGTTAGGTGCAGAGTCTTTTACTGCTACCACAGAGTGAATGCGTAAGTGAATGCCATGCTAAGAATATTATCGGTTATGCAGACCTATAAAACGTTATTCCAAAAGCTGAATTAGACATTTTATACATCGTTAGGAAGCTTATACTCTCACCTACTGAATAAATGAATTGTCAATCAAGCCAGACTGTACTAAAAAGGGCGACGATGCCGTAAACAATAGGTGTGGTATTCCGCACAGCTATTTTGGAAGGTACCCAGGCATCACAAATGCGCGTATATTTCCCAAACGGATTGTCCAAGACAATATATGACCACGCAGTCTCGAAGGGGACATCTCTACGTGTAAAACCAACAGTAAGGTTGTATATTTATTCAATATTTAGTCCCAGATATTGACTGTAGAATGACATAGTATCATTTTAAAAAACTTTTTCTCGTTTATTTCGTTATTCAGTGAGCAGCGTTTTCATTGCTGTATAGGCATATCTTAGGGCTATTGTCGGGTTTATCTTGTTGCTATGAGGGAATACGATTTTTTAGTGGTGAAAGAATATTTTTATGAATGCCAAGATAGACAATATTGTCCATTATGTCAAGGGTGGGAGGTGTTATGTAGATGAGACTGCAGGGAGGGGGTGCATGTTCAATGAACGACCAGAGCGACAATGGTGGTGGTGCGAAACTCTGTTTTCGGCATAGTTGTCGTGTATAGTCTACTAATGAAATTAAACAATGCGTTTCTGTTTTTAACTCATACTTTGGTTGCAGTAGCACCTAATGTCTGAATTTAGTAATCTCGGCACGCCAGTGTGCCGACCACTAGGGGCTTTGCGCTAAAAGGTTAATGCTCTGGTGCATTGGTTGTACTATATGCTTGTCCTTGTGTTGCAGCTTATCCAATACCAGGAGCAGAGCAAGGTTCTTTGCCAAGACCAACAAAGCCACCATGCTGCACTTCCTCCTGGATGACAAGACAGATGAAGTACCCTACCCCAAGGATGCCATCTTCAACCAAGATCAGAATGCCCTCTTTCATGCCCTCACATACCTGCCTCATACATTTGGAGCAATCTGCCTGTAGGTCCTGGACCAGATGGTGGCCAGGACGCACTTCATCTTCTCCACTGACTCCACTCCACTGACTACCAGCCTGACTCCATCAAGGCGCGGCCTCTCTGAGAGGTTCATAGTGCAGGATACGGCCACCAGGAAACCCCTTTCTGGGCAATGAGGAGAACGGGTGGAAGCTCTGCTAGTTGATGCTAAAGGTCTGGGGGAGTAAGGAGGCAGCATCCCGGCTGGTGAAGTGCGAGACAGCTGCTCTCATCGTGGAGGGAACAGCTCATCAGCTAATGTCATCAGATGGAGAAGTAAGTTGATTGAACCATGCCTAGGAAACTTCAATGAGGTCTTGTGTTAGCAGATTGTTTGCCAAGAATATAAGCCATCATGCAGGTTTTGTGCCATTTCAGGTTGAGGTCACCGAGATCCATGCCCTCCAGTCATACCAGGAGGAGACAGACAGCCGGGTTGTGCTCTACCTGCATCATCTCATCAAGCTGGGCTTCAAGCTGGCAGTAGTGAGGACCCCAGACACTGACATCTTTTTTATCCTCCTGCAGCACGCTGACGCCATCAACCTTGTCATCTACCTTGACACTGGCACGGGCAGGCACTGTCAGCTGGTCAATGTAACGGAGCTGGCCACCTCTCTTGGGCAGCCGTACTGCTGCACCCTGCTCGGCTACTATGTGTTCAGTGGTGAGGACTGTACCAGCGCCTTCAAGGGCAAGGGCAAGGGCAAGGTGGCACCGCTCAAAAAGCTCCAGAAGAACCCCAAATTTCAAAAGGCTTTCAGGTTGGTGGATAAATTTTTAGATAATTTGGCATGTTATGTATATTGAATAGAATGAAAGATTTGGAAAGAGCAAACTTAGCAATTATCCCAACAATATTTTTACAGTCAGCTGGGCGATGAGTGGAAGGTGAAGCCAGAAGTGCAGGAGCAGCTGGAGGGCTTCACATGCATGAAGTACAGTCAAGCACGTGAGACATCAATCAACCTGGTCAGGAGCAAGATGCTCAAGAAGATTGTGGGAGAAGACGAGACCCTCAGCAGCAAGTCGAGAGTCGACTTTGCTCGCCTGCCCCCCTGCCAAGACTCACTCATCCCCCACATCCAGCGGGTGAATTATAGAGTGGCCTGTTACAAGCGGGCAGCTGAGCCAATCTTCTGGAGGCCTAAACCATATGTGACGGGTGCTGGAGAAAAGGTCTGCAAGTCGCAAATCTTGAAATCGCGCTAGGAGGCAAAAAAGCTTTTTTAAAAATTTTTTTTACTGTTTTCCTTTTTTCATATTACAAAAGTTAAAGTGTTGAAGAAGTCACTCAATAGATTAAACAACATTTTTAGGGTCACTAAATATTTATAATTTGTCAGCAAAGTCGGCTTGTTTTAGTGATTCTTACAGCCAGGTTTTGGAGGCGTGATGGGGGTGCAGTTTAATTAGCATGTTTGATTTCGTTGGCTATTGTCACTTAGTTTCGGTCAAGCCACCGCCCATAAATCAAGCCGTGTGGTAATAGCCTATGTTTGTTTACTGTGTGAGGTTGCTACAATGGCGGAAACTCAATCAGTAGGTGAGAGTATAAGCTTTCTAACGACGTATAACATGTCTAATTTTGCTTTTGGAATAGCGTTTTATAGGTTAGCGCAACCGAACATTTTCTTACCATGGCATTCGCTCTATATATGGTAGCATTAAAAGACGTTGCACCTAACGAAGCGTTGTCAGCGATTTTTCGTAATTCCTTGGAAAATACCATTATTATTGAGGACTTCTGAGCATAGCTAAGCCATATGTTTGCTGATAGACCTATCTGACATCGTTTTCTGGAGCAAAACAGAAGCGGATAGAACTGTCATTGATTTACTGTCTCTGTCTCCATCTACTGAACATAGATAAGATTTCATCATTGTTGGGTAAGTATTACTGCTCAAAAATGTTTTGGTTATATACGTTATTTTTGAAATTTAGTGTAATAGTTTTTGTGATGCATACAACAGTGATGAGGAGAGTGTTGAAACATTGCCAAAACATGGTGGACGGCTGAAAATTGTTTTCATATCATCCCATACAAGAAAACATAGGAGTGTACAGAGTATAGAAATACATACAAGAGTTAATTATTACACATTTAGGTACTGTGCAGCATTGTTTGCCTATATTTTGCATTATGTTTAAATTATATCTATGTTTCATCTTAAAACTTCATAAGGGGCTCATATGCTTTACAATGGACAAAAAGCATTATATTCCTTTTTGGAGAGATTTTGGATTTGTTTCTGGACTCTTAGCTCTTTTAGACCAGTGTTAATAGTTTTTGCTTCATACATCTTTAGTAGTTCTACATATCCACCCTTAGATTTTATGAACTTGTGGTCAAGAAGTTTTTGATCCAAGACATGTATACTTTAACCCGCAATCTCCCAGTATTTCATTGCGAACTAAAAAAGGAGCAAATTCATTTTAGATTTTTTGCCTTGACCATTGCATTTGTGGCACTTTATTTCTTACAAAATTATGAATATAAAGTAATCTAAGCTAGTATTATAAATGGTACAAATGTATTGCTTCATTTAAGACATTTTTCTAGTCTCTGTGGTGTTCACATCTGGAGTTATAAAGCTTTAAATAGGGTAACCCCTAAATGGGCAAGGATTGACAGGTACTCTAGTGGGGGAGTGGTTGGGGTGGAGTTAACTAGCTATTGTTCCCACCCATTATCTCCCTGTGAGAAGTGTGAAAAGTTCAAGATCTTTCAAGGGGATTTTCTCTGCTACTTGATTTTAGGAGTAACAACATTCAAATAAGCATATCTTCTTCAACTATTTTTAGATTTCAATGTATGACACATCATTTGAAATCTTATAATCTGCACTTTCATAATCTGTAAAAAAGGACCTCTCACATATGACAAGGGTCAGGGGTGGGAGAAGACAGAGGGAGGGATTTTGGAGCCTGTCTGGTCCTGTGGACCAATTCTGCCCCCATCTCTCATTGACCTGTTGGCTGCTGGTGTCGTCAGTGATGATGATGAGGGGGAAGAGGATGAGGTGGAGATTAATGAGAAGGACGACGATGATGATCAGTGAAACAGGGGTTTTGATGACTTTTGCTTTCAATTAGCTAGTATTATCAGATTGCCATCTATGTCAGTTAGAGTGATTGCCATCCGTTTAATAACTGTGCAATTGATATAAGAGAATAAACTAGTTTCATTTGGCTATTGCAGGAAACTATTGTGAAACAAAATAGCAAAAGTTATATTGTTATGAACCTAAAATTTGTTATTTGCCTGTTTTTCACCAATAGAGAGTGGTTGTACCATGTCAATGACCTTTCCATTTGATTCCTGGTGTCAACATTATATGAAAAAGTGGGTTCATTTGTCTTTGTGCGTTTGTGCGTCTGGTTCAGGAGTTATAAAAATCGGCATTTTTCGCCACTCGCATGGACATCAATTCAAGATGGCCGCCAAACGAACCCCATGGGCCATTAGTTGACCTTGGCAACATGAAAAATTCTCAACTAGACACCATTAGGGTCCTAGGTTACAAAAAATGCCATGTGGGCACATGGGAACCTATTTCGCCTGCTAGACTACAATGTCCAGCTGCAGTATGAATGTCACTGTCACAAAGCAGCTTTACTTTTTTGAATAAAGACATTAAAGATTAATATAAAACATGAATTAGTTTTATTCAAAAACTCATAGCTTTTGTTGATTAAACTTAATTGATTTAAATAAATATAGGTAATTGGACAATGTCACTGCATACATTTGTTCAGGCATAACATTTTTTTGAAAAGAAGCCATTACAGCTGTTGTATTTTCCTAATTTAAATGGGAATTAATTAGTCATCATCATCGTTCCAAAAAGGCATTTTCGTCATGTTCTTGTCTTCACTGTGTTACGACCTGGTCTAGGGTCAGAACGTAACTGGGTGAATGATAAGGGAAATGGGTAGGGAAATGTACTGCGACCTGATCAGTAACTCCGTCCTTATGTGCCTATTCAAATCTAACTGGATGCTAGCTAGTCTTCCAAGGTTACTGGGCACGGGGCCGGCTTTGAATGCTGAACTACGGACAGTTAGCTGATAGTCGGAAACTAAAAGCCCGAATAGCATACCCCCTACAGAGCATTAGATCTCCACCAAGAGTAGCTTCTAAAACAATAAAGGATAATAAAATAACAAATCAAAATAACGAACTTATGTGGCGATGGAAGGATTTTTAGTCCAGCTGGGAACATACTAACTGACTGGATCACTATACGGCAAGCAGAGGGCAAAATGAGAGTTGAGGTCAAAACGAGCATACGGTCAATCAGCAAACAAAGCAGAGGGGCGAGGTGAGAATCTGAATCGAATATGAGAGCGAATGATCAGAAACACAAAATCATGGGGCAAACAAACTAGAAGGGCTAAGGCTAAGTAGAGTCAAAGGAAACAAGTCAATGGTCATACACAAGATCAAATCAGTAAACAAACCAGAAGGGCTGGATGGGAATTGGAGTCAAACGAAGCAATCACTAAACACACCACACCAACCACGAGTTTGAAGAACTAGTCTCCACTGGTACGCGGTAAGCAGCAGTTTTTTCAAGCGGAGAAACCAGATACGGAAAGATCAATTAAATGACAACTGGAACGAAGAAACACACACAGAAATAACAAATGTAAACACAAAATTACGACTAGGGTCGTAGCAAGCGTTGTCAACATAAGATTTTGTCATAATTTTAGTTGACGAAAACAACAATGCCCAGTAAGCAAGATCTTTTTGTCCAGTTTCTAGGTGTTGGTCAATGGCTTTCTCCACGAAACAGCAGCAACCAAACAGTGAGATGAAGCAAAGCAGCAAAACAGAAGACCATAACAGTGCAAGATTTGCTTTATGGAACTGAGACCCATTTCATCGTGTATGCAGAACACTGTTCCCTGTTGCCCACTCCTGCCTCTGGGCTTCCAGTACTGTGGAAGTGTGCTAATCACTTCTTTATGTTTCTCAATGCCTGCATTCCCCACTTCCGCCCAGATTCCAAGCTCTGGGCCCCAGTGCACCCTTCCAAAGATTGACGTGAAAAGATCAGTTTTTGAAAGTCAAACATGTAAACTGAAATTCAAATTAAACAGACAATTAAGTTTAGAGGAAATTACAGTTTTTCCAGGCAAATCTCATTCGTAGTTGCTGGGAAAGCATCATTATCTGTCTGATCAACAGGACAACTGGGAGTGTGTTTGTGCATGTTTGTCTGTGTGTGTGTTTGTGTGTGTGAGAAAGAGAGGCGCAGTTACAGACTACGCCTCTCTCTACAGAAACAGAACCGAGATGCACATGGCCTTTTCACACTGCTGTACCATGCTGAGTTGTACTGGGGTCACCATCAGTTTGAGAGACTGTGTAACACCATTAAATGTAACACATTAACACAATGACAACAATGATCACAGCTAATGTGACTGTCCTTTAATAGGTAGCTAATTCATACCCATTATTGGTCATGCATTGTCATCAAGCACTGAATAATATTTCTGAAACACAGACAGTTGGAGATTCAGTCACCTGTTTATATCACTCGTCTCTCCCATGTGCATCATTTGAACATCATTACAACAGGAGCTTTTGGGCTGTGTGGACCACAGCACAGTTTGTTCACAGTGAAACATTGGGGGCGTAGCATGGATGCGAGTGACAGCCCAACATTGGCTCCAGGAGTGTCCCTGAGCGCTCTGTCATTAAACCCACTAACACTCAGACACGCAGGCACTATAAAAAGCCAATATTGTTCCCCCCTATCATTGCTGAATTTGTTGGACGCCTGCATTCGTCTGGGAACACAGGCTGTAGGGAGGAGCCCCACCCTGCCATGTGTGTGTGTGTGTGTGCGGATGTGTGTGTGTTTGTTTGCTAGATGGGCTCTATGGAGTTTTTGTGACCCCTAGTCACACTACACATTTCTGTGGGCTGGCCTAAGGCCAGCAGCACAGCTTTGCAGTCAATGAGTCCACATCTTACAGAGAGCAGTGTGCTTAACCAGAAGTGCTTCAGTGGAACTCCAGCTGCATGTGATAAGAACATGTAAAGTGTAAGCTATGTAAGGTCATGAGCAAAGTGTGTCTGCTGAACAAATAAATCATGGTATGGGCCAGACTCTCCATTATAGTATTTATTTGCTTAGCTGATGCCCTTGTCCTAATATCACATTTCTTTACATATGATCCATTTATTCAGCTGCATGTTTAACTTGAAGCAGTTCAGGTTTAGTACTTTATTAATTTGAACCTGCAACCTCTATTCTTTAACCAGTTCTTTAACCAATACATTAATCTATAGTATGTTACTGGCTTTTTAATCTCTGCTTTAAATGGACTGCATTTATAATTTACTGCATTTATGCTTTCCAATCCAGCATTACACGGTCAACTTACTTCTGAATAAAAATGTGACCATGAGAAGATGTGGGTTTAGCATCTAAGTGGTATATATTTATAAATAGAGAATGCTGTGTAATAAAAGTTATTTCTAAATAAGTGGTAGTTAGGGCTGTCACAGTAGTTAGGGCTGATTTGGTCAAATTTGGGTTAATGAACAATTGTAAAACAAATCACTTAAAAGTAATAGGGTGGCAGTGTGGCATAGTGGGTAAGGAACTGAGCTTCTAACCAAAAAGTCATAGGTTTGATTCCTGGGTAAGACACCACCGTGGTGCCCCTGAACAATGGTATATATATACTGCTTCAGTATATTCTGTATAAAATGGATGCTATGTAAAAAAAAAAGCATCTGCTAAACGCCTGTAATGTAACGCAATTACTGCCGCAGCCTATTCACACCACAGCTTTTTTTATAATCGTTTTCTATACAATTATATGTGGAACAATATAATATCCTATTGGAGTCATTTTTAAGCTATGTAGCCTACTAGCTGCAAAGCATTTAAAAACATCACTGTATTAAAAACCATTAACTTTTTTATTTAAAAAAATTTTTAAACCATCATCCTACTATTCTGGGCGGCACGGTGGTGCAGTGGGTAGCACTGTCGCCTCACAGCAAGTAGGTTGTAAGTTCGAATCTCAGCTTGGGGCCTTTCTGTGTGGAGTTTGCATGTTATTCTCGTGTCTGCGTATGTTTCCTCCCACAATCCAAAGACATGCTGGTAGGCTAATTGGAGACTAAATTGTCCATAGGTGTAAGTGTGTGAGTGAATGGTGTGTGTGCCCTGCGATAGATTGGTGGTCCAGGGTGTATTCCTGCCTCTCACAAAATGCATGCTGGGATAGGCTCTAGCACCCCCTGTGACCCTGCTCTACCTATTTTATTTGCTGTCTTCTACTTTACACCAGGCTGGTCAGTGGAGCATGGGATCCCCCTCTATACCTGGGTTCCTCTGGAGTTTTTTCTTGCCGCTGTTTGAGGGTTTTCTCCCCACTGGGAGTTTTTTTTTTACCTTATGTACCTGCTATTTGAGGGTTCAGGCTTGGTGTTTGTTCTGTTTTCTCTTTTTGCTGCCTCTTGCCTTGCTCTTCTGTGAAGTGTCCTCGTGACAGTTCTCTGTAAAAAATGCTATACAAATAAAATTGAATTGAATATTATTCATTTGATTACTCCTTGAGCATATATGTCCACTGTTTGTTGAAGAAGCAGCATTATGAAACATGAATGAGCACTATGGTCTCAGACTGAATCTAACCCGTGCCAGTGACAAATGTGGCCAGCAGCCCCACAGGAACGGCACATAATTGGCTTTGTGTTACTCAGGGATATGGGACGGTGTGATACAGTCAGTAGAGATATGTAGCATTGTTCATTGGTACAGTCAGTACATACAGTCAGTGGGGATATATAGCATTGTTCATTGGTACAGTCAGTACAGACAGTCAGTAGGGATATGTAGCATTGTTCATTGGTACAGTCATTACATACAATCAGTGGGGATATATAGCATTGTTCATTGGTACAGTCCGTACATACAGTCAGTAGTGATATATAGCATTGTTCATTGGTACTGTCAGTACATACAGTCAGTAGGGATATATTGCATTGTTCATTGGTACAGTCAGTACATACAGTCAGTAGGGATATATACCATTGTTCGTTGGTACAGTCAGTACATACAGTCAGCACCTTCGCACCTGCGATTCCCGATGACGTCTCTTGTCTGTTCTGGCCCCACGATGGTGGAATGACCTCCCCGTGGAGGTCAGAACAGCTGAGACCCTGACCCACTTCAAGTGAAGATTCACCTCTTCAGGCTGCACCTCTCCCCATCCCTCCCTACCTCCCTGTAATCTCTAAATTGACTGTAAGCTTAGGGTTGTAACTAGGTAGCTGTTTCGTAGGTGACTTAGTTAATGCCTCGTCTTAACTACTGCTTGTATTTTTGCATAGACTGCGTTGTTGCTGTTCTTGTTTGTGTTAGTGTTAATCAGTTTAACCTACAGGGTCCAAGTTGAACTATGCGGTTGTTCCCTGCACTTGGAATGGTACTTCTCTCTAGGGTTTTCAACACATTTCTTCCTGGTTATGGTTATACACTTTGTTGTAGGTCGCTCTGGATAAGAGCATCTGCCAAATGCCTGTAATGTAATGTAATATATAGCATTAGCCCCTTTTCCACCGCGGGTCCAAACGGTTCTAAGCATGGAGAGGAATGGTTCCAATGGTGTTTCCACCTGGAAACGGTTTGGCACGGAAAGCTTACAAACCGTGCCCAGCATGATATTTTCAGCACGGTTAGACAACCCTGCTCAGTGCAGCAGAACCGTTCTGGTGGGCGGGCTTAATGACATAGGTATTAACTTGGTTTCACATTACGTCAGTTTTGTGACTCCGCATGTGGTCTCTTCCATAGACATATATACGGTTTCTTTGCGTCCTCTTCCGTAAGCTAGGTTGTAGAGAAGCTAATATGAATAAAAATGCCACTGAAAAATCGTATTCCGTCATAGCAACAAGATAAACCCGACAACAATAGCCCTAAGTCATGTCAGTACAGCAGTGAAAACGCTGCTCACTGAATAGTGAAATAAACAAGACAAAGTTTAAAAAAATGATACCATGTCATTCAACAGTCAATATCTGGGACTAAATATTGAATAAATACATAACCTTACCATTGGTTTTACGCGTAGAGATGTCCCTTTTGAGACTGAGTGGTCGTATATTGTCTTGGACAATCCGTTCGGGAAATATACGCCCATTTGTGATGCCTGGGTACCTTCCAAAATAGCTGTGCATAATACCACGTGTCATTTATGGCGTTGTTGCCCTTTTTAGTATAGTTTGGCTTGATTGACAATTCATTTATTCAGTAGGTGAGAGTATAAGCTTTCTAACGATGTATAACATGTCTAATTTTGCTTTTGGAATAGTGTTTTATAGGTCAGCATAACCGAACATTTTCTATATCATCGCATTCACTTACGCATTCACTCTGTGGTACCGTAGTAGTAAAAGACGCTGCACCTAACGAAATTTCTTGGAAAATACTATTATTATTGAGGACTTCTGGGCATAGCTAAGCCACATATTTGCTGATAGACATATCTGACATCGTTTTCTGGAGCAAAACAGAAGTGGGTTGAACTGTATCGTTCATTTACTACTGAACACAGATAAAATTTCATCATTGATATGTAAGTAGGCTATTACTGCTCAAAATATTTTGGTTACACACGTTATTTTTGAAATTGAGTGTCTTTAAATAGGTTAGTGGTATTATATAATGTGGATATTTTACACTGTAATGTAAGCGTTAGGTAATAGTTTTTGTGATGCATTCAACAGTGATGGTCAGTGGAGGATATGCTAAAAAGAAAAACCTAAAACAGACCAAAATACACAGACTCCTCATCCATATCGTCAGCCAACGAAACATAACATAACAAAAACAAAACAGAATGGGGAGCGACGACAACAACTGGCGTATATTTATTACATACACAACGAGACACCATCGCTGATCCACCGCGTCACTTGCTATGGTCACTAGTTTTTCTTAGATCTAGTCCTGGTTTTAGCAGCCCGACAGATGGAAACAGAAACGGTAACCGTTCCCATGAGTCCTGAGCAGCGCAGAACCGGCACGGAGCGGTCCTGGTAACGGTTTGGCCCTACGGTGGCCCTATAGTTGGTAGAGATATGTAGCATTGTTCATTGCTCGAGCGACTCCTGCTGGCTGACCAGGCACCCATGGATTGCATTCTCAATGGGTTTCCTCCAGGGGCGCAGGAGAGATTTTTGAAGGGGGGGGGACCAAACTGTGAGCAAAAGGTCTCAACTTTTAAGCTTATACAACTATGCTTGATGAGGAATTTTACGTAATTTGGGCTAATGCTTTAACACTCTAAAAGTCATGATGGGATACTGACTATTTATGAAGCCATGGACAAACAAGAGTCAACATTGGTCAACATAGGCCTACATGATCAACACTGGTCAACATACATGATCAAACTGTTACTTCCTTGTCTGGTATGGAGTTGCCAATCACCCACCTAAACAACAGCAAGCCTTTTCCACAATATGTTTTAAGTTTACATTTACCAATTCCCAGCATACTGTAATGTTACAAATTATGTCAGGAGACACTGATAGATTTATTGCTTTATTCTAACTGTACATTACAGGAAAACAGCAAAGAACCTATGTACAAAAAAACTTAACATACAATTACAATGATTTGCAACCCACTTAGTGTGCCCTTACAGGCAACTATTAGCATTAACATTAAAAAATACAAATATTTTAACAAAACATTTATATAAATAAATAAAATAGTCTACTTCAGATTGTAAATAGTAAAATGAAATAGTCTACTATATGAATTGCATTGAACATAGGCTGGGTATATGTAGAATTTAAGTCTACTTACATTGTTTGCTTTGTGAAAAAACGCTGTGATTGTTTTTTGTTTTTTCATTGGCTTTATTTTGCCGTTTGTGCCGGTTGTGCCGCCAAGCTACCAATATCGCTTTTTAAAATCACCTGACCATGTGATCATAAGGGTATCGTTTGTGATTACATCTGTGACAGGCACAACTGAGGCAGCTCAGTTCCCAGCTCGTTTTAGGACCCCCAAAACAGCAGAACACTAACAGAAGGGACATATGCACGATTCACAAAGGTAACCCAAGTGGCAGATTTACATGTTTTTAATAAAAGAGGTTTGAAATAAAATCTTTTAGAAACTAAAATCAGTGTGTGGATTATTTATCCTTCATTACATCATTGGGGCATTGTGATAGTGAAAAAAATGTTGAGGTTAATAGCAGTGCATACACTCTACAATGTCTAGCTAGCAAACGGGGTGAACGGGAGACAGCAGGAAATGTGTGCATTTGGTGTTTGAGTGGACTACAGCAATCACTTGCCGCGAGTAGCCTAGTTCGTGATGATCGTCACAGTAGGCTAAATGATGAGGTCAAACATTTAGATATCCAACCGTAACTAGGGATGTGATGCTGCTCATTGGAAGTTTTTTTTTTTCTCAAAGGGGGGGGGGGGCAGATCGGGGTCCCTATGAAACTGGGGGGGACGTATTCCCCCCGTCCCACCCGCCATCTGCGCCCCTGTTTTCCTCCATCCCTGCTCTGCATCTGCGCGGCTTACGGCTGCAGTGTGAAAAGAAGCATCTGGCTGGCAGGCGCATGTTTCAGAAAAGAAACGTGGATTGACTTCTCACTCCCATGCTGGCAGCAGGGGCCATATTTGAGCATGCTTGCACATAGTTTACACATTGGACATTCCAAATGACAGTGGGATTGGATTTTAAAAAAGAAGATTTTGGATTTTATACTCAAGTACTATTAAACAAACAAAAGAAATCAGACCTTCCAGCTTAACGTTAGAAAACAATTCCATCAGGTTGTAGGCTCTTGCATATTGGCACAATATTTTAGGTGTCCTCCTTGAGGTTCCATTGCAAGGATGGCAAGCACTCTAGGGTGTCAGGGAATACTGAATGGGATAATTTTCCTGCCATACTGAACTTCCGCTCTGATGGAGTGCTTGATCAATGTACAAATGCACATATATCTCCTTGCTTGTTTTTCCTATAAAGGAAAACAAGAACTTTGGTAAATATACAATATCTAAACAAGTTGACTTAAAAACAAGAGTGTTTGATTATTGCGATATATCCCCCATCCTTCCACTCTCTCCGCTGGCTTGCCTCGCAATACCAGCTATCCCATAATGCCTTGTGGGCACGAAAAATCAAAATAAAAGGGCACCTACTGCACGACATTGGGCCCCACCAGCACGCAAAAAGCTATGATGCATCGTGTTTTCTCACTTGGAAGGGCATCTGAGAGGGCACTTCATGAGTTTTTTTCATCAGAGAGGCACTTGTAGGGAACCTCAAGTATATCCCATTGTAATGCCACCGATATGGCACCACATCACATTTTCTCCACTGGAGGGGCATCCATTAGGAAACTTCCCCACATTCTCACGCATGTAGGGACACCCTTTTTTTCAGCAGCGCATCACATTTTCTTCTCCATTAGAGGAGCACCTAATTGGGCACTTCATGATGTTTTCTCACCTGTAGGAGTACCCTATACAGCACTGCATCCCATTTTCTCTACTGGAAAGGGCACCCTTTGGGACACTATCATGTAGGGGCGGCATAGAGGGCACTTCATAGCGGCACCCTTTTCCATAGGGAACGTCAAGTTTAGACCATTGTAATGGCAGCATATAGGGCACTGCATCACGTTTTTTCTCCACTAGAAGGGCGCTCATTAAGACAGATTATCAAATTTTCTTGCTCTAGAGGGCACATCATCACAATTTATTGCATGAAGGGGCACCCTAGAGGGCATTTTTTTCCCATGTGAAGGGCAGCCAATAGGGCACTTCCTCTCATTTTCGCCACTCTAGAAGGCACTTTAGCGATGCTTTTTCAACCATGTGGGCACCAGGGGGGGCGGTTGCCCCCTCTGCCCCCCCCGAGTCCACCAGTGATTGGAGGTGATTATGAAGTTGCTTCTCATCAGAGGATGTGTGGCTTCAAGGTCACTGAGCCGGCAGTAGATTAGAAAACTAGCCCAAACAAACCCCAGAACTGATGCCATTGATTTTTTACCTACTAAGTAGCCAAATTAGATGGAAAAACCATGGACCTGGCAATACAACAAAAAAAGAGAGAACTCATTTTCACTTATACTTTGATTGCAACAGCCATAGCTTTAGTACAATATTTAAGTGGTATATGTGCATTATGTGTATATACAACATTTATATGTGTGTGGAGAGTGGTATATATTTATTAATACAGTATGAAATACAGGTGGTTAAAATGCATTTTTTGGAAATTTGCCTTCTGAATATAAAAATACAATAAATAATACAATACAATAAAATCACTAATCTCCTGAGCTTTACTTGCACAGTGCACTCACCTATGAGCAAGCAACTATTTCATACCTTACAGGCCACAGTGCTGGAGGAGAGCCAGCGATGATTGCAGGAAAAGCATACTTACTGGTAACAGTGAGTAACAGTTGGTTCTTGGCATGCCGTTCCAGTGGTAACCTGAGGAACCCTGATCAAATTACTCAAGACAGCTTTGTTCAATTTCACACAAATATCTCATGCTTGTGGGTCACGGTCTGTAGATGTACACAAAATAGTCATTGTTGCCCCAGTTTTAAGGTCACATCCAAAATATCCAATGCACATGTTTTTCACACTTCAGCAACTTTCTACAGGTCGTGCTCATATCATTGAATTTCATTCATTTCATTAATTTCACTTGTAAGTTGTTCAGCTGCTATGCTGAACAACTTACAAAATAGCATAAGTGCCTTCACCTGATTAATATGAGGAATTGGAGCAGACCTGGGTAATAACATTCCCATACTGAAAAGTAAAAGATCTGTTATCATCACATATTGAATTTTTTAAAAAGTCATTCTTTTATGAATTAGATGAACAATAACATTTGATTAAGCATTAGATTTTGAACTGAAACTAGTACAAAAAAAGAACTATTTATGTAAATAGTACCTAGCTACATGCCATGTAGTGATGGAGACACAGAAACATGGCAACATGCTTTGCTGTCACTACAGACACCAGACTGTGAACATTCTGTTTCTAATTTCTATTATTTTGCATTCAGTAACTTTTTTAATGACATGTATTTAACAGTGGCAATGCACATTGATTCACATTTCAGTTTTCAGATTCATGTAAATATGCCAGTTTTCAAAATATTGTTTTCATTTGTATTAGTCCCTGAGCAGGTTAAAACAGAAACTAGCTAATTTGTTACCATTTACCAAGTAGCGTACTACGTATCAACGAGCATTAACTTAATTAATGGAGTAAGTCAGCAAAGACACTTAACTGAAAAATAAAGCATTACCAAGGCTTGCGCTGTAAGCCAGTATACTGCAATTTATTATTTTAGCCTCATGCTTAAAAAATAATGAGGTGTTTGTTGACCTAATGTGTAGCAGCATTGCATTCCTACTGTTTGTCTCTTAATTTAATATGAAGTTACGTTACTACGTTAATGACACTGCACTGTACTCACACTATCATTATATGATTGGTCAGTCGTCTTAGTAACCAATGTGACCCTGCTCACCGAATGCTGCTCAAAATACCTGAACTAGTACAAAAGGTAGTAGTGTAGGGGGTAGAGATAGGAGTAGAACCAAGACACTGTCTGAAGAGGCAATTATTCAATTTGCATTAAAAGATTAAAAGACAATGATTCTGCTGCCCTGACTGCGGCAGATTATTTGGACGTTCATCTGTGGTTTATTTACTTTTTTGTGGCGGAGAGAACATTCCATCCGCCAATTTACAACACCAACAGTGAAACCTCAGATCCATCCTCCCTCCCTTTCCCATTCTTTTCTTGCTGCCTAGATCTCTTCTCCCTTTCTCACTCTCATTCCCTTTCACCCTCTCCCTTTCCTGCCTTCCACTTTCACTGATTCTCTTTTGCTTTAAAGTTGGTATGTACAGCAGAATACTGTATAGATGTTTAACAAAGTATTCTTAGTATTATAAATGTTGAAAAAGGTGTGTTAGATGACACACAAGTACTACATAAAGGATGTATAATTTCAAAAGAAATACCTCTGCATTGCTGAAAAGGGTTTCACATTAAAGGATGTACACGATATACTACACTTTATTTGCCACACTTTTCAATGAATTTCCCGACAAGCAAGCAGCTATTGGTCTGTAAGCCTTTTGCACATGGGCACTACAGCAGTCCACTAGCAGCAGGACCATTCGTTCAGCTTTTCTTCTTTCTTTTAAGAGCTGATCTTCATCTCAGCTTCCTTCAGCTAGCCTCTAGCACACAGCTGTAGTGCCAATTTGCAAAACGCTGGTGTACCAACAGCTGTGACCACAGTGGGCTGCTAGTCAGCAGGAACTATGTCTGCTGGCTGGGCACATGCTTTCTTGGTTGCATCAATTCCCTGTAGCCTGTACATTACATGAGTTTGTGGGAGTAACATTCCCATCATAAGGCTACTCTATACTATGAGAAACACATACGGGTGAAATGGGGACAGGACTTTTTGGATCATAATGGGTGAGACTGGGTTCGTTGGGGGCATTATAATCACATTGTGTGAAATGGGGATAAGGGTGTTTGGATCAGAATGGGTGAAACTGGGTGGGATGGGGGGCATTAGGATAGATTGGATGAAATAGCGACAGTTTAATTTTTGAATTGGAAAGTGTAAGATTGGGTCGAATGGGGCTATTAAGATGAGATTGGGTTAAACGCAGATGAGGTGTTTAGATCAGAATGTGAGACTGGGTGGGATGGGGGCATTAGGATCAGAAGTAGGGAAATTGGACTGGAGTGTTTGGATCTGGAGTGTGAGGTGAGGCCTTTGTTTGAAACAGAGAATTTTGGGCCTTGCTTCCACTTCATTAGCACTGTGAGGAACATGCATGTTTAGAGCAGGGCTTGTGGGATGCTATCAGGACACTGTCCTGAGGGGACCCTGCTGAGTAAGTCTGTGCTCAGGTTCATTGGGTCTGGATGAGTGGTCTCCTCCCTTTGTGCCTTGGCCCCTGATTCAGGGTCTTTTCATTTTATTTATTTATTTATTTATTTATTTATTTATTTATTTATTTATTTATTCCAGTGAGAACATTCTGTCTGAATCTGCCTATTTGCAACACCAACAGTGTAACTTCACACCCATCTTCCCTCCCTCTTCCCAATTCTCTTTTTCACTGCCTACATTTCTCCTCCCTTTCTCACTCATTCCCTTTATCCCTTCCCTCTCCCTTTCCTGTCTTCCTTACACTGAATCTCTCTTGTGCTTGTTTTCGCTATCTGTCAGTCTCTCTCATTCTCTCTCACTGTCCATCTTTATGCCTCTCACACTCTCATTCTCTCTATATTTCATAAAATTTTAAATCTATGTACCAAACTGAATAATACTCCAAAAGAATAAGCTGACTTGCTGATAACTGTTAATAACCAAATAATAAAAAAACTGTATTGATAGGACTAAAATTTATTTACAAAAAGTATAATGATTGGAAAAAATTGATAGGTTATGTGGGAGTCTGGAATGAGTCAGGGGCGTTTCTTGTCTGAACTGTGTGCAGCACACCTCTGCTCCTCTCCATGCAGAAGAGCTATTTATCTGTGTCTGATTGTGGGGGTAGCTGGGTTCTTTTTGGGAATTAAAGTATCTCTTTCTTGCGTTTCCTGCTTTGGGATAAAGCATGGCTTCATTTCAGGCTCGTGTGGACTGTGGTGCATGGAGCTGAGGTAGCCTGCGACTGCCAGGCTCACTGGCTCAGGCTTTATCCAGGCCTCACACAGTGTAATCTGGGGACTGTTTGCACACAATTCTGTTTTTTGCTTCTGTGTGAATGTGTTTGGGTGCATGTATACCTGTACATGAATGTTTGTATAGTTGTATGTGAGCATGCATGCTTACATGTGCATATGTGCATGAAAGTGTATATCTGTGTGTTTTTGTGGTGTGAGAAAGATAGAGCAAGGTAGTGTGTATGTGTGTGAGTGTGTCCCAGTAGATAATTTTTACGTGCGTTGTAATATGTGTGTTACGGTTTGTTTAACAGCATTCAGAGTATGTTGTGTTAATGGAGGTTTTGTGTGCTCAGTCTGGTTGACAGAATTGTTTTTGGGGTCAGCTTTTAGTGCTGCACGGTCGTTTGGTGATGAGAATAGGGGATGGATGCTTTTTAGCTCAGAATTGAACTGCTCTCTTTTGTGTTATTATTATTATTATTATTATTATTATTATTATTATTATTATTATTATTATTATTATTATTATTATTACTATTTAAAAATTTAATTTGGCATCTGCTATCCCACCCAAATTCTCCAACTGTGAACAGGCATGCGCCTGCTCCTTGCTTCCGGCTTGGGGTGAGTGAAGACAACCTGCAGTTCTCCTCTAAATCGCGCCTGTCAGCCAGGCCATATATTCGGAGTGGGGTCAGAGGAGACCCAATAATGTGGGTGTATAGAGAATGAGCCATGAGCACTCAGACAACCAGCAATGAACACTGCTACCCCCACCTCCTGAATCACTTCCATATTCCTGGGTGATGCAAAGCCAATTATGTGGCACTGTTGCGGGGGCTGCCAATCACAGTCGGCACTGGCACGGGGCAGATTTGATTTTAGACTGTGGTGCTCACTCATGCAAAGCGAGCAGCACTTTTATTGAGTGAGCTATCCAGCACCGTTTTGTGTTCTTATTAATAATTACATCTCTCTGATTTGCATTAATATTCTCCATGAAGGAGATTTGAAAGCTCTCCTCCATTACCTTTCTAAATAGAAGGGATACTTCTCCCTCCTGAATTTTTTTATTACTCTCACGGGTATTGACACTGACTAGGAATTATTTTCAATAAGCTGAGAATTCCACTTTGCAAAATCAGGGTACTGATATGGGTGTGGTTTTTGTGCCTAACAATGCAAATTTATTCATGGGACCTTGAGAATAAAAATACATTCATAATTGCACTAACCATTTTCTTTCTAAGATTTCCCTATGGCCGTTTTTTTCCCCCCGACATTGGCTGATATTTCAATGTGATCCTCTCCCTAAAGAGTTCACTTCTGTTCCTCCCCTGATATGTTTTATAAAGACCCACACTATTGAATAAAAAGTAGTCCAAATTATTTTAAAGTCCCTCAACCAAACCCTCCTGGCTACCGGCGCCACCTAGAGGGCTATGGGCTCTGAACTCAATGTTCTAACTTAAGTGATGTAAAAGTTTTTGGCTGGACCGCAACAGCGGGGCCAGCCCAACAAATGCAAATGTCTGTGACTGAGCGAGTGACTGAGTGACTGAGTGATGAAGTTACACCATTGGTCGGCTGGATCACGTGTGTTCGGTCCAGCCATATACCAGGTTTTAACCTGGTCTTGTTTAAAGGGTTTTTAGCACTTCTCATCTAATGTTATTAATTTTGATATTATTTGTTTCTCTCTGTTTAACTACAAATGTAAGACATGGAAATTACACCAGGTACTTTTTGTTTTCATGCTTTGCAATTTTGTTATGTTTACATGTATGTGCCTTACAGTATGCTATGACATGCCGCCTTTACATGGTATAAATGGTGAGAGACACTGAGTATCTTGGTGATGCTCTGTCAGGCCTGTAATGCAGCCATCTTCAATCAATCAATCAATCAATTTTATTTGTATAGCACTTTTAACAAAGGAGCTTTGTCACAAAGCAGCTTTACAGAGAACCGGCCCCCAAAGAGTAAGCCTAGGGCAACAGTGGCAAGGAAAAACTCCCTGACTGATAGCAGGAAGAAACCTTGAGCAGAACCGGACTCAGAGGGGGAACCCATCTGCCGGCGGGGGTGCTCAGCTGGTCTAGCTGGTCTAGGGCTGGAGCTCCGGGCAGGTGCCCAGAGCCGAGGAGAAAAAAAAAATTCCATCTTCAGTTTCTATTTGCTTCTGAGAATTCTTGCCTACAGTCTTGTCTTTATTAAGTGAAATTCATGTTTAATTAGATTTAGGTCTGGCGAGTGACATCTTGAAAATTCTTCTTATTGGCCCTAAAACACTCCTTTGTTGCTTTAGCAGTGTGTTTGGGCTTATTGTCCTGCTGTAAGGTGAAATGCCGTCCAATGAATTTTGAGGCATTTGGTTGGATTTTTTACATACGCTTCAGAATTCACCCTGTGGCTGTTTTCAGCAGTTACATCATGTATAACGAGAAGTGAGCCAGTTCCAGTAGCAGCCATACATACCTAAGTCATAACAATTTCCACCATGTTTCAGATGCTTTGGGCCATGAGCAGTTTCTTTTTTTCTACAATTTCCTCTTTCCCTCACTTTGGTACAGGTTGTAACTGATCTCATCTGTCCATAAGACTGTTTTTTTTAAATAAATAAAAATCTATGTTATTCAAACTCTTCAAACTGGCAATTATATTGTTGAGGCTAACCAGTGGCTTGCATCTTGCACTAAACCCTCTGAGGTTATGCTGATTTAGTCTTCTCTTTATGGTAGTCTTTGACACATCTATGGCTATATCCTGGAGAGTTTTCTTGATATGTTCAACAGTTGCAAAGGAGGTTTATAACTGATAGTATTCTTCTGTCATTGACTGCAGTAGTCTTCCTTGGTCTACCAGGCATATATAAATACAGTCCATTTACCAGGTAATTTGCTATTGCTGAACTCACCAGCGCATTCTTGCTTCTTAACAATGTACCAAACAGTTGATTTTGACACACTCAATATTTTGGCTATGTCTCTTATAGATTTATTCTGTTATTTCAACCTCACGATGACCTGCATTACTGGCATTGACACTTCTTTGGTCCTCATGTTCAGAAACAACAGCAACAAACTCCAAATGCAAATTCCACACTTAGGGCCAGATTTACATACATAAAACTTGCAGCAAAAATTGTGGTTAGGCAAGAGTATGTTGGTGCGTTCACAGTCTGTGTGAAATTATCATCTTATTTATTAAGGCAACAGCTAATTATTCAATCAGTAAATGGGACTGCCTACTAATCACATTTTGCGTATGAAGGAAAGCTTAATTAAAAGGTGCCATTAAAAAAACTCCAATTTAGTGCAATGAATATCTTCATTGGATGTAGGGAAATGTATATGCTAGTGTGTCATAAGAGCATATCCAGCACTATGGACAGTGCACAACAAAATGCAAGCAGTGACGTTCCAGCTGTGATGGCAATTGTTGTCTGAATGAATTCAGATGCAAGATAGTGTGATGTTGCATGAAGCTTGACTATTGCCAGGAAGGAATGAAAATGTTGTGTGGGAGGTTCTAGGTCATATTTTATTTCATCCAGGAAAATAATTATTTCTATAGCTGTGCATTTGTCACAGAAGTCGCAGGTGTCACAGATTCCATAATTTTTGGGGTTTTTTTTAGAAAGCACTAAAAAAAATTTCTGTGTTTTTTTGGCATTTTTGGATGGCAACTATAATGCAGCCTGCAGTCAGTTATTGCAATCAAATGTTTGATGGCCCCTGTCAACAGTCATGATGCTGCTTGCTCCTTCTCCAGGAGCTATGGTAATGTTTAACGTGTCGGTGACAACAGATGCTGCATCTAAATGTTTCCACCCAAAGTACCCGGAACTTTTAGTCCCAGGAACTACTTTTCAAGGAACTAAAAGGTTCCTTCAGCCCATTGTTATCTGCGTTTCCACCACGGTCTAAAGTCCCGCGACGATTAGGCAAATTAGTCCGCTGACGTATGAAAAAGCGACGTTGTCGTCGGTCCATCTGTCCTATGATTTCTTCTGTAACTCCATACTGCCTACGTTTTTTCCCAATAATGGGACAGCCCGGAGGGGTTCATTCCACTTATACAACGGGTTACCAATAATAACTATATATGGTTACTTTAGTATTTATTGACTTTTATCGACTTAATCACCTGAAATTGAAATATTTTTCCACGGCCGTTTGGGCATATTATTTTACCTTTGTCAAGCAAAACTCTCATTGGTAGTTCGACTTGGACCGCTGTTATGCAACAAACAGGATATAACAGACCAATATACAGATTGTAACTGTTTTACATATCCTCTCAAACACATTCATTATGCTTTTATGCAAACATTCACTTTCATGTCTTGACATCTGAGGCAACAGAATGCATTCACATTCCACAAATAACTGGTAACAACATTTATAGCAGAAAACATGCACACATCATAAACAATTGGCTGTTGAATTGATTCATTCGACTCTCATCGTCATTTCCATATAATCGCAAAATGACAAGAATAAATAGAATGAAAACTCGGACTTGCGTGAAAATTTAAATTAATATTGCAGTGGTACAGCCACCGTTTGCTTTCATCTTTTAAAGTTACAGCTAGCGGAGCAGCTAAATACTTGAAGCATGCCCTCCAGATGCAAACCATGCACGATAAATTAGTCCATATGTCTAGTCTTCCAGGTCTTTTTGGGGGGTTGAAGAATCGCAGAGTAAAATTGTTGCAGTTTTAAAAAGCAAAAGGGACGATTAATAGAATTATTTCACCCTGACAAAACGTGCAGAAGGTGATTTTTTCCAGTTTGCTTTTACTGTATCCCCAACGTAAATTACACAGAACTACCGCATACCTCACATAACTGTGTCAAGTTTGAGTCAATCATAACGGGCTAACAAAGAAAATCCAGCTGAAAATATTCAGCAACCAAATTAAATCGTTTGAATGTTTTGATACGTAATATGCTGTCCCAGCACGAATGCTTAATATTTTATAAAACAGACTTAATGCTAAAGCAAGAAAAGAACAGAAGAGCACACAAAATAATCCTCAATCTTAATTTCTCATCTGTAGACATTGGCAGGCTATAACCAAAAGTAGGTTACTGCGCTGCATAACATAATGTTTGAATTCAAGTTATTATTTTGAAAATAATTTTCAAAATAATTTTTGCGGCTGCAGATTTTTAAAAATGGCGGTTGAAATAAAATGCTGCGAGTACTCGACCAGTCCCTGCACTTTTGTTTTCTATTGTCTGTGATGTCAAAACAGCAAATGTCAAAATGTCAGTCATTCTGTTTTATTAAAGATGCTTTGTCTTCTAAGCTCTGAGTGCTCTTAGTAGGATCAATTCCTGTTATCCAGGAAAGAATCCTTCTTCATGCACTCTGTACTGTCCTGGCTTGTGAACCACCTTCTAAGTCCTCTTTTATTGTCTGGACTGGTCTTTTGCAGTTCTTTTCTTGTGTTGGTGAAAGTTTTCCCTGTGAATTCTGAGCTCTGTAAAACCAACAAAGTACAGTTTTGTGACCGTTTTGATGCATTCAAAAGCAAATGCTTTCTGTCTCTTGGTTTCATAAGGTACACATTCAAATTATGATTCTCTTCTTACATGCACACATACACTAAACACAATCACATGCACACAAACAAATTTCTTCAGTCTGAAACATAAATTATGAAGTGACAGTGTCAGTTTGCAGAGTGGATGAGCTTTAGACCAGTGGGTAATAATGACAGTAATGGTTCCAGGTACCTGCTGTATATATTTAGTCTTTATTTTTAGGATCAGTGGGGTGGGGGTTAGGCACCTCCTACAGCTGTCTGGTTCCTGAACTGCAGTCAAAGAGGGTGTGGTGCCTGACTAAGCCCCTGCCTAACGCAGCAACAGGCGGTGAAAAAAATAATTACATATGGAAAGCCAGTGTCTGGTTTTATGCCTAGAAAAGGTCATTGTGGTTCACCTGCTCAAACTCAGAGGGACCACACAATAAATATATTATTTGATATACCTGACCGTATCACACATTTTAGTTGTGCCTCAATTGAAAAACTTTTGGGGTCCAGAAGACAACCACACAGGCAGTAATGAGCAGAAGTACTTGGATTTTCCTGTGTACAGACATCAAACAATTTTACTGTAAATTATTGTAAATTAATGTTGTGATTTTGATTGTGAGGGTTTGTGTGTTGTTTTAGCTTTTTTCTGTTTATTTTGTTGTTTTGAATCTTGGGTTAAGCCATGTTGGGTGGGAGCATTCTGGGATGACTGGGGACTGAATCTGTGCTGACAGTACCTCACCTTGAGTTGTTTTTGAACATGATTAAATTAGTTTTGATTGAATGTTATCACCAGTCTAATATTGCAACCGACCACAAATGCCTAGCTGAAATAAAATATTGGATGTCAGACAACTTTCTCCAACTAAACCATACAAAAACTAACGTCATTGTACTTGGTTCCCCCGCAAACAGAAACCAAATCTTGGCTAACCTAGGAGAACTAACAATTTATGCTAAGCCCTCAGCCAGAAATATTGGTGTCATTTTTGATCGGGACTTGTGTTTCGAACCCCATGTAAAAAAAAGTATTTCAGTCATGTTTTTATCATTTGAGAAATATAGCCAATGTTAGGTCCTTCATCTCTGCCCCAGATCTGGAGAAACTCATCCATGCTTTTATTTTCTCCCAGCTCAACTATTGTAACTCCCTGTATACCAGTTTTAGTCAGAAATCAATCCACCGCCTACAGTTAGTTCAAAATGCTGCAGCTCAGCTCTTAACTCAATCCAAAAAATGTGATCATATCACCCCTGTTCTAGCATCATTGCCAGTTTATCTTAGGATTGATTTAAAAATTCTTTTAATTACTTTTAAGGCTAGACATGGGATGGCCCCTCCCTATATTTCTGATCTTTTATCCCCCTATGAGCCTGGATGCAGACTGAGATCCTCAGGTAAGTCGTTGCTAGCCATTCCAAAGTCAAGGCTGAAAACCAAAGGCGACAGGGCCTTACTGTCAGAGCCCCTAGACTTTGGAACAATCTGCCAGAAAATATCAGGCTTGCAGAGTCAGTTCCCCATTTAACTTCTTAAGACATATTTTTATAATAAAGCGTTTATTGGGTGATCTTTTATTTTATGTTATTTTATTATTTTTATTTGTTTCTGTTTTGTATTGACTATTATGAAGCACTTTGTTACCTGTATTGAAAGGTGCTATACAAATAAAACTATTATTATTATTATTATTACCAGTATTATTTTTCTCCCTCCCCATGGCAGCTGATGTGAGAGTTCTGGCATAAAATGACTATTCCGTATTACCCAGGTGGGCTTACAATGAGAACCATCACCAATAAATGAACAATGCCATATAAATTCAACCTCCATAATCTCCACTGCATTTTGTAGGTATCAATTACCTTTTGCTGTATATGGCGTCGGCCCTCCATAGTTACCATTTCCAAGGGCGTTTTTGTTCTTGTGTTGACTGTTCCTGCTGTGCATGCTTTCTGTGCCACTAACACAAATAAAATCTCACTTTCATGTGTGTTTCCCCTACTCGCCTTCTGTCTCATAGTCAAAATGAATTAAATTTATTACATAATTTCTTTTGTAATTTGGCCATTTGCATTTTGTTTGTTCTTGTGGTATTATTGTATAAATCAGCCAGTTATTTCAATGGCTGTCCCAGAACATTTGGAGACCACACCAGGCTGCCTCTTATATAGCTTTAATGACATACTTTCCGTGCCACTAACATAAATAAAATCTCACTTTCATGTGTGTTTCCCCTACTTGCCTTCCGCCTCATAGTCAAAATGAATTTAATTTATTACATAATTTCTTTTGTAATTTGGCAATTTGCATTTTGTTTGTTCTTGTGGTATTATTGTATAAATCAGCCAGTTATTTCAATGGCTGTCCCAGAATGTTTGGAGACACACCAGGCTGCCTCTTGTATAACTTTAATGACATGTTGGAAGGATTTTTTTGTGCTTCACTGTAAATAGTACAGCCTGTGCCAGCGATGTGGGGGGACTCTGAGGCCAGGACTGTGCCCATTTATAAACTCAGCATGGAAGGCTGAGGACTGAAAGTATTTTCTCTCAACTGTCGCTTCCATGAGGCCCAATTACCATGCAGCTAAAATTTGGGAAACCAACTGGAAGTGACTTAAAAAACTGATGCTTACACATGAGTAAAAGGACTATTTATAAAATGAAGGGATGACATGTTTTCTTTTCTTCCTTCCTTCCTTTTCTTCCTTTTTGTCTTGGCCACCCAGCTAATTAAACTCTAGTTTAGCACAGGGATGGGCGGCTCCGGTGGTGGAGAGCCACAGGCATTGTGGGTTACAAAGCCACCTTTCAGTTAATGCTCGGTCTAAAATGACCTTTTTTCCAAATGGTGACCTCATTGTAACAGCCTGAGTTGGAAGCAAAGGTTAAGAATTGCAGAGTCCACCAAATCAATCAATCAATCAGTGTTTATTGTCCCTATCAGTTAACTCATCGTGCAACCTAATTATACATCATACCTTAAAAATAGTAAAAAATAGAACATAAAAATCTTGCCTAAAAGCACATAAAATGTACAAAAGAACATATTGCCTCCTTGAGAGATCCATCCATCTCATCTGGGGGAATTATAAAGAGTGATTTCCACCACTGAAGGAATGAATGACTTTGCAGGTTTCCCAGGAAGGTAATTGTCTTTATTTGTGTGTTTTTATCCCAACAGTAGAATGATGTTCCATGTTTTGTTTTATGGTTATATTTGATTCACCAAATCAGTTGAGAGAAGGAAATATTTTTAATGGTATAATATTTTGTCCCTTTTGTAGATGATTGTATCATGTCTGCTTCTACCAGCTTTTTAATATCATACAACATTCATCTGCACTAATTCATTAATATCATACAACATTCATCTGCACTAAACTCAAATTCATTCATCCAGGAATTGAGTGTAGACCAGTATTTTTTATTTTATCAATTACTTTCCAATATTTCTGTCAACAAAGCATAACAAGAGTCATCTTTACACTGCTATACTGGTTTAAAATGCCGGATCAGATCCGGGAAAAATGAAACAATGACTAATTTACACATTTTATTTGACATTATTTTATTGCCTTTTACCCAGTATTTGCTCTTTACACTGCTCAGAAAAACCAGCATTGATTCCATAATTATTCTACAGCATGCATACGGGCTATATATGTCATCTTCATATTTATTTTTTTCACCTTATTGCTGTAGCTTGTACTCTTTCCACGATTGTTTGGTAAACATGTAAATCACAGACTGTACAATTAATTTATTTAATAATTTGGGCGGCAGTGCGGTATAATGGCTAAGGAGTTGGTCTTGTAACCTAAAGGTCGCATGTTCGATTCCCCGATAGGACACTGCTGTTGTACCCTTGAGCAAGGTACTTAACCTGCATTGCTCTAATATATATCCAGCTGTATAATTGAATACAATGTAAGTCGCTCTGGATAAGAGCGTCTGCTAAATGCCTGTAATGTAATGTAATGTAATTTTCCTCTCCTGCCTTATATGTAATAATTCTCTCATTTCCACTTCTGTCCAGTTATTCCCTCTATCCCCTGCAGTGACCATTGTTTTATTTGTTCCTTTTTAATCTGTCCCTCACACCATAGACTTTAAGTTGACAGATAATAACTTGTGGACAGCTGACAGCTGATGGAATGTTTACTTGGCTTGTTACCATGGCAACGTACCAGCATTTCTCCAGCTTTACTTTACACAGAAGAAGTACCGGGTCAGGTCAGACTTCTTCCTATGTCGTGAGGTGGGTCAGTACTCGTTATTTTAACCCGCCTTTATTCCTTTACATAGGAATCTGCTTGACGTCTTTACACAGACATCGATACCGGGTCAGCTCCACCAAGTACCCGGTATTTATTAAGTGTGTCTACGGTAGCTTTTTAAATGTGTTTGTTTCAAGTGACTTACTCAAATGGTGGTACACACATATGGTGGTACACACATATACTGAGGTTAATACTAAAACTGCCCAAGTTCGGAGGGGAAAAAGGTTGATTTATTCTTATTTTTGTAACTGTTGAAGGCATGATTGAGCACACTCAAAACGGAACTCAGAATTCTGAATTCAACAGATGGTTTACACATCATAATGTTGCAACATTGGTTGCACATTTGAAGTAAGATTTGTCTGTCCAGTGAATAAATATTCTCATCGCATTCAGGAGTGAAACACTGCTCTTACTTCAGCCTGCGATTTCCTGGTCTTTATGGCAAGGACGCCATATTTGGGGAGTCTTCCCCTCATTATCTTGCATCTGCTCAAATGATCTCCAGTGTAAGTGTCTAGAGTAGCTGAGCTCTCCAGGCTCGGGCTAACGTGATTAGCCTCATCTCTCCACCCTGTAAACAGAAAAACAGGTTAAACAGCACGTAGTGAGTGTCCTGGAAATAACATGTATTATTTCCTGTGACCTGGACTGCTTGATGCATTTGGGATCTTGTTAGAGGGGCCTGGGTTTTTACTGGGTTAAAGAGGTCTGGGTTTGGACTGTGCTAGAGCAGTCTGGTTCTCGACTATGATAGAGGGGTCTGGGCATATACAATATTAGTGGGTTCTGAGTTTGGATTGTGATAGAGGGGTTTGAATTTGACACTGTTAAATCTTTGTGATTGGTGGGTATAACGATCATAAGTCATAAGCATAAGCCGCGTTTCCACCGCAGGAACTTTACCCCGGAACTAGGAACTTTTTGAGGAACTCAGTGCGTTTCCACCGCAGGAACTAGGGTCTAAATTTAGTTCCGGGGGCTTTATTTTACCCCCAAAAAAGTTCCTGCTCGGGGGGTAGTACTTTCCGAAAGTACAGGAACCTTTTGGGTGGAGCTTGCAGCGCTGAACATTTCTGATTGGTCGAGTACTCGCAGCATTTTTTTGTGTTTATTTTCAACCGCCATGTTTAAAAATATGCAGCCGCAAACCGATTTATTTTCATAATAACTTCAAATCAAACTTGTATGTTATGCGGCGCAGTAGCCTAGTTTTGGTTATAGCCTGCCAACGTCTTTGAATTATAACATGTGCTCTTCTGTTCTTTTCTTGCTTTAGTATTCGTTTTATAAAATGCTAAGCATTCGTGCTGGGACAGCATATTACGTACCAAAACATTCAAACGGATTAATTCGGTTGCTGAATATTTTCTTCCGGATTTTCTTTGTTAGCCCGTTGTAATTGACTCAAAACATTTGATACAGTTATGTGAGGTATGCGGTAGTTCTGCGTAATTCACATTGGTGATACAGTAAAAGCAAACTGGAAATCACCTTCCGCACTTTTGTCATGGTAAAATAACAGGTTAATTCTAGTAGTCGTCCCTTTAGCTTTTTCAGACTGCCGTGATTTTACTCTGCCATTCTTCAACTCCACAAAAAGACCAGGAAGACTATGGGCTAATTTATGGTGCATGGTTCGCATCTGGAGGGCACACTTCGCTGCTCGGCTAGCAGTAACTTCGAAGGAAAGCAAACGGTGGCTGTACCACTGCTAATTAAAATTTTCACGCAAGTCCGAGTTTTCGTTCTATTCTTGTCATTTTGCGATTAGCCTATATGGAATTGACGATGAGAAAGTAATAAAACAGCAAATTGTTTACAACGTGTGCATGTTTTCTGCTGTTGTTGCCAGTTATACTGGAAATGTGAATGCATTCTGTCGCCTCGGATGTCAAGACATGAAAGTGAATGTTCGCATAAAAACATAATGAATGTGTTTGAGAGGATATATAAAACAGTTACAATCTGACTATCGGCCTGTTATATCCTATTTGTTGCATAACAACGGTCCAAGTTCAACTACCAACGACAGTTTTGCTTGACAACGGTAAAATATTCCCAAACGGCTGCAGCAGAATATTTCAATTCCAGGTGATTAAATCGATAAAAATCAATAAATACAAAAGTAACCATATATAGTCATTGTTGGTAACCCGTTGTATATAAGTGGAATAAACCCCTCCGGGCTGTCCCGGTTATTAGAAAATAATGTAGGCTACTTCGGTGGTAGTATGGGGTTACAGAAGAAATCATAGGACAAATGGGCCGACGACAACTTCGCTTTTTCATACGTCAGTGGGCTAATTTGCCTAATCTTCGCGGAACTTTAGACCGCGGTGGAAACGCAGGCAACCATTGTTTGAAGGAACCTTTTAGTTCCTGGAAAAGTAGTTCCTGGGACTAAAAGTTCCGGGTAATTTGGTGGAAACGCGGCTATAGTAGTCTTTGTTTGGTGAAGGGAGCCTTTGTTCTGGAGTTCAAAGGCAGGGAATTGCTAAAGCACAATAATGATATCAGAAATCACCTGAAACCTCCAATCCTTAGGAAGCAGCATGCAATCAGGGCCAGATTTACACAGATGGGAGTTCACTGATATTCAATCAGGGCCAAGCCAATATAGAGGAAAGTTCACTCACACTCAGTGAGGGCCATGTTTATATAGCAGTTAATCTGTTCAGGGAATGCCTGTACTTATCTAGTTTGCACAGCTACATTTGGGCTTTGGCTGTGCTTCAGTTACCTCGACTCAGTACCTCAAGCATTCTCCTTTTAAATCCTGATTGGTCCTCATCAGGCTTATCAGGGTCAAGGACAGGGTTATTATAGAGCCTGTTAACAACACAAGAATATTAGAGGCCATCTTTCAACGTGAATATGATTGAAACATCAAAGAGGTATTGTATGTATGCAAGCAAATAAGGTAGCAGTCTTTGGTGTGAGGCATTTAATGCAAATTTGGTGGAGCTTTTAGACTGACATGCCTGGCAGGACTGTGGAAATGCAGCAACTCATTAAGTATAATACAGTGCACAGGTCACTCACACCCAATCAGTCTAAGACTTATCCAAGGGACAGCTTATTGATGCCCAATCAGGACCAGGTGTATAGAGCGGTAAATAAAGCCACTTTAGGAATCATGGGGGTATGTTCCATTCTCACTACTGACCTCTGTACAGAAATGTCCCTGAAGGACTAAGACCTTTTTTATTTAGGGTATTTCCCTTTTTACTTACCTTGTATCTTGTTTTTTTTAATTTGGGTTTAATTATTTGTTTGTTTATTCATTTATTTTTAGCTTCTCTGAACAGCTGAACACAGAAGGGAATCTGACACATTCCACCCACCCAGTATCCTAAAGTGAGTCTCCCAAACAGAGGTGGGGAGCTGTGTGTGGTGTATCTCCTTATCTGCAGGCTATGAATCCCCATTGACAGAATGACTGCGTGTGTGGTTTTGCTGCAGATGTTCAAATGACTGATGAAGAGCCACATTCTTAACAATGAATGAGAATGTGCAATTGGAGTGTGGTGGTGGGGGGAAAAGAGGCAGGGGTGACAGGGGAGGGAGGGGGGGGGGGCGATGGGGCAGTGATGAAATATGGGTTATCCCAAGCAAGAAATCAAGCAAAAAAATGCCCTCAGTTGCACCCTTTGTTCACTGAATTTGGACAGTCTGACTGAGGCTGCATGTGGGGTTGATTCTAAAATACCTCATATGCCTGTGTCCCAGTTCAACTTGGCAGTTCCTCCCAATTATGTACTGAATTGCGACATTTAAAAGCCAGCTGCCATTTCCACTTGTTTTTTTTCTGCTCTCTAAAACAGTGAAACAAAAGCATGCATTTTGATTTGAAGGTGAATGATTATGTCATGGTTTTGGCTGATACCACCATTTCTTTCCCTTCCTGTGCCATTTCTTCAGTTATTATGGCCATTGGTTTTTTTCCTGTGCCTTTTCTTCAGTTATTACGGCCATTTAGTTTTCTTCTTTTCCTTGATTGAATTATACACGTGTAAATCCCCTTTAACTATTTGCACCTGTTGGCTCTCTATTTAAACCCTTAGCAAGAAGATAAGCTTTGCTTCAGTGTCACTTATGTTTCACTAGAGCCGGTATTCTGTCAAGTGTGGTAAGGTAAAAGATTGTGGTAGTGGATTGTTGTGGCTACAAAGTTAGCACAACAATCTAGCTTTATGGGTTGTTGGCAATAAATTAGTGCCACAACCTAAAACTTGGAATTCTTCATTGGTGTTACTTTTTCAGCCTTGGTTCAAGGTCTGTTTTCTTTAAGTTACCCCGTTTTCTGCACAGGCAGCTTTGTTTTATTTTCAGTAGGTTCATACTCCTTAAGCTTTTGTTTGTTACCCAGTACGCTGGTTGTTTAGAACTTTTCTTTGGGATACTCTCCCTTAGGAGTAATGTTTTTCTTTTCGTTCTTTTTTCCCTGTCCTTTTGTCTCTTAGGTTATTCTACCTCTGGTGAATAGCTTAAAGAACCCTTGTTCAGTCGTGGTTGGTCTCCCAAAACCCCCACTCCCTCACAGATCAACCCTTTTATATATTTTGTAAATGTTTTTCATTTGTGACTATCATGTGTAATGCCATGCATTAAGCTTTTTTAGCCAATGGGTGGCTTATATTTTTGACAATTGAGATCAGCAAGCCACTGTGCTTGGGGGGCGAGATCTCAGACTTTTCCTGTTAACAGGTCCAGTGGCCATGTGTTTGTGTGGTAGACTGAACTCACGGAGTTCATCAATTAGACAGAAATGCATAAAAAAGATTTTATTCATTGAGTTTATTGGTGGACATTTAAAAAGGAATTCATGAAGTGAATGTAATTTCAAACCTACAGTCTAAAAACAACTTGTGAGAGTACATAGTAAAAAGTCATTAGAGTGGGTAAACCATGAGAACGGAAACAGAAACTTAATTCGTTAATGGTTGAATGTTAGAGTGCTAAGAGGATATTTCTTTTTTGTTTGCTTGTGTCTGTAATTTACTTCATCCTGTTAATCTTGGGTCGACTGCTTATGCCTTCTTGCCTACACTAGAGGGAGCTTGTGGTCCTCTCCTCATTCCAGATAAAGTTCTGATGAGGAAACGCTACACGAGTTGCGTTCGTGATTTTTCTCCCCCTTTTGCAGGTATGCTCATTATTATTACTGTTAAAATAGACAAAGCACAGCGGTAGACATTCCTGGTCATATGAAAATGCAAAGAGTGGATATGTGACGTTTTAGCGGAGTTTTTAGCGAGTGTATACATGGAGAATGCATGCTAGCTAACGGCGTTGCTGCAGCCATTTTAGGGGAATGTCCAATGCCTCCTGGTTCGTACAACTCTTGTACGACGGCGGCAAATTTAGGTTTTAATGTTCCCTTACTGTAAAAACTTACGGTTTACAAATTAATTAATTGCACTTGTTAATAACGATTTTTTAGCGAGTGTATACATGGGGAATACATGCTAGCTAACGGCATTGCTGCAGCCATTCGAGGAATGTACAATGCCTCGTGGTTCGTGCATCTCTTGTAAGACGAATTTTGGTGTTAATGACAATGTTCTTTTACGGTAATAACTTGCAGTTTACAAATTCATTCCTTGCACTTGTTAATTTTATTGTCAATACATTTGACTTAGTTTAATTGAAGTATGTTTTTGTATGGGATTTGTTTTGTTTTGGTATGAATGGTAAAGTAAATGCATATATTGTAACTGAGATGAGAGAAAATGTAAAAGAGTAAAAGTGTGAAAGAATAAAACTAAAGTGTAAATGGGTGAATTGGTCTAACTGAGCCATGCCCAATGGAAGGTAACTTAGATTCTGTTAAGCATTTCAGAAATTGAAAGGTCTCAAACTGAAAGTACCATAGAAAAAGTATTTGAAGCACACTGATGTGATTTCTGTTATGATGCACTTTTTAATAACATAGTTGCTATGTTGCTACTTACCTGCACCTGTAAGGATAACAGAAAAGGACTGCAAAAGGAAAATAACTTGTTGAAGCAGGATGTATATGTTTCATAGACATGTTTTATGGAAATGTTTATTGAAGAATGTTAATGCTTATCTGATGGAAAGATTCCAGAGAAAGTTCTGATGAGGAAACACTACAAGAGTTGCGTTCGTGATTTTTCTCCCCCTTTTGCAGGGGTACAACATTTGCAGTCTGCTAATGCCCAGAGGGGTTTGGGGTTTAATCTCAGTCACTTGGCACACTCCATAAAAAGAAAGGCATTGTGGGTAACTGTAGTGTAGCGTAACAAGCCACCTCTGGGCCCTGGTGCAGTAACATAGTGTAGTCAAAATGATGACTCCTCACAAATCCACAATGTATTACACTATATCCCAAAAACATGTTGAAAATGTATATGCAGAGCCTTCAGAAGACTTGTCTGAAGTTAGCAAAACTGTTTTTATCCTGATCAGCTCTTCCTCAATCCCTCAAACTCAGGAAAACATTAACCACATCACAAACCTAAAAAAATACCTACTACAAACATCTTCTCTCATATCTTTGCACAAAATCAGATACCCTTTCAGCGGCCAGGGACAGTGTTTCAGATTACCCAATAAATCATTCAGATGGTAGTTTTAAATCTACATTGCATTATGTGTTGCCATTGCACTGCATCACTATATGAAGAACTAGAATATTAGCTAAACAGAAAAAAGTCTTCCATAAGTGGTGAGGCTTGACTTTCCCATGTTTGTTTATTGAAAACTTCCCAAAGGGAAAAACTGTAAAACCCTAGAACCCTGTCAGTCAAATCACAGCCCTCGAGGTCCAAGAACTGCAGGTTTTCAACCCTCCCTTTACCGGTGAGTCAGGTGTGAAGACAGTCTGGCCAATCAGTAGCACTGATTCACTGGCCTTCAAGAACTTTGGGAGACAGTTAATATTGGCTAACTGGCTAGTGAAACACAATAGCAATTTGGTCTGTTCTGCAAGGAAATTTACATTATTGCCAACCTCAGTGGTGTCACTATGGTTGGTGACACCTGATGTTGTAAAACCCGGGGGGGTGTTGCCGACTGGAGTTATGCATTCAAATGACAACGTGCTTCTTGTCACAATAATACCGCTAATTAAATCAACCGGCAGTAAACGGCATCGGGGAAATTTGCTGTTTCAACCCGTTGTAACATACAACACTGCACAAAAAAAATTATTGCCAGTCATTTCGGTGTCCCCCCCCTCTAATGGTGTCACCCGGTGCAGTCTGCACCCCCCGCACCCCCCTACTGACACCTCTGGCCAACCTGATAAACTCACCCAACCATGAACCCCAGTTGAGAGATATAAAGTTTAAAAGGAATACCCTTTGATAATAATATTCAGTTTAATCAGTAATACATGCTAATTTTGTACAGATTAACATAACATACAGTTGAGGCCAAAAGTTTACATACACCTAGGCTAAACACATTCATGTATGGTATGTATGGAAAGAAATGTATGGCAACATGAAATGTGCAGAATTGTGAAAAACTGAGTTTGAATATGTTTAGCCTAGGTATATGTAAACTTTTGGCCTCAACTGTAACATAATGACGAGAACAAACCATTCAGCCCAACAATCCCAAGAGTTTCTGCCTCTACTACGTGACCTGGCAGACTATTCCACACATTGACTACTCTCTGCGTGAAAAAATTCTTCATAATATCTGTATGTACCTATGTACCTTTTGTTAATTTACATTTATGTCCCCTCGTTCTACTTACAGAACTCAACCTGAAGAATCTCTTGTAGTTCACGTTGTTGATCCCCTTTATGGATTTAAAAGCCTCAATAAAATCACTTAAAAGCCTCACCTGTTTTCCTCCATACATAGCGCGTGATCATTATGGCCAAATTGTTTAATTTTTGTTTCATCTGCCCAGAGGACACTCCTCCAAAAGGCTAGGTCTTCATCCTGGTGATAACCAGCAAACTTCAGTCTGGCTTTTTTAAGCCAGTATTAAAGTAGGGGATTCTTCCTTGCATGACAGCCTTGCAGAACATGGTGATGTAGGATTCGCTTAATGGTGGATGTAGATACTTTGGTACCTGATGCCTCCAACTCCTTCATCAGTTCCTTTGTTGTTGTCTTTGGGTTCAGTTGAACCTTTCGGACCAAAGTTCATTCAGCTCTGGGAGTTCATTTGTGCCTCCTTCCTGAACAATGCAGCCTGTGTGGACCCAAGAATTTTATATTTTATATTTTTTTTTATACAATTGTTTGTACAGATGCTTGTGGTACCTTCAGTTGTTTGGAAATTGTGCCTAAGGAAGAAGCAAACTTGTGGAGGTCCACAATGTTTTTTTTTCTGAAGTCTTAGCTGAGCTGCGGGAATTTTCCCATGGTATCAAGGGCAAAAAGGCAGTGCCTCTAAAGGTAGGCCCTTAAATACAGCCACAGTTGCCAATTAACTCCCAATTAACTCCTAATTATGACAATTAGCCAATCAGGAGCTTTTGACCCACTGGTATTCTGATATAGTGAATTAAAGCTGAAATAAATCTGCCTCTAATGGATGGTTTTAAAATTACCTCTGATGTGAAAAAGTAGATGCCCTAATTGACTTGCCAAAAGAAATGTATGATAACATCAAATGTGGGGAGTTGTGAAATTGAGTTTGAATATCTTTAGCCTAGGTGTATGTAAACTGGCCTCAACTGTATATCTGTCTTGTATGGTCACCAGAACTGCACACAGTACTTTGTGTGCTCTAACAAATGTATTGTATAAGATAAGTATAACTTCCTTAGATTTATAGTGAAGCCCAAAAATATTCATACCCATGCCAAATTTTGAGTTATAGTGAGTTTTTATTTGACGAATAGGTTTCTTCTGGCTGGAAATGACATAAGAAGGTGACAAAAGACGGTAAGAAATTGTGTTAGAGATATTAATGAAAAATTTTACCTATTTTTATGTTTTTTTACATTCTGACAAAACATTCCATGTCAAAAATTATTCATACCCTTTCTCAATAATCAATGGCAAAGCCTTTATTTGCCATCACAGCAGTCAAACAGTTCTTATAATTGCCAACAAGCTTTTTGCATGTCTCCATTGGGATTTTGGACCACTCCTCTTTTGTGAAGATCTCCAAGTCCTTGAGGTTGGAAGGTTTCTTTACCATCACTCTGGTCTTTAGTTCCCTCCATAGATTCTCAATGGGAAACAGGTCAGGACTCTGGCTGGGCCACTCAAAACGTTGATCTTGTTTTTTTTGTCCACTTTGGCTGTATGTTTCGGATCATTGTCTTGTTGGAAGGTCCAGTGCTCCCCAAGGTCAAGCTTTTCTGCAGACTGCCTGATGTTTTCCTCCAGAATCTTAATGTAGTCCTATTTTCTCATGATGCCGTTTACTTTGACAAGGTTGTCTGGCCCTTTGGCTGAAAAACACCCCCAAAGCATTACATTCCCACCACCATGCTTGACCGTGGGGATGGTGTTCTTGGGGTTCAATGCTTCTCCTTTCTTTTGCCAAACGAAAGCCACGTCCCTGTGTCCAAACAACTCCATTTTTGTCCTGTCCGAACAGAGAATTGATGACCAAAAGTTTTCTTCTTTGTCCAGGTGAGCTTTTGCAAAGGCTAGGAGAGCTTTTGTGTGCCTGTCTTGGAGAAGTGGAGTCCTCCTTGGTCGGCGTCCATGGAGGCCAGCATTGTGCAGTGTCCGCTGGAGTGTCTGCCTTGAGATGTTAGTACCAGAATTGCTCAGATTCTTCAAGATGGCCTTGGTGATGATCCTTGGATTCTTCTTGGCCTCTCGCACTACCATTCTTGCCAGCGCAGGGGTCATTTTTGGCTTCCTACCACGCCCTTTGAGATTTTTCACAATGTAGAACTCCTTGTACATTTTGATGATGCTTTGCATTGTGGCCACTGGCACTTGAAAACACTTGGATATAGCTTTGTAGTCATTCCCTTCCTTGTGAGCAGCCACAATGTGCAACTGAAGGTCCTCATTAACCCTCTGGGGTCGAGAGGTCCGCCGGTGGAGCTCGACAAGATGAAATTAACTTTCGTTTCTATTTGGATGATTAACGTCACGTGCTGTTATCATACAGACGCAACAAAAACATTGACAGAAACCTTAGAATCGCGACTTTCCAATGCGCCCATTGGCAAATAATATGAATTGTTTTAAAATGTTTAAATTTGATTAATTAGACCATGTATGCTTCGCTAAACTTTACTCATTACTATGTGAATTTCGCTCAGCAGGAAGTCCGCCCAAATCGCATTCACATGTTAACAACATTATAATCACTCTCCATAGAAGGAGACTAAAGGAGGGGCAATGCGAGATCCATGTGAGAAATGCCAAGTCTGCGAAAGCGGGATAGAATGTCAAAGTGTCGCCTAATTCACTTCTTCTGAGGTGAACATTTCGTTTAATTTTGGAAAATGGTCCGTCCGGAAGCCGACACTGATGGAGAGCGGTGTTATTTCGAACAGTGAACTGATCCAGCTGAGGATCAACTTCATGCGTAAGTATATTTCTTATGATCATACTGGTAAATATGTGTACTGTATTGCAACGTATCTGTGTGTTTGTAGGAATATCCAGCAATATGCGCGTTTGTAAATTCCCACACTACGAACGATTCGAACTATTGCATCTCAAAATTATAGGCTAGGCTCTCTGCGTCTGGTTGTGTTAGAAGTATCAGGTGGACTGTATGTTTTTCGATCATATTGGTAATAAATAGCCCGTGGCGTGGCTAGGATTCTAAAACTGATGTCCTCGCACAATCGATATTAGCATACTGTAAGTAAATTCGGGAAATAGCAATATAATAACCACTTAGCTAAACAGACCTAGTCTACTTCAGATTGATATATTGTTATTGATGAGTTGCATGTAGTTGAGCTGGAATATCCATGTTTATTTAGTTTAGCTAATGTCGTTTCGTTGATAGCTTGCATTATTTGTAAATGTGTGCTGTATTACATTCTCTGTGTGTTTGTAGGAATATTAACTAATAATTATTTGTTTGTATATGATGTAACCATGTCACATTTCAAGTTTTGTTTTCATTAGTTAGTGGTTTGCCCCTTTTTTGCACATATAATTTTCACCTGTTGAAGGGAATGTGCTATATAAATAAGGTTTGATTTGATGTCACATTTCCTAACAATTTTGTTTTTATCATATTTACAGAGATGCTGATCAGGAAACACAGCCTAGTTCACCACTAGCTAAGAGGCCACGCAAGCGTTGCAAGAGTACACCAGTCTCATCTCATCTTCCATGCGTATAGTTTGCTTCAATAAATTTCTGAAAATCAGAAGATGTCTTTGTTTCTGTTTTCTAAATGGCTCGCTGAGTCTTTGTCTTAGTGGTGGGGAGGTATGCGGCCAGGTGTGAATAGCCTACTTAGCTGACAGGTCGCCCTACCCAATGCATATTCATTACAGAAAGGCCATTTGCCCTCCCATTCTCACCTGGTGTTGAAAAATAGTAGTCACAACACTAACTTTTAGCAATTTATTTTATATTTCTCATTGGATTTGCAAAAATATTTAGTCATCTTTTGATACCCAAGACCTTGATGAACACACTTCAGTGACCAAAAGTCTTAGTCACAATTTTTTAGTGTGTTTTATTACAACATTCCTGTGCATGTTCAAAACTACTGTTTACAGTTTGTGTGTTTTTAGAGCAGTTTACAATCCACACATGATTATGACCTACTTACTGCTGCCATATTATTGCAGCTGAGTTTGTGCTGAAAACAAAGATGTGAAACACTTTGGAATCACTGTATATAAAGTTGATGAAATTTACACAAATGTCAGAGCATCGCACAATCACCAGTGTGCCTCATTTTACCCTTAGACCCCAGAGGGTTAAGCTCTTTGGTTTTAGCCATGAGTTGAAATTGACTAGAAACTGACTAGAGAACAACTGTATCAGCTGTTCTCAATTTATAGTTGATTAGAATGCTCTAGAACATGGTAGGAATTACCAGGACCATTTGGAATGGTATAGAAGCTTGCATTTCCTCAAAAATTTGCGACAATTTCAAGGGGTATGGATAATTTTGGACGTGGCATTTTTTGTAAAAATGTAAAAAAACATAGAAATAGGTAATATTTTTCATTAATATCTCTAACAATGTCTTACCGTCTGTCACCTTCTTTTGTCAGCCAGAAGAAACCTATTCGTCAAATAAAAATTCACTATAACTCAATTTGGCATGGGTATGAATAATTTTGGGCTTAACTGTATACTCAAAATGTTTGCTTATATATCCCAGCATCCTGTTGGCTATTTTTTTTTACATAGAGAGCTATGCCTCCACCTCTCTAACTCAGCGTTTCCCAACCGGTGTGCCGCCAGGCGAGGTCAGGTGTGCCGTGTGAAAAATCCTTTAAAAAACATTTTAATGCTCAAATGAATTTAAAAAACTTAAATGAACAAATATCATTCACAAAAGCAAAAATAAATGTAATTAAAATGCATATTGCTTAATACCCCAAAAGAACATTTAGGCCGACTGATGGCATGTCACATCAACGTCAGTATGTTGCTTGCGGTTTTTTCTTTTGAGAGTGGTGTGCCATGAGATTCTGTAAATTTAGAAAGTGTGCCGCGGAAGGAAAAAGGTTGGGAAATGCTGCTCTAACTCTTTAACCTCTCTTCCTAATGAGTTTGTACCATTCTATATTATATTCATCTCCATCCTTTTCCCCAAGCCATGGCTCTGTAATCTCAACTATGTCATATCCCCCATTATTCATAGCAGCCTCAAGTTCCAAAAAATTATTTTTTAGCTTTTAGCTTTGAAACAAAGACATTTCAGATTATCACTTTTACACATCCTCTCCCGTTCCCTCACCCCCCACCGTCCCAAGCCACCCTTACTACAACCTTGCTTTAAAAGGACTTCATTAGTGTTCACATTAATATAGGAAGCCCTGACCGCTTCAATCCTGGCAATCTGCACTTCCCCACCCTTTTCATTTTCTGACCTCCCTGCCCCCATGTCCCTAGTCTAAATAATCTTGTGCTACCTTGTGCTAAGCATACGCTGGCCCAGTGCAGCAGTACCCCTCTGGTTCAGGTGCAGGCCGACTTGCTTTTGCAGATCACCCCGTCCCAGAAGTAGTCCCAGTGCCCCAAAAACCTGTACCCCTCTTTCCTATGTCAGGTTTGTAGCCACGTGTTAAACCTCAAAATAAAACGTTGCTGATGAACTGAGAGAATCTACTTGGTATATACAATCGTCCATCCTTGGGAGGAGACAACAGTCAGCTTAAGGAATGGCATGAACCTCATGGTAATCCGTACAAAAATTATATGAACCATCCAGCTTCTGAATTAACAAGCATGGGCTGGACCAATTAGAAGAACTTGGCTGTGCAATACTGTTTCAAGCATGTAATTCAGTTTTATTTAAATATGCCCATTCTTTTCTGGAGACACACAATAAAAGTTCTGCTTAATAGGCTAAGCATCACCTACATTGATATCATGGTCGACAAGGCTAGTTCGAGAGATGACATAGGGAAACAACGTTATATGTGATCTGATCAGGCTTATTAGGTCAGATGGGCTGACACTTGGCAAATGTAAAAACAGATTTTCAATATTCTGAATAAGAATTCTGAGTTGTTTAACCTACCCTTAAACTTTGTCTGCAGGCAGAACCTCGCCTTCCTCTGTGTCTACCATGGGCAGAGACTGAGATTGGTGAGCAGCGTCCAAGTTTTCAGTAGGTGTAGAAGAATGGTCAGTGGAGTTCAGCACCTGAGACAGAGCTACAGAAGTGCAAGGGACAATTTATCAGCTTTAAGCACTTCTGATTCAGAAGGTACGGCTTGATACGGCTTCAGTATGCAAAGTTCAATTCACTTTCTCCTATCTGGAGTTACAATTAAATAATCACAATCTACACAAAATTAGGCCTACTGAACCAAGCCTGCAAGGCAGAACCAGTAATGGGCAGTACAGCCTTAACTTGATTGCCAGGGTCAAAATGCCGAGTTACAGCTTTTCTATCATACCACTATTTCATCTTTCCCTGTGCACCTTCTAGTTTTTCCTGGGCTAGTGCACAAGCTCGATATAGTCAATAACGGAAATCATTCACATATTTCAGCAAATTGACTGGAGGAGTTTCAGAGAGCAACTGATATGGATTACTTTATAAAAAATTGTAGAAAACCCAGAGTCAGTCTTCTGAGCGGATATGAGTTCCTTTCAGGACACAGTTTACTCACCCCACTCAAACTTTCCTGCCCTGGGACAGTATAAACAGTAATTTTATCTGTTGGGAAGACGTGGTGGAATGCACAAGATGAACCATAAACATTTCACAAAGATCAACACTGCAGGGTTGTTTGGGTAATGACAAAATGGAGGTTGAGGGCTCATTGTCCAAGTGACAGCACATGCAGGGAAAACTTTACGGAACTACTGTGCACAAACATCCAGCTCCCCAGACAACAAGAGGCACAGAGACAATCTTCAGAGGTCTTTCCAACCCTTTTCAAACCGCACCTGCAATTATTCCCTAACACAAATGTGACATCCTCTATATGCAGAGAGGAACGTAAGCCAACAACCACGTTTCTGAAACCAAACTACTTGATGTTAATTCGATGCAATGGTACATTCATAAAACTTCAGGTTACTATCGTAACCCCAGTTCTCTGAAACATCGAGTGGAGAGATCCACCTAGGGGAAAACATCCAGTCATGACTCCTCCGAAGCATCCAATTGCACCAAGTCTGGCTCTGATAGACAGTAGCGCATCCAATGCTACAGGAGGCACCGCCCTCCTGTAAGAGCATATCGGAAGCTGCAGCGCTACTACTTATCAGTTAACATATTCGCTTCTTGTGCACGGCAAGCAGGGCAGTCTTGGTGGATCTCTCCACTCGATGTTTCAGAGAACCGAGGTTATGATAGTAACCTAAAGTTCTCTTTCATCATCTCATTTTGAGATCAATCTATGGGGAGATATGGACAACTCCCAGACTGCCCTATGCTCACAGCTGAGAAACTGTCAGACCAGCAAGGGCAGCCTCCCCCCTTGAGGGGAGGGCATGTCTGGCACATCCCATGTAAGGAAGTACTAAACACAAAGCAGGTGAGGGGAGATGCGCAAGCTTTACACAGAGCTCACCCCCGGGGAAGCTTTTAGGCATGAAGGCTGGATTGGGCTTAAGAGAAACCCTATATATATTAAGGGAGGATGTTGCACATGAGGGATGCACTGAGAGTGCTCGGAGGTCACTGACTCGCTTAGCTGAAGCTAGAGTGAGCAGCAATGCTGTCTTGAGAGAGAGCAGTTTTAACTCTCATTTATAGGCTCAAATGGCTGTAGAGACAGAGCCTCCAGCACCAGTGATAAATCCCAAAAAGGGATGTGCTTTTTAGCAACAGGCAGAGTCCCCTTCATAAACTTGCGAATGAGGGGGTGTTGCCCCACTGCATAGTCTTTGAAACCAACATGACAAGCAGTGATAGCTGCCAAGTAGACCTTAATGGTTGAAAAGAATTTCCCTTTATCCATAAGGTTCTGTAAAAAGCATAGCATGTCAGTAACAGAGCACTGGTAAGGCACTGACTGATGAGAGGCACACCATCCTTCAAATACCTGCCACTTATTTTCATAAAGTGACCTGGTAGAGGGTGCTATCATGCATTGGATGATAGCAGCCACACTAGAGGCAACCCCTAACGCAATAAGGTTATACCTCTCACGGGCCAAGCCTAAAGAGCTATTCGCTCCAGGCGGGGGTGGTGTATTTCCCCGTTCACCTGAGACAGTACGTCTGTGTGTAACGGGAGTGTGCATGGCTGGGCATAAAGGAGAGGGATAATCTCTGCCAGCCATGGCGATTTCGGCCACCTTCACCTGGGTGCTATCAGGATCAGTGTCAAGCTGTGTTCTCTCACTCTGGCTAGAGTGGGACAGATGAGAGCGAGGGGAGGAAATGCATAAAGGAGCACATTGGGCCAGTGCGTCCACGCCAAGAGGCGTGTTCTCGTCCCATATGTTCTTGTCCCATAGGACAGTGTGCGTTTCTGTGCGAGGCGAAGAGATCTACGGCCGCACGGCTGAATCTCTGCCACAGCATTTCCACAATCTGGAGATGCAACCGCCATTCCCCGTAAAGTGGGTTTTCCCTTGACAACAGATCCGCGCCCGTGTTCAGAATGCCTGGAATATGGGTCATGCCTATCGACAAAGTGATGGCTGCTCCAGACCAGCAGTTGTGGGCTAGACAGTGGAGCTGGAGGGTGCGCATGCCACTTTGCCGATTGCCATATGCAACCGCAGTCGTGTTGTCGCAGCGGGTTAGCACATGATGTCCCCTTAGATGGGGGAGAAAATATCTGAGAGCTATCCAAATGCTTAGTAGCTCCAGATAATTGATGTGAGCTGAGCGTAGCTGGATTGGCCACATCCCATTCACAGTATGTCCCTCCTGAGTGGCACCCCACTCAGAGAGGGACGCTTCCATTGTCATGACTTTCCTCATGAGAATGATCCCGTGAGGGGTTCCCTGAGTGTAAAAGTCTGTGCTTTCCCAGTGACGCAGAGTTTGGTAGCACTCGCGTGTCACCGAGAAGCGGCGATGGAGATCGCCCACGGGGCTGAGGTGGAGGGATGAAATCCACCTCATAAAGCCCCTCATTCTTAACCCTCTGGGGTCGAGAGCTCCGCCGGCGGAGCTCGACAAGATGAAATTAACTTTCGTTTCTATTTGGATGATTAACGTCACATGCTGTTATCATACAGACGCAACAAAAACATTGACAGAAACCTTAGAATCGCGACTTTCCAATGCGCCCATTGGCAAATAATATGAATTGTTTTAAAATGTTTAAATTTGATTAATTAGACCATGTATGCTTTGTTAAATTTTACTCATTACTATGTGAATTTCGCTCAGCAGGAATTCCGCCCAAATCGCATTCACATGTTAACAACATTATAATTACTCTCCATAGAAGGAGACTAAAGGAGGGGCGATGCGAGATCCATGTGAGAAATGCCAAGTCTGCGAAAGCGGGATAGAATGTCAAAGTGTCGCCTAATTCACTTCTTTTGAGGTGAACATTTCGTTTAATTTTGGAAAATGGTCCGTCCGGAAGCCGACACTGATGAAGAGCGGTGTCATTTCGAACAGCGAACTGATCCAGCTGAGGATCAACTTCATGCGTAAGTATATTTCTTATGATCATATTGGTAAATATGTGTACTGTATTGCAACGTATCTGTGTGTTTGTAGGAATATCCAGCAATATGCGCATTTGTAAATTCCCACACTACGAACGATTCGAACTATTGCATCTCAAAATTATAGGCTAGGCTCTCTGCGTCTGGTTGTGTTAGAAGTATCAGGTAGACTGTATGTTTTTCGATCATATTGGTAATAAATAGCCCGTGGCGTGGCTAGGATTCTAAAACTGATGTCCTCGCACAATCGATATTAGCATACTGTAAGTAAATTCGGGAAATAGCAATATAATAACCACTTAGCTAAACAGACCTAGTCTACTTCAGATTGATGCATTGTTATTGATGAGTTGCGTGTAGTTGAGCTGGAATATCAATGTTTATTTAGTTTAGCTAATGTCGTTTCGTTGATAGCTTGCATTATTTGTAAATGTGTGCTGTATTACATTCTCTGTGTGTTTGTAGGAATATTCACTAATAATTCTTTGTTTGTATATGATGTAACCATGTCACATTTCAAGTTTTGTTTTCATTAGTTAGTGGTTTGCCCCTTTTTTGTAAAGCACATATAATTTTCACCTGTTGAAGGGAATGTGCTATATAAATAAAGTTTGATTTGATGTCACATTTCCTAACAATTTTGTTTTTATCATATTTACAGAGATGCTGATCAGGAAACACAGCCTAGTTCACCACTAGCTAAGAGGCCACACAAGCGTTGCAAGAGTACACCAGTCTCATCTCATCTTTCATGTGTATAGTTTGCTTCAATAAATGTTCTGAAAGTCAAAAATGTCTTTGTTTCCGTCTTCTAAATGGCTCACTGAGTCTTTGTCCTAGTGGTGGGGAGGCATGCGGCCAGGTGTGAATAGCCTGCTTAGCTGACAGGTCGCCCTACCCAATGCATATTCATTACAGAAAGGCCATTTGCCCTCCCATTCTCACCTGGTGATGAAAAATAGTAGTCACAACACTAACTTTTAGCAATTTATTTTATATTTCTCATTGGATTTGCTAAAATATTTAGTCATCTTTTGATACTCAAGACCTTGATGAACACATTTCAGTGACCAAAAGTCTTAGTCACAATTGTTTAGTGTGTTTTATTACAACATTCCTGTGCATGTTCAAAACTACTGTCTACAGTTTGTGTGTTTTTAGAGCAGTTTACAATCCACACATGATTATGACCTACTTACTGCTGCCATATTATTGCAGCTGAGTTTGTGCTGAAAACAAAGATGTGAAACACTTTGGAATCACTGTATATAAAGTTGATGAAATTTACACAAATGTCAGACCATCGCACAATCACCAGTGTGCCTCATTTTACCCTTAGACCCCAGAGGGTTAATAGCCCCAGTGGAAGGACCTGAGGTGGTTTCACTCTGAACTGGAGTCTGTAGCCTTTGGGTATTGTGCTCAGGACCAATTCTGGGGCTGATGCAGCCTACCAAGCTACGATGTGGCTCATGAGTGCCCCTGCCTGTGTGGAGGACCTTGTTGAAAACGCAAGTACATGACACAGAGAGGATGGGTATCTTTGGAGGCAATGAGGGCACCGCAAGCGGCCGAGCAGGCTCGCTAGCGTAGCTGTTCGGAGAATTTGAGAGAGACAGGCTTAGAAAAAGCCATGTAGTGGGGAGCTAGCAGGCTGGCTAAGCAAATAAAGGCAGCATTGTTAGCTAGCAGTCCTGTTCAGCGTTAGCGCGAGCAGGGAGGTGTATCGAAGATGTGGGCTGCCCGAGACAGAAGGGAACTAGCGAGTGAGGGCGGCAAGCTAGCGAGCATTATAGCACTGACTGTACTCTCAAACCTTTCACGTCCGGCGGAGGCCGATCTGAGGATATGTCCTCCTGCAGACAGTTAAGTGATAATGTTCTTGTGAGATGCAAGGTCGAGGCTGTGAACTCAGTTTGGATGATCGCGAGAAGCGAATGTCAACTGATGAGTAGTAGCGCTGCAGCGTCCTATATGCTCTTACAGGAGGGCGGTTCCTCCTGTGGCATTGGACGCGCTACTGTCTGTCAGAGCCAGACTTGGTGCAAATGGATGCTTCTGAGGAGTCATGACCAGATGTCATTCCCCATAGGTGGATCTCGAAATGAGGTGATGAAAGAGATCCCATTTTGAAGCCCCGAACTAAAATGCTATGCCCAGTAAAAATCTCCTCTGAAAGGGGTGAAATCCCGCCCCAGCATCTCTGAGTATCCGGATCTGGAATTTCTCCGCGTTACCAGACCGGGATGCAAAACCATCAGTTAAAAATTGTGCATTGTCAGGATCTCTTTCCTCAGATGTGGTCTTTTCCTTACCAGAACTAAAATTTGTAGACTATGAATGCATGGAAGCAACCAGAGCGGCAGGCTTAATAGCGTACTTTGCCTTCAGAATCAGACAATTTGCAATCAAATGTCCATACTGTTTGCATCAATTGCACTGCCGAGTCTCAACACCCTTGCGAGAAGGACTACTTCTTTCTTGCCATTGTCAGAGTCATCCAGAAAGGAGCCAACAGGAGAGGATTTTGGACCACGGTTCGGCTGATTTCACTGCGAGACTTTTTATCTCTGAACACATTTTTGTGAGTAAGAGCGAATTTGTCAGCAAAAACCGACTGCTGACTTTGTTTATTTATGTATGTAGTTATCCGTACGATCTGACATGGAAATTTTCAACAAAATAAGCTCGTGAAAATCCTCAAAGGTGCAAACTTCTGTGGATGTACACCAGCGACCAAAGAGACTCAGCTTCTTGAGCAAACTCGATGTACATTTGCTTATCACCCTTTTTTAATTTTCTAGATTTTTGTTGTTAAGCCTCCAGCACTAATTCATATGCCCTCAAAACAGCATTTTTTTGGTCATATGATTGAGATACTACCGGGACGCCGAAGGGGAGGAACATACCTCCTGGGCTTGACCCATAAAAACACATTGTAACATAAGCGTCCCGGTAGCATCAGGCCAGCTCAATGTTGCAGCTACCCATACAAATAAAATAAAGAATTTAACATTTTTTCATTAAAAGGTGCTATTAAACATAGATTTTCACGGAGGTCAAAACCAGACAGAGAGGGTTGCAAGCTCCTTTTTCTTGGGCCTGCAGATCCAATTTTTAAGTTTAATTGCATGCAGGGCTTTTTCTTTGCTTACCCATTCTCTATCCTTAGCCTCAATTTCTGTCTGTTTCTCCCTCTTCTATGACTCCAGTTTCCAAGCCTGTAACTCCAGTCATTTTAATTCTAGGTCATGGCGTCTAGCAGCTGCTTCGAACTCGGCTTCCTTAAGCCGTATATTAAAATCTTGATTTCCAAACGTAAGGAATTCTTCCTCCATGTCTGCTTTTGCAAGAACCTCCATTCATTACAGCCTCTGATGCAAAATAGCCCTCCTCATCTAAAACTGGGTTGAGCTTCCTAAGCAAGTTTAGGGTTTTGAAAGGTCTTAAGTGGTACATAGAACATTATCTCATAACCACGTTTTCAACATACAAAAATTTTACTCACACATACAAAGCACTGTCTATAACTCTTTAATTCAAACTGGCTAATTCTAGGCCTGCCATTAAAAGTATTGATATCAAAATGATGCCAAGTTACTGAATTACAAACAATATAGGCTATCTTGCCTCACCAAAATTAAAGTTGTATTCCAAAGCAATGATACCCAATGTTTTCTAAATAGTTTCAAGCCAGTTTGAATGAATGACTTATAGACAGTGCTTTGTATGTGTGAGTAACTCGGTATTTTTGTACGTTGAAAACATTTTTTTATGAGATATCATTTCTTTTTGCAAAGTGTTTGTTATGAGAAAGTGAGAACAGTAATGCATATTAATGTAGATGATGAGAAGTATGCGTACACTTATATACATGCAAACACGCATATAGCATAGGCAGTGGCGGATGTAGACTGGTTTGATTGGGAGGCAGAGCGAGGCAGAGAGGGCCAAGTTGAGGACATGATTTGTGTTGAACAGCAGAGTGGGCCTGGGTCTCAAAATACAAAGTAACCGTTTAAGAATCGGTTGTGGATTATGACTATTCTTGTGTGAATTCGTACAGTCTGATCAATGTGTACCATTTAGCACTTTCACTTTGCTATATATATATATATATATATATATATATATATATATATATATATATAAAACAATGGCTGTGAGGCTTGCACCATCAGAAAAGCAACAGACATATCCCCAGTGTATGTACTCACTGATCTGACGGCCATCCAAAGAACCTTCATTGTCAAAATTATCAGAAAGCTTGTAAAATTTGAGTTCCCTAGGTCGCAACTTGTGTACCCTTCTGTACTGCTCCGTTTTCTGTTATTTCATCGAGATTCACTTTTAGTGTTTCTAAGGTTTATAAGACATTTTGTGAGAATTGGACGTAGTAGAACCGGAACACTTGACAGTGCAGAATAGCAGCACACGCATATGTCCCAGCAATCTTTGCATATTAGAAAATAACAGTAGTACGAGAAAAATGAGGACAAATGATAAAATTTGATTAGTTGAAACAATATATTTAGCAAAATGGACATGTAGGTGAAGTCTGACATGATCACAGACTATAATGCAAAGAAAATAAAGTGACCTTGAGTGAGATGAGTAATTAGTAATACCGTCTATTTTATATACCGTTCAATAAGGAAACTCATTTAAATAGTTGTTGAAGTAACGCGTGAAATTGCGTAGGAAAACTGTTGTAAAAATGTACTTTTCTCACATTCAGTACTAGTAGTTATAATTATGAATGAGTCATGTTTTTAAAAGAAATGTTTCAATGGGGTGTTGCAGACAGTTCATAAGTAGTAATTGTTTGCATGTGGGTAGATAGAGAACAGGGCGAGGTAATATGAATATATAAATGCGGCGTTTGCTCATAAGAACATTTTCTACAGTAGCCAAATGAAGAAATATAGTTAATAGAAACACCAGTGGTGAGCTGGTGTAACTTTTTAAGAAAATCAATACATTTACTGTCAGTAAATGGCTGTGAGGGACTTTTAGTCAACATATGCAGATGCATTGAAGATTCTGATATTTTGATAAGTGCAAAAGCAATAGACAATTATTAGTTAGCAAATAAGTTAGTTTATGTTATGAAAAGATCTGTCTGTAGACGAGGTGGGATTTGACCGTCCGACCTTGCGATTTCCAGTCAATGACATTGCCAGTGCGTTGCCGTCAAGTAACTGTTGGAAGTTGTGAATTTTCCTGGTGAAATGTGTCCATGGTTTTAAAGAAGACAGGTCAGTAAGCACAGCTGAGCTCCAGTTGTATCTATATGGCCTGTTGATATTGTATGCGGTTAACTGAACGTGTAGATGGTATGTCAAAATGCAGTGTATAGGTTCGCTGAATGCCGGGTAGATGTGGTGCAAAAGCAATAGCTGAGAATAGACAATTATTAGTGAGCAAATAAGCACGTAAAAAATTTGCTTCAGGTGGGATTTGACCCCGTGACTCAACAATCCAAAGCCTGTGACATTACCACTGAACCATGGCTGTAGAGACCGGCAATTTTCTTGGGGAAAAAGATATGTCAATTTTGCGTGTGTGTGACATTTTGATTGGCTGGTGTAGGTGAAGGATTGGCTGGTGTACGTAAAATGACCAATGGGGAGACATATTCTTTGTGGGCTAGGAGCATTTCTGGCAGGAAAAAGGAGAAAAACGAGAAAATGCAAAATCCCCTTAGTTTTGGGCTTTATTGTGTGGACATGTGAAGTTGTTTATGAATTCTCTCTGTTGAAATGGGGTCAGAATGTACTGACATGAATGTTTTCAAGGGTTGAGAGTCTGTGGCTGTTGCAATGTGTCTGTGGCTGTCTTTCTGTGGGGAACCCTGTAAAGTGCCAAACTCTCGTGCTGTGTAGGCATGGGGCATGCCCTCCCAAGACGTAACTTGGCTGGATGGCATACCTGCCATCCCAATAACAATACCAACCTCTGTGTTTCTCAATGTCTGATGTTCCTTGGTAGGACACAGTGACACATACAAGTTTGACTTCGGTTTGACTGAGGGTCCTTCAGCTTGAGAATCTCAAGTGATGTGAGCCTAGCTGAGCTTCAGACGCTTTGGTGATCAAGGCGGTAACATCAGGCCAAATTTCTGTATCAGCTTCATGCCGCGCAAGGGTGAAGGTCTCAAGTACGTTTTCTGTTGTGGTGTGAGACAGGAAAGGTGGCCCTGTGAACCAGGTGGTGTGTTGTAGACCAGATGCCATATTGGGACTAGAGGCATGATCTGGAGGATTATGTTCTGTATAGACATTACACCATTTATCAAAGTGTGTAGATCTCCTGTTTTGCATTACCTGACTGGAAATGTATACATAAAACCTGGTGTTGTTGTGGATATACCCAAGAACAATCTTACTGTCTGTTAAAATCAATTGCATTTCTGATCAGTTTATACAGTTCAACAGCTAATACTGCTGCACATAGTTCTAAGTGTGGATTTGTGTGAGCCGGTCAGGCTGTCAATTTAGACCTCTCCATCGTAAATCCAACATGCCACTGTTTGTCAGTGTCCATAGCCCTCAGGTAAGCTACCGCTATGATTGCCAATGTGGAGGCATCTGAAAAGATGCACAACTCTCTTCTCTGTGAAACTGATAAACACCAAATATGGGTAAGTACCAGGGTTCTTTACTTTTTCACCTAGTGGTGGGTCAGGCTCTGCATGGCTATTGTCAGTGAAGTGACTTTTCATGTCTGGTTTTCTCTAATGTTTTTTTCAGAGTGATCTAAGGCATTTCATTGCCTTGTTCTCTATTAATAGGAAGATGGCTTATGGCGCTTCTCCACCACCGTGCCGGAAACTGTGTTCCCGCTTTATTTTGCTTTCTCCACTGCCACCTGACCTGTGCCGGGCCGCAAGTACCCGTGCCGATTTTAGCTACTGCTCTGGGGTAGGTACCAAAGGTACTATCCGTGCTGCAATTCGATACTGCAGACCGTTGATTGGTAAATGAAAATCATCACAAATACGTCATCCCATGTTCAGTTTGTTCACCGGCAGCAACTGCCATTTTAAAATACCACAACAGCAAGAGAGAGTAACGTTAACTAGCGAATTCTACAGTCAATATCTGGGTCTAAATATCGAATAAATATAAAACCTTACCATTGGTTTTACGCGTAGAGATGTCCCTTTTGAGACTGAGTGGTCATATGTTGTCTTTGACAATCCATTTGTGAAATATACGTGCATTTGTGATGCCTGGGTACCTTCCAAAATAACTGTGCGTAATACCACATGTGTTGTTAACGCCGTTGTCACTCTTTTTAGTACAGTCTGGCTTGATTGACAATTAATTTATTCAGTAGGTGAGAGTATAAGCTTTCTAACGATGTATAACATATCTAATTTTGCTTTTAGAATAGCGTTTAATAGGTTAGCGTAACCGAAAATTTTCTTATCGCATTCACTCATTCACAGTAAAAGACGTAAGGCATAATGTAAGTATTACTGCTCAAATATTTAGGTTATAAACGTTATTTTTGAAATTGAGTGTCTTTAAATAGGTTAGTGGTATTATATAATGTGAATATTTCACACCGTAATGTTAGAGGTAGTTAGTAGTGTAATAGTTTGTGATGCATGCAACAGTGATGACGAGAGTGTTGGAACATTGCCAAAATGTGGTGGACGGTGAAAATTGTTTTCATATCGTCCCATCCCCATACAAGAAAACAACATACAAGAGTACAGAGTATACATACAAGAGTTAATTATTACACATTTAGGACGCTTTACTCCTCCCACGACTCCTCCTACCTTCACGGGTCTGTTGTATAATGGAGAAGCGCAACAGGCAACACGGCTCGGGTAGGATACAAATGCTTTCCGTCCTGTACCGTGCCGTGCTGGTCAATGGAGAAGCGCCATTATAGGTAAGGGCAAGGGTGCCACCCTGATACTGTCATTGTCTTGGCAGACATACTGATCCATTATTCTCATGAAGGCTTGGTCATCTATGGACAAAGCTGGTTTGTCATCATCTCTTGACTAGAGCCCGACCGATATATCGGTGTGGCCGATATATCGGCCATTATTTGACTTTTTTGACGACATTGGGATCGGCAGTTATGCCGCCAATGTTTCCCGATTTTTTAATCTGTACTTGTCTGTTCGAACGTTGTAATTGCTATTTACTAGTATTATCCAGTAGAGGGAGCTCTAATACAAGTGTGAACTGCAGCAGCTGACGCGCTACTTCTCTAATAAGACGTTTGTCACTCGTGCCTCATCCAGTATTCTCTACTGCAACACTTGTCTGCACAGATTCGATTGCTGCAATAAAGGTATGTATATTCAGTGAAAGTTTTTCATTAAATGCATTTATACGACCACTATGTTTATCAATCCTCATTATCAAGCGAGCGAGCTAGCTAACATATTTGGTTCACTTTAGCAAGCTAGCTGGCTAGCAAGCCTTTATGAAGTGGCAGGGAGCACATAAGCAGCGTAGGATCTACATTTCCAGAGGACATCGTTGTATTCTCAAATAAATAACCAGCCAAAATAAAATGGTGATTGAATGCATCACACATTTGTTTTTTTATCTGAGATAATGATATTAGCTACTATATGATGCTGTGTCAATAGCCAACACGTTATTGCAAGCGAATGTCATCTAGTCACGCGTCATCGTAGCAAGCTAACCAGACAGTAAAAACGCAGATAAAACACTTCTAATGTGGATCATTTTAAGCCATGTTATCTAGCTTTGTCGTGATAACATAAGAGAAGAATTGCTGCTGGAGAAGTGAATCAACCAACAGTTAGCACGGGTAACCTGCACGAAAGCGCATTGTAGTTTTTTTCACGTATTTCATCCAGTCAATTTAATTTCATCTAACGTTACACTTGATTCACTCTATAGCTCCGCTAGATAATGTTTTACTCTTTGAGATCATGTAGTAGAAATAAAATAAGAAAATATAATTCATTTAACTTACTGAGAATATATAATAAGAAATAATGAGGCTGTGTCAATAGCTAATGCGTTATTGCGAGCGAGTGTGTCATCTAGTCACACGTCAGAGCGCATTGTAGTTATTTTCACCACCAAATTCTTATGGACAGCTCGCTAGATAGTCTTACTCTTTGAGATCATGTAGTAGGAATAAAATAAGAAAACATAATGAATGTACTGAGAATAGATACTAAGAAATAATAATAACAAATTAATAACAACAACAATAATAATATTCATAAAAATACATGTTTGAAACTGGAAAACTTTTTTTAAATTAATTTTTTATAGATGGCTGGAAAAGAAAGGAGTAAAAGCAAGGTGTGGAGTTATTTTGATTTCACACACTTAAAGATGGTGTTAATATATATATTTAATTTAATATCATCTTTTACTTTTTTATCTGAAAAGTTCTTTGTGTGTTTATTTTTATTTTTATTTGTTTGCTTATAAGTTAAATGTTCTTAAATATAGAAACTTTAATAAAATATAAGTTTTCCAAATTGACTGGAAAATGTTGCACTTTTTGACCAATTATCGGTCAAAACATCGGTGGGCTAGGACTCCGCAAAATCGGGATCGGCATCGGACCCAAAAATCTGGCATCGGTCGGGCTCTACTCTTGACCTTTCAAATACAGATCATCCCAGGGTTTCCGCCAGTGATCTGTGCCAATTAATATTACTTTCCCCCCAAGCTGGACTGCTTTTGGACTTAGCTGTACTTCATCATGTTATGAAGATTACCCACCCCGCAAGTAGCTGTTAATTTGAATAAAACTATACACCTCATTTATGCACTAATTTCTGCCCATATAACTGAGAAATTGTTCAAGTTATAGCATGTGTAATGAGAAATACAGCACTGAAATAGCAAAGATGGTGTTGGCCCACAGAGGGAATTAAAGGGCCTGATGGTTAGGCCCATATGTAGCCATGTCTGTTGTACCTGCTAGCTCTATGCCCCTGATGGGTTAAACTGCCCACTGCGATGCACTGAACTTTTCAAGAAAGAAGGAATTGTGGGTAATGACCCCTGTGCCTGTGGAATCTATTGGTCTATTGTACCTTATCAAACCTGTGTTTTGTAGTTATTCCAATGACCATGATATGCTCTTTTGTACGTCTCTTTGGATAAAAGCGTCTGCTAAATAAATGTAATGTATTTCTATTCTATGCTGTACAGTAAATCTGTGTTTTCTTGCTTCGTGCTGTTCCATTAAAACTGCTGAAAGCATACATTTGTTATTGTTTTTTAAAAAGGCCTAGTTCGGTGGTAGTGCTAGATATTGTTTTGGTAGGGGCTTCCGTTGATCTTAAGAAAAAGTTTGATTCAGTTGAATCAAAATAAAGGCTGAAATACAACATAATGTGAGGCACATGTGCGCCTCGCACTGTGTGAAGGCTCTGAAGGACGTATGGCAATGATTCTGCGGCTCAACTTGTATAAACACACTGTTCCTGTCTTTTACTGTTCTTTTGAAATTTGTAGAAAATTAGGCAATAGCTGGGATAACAACACAGACTCCCCAAAAATGTGCAATAGCATAAACAAGTGTCATGCCTCTAGTACATTAGTATAATATCATGTACGCAGTGTTACAGATAAGTATGTAGCCCACTAGATTACACCCACTCTGACACATCTGGTACAGATATCTCGAATGTCCTGTCCCTGATTCACCTCCCACTCAGCCACAGTGCCCCCTACACACACTCACACATGCACACAGATTTAGTAATTCACATGCGCACCAACACATGCTCTCATTCTTACTCTTTAACATACCCTTTACTCTTTTACAGTTTCAGTGTCTAATTGTTTTAGAAGCAACAGTGGACTCCCAAAGTTAGAAAACAAGGACGAAGATCATTTTTATGGAACATTAATCTATTAAGTCTATTGATATTTTCCTATGAGTTATGAATTCAATTATCTGTAATAATTAGCTGCAGGTTGCATGTGTATTTAGAAAATGAGTTTGAAAATACTGTAAATTGTCGTTTCTTCTGGACAGTAAAAGCAAAAACCCAGAGGAAGTGTTTGATTGGATTTACCAAGCCAACATAAATTAGTATGTTAGTGCCATTGAGAATCCAATTAAAGACACTATCTAGGCCTAATTTCAAAATCCTATATGGCTTTCTGTAAAAATGCCATTTTCTTTCCAACAATTAGTTATATGTATAAAAAGCTGATAAGACAACAGAAGTTATTTCATGGCATTGTTTTTTTAAAATCATTTGTAAGTTTAAAAACATTGTATACAAACCCCAGGATAGCAAAAGCAATGAAAGAGGATATTTGGTGGTAGTGGATGCATGGTAGTTGGTGGTAAGAGCTCGAGAAGCCTACTGAGGTAGTTGTGTTGCTCCTGTAATTCTGTCACTGAAGCTGTTTGAGTGGTTTGAGAATAGCTGTTTTTAAGAGCTGGTTGAGTGCTACAGTAGAGCTGGTATTAGTAGTACTAATAGTACTCATTTTCGTATTAAACTACATTGGGAAATGTTTTGCAATTAATTCAGTCTGACAAACAGCAATTCTGATATGAAAGCATATCTGTGCCAAAATTCAAATGAAAATGCAAATTGGCAGTTACATTTTGTTTTCATTCAATCTGATCACAATTCAATTCCGTTTGCGTTTTCATGTTCAAGTTAATGTATGCACTTTCTGACAATTAAAACATTTCAGTTCAATTTCATATTTAAATTCTCCCACTCTGTGACACAACCCTGTCATAATTTGAATGACAATAAATAATCACATTTGAAATTGCGGTATCTTATTGTAACCACATTATCCATGAAATTAGCATTCAGCTGTCCATTTATCATTTTATTTTCATGTTGTGGAATGAATTAAGTGTGACTCATCTCTCCATTAAAGGTTCCATATCTTAGAAGTCTAAGTTCACCTATTATAGGCATTAATTGTGGACTGTGTCATGATGCTTACAGTGTGTGCTAGTAAAATATGAACTTGGTTCTTCACATTTGTTTGTTGTAGTAAAAGAAATAAATCACCTGGCTAAATAATCAGTTCAGAATTGGCCCCAGTTTCTAAGTCACAACTAATGCCCTATGAAAGCAGCCAGTAATTTTTAATTGTCACTTGCATAAATCCACATTTGTCAGCCTCTTCTTAAAATGAGAACGCCTAACTATTTTAGTATCTATAAGTTTAAGTTTCAAGTTTATTTTAATTTATATAGCACCTTACATGCAAAAAGTAGCTCAAAGTGCTGTACAAAAACATATCTAAGCAGATCAATAAGAACATTCAATAAAAGCACACACAACTTTACACCAAAGACTACAATAAGAATAGAAAAGAAAAACCAAAACAACAAAACAAATAGAATCAACACATGATAATAAGAATGTGGGAGCTGGGGTTCAGTTGCGTAGTCTCTATTTAAAAGCTAAATTAAACAGATATGTTTTTAGATCCTTTCTAAAAATGTCAAATGATTCTGACATGCGAATAGACAGAAGTATGCTGTTCCACCCTTTAGGGGCATAAGAGGAGAAGAGGCTTCACCAACTTTCTTTTTGGTCTTTGGTACAGTCAAAAGGCTGGCCTCAGAGGACCTGAGTGTGTGTACAGGGATATAAGGTGTTAGACAGTCAGTAAGATAGGAGGGCACTAAGCCATTCAATGATCTGTAGACCAAAGAGAGAATTTAAAAATCTATTCTGAATGGAACTGTAATGTGTTCATTTTTTCTGGTCTTAGTCAGAACCCTGGCAGCAGCAGTCTGCAGTCTGGCAGTAGCTGTTTTAGGAAGGCCTGTGTATAATGAATTACAGTAGTCCAGGCGGCTTGACACAAACGCATGGACCAGCTTCTCGGCATCCTGAAGGGACAGGAGAGGCCTGAACTTAGCTTTGTTTCGTAGATGGAAATACGCCGTTTTTATTATGTAATTAAAATGAGGCTTGAAGCTAAGGTCGGCATCAATGATAACCCCTAAACTCTTGACATGTGGTCTTGCATATGTGGCTAGACCACCCAACCTAGAGAGAACCAAACACTTCTTCTGTTCAGGATCAACTACTAGGACCTCGGTTTTACCCTCATTAAGCTTAAGGAAGTTTGAATTAATTTAGTCAGTGATGGCTGCAACGCAATTAGTCAATGTTGAGAGGGTTTCAGGGTTTTCGGGCTTCACAGCTATATACAGCTGAGTGTCGTCGGCATATGAATGGAAACAGACCTTATGTTCACAAATTAAATTTCCGAGGGGCAGCATGTAAAGACAGAATAGCAGAGGCACCAAAACACTACCCAGTGCGACTCCATAGTCCACGTTTATAGGCTTGGACATAAAATGACCCAACTTTACAATGAAATTTCTGTAACAATAGCCTACTTTACTTATTTTAGATAGTGGATTACACCACTCCCAGGAAGGTGAGAGACCTTTAAATTGGGGAAGTACTTCAGTGACTAGGGTACATACAGGACATGCACACAGAGGTAGGCAGTAACAATCTTACGGTACAATGAATTGGAAACAGTAAACGGGGGGGGAGCAACCCGGGCTGTCCCATGATGCCTGCCACTACCACGGCCCAGAACACCAGAAGAGTTAGAGGGAATGCAGAGTATGATTCCACACAGCAGCACAGAAGAGTTAGGTAAATGCACACTAATTCCCACACACTAAATAGCTTTAGGCCCCACGCAGCAATCAGAAGAGCTTGGCAAATACACACAATAAACCCTACACAGCAATCAAAAGAGTTTGGGCAGATACACACTATAAACCCCACACCCCTACAGGGCACTTTAACCTGCTACCAGTGATTATTTTATATGGACACAGCCGAGCCCTCCCCCAAAGGAACAAAAATAATAAAAGTACATCAATACTGTTCCAAGGCAGGGTATTACAAGGACACAAACCACAGTAAAAAAAAATTTGTTACAGTATAAAACCAACAATCAGGGTTTCCACCAGTGTGTTGCAAGCCTGACGGCCCGCCGGGCCTAAATTGACCCCCCACCTGGCCTAAGCATCAGGGATTTTTTTTTTTAAATGTATTTTTAAGATGTTTTTTAAACCACAGTTACAGTGGGGCGGCTTGGTTGGAAAGCTCATCAGCGACATCTGTTGGTTAAAACATGAACGCACTATAGGAAAACAGCAGGTCTGTCCTTTACCCTCATTGTGCATAGAGTGACGTTCAACACTTGATGCTTCCAACTATCACAAGCTAACGGTACCTAGCAAGGCACCATTTCTTTAGTAGGCTAACTAACCTCGTTACAAACTGTGTTATCACTTCATCTCGTCAGTAAGTACATTCTTTTTATATTAACTTAAGCAATGTGTAGGTAACGTTAAACTAGTAGCATGAATGTAACGTTCGATACATTGTAACATTACATGATTTATTAATTGCATCTAAATAACGACTTCACTTGTTTATTAATAACGTTAGCTTGGTGACATTGATGTGCACGACAACGTGGTCATTTAGCTAACTTAGCTAGCTAGCCAAACAGTCAGTAACTCAGATACATAGATATTTTTTTGTTGTTGAAATGTGCCCAGCATTCGAATGCTGTACATTGTTGTAAGATTCAGTAGCCAATAAGTAGGCAGTGTTGTGCATATCCCACTCTTACAGCTCGTTTCCAGCCCAAACCACTGCAAGGAGAGCAAACTTTTTTTTTGTTAGCGACATTTCTTTCTGACATCTACGACGGAAATCGCAAACACAACATTTTTTTTGCCTTTTGTATAGCTATTTCCATGGATAAAATTGCATTTATTATTATTATTTATTGGTAAAAAACATTTACTTCATATCCAGCGAGATAGCCAACTAGGCCTACTTTCACGTTACATGACATTTGTAGCCATTTAGCAATACGATCGCATTTGAGGCTAGAACATAACCCGTTAATTCAGAGAAATTGCTGAGTTGTCTTACATTCTGTTGCGATAAAGATTCTATCAAGGCTGGCAGCCTGGATCAAATTTGTTGTGACAAACACCTGAGAGAAGCTGCCTGCGTGCGTGCCTCCCCCAAGGCGTTACGTCATTGTTTTGCAATGCGCAGCTGTTGTAAAAAACATACTGGCTTCGAGAAGCGGAATCGATAAGCTCGGAGCCACACGATTCCAATGAATAGGAGCCGGTTTGCGATTCCCATCCCTATTTAAATGTGCCCAGCATTCCAAGACTTGTTGTAAGATTCAGTAGCCAATCAGGACTTGAATACAAGTTTTTTGTAGAGTGCAAAAACTTTGATATTATTTATTTTAATTTATTTTGTTGTTGTTGAAATGTGCCCAGCATTCCAAGGCTGTAAGAATCAGTAGCCAATCGGGACTTTCTTCAAGTTTTTTGTAGAGTGCAAAAACATTGATATTATTTATTTTAATTTAATTTCTTTTGTTGTTGTTGAAAACACAGCATTCCAAGTCTGTACATTGTTGTCAGATTCTTTGTAAGACTATGCTATGCTGTAAATAGTTGTTGATTTTTTTAAATGTGTGTTGAATAAATTACTTATTTATAACAACATTCACATTGCGTAGTTATATTTTCAAATCTCCAGTCAGCTTTTAGAACTGACTTAATGTAGGGCCCTATGGAATCTATGTTATAGCTTTTTTAAATTCTGAATTCCACGATTCCGTCCGTGATTCTGTTATCACAGAAACTATAGGGCCCTAGCTTAATGCTGACATCAGCCTGTTGCTGGCCCGCACCGGGCCCCCATCAAAAAAGACACTTGGCCGCCAGCCCACGCCAGGCCGCCGGCCCCCGTCAAAAGATACTTGCCACCGGGCCTAACAACTTTTCTGGGGGAAACCCTGAACAATATCAATTAAAACATGAACAGGTGCACCGTATCTGCCAGGACCGGGAAATGCAATAACATACACGGCCAAGGCGGCTAACGCCGAGGTGAACTACTGTGATAATTAATGTTCTACATGCCAGATCGCATCATACTTTAAAATTATAGTCAGGCTTTACGTACGGCCAAACAGTCAAGCCAGTTTCCTGCAATGTACGATACCAAACAATGCGGTCTTTTGCCATTCCCAGCTTGCTCAGCCTGGAGAGATCTCTCCCGCATGACTGCAAAACTTCCTATTAAAAAAACACCAAGACGGCTCTCCACTCCCCTTGTAATTGGCTGATGCATAGCGGCTGGGTATCGGACCCACCCCTCATCCGGGACATGAAACAGAAGACGATCAATTCATAAATCAAAGGGAAACATCAATCCATCAATCAATCAATCAATGCGGGGGGAAGCCGCCGGCATACGGCCTGGCATGTTAGAGTAACGTCATCACCAGCTTCCAATAAGCATGTCTGCCGTATACATAGGTTGCATAGTGACACTATGACCACACTAAACTATGTATATTTACACAGTCAAACCAGTCCATCACAACCCCGTTACATTTCTTCCTGTGATGTAGGTGCAAACCCAATTTAATATGGTCCCTGAGAGACCCACCCAGTTTTCCTGATGATCTAACAATATAGCATGGTCTATGGTGTCAAACGTGCCAGTTAAATCAAGCATGACAAGAACTGATACAAAACCAGCATCAGACTTAATTCTGAGATCGTCGAGTACTTTAATTCATGCATTGCAGCTGAAGTCATAACCACGTTAAACGTTTGTTTACTGTTGGCCACCGCCATACTGGGTTCCAGGCTCAAGGCTTGAACTTCAAGCACACTCTCAAACTTGAACATGCCTTCTAAATGCTGTGCAGTGGGATGTGACAACAAAAAAGGAGACCTGAATATGTCATTCTATAGACTACCTAAAGAAGGAAACAGACGTCAGAAATGTTGCAGCAATTAAGATGGCAGAGTGGACACCGACCGAAAGCAGTTGTCTGTGCAGTGCACATTTTGTCTCAGGTGAGTCCCAACGGAATATAATGTAACGAGCTTGCGTTAGCTAACCTAAGTGTTAGCCTGCTAAAGCAGTAAAGATGCTAACTAAACTGGCTAAAAATCTTAATTTGGAAGCTGGTACATTTCATTGCTATAAAAGGAATGGTTCAGATAATATGTGAGCTAGTTAATGTTAACTCACCGATTTAAAAAAAAAAAAAAAAAAAAAATCAATGACATACGAGACTTTCCAAACAATAAAGCGATTAGAGTGAATCCCCATTCATTGGACATGGTTTCTAATCATAGCAACCAGAGCTGTTAATTTGTTAATCAAAATGTATTATGATATCTAATCTTTACAGAGAAAGATAGCAGTCGTTAGCTTAGTATGTGTGTTCAAGTTTATTGATAACCCCCGAACGTTAAATCTAGCGTTATTTTATACCTTGTCCATCCGTGCCCAGTCAACATCCAACAGCTCTCACTATATTTTATCAGATATGTGTCAATGAAACCCTTGTCTCACCAGGTACAAAAAGCAAGAACCCTCTAAGCCCCAACTTTGTGCCAACTATATTTTCAGATCTCAGTTCGCCTGACAAGAGGAAGAGAATTTACCACATTTCAAGATTTGAACAGACCCAGGCACTGAAAAGAAAAAGAGCAGTTAGCAGTATGGACAGTGGAGAGACTGAATGCAGGAGAAGAGGGATTGGAGATGGACAGAGGAGAGGACAGATTGGAGGTGGACAGAGGAGAGGGCTGATTGGAGATGGACAGAGGAGAGTGCGGATTGGAGATGGAGAGAGGAGAGGGTGGATTGGAGATGGACAGAGGAGAGGGCAGATTGTAGATGGACAGAGGAGAGGGCGGATTGGAGATGGACAATGGAGGAGAAGTAGTTCTGGGCAGGTCCTGTAAAAATGCTTCCTGTCAAGTCACAATCAAACAACTGAATGAGGAATGCATGAGATTACATTCTGAAATATGTAAGCTCAAGGGTCAAGTAAATTCATTATCTTTCAACCAAGAAAGTTTTGAAGTCGGACTGAAATTTGAAATAAGGTATCATTATTTATATTCTATACCATTGCAAAATTGTTTTTAAATGGATTTAAAATGTTTTTTTTTTCAATGATAAAAATTTATACTATCACAAAAATGTTACTATCACAAAAATGTTACTATCATGTTACTATGGAGGTCGAATACTGCGTGGGCGGGGTCGACGGTGTCCTCCTTGCGTTTTGAGTGACTGCTAGTGGGCGGACCGTCTGAGGCTGAGACTACAGCTAGAGTGACTGCCGGTTTTTCCCACAGCGTGCAGAAAAATTACATTTTTGAAATGACAGAAAAGTAGACAGCTGAAGTCAGCATTCCCTCCCAGTAGGCTAGTACAATGAACTCGGGCAAATTCAAATTACGATGGCAGAAAAAAAAAAAAAAAGTGCAGATGGTGGGAAAATGTTGACTGTGACAGCCATCAAGATAAAATACTATTGTGACAGGCTACATTTCAGTAGATAGGTAAAGCAGGGTTTTCCCTAGGTTTTCAGAGGGCTTAGGCGCTCTCAACTATATTTTGGAACAGCGTTATATATATATATATATATATATATATATATATATATATATATATATATATATATATATTAGAGCCCGATGACCGATATATCGGCCATTATTTGACTTTTGACGACATCGGGATCGGCAGTTATGCAGCCGATGTGTCCCAATATTTAAATAAGTATAATAAACAAAAAAACATTGATTATTTATCTGTACTTGTCTGTTCGAACGTTGTAATTGCTATTTACTAGAATTATCCAGTAGAGGGAGCGCTAATACAAGTGTGAACTGCAGCAGCTGACGCGCTACTTCTGTAAAAAGACGTTTGTCACTCGTGCCTCATCCAATATTTTCCACTGCAAGACTAGTCTACACATATTCGATTGCCGCAATAAAGGTACGTATATTTAGTGAAAGTTTTTAATTAAATGTGTTTATACGACCACTATGTTTATCAATCCTCATTATCAAGCGAGCGAGCGAGCTAACATATTTGGTTCACTTTAGCAAGCTAGCTGGCTAGCAAGCCTTTATGAAGTGGCAGTGAGCACATAAGCAGCGTAGGATCTACATTTCCAGAGGACATCGCTTTATTCTCAAATAAATAACCAGCCAAAATAAAATGGTGATTGAATGCATCACACATTTGTTTTTTTATCTGAGATGATATTAGCTACTATATGATGCTGTGTCGATAGCCAATGCGTTATTGCAAGCGAGTGTCATCTAGTCACGCGTCATCGTAGCAAGCTAACCAGACAGTAAAAACGCCGATAAAACACTTCTAACGTGGATCATTTTAAGCCATGTTATCTAGCTTTGTCGTGATAACATGAGAGAAGGATTGCCGTTGGAGAAGTGAATCAACCAACAGTTAGCGTGAGTAACCTGCACGAAAGCGCATTGTAGTTTTTTTCACGTATTTTATCCAGTCAATTTAATTTCATCTAACGTTACACTTGATTCACTCTATAGCTCTGCTAGATAAAGTCTTACTCTTTGAGATCATGTAGTAGGAATAAAATAAGAAAATATAATTAATTTACTGAGAATAGAAGAAAGAAAGAAATAATAATAACAAATTAACAACAACAACAACAATAATATTTATAAAAATATGTTTGAAACTGGAAAACTGATTTTTTATAGATGGCTGGAAAAGAAAGGAGTAAAAGCAAGGTGTGGAGTTATTTTGATTTCACAAACTTAAAGATGGTGTTTATAGGCTATACATATATATATATATTTAATTTAATACCATCTTTTATATTTTTTTATCTAAAAAGTTCTTTGTGTGTTTATTTTTATTTTTATTTGTTTGCTTATAAGTTAAATGTTCTTAAATATAGAAACTTTAATAAAATATAAGTTTTTCAAATTGATTTGAAAATGTTGCACTTTTTGACAAAATATCGATCATAACATTGGTAATCGGTGGGCTAGGACTCTCCAAAATCGGGATCGGCATCGGACCCAAAAATCTGGCATCGGTCGGGCTCTAATATATATATATATATATATATATATATATATATATATATATATATATGAAAAAACGCTTTGACCAGAGGTTTTCATCAGAAAAAGACGTTAAGTGTGAACATAGCCTAACTTTGTTTACCAAGCCACGTTAGATACGAACATTAGTTCAGTCGAGGTATCTTTATGTAACCTCAACTAACTAGCTTCACTGACTAACGTTATCATAAAAATTTTCCCGACCGTGAAAAATGCCTTACTTGTTTACATTTTGGACAGATGACGTGGCTAGTGGGTAAATCTATTGCTTTTTCCGTCGCAGCACTTTCGACACGAGCAAAATCTTCTTACCCTGAAGAGTGCCTGACCTGCAAATACCATGTGTGATACGCTATATTCTGTAAATGCATTTAGATCATATCTACCATACATAAAAAGCACTTGTCAATCACCCATTTCTATTTATAATGTCATCGTACAGTTGAGTGTTTAAAACCATAAAGCCACCTCTCCGTTTATTTATTTATTTATTTTATTAATTTTTTTTGTCAGCGCATAGGACTCTCACGGTTGTTTTTACATTCATTAGGAATCTGATATTTGTTTTTATGTTCATTCGGCTTAAGGCGCTGCGGGAAACCCTGTAAAGCTAAATGAGTTGTCATATTGCACAAAGTCAACAAATCTCCATAGCTAGTTAGATAAATAATATTCTGCTTTCCTGAATTGTTGCTTTATATTTTGTGTGATAATTTAGTTGATGCTAAGATTGCTTTTCAGGTATGCCAGCTAACGTTAGCGAATGTAGCTTTTAGCTCCTTGTAAGCCAGGCAAAGGTAGCCTAATTCCTACATTCAGTAGCCTAATTATACATCCAAAATATAATGATATAAGAAACTTACTTTGTGGTTCTCCTCCGTACTGCCCCGTACTGTGCTTGATCGAATTCTGGGGACTGCTCCAGGGTTCAGTCGCAGTTCTTTGCAAAATCCACTCTGTTTTTGCGCCCAATTCAAAAAGTCGTCTGGTTTAAAATGCAAACTGCAGACTCTTGTGTTGTTTGACACAAATGAACCTGATAAAAATTCTACCCACTTGTTTTTTACATTTGTGTCCTTCGGGATTGCGTGTAGTGAGTCACTATTTGTACATTCTTCAACACAACACTTCCACTTGTGAGGTGCCATGTTTGCCAGACTTGACAGTGGAAAACGCAGCCTAGCCCTCAGTATTAATCATAAGCAAATACACGCTGTGATGGGCTGCATGCAAATGAGACCGCTTCCTGACGTCAGGAAGCAGAAGTTTTAAAAATGTGGTAAAAAAGCACAGTATGTGGCGCAGTGATTTTTGAAACACCAATTTTTATAATTCAAAACAAAAATTATAAATTGTAAATGATTTGATAATACAGCTGACACTGCCTATTTTACCAGCAAGGGTAGTACAAAATATAAGCAAAGCAATTTCACTCCGACTTTAAGGACAACAATGGGAAAGTACATGAATTAACTGGCCTGCCTTCGTATGCTAAAATAATTGTTGTGTTCTCTTTTATCTCATCATTCTTAAAGCTTAAGTCCTGTTTGTCACCTTTCCAGCAGTTTTTATTAACATTACTGCACCTGAGAATGAACTTACCACTTTTCTTTTTAGCTCATTTGTTTCATGTGTCAACATCAACAGTTAGTCAGGTTTTCAACAACACAATGAATGTAATGCATATCAGGGTGTGTAGGCTACTGTCATGAGGTGGCCTAGCAGAGAGCAGATCGTAATTAGTCTCCCCATGTATTACCGCAACAGCTTTGAGAATTGTACCAGTATTATAGATTACTTATTATTCATCGAAAGGCCAAAGGACATGAGAGCAAGAGCACATACATATTCACAATACAAACATCATAATACAGTTATAAATATCTCGTCTCCATAACTCCACAAGGGGTCATCAGCTTTGTGTCCAAAGGTTGGGGTGTGAGGACTAGTGATCAGCATGTGACTGAGCACAGTGGATTTCTCGAACAATTTTCCCCTGGGGATGTTGTTCTTGCTGATGGGGGGTTTAATGTAGCAGACTCTTTGGGACTTGTCAATGCATGACTCAAGATACCAGCTTTTACCAAAGGAAAACAGCAGCTTCACCCAGCTGAAGTTGAATCATCAAGGGGACTGGCAGCAGTACACATCCACGTAGAGAGAGTAATAGGCCTTGTAAGGAATAAGTACATCATTTTGCAAGGAACCATACCCATATCGCTTTGTTACTCAACCTCAGATGGACTCACTCCACTCGACAAGATGGTGAAAATGTGCTGTGCCCTCTGTAATCTTAGCCCTCCTGTTTCAAAAGAGTGATGGCATGTAAAATGAATTAGTAGAGAAAAGTAGATTCCGCACACTACAAAGTCCATTTCATGAAAGACAATGTTCCGAATCTATCTGGATCGTTTTTGATGTGCATATGAATATCTTCTCTCCCATGCAAAATTAATTAACCAACCCAATCCACAAAACCTTCGATGTTTAAAACAATCTATGAATTGTGCTGATTAAAATATACCATAATGCATAGTCTGACATCTTTTTTTACAAGTTATACTTTACAGTGATAGAGCTCTCGTTTTGCCCACAAAAGACGAATGTGTAGCACATTTGTAAAATATTATTTAAATGCATTTGTTGAGTCACAAAAATCACATTTTAAGACATTGCCAGTATAATAAAATCACCATTTACAAATTTCATTCACAATGTACAGAATGTGAGTGTTCACATTACATTACAGAGTGCATCTTTTAGTCAACAATGTTCTCTTGCCTTTGATAGCTTACGTGCTTCATTTTTTCTGGATTTCCCTGCACTCATAACATTTACACACTTTCGGGACCCTAGTCAGCTGCAAGCAAGACCTGTGAAAGTGCCCTCTCTTGCACTGTTTAGATGCGCAGATAATTATATTCTCTGGATCTCAATCTGGTTCACCACAGTAGCATCCTGACAGGGGCTGTTGCTCTGAGATTGGGGAAACCACTGTACGTGGTACTGTGTAATACTTTCCAAGAAGTTCTGGCAGAATTCCAGTTTTAATGAATTGTACTACCCTGCTGTATGCCTCATTGAAGAACACTTCATCAAACAGAATATGCTGCATAAACATGTCTGTGGGACTCCACACAACAAAGTCACAATATTCTACCTCTGCAATGTATATTTGTGCTTGGACTTGTGACAGGTATTTGTGATTTGGCTTTAGCACTATCCCGTTGTCCTCCACCATTAGACAGAAGTTTGTGTCAATGTTGCAGCTGTTGACCATAGAGCCATCTTTAAGCGTAAAGGATAGACCGTATAAAAATATGGACGAAGTACTTCATGACGTCACCCACTGATTTGCTATGGTTAGTGCTCACTGGCGCATGAAGCCCAAACTAGGGCGCAGCCACATTGCCCATTGCAACCAACGCAAGCGCAGTGGGGCGAAAGACGAGTCCACGACTACAAGAAAATCCACCCCGACTACCTTACATAGTAATTAGACATGCCCACATCTGGACAACAAGCGTGGCCTTGCAACCACAGAACCGTACTGTCATAACATTTCAAAAAAGTTAATTGTGCAAGCTATGTTTAGTGTTACGATATTTACATAGAAAAATAGATAAAATAGATCATTAGCTAACTAGCTAGCTAGTTATATAGACAGATAACAGAACTCTAGATAGCCAGACAGATGTATCACGAGATAACTACCTAGCAAGTTAGCTAGATAGACAGATAGATCGATAGCAAGACAGTAAAAGCTTGCTCCCCCTAGTTAAGCAAATCCCGCTAGCTTGTCTTCTTAAAGAAGCTTCAAAACTGCTTACAAATCTGATTTCACCTACAACATACACAAATTATAAAAGACGAGAATTTATGAGAATCAACTGAAACCCCAAACTGGTCAGAAATCGCGTTTTGACATAGAACCTTGTTTATCTGAAAATGTCTCAAATGTATTAACCGAAAGAACTGGAAAGAAGAATCCTTAGAATAGCGGTTAGTACAGTTGAACGCAGCACACAACATTTTTGGACCTTGGACTTTTAAATGGTGAGATCGTATGTAGCTAGCTAATCGGAATGAAACGACACAGCATCACACCGGCAGCTGAAGCACTCTGCCTGCCTGTGAGGATGGGGAAATCCTTATATGGTCATACGGTAGTAGGACAAGCCACATTGCACGCACTGAAATTAACCCAGATTTGGGAATTTTGGCGGAATTATTTTTAAAAATGAGACCCAGGGGAGACATTACAAGGGATGGGATTAACTAGTTAAACCATCATTTCTTGTGTAAAAAATGTATTGACTTTATATTTCCTCAGAGAAATTTGGCCTCTTTTCAGGCTTTCCCTATTGACTTAACATTGGGTGGGCGGGGTTTCAAGTTCTTTTTGCAACCAGGCGTTGCAGTTCACGCAGTAGCCACTGGGGTAAAAGGCTTGACTCATAGAGGCGAGTTGTTGCCCCTTGGCGTAAAGGGGCATTTTATCCCAAGCACACCTCTGCCATGGCAAGCACAAGTAACAATTCCATCCAGTGAAGCACCAATCCATGGCAAAGGTGTGTTGATGATGAGGCCTGAAGTCTGCACTTGAAAATCTGTGTGATAATCTTGCATTGCTGTGATGTACTGTGTCCTTGCTTTTGGTTCACTAGCTGGGTTTACATGGAGCCTAATATTCCGATTAAAAGTGGTTTAAAAGCCCAAGCAGAATGAAAATGCTCCATATAAACACAGAATAAACAGGCCCAAACCGATTGAAATTTCAATCGGTTGTAGAGGGGTAGTTTAAACCTTTTCATAAACCAATCAAAAGAAAAATTGCACCATGTAAACGATGAAACTGATTCTTTTCTGTGCATGCCCACCGTCTTGACGTAAATGTGTGGTGACATACGTTTCTCTCCACTGATCAAACACGTGATGTAGGGGTGGGCGATATGACCATAGACATATATACATATATGTATATATGTCTATGGAAACGACGATATGATATTAGATTGTGATCGATTAAAATGTCTCCACGATCTGCCTTTCCAGAGAGATCGGGAGTATCGGGCTACAGTGAAATTGCACATTCTATCAGTTGCACTGACAACACTCATACAAGTCATCCAACGTTGTTTTCTCAGCCAAACCTAAAATCTATTTTTTCAGTACTTTCGCAATTTTTTTCTGTGCCGGCAAATAAGTCAGAGGTGGTCCAGCGAGCTCTTTTGGTTGCTAAGGGGACATGTATCGGCCACCCCATATAAATGAATGGAACTTGACATAAATTTGCTAGAATAATGTAGAAGTGTCCTATCTTCCATATTTGAGATTAATATGAGAGAGTGGTCGCTATCAGCATGTCTAGGAATCCATACATATTCACAGTTGTAAGCCAAGTCGCAGGACGCAAAATAGCCATTAGGAAAGCAGTTTGAAATTAAACAACGTCTGTGCCATTGCTTTTAATGGGTCGCGATGACAGAATTCCGAGCGTGTTGCTTGTCTTAAAGTTGATACTGTCAGGTGCGGTGGGGGGTTGGGACCCAAATGCAGAGTGAGGGGGAAAAACTCAAAACTCCAAATGGTATGAACAAAAGACTTTACTTAACAGGTTCAGGGCAAAAGGGAACAAAAAGCCTTGCAGGGCAACTCTCAACAAGGCAAAGAAAAACTTCAAAAGCACAGGAAACACAGAAAATCCAAAAGTCCAAAAGCACGTGGAAAACAGAACCTGGGCAGGAACACATGGGGCAGGAACATGATCAGAGGCATACACAAACAAACAACCAAGGATCCAGCACCTGAGTCCGAGAGAAGGGAACTTAAATAGACAAGACACTGACAAGACACAGGAGGGCACAATGAACAATCAGGCCACAGAGATGGAAGGGAAAACGAGAAAACCAAAAAACAATAATTGAACAATTGAAAACAATAATACAGTCAAACAGGGGGAGCAGGACACAAAACAAGGAAGGACAGACGGGAACACAGAACCATGACAGATACTCTAAATAAGACTGTATTAATATAACTACATGTATATGTATGAAGTTGGTTTTTTACATTTAGAAAGTATATTATGTGTATTTTTTTTACAGGACTTACATTTTAATAGGTAACGATGTCCAGTTATCTGTAATAAATATGAATTAAGTACACTACCGGTTAAGGTGGTCAATACACGTCCCCTCCCTCGGGTGGTCCCCATCTGAAAAAATAGAGTATAAAGCATTGTTTTGCATCATTACACTTCCAAACACATATGTGTTAACTCTTCTCTATGGGATAGCATACATTATGAGTTCATGTAACAACAGTCTTATTTTGACACAACAGAGATGTAAAAGATGGTCTATTTAGGATTGGGATCATATTTTGTGCCTCTATCATTTAAGTCTCTGAAGTGGAATTCTAAGAACTTCATTCTTACTCTGCAGTTTGTTATATTTGTATTTTTAAATCAATGGATATGCCAAATGAAATGCAAACCAACCCTGGATGACATCCTTAGTTATGTAGTCTTTTTCCTACATGCATTTCTATCAGTACCTCATAGCCTCTGTGGACAACTGACAGGACCGGGGATAACAAATCCTTTTAATCAAGGATACTGCACTGTCTGTCCTGCCTGCCTCATGGAAGACTGATGCTGTGTCTCTGCCCGCTCTTTGCTGAAACCACACCTTACTGGCTGACTGTTCTCTGGTCACCTCTTCAAGGACAAGGACTGGAAGATGTTGTTTTGACACTTAAGGCTATTTCAATTCGTTAAAATGCAGCTGTTTGAATGTAAAAGTTAAAATACAGTACAAGTATTGGTAAATGATTCAGATAACTCACAAAATATCAATTAGGCTATCAATTTCTCAGTACATACCTCTTGTTCTGTTAGCTGGAGATCATCAAAGACCCTCTCACTCTCTACTAATAGTGATGACAAATCGGCATCCAACCTTGCCTTAATAATAATAATAATAATAATAATAATAATAATAATAATAATAATAAATTTATTTTATATAGCACTTTTCATGGTCTCAAAGACGCTTTACAATAAATGGTATATACATACATACAATGAAACATACAATTCAGAGAGAAAAGAGTAGAGATTTGAAAGTGGCGGGGGCAAATCCAGTAGTAGGGTCTTTGGTTTATATCTGTGAGAGTGGCCCTCTATCACAGACAAAATAGCAGTTCCCTTGGGATTTGTTTCCAGAACTTCATACTCATGCAGCTGTTGGAAGAACTCCATATACTCCTGTTCTGTAGGTACAGGAATGCTAGGTAGTGTTGGGCAAGTTACTGGCTTTTTCTGGTTAAAAGAGATGTTGCAGATTTCCTCATACTGCACCTTAGATGTTTTGCATGGAAGGCCCCAGGCACAGGGCATCTGTGTAATGGTGAGTTTATCTTTTATGTTGACAGCAGCTAAGACAACATACATGAGTGCAGCTGCATGACAGCATGCCTCACCAAGTCCTGTCTTGCATGTGCAGTGGACCATGAGCACTGTCCCATCATCTTGGACCACAATCCATGGTTGAGTGGGGGTCACGTTGACGGCCTGAGAGTGGTTGACCTGTAGTGAGAGAATTAAGCCCATTAGCCTCGTTAGTAGAATCAATTTATTTGTCAGCAAAAAGCTTACAATGTTTACAGGTACACACACAGCTACTAACATTAGTTGGGTGTTATCAGCTGGTTAGCTGTTGCCAGTGAGAAAAACATGACAGTTCATTGAATTTCAGCTATCCACAATAAGTGCACACTTATTGTGGATAGCTGAAATTCAATGAACTGTCATGCGCATAAGATGTACGTTTTGACATTTTAACGGTATTGTGTGCTTTAGATACGATTTGGCAGATGATTCACCCATTTGCTGTGCTGGCGTAAGTTAAAGTGACAATCTCGAAGATTTCAGTTTCGTTCTCTATGGCGGTGCCAATGGCGAGAAGCGGTAATTGTAGGTGTGTTTTTGGACCTCACTTCCCATAGATCCACCGGGATCCAACCAGTGTCACCTGTGTGATGTCAGTCAGTTGGCACGTCAACTATAACACTTACTATTTACTGAATAAAAAACGGTTGTTATAAAAGTAACGTTATGTACATACTCATTCGTTGTCTAACATTAGGCTAACTGAAGATGTCTTTACACTGCCGAGCCGGGTTAAAATGCCATACCAAACCTGGGGTAGAATTAGTGATGATCAATTTCTGCAAACGTTCTTTATCCACCTTTTGCCCAGTATGAACATCTTTACACTGCAGAGAAGAATTTGCGGGATTCGCTGTGGCTCGTGCAATTATATATCTCGTGCACAATAATCAGTCTTTTTCGTGAATGACTGTTGTGTGGTATTTTTGAAACAACTGACTTGCAAAATGTTACCTCTGGTGTTTCTGGTTTTGCTAGCTAAACTGTTCGAGAATAAAGCTGAGCTGGGTGTTAAATTAGCAATCAGAACAAGAAGAATAAAACAAAAACAAAGGAGATTTCATCAAAAAGGAAATAAAGGCTGAAGGAACATATGAGGAAGCGTAATAAAATAATAACAATGCTAATCCATACTGCCGTATTCTTTTATTTAGTTTTCTCCTGCATGACGTCTTCAGAAATCAGACCCGGCTCTGCTCCACATATACCCCGGCTTTATTCTGATCATTATAATATATTGATTAACTGGATGGCAGTGTAAATAACGGTAACATTAAGGCCAGTTCAGATCAATGATTCGCAACGAGGCGAAACGGTTTTAGAATGTTGCAAAGAAAATTGCAGCGGTATGAACTGGCTAGTAGCAGAGCCGTTGCCTGCCCTGAGGTTTTAAAAGACTGTCCTTGTCAAATCGCCAAGTGCAGTTTTAGAACGTTTACAATCAGACGTCTTGGAATTTTGCATGTTGCACCCAGTCTCGTTGCGATTCATTGATCTGAACTGGCCTTAAGTTAGCTACACTGCAACGTTGCAACAAGGTAGCATTGCATTCGAGTGACGGTTTGCGAGGTCGGTAGCGTTAGCTAGCGTTTTGTTAGCCGGCATTAGATTGTGTTAATTACATTAGCTAGCTAGCTAACGCAACGTTACCTGATATGAGAGATGGATATTGTACGACAACTAATGTTGTCTTTCTTGACATGGTCCGGTAGCTAGCGTTAGCTGTGCAAATAGCTATGTAATTTAGTAAAGTTACATTGTCATTAAATGTAATAGGAAATCTACATGAATAAATAATATGATCTCTCATGTTACACAAAAACTTTTTAGGGTTCGATAACTCCCCCAACCCCCCCTTTCTCTGTTATTGTAACACATGCAGACACCGGAAAAAACAGTACGCTGCTCACACACAAGTGAGTTGAAGAGCGAGCCTGTTGCGTTAGTTCCGCCTACCCTCTCGGGCGGACCAACCACTGATGGGTGATGAAAAACACGTCACTAACTGTGCTCTGCTTGCTATTTTTTCCCGGGAATGTCACCACAGACACCAAGTTTTTTAATCATGAATTATGATAATAATAATAGTATAAATTAATATAAAAATAGGCTCAATCACCATTGTGTTACCCAATGCAGCGATAGATAGTGACTTAAAAGACATTTATTTTAATGAAAATCTTCGAGATTATTACTTTAAGTAGATAGCTAGCTAGCTAACGTTAAGTGGTTAGCAGCTCCAAAAACTGTGTCAGTTACTGTTTACAAAGTTGATTAAAAGAATGCGGCTTACCTTTCCTTTGACAAGAATTTTTTTTTTTTGTTTTGTTTCAGATACCATATTTTTGGCTCAATGACCCAGCCAGCAGCAAAGTACCGGTATGCATCCATGCTCTTGTAGGCTTTCAAACTTCCTCCACTGTATGGAGAGGGATGGTGTACTGGGTAGATATAAATGTCATGAAATGAAAAGTCAGGCAGTATCTCCGATGATATCAGGTGATATCGGAAAAGCTCAGGAGAGATTCCGTAAGGATCACATCCAATTACCGATATTTTCTCTGCATACATTTTCTGTTTGCTATCTAGGTGAGAAATGAGTGACATTGGTGGTGAAGAGCACGCTAGTAGCTAGCTACGTGTGTAACATCGGTACCCAACATGGACGTGACAACAACAGACATCGTCAGAAGTCACGTGACTGCAAGGCATCTATAAGGGCCGACTCGGTGCTATGTCTACCTCTGAATCCAGATTGAAATTTATCCAGGATGTCATTATCAGAGAGATGATTATTTATTTTGTTTGAAGACAACTAAGAAACGGAGGATTAGAAATGGGACGGTATTTTGCAAGAATAGAGGAATCTAAATTTAGTTTTTTAAGAAGAGATTTAACTACGGCAGTCTTGTAGGCTGTAGGAAAAATACCACTTTCAAGTGAGGAGTTAATGATGAGAATATGAGTAGACAGTATGTCATATGATATTTTTAGAAGAGATGAAGGGATAGGGTCAAGGAAACAGGTTGAGGGTTTCATAGAAGTGATCATTTTACGGAGTGAGGGTTTGTTTATAGTGTTGAAATTTGTAATCTTTGAAAGGAGATTTCTTTGCTGAGGAGGCTCATTGTAAATTTGGGCAGTTGTAGTGGAGCTCTGTTGGATGTTTTGTCTAATATTATACATTCTTTCTTTGAAAAAGATTGCAAATACATCACAGGTATGCCAGGTGGATGCCAGGTCAGAGATGTTGGAATTGGTGCAGGGATTTAATAAACTGTTTATGGTGGAAAATAATATTCTAGGATTGTTGGTGTTTGAGTTTATAATTTTTGAGAAATAGTTGTTTCTCTCTGTACGCATTGATTTGTTATAATTGGAGACAGAGTCTTTGTAAATTTCACAGTGAACAGTATGTTTGTGCTTTCTCCGAATACATTCAGCTTTATGGCATATACTTTTCATTTTGCGTAGAGATTGAGTGTTCCAGGGCATAGGTCTTTTTTTGGACAACTTATTTTCCTTTAAAGGAGCAACGGTGTCCAGTGCAGTAGACAGGTGACAATTAAAGTTGTCTACAAGATTGTGTATAGAGTCACTAGAAGGAATAGGCAGGTCTTGATTGTTTACTACATCACAGAACTTAGAAATCACTAAAGAATCAATAAAGCACTTCTTAATAATACAGCTAGAGTTTTTTTTTTTGCAATGCTAATAGTTGCTCCAAAAAAAACAAAATCACATAGATGATCGGAGGCAGCCATATCTAGGATGAGATGTCGATATGAATTTCTTTTGTAAGTAGTAGGTCTAGAGTATGTCCAGCGTTGTGTGTGGGTTCTTGTACATGCTGAGGTCGAAGGAGCCAAGATTTAAGAATTCTAAGGTTCCTAAACTTGGAAAATGTTGTATTTACCAATATACACCATGGTAGAGAAGTCACAAATAAATAGTCACGTTCACAATGTCGTGATTACAACCTTCGTTCAAAATCTTTGGGGAGTTTATAAAATAAAGTTAAGAGTGTGATGAACCCCAAAACCAATCTTTCCATTTTTTTCAAAGTCTCTGTGGTGGCCATCTTGGACTTTCAAAATGGCAACCACCCATAACTTGTTTTTAGCTGGATCCCTCATGATAAATCAAATTGACTTCTGAGTTAAGTGGCTAATTGCATATTTTTCAATCCCAGGAAACAAATGGGATTATTTGCAATACACTAATGATAGAATCTAATGCTGCATCTGCTTATAATGTGTTTTGTATCGGGTAAATAATGCTGTATCTCTTGTAGAACTTTAGGACTTTCGACAGGACCCCACCTGACAGAGAGTGTCGTGTCTAGGAAGCGACATAATTCTGAGTCCAATCGCCAATCTGTAGAAAACTACTTTATGAGGGAAAAGACACCACGGCAGCAAGCTCTTCAGAAACGTTAGACTTTATTAGCACCGGTGCCCAACAAAGCCGGATCAATTCCGCCGAATTGAACCTCGACTGTCAGTTTTACAATCCTTTTATACACAAAATGTACTCCACAAACTCCATAACCCCTTATACATTTACATAAATCCCAGCCACTTGTTCTTTTTGGCACCATATGGTGTTATTCCAGACGTCTGATTTTGTCTCTTATCTGACCTACTTGGCACCAAAATGACTTTCTTTGTTCTTAGGAGATAACGTTAGTGTGGAAAGTTACCTCAACTTTCTCTTAAGAAGCAGTGGTCTTTGATCTGTACTTTTCCAGTATGCATATAAGTCTCAGCCCCCTGTAATTTTTTCATTAAGCGTACAAGTTACATATGGGTCACTGTAAAATATTAGTTTTCTAGCACTTTTATCTAGCATTAGCATTTTTGTTAGTTTTGGATTATTGCTCTCTGCTATATTTTGGCAGTATATGATTAGTTTTTTGGTTAGTGTTTATCTGTTGAAATTTTTAGGCAATAGGGTATGATTAGTATTTGATTAGTATTTTCTGCTCAGTGACTAGTTCTTTTCTGCTCAGTGAGCAGTTTTTTCTGCTGAGTGGGCAGTTTTTCTGCTGAGTGAGTAAATGTGATTTCTAAGACTACTGCGTTCTCTTGCTCTTTTTCTACAGTGGATACTGTGGTTTCTTGCGTTTCCATAAGATTATCTACAACTACTGATATAGGTTTAATGGATTACATATTGATTATATGAGTATATAATTATATCATGAAGCATCGAGAGTTTGGAGGAACCAGTTTGATCAACATTGATGGGAACACCCTAACTTTAACATGTGACGTCATCACAATCATGGGGAGTCTCAAAATTTTCCCTACAAGAGTGAGGGAGAACTTAGAGACAAAGGCCCACACTCCCATTGATCTGTTGAGTATCTGTGTGTCCAATCAATTGCTTCCAGGTTTGAAAAGAAAGTAAACCTAGAAGTATCGTATTTTATTTAGAGAATATTTTCATATACTGTTCTGCAATGCTCAAGTTTTAAGGCTACATTGAAGTCAGCATTAAAGAAATTTGTTTTGTAATTTTGACTAGAGCTCTCATACCGCTGTAGTTAATCACTATAAACTATATAAATTCATTAAGACAATATATTTACACAGGCTTACACAACGGCTTGGCTGAATATTCAATTATGATTGGTCTAAAGGGTGGGCATTATTTCTCAGTAAAGGGACACCTCAGGCCTTCTAAGAGTTCTAAAATCAATGCGCTACAAAATCCAGCATTCTAAGCAGTTAAAACAGCAACATTATTCTTTCGGTTTTGAATTGTTGTTACGTCCCCTCCCTTTTACAAAGTCCAATTTCGCAATGGCAATGTTGAATCACGTTTCTAGTTACATTTTAACATTTTGAAAAGCAAGACAGAGCTAGGGAGATTAATTTGATTCAGTTATGGTTTCATGCAATTTTCCTAAATAATGTAATGACAAAAATGGCCAAAATTGGTGGTAATTGTATGGTATAAAACTAGAAGGAACTATATTTCTCGATGGAATGGTTGTTTTCGTGGAATTAATGACCATAGGTTTTTGCCTAACAATGGTGCAAATAGAACTACCAACCAGAGTTTTGCTTGACAACGGTAAAATAATATGCCCGAACGGCCGGGGAAGAATATTTCACTTTCAGCTGATTAAGTCGATAAAAATCAATAAATATAAAGTAACCATATATAGTCCTTGTTAGTAACCTGTTGTATAAGTGGAATAAACCCCTCCGGTCTGTCCCGTTATTGGAAAATAATGTACTTTGGGGCTGGTTAAGCGACCCTCAGCTTCGCCTCGGGCGCATCACAACCCCCGTCGTACATTATTTTTCAATAACGGGACAGCACGCCATGGTTTATTCCTTACATATCCTGTGGAACATATAACCATCATTGCTTTTTCCTTGTAGGTCTTTAATTAGTATTATGTGACACTTCGTAATTATTATGGTTTGAATACCAGGTTCTTAGGAGGCTTTCACATCAGGGACCTGGGCCCGGATCCATAACCAAAAAGGCAACCCAGGTCTATAATGACCCCACCCACCCCCTTCATTCATCATTCCAGCTGTTGCCATCTGGTAGAAGACTCCAGGTCCCACTAGCCAGGAAAAATGGGTACAAGAAGTCCCTTGTGCCCTCTTCTGTGGCCATTCTGAACAGAGACATAATAAAATAACCCCCCCCCCGCCACTGCCCATGAGCATTGCTGCTGCTGAAAATGTATTTTAGCTGTTTTTAACTGTCTGTTTTACACTGTGTTGCCAGAATACCAAAGGCAAATTTCTATTTCATGTAAATGTAATGGACAATAAAGTTATCTTATCTTATCTGAGTACAGCTTCAGATATGCATGCATTATCATGGATTCAGACCGCACGTGCAAGCACAGTGAAGCCCTCCTCTATCCCCTCTCTCTCTTTTGATATCAAATTCAAATTTAAATGAACTTTATTGGCAAACACGGTAGATGTGAGAGCAACCTAATAAAGCTCTGTATATCTATCTGGTGTATTACTCTATATATTAGCATGTAATGTGTATACTTTTCTGACACTTTGTTTATATATTTTGTTCTGCAGTGCTTTGGCAACACAAAAACTACTATCATTCCAATAAAGTTATTTTAAATTTTAATTTGATATTAAAAGAGAGGGGGGGTATAGAGAGAGAGTAATGCTCCCTCTTTACCTCCCACCCCTCTCTCTCTTTATTTCTCTCAAACATGGAAGTGCCTCAAAGCAGAGCCCGCCTCCTTTTGGCAATGTTAGTCTATTGGATTGTTCAGACTGGTCGTGCTGCGGCGTGGAGCTCTGCACATGGCTGGTGCAATGATAGCTTCAGTGTCTAGTCGGCTTTCTCTGCATGTGGCAAGAAAATTTCACAGGAAGAAGAGAACTGCCAATAAAGTAACCATGCAGACTGTATTTTCTAATGTGTTCTGTTGACTTTTCAGAAACAGTGGTGATGCTATTTCTAACAAATACAGCTGACGGGACATTTTGAAATTTGATCAAAATATGAAAGAAAATCAAGAGAAATGAAACTTCAGGAGAGCACTGGGAGAGGGGCGCATGGCTCACGCAGAGCTCCACGCAGTGACATCGCCAGTCTGAACAGTCCCATCCCTTAACATAGGCGCCGAAAGGAGGCGGGCTGTGCTTTGAGGCGCTTCCGTGTTTGAGAGAAATAAAGAGAGAGAGAGGTGGGGTGGGAGGCAAGGAGAGAGAATTACTCTCTCTCTCTATTCAAAAACATGTAGTGTGATTGGGATGGCAGGTATGCCATCCCGCCAAGTTACGCCTTGGTGGGGGCATGCCCCATACATATACAGCACCGAGAGTTTGGCACTTTTCAGGGTTCCCCACAGAAATAACCACAACAGCCACAGACACTCAGCCCTTAAAAACATTAAATTCTGTACATTCTGACCCCATTTCAACAGACAGAATTCATAAACAACTTCACATGTCCACACAATAAAGCGTTTTCTCCTTCTTCTTCTTCTCTTTCTTCTTCTTCTTCTTCTTCCTGCCGCCTATCCCACTAACAACATGTCTCCCCATTGGACATTTTACAGACACTAGCCAAATCTTCACCTACACGACCCAATCAAAAACTCGCATACACACGCAAAATACCCATACCTTTTTACTCTGAAACATTTCCAGTTTAAACAGCTAGTCTGCCTGTGGCCTAGTTGGCAAGGTCTTGGGAACATGGGGTCATAGGTTCAAGCCCAGCTAGGGACATGTTTACTGCTTTTACCCTCACTAATAATTATCTACTACTTCTCAATTATTGCTTTTGCACCATATCTACCCGCCATTCACCGAACGTATACACTGCATTATGACGTACCGTCTGCACGTTCAGTTATTAACTGGCTACAATATTGCAAAGCCATATGGATTCAACAGGAGCTCTTCTATGCTTACTTGCCTGTGTTCTTCTTTAAAACCATGGACAGGTTTGCTAATGATATTTCACGCATTGCATAGCTATGTCATGGTGCTGCACTAACAAAGTCACAGACTGGTAAACCTCCGGTTGAAGGATTGAATCCCGCCTCGCCCTCAGGCAGATAATTTCCTCTTTTACACTAATGTTTTCTTACGCTTATATTTCCTTTACCGAAACTCACTCACGGCCACCCATATGCATTTCATGACGGCAAATGTATTCCTTTTATTAAAAAGTTACATCAGTTCACCACTGTGCCATTTCTACTAACTGTATTTCTTCACTTGGCTACCATACAAAACCTTCTTATCAGCAAACGCCACGTTTCTACATTCATGTTATCTCGCCCTGTTCTCTATCTAGCCACATACGAACAATTACTACGTATGTACGTTCTGCAACTCCCCATTAAAACATTACATTTAAAATCATGACTCACTCATAATTATAACTACTAGTACTGAACATGAAAAAAGCACATCAGTGCAATAGATTTCACACGTTACTTAACCCTCCACTTTAACAACTAATGCTTTATAGCGACTGTTATATATACCGTTCGATAAGGAAACTAAGCTCGCTCATGGTCACTTCATTTACTTCGCACTATAGTCTGTGATCATGTCAGCCTTCACCTACATGCCCATTCTGCTAAAAACATATTGTTCAAACTACGCAATTTCATCATTTCCCCTAATTTCTCTCACACTGGTGTTATTTTCTCATATGCAAAGCCTGCTGGGACATATGCATCTGCTCCTATTCTCCACTATCAAGTTTTCCGGTTCTAGCTTAGCAAAACAGCGAAGAGGATTCCTACCTGCAGATAAGCCTATCAAAATGCCTTATAAACCTTACAAACACTAAAAGTGCATCTCCACGAAATAACAGACAATGGAGCAAAACAGAAGGGTATACAAGTTGCGACCTAAGGAGCGCAAATTCCACGGGCTTGCTGATTCTTCTGTCAATCAAGGCTCGTTGGATGGCCGTCAAATCGTGAGTACCGTGAGTACATACGCTGGCCATATTTCACCTGCGTTTCTGATGCGTTTACACTTACGCCGCCACACCCTTTGTCACAGCCACTGTTTTACATATATAACAAACCGAAACTGCTAAATGGTACACGCTCATCAGACTGTACAAATTCACACAAGGATAGCCATAATCCACAACTGTTTCTTACAGGGTGACTTCGCATTTCTCACTCTCATAATAAAATGCTTTTCAAAAAGAAATGATATCTCATAAAAAACACGTTTTCAACGTACAAAAATGCCAAGTTACTCACACATACAAGACATACACCATCTGTAACTCATTCATTCAGACTGCCAAAATCCAGGCCTGCCATTGAAAGTATTGATATCAAAATGACGCCAAGTTACGGTATTCTGGAACCTGAGCGCGTAGCGAGGCACACATCACCAGATAGCTAAACACTCTTAACTGACTTGACTTAGGTAGCCCTAGGTAACTTCAATGATGAAGGAGCATAAAGTGAGTTATCAACGTGCACTTGTACGTCCGTTTAATGAAGATATAGAACTTTCATTTGGTCAGGTTGTTGTAGTGTGAAACTGCAAACAATACAAAAGTGACTATGAAATAATATAAACAAACATCATGAAATACAATGAAGCATGAGCAGAAACAATTCCCAAACACATAGATGAATCAATCTACTCACAAACAAAGCTTCTCCCAGGATCACACAGGCAGATTGAACAAGATCAAAGGAGGTCCTGAAACAAGCTGTTCTCCAGCTTGTTTTACAGGGAAAATGGGAAAATGGCTGCTCTTATCATGTGACTAGGCAAGCAATGTGACTCCAAACAACCAATGAGAAGGCAAACATCCAAAACAACAAGAATAAGTGACATTCACCCAATGGCCCACAGAAGGCGCTAGAAACACCCAAACAGAATGAATGCATGTAACATTACATACGGTACTACAAACAATATAGGCTACAATCTTGCCTCACCGAAATTAAATAAGATGTATTCCAAAGCAATGCTACCCAATATTTCCTCAATTCTTTCAAGTCACTAAAAACAGATAAACTAGACCTTTCCAAAGTGTTACTCCCAGTTTAAGAGCCACAGGATGAAAAGTAAGCCAGCTAAAAATGCACAACCAAGGAACCACCACCAAAATAAAAAGTGGAAAACTCTTCTTACTTCCAGGCTTCGAAACCAAACGCAACACAACAAACTTTTTCCTGTGGCAATTTTAAATACCTTACCCTGCATGGCTTGAGGATGTTTGCCCTGATTGGGTGATGCCGGGTAAAGGTTTAGGAGAGAAGGGAAGGGGGGTCAGACTAATTTATGGCAAGGACTGGCCTACCTAAAGACTGTATTCAAACTAAACGTAATAGTAAATGTTAGGCATGCAGGGTCTCCAACCCCTGATATGGTGTCCTGTGTCATATGGTTTGTCTCTTCTGAGGAGGTGAGACCCATAGATTGTCAGCCTAGATTAGGGTATCAGTGGAATTTAAAATAGCCCCAATCACATTTACTTTGATGCTTGTGATGGGGAGGCCAGGCCACATTCTTATTTACTGTTTCCCTCTCTAAGGCCAAAATCTAAACACTACATATCCTAAAGATGAGAGAACTACATCCATGGGAGAGCACAATAAAACATAAGTTTATGAGACAGATACAAAAAGAGAGAAATTAGACAGACAGACAGACAGACAGAATGACTTATGTTCTATACTCCATGCCTTGCTTATGTGACACTTACCCAGCAGTATCAGTCGTTGACTGGCTGGGAGGGTCAGGGTGCGCTCAACATCGGCTGCAGTGGCAGACATCTGTAGGACATGGACATTGGTATCCAAATTAAGAATGAAATTGTGTGTACAGTCATAGTAGACATACAAAAATAATGCTAAACAAAACTTACATCAGCAAGGAGTATCAGTTCCTCTGTTCACTCATCAAAGTAGGCCATCAGCAGCTGGATGACGCAAAGAGTCAACTCCCCATCTTCACCCTGGGAGACAACAGACTGTACATCTTTGTTCTTTGCTTTTGTCCTTAAGTACTTCCCCATTTCTTGTCCACATTCTTCAATGGATAGCTCCAAGGAACGGAACACGCTAATGTCAGTTAGTAACTCGAAGTGACATTAGATACCTTTTTACCCAAAGGGGTAAGGCCACTGGATTCTTAAATCTTCAATGGAAGGTGCTGGAGTCTGATTGATTTGGTTATGCTGAAGACAGAATTTCATGAGGTTTATCACTTCTGCCCTCTTACCACCGTGAATACCTTCCTGCCTGTAGATGTTCTCCAATTGTTACCGCCTCTGCTCCACTGTCTCATTGGTTTCTTCTGGTGGCTGTTCCGGCTGAAATTGTGTGCATCCGTAAGAATCAGTTGGCCTCTGCACTGTGCGCAGTTGTCCAGACAGTCTTGATGATCAGTGTTGTTTCAATGTCCCTGCACGGTTCATGTTCTCAATTCGTGTTTTCACTTGAGAAAGGAGTGAAGTAAAACCACCACCAATGATGACACCTCCCGGTGTCATATCGGCAAAACTACTGGGGTATTGCTTAACAATATTTCGGCAGATGATGAGACATTCATTGCATGTGGGGTTAGCCTCATACTTTCTTATTTCATCTACAAGGATTCGTATCATCTGGTGTCAGGAGCAGGCCTCTTGCTGTTGGCAATGGGTAACTGCACTTCCTCTGGCATTTTATCCCATGGGACTTAAAAGTTTCCTTGCCATTTACTGGATATGTTGGCTGGTTGGCTTACCCTGCTCAAAGTACAAGGTGATGATGCTTGTGAAGAGCTTGACAGGGGTGAAAAGCTGGACAGTGAAGATGAAGAGGAACAAGGCAATGGACTGGAGAGCAAAGACAGACTTGTATGTGTTGAGTCAACTGGCAAGATTTGGACATCAAGTGTGACTGTAGTAGTTGCTGAAACACGTACGAAAATAAAATAAAATCTATTACATCACTATTTTCACAATATTTGTCCCATATGCATGTAAATCGATATGATAAACACTACAGATTGCGAATTTGCATGGCAATTCAATTTATTGTTTTGAATAGACTTAAAGCTACAATAATAGAAATTGCCTATGGGCCTTTGGGAGGACTGTGTAAAGTCTGTGGCCAGCCCAGATCGCTATTTAATTCTGTGTTTAATTCCATATGTCAGCTGCGTGTAAACAGTCTTGTTTTTGACTAATTACTGAAGCTTTAACTGGACAGAAAACTACTAACACTAGATTGATAATAATTACCCATTTTGAATGCCTCCAGAAGTTTCCTTTGCTGTATAACAGGCAAGAGGTCTCTGATGTCATCCTGCTGTACGTACTTAAGGTCGTCTGTTGATTCCACACCTGAGCTTTCAAGTGCAGTGATAACCTGTTGCTGAGTATCCTCAGACAGGCTAGGCAAAGCCTTGATGATGATGACCTTTATTTAACCTCTTATCTTAGCGCAAAGCCCCTAGTGGTCGGCACGCCCGCCTGCCGAGATTACTGAACTCAGACCTTCGGTGCTACTGCAACCAAAGTATGAGTTAAAAACAGAAACGTATTGTTTTTATTTAGTTTTATTAGTAGATGATGCACGACATCTATGCCGAATACGGAGTTTCGCATTGTCGCTCTGGTCGTACATTTGACACACACCCCCTCCCTGCAGTCTCATCTACAACTACACCCCCCACCCATGACATAATGGACAATATTGTCTATCTTGGCATTCATAAAAAATATTCTTTCACCACTAAAAAAACGTATTCCATCCTAGCAACAAGATAAACCCGATAATAGCCCTAAGATATGCCAATACAGCAGTGAAAAAAGTTTTTTAAAATGATACCATGTCATTCTACAGTCAATATCAGGGACTAAATATTGAATAAATATACAACCTTACTGTTGGTTTTACGCGATGTCCCTTTTGAGACTGAGTGGTCATATATTGTCTTGGACAATCCGTTTGGGAAATATACGCGCATTTGTGATGTCTGGGTACCTTCCAAAATAGCTGTGCGTAATACCACACCTGTTGTTTACGGCGTTGTCGCCCTTTTTAGTACAGTCTGGCTTGATTGACAATTAATTTACTCAGTAGGTGAGAGTATAAGCTTTCTAACAATGTATAACATGTCTAATTTTGCTTTTGGAATAGCGTTATATATCTCAGCGTAATCGAAAATTTTCTTATCATCACATTCACTTACTCATGGTAGCAGTAAAAGACGCTGCACCTAACGAAAAGTGGTCAACGATTTTTCGTAATTTCTTGGAAAATACTATTGTTATTGAGGACTTCTGGGCATAGCTAAGCCATATGGTTGCTGATAGACCTAGCTGATATCGTCTTCTGGAGCAAAACAAGCGAATAAAACGGTATCATTGATTTACTGTCTCTGTCTCCATCTACTGAACATAGCTAAGATTTCATCATTGCTATGTATTACTGCTCAAAATATTTCTGTTATATACGTTATTTTTTAAATTAAGTGTCTTTAATTTATCTTATAATGTGGATATTTCACACTGTAATGTAAGCGTTAGTGTAATAGTTTTTCTGAAGCTTGCAACAGTGATGACGTGAGAGTTGGAACATTGCAAAAACGTGGTGGACGGTTGAAAATTGTTTTCATGACGTCCCATTCCCATACAAGAAAACATACGAGAGCACAGAGCATAGAAATACATACAAGAGTTAATTATTACACATTTAGGTACTGTACCGCATTGTGTGACAATATTTTTGCATTGTTTTTTTAATCTTATAGCAATATTTCATCTTAAAGGGGCTCATTTATATGCTTTATAATGGACAAAAACCATTTTATTCAATTTTGGAGAAATTTTGGATATGTTTCTGGACCCGTAGATATTTTAGACCACTGTACTGACTGAAAGCTTGTAATTCCCACTTGAAAATGATGCAACAGTTTCTTGAGTAAAACAGCTGATTTGTAGTGAAATACGTGAATATGTTGTGATTTACAGCAATGCATAATTTGGACGTTTTGGATTTGGAGACACTGGGTACACTGCTTAGTTTTTGCTTTATACATCTATAGTAGTTCTACATATCCACCCTTAGATTTTATGAACTTGTGGTCAAGAAGTTTTTGATCGAGCACATGTATAGTTTAACCTGCTGTATATACGCAATGTCTCATTATTTCATTGCAAACTAAAAAAGAGCAAATTCATTTTTGATTTTTTGTCTAGACAATTGCATTTGTGTAACTTTATTTCTTCCAAAATTATGAATATAAACTAATCTGCATTAGTATTGTAAATTGTACAAATGTCTTGCCTCATTTAAGCCATTTTTCAAGTCTCTGTGGTGTTCACATATGGAGTTATAAAGCTTTAAATAGGGTACCCCCTAAATGGGCAAGGATTAGCGAGATTTGGCATGTGCGCCAAGGGGTTAATCACCAATGGATGACATGAATCTAAATTGTGGGGACAGAATGGTGAAGAGTTAGCAAAGACATGCCCCAAACTGAATATTCAGGCAGTGGGTAGTAATCAAGCAGCTCTGCTTAACTGACACAGTAGTAGGCTTCCTGCATTGGTGTAGTGTGATAAGTGTTAATGTAAGGTTGACGAACAGCCTGATATACCTCAGTGATAAAGTACACTGCTGAATTCTTATGAATGACAGCCTTTTTGATTTTTCCTACTACAAGGCCATCATCATTATGACCTACCACAACAAACATGTTGTCCCTTTTACTGTCACATCATGACTAAGGAGGGTATTTGGAGGATCAAAGTTAAGATGAGCAACTGACTGTCTTATCTTATCATTGTAGTCTCCCACGATAAATTCAGTTCCCTTCTCTACCACAGATGGTGGGAATAGGGTCCCAACACTTAGAAAAGATTGCAAAAGCTGATGTCTTTCAGCAAGGGTTCCACAGAAGTTATGCAGCTTTCTTGCACACTGCTTGAAGTATGCTTACTTTCAAATCTTAATGTCCACAGATGGATGAGTGACCCAAAGTGAACAATGAGTTCTGGATAATGATTTAGGTAGTGATGCTTAGGCTTAAGTGGATGATCCCCAAAAGTCTGCATTCTGATATGCAAATACTCATCTATCAGAACTCCTAAATACGCTACCTGGCCTGTGGAAATGGTTGGAACAAACAAATGCCACAATCTATATAGCTGTAGGATTAGCTGCCATACCTCACTGTCTCCTGGACTTTTTATTTTATCACCAATCAGTACTGGCAACAATATCAGGAAACACCAATTCTGAACTGCATGTCCAGAGAGTTTTCCAGTCCCTGGGTTCACCTCACAAGGTTTTTTGTTGGCATCATTACCCAGATATTTAAACTGGTTTATGCACCGATTCAGTTCAACATAAGTAAACTATTTTTCTTTTGAAACAAGGTGGTTGAGGTATAATGCCAAATCGATTGAGACAATGCCCTCAAAAAGGTCATGGCCAAGACAAGGAGGTAATCCAGGCTGACATACATGAAAATATGTAGGGCTGCACCCGACTCAGAATTTTCTTAGTTGAATCGGATTCGGCAGTTCAATATGATGATTTGACGATTCGTTTTACATATATAAAGGTCTATAAGACTTCCTGACAAAATAGTACATTGGCATGCGTTTCAGTACCGATTTAGCCTAGTCCACGTTAACATACTCAAGTGTAACAGAGCGACCATGAACATTTTTTTTAGCATTTAAAATAAATTTAAAAAATCTGTTAAAACAACTGCATATGACACCAGATGGCTGATTTGAATTGCCGGCAACGCATTTAGCCTGCATGCGGATTTGTCAGAATTATGTGTCGGAATAATGAGACAGTACACAGGTATTTCTGGTTAAACCTAGCTCTTCTAACTTCTTTATTTTGCTTTAAACATTAAAAATGAACAAATAAATGAAACAGTTTAAATAAATTCACAGCATTGTCCGCTTTGAAATAACTTACATATCTTCTTCAACAGGATAGGGGCCTATAGGCTACTTCTTTATTTCTCTTTAAATAGCCTATAAGAAACCTAATATAGGCCTATACATCTAAACAAACATGTAAAAGAATAAATTAACAAATGAAGCTATTTAAGATTTGAATTATTGTAGTTGAAAATAATGCGTTTGTAAACAACAGTTTAAATAAATGGTGTTGTCAGCCTTGAAATAACTGACGTCTCGTCTTCAACGAGACCCTTTTTATTTCTCTTAAATACAAAAAAGTAATATATAAATCTAAATAAACGTGTAAAATAATAAATTAACAAATTAAGCTATTTAAGATTAGACGTCTTTTAGATGAAAATAAATGCAAACTGTTTAAATAAATTTATGGCATTGTCCGCTTTGAAATAATAACTGACCTCTCATTGTCACGTGCAATTTTTCTAGCACACACAGGTTGCAAGAATATAAACACTAAATTTATAATTCCCTTTATTTTATTTATAATTCAATATTGTAATATAACCACTGTCCAAGTAAGATTGAGACAGATTTAAGATTTGTAAGATTCTATAATGATGTATTCCAGTATTGTAATGCACATTGACTGTCTTTAAAAAAAAATAAAATAAATTTTTTTAAAACCACTGCTCGACTCAAAGAATCTCAGTTGACTGAGGGGTCACTGACAGATGATTTGAATCGTCGACTTTCAGGGGGCAGCCCTAAAAATGTGAACTCATTGAAGATGGAGTCAAATTTAACGCCACCACAGTCCCTTGCTTCCACATTAGGACTCCCAGCCTCAACATGTTTCTGATATGACTGTGGTGTGCAGTCAGAGCCCTTGGCCAGAGGATCTGCCAGAAATGCTTCCCGATCAATCTCACAATATCTGCAAAAATGTGAGCTCTTGCTAAAATTTTCAGTGAAGTCCCCAATGTTGTGTGAACCCAAATTGTCACCTGCTATGGCACACAGGGTTCCATTGCAGAGCTGGCCATCTGGCAAAGTTACTCAGGTCAAGATCCTTCAAATCTTTCACAAGAGAGCCAAACACGTGTTCAAAATACTTATAGTCTTGCTCTCGACAAAGCAGCACAAGTTGCATCTGATCAATACTTGATCTGTTGTGGGGCAAAATATTTGCAAGGGTCAGATACATAGCAAAAATTTTGTGTTTTTTCCTCCCAGACCCTAGGGGGTTTACTACTTCAAAGGAATCCTGATAAAGGATTACGCCTAATGAAGAGGCCGTGTGCTTGAGCAGCACGTTCTTTTCAATATTTGTGCCATCCCACAAATCCTGAACAACATTATTAGGTTGGACTCTAGTTTTTACTTGCTGTAGTTGCTCCCTCACTCTGAGGACAAGAGAGACTCAATGGTATTTTTCATTGGATCATATTGTGCAAAACATTCTTTGCCTGACTCATTCTGAATGGACACTGGCTCCACATAATTGAAGTTAGTTTAAAAAAATATTTTTTTCTTATGGTCAGTTTTGAGTGTGTGGATTGCAAGCCCTGTGGAGATCCTCACTTTTCAGGGTATCTATCACAGTGTTTACATCAGCTTCAGGAAGTCCAAGCGAAGTCAACTTTTCTTAAAGTTTGGAGAGTAGGTGTGACTGATTTATGTCATGTAATTCCTGATAGTGTTCAATGATTGTTTGAATAGTAGATGATGGAAGGAGCAATTTAGCTTGTAGTTTCAGATAGATTTCTGAGAAATTGTCCTTTGTCTGCTTGTTCTGCGTAGATCTCCATTTCTTCATAACTGGACTGACTGGGATTCTCAAGTTGCATATCACAACACTCATCATTACAATCACCGGTGCTGCTTGGATTTGCACTTGAGTCAACTAGACTTTCTTCAGAGCAATCTTTATGCTTTCTTGACACATGCAGTTGTGAATGTAGACTTAACTGTACATTTTTTGTCACATTGTCTGAAAGGGTATGTAACTGTCTTGCCTTCGGTAATATGACTTTTCAGATGTAAGAGAAGACCCCGGATATCCTCACACTTAGTGCTACATAAGTCAATATGACATGTTAAATCTCCTGCACTATCCAGTTTAGTCCTATTCTTTCCATCTTTATGGCGATAAGTGTGAGACTTGAAGGCTGAAAAGTTAGAAAAAGCTCTTGTGCATTCAGGGAAACCACACTTAAAAGATGCATTAGGCATACAACTATGAGTTCGCATGTGCCTGACATATGCAAATGTATTCCTGCAGGTCTTAGCACATATGTTGCAAGTCATCATCTTTACACTGCAGCCTACAGACCTTTACAGCAAAATAATATAACTAGTCCAACACAGACAATCTTTAAGCTACTCTCTCACAGGATAATAAAATTATTACGTCAAAACAGAGGCAGCCAGTTAACTAACTGTTAGCTATATAACTTTTATAACTTTAGAACTTTTTTGCACATTTCAGTCAACTTTTTGGCTCTTATTTGCATCAACTTGCATAACAAGCAAGTTTCCCCTCCCTAGGTGGGGAGAAAAGCAACATGACACATCCTACAAAGCTTTTTACTTGAAATAGCCCCACAACAAATGGTAAAATAGAGCCTAGTCCCTTACGAAATCAATAGGGGGCCACATCTTACCTCGGACATTTGATTAGATTGCAAATTAACATGAGTTAAATGCGAATGACCAAGCTAGCTAACTTAGTGTGTTGATTTGATTGCTTAGAAATTCAATCCCGTGGCTATGAAAATCTATTAAATTGACACATTACTGGTAACGTTGTCATATTCTTCTCGTTTCCCATGTTTTTTGTATTCGCCTTGTGTATCTTGTTTTTTCTCCTCACAATCTTTGTTCTCTTTCCGCAGAGTAGGCATGCCCGCTGTCCCCCCAGTATATATTCTCGGTTCACCCGCTGATCTTCGCCACATCGTACTCCGTGTAGTCGCGCACTTTCTCGGCTCCTGTTCGCGTAAAAAGTTACTTTGCTTAAACTCTCTTTCAGAATTTACTCCCAGCCTGTAACCAACTTGGCCATTTAGTAATACTACAGCCTTATTTACTATATCAACTTTAAGACAAGCAACACGCTTGTAATTATCTCATCGCAACCAATTAAAGCCAATGGCGCAAACGTTGTGTCCTGTGACTTGGGTTACAATTGAATATGTACGGATTCCTGGACGTGCTGATAGCGACCACCCTTTCTCATATTAACCTCAAATACGCAAGATAGGAAGGACACTTATACAGTATGCTAGCAAATTTATTTATGAAGTTCTATTCATTTATATGGGATGGTCGATACACGTCCCCTTAGCAACCAAAAGCTAGCACTGGACCACCTCTGACTTATTTGCTGGCACAGAAAAAAAATTGTGAAAGTACTGAAAAAATAACCACGGGAGGATAACAAGGACATTTTTCCTACATAACTAGGTACAGGTTGTTACCGATATTTCGCCTATTTCATATACAGTTGCAAATCAGTTTACGTTTTTCTGTTTGTCAAACGAAGGTGGTCGAATAGGTGCTCTCACTGTAGCTCTGACTTTGTGTCAGATAAACTCGTGATAAGCGATAGCTAGCTAGCTGACCAAGAACAAGCCTTCAATAGTTATGAACAATTAGCTAACTAAATTGATTGTAGCTAGCTAGCTAGCTAGCTAAACGTAGCTAACGTAGCTGTATACATTACACACAGTAACTTTAGATCAATGCTAGTAGATACGCTTTAGCTACTTTTTGAACGTCATGATACCTGTTTCCAGTGACTTGACAGCGTTACATTGCCTGATCATTTTTGTTGTGGTAACCTGGCAAGATGACCCAAACTATTAGCCACAATGTTTTTCCATCAATGCATGCTATACAAATAAATAACCTACAGTAATTGCATTGGCTACACATGCTGCCCACTAGCCCCAGTTTTTGTCTCATATAATCATAGTTTTTAAGCAACGTCATATAAAGAGTGCACTTTTTACACAGGAATGTGCATGTAACCAGAATACTTATGAATCATGCAAGGAATGTATGATGCTCAGCAAGGTGCAATACTGTTAACACTATCTGTTTCTGTCATGTTTTTCTGGTAGTGTAACGTAATCGCATTTGAGTTTGGCCAAGTAACGGTTCTTTTCTTTGACTGGTAACCCCAAATAATACTGGCTTGCCATAGTTTTAACTAGCTAGCTAACATAATTTACTTGTAATTTATTTTGCTTGTTATCAGAAATAGTCTAAAGGGAACCTGTTGTTATTGATTGTTTGCGGAAGTCTGCCCGAAGTTAAGTTAGGGCCAGAACAACGCACATGCGCAGTGACGTTTGTTTATGTTGTTACCCTTGAAAGCGTCTATTGTGTGACAAAAAAAAATTTACATTAGACCTTTGTTTCAATAAGAACAAAATAATTCACCCATATGTAGCCTATATCCTTTTTCCTGGGCTTCCAAGAAGTCTAAGTCTATGGCTCCAGACTATGGCTTATATGTCCCGATTGATGCTCTTTATTTTATCTTTTGTAGCATATATGTACGTATTTATTGAAACTATCACAAGGTCTCGTCTTGACTCTTAAAGAGATTAGCAGATGATCTTTACTAGGCATAGCTTCCTCTTCTGCAATATTATATTGATATAAAATGATTATGACAACACTTGTTATATTAAAATGTCATTCATAAGCCGTTACAAGTGAGACAATCGATTCACTTGGCATCGATTTATAAACTTTTCAGCACGACAGTGAAGGCCAGCTCCAACTTACAACGTACCTTTGGAAGTGTCCCTTAAGGCAACTGTTAAGGTATAGTCTGGCAAACACTCGTAAAAAAAACGGTTTCCTTTTGAAAGGTATACCTTAGAAACCTTCATAAAACGTTAGGGTACATCAAAACTCAAATCGAAACGCATCCCAGATCAATTTTCGACAGATTGAAAGCATTTCGAAAGATGGCTGCAACACCACCGCCACGCCTGTTTGGTCTTGGTGAATGTAAGAAGCTAAAGTCAATAGGGCAGGCTTCAATCAAGCTTGCTGAGTTGGCAGGGGAAAGCCATGTTTCTGTTAATAAAATGATATCAAGCTAATTTTCTATTATTAGACCATGGACAAAGAAGCTCTTATTGAAAATAGATCGAATATTGAAAAGGGCGAGCTTGAGATGTGAATCTTGATCTTGGTTTGTGGGGACAGCATTTTTTGGGTGGCATAGATTTACATTTGTGAGAGTAGGTGGAATTTAATTTCTAATAGAAGGCAAATTTAGGAATCTATCTGTTATTCAAACAGGAATCTGCACAAAATTAGTGATTACAGGCACACCAAAGCAAAGGTCCTTTGCAGGCGGAACAGTATTGGAGAAAGCAACATCAGTGGGAGGGCCAGGATGAGCATGTACATTTCCAGAAATCACAAGCAACATTACAATCAAAATATGGCAAAAAACAGAAGGTGGGCTATAGCATTTCTGCTTCTTAGCCTCAGTTGAATGCAAATCGAAAGGTAATAAGATCATCTTGCGTAACAATCTCATGATGTAACATGACAGCAATGGCAGTGATAGAGGGTTTGTAGTTAAAATTAGTCCAAGAGTCCTTGTGATAATAAGAGAAACAGAGTCTCTATTTTGGAAATGAACATTGTCAGTTTCAGGGCCAGCCAGACGAGCGAATTCATGAGAATTTCAGTCACACATAGCAGATGATGATAACATCAGGAACAACACAAAAATAACACATAGAGGTTTAGAAGTAGCCATACTATCCTGTACAAGTGTAACAATAAGTTACTACAGGTGGTGGTAGAAATAGCACCAGCAGCAATCCAGGCCTACAGGGCCCGAGGCCAGATGGTTGGCAGTTATGAGAGGCAGTGGTAGTAGCATTAGCAGCAGCAGGCCAGATGGTTAGCAGTTATAGGAGGCAATGGTAGTAGCAGTAACTGTAGTAGCATTAGCAGCAGCAGCAGATCAGGCAAAACCAGGCCCGAGGCTAGGAGAATCCAAAAAACAACTAAACTTCTTCAGTAATCTGTGCTTCAGACAGCACTGCTGCCAGATGGTATTAAGAACAATTCAGCAAGGCAGGACCCATGAATAAATGGAAGCAGAGAACAATCTAGTTCAACAGGTTTAGTTATACATTATCAATTGAGAGCTTGAAGCCTCCAGGGATGAAGGTCTGTTGTATCCGATCATGGAAAAAAAAAGAAAACAGTCCACAAATGACTTGGTCAGCCATGCACAGCATGGCTTCCTACCCCAGTTTTGAAAAGAGATGTCAAGATTTGAATGCAGATTGTTGAGATTTTCAGTGGATAATGTCCAACACTGCTCTCACACAAAACCAATGGCAGCCATCTTGAGTGTGAACAAATGTCTACAGCATGAGGTACACGGTGGTGGGATGGTATAACCACAGAGTATATTTACAAACGAGTGAGATTTCATTATGTGATTAGAAATGTACATTTTTAAACTTCATTTTCCTCATTATGCAACAACTAAGAACTCATTCATCCACCATTCAGCTGTTCTGGGATGGATTTATATGCAATATGAGATATACAATATGGAGAGACAGATAACCATATTCAGTTTCATACCAAACCCCTTCTGACTTATAAGCCTTTATGTCATAAGCCACAGCCACCATTCATATTTTGACTAATATATGTCTCCAGATTATACATACTTGGTTTAGTTTCATTGTCATTCGTTTTCCTCCTGTAGAGAATTGTAAACTAATAGAAAACTTACTTTGCCATTATTGTATTTTAAAATATTATGTGTTGGGTACACCATATGGCCATGGCTAATATACACCAAATTACATATGGTGCAATTCTAAAGGCACCGGTCTAGTATATAGTTTTTAGTCATAAAAAACAGACATACAGGCACACACACACACATGCATATTTTTATGTTCACTATTATAGGAATCTAGGTTAACTACTGAAATGTATATTGTGGAGTTAACACTGCTACTATACAATCCCACTGCAATGTAGTTGAATAAATCTTTTAAGCTAGAATTCAAATGTGTCATCACTGAAATGGTACCATTGGGGATGGGGAACCTTGGTGTCAGTGATGTTTGAGTAGAAACAGCAACAAGAGATACAGCTCTCCATTTTCTGAACGTACTTACACTAATAATAATTTATTTCAGAAGACAATGCCTTGTGGATATACAGCAGGCATGCTTCATGATTTCCATGACATCTATTCACATATCTACACACATATGCATAAACAAGATGCATTCATTTTGTAAAAAGCTGAAAAGTATGCTTAGAACAGTGGTTCTCAAACTCGGTCCTGGGGGACCACTGTGTGTGCTGGCTTTCGTTCCAACCATAATTGCAATCCCAGAATTTTAACAAACTGTTAATTTTTCTTGATGAGGTACTTTCATGTTTCAACTAAGCAGTATCATACCTGATTCTACCAATCAAGGTGCTTATCAAAGACTCAAGTGTCTAATTAGTAGAACCAGGTTTAACAGCTTGTTAAAATTCTGGGATTGCAATTGTGGTTGGAATGAAAACCAGCATACACAGTGGTCCCCCAGGACCGAGTTTAAGAACCACTGGCCTAGATGAAAGACTAACGTACACTATTATCAGTGTGCATAACGGTTAACATCAAAGTAACTGTAATATCTGGTTGCACGGAATGATCATTTGACTGAATCGCCTATTGTGCCAAGTTTCCTGACCAGCCAACTGCCAGCTGGGTCATTCCTGATCTTTAACCCCTCATTCATTTACAATTTTTGACCTCTCACATTTCTCCCAAATAGGGGTCATTCTCTTTTAAAGTGAAATAAATGCTGCATGTGAGTCACTTCACAAAACAGCCCTTCTCTCTGCTGCACTGGAGAAAACAGAGAATTCATGTCAAGAAGATAAGCTACCAAGGAAGTCCTCAAAGGGCCCTGCACAACTGAAACTGAACAGGCAGTATAACTCTGAAAGCAGAGTCGGGATGAGCAGTTCTCGGGATGAGGCACACTGGCTGTGGTTGAAGCCTTGTGACGGCAAACTGAGTCGACTACTAGACAGATACGGTCAGTATTAAGCAGTATTAAGTTTTATTTCAGCATTCAGGTTTACTAGCAGTGTATTCCCTTTTATGACTGTAATATGTATACAGTGCCTTTGGAAAGTATTCAGACCCCTTCACTTTTTCCACATTTTCTTATGTTACAGCCTTATTATAAAATGGATTAAATTAATTTTTATTATTGTCAATCTACACACAATATCCCACAATAACAAAGCGAAAACAAGTTTTTAGAAATTTTTGCAAATTTAATAAAAATAAAAAACTGAAATCTCTTCCAGGATTGTGGCCTTGTCATGGCGGAAGGGATTGTGAGGTTTTATTATCCCAGAGCTATGTCGCCAGGGGTTTTACATGTCCCCCGGTAGGGTCTCCCAAGGTGAACAGGTCTGGGGTGAGGACGCAGACGAACATGATCCAATCGACCCCTATCTATGGTAAACAAATACAAAAATAAGTTTACCCTGCTCGGAATAGGGTTACCAGGACCCATCCCTGGAGTCAGGCCTAGGGGTGGTGTCTAGGGATGTGTCCGAATCCGAATACTGTATTCAGGAAAGCACGAACAATGCGATGAAAACAGATATTTCTTCTACCTGAAGTTGCTTGTTATTATTCGGATTCATGTCAAGTTCTCATAGCCTCTATCTAACGTTACACGGGCAGAGAGGGGGGGGGGCGGTACCAGTTACGCATGGCCGCTAGCTGTCAGGTGCGGGAGTTAGCGAGACAAAAGCCTGGTGTGTCAGCTGGATTTCTTTCAAACCCCCACAACCTATACATCAAAATGAAGCTTAGAATCTGTAGTTTTTAGCTGTATGTGTTAATTTCCTTCATGTAAAAACAGCCCAGTCGAAATATTGAAAAAAAAAACGACGTTTTACCTTGTATTTCAGTCAATATTCATTTGTTTAAGATGTAACATTCTGTATGTATCAGTCATAGGTCTTGGCTATCAAATGAACACGAAATCCTGTCCAGATTTTCATGGTAACAGTTGCCACCAAGGGAAAATATGAGGACATCAGATGGTTTGCAGTCTATCCAAACTTAGTTCAGTAGGGGAAAAAATTGAATTAAAACGGGCAAAAAAAGTTCATGTATTACTGTTATGTAATTACTGTTGTAAAGTAGTAATTCACATTTCCCTAGCGAACTGCAGTAACATTAACACATCAAGAAACGCGAACGCAGCATCATTGGAATTTAAGATTATTCCCTTCAACCGAAGCATATTTTTCTATATATCTTTACTGTAAATAGTTTCTATTTCCAATGCAAAACAGAATCTTTCGATTTCTAAAACATTTTTTTCAGTTTCTGATTGTTCAATGTCCCCCATTTAAAGGGGGGGTGGTGGTGGTGGTGGTGGTGGGGTTCAGACAGTTCATAAAAATTGGCTCCAAAGTTGGCCTTGAGTTCGTAAAATTCAAAGTAAAGATACAGTCAGGTCCATAAATACTTGGACATTGACAAAGTCATTGTTATTTTAGCTGTCTACCACAGCATCTTGGAGTTGAAATGAAACTATGTATAACAATGGTTGTAATTCCTACATTGTTCATACAATATTTTTAACAAAATCCTTAAATTAAAGCTGAAAGTCTACACTTAAATCATATCTTGATTGTTTCATTTCAAATCCATTGTGGCGGCGTACAGAGCCAAAATGATGACAATTGTGTCACTGTCCAAATACTTATGATACACATACAGTCAGGTCCATATCTCTACATTTTGGCAAGTGTGTGTGTGCAAAAGAGGCCTGCAGCAGAGAAGTGCTACAGGATGTGCTGACCACAAACACCTGTCTTCTCTTTTGCAAAGTAAGACAGAAAAACAATTCTAAAAAAAGGAAGGTCAAGAGACAGACGAGTCACCTCCACACATATATCAAAATGTATCCAGTTTATCAGTTTTTAATGACAGCCTGTCGCTGGTTACGCTATAAAAAAGCAAGTCTCTGGGCTGCGTATCAGAGCACTAGGTAAGAGTGTTCTCAAGATAAGCTTATGTTTGCAGACATTAAAGCTTGAATTGAGTCTTGTGCGTATGTCTCTTGACTCTTCTCACCGCCGGTGGATGTAGATAGAATTTCCACCACAGTCTCATCATACTGTGACCTTTGCGCACTAGAGCGGTTTGCAGCTGATTGTGATGCAATCGGGATGAGGATCAGCACCTCCAAGTCTGTGGATATGGTCCTCTCCCGGAAGAAGATGGTTTACCCTCTTCAAGTAAGGAAGGAGCAACTGCCCCAGATGGAGGAGTTCAAGTATCTTGGGGTCTCATTCACGAGTGAGGGAAGAAGGGATTTGGAGATCGATGGCCGTCTAGATGCAGCGGCCGCAATAATGCGGGCATTGTATCGGACGGTGGTGGTGAAGAAGGAACTGAGCCAAAAGGCAAAGCTCTCGATTTAGCAGTCAATCCCTACTCTCACCTACGCTACACCTCATAAATTATGATGATGTGAAAATTTGATAACGTGTCTTAATGAGTGCCCTTCTAGTGGAGAAAACATGATGCAGTGCCCTATAAGGTGCCCTTACAATGGTCTAAACTTGACGTTCCCTATGGGTGCCCTTCCAATGGAAAGTCATGCCGTTATGAAGTGCCCTCTATGCGGCCCCTACATGACAGTGTAGAGAAAATGGGATGCAGTGCTGTATAGGATACTCCTATAGGTGAAAAAACATCATGAAGTGCCCAATTAGGTGCTCCACTAATGGAGAAGTGACCCTCCAGTGGATAAAATGTGATGCAGTGCTGTAAAGGGTGTCCCTATATGCGTGAGAATGTGGGGATGTTTCCTAATGGATACCCCTCCAATGGAGAAAATGTGATGTGCTGCTATATAGGTGCCCTTACAATGGGATAAACTTGAGGTTCCCTACAGGTGCCTTTCTGATGAAAAAAACTCATGAAGTGCCCTCTTAGATGCCCTTTCAAGTGAGAAAACATGATGCACCATAGCTTTTTGCGCGCTGGTGGGGCCCCATGTCGTGCAGTAGGTGCCCTTTTTATTTTTTTGCCCCTGCCCTTCAAACAGCCTGAGTCCCCCACTGCTCACCTATAGTCACGAGCTATGGGTAGTGACTGAAAGAGTGAGATCGTGAATACAAGCGGCCAAAATGGGGTTTCTTTGTAGGGTGGCAGGGCTTACTCTCCTTGATAGGGTGAGGAGCTCAGCTATCCTGGGGGACCTCAAAGTGGTGTCCAACCGATTCCAGCCCTTGCAGGAATTGGACCGGGCCCTTGACCCTGAGAGTGGGGGGACTGATGAGCCTCAGGGCACCCAGATGGCCACATCCTCCAGGAAAAGTGAGTTATTAATAGTGGGGGACTCAATTATTAGAGGGGTAGACAGCATAGTCTGTTCGCGTGACAAGGAGTCTTGCACGATGTGTTGCCTGCCTGGTGCCCAGGTAGGAGACTTCCTTGAGCGCGTGGACAAGCTCCTGGCCAGAGAGGAAAGGGATCCAGTTGTCATGGTCCATGTAGGGACCAATCACATAGGTAAGGGCAGGTTTGAGGTTCTGCAGGACAACTTTGTGGAATTACTTCCAGGGTAGTCTTCTCTGGAATTCTACCTGTACCACGTGCAAGCAGAGGGAAGCAGAACTTTATCTGGAGGTTTAACACGTGGCTACAATCCTTTTGTATGAAAGAGGGGTACAGGTTTATGGGGCACTGGGATTCCTTTTGGGACAGGACTGAGCTGTACAAACATGATGGGCTGCACCTGAACCGGAGGGGTACCTTTGCACTGGGCCAGCGTATGCTCAGGGTAGCACTGGATTATTTAAACTAGGGATTTAGGGAGTAGGGAGGATAGAGAATGTAAAGGGTAGGGAGGCGTAGACAGCCCAGATGGAAGCTGTCAATGCTACCTATAATAGTGAAAACATTAAAGAAGTCTTTTTAAAGCAAAATTTTAGTAAGGGTGGCTTGGGACGGTGGGGAGTGAAAGAACAGGAGAAGATGTGTAGAATCTATAGTCTGAAATGTCTTTGTTTAAATGCTAGAAGTATAAAAAAACTAATTTTTGAAAATTGAGGCTGATATTAATGGTAAGGGCTATGACACAGTAGGGATTACAGAGACATGGCTGGGGGAAGAGGTTGGGGATGAATATAATATAGAAGGGTATAAACTTATTAGGAAGGATAGATCCAGTAAGAGAGGTGGGGGTGTGGCTCTATATGTAAAAGCTAATCTGAATGTGCAACAAATTCCAGAAATTGACCAGCTCATGCCTAGTGAGGATATTTGGATTAAGCTCATAGGGGAAGATGAGAAGGGGCTTAACATAGGAGTGTTACTGACCACAAGCTTCAGACAGTAGTGTGAATACAATGCTCTTTGAAAATATAAAACAAGCATGCAGAGGAGGTGAGACTATTATCATGGGTGACTTCAAGTACCCCAGTATTAATTGGGAATTGGTGACAGGACAAGGAAAAAGGGAGGAGGAATTTTTAGATGTTAAAAATGACCTGTTTATAGCACAGTATGTCAGACAGCCTACAAGAGGGAAATCAATTCTAGATCTGGTGTTATGTAATAACTCTGACAGAATTTGTAGTATAGAGGCAATGGAACCACTTGGGACAAGTGATCATTCCACAATTAGGTTTGATGTATTTTGGCAAACTAAGAGGGCCCCATCTAACTCCAGGATTTTAAATTTTAGGCGGGCCAACTTTAAAAAGATGCGATCTGAATTAAGTAAGGTAAACTGGGTGCAACTTCTTCATTGCACAACTATTAATGAAAAGTGGGGCAGGTTCAAAACGGTTATACTTGGTGCTCAGTGTAAATTCATTCCAAAGGTGCAGAAAAGTAAGTTGAAAAAGCAGTCTCCACAGTGGATGAATGAAGCTATACGGAAGAGTTTGAAGGAAAAGAATAAACTGTTTAAGATATATAAAAATGACAGTACTGAGAGTAATAAGGCTGAATATTGTAACGTGTTCTAAGGTTAAAAAAGAACCAAGGGTAGTCAAAAGGGTCTATGAAAGGCAAATTGCAGATGATGCTAAAAGTAATCCTAAACGTTTCTTTCAATACTGCAATAGGAAAAGTAAAGTTAAAGAGGAGGTTAAGGGCTTGGTTTTTGCAAGGAAGGTCATGCCTAACAAACCTACTGATTCTTTGAGGAAGCTAGGAAGTGTCTGGATGGGAGCAAGGCTTATGATATTACATACTTAGATTTCCAAAAGGCATTTTATAAGGTGCCACATGACAAACTCATTATCAAAATGAGGACAGTAGGAATTTCAGAGTGGGTTCGAAACTTGTTACGGGATAGAACACAAAGGGTAGTAGTAGGAGGGATATTATCTGAGCAGGGTATTGTGGGAAGTGGAGTTCCACAGGGATCGGTGCTGGGTCCACTGCTCTTCCTCATTTACATAAATGATCTTGACACGGACATTGAAAGTACACTGGTTAAATTTTCAGATGATACAAAATTGGGAGGTTTAGCCAACAGTTTGGAATCTACTAAAGTAATCCAAGATTTAAATCCAAGATTTAAACAGAATCAAGAAGTGGGCAGATACCTGGCAAATAAAATTCAGTATATATCTAAATGTAAAGTTCTACATGTGGGGAATAAAAACATAGGGCAGGATTACTTTATAAGTGGTACAAAATTGGAATGTGCACATGTAGAAAAAGACTTGGGAGTAATAGTTGATCAAAGCCTATCAAGGTCTGGTCAATGTGCTGTAGCAGTAAAAAAGCCAACATGATGCTGGGATACATAGCCAGGAGTATTGAGTATAAATCTAAGGACATCATGCTCACCCTATACAATACCCTTGTCAGACCACACTTAGAGTATTGTGTGCAGTTCTGGGGACCGTACTACAAGAAAGATATAGAAGCGCTGGAAAAGGTCCAAAGACGGGCAACCAGATTGATTCCGGGTATAAAAGATAAGTGTTATGAGGAAAGGCTTGAGATGCTTGGACTTCAAAAGTTTAGTAAAAGACTTAGGGGTGATTTGATTGAGACATTTAAATTTATTAAAGGGATTAACAAAGTGAATTCCAGGAAATTATTCAAGTTGAGTTCAGTTAGCAGAACGAGGTGGCATAAATGGAAACTGGCAAAGGGTAAATTTCACACAGAGAGTGGTCAATGTGTGGAATAGCTTGCCTGGACATGTAGTGGAGGCAGAAACACTGGGGGTATTCAAGGTCCGGCTTGATACAGTGTTTGATACTATTTAGCTTTTAGGTAAACTAAGCATTAAGTACAGTTTAGTGGTAGGAATGTTCTCATCTTACGTTATGTTATGTATGTTAAGTAGAACCGCTGCTCATCCGCATTGAAAGGAGTCAGTTGAGGTGGTTCGGGCACCTTCCTCTGAGGTGTTCTGGCCACCAGGGAGAATGACACTCTTTACAAAGAGTAGGGGGTTCCCTGGTCTCCTGGCCTTCTCAACTTGGCTCTCTCAACTTTCCATCTGATCATCCCCTAATTCAATTACCTAAAAATGATTCTGTACCTCAGCTGATGTGTGGTGAGCGTGAAAAATGCCTGCTTTGCATAATGGAGGTGGGTGTTTGAGGAGAGTTTCCCCCATCACTGAAAAGTGCTATATTATTATTTTTTTTATTTATTTTTATTATAGACTTTAAATGGTCAAATTTACAGTATTTAACAATATTAACTGTAATTTTCGGGTAAATGAATGGCTACTGAGTTGCATTCCTTATATTGTTCATTTGTGACAGGTGATACCTGTAATTTTGAAACAGCTGATTACTGTAATTCCACAGTAGCATACTAGCATACAGCTACACTACACTAAGTTTTAGAACACTCCTATTTATTCAGTTTTATTGAAATTTAAGCAGTTCAAGTCCAGTGAATGACCAGAAATGGTACAAAGGTAAGTGGTAAACTGCCAGAGGTTTCTTTTTTTTTTTTTTTTTTAAAGTTTAGGTTACCAAAAATGGAAAAATAATGTAAATTTCAGAATTATAAAAAATACCTTTTTCAGGGAACAAGTGATGGGTTAACAACTTACAGCTTTTCTGCAACAATGGAAGTAAATTAAGTCTTGAAAGTTGATGCAAACAATTCCTACAGGTGTCCTAACTTTTGTTGATTACTTACAAACCCTCTGGCTGTATAAAATCAGTGTTGGAAAAAACTGTATTACTTCACCCTCCGAAGACAATACTGCACTGCAGGAAGTAGTATATTGCTATCATAATGACAAGAAAAAGGCAATTAACAAAGGAAGACAAACAGACCATCATAACCCTTAAAAGTGTAGATCTTACCTTTTGAGATATTGCAAAGCAAGCCAAGGTGTAGTAGAGGCAGAACTGTGAGTTTCCTACACCATCAAAAGGCACTTGGAAACTGGAGGAAACTCTGACAGGAAGAGGTCCGGCACACCAAAAGCCACAACAGAATCAGAAGACAAGTTTCTAAGAGTCAACAGCTTGCGTAATAGGCGGCTCACAGGACAACAGCTTCAAGCACAGCTTAACAGTGGTCAAAGAAAAGAAGTCTCAGTTTCAACTGTGAAGAGAAGACTTCCAGCTGCAGGTTTGACAGGTCGAGTAGCAGTACGAAAGCCATTGCTAAAATGGCAAAATAAGAAAAAGAGGCTTGTCTGGACCATGAAGCACTGGCAGTGGACCACTGAACACTGGAAGAAGGTCTTATGGACCGATTAATCAAAATTTTAATAAATCTTTGGTTCATCACGCAGGGTTTTTGTACACTGTCGAGTAGGTGAAAGGATGGATCCTCAGTGTGTGACATACACTGTCAAACATGGAGGAGGAAGCTCTTATGTCTGGGGCTCTTTTGCTGGATCCAGAGTTGGATCCAGAGTTAGCGACTTGCACAGAGTGATTGGTACCCTGAACCAAAAGGGCTACCACAGAATTTTGCAGCGCCATGCAATACCCTCTAGTCAACGCTTAATTGGTCTGTGGTTCATCCTACAGCAAAATAACGACCCAGAGCATACCTCCATGCTATGTCAGACCTACCTTAGAAGAAAAGAACAAGATGGTAGGCTTCAAATAATGGAATAGTTAGCACAGTCTCTGGACTTAAACCCCATCGAGCTGGTTTGGTTGAACTGGACAGAGGGGTGAAAGCAAAGCAACCTACAAGTGCAACACATTTGTGGGAACTTCTGCAACAGTGTTGGGAAGATCTTTCTGAACAATATTTGATTTCCATTGCAGAACAAATGCCACAAGTGTGTTCAGTTGTTATATCTGCAAAAGGTGGCTACTTTGATGAGTCAAAAATTTTGAATAAATTGTTTTAAACAGAATGATTCCATGATTTCTTTTTTTATCTCCAATTGTTTATTATGGTCTATGGTCTCATTTACTGTGAAATCATAGCTGCCATTTAATTGTAATATTTTATTTACAGTGAATATGTTACAGTAAATTACTGTGAAGCTTACTGTAAAAGCACTGCAACTAGAAGCCAGTAATTTTTTTACAGTGTATGCAAACATGGCATCAATAATAATAATAATTATGTACATATATACATTTGGATCTGTATGTATTCTATATATGATTTATGAAGCTGGTGTGACTATGATATGACTTTCGTACATACTGTAGACTGTGACAACTCTGATGTTCACTGATTAGTAGCTGTGCACCCCAGTTAAGAAGAACCCCACCTTTCCCTTTGCCAGACCTCCTCCATTCCTTTGATATGTGCCTGTGTTTGGAGCCGTGGGCTATATTTTTGCTGTTTGGTTTTTGCTTTTTGTGTTACACCTACAAGATCTCACATGTATACTATCATTTACGTCCAAGCATCTGGATGCACTGCTGACAATACTGACTGCCCCTCATCACACTGTATATTTATTTTCATTAATAAATACATTTGTTATTATTTTAACAATATTCAATGTGTGGTATCCCTCCTTTGCCATGGTTCACGAGCCGGCCATGACAAGACGTCGTAATACAGACGGTGTAGTAATAGGGAAATGATTTGAAGTGAAGCATGGACTGTGACTAATTAGATGAGTTCCCTTATTAAAACTTCTCTCCTTTACATCACCTAGTACTGAAAAGGAGGTACTGCTTAGCTAGTGAGTGATTGAATGAGCAAGTGAGTGAATGAGTGAGTTATTGATTGGGTGAATGAAACCAGCCCTACTGGAGCTGTCCCCACATCTTGCACTGGCTGTGCACCACTGCAATAAGGTAAGTAAATTACTAGGTTCATTCCATCCCATGACCATGGTGCTGCTGGGCCATGCAGAACCACCAATTCACCAGAAACTGGATTCAACTGGGAAGGACGAAGTTTGGGTCTACATGGAGATTCAGTCTTCAGAAATCCCTAAAATGAACCTATTGTTTCTTATTTTAAAAAAAGAGATGGTGAGAGTGCATATAGGCAAATCTTCAAACATGAATTCTCTCTCACTCCCCAAACCCATCTCCCCTGTTCTCAGAATAGCTTCTTGTTTTGTATGGGTTTTTAAATCTCTCTTACTTTCCATGGATCAGTGGAGTGGGGAGTTACCCCCCCCCCCCACCTCTCTCTCTCTGTCTCTCTCTTGCTTTTTCTCTGTGTGTTGTGCATGTTCAGTTCCATTGGCCAGGCTTCCTCTGACACCCACTGCTGCTCTGGCAGCTTTCTCTCTCAGCTCCACTCACCTATTCCTCTCCCTCTTTCTTTTCTTATGCACTCAGTGGGGCAGGTGGCTGCTGGAACAGAAGCAGGATCCAGATCCAGGACTCTTTGAAAAAGCAGTGCAGTATGTCCCATCCAGGGACCCACAGGGCATTCCCAGAATCTCACCCTGCCAGCATCCTGAACCCACAATCTTTCTTTTTCTCTCCCTTTCTTTCGCTCTTTCTGAGGGCTGAGCACTGAGCCGGCTGCTCTGAGAGAATTTTCAGCCCTGAAGCCTCAGCTCTGCATCAGGAGAGGTTGCTTAAGGAGAGCAGGGCAGGGGACGGAGATAGTAAAAGGCAGAAGGAGGGTAGGGGGTGGAGCCATAGAGAGGTGGTTTCTTTTTTTGAGCGAGGGTTGCCCCAGGCTGGACTTATCCCTGCGCATCTCCAGTTGGGCTGAAGTACGTGGAAGTGTCAGGAGCACAGAAGGCAGCATGGAGGCAGAGAACGGTGGGAAAGGTCTGGAAAGCAGTGTCGGAAGAGCTGCGACGGAGGCCCGGAGGGCGTCCCGGCTGCTGAAGGCCGGACTGGGGGTCTCCTTGTGCCTTAGTCTGGGGCTGCTCCTGGCCCTAATCCTTGGTGAGTACCCCTGGTTTGGGCTGCATGGCCACAGTGGGTCCCTGTCTGGGTACGCATTATCCCGGTGCACTGGCGACATCTGTGTCACAATTATTTTTGGGAGCATATTAAATTACACACATTTTTTAACCAGGAGGAGCAGAGCAGGACACTATAATTATATCAGAACAGCTGAGTGGAAGACTGCTTTCAAGGTGGTGCACACATGCTGTGGGGGAAAGAGAGAGAAAAAAACAACTGTTGGAGAATTCTTGTCCTTGGGGTTAAGGGGCAAAGATGATTGCAAGCACAATGTGTTATTATATTTCACTCTGCACGCTTGTTTGTGTATGAGAGATTTTAGCATTGTTTATGCTGTCCTGGTTTGGAAAGTTCATGCTTTTATAATGTATGTTCATGTACTGAAGTATTATGGTAACACTGGAAGACTCCTGTCATGGTAAAAGCTGGCCTGTCGGTCTCAAAACTCAGAGAATGCGTGTTTGTGTGTGCGTATGTGTGTAAGTGAGAGAGAGAGGGAGAGAGAGAGAGAGGTTGAGTGCTCACTGTGAGAGGGAGACAAGTAGAGACAGATGCACTTTCTCCTATAATGAGGGAAAACTATTCAAAATTAGATAGGACTAAAATATCAGACCACAGTTCCATGAAAAATGAACAAAAATACTTTGTCTTACAAATGGTGGGAAATACACCTCAGAAGAACAGAAGAACACATCACGTCAAACTGTCACACCACCTGAGTGAATATAACTTAAAATAATGGTCAAATAAGGAATATCATGTGCAAGCCTTCGTTGTTGTTGACATTGTAATAATTGTTAGTGTTTAGGTTGGTGTGCTTATTAAATCATCACTTCACTTTGATAATTCAGGGTACATTTCCCCTAGTCCCCTAATGGCCGTGATATGACAGGTTAGGACAAGTTTTTTTTGATGAGTCCACAAAAAGAAATTGCTCATTTTCATAATCCAACCAAGGGGTCGGTGGGTGGGTGACAACTGTTTCTGTTTTAATTCTGAAGTAAGACAGCATTCCTGTGGGAATATATGGTTCAGAGATGTATGCATTCATAAATAAATTCAGGGACACTCCAGCCCCATGCACTGAGTGCTCTTCCCAAACCCTGTTTTAATTAAAAATTGAAAAAAAAACATTAAAACATTATAAATAATTCCTTATTAAAATACATAATAATTATTGGTTTGCTTACTGAGGTTATCCAGAGTGCTTTAGGTAGCCTTCCTTTCATTGCATTTGTATTATTATTGCATACTTATATAGCTGGCTATTTACTGAAAGTAACTTGAGTTCAATATTTTTATGTGCTAAACTCACTCCTGCTGTGCTGTCCTGTTCACAACCACCGGAGTGTATGCACACCTGACTGTCTGAGGCATCCAGAAAAGTTTGGCCACTTGTGTTTCATTGGGGTCAGTGTAGAGAGTATGTTTTTGAATTGCCTGCACTGTTGCAGCAGGCTTAGCTTAGCAAGGCTCTTTTTGGGGGTGGGGTGGGGGACAGTCGGGGAGTAAAAGCTTCCATTCACTCTCACCCAGCTGGAATGGGTATAACCAGAGTGTGGGAAGACATTCAGGGTGATTTCTGCACACATCTTCTGTGCTTCTTGTGTAACTGATAAATGAAATCTGGTGAAAGATCACTGGCAGTGTGTAGAGTATGTGTGTGCGTGCATGTGTGTGTGTGCATGTCCACGTACATGTACGTAACTGTGTTGACTCGTGGAGAGATTGGGTGAGCACAGTCAGTGACATTGAAACCCCTGGCAGCTGGGAGTTTGGTGCTGAGTGTGTGGCAGGGAGGGGAATTGGGGTCATAGTAGGACAGAGATCATAATGTACAGGGATATGAGCATGTGTGCACATTCGCATTTGCGTGTTTTTATGTGTCTGTTTGCATGTATATGTCTGTGTGCACGTGAGTAACGTGAGTTTGTATCTGTTAGTAATATGAGTGCGTGTGAATATGTGTGTTATGTCAGTGTGTGTGTGAGCATGTATGTATGTGTGGGACAGTGTGTCTACCTTCATCAGTCCTCTACCTCTTTTGCATCTAGTGTCCCAAAGGTCAAGGGAAGAGGAGTACTGCCTGAGTGAAGAATGCATTGAAGCAGGTAAACTTTCTACTCTTCTTTGTCACTGGCTCAAAACCGTATCTGCTACTTTCATTACCAGGTTCCAAAGCAGAAATTGCATGTTAATGCTAATTAGCCAATCAGAAGTACTACATAGCATCATATAATGATGAGAACAGGCCATTCACGCCAACAAGACTTGCCATTTTCCTAACTAAATTAGTGCTCTGATTACCTACAGACTAGATAGTATCTAACACTGTATTAAGCCTAGTCTTGAAAGTCCCCAGGGTTTCTGCCTCTACTACATGACCTGGCATGCTACTGTAACACTGTGTTAGAGCTCCTGCCTTTTTCTGTCATCACGTCTTTCTCACTGCTCTGTATGTAGTACCCACACAATTCATGCAATAGTTTCTTTGGCTTCAGTATTTAGGGAGAAAATGTTGGGGTGAACTGGGGTAGATCAGAATACTTCCCATTCACAGAAACACATGCAGACCAGTATAATGATGTATCTGGGCATTTGTATACCTGTACACCTGCATGTCTGTGGTAGCCTAAGCTGGAATGCAGAGAATTCTACAGGTGCTCTTCTCATTCCTCTCTCCATTCACTGAGAGGCCAAGAAAGAGTGAGGAGCACAGTTTGCTTACATCACCGGTTTCCATTCTAATCTTTGCTCATCTGAGAGAAAAAAGATTAAATATAAATCAACCCCATCCCTTCCCAACCTGCAAACACCCACACCCTCTCCCCCACCAAGCAAAAACCTGTACCCCTCCGCTGCAAGAGAGAGAGACATCCCATTTCCTTGACTCATACAGTTTTTGGTTTTACAATCTCTTCAACACTACAGCAGCATTCAGAACATATCATTGGCACTACATCTGGGCCACATCCTCTCTTGAATCCTGACCTCTTCATCCCTGTTACAGAACCAGAATCATTCTCACACTCAGCCTCCCCTCTCAGTATATTAAGATTTTTTTCCACAAATAATTAAGCAGTACGTAGCAAGGTCCCATTAAAACCAGGCTGATGTGACTACTGCCACTGCAGTAACTGTGTATGTGTCCTGTCGACCTGTCTACCTGTCTCAATGCCATATAGCCGGCTCGATCCTGAGTAAGATGGACCGCTCAGTAGATCCTTGTGAAGATTTCTACCACTACGCTTGTGGAGGGTGGCTCAGGGAAAACCCTATTCCAGAAGATTCCTCCAGCTATGGCATCTACCCCTGGCTGCGGCAGAACGTAGACCTCAAACTCAAAGGTGTGTGACCTGCCCCCATTCCAATTTTGAGATGCATGCTGACTGTTTTTCCTGGAGCGACTTGGTATCCTGTTATTTCTGCAAATGAAATGCTAGAGAATAGGCCTCTGTTTAAGCCACTACTTTACTTGAAAGAAAAACATATACAGGGAAGTCGCTGTTAACAGCACTTAAACATTCCAGCAGTTGAAAGTTGGTACGAGCTCAGTGGTCTGTTCCCCTCAGTAGGGTGGTTAGTCTGGCACTGCACTGTATGCGGTGTGTGACGTAGGTACCGCCCCCCCCCCCCACCACCGGGACCTCAATTTTGGACTAGATCTTGAATAAGTACCACCTGAGAATTGGTCCTGAAAATGATCCCCCCACTACACACCGTACTTAGTGTGGGCTATACTTAAATACAGAGGGCCGGATTAGTACAGAGACAAACAGTGAGTGGGAGGAATCATCTGCAGGGAAAAAACCCACAGGCTACACACTGTCCAGTTCCACTTTTCATTCTGCAACGTTTCTGCAACATTTCCATAACATCCACGTAAAGTAACCTCAATCTCATAGGAATATTGCGCCATGGGTATTATGTAATTATCCCCATTCTCCACCCACAGAAAGTGATAATAACCATAATCATGTTTCAAGAGAAAGAAAAGAAAATGAAAATCTGAGAAAGATGAACAACAGCGCACAGCCCTATACTGGATGCAGGCATACACATAGGCACACATACACAGGCATGCACCTGTACAGGGCTATATGTGGGTTCACTTCACACAGATTGTATGTTCACCACTGGTCAAGTCAATGGGTTATATGAAGACTTGATTGTTAACATCATGCTCTGGCCAATTTCCTTGAAAGGTTTCTTCATGTACCCTTATTTTAAGAGAAATTATATTGCTCGTACTGATGCACATACAGTCAGACAGGTGTTGAAAGCGCTCTATCAGAATGCAGCCAAAGAAAAGAGCTGTGCTGCTTTCTATTCCGACTTGATTGCTTTTGACTTTATTTTAAAACATTTATTTTAGAATTTTAAAATTCTCTCCTTTTCTCCTGGAGCACAGTTATGCATGCACTAAACCAGGCCTATTCAACTAGCGACCCGCAGGCCAGATACGGCCCTTTGGAATTTTTCTATGGCCCGCAAGAGGCTGCCTGCAAATAAGGCGGGCATGTGTGTGATATGATAAATAAAACTAAAGTACACATCTCTGAGCTACTTTGAGACATCTGAACCATAGACTGTATGATCTGAACCAATTGGTTACGTCTTTTTAAAGCACCTATGTGCGGTGATTGGCTGCAACAGGATTAAACCCACTCCGCACCTGCCATTCGCTCAGTCAAGCCTCACGTTGCATTCTGGGCTGGCAGGCCACAGAGAAACTCACGTTAGCTAAGCTATTAGGGCTGTCAAAAAATATTTGAAGTTCGAAAACTATTCGAAAATATTTTTTTTTTTTAAGTTCAAACCTAAATTTGAGCATTCGAATATTAGTTTGGATCCCGCGCTTTGTAATTAACATAAATATACAGGCTTTAATTTCATGCGGCGAATCATGTTCATGCACACAAAGTTCATTTCCTGTGCTAACGTTACTGGTCAGCTAACAATTTAGGCTAAATAATGTTCCCATGGCAGGCTACGTTTCCTTTCTGTTCTGAAGATTTTGATAAAACTGGATGATGAAAGAAGTTAAACAAACTAAACAGAGTAAATAATTTATGTTGTTTTAGGCTGCAGGTATTTGCCGTTTGAATAGTTTTGTGTTAAGAAACAGGATTTCCTATAAACAATCATTTCCCTATTACTGTGATTAATAAATGCCGAGTTGTGGCAAATTACAATCACGAGAAAGTGCTTTAATTCATTTGCGCATTAGCCTATAAAAACTGCAGGGGGCTCATTTATAAAATGAACTTGCGTGCACACGTCAAGTGCAGACCTGATGTAGGGCCACAACTGTTTCCCCGGTCAAATCGAGTCATGTTGAAATTTTATAAATCACTACTTTGACGTGATTTTTCTACGTACGCACCACACAGTTGACCTAAAATACGTTTTATAAATGAGGCCCCAGATGTAGTAACCTAGTATGAAAATTCACCAATGCCCTCTATTCTACTGCCCGCTTGTGGAAAATAATGCACAGGCCAGTTTAGATGGAGCGTCACGTGCATATTGCGCCCGACAATAAGCAGCTTATTTTTTGTGAATTATAGGCAAATGATATTCTAATATGTTCAAATGCTAACTAATTACAAAAGATAATATTCAAACTCAATTTCATGGCACTTTTGACAGCCTTACTAAGCTAACAACAAGCTTCAAAATGTCTCTCTCGAAGCCAAAGAGACGTAAAGTTGATTGTGAAAATCGCCAATTCCAGAGCAAATGGACCGACAAGTATTTATTTACTTTGGACTGGCGGCTGTCTGGAATTGATTACAATGATATCATTAAAGTGAAAGAAAAGGGATGCACGTGACTAGTTTATTCCATGTAGTAATATATCTATTAACATTATACTGTTAGAATTATTTGTAGCCAATAATTGACAAAGTATTCTGTGTGGCCCACGAACCCCCAGTGATTTTCCTATTTGGCCCACTTGCTTTTGAAGTTGAATAGCCCTGCACTAAACAGTGAATATGGTGTCACAGATATCCACCAGCTCAGTAAACTGCATTTCTCTGTTTTATCTCCTTCAGCGTTCATGTCAGCTAAGTGAACACCATGCTATAGCATGTTTACATACCTTAATACAGTGGTCACTGGTTTCATTTGGCGCTTCTGCTGCGAGAGATCTTCCGGGCAGCAGCAGCTTTGCATAGGGTGAATTCAGCAAATGTGGGACATCAGCAGAAGTGGGAAACTTAAGCTTTACATTAAAAAAAACAACAGCCAATCAAAAAAAAAAAACATTCTTGAATTGTTGCTACAATAGTTACAGTCATTCAACAATTGGATTTATTGGACTGACGTCTTTACAGTGGGTGTGGTCAATTGTCAAACTAAGACTGATCATTGCGGGTGAACGGTAAGCGGACTGGCATGTGAAATGACACTTACGAATGATAGGTTACTAAATGAATAAAAACGAGTAAAAAACTTCTTCTTTTGATCTCCAATATAGTGGCTAAGACACTGGTCAAAATACAACTGTTTTTTTTTTGTTGTATTGTCTTTAGTTTTTATGATTAAAGGGGGTTTTGCACTGTCCCATTTCTGCTGAACCTGTTAGATAAAGTGGGACAGTGTTTTTCAGGTAATGTGGAACATCGTTTTAATCAGTCCTGGTGTAATACAATTTACCACAGTTTTATACACTTACGTGCTTGTTCAAACCATACTGATTATTATTTGGTGTCCGTCAGTACTTCACATATTACTGTTTGTCGACAGACTCTATATAATCAGAATGAATGAATATCATCATGATGCGGATAGCGTAATGAGTAGAGGTGCCAAGTGTGTAATGACTAGCTCGTGGGTTCAAGCCCTGCTCAGAGCATACTTTTATTCAAAATAAAATAAAATAAGATAAGATAAACCTTTATTGATCCACGGAGGGAAATTAAGGTGTCATAGCAGCAACAGCAGTGAGAATGAAACACAGGAGAGGTACAGTCAAGAACCAAACCAAGATAAAATAAGAATAAAAATAAAAATAAAATAAAATACTGAGCTGCTGGCCCTAGATATCTGCACTGGATCTCTGAATGAGTGAACAAAACTCTAAAAACTTGTATTACCTAGAGACATACTGTATAAATGTGACGGCCACTAAATGTATGGTCACATTTTTGTGATATAGTGAATTAATTTACTTTTATTTCCTTGAATATTGTTGTGTTTGATTTTAATCTGCTAATACTTTCAAATAAATGCTATTCTAGTTTCACCACAGGGGGAGCTGTAGGTCTGAATGACTGTCCCACATTAACTGAATACTCCGACTAAGTGAAAGAGGGTACCATGCTATGTTTAAGGGTGTTTATGTTTTATACAAAAACACATTTCAATTAAAGCCACAAGCGGCGTTGGGAGGGGTCCAAGCATTGGCACAATTGCGCCCCCTATGGAGCGATTTTTAAAAGGTTTTGTCCTCATGATCATATACCTTCACCCAACATATCTACTGCATCGCCATGGATGTCTCCTAGCCGCTAGGCGTAAAGGCCTTCTGCATAATACACGTAAAAATGGGTCTGTGTAGGGGTTGTGCGCAATGTGCGGCATGTGCGACGGTTGCAGACCATGGGTTGAAGACGCAGACATCCTCAAGAAATTAAAAGCGGGTAGTTAGTGACCAGTGCCCGCATACGCTGTAAAGAAGATGATTTGTTGACTGGTGACACGAGGTCACTGGCATAAGGCTTTGACTAACAGGTTATAACAGTTGATTCACAAAACCGATAGGCAATGTTGAATATGTGACTAAAAGCGCCTTTGTCAGGTTAATGTCTTCGTTGCAACAAGTTACATCTAGCTGAGCATTTTTGTGGTTATTGGTGCAGTATTTAATAGGTTTGGAAATATGAATGAAGCTGTTGTTTTTTGAACTATAACGGTCAGTAACAAAATCTAATTACGTGGCCTGCGCAACTTGTGCAATATGCCGCACAAATGATTTGGTCATTTGCGAGTGCCGCACACAACAGAAACTGTGCAGACTACGTAAAATTATGAAACAGCATTTGGATGGTCCGACGTGTATGTAGAGCTGCAGCACTCCTGCGCTGCAACTAAAATAGGCGTCAGACACATATTCCAATCTGTTGCTCAGCTTAGCAGAGAATGCACATTTCAGAGCGCCTCAGAGACAGATAGAATAGCACATAAATACCCATTTCAAATAATAAATACGACATTGAGAAAAAATGAAACAAAAGACGAAATATCAACTCGCGACCTGCGTGCTGCGCACAGAGTAGCCCACCGTATTATTTATTTAGACACTGGCAGATAAGAAAATATTTGGTTACGCTGACCTATAAAGCGCTATTCCAAAAGCAAAATCAGACATGTTGTACATCGTTAGAAAGCTTATACTCTCACCTACTGAATAGATGAATTGTCAATGAAGCCAAATTGCACTAAAAAGGGAGACAACGGCGTAAGCAACAGGTGTGGTATTACGCACAGCTATCTTTGAAGTTAGCCTACCCAGGTATAACAAATGTGCGTATATTTCACAAACGGATTGTCCAAGACAATATATGACCACTCAGTCTCAAAAGGGACATCTCTACGCATAAAACCAGTGGTAAGATTGTATATTTATTCAATGTTTAGTCCCAGAAATTGACTGTAGAATGAAATGGTATAATTTCTAAAAACTTTGTCTCGTTTATTTCGTTATTCAGTGAGCAGTGTTTTCACTGCTGTATTGGCATATTTTAGGGCTAATGTCGGGTTTATCTTGTTGCTATGGAATATTACATTACATTACACCACAGGCATTTGGCAGACGCTCTTATCCAGAGCGACCTACAGCAAAGTGTATAAGCACAACCAGGAGCAAGTGTGTCGAAAACCCTCGAGAGAAGTACCGTTCCAAGTGCAGGGAACAACCGTATAGTTCAACTTGGACCCTGTAGGTTAGACTGATTAACACTAACACAAACAAGAACAGCGACAACGGAGTCTATGCAAAAATACAAGTAATAGTTAAGACGAGTGCATCAACTAAGTCACCTACGAAACAGCTACCTAGTTACAACCCTAAGTTTATAGTCAATTTAGAGATTAAATTGAGAAACGATTTCTCTCAGCATAATGACGGATTTAAAGACTAAATGAACTCACCCGATATTGTCTTCAGATGGATCCATGCCAAAGAAAAGTAATGATTCATCCTCTCAAAGCTTTCACTAACAAACTTTTAGTAGCTAAAAACAAAATATCAACTCGCCATCCATGCTACCTGCTTCCTACGCTCAGAGTACCGTATTATTTATTTAGACATTGGCAGAGTACAGCATAAATTGCATCTTTTGTTTATATTCAATATCAGTAATTGCAGCGAGAAACTGCATCTGTAGACACAAGATAGTTTGTTATGTTATGGTAGCAACGGAACGAAGCGGACTATATATGTATTGCCATCATTTTTTTATTATACCAGCGTGTTTGCACAGAAACTCAAAACCTACCAATAAAATTGTTTAGCTATTTCTCAGCATAATGACAGATTTAAAGACCAAACGAACTCACCCGATACTGTCTTCAAATGGATCCATGCCAAAGAAAAGTATTCATCCTCTCAAAAAGCTTTTACTAACAAACCTTTAATAGCCTAGCATGCACTCTGGCTGGCACTGTCTTCCATTGCTTCCCCGACGTTCAGACCCTTCCCTCACTGATAAAAACTAGACCCTATGGTGTCGGATTGCTTGCGTCGCCATGGATGTCGCTTGCCGTAAAGAAGTTTACTAGATGTCGTAACACTTAGATTTGGAGTTCCAGCTCTTCTGCACCCCAACTAATAAAAAAGTCCAAATGGCGGGCAAACAATATGGCGGACATAGTTGACGGTCGATGAAGTTTTGTGTTGATCTGACTTACGGTGTGGGAGTTATGACCCTTTAAACATGACCCTTTTGTTATAGCGCCACCATCTGGCCGACATAGGTTATTTGTAGTGCCTGAGTAGTGGAGTCCATAGGAACCCACCCACCAAATTTGGTTGGTGTACAACTTATGGTTGCTGAGCCTCAGACATTTTAGCGGAGAAAGCTTCCACGCCCCAATGAAAAAGTCAAAATGGTGGGCAAACAATATGGCAGACATATGGCCAAGTTGTAGAGCACGTTCAGATGCATAGGTCGATGAAGTTTTGTGTTGATCTAACGTATGGTGTGGGAGTTATGGCCTTTTACGAATAACCCTTTGTTATAGCGCCACCATCTGGCCGACATAGGTGATTTTTAGTGCCTGAGTAGTGGGGAGCCATAGGAACCCACCTGCCAAATTTGGTCGCTCTAGGTCTTTGGTTGCTGAGCCTCAGACACTTTTAGCAGAGAAAAATAATAATAATAATAATAATCCTAACAGATACAATAGGGTTCCACCAGCTTCGCTGCTTGGACCCCTAATAATCCTAACAAATACAATAGGGTTCCACCTGCTTCGCTGCTTGGACCCCTAATAATAATAATAATCCTAAAAGACACAATAGGGTTCCACCAGCTTCGCTGCTTGGACCCTTAATAATAATAATAATCCTAACAGATACAATAGGGTTCCACCAGCTTCGCTGCTTGGACCCCTAATAATCCTAACAAATACAATAGGGTTCCACCAGCTTCGCTGCTTGGACCCCTAATAATCCTAACAGATACAATAGGGTTTCACCAGCTTTGCTGCTTGGACCCCTAATAATAATAATAATCCTAACAAATACAATAGGGTTCCACCAGCTTCGCTGCTTTAACCCCTAATAATCCTAACAGATACAATAGGGTTCCACCAGCTTCGCTGCTTGGACCCCTAATAATAATCCTAACAGATACAATACAGTTCCACCAGCTTCGCTGCTTGGACCCCTAATTACCAGGTTGAAATCAAGCGGCCAAAACCAGACTTCGTTTTTGAAGCTTATTTCCTGGTCTTGTTGTTCCTGGTTGCTCACTAGCGCCACTACGGTTGGCTCCAGTATAGGTGTTTTCATATCCGGTTTCCATGTAAGTCTACGGTACAAATGCGGTCAAAATACAAAGTCAATAATTTTTTCTCATGAGAGAAATATATGTGTATTTCACAATATGTGTATTTTATTTGTCTTATGACTGTCCATGGGTCGATTTCATGATTTATTGTGTCATTTGGGAACTGTTATAATATTTGTTGTGGACCAATGAGCTACAGTTTGCGTCACTTCCTGATTACTGTGGAGGACTAAGCTACAGTAGGGACTACAGTCTATGGTCACTGGGGTGGGAGGTGGCGCCTCTTGGTCTTGACATTGCGGCTCCGACCACGGTCCACCTGTGCGAAGCCAGAAAATGCAGGCATCCCATTTCGTAGTGATTTCATTATGGCGTGTGCGATTTACAGCTGCACTAGACAACCATAAAATAATCCTCCTCTGAAGTTTTTCGGTAGCCGAGTCATTTTTACTAGTTCCTTTAGCTTACTTAACCAAATAATTAGTTGGCAGAAAATGTAATCAGCTTGCTATATTTGGTAGTCCAGTAGCCTATGCTAAAACAGTTCACAACTTCGGCTACCAAGCCATTTGACTAGCTAGCTAACCCTAACCGGCAAATATTCAATCGGTCAAACATGTTTGACGGCTTGTCAGTTGTGTACATTCCGTAAATGTCTACCTGGGCCATGCTTCATGCATGAGACAAAGCTACTATAATCCCGATTTTGACACTGCAAAAATTTCAGATTCACGAAGAGAATTAAGAGTCTTAAGGTTTATTTGCTGGATAACAACACACGATGATAATCACACACAGAATTTAACGAAATTAATCATCTTTGTAAGATGGTATTTAAAAAGGAACATGTTTTTAGCATTTAAAGAGACCGACAAGAGCATTTAAGACAGTGGTTCTCAGAATCGGTCCTGGGGGCTCCTTGCGTATATTGGCTTTTCTCCATTGGTTTTGATGATCTACAAGAAGAAAAAAAAATAGCCTAATAATAGTTAGAAATTCAATGTACATTATTTTTGTCTTCATGCACCAGGTGGAAAACTTGCTGTACAAAGTGCGTTGTCATATTTACACACCTGCAGATCAGTTATTAAAATACTTGGTAGATTTGTTAATCACCGCTGACAGTGTTAATTTTTATTCTGTAAAAAGTGACTTGCGAACGATCGGTCAGCTAGCGTCACCCAGCAAGTGAACACCACAAATGGCAATGGAGCAAGCTAGTAGCAGTTACTGGCTCATTAACTGACTGTGGCGAAAACCTACTACGATAACTTGCTCGGTTAACAGCAGGTCTACCAGACAGTTATACGAAGATTAGCCTAGTCAAATCACCAGTAGCCTACACATCTCTGATTGATTGACCATCAGTGTAGTCGATGTTCTTCCCCTGTGGTTCATATTGCTAATGCGTGAGCTAACCACGGATAGCCTACCTAGCTCACTGGCAAGTGGATATGCTAGCTATGCATATTTGTTTTGCTGAGAAACATAAATTGAAGCTAACTGAACATAATTGTATTATTAATGTCATACATATAATGTGATTACATGACACAGTACAGACATGGGTGGAAATTAAACTCCGTAGACATTTGATAATATATTTTAAAACATAACGGCAGACAGTCAGCTAGCCTCAAGTTCGTGCTGCAATCGTTCGTTCAGGTTGATGGGCTTTTCCGCACCGGACGGTCAATCACATTGTAAAATTACAGAGCTGCTTAACTCTATGGTTTTGGCTCCAAATCGACAACATGGCCACACCCGCCATTGAGCTTCAAAACGTGTTTTAGAGACCCACGGAGAGTCAATGGGTGACGTCACAGTAGCTTTGTCCATATTTTTTACAGTCTCTGGTTGAAACTAGAGACCATGAGTAACTATGCCAGAAAGAATGACCATGATTCATCCATAGGTGGCACTATAGTAACCGATTCAAAAAGCAAATTTCAAAATGCTGGCATTTCCACCCCGTTTGATGAAAATTCATGAAACCAGGTGTACTTGTGCCATTCCTCAACAAATATGCCTCAAGAACCCATTAAGTCCGCTATGATGGATTTTTCTGCAGATTGAAAATTTGGCAAAACCTATAAAAAGTTTCTTCTAAAAAACCGTAAGTCCAATTGGTCCGAAATTGCCCATGCACGTGTAGGGTGCACGTCTCCCTATAGGGTGTTAACAGCTAAGAGATCCACTCCAAGATGGTGGAGAAACTGGTATTTAAAAAAAAATTTGGCCACAAATTTCAAATGCTTATAACTTTTTTACAAAAATAATCTAGGGACTTGAAACAGACTGGGCATGAAGAGGGCACTACCATGTTGTACAATGTCGGCGCAGTTGCAGATATTTCAAAAAACAAGGAAATTACAGGTATTTGATATTTTGGCATGAAGCTAATGCTAATGCTAATATAATGCAAATTTCAAGTGCTTATAACTTTTTAAAATAATAATCTAGGGACTTGAGATGGACTGGGCATGAAGAGGACACTACCATGTTGTACAATGTCAACGCAGTTGCAGATATCTCAAAAAACATGGAAATTACAAGCATTTGAAGTTTTGGCAGGAAGCTAATGCTCACATAACGCTTTAAAACTCATCTTCTCATGAACGCTTTACCTGATTCCATCACCATCACACATGTGTACTCTTGGGTATTCTTTCCATCAAGGGTGATAAGGAAAAGTTGTTTCGTTAAAAATTGCTTGATTTGTGGTGTGACAAAGTTAGCACTTTATGCTTATGCACATTCATATTTCAAAGTAATGTTTCTTATGAACCGGAAGTTGGATCGTCTCATGCATGGGTATGTAGATTGTCCAAAATTCTGAAATCGCTTGGACTCTTTTCTCATTCGCCTAGTATTTACCCAGCTTGGACATGTTCGTAGGGGCCCGCATTGCTGCTTGCAGCTATATTTATTATTATTATTTTCCTGGAAATGGTCAAATAACTCAAAAAGTCCTTTACCAAAAATGATATAAATTACCAGATCGAAACTAGAGACCATGAGTAACTATGCCAGAAAGAATGACCATGATTCGTCCGTAGGTGGCGCTATAGTAACCGATTAAAAATGCGAATTTCAAAATGCTGGCATTTCTACCCCGTTTGATGAAAATTCATGAAACCAGGTGTACTTGTGTTATTCCTCATGAGGAACAAATATGCCTCAAGAAGCCATAAAGTCCGCGATGATGGATTTTACTGCAGATTGAAAATTTGACAAAATCTATAAAAAGTTTCTTCTAATAAACCGTAAGTCCGATTGGTACGAAATTGCCCATGTACGTGTATGGTGCATGTCTCCCTATAGGGTGTTAACCGTTAAGAGATCCATTCCAAGATGGCGGAGAAACTGGCATTTAAAAAAAAAAAATTTGGCCACAAATTTCAAACGCCTACAACTTTTTACAACAATAATCGAGGCACTTGAAATGGACTGGGCATGAAGAGGGCACTACCATGTTGTATCATGTCGAAACAGTTAGAGATATCTCAAAAAACAAGGAAATTACAGGCATTTGAAATTTTGGAGGGAAGCTACTCCCACACCGTAGGTCAGTTCAACACAAAACTTCATCGACCGATGCATCTGAATGTGCTCTACACCTTTGCTATTGGCACCACCTATGTCCGCCATATTGTTTGCCTGCCATTTGGACTTATTTATTAGTTGGGGCGTGGAAGCTTTCTCTGCTAAAATATCTGAGGCTCAGCAACCATAAGTTGTAGACCAACCAAATTTGGTAGGTGGGTTCCTATGGCCCCCCACTACTCAGGCACTACAAATCACCTATGTCGGCCAGATGGTGGCGCTATAACAAAGGGTCATGTTTAAAAGGTCATAAGTCCCACACCGTAAGTCAGATCAACACAAAACTTCATCGACCGATGCATCTGAATGTGCTCTACACCTTTGCTATTGGAACCTATGTCCGCCATATTGTTTGCCCACCATTTGGACTTTTTTATTAGTTGGGGTGCGGAAGAGCTGTAGCTCCAAATCTAAAGTGTTATGACATCTAGTAAACTTCTTTACGGAAAGCGGGTAGAAGACATCCATGGCGACGCAAGTAATCCGACACCATAGGGTCTAGTTTTTATCAGTGAGGGGAGGGTCTGAACGTCGGGGAAGCAATGGAAGACAGTGCTAGCCAGAGTGCATGCTAGGCTACTAAAAGTTTGTTAGTGAAAGCTTTTTGAGAGGATGAATAATTACTTTTCTTTGGCATGGATCCATTTGAAGACAGTATCGGGTGAGTTTGTTTAGTCTTTGAATCAGTCATTATGCTGAGAAATAGCTAAACCATTTTATTGATAGGTTTTGAGTTTCTTTGCAAACGCTCTAAAACACGCTGGTATAATAAAACAATGACAGTAATACATATATAGTCCGCTTCGTTCCGTTGCTACCATAACATAACAAACTATGTTGTGTCTACAGCTGCAGTTTCTCGCTGCAATTACTAATATTGAATATAAACAAAAGACGCAATTTATGCTGTAGTAAATAATACTACTTAAATAAATAATACGGTACTCTGAGCGCAGTACGCAAGTAGCAGGGATGGCGAGTTCATATTTCGTTTTTTGCTACTAAAAGTTTGTTAGTAAAAGATTTTTGAGAGGATGAATCATTACTTTTCTTTGGCATGGATCCATTTGAAGACAATATCGGGTGAGTTCGTTTAGTCTTTGAATCTGTCATTATGCTGAGAGAAATCGTATTCTCAATTTAATCTCTAAATTGACTGTAAGCTTAGGGTTGTAACTAGGTAGCTGTTTCGTAGGTGATTTAGTTAATGCGCTGGTCTTAACTATTGCTTGTATTTTTGCATAGACTGCGTTGTTGCTGTTCTTATTTGTGTTAGTGTTAATCAGTTTAACCTACAGGGTCCAAGTTGAACTACGTAGTTGTTCCCTGCACTTGGAACTGTAGCCTACTTCTCTCTAGGGTTTTCGACACACTTGTTCCTGGTTGTGGTTATACACTTTGTTGTACATCGCTCTGGATAAGAGCGTCTGCCTAATGCCTGTAATGTAATGTAATATTCCGTAGCAACAAGATAAACCCGACATTAGCCCTAAAATATGCCTATACAGCAGTGAAAACTCTGCTCACTGAATAACGAAATAAACGAGACAAATTATTTTAAAATTATACCATGTCATTCTACAGTCAATATCTGGGACTAAACATTGAATAAATATACAACCTTACCGTTGGTTTTACACATAGAGGTGTCCCTTTTCAGCCTGAGACTGAGTGGTCATATATTGTCTTGGACAATCCGTTTGTGAAATATACGCGCATCCGTGATGCCTGGGTACCTTCAAAAATAGCTGTGCATAATACCACACCTGTTGTTTACGGCGTTGTTGTCCTTTTTAGTGCAGCCTGGCTTAATTGACAATTCATTTATTCAGTAGGTGAGAGTATAAGCTTTTTAACGATGTATACCATGTCTGATTTTGCTTTTGGAATAGGGTTTTATCGGTCAGTGTCACAGAAAATTTTCTTATCATCGCATTCACTTGCGCATTCACTGTGGGGTAGCATTAAACGACGATGCACCTAACGAAACGTTGTCAACGATTTTCATAATTTCTTGGAGAGTACTATTATTATGGAGGACTTCAGGGCATAGCTCAGCCATATCTTTGCAGATAGACCTATCTGATATCGTTTTTTGAAATTGAATGTCTTTAAATAGGTTAGTGGTGTTATATAATGTTGATATTTCACACTGTAATGTATGCAACAGTGATGATGAGAGTTTTGGAATGTTGCTGAACTTGGTGAACGGTTGAAAATTCTTTTCATATCGTCCCATTCCCATCCGTCATTATGCCGAGATATAGCGAAACCATTTTTACTGGTAGTATTTGAGTTTCTCTGCAAACGCGCAAAAACATACTGGTATAATAAAACAATGACAGTAAATACATAGCCTATATATATAGTCCACTTTGTTCCGTTGCTACCATAATATAACAAACTTTCTTGTGTCTACAGCAGTTTCTCGCTGCGATTACTAATACTGAATATAAACAAAAGACGCAATTTATGCTGTAGTCTGCCAATGTCGAAATAAATTATAAGGTAGGCTCCTCTGCGTGCAGCTCACAGGTAGCAGGAATGGCGAGTTGATATTTTGTTTTTTGTTTCGTTTTTTTTGAAATACATTTGAAATGTATTATTATTCTATCTGTCTCTGAGGCGCTCTGAAGTGTGCATTCTCTGCTACACTAAGCAATGGATTGGAATATGTGTCTGACGTAGTGTTGCACGGTATTCCAAAACTTCAGCACTTTTTCGGTACTTAAAAAAAAAGAAACAGTTCGGGATTAGAATTTTCTGACGTTCGGTAGTTTTGTGTCAAATGTAAAAGCCAGGGAAATGTGTCTCCCACATTACTGATTGAGAGGATGAAAAGTGTAATTTGTCAGAATCTTCGCTAGATGGCAGTAGCAACTAAGATTTCCAAGGTGAGGTGACGTTGCGCTTGTGAACTCATTCGTTGATACAACGTAAGCTTCGACTCAGTTCACTTCAGTAGCAATAGGTGTAATAATTTGGAAATATTTTATTATAGGAAGATGCTGTATTGTTATTAAAATATGCTGTTTTTAGATCTATTTAAAAGTGAAAGACCTGTTTAAAGATTATTTAGTTTACAACTGTTTAATTTTTAAAATATATTTAATATATTTTTCTATTGTTTAGTGTTGTAACACTGTAGGCCTATGCTTATTAATATGTTGAACAGGCTTCTACTTAAAGGTTGTTAATGAACCAGGTTTTTAATAAACCGTGAATTCAAAAATGAGGTCACCCTTTGTGGACATTAGGTCTCTGATCTATTAAGGTAATTTCAGTATCGTGAGGTACCGAATATTGAATCAGTATTGTTTCAGTATCGAGTATCGTGATACTAAACTTGGTATAAGTCAAAATTTTTGTATCGCGACAACACTAGTGTGACACCTTTTTTAGTTGCGGCATGGAAGCGCTGCAGCTCTACATACATGCCGGGCCATCTAAGTCACAACGTAGTAAAGGCCTTTACGGGAAGCGGCCAGAACACATCCATGGCGACGCAACTAAGTCATCCGACAGCATCTCTTAGCACAAAATTGGCATCAATATTTTATACGATCATCATGATATTCAGTAGATATGTTGGGTGAAGGTATATGATCATGACGACAAAGCCATTTTAAAATCGCTCTATAGGGGGCGTGATAGTGCCAATGCTTGGACCCCTCCCAACGCCGCTTGCGGCTTTAATTGTGTTTATTGTTGTTATTTCCTACTTTGTTGTGCTGTAGCCTACAGACAAAGTTAATACAGTTAAGTCCAGTTTTGAACAACATGGATCAAAAATTTGTGGCTGTGTTTTAGTTGTTAAAAATACATTCATCCTCATAATTATTTTGTATTTATATTTTATTCTATATATATTCTATATATATATTTCTTCTATATTTATTCTCCTACTTGAAGCGTCCCAGAAGTGGCTTTTGTCAAAAATAGACTAGGCACGTATTTTTAGCGGAGCAGAGCGGAGAGCCACTTCTGGGACACTTCTGAAACGCGCTGTGGCGCATCTGGTGGAACCACAAGCATCGTCTAGAGTGGCCGTGGTCAGCGTGATCAGTGGCCGGAACGCGACGCAGCCACACCCGATGGAAACTGGGGGTAAGAAGTAACGCGGAAACCGCCTCTTCTACGCATACTTCAGGGCAAAAGCGCTTGCTGCCCACTGAAGTTAATGTAGAAATCCATTTAACAACTAAGGGAAACTTCATTGGTCCATTTTTGGCTGGACCGCAACAGTGGGGTCAGCCCTACAAACGCGAATGTCTGTGACTGAGTGACTGAGTGAGTGACTGAGTGATGAAGTTACACCATCGGTTGGCCGGATTACGTGTGTCATGACAACCAAATAAACAACAGTGCAAGTACAGCATTGTCTCCTCAGGCAGAGTGAGAAACAGGGCAGAGGATAGGATTACGTTACTAGAGAACATGTTTTTTGGCCTCCCGGCCTGATTATTACCTCATTGGCTGCACCTGTTTCCAATTATTCCTCCCTATGCCGTGATTCCTGCCACCTGCGTCGTCCTTGCTTCAGTGTCAACTTGCGTTTTCATTGAGCTGGTAAGGTATTTCAGAGCCTGTTTATTAAACCTCCTGTTCTCACTTCTCAAGAAGCGTTCACCCCTTAGAAGGTTTGTATTTCAGTCTGTGTTTCTGGGCTTCGTGCCGGCAGACTGTTAGGGCTTTACCTTTTTCTTTTCCTAAGCTGTGTCTTAGGTTCTTGGGTATCTCGGTGTTCAACCCCAAGTTTTCCTTTTGTTTTGGGGCTGAGCTGCGACTCAGTTATTTCTATTATAAATGATTGCCATTTCACACTTTCATATGATGCTTCAGATGGGAAGATGAAAAAGTGCACGTGAAATAATTTAGGAAACATTTGGTAGCATTGCTTTTGAATAGAGCGTGTACACTTAAAAATTGTAAAAATTGCATTGAGTTCAACAGGAAAATGCTTGTAGTATCTACTGCATATCTGGCAGCAGCACGGTGGTTTGAGGCTCATTTGATACCCTGGACCCTTGATGACTTAAAAGCCATTTAGCCAACAAATGTGTCCCATACTGTATCAGCATAATTTACAGCTGAATCTAGTCCCACCCCCCAATTCCCAAAGAGATTTATTCAAATGCAAAGAGTTTTTGTATTGCTTGTAGGACAACCTGAAAATAAGAGATCCAGACTCTGATGATGTTGATAGGTCACAGACATCAGGAAGGCATGGCATGCGAATGGTATGCAACCAAATACAAAACAAGACTATTTTATTTGACATTATGTTAATTTGTCTACTGTATAAGTGAATTTCCCTGTTTCTAGCTTTTCCCCAAACAATTCACTGCAGCAAAAGTAAACAAGCAAATGGTGGCACAGGAGGTCTCCGGAGTGCATTTGTTTAATTCTTGCTAATCTTCTGACCAATGATTTGTTGTTAAGACCATTAAAAGCTTAATATTTTGCCATTTTGGGCTTGGTCCATTTTTTTTGCCCAGGAGTGTATATTAGAAAAATTTCCTGCATCCAATGCTTTGAATGAATGAAAAGCATATCATGAATAAAATGCACCATCCAAGCAAGGCAGGGGTTTTTGACACACACTAAAGCTTCATAATCAAAAAGTCATACATCCAGGATAAAATTGCAACAAAATTGTGGATTTATTTTCCTTTGAGTTTGAACATAAAATTCACTGTCCAACTTGAGAGAAATAAAGCAAATACAACAACAAAAAATCATATGTACACTTCTAGCTCACTCAGTGTCCACCTGTGTGTGGTCAGAAGACTGTACTTCTATCCAGGCTTGCTAGGACTCTTCCTACTAGGCCTAACCTCCCGCTATTTATTTTGGGTTTTCCGCAGTTCAGAGAAATGGGCACTAAGGGGGAGCAGTCTTACAATATCATATATATTATATCATTCAAAAATATTCATTTGGCTATTATTATTATTATTATTATTATTATTATTATTATTATTATTATTATTATTATTATTATTATAACAGTTATTATTATTAATATTATTATTATTGTTTTGTTTGTAAAATTGTGTTCACAAAAAAGATTTTTAAAATTATTTTACATTGTAAAATAAATTATACTATTGTACTTTTAGCTAAACTCTATCTGACCCACAAACATACAGTACATTATTGGGGCAAACATATGTCTGGATAGGCTTGTAAGATTCAATATTTATTTAATAGGCCCAAATATTTGTAATGTTGATCTGTATTTATTTATTCATCCCCCTCTTTCTCTTGTGTAAATTATTTACTATTTCTTGGAATTAAAAATGTCCCCATGGCCATAATGAAGTATTCCAGCTATCTATTTATTTATCTATCTACAGTATCTATTTTACAATTGGTATTTATTTTAAGTTACATATATACAAGAACTTGTACATTTTGTATAACTTGACAACCAGGTATAAACATATAATTTCTGGGGTGTAAGTTTTCATCAGCTGTTTAAAACATTAATTTAAATGTCTTCCATGAGGCAATTTTTGTTGTTTGACACTTTGATATTATACATACAGTTTGAATGACTACATTCTTTTCAGAAACGTTATCTCATTATTTTCTGTTCAATATTTTTGCCTGAATAATGAAATTATTACAATTATTATTATGAAATTAACAACATTATGCTTGGAAGTACAGCTGCTGCAGCTATAACTTGCTGACCTGTTGTACCCTGGCTCCAGTCTTTCTTAGCCAAGAGACCTGATTCCTTGTGATTATGTCTGTTTACAATATCTCATAAAAAAATTCATTCAAACTGCCTAGATATAGCCAGTTTGAATGAATGAGTTATAGATAGTGCTTTGTATGTGTGAGTAACTTGGCATTTTTGTACGTTGAAAACATGTTTTTTGAGAGATCATTTCTTTTTGCAAAGTGTTTGTTATAAGAAAGTGACAACAGTAATGCATATAAATGTAGACGATCAGAAGTATGCGTACACATACATACATGCAAAACACGCATACAGCGTAGACAGTGCCGGATGTAGATTGATTTGATTGGGAAGCAGAGTAAGATTTTGAGTGGGCCAAGTTGAGGGCATAATTCCTGATGAACAGCGGAGCGGACCTGGCTGTAAAAATGCAAAGTAACCCACAAAGAAATGGTTGTGGATTATGGCTATCCTTGTGTGACTTTGTACAGTCTGATGAACGTGTACTGTTTAGCACTTTCACTTTGCTATATATGTAAAAGAATGGCTGTGACAAAGGATGCGGTGGCGTATAGTTGAAGTCGGAAGTTTACATACATTTAGGTTGAAGTCATTAATGTTAGCAAACTATATTGTTGGCAAGTCAGGACATCTACTTTGTGCATGACACAAGTAATTTTTCCAACAATTGTTTACAGACAGATTATTTCACTTTTAATTCACTATATCACAATTCCAATGGGTCAGAAATTTGCATACACTAAGTTGACTGTGCCTTTAAACAACTTGGAAAATTCCAGAAAATGTCATGGCTTTAGAAACTTCTGATAGGCTAATTGGCATTATTTGAGTCAATTGGAGGTGTACCTGTGGATGTATTTTAAGGCCTACCTTCAAACTCAGTGCCTGTTTGCTTGACATCATGGGACAATCAAAAGAAATCAGCCTAGGCCTCAGTAAGAAAATTGTGGACCTCCACAAGTCTGGTTCAACCTTGGGAGCAATTTCCAAATGCCTGAAGGTACCACGTTCGTCTGTACAAACAACAGTACGCAAGTATAAACACCATGGGACCACGCAGCTGTCATACCACTCAGGAAGGAGACGCATTTTTGTCTCCTAGAGATGAATGTGCTTTGGTGCGAAAAGTGCTAATCAATCCCAGAACAACAGCAAAGGACCTTGTGAAGATGCTGGAGGGAACCCATACAAAAGTATGTATATCCACAGTAAAACGAGTTCTATATCGACATAACCTGAAAGGCTGCTCAGCAAGGAAGAAGCCACTACTCCAAAACCGCCATAAAAAAGCCAGACTACAGTTTGCAACTGCACATGGGGACAAAGATCTTACTTTTTGGAGAAATGTCCTCTGGTCTGATGAAACAAAAATTGAACTGTTTGACCATAATGACCATCGTTATGTTTGGAGGAAAAAGGGTGAGGCTTGCAAGCTGAAGAACACCATCCCAACCGTGAAGCACGGGGGTGGCAGCATCATGCTGTGGGGGTGCTTTGCTGCAGGAGGGACTGGTGCACTTCATAAAATAGATGGCATCATGAGGAAGGAAAACTGTGGATATATTGAAGCAACATCTCAAGATATCAGCCAGGAAGTTAAAGCTTGGTTGCAAATGGCTCTTCCAAATGGACAATGACCCAAAGCATACTTCTAAAGTTGTGATAAAATGACTTTAGGACAACAAAGTCATGGTATTGGAGTGGCCATCACAAAGTGCTGACCTCAATCCAATCGAAAATTTGTGGGCAGAACTGAAAAAGCATGTGCGAGCAAGGAGGCCTACAAACCTGACTCAGTTACACCATTTCTGTCAGGAGGAATGGGCCAAAATTCCAGAAACTTATTGTGAGAAGCTTGTGGAAGGCTACCCAAAACGTTTGCCCCAAGTTAAACAATTTAAAGGCAATGCTACCAAATACTAACAGAGTGTATGTAAACTTCTGACCCTCAGGGAATGTGATGAAAGAAATAAAAGCTGAAATAAATCATTCTCTCTACTATTATTCTGATAATTCACATTCTTAAAATAAAGACGTGATCCCAACTGACCTAAGACAGGGAATGTTTACTAGGATTAAATGTCAGGAATTGTGAAAAACTTAAATGGATTTGGCCAAGGTGTATGTAAACTTTCAACTTCAACTGTAAGTATAAAAGACGGTTGCACCATTAGAAAATGAACAGAAATGTCCCCAGTATATGTACTCACTCATCTGATGGCCATCTAAAGAGCCTTCATTGACAACATTATCAGCAAGCTTGTAGAATTTCTGTCCTGCCTCGTTTTCTGTTATTTCAGTGTTCCTAAGGTTAAGGCATTTTGATACGCTTAGCTGTAGGTGGGAACTCCTCTTTGCTGTTTTGCTTCGCTAGACAGTGGAGAATAGCAAGACATTCATGTGTCTCAGCAATTTTGCATATTAGAAAATAACAGTAGTACAAGAGAAATGAGGACAAATTATGAAATTGGGTAGTTGAAACTATGTTGGTAGCAGAATGGGCATGTAGGTGAAGTCTGATATGATCACAGACTATAGTGCAAAGAAAATAGTGACCATGAGTGAACAGTATTACGAGTTACTTGTGGAATTGGTTGTTGAAGCAATGCGTGAAACTGCGCAGCGAAACTTTCAGTTACTATCGTAACCCCGGTTCTCTGAAACATCGAGTGGAGAGATCCACCTGTGGGGAATGACGGTCATGACTCCTCAGATGCATCCAATTGCACCAAGTCTGGGTCTGATAGACAGTAGCGCGTCCAATGCTACAGGAGGCACTGCCCTCCTGTAAGAGCATATAGGACGCTGCAGTGCTTCTACTCATCAGTGAACATATTCGCTTCTTGTGCGCGGCAAGCAGGGTAGACTTGGTGGATCTCTCCGCTCGATGTTTCAGAGAACCGGGGTTATGACACTTGTTTCGAGATCCACGTATGGGGAGATATGGACAACTCCCAGACTGCCCTATGCTCACAGCTGAGAAACTGTCAGGCCAGTAAGGGCAGCCTCCCAATTGAGGGGAGGGCATGTCTGGCACATCCCATGTAAGGAAGAACTAAACACAAAGCAGGTGAGGGGAGATGCGTGAGCTTCACACAGAGCTGACCTCCAGAACTGCTTGGGCTACCAGAGTTCTGGTGACGTTGAGGCGGTAGAACCTAGCAAAGGTATGTGGAGAAGCCCAGCCTGCAGCTGAACAAATCTCCTGCAAGGAGACCCCACGGAATAGGACGCACAATGCAGCCATGCCCCTCGTAGAATGAGCCATCAGGCCCGAGGGTGGTGTCATCCTCTTTGAGTCATATGCCATAGCAATAGCTTCCACAAGCCAATGAGACAGCCGCTGCTTAGAGATGGCTTTCCCTTTGCAGCTCGGGCCCCAGGTTGCTCTTTCTGAAAGCCTTAGTCCTTAGTCTTAGTGTGCAGAACACGCACAGGACATAGCATATGCAGCCTTTGATCCTCTTGAGAGGAGTAGGGCAGTGGGTGAAAAGCAGCAAGCTCCAACACTGCACGCGTGAAAGCTGGGAAGATTTTAGGCATGAAGGCTGGATTGGGCTTAAGAGAAACCCTATCCATATTAGGGGAGAACATTGCGCATGATAGATGCACTGAGAGCGCATGGAGGTCACTGACTCGCTTAGCTGAAGCTAGATCAAGCAGCAATGCTGTCTTGAGAGACAGCAATTTTAACTCTCTCATTTATAGGCTGGAATGGCCATAGAGACAGAGCCTCCAGCACCAGTGATAAATCCCAAGAAGAGATGTGCTTCTTAGCAACAGGCAGAGAACGGCGAGACCCCGTCATAAACCTGGCAATGAGGTGGTGTTGCCCCACTTCTTTGAAACCAACATGACAAGCAGTCATAGCTGCCAGGTAGACCTTAATGGTTGAAAAGGATTTCCCTTTATCCATAAGGTTCGGTAAAAAGCACAGCACGTCAGTAACAGTGGTAAGGCACTGACTGACGAGAGGTACACCATCCTTCAAATACCTGCCACTTATTTTCATAAAGTGACCTGGTAGAGGGTGCTCTTGCGCATTGGATGGTAGCAGCCACACGAGATGGGACCCCTAACGCAATAAGGTTATACCTCTCACGGGCCAAACCCAAAGAACTATTTGCTATGAGCAGGGGTGGTGTATTTCCCCATTTGCCTGAGACAGTAGGTCTGTGCGTAACGGGAGTGCGCACGGCTGTGCATAAAGGAGAGGGATAATCTCTGCCAGCCACGGCGATTTCGGCCACCTGGGTGCTATCAGGATCAGTTTCAAGCTCTGTTCTCTCACTCTGGCTAGAGTGGGAGAGATGAGAGCGAGGGGAGGAAATGCATAAAGGAGCACATCGGGCCATAGGTGGGCCAGTGCGTCCACGCCGAGAGGCGCGTTCTCGTCCAGTAGTGACAAATACATACGACAGTGCGTTTCCGTGCGAGGCGAAGAGATCTATGGCCACACTGTCGAATCTCTGCACAGCATTTCCACAATCTGGGGATGCAACCGCCATTCCCCATAAAGTGGGTTTCCCCTTGACAACAGATCCGCGCCTGTGTTCAGAATGCCTGGAACATGGGTCACGCGTATCGACAAAGTGACGGCTGCTCTAGACCAGCAGTCTGTGGGCTAGACAGTGGAGTTAGACGGAGCGCATGCCACCTTGTCGATTGACATATGCAACCGCTGTCGTGTTGTCGCAGTGGATTAGCATATGATGTCCCCTTAGACGGAGGAGAAAATATCTGTGAGCTGAGCACGTAGCTGGATTGGCCACGTCCCATTCACAATACGTCCCTCCTGAGTGGCACCCCACCCAGAGAGGGACGCGTCTGTTGTCACGACTTTCCTCATGAGAACAATCCCGAGAGGGGTTTCCTGAGTGTAAAAGTCTGTGCTTTCCCAGTGACGCAGAGTTTGGTAGCACCGTGTCAACGAGATGCGACAATGGAGATCGCCCACGGGGATGAGGGGATGAAATCCACCTCATAAAGGCCTTCATTCTTAATAGCCCCAGTGGAAGGACCTGAGAGGCTGAAGCCATCAGCCCTTGCAGCCTGAGGCATGTGCAATACTCTACTCTCAAGCCCGGTTTGAACTGAGAGAGACAGACTCTGAGTGATAAGATGCGGTCTGCTGATAGCCGAGCTTGCATCGTCACAGAGTTTAGGTCCAGTCCCAAGAACGTTACATTCTGGAATAGAGAGAGATTGCTCCTGGGGAGGTTCACTCTGAAACCAAGAGACGACATGTGTCAGAACTAGCTGTATGTCCTGCACAACTCTCACTTTCTAATTGGCGATGATTAGCCAATTGTCGATATAAGTCAGAATTCTGACTCCTTTGTCTCAACGGAGCCAGACCCACGTCTACACAAAGACAGAACACCCGTGGACTTAGGGAGTGGCCAAAGGGTAGAACTGTGTATTGTGTATTCAAACACTGCGGTGGGCGAAGCGGAGAAATTTTGTTTGAGGGGGATAGATGCCTACGTGAAAAAAGGCATCTTTCAGATCGATTGATGTGACCCAGTTGTTCTAACGTATTGAGCGTAGAAGAGTGCTGTGTACGTTAACATTTTGAAGTTTTATTGCCTCAAATGTTTGTTCAGCACCATGAGCTCCAAGATCGGACGTAGGGAGCCATCCTTCTTTGGAACCAGGAAGTAGCGAGAACAAAAGCCGTGTTGCGCTTGATCTCGTGGAACCACATGGATTACCCCTTTGTGTAAGAGAGAAGAGATTTCCTCCTCTAAAACATGGGCCATACTCTCTTTGGTTTGAGAGTAAATGACTAAGATGAAACGTGGTGGTTTCACTCTAAACTAGTGTCTGTAGCCTTTGGCTGTTGTGCTCAGGGCCCATTCTGGGGCTGACACAGCCTGCCAAGCTACAATGTGGCTTGTGAGTGCCCCTGCCGGTGTAGAGGCCCGCGGGGAAATTTGGCCGGGTGATGCCAAATCGAATAGTGGTGTAGGCGCTTCACCTAGTGGTGAAACCAGAGGGGGCGTTGTGTGTTTTAAAAAGAATCTTTTCACATGGTTTTTGAAAATATCTTTGGCCTTTTAGGGCAGAATCCTTTATTAGACATGGCCTGGTGTTGTTCTGCACACTGAATGTGAGTAACACCTCCTGTGTGGCTAGAACAGAGTCTCCTTCTCGGTGCATTGAAAGGGGGGACTGAGGCTAGGGGACACGGGAACTGGTGCCCTGACCACAGCAAACGTAGGGGTGGGAAACCCTCGGGGGAGAGGGGCCGTCCCCCTGAATTTGAAGTCTCCTCTTCTTGGAGAGGGAAGACGAACATGTGTCCACGGGGCTGGTCACCCCAGGGCGTGGACTTAGCTCCCCCAGCAGGCAACCCAGTCAGGCAGGCCGCTTCCGCTTGGGGTCAGCGGGGATGGGTAACGGTTTCTTCGCTGCGGCCGCAGCGAAGGTCATGTTGCCCCAAGGCCTGGGAGGGGGATTACCCTGCTGGCCTAGGGTTTTTCCCTGGGGCTTGGCTCTGCCCTGGTCCGGTTGGGCATGGCGGTTCATAGCCGGAGGCTGTGGGGGCTGCGTTGGAGGCGGCGGCTGAGGCATAGCTCTGCGGGGGAGGCAGTTTGAAGGCCTCATCCTCTTTATTTTTATCATCGCACTGCTGCTGCATGAGAGTCAGCACAGGGCTGAAAAGAGCCTGGCCTGACTCAACTGGGGCACCTGCGATGCGCCTCTTCTCACTGTCGGGCAGACCAGAGAGATTAAGCCACAGGGCCCACTCACCAGCTACAGCCAGGGCCATGGAGCAACCACAGGCCTGGACACACTGGCGAGCATTGCGCAGAACCAGGTCGTTAATAGTGACAACCTCTTGCCGCAGTATGGGGGAAGGGCTCACCTTCTCGAGCTGTTTCCCCATCTCCTCAATCAGCTTGGCTTGGTAAACCAAGAGTAGAGAGGAGACATTGAGGGCTCGAATAGCGAGGGCTGAGGACCTGTAGGAAGCCTGGTGAATGGAGGCTGTGAAACGGTCCATCTTATTTGGTAGGGTGGGCTTTGGTGACGCCAGAAACCCTCCCTGCGTGGGGTACAAGTGTCGAGCTATGGAGGGTTCAACAGCCATGGTGTGGACGGCCATGTCTTTGACTTCTAGGCTGGAAAAGCCGTGCTTGAAGTCAAGGCGGTCCTTCCAATGGTCCTTCCTCATGTGTTTAGCACAGGCAGGAAGGACTGGGAAAAGCTGTTTTCGAGGGCCCGGGGGAGGGCATAGGAATTTCCCATCATAAACATCCCGCTCCTCATCGGTGGGGTTCTGGAGAGCTGGCCATACGATGTGGAGATGGGCGGCGGCCCACTCGCACACCTGCAGAAGCACAGCGTGGGGTTAGGCATTTGCCGTCCCCATAGCCGGTGCTAACTGGGCTGAAGGAATGGCGTCCTACTCGCCTGAGTCATTACACGCAACTGGTGTGTTGTCGTGCTCTGATTCAGGCACCTCTCCCTCCAGTATAGGGGTACCGGAGAGGGGGAGGGGAAGGCCCAATATGTCTGGGTCAGACTGGTCAGCCCAGCTTAGGGTCGGGGGGCCTTGCTGGGGCCGAGGGGCTGTGGTGCTGTCATCCTCTTTATCAGAGTCCTCCTGAACGAGCTCATTGCTGTGGGTAGCAGTGAATCTCAGTCTCCATCACCGCAGCCTCCTGGGCAAAGCCAGGCAGGGGCTGCAACTCTCCAGAGTGTCAAGGGCGTCCTAGGCATGTTGAAAACCCAAGCACATGACAGAGAGGATGGGTATCTTTGGCGGCGATGAGAGCACCGCAAGCAGCCGGCAGGCTCACAAGCATAGCTCTTCGGAGAATTCGAGAGAGACAGGCTTAGAAAGAGCCATGTAGCGGGGAGCTAGCGGACTGGTTAAGCGAATAAATTTAGCATGGTTAGCTAGCCATCCTGTTCGGCGTTAGCGCGAGCAGGGAGGTGTAATGAAGGCGTGGGCTGCCCGATACTGAAGGGAGCTAGTGAGTGAGGGTGGCAAGCTAACAAGCTTTATAGCACTGTCCAAACTCTCGAACCTTTCACGTATGGCGGAGCCCGATCTGAGGATATGTCCTCCTGCGGATAGTTAAGTGGTTAGGTTCTTGTGAGATGCAAGGTCGAGGCTGTGAGCTCAGTTTGGATGATCGCGAGAAGCGAATGTCAACTGATGAGTAGTAGCGCTGCAGCGTCCTATATGCTGTTACAGGAGGGCGGTGCCTCCTGTAGCATTGGACGCGCTACTGTCTGTCAGAGCCAGACTTGGTGCAATTGGATGCTTCTGAGGAGTCATGACCGGATGTCATTCCCCATAGGTGGATCTCGAAAGAAGATGATGAAAGAGAACTGTAGTATAATTTTTTTTCTTTTCTGATGTTCAGTACTAGTAGTTATAATTATGAATGAGTCATGTTTTTAAAGGTAATGTTTTAATGGGGTGTGGCAGACAGTTCATACGTAGTAATTGTTTTTATGTGGGTAGATAGCGAACAGGGCGAGGTAACATGAATGTAGAAACGTGGTATTTGCTGATAAGAATGTTTTCTACAGTAGCCAAGTGAAGTAATGTAGTTAGTAGAAATGCCACTGGTGAGCTGGTGTAACTTTTTAAGAAAATCAATACATTTACCATCATGAAACGCAAATGGCTGGCTATGAGTAACTTTTGGTAAACATCTGCATTGAAGATTGTGATATTTTGATAAGTGCAAAAGTGATAGACAATTATTAGTTAGCAATATAAGTGTTAGAAAATGTTAGTTTAAGATATGAAAAGATCTGCCTGAGGGCGAGGCAGGATTCTATCTTTCGACCATGCGCTTCGCAGTCAATTATATTGGCAGCACGCCACCGTCAAGTAGCTGTCTAAAAGTGTGAATTTTCTTCATCAGATGTATCCGTGGTTTTAAAGAAGACGGGTCAGTAAGCACAGCTGAGCTCAGGTTGTATCCATATGGCCTGGCGATATTGTAGGAGGTTAACTGAACGAGTAGATGGTATGTCATAATGCAGTCCATACATTCGGTGAACGGCGGGTAGATGTGGTGCAAAGGCAATCGTTGAGAAATAAATGACAATTATTAGTGGGCAAATAAGCATGTATAAGAAATTTGCTTCAGGTGGGGTTTGAACCTGTGACTCAACGATCTGTAGACCATGATGTTACTACTGAGCCACAAACTAACAAGCTGTAGAAACTAGTAATATATAATAGATTTTCTTGGGTAAAAAGATATATGTCCAGTTTGCATGTGTATGTGACATTTTGATTGGCTGGTGTAGGTGAAGGATTGGTTGGTGTACGTAAAATGGTCAATGGAGAGACTTATTCTTTGTGGGCTAGGAGGGAGGAATAAGAAGGAGGAACCGCTAAATCCCCTTAGTTTGGGGCTTTATTGTGTGGACATATGAAGTTGTTATGAATTCTATCTGTTGAAATGGGGTCAAAATGTACCAAAATTCATGTTCTTAAGGTTTGAGAGTCTGTGGCTGTTGCGGTTATTTCTGTGGGGAACCCTGAAAAGTGCCAAATTCTCGGTGCTGTATAGGTATAATCAGGGGTTAAATTGGGATTTGGGAGGTGGGTGGACCCTGAGTTCTGTCAGGACCACTGTCATCAAGTAGAACTTTATTGACAATAAAGGCAATACAGTTGTGTTTGGCGGTATGGCTCTGTTCTGGAGCTCTCCCGCCAACCACGCAGCCCGCGTGGATAAGGCCGGGAGGCCAGCAGCCAAACCCCCCTAGAGGGGTACACACAGAACAGATCCAGCAGCAAAGCAAGTTCTTAACACGTAGGGATGGAGCAATGCAATTTCTTAACACAGGGATGGAGAAATGCAATTTCTTGACGCATGGGGATGGAGCATACAAATTCTTAACACATAGGAAGGAGAATAGCAAATTCTTGACGCATAAGGATGGAACTGGGGTGGTGGAGGGGATTTACGAACCAACGTGCAGCGCTTGCATGCAGGAGAAGCAGCCGAATGAGTAGAAGGAGGCTGTTTAAATGGACCGCCCTGTTAGTGAATGTACTGTGATAGGCGAACATCACTCAGCTGAGCCATCAGCTGATTCGGCCGGAGCGCTTGACTCTCGTGGCCTGTCAGAACTACGCAATGCTTCATTTCTGTCAGGACCACTGTCATCAAGTAGAACTTTATTGACAATAAAGGCAATAGTTATGTTTGGCGGTATGGCTCTGTTCTGGAGCTCTCCCGCCAACCACGCAGCCCGCGTGGATAAGGCCGGGAGGCCAGCAGCCAAACCCCAAAACAACCATATGCCTACGTGCTATTAATAAGTGTCTCCAGCTGATGTGATGACTATGTGTACGACCACCTGGAGGAAGCCCTTCGTCCAGTCGAGCCTTTCGGCTTGAGGCCGTTTATTTTTACGTGGATCAGTGGTTATGTGTACCAACACCTGTTGGATGTTCCCCTGGAGCCAATACTTAAATGTATTATTAATACCCAAAGGAACATGCTATGTGTGGTATGATATTAGGCTATGTGTACCGACAAGCTTGTCGGTATTTCCCCTCGAGCACCGAGATTTGAACTAACCGGGGGAAATATACTACCGACTACGTCAGTGTAAATGAATCCTCACTCATTGCATAGGCCTACCGGAGGGCCAGTAGTAGCAGCAGCAGGAGCGCGGCGGCAGTTACGCATCAGCGTAGGAGCCTCAGCGCAGAAGCAGTAGAGTAGTGATGTGAAGCACGTGTTCAAAGATGACGTGATGACTATGTGTACGACCACCTGGAGGAAGCCCTTTGTCCAGTCGAGCCTTTCGGCTTGAGGCCGTTTATTTTTACGTGGATCAGTGTTTATGTGTACCAACGCCTGTTGGATGTTTCCCTGGAGCCAATACTTAAATGTATTATTAATACCCAAAGGAACATACTATGTGTGGTATGATATTAGGCTATGTGTACCGACAAGCTTGTCGGTATTTCCCCTCGAGCGCCGAGATTTGAACTAACGGGGGGAAATATACTACCGACTACGTCAGTGTAAATGAATCCTCACTCGTTGCATAGGCCTACCGGAGGGCCAGTAGTAGCAGCAGCAGGAGCGCGGCGGCAGTTACGCATCAGCGTAGGAGCCTCAGCGCAGCAGCAGTAGAGTAGTGATGTGAAGCACGTGTTCAAAGATGACGTGATGACTATGTGTACGACCACCTGGAGGAAGCCCTTCGTCCAGTCAAGCCCTTCGGCTTGAGGCCGTCTATTTTTTTACGTGGATCAGTGGTTATGTGTACCAACAGCATGTTGGACGTTCCCCTGAGGCCAATACTTAAATGTATTATTAATACCCAAAGGAACATACTATGTGTGGTATGATATTAGGCTATGTGTACCGACAAGCTTGTCGGTATTTCCCCTCGAGCGCCGAGATTTGAACTAACCGGGGGAAATATACTACTGGCTACGTCAGTGTAAATGAATCCTCACTCGTTGCATAGGCCTACCGGAGGAGCCAGTAGTAGCAGCAGCAGGAGCGCAGTAGCAGTAACGCAGCAGCGTAGGAGCCTTAGCGCAGCAGCAGTAGAGTAGTGATGTGAAGCACGTGTTCAACGATGACGTGATGACTATGTGTACGACCACCTGGAGGAAGCCCTTCGTCCAGTCAAGCCCTTCGGCTTGAGGCCGTCTATTTTTTTACGTGGATCAGTGGTTATGTGTACCAACAGCATGTTGGACGTTCCCCTGAGGCCAATACTTAGATGTATTATTAATTAATAAACCAGAGGAACATACTATGTGTGGTATGATATTAGGCTATGTGTACCGACAGCTTGTCGGTATTTCCCCTCAAGCGCCGAGATTTGAACTAACCGGGGGAAATATACTACCGACTACGTCAGTGTAAATGAATCCTCACTCGTTGCATAGGCCTACCGGAGGAGCCAGTAGTAGCAGCAGCAGGAGCGCAGTAGCAGTAACGCAGCAGCGTAGGAGCCTTAGCGCAGCAGCAGTAGAGTAGTGATGTGAAGCACGTGTTCAACGATGACGTGATGACTATGTGTACGACCACCTGGAGGAAGCCCTTCGTCCAGTCAAGCCCTTCGGCTTGAGGCCGTCTATTTTTTACATGGATCAGTGGTTATGTGTACCAACAGCATGTTGGACGTTCCCCTGAGGCCATTAGTTAGATGAATTATTAATTAATAAACCAGGGGAACATACTATGTGAGATGTAATATTAGGCTATGTGTATCGACAGCTTGTCGGTATTTCCCCTCAAGTGCCGAGATTTAAACTAAACCGGGGGAAATATACGACTACCTGCATCAGTGTAAATGAATCCTCACTCATTGCCATCCATACAAGCATGCATGGACAAGAACGGGAGGGGGTAGCAGCAAAAAACCCCCAAAACAACCATACGCCGACATGTTGTTAGTACTTAGTCTCCGGCTGAAGTGATGACTATGTGAAACGCCATTCGGCTACCGGAAGGGCCCTTCATCCGGTCAGCTCGAGGCCGTTCTAACGTTGTGGGTCAGTGGCTATGTGTACCAGCTTTTTTGGCCTTTCCCCTGAAGCAAGAGTAAAATTAAACCAGGGGAAAATACTATTTGTAATGTTGAAGGCTATGCCTACGTGTATGGCCTTGGTTTCACTCAATCAAATTTATTTGTATAGTGTATTTTACGGCAGTTGTCACAATGCGCTTTACAGACAACCCTGGCCTGAACCCCCACAGGAGCAAGCCTAAGGCGACAGTGGCAAGGAAAAACTCCCTGTGGCAGATAGGAAGAAACCTCGGAAGGAACCAGGCTCAAGGGGGAAACCCATCCTCCTCTGGTCGGCTCAGGTTGTTGATTGTGACAAGCATGTCATCAGTGGCTTAGCTACCTCGTAAGCCTAAGGCCATTCAAACTAATCGCCAGATATTATTAGGCTATGTGTACCTACAGGTGTTGGTATTTCCCCCCAGCACAGAGATTTAAACCAATTAGAGGGAAATATACTACTCATATTAGTGTAATGATCCTCGTTCGGTAGTAGTAGCAGCAGCAGCAGCAGCAGCAGCAATAAACAGCAGGAGCAGTCGGAGCGGTAGCATCAGCACCAGCAACAGCAGTAGCAGTAACATTAGCAGTAGTGGCAGCAGTAACGCAGCAGTAGCACCCAGCAGCAGTAACAGCAGCAACAGCAGAAACAGATTATAGAAGAAACATTGGTGGCTGCAACACCGGTACTTGCCAGTAGACAGTAGCAGCCGTGCTCCTATACTGCAAAGCTCATAGCTTTTGAACGGAAATTGTCAATGCCAACGGATGGAAGAAGCACATGTCCAAAGCCCCGTAGCTTCACTGAGGATGCCGGGAACCATCACTGCTGTCGTTGCCGCACTGGAGCAGGAGTGGTGGTGTAGAACTCCAGAATGGGGACCACATTGCCAATGAGACGGAGGCGGACGGCAACCAGATTTCGTCATGGCATTTCCCAATGAAGGCTCCTCAGGGCTCGCATGGGGGCGCCAGCACAGGTACCGGATCATGGAGGAGAGGATGGAAAACAGTGCTAGTATGCAATAATGACACGGGTTCCTTCATTTTCTCAGATTAAAGCTTGAGGTGTATACAAAATATAGCTAATTTACGCATATTTGCCATGTTGAGATCATATAAAGAACCATGAGGCATGAGGAAATGCAGTTTCCAACAGTGGGTACTCGGGGTTGATACTCTTGCCTTAAAAGAGAGACCAGTTGTGAACGGAGTTATGAGGCTATGCATGAGTCTATGCATCTTTTAAAAATGTGGGGAAATGCATTATGCAGAGATTGGATGAACATATTACTGCTTCTGCCCATCAGGCGTCACGATGAGGCTAATCTTGCGTTGCGCTATCGGAAGCGACTCCTGCCAAATGGATACGCTGGAAAAGATGCATATAGCCTGGTCCCGAAAGCCGAGATGATTGGCGATCGTGTTTTTGAGTTTCGCTTAATTCGCTGACATAAGGGCCACTCCGGGCGAGGGCGGGCATCAAAGCAATAAGGTTCGAAGAATTATTTCTCAAGACGTCACTATTTAAATATTATTTAACATTGCATTACTAATATGCTTACCGAATGAGTATATTAGGAGAGGAATTAGAACCAGTTTTTTTATTTATTTATTTTTTTATTTTATTTTTTAAAACCATCGTATTGCACTCTATTTAGACGAAAATGCAATGTACGATTAAAGATACTATGACAAAGTTGCGAAAGCACATGCTACAAATCTGCCTGGAACCAGCCATAACCGGGAGCAGATGCAAAGGATGACGCGCAACGCCATTCGCGTGAGCATGCAATTGTAGAGACGGCGAGGCCAATACCTAGGCTATGCGGAGCATGTCCGTAGCAGGAGGTATAATTTTTCCTCAACATATGTGCTCAGTCATGTGGTCACATGCCTGATCACATGCACGGTGAAGAGGTCAGAGCAGTGACGTGGAGAAGGCTACACGAAATCCCTTCTCCGCTGTGATAAGCCTAAACGCCAGTTTAAGTGTCATGGAATACAACGATACACGTATGAATGCGGAACGTACGCATTCGCGTCTTGCAACAGCACAATATTGAGAGAACCAGTTGGACGAGACAACGTTAGCCTAATTTGTCTCATTACAATGGACATTAGCTATCCCTAAACATTCAGCATCGTGATCTGACAGCTAAATTAGATAGCCAACCAATTGTATCCTCGCAGATTTAACACCAATATGAATTTAATGATTTCATTTTTCTGTCGCGATGATTGGGTCCCGACAGGGATCCGGCTTTTTAAGCACAAATCGTGAATCAGTGGAGAAAACTTTCTGTTTCTGAAGTTGAAAGCCGAAGCTGGTTTGCATTTTTACAACATTGGCTGTAGCCTACTTGCCGGTAACAGTCTCCCGGAATAACTGTTTACACCAGGAAGAAGGCCATTAGCCTACAAATACACAAACTATAGCCCGTGTGAGACATGGGGACTATCTAGTAGCTGCTTGGTAGCGACTGCCCTTAATCCATTAGCCGTTCACAATGAACAAAGATTCTTTATCGATACGCCTACTTTTCCATCTCAGCCAAGCGTGAGAACTTTGGCGTTTTCCCAATTCAGACATTTCCACTTAGATTTGCGTGCACGAATCCCAAATTCACGTAAAACGATTGATTGGAAGACCCCGCTCTGATCAGGTAGGGATGTACTGTAGCGTACGACCCAATTCTACTGCGTTCCGGAAGGTAGACGAACGCATTCACACCAGGGATTCTTTAACAGTGACAGCATCTAGCGTTGACTCTGGTGGTGAGAAACTCGACAATAAGCATGCCATTAACTTGTGCCCGCATATGTTGGAATGTTTCCGCTTTTAGCGAAAGACTTGCGATATTCGTGAAACAAGCCCCTCTGTGAGACGTCCCCGCAATTGAATGTGTAGGCTATATTCGGTGTTGTCAATTTAGCGACTTTTAGAGGAGGCCATAGCTACTTTCCATAGAAATAGTTGGCAACACTGTGTATATTATGCGTTTACCGCTAGACACAGAGCTCAGCAGAATTAAAATAATGTTGATGACATTACCCAGCAAGAATCTGCAGCTAGCAGATATGGATGTGGCAGCAGCTTCCAGGCTTGAACATGGCGTCCTTCATGGAGGGGCGGCGGCCGCCGCAAAGCAGCGCTCCTTGAATGAAGCTCCCTGGCCAGTTAGCAGTGAAGACAGTGCACCGGTATCCTCAATATCTGGAATATGCCGCTTAAACAACGCTTTGCGTGGCTGGCCCCAAATGGATCGCCTGCCTGCTGCAGCTATAGAGCTTAGAGGTAAGGGCAATGTAAATAAATAGCAAGACTTCCTCATAGAGCCTAGGCTGTGAGCTTAGACTAGCAGCTAACATGTAGCAAGCAGACATAGTTTACACTGGCAGCATGCCGTAGCTGGATTGCAGGAAGAAGTGCCGATTTACGAAGCAACGTGCAGCGCTTGCATGCAGGAGAAGCAGCCGAATGAGTAGAAGGAGGCTGTTTAAATAGACCGCCCTGTTAGTGAATGTACTGTGATAGGCGAACATCACTCAGCTGAGCCATCAGCTGATTCAGCCGGAGCGCTTGACTCTCGTGGCCTGCCAGAACTACGTGATGCTTCATATCCGGTGGGAGGTGGTGAAAGAAAGTACAAACCAATGAATGTCTCAGCTCAAAATAGATTTATCTTTAATGTATTGTGCACATAATTGTAATTAAGGAAAACAATGTTTTAAAAAGAATGTATACTATTGATGCAAGCTTTCACATGAAATATTTCATTTATTGAGTGTCATTAATGCTGAGAATTTTTTACCCACAAAAATAATCGGTCATCCTCCTCTTTTGTACTCCCTTTCTTCCTCCTTTATCCATCTTTCTTAAACTGTCGAATTGAAACAAAATAAAAACAGCGGCGACTGGTGAGCTGAAAATTGGTGATGCACAAAACTTTCCATTAAGCTAATCATTGATCTCAAACTGTTTTAATTAATTTTCAGTGATTAACAAGCATGCAAACGATCGGACTACGCAATTGGAAAGGGACACACAGCTTCCTCGCATTGTGTTAGGGAGATTAAATGATAAATGCGATTTAGAAAAATACGTTTTATTCACTAAGCATTGGCGGAATCTTCCTTGAGTATCAATGCAATTAATCCACAAAATAGACTACTCAATAGCAATATTATCATATATAGCCAGCTCTCCCCAAATAGGCTGTTTTAGCGAGTAGCCTTATAGCCTACATTTATTTTCATTTGCAGTACAAAATTGTGCACATTTTTAATCAACATTATTTGTGGATACATACACTTCTTTCTCCACACTCGAGTTCATGGCAAATCTTCACTTGACGTATGCACGCGAGTTCATTCTGTAAATAAGCCCCCTGCAGTTTCTATAGCCTAATGCGCAAATGAATAAAGCACTTTCACGTGGATGTAATTTGCCACACGGGCATTTATTAATCATCGGGAAATGATTGTTTATAGGAAATCCCTGTTTATTTCTTAACACAAAAACTATTCAAACGGCTAATACCCGTAGCCTAAAACAACATAAATTACTTACTCAGTTTAGTTTGTTTAACTTCTTTCATCATCCAATTTTATCAAAATCTTCATAAAAGAAAGGAAACATAGCCTGCCATGGGAACATAATTTAGTCTAAATTGTTAGCTGACCAGACCTGTTGAACGAAGTGAAAAAAGAGACTGGCTCGCAAGGCTAGCTGACCAGTAACGTTAGGTGTCAATAGAGCTGAAAGTATCACCGGAGGTTATTGGCAAGGAAAACCAGACGATCCACTTGCCATGGGTCCAGGGCAGAACGTTTTTTGTTGACAGAGGAAGTAACGTTAGCACAGGAAATGAACTTTGCGTGCATGAACATGATTCGCCACATGAAATTAAAGCCTGCATGTTAATTACAATACGCGGGATCCAAAACTAATATTCGAATGCTCAAATTTAGGTTCGAACTTGAAAAAAAGAAAGATTTTCAAATAGTTGTCGAACTTCGAATATTTTGACAGCCCTACTACCTACCGCGTCCGCTTCAAAACAATCAAAACAATCAACGATATTTTTCTTTCTGTGCCTGTCTATATAAACGACTGTTCCTCCTGAGTCTTTTTTTCTTCAGATTTTCGATTGGTTGAGCAAGTAACTGGCTAGAGGGAACACATGGACTGGAGCATACGAAAAATGGACTGGATTGTCATGGTTAGCCTATTTGTAAAACTGCCGGTCAAAATGATTTATTTGTTTACCAAAGATGGGTGGATGCCCTCCACCCCCAATTTAACCCCTGGGTATAATATATAGATATGGGGCATGCCCCGCCAAGGCGTAACTTGGCTGGATCCCAATGATGCAGATGATAACATGGTAGCTTGCCAGATATTAGTGGGTATGTGGATTATGTTTCTGAAACTTAACAGTAACTAACAGTAGCATGTCAAGCATGTTGCTAGGATGTCGTAGATGTGATCTGGGAATGGCTTAAGGAAAATCACAATTGGCTAGCCCAACATTTTGTGGTGGCAGGTGCTGTAGATTTTATAAGTGATCCCATACACAATTAAATGCAAAAGTATTGGGGCAATGACAATTTGTGTGGTTTTGGATATTAAGTAAAACAGTGACTATGTGGTTGAAGTGCAGTTTCTCAGCTTTCATTTAGGGTATTGTTATCAGACTCCAAATGCAAATTCCACAACTGAAATCAACTGTAAAGTTGCAAAGACACACAGCTGCCCAAAAAACACATGAGCAACCAACTGTCCAATTGTCTTTGCTTACCTAACATGGGGGGACTACATATAAAAAGGGCTGTGATACCTACACAGATCACACAATATAAATACATATATAAAATATAAATACCTTAAATTAAAGCTGACAGTCTGCACTTCAACCTGATATTCAATTTTCAGTTTCAAATCTAATGTGCTGAAATACAGAGCTAAAACAACAAAAACTATGTCACTGCCCCAATACTTTTGCATTTAAGTGTAAGATATAATCATAATTCCATCATCATGTAACAAAAAATATAACCATACATGATAAATAAATTCTGGATATCAGTAAATGTTATGATCTAGGTATGCTGCAGCTGCAGATGCTATAGACTATAGCTGGTGTTCCCCATGTCTAATCCGATGAAAAATACGTTTTCAATGTACAAAAATACCAAGTTATTTGCACATAGCCTACAAAGCAAAGTCATTAATTAAAATCTAGGCCTGCCATTAAAAGTATTGAAATCAATATTGCGCCAAGTTGAAACAATATTTGCCATCTTAGCTCACACAAATTAAACAAGCAGTATTCCAAAGCAATGCTACCCAATGTTTCCTAAATTGTTTCAAGTAACTTTGTACTGTGAGTACAAGCATACAGTACATTAATGGGGCAAACACATGCGTGGATAGGTTTGTAAAATTCAATGTTTATTTAATAGGTCTCAATATATTAAATCTATCTGTTTATATGTATGTACCCCCCCCCCCTTCTGAAGTGTGAATGATTATATGTTTCTCCTTATAAATGTTTGTTTGTAAATGTGATTACTACATGTCGCTAGGGAAATGTTCCTATAGGGATAATGAAGTATTGCATGTATGTGTGTATTGTGTATGTATGTATGTACAGTACAGTATAGTACATTGCAAATAAACACAAACATTTTGTAAAATGAACTTGACAACCAAGTATAAACACATCTTTTCTGGAGGAATATCCTTTCTTTAGTTATTGAGCAGCAGTTTCATACATTCATTTAAATGTCTTGCATGAGCCTATTTTTCAGATTTGACACTTTGATGTGACACAACGCTTGAATGATGACATTCTTATCAGATGGTATGATTAAAAAACACAGGGCCACATTAATTTAAAAAATGTGGTGTTGCAGGGTAGCTACATGAGCCTAGTTAAAAATAGTTATTAGTTAACAGGTGCTGCGGTGAATGTGAACCATTTTGACAATCGATATAGGTGACCTAGCGTGAAGAATCCTAACAAAATCCTAACAACGGAGAGCATGTCACACTTAAAGGACTGTCTTATCTAAAAATCACAGGTATTTTCATCCTAGAAATGGTCACTCTACACGGCTTACAAAAGACTGGTAAATACAGGGGGTCACACACTACAGGATTCATGATCGTAATGAAATCAAGTTTGATATTCTTGCCAGAGTCACAGATGACCTTACGAATTGAGTTTCTAACAATGTCAGATTAAAAGCCGCCCTAGGCATGTCGAAGTGTCCTTGAGCAAGACACCTGACCCCTAACTGCTCTGGCAAATGAGAGGCATCAATTGTAAAGCGCTTTGGATAAAAGCGTATATAAATGCAGTCCATTTACCATTTACCATTTACAAAAGACATTTGGTCACGGGTGCGCACACCAATCAAGAAAGACTGGGGATTTTTGTTGAGATTCTCTTAAGACCTTGAAAATGAGTCTGTGACTACAAAATCCTAGCTAAAATTGTGTAATCTGCACTAGGCATAAGTTGGGGCTTATTGTGTGGAGGTGTGAAACTGTTTGTGAATTCTGTCTGTTGAATGGGGTCAGAAGATACAGAAATGAATGTTTTTAAGGGCTGAGAGTCTGTGATGAATGTGGTTATTTCTGTAGGGAACCTTGGAAAGTGCCAAGCTCTTGGTGCTGTATAAGTATGGGGCATACCACCCTACTAAGCCGTAACTTGGGGGGGTGGCATACCTGCCATCCCAATACAGTATATCCTACAACTACTACACCCTGCTCCTGCTATATACTATTGCTGCTGTTTCCCATTTCCAATATATCCTACAGTTACTATGTCCTGCTTGTGCTATATACTACTGCTGTTGCTTTCACTGCAGATATGCCCTATGTTGATATACCCTATTGGTGTTCCATGCAGCAGTTATTCTTACAGCAGTTCTGGCCCTAACTTAACTTCGGGCAGACTTCCGCAAACAATCAATAACAACAGAGTCCCTTTAGACTATTTCTGATAACAAGCAAAATAAATTACAAGTAAATTATGTTAGCTATCTAGTTAAAACTATGGCAAGCCAGTATTATTTGGGGTTACCAGTCGAAGAAAAGAACCGTTACTTGACCAAACTCAAATGCGATAATGTTACACTACCAGAAAAACAAGCGACAGAAACAGATAACTGTTGACAGTATTGCACCTTGCGGAGCATCATACATTCCTTGCATAATCCATAACTATTCTGGTTACATGCACATTCTTATGTAAAAAGTGCACTCTTTCTATTACATTGTTTAAAAACGATGATTACATGAGACAAAATGGGGCTAGTGCTGGGCAGCATGTGTAGCCAATGCAATTACTATAGGTATTTATTTGTATAGCATGCATTGATGGAAAAACATTGTGGTTCTAATAGTTTGCGTCATCTTGCTAGGTTACCACAACAAAAAATGATCAGGCAATGTAACATTGTCAAGTCATTGGAAACAGGTATCATAATGTTCGTTCACAACGTAGCTATAGCGTATCAACTACTAGCATTGATCTAACGTTTCTGTGTATAATTTATACAATGTTACTAGCTACGTTTAGTTAGCTAGCTAGCTACAATCAATTTAGTTAGCTAATTGTTCATAACTGTTGAAGGCTTGTTACTGGTCAGCTAGCTATTATTAGCCATCGCTTATCATGAGTTTGTTACCTGAAACAAAGTCAGTGCTACAGTGAAAGCACCTATTCGACCACCTTCGTTCGACAGACAGGAAAACGTAAACTGATTTGCAACTATATATGAAATAGGTGAAATATCGGTAACAACCTGTACCTAGTTAAGTAGGAAAAAATGTCCTTGTTATCCTCCCGTGGTTATTTTTTCAACACTTTCACGATTTTTTTTTTTGTGCCGGCAAATAAGTCAGAGGTGGTCCAGCGCTAGCTTTTGGTTGCTAAGGGGACGTGTAACCACAACCCTATATAAATGAATGGAACTTAACATAAATTTGCTAGCATACTGTACAAGTGTCCTGTCTTGCGTATTTGAGGTTAATATGAGAAAGAGTGGTCCCTATCAGCACGTCTAGGAATCCGTACATATTCACTGTTGTAACTCAAGTCGCAGGATGCAAAATAGCCGTTGGGAAAGCAGTTTGAAAGTATGAAGCAATGTCTGCACCATTGGCTTTAATGGGTCACGATGAGATAATTACGAGTGTGTTGCTTGTCTTAAAGTTGATAGTAAATAAGCCTGTATTAGTATTACTAAATGTGTATGTATGATGTTGGTTTATTTATTTATACAGTTTATTATGTGTATTTTTACAGGACTTACATTCTAATAGGTAACGATGTGCAGTTATTTCTCAAAAACACGAAGTAACAATGGGCAAGCACCAGCTATAATAATGGCAGGGATTCAAGCAATTCGTTTCACAATTCCCTAGTGGAGTTACAAAGTTAAATAATGTACTTTTACAAATTTTCAAAATGGCATTTGTTCCAAGTTGCACCCCACAGCACAACAACCTGAGCCCAACGTCAGTCTGCTCATCAGTTTAATTTTCACTCCATTTGTAATCGGTGCCATATTAGCCAGTAAACACAAACCCAATAATAAACAAACACAGACTGGAAGTTAACTTATGGCCAAGCGCATAACCTTGGCAACGCGTGTGCGTCCGATGAAAGCGTCTATACCCTGCTGCTGATGTACCCAAATTCTGCTGTATTCTACAGTTGTTATGATTTTGTGCTGTTTTTCAGAGTTGCTGGAGAGTCCTATACTACCAGAGGACATTGAAGCAGTGACAAAGGCAAAGGTGCTGTACCGATCCTGCATGAATGAAAGTAAGCAATCAGTTAGTGTGGTAATATCAGGACCTGAATGCAAATGAACAGTTTCTCGTGTCTGTTGTAACTATCTTAATAAGTAAGCAGGAAGTCACAAACAATGCCAAAAGGTTGATGGCGGAGTCATACAAAAATATCATAGGGAGTGACTATGTGAGTATTGGTCCTGACAGATTCTGGGCTGCTGAGTGCTCTAGATCTGTGAAGCACTGTTTGTTTACTGGACATGTTGTGCTTCTGGCTTCTCAGAGCGATTTAAGAGAAGAATTAAAATGTAATGTAAATAGACAGGGCTACAAGATGTTTAAATCTTAATCAGTTTGGAGAGGTTGTGGGAAGCCTCTGTGACATGCATTACACTCAACAGACACCCGAGTAAAGCTCTGCAGTTTATACCAACGCAGGCAGTTCTCATTAGAGACACATCCACTGCAATTTCAATGCATAAAAGTCTTTTACTGAAATAAAGATTTAAGTAAATGATTTGTTGAACAGATTTTTAAAGTCAGTCCAAAACTATGTAAGCTCTTTTATACATCTGCCTGATTTTAGGTTATGGACCACTGCCCATATGTCTCCAAAGATTAAAGGCATTTATTGCACTGAGGCAGTTGGCTTTACACTGGCATAGCAAAAAGAATATAGAGTTCCTCAGACAGTGAAGCAGCTTTCCTGCTTTTATTTTCAGGCTTAATTAAATCATTGTCCAACTCAACAAATGAACTTGTAATAAAAAACAACAATAATAAGCTAATAGAGGAGTTCCACTAAGGCCCCATAAAGCTTGCATATTGGACATTTTTATGTATCAGATGAGACTAAGAATGATAGTTTATACCTCATACTGAGAATATAAGTTAAGATTATGATTTTTTCCAGTTACTGAATATGATGCGTAGGTAAGTATTTCATGCTACTATATCATAATGCTGAGTGTGCATGAGGATAAGTCTGAGGGTGCTGATTTTGCTTGGTTGTGGAGTGTGGGTGAGTTCAAGGATTATGATTTATCCTGGCTATGGTGCTGTGTTTGGGTGAGTGCGAGGATGATGTTTTTGCTTGGCCGTGGTTCCTGTGTGTGTGGGTGAGTGCAAGGATGATGATTTTTCCTTACTGTGGTTGCTGTGTGTGTGGGTGAGTGCGAGGATGATGTTTTTTCCTGGCCGTGGTTGCTGTGTGTGTGGGTAAGTGCAAGGATGATGATTTTTCTTGACTGTGGTTGCTGTGTGTGTGGGTGAGTGCAAGGATGATGTTTTTGCCTGGCTGTGGTTGCTGTGTGAGTGGGTGAGTCTGAGGATGATGTTTTTTTCCTGACTGTGGTTGCTGTGTGTGTGAGTGAGTGCGAGGATGATGTTGCGCCTGGCTATGGTTTCTATGTGTGTGGGTGAGTGCGAAGATGATGTTTTTGCCTGTCTGTGGTTGCTGTGTGAGTGGGTGAGTGCGAGGATGATGTTTTTGGCTGGCTGTGGTTTCTGTGTGTGTGGGTGAGTGCAAGGATGATGTTTTTGGCTGGCTGTGGTTTCTGTGTGTGTGGGTGAGTGCAAGGATGATGTTTTTGCATGGCCGTGGTTGCGGTGTGAGTGGGTGAGTGCAAGGATGATGTTTTTGCCTGGCCGTGGTTTCTGTGTGAGTGGGTGAGTGCGAGGATGATGTTTTTGCCTGGCTGTGGTTTCTGTGTGTGTGGGTGAGTGCAAGGATGATGATTTTGCCTGGCTTTGGTTTCACTGCATGTGAGTGAGTGTGAAGTTGCTGTTTCTTCCTGGCTGTGGTTGCTGTGTGTGTGGGTGAGTGCAAGGATGATGTTTTTCCTGACTGTGGTTGCTGTGTGTTTGGGTGAGTGCAAGGATGATGTTTTAGCCTGGCTGTGGTTTCTGTGTGAGTGGTGAGTGTGAGGATGATGTTTCTGCCTGGCTGTGGTTGCTGTGTGTGTGGGTGAGTGCGAGGACTCTTCCTGATTCCCTGGCTCCTCCTCTGACTCTGTCCTGCAGCGGCACTGGAGGTGGAGGACGCAAAGCCTCTGCTGAAGGTCCTGAAGCAAAAGGAACTGCACTGGCCAGTTCTGGAGGACTCTCTGGGCTCAGCCTGGCAGTGGGAGGAGAGCCAGTTCAATCTGCTGCAGACCATGGCCCAGGTCCGCACCCAGTTTAGCAAATCTGTCCTAGTGAGACTCTACGTCTCCCCCGATGACAAGAACTCCAGCCAGTACATCACCAAGGTGAGCCGCACACCATAACCAGTACGTAAATCATTACGGTGAGCCTAGAATCATAATGAGTGCATCATTACACACTTCCAAATTGTCACCAATACATTCTCAACATGAGCCTATGATAATCAGTAAGCACAGATACTATAGTCTAACCAGATGGTCAGGTTCTGCATTCCTTCTGTCACCTCTACTTTTTAATGAAAAGAGCCTCCAGTTCATAATAGTTTCTGGCGCTATATTACAGTTTATGAATGTCTCTAAATGGTGTGCCCAAGGACAGACCAAGGACAGTTTTGTCCTTGGCTATGTGATTTAATGAGTATTTATTAGATAAGTCACTATAATGTGTCTGCTTTAATGGTAGGAATACTAAACTTTTAGAATACAGCACTGTATTCACGTTAAGAATATACAGCTGATTACTTGGTAGATCTGTTGTAGGGGTGTGCATGTAGGGCTGTATGTGGATTTCATGCAACCCCTTAATTGTTGTTGGAGGTATAATTTTATTTTTTAATTTTATTTGTTTAACCTTTATTTACCCAGGGTAGGTTCGCTGAGCATGGATCAGCAACGCCCTGCTTCACACTCATACACATTCACACCTGGGAGCTGCCCAGTACAACCACAATCCACTATTGTTGGCCACTGAGCAGCTCCACTGGAGGGAGAGAATCAGGGGATGATTAGGTGGCAAGTTTTTTTGTGAGAGCCAGATCTGGGATTTTAGCCAGGACACCGGGGAACCCCCTACTCTTTGCAAATAGTGTCATGGGATCTTTAATGGCCACAGTGAGTCAGGACTTCGGTTTTTAACATCTCATCCGAAAGACGGCATCTCCTACAGCACAGTGTCCCGTCACTGTACTGGGGCATTGGGATTTATTTGACCAGAGGGAAGATTGCCCCCTGCCAGCCCACCAACACCACTTCCAGCAGTAACTCAGTATTCCCTGGTGGTCTCCCATCCAAGTCCTAACCAAGCCCACACTTGCTTAGCTTCAGCCAGTCGGCAGTAGCAGAGTGCATGGTTGTATGGCTGCAGAAGCTCTGGTGAGAAGCTAGTTAACGTTTTCTAAGTAGCTTACTGTTGCAAGTAGCCTCCCATATTTTAATATGCAAATACACCTATGAGAACCTTTGAAGCTTTTGCATAAGTACAGTGCCATGAAAAAGTATTTACCCTCCTGATTTCCTCTATTATTGCATATTTGCATCACATAGAATGATTTCAAATCTTTATATAAAATGTAATATTTAGACCAGAGGAACCTGAGTAAACTCAAACATTTTTTAAAGCATTATTTAATTTACTTCATGAAAAAACATCAATTTCACCCATGTAAAATAGTAATTGCCTCCTTAAACTTAATAACTGGTTGCACCACCTTTAGCAGCATTAACTGCTACTAAATGCATCCTATAATTTCATATCAGTATTTCACATCACTGCAAACAAATTTTAGCCTATTCTTCTTTGCAGAACTGCTTTTTATTTCAGACAAATTATTAGGCTGTCAAGCAAGAACTGCCTATTCCAGGTCCTGCCACAGCATCTCTATTGGGTTCAAGTCAGGACTTTGACTAGGCTACTCCAAAACGTTATACATCAAATTCTACAGCAATTATTGAAGGGGTAGTGCAGACCCTTGAATAGGATATTGAAAATATGGAGAGTAGCTTGATGGAGGAAGGTAATCCCCCCCCCCCCCCCCAGTCCGCCAGTGAGTACTCTGCTTAAAAAAGGAGTGAAGGGAGCATTTGTGAGAGCCTGGTCATAAACAAAAAAAGAACATAGCTGCACCTTGCTCTTTTTTTTAATTCTGAGAAATGAGGCATACAAGAAGAGGATGGTCTGTCATTGTCTTCCAGATGGGAGGGTGACCACAGACCAAAGCAAAATGCAGCAGCATGCTGTAGATTTTTATGCTGCCTTCTATGGGGTGGAGGACTGTATTGGACAAAGTGCTACTGAGCATCTCCAGGGTCCACTTCAGGTGGGACTTGAGAACCAGGCTGCATTGGTCTCCAAGGTCAGATTGGAGGAGTTTACTGGCTTCTGGTCAGTCCCTGGGCATTGATGGGCTATCCATTGATCTCTATAAGCTTTTCTAGGTGCTTATTTACAGGAAGTGATGCTAAAGTGTCTTCATGGTGGTCATTACCAGTCTATTCTCTGCAGGCAGCTCTTTTTCTCTATTGCCAAAAAAGGGGACTTGGCTTTAATTAAGCGCTGGAGGCCTGTTGCACTGTCAAGTGATTATCTGGTGCCCTCCGAGGTTTTGCTGAATGGACTGAAAGACTCTTTAGCATAACTGATCCAACAGAATCAGTCCTACTGCATCCCATGGAGGTCTATTTTAAGGCTGTCAAAAGTGCCTTGAAATTGAGTTTGAATATTAGCTTTTGTAATTAGTTAGCATTTGAATATATTTGAATATCATTTGCCTATAATTCACAAAAATAAGCTGCTTATTGTTGGGCGCAATATGCACATGATGCTCCCTCTCAACTGGCCTGCGCGTTATATTCCACAAGCAGGCAGTAGAATAGAGGACATCGGTGAACTTTCATACTAGGTTACTACATCTGGGGCCTCATTTATAAACCGTATTTTAGATCAACTGTGTGGCGCGTACATAGAAAATCACGTCAAAGTAGTGATTTATAAACTTTCAACATGACTCGATTTGACCGTGGAAATGGTTGCGGCTCAATGTCAGGTCTTCACTTGACGTATGCAGGCAAGTTCATTTTATAAATGAGCCCCCTGCAGTTTCTATAGCCTAATGCACAAATGAATAAAGCACTTTCTCGTGGATGTAAGTTTCCACAACTCGGCATTTATTAATCCCTGTTTATTTCTTAACACAAAACTATTCAAACGGCTAATACCTGTAGCCTAAAACAACATAAATTACTTACTCTTTTTAGCTTGTTTAACTACTTCCATCCAATTTTATCAAAATCTTCAGAACAGAACAGAAAGGAAACTTAGCCTGCCATGGGAACATTATTTAGCCTAAATTGTTAGCTGACCAGTAACGTCAGCACAGGAAATGCGTGCATGAACACACACACTCACACAGCAACCGTGAAAGGCTGCCATGCAAGGTACTAGTCGGCTCTTTGGGAGCAATTAGGTGTCTTCCTCCAACTGCCAGACAACCGCTCTTACCTCCTGAGTTATGTCACCCCTAATTAGCGGTATTAGTGTGACGAGAAGTGGTTTGTTATTTGAATGCATAAGCCCGGTCGACAACATCCAACAGTCACATTAAGCTAGGTCACTGAGCCTGTACTTGGTAAGGATTTGTCTCTGCTTTGTATCTCTGACTGAGAAGAGATACTCTGCCAAATTGTATTCTCGATTTAGGGCCAAATAGCAATTAAGTTTGTTTTGTGTATTGATTTGATTATTCCAATGTTCCAGATAGGCATCTTTTATTTGTTTAATTATTTGGTTTACTCTAATTTCTGATTGTAAAGCAGTGCTGGTCTGAGATTGATCAGTGTTTGGTTTTAGTTGGTCAGTGAGTCTCATGACCAGCTGACTGAGATGACTCTTTTTGGGTTTGAGATCTTGGGTCTTCAGGGCTTGAAATTGCATTGTGTCTTAGGGACTTGATTTGAGGTGCATCCAAAATTTAAAGTGCTCTTTTTTAATGTTAATTATTAATGGATATCTGCCTAATTTTGTCTTGCATGCATTGGTGGGTGTTTTCCTTTGGATGTTTAGTATTGTTCTGCAAAGTTCTGCATGCAAGGCCACTATAGGATGCTTGTCCCACCTAGTGTAGTCATGATAACTGAGTGGGCCTACTTCAATTCCATGTAAGGCAATTGGTTGGATTGCACTGTCAAATATTTAAGCCTAATTCTAATTGGTATGTCTATTTTATGAAATTTTCCTCTAATTGCATAAAAGGCTCTGCTGGCTTTCATAGAACAGGGAGTGCTCTAGTGCGGTGTTTCCTAGAGTGAAAACATGTTTGGTTTCCTGAGATCTGGGTCTCTCTCTCTCTCTCTCTCTCTCTCTCTCTTGCATGCTGGGAGTTGGGTGTGTGTATGAGAGCATGCTGCTGAGAGCGAGTGCTTTTTTTTTTGCTGTTTCTCCTTCTTTTTTTAGTTAGTGTTACGATCGCATGATATAATTGTCTGGTTCGTTATTTACACTTGTATTTGGGTGGCTGAGCAGTTGTGCTGTGTGCGCTTTGGCTGGTTGAATCGGGGGTGGTGGGGATGGCATCTAACAGGGTAACGCCATCCCTGCCAATCCGGCACAGAGTGCGGGTTGTTTCCGATCCACGTGTCACAGTGGAGGAGGTGCTCCTTGCCGCAGGTGAAGAGGTTGGTCACGAAAACACGTGGTTGTGTTTTTAAAAGAGGAGCGCTTTGTCTCACAGCTGATAGAGACAAGCATTTTTCTAAGCGACACATTTGTGCAAGTTTCACTGCTTGCTGTCCCTTCAGCGAGGATTACTGTGTCAGGGGTGCCTCCTTTCATTCCCGATGAAGCTCTGAACAGAGAGTTGCAGCGTTTTGGGAAGTTTGCGAGTGCTTTCAAATCAGTGAGCCTTGGGTGTAAAGACGTGAAATTAAAGCATGTACAGTCTTTGCGGAGACAGGTGTTTATATTTTGGATTCACCAACACAAACTTTGGATATTTCTTTTCGAGTTAAGTTTGAGGAGGGGTTTTACATGGTGTATGCAAGCTCAGGAAGTTTTAAATGTTTTGTTTGGGGAAGTGGGACACAAGCTGTTCGCTTGCCCGCACAGGCAGCCCCGCCTCCTGAGGCTGAATCTGGGAAGGGAGGCAGTAGATGGGACAAATCTCAGTGCTGGGGTAGCTGTACTTTGTTCTTCCAGTTTGGATATAACAGTCTTGTCTACCACTGAGGTAGTGAAGGGGCGGGTGGTGTTAGTGAAGGGGCAGATAGAGGATTCTGTTTTATATTTTGTGAATGTTTATGCACCAAATCAAGGCTCTGAGCGGTTGGAGGTGTTTAGGAAAATAAGAAATGTTTTAGTGCAGTGGAATCAGAGTGAGTGTATTGTAATGGGATGGGATTGGAATTGTACTGTGGATTTTACATTAGATAGGACAGGTGAGGAGCCTCACCTACAGTCACCTACAACATGTCTGTCTAGGTTGTTCTCCCAGATAGATTTAGTAGATGCATGGAGGGTTAAGTATCCAGCTGCTAGGCAGTACACCTAGGTCAGGATGGCAGACAATAGGATTAGGGGAGCCAGGTTATATAGGATTTATATGTCAAAAGTTTTTAGCTCAAAACTACTGCATAGTTTCATTTATCCTGTTGGTTTTACAGACCATCACCTTGTCACTATGGATTTGTGTCCTTTGCCAGCAGTGAGCATGACATCATATTGGCATTTTAATGTCAATCTGCTGCAATATGATTTTTTTGTAAGGCTTTTGGTTGTCTTTGGGAGCAATGGAGAGCCAGAAAAAGGGAGTTTGACTCTTTAAGCCAATGGTGGGAGGTGGGGAAAGCTCAGATAAGGGTGTTCTGTCAGCCGTACACCTCTCACTCCACAGCTAGCATCAGAGGGGCAGTACAGGCTCTGGAACAGGAGATTAGAAACATTGAGTGTGGGTTACTTCCTCATGAAAGCTCTAGTCTGTTGCAAGATAAGAGGAAGGAGCTGGCTGTATTTTTGCAGGAAAGAGTGAAAGGGGCTATGGTTAGAGCTCATTTCATTAGTATAAAAGATATGGATGCTCCAAGTACATTTTTTTTTTAACTTGTAAAAATCGGTGGCCCAAAAGAAACAGATGGCCTGTCTTTGCCTTCCTGAGGGGAGGGTGACCATGGACCCGGCTGAGATGAGGAAGCATGCAGTGGACTTTTATACTGCCCTCTATGGGGCGGAGGACTGTGACAGGGAGTCTACTGCAAAGCTCCTTCAGGGGCTGCCTCAGCTGGGGCCTGGGGAGCAGGCTGTTTTGGATGCTGGGCTCACCTTGGAGGAGCAGCGGTCAGGCAGCTGGCTTCAGGTCATGCTCCCAGGATAGATGGGCTGCCTGCTGACTTTTATAAGTGTTTCTGAGACTATCTGGGGGTTGATTTCCTGGAGGTACTAGTGGAGTGTTGCAGAGGGGCTCACCACCAGCTCTCTCCCTGCTGCCTAAGAAGGGGGATTTGGCTCTTTTAAAGAACTGGAGACCTGTTGCTCTTTTGTGCACCGATTACAAAGTCCTGTCTAAGGTGCTGGCAAATAGACTCAAGGACTATTTAGAAATTTTGGTGCACGAAGATCAGTCCTATTGTATCCCTGAGCGATCTATCATGGATAATATTTTTCTCATGTGGGATGTAATGGATGTGTGCAACCTCTATGAGCTTGACATTGGGGTCCTGTCCTTAGATCAGGAAAAGGTCTTTGACTATGTAGACCATGGGTTTTTGTTTTCTGTTTTGAGGGCTTTTGGTTTTGGGGAGGGGTTTATGTCCTGGGTGGGCCTGTTGTACAGGGGGGCATCATGTATGGTTAAGGTCGGGGGGGGGGGGGGGGTTGAGCAGTCCCATTCCTGTTTGAAGAGGGATTAGACAGGGCTGCCCCATCTCAGGTCAGCTGTATTATTTGGCAGTAGAACCCTTGTTATGTACGCTAAGAGAGAAGCTGACAGGGCTCTCCCTACCGGGCCTACCACAGAGCCCTTCTATAACAGTGTCAGCATATGCAGATGATGTAGATGTTTTTATTAAGAGTCAAGGGGATGTACAGGTTGTTTTAGACAGTCTAGGGTTGTATGAGAAGGCCTCATCCTCAAAGGTAAACTGGGAAAAGAGTGAGGCCTTGTTGTTGGGACACTGGCAGTTGGAGGGAACTCCCAGTCTCCTAGGGGTCTCAGGTGGGGAAGGAGGGGGATGAAGGTGCTAGGAGTATACCTGGGGACAGATGACTTTCAGATGCAGAACTGGGAGGGTGTAGTGAAGAAGGTGTGTGCTAGGTTGTCTCATTGGAAATGATTGTTACCCCAGCTGTCCTATAGGGCAAGGGTTCTGGTTCCCAATAACTTGGTTGCCTTGACATTATGGCACAGACTAATTGCCCTTCCTCCGCCAAGGGGCCTCATTGAGGAGTTGCAGAGGACAATTGTGGACTTTTTCTGGTCTGGACAGCACCGGATACAGGCACCGGCCTTGTATCTGCCAGTGGAGGAAGGGGGTCAAGGACTTATAGACATTCCATCTCGGGTGATGGCCTTTAGGATCCAGGCAGCACAGAGGCTGCTATATCACTGTGGACTGAGTTGGCTGGATACAGCAAGGCTGCTGCTGAGGAAGGCTGGCCGTCTAGGCTACGATAAACAGCTGTTTCTGCTGCAGGAGGGAGAGGCTGACCTAACAGGACTATCACCATACTATAGGCCACTCCTACAGGCATGGCAGGTCTTTGAGGCCACCCGTATACCGTCTGTAACACCAGGAATGTGGCTGTTTCAGGAGCCATTGTTTTTCAGCAGTTTCATCCAGTCTAGGACTTTGTCTTCTGCCAGTCTGCAGACCAGGCAACATGAGGTTGGTTGTGTTAAGCTGGGCCATCTCATGCAGCTGACTCAGTCATCATCCAAGAGGCCTGAGGACATCAACATCAGGTCCTCCAGAGTGCTCCATCGGGTTGTGGAGGAGGTCTGTGCGTCCCTGCCAGGGCTCTTTAGAGCATATGCCGAGAACAGTAATCTTTCTGACCTATGGAATGAGGAGTGGGAGTACAGTTTCCCAGCCCTGAATGTCACTCCTGCTGTGGGGAGTGGGAGGAGGGGGAGGGGAGTTTCCTATCTCTTACAACTCCAGAGCTGGGAGAGTTTGAGACTGTGGGGAAGAAGGCGGCATATTATACCTGTGTAAAGGTGTTGCATGTATGCTCTCTGGCAGGGAAGAAGGCGTCGAGGTGGACTGAGTTTTTTGGTCCAGAGGCCTCCCTGAAAGGCTGCTGGCGGACCCTATACAAGCCTCAAGCCTCCTGTTGATAAACGTGAGGCTGACCTCCAGTGAAGGATTGTACATGGGGCAATAGCAACCAACAGACACCTGGTACACCTGGATCCTAGCACAGAGGAGGGCTGCCTTTTCTGTTCTGCATCTGAATCCCTGTCCCATTTATTCATCTGTTGTCCCAGGTTAGATGGGTTTTCAGGCCGCTGAAGGAGTGGTTTGAACGGCTGGGGAGGTTTTTTCTTTTGGTTTGTTTATTTTTGGGCCTAGATACACCATGAGCAAAAAGCCTTTTTTTAATTCTGATTAATTTTTTGTCAGGCATGTCTAAGCTGGCAATCTGGAAGACACGGAAAAACCAGATCCAGGGTCGGGGCTCAACAGACATGGTCTTGACAGTGAGGGGGCTGCTGGCTGCTCGACTAAGAGTAGAACATGCTTATTATAAGTTGACATGCAACCTGGAGGGATTTGTAAGGATTTGGGGTGTTAATGGTGTGCTATGTACACTTGAGGAGGAAGGAATTTTGTCACTTGGTTTCTAATATTTTGTTGTCTAGTTTGAAATTATTTGTTTTGTTTGTTTTTTTGTTTTTTGTCTTTTGTCTTGCTCTTTGTTTCTGGTTGCACATAGCATTTCATATGGCCCAGATGTATTAACTTAAAGGAGTTGTCAATAAAGGTGTTTTAAAATTCAAAATTCTCTCTCTCTCTCTCTCTCTCTCTCTCTCTCTCTCTATAGCTGGACCAGGCAACACTGTCTTTATCTTCTAGAGATGACTTTCTCACCAACACTTCAGAAGCGCAGGCAGTAAGTCCTGACTAATCTACCACAGACAATAAACATCTTGCTTCTAATTGCTATAATTATTGCCTTCTTAAATACCTTTCATAATGTTTTTTTTATATATATATACACAGAATAGCATCTATCTTTTGTTATGCAGTTATACCATTAAAAGAGATTATATCCCCATGTATTTCTGGGCATGTAGTGATGTAATATTGTGTCTGTCTCTCTTAGTACCGTGATGCCCTGCTAAGTCTGATGGTGGACATCGCAGTTATGCTGGGAGCAAATCAGCAGTCGGCACAGACCCAGATGAAGGATACTCTGGCCTTTGAGATAAAGTTGGCTGAGGTGGGGCGGAGTCGCGGAGAGTTTAATTTGCATTGCCGAGGGGAGTCAGGGTTAGGGTTAGGGTCAATGTCAGTGTAAATATACATGTGAACCTGAGCCAGAGGATATCACTCCCCAGCCAAGGGCAATGAACTTGAATTTTAAAATGCTTTTTCCCTGCTTCTCCCAGTAATTGAATGCCTAATAGCATCTACAATGTGCAATGTTTTAACCTCTATTATTGATTTGTGAGAATGCAAACAAGCATGTGCTTTCCTCTGATGCATGTGTTTTCCACTACTACTTCTTATCACACCGCAGTCCTCACATCAGCATAAGTCAGAAGACACTTTGTGCTCCTCTTAACGGGCAGACTTGCGGTCGACTGATTAACCAGTGGGGGTCGCTGTTGCATGATGAGATGCTGTCATCCTAGCAGACTGAAACCTACCCCTCCTTGGAACATCCATACAACAGAACTGTAATTCAACAGGATGAACCACCCAGTAGCCCCGTAATGGAAACTTTGTTGGATGGTGGAGAGATCTCTGTGTGCTATGGGGTGACAGGGAAGTGTCTGTGTGTAACAGTATATCCATAAAATGTGTTGCTGCTGTACCCCCAGATCTTGATTCCATTTGAAAATCGGACCAGTGAGAACCTGTACAACAAGTATAGCCTATATCGCCTACAAAAGACTATCCCAGAGGTAAGACACATACAGTACACCTGTGTTTTTGACTGTATATAACTTTAAATCTGATCTCTTTTCCTCTCCCTTATTGACCCTGTCTCTCTCTCTGTAGTTTAACTGGCTGGAGTTTGTGAAGGCAGTTATAGACACATCTTTGTATCCTGAGCTGAAGTCTTTGTCCACATCAGAGCAGGTGATTGTACGCACTCCCAAGTACTTCAAGGATCTCTTCAAACTACTTAGCAACACAAAGAAAAGGTAACATTTACTGTTACACTGCCTTACATTGCTTTAAAAAACTTTACACTACCATTTTCTGTGTACAAATCACAGACCAATCAGGACCGTTGATCCTATATTTGTAGTAATTACAGTATGTGCTCATTGTGGTGTAATGATGTCCTCTCTGTGTCCTTATATGATTGGCTATGTGAAGCACAGGACCGCTATCACTGCCTGAAATTGGGTATCTGCAAACCAAATAAATCACCACCCCTTCCCCTGCCCCCCTCTTCCTCTCATCTGTGCTGTGGTTTCAGGACAGTGGCCAACTATGTTGTCTGGCGAGCGGTCTTTACCAGAATCACCACACTCAGTCGCCGTTTCCTCTACAGATATCTGGATTTTGCTCGGGTCAGTAGGAGCTGTACACTACCACCAGTAACAAGATCCATGAGTAGCACTAACCAGCATCACCAATACCCACTAACATGTATCACCAATCAGCGCTAACCAGCATCACCAATCCCTACTAACCAGCATCACCAATCCCCACTAACGTGTATCACCAATCAGCGCTAACCAGCATCACCAATCCCCACTAACCAGCATCAACAATACCCATTAACATGTATCACCAATCAGCGCTAACCAGCATCACTAATCACAACTTACTAGCATCACCAATCCCCACAACCATGTATCACCAATCAACACTAACCAGCATCACTAATCACAACTAACCAGCATCACCAATCAGCACGAACCAGCTTAGCTGCACTAGCCTGTACCCCCAACTGGCATTAACCCAAATCAATAACCAGTATTTTCATGTGTTATAATTTTAAAAGCACTACTAACCACTACCATGGCCACATATTCAGCAGGTTAACCAGCACTCTTCACAGCTCCAAATGGAATCACCATGCCTCTGTTTATTCAGCTAAATGCAATGAATATACAGTGAGCCAAACGCTGCCCACTCTTTGGATCTGAGCAGGAAATTACAACAGTATAAACATAACCCATGCAAGCTACAAATATAAGCTACAAGTTACAAATTATTTTGGGTCTGCATTCTAGAACAATGAGGAATGTTCTGTCAAATATACAGTGCTGCATATTGGACTAATGGAGCGAAGGGATACTGTGCACATCTACCAAATTAGCTACACTGATATGCCTTCGATTGCTATGAAAAATAAGAGCAGGTGTTACAAATTCTAGTTAGTTGTGTTTTGCTGTGCAGTTTTGGTTATCTGTACTTTTGTCTTGAATAATCCTCATCCAGCACAAACATAATGGCCTGCTCTTATGCAGCAACAGAGTTACTCAGACAGAGACTACTTATAAAGTGTAGTTGTGCATAATTGATAATAATTTTGAATCACTAGGTCAGTTCTTTTGGCAAAATACAGCTTTAAAAAGAAATTATCCATTATACTTCATGATAACTGATCTGATGTCAGTGTTATATCGTGTTTGGTGCTTTGAACACACAACAGTTGCAATGTGAATGTACATTAACATCAAAAAATGGCATTTTCTCTTATTTCACAATTTTTGATATAAGCGACATCCACTTCTGGTTTTCTATCCAAGTACAGATACAGATAATGTGTCCCCTACCATTTAGAGTGGGCTGTATATGCAGTGTACACTATATTCAGTATGTTCTTTTTGCTAAGATGCAGGTGGGTCTGAATCTTTCCTCTCTGTGAGCAGGTTACCACAGGAACAACTTCACTGACCCCACGCTGGGACAAGTGTGTCAACTACGTGGAAAACACCCTTATGTATGCTGGTGGCCGAATGTTCGTTGAAAAGCACTTCCAAGAAGACAAGAAACTCATGGTAACATGGCCCTGTCCAGATGTATACTTCTCAGTTGTGAAATGACACATGAGAATGCTGAAACAATTAAAACATTCCCCATAAACACCCTTACAGTAACTCCACAGCAAACGTGGAGGAAATTGTAATCAGGTTGTGGCCCCTGTTGGTCACTTGAAATATTACAGGAGAGAAAATCCAAGAGCCACATAAATCCAAGATACATCAATACGGAATTATTATTTTAGAGTGGGTAGTGATAAACTGTAGCTGGATAAATTACGTTCCATAATTGAATAACATGACAGATGTGAATAGAAAACTTCATTCATGGCTATATTATAATCATACAAAGAATATTAATATTCATAGAAATGACTGATGATAAAAATGCAAGGCACATTTTTGTGAAATCCCCATGAAATGCTACTCTATGTAAATGATAAAAAATGGATAGCTATGTAATTGCAATAATTACAATAATCTTTGAGCAGATGGAGGAGCTGATCGAAGGAATTCGATGGGCATTCATAGACATTCTGGAGAAAGAGAATGACTGGATGGATGAGGTGACCAAATCCAAAGCCAAAGAGAAGGTAACAGTGTTTACTTCAACTGTGCTTTGAACAGGAAATGGGTGTACATGAGACTGAATAACTTCACTTTTTAGAGTACCTGTACCCTGTACAAAAACATGTTTTTTGTTCTTTGTTTATCCTGGGGAGAGCCATATTGAGATTGCCATCTTTTTTTCAAGGGGGGCTGGTCAAGCAAGAAACATGTATATATACAAATACACAGGGCCCGCCCGTCCATTGGGCAACTCTGGGTGACCGCCCAGGGCGCAAAAAACTCTAGAACCGGGCCTGCAAATACACAAGTATACAGAAGACAACATTAAAATGACAATATAGTAAAATGGAGATGTTAAAACAAATTCATAAGCCTTAGTTTGCCATGCACACGATAGGTACACTGTTTCAGTTCACTATTATGAAAATGAAATGTTTGAACTTCACAGATGGTATTAGCAGGTCTTACCAAGTTCAGAGCACTTAGCATGGGGTACTTTTAAATGTAGCAGCTTGTTAGAGTGAGCATTTTGCTCCACAAATTAAGAGAACATGAAGCATAGTATGTCTTCATAGTCACAGGACACAGAAAAACTGTGGCATGTAGAGTTTATATTATATGGGCTCTCGTGATGTGTAGGAACAGTATGCATCCCTAGTCTACATGTGTCACAATTCTATTTTCTCTCTCTCTGTCTCTCTCTCTCTCTCTATCTATCTATCTATCTAATCTATCAATCTTTTTCTGTCAGGCTCATTTTGTCTTAGCAAAGGTTGGATATCCTGAGTTCATCCTGAATGACACCTATATCAATGAGGACATAAAGAGGGTGAGTGTGTGTATGTTTGTTTGAGTGTGTGTGTATACGTGTGTGTGTGTGTGATGGTACAGTATATTCTCTTCTCTCTGCAGTTGTCATTTTCAGAGAAGGATTACTTTGGGAACGTGATGCAGACTCTGCGCTTCTTTGCACAGTCTGACATTGCCTGGCTGCGCAAGACTGTTCCGCGCACAGAGTGAGTTCATGATGGAAACAAACGCCTGACCTTAAACTCAGCTCAGCAGTTTTCTACTTTCACTGGACAAATTAGTTCTGCTTGCGCACTCCCGCATCTTTACTTGTGCTCTATTTGGTTCTGGAGAATTCCTGTCTAACAGCACAATCCTACTTTTAAACTTGCCATTGCTCTCACCATTTTGCTTCTCTTGATTAATGACCTTGGCACTTGTATTACTGAACACTGTCTTTCTGTTGACTGCGTCTCACATAGCTCTCTTTAGTCTCATGCTATGTTAGCTCAATTTAATAAAATGAATGGGCCTCATTCGCAAACATACGTACAATCAGATTTGATCATTCATTACTTAGAAACATTTCCATTAACATTTCAGAATTAATTTTTTTCTTATCTGATTTTATTCTTTGGTATGAGCAAAATCTGGTTGGAAGCATGCATAAAGGCATATACACTACCAGGGAATATCAAAATGTACAACTCACAACCAGATTAGAATTAAATTAAACAAATATTCACGTCCAAGCTAAAGACAATGTTCAAGTACCATAAAAAAAACAATGGTCCTCATTCATCAAACATGAGCCGAATAAATTTGATCATAAATCATTCTAAATGCATTTATGGAAACAACGTGGGATTTATCTAAGTTTTTGTATGTCAGTTTGTTTGTAGAATCTGAACAAATTCACGAGTGCTCTAAACTGTTTGTATTGTGTGCGTAAATGAAAAAAGACGACACAATTTTAAAGCTTGTTTTCTGTATCATGCTTTTATTATTCAATTAATTTGTCTTTTATTGTGATTTAAAATAGTAGTAAAATTATTTGAATGGATTCAATTGAATATTTGCATAATCCTGATTATTCTAATGCTTAATTGCAATTGAATATAAATTCCACAAAACATGTAAATGAAGTTTGCTATAAATAGGGCGCAGAAGTCATAGATTAGGCCTTCATTGGTATGGCTGACCTCCCTTTATTAGAAGCTTTATTAGAAATAAAGATTTTTTTCTTTGCTTCTAGTTTCATGTCAAACCATTTTGGTTTTTATCTGTTATGTGGAACTTGTGACACAGGGTTTACAATAATAGCTAGGGGAGAGTCACCATAAATATAACAGTTTTTGGATTTGGCTCATTTACTCAGAAAATGTTTAGTCTAGCACAATGAAATTTTACTTCAAACAGCTTTGACATGTCAGTAGTCATTAACCATTTCAGTTACATTCATAACTCCATCAAGTTTGATACAATTAAAACAAAAGTACTTGCAATCTGATGTTACTTTCATACCACCAGGTCAGTGTGATTGTAACAGAGGAGCGGAATAATTTTAACAGTAAATGAAAACACTTTATAATGTGCATACGCAGGATTTTTTCTGCATATACTAATGTTAATCAAGGAAATTGATTAACATTTCCAATGGTAACGTGAGACCAGACACATCCTCAGATTATGAATCATAGGGCTTTATTCATCAAAAAGACAAACATCATTGCACAAGATACTTCATAACGTACAATGAAGTGAGTTGTGGTAACATCCAAATTGATGAGGAAAGCTGCTTTTATTTGTTTCTGAACACCCATGTAAGCTTTTACAAAGCAAATAGCCTACCATACAGACCAATTTGGCATGTATTTATTATAAATGCCAATGACCAAGTGGCTGTTTCTTTCCTATTACACACTTGGAGCATCCAGAAGATGAGGCTATGTCAATTCAGCAAGTAAATTGTATTCTTTTCATTTATAATTGATTGGTATTCATCAACATACGAACATGGATGCAAAAAAGCTGTGAGCGTTTGATAAATCCCATGGAATTTGTTTGTTTCTAATTACACATGAATTTACAAAAATACTGATAAATGAGGCCCAATGAAGGTTATAGACATAGCCAAGTTACAGTCACAAAATAAATTAATTAAAGAAGATAATAAATCACAGTTTGACTCTCCCAAGAAAATTCCAAGTGCCAAGATATGCCAAGACTGAAATTAAAAAACCAAAAAACAGCAGAATATTCCAAAAGACCAGGAATGAAATTTATAACACCAGACCTAGATGCAGGACTCTGTTGCCCAGTTCCAACTAACTGATAAAACCTAATAAAAAGAAAATGAAAGGCGTAGAGTTGAGGCCAAAAGTTTACATACACCTAGGCTAAAGACATTCAAACTCAGTTTTTCACAACTCCGCACTCTGTGTTGTTGGAAAAGGGACTGGTGCACTTCAGAAAATAGATGGCATCATGAGGAAGGAGAATTATCTAGAAATACTGAAGCAACACCTCAAGACATCAGCTAGAAAGTTAAAACTTGGTTGCAACTTCCGGCAGGACAATGATCCTAACAAACAAACAAAGTTGTAACAAAATGGCTTAAAGACAACGAAGTGAAAGTATTAAAGTGGCCATCACAAAGCCCTGACCTGAATCCCATAGGAAATTTGGGGACTGAACTGAAAAAGCATGTCCGATTAAAGAGGCCCACAAACCTGACTGAGTTACACCAGTTCTGTTAGGAGGAATGGGCAAATATTCTGGCAAGGTATTGTGGGAAGCATGTGAAAGGCTACCCCAAGTTTTTGATTCAAGTTAAACAATTAAAAGGCAATGCCAGCAAATACTAACAAAGTGTATGTAAACTTTTGACCCACTGGAAATCTGATATAGTACATAAAAGCTAAAATAAATATATCTCTTAGATATTATTTTTAAATGACCTCGAATAGAAATGAAGTATATACCCTAATTGAATTAACACAGTTAATGTATGTGTGGCATTTGGTCTGCTGGAGAGGCGGATTGGTCTCGGCTGCGCCGGCTCATGGACAGAGCACACGCACCTGGGCTGCGTTAGTATTGTGAGAAGCTTGTGGAAGGCTACCCCAAGCGTTTTATTCAAGTTAAGCAATTAAAAGGTAATGCCACCAAATACTTACAAAGTGTATGCAAACTTTTGACCCAGTGAAAATCTGATATAGTACCTAAAAGCTGAAATCAGTGTCTCTTAGCTATTATTTTTAAATGACCTCTTATGGAAATAAAGTAGGTGCCCTAATTAACTTAACACAGGAAATGTACGGTAAATGTACGATAACATGAAATGTGTGGAGTTGTGAAACATAGCCTAGGTGTATGAAAATTTTTGGCCTCAACTGTACATGTTAGCATACATTATGCTGGTTTTGGCCTCAACTGTACATGTTATCATACATTGCTCTGCTGGTTGGAGTTGCTGTACTGCACTCTACTGATTACAAACCGGATACACACTTCCTGTTGTGGGACCGAGACGATCGAATGGTGCAAGCTAAGTGTTTGTTGGGTGTTGTGTGTTTGATTCATTTGTTTTTGGGTGTGTGCTTGTTTGGATTGGAGTTGGAGTTCTGTGGAGTTCGGAGTGGAGTTTTTCTTTGGAGTTTGGAGTTCTGATATTAGTTTGCTTTAGTTCATTTTTAAAACTCATTATTATAAGCGAGATTTTCTCCTAAGGTGAAAACCTTTGTTGCCGTTAAAGGAACAGAGAGGGACTTTTACCCCGCTTTTTTTCCCTTTTTAGCACTTGGCCAGCAAGCCGGTTAGTACATTTGGCACACTCGAGCTAACAAGGGGGGGGTTGTTCGGCCTCTTGGAAGCAAATCCTAGCTGCCTCCAGTGTTAGCTAACTAAGTGCTAACGTTAACTATAGTATAAGCGCTTTCTGTTAGAAAGTTAAGAGGCTTTTCTCCTCTCCAGTTTCTACCGTTAGCTGTCCAGAGCCATCTCGTGTGTTTAAGTCATGGATTGGTGTTTTTGTCTCTGTATAATATTATTAACTAAATAGTTTGCCTCTGTTGTTAAGTACTAACATTAAATATAGCAGTTGGTCTAGTATTATAAACAGAATCCAGATACATTTTGGGTGTATTTTAGCCTGTGACAAAATATTACCTATCTAGCTAAGTACAAGGGTTTCTTTTCTTTGAGTTACTGGCATTTAGCAAAAGCTAAGTTAGCTGATTATAAATCAGATTGATTCCACACCCGGTCGTTCTTTTGTGTATAAACTAAATGCATAGCTAACATTACCTGGGAAGTTAGCAAGAGGCTTTTTTCCAGCTTCTACTGTTTGCTGTCCGGAGCCACCTAGCGCGTTTTTAAGTGTGGTGTCGCTAACTCCGTCTCGGCAGTAACTTTATCTTAACTTAGGGAGAGATAGGGAGATAGTTAAGGGTTAAAATGTGGCCAAAACTATGTGAGGGGTGTAGAATGATCGCTCTGCTGGAAAGCGATTTCCTTGGGCTGTTCGTCTGTCACCGCTGTCAGTAAATTGAGCATCTTGAGAGCAAGATTCGTGTTCTCGAGAGCCAACTGGCTGAACCATCATAGTTCACAATTGGAAGAGTTCCCAGAAGGAAATAGTACGCCCTTTAAAGACCTGGTTTGCATGCCTAGGACGGGAAGGGGGAAGTCTTCAGAGCAGGCAGGGAGAGACAGTTGGGTGACAGTAGGACGTAAGTGCAGGAAAGGGCTTGCACACCACATAGGGGTGGCATCTCCAGAGGTTGTGGTGTCCAACCGATTCCAGCCCTTGCAGGAATTGGACCTGGCCCTTGACCTTGAGAGTGGGGGGGACTGATGAGCCTCAGGGCACCCAGATGGCCACATCCTCCAGGAACAGGGAGCTATTGATAGTGGGGGACTCAATTATTAGAGGGGTAGACAGCATAATCTGTTCATGTGACTGTTCACATGATGTTAAAAATGACCTGTTTTTAACACAGTATGTCAGACAGCCTACAAGAGGGAAATCAGTTCTAGATCTGGTGTTATGTAATGACTCTGACAGAATTTGTAGTATAGAGGTAATGGAACCACTTGGGACAAGTGATCATTCCACAATTAGGTTTGATGTATTTTGGCAAATTAAAAGAACTTTAGAAAGATGCAGTCAGAATTAAGTAAGGTAGACTGGGTGCAACTTCTTGATTGCAGGACTGTGAATGAAAAGTGGGGCAGGTTCAAAAGGATTATACTTGATGCACAGCGTAAATTCATTCCAAAGGTGCAGAAAAGCAAGTTGAAAAAGCAGTCTCCACAGTAGAATAAAGCTATACGGAAGAGTTTGAGGAAAAAGAATAAACTGTTTAAGATATATAAAAATGACAGTACTGAGAGTAATAAGGCTGAATATTGTAGTATGCGTGCTAATGTTAAAAAAGAACTAAGGGTAGCAAAAGGCTATATGAAAGGGAAATTGCAGAAGATACTAAAAGTAATACTAAGCATTTCTTTCAATACTGTAGTAAGAAAAGGAAAGTTAAGGACATTAAAAATAATGACGGAGTACTGATTTATAACAATAAGGATATTGCTATTGCAACAGAATGTATCGAGGCTGGCAATGTCCGCAGAGCAACAGACGCTGTAATAAAACTTTAAGTAGGTCACAATGGGTATAACAGCTGTTTAAAATGTCAGTACATCACCCGGATCATTTTTGCAGTCTGGATCAAATTTGTTGTGACAGCTGCCGTCCAAAACAAACACCTGAGAGAGGCAGCGTGCTGCCTGCGTGCATGCCTCCCCCAAGGCGTTACGTCATTGTTTTGCAATGCGCAGCTGTCGTAAAAACATGCTGGCATCGATGAGCGGAATCGATAAGCTCGGAGGCATACAATTCCAATGAAAAGGATAACTTGGAACCGGTTCTCAACGGGAACTGGTTCTCAATTCCCATCCCTAAATATCCTCATTATAAAATACCACTAAGCTATTTAAATACACTCACTTTCAAAAATAACGTATATAACCAAAATATTTTGAACAGTAATACTTACATAGCGATGATGAAATATTATCTGTGTTCAATAGATAGAAACAGAGACAGAGAATCAATGCTGTCATTCTCCTTTTCTGATGTAGTCCAGCTAGGCCTATCAACAAACATATGGCTTAGCTATGCTCAAAAGTCTTCAGTAATAATAATATTTTCCAAGAAATTATGAAAATCATGAATAACATTTTTTTGCCTGGTGTGCCGTGTCTTTTACTGCTACCACAGAGTGTGGAGTAAGGCACTGATGATGAGAGAAATCTTTCGGTTACACAGGTTTATAAAGGGCTATACTAATAATACAGTTAGACTTGTTGTACATTCTTAGAAAGCTTATACTGTCACCTGTTGGATAGATTAATTGTCAATCAAGCCAGATTGTACTACAAAGGGCAACAACACCGTAAACAGCATTTGTGGTATTACTCGCAGCTATTTTGGAAGTTACCCAGGCGTCACAAATGCACGTATATTTCACAAACGGATTGTCCAAGAAAATATATGACCATCAGTCCCAAAAGGGACATCTCTACACGTAAAACCAATGGTAAGGTTATATATTTATTCCATATTTAGTCCCAGATATTGACAGTAGAATGACATGGTACAATTTTAGAAAAAAATATCTTATTCATTTAGTTATTCAGTGAGCAGTCTTTTCCCTTCTGTATTAGCGGGGTCATTCCTATGTTTCCAGGGTCCTATGTTCCCCAGATTTATATGGCATATAATGGGAACATGACAAAGGGTCCTATGTTCCCCAGCTCTACATGAAATCTTATCTGTGTTCAGTAGATAGAGACAGAGACAGTAAATCAATGATTTTCTGTCTTACTCCAGAAAATGATGTCAACTAGGTCTATCAGCAAACAAATGGCTCAGCTATTCTCAGAAGTCCTCAATAATAATATTTTCCAAGAAATTATGAAAAATTGTTCACAACGTTTTGTCAGGTGCAGTCGAACTTAGGACCCTGGGAACATAAATACGCTCCCGTATTAGCATATCTTAAGGCTATTTTTGGGTTTATCCTTTTGCTATGACGGAATACAAATATTTAGTGGTGAAAGAATATTTTTATGAATGCCCAGACAGACACTGTTGTCCAGTGTGTTGTGGGTGGTGGGTGTAATTGCAGATGAGACTGCAGTGAGGGGGTGCTTGTGAAATGAATGACCGGTGCGACAATGGTGGTGTTGCGAAACTCCATTTTGTAATTTAAATACTCAGTATTTGGAAATGCTGAATTTAAAATAATTTCTAAATAAGTATTTAAAAGTAATTAAAATACTTTAAAGGTGCAGTGTGTAGAATTTAGTGGCATCTAGCGGGACGGACTTGGCAGAAATGGAATATAATATCCATAAGTATGTTTTAATTAGTGTATAATCCCATGAAAATAAGAATCATTGTGTTTTCGTTACCTTAGAATGAGCCCTTTATATCTACATAGGGAGCGGGTCCTCTTCCACGGAGGCTGCCATGTTGCACTGCCATGTTTCTACAGTAGCCCAGACTGGACAAATGGCTCTAGAGAGGGCCTTATGCGTATTTTTTTTTTTTTTTGCGTTTTTAATTTTTGTGGGTCACGCGAATGCACCGGTTGGATGACGAAGAAGAAGAAAGAAGATGAAGTGGTTGCTGGCATGCTGGATAACTATTTTGTGTTTTGCAAAGTTTTGACAAATGGAGGATCATAGTTATTATTTAGCACAAGAAAAATCACGGGATCGTGAATCCTCTTCATCAAAGAAGCGAAAACATGAAGAATCAAAACAAAATCGGGACAGGCGACGGCATAAAACAAGGATAAACATTGGTCTGGCCTTTCCCAAATGGAAATTGCTGATGAGGGACAAATGTTTTCAGAGTGATGCCGAAGTTGCCTGTTTTCTGCTGGACAGGTAATTTAGCCTACAAATCTAAATGCAATTTGTTGTTTGATAGCTTTAGCTAGAACATGGCCATGAGCATAGTTACCAATACACGTAACCTTTTCCCCGTGTCAGTGTTGAAAAATATCTAATTGCTACCGGGATTGTAATTTTACATTTATGCGCCAAAACTAGAATTAATCTATATTATTTATTTTGGTATGTTTGTCCAGGCGAGCCAACCCTCCCAGCACCTTAGGACATAACAGAATGTATTACAGGGGTATGCGACTGTCATGTAGCACTTATTTTCTTGATGTTGCTGTTGTTTCTCCAGCTATGAGAGAGGTCCCGCAACATCGACTCCCATGAAGGCAAAACATTTTCAAGTCACAACTCCAGCAGTGTCTAGCATTGGTCCTTCTAGTGGGACGGACAGGCAAGTCACCGCATTGAAATAATTGTGCTGTCCTAATATGTTTGATTACAAACAAAAAGTTGCTGATTAATGGGTTTTTCTTTGTAAGTGTATGTTTACTGTTGTATCTCCGTATGTGTGATGTATAGAACGTGCTCTGTTGATTCTTTACAGACATGAGCATCTGAATGTCATTGCAGAAGCCACAAAAATTCAAGGCCTTGAACAAAAGTAACAGTTCAACTGTCATAACTTCTTTGCACCACACGTCTTGCGTTTGTATATATTCATAATTTATATATTTTTAATGTTTTTATTTCTACAGCTTATATGGCATGAACATTGTTGAGGAGGACATGGAGGAAAATGTTTTCAATGACCCCTTGAACAGTGTGTAAGTAGTATTTCCTAATTACATTTATTACTATTTAGTGTTCTCTTTATTGTTTTTGTTATAAGTTATTGTTTTCTGAATATGTCCTTCTTTACAGAACTGAAGGTTCCCCTTCCTTTCATAAAAAAGTTGATGGAGAGAATGATGACGACTCTGATGAAGAGTATCTTCTACCAATTAGTATACGGTGTGTTATTGGTCAGTCTTTAGTCTGCTATTTTTGTGTGGTGTCTCTTTTTTTTTTTTTTTTTACAAATTTTTACACATATGCCTTCATGTTGTGCCTCAACAGACTGGGTGGAGCATTATAGAAAGCACCATCTATTGATCGACTTGAAGTTATTGGAATCGATGAGACCAGCCTGCACATGAAGACCCTCCTGATGAGCCTTCTCCCTGTGATCAGGCACCTGTTTTCCCAGGCCCACAGGATGTCCTTTGTGAAGATGACATCATAGGTACCAGAGCTTCAATAGTATATGAGCACTGCTTGAGACAACTGGCTACACTTGTGATCCTGCCCGTGGATAAATGTACAATCCTTTGGAAGACTGGTGTGGTGTGCGACTGCGTTGCCCCCTTTGAGATCAACATCACTTCCAAAGGGACAGCAATGAGTGTCGTATGGGTAAGTCTTGACAGTCGCGGCATATCATAACTGTATGGTCGCATAAAAACGCAAATTTGTAGTAAGAGCCAGTGCTATACATGACTAATGCAATTATCACTTTTATTTGACTTTTAGATCTGTCCGAATGGACACAGCGTGTGGAGGTGGAATTCCCAGCCTGTAATGAATTTTGAGATGCAAGCTGGAGATTTTCTCTTGTCCACCAAAATTTTGTTGTCTGGCAACAACTATGCAAAGGTTGCCCTCTAGTTAAAATTTATGAACATGGGGATGGTGAACAAGAACACCTTCTCCATTCAGAACACGTACTGTGTCGACACAGTAAAGGACTTCCGGGAAGAGAGGAGGACTGATGCCCTCAGTCGCCTTCAAGGGAAAGATGTTTTGGTCCTAGGTGCATAGCATAAACTTTACCATGTTATATAAGTATTGAAGACATTAGGCAATGGCAGTGTGATTGTATGTAAGCAGCTAACTCATATTTTTTATTTTTGGATTTTATTTTTATTACCATTTTTCAGCGGATGGCAGAAATGACTCGCTAGGCCATTGTGCACAGTACTGCAGCTACACCACCATGGAGAATGACATCAAAGAGATAATTTATGTTGCCACTATAGACAAGTGGCAGACATCCTGGAACTCTGTCGTCATGGAGAAGGAGGGTTTTATCGAGACTGTGGACAAGCTTACATCAGAGATAAAGCTAGTGGAGATCTGCACAGATGATCATGGCCAGATCGGAGCCCTTATGAGTAAGTACTCATCTGATATAATATATGAATACATGTGTTGAAAAGATCGTAGTAATATTAAGTGATTCCCCGCTTCACAGACCCAGACAAAGGCAGACACAAGGACCTTGGAATTCATCACAGTCTGGACATGTGGCATGGTGCCAAGAACCTGGCCAAAAAAATTGCTGCTGTAAGTTTAATAAGTGGCTCATGTTATTGCCTATATCTTCATCCTGAAGTGACTGTATCTTACATCAGGGGTATTTCACCATGTGCCATTGATGGTCGAGAGTACGTAAGTTTTCATTCCAATCAAAGACAACAAAAGTCGATTTCAGTGATTAGCTCCGCCTCTCTGGCTGAAGGTGTGTTAATCAATGAAATCATCTGGTGTAGTCTTTGGTTGGGATGAAAATCTGCATACTCTCAGCCCTCCATGGAATATGGTTGAATACCCATGTCTTACATTGTTATGCATGTTATGTTTCTCTCCTCAAGGCAGCAAAGATAAAAGGACAGTCCATTCTCCTCAACTGGCTGAAAGACATCGTAAACCATTTTTGGTGGTGTTGTAAGGCAGCTGACACAACTGAGCAGTTTCTTGTAAACACATAATCTATATATATTTTTTCTTTTGGTAAGTTCATTCATTTCCATATGACGGGGATTTTTATAGGGCTGTTTTATTTTTCGCAGGCACTATGGGTTAGCATCATTCACCATGTCTGTGACATTCACACCTGGACTATGGGAAGCTGCTAACATGGGGCCCTGGAAGAAACACCTGGAAAGGAGTGGATCCAGAGAGACTCCAAGTGCCACAAAGGTTTAGTGGACATCGTTCTCAGTAAGCGTTGGCAGAAGGATGTACATAAATATCTGTGCTTCAGGTAAAGTGTGGCAACATGTTTCACACAGATGTACATTATATGACTATTTGTGCTTTTTAAAAAATGTATATATATGTGTATATATATATATATATATATATATTTTTTTTTTTTCTTCAGTCAGATCAGCTGCAGAACTGGAGTCATTCCAGAGTCATATTCTGGTGTATGCCAGCAAGCGCTACGCTTTCAGTCCCCCAGTTCATGAGGCAAGAGTTCTGCTTGCTGCTCTGGACTATAATTTCCACCAGAATAGACCAACAGCAAAAACAGCTGAAAGAAAAGAGATGTACATTTTACACTTGACATATTCCCATTTACAGTGCAGGCACACATTTTTTTTGCAATCAATGTTTTGTATGCAAGTAATTATTTATTTACATGTGCACTCAAGATTGCCAATTGTTATAATGAGTCACTGATATTGAATGGTTTCAATTTGTGTAATTACAGTTTCAGAAGGCTGTACAAGAAAAACGGCAGAAAATACAGCGCATATGCCTTGAAATCTGAAAAAACCTACGGATACATCTCTGAGTTGCAAGCAAGAATTATGAAGAGGAGACTCACAATCGACCGGATGATCCCAGAGGGCTCGGATTGGTGCCCCCCATACCTGCCAGCCATATCAGACGTGTTGCAGACACAAGTCAGGAGAGGTCTAGGTAATCGACACATATTTGTTTGCCTTTGTAGCATATTAACTTACCCTGTAACTCATATTCTTGGTGAAATAGCATTATTTTCACAAAACTGTATAAAAACTATAAAAATTTTATGTTTAATGGCACTGTCTTCAACAGGACCAGTTTTCCATGCAGCTGCTGATTTGGAATGATCCAGATTGGAGTTCACCATGCTTCTTCCAACAATAAATAGCTGAATAAAGGTGCTACTCAGGCAGGACCATAGAAATAAGGAGCTGGAGCACAACGATAAACTCCAAGCTTTTAGTGTTACAACAGACGAATGTTTCGACAGCTTATTCTGTCTTTATCCAAGTCGACTCTGATATCGAAATGTTCGTCTGTTTGTACACTATTTTTTTGGTTCAAATTTGTAAAGTACAGCTGCCTCCTGTAATGAAAATATACATTACCATTACCTGAAGCGGTAATGAAAATCTACTGACACTGCAGGGAAGTACTGTCATACTTATTGTATAAGTACATGTTTATATGTGTATCATTGCAATAAATACAGCACGTACATCTGATGATCATCTTTTATTCATTAGTTATTCATTTGAATTCAAACTTCAATTGAACAAATGTACATAATAGACTATGAATATGAATATATAAACAAAAATGTAATAATTGTAGCGCACATATATAAATATAGAAAATACTTTTGAAGAACAAGTATAATAAGAAATAAACTATCAAAAATAAACTATCAGAGGCCAGGTGTGAAACCAGTGTACTGTCCTTGGGGATCAGGGAACTTGTCCCTGATCCTCCAAACACAGCAGCTGGGGATGACAAGTCGGTTTCCCTGATGTAGGGGACATGCCGCTACTTCTCATAGTGGGGCACCAAACTGTAGAAGATCTACATCAATATCTTCACAGGTGGCGCCAGCATATTATAATCAGTCTCATAATAATTAAATATACAGACTATACATTGGCAATTCAAATTAATAATTTAATTAATTATTATCAAAATGACACATTAATAGTCAATCTTAACCAAATCACAATATCATATTCAGCTAATACCAAACTAATATAAATGATTCAGCTAAGAGGTGAAGGTATTCTACTAAGTTCTTTTGATTAGCAGTGGCTGACTCAATTCAACACAAGAGTAATATAAATACAGACAACCGTGTAAATATAATAAAGTTTATTCAACAAAGTACCGAAAAGGGCAAAGCACAATTCACTACGATGGTTTAATAAACTATGTGAGTGCATGCGTGTGTAGGTGTTGTGTGTGCGCATGTGAGTATGGGAGTGAGGAGTGTTGGATGTTCTCCTATGTGGGGGGTTGTGTACCGCGGACACGTGTTCACGGAGAACAAAGGAACAAGATGGAGTATGAAAGGAGGGGTTTTTGAATCTAGACAAAGCTAGTGAACAAACAATGGCGCATGAAGCATACCAAACAGATAAAGGATAATGGATATATGGATATGTATGTATCTTTTATAGAGATCAACATTCTATGTTTTGACCGGTTAGTAACGAAAATAGATCACATGCAAGATATTTCTGTGTGTGGCATATATTAAACTAACGCAGCGCGGTGGATGGCTTAGAGCCAACCGAACAAACGGAACGTTTACATTAAGCCCAGAGTAACAGCCTTACTTGACTGTCGTTTGCTTTGGGTTGGTTGTTAGAAAATATTTCCTGGTTTCCAGTGCGAAGTCTGTGGAGGTTGTGGTGGAAAGGAGAAGCTGGTCGCCCTTTCTGTTCCAAAACACGCAACCGGATCCTCCGCTAGCCGCTTGCTTCTTGGGAATTGCTCTGCAGGATGCGTTGGTTGTGCGTGGCTGTCCTGGTTCTTCGACCACCTCTAATCATAACGCTTTGGGCGCCTCGTTCCTCCAGCAGCCGGTAGCCAAGGATATTAGGGCCTCGCTCCGTTGCAGGCCTTGCGAACTGTTCCTGGCGTGTGGACTTACACGAGAGGGAGACGGGAGAAAGGTGGCGAGTCCAGGGAGAAGACAATGGATGAGACAGTGGAATGGGAAAGAGAGTGAAACAACCGCAGCCCCCGTTTTATTGAAGGCTGCACGTTTTGAATTTACAGTAGACCAATACTGTTATAGGAAAGCTGTAGTAGGGGACGTGGATAAGTAAGTCACTCTGAGGTGGAAATGTGGGCTTTGTAGTTCTGTGTCTTTTATAGGCTATGGTACCTACACTGGCCTAAAGAACCGTGTTGCCAATAGATAAAATGTCTATAGGCTGCTTAATGGTACTCCCGGTTGTCATCCCCAGGCTCCCTAATTTGGCCTAATACCGTAATGTCCTCCCGGGACTGCGCGTGAATGCGTGTAAGACCTTCTTCAAGGCAGTACTAGGAGAAGTGTGGTAGTAAGCTCACACAGTTGGCAGCCTCCTGGCCCGTAGGCATGTCCCTACAGTTACCACAAGTACACCATGGTACCCCTGGCACTCCAGCAAAAGGTGGGGCACCATGCGTGCGCTGATGCATCATCAGGGCATCAAAAAGTAGCCCTGGCTGCCTCTCAAGCAGTTGGGTGGTGAGCTCCCTGTGATCCTCCAGGCTCATCTCTTGAAGAAGTCTTTGAAGAAATAAAACACAGATAAGGCTCTATAAGTTGCATGATATTATGTTGGCAATGTGGTAATGGCACTGCAGATTAGGGTTTCTAGGCTGTCCAGCATTTCCCCAACATGTCTAAAACAATAACATGGGTTTAAAAAATGTCACTGCATGATACTGTTACTATATAATATTTATATAATCATTCAGTAGCGTCACTGACGTTTCCCAGGCAATGACTCACATTACACTGCGAGAACACATCAAACTACAGACTACAGTAATACTGCTACATGTAAAGCACAGAGCTGTTATGAAAATACCACTTTGTATTGTATTGGTATTGTTCATATCGTGCAGACCAGGTGGGAATATAATAAAATAATTTTATAAATACAAACCTCCGTTACTTCTCTTCGGTCCCATTGGAGGGCTTTCACTCTCTACTCTTCTTCTCTAGAAACTCCCGCTGTGGTAGCTCTCCTCCCTCGCCTGGCCCTGACTGCTGCACCACCTCTGCCTCTCCGCCCTCTTCCTCTCCCTCCCCCTCTCCCTCTAACCTCCCTAACATTACCGAGTGGTCAATCCAGTCTTTGACTCTGCAAACGGAGAATAAAATATGTATCCTGCGAACGCTATCTTGCTATCAGACTAAACGCCTAGAATAAAATAGCTTTTTAGCATTACTTCGCTAATGTTTGTATTAAAATGCAAAGCAGCTAACCGTTAGCAATAAAACGCTACCACAATGCGGAACAGTTAACAATCATAATCGCTATCTTACTTGTAAGCTATGACCTATAGTTTTACAGACTAAATAACTAAATACAATTTATAAATCTATCAAGGAACCTCATCACTTGACTACTCGATGCTGTCGTTGACAATGACATAATTTTTGGAACTTACAGGCCACCGTAGCTTCTCCTACATCGTTGGAAAGGGAGGGGTGAAGGGAGGTGAGGGGGGGAGCTATTCAGTTGGTTGCAATCTGCAACCTCACCGCTAGATGCCACTAAATCCTACACACTGTACCTTTAAATATGTATTTGACCCAGGTCTGTTGGTATGCTAAATGTTATCTTTAGCTAGCAGGAGTCTCCCTTGCAGGCCGGGCCTTAATCAATTACACACACCTTAAACACACTCCAGCATATGTATGCACACCCACACACATGCAGCTTCAACAGTAATCATGATTCATTTAGTGCTTTATGAGACATCTAGTGGGAGATTTCAACAGGTTTTCACAGAATTGATTATTAAAGTGAAATTTCTGGTTGATAAGTGCTTTGTCTGAAAGCCTGTTGTGGAGCTTTACACAAACCCTTCAGTATTGAACATATCAGTTATTTCAGGAGGAATGCACCTGACATCACCTGTTATGAAAGGAGACAGAGCTAATCTCTGGCTCTGTTTTTGTCTGCCTGTTTTTCAGATGGTTCACCAATCCCACCACTGTTAATGCCTTCTACAGCTCTTCCACCAATCAAATAAGTAAGATATGTACCTGGTGACTCACATAGTTGAAACTGCTGCTCAATGCCATTTCATAGCTGCTGAAAAAACATACATTGCATTACAGGAATTTTGCAGATGCTCTCACCCAGAGCAACTTACACAGCTTTTTATATAATATGTACATTGCATCCATTTATACAGCTGGATATATACTGAAGCAAAGCAGGTTAAGTACCTTCCTCAAGGGTGCAACGACAGTGTCCTACCTGGGAATTGATCCTGTGACCTTACCCATTATACTACACTACCGCCCCACACTTTGGTGGGTTAATATTTTAATAAATAGTTGACTTTAAGGGGAGTGTCATGTGTAATACAGGGTAGAGTGGTGACGTATGTGATGTAGTACAGAGCAGTATATATCACCAGAACTGTGCATGGCTTATTATGGGACAAAATGAGTTATATAACAAGGCAGTGATGGATGTAATACAGGGCTATGTGATATACAGTAGCACAAATAAGTAATGTGAGAAGTAGGGGTGTGCAATTACAACCCTATGTCTGTTAAATCTAGAAAATTACCTGTATCTGTATTCAGAATGGAGGGGAACGTAGAAATTGTTGGTCTAGCACTGTCATTTATTAAATGCAATTGTAATTTTGTAGATAAATGCATTAAAATGTGCAATAAATGGTCATTGTTGGTCAGCTTAAATAATTCATAATAAAGCATATCTTAAGACAATTCATTATCTATGCATTTCCAGTTTATTCAGATTCATATACACCCCTTGTATGTAGTACGTGGCAGTGATGGATATGTCTGAATTCTCTGGGTTTACATTAGGTCAGAGGGTAAAGAAGTTAATATGTAATATGTAGTGTCTGCGTTCATTGTAATTATTCCAATAGAGAAAGTGGCTAATACTCAGTACTATACAGGTACAGTATACCGTATAGGTATGCTCTACCATCCCCCCAAAAAGCTGTATCCCCCCCAATAAGGGATAACATGAGGTGGTACACACATTACAAACAGTACTGCAGAATCATGTGGTATATTTTTTAACCAGCAGAGGGAATAAAGAGGAATAGAGCACTTTAGAGGAACATTTATCCTTTATAACATTGGTTTGCATCAGCTCTTAATCAATTAATTAGTCCAATCATTTGTGACATGAAAATTAAAAGTTTTCGATAAAACTTTAACTCATGAATGACAGCTGAGCACTGTTCTTGTGTCCCAATATGATTCTTTTAACTCTGGTCTATTGTACAGGTTGGTTGATATTGGTGTGTACAGATAATTAGATAAGGGAGCCAGGATAATTAGAGGAAATACAACTTACCTGGGAATGCATCTCCAAGGATGGAATTGCCCACCAATATATTATAGAGATGAACAGTTTTATTAAACAATGCCATATTTAAATGTATATTTCAATTCCTGAGAGCAACGATGAAGAGGATGTAAATGAAGGAATGTAAAAGAAATGAAATTATAAAAATATGTTGTATGATGACTATGAGTTATTGCACCTGTGAAAAAAGGAAAATAAATAGACTTTGTATTGCTGATTTTTCACAGGGTTTCCTGCTGGTGAACTTCAAAAGCCATTTTTCTGGGGACTAACCTACCCACGGTGAGTGTATGTCAGTTTATGTGTGTGTGTCTCAAGTTTATAATTGTATATGAGAGGTCATTTAGGCCATAAATCATAATTCCTCTCACACACACCATTACTTTATAGAATACATCTTGCAATGCACCTGGACACATTATCAGTGATGTTACCTGGAGTCATCGAGTGTTTCGGGTCGTTCAACAATCAGACACCCTCACCCAGGCGACCCAGCCAGGGTTGATCAAGTCCCAGCTTGTGTCCAGGTAGCATTACCTAACCCACAGATCACCTCTCCTGATCCACAGCCACGGCAACTTCAGCCGCCTCAGTGTCTAACTTGATGACCCTTCACTTGCTGGCCCCTGTGATGCCTAGAATATTATAGGCCCTGCAGAGGGACTGGCCAGCAAACCCTCTGCATCCCACCATGGTGGGCTCGCACCTCGCACACCACCCATTGTTGCAGTAATGCTTCACCAACTCAGCATACTTCTCCCTCTTCCTCTCGTTGGCCTCCTCAATGTGGTCCTCCCATGGAACGGTGAGTTCCAAGAGGACAACCTGCTTGGAGGCCGCAGAGAGCAGCACCATGTCTGCCCTCAGCTTTGTCACAGCAACATTCTCTGGGAACTTGAGTTGCTTCCCCAGGTCAACCATCAGCTCCCAGTCTTGTGCTGTTGCAAGCAGGCCAGCGAAGGTGGTCCAGGCAGCCGGTGTTGGATTCTCCCCAGCCCTGACAAAAGCAACGGTCTTCTTCACTGGGTGGAGGTGCTTACACTGGCTGATCCTGCTGCAGATGGTGTCTGCGATGGTCTTCAGGATCTGGTCATGGCGTCACCAGTAGCACCCCTTGCCCAGGGCTTTCGAACAGCAGCTGAGGCTGTGCTCCTGGGTTCCTTTTTTGAGGCACAGTGGACATGCTGGTGACTCCATCTTTCCCCAGCAGAACAGGTTAGACAGACAAGGTAAAACATCATAGACAGCCTGGATGAAGAACTTGATACGCTAGGACACTGCTTTCCTAAGCTCGGTCATGAAACCGTGTGCTCCACTGCTTGCTCCCATCTTACTTCTTACTTCCCCCTGGACCAGTGCCTTTTCCTAGCGTGGTGTTGTGCTGCTACCAAGGCCAGCCCTTCCTCAAGTCATCGTGCCCACCAGCGTGTTGTGTCGTAGCCGAGACTCAGCAACCTCCACAGCCTCTGCAGCTCTCCATTTCCCTCCTGTCCTGACCTCAATGCCGGCCTGGGAGACCTTTGGGTCAGAAGACTCCCGGTACTGCAACACCTCCCTTGTTTGGCTCACCATGAACTCTTCATTCAGGCTGCTGATGGGGAGCTTCAGCTTGGTGTTTTGACCGTACAGGGCGATGTTGCTCAGGCTTCAAGGTAGTCCCAGCCACTTCTGTAGGAACCTGCTGATCCTCCTCTCAAAGCCCTCGACTGTGGAGATTGGGACCTTGTAGACTAAGAGTGGCCAGAGAATGCGTGGACACCCCAGTACCTTTGGGATCCCTCCTTTTTGTATTGAGGTATCAATCTAGGAGTTCCTCAGGAGGTAGCCAGTCAGGCACCTGGAAACAATGCTGAAGAATATCTTGCCTTCAACACTGAGTAGCGAGATGGTTCTGAACTGATCAATGTTCTTTGACTTCTCCTCTTTTGGAATCCACATCCCTTCTGCCCGCCTCCACTGATGAGCATCCTTGCCCCTCCTCCAGATCACCTTCAGGATCCTCCAGAACCTGCGGAGTAGTTTTGGGCAGTTCTTATACACTTTGGAGGGTACCCCACTCTGTCCTGGGGCTGAGCTTCTTCTTGCCCTTCTGACCATCTCCCTCCAGCTGGGCTCCTTCCTGTCAAAGTCCGGGGTTGGTGCAGGTGAGTTTATCAAGGACTTACAGTGGCCCAGATCTTGTCCTCTGTTTGTATCACTGAGGCTGTCTTCGAGGTGGCTGTCAATCTCAGCTTTGGAACAGGTGAGGTGGCCGCTGCGCTTCTGCACCAGCAGCTGTTTTGTAAACTTGAAAGGGTTAAAAAGGCAGCCCGCTTCCTGGCCCTCTCCTTCCTCTGCCTTTGATACCACTCAGCCTGCCTCAAGGTCATGAGCTTCTTTCAGAGGATGCTGCCTAGCTCTGCAAGAGCTCCCCTCTCCTCCTTGCTCGCCACCTCAGGCGCTTCAGCTCCTGTCTGAGCTGTTGGATCTTGGTGGCTCTGTTGTTCATGGAGTATGGGGGCTTTGCTGCTTTCTTCTCCTCCAACCCAAATCTCTCTGCTTATAGGCTGACGATGATGGTGATCATGGTCTGGAGTCTTCGGTCAGCTTCCCCCTTGGCAGTTGCTTCCAAGATGGTGTCTGCGTCTTTGTCGAACTGGAGCCGCTCCTTCTCCTTGCAAGATTAGGGCCACTTGACCCGACGATGCTCTGATGGGCGGTGTGGGGCTGTAGGGGACATGCCGCTACTTCTCATAGTGGGGTACCAACATGTAGAAGATACATCAATATCCTCACAGGTGGTGCCAGCATTTTATAATCAGTCTCACTGATTAAATATACAAACTATAAATTGGTGACTTAAATTAATAATTAAATTAATTATTATTAAAATGACACATTCATAGTCAATCTTAACCAAATCACAATATCATATTCAGCTAATACCAAACTAATATAAATGATTCAGCTAAGAGGTGAAGGTATTCTACTAAGTTCTATTGATTAGCAGCGGCTGATTCAATTCAACACAAGAGTAATATCAATACAGACAACAGTGTAAATATAATAATGTTTATTAAACACAAACTACCGAAAAGGGCGAAGCACAATTCTCTACAATGATGTAAAATTAACTATGTGAGTGCACGTGTGTGTGGGTGTTGTGTGTGCGTGTGTGTGTGCGAATGAGTATGTGTGTGAGGAGTGTTGGATGTTCTCCTATGTGGGGCTTGTGTACCGCGGACACGTTCATGGAGAACAAAGGAACAAAATGGATTATGAATGGAGGGGTTTTTGAAACTAGACAAAGCTAGTGAAAAAAACAATGGTGCATGGAGTGTGCCAAACAGATAAGGATATTCGCTATATGGCTATCAGTGTGTGTTGTTCGAGATCATGCTGTGTTATGACCAGTTAGTAATTGAAATAGGTAACATGCAGGATCAGTTCTGTGCGTGGTATATGAAAACTAACGCAGCGCGCTGGACGGCTTAGTGCCAACCGAACATACAGAACATTTACATTAATCATTAAACACAATAACCATTAGCATCGTCATGTATATTTAGTTGCAAATATTACTATATTCAGTCCGTTACTAATTACAACTATACCCAGAGTTACAGCCTTACTTGAGTCTATGGTTCCGTTTTTGGAAATGATTCCTGGTTTCCAGTGCAAAGTCTGTGGGAGTTGTGCTGGAAAAGGGGAAACCATTCGCCCTTCACACATTTCATGTTACCATACATTTATTTTGGCAAGTCAATTGGAGCATCTAATTTGTTCACATCAAAGGTTATTTTAAGACAATCGATAAGAGACTGGTTGATTTCAGCTTTAATTTACTGTATCAGAATTCCAGTGGGTCAAAAAGTTTACATACACCAAGTTGACTGTCTCTTTAGACAATCTGGAAGATTCCAGAAATTAATGTAATGACTTTTTAGAAGCTTCTGATTGGGCAATTGTCATAATTTGGAGTGAATTGGGAGTTAATTGGCACCTGTGGTTGTATTTAAGGGCCTATCATTCAAGCCACTGCCTTTTTGCCCTTGATACCATGGGAAAATTCAAGGAACTCAACCAAGACCTCAGAAAAGAAAACTGGACCTCCACAAGTCAGGTTCCTCCTTAGGAACCTGTTTGTACAAATGCCTTCAGTTTCCAAACAACTGAAGGCATTTGTACAAACAATTGTATGCAAATATAAAAATCTTGGGACCACACAGACACTGCATCGTTCAGGAAGGAGGCACAAATTAACTCCCAGGGCTGAATGAACTTTGGTCCGAAAGGTTCAGCTGAACCGCAAGACAACAACAAAGGAACTGGTGAAGGAGTTGGAGGCATCAGGTACCAAAGTATCTACATCCACCATTAAGAGAATCCTATATCGCCATGGCCTGAAAGGCTGTCGCACAAGGAAGAAGCCCCTACTCCAAGACTGGCAAAAAAAAGCCAGAATGAAGTTTGCAGGTGATCACCTGGACGAAGACCTAACCTTTTGGAGGAGTGTTCTCTGGTCAGATGAAACAAAAATTGAACTGTTTGGCCATAATGATCAGCGCTATGTATGGAAGAAAAAGGGTGAGGAGAACACCATCCCAACTGTGAAGCATGGGGGTGGCAGCATCATGTTGTAGGGGTGTTTTGCTGGAAAAGGGACTGGTGCACTTTATAAAATAGATAGCATCATGAGGAAGGAGGATTATCTAGAAATACTGAAGCAACACCTCAAGACATCAGCTAGAAAGTTAAAACTTGGTCACAACTGAGTCCAGCAGGACAATGATCCTAAGCATACCTCCAAAGTTGTAACAAAATGGCTTAAAGACAACAAAGTGAAAGTATTGGAGTGGCCATCACAAAGCTCTGACCTAAATCCCATAGAAAATGTGTGGTCTGAACTGAAAAAGCATGTCTGAGCAAGGAGGCCCACAAACCTGACTGAGTTACTCCAGTTCTGTCAGGAGGAATGGGCAAAAATTCAGACAAAGGATTGTGAGAAGCTTGTGGAAGGCTACCCCTAGTGTTTGATTCAAGTTAAGCAATTAAAAGGCAATGCCACCAAATACTAACATACTGTATGTAAACTTTCGACTGGAATTCTGATACAGTGAATTAAAGCTGAAATAAATCTGTCTCTTAGCTATTATTTTGAAATGACCTCTTATGGAAATAAAGTAGATACCCTAATTGACTTAACAAATGAAATGTATGGTTACATGGAATGTGTAAAGTTGTGAAAAATTGAGTTTGAATGTCTTTAGCTTAGGTGTATGTAAACTTTTGGCCTCAGCTGTATGTTTGGTTTGGCGGTGAATGGATCTGCTTCAGGTATTAGTGCTCGCACCAGCGTGCACTACCTTATCTAACAGGGAGAACAGCAGATCATTCAATTGCCAAAGATTAACACTGTGTACAGGAGAGCACTTGCTATTTCCTGAATGATCAGGAAGACCAAGCCGATATCCCTCCAACAGAAACGAAACAGAAACTGCGATCCTGGATCATACTCTGGGTATTGCACCTAGTGTAGCATTCAAAAGGAGATGCAGGAGATGAGTTCCACCATGATTTTGAGTGTGGCCTTAGGAACTTAAAGGAGCTGCCATAGTAGCTGCATCAATCTTGAAGGAATGGGCAATTGTAGCAGCTATAAGGCAGCCCTCCATCTTGGCAGAGAAGACTTTTAGAGCACAGCCAGACCTGGACAGCATTGCTGACATCAGGCTCATGAGCACCTGCATAGTGGAGTGAAATCAAACCTGCAATAATGACTTTGATAGAAAGAACTGAGTGTAATGAGACTGAAAGCATTTAAATACCCTGATGAAATTAAAACCTAGTTAACTGTAAATCATTCTGTTGTATGGACCCCCAAATCCGCTAGATGGAGCCACCTCAGTGTGAAATTCAAAGATTTGGAAGTTTTTGTCTAGGTCAAAGAAATGAAACCATAGACTATCGAAAAATATGGACAAAGTCACTGTGACATCTCCTGTTGACTCTCCATTGGCTTAGTGAAAAGGGTTTGAAGCCTGGGAAGTGGTTTGTGGGCAGTGGCATGTTGTACAAATTGGAGCCAGAGACTGCACAGTTGGGACTTGAGATACAGGGACTTGGTAGTGACGCTAACTTTCCCTGATTCGTCCACAAAATATTACCAAACTTTGAAAATATCATTTGTGTATGTGTCAGTATATGTCACAGGAAAGTATGAAATGCAAATAATTTATAATGCTAATAATCTGCAACTGAGATGTATTATACCATTGTAAACAAGACTACAATGTATGTTTGAACAGTTCTGTGCATCCAGTGCTTTGGGTGTTAAAATGTATGAATAAAATGTGTTGTTGTTGTTGTTGTTGTTGTTGTTTCGGGCAGGGGGCAGGAACAGGGTAGATCCGGGTGTCATCTGCCTAGATGACGGAAACTGATTCTTTGCATGTGGAATGTTTCCTCACTGGTGGGGAAGGAGCCGGAGCTGGTGTGTGCGAGGTTGAGAAGTTGATAGTTGGGCTCACCTCTACACACAGTGTTAGCTCCAGTCCAGGGCCTCATTTATAAAATGGACTTGCGATCAATTTTGATCTTAAGTATGACTTACGCAGAAAACCACATATAAGTAGTTATTTGTAAAACCTTACTTTGAGTTGGAAATTATTTTATCTCTACGCAAAGTCTAGACTTGACGTAAGTGATTTTCCTCCTGTTATATCGGGGTATTCCAAACCTGTGGTGAACTACGTTTGTGGTGAACTACAATTTGATAGGAATTATCAATTAAAGGTGTGAGGAATTATGTGTTTGTCAGTGCATTATTTAGTCCACCGAATAATACGTGTTGCCTGTCTTCAATCTCCTCTACCATCGCCATGATCTCTTCTTCCAAAAAGTTTGCTTTTCTCTTTTGGTCCATGGTTATTCCTGACTAAACCCATATTTGTGCTAGCATTATATAAGGGGAAATCGCTGATTGTAAGGCACATTCAGGTGCCGTCAATTTTAAGTTAATTTGAGATTTATAGATCACAGGTGTGTGAGTTACAAATGGGCTTCTTAGAACCTGCGTAAGCAAGGTTTTTTATGCTCAGTATCTTTTATGAATCGAACGTAAGCACACCGTCGGAAATGATCTTAAGACTAAGTTCAAGTATAAATCTAAGAACATTTTTATAAATGAGGCCCCTGGATTGGGGGTGGTCTGTCTCCTACTTGGGAGTTGTTCAGGGTGAGAGACGCTGGGCAATATTGACAATATTGTTTCATGTAACTTGGCACAATTTTGATATCAATACTTTTAATGACAGGCCTAGATTTGAATTAATGAATTATAGACAGTGCTTTGTATGTGTAAGTAACTTATATTTTTAAATGGAAGCGTTTTTAATGGGCTATTGTACACAACTGCTGAAAGCAGAACTGTGTAAAGTGTGTGTGTATTTTATTTGTATTCCAGAAATATAAATTAGTTTCCCGCAAAGATACATATACAGATGCCAAAACAATAGTTTAAATGATTTATTTTAAAACATGTAAACTATTGCTTTTGCATCTGTATATGTATCTTTGCAGGAAGGCAGTGTAATGAGTTAAAGGTTTTCATGAGTCCGAGGGGGGCTCGAACCTGCCTGTCAGTCATCCAAAAGTGTCACAGGCAGAAGCACTATCCAGTGAGCTACTAGTGAAGGAAACATAGGGACGGCAAAATTTTGCTTTTTCAAATGAGTGCATTTCTATATATGCCATTTTGCGCATGCATTCTATGAGTCATTAGCAAGGTAGCTAACATTAAACTCGGTCAAAATGCTGAAAGCAGAACTCTCTAAAGCATGGATGTATTTTATTATTTTAGTGCTAATTAATTTCACACCCGTCTGCAGTACTAATGTTATACACTTGTTACATTGTATACATTGTTTGCAAGGTAGCTAATGTTAAACTTGGTTAAAATACCGAAAGTGGAACTGTCTTAAGTGAGAGTGTATTTTATTTGTATTTCAGAAATATAAATGAGTTTCCCCCAAATCCTTTGCAGGAAGGCAGTGTAATGAGTTAAAGGTTTTCATGAGTCTGAGGGGGGCTCGAACCTGCCTGTCAGTCATCCAAAAGCATCACAGACAGATGCACTCCCCAGTGAGCTAATAGTGGAAGAAACAGGGACAGCAAAATTTAGCTTTTTTTTAAACGAGTGCACTTCTATATATGTCATTTTTCCTGTGCATCTGATGTTTTTATTGGCTGATGCACCTTAAATGTCCAATGGGTAGACATATTATTTGTGGGCTTGGAGCATTTGTGATGATGATATCAGGCAGGAAAAAGAAGAAGGAGAAAATGCGAAATCCCCTTAGTTTGGGGCTTTATTGTGTGGACAGTTGTTTGTGAATTCTGCCTGTTAAAATGGGGTCAGAAGGTACAGAAATTAATGTTTTTAAGGGCTGAGAGTCTGTGGTCATTGTGGTTATTTCTTTAGTGAACCCTGAAAAATGCCAAACTCTTGGTGCTGTATAGGAATGGGGCATGCCGCCCCACCAAGGTGTAACTTGGCAAACATGTCTGGATAGGTTTGTAATATTCAATATGTATTTAATAGGCCTAAATATTTCTATTTTGTTTGTAAATGTAATGAGTAAATGTGCTTTTAAATTGTCACCTGTCTGTAAATAAATGCACTATTCTAACTATACCATTTGGTTATAATGGATGTTGGAGCATAGCTGCAGGGATTTGCTTTCGGTCAGCCAGAAGAGCATTAGTGCGGTTGGACACTGATTTGGCGATTAGGCCTGGTTCGCAGTTGGCTTTCCAATTGATCCTAAAGGTGTTGGATGGGGTTGTGTTCAGAGCTCTGTGCAGGTCAATCAAGTTCTTCCACACCGATCTGGGCAAAACAATTTCTATATGAATCTCGCAGTGTGCCCGGGGGCACTGTCAAGCTGAAACAGGAAAGGCCCTTCCCCAAACTGTTGCCACAAACAGTTTGTTTAGAAGCATTAAGATGTGTCTTCAGTGAAACTAAGGGGCCGAGCCCAAACCATGAAAATCAGCTCCAGACCAATTGACATCCAGATACTATAGTGTATATAGGTCATATAGTGTATATAGCTATGTTGCAGTCTAAACAAAGACTACAGCAGTTTTTTTGTAATTCTCATGTGTGTGTGTTCAGGTCCCTAAGTTATGGAGCCATTGGGGTCATTGTTGGACATGAGCTTACCCACGGCTTTGACAGCAATGGTAAGTTATGGAAACTTTATATTACACCATAAAATTGAGTGAAGGAACAATATGTTTCAGTGCATCTCTTGGTGTGCATGGTTGTGTGCCTGTGTGTGCATGAAGGACGAAAGTATGACAAGAATGGGAACATGGACCAGTGGTGGAGCAACACCTCGATATCCCGCTTTAATGACAAGACCCAGTGCATGATCAACCAATACAATGACTACCACTGGAAAGAAGCAGGACTTAACGTATGTACCACACCCACCTAGCCCTTCCACATAGTACAACCTCTGAAGTGCTTTGCAGAGGTTACTTGGGAAATATGTGCTTTATCAAATTTATTTTGATTAGTGATGAAAGGATTAGCATATTAATCATTGTTGAATCGACTAATGCTTTAGTCAGACAAAATTTGTTAAAGATGTTAATCAGGCTAAAAAAATTCAAATGAATATTAAATGCATGAGGTTTTCAGAGAAGAATAAATGTAACAAAGACCCTTTTTAATAAAAATTTTAAAAAGTATTAAATAAGGCAGAAACATCTGGTCATCACAGTCCATTTGAAAAACAGCAGTATGCAATGTAGACCTGTTGGTTTTGAGGTGCTCTCTCTGTCACTCTCCTTCTGTGTATGTGTTTGTAGGTGAGAGGAAAGAGGACTCTGGCAGAGAACATTGCCGATAATGGAGGGATGAGAGAGGCTTTCAGGGTACGCTGTCATATGAAGAGTCATATACTTCACTACGGTCTTAAATATCACACAACTAAAATCAGAGCTGCTTGTCAATTACATTTTCATTTCAGGCAACTCACAAAATGTATTGAAATGAAATTCATGAATTGTAGGCTACCTACACTGAGTACTCTCAGACGGGGCGACATAGCTCAGGAGGTAAGAGCGGTTATCTGGCAGTCGGAGGGTTGCCGGTTCAATCCCCCGCCCTGAGCATGTCGAAGTGTCCCTGAGCAAGACACCTAACCCCTAATTGCTCTGGTGAATGCGAAGCATCAATTGTAAAGTACTTTGGATAAAAGCGCTATATAAATGCAGTCCATTTTCAATTCATGAACTGAATTTCAATTTTGTGAATTGACCCTGATTCAGCGTGGGTGGAGCTGCCCAAAGGAAATGCTAGCTGACCACCCTTGGGGCCTGTGCTTACTCTAATAGGATGTCTTACAGTCTACTATTTGTCTGTGTGATTTTGTGCATAGGACTGAGTGTGTGACTGTATGTGTGTGTTTGTCCATTTTAGTGTATGCCTATGGGTATGGTCGTACATATTAGTGGGTATATACGTTTATGTGCATGTGCAAATATACAGCGTCTTCAGAAAGTATTCAGACCCCTTCACTTTTTCCACATTTTGTTGTGTTACAGCCTTATTCTAAAATTGATTAAATTCATTTTTATTCTCATCAATCTACACACAATACCCCATAGTGACAAAGCGAAAACAGGTTTTTAGAAATTTTTGCAAATGTATTAAAAATAAAAAATGTAATTATCACATTTACATAAGTATTCAGACCCTTTGCTATGACACTCAAAATTCAGCTCAGGTGCATCATGTTTCTATTGATCATACGAGAGATTTTTCTACAACTTCCACCAGTGGTAAATTCAATTGATTGATTGGGCATAATTTGGAAAGGCACACACCTGTCTATATAAGGTCCCATAAGGTCCCATCTATATAAGGTAGTCAACCTATATAAGGTTGACAGTGCATGTCAGAGCAATGACGTCAAAGGAATTGTCCATAGACCTCGAGACAGGATTGTGTCGAGGTACAGATCTGGGGAAGGGTACAAAAAAATTTCTGCAGCATTGAAGGTCCAGAAGAACACAGTGGCCTCCATCATTCTTAAATGGAAGAAGTTTGGAACCACCAGGACTCTTCTTAGAGCTGGCCGCCCGGCCAAACTGAGCAATCGGGGGAGAAGGGCCTTGGTCAGGAATGTGACTAAGAACCCAATAGCCACTCTGACAGAGCTCCAGAGTTCCTCTATGGAGATGGGAGAACCTTCCAGAAGGATAACCATCTCTGCACCAGTCCACCAATCAGGCTTTTATGGTAGAGTGGCCAGGCAGAAGCCACTCCTCAGGCACATGACAGCCTGCTTGGAGTTTGCCAAAAAGCACCTAACGGTCTCTCAGACCATGAGAAACAAGATTCTCTGGTCTAATGAAACTAAGATTGAACTCTTTGGCCACAATGCCAAGCGTCACATCTGGAGGAAACCAGGCACCGCTCATCACCTGCCTAATACCATCCCTACGGTGAAGCATGGTAAAATGGTAAAATGGACTGCATTTATATAGCGCTTTTATCCAAAGCGCTTTACAACTGATGCCTCTCATTCGCCAGAGCAGTTGGGGATTAGGTGTCTTGCTCAAGGACACTTCGACATGCCCAGGGCGGGGTTTGAACCGGCAACCCTCCAACTGCCAGACAATCGGTCTTACCTCCTGAGCTATGTCGCCCCATCCCATGGTGGTAGCAGCGTCATGCTGTGGGGATGTTTTTCTGCGGCAGGAACTGGGAGACTAGTCAGGATCAAGGGAAAAATGACCAGAGAAAAGTACAGAGAGATCCTAGATGAAAATCTGCGCCAGAGTGCTCAGGACCTCAACCGGGGTGAAGATTCGCCTTCCAACAGGACAACGACCCTAAGCACACAGCCAAGACAATGCTGGACTGGCTTCGGGACAAGTCTATGAATGTTCTAGAGTGGCCCAGCCAGAGCCCGGACTTGAACCTGATCGAACATATCTGGAGAGACCTGAAATAACTGTGCAGCAACGCTTCCCATCCGACCTGACAGAGCTTAAGAGGATCTGCAGAGAAGAATGGGAGAAATAACCCAAATACAGGTGTGCCAAACTTGTAGCGTCATACCCAAGAAGATTCAAGGCTGTAATCGCTGCCAAAGGTGCCTCAACAACGTACTGAGTAAAGGGTGTGAATACTTATGTAAATAGGATATTTCAGTTTTTTATTTTTTCAAAATTTGCAAAAATTTCTAAAAAAGAAACTGTTTTCACTTTGTCATTATGGGGTATTGTGTGTAGATTGATGAGAATAAAAATTAATTTAATCAATTTTAGAATAAGGCTATAACGTAACAAAATATGGGAAAAGGGAAGGGGTCTCAATACTTTCCGAAGGCACTGTATGTGCACTATCTTCACATTGTTGTGTGTTGCTTCTTAGGCCTACAGGAAATGGGTGGAGACAGAGAGAACAGGGAGGGAAGAGCCTCTGTTGCCGGGCGTGGGCCTGTCCAACAACCAGCTCTTCTTCCTTAGCTACGCACATGTAAGGGAGTAGAGATGGACACAGTGCTCACATAAGATATAGGCTGGCCCACCCGTCTCAGATCACCAACTTTTGTTTTTGTGTTTCAGGTGCGCTGTAACTCCTACAGGCCTGCAGCTGCCAGAGAGCAGATCCAGAGTGGGGCACATAGCCCCCCCAAATACAGGTGAGCCTCTCACCTTACAGCAAGCACTACAATAATGCACTTTAATATCATAGTCTATAGTTATTGTTCATTTAATTACTATAAGAATAAATATATTACAGGAAAAGGTCAAGAATAACAGTATTGTTTATGTAGTTGGTGTTGCTTGGCTAGCTTGCTCGTATGTGCAATGATGTGCAATTAAGCCAGGGCCTTGTAGCAGGTTATGGTGATAATGCTTTCTGGTGATGTAATGCTCAGCTACAAAATAATGATGTTGCTAGGGGAGACTTCGCATTTAGCTGACTGGTAACACTTTCCTCTTTGGAGCCTTTGGGCAAGTGAAAAGCACACGTTCAAACCTCTCCTCAGGCAAGTGCTTCTCACTTGTTACATTGGTGCCTACTGACCCGGACCAGGGGTTTGTTTCACAAACGTTGCGACATGGGAACTGAGATCTGCGAGATGCAATATATTTTGCCTGCTCTTTTTGGAGCGTTTCACGTCAAAATGGCTATTGAAAGCCACGAACGTATGTTGCAAGCGCGTTCATGTATGCAATCAGTAAATCGGCTATCATTCTCATATGCCTGCCTCATTTTAGTTTTGTATTGTGAATTTACTTTTGTGCACAGCATTGTAGTGCTCCTCAGCTCTACTTGGGCTGGCCACAGGTGTCAGAGGCCAAGGTTTCACAGTGTATGTTAAGGATGGAAAAATTCAGCTTGCGGTCAGATCAAATTAGAATTATAAACCTATGTTATAATATAAAGTTGTCATTTTCATGATTTATTTAACCTGGTACACCTAATATAGCCCATAGGTTATAGTAGCATTAGCCATTTCGCTATTTTTTATATTCAGATTAAACATTCCCACAATCACCTAGAAGCCACAAGTCAGTAATGTCACCTGTGATGAAGTGGTGACACAAATCACAGTTGCTCTAAATGTAGCTATCGTATGTGCTCCCGCATTATTTACAGTTGAGGCCAAAAGTTTACATACACCTAGGCTGAAGATTTTCAAACTCAGTTTTTCACAACTCCACACATTTCATGTTACCATACATTTCTTGTGGAAAGTCAATTAGGGTATCTACTTTGTTCACATCGGAGGTAATTTTAAAACAATCGATTAGAGACAGATTTATTTCAGCTTTAATTCACTATATCAGAATTCCAGTGGTTCAAAAGTTTACATACACCAAGTTGACTGTCTCTTTAAACAGCATGGAAGATTCCAGAAATTGATGTAATAACTTTTTAGAATTCTGATTGGCCAATTGTCATAATTAGGAGTTAATTGGGACCTGTGGCTGTATTTAAGGGCCTACCTTTAGAACCACTGCCTTTTTGCTCGTGATACTATGGGAAAATCCAAGCAACTCAGCCAAGACTTAAGAAAAAAAAACTTGTGGACCTCCACAAGTCCGGTTCCTCCTTAGGAGCAATTTCCAAACAACTGAAGGTACCACAAGCATCTGTACAAATAATTGTATGCAAATATAAAAATCTTGGGACCACGCAGACACTCATTCAGCAGGGAGGCACAAATTAACTCCCAGGTCTGAAAGAACTTTGGTCCGAAAGGTTCAACTGAATCCCGAGACAACAACAAAAGAACTGGTGATGGAGTTGGCGGCATCAGCTACCAAAGTATCTACATCCACCATTAAGAGAATCCTACATTGCCATGGCCTGAAAGGCAAGGAAGAAGCCCCTACTCCAAGACCGGCATAAAAAAGCCAGAAAGAAGTTTGCAGGTGATCACCTGGATGAAGACCAAGCATTTTGGAGGTGTGTTCTCTGGTCAGATGAAACACAAATTGAACTGTTTGGCCATAATTATCAGCACTATGTATGGAGGAAAAAGGGTGAGGCTTTTAATCCGAAGAACACCATCCCAACTGTCAAGCATCTGGGTGGCAGCATCATGTTGTGGGGGTGTTTTGCTGGAAAAGGGACTTGCTGGTCCACTTCCACAGAATATAGATTGCATCATGAGGAAGGAGGATTATCTAGAAATACTGAAGCAACACCTCAAGACATCAGCTAGAAAATTAAAACTTTTGCTGGAACTTCCAGCAGGACAATGATCCTAAGCATACCTCCAAAGTTCTAACAAAATGGCTTAAAGACAACAAAGTGAAAGTACTGGAGTGGCCATCACAAAGCCCTGACCTGAATCCCATTTGTGGACTGAACTGAAAAAGCATGTCCATGCAAGGAGGCCCACAAACCTGACTGAGTTACACCAGTTAGCGTTACACTGAGTTACAGAGTGTATGTAAACATTTGACCCACTGAAAATTTGGTATAATACATAGAAGCTGAAATAAATCTGTCTCTTAGCTATTATTTAGAAATTACCTCCCATGGAAATAAAGTAGATATCTTTATTGAATTAACGCAGGAAATGGTAACATGAAATGAGTAGAGTTGTGTAAAATTGAGTTTGAATGTCTTTAGCCTAGGTGTATGTAAACTTTTGGCCTCAACTGTAACCACTAGGGATGGGAATTGATAAGATTTTATTGATACCGATTCCATTACCGATTCTGCTTATTGATCCGTTTTTTTATCAATTCCTTTATCGATGCCTGATACATATTCTGGGTGTAATAAGAGTAGGCCTACATACAAGTTTTCAGTGTCAACTTACTTTATTTTCCAGCCTGAAATGCGATCATACTGGTAACTGGCTACACGTGTCATGTAACGTGCAAGTAGTTAGCGACATGTTCATTTTGATAGAACAATTGTTGTTGTAGACAAATTAACGCTACAGACTTTATTTAATTAGACTGACATTAGCATTCACTGAATTAAATCACTTGCCTGTATGTAACATTACAATGTGGCTAACTTATTTAAACTTTGCTAAATTGGCTAGCAAAGGCAATGTTAATACACTCACCTTTATATGTGTTCTTAGATTTGTGTTTGACGTCTTTGCAGTAGAGAGTGTATTGCATAACTCACAAGTAAAAATGTAGGTTTTATCAGTGGAGCTAGTCAGTGTCATGTATTTGCTTAAGTATGGCCATGGTGATTCTTCCTCAGGCTGAGATTTGGGAGGTTTATCCATGATGACGCTGTTGCTGTGTGAGCACTGAGCAACGCCCGCCCTTTTGCACATGTACTACACAAAGGTCAAGTGTGTCGTGGTGGCTGCCTGAGGAATGCATTGGCTGGGCATGCCTTCACAGCGGTCAGGATGAAATAAAAAGGGGGCGGGGCTGGTCAAAGGGGGTTAAATTACAGTAGAGAGCCATGAGGGATCAGAATTGTAATGTGTGTGTCTGGGTTTTGCTGTATGTTGGTCTGTGTGGTATGTGTGTGCTAATACTTCTTTTTTCTCATTTGTGTCCAAGGGTGATCGGGGCAATGAGCAACTATGAGGAGTTCCACCGGGCCTATGGCTGTCCTGTTGGGTCTGTCATGAACCGGGGGGATAAGTCCTGCCGTGTGTGGTAGATGCCAAACCGATGTGAGACTGGTGGCCAAAACCGAACATTCAGTACTCCCCACAGACCAGGGGAACATCCTCAGGTCGGGGTTCTGTGTCCCCCAACAAGCTTGATTACAGGTCCTTTGTTTTGACTGAAGGAAAGTGGCTTCCAGTTTTTCTCTTGTTCTGCTATTATCTTTTATTGGGAAGGTGTTTTTGTGGCTTGTAACCAGGTTTTGTTCAGAATTACACATTGTTGGATTCATTAACAGTCAACAATAGATATAACATTATTTTTGTCATTTCAGGCAATTGATTTCAGTTTCATTTTTTTTTGCTATTATTAAAGTTATATATCAATAGGATTTTATAGGACTTATATGCTGTGCCAGATGGCAGTTTCTGTCATCTGTCTTGTACAAGAAAGATTTTTTTTTCATTGAATAATGTCTGTAAAATCCAGAGGCATCAATATTTATTTTCTTCTCCATATTAGTTCTGTCGCGTTTACTATGCATTTTCAACTGAAATTGAAGTTGATTTTTTTGAAATATAGTTTTTTTCTTGACTCCCCAGTAAATTTTTTTGGGAGTTTTGGATACGAACTGTCAACCTTAATGTAGCCAACCTGATTTGTAGCCTATAGCATTTTCACCATATTGCCAAATTCTGGGAGAAACAAAGTGCAACAATGCAGATTCAAGAATGTGCTGGGAACAAGATTCTAGTCCTTGTCAGTTGTAATGAAATGTTTCATGGCCCCTGTCAACAAAGTTGTTGCTGAGCTTTCCTTCCCCCCTTATAATAACGTGTCAGTGATGATAACAATATGCTTCATCAAAGACTCAAACCTCACAATGTACAACATGTTGTACCAAAACAGCCTTTAAAGAAATAAAAACATACACCCGTTGGCCCAACCCTGTTTTATTATCTTAGTATGCAAAACGCAAGCACGATGTGTTTCATGTTCTGTTAAAGGCAAAAAGAGATGCTTTCTTTCCGTGATGGACCAAAGTGATTAAATGTGCACTGGTCTACCAATGCATTTTACTGGTATTTATTCCTATAGTGGCAACTGTCTGCTGATTTTTTTTTTTTTTTACTGTTGCTGCAGTTGCACATGATATTTCAGTCATTGAGATCTATTAATTTACACAGAAGATCTATTAATTTAATAAATGTTAATTTTTTTAAAACACTGCTGCTTTTTAAAGTTTTCCATGATTTTCAACAAGTTTACTGTGACTGCTCCAATATTTGACTTTAGCCAATATTTTTGTGGCAAACTCCCAGCCTTAAATTATTATTTATATATGATCAGATATAATATTATATATATGTGTGTGTATATATATATATATATATATATATATATGTATATATATAATCACAGATTAATGAGGGGGCGGTGTCAAGCAGTGTTTTAGATATAATATAATATATATATATATATATATATTATATATATGTGTGTATATATATATATATATATATATATATGTATATATATAATCACAGATTAATGAGGGGGCGGTGTCAAGCAGTGTTTTAATGTATATAGGCTATAGTAAGCTATAAAATTGGGAACAAATATTTATTTTGTGATCAAATGTTTTTATTTTATACTGTTGCATGACGAAAAAAAAGACAAAGGACAAAGACAATAAGACTGACAAAAAACTATAAATATAAAATGAAACAAAACCAAAAAAATGTCAATGAAATCAAGCAAAGCAGGTAAAACAAACAGACAAAAATAGAAAAAATATATAGCAATATTGAGCAACTGAAAATGTCCGTAAATCAACATACAATCATCATACTCTAATTAAAATATTAAGTAAACCTTAAATAAACATACTTTACGTGGAGTTTTAAAATGATATATAATTTTGACTTGTCCCTTGAAACTCCCATTTTTCATTTTTAAAGCAACTGAACACAAGATTAGCTAAGAATCATCAACAGCATTCAAAGAACAAGCATCGGATTTTAATCAGGTTTGTATCCTTCATGAGGCCAACAAAGTCACAACTGCTGCTGATTTAGCTACAGACTGCAGAGCAAGAATTCCTGAGACTAACATCAAGGCTTATCTCTTATGTAATAAGAAATGCCAAAACTAAACGTGTTAATTCACATTTACTTTCAAGTAATTTTTTCCCCAGAGTACTGCTTGAGCAGTCCAAGTAGTCTTGCCCAACCCTAGTTTTCATGCATATGTAGATTGTAACAGCCTGTGGTTAGCAGGGCTGTTTTAGTCGCAAATCCTTTCCTATACAGCCTTCCTTTACTTTCCCCTCATGCGAGAGAGAGAGAGAGAGAGAGAGAGATTTTGTGATTTTGAAACCCCTTTTATTGGGACATTGGTCAACCACAGAAATTACTGTACGTCAAGATAATAATAATATACAAGCAGCATACAGAGAAAAACAGTTTTTAAAAAACTAACCAGAGGCAGAAAAGAGAGAAAAGATACAGAGAGAGAGAGAGAGAGAGAGAGAGAGAGAGAGAGAGATCATAAATATCTGCATGTTTTCTCTTCCACAGACTTTACTTTCTGTTGTGAAACTGTCACAGAAATGTATTCCTCATATTCATACTGTGAAAGAGTCCAATGTGTTTCTTTTTCCATTTGAAATGATTATTCCATGTGACGTATCTGTTGAGTAGATGATCATTGATGTGTCAAACAGGGAAACAGGCGGTGTAAAGCACGACAGTGTTTAGCGTAAGTAGCAGTGGTGTATTACGATATAGCTTACTGACGGAAATATGAGATGCTGTAATGTGAAGATGATGTTTTATAAAGGAAAAATTCATGGTTCATCAGTTTCAGTACACTCCAGTCTGTATGCTGTAATTAAAATAAAACTTGAACTTCCTTGCATTGTATGTGTGCCGATAAATAAATCCTTGTCATTTTAATTAAAGATCCACATTTAAATGAATACCTTTTGTATTTCTCCTCTGAAACCAACCCATACCTGGGTCAAATACAAAAATACAGATTTGTATTTGTATTTGAAAAGTTAAATACATATTTGAAGTATTTTCAAAGACATTTACACATTAAATACTTTGTATTTGATTTATTTAAATTATTTTAATGGAAAAACAAATACTTTCCCAAATAGTATTTAAAAAAGACATTCCTTTAAATAAATACTTTCCTGGGAAACCAAATATTTTAGTATTTAGAGCCTTCTGAAAATACATTAAAATACAAATACAATTTTAAAATATTTGAAATATTTCTGTGACAGACAACAGAAATGACTGAGCCAGCAACAATGTAGGCTTCATACTGAAGGGGGTATCCCAGAGTTCTTTATACAATCTTTGTTAGTGGTGCCCCCATGGTTGAAAAAGCATTGCTAAAGTTCCCTCTAGAGTGGCGAAAACGAGAGGGAGTGCCCTATTGGCTGCCCTTCACATAGGAAAAAAATGATTGAGTGCCCTCTAGAGTGCCCCTTCATGCAATAAATTATGATGATGTGCCCTCTAGAGCTAGAAAATTCAATAACGTGTCTTAATGAGTGCCCTTATAGTGGAAAAAAACGTGACGCAGTGTCCTATAAGGTGCCCTTACAATGGTCTAAACTTGACGTTCCCGATGGGTGCCCTTCCAATGGAAAAGGGTGCCATTATGAAGTGCCCTCTATGCCACCACTTTCTGACCCCCCCCCCCCCCCCCCCCCCTTCGCAAACACCAAAGGAATGCCTTAGGGGCAATGTATACAGTGCCCTAGAATTGTTTCTCCCTTTATTTTTAAGTTTTATTGCTTTATTGCCAGTGATCAAAGTCAAAGTGTTTTTATTTGTTAAGTGCACAGTATAACACAAGGTCGTTCTGAGCAAAGAAATTCTTATGACATGGCAGGCAGCAACTATGTAGAAGCAAGGGCAAAAATATCAAAAAATATCTAAAATATACATGATATTAAACATAATATTAAATATTAGCAGCAGTAACAGTCTGTACAGATGGGGGATATGGACAGTGAGAATAGGAGTATTAAATATTTAAATATTAAACATTAAACATATAACAAATTGAACGTACATAGGAAGTGAAGGAGCATACATAGGAGGTCATGTGATCAATGTGATCCCTGAGATTAATGTTGCTGGTTGAGAAGCCTGATGGCCTGGGGGAAAAAACTGTTTGTGAGTCTGGTCGTCCGTGCCCGGATGCTCCGGTAGCGTCTACCAGACGGCAGCAGCGAGAACAGACCATAGCCTGGGTGGCTGAAGTCTTTTATGATTTTCTGTGCTTTCCTAAGGCATTGTGTGTGGTAGATGCCTTGCACAGAGGGGAGGTGGCAGCCAATGATGCTTTCCGCTGTCTTCACCACCCTCTGGAGGGCTTTGCGGTCAGCAGCGGAGCAGCTGCCGTACCAGGCAGTAATGCAGCCAGTGAGGATGCTCTCAATGGTGCACCTGTAGAAATTGATAAGGGTTTTGGCAGACATGCCAAACTTCTTGAGTCTCCTCAGGAAGTATAGGCGCTTTTGGGCAGTTTTCACTGCTGCGTCTGATTGCCTGGACCAGGTGAGGTCATAATTTATGACCACACCGAGGAACTTGAAGCAGGAGACTCTCACCACTTCAGCTCCGTCGATGTGAATGGGGGTGTGAAAAAGTAATCACGGTAATGGTAATGATATAAATATAGTTTGTTAGAACATAGTGGTGTGAGTGAGTCAATATTTCAGTTGGATTACAGCACGTAGTGAATGCATATAAAGTGCTTGTACTTTGGAATTGGAAGATGGAACAAGTGTTAACCATGAGGACAAATACTTGTTATTCAAGTCATGCATATACCTTCCTCTGTAAGTGTGTGTAGTGAAATATTTGTTATTGATTAAAATGGAAAATTATATAATAGTTATTGTTAAACTAACTTATGAAACATATGTTTGACCTAGGCTGGGATTGGTTATTTTAAAGGGAAGATACATCAGGGTAGGAGGAGATCTGATTGTATAAAAAGGATGTAAAAACATAATGCGAGGAAGCTCTCTATGTATCTTTATGGTACTGGAGACCTCCCGTAGGCCTACGTACATGAAAAGGATAATTGATTGAAGAGAATAAAAAGGTTATTAGAAGAAATCATAAGTTCTAGTCTTTATTCTTGCATCACCCACTCACCCACCGAACCTAAGAAGGGGTTTTCCTCCACAAGACCCAGGTTCCTGAGCTTGGGAATGAGCTTAGCAGGCACAATTGTGTTGAATGCTGAGCTGTAGTCTATAAACAGCATCCTCACGTAAGTGTCTCCCTTATCCAGGTGGGAGAGGGCGGTGTGCACTGTCAGGGCTATGGCGTCGTCTGTAGATCTGTTGGGGCGGTATGCGAATTGAAAGGGGTCCAAGGTGTCAGGAAGAAAGGAGCAGATGTGGGTCCTGACCAGCCGCTCGAAGCACTTCATGATGATGGAGGTAATGGATGGTAAATGGACTGCATTTATATAGCGCTTTTATCCAAAGCGCTTTACAATTGATGCCTCTCATTCGCCAGAGCAGTTAGGGGTTAGGTGTCTTGCTCAAGGACACTTCGACATGCCCAGTGTGGGGTTTGAACCGGCAACCCTCCGACTGCCAGACAATCGCTCTTACCTCCTGAGCTATGTCGCCCCACAGGTCAGTGCTACAGGGCGGTAGTCATTCCAGCAGGAGATGGCAGGTTTCTTTGGTACAGGAACAATGATGGTCTGTTTGAAGCAGGTGGGGACTTCAGACTGGTTCAGGGAGAGGTTGAATATAGAGGTGAACACCTCCGCTAGCTGGTCAGCGCACGCTCTGAGGACACGGCCTGGAATGCCATCTGGCCCTGGTGACTTCTGAGGGTTTACTCTTTTAAAAGCTCTCCTTACGTCAGCCGTAGATAGGGACAGAGTGCAGTCGTCCTGGTCCTCATCTAGCCTTACAGTAGGGATGGCGTTGCTCGCCTCAAACCGTGCGTAGAAGGTGTTGAGCTCGTCTGGAAGAGAGGCGGCGGGCTGGGCATCACTGCTATTTCTCCCTTTGTAGGCTGTGATGGAACGCAGTCCACACCACATGCGTCTTGGGTCGGAACTGTGGTAATTAGACTCCAACTTGTCCCTGTAGGCTCTTTTGGCATCTCTGATGGCTTTCCGTAGGTCATATCTGGACTTCCTCAAGGCCTCCAGGTCCCCAGAGCTATGGGCAGAAGACTGTGCTCTGAGTTTAGCACGGGCATCACCATTAACCCAGGGCTTCTGATTGGGGAAGGTACTGACATTGACTTTTGGGATGACATCATCAATGCACTTGGAGATATAGGCTGAGACAGAGTCTGTGTATTCATCAATGTCTCCATCAGCTGCAACACAGAACATCTGCCAGTCTGTGGTTTCAAAACAGTCCTGGAGGGTGGCAATGGATTCCTCACTCCAGCCTTGAACTGCCCAAAAAACCGGTTTTTCCTGTTTTAGGCGTTGCCTGTAGGTTGGGAGGAGAAGAATGGAGGTGTGATCTGCCTTGCCAAAGGCAGGGCGGGGGAGGGTTTATAGCTGTCCCGTATTTGAGAATAACAATGGTCAAGAGTCTGGTCACCACGGGTAGGAAAGTTAATGTGCTGGTGATATTTAGGCAAAACTTTCCTCATATTAGCCCTATTGAAATCGCCAACAACAATAGAAGCTGCCTCAGGGTGAGCGTTCTCTAGTCTATTGATTACCCAGTAAAGGTCTTCTAGCACACGCGTTTTATCTGCCTGCGGGGGTATATAGACTGCTGTGATTATAGCGGAGCTGAATTCCCGAGGGAGGTAGAAGGGACAGACTTTTATAGTTAAGAGCTCCAGGTCTGGTGAGCAGTGTTTAGCGAGTACTGCTACATCCGTACCCCAGCGAGAGTTAACCATAATGCAGACCCCTCCGCCTCTGCGTTTACCTGACTCCGTAGTTCTGTCCTGCCGATAGATGGAAAATCCAGCCGGGGTAGCAGCCGAGTCAGGCACCGTAGGGTCTAGCCAGGTCTCAGCGCCAGCACGCAGCAGTTTGCAATGTCCCGCTGGAAGTTAATCCGTGCGTGTAGTTCGTCCATTTTGTTATCTAGGGATTGAACATTTGCCAGTAAAATGCTTGGTAACGGCGGATTGCAGTGTCTCATCCGAGATCTGCATAGGATACCGGCACGTTTGCCTCTTTTCTTTCTCCTTCGTCAGCGTATTGGTAAACACAGCGGCGGCAGGACAAAGGGGTCTCAGCACGTAAGTTGAAAAAAGTTTGTGTCCAGTGCCGAACGAACTCCCAAAAGTGCTTGTCAATCATACTGTATGAGCGACAGTGCAGTATGTGCAAAGATAAAAACAATAAAAATAATAATTAAAGCCGCAAGCGGCGTTGGGAGGGGTCCAAGCATTGGCACCATCGCGCCCCCTATGGAGCGATTTTAAAATGGCTTTGTCCTCATGATCATATGCCTTCACCCAACATATCTACTGAATATCATGATGATCGTATGAAATATTGATGACTTATGGCCAATTTTGTGCTAAGAGATGCTGTCGGATGACTTAGTTACGTCGCCATGGATATGTCCTGGCCGCATCCCGTCAAGGCCTTTACTATGTCGTAACACTTAGATGGTCCGGCGTGTAGGCACAGCTGCAGTGTTTCTGCGCCGCAACTAAAAAAGGCGTCACACTAGTGTTGTCACAATACCAAAATTTTGACTTTGATACTGATACCAGGTTTAGTATTACGATACTCAATACTGAAATGATACTTGAAACTTAAGCGATGCTAATTCAATACTCGGTACCTAACGATACTGAAATGACCTTAATAGATGAGAAACGTAATGTCCACAAGGGTTGACCTCATTTTCCAATTCATGGTTTATTAACAACCTGGTTCATTAACAACCTTTAAGTTGAAGCCTCTTTAACATATTAATATGCATAGGTCTATAGTGTTACAATACTGAACAATAGAAAAATATGTTAAATATATTTCAAAAATTAAACAGTTGTAAAGTAAATAATCTTTAAAACAGGTCCTTCACCTTTAAATAGATTAAAAAACAGCATATTTTAATAACAATACAGCATCTATCTATAATAAAATATTTCCAAATTGGAACACCTATTGCTACTAAAGTGAACTGAGTCAAAGCTTGCGCTGTATCAAGGAGCTGAGTGCACAAGCGCAAGTCACCTCACTTGGCAACCTTAGATGCTACTGCCTTCTAGCGAAGATTCTGACAAATTACACTTTTCATCCTCTCAATCAGTAATGCGGGAGACAATTTTCCCTGGCTTTTACATTTGACTCAAAACTACCGAACGTCGGAATATTCTAATACCGAACCGTTTCTTTTTTTTCTTCTTTTTTTTTAAGTACGGAGAAAGTGCTGAAGTTTTGGTATACCGTGCAACACTACGTCAGACACATATTACAATCCATTGCTCAGCTTAGCAGAGAATGCACATTTCAGAGCGCCACAGAGACAGATAGAATAACAACACATGAATGCATATTTCAAATAATAAATACGACATTGAGAAAAAACGGAAAAAAAGACGTAATATCAACTCGCGATCTACGTGCTGCGCGCAAAGTAGCCTACCGTTTTATTTATTTAGACATTGGCAGATAAGAAAATTTTTGGTTACGCTTACCTATAAAACGCTATTCCAAAAGCAAAATCAGACATGTTATACATCGTTAGAAAGCTTATACTCTCACCTACTGAATAAATGAATTGTCAATCAAGCCAAATTGTACTAAAAAGGGCGACAACGCCGTAAGCAACAGGTGTGGTATTACGCACAGCTATTATTGAAGATAGCCGACCCAGGCGTGACAGATGCGCATATATTTCGCAAACGGATTGTCCAAGACAATATATGACCACTCATTCGCAAAAGGGACATCTCTACGCGTAAAACCAGTGGTAAGATTGTATATTTATTCAATGTTTAGTCCCAGATATTGACTGTGGAATGACATGGTATAAGTTTTAAAAAACTTTGTCTCGTTCATTTCGTTATTCGGTGAGCAGCGTTTTCACTGCTGTATTGGCATATTTTAGGGCTAATGTCGGGTTTATCTTGTTGCTACGGAATATTGCATTACATTACATTACAGGCATTTGGCAGACGCTCTTATCCAGACCGACGTAGGCTACAACAAAACGTATAACCATAACCAGGAACAAGTGTGTCGAAAACCCTAGAGGGCAGTAGCCTACCGTTCTAAGTGCAGGGAACAACCGCATAGTTCAACTTGGACCCTGTAGGTTAAACTGATTAACACTAACACAAACAAGAACAGCAACAACGCAGTCCATGCAAAAATACAAGCAATAGTTAAGACGAGTGCGTTAAGTAAATCACCTACGAAACAGCTAACTAGTTACAACCCTAATCTTAGTCAATTTAGAGATTAAATTGAGAATACGATTTCTCTCAGCATAATGACGGATTTAAAGACTGAACGAACTCACCCGATATTGTCTTCAAATGGATCCATGCAAAAAAAAAGTAATGATTCATCCTCTCAAATAGCTTTTACTAACAAACTTTTAGAAGCAAAAAATGAAATACCAACTCGCCATCGATGCTACCTACGCGCAGAGTACCGTGTTATTTATTCAGACACTGGCAACTACAGCATAAATTGCGTCTTTTGTTGATATTCAATATTAGTAATTGCAGCGAGAAACTGCAGCTGTAGACACAAGATAGTTTATATTATGGTAGCAACGGAACGAAGCGGACTACATATGTATTACCGTCATTGTTTAATTATACCAGCGTGTTTTCGCGCGTTTACACGAAACTCAAATACTATCAATAAAATGGTTTAGCTTTTTCTCAGCATAATGACAGATTCAAAGACTAAACGAACTCACCAGATATTGTCTTCAGATGGATGCATGCTCAAGAAAAATAATTATTCATCCTCTGAAAAAGCTTTTACTAACAAACTTTTGGTAGCCTCTTCCAGTGCTTCCCCGACGTTCAGACCCTACCCTCACTGATAAAAACTAGACCCTACGGAGTCGGATTACTTGCGTCGCCATGGATGTCGCTTGCCGTAAAGAAGTTTACTAGATGTCGTAACACTTAGAATTTGGAGGTACAGCGCTACCGCACCCCACCTAATAAAAAAGTCCAAATGGCGGGCAAACCATATGGTGGACATAGGTGGTCCCAAAAGCAAAGTTGTAGAGCACATTCAGATGCATCGGTCGATGAAGTTTTGTGTAGATTGGACTTATGGTGTGGCAGTTATAGCCTTTAAAAGTATGATCCTTTGTTATAGCGCCACCATCTGGGCGACATAGGTGATTTTTCGTGGCTGAGTAGTGGGGGGCCATAGGAACCCACCTACCAAAGTTGGTTGGTCTACAACTTATGGTTGCTGAGCCTCAGACATTTTAGCGGAGAAAACTGCCACGCCCCAACGAAAGAGTCTAAATGGCGGGCAAACAATATGGCGGACATAGGTGGTCCCAATGGCAAAGTTGTAGAGCAGGTTCAGAGGCATAGGTCGATGAAGTTTTGTGTTGATCTAACTTATGGTGTGGGAGTTATGGCCTTTTACGCATTACCCTTTGTTATAGCGCCACCATCTGGCCGACATAAGTGATTTTTAGTGCCTGAGTAGTGGGGGGCCATAGGAACCTACCTGCCAAATTTGGTTGCTCCAGGACTTATGGTTGCTGAGCCTCAGACACTTTTAGCGGAGAAAAATAATAAGAATAATAATAATAATAATTAAAGCCGCAAGCGGCGTTGGGAGGGGTCCAAGCATTGGCACCGTCGCGCCCCCTATGGAGCGATTTTAAAATGGCTTTGTCCTCATGATCATATGCCTTCACCCAACATATCTACTGAATATCATGATGATCGTATGAAATATTGATGACTTATGGCCAATTTTGTGCTAAGAGACGCTGTCGGATGACTTAGTTATGTCGCCATGGATATGTCCTGGCCGCTTCCCGTCAAGGCCTTTACTATGTCGTAACACTTAGATGGTCCGGCGTGTATGCACAGCTGCAGTGCTTCTGCGCCGCAACTAAAAAAGGCGTCACACTAGTGTTGTCACGATACCAAAATTTTGACTTTGATACTGATACCAGGTTTAGTATTACGATACTCAATACTGAAATGATACTTGAAACTTAAACAATGCTAATTCGATACTCGGTACCTAACGATACTGAAATTACCTTAATAGATGAGAAACGTATTGCCCACAAGGGTTGACCTCATTTTCAAATTCATGGTTTATTAACAACCTGGTTCATTAACAACCTTTAAGTTGAAGCCTCTTTAACATATTAATATGCATAGGCCTATAGTGTTACAACACTGAACAATAGAAAAATATGTTGAATATATTTCAAAAATTAAACAGTTGTAAAGTAAATAATATTTACAACAGGTCTTTCACCTTTAAATAGATTTAAAAACAGTATATTTTAATAACAATACAGCATCTATATATAATGAAATATTTCCAAATTGGAACACCTATTGCTACTGAAGTGAACTGAGTCAAAGCTTGCGCTGTATCAAGGAGCTGAGTGCAAGCACAAGTCACCTCACTTGGCAACCTTAGTTGCTACTGCCTTCTGAGAAATTACACTTTTCATCCTCTCAATCAGTAATGCGGGAGACAATTTTCCCTGGCTTTTACATTTGACTCAAAACTACCGAACGTCGGAATATTCTAATACCGAAGCGTTTCTTTTTTTTTTTTTTTTTTAAGTACCGAGAAAGTGCTGAAGTTTTGGTATACCGTGCAACACTACGTCAGACACATATTCCAATCCATTGCTCAGCTTAGCAGAGAATGCACATTTCAGAGCGCCACAGAGACAGATAGAATAATAACACATAAATGCACATTTCAAATGATTAATACGACATTGAGGAAAAACGGAAATAAAAGACGTAATATCAACTCGCGATCTGCGTGCTGCGCGCAAAGTAGTCTACCGTTTTATTTATTTACACATTGGCAGATAAGATAAATTTTGGTTACGCTGACCTATAAAACGCTATTCCAAAAGCAAAATCAGACATGTTATACATCGTTAGAAAGCTTATACTCTCACCTCCTGAATAAATGAATTGTCAATCAAGCCAGATTGTACTAAAAAGGGCGACAACGCCGTAAGCAACAGGTGTGGTATTACGCACAGCTATTGTTGAAGATAGCCGACCCAAGCGTGACAGATGCGCGTATATTTCGCAAACGGATTGTCCAAGACAATATATAACCACTCATTCGCAAAAGGGACATCTCTACGCGTAAAACCAATGGTAAGATTGTATATTTATTCAATGTTTAGTCCAAGATATTGACTGTAGAATGACATGGTATATATATTTTTAAAAAGTTAGTCTAGCTTATTTCGTTATTCAGTTAGCAGCGTTTTCACTGCTGTATTGGCATATTTTAGGGCTAATGTCGAGTCTATCTTGTTGCTACGGAATATTGCATTACATTACATTACAGGCATTTGGCAGACGCTCTTATCCAGAGCGACGTAGGCTACAACAAAATGTAAAACCATAACCAGGAACAAGTGTGTCGAAAACCCTAGAGGGCAGTAGCCTACCGTTCTAAGTGCAGGGAACAACCGCATAGTTCAACTTGGACCCTGTAGGTTAAACTGATTAACACCAACACAAACAAGAACAGCAACAACGCAGGATATGGAAAAATACAAGCAATAGTTAAGACGAGTGCATTAACTAAGTCACAAACGAAACAGCTAATTCGTTACAACCCTAATCTTACAGTCAATTTAGAGAAAACAATTTCTCTCAGCATAATGACGGATTTAAAGACTAAACGAACTCACCCGATATTGTCTTCAAATGGACCGTATTATATATTTAGACATTGGCAGACTACAGCATCAATTGCGTCTTTTGTTTATATTCAATATTAGAAATTGCAGCGAGAAACTGCAGCTGTAGACACAAGATAGTTTGTTATGTTATGGTAGCAACGGAACGAAGCGGACTATATATGTATTAGGCTACCGTCATTGTTTCATTATACAAGCGTGTTTTCGCGCGTTTGCACAGAAACTCAGAACCTATCAATAAAATGGTTTAGCTATTTCTCAGCATAATGACAGATTCAAAGACTAAACGAACTCACCCGATACTGTCTTCAAATAATGTCTGGCACTGTCTTTCACTGCTTCCCCGACGTTCAGACCGTCCCCTCACTGATAAAAACTAGACCCTACGGTGTCGGATTACTTGCGTCGCCATGGATGTCGCTTGCCGTAAAGAAGTTTACTAGATGTCGTAATCGTTTAGATTTGGAGCCACAGCTCTTCCGCACCCCACCTAATAAAAAAGTCCAAATGGCAGGCAAACAATATGGCGGAAATATGTAGCCCCAATAGCAAAGTTGTAGAGCACATTCACATGCGTCGGTCTATGAAGTTTTGTGTTGATCTTACTTACGGTGTGGGAGTTATGACCTTTTAGGCAAAACCCTTTGTTATAGCGCCACCATCTGGCCGACATAGGTGATTTTTACTGCCTGAGTAGTGGGGGGCCATAGGAACCCACCTGCCAAATTTGGTTGCTCTAGGACTTATGGTTGCTGAGCATCAGACATTTTAGCAGAGAAAGGTTCCACGCCCCAACGTAAAAGTTAAAATGGCGGGCAAACAATATGGCGGACATGGGTGGTGCCAATGGCAAAGTTGTAGAGCACGTTCAGATGCATAGGTCAATGAAGTTTTGTGTTGATCTAACTTATGGTGTGGGAGTTATGGCCTTTTAAGCAAAACCCTTTGTTATAGCGCCACCATCTGGCCGACATAGGTTATTTTTAGTGCCTGAGTAGTGGGGGGCCATAGGAACCCACCTGCCAAATTTGGTTGCTCTACGACTTATGGTTGCTGAGCCTCAGACACTTTTAGCGGAGAAAAATAATAAGAATAATAATAATTAAAGCCGCAAGCGGCGTTGGGAGGGGTCCAAGCATTGGCACCGTCGCGCCCCCTACGGAGCGATTTTAAAATGGCTTTGTCCTCATGATCATATGCCTTCACCCAACATATCTACTGAATATCATGATGATCGTATGAAATATTGATGACTTATGGCAAATTTTGTGCTAAGAGACGCTGTCGGATGACTTAGTTACGTCGCCATGGATATGTCCTGGCCGCTTCCCGTCAAGGCCTTTACTTTGTCGTAACACTTAGATGGCATGTCGTAGCACTTAGATGGTCCGGCGTGTATGCACAGCTGCAGCGCTTCCATGCCGCAACTGAAAAAGGTATCACACTAGCGTTGTCTTGATACCAAAAATTTGACTTTGATACCGATATCAGGTTTAGTATCACAATAATTGATACTGAAACGATACTGATTCAATACTCGGTACCTAACAATACAGAAAGTACCTTAATAGATCAGAAACATAATGACCACAAGGGTTGACCTCATTTTCGAATTCACGGTGCATTAAATAACCTGGTTTATTAACAACCTTTAAGTTGAAGCCTGTTCAACATATCAATAAGCATAGGCCAATAGTGTTACAACACAAAACCATAGAAAACTATATTAAATATACTTCAAAAATTAAGCAGTTGCAAAGTAAATTATCTTTAAACGGGTCTTTCACTTTAAAAGAGATCTAAAAACAGCATATTTCAATAACAATACAGCATCTTCCTATAATAAAATATTTACAAATTAGACCAGCTATTGCTACTGAAGTGAACTGAGTCCAAGCTTGCGCTGTACCAACGAGTAGTGCACAAGCACGCGTCACCTCACTTGCCAACCTTAGTTGCTACTGCCTTCTAGCGAAGATTCTGACAAATTACACTTTTCATCCTCTCAATCAGTAATGCGGGAGACAATTTTCCCTGGATTTTACATTTGACTCAAAACTACCGAACGTCGGAATATTCTAATACCGAACCATTTTTTTTTTTTTTTTTTAAGTACCGAGAAAGTGCTGAAGTTTTGGTATACCGTGCAACACTACCTCAGACACATACCTATTCCAATCCATTGCTCAGCTTAGCAGAGAATGCACATTTCAGAGCGCCACAGAGACAGATAGAATAATAACACATGAATGCACATTTCAAATAATAAATACGACTTTGAGAAAAAACGGAAAAAAAGACGTAATATCAACTCGCGATCTGCGTGCTGCGGGCAAAGTAGCCTTCCGTTTTATTTATGTAGACACTGGCATATAAGAAAATTTTCGGTTAGGCTGACCTATAAAACGCTATTCCAAAAGCAAAAACAGACATGTTATACATCGTCAGAAAGCTTATACTCTCACCTACTGAATAAATTAATTGTCAGTCAAGCCAAATTGCACTAAAAAGGGCGACAATGCCGTAAGCAACAGGTGTGGTATTACGCACAGCTATTTTTGAAGATAGCCCAGGCGTGACAAATGCGCGTAGCCTATATTTCTCAAACGGATTGTCCAGGACAATATATGACCACTCATTCGCAGAAGGGACAAGTCTACGCGTAAAACCAGTGGTAAGATTGTATATTTATTCAATGTTTAGTCCCAGATATTGAATGTAGAATGACATGGCATAATTAAAAAAAAACTTTATGTTGTTGCTACGGAATATTCTATTACATTATAGGCATTTGGCAGACGCTCTTATCCAGAGCGACGTACAACAAAATGTTTAACCATAACCAGGAACAAGTGTGTCGAAAACCCTAGAGGGCAGTAGCCTACCGTTCCAAGTGCATGGAACAACCGCATAGTTCAACTTGGACCCTGTAGGTTAAACTGGTTAACACTAACACAAACAAGAACAGCAACAACGCAGTCTATGCAAAAATACAAGCAATAGTTAAGACGAGTGCATTAACTAAGTCACCTACGAAACAGCTAACTAGTTACAACCCTAACCTTAGAATAAATTTAGAGATTAAATTGAGAATACGATTTCTCTCAGCATAATGACGGATTTAAAAACGAACCCGTTATTGTCTTCAAATGGATCCATGTCAAAGAAATGTAATGATTCATCCTCTTAAAGCTGTACCGTAGCGTATTATTTATTTAGACATTGGCAGAGTACAGTATAAATTGCGTCTTTTGTAAATATTCAATGTTAGAAATTGCAGAGAGGAACTGCAGCTGTAGACACAAGATAGTCTGTTATCTTATGGTAGCAACGGAACGAAGCGGACTATATATGTATTAGGCTACCGTCATTGTTTCATTATACCAGCGTGTTTTCGCGCGTTTGCACAGAAACTCAGAACCTATCAATAAAATGGTTTACCTATTTCTCAGCATAATGACAGATTCAAAGACTAAACGAACTCACCCGATACTGTCTTCAAATAATTTCTGACACTGTCTTCCACTGCTTCCCCGACGTTCAGACCGTCCCCTCACTGATAAAAACTAGACCCTACGGTGTTGGATTACTTGCGTCGCCATGGATGCCGCTTGCCGTAAAGAAGTTTACTCGATGTCGTAACCGTTTAGATTTGGAGCCACAGCTCTTCCGCACCCCACCTAATAAAAAGTCCAAATGGCGGGCAAACCATATGGCGGACATAGGTGGTCCCAAAAGCAAAGTTGTAGAGCACATTCAGATGCATCGGTCGATGAAGTTTTGTGTTGATCTGACTTACGGTGTGGGAGTTATGACCTTTTAAAATATGACCCTTTGTTATAGCGCCACCATCTGGCCGACATAGATGATTTTTAGTGCCCGAGTAGTGGGGGCCCATAGGAACCCACCTCCAAAATTCGGTTGGTCTACAACTTATGGTTGCTGAGCCTCAGACGTTTTAGTGGAGAATACTGCCACGCCCCAACTAAAAAGTCGAAAGGGCAGGCAAACAATATGGCGGCCATAGGTGGTGCCAATGGCAAAGTGATAGAGCACGTTCAGATGCATATGTCGATGAAGTTTTGTGTTGATCTAACTTATGGTGTGAGAGTTATGGCCTTTTACACCTAACCCTTTGTTATAGCGCCACCATCTGGCCGACATAGGTGATTTTTAGTGCCTGAGTAGTGGGGGGCCATAGGAACCCACCTGCCAAATTTGGTTGCTCTAGGACTTATGGTTGCTGAGCCTCAGACACTTTTAGCGGAGAAAAATAATAATAATAATTAAAGCCGCAAGCGGCGTTGGGAGGGGTCCAAGCATTGGCACCATCGCGCCCCCTATGGAGCGATGTTAAAATGGCTTTGTCCTCATGATCATATGCCTTCACCCAACTGAATATCATGATGATTGTATAAAACATTGATGACTTAGGGCCAATTTTGTGCTAAGAGACGCTGGCGGATGACTTAGTTGCGTCACCATGGATGTGTCCTGGCTGCTTCCCGTAAAGGCCTTTACCATGTCGTAACACTTAAATGGCCCGGCGTGTATGCACAGCTGCAGTGTTTCTGCGCCGCAACTAAAAAAGGCGTCACACTAGTGTTGTCACGATACCAAAATTTTGACTTTGATACTGATACCAGGTTTAGTATCACAATACTCAATACTGAAATGATACTTGAAACTTAAACGATGCTAATTCGATACTCGGTACCTAACAATACTGAAATTACCTTAATATATCAGAAACGTAATGTCCACAAGGGTTGACCTCATTTTCGAATTCATGGTTTATTAACAACCTGGTTCATTAACAACCTTTAAGTTGAAGCCTCAACTAAATAATATTTGCAACTGTTAGGGTGTGTGTAGTGGAGGGTTTGGACCCAAATGCAGAGGAAAATACAAAACTCAAAGTAGGTAAAACAAGACTTTACTTGAGGGGAACCAAGGGAAACAAAAGGGAACAAAAAGCCTCGCTGGGCAATTCTCAAACACAAGGAAAAAACTTACACAAACACAAGAACAAGGAAAATCCAAAATCCAAAACTCATAGAAATCAGAGAATGGCTGGTACATACAGGGCAGGAACACATGGAGCAGGAACATGGGCAGGACAAACGACAACCCAACAAGCGACAAGGATCCAGCACCTGAGTCCAGGGGAAGGGAAACTTAAATAGACTGACACTGACGAGACACAGGAGGGCACAATGAACAATCAAGCCACAGAGAGGGAAGGGAGAACGAGACAGCCAAAGGAATAATTGAAACCAATAATACAATTAAACAAGGGGGAGCAGGACACAAAACCGAAGTGCCGCCATCTGGCGGCCCAACAGGGAAAGACAGACAAACAGGAACACGGGACCATGACAGTACCCCCCCCCCCCAAGGGACGGCTCCTGACGTCCCAGGAAGCCGACCTGGGGAGGGAGTGAACAGAGGGTGGGAGCAGGAGACAGGACTTGGGCCAGGGGAACAGGACTCAGGACTGGACTCGGACACAGGAACTGGACTCAGGGCTGGACTCGACAGGGACTGGACTCAGGACTAGACTCAGGGACTGGGGCAGGAACAGGACTCAGGGACTGGGGCAGGAACAGGACTCAGGACTGGACTTGGACAAGGCAGACACTGGACTGGACAGAGACGCGACAAACACCGGACTGGACTGGGACCGACAAGGAAAACGGACTGACACGGACACCAGAACAACACTGGGAGACTTACACGGACAGACAAAGGGACAAGCAGGCAGGGAGGCACACAGCAAGACCTACAGACACACTTAGGGACAGGCAGACAGGGAAGGAAAGGGGTACACCCTGACATACAACCTTACAAACGGGCAGACATGACAAAACACAGGCAGACTGACACACGGACAGACATGCAGACAGGCGGGAGAACAGATTGGCCGACGGGCTGACGGCCTGGGGGGCAGACAAACAGGCCAACAAACTGGCTGACACACATGCGGGCAAACAGGCGGATAGGCAAGCGGGCAGACAAATGGACAAGGGGGCAGGTGACAAGACAGACACACGGTTGGGAACAAAGGGGTGAGGTCTCTGGGCACTGGGTTGGGGCAACGACGACTTGGGAACACTCGGGGGCGCGAGGACACTAGGGGAAAAGGGAACACTGGGCACGGCACGAGCACTAGGGGGAGCGAGAACACTAGGGGGAGCGAGAACACAAGGGGGAGCGAGAACACTAGGGGGAGCGAGAACACTAGGGGGAGCGAGAACACTAGGGGGAGCGAGAACACTAGGGGGAGCGAGAACACTAGGGGGAGCGAGAACACTAGGGGGAGCGAGAACACTGGAGGACGAAGGAGCACTGGGCAGGGCAGGAGCACTGGGCAGCTTCGAAGGCCCCTCCGGGACTTGGGGCGGAGCAGGCGGCGAAGGCCCCTCCGGGACTTGGGGCGGAGCAGGCGGCGAAGGCCCCTCCGGGAGTGGGGGCGGAGCAGGCGGCGAAGGCCCCTCCGGGAGTGGGGGCGGAGCAGGCGGCGAAGGCCCCTCCGGGAGTGGGGGCGGAGCAGGCGGCGGAGGCCCCTCCAGGGCGCGGGGCGGAGCAGGCGGCGGAGGCCGCTCCGGGACTGGGGGCGGAGCAGGCGGCGGAGGCCGCTCCGGGACTGGGGGCGGAGCAGGCGGCGGAGGCCGCTCCGGGACTGGGGGCGGAGCAGGCAGCGAGGGCCCCTCCGGGACTGGGGGCGGAGCAGGCAGCGAGGGCCCCTCCGGGACTGGGGGCGGAGCAGGCAGCGAGGGCCCCTCCGGGACTGGGGGCGGAGCAGGCAGCGAGGGCCCCTCCGGGACTGGGGGCGGAGCAGGCGGCGCCTGCAGGACAACTGGCAGGACGGGCGGCTCCGGCGGGACGGCGGGCTCCAGTTCGCTGGGTTGGGAGTACCTCTCCGCCCGAGGGGGCATAACCTCAAACCCCCGGAGGTACTCGTCCCAGCGCAGGGCCGTTTCGAAAAGTAGTTCGAAGTCATCGCACATGTCCACACCAGAATACACGAGCCCGCCGTGGAGGGGGTCCCTCATGTTATCCTTGAATAGCTGGCATACCTTAGCCTCGGGCAGGTTAGCCATTGCGGCCACGGCGCGGAACTCCACCACGTATTCCACGAATGGGCTTGACCCCTGGCGCGTGTTGTAGAGCTCTTCCGCCCACTGGCTACTGGATGGGGGAGCCTGCCCAACGGCCGGACCTGGGCCAGAAGCCTCCCCAGTCACCACCGGCTTGCTCCACACCGGGGGCATGGCCAGCAAAAACCAAAAACCCCAGGAGAAGAGAAAAAAAAAAAAAAGGGGGAGGAAAAAAAAACCTCTGCTGGGTACAGTACTGGCTGGATCCTTCTGTTAGGGTGTGTGTAGTGGAGGGTTTGGACCCAAATGCAGAGGAAAATACAAAACTCAAAGTAGGTAAAACAAGACTTTACTTGAGGGGAACCAAGGGAAACAAAAGGGAACAAAAAGCCTCGCTGGGCAATTCTCAAACACAAGGAAAAAACTTACACAAACACAAGAACAAGGAAAATCCAAAATCCAAAACTCATAGAAATCAGAGAATGGCTGGTACATACAGGGCAGGAACACATGGAGCAGGAACATGGGCAGGACAAACGACAACCCAACAAGCGGCAAGGATCCAGCACCTGAGTCCAGGGGAAGGGAAACTTAAATAGACTGACACTGACGAGACACAGGAGGGCACAATGAACAATCAAGCCACAGAGAGGGAAGGGAGAACGAGACAGCCAAAGGAATAATTGAAACCAATAATACAATTAAACAAGGGGGAGCAGGACACAAAACCGAAGTGCCGCCATCTGGCGGCCCAACAGGGAAAGACAGACAAACAGGAACACGGGACCATGACAGCAACAGGTCTTTCACCTTTAAATAGATTTAAAAACAGTATATTTTAATAACAATACAGCATCTGTATATAATGAAATATTTCCAAATTGGAACACCTATTGCTACTGAAGTGAACTGAGTCAAAGCTTGCGCTGTATCAAGGAGCTGAGTGCAAGCACAAGTCACCTCACTTGGCAACCTTAGTTGCTACTGCCTTCCAGCGAAGATTCTGACAAATTACACTTTTCATCCTCTCAATCAGTAATGCGGGAGACAATTTTCCCTGGCTTTTACATTTGACTCAAAACTACCGAACGTCGGAATATTCTAATACCGAAGCGTTTCTTTTTTTTTTTTTTTTAAGTACCGAGAAAGTGCTGAAGTTTTGGTATACCGTGCAACACTACGTCAGACACATATTCCAATCCATTGCTCAGCTTAGCAGAGAATGCACATTTCAGAGCGCCACAGAGACAGATAGAATAATAACACATAAATGCACATTTCAAATAATAAATACGACATTGAGAAAAAACGGAAATAAAAGACGTAATATCAACTCGCGATCTGCGTGCTGCGCGCAAAGTAGTCTACCGTTTTATTTATTTAGACATTGGCAGATAAGATAAATTTTGGTTACGCTGACCTATAAAACGCTATTCCAAAAGCAAAATCAGACATGTTATACATCGTTAGAAAGCTTATGCTCTCACCTACTGAATAAATGAATTGTCAATCAAGCCAAATTGCACTAAAAAGGGCGACAACGCCGTAAGCAACAGGTGTGGTATTAAGCACAGCTGTTATTGAAGATGCGCGTATATTTCGCAAACGGATTGTCCAAGACAATATATGACCACTCATTCGCAAAAGGGACATCTCTACGCGTAAAACCAGTGGTAAGAATTTATATTTATTCGATGTTTAGTCCCAGATATTGAATGTAGAATGACATGGCATAATTTTAAAAAACTTTGTCACGTTTATTTCCTTATTCAGTGAGCAGCGTTTTCACTGCTATATTGGCATATTTTAGGGCTAACGTCGGGTTTATCTTGTTGCTACGGAATATTACATTACATTCCATTACAATACAGGCATTTGGCAGACGCTCTTATTCAGAGTGACGTACAACAAAGTGTATAACCATAACCAGGAACAAGTGTGTCGAAAACCCTAGAGAGAAATGCCGTTCCAAGTGCAGGGAACAACCGTTAGTTCAACTTGGACCCTGTAGGTTAAACTGATTAACACTAACACAAACAAGAACAGCAACAACGCAGTCTATGCAAAAATACAAGCAATAGTTAAGACGAGTGCATTAACTAAGTCAACAACGCAACAGCTAACTAGTTACAACCCTAAGCTTACAGTCAATTTAGAGATTAAATTGAGAAAACAATTTCTCTCAGCATAATGACGGATTTAAAGACTAAACGAACTCACCCGATATTGTCCTCAAATGAACCGTATTATTTATTTAGACATTGGCAGACTACAGCATAAATTGCATCTTTTGTTTATATTCAATATTAGAAATTGCAGCGAGAAACTGCAGCTGTAGACACAAGATAGTTTGTTATGTTATGGTAGCAACGGCACGAAGCGGACTATATGCATTACCGTCATTGTTTCATTGGACCAGCGTGTTTTCGCGCGTTTGCACAGAAACTCAGAACCTATCAATAAAATGGTTTAGCTATTTCTCAGCATAATGACAGATTCAAAGACTAAACGAACTCACCCTATACTGTCTTCAAATAATGTCTGGCACTGTCTTCCAATGCTTCCCCGACGTTCAGACCGTCCCCTCACTGATTAAAAACTAGACCCTACGGTGTCGGATTACTTGCGTCGCCATGGATGTCGCTTGCCGTAAAGAAGTTTACTAGATGTCGTAATCGTTTAGATTTGGAGCCACAGCTCTTCCGCACCCCACCTAATAAAAAAGTCCAAATGCCAGGCAAACAATAAGGCGGAGATATGTAGCCCCAACAGCAAAGTTGTAGAGCACATTCACATGCGTCGGTCTATGAAGCTTTGTGTTGATCTGATTTACGGTGTGGGAGTTATGACCTTTTAGGCAAAATCCTTTGTTATAGCGCCACCATCTGGCCGACATAGGTGATTTTTAGTGCCTGAGTAGTGGGGGGCCATAGGAACCCACCTGCCAAATTTGGTTGCTCTAGGACTTATGGTTGCTGAGCCTCAGACATTTTAGCAGAGAAAGCTTGCACGCCCCAACGTAAAAGTTAAAATGGCGGGCAAACAATATGGCGGACATGGGTGGTGCCAATGGCAAAGTTGTAGAGCACGTTAAGATGCATAGGTCGATGAAGTTTTGTGTTGATCTAACTTATGGTGTGGGAGTTATGGCCTTTTACGCAAAACCCTTTGTTATAGCGCCACCATCTGGCCGACATAGGTGATTTTTAGTGCCTGAGTAGTGGGGGGCCATAGGAACCCACCTGCCAAATTTGGTTGCTGTAGGCCTTATGGTTGCTGAGTCTCAGACACTTTTAGCGGAGAAAAATAATAAGAATAATAATAATAATAATAATAATAATTAAAGCCGCAAGCGGCGTTGGGAGGGGTCCAAGCATTGGCACCATCGCGCCCCCTATGGAGCAATTTTAAAATGGCTTTTTCCTCGTGATCATATGCCTTCACCCAACATATCTACTGAATATCATGATGATTGTATAAAAGGTTGATGACTTATGGCCAATTTTGTGCGAAGAGACGCTGTCGGTTGACTTAGTGGCGTCGCCATAGATGTGTCCTGGCCGCTTCCCGTAAAGGCCTTTACTATGTCGTAATGCTTAGATGGGATGTCATAATACTTAGATGGGATGTCGTAACGCACATATGACCTGGCGTGTTTGAACAGCTGCAGCGCTTCCATGCTGTAACTAAAAAAGGCATCACACTAGTGTTGTCACGATACCAAAATTTTGACTTTGATACTGATACCAAGTTTAGTATCACGATAATTGATACTGAAACGATACTGATTCAATACCCGGTACCTAACAATACTGAAATTACCCTAATAGATCAGAAACGAAATGTCCACAAGGGTTGACCTCATTTTCGAATTCACGGATTATTAAAAACCTGGTTTATTAACAACCTTTAAGTTGAAGCCTGTTCAACATATCAATAAGCATAGGCCTATAGTGTTACAACACTAAACCATAGAAAATTATATTAAATATATTTCAAAAATTAAACAGTTGTAAAGTAAATTATCTTTAAACAGGTCTTTCACTTTAAAATAGAGCTAAAAACTGCATGTTTCAATAACAATACAGCATCTTCCTATAATAAAATATTTACAAATTAGAACAGCTATTGCTACTGAAGCGAACTGAGTCCAAGCTTGCGCTGTACCAACGAGTAGTACACAAGCGCAATCCACCTCACTTGACAACCTTAGTTGGTACTGCCATCTAGCGAAGATTCTGACAAATTACACCTTTCATCCTCTCAATCAGTAATGCGGGAGACACAGTTCCCTGGCTTTTACATTTGACGCAAAACTACCGAACGTCGGAAAATTCTAATAGCGAACCGTTTCTTTTTTCTTTTTATTTTAAGTACCGAATAAGTGCTGAAGTTTCGGTATACGGTGCAACACTACGTCAGACACATATTCCAATCCATTGGTCAGCTTAGCAGAGAATGCACATTTCAGAGCGCCTCAGAGACAGATAGGATAATACATATTTCATATAGCCTAAAAAATACGACATAAAAAAACGAAACAAAAAACGAAAAATCAACTCGACATCACTGCTAGCATGCGTGCTGCGCGAAGAATACCTTATTATTTATTTAGACATTGGCAGACTACAGCATTTGCGTCTTTTGTTTAATATTCAATAGTAATTGCAGCCAGAAACTGCAGCTGTAGACACAAGAAAGTTTGTTATATTATGGTAGCAACGGAATGAAGCGGACTAAATATATAGGCTATATTTACCGTCATTGTTTTATTATACCAGCGTGTATTCGCGCGTTTGCAGAGAAACTCAATTACTATCAATAAAAATGGTTTAGCTATTTCTCAGCATAATGACGGATGGAGATGGGACGAAAATAATTTTCAACCGTCCACCACGTTTTAGCAACGTTCCAACACTCTCGTCATCACTGTTCCATGGGTCACAAAAACTATTACACTAACGCTTACATTGCAGTGTGAAATATCCACATACCACTAACCTATTTAAAGACACTCAATTTAAAAAATAACGTATATAACCGAAATATTTTGAGCAGTAATACTTACATAGCAACATGACGTGTTTAGTAGTATAGAGACAGGAAATCAATGACAAAGTCCTATCCGCTTCCGTTTTGCGTCAGAAATCGATGTCAGATAGGTCTATCAGCAAAGAAATGGCTTAGCTATGCCCCGAAGTCCTCAATAATAATAGTACTCTCCAAGAAATTATGGAAATCGTTGACAACGTTTCGTTAGGTGCATCGTCTTTAATGCTACGCCACAGTGAATGCGATAAGAAAATATTCCATTACGCTGAACTATAAAACGCTATTCCAAATGCAAAATCAGACATGTTATACATCGTTAGAAAGCTTATACTCTCATCTACTGAATAAATGAACTGTCAATCAAGCCAAATTGTACTAAAAACGGCGACAACGCCGTAAGCAACAGGAATCACAAACGGATTGTCCAAGACAATGTATGACCACTCAGTCGCAAAAGGGACATCTCTACGCGTAAAACCAATGGTAAGATTGTATATTTATTCAATGTTTAGTCCCAGATATTGACTGTAATATGAGATGGTATAATTAAAAAAAACTTTGTCTCGTTTATTTCGTTATTCAGTAAGCAGCGTTTTCACTGCTGTATTGGCATATTTTAGGGCTAATGTCGGGTTTATCTTGTTGCTACGGAATATTGCATTACATTACATTACAGGCATTTGGCAGACATTATCCAGAGCGACGTACAACAAAGTGTTTAACCATAAACAGGAACAAGTGTGTCGAAAACCCTAGAGGGCAGTAGCCTACCGTTCCAAATGTAGGGAACAACCGCATAGTTCAACTTGGACCCTGTAGGTTAAAATGATTAACACTAACACAAACAAGAACAGCAACAACGCAGTCTATGCAAAAATACAAGCAATAGTTAAGACGAGTCAAGTCACCTACGGAACAACAACCTAGTTACAACCCTAAGCTTACAGTCAATTTAGAGATTAAATTGAGAATACGATTTAAAGCATAAATTGCGTCTTTTGTTTATATTCAATATTAGAAATTGCAGCGAGAAACTGCAGCTGTAGACACAAGATAATTTATGTTATGGTAGCAACGGAACGAAGCGGACTATACGTGTATTGATATCATTGTTTTATTATACCAGTGTGTTTTCGCGCGTTTGCACAGAAACGCAAAACCTACCAATAAAATTGTTTAGCTATGTCTCACCATAATGACAGATTTAAAGACTAAACGAACTCACCCGATACTGTCTTCAAATCCATGCCAAACAAAAGTAATTATTCATCCTCTCAAAAAGCTTTTACTAACAAAAATTTTAATAGCCTAGCATGCACTCTGGCTGGCACTGTCTTTCTTTCCCCGACGGTCAGACCTTCCCCTCACTGATAAAAACTAGACCCTACGGTGTCGGATTACTTGCGTCGCCATGGATGTCGCTTGCCGTAAAGAAGTTTACTCGATGTCGTAACACTTAGAATTTGCAGCAACAGCTCTTCGGCACCCCACCTAATAAAAAAGTCCAAATGGCGGGCAAACCATATGGCGGACATAGGTGGTCCCAATAGCAAAGTTGTAGAGCACATTCAGATGCATCGGTCGATGAAGTTTTGTGTTGATCGGACTTATGGTGTGGCAGTTATAGCCTTTAAAAGTATGATCCTTTGTTATAGCGCCACCATCTGGGCGACATAGGTGATTTTTCGTGGCTGAGTAGTGGGGGGCCATAGGAACCCACCTCCCAAATTTGGTTGGTGTACAACTTATGGTTGCTGAGCCTCAGACATTTTAGCGGAGAAAACTGCCACGCCCCAACTAAAAAGTTAAAATGGCGGGCAAACAATATGGCAGACATAGGTAGTGCCAATGGCAAAGTGATAGAGCACGTTCAGATGCATAGGTCGATGAAGTTTTGTGTTGATCTAACTTATGGTGTGGGAGTTATGGCCTTTTACGCCTAACCCTTTGTTATAGCGCCACCATCTGGCCGACATAGGTGATTTTTAGTGCCTGAGTAGTGGGGGGCCATAGGAACCCACCTGCCAAATTTGGTTGCTCTAGGACTTATGGTTGCTGAGCCTCAGACACTTTTAGCGGAGAAAAATAATAAGAATAATCCTAACAGATACAATAGGGTTCCACCAGCTTCGCTGCTTGGACCCCTAATAATAATAATAATAGTCCTAACAAAAACAATAGGGTTCCACCAGCTTCGCTGCTTGGACCCCTAATAATAATTAAAGCCGCAAGCGGCGTTGGGAGGGGTCCAAGCATTGGCACCATCGCGCCCCCTATGGAGCGATTTGAAAATGGTTTTTTTCTCATGATCATATGCCTTCACCCAACATATCTACTGAATATCATGATGATTGTATGAAATGTTGATGAGTTATGGCCAATTTTGTGCGAAGAGACGCTGTCGGATGACTTAGTTGCGTCGCCATGGATGTGTCCTGGCCGCTTCCCGTAAAGGTCTTTACTATGTTGTAACACTTAGATGGCATGTCATAACAGTTATATGGCCTGGCATGTATGTACAGCTGCAGCGCTTCCATGCCGCAACTGAAAAAGATATCACACTAGCGTTGTCTTGATACCAAAAACTTGACTTTGATACCGATATCAGGTTTAGTATCACAATAATTGATACTGAAACGATACTGATTCAATACTCGGTACCTAACAATACAGAAAGTACCTTAATAGATCAGAAACATAATGACCACAAGGGTTGACCTCATTTTCGAATTCACCGTGCATTAAAAACCTGGTTTATTAACAACCTTTAAGTTGAAGCCTGTTCAACATATCAATAAGCATAGGCCAATAGTGTTACAACACAAAACCATAGAAAACTATATTGAATATACTTCAAAAATTAAGCAGTTGTAAAGTAAATTATCTTTAAACAGGTCTTTCACTTTAAGAGATCTAAAAACAGCATATTTCAATAACAATACAGCAGCTTCCTATAATAAAATATTTACAAATTAGACCAGCTATTGCTACTGAAGTGAACTGAGTCCAAGCTTGCGCTGTACCAACGAGTAGTGCACAAGCGCGCGTCACCTCACTTGCCAACCTTAGTTGCTACTGTCATCTAGCGAAGATTCTAACAAATTACACTTTTCATCCTCTTGATCAGTAATGCGGGAGACACATTTCCCTGGCTTTTACATTTGACGCAAAACTACGGAACGTCGGAAAATTCTAATACCGAACCGTTTATTTTTATTTTATTTTTTTGTTTTAAGTACCGAAAAGGTGCTGAAGTTTCTGTATACCGTGCAACATTACGTCAGACACATACCTATTCCAATCCATTGCTCAGCTTAGCAGAGAATGCACATTTCAGAGCGCCTCAGAGACAGATAGAATAATAACACATGAATACACATTTCAAATAATAAATACGACACTGAGAAAAAACGAAACAAAAGATGAGATATCAAGTCGCGACCTACGGGCAGAGCAGCCTACCGTTTTATTTATTTAGACATTGGCAGATCAGAAAATTTTCGGTTACGCTGACCTATAAAACATTATTCCAAAAGCAAAACCTACATCGTTAGAAAGCTTATACTCTCACCTACAGAATAAATGAATTGTCAATCAAGCCAAATTGCACTAAAAAGGGCGACAACGCCGTAAGCAACAGGTGTGGTATTACGCACAGCTCTTATTGAAGATAGCCGACCCAGGCGTCACAGATGCGCGTATATTTCGCAAACGGATTGTCCAAGACAATATATAACCACTCATTCGCAAAACGGACATCTCTAAGCATAAAACCAATGGTAAGATTGTATATTTATTCAATGTTTAGTCCCAGATATTGACTGTAGAATTACATGGTATAATTTTTTTTTTAATTGTCTCGTTTATTTCGTAATTAAGTGAGCAGCGTTTTCACTGCTGTATTGGCATATTTTAGGGCTAATGTCGGGTTTATCTTGTTGCTACGGAATATTGCATTACATTACATTACAGGCATTTGGCAGACGCTCCTATCCAGAGCGACGTACAACAAAGTCTTTAACCATAACCAGGAACGAGTGTGTCGAAAACCCTAGAGGGCAGAAGCCTACCGTTCCAAGTGCAGGGAACAACCGCATAGTTCAACTTGGACCCTGTAGGTTAAACTGATTAACACTAACACAAACAAGAACAGCAACAACGCAGTCTATGCAGAAATGCAAGCAATAGTTAAGACGAGTGCATTAACTAAGTCACCTACGAAACAGCTAACTAGTTACAACCTAAAGCTTACAGTCAATGTGGAGATTAAATTGAATACGATTTCTCTCAGCATAATGACGGATTTAAAGAGTAAACGAACTCACCCGATATTGTCTTCAAATGGATCCATGCCAAAGAAAAGTAATGATTCATCCTCTCAAAGCTTTTACTAACAAACTTGTAGTAGCAAGAAATATCAACTCGCCATCCATGATAACTGCTTCATACGGTCAGAGTACCGTATTATTTATGTAGACATTGGTAGAGTACAGCATAAATTGCGTCTTTTGTTTATATTCAATATTAGTAATTGCAGCGAGAAACTGCAGCTGTAGACACAAGATAGTCTGTTATGTTATGGTAGCAACGGAATGAAGCGGACTACATATGTAGGCTATATTTACCGTCATTGTTTTATTATACCAGCGTGTTTTCGCGCGTTTCCAGAGAAACTCAATTACTATCAATGAAAATGGTTTAGCTATTTCTCAGCATAATGACGGATGGGGATGGGACGAAAATAATTTTCAACCGTCTACCACGTTTTAGCAACGTTCCAACACTGTCGTCATCACTGTTCCATGGGTCACAAAAACTATTACACTGACGCTTACATTGCAGTGTTAAATATCCACATTATATAATACCACTAACCTATTTAAAGACACTCAATTTCAAAGATAACGTATATAACCAAAATATTTTGAGCAGTAATACTTACATAGCAACATGACATTTTATCTGTGTTTAGTAGTATAGAGACAGAAAATCAATGACAAAGTCCTATCCGCTTCTGTTTTGCGTCAGAAAACGATGTCAGATAGGTCTATCAGCAAAGAAATGGCTTAGCTATGCCCCGAAGTCCTCAATAATAATAGTACTCTCCAAGAAATTACGAAAATCGTTGACAACGTTTCGTTAGGTGCATCGTCTTTAATGCTACGCCACAGTGAATGCGATAAGATATTCCATATAATATTCCATTACGCTGAACTATAAAACGCTATTCCAAATGCAAAACCAGACATGTTATACATCGTTAGAAAGCTTATACTCTCATCTACTGAATAAATGAACTGTCAATCAAGCCAAATTGTTCTAAAAACGGCGACAACGCCGTAAGCAACAGGAATCACAAACGGATTGTCCAAGACAATGTATGACCACTCAGTCGCAAAAGGGACATCTCTACGCGTAAAACCAATGGTAAGATTGTATATTTATTCAATGTTTAGTCCCAGATATTGACTGTAATATGAGATGGTATAATTAAAAAAAACTTTGTCTCGTTTATTTCGTTATTCAGTATTTCCACTGCTGTATTGGCATATTTTAGGGCAAATGTCGGGTTTATCTTGTTGTCACGGAATATTAGCCTACATTACATTACAGGCATTTGGCAGACGCTCATATCCAGAGCGACGTACAACAAAGTGTCTAACCATAACCAGGAACAAGTGTTTCAAAAACCCTAGAGGGCAGTATCCTACCGTTCCAAGTGCCTCAAGACCGTCCCCTCACTGATAAAAAACTAACCTTACGGTGTCGGATTACTTGCGTCGCCATGGATGTCGCTTGCCGTAAAGAAGTTTACTCGATGTCGTAACACTTAGAATTTGGAGCTCCAGCTTTTCCGCACCCCACCTAGTAAAAAAGTCCAAATGGCGGGCAAACCATATGGCGGACATAGGTGGTCCCAAAAGCAAAGTTGTAGAGCACATTCAGATGCATCGGTCGATGAAGTTTTGTGTTGATCGGACTTATAGTGTGACAGTTATAGCCTTTAAAAGAGTGATCCTTTGTTATAGCGCCACCATCTGGGCGACATAGGAGATTTTTCGTGCGTGAGTAGTGGGGGGCCATAGGAACCCACCTACCAAAGTTGGTTGGTCTACAACTTATGGTTGCTGAGCCTCAGACATTTTAGCGGAGAAAACTGCCACGCCCCAACGAAAAAGTGAAAATGGCAGGCAAACAATATGGCGGACATAGGTGCTGCCAATGGCAAAGTGATAGAGCACATTCAGATGCATATGTCGATTAAGTTTTATGTTGATCGGACTTATGGTGTGGGAGTTATGGCCTTTAACACATAACCCTTTGTTATAGCGCCACCATCTGGCTGACATAGGTGATTTTTAGTAACTGAGTAGTGGGGGGCCATAGGAACCCACCTACCAAATTTGGTTGCTGTAGGACGTATGGTTGCTGAGCCTGAGACACTTTTAGCGGAGAAAAATAATAAGAATTAAAGCCGCAAGCGGCGTTGGGAGGGGTCCAAGCATTGGCACCATCGCGCCCCCTATGGAGCGATTTTAAAATGGCTTTGTCCTCATGATTATATGCCTTCACCCAACATATCTACTGAATATCATGATGATCGTATAAAATATTGATGACTTATGGCAAATTTTGTGCTAAGAGACGCTGTCGGATGACTTAGTTACGTCGCCATTGATATGTCCTGGCCGCTTCCCGCGAAGGCCTTTACTATGTCGTAACACTTAGATGGCATGTCGTAACACTTAGATGGTCCGGCGTGTATGCACAGCTGCAGTGTTTCTGTTCCGCAACTAAAAAAGGCGTCACACTAGTAATGTCACGATACCAAAATTTTGACTTTGATAGTGATACCAGGTTTAGTATTACGATACTCAATACTGAAATGATACTTGAAAAATAAACAATGTTAATTCGATACTCGGTACCTAACGATACTGAAATTACTTTAATAGATGAGAAATGTAATGTCCACAAGGGCTGACCTCATTTTCGAATTCATGGTTTATTAACTACCTGGTTCATTAACAACCTTTAAGTTGAAGCCTCTTCAACATATTAATATGCATAGGCCTATAGTGTTACAACACTGAACAATAGAAAAATATGTTAAATATATTTCAAAAATTAAACGGTTGTAAACTAAATAATATTTACAACAGGTCTTTCACCTTTAAATAGATTTTAAAGCAGTATATTTTAATAACAATGCAGCATCTATATATAATAAAATATTTACAAATTAGAGCACCTATTGCTACTGAAGTCACCTGAGTCTAAGCTTGCGCTGTATCAACCACGAAGAATGCACAAGCGCAGGTCACCTCACTTGCCAACCTTAGTTGCTACTGCCGTCTAGCGAAGATTCTGACAAATTACACTTTTCATCCTCTCAAGCAGTAATGCGGAAGACAATTTTCTCTGGCATTTACATTTGACTCAAAACTACCAAACGTCGGAATATTCTAATAGCGAACGGTTTCTTTTTTCTTCTTTTTTTTTTTTTTTAAGTACCCAGAAAGTGCTGAAGTTTTGGAATACCGTGCCACACTACGTCAGACACATATTCCAATCCATTGCTCAGCTTAGCAGAGAATGGACATTTCAGAGCGCCACAGAGACAGACAGAATAATAACGCATAAATACGCATTTCAAATAATAAATACGACATTGAGAAAAAACGAAACAAAAGACGAGATATCAAGTCGCGACCTACGCGCAGAGCAGCCTACCGATTTATTTATGTAGACACTGGCATATAAGAAAATGTTCGGTTACGCTGACCTATAAAACGCTTTTCCAAAAGCAAAAACAGACATGTTATACATCGTTAGAAAGCTTATACTCTCACCTACTGAACAAATGAATTGTCAATCAAGCCAAATTGCACTAAAAAGGGCGACAACGCCGTTAGCAACAGGTGTGGTATTACGCACAGCTATTATTGAAGATAGCCGACCCAGGCGTCACAGATGCGCATATATTTCGCAAACGGATTGTCCAAGACAATATATGACCACTCATTCGCAAAAGGGACATCTCTACGCGTAAAACCAATGGTGAGATTGTATATTTATTCAATGTTTATTCCCAGTTATTGACTGTAGAATGACATGGTATAATTTTTTAAAAAGTTAGTCTCGCTTATTTCGTTATTCAATGAGCAGAGTTTTCACTGCTGTATTGGCATATTTTAGGGCTAATGTCGGGTTTATCTTGTTGCTACGGGATATTGCATTACATTACAGGCATTTGGCAGACGCTCCTATCCAGAGCGACGTACATCAAAGTGTTTAACCATAACCAGGAACAAGTGTTTCGAAAACCCGAGAGGGCAGTAGCCTACCGTTCCGAGTGCAGGGAACAACCACATAGTTCAACTTGGACCCTGTAGGTTAAACTGATTAACACTAACACAAACAAGAACAGCAACAACGCAGTCTATGCAAAAATACAAGCAATAGTTAAGACGAGTGCATTAACTAATTCACCTATGAAACAGCTAACTAGTTACAACCCAAATCTTACAGTCAATGTAGAGATTAAATTGAGAATACGATTTACAGCATGAATTGCGTCTTTTGTTTATATTCAATATTAGTAATTGCAGCGAGAAACAGCAGCTGTAGACACAAGATAGTTTATATTATGGTAGCAACGGAACGAAGCGGACTACATAGGCTATGTATTACCGTCATTGTTTAATTATACCAGCGTGTTTTCGCGCGTTTACACGAAACTGAAATACTATCAAAAAATGGTTTAGCTATTTCTCAGCATAATGACAGATTCAAAGACTAAACGAACTCACCAGATATTGTCTTCAAATGGATGCATGCTCAAGAAAAGTAATTATTCATCCTCTGAAAAAGCTTTTACTAACAAACATTTGGTAGCCTCTTCAGGTGCTTCCCCGACGTTCAGACCCTACCCTCACTGATGAAAACTAGACCCTACGGTGTCGGATTACTTGCGTCGCCATGGATGTCGCTTGCCGTAAAGAAGTTTACTAGATGTCGTAACCGTTTAGATTTGGAGATCCAGCGCTACCGCACCCCACCTAATAAAAAAGTCCAAATGGCGGGCAAACCATATGGCAGACATAGGTGCTCCCAATGGGAAAGTTGTAGAGCACATTCAGATGTATCGGTCGATGAAGTTTTGTGTTGATCTGACTTACGGTGTGGGAGTTATGACCTTTTAAAGTATGACCCTTTGTTATAGCGCCACCATCTGGCTGACATAGGTGATTTTTCGTGGCTGAGTAGTGGGGGGCCATAGGAACCCACCTACCAAATTTGGTTGGTCTACAACTTATGGTTGCTGAGTTTCAGACATTTTAGTGGAGAAAACTTCCACGCCCTAACTAAAAAGTCTAAATGGCGGGCAAACAATATGGCGGACACAGGTGGTGCCAATGGCAAAGTTGTAGAGCACGTTCAGATGCATAGGTTGATGAAGTTTTGTGTTGATCTAACTTATGGTGTGAGAGTTATGGCCTTTTACGCAAAACCCTTTGTTATAGCGCCACCATCTGGCCGACATAGGTGATTTTTAGTGCCTGAGTAGTGGGGGGCCATAGGAACCCACCTGCCGAATTTGGTTGCTCTAGTACTTATGGTTGCTGAGCCTCAGACACTTTTAGCGGAGAAAAATAATAATAATTAAAGCCGCAAGCGGCGTTGGGAGGGGTCCAAGCATTGGCACCATCGCGCCCCCTATGGATCGATTTTAAAATGGCTTTTTCCTCATGATCATATACATTCACCCAACATATCTACTGAATATCATGATGAACAATGGATTGGAATATGTGTCTGACATAGTAAAATATTGATGACTTATGGCCAAATTTATGCTAAAACATGCTGGCGGATGACTTAGTTGCGTTGGCATCGGATGTGTCCTGGCCGCTTCTCGTGAAGGCATTTACTATGTCGTAACACTTAGATGGCATGTCGTAACACTTAGATGGCCCAGCGTGTATGTACAGCTGCAGCGCTTCCATGCTGTGACTAAAAAAGGCGTCACACTAGTGTTCTCACGATACCAAAATTTTGACTTTGATACCGATACCAGGTTTAGTATCATGATAATTGATACTGAAACAATACTGATTCAATACTCGGTACCTAACGATACTGAAATTACCTTAATTGATCAGAAAGGTAATGTCCACAAGGGTTGACCTCATTTTCGAATTCACGGTTTATAAAAAACCTGGTTTATTAACAACTTTTAAGTTGAAGCCTGTTCAACATATCAATAAGCATAGGCCTATAGTGTTACAACACTAAACCATAGAAAACTATATGAAATATATTTCAAAAATTAAACAATTGTAAAGTAAATTATCTTTATACAGGTCTTTCACTTTAAAATATATCTAAAAACAGCATATTTCAATAACAATACAGCATCTTCCTTTAATAAAATATTTACAAATTAGAACACCTATTGCTACTGAAGTCAACTGAGTGTAAGCTTGCGCTGTATCAAAGGGCTGAGTACACAAGCGCAAGTCACCTCACTTGGCAACCTTAGTTGCTACTGCCATCTAGCAAAGATTCTGACAAATTACACTTTTCATCCTCTAAATCAGTAATGCGGGAGACAATTTTCCTTGGCTTTTACATTTGACTCAAAACTACCGAACGTCGGAATATTCTAATAGCGAACCGTTTATTTTATTTTTATTTTTTTTAAGTACCGAGAAAGTGCTGAAGTTTTGGAATACCGTGCAACACTATGTCAGACACATATTCCAATCCATTGCTCAGCTTAGCAGAGAATGCACATTTCAGAGCGCCACAGAGACAGATAGAATAATAACACATAAATACACATTTCAAGTAATAAATGCGACATTAAGAAAAAACGAAACAAAAGACGAGATATCAAGTCGCGACCTACGCGCAGAGCAGCCTACCGTTTTATTTATGTAGACACTGGCATATAAGAAAATTTTCGGTTACGCTGACATATAAAACGCTATTCCAAAAGCAAAAACAGACATGTTATACATCGTCAGAAAGCTTATACTCTCACCTACTGAATAAATTAATTGTCAGTCAAGCCAAATTGCACTAAAAAGGGCGACAACGCCGTAAGCAAGAGGTGTGGTATTACGCACAGCTATTTTTGAAGATAGCCCAGGCGTGACAAATGCGCGTAGCCTATATTTCTCAAACGGATTGTCCAGGACAATATATGACCACTCATTCGCAGAAGGGACAACTCTACGCGTAAAACCAGTGGTAAGATTGTATATTTATTCAATGTTTAGTCCCAGATATTGAATGTAGAATGACATGGCATAATTTAAAAAAAACTTTTATGTTGTTGCTACGGAATATTATATTACATTATAGGCATTTGGCAGACGCTCTTATCCAGAGCGACGTACAACAAAATGTTTAACCATAACCAGGAACAAGTGTGTCGAAAACCCTAGAGGGCAGTAGCCTACCGTTCCAAGTGCATGGAACAACCGCATAGTTCAACTTGGACCCTGTAGGTTAAACTGGTTAACACTAACACAAACAAGAACAGCAACAACGCAGTCTATGCAAAAATACAAGCAATAGTTAAGACGAGTGCATTAACTAAGTCACCTACGAAACAGCTAACTAGTTACAACCCTAACCTTAGAATAAATTTAGAGATTAAATTGAGAATACGATTTCTCTCAGCATAATGACGGATTTAAAAACGAACCCGTTATTGTCTTCAAATGGATCCATGTCAAAGAAAAGTAATGATTCATCCTCTTAAAGCTGTACCGTAGCGTATTATTTATTTAGACATTGGCAGAGTACAGTATAAATTGCGTCTTTTGTGAATATTCAATGTTAGAAATTGCAGTGAGGAACTGCAGCTGTAGACACAAGATAGTCTGTTATCTTATGGTAGCAACGGAACGAAGCGGACTATATATGTATTAGGCTACCGTCATTGTTTCATTATACCAGCGTGTTTTCGCGCGTTTGCACAGAAACTCAGAACCTATCAATAAAATGGTTTAGCTATTTCTCAGCATAATGACAGATTCAAAGACTAAACGAACTCACCCGATACTGTCTTCAAATAATGTCTGACACTGTCTTCCACTGCTTCCCCGACGTTCAGACCGTCCCCTCACTGATAAAAACTAGACCCTACGGTGTCGGATTACTTGCGTCGCCATGGATGTCGCTTGCCGTAAAGAAGTTTACTCGATGTCGTAACCGTTTAGATTTGGAGCCACAGCTCTTCCGCACCCCACCTAATAAAAAAGTCCAAATGGCGGGCAAACCATATGGCGGACATAGGTGGTCCCAAAAGCAAAGTTGTAGAGCACATTCCGATGCATCGGTCGATGAAGTTTTGTGTTGATCTGACTTACGGTGTGGGAGTTACGACCTTTTAAAGTATGACCCTTTGTTATAGCGCCACCATCTGGCCGACATAGATGATTTTTAGTGCCCGAGTAGTGGGGGGCCATAGGAACCCACCTCCAAAATTTGGTTGATCTACAACTTATGGTTGCTGAGCCTCAGACATTTTAGTGGAGAAAACTGCCACGCCCCAACTAAAAAGTCGAAAGGGCAGGCAAACAATATGGCGGCCATAGGTGGTGCCAATGGCAAAGTGATAGAGCACGTTCAGATGCATATGTCGATGAAGTTTTGTGTTGATCTAACTTATGGTGTGAGAGTTATGGCCTTTTACGCCTAACCCTTTGTTATAGCGCCACCATCTGGCCGACATAGGTGATTTTTAGTGCCTGAGTAGTGGGGGGCCATAGGAACCCACCTGCCAAATTTGGTTGCTCTAGGCCTTATGGTTCCTGAGCCTCAGACACTTTTAGCGGAGAAAAATAATAATAATAATAATAATTAAAGCCGCAAGCGGCGTTGGGAGGGGTCCAAGCATTGGCACCATCGCGCCCCCTATGGAGCGATTTTAAAATGGCTTTGTCCTCATGATCATATGCCTTCACCCAACATATCTACTGAATATCATGATGATCGTATAAAATATGATGACTTATGGCCAATTTTGTGCTAAGAGACGTTGTCGGATGACTTAGTTACGTCGCCATGGATATGTCCTGGCCGCTTCCCGCGAAGGCCTTTAGTATGTCGTAACACTTAGATGGTCCGGCGTGTATGCACAGCTGCAGTGTTTCTGTGCCGCAACTAAAAAAGGCGTCACACTAGTAATGTCACGATACCAAAATTTTGACTTTGATAGTGATACCAGGTTTAGTATTACGATACTCAATACTGAAATGATACTTAAAAAATAAACAATGTTAATTCGATACTCGGTACCTAACGATACTGAAATTACTTTAATAGATGAGAAATGTAATGTCCACAAGGGCTGACCTCATTTTCGAATTCATGGTTTATTAAGTACCTGGTTCATTAACAACCTTTAAGTTGAAGCCTCTTCAACATATTAATATGCATAGGCCTATAGTGTTACAACACTGAACAATAGAAAAATATGTTAAATATATTTCCAAAATTAAACAGTTGTAAACTAAATAATATTTACAACAGGTCTTTCACCTTTAAATAGATTTAAAAACAGTATATTTTAATAACAATGCAGCATCTATATATAATAAAATATTTCCAAATTGGAACACCTATTGCTACTGAAGTGAACTGAGTCAAAGCTTGCGCTGTATCAAGGAGCTGAGTGCAAGCACAAGTCACCTCACTTGGCAACATTAGTTGCTACTGCCTTCTAGCGAAGATTCTGACAAATTACACTTTTCATCCTCTCAATCAGTAATGCGGGAGACAATTTTCCCTGGCTTTTACATTTGACTCAAACTACCGAACGTCGGAATATTCTAATACTGAAGCGTTTCTTTTTTTTTTTTGTTTTTTTTAAGTACCGAGAAAGTGCTGAAGTTTTGGTATACCGTGCAACACTACGTCAGACACGTATTCCAATCCATTGCTCAGCTTAGCAGAGAATGCACATTTCAGAGCGCCACAGAGACAGATAGAATAATAACACATAAATGCACATTTCAAATAATAAATACGACATTGAGAAAAAACGGAAAAAAGACGTAATATCAACTCGCGATCTGCGTGCTGCGCGCAAAGGAGTCTACCGTTTTATTTATTTAGACATTGGCAGATAAGATAAATTTTGGTTACGCTGACCTATAAAACGCTATTCCAAAAGCAAAATCAGACATGTTATACATCGTTAGAAAGCTTATACTCTCACCTACTGAATAAATGAATTGTCAATCAAGCCAAATTGCACTAAAAAGGGCGACAACGCCGTAAGGAACAGGTGTGGTATTACGCACAGCTGTTATTGAAGATAGCCGACCCTGGCGTCACAGATGCGCCTATATTTCGCAAACGGATTGTCCAAGACAATATATGACCACTCATTCGCAAAAGGGACATCTCTACGCGTAAAACCAGTGGTAAGATTGTATATTTATTCGATGTTTAGTCCCAGATATTGAATGTAGAATGACATGGCATAATTTTAAAAAACTTTGTCTCGTTTATTTCCTTATTCAGTGAGCAGCGTTTTCACTGCTATATTGGCATATTTTAGGGCTAACGTCGGGTTTATCTTGTTGCTACGGAATATTACATTACATTCCATTATAATACAGGCATTTGGTAGACGCTCTTATCCAGAGTGACGTACAACAAAGTGTATAACCATAACCAGGAACAAGTGTGTCGAAAACCCTAGAGAGAAATGCCGTTCCAAGTGCAGGGAACAACCGTTAGTTCAACTTGGACCCTGTAGGTTAAACTGATTAACACTAACACAAACAAGAACAGCAACAACGCAGTCTATGCAAAAATACAAGCATTAGTTAAGACGAGTGCATTAACTAAGTCACCAACGAAACAGCTAACTAGTTACAACCCTAAGCTTACAGTCAATTTAGAGATTAAATTGAGAAAACAATTTCTCTCAGTATAATGATTTAAAGACTAAACGAACTCACCCGATATTGTCTTCAAATGGACCGTATTATTTATTTAGACATTGGCAGACTACAGCATAAATTGCGTCTTTTGTTTATATGCAATATCAGAAATTGCAGCGAGAAACTGCAGCTGTAGACACAAGATAGTTTGTTATGTTATGGTAGCAACGGCACGAAGCGGACTATATGCATTACCGTCATTGTTTCATTGGACCAGCGTGTTTTCGCGCGTTTGCACAGAAACTCAGAACCTATCAATAAAATGGTTTAGCTATTTCTCAGCATAATGACAGATTCAAAGACTAAACGAACTCACCCGATACTGTCTTCAAATAATGTGGGGCACTGTGTTCCACTGCTTCCCCGACGTTCAGACCGTCCCCTCACTGATAAAAACTAGACCCTACGGTGTCGGATTACTTGCGTCGCCATGGATGTTGCTTGCCGTAAAGAAGTTTACTCGATGTCGTAACCGTTTAGATTTGGAGCCACAGCTCTTCCGCACCCCACCTAATAACAACGGCCAAATGGCGGGCAAACCATATGGGGGACATAGGTGCTCCCAATGGCAAAGTTGTAGAGCACATTCAGATGCATCGGTCGATGAAGTTTTGTGTTGATCGGACTTACGGTGTGGCAGTTATAGCCTTTAAAAGTACGACCCTTTGTTATAGCGCCACCATCTGGTCGACATAGGTGATTTTTCGTGCCTGAGTAGTGGGGGGCCATAGGAACCCACCTACCAAATTTGGTTGGTCTACAACTTATGGTTGCTGAGCTTCAGACATTTTAGTGGAGAAAACTTCCACGCCCCAACTAAAAAGTCTAAATGGCGGGCAAACAATATGGCGGACACAGGTGGTGCCAATGGCAAAGTTGTAGAGCACGTTCAGATGCATAGGTTGATGAAGTTTTGTGTTGATCTAACTTATGGTGTGAGAGTTATGGCCTTTTACGCAAAACCCTTTGTTATAGCGCCACCATCTGGCCGACATAGGTGATTTTTAGTGCCTGAGTAGTGGGGGGCCATAGGAACCCACCTGCCGAATTTGGTTGCTCTAGTACTTATGGTTGCTGAGCCTCAGACACTTTTAGCGGAGAAAAATAATAATAATAATAATAATCCTAACAGATACAATAGGGTTCCACCAGCTTCGCTGCTTGGACCCCTAATTAAAGCCGCAAGCGGCGTTGGGAGGGGTCCAAGCATTGGCACCATCGCACCCCCTATGGAGCGATTTGAAAACGGCTTTGTCCTCATGATCATACACCTTTACCCAACATACATGATCATACACCTTTACCCAACATATCTACTGAATATCATGATTATTGTATAAAAAAATTGATGACTTATGGCCAATTTTGTGGTAAGAGACGCTGGCGGATGACTTAGTTGCGTCGCCATGGATGTGTCCTGGCCGCTTCTCGTGAAGGCATTTACTATGTCGTAACACTTAGATGGCATGTCGTAACACTTAGATGGCCCAGCGTGTATGTACAGCTGCAGCGCTTCCATGCTGTGACTAAAAAAGGCGTCACACTAGTGTTCTCACGATACCAAAATTTTGACTTTGATACCGATACCAGGTTTAGTATCATGATAATTGATACTGAAACAATACTGATTCAATACTCGGTACCTAACGATACTGAAATTACCTTAATTGATCAGAAAGGTAATGTCCACAAGGGTTGACCTCATTTTCGAATTCACGGTTTATAAAAAACCTGGTTTATTAACAACTTTTAAGTTGAAGCCTGTTCAGCATATCAATAAGCATAGGCCTATAGTGTTACAACACTAAACCATAGAAAACTATATTAAATATATTTCAAAAATTAAACAATTGTAAAGTAAATTATCTTTATACAGGTCTTTCACTTTAAAATATATCTAAAAACAGCATATTTCAATAACAATACAGCATCTTCCTTTAATAAAATATTTACAAATTAGAACAGCTATTGCTACTGAAGTGAACTGAGTCAAAGCTTGCGCTGTATCAAAGGGCTGAGTACACAAGCGCAAGTCACCTCACTTGGCAACCTTAGTTGCTACTGCCATCGAGCAAAGATTCTGACAAATTACACTTTTCATCCTCTAAATCAGTAATGCGGGAGACAATTTTCCTTGGCTTTTACATTTGACTCAAAACTACCGAACGTCGGAATATTCTAATAGCGAACCGTTTATTTTATTTTTATTTTTTTTAAGTACCGAGAAAGTGCTGAAGTTTTGGAATACCGTGCAACACTACGTCAGACACATATTCCAATCCATTGCTCAGCTTAGCAGAGAATGCACATTTCAGAGCGCCACAGAGACAGATAGAATAATAACACATAAATACACATTTCAAGTAATAAATGCGACATTAAGAAAAAACGAAACAAAAGACGAGATATCAAGTCGCGACCTACGCGCAGAGCAGCCTACCGTTTTATTTATGTAGACACTGGCATGTAAGAAAATTTTCGGTTACGCTGACATATAAAACGCTATTCCAAAAGCAAAAACAGACATGTTATACATCGTCAGAAAGCTTATACTCTCACCTACTGAATAAATTAATTGTCAGTCAAGCCAAATTGCACTAAAAAGGGCGACAACGCCGTAAGCAAGAGGTGTGGTATTACGCACAGCTATTTTTGAAGATAGCCCAGGCGTGACAAATGCGCGTAGCCTATATTTCTCAAACGGATTGTCCAGGACAATATATGACCACTCATTCGCAGAAGGGACAACTCTACGCGTAAAACCAGTGGTAAGATTGTATATTTATTCAATGTTTAGTCCCAGATATTGAATGTAGAATGACATGGCATAGTTTAAAAAAAACTTTTATGTTGTTGCTACGGAATATTATATTACATTATAGGCATTTGGCAGACGCTCTTATCCAGAGCGACGTACAACAAAATGTTTAACCATAACCAGGAACAAGTGTGTCGAAAACCCTAGAGGGCAGTAGCCTACCGTTCCAAGTGCATGGAACAACCGCATAGTTCAACTTGGACCCTGTAGGTTAAACTGGTTAACACTAACACAAACAAGAACAGCAACAACGCAGTCTATGCAAAAATACAAGCAATAGTTAAGACGAGTGCATTAACTAAGTCACCTACGAAACAGCTAACTAGTTACAACCCTAACCTTAGAATAAATTTAGAGATTAAATTGAGAATACGATTTCTCTCAGCATAATGACGGATTTAAAAACGAACCCGTTATTGTCTTCAAATGGATCCATGTCAAAGAAAAGTAATGATTCATCCTCTTAAAGCTGTACCGTAGCGTATTATTTATTTAGACATTGGCAGAGTACAGTATAAATTGCGTCTTTTGTGAATATTCAATGTTAGAAATTGCAGTGAGGAACTGCAGCTGTAGACACAAGATAGTCTGTTATCTTATGGTAGCAACGGAACGAAGCGGACTATATATGTATTAGGCTACCGTCATTGTTTCATAATACCAGCGTGTTTTCGCGCGTTTGCACAGAAACTCAGAACCTATCAATAAAATGGTTTAGCTATTTCTCAGCATAATGACAGATTCAAAGACTAAACGAACTCACCCGATACTGTCTTCAAATAATGTCTGACACTGTCTTCCACTGCTTCCCCGACGTTCAGACCGTCACCTCACTGATAAAAACTAGACCCTACGGTGTCGGATTACTTGCGTCGCCATGGATGTCGCTTGCCGTAAAGAAGTTTACTCGATGTCGTAACCGTTTAGATTTGGAGCCACAGCTCTTCCGCACCCCACCTAATAAAAAAGTCCAAATGGCGGGCAAACCATATGGCGGACATAGGTGGTCCCAAAAGCAAAGTTGTAGAGCACATTCCGATGCATCGGTCGATGAAGTTTTGTGTTGATCTGACTTACGGTGTGGGAGTTATGACCTTTTAAAGTATGACCCTTTGTTATAGCGCCACCATCTGGCCGACATAGATGATTTTTAGTGCCCGAGTAGTGGGGGGCCATAGGAACCCACCTCCAAAATTTGGTTGGTCTACAACTTATGGTTGCTGAGCCTCAGACATTTTAGTGGAGAAAACTGCCACGCCCCAACTAAAAAGTCGAAAGGGCAGGCAAACAATATGGCGGCCATAGGTGGTGCCAATGGCAAAGTGATAGAGCACGTTCAGATGCATATGTCGATGAAGTTTTGTGTTGACCTAACTTATGGTGTGAGAGTTATGGCCTTTTACGCCTAACCCTTTGTTATAGCGCCACCATCTGGCCGACATAGGTGATTTTTAGTGCCTGAGTAGTGGGGGGCCATAGGAACCCACCTGCCAAATTTGGTTGCTCTAGGCCTTATGGTTCCTGAGCCTCAGACACTTTTAGCGGAGAAAAATAATAATAATAATAATAATCCTAACAGATACAATAGGGTTCCACCAGCTTCGCTGCTTGGACCCCTAATAATCCTAACAGATACAATAGGGTTCCACCAGCTTCGCTGCTTGGACCCCTAATAATAATCCTAACAGATACAATAGGGTTCCACCAGCTTCGCTGCTTGGACCCCTAATAATCCTAACAGATACAATAGGGTTCCACCAGCTTCGCTGCTTGGACCCCTAATAATAATAATCCTAACAAAAACAATAGGGTTCCACCAGCTTCGCTGCTTGGACCCCTAATAAACAAGATAATAAACAAAGAGCTACGAGTTGGTTGTGGAGCCATTGTCAGTGCAGCCTTCCCACGGCGCACCGGAACCGGAAAAAGATCACAGGATGCTGCACAAAAATGTTCCTTGTGATCTGAAATTTGGATGCAATTTCTGATATTTATCACTCAGTGAAAAACTTAATGTCTGTATAGAGGCTTGTTGAAGGCAGACCATTGGAATATACATTTTCAGGGCATTCCAGTTAAAAGCAGAAAATAACATGACACAATTGTTTTTATTGGATGGGAAAGAGTTGGAGAGTACAACTGGCTGTCTTTGGCAATTATTTTAATTAATGCATTAGACATTACTCTAATGTAATATCTAATGTAAAATAAAATAAATGGAGTAAACTTCAATTTGGTTTTTAAAGAGACATTCAGAAGCTGAGCTGATTTACTGCCAAACATATTCATGTTTAGTCTCTTTGGAAAAATTGTAAGACAATGCATCTTTTTATGATAATATCATCAGGCTTAGTCTTGCTTCCAATAACACAAGGCAGCTTTGTTATGCAGTCTTTTCTTTAGCAAGTTAGTCAGAATAAAGAGGAAGAAAGTTCTTGGGGGGGCTTAACATCTGTCAGTACCATCTGTTGCAGTGGACATTATGGGGTGAATATCTGCTGTTTGCCATCTGAGGAATCTGAACCTTGAACCTCCGCTCTGCTGCAGAAGGGCGACTCGCACTCCATGCCATCCGGGTATATGGTTCTTGCTCATCTCTTCCACAGAGCTTCTCCCCCCTAGCTCCCCAGTGGTGGAACGAACTCCCTGTTCCTTTATGAACCACTCAGTCATTGCCCATCTTCCACCATAGTCTGAAGACGCATCTCTTCCGACTGTACCTGGAGTAACTATCACAACTCTGCAGGGCACTCCCAATCTAGAATCGCTCTGATCATTTTTATCTTTCTAATTTGTTCTTGTAGCAATTTAATGTTACACTTGTACCTCCATCCGGCACTTATATTGCACTTGTATTGTTATCTTGATGTTGTAGCTCATTGTCATACCTCCTTGTTTGACTTACCATAACTTTCTGACACAGCCTATGCTTACGGTGTGAACTGTACTTAACGTGTTCAGGGCTATGAATAACTGTTACATTATGAGTATTGTACCTTATCAGATCGGTTTTGTAGTTGTTCCAATGACCTTCAGTATGCACTTATTGTATGTCACTTTGGATAAAAGCATTTGCCAAATAAATGTCATGCAAATGTAATGCAATGCAACATGCTTTAAACCTTGTAGATCTTCATGCAAACACTGGCCCACCCTCTGGGGCTGAAAATAACTATATTAGAAGATGATGGAGCAGCGAAAGTAAGCATGTCCAAAGATAGCCTTTCACATAAATGTTTGTAAGTCTGTCCTTTCATCCTACCTCAAAACAAGGAAATGCAGACACCATCCATTACAGACTGGCAGTCAATTAACTACTGATTAATCAATTAAACATACAAGCAACATCCATCCATAATCTATACCCACTTATCCTGAGCAGGGTCGCATGGGGTGCTGGAGCCTATCCCAGCGTGCCTTGGGCGAGAAGGAGGAATACACCCTGGACAGGCCACCAATCTATATCACAGGGCGCACACACACCATTCACTCACACACTCATACCTATGGGAAATTTAGAGTCTCCAATTGTCCTACCTGCATGTCTTTGGACTGCGGGAGGAAACCGGAGTACCTGGAGGAAACCCATGCAGACACGGGGATTACATGTACACAGAAAGGCCCCCAAGCCGAGATTCAAACCCGTGCCACCCCAGCCATTGAGCCTTGGCCCATATGGGCATTATTAGCACCATGCTCTAACCAACTGAGCTAACCAGCCCACAAACAGGACCATACAAGCAACAGAGAATTGCTAATGTATAATGTATAATGTCTAACATTACAATGACACTTGGGTGTATATTTTTAGTCATGAACAGGCAAATTACATTAGGATAGTGTGGCTAGTTTTCAGTTTTAATCATTATATTAATAACTTGCTTTATACTGTAGATAGTATCATCCATCCAGGGCAGGCATTATATGATTTCATTCATTGATACCCACTTTGGCATTGAAAGCAGTGGAACTGGATGCCTACAAATCCATTTCTCAAACCACTTCTCCACACAGCATTCCTATAGTATATAATTTTGTAAATATGATGGATCTCAAGTCTGTTTACTAAGTCTGGAGTTCTGGAAAAGGCTAGGTAATGTCCTATATTCTCATTAGCACTAATTGCAAGAATTTGGGATGCATACTAATAGTGTTAGCACTATCAATGGCTGCAGATGGACATCACTAGCTAATTTGCTTTTATCTTAAATCTACTCAAATCCACCTCTAGCGAGGAAATTAGTCTGGCATCCTATGTCGATTTTACTTGTTTTCCATTAGTGTTATCACAATAACTTTCTTATTCGCATCAGGTTCTGGTTATATAGGCTAATTCTTCAATGGAAAAAGGACTAGCAATAGCTAATTTGACAGTATCTCACTACCTCACTTAATTATTACACAAAATATTGATTTAGATGATCATTTCAATGATAGTTGAAAAAGAGAGGCAGGACAAATAGAGGCAGCAATTTCTTACATTTATTTTAACAAATTTATGTCTATTAATGTTGATAACCATAAAATAGAGCAACTTCCATTTGGCTGGTGTATTTCATTTTTGTAATAATATCTGGTGCTTACCCTTTAAGGCTTTATAACTTCAGATGTGAGCATTACAAAGACTTGGACAGCAAGACACTTGTGCCATTTAGAGTACTTAGATTCATAATTTAGGTAGAAATAAAGTGCCACAAATGAAATGCAAATGTTCTCATTTAGTTTGATATGAAATATCACATATATAAAAGGAGACATGTCCTGGATTGTAAACTCCCTGACCACAACTGTGCAAAATCTGAGGGTGATATGCAGACCTACTAAAGATTTATAAGGCAAAAAGTTGTGTACCCTGGTATTCCATAATGTCTCTAAATCTATTTGCTGTAAATCAAAACATAATTTATTGCACTACAAATCACCTGTTTTGACCCATGAAAGTGACTTTTTCATCATTCAAGTGGTAATTACTTTCTTTTCACCAGTATAGACTATCTATAATATCTAGGGGCCCAAAAACCTATTCCGAAACCTTTCCAAAAATGAATAAAATACTTTTTGTCCATTATAAAGCATAATTTGCCCTTCATGATGGTAAAATAATATTGTGACACTGTGGTACGCAGACCTAAATATGTAATCATTCACTGTTTTTCTGGACTCTATAATATGTCATTTTAGTTACTTTACAGTTTACAGTTATTTAGCAGATGCTTTTATCCAAAGCAACATACAAAAGTGCATATCGTGGTCATTGGAACAACTACAAAACACAGGTTAGGTAAGGTACAATACTCATTTTGTACTGTCATTTATAGCCAAGAACACAAATCAGTTCACGCAGTGACCATTATTCTGACCTAACTTATGGCAAGTCAAACTAGGGGGAAGAACAAGCTACAATATTAGGATGAAAATACAAGTTATAATAAGCGCTGGAACGGGGGTACATGTAACCTGAGTGGCATGAAAGAGGGGATTTTAAGTTAAATATTTCACAGTTGTTGTGGCAGTTAGTCCAGGTATAGTCTGAAGAGAAAAGTCTTCAGACCTCGGTGGGAGATGGGTAGTAAGTGAGAGGTTAGTTCCATCACTGGGGAGCTGGGGTGGAGAAGCTCTGTGACTTTGAACCTGATCATGGCAGGGACCGGTAGCCAGTGGAGTGACCACAGCCGAGAAGGGACGTGGGAGAACTTGGGATGATTGAAGATGAGTCAGGTAGCAGCATTTTGAATCATCTATAGTGGCTGTATGGCACAAGCTGGCAGGTTTGCAAGGAGAGAGTTGCAGTAATCAAGATGGAGGTCACCATAGCCTGGACAAGCAGCTGGGTGGAGTGCATAGTCAGGTATAGTCGAATCCTCCTGATGTTGTACAGGAGGAATCTGCAGGACCGTGATTTTGCCTTGATGTGCTACTTGAGGTCCAGCTGGTTGTCCAGGGCCACCCCCAGGCTCGTTGCAGAGTGAGAGGCAGTCACTGTGGTGCCATCAACCGTGATTGACAGCTCATGTAGTAGGGAGGTCTTGTATGGGAAGAACAGCAGCTCAATTTTGTTGAGGTTGAGCTTCAGGTTGAGATGTCAGCCAGGCAGGAAGATATTGTATCATTAACCTGTAAGACAGAGGGGGGGGGGGGGGAGAGGAGAAGAGTTGTATGTCGTTTGCATAACAGTGATAGGAGAAGCCATGTGAATTAATAACTGAACCAAAAGATTTGGTGTATATGGAGAACAGCAGAGGACCCAATACAGATCCTAGTGGTACTCCTGTAACAAGGGGATGAGGACCAGAGGCAGACCCCATCCAGGTGACCTGGTAGGACCTATCTACAAGATAGGAAGCAAACCAAGACAGCGCGGGCCCAGAAAGGCCCATCTCAGCCAAGGTGGAGAGGAGTAGTTTGTGGTTGACCGCTGCAGACATTGCACATAGTTGGGGGGTTGGGACAACATTTTTAAAATGTTACAATTTATTATCATAGGGAAATTTTTTTATGTTCAACAAGCACATATCAGCACACCGTAAATCTGAATGAGTATTTTCCATACCCTAAGTATAGTCCATGGAGATTGACATGGAGATAGCAATACGCCACATTAAGTAAAATAAAATTACAATAAAATTATACTACACCGTCAGAAAAATGTTGGCTATGTTCTAGTTTCACAGTTAATCAAACATCAAGCATAATACATGGTTGATCCACCTACAGTATGAGTGCCTACATGACAGTATGTGAAATGCCCATATCAGAGAATGGCACAAACCTCTTAAAAAGACACTTAATTTCATTGTGAGTGGTATGAATTCTAACAAAGCAGGCCACCATGAGCCAGTACACTAACACTGCCCATGCTACTCTAACAATTGAGCCTATACTAACAGCGATGTAGCCCCCAATAAAAATATTCTGAACATCATTAGCAAAGGCTAACAGTTGTTTCTTATGACCAATGTGAATATAACAATCTCAAATATATGACACAATAGAACTTCTGAACTCACTTCCAAAAATCTTTCAAAAACCAAAGATAAAAAACAATTACGCCTCAACTACTGCTTGTACATCACTGAATAATGTCACAGTTGACTGCACTGTACTGAAGCCACAAAGTGATATGCTGTTGGAAAGCCTATACTGTCCTCTATGGGATAAAAGATTTATTAATCAAACCAGAATGAACTGAAAAGAGTTATAATGGCATAAACAGCAAGTGGGGCTTTGCTCATGCCCTATTTAAATGCCTACCCCCATTTTCTACTTGTGTGGTTATTTCTTAATTGAGTGGTTCCAGACAATAAATGACCACTGAATCTTGAAAGGGACTTCCGTATGTATAATGGTAAGATTATATATTTGTTCCATATTTAGTTGCAGATATTGACAGTATAATGTTGTGGTATAATTATACAAGAATTCCTTTTGTTTATTTCACTATGCAGTGAGCAGTTTTTCACCGCAGTATTGGTATAGATTTTTGCTACTGTTGGCTTTACCTTGTTGCGATGATGGAATATGAATTTTTGGTGATGAGAGTATATTTTTGTGAACTCTCAGGTAGATGCTATTGTCCAATGTGTTATGCTTGAGCGGTATAGTTGCAGATGAGACAGCAGGGAGGGGGTGCTTCTTAAATGGACGACCGACAAAACAATGGTGGCACTTAGAAACTCCTAAGTATTCCCCTATATATACTCCTATGTATTTTGCATAGTTGTTCTGGATTGTCTACTGATAAAGGCTGAACACAGAGCCTGTTGTTTCCACTTAGTATGGTTGCAGGAGTGATGAATGTACACTGCCTGGCCAAAGAAAAAGTTGCACACTCTAATATTTCATTGGACTGCCTTTAGCTTTGTTTATGGTGCGCATTCATCGTGGCATTGTTTCGACAACCTTATGCAATGTCACAACATTTATTTCCGTCCAGAATTGCATTCATTTTTGGCCGAGATCTTGTATTGATGACGGGAGAGTCAAACCACTCCATAAAGTGTTCTCCAGAACGTCCAAAAGACTTTCAAAGGGTTAAGGTCAGGACTCTGTGGTGGCTAATTCATGTGTGAAAATGATTCCTCATGCTCCCAGAACAACTCTTTCACAATTTGAGCCCGATGAATCTTGGCATTGTCGTTCTGGAATATGCCCATGCCTTCAGGGAAGAAAAAATCCATTGATGGGGTAGCCTGGTCATTCAGTCCATTCAGGTACTCAGCTAACTTTTTATTGCCATATAACGTTGCTGAGCCTAGACCTGTCCAATTGAAGCAACCCCAGATCACAACACTGCCTCCAGAGGCTTGTACAGTGGGCACTATGCAAACGGCGACTTTTTTTTTGACCAGGCAGTGTATGATTTCAGAAATTTCAGGATGCCAGGATCCTGGCCAATAGGGTGGCTTGTGCGAAGGGGTTAATTTGGTTCTGTATCCCACAATTTTAGATTTGTAAGCAAATATTCACACATGGTTAAAGTGCAAAGTTCTCAGCTTTTCTTTAAGGCTATTGTTATGCATTTTTGTTTCACCGTGTAGGAATTTCAGTGCTTTTATACATAGCCCTTCCATTTCAGAGTACCATACTGTTTGGGACATATATTAATGTAGTGCACATGGCGCTACTTCTCATAGTGGGGCAGCAAAATGTAGAAGATATACATCTATGTCCTCACAGGTGGCGCCAGCATGTAATAATGTAAATAACACTTGTTTTCACTATTGTCACTTTTGCACAACTAAATACTTGTCACTATATACGGCGTGGTGTTGTTATTTCTTCCCCCATCCACTCATCCCACACTTTCCATCTCCCAGTAATCTTTCGCTAAAACACCCCTGGACTACCACCTATAACATAGGTTAACTAAAGTAGGCAAAACGCTAACTTGTTAGGGTTAGCTAAAGTAACGTTACAAATCCCAAATAAGAAAACTTAAGAACTTATGAACGGTTGGTGAATGAGGCCCATTGTCCTGCTTGAGGTATGCTTAGGATCATTGGGCCTCATTCACCAACCGTTCTTAAGAAGAATATTCTTCTTAAAACCCACTTATGCAGTTTTCACGAAGATTCTGAGATTCACCAATGTTTTCTTATTTGGGATTTGTTCTTAGGTAAGAACAGAATCTAAGCCAACTCAAGAGCACACTTATGCACATTTGAGTGCTGACATGTTTGTGCAAAATAACTGGTTATTGCGTTTTCTTCAATTCTACACTTGTACAATATTATAGGATTTAAATTTATTTTTTATTTTATTTTTATTGTTTATTTTTATAGGGACAGAGCACAATTAAAAGGTAATTGCACAAGAGTTAGCTAACAGCTAATTTACATCAATCAATCATTTACATTTGTTTTCACAATAATATTTTTATCATTTATAATATTTTTGTAATAATTATTTTCATTATTTTACAAAGTATTATGGTCTTATAAAATAAATAAACACTACACTAACACTTCATGGTGGACAACTGGCAAACACAGAAACAATGTACCAGGTTAATGGTAAATATATATGTATAATTTTCATTTCTCGATCATAATGCGTGTAAATGATTGTTAACAGTTAGCCTACATGTACCAAGTACCTTCTGATAATGGCATGCCGCTAATAACAACAAACAACAGAGTTTATACCTCGCTTCCATTGGCAAGTCCTCGTCAACTCGTAATGTCGGAAATTTATCATGTGACCAACAGCGGGTGATCTCATTGGTCCACCTCCTTTACATCCCCAGCGGACGTACGTCTTGTTCATGTGATAAATTTACCAGTTGCCATGACCGCCCGAACGCAAACACCTCGTAAATACAACTTGGTCAATATATTACATTTCCGACTTTAAGAGTAGACGATGACCGTCCGAATGCACAATCTGTATGTGCACACGGCCCTGCAGTCTTATGCCCTTTTATGGGAATTGGTGGGGAGTTTACCTATGCTAATTATGAACAACTGGCACGCGCTTTTCATTTATGAGAACAATGGGATTCATCATTATAAGAATACAGATATGAACAATTCTGCGGTTTAAGAACACATCATGAATCTGACGTAGACGTTTCTTAGGACCTTTCTCAAGAACAAATTTAAGAAAAAACTTAGGAAGATATTGGTGAATGAGGCCCATTGTCCTGCTGGAAGACCCAGTTGCGACCAAGTTTTAACTTTGTAGCTGATGTCTTGAGGTGTTGCTTCAGTATTTCTAGATAATTCCTCATGATGCCATATATTTTCTGAAGTGCACCAGTCCCTTTTCCAGCAAAACACCGCCAACATGATGCTGCCTCCCCCATGCTTCACAGTTGGGATGGTGTTCTTCGGGTTAAAAGCTTCACCCTTTTTCCTCCATACATAGTGCTGATCATTATGGCCAAACATTTGACCCAATGTAATTCTGATTTAGTGAATTAAAGCTGACATAAATCTGTCTCTAATCAATTGTTTTAAAATGACCTCTGATGTGAACAAAATAGATGTCCTAATTGACTTGCCAAAAGAAATGCATGGTAACATGAAATGTGCAGAGTTTTGAAAAACTGAATTTGAATATCTTTAGCCTAGGTGTATGTGAACTTTTGGCCTCAACTGTACTCAACTGACCTTGGAGTATTGCATGCAGCTTTGAGGACCATACTACAAGAAAGATCTAGAGGCTCTGCAAAAAGGTTCAAAGAAGGGCAACTAAATTGTTTCCTGGTTAGAAAGATAAAAGCTATGAGGAAAGACTTAAGATGCTTATGGCCATATTTACAAAGGATTTGCTGCGCATTTATAGATTCTAATGAGACAAATAGTATTTTTACTAAGGCTGTCAATCGATTAAAATTTTAAATCAAATTAATTACATGATATGCTGATTAATTAATTGAACTAATTAATCGCATGTATCAATATTTGCTTGGAAAAGCCCCCAAATGAAGTTATTTCAACTCAAAAGCTTTACATTATTGTGATACATGAGTAAAGCATTGAATAGAAATATCAAAAGGGGGCATTATAAATCAATAAATTGTTTTATTTCCAATCATTTTTCCAAATATATGTCTTTTTATTATTGAACATAAGACTATCACTTAAAATGTGGCCATAACAGTTTAAAAAAAATTTAACATAAGCTTATCATTTAAGCACCAATATGGCCATAACAGTCTTTTCCCCACAGTGCGCAGGAACTGCCGCCATGGGCTATGCATGGCAAATTATGGTCACTCACTCACTCACTCATGGACGACCTGAGAGGGACGTTTGGTGGGACGCATGTGCAGGCGATGCTTCGTTTAGTAGGATGCATGCGCAGGTGCATCTCCCAAAATCACTACTTCGAACGGCACACAATTTGTAAGCACAGCTTTATTGCCTTTATCGCCGTTACTTTAGCTATCCCTAACATGTTAGCATTTCGCCTACTTTAGTTAACCTACTTAGCGCGTACCACCGATACAAATGTATGGACACACGGAGGACAACAGATACCATTACAAAAATGAGGACATGCCATAGCTAGCTAGCTATATAGTTTGCCAAGTTTTACTCATGACACTATGTACAGGTGCACTGTGGGTCTCCACGGTTTTGTGCTAGTTTAACTATTTAACATGTTATTTACATGCGCAACTAACGCATCACTGGTTGGAATTGTGCGATACACGGTGTCAGAGGGGTGCATTTGTAAATTCACTCTGGTGGTGTCAGTGGCACCCTGAGTGCTCTCTTGTCATTTAGAAATTAGCACTGCTCTCAGAGGCTCAGAGCCATACCAACTGCTCCAGCTGAAGGGCCTGTTTGTCAGAGTGTCTGAACCCCATAATGGCTGACAGAGTGGCAAAATGTGACGGTTGGGTTATTTGGCAATATAGGTAGTGTTATTCAACACGCAGCAACTTACAGTAACATCGGTACATCAATTAATTGACAAAAACATTAAATAATATTATATGCGTTAACTAGCGTTATTTTTTAATGCGTTATTTTATAATTAATTAATTAATCAAAATGAATGCATTAATTTTACAGCCCTAATTTTTACATATTTACTAAGGTGTCGCACCAGAGACTTGCGCTGGTAAAATGAGAAAAATGTGGCATCCCGAAAATTAGCATGTTTGGTAGAATGCATTCTAATGGTAGATCGCAAAACTATGGAAGGAGAGAATGGAAATTTATGCATATTACCTGTTACATGTGAATTATCACAGCTGGTGGATCTTGCGGCAAGGGTAATTGCGTCTGTTTTTTAACGTCTCCAAAAAGTGGGTGTTAATGTCTTTCCAGCACAAGATCAGAATGGCCATTCTTAAGAAGAGACATTGTCAGCATGTTTTATAAGGGGAGAGTCCCATAAATGTAACAGTTTTCAGATTTGGTTAATTTATTCAGAAAATATTGAGCCTACCACTATGAAATTACATGAATATGAAAAACAGCTTTGACATGTCAGTAGTCATTAGTCGTTTTAATTACATTCATAACTTATTTGAGTCAGATACAATTAAAACCATGGTGTGTCATCTGATGTTACGTTCATGCCAGCTAGTTTGTATGATTGTTTTAGAGGTTATAACAGTAAATTAAAACACCCTATAAATGTGCATACGCAGGTTTTTTGGGTCATACTAATTTTAATCAAGGGAACATATTTCGATTGGCAACGTGCAACCAGCCACATTTTATCCAAAACAACGTACAATATGTGCATACCAAAGGTCATTGGAACAACTACGAAACAGGTCCAAAAAGGTACAATACTCAATTCAATACTTTCTACTCATACAGTTATTCATAGCCATGAACACATTAAGTCCAGTTCACACAATGAGCATTACTCTGACCTAACCTATGCTAAGTCAATCTAGGAGGCATTACACGCTACAACATCAAAACAATGAAACATGGCACAATAAGTGCTGGATGGAGGTACATGTACCATGAAAGTGGCACAGGAGGTACATGTATAGCATGAAAGACGGGAATTTAAGTGACAGAAATGATCCGCAGAGTGGCGATAGTTAGTCCAGGTATGGTCTGAAGAGATGAGTTTTCAGACCATGGCAAAAGATGGGCAATGAGGAAGTGGTTCGTAGAGGGACAGGGAGTTCATTCCACCACTGGGGAGCTAGGGTGGAGAAGGTCCGTGGTAGGGATGAGCGAGAACCCTTTACCCGGTCGGCAGGGGGGTGCAAGGCGCCCTGCTGCCGCAGAGTGGAGTTGTCGAGCAGGCTCAGATTATGATACATGGGGCTTTTTTCATAAAAAAGACTGTGTAAAAAAACTGATGCTTAAGCAACTTCGTAACTTACCATAAACTGAGTTATGGTAACATGCAAATAGATGTGGTAAGGTACTGTTGTTTGTTTCTTAAACACCCAGGTAAGCTTTCACAGTACAAAGCAAATAGACCATAAGGAGAAATCTTGTGTGTGCTTATTATAAATGCCTGTGACCAAGTTAGCTGTTTCTTTCACCTAAGATGAGGCTATGTCAACACAGCAAGTATATTAGCTGAACACATTTAAAATTAAACACAAAACTGACCTACCTAAGTCAATCACATTGATGAGTAAAATTAACATTTATTAAAGAAATTAAACACCATTTAAAATGCCTAAAATCTCCCAAAATGGACACTACATGTAGATGGTTTTCACACCATCTAGTGTCCATAATCTCCTAATCTGAAGCCCCCTCCATGACCTCCCTTGGTACCATTTTCTCTTTAGATGGCATTTTGTAAACATATAACAGCAAAAAAGCACGTTGTTTGTTATAGCAACTCAGAGGTGGTAATTGTACATTATGTTATTGATTGTGTTACCTGTATCCCACTTTACATTTATGGTGACTCTCCCTAACATTTGCAAAAGCAGAGAATCTTTTAAAATCTTTTTAAAACACACGACTTCATCTTTAGGAACAGTTGTCTGTTAGAGAAGTTGAGAGATGGTGACTCTGGAGGTAGTTGGCTATTCGGTATGGAATTAAACAACTTTAAATATGAAAAATGTGTTATGAAATTTTTACTAATGAGATGTGTTAAAGTTTTAAGGTGACAGTGCCTATACTTTGCATCCATGGATCCTGACACCTGTCCAAAACCTGACTTCACCAGCGATGGAGTGGTACAACAATGTTGCTTTCCTGCCATACACAAGACTTAAATGCCCGCAGTGCATTTCAATGAACTGGCTGCAGCTGGGATATTTTAATTATATAAATATTTGCTTTTAGAATATGTGGTCTGTAATATTGTTTTGTATTCTCCTGCTGTAGTGTTGCTGCTGGTATTGTTTTGCAACACACTCATGGTTATTAACATTCCAGTATTCTGTGAAATTAAAATGAGAGGAGAAACATTAGAGAAATGTGAAGAAAATTCTTATCAAATCAAAAAAGTTACTGTATTCTCTTAAAAACAGAATTTAGAAGTGGAAAAAAGACAAGAGTGCTCTAAAGAAAGTGTAAATAAACCACTTCCACACCTCTCTGACATACCAGAATACCTTGCCTTCCTGCCAGACACAGACAGGCTGCATTCCTGTGTAGAAAAGGTGTGGCATTTGTCAGTGTAATACCGATCATCATTCTTCAAAAATGGAGAGCACTGCCGTTTCTAAGTCCAACATCAAGAGCAACACGTTACAGCAACTCCCAATGTATTAGTGATACACATTACAGCAGCAACACAAACTACAGCAGGAGCACACACGACAGCAGAACACACAAGACAGCACAGGAAAGCACACTACAGCAGCAACACACACTTTATTGGTGATACACATTACAGCAGCAACACATAGTACATCAGCAACACACACTACAACAACAACACACACTAAAGTAGCAATGCACACTGCAGCAGTAGAAAACATTACAGCAGCAAAACACACTATAGCAGGACAATACTATATCAGCAACACACACTACAACAGCAAAACACACAAAAGTAGCAACGCATGCAACAGCAGCAACACATTCTACAGCAGGAGAACACTAGGACAAAACAACAACAACAGGACAAAACTACAGCAGAAACATACACAACGGGACCAAAAATCAACAGCAACACACTGTGTCAAGAACACAGATTACAAATCTTAATTCACACCGAAACAAGCAGCAAGAATAAAGGTGAACTGTTCAGCTCTGTGATTTATCTCACTAGGAATGTTAAACTGACTGTAGGAGAGAAGAAAATATGTCAGGCTCCCTCTCTAAGCACCCACCTCCCCATTCTTGCACACGCATACACACACACACATGCACATACACATGGGGGGGGGGGGGGGAGACAGAGATTTTAAAATATATACGCAGAAATCCCCAACAATCTGTGCTGAGCTGAACTAAAGCTATTTCCACTTGCTGAAAGCAAAAAGAGCGCCATAATGATGAGTCTCCACTCCATCAGCAGTATATGTATTGTAAACACCTCACAGCTAGACCAATGAGGGTTTGTAGCTGGAGGGGAAGGCATCGCGTGTTCTTCCCTTGGCTGGTGTGATTCAAACCGGAGATGTTAGTTATTTTTTTAGTTAGTTAGTTATTTTTCCTCTGTTCGTAAGAACAGGGCACAATTATAATTAAGAATGCACTGGTTCCGTTGCCACGGGTCAGATATGAAGGCGTTGCTTCATATCTCGCTTAAAACTGGACTGAAACGGACCAGTAGCATTCTGGTTACTCTCCGTTCGCAAACGGGGCTATGCTGTCATCTGAGATATATCTGATCTGTCACTGGACCGTCAATATTCCAATGGGAGCATCAGAATATTCACAAATGCGCGGAACAACACATCAAATATATCCATGACCACAGCAAGAAAGCGTAACGGTTACTAGGTTTTACCCTCGTGTTAATCTGACTCCAATATTAAATTATAATTTAGAATTTGGTTTTAACTATACGTGGAATTTGGAGTGGTTACACTCGGCTCTACCTTGTGCCATCATTCCTCAATATATGCTCCCGGGTTTAGCACTATTGTTAAATCTCAGTTCGGTGAAGCCCCCAGAGGGTAGGAGGCGGACCACCATAATACATGCCTTCCTTCTATGGATAGTGCATCGATAGTTATGAGCCCAGGACGGTGCGTATCTATCGGGTTCCTTCAGGCGAATTTGACAAGGACCGGCATATAACGCCCATGGGTCCTCTTAAGCCAAAACACCAGAACCAATACCACCAATCCCGTTAACGGGCAGATCGTGTTCGCCTATCTAACTTGAAGACCTCACTAAAGACTTTTACTGTACTAGACCCCTGATCAGTAGGTCCTAGTCAGAATTGTCCCCCTGAGTATTTAAACGGAATTACGGCTGAAAAGAAGATAAAAGTGATTAGAGTCACAAAGACCACGCAAGTTAAAAATAAGAAGAATTTATTAAACAGGCAGGTAGGTCATTGGCTTAAAATTAACAGTCAATTAAAATTAAAATATGGAAGGTTTTAAAATATAAATACAGAGTAAAAGTTCTTACCAGCCTGGTAACTACGCACAAAATCACAGAGTCTGCGCAGTGTGGGAAGTCGATTACGATCTTCCATGGTTCAGCAGCGCACAGAACACAGAATATGTGTCGTGTGGGAAGTCGGTTACGATCTTCCATTGCTATCTATACACAGAGCACAGAGTATGTGCACTGTGGGAAGTCGGTTACGATCTTCCCCGACAGGATTGTCTCCCTTCCTTTTAGGCCAAATCCCGCGTTTGATCGAGGCGGCATTGCCATAAATTAACCTGTCCGAATAGAATTTGGAATTCCGGCCCCCACCATTTGGAGGCTGCTGTTAAAGCAATTAGTGAAAAAATTGGGAAAAGGAGAGGATTACCAGAGAGGACATTCCATTGTGCCAATTTTTCCCTGAGTTTCTGTAACTATGTTTTATTAAATTTTATTTGGTATGAAACATATTCCATTCAATTTCTCAAATTTTCCTGAATATGTACATACCAAACATGTCCAGAGGATGTAATATTATGGTGCAGTTGTCATGAAAATACCCTTTTGGTGTACCATTTTACATGTAATCCATGTTATTATTATAATATAGTAATACAATGAACACATATGTGACAGGTGCTGGTGTTTTGGTCCGCAAGTAGGGCAAGGTCATTTTTCAGTTTTTTACAGATCATGAAAGTGCAGATTATAAGCTTTCAAATGATGTGTCATACATTGGAATCTGAAAATAGTTGAAGAAGATATGCTTATTTGAATGTTGGTACTCCTAAAATCAAGTAGCAGAGAAAATCCCCTTGAAAGATCTTGAACTTTTCGCACTTCTCACAGGGAGATAATGGGTGGGAACAATAGCTAGTTAACTCCACCCCAACCACTCCCCTACTAGAGTACCTGTAAATCATTGCCCATTTAGGGGTTACCCTATTTAAAGCTTTATAACTCCAGATGTGAACACCACAGAGACTAGAAAAATGTCTTAAATGAAGCAATACATTTGTACCATTTATATTACTAGCTTAGATTACTTTATATTCATAATTTTGTAAGAAATAAAGTGCCACAAATGCAATGGTCAAGACAAAAAATCTAAAATGAATTTGCTCCTTTTTTAGTTTTCAATGAAATACTGGGAGATTGCGGGTTAAAGTATACATCTACTATGTTTCCTTGTATGGGAATGGGACGATATAAAAACATTTTTCAGCCGTCCACCACGTTTTGGCAATGTTTCAACACTCTCCTCATCACTGTTGTATGCGTCACAAAAACCATTACACTACTAACTAACGCTTACATTACAGTGTGAAATATCCACATTATATAATACTACTAACCTATTTAAAGACACTCAGTTTCTAAAATAACGTAATAACCGAAATTTTTTGAGCAGTAATACTTACATAGCAATGATGAAATCTTATCTATGTTCAGTAGATGGAGACAGAGACAGCAAATCAATAACAATTATTCGCTTCTGTTTTGCTCCAGAAAACGATGTCAGATAGGTCTATCAGCAAACATATAGCTTAGCTATGCCCAGAAGTCCTCAATAATAATGGTATTTTCCAAGGAATTACGAAAAATCGTTCACAACGTTTCGTTAGGTGCAACGTCTTTTAATAGTACCATATAGAGCGAATACCATGGTAAGAAAATGTTCGGTTACGCTAACCTATAAAACGCTATTCCAAAAGCAAAATTAGACATGTTATACATCGTTAGAAAGCTTAGACTCTCACCTACTGATTGAGCGTCCGCCATTGTAGCAACCTCACACAGTAAACAAACATAGGCTACTACCACACGGCTTTATTTATGGGCGGTGGCTTGACCGAAACAAAGTGACAATAGCCAACGAAATCAAACATGCTAATTAAACTGCACCCCCATCACGCCTCCAAAACCCGGCTGTTAGAATCACTAAAACAAGCCGACTTTGCTGACAAATTATAAGTATTTAGTGACCCTAAAAATGTTGTTTATTCTATTTAGTGACTTCTTCAACACTTTAACTATCGTAATAAGAAAAAAAAGGAAAACAGTAAAAAAAAATTTAAAAACCTTTTTTGCCTCCTAGCGCGATTTCAAGATTTCCGACTTGCGGACCTTTTCTCCAGCACCCGTCACATATGCATGGTTTGTAGAATTTTCCAGAGTTTGTAAATATGATGAACAGGTATATAGTCCAGATTCAGAAGAGGAATAAAAAGGGTAATGACAGAGGGGACCACAGAGGGGCACTGTGTTACTGTCAAGCACAGTTGCCCCACCATTCGGCCAGAGGTCTGATGATCTTTTTCCCCTTAATGGCCCCAACACACACACCCCCACAACCCTAGACAAAGAGACTAGTTCCCCTTATCTTAGTCGTGTCCAGATGGTAGCATTCCAGAGAGTCAAATGGTCAGCTCAACCGAAGGAAGTCCGAGCAACTTATTGTTTTATTACACGGCTCTGTGTTCTTTGAAGTCCAGGATGAGACTCAGTCTGCAGGCTCGTTCAAATTCCAGCCTTTCCTGGTTCCCAGTTTGACTCCCCTCTTACAGTATATTAAAAAATGCTGGGTTTCAAGAGAACAATGGGAATTCCATTAACCCAGGTATTACCCACTAAATCTGAATGGGGCTTTAATTACATATATTAATAAACATTTAATGACACTGCATTGTCTCCGGTAGGCTACTCACAACTTCTGTCTCCATAGCTAACAAGAACATTGTCGTTAGAAGGTATAGGAAGTGTATGGGCTTCGTATTTAAAGTGACCAATCATACCAGTGAACACATTAGCATAAATCTCTACCTCATCCCCGCCCCCACACTGACAAAAATCAACTCTACTCCACGTGAGGAGAAAGTGGCTCATCGCGAGCGAGTAGAACCAGCTCGCGCGTGGCTCATTGTTTTACTCTCAGTGTTAAAATTTGCGTGCGTGAAAGTGATTTTGTGCTCGCGCAGTGAATATCTGCGCACGTGTGGCTGCTTGTTTTACTCTCGGTGTTGGAATTTCCACGTATGAAAGTGGTTCTGTGTTCAGTGAACATCTGCTCGCGCTGATTATTGGCATTAAATTGACGCCATATTCCTTCACCTTGATGTTAGCCATAGCCAATGACCGGAAACAGTCACGCTCGCCGCTCACGATAATATTAGAGTGAAGGCAAGAGCAAAGTGTAGAGGCCAAAAGTAACTGCCCAAGCCAGCTTGCCAGGTTAAAATGAACGGTGGCAATTCCTTATGACAATGAATTATTTTCCAGCACATAAGTAATTCAGTTCATGTAAACCTAACATTGATACACACTCCTCTCTTGAGCGTCTAGCAGCGATTATAGCCTAACTATCGAGATTCTAAGTAACTGGAGATAAAACTTTTTTTTTTGTACTGCACGTAGATCATAAACCCTTGAATATAAAAACGACTCATTGAAATCGGTTGAGAAATGTAAACGTTATAGCGCTTTTTATCCAGAAAAACCGCAGCTCCCTCGTTTACTTGTATTTGTTTTCAGGCCAGTCTTGCCTGGTCCAATATGGCGGCGACGTTGACGTACGATCCAAAGGCCAATGCGGCGTCTATGTATATGAATTTACTGACATTATCCCCCCGGATATGATTGAAAATGTCATGGCTCTGCTCTGCGTAACAGTAAAATATGACCCCAAATCACCGAGATGCCGATTCGCACGGGACTAATATTATCATATGACCTCTGTGTTTGGCAAAATATGGTAGGTAATTTGCGGTGGAATTTTTACTTTACAAATTACGGACATGGCAGATTCGCACGGGATTAAGATCACAGACCACCTCTGCAATTATTACAAGTTACTAGAGGTCCCCAGGTAATACTAATCCCGTGTGATTAGGGCTTAAGCATGCACAAACAGTGCAAATTTGAGCTCAGCACCTGCAACAGATTTGTTTGTGGCCAACAACGGCACCCGTTTCCTTATCAGTGCTCAGGCCAATAAATATAAAATAAAAGGAGCCTTGCCATCCCCCAATCACTTATTACACATAGACCCAGACCAAAAAACTTATTTTTCCACTTTGTACAGTTATTTGATCTTGTTTATTTTTCATGAAAAAATACATATCTGGCATATTTGACCACCCTATGCTCTATTTTTGTACAGTCATATTTTCTTCAGCAGACATTTGGTGATCTGAACAGTGATAGGTTTACTCACGTTACAAGACAAATGAAGCATTTTAAATGCGCCCTCATTGGCGTCTATCGGTATAGCCATTCGTGAGTAATCTGCCTCCCCCTCTCTCTGCGGAACATATATTGTGCTAAAACAACTTAGTTTTGTGCCATAAAATGTATTTATAATTATGGCAGATTGGAGAAAATGGTTTTACACTGGGGCAGAATTAATTTAAGAGCTTGAAAAACTGAATCAGAATTAGAGGCTTTATTTTCATATTTAGAAAGTGAAGATTCACTTGAAGAGGGTACTCTTGACAAAAGTCGCGTTTCCACCAAAAGTACCCGGAACTTTTAGTCCCCGGAACTACATTTCAAGGAACTAAAAGGTTCCTTCAGCCCATTGTTGTCTGCGTTTCCACCGCGGTCTAAAGTCCCGTGAAGATTAGGCAAATTAGCTCACTGACGTATGAAAAAGCAATGTTGTCATCGGTCCATCTGTCCTATGATTTCTTCTGTACCCCCATACTACCACCGAAGTAGCCTACATTATTTTCTAATAACCGGGACAGCCCGGAGGGGTTTATTCCACTTATATACAACGGGTTACCAACAATGACTATATATGGTTACTTTTGTATTTATTGATTTTTATCGATTTAATCACCTGAAATTGAAATATTCTTCCGTGGCCGTTTGGGCATATTTTACCGTTGTCAAGCAAAACTGTCGTTGGTAGTTGAACTTGGACCGTTGTTATGCAACAAATAGGATATTACAGGCCAATAGTCAGATTGTAACTGTTTTATATATCCTCTCAAACACATTCATTATGTTTTTATGCGAACATTCACTTTCATGTCTTGACATCCGAGGCGACAGAACGCATTCACATTCCACAAATAACTGGCAACAACAGCAGAAAACATGCACATGTCGTAAACAATTTGCTGTTGAATTGATTACTTCGACTCTCATCGTCAATTCCATATAGGCTAATCGCAAAATGACAAGAATAAATAGAATGAAAACTCGGACTTGCGTAAAAATTTAAATTAGCAATGGTACAGCCACCGTTTGATTTTCTTCAAAGTTACTGGTAGCGGAGCAACGAAGTGTGCCGAATTAGCAACCGAATTAAACCGTTTGAATGTTTTAGTACGTAATATGCTGTCCCAGCACGAATGCTTAACATTTTATAAAACGAACTTAATTTAGACCCTGGTCCCTGCAGTGGAAATGCACTGAGTTCCTCAAAAGGTTCCTAGTTCCTGGGGAAAGTTCCTGCGGTGGACTTTGAAAGGCATCAGCTGGTTTGACTGAACTGGGTCTCTTCTCACGGAGACCTTGAGCACTGTGTTCTCCAGCCGGAGAGATACTCGTAGCAAAATTGCTACTTTTAGGGTTACTTCTCTTAGTATTTATCTTGGACTTCCCCTTTCCTTCTGAGCTGACATCCATCTCCAAACAGTGGATCGTTTCCGACTTTCGCTTGCCAGTTGATGAAGTCTACCAAGTTTGAAAACATGGCTCTTCTTCCCGTCCGCTGTTGTATCTCAAAGGCTTGGTTTCTCCACCGCTCTTTCTGTTTATAGGGAAGTTTTGAGATGACAGTTTTCATGTTAATTGGGTTGTCCATCTCATCCATGAATTCCACGTCATTCATAGTATTTCTACACTCTATCAGGAACAGAGCGTATGCCTTTAATGCCTTCCTGTCTTCTGCTCTAATCTGTGGCCATTGAAGTGCTTTCTTCATGTAGGCTGTGGCGATCCGCAACTCATCTCCATAGTGTTGCTGGAGTAGCCTCCTAGCTTCCTGGTAGCCTTTCTCAGGTTGCATATGATCACAACTGCAAACAAGGTTACGAGGTTCTCCGTTTGTGAACTGTTCAAGATAATATAACTTATCTTCTTGACTATCAGTCTTGTTCTCTATGGCCTGTTCAAATGCCCTTATGAAGGAACAGTAGGTGAGAAGATTCCCTGTGAATACTGGCATGTCTCTTTGAGGGAGCTGAGACATGTTTTGCTGCTTGACTAGCATTTCTGTTACCTCATTTTGGCGCTGCATCACTTTACAAAGACCTTCAGAAGTCACTGACTGCTACGAAGCTGAAGACGGTGTCGGGCTGTTTCCTCTGTGTGGCATATCTCTACGATGAGCATGTGTGGCCTGAGATGATTGACGTACCGATGCAGAGGATTTCCTTTGTTGTGGTTCACGTTCCTCTTTAACACAAGATGTGCCCTTTGTGGCTGTCACGTAGGGCTGGGCGATATGACTTAATATCAATATCACAATTATTTCAAACTTGATTACGATTAATGAACGATTATTTATTTACGCTTTTTAAATTATTTTTTTACACTGCCCTCATAGTTCTCTGACAAGGTCTGTACTGTAAATATGCTGAACTATTAAAGTTGGGATATTTTTTATAATGAAGGAGTGCATATCTAATCTTTGTGATTTTAAAATAATTTAAGGAAACACACACAGATGAACTATTTATGGCTATTTATTCAATATTTTTAACAGTTGAAATCAAAGCACACATCACTTGAAATGAAAACGTCTTGTGAAAAAGGTTACATTTTAGTTTTAAAGCAAGTTCCCAAAAAAAGTGTAAAATAATATCTTGCATCTCTTGCAAACAAAATAAATCATTTTAAATAATGCCACGTGAAAGTAGGAAATAATAAATTGTATCTCTTGTAAACAAAATAAATTATTTTAAATAATGCCATGTTTTGTACATGTTGGGCACCGCAGTTTGGGAAAAATATTTTTGCGATGAAACAGCGTATCTTTTGTCGAAGGTTTTAACGAGATGTTTAAACCCACTATGTTCCACAGTAGCTATGGGAGCTATATCCTTCACAATGTAATATGCAATAGCACCAGTTATTTCTTTCCATCTTCTTGAATCTTTTGCATATTGTGTGGCATTTGTAAATGCTTGTGTTAGCAACAGCTGCTTTGTGGAAGCACTTTGGCGCTTGTCGGTCTCTCTCTTTTTTTGAGCCATGCACTCTTCATATTCGGTAATGTGATTGTGTCCCAAATGATTAAATAAATTGGTGGTGTTACCTTTGCTCGCTGAAATTGTTTTTCTGCAGTGTTTACATTTGACTTCTTTTTGTTCGGTGTCATCTTCACTGAAGCCAAAATGTGTCCAAAGGATGGACACGGGATTCTTTTTTGGTATAAGCCGCTTGGGTTTATTTGTTGGCTCGGTGTTTGTGCTCATGTCATCCATGCCGCCAGCTTGAGCTTTGCTTTGAGTGAACGTGGACTAACGGAGTGTGGCACAGTGGGTAAGGAACTGGGCTTGTAACCGAAAGGTCGTAGGTTCGATTCCCGGGTAGGGCACTGCCGTTGTACCCTTGAGCAAGGTACTTAACCGAAATTGCTTCAGTATATATCCAGCTGTATAAAATGGATACAATGTAAAATGCTATGTAAAAGTTGTGTAAGTCGCTCTGGATAAGAGCGTCTGCTAAATGCCTGTAATGTAATGTAATGTAACGTTAGTTGGACGGGGCGGGGGCACATGACTGGACACAACGTAGTATTTTTTAAGGGGACAGTTGACATGAACGCACGCATTGGGGAAAGTATTAACCAAATTAACCGACACGAGCAAGATTAAGTTGGTGAGAGGTTCTAAATGTCGGTTTCGATACATGTTCGGTTAATTGCCCAGCCCTACTGTCACATATGACCTTTTTGACTCATAATAGTCATTCATGCCATCTTGACCACTTTCATATTCTTCATAAACCTTCAGCTTGGCGTTTGAAGCTGCGATCCTGGCTTGTAGCGCCAACTGCTCTTTCCGTGCTCTTAAACGTGCCTCTTCCAGCTCAATTTCCTGCCTTTCCTTCAGAGATGCAGCATGTGGGATTTCCGGATGAACGATGTAGTGCAAAGACGTGTGGTGTTTGCCTCCTGTACAATTTTGGTATTTTTTCTTAATTACACCTATCTTTTAAGTCTACCTTCAGTGCAACGGTTTGATTTAATCAACAATTCTTTGAATTTGCACGGGAATGAGTAAATCAACTCGAGCTGGTCGAAAAAATCAGACACAATGGACTTTATTTCCTGTAGGCGAAGCTAACGTTTGCAAGATGGAGTCCGGGCCTTCTCCTCTCACGTTGGAAACACTGGTCATTGAGCTGGAAAAATCAAGGAAAAGCATGACTGCTGAACTCACCGCACATCTGAACGCGGCTCTTGCCCCGATTCAGGCTTCTCTTGATTCCGTTACCACCACTGTGGCCAAACACACCTCCACAATTTTGGAGATGGAAACAGCCCTCTCGACTCACTCAGACAACATCACAAGCTTGGAACAAGAAGTAGTGGAGCTGCGGTCCAAGATAGCTTCGATGACGGAGGGACATGCTACACTTCAAGCTACTGTGGAGGACTTGCTTTCTCATTCAAAGCATCAGAAGAGTTATTGGTCTGCCCGAGGGTGTTGAAGGCAAGGACCCAAGACAATTCATGGCAGATTTATTCAAGGAGGTGGCTGGGGATGTGCTATCAGATGGTGGCCCTGAACTGGACTAGGGTCCAGGGTCTTGCCCTGTGATGGTTCATTTTCATCGCTATATCGACAAAGAAAGAGTGCTGCTGCTGCGATGGGCAAAGGAACACTGCAATATGGTTTATCGGGGTCACAACATCAAGTTTTATGAGGACTTTAGCACTACTGTGGCAAAGAGGCGAGCTGCTTTCAACACGGTGAAATCCTCGCTCTATCGGAAAGGCATATGGTTCAGCATGATGTACCCTGCTCAGCTGCTCATCACCTTTAACGGTGTGGATCATTTTTTTGACTCCCCGGAACAAGTGGAGCTGTTTTACCAAGAGCGCATTCATAACTCATGAAAGACTGGACTAAGCAAGCAATATGGCCACCAATTCAATTCACTTGACTCTATATACTTTTAGGAGTCTTTATTTTATTTTTTGTTGCTGGACTTGCTACAGGTAAGACACGATCATAATGTTTAAACAGGCTAAAGACTTTGGGCACCTCACACTCCCTTATTTTGCATTTAGGTGAATGTACAGTAAGTTGAGCCGTGCGCGGCTTGGACTAGGCCTACATGTTATACATAATGTTGGTTTATTGCTCTCGCGTTATAATTTTCTTTTCAAAAAGTGCTTAGCCTGCTCCTATTTTCATCTAGCCCACACAACCCACCTATGTTTTGTTTTTATTGATTTCTACAATGGGCTTTCTTAACTCATAGGAAAGTGCTTCTCTATGTGAGGATATATAAGCTTGTACATTGGGTATGTGGGCTATTAAAATCCATCGCTTTCCTCACGTTAACTGTTTCACATTAGTGGCCTAGATCCATTGCTGTACAGCGCACTATTATTATTATTAGGGGTCCAAGCAGCGAAGCTGGTGGAACCCTATTGTATCTGTTAGGATTATTATTATTAGGGGTCCAAGCAGCGAAGCTGGTGGAACCCTATTGTATTTGTTAGGATTATTATTATTATTATTAGGGGTCCAAGCAGCAAAGCTGGTGGAACCCTATTGTATCTGTTAGGATTATTAGGGGTCCAAGCAGCGAAGCTGGTGGAACCCTATTGTATCTGTTAGGATTATTATTATTATTATTATTATTATTATTATTAGGGGTCCAAGCAGCAAAGCTGGTGGAACCCTATTGTATCCGTTAGGATTATTTAGGGGTCCAAGCAGCGAAGCTGGTGGAACCCTATTGTATTTGTTAGGATTATTATTATTAGGGGTCCAAGCAGCAAAGCTGGTGGAACCCTATTGTATCTGTTAGGATTATTAGGGGTCCAAGCAGCGAAGCTGGTGGAACCCTATTGTATCTGTTAGGATTATTATTATTATTAGGGGTCCAAGCAGCGAAGCTGGTGGAACCCTATTGTATCTGTTAGGATTATTATTATTATTAGGGGTCCAAGCAGCGAAGCTGGTGGAACCCTATTGTATCTTTTAGGATTATTATCATTATTATTATTATTATTATTTTTCTCCGCTAAAAGTGTCTGAGGCTCAGCAACCATAATTCCTAGAGCAACCAAATTTGGCAGGTGGGTTCCTATGGCCCCCCACTTTGGCGGCGCTACAACAAAGGGTTATGCGTAAAAGGCCATAACTCCCACACCATAAGTTAGATCAACACAAAACTTCATGGACCTATGCATCTGAACGTGCTGTACAACTTTGCCATTGGGACCACCTATGTCCACCATATTGTTTGCCCGCTATTTTGACTTTTTAGTTGGGGCATGGAAGCTTTCTCTGCAAAAATGTCTGAGGCTCAGCAACCATAAGTCGTAGACCAACCAAATTTGGCAGGTGGGTTCCTATGGCCCCCCACTACTCAGGCACTAAAAATCACCTATGTCGGCCAGATGGTGGCACTATAACAAAGGGTCATGTTTAAAAGGTCATAACTCCCACACCGGAAGACAGATCAACACAAAACTTCATCGACCGATGCATCTGAATGTGCTCTACATCTTTGCTATTGGGACTATGTCCGCCATATTGTTTTCCCCCCGTTTGGGCTTTTTTATTAGTTGGGGTGCGGAAGAGCTGTAGCTCCAAATCTAAGTGTTACGGCATTGAGTAAACTTATTTATGGCAAGCGGCTAGAAGACATCCATGGTGACGCAAGTAATCCGACACCGTAGGGTCTAGTTTTTATCAGTGAGGGGAGGGTCTGAACTTCATAATGGACAATATTATCTATCTGGGCATTCATAAACATATTCTTTCACCTCTAAAAAATCGTATTCCCTCATAGCAACAATGTAAACCCGACAATAGCCCTAAGATATGCCACTACGGCAGTGACAGTGCTCACTGACTAACGAAATAAACGAGACAACGTGCATTTGTCATGCCTAAGTTCCAAAATAGCTGTGCGTAATACCAAACCTGTTGTTTATGATGTTGTCGCCCTTTTTATTCAGTAGGTGAGAGTATAAGCTTTCTAACGATGTATAACATGTCTGATTTAGCTTTTGGAATAGCGTTTTATATGTGAGCGTAACCGAAAATGTTCTTATCCTCGCATTCACTTAGGCATTCACTCTGTTTGAGTCTGTGATAGCAGTATAGAGGCTGCAACTAACGAAACGTTGTCAACGATATTGCGTAATTTCTTGGGAAGTACTATTATTATTGAGGACTTCTGGGCATAGCTAAGGCATATCTTTCCCTATCTGACATCGTTTTTTGCAGAAAAACAAGCAGCCATGACTCTTTCATTGATTTACTGTCTCTGTGTCTGTCTACTGAACACAGATAAAATGGCATCATTGCTATGTATTACTGGTGAAAATATTTTGGTTATATGCGTCATTTTTGAAATTGAGTGTCTTTAAATACGTTAGTGGTATTATATAATGTGGATATTTCATACTAATGTAGGCTAACCGTTAGTTAGTTGTGTAATTGCTTACTTTTTGTGACGCATTGGCAAAACGTGGTGGACGGTTGAAAATTGTTTTCATATTGGCCATCCCCATACAAGAAAACATGCGAGAGTACAGAAATACATACAAGAGTTAATTATTACACATGTACTGTACAGCATTTTGTGACAATATTTCTAATTATTTTAAAATCTGATGGCGATGTTCCATGTTAAACCTTCATGGGGGGCTCATTTATATGCTTTACAATGGACAACAAGCATTATATTACTTTTTGGACAGATTTTGGAGTTGATATCTGTCTCTGAATGTACATGCTCCGCTAAGCTGTAAGCGAATCAAATGTGGGGAAAACCCGAGATATAGACAGATGCTACTCAGGAAAGTATAAGCAAAGCATACTGGTAGATGTAAAACAAAGTGAAAGGCAACGGCGGGTATCAGCATAAATGCACGTGCATTGCTTCCCACAAACTTATGCCTTCCCTATCAATCCAACAAATAAAAGTACCGGAATGATGTTGAAGAAATTATGGTATGCAGCAGCATAGACTATACAATAGTTTGATAGTTAGGCTGCGCGCCACTGAGCGGTGGTACCCAGACGTGTGAATGCCTGTCCTCCGGACCGGCCAGACGTGTGAATGGCTGTCCTGTGGAGCGGAGATCTGGCGCGTTCATGCATTCACATGCAATGATGACCACTTTGCATTAAAAGCGCCCACTTATATTAACAATAGTGTGATGATTAAGATGAGAAGATTATTTCTACAATCAGCTTCTACCTTTTCCTAGTTTGCTAGTCAGTGGCATCTGGAAAAAAATCCCAGCATTCTCAGCGTCGATAAAAGCCCAAAGGCTTCCTGGCCGCCATTTCACTTTTGCGTAGCTACTTATAGCAAGCACCTTCGTTTGAGGTAGTTTTTCCTTATGAAACCATTATATTTCTCATCGTTGAATTAAAAAGGAAATAATAAACATTGATAGTCGAATTTATATTAAAACATTTGTTTATTAAGTCAATTGGAATCGGCATGTTAACAAACGACCACAGTTTTAATTGAAGACCAGCCTTGACAAACCAGGCCTGGGGTAAGTTTCTCTTCTTCATTGTTTGCCGAATAGCTTGCTACCTTGGCTACGTGTTTTTCAACGAATGTGCTAAAACTCACTGTAATGAATTGTTTATGCAGCTATCTTTGCGCCGTTCGCTAATGTACTCTTTCAGATCATATAAAATAGTCGGTTAACGTTAACTTGGCTGCTAGGCCCCGTCCAGACGTATCATTACACCACCGCCCGCAGGCAAATAAATATATTGCACCCAACAGTGTAATTCACCTCTCAGTACACGGTTCAAAGTGCTGACTTTAGCCGCGTTTCCACCGCACGAACTTCCCCCCGGGAACTAGGAACCTTTTGAGGAACTCAGTGCATTTCCACCGCAGGGACCACGGTCTAAATTCAGTTCCGGGGACATTATTTTACCCCCCAAAAAGTCCCTGCTCGGCGGGTAGTACTTTCCAAAAGTACAGGAACATTGGCGGTGGGCCTTAAAGAGTTGAACATTTCTGACTGGTCGAGTAAAAATCTGCAGCTGCAAACCAATTTATTATTTTCATAATAACTTGAATTCAGACTTTTGGTTATAGCCTGCCAACTTCTTGGAACAGCTGAGAAATTAAGATCGAGGATTCTTACATGTATGCTCTTCTGTTTTTTTCTTGCTTTAGCATTAAGTCTGTTTTATAAAATATTAAGCATTCGTGCTGGACAGCATATTACGTACCAAAACGCTTTAATTCGGTTGCTGAATATTTCCATCCGGATTTTCTTTGTTAGCCAATTATAATTGACTGAAAACGTTTCAGGTATGCGGTAGTTCTGCGTAATTTACATTGGGGATACAGTAAATACAAACAGGGAAAATCGCCTTCCGCACTTTTTGTCAGGGTAAAATAACAGGTTAATTCTAGTAATCGTCCCTTTTGCTTTTTCAAACTACCATAATTTTACTCTGCAATTCTTCAATTCCACAAAAATGCCGGGAAGACTAGACTCTAATTTATGCTGCATGGTTCGCATCTGTATTTAGCTGCTCCGCTAGCAAGTATTTAGCTGCTCCGCTAGCAGTAACTTTGAAGGAATCTAGAAGATGAAAGCAAACGGTGGCTGTACCACTGCAATATTAATTAAAAATGTCACGCAAGTCCGAGTTCATTTTATTTATTCTTGTCATTTTGCGATTATATGGAAATGACGATGAGAGTCGAATTACTCAATTCAACAGCAAGTTGTTTATGACGTGTTCATGTTTTCTGCTATAAATGTTGTTACCAGTTATTTGTGGAATGTGAATGCATTCAGTCGCCTCGGATGTCAATACATCAAAGTGAATGTTCGCATAAAAACATGTGTTTGAGGGGATATATAAAACAGTTACAATCTATTGGCCTGTTATATCATGTTTGTTGTTCAACTAAATATTGAATGCACATTGGTTTTACGCATAGAGATGTCCCTTTTGAGTCTGAGTGGTCATATATTGCTTTGGACAATCCGTTTGTGAAATATACGCGCATTTGTGATGCCTGGGTACCTTCCAAAATAGCTGTGCATAATGCCACACGTGTTCTTTACGGCGTTGTCGCCCTTTTTACAGTCTGGCCGGTTGATAACTTGTTCAGTAGGACAGTATAAGCTTTCGAACGATGTATAACACGTCTAATTTTGCTTTTGGAATAGCGTTTTATAGGTCAGCGTACCCAACAATTTTCTTATCGCATTCACTTACACATTTACTCTGCGGTAGCAGTAAATACACTGCATCTAACGAAACATTGTCAAGGATAGTGTGTAATTTCTTGGAAAGTAGGCTACTTATTATTGAGGCTTTCGGGGCATAGCTAAATCATATGTTTGCTGATACAGCTATCTGGCATCGTTTTCTGGAGAAAACCGAACCGGATAGAACTGTCATTGATTTACTGTCTCTGTCTCTATCTACTGAACACATTATTCCTATGTAAGTATTACTGCTGAGAATATTTCAGGTATGTACGTTATTTTTGAAATTGAGTGTGTTTAAATAGGTTAGTGGTATTACATAATGTGGATATTTCACACTGTAATGTAAGCATTACTTAGTACTGTAATCGTTTTTGTGACGCATACAACAGTGATGAGGAGAGTATTGGAACATTTCCAAAACGTGGTGGACGGTTGAAAATGGTTTTCATATCGTCCCATCCCCATACAAGAAAACATACGAGAGTACAGAGTGTAGAAATACATACAAGAGTTAATTATTACACATTTAGGTACTGTGCAGCATTGTGTGACAATATTTGTGCATTATGTTTAAATCTGATATCAATGTTTCATCTTAAACCTTCATAAGGGGCTCATGTATATGCTTTCCAATGGACAAAAATCATTATATTCCTTTTTGGAGAGGTTTTGGATTTGTTTCTGGACCCCTAGCTATTTTAGACCATTGTACTGACAGAAAGCTTGTAATTACCACTTGAAAATGATGCACAGTGAGTTCATTCAGTAAAAAGTTAATTTGTAGTGAAATATGTGAATTTGTTGTGATTTACAGCAATGCATAATTCAAACATTTTGTGTAGATTTGGAGACGCTGGGTACACTGCTTAGTTTTTGCTTCTTAGATCTGTAGTACTTCTACATATCCACCCTTACATTTTATGAACTTGTGGTCAAGAACTTTTTGGTATACTTTAACCTGCTGCATATATGCAACCTCCCAGTATTGCATTGCAAACTAAAAAAAGGAGCAAATTCATTTTAGATTTTTTGCCTAGACAGTTGCATTAGTGCCACTTCATTTCTTCCAAAATTATGAATATAAAGTAATCTAAGCTAGTATTGTACATGGTACAAATGTCTTGCTTCATTTAAACCATTTTTCAAGTGTCTGCGGTGTTCACATCTGGGGTTACAAAGCTTTAAATAGGGTACCCCCTAAATGGCCAAGGATTGGCCAGATTTGGCATGTACGCTAAGTGGTGAAAGTTGTTGTTTGCTCTTTATTTTAAAGAAGCTATAAAGCAGATTATGAGATGAATGGAAGGACTAAGTGGCCTCCATGTTCATGGCAAAAAGATCATCACAGTCTGAACATGTAACATTGTACCAGGTGTGAATGACTTTGATGTGCAAACAACAAGTAGCAGTAGTAATGCTATGTTTTTTTAATGTGGCATCAAGTTAATATAGTTTTTCCTGTTAAGCCATGGCAGGGTGTGGCTCACGTCATAAAGTCTGTCAATGGCCTGTGTCAGACATCAGTGGGCATCAGCACAACACAAATGTCAATGTCCAATGTCACACCAATGAGAAAGAGGTGATGTATGAAAAGTGCCTTATGTAGTCTATAGCTTCGAATACTGTGTTATGTACTGTATAGCATGTCATACAATATAATTGGATACATGCAAGGTTGTTACATCGCTTAGTGTTGTAACAACATTCACTAGCGTATTTATTAACATATTTGATTTATCTCTTGCTTTATGTAGCAACATGTTTGATTTGTGTTTTCTTTATGTAGTTTGTGTTCGTTGTTGGCGATTCACATCTCAGATCTTTTGCTGATGGAGTTCTAAACATTCCAGAGGGTCGGCTGTCCTTTGGTTTTATGGCCACACCTGGAGGAGATGCAACAGCGTTGCGTTTGGAGATCTCCCATCTTGGTGATACTCCACGAACTCCGGATGCAGTGTGCCTGCTTGCTCCGGGGAACAACATGACCTCAAGTCGCACTATTGAGGAGGCTGCCAGGGCCTTTGGGACTCTCCTCAGTGTTGCATTGCAACACTGGCCAAACAAGGTATGTGTCAAATCATAAAAACACTCAGACAAAGGCAATAATGTCCTTCAGTAGAATGTTATGTGTTCACAAAGGGAGTAGTAATAGTCACAGAAATTAAGTAGGTTTTATTTTAGTGCTAATAGAAATTTGTTATTTCTAGGTGTTTGTGGTGGATTTCCCCATACGACATGTACATGCAACACTGGAGTACCAGCTTCTGCTAAAGCAGGAATATCACCGAGTTGCAGCAAAGATGGGGGTGCGGGACTTCTCAACAAACAATGTTTTCCAGCCATCCAAAAGGTATATTCCAAGAAGTTGTGGATACAACATCACTGTTCTTATGCATGCTTCTCTGGGACTTAATTGTTATTGTCATTACTTCTTGTTTAAGGCATCTGTGGTGTCAGGATTTGGTACACCTAAGTGATGACAGAGGTATGCCTCTCCTTGCATACTTCATTTGGAACACTTCATACAGCATCCTGCACATCCCTGTCAATCCTGTACCACTTAGAGTGCATCCTACACTCAAACGATGCTTTCACAAAAACAAGAAGGAGCATGGCTCATCACAGCCACAGTGTGTTGATCGATCTCAACGCTCAGCAACATCCTATCGGCCCTTTCCAGGTAATAACTGCTCTGTGTGTTACATAAAATTGTCCATTGTTAGTGGTGTCCAATGTTTGAACAATGTTCTGTCTCTGTTTTTTTCTTCTTTTTTTTTTTGGTTTTTCTAAACCCATACATCTGTATGTTCTTGTGTGCAGCTGTTAAAATGAAGTATGTTGACCATGACCAATGGACACATCTGGTGCCTACTGTTCCAGGTAATTTTTGCATGCCAATGTGTCTGTGTCCCGATGTGTTAACTGTTATAGTGGAGACCCATATTTCATTTAAGTCATGTTGTTTGTGCTTGTTTCTAGATGTGAGGATGCAGGTTCGGGACCGGCGTCATCATATACGTCAGCATGCTGCCAAAGGAGTGTTTGTTGACATACAGCAAGTACGTTTCTGTTGATGTATACACTTTGTTGAACTGTTCAGTTACATTTTCTAAAAAGCATTCTGTAAGTATTCAATGTAATTAACTCCTAACATCAACTTGTGTTTACAGCGAATTGTCAACGGGGGTAGGATGGAACGCATCTTTGACACATACGTCCTATGTTACCCTTCGGCCTACCGCCAGAACGCCAAGCCTGTCCATGACCCAGCACCTCAGTCCGTGGCTGAGAAGAAATCCCTGCACATCAAAAAGCTAAGTGCTGTTGGTTCAGAGCATGTGGGCCGTAGGCCTTTGGTAGTAGTTGACAGGGTCAAAGAAGTTTTACGACAGGAAGATGTTAGGGACAAGGTAGTAAGGAGGAGAAAGATGGGAAACATACACACCAGTGTTACACAGACAGAACAGATGCAGGAGTTGCCTACTGACAGAGCTCTGAAACAGGAGTTGGGTAGTCAAATAGTACAGAAACAGAAGTTTGGTAGCGATGAAGGAAGTGTTGTTGGTCAGGGGCAAGGGGGTCACATGCCTTCAGAAGTAGGCAAAGGGCTTCAGGATACACAACACATACACGGGCTATATAGCTGGGTGATGGTATCTAATTTCTGTGTTCCCTTCCAACCCACTTTTGAATGTCCCAAAAAGTTTAGTATTGCAGAAGTGCGTGATGACAACACATTGCCAATAGCTTGTAAGCCAAATGGGGTGAAATCATTCGCAAGTAAGACACCAAATACACTGGACAACAAAGGGGGGATGCCTTCTGTGCATGACACAAGTGGGGGAGATTCAGACCATAACAAGACAGTGTGCTTACAGACAGTAGCTCATGCTGATATTGAAAACAAACAAAAGGAAATAAACAGCAGACCAGCTGCAGTACTTGCCATAAAAAAGGACAAGAACCACATAGGAGGAGGTATAGGTGAAGGCAACTCAAAATTTCAGATGGCAATTAGCATAGCAGAGCAGCATGGTATCCAACTTAGAAGTGGCAATCCAAACAAGGCCAATGGTAATTGCTTGTATGAATCCATTATTGATAACATAAATGCAAGAGAATGTTTTCCAGAACATTTGACAGAAAGGCCTGATCACTATAGAAAGGTCTGGAATACTGGAGGTGAACAGAAAATTAAGGCATCTCCATACTATCCAAACGTATATACAGAACAGCAGTGGAGAGGAGCATGGCAAACTTTGCAAACAACTAACCAATATGACCTTGACTATTTTGGTGATATGGCTATCCTTAGTTGTGCTCATACTACTAAGAAAGATATCCTTGTTTTCAACACACCTTGGAAAACAACGAATGCTCAACCTCATAGTCCAATATATGTAATGTCTGCAGATGCAATAGATCCATCCAGCAAATGCAAGAGATACTCATGTTCCATTGGTGTTGGCATACAATGGCCATCATTTTGAAAGCCTCATTCCTGTTTCTAATGTTGATGTTGACAAAACAATTGTTTTGGTGGATGCATACAAGACTGGCACCTATAAGACTCCTAGGTCTTTAGCACAAATGTTTGAGCTCATTGGAAATGAATTACACAACACAGAAAGCGATTGTCCCACAACAAATAAAACCATATGTACACAGGCCACAGAAAACCAGAAAAGAACAGAGCTTACAGCTACCACCAGTAATGTCCAGATTCAAAATTACGCTCCTAAATCTCACAGTTTAGACGAAGGCAATAATACCAGTGATACCATAGCAATAACTTTGCCAGATGTATGCAATAATTGTCAAAAGCCATTTCAAAGGCTACTGGTATATTTGCGCAGGTCAAAACAATGTCAATTACATTACAACATGCAATCTTCATATCAAGGAGTCATTGTGAAACACGCAGACCAAAAACCTCTATGGCAAGCTGCCAAACGTCAAAAACTGCCAAAAAATAAGCAAAGTGAGGTCCATATAGGCCTAAACCATGTTGACCAACAACCTTCTCCATGTCAGAAAGAGAAAGAATCCACTCCAATTGAAGCCAGTGCAATACACATGAAAGTTACAAGGAAAAGACAGTTGCAGGGTAATTCTGTAGATGTCATAGGAAAAAATGTTTCACCATGTAATGTAAATAAAAACACAGAAAGAGATTGTCCCAGAACGAATGACACAATATGTAAGCAGGCCAAAGAAAACCAGAAAAGAACAGATCTTGCAGCTATCACCAGTAATCTCCAGATTCAAAATATAGGTCCTAAATCCCACAATTTACATGAAGCCAATAATACCAGTGACACCGTAACAATAACTTCTCTAGATGTATGCAAGGGCTGTCAAAAGCCATTTCAAAGGCTGGTGGTACATTTGAGCAGATCAAAACAATGTCAATTACATTACGACATGAAATCTAAGAGCAATCCAACAGTGCCTAATCCAAGTGCAGATGAAGTTGTTTTTGTCAATGAAATGGAAAGCCCATGTCTCACATTCTCTCCTTTCACTGTGCAGCAAAAAAACCACTTTGTTCAAAAATTAACATCATCCACAACTCACCTGAATATGTTGATACACAAGAACCAGTTCCAATGAATGTCCCAATGAATGATCCTTGTGAGACAAAGGCTATTGTAGGTGATGGTAACTGCTTTTTCAGAGCTTTGTCATTTTCTATTAGTGGAAGTGAAGGTCATCACAGAAAAATCCGACTAGCTGTGGTTAAACATATGGAAACAAACGCATCACAGTATGCTCCTATTCTCAGATATGGATATTTTTCTGTTGAAAACTATTTGAAAGCATCACGCATGAAATATGTTCAAACTTGGGCAACTGAGGTGGAAATACAAGCAACTGCAGATCTCTTTGGAGTTGATGTTTTCACATACAGTGGAATACTTGAACAAGTGGTTCAAGTATTCCACAGCAAATGGATAGACAATTCACACAGCTATATACCTAAAACACTGCAACGCATCTCATTACGAAGTAGTTACATGCATGAAGCAACACAACTCTGACCAATGCACTAAACTCTGCAACAAATCCAATGAATGGCCACAGTCACATCAGATAAGGAGTTCTTCAAGTCGACGTGAGCTTGACAGAAAAAACAAGTAATATGAAATAAACAAACAATTCCAAGATGCAAAAAATAAAAGAGGAATTAAAAGATACAATGAAGATGAAAACTACAAGAAAACCGTCAAAGAAGGCAGCATAAACAAATACGGCACTCAAATCAAATCAAATCAAATTTTATTTGTATAGCGTATTTTACAACAGTTGTCACAATACGCTTTACAGACAACCCTAGCCTAAACCCCCACAGGAGCAAGCCTAAGGCAACAGTGGCAAGGAAAAACTCCCTGTGCAGATGGGGAGAAACCTCGGAAGGAACCAGGCTCAAGGGGGAAACCCATCCTCCTCTGGTCGGCTCAGGGTGCCGACTGGTGACCAGCATGTCAGCCAGTTTATGCAGAAGATATGATAGGTGATGTGGCTCAGATGATGGGTGGGGCCGGGTGGTGGTGATGGGGAACAGCAGGTGGCGGCAGATGTGGGCAGGGTGGAGGCAATGACGAAGGAGGGGCTGGACCGCAGAGGTGGGGGAGACCAGACGACTCTCGAAGCAGTCTCGAGGGTTGGGGCAAGAGCCCCGCCGGCAGCGTGGGGAAGAGGGTGGAAACGGCAGTTAGGAAATTTGCAATATAGCAGACAGTGAGTAAAAAGGCAGTGGTGTGTATTGGGGGGACCCCGCCAGGAGTAGAATATGGCTGCATATCTACTAGGACAGGGATGGAGAGCCCATGCAGTCATGAGGGGTAGACAACCATACCCGCCTATCAAGAGCCAGCCCATGTAAAGTCGGGTCACAGCTGATTGACAGGTGACAGTAAGGAAAGGATTGCCACCTACAAGGCTCTATGACTACAGGCTTCTCACTGATGCCCAACACCGGACAAATGTGAAACAATACAGTGCACACAAATATGCCACTAATGAAGAACACCGTGCAAATAAGAATAAGTGCAGCATAGAAAAATATGCCACTGATAAACAACACCGTGCAAGTACAAAACAATATAACATAGACAAATATGCCACTGATGAACAATACCGTGCAAGTACAAAACAATACAGCATAGACAGATATGCCACTCGTGACCAACACCGCGCAAGTACAAAACAATACAGCATAGACAAATATGCCACTGATGAACAACACCGTGCAAGTACAAAACAATACAGCATAGACAGATACGCCACTGATGAACAACACCGTGCAACTATGAAACAATACAGCATAGACAAATATGCCACTGATGAACAACACCGTGCAAGTACAAAACAATACAGCATAGACAAATATGCCACTGATGAACAACACCGTACAACTACAAAACAATACAGCACAGACAAATATGCCACTGATCAACAACACCGTGCAAATACAAAACAATACAGCATAGACAAATATGCCACTGATGAACAACACCGTGCAACTACAAAACAATACAGCATAGACAAATATGCCACTGATCAACAACACCGTGCAAGTACAAAACAATACAGCATAGACAAATATGCCACTGATGAACAACACCGTACAACTACAAAACAATACAGCACAGACAAATATGCCACTGATCAACAACACCGTGCAAATACAAAACAATACAGCATAGACAAATATGCCACTGATGAACAACACCGTGCAACTACAAAACAATACAGCATAGACAAATATGCCACTGATGAACAACACCGTGCAACTACAAAACAATACAGCATAGACAAATATGCCACTGATCAACAACACAAGGAAAACCTGAAACAGTACAATATTACCAGAAGGATTGAATCAAAGAAATAAAGACAACAAATGGACTACATTGTTCAGGAATTCAAAGACAAGGTTAGCACTGGTCCCCAATATGTATGCTCCGTATCCCAACTACAACTGTTTAAACATCAAGTCATACAATGTAAAAAAGACACATATGGAAAAAGAGGGAATGCTGTAGCTTCATTAGCCAGTAAATGCATTACTGAAACGTACCTTCACAAATGTGAAAGCACCTCTGTAAAACACTGTACAGATCGTAATAGTACACTGTGGATTTGTTACACATGTCACAGAAAACTTCTTCATGGCAGAATCCCTCCAGAAAGTGTTGCAAATAATTTGGTTTCGGATCCCATTCCACCACAGCTGAAGAACTTAAATTCGTTGGAACAACATTTGATTGCAATAAATATTCCTTTTATGAAGATGCTTGCTTTACCAAAATGGGGACAAAATGGTGTTCATGGACCTGTCACGTGTGTACCATCTAATGTCCCTCAGATTGCAAGTATACTTCCAAGACCAGAGCATGATGATTTAATGATCCGTGTGAAATTAGAGAAAGTTTACAGAGAAACATACAAAGGCCACTATGAATATCAATATGTAAACACTGCTGCTATTCTTAAAGCTTTCTCGTACTTGAAACAACATAACCCATGGTATAAAGATGTTACCTTCAACAACGAATGGATTAATCCACTGAACAAAATTGAACAACCCAATGAAAATGATGACATACATCAGCACACATGTGAAGCTATGTCTTTTGACAATGAAACCTGTGTTCAGGTTAATCCAGAAAACGCTTATGATGAACAATCCATTGAAACAAAACCAGATGATGAAGACATTGATGAAACAATACATGATACACAGCAACATGGAATGTTCAATGATACATGTTTACAACCTGTTGATATTGTCCAAGAGGTGATGGATCAGCACTTTGATGGAATTTTGTCTCTGGCCCCAGCACAAGACAACAACCCAGTCAGATTATTAACCAATGAAGGCAATGAATCAAAATGCTTTCCTGTTCTTTTCCCCAAAGGAACCGGTACTTTTAATGATACTAGGGAAGAAAAGTTGACCTTGTGTAGATATTTGAATAACCGGATACTCAATGCAGATGGGAGATTTGCAAAGAACCTGGACTACATTTTTTATGCACAATATTTATCTGAGATTAACCAAGTGGTCTCAAATGTATCTATTGCACTAAGAAAAGGATACGACTCTGGCAGAAAAATTACATCAGACATGCTAATGAACAAAGATTCACTTTAAAGAATCCCATAACAGCTGCCAGAATGTTTGATTATCGCTTTCATTGTTTCCTTAAAGATGTCATCATGTCACCAGCTCAACCAATTGGAAAAATTGTTGACTACTTCTACAGAGTGGAATTTCAACAACGAGGTTCACTCATTGTCTATTCTGGGTTGAAAATGCACCTCAAGTTGATAAAGCTGATGATGCAGATGTTGTTACATTTATTGATCAATATGTGACACGTGAAATGCCACCTCTTGATGATAAGGAAATGCACGACATTGTCTCTACTGTGCAACAACACAGCATTCAAAGAGCTGCAGAAAAAACAAAACTGTCTGTCGCTTCCCGCGGCCACCATCAAAAAACACTTTCATCAGAAGGAATAAAATTTCTGAAGAACAAATGCACCACAATAGTGAGCCTAACCAAAAAGAACCACAACAACAAATCAATCATCCAAGGCTTTCAATGGAACTTGCAGGACAGATTATGGAGAGAGTACGGCAAGTTGTCATGAATGCTGACACAGCTTTTGACTCTGCAGATTCCCTCTTTGCATCTATTGGTATATCCCAGGAGCTGTTTGAAGCTGCATACATACGCATGACAAAAAAACCAACGTTGTTTTACAGAGAAAACCATCCGATGTTTGGGTAAATCAGTATAACACACAACTTCTCAGATGCTGGAATGCAAATATGGATATTCAGTATGTTGTTGACGCCTACTCTTGCATTGTGTATATAATATCTTATATATCTAAGCAAGAGAGAGAAATGGGATTATTGCTACAACGAGCACGAAGAGGCCTCAAATAATATTGATGCCAAACTAGCCTTACGGAAACTTGGCAGTGTTTATCTTCATAACCCTGAAGTATCTGCACAAGAGAGCATATATCGATTAACAAATATGAGACTCAAAGAGGGATCAAGAAAGGTTCAGTTCATTCCAACTGGTGAACATCCTATCAAAATGAGTCTTCCACTTCATCTTCTTCAGAAAAGACTCAAATGTATTAACACTGAAAAAGACAGCATATGGATGAACAGCATCACAGACAAATACAAAGGAAGACCAAAAACAGAAGCATTTCCTGAAATGTGTTTGGCAATCTTTGCATCAGAGTACAGAATTCTGTCAAAATCTGACAAGTCATCACCCAACACCATAAAACTGGATAAGGACTTAGGATTTGTAATGAAGAGGACACACACAGACTTTGCTGTTGTGCGTTATGCCCGCTTCTCACGCACAAAAAATCCTGAGAAATATTACCACAGTATTCTACAGTTAGGCTTATTCCTTCCTCATTACAACGATTGTGAGTTGAAACCACCAAACTTCAACACCTTTGAAGACTTCTATCACACAGGCTTTGTCAAAATGATGACCACTGAACTTAAGGCTGTGAAATTTCTGGTTGACACAAACCAGAAACTGTTTGAAAAAGAAGCTGATGGAATTGACAAGGCTCAAGAACATCTAAACAGAGATGGACCATGGGCGCTAATTTGCCCAGAATCAGAATTACAACGTCTACAGTGTCTGGAAGCAATGACCAATCATGTAACAAACACAGAGAAAACTGATGAAATTCTTCCCGATCTGCAGCCAAATGAAACCAACACTTTCACAATTGAACCTAGGTTCTGTGGGTTGAAAAAGGACGCTGCAATGGGTCTGCTACGGTCACTAAATGAAAAACAGTTGCAGTTATTTTACAAGATTCGCCAGTGGTGTTTACAAAAACTCAACAATGAAATCCCAGATCCATTTTATGTATTCATCACTGGAGGAGCTGGCACAGGCAAGTCCCACCTGATAAAAGCAATCAATTATGAAGCATGTTGTATCTTATCACAGCTATCAGAAAACCCAGATGACACGCATGTGTTACTGACTGCTCCAACTGGTGTTGCTGCTTACAACATTGATGCTGCTACAATACACAACTGTTTTTCAATTGGAATAGATGTCTCATTACCATATCAACCACTTGCAGAAGAAAAAATCAATACTTTGAGGGCCAAACTCAACAAGCTCCAAATACTGATTATTGATGAAATTTCCATGGTTGATCATAAACTTCTTACATATATCCACGGACGGTTAAGACAGATCAAACAAACAGGTGACTATTCCTCTTTTGGTAAAGTGTCTATCATTGCAGTAGGAGACCTATATCAATTGCCACCAGTCAAAGGAAAACCCTTGTATACACAGACAAGTGGTGTCAACTTATGGGAAAATCATTTCGCTGTAACAGAACTCACTGAAATTCTCAGGCAGAAAGACACAGACTTTGCACAGTTGCTGAATCGCTTAAGAAAACACAACAAAAAGCAACCACTGCAACAACAAGATATCAACATGCTCAAAAGTCGTGAGACAGGAGAAGGAGAATTAAGTGAAGATCTTCACATTTATGCAACAAACCAACAGGTTGACACTCATAATTTTCAGATATTGGACAAAATGTGCCCTCATACCACTTCCATTGAAGCTCAAGATTTTGACAGGGATGCTAAAACTGGTCGCTTGCAAAGAAAAATCACACACCATGTCAAAGTTTACAATACTTGTTTGGTAAATACACTGCATCTTGGCATACATGCACGTTGTCATGTTACTGAAAAACATTGATGTTTCAGATGGACTTGCAAATGCAGTATTTGGAACAGCTTCTGACATTTGTTACAAGGATGATGACACTTTCCCATCAATGATATATGTCACCTTTGATAATGAAAAAGTCGGAAAAATGGCTTGAACTAAGAAACCATCCTCAAAAGCTGGACTGGAAAAAGCCACACCAATTGAGCCTGTCCAAGACATTCAATGTGATCACAGGTATTTTGCAGCTGACGTCATTTGTGTGACAGAAACATGGCTAAACCAAGAACATTCTACCCAAGACATTCATCTCAACAACTTTTCATTTTACAGCAAACCAAAGTGCCTTGCATATGATGACACTGAACATATCTTCATGGAACTGAAGAAATAGCAGCATGGTGGTGTTGGAGTTTACTTTAAAAATGATGCAGACTGCAACATCACACATTTGCCATGTCTAAACATTGAATGTTTAACATTCAACATAAAGCCACTGGAAGCATACATTGCCATCCTCTACAGACCACCATCCTACAGTTTGGTTACTTTCAGAACAAAACTGCTGCATTTGATTGATCATCTTGACACATTCTTGGGAACCAAAATAATAATGGGCGACTTCAATGAAAATCTCTTCATTACACAAACTGTTCAAGATTTCATGCAGCAACATGGATACACTCAACTAGTTAAACAAGCAACTACTGAAGAGGCCACCTTAATCGACCATATCTATGTCAAAGATAACACAGCTTATAAAATTGATATTCAAATAATGCAAACATATTTCAGTTTCCATAACTGTATTGTCATTGATGTTTTCCAGTAAATCAATACAAATTCCAGAAAACAAATCCTGAATCAAATTATTGCCTCTCATGCAGCCTATGACACAAGACCAATGCCATTAGCTAACTGAAGCAAAAAATGGACTCTAAGTGCATTAATCCATCCACCACTCTTTCCAATACATTAATTTATTTGTCCCAACCCGCCACATATTGATTTTCAATTTTTTTACACTTTAAAATGGGTAAAATATTCCACAGCTGCGCACACCACATTGATTCGCTCAGCCCCTCCTTGCCCCGCTCTCGCTGTCTCACTCGCTCTCTCTCTCTCTCAGCTGCCCAAATTCCTGAATACAATAATCCGGAGTTCATAAATGGTTAGTCTCATTAACACCTCTGTACACATTTTTCCGTAACTGATGCATTCAACTTAACTCTCATAACTTCCTCTACCTATGTTCTTAACAAAACACTGTCAATCTCCAAGACCCAACTCTTCAAATAAGTTATTAGCAAGCAAGGACCCTAGCTAGTAAGGATAAGATATAACTTAACATTACAATACAGCTGGCTTGTCAAGGTTAGCACGTTTTCCCCTCCCGTGAAAACTGCCTGACTTGCTTACATTTTTGACAGATGTGGCAAGTGACTACATCTATCCCTGTTTCAGGCACAGCACTTTCAACACAAGCAATATCGGAAGCGCTATTCCAAAATTTCTTCTAATCATGAAGAAATTTTGGGATACATTTTGAAAATAGAAAATCAATATGCACCACAATTATATCAACAAATACCATCTTTGGGGAAACAACACTATATTCTGTAAATACATTACACTACTTAACCCCATTTCCAGTATGAACTATGAACATGATTTCTTGACGATGAACAGGGTAAGAGCATCACTTTGAAAAGCACAACAAATAATTACGCATTTTCTTTATATTACTGCACTTTCTGGTTTTCCTTTTTTCTTTCCTTTATCCTCAGGTGAAAACAGACCTCCGAAACCAGCTTCAAGGAACAACACCTGGCTGCCTACTTCAGCATCTCCTTAAATGGAACCCAACCTGACGCCTTCCCATATGAAAGTGAATTGGAATATTTTTCCACAAAGCCCCGTAAAATAAGATGTTGAAACAAACAGTGCACACTTTGCAACAAGTAGCAATGCAGCACTCACTGTATATTTTCCCACTTATTTTACACAAAGTGTTGCCAGTGGAGCACTGTATATTTTCCTGTTATTTCACAAACTGTACCAATTGAGCACTCACTGTATATGTTTTCCAGTTCTTTCACACAAATTAAAGCTATAGACCACTGTATATATTTTCTTATTTGTTTGACACATCTTGAAGCCATGGAACTGTATATATTATGTTATTTCTTTCTCACAAAGTACTTCCCAATTCAAATATTACCAGTGCCCCACCTTATATGGTATTATTTCATAACTCATTTTAAAAAGCGTGTGCCTCCTTCCCACCCCCCCCCCCCCAGTCAGCTACCACTAAAAATACAATCTCATTCTGTGGAGAGGGGCACACAGGGGATGACCAATAATTGGATGGCCCATGTGCGTTATTTTGTATATTACATTTACATTTATTTTCCCTTTGCGTTTTTGTGCTCTCTTGCCATTTTACTTATGATTTTACTCTGTATTTTTTTCTTTATTTATATTACAATTTTAAAAATTAACTTTATCTTTTGTTATCTCTTGCCTTTTTTATTTGTGATTTTCCTTTTCACGTTTTATTTCCATAGATTTTCACTTGGTGTTTTCTGATCTCTTGCCATTTTGTTCATGATTTTCATTCGTCTTTTCACATTTTTTATTTGCATACATTTTTACTTGGTGTTTTTCTCTTCACTTGCCATTTTATTTGCAATTCCCAGTCTTTTCTGTGTCATTTTCCACTTTCAAATAAACAATTACTTTTATCCTATTACTGGTTACATTAAATAATACATTTAAATATGCAATTATCCTTAACGACATTGACTGGACTTCTTGGACTAAAAATCACTACATCTTTACCATTCTCACATTGTCTTACGAAAACTTTCTTTCCACACTGTACAGACTTCATTGTATACTTAGCCACATTTGTATTTTAAAGTCTACCTCAAGCAGGCCCATTTTTTAAGCTATGTAGTGGTATCATATGAAACTACAGATCATGGATACAAGCCATGTCATGCTACCTCATCTGCAAAGGGAATCAATATTACTGCCATCTATACTGTCCAGTTCTTATTAGGGCTCCAAGCAGCAAAGCTGCTGAAACCTTATTGTCTCTGTTAGGATTATTCTTATTTTTCTTTGCTAAAAGTTTCTCAGACTCAGCAACCATACGTCCTACACCAACCACATTTGATACATGGCTTCCTATGCCCCCCACTACTCAAGCACTACAAATCACCTATGTCCACCAGATGGTGCCACTATAACAAACAGTCATGCTTAAAAAGCCTATAAATCCCACACCATAAGCCACATCAACACAAAACTTCATTCACCTATGCATCTGAACGTGCTCTACAACTTTACCATTGTATCCACCTATGTCCACCATATTCTTTGCCCACCACTTTTACTTTTTTTAAAAACAGGTTTTTTTTACAAGGCTTTTTCAATTTTGCCCCACTCAGCACCAAATCAGATACACAGCCTCAGCAGAACAACCTACATAAACGCGATATAAATGGGCCCAGTAACATACACGTTATGCCCGCTGTCAACCAACACACTTCTCTAACATCAACGAAACATGTCTCTTACCACAAAATTGCCCATAAGTCATCAATATTTCCTACAATCATCATGATATTCACTACATATGTTGGATGAACATATATGATCATGACAACAAAACCATTTTACAATCGCTCCATAGCAGCCACAAGCTTGGACCCCTCCCAACGCCGCTTACAGCTTTAATTAGGGGTCCAAGCAGCAAAGCTGGTGGAACCCTATTGTATCTGTTAGGATTATTAGGGGTCCAAGCAGCGAAGCTGGTGGAACCCTATTGTATCTGTTCGGATTATTATTAGGGGTCCAAGCAGCAAAGCTGGTGGAACCCTATTGTATTTGTTAGGATTATTATTAGGGGTCCAAGCAGCGAAGCTGGTGGAACCCTATTGTATCTGTTAGGATTATTATTAGGGGTCCAAGCAGCGAAGCTGGTGGAACCCTATTGTATCTGTTAGGATTATTATTATTATTATTATTATTTTTCTCTGCTAAAAGTGTCTGAGGCTCAGCAACCAAAGTCCTGGAGCGACCAAATTTGGCAGGTGGGTTCCTATGGCTCCCCACTACTCAGGCACTAAAAATCACCTATGTCGGCCAGATGGTGGTTATACAATTTGTTGTACGTCGCTCTGGATAAGAGCGTCTGCCAAATGGCTGTAATGTAATGTTATTATTATTTATTTATTTTTTTTCTCCGCTAAAAGTGTCTGAGGCTCAGAAACCATACGTCCTAGAGCAACCAAATTTGGCAGGTGGGTTCCTATGGCCCCCCACTACTCAGGCACTAAAGATCACCTATGTTGGCCAGATGGTGGCGCTATAACAAAGGGTCATGCATAAAAGGCCATAACTTCCACACCATAAGTTAGATCAACACAAAACTTAATCGACCTATGCATGTGAACGTGCTGGAATGGAAGACAGTGCTGGCCAGAGTGCATGCTAGGCTACTAAAAGTTTGTTAGTAAAAGCTTTCTGAGAGGATGAATCATTACTTTTCTTTGGCATGAAGACAGTATCGGGTGAGCTCGTTTAGTCTTTGAATCTGTCATTATGCTGAGAAATAGCTAAACCATTTTCTTGATAGGTTTTGAGTGTCTGTGCAAACGCGTGAAAACACGCTGGTATAATAAAACAATGACGGTAATACATATATAGTACGCTTCGTTCCGTTGCTACCATAATATAAACTATCTTGTATCTACAACTGGATAAAAATTTCTGTCTCGGGAACTTGGATTTATGAGATCGCCAATTGCGTAATCAACTGTATTTAAAACGGGTGACGCACACACCTGCGCCTGATTACACCTATGTATTTGCTCAATTGTTTGTTTAAAGAGTTTCCAATGCCACAGCATTCGTGTTGCAAGCACTGGTCAATTATTTCTGTCTGGGGAATTTGGATTTATGAGATCGCTATTCGCCTAACGAACTGTGGCAGCGCAGTCCGGTGCCCACGCGATCTATTCAGAGGACGTGTACCACTTGTATATTGTTTCCTATTGCACAAAATTCGTTTTAGATGGACTGGATAATAATTTCTGTCTCGGGAACTTGTATTTATGAGATCGCTAATAGCGTAATCAAGTGTATTTAAAACGGGTGACGCACACAACTGCGCCCGATTACACGTTTGTATTTGCTCAATTATTTGTTTAAATAGTGTCCAATGCCACAGCGTTCGTGTTGGATGCATTGGTTAATTATTTTTGTCTGGGGAATTTGGATTTATGAGACCGCTATTGGCGCAACGAACTGTGGCAGCGCAGTCCGGTGCCCACGCGATCTATTTGGTGAATGTGTACCACTTGTAGATTGTTTCCTATTGCACAAAATTCATTTTAGATGGACTGGATAATAATTTCTGTCTCGGGAACTTGAATTTATGAGATCGCTAATAGCGTAATCAACTGTATTTAAAACGGTAACGCACACACCTGCGCCCGATTACACGTTTGTATTTGCTATATTATTTGTTTAAATAGTTTCCAATGCCTCAGCGTTCGTGTTGGATGCACTGGTTAATTATTTCTGTCTGGGGAATTTGGATTTATGAGATCGCTATTCGCCTAACGAACTGTGGCAGCGCAGTCCGGTGCCCACGCGATCTATTCAGAGGACTTGTACCACTTGTATATTGTTTCCAGTTGCACAAAACTCGTTTTAGATGGACTGGATAATAATTTCTGTCTCGGGAACTTGTATTTATGAGATCGCTAATAGCGTAATCAACTGTATTTAAAACGGGTGACGCACACAACTGCGCCCGATTACACGTTTGTATTTGCTCAATTATTTGTTTAAATAGTTTCCAATGCCACAGCGTTCGTGTTGGATGCACTGGTTAATTATTTCTGTCTGGGGAATTTGGATTTATGAGATCGCTATTGGCGCAACGAACTATGGCAGCGCAGTTCGGTGCCCACGCGATCTATTTGGGGAATGTGTACCACTTGTAGATTGTTTCCTATTGCACAAAATTCGTTTTAGATGGACTGGATAATAATTTCTGTATCGGGAACTTGGATTTATGAGTTGGCAAATAGCCTAATCAACTGTATTTAAAACGGTGACGCACACAGCTGCGCCCGATTACACGTTTGTATTTGCTATATTATTTGTTTAAATAGTTTCCAATGCCTCAGCGTTCGTGTTGGATGCACTGGTTAATTATTTCTGTCTGGGGAATTTGGATTTATGAGATCGCTATTCGCCTAACGAACTGTGGCAGGGCAGTCCGGTGCCCACGCGATCTATTCAGAGGACTTGTACCACTTGTATATTGTTTCCAGTTGCACAAAACTCGTTTTAGATGAACTGGATAATAATTTCTGTCTCGGGAACATGTATTTATGAGATCGCTAATAGCGTAATCAACTGTATTTAAAACGGGTGACGCACACAACTGCGCCCGATTACACGTTTGTATTTGCTCAATTATTTGTTTAAATAGTTTCCAATGCCACAGCGTTCGTGTTGGATGCACTGGTTAATTATTTTTGTCTGGGGAGTTTGGATTTATGAGATCGCTATTCGCGCAACGAACTGTGGCAGCGCAGTCCGGTGCCCACGCGATCTATTTGGTGAATGTGTACCACTTGTAGATTGTTTCCTATTGCACAAAATTCGTTTTAGATGGACTGGATAATAATTTCTGTCTCGGGAACTTGAATTTATGAGATCGCTAATAGCGTAATCAACTGTATTTAAAACGGTGACGCACACACCTGCGCCCGATTACACGTTTGTATTTGCTATATTATTTGTTTAAATAGTTTCCAATGCCTCAGCGTTCGTGTTGGATGCACTGGTTAATTATTTCTGTCTGGGGAATTTGGATTTATGAGATCGCTATTCGCCTAACGAACTGTGGCAACGCAGTCCGGTGCCCACGCGATCTATTCAGAGGACTTGTACCACTTGTATATTGTTTCCAGTTGCACAAAACTCGTTTTAGATGGACTGGATAATAATTTCTGTCTCGGGAACTTGTATTTATGAGATCGCTAATAGCGTAATCAACTGTATTTAAAACGGGTGACGCACACAACTGCGCCCGATTACACGTTTGTATTTGCTCAATTATTTATTTAAATAGTTTCCAATGCCACAGCGTTCGTGTTGGATGCACTGGTTAATTATTTCTGTCTGGGGAATTTGGATTTATGAGATCGCTATTGGCGCAACGAACTATGGCAGCGCAGTTCGGTGCCCACGCGATCTATTTGGGGAATGTGTACCACTTGTAGATTGTTTCCTATTGCACAAAATTCGTTTTAGATGGACTGGATAATAATTTCTGTATCGGGAACTTGGATTTATGAGTTGGCAAATAGCCTAATCAACTGTATTTAAAACGGTGACGCACACACCTGCGCCCGATTACACGTTTGTATTTGCTATATTATTTGTTTAAATAGTTTCCAATGCCACAGCGTTCGTGTTGGATGCACTGGTTAATTATTTTTGTCTGGGGAGTTTGGATTTATGAGATCGCTATTCGCGCAACGAACTGTGGCAGCGCAGTCCGGTGCCCACGCGATCTATTTGGTGAATGTGTACCACTTGTAGATTGTTTCCTATTGCACAAAATTCGTTTTAGATGGACTGGATAATAATTTCTGTCTCGGGAACTTGAATTTATGAGATCGCTAATAGCGTAATCAACTGTATTTAAAACGGTGACGCACACACCTGCGCCCGATTACACGTTTGTATTTGCTATATTATTTGTTTAAATAGTTTCCAATGCCTCAGCGTTCGTGTTGGATGCACTGGTTAATTATTTCTGTCTGGGGAATTTGGATTTATGAGATCGCTATTCGCCTAACGAACTGTGGCAGCGCAGTCCGGTGCCCACGCGATCTATTCAGAGGACTTGTACCACTTGTATATTGTTTCCAGTTGCACAAAACTCGTTTTAGATGGACTGGATAATAATTTCTGTCTCGGGAACTTGTATTTATGAGATCGCTAATAGCGTAATCAACTGTATTTAAAACGGGTGACGCACACAACTGCGCCCGATTACACGTTTGTATTTGCTCAATTATTTGTTTAAATAGTTTCCAATGCCACAGCGTTCGTGTTGGATGCACTGGTTAATTACTTCTGTCTGGGGAATTTGGATTTATAAGATCGCTATTGGCGCAACGAACTATGGCAGCGCAGTTCGGTGCCCACGCGATCTATTTGGGGAATGTGTACCACTTGTAGATTGTTTCCTATTGCACAAAATTCGTTTTAGATGGACTGGATAATAATTTCTGTATCGGGAACTTGGATTTATGAGATCTGAAATAGCCTAATCAACTGTATTTAAAATGGTGACGCACACACCTGCGCCCGATTACACATTTGTATTTGCTCAATTATTTGTTTAAATAGTGTCCAATGCCACAGCGTTCGTGTTGGATGCATTGGTTAATTATTTTTGTCTGGGGAATTTGGATTTATGAGATCGCTATTGGCGCAACGAACTGTGGCAGCGCAGTCCGGTGCCCACGCGATCTATTTGGTGAATGTGTACCACTTGTAGATTGTTTCCTATTGCACAAAATTCGTTTTAGATGGACTGGATAATAATTTCTGTCTCGGGAACTTGAATTTATGAGATCGCTAATAGCGTAATCAACTGTATTTAAAACGGTGACGCACACACCTGCGCCCGATTACACGTTTGTATTTGCTATATTATTTGTTTAAATAGTTTCCAATGCCTCAGCGTTCGTGTTGGATGCACTGGTTAATTATTTCTGTCTGGGGAATTTGGATTTATGAGATCGCTATTCGCCTAACGAACTGTGGCAGCGCAGTCCGGTGCCCACGCGATCTATTTGGTGAATGTGTACCACTTAATAATAATAATAATAAATTTATTTTATATAGCGCTTTTCAAGAACTCAAAGACGCTTTACAGTAGATGGTACATACATACATATATACATACATACAATGAAACATACAATTCAGAGAAGGAGAAAAAAAAAAAAAAAAAAAAAAAAAAGGGGGGGGGGAAGACAAACATCAAGGAAAAGCTAGGGAAAAGAGGTGGGTTTTAAGATGTGATTTGAAGGAGGTGAGTGAGTCAGAGGTACGGATGTCAGGGGGGAGGGCATTCCAGAGTTTGGGGGCGGCAACTGAGAAGGCGCGGTCGCCAAAAGAACGGCGCTGAGAGGGGATGATGGTGAGGAGGCCGGCAGTGGATGAACGTAACTGTCTGGGTGGCAGGAGATCAGAGAGGTAGGTGGGTGCGAGGCCATTTAGGGATTTGTAAACTAGGAGGAGGAGTTTGAATGTGATGCGTGATGTGATTGGGAGCCAGTGTAAATCTTTCAGGATAGGGGTGATGTGAGACCGGGAGGATGTGCGGGACAGTATTCTTGCGGCCGAGTTCTGAACCAATTGCAGTTTGTGCAGGAGACGGGAGGGAAGACCAGTGAGGAGTGCATTGCAGTAGTCTAATCTGCTGAAAATGAAGGCGTGAATGAGTTTTTCTGCATCGGGGTGGGTGAGAGAGGGCCTGAGTCTGGAGATATTACGCAGGTGAAAAAATGAAACCTTGACAGTGTTGTTGATGTGCTTTTCAAAGGAGAGGGATGGATCAAGTATGACACCGAGGTTGCGGACCAGGGGAGAGGGGGAGACAGGGGAACCGTCAATGGTGAGGGAGAAGTTGTGTAGTTTTGTGAGCTGGGGTTTTGGTCCGATGAGAATAATTTCAGTTTTTTCGCAGTTGAGTTTAAGAAAATTGCGTTGCATCCAAGATTTGACGTGTGTCAGACAGGTTTCAATGATGGCAGTGGGTGGGTGATTTGTGGATGTAGAGCTGATATAGATTTGGGTGTCATCTGCATAGAAGTGGAAATTGAGACCAAAGCTATGGAGGATGGGACCAAGAGGAAGCATATAGATGGTGAAAAGGAGGGGACCAAGAACAGAACCTTGAGGGACACCCTGTGTGACAGTAGCAAGATCGGAGGTGTGACCATGAATAGATATGAATTCTGACCTATTTGTGAGGTATGAGTGAAACCAGTTGAGAGATGGGCCAGTGATGCCTAGGTGAGACAGACGGGTGAGGAGGATGTTGTGATTGACTGTGTCAAAGGCGGCTGAGAGATCCAGGAGGATGAGTATGCTATATGCACCAGAGTCAGAGGATAGGAGGAGGTCATTTATCACTTTGGTGAGGGCTGTTTCCGTGCTGTGATGGGGTTGGAAGCCGGACTGAAGGGGCTCAAAGAGGTTATTGTCGGACATGTATGAACGGAGTTGGGAAGCAATAACTTTTCCAAGAAGCTTGGACATGAATGGGAGGTTGGAGATGGGGCGGTAGTTGGAGAGGGTGTTTGGGTCCAGGCCAGGTTTTTTAAGGATTGGGGTGACGGCAGCAGTCTTAAAGATGGAGGGGACAGCACAGTGGGTCAGGGACAGGTTAATGAGCTTGGTGAAGTAAGGGCAGAGAGTAGGGAGGCAGGCTTTAATCAGGGCAGTGGGGGCGGGATCTAATGAGCAGGTGGTGGATCTGGCAGAGGAAAAGAGTTTGGTGAGTGAAGCACTGTCAATCTGGGTAAAGGTAAAACCAGGGGGGGGAGAAGTTGTGGTGGCATCAGTAGTACAGAGTAGCTCATCTAAAGGGGGTGTGGGTGAGGAGAGAGTTTGGTGTATGTTGGTGATTTTGGTGTGGAAGAACTCTAGGAAGGAGTTGCACAGTGAAGGGGAGCCAGGTGTAGTATTATTTGCAGGGGGGTTGAGAAGTTTGTTAACAGTGGAGAAGAGGGTGCGGGGGTTTCCGTTGGAGTATTGGATTATGTTGGAGTAATGAGAGGATCGGGCAGCGATAAGGGCATCTCTGTATGTCTGAATGTGGAGTTGGTGGGCTTGGGCATGGACAGTGAGACCAGTTTTTTTGTGGAGACGCTCCAGGCGACGGCCGGTCTGTTTCATGGCACGGAGCTCGGGGGTAAACCAGGGGGATGGAGTGGCAAAGGTGACCAGCTTAGTTTTGAGGGGGGCAAAAGAGTTAAGTGTACTGGATAATGTGGTGGACAGCTGAATTGCGAACTCTTCAGGGGAGTGTACAGTGCGGTCAAGCGGTAGGGTGGATGTGATTGAAGCAGCAAAGTGGGCAGGGTTTATGGAGTTGGTGGTCCTGAAGGATATGGTTCGCGACTGTATGGGCTGAGGGACAGGGGTGGACAGGAGAAAATTAATCAGTCTGTGATCAGACAATGTGAACAGAGAGCTGGTGAGGTTTGATATGTTGAGACCGATAGAACAGACAAGGTCTAGTGTGTGGCCCTTGGAGTGTGTGGGGAAGTGTACATGTTGAGTGAGGTTGAAACAGTCCAAGACTACATTGAGGTCAGAGGCAGGTGTACACTGAGTGGAGTCGACATGGATGTTGAAGTCGCCCAGTAGCAGTAGACGGGAAGACGGGGAACAGGCAGAGAGCAGTTCAGTTAGTTCAGACAGAAAAATTTGATTTGGTTTAGGGGGGCGATAGATAAGGACAACAAGGACATTGTGTAATTTAAATGCGATGTATTCAAAAGATGTAACAGAAATCGGGAGGGAGACTTCGGATGGGGTGAATTTAGCATGAAAAATGATTGCGAGGCCGCCACCCCTTCCAGAGTGGCGGGGTTTGCAGAAGTAGCTAAAACCTGGGGGCGTGGCTTGATTTAAAGAGAAAAAGACGCCTGGCTGCTGCCAGGTCTCACATAAAAAAAGAAAGTCCAGTTTATTGTCGATGATAAGTTCATGGAGCAGGGGGGATTTGTTGTTGATGGAGCGAATGTTCAGCATGGCAAAATTGGCATGGTGAATTGACTGTTTGGCTACCGGAGGGGCTGTGGGGAATGAACGCAAAACCGAATAATTCACGAGGCAGGTGCTGATTCCTCGTGTCTTAGCAGGGCGATCGATAGTCCAAACGGATGGGATAGATTGAGCTGATGTTGTAGTGGCAGCATGTATGTTACGGCGACGCCCCCGGTGGAGGTATCGGGTGTGAAGAATACCATAGTTTTTGCACCGGAGGAAGACGAGTGAATCAACCGTGTAGCGGGAATTGTGGGTGAGGAGTTGCGAAGGGCTGTACTGTAACATTGTCGATGGAACCTGGGGGTGATAAATCCGGTCGTGGTTGCGGGTGTTCAGTAGCAACAGTAAAAAAAAAAAAAAAAAAAAAAACCACTGTGTCAACAGCCCTAGCAAAGCGGACTAGCGGCAGCTGGCTAGCTGACGTTAGCGAAGGTCCAACTTTCCCAGACAGGATTGGCCAGAGCAGATCGGGTAATGCAAACACGGTTGGAAAGGCGACCGCAATGAACCTAGCTAAACCGATCACCACGACCAGCCAGCCAGTCAGCACAGCACGGGAGCAGTAAGCGTACTCACCGTGAAGGCTAGCACAGCTAGCAGCTCGAAGACCGGGCGAGAGAGTGGAGACCGACTCGCTGGAACGGAGCCGGGTGATGAAGCAGGCAGCGTCGGATACCAACCGGTGCGGGAACCGACAGCTACAGAATCCGGGGCGGCGGAGAGGCAGACAGGATAGGCAATCCACGGGAAAAAGAAATCCAGGGCAAGCGATCATCCGGGAGGGCGAAATAAAGGCTGCAGCAGGCGGCCGGATCCGGGGTCAGTAGCAGGAGAAAGGTAAGCCGGGGGTAGGAGACTCAGCAGGGGATCAGGAGATTGTTGTAGATTGTTTCCTATTGCACAAAATTCGTTTTAGATGGACTGGATAATAATTTCTGTCTCGGGAACTTGAATTTATGAGATCGCTAATAGCGTAATCAACTGTATTTAAAACGGTGACGCACACACCTGCGCCCGATTACACGTTTGTATTTGCTATATTATTTGTTTAAATAGTTTCCAATGCCTCAGCGTTCGTGTTGGATGCACTGGTTAATTATTTCTGTCTGGGGAATTTGGATTTATGAGATCGCTATTCGCCTAACGAACTGTGGCAGCGCAGTCCGGTGCCCACGCGATCTATTTGGTGAATGTGTACCACTTGTAGATTGTTTCCTATTGCACAAAATTCGTTTTAGATGGACTGGATAATAATTTCTGTCTCGGGAACTTGAATTTATGAGATCGCTAATAGCGTAATCAACTGTATTTAAAACGGTGACGCACACACCTGCGCCCGATTACACGTTTGTATTTGCTATATTATTTGTTTAAATAGTTTCCAATGCCTCAGCGTTCGTGTTGGATGCACTGGTTAATTATTTCTGTCTGGGGAATTTGGATTTATGAGATCGCTGTTCGCCTAACGAACTGTGGCAGCGCAGTCTGGTGCCCACGCGATCTATTCAGAGGACTTGTACCACTTGTATATTGTTTCCAGTTGCACAAAACTCGTTTTAGATGGACTGGATAATAATTTCTGTCTCGGGAACTTGTATTTATGAGATCGCTAATAGCCTAATCAACTGTATTTATAACGGTGACGCACACACCTGCGCCCGATTACACGTTTGTATTTGCTATATTATTTGTTTAAATAGTTTCCAATGCCTCAGCGTTCGTGTTGGATGCACTGGTTAATTATTTCTGTTTGGGGAATTTGGATTTATGAGATCGCTATTGGCGCAACGAACTGTGGCAGCGCAGTCCGGTGCCCATGCGATCTATTTGCTGAACGTGTACCACTTGTAGATTGTTTCCTATTGCGCAAAATTCGTTTTAGATGGACTGGATAATAATTTCTGTCTCGGGAAATTGCATTTATGTAATCGCTATTTGCGTAATCAACCGTTTTTAAAACGGAGACGCACACACCTGCTACCGAATGCATGAGCTTCTTCCTTCACTGTGGAGCCCTAGCGTTCCTTTTATTTGCCCCAGACATTTAAAAGTCCTTAAATGTAAGGCTGCGTGTGCACAAAACGCCTGCGAGGGCATGCATTTCTTAGAATGAATGTCAATATCACTAGTAATAGCGGTGGTGCTTGATTATTGGCGAATTTGACGGATGATGCACACACCTGCTGCCGAATGCAGGAGCTTATGCATCTTACCCCAAATTCCTGGTCAACACACTTTCCCCCACGTCATATCCTTACTAGGTTTAGAATTCCAACTACTCTCAGTAAAGCAATACAATGCCTCCTCCTAGTGGTCAGAATACACTCAGCCTGTAACATCTATTATTGAACACAACAAATGTAATGCCAAAAAACGTGTGGTAGCTTTACACATGGTTTAAACTAATTGCATGCTATGAAACGAGAAGGAACTATTTTTTTCTTGATAAAATCATTGTTTCCATGGAACTAACCACCAGAGGTTTTTGCTTGACAACGGTGCAAATAGAAATACCAACCAGAGTGTCTGCATAGCGACGGTCCAATTAGAACTACGAACCAGAGTTTTGCTTGACAACGGCAAAATAATATGCCCAAACGCCCGCAGAAGAACATTTCACTTTCAGCTGATTAAATCTATAAACATCAAAAAATATAAACATAAACATATATATAGTCATTGTTGGTACACGGTATGAAATTGATGTGAAATTACAGGGAAATTCCTACAGTAACCTGCTGTTTTATTGATATACAGCACATTGCTGGAGACATAACAGCATTGTGGGCGTTTTGCTCTTAACTGCATATCACCGTTTGAATTTGCAGTAATTAACTGTAAATTGCAAAGGATATTGGGAAGCCATTGGTTAGTAGTGGTGGCAGAGAATATGCTAACAAAGCAATGCCAAGTTTCGAGTGTCACACCTAATAGGCTACGCGAATTTAAAAGTAATTATATTACAATTTGTTCGTTTTTTATTTTCCAGCAGAATACGTTGATCTGTATTTCACATTAATCTTCTTGTGCTTTTCCAAGGCAACCCTGTATTTCGAATATTTTTTTGTTGCAGCTGGCTAGAGAGTCGCTGGATTGCGCAGGTAGGCTACGTGCGTTTCGAATTCATTAACCTAGTTAGTATCATAGCGGCCAATCATTCGCCAGCGATAGCTTAGTATGAAAGCATGTTTCCATGTCAGTATTGTGGTCACCAATGCTTAACGAAGTATGCGTTTGTTAGGCATATGAAAGTACGTGCGAGTCTTCCAATCGCGTCGTTTAAATGCGCCTTTTTAGATTGCACCCGTTCGTTCAGAAACATAACGCAGATGGAATGTCATGTATATGGAGAGCATCAAGATAAGAGGAGAGCACAGGTAACTGCAATCGAGCGTGTATCTTGTCATGTAGAATTTTGCGATGTTAGATGCATTGATTTATCCAGTTTAAACTGTCATTTGAAATCTCATATCAGAGAGGGCAGGGCAGTTTCTTGTCCATTTCGTCAGTGTGGGAGAACGTTTTCGGTCGTCTCTTCCTTTACTTCTCATTTTTCAAGAGTACACAAGTCTTGTACAGCATCCAGTCTTTTGGGCCACGAAACAGTAGGAAGAGAGACGAGGCTAAGGGCAACCAATGAACAAGTTGAGGATGTTTCAGTGTTGGAGGGGGATTTGACTGACGACATAACTGATGATAATGAGGGAGACCAAGCAGCGGTGCTGCCAGAGAGAGCAGATGAATCCCTTTTCTTGAACGATTTGGCTTTCTTTTATTTAAAGTTGCAGGCAAAACTTTTACTGCCAGCATCAGTCATACAGTCTATTATTGAGGATTTTCAAGCAGTGCATGATATCAGTCAGTCTCATTTACTTCATAAGTTGGACGAAAAGCTGGTATCATTGGATATCTCTGATAGTGAGAGAGAGAGAATGTCATCGAGGTTCTTAAATCCGAGGATTTGTTTCGGGCATGCAACACTGGTACCTTGAAAACTGATCAAAGACAAAAAACAGTTTTTAAAAATCTGTTTAGATACATTGAGCCAGTCCCACTTTATCTTGGAATGAATGATTCAGGGAAGGAATGTTTTGCTCAATACATTCCGTTAAAAGATACGCTTCGATCACTCTTTCAGTGTCAGTCGGTCAAGCAGCAAACACATAGCAACAAACAAGAGATACAGACTTTGTCTAGATCAAGAGATGTCTTGGAAGACATCTGGGATGGTAGCAATGTGGCAGCAAATGTACTGTTTAAGAAGTCGGAGGAATCTCTTGGTCTGGTACTGTACCAGGATGCTTTTGAAGTGGTAAATCCGCTACTTTGATTTAAGTGGTATAGTCTTACCTGACGGACATGTGTACCGAGGAACATTGTGTGCCATAGCTGGAGGTAATCTGGGATCACACAGTATTGGTGGCTTTAGTGAAATCTTCAGTAAAAGCACCCATTTCTGCAGATTATGTACTGTTGACCGTGCTCAATTGTTGTCATCTCCCTTCACGACAGGTGAAAAGAAAACAATTGCATCATACAAAGACAGCGTGCAGCACAGCATGCAGCATAACGTAAGTACATCAAAACTGTCACTGGGAATTAAATTTGATTCCAAATTTATCAAATTAACCCACTTCCATGTGTGCCAACCTGGTCTGCCTCCTTGTCTGGGCCATGACTTATTTGAGGGTATCGTCGCATATGACTTGGCTCTATACCTAAGTCATTTTGTCACAAATCAGAAATTCTTCACGTATAGAGAACTGAATGGACGGCTTAATCACTTCAGGTACCTTGGCAATGACGCCAGCAATAAGCCATGTGAAATGAATCCAGGAAGTGAGAAATTGAGTGGACATGCTGTCCAGAATTGGTGTTTCCTTAGACTTCTGCCTCTCTTGATTGGGGACAAAATTTAAAATCCAGTTGAAAATGAAGTTTGGCAATTTGTGTTGCAGCTAAGGCAAAACGTTGAATTTGTTTGTGCTCCTGCCATTGCAACTAGCCAGGTGGCCTACTTGAGAGTCCTTATTGAGGAGTATTTGCCAAGTCGACAGGATTGTTTTCCTAATCACCCACTTAAGCCGAAACATCATTATACATGTCACTATCCTGAACTGATACTTTGCTTTGGGCCTCTTATTCGCTTATGGACCCTTAGGTTTGAGAGTAAATACACACACATTTTAAACAGTGTGCTCGCAAATTACACAACTTCAAGAATTTGTGTTCCACATTAGCAGAGAGGCATCAACTTTTACAAGCATTTCTCTGTGCTGGTAATGTGTTTCCACCTTGTGTCATTTTTGATAGAGGTACAGATTTCTTTTCCAAATGATTACAATGACAAGATAAGACAATCTGTTGATCATTTAGGCCTCCAGCTACTTAACTCTGTGGCTGTACACAATGTCACCGTTAAAGGCACAAGCTACAAAAAAGGCATGTGTGTTGTCTTGGAGAAGAATGATGAGGGACTAGTCTTTGACAAGATGGAACTGATTCTTGTTTGCAACAGTTGTGTTTACTTTGTCACAGAGAAATGCCAGTCTGATTTCCTTTTTGATCAGGGGATTTACTGCCCAAAGATGGGCTCAGAGAACCCCATTTCAAATTATTTCTGCCTAGATCATGCGCGCCTCCTTGACTATTACCCTTTGCCTGTGTACAACATGTTTGGTCTGTCTCTAATAGCCCTTCACCACTCCTTTCCTTCAGGATGTCTGATATAAGTGAGAGCATCAAGGACGCAGTCATTTCTGTCCTGCCAAGTGTGCCAGAAGAGACGCTCATTCTGTTGGTTGAAAGGATCTTACACCAGGGAGTGGAAAGCAAAGATGACTTGCAGTACATAAAAGAGAACAGGAAATTGCAGAGGTTATTCGACCAAGCCAGTGCAGAAAACTTTTAAATGCATGGAAATGAGCAGGTACTGTGTATTTACTACCTCACTACCAAATTAAAGAGTGTATTAAAACGCTTATTGTTTTATTTAATTAATTACGGCATCATTTTAGTCAATATTCATAATGATAGATTTTTGTTTTCATTGCCAGATGCCATAAGTTGTGCAACCCCCCTACTCCAGTCCCCAGAAGGCAGTTCATCGCTGTCAAGCTCTTCGAGATCCAGTAGCCCTTCACCATCACGTTCCACACGGTCACCAGTAAAGCAAAACTGGCCAGAAACTTTCCAGGTACCCTGGGAGAAAATGCCACCAGGTATTCGTACTGCCACTGAAAGTGGGATAAGGCCCTCACCGGCAGATAGAAGGCAAATGGTTCGGGTCTTGGTGGACGAAATGAGGAAGTTTGAGGCCAACCCTTCGTGGTCGCAGTGCCTCATCATTTCTGTCAAGATTGTCAAGGAGTTTCCACAGTCCTTGGCTGACATGATAGAAGGGAAATTTATAGGGGGAGGATACGCATCTCTCCTGAGTCAAATAAAAATTCATGTTGAGCATTTAAAGAGAAATAACACTTTGGCACGGTGCAGGTCTGTCACCACAGGGGCAAAGCCAAACACAGGCCCTGCAGATAGCTACAGCTGCACACGGTGGCAGCCAGACCTTCCACCTGAAGAAACAGAAAGCACACTGGAAGAGAAAAAGAAGATACTTTTGGAGTTCTTCTCTCGGGAGGGCTTGTCTGGGATTGAAAGGGGAGAAGTACAGAATCTCATGGAGGCAACGTACTACTTACAGCGCAAGATGATAAACACAACACCGGCCCACACACTTGAATATCTGAAATCTCAGTGGCCATACCTGTTTGTCCCTAGGAGTATGTGTACACATTTTGAGATGTTAACAGACATCAACATTTTGAGAAAACTGGAAGCATCTCTTGAAGGAAATGGGCCAAAAATCATGGAGTTCCTCAAGAAAAACCCTACCAATAGTGAAGTCAAGGCTGTTCTGACCCGAAGCAATACCAGTGTGGCAGCTCCATATGTTCTGCTGGTGCTGATGGCTCACTTCAAACAGCAGAGTGATGCACTGATACTGGAAACAGATGTGACCACTGTCTCTAATATTGTTTTTTTTTTATTGTAGTTACAGGAGTCGGCCAGTGTGTGCGGTGCACCCCTTTCTAATTGAGAGCACCTGGGGGTAAACCCTATAATAAGGAAGCCCCAGTGCTTTCTGGGCCGTTTTTCTCTCTTTCTTTCTCACTCTGTTCCAGGTAATCCTGCACCAGGTCGGGCGGTTGGACGGGCCGCGGGTTTTTCCCTTCACCCTCTTTTATTCCCAGGTTTTGCGTTGTACATTCACATCCCATATTTGCACACGCGCATCCACACACATTTAATATAAATACCCTACATTTCACTCATTCACTCATACATGTATTATTGTTTTTTTCTTAATAAATAATTCCTTTGTTTAATAGTATACCTTGTTCTGTTGTCTCCCTTTTTGTCACGACTATAGCTTAAGTCGTAACACAGATGTAAGTATAAAGCCATTTCATTGCTCTCTGTGATTTCCTGTAAACAAATTAAAGTAAATATACAGTGCAGTCTGTATGTGTTTGGACAGGGACACATTTTTTTGTTGTTTTCATTCTGTTCTCCAACAAACAAACAGTTGACATAAAACAGTCACAATGTGGTTAAAGTGCAGACTTTCAGCTTTGATTTGACCATATTTACATCCATATCAAGTGAACATTGTAGGAATTACAGCCATTTTTATACATAGTCCCCCCCCAATTTTAGGGGCTCAAAAATAATTGGACAAATTAACATAATCATAGATTAAATTGTCATTTTTTTATACTTGGTTGCATATCCTTTGCATGCCATGACTTCCTGATGTCCGTGACCTATCAACATCATCAGAGTCTGGATATCCTATTTTCAGGTTGTCCTACAAGCGATACTAAAACTCTTTGCATTTGAATGGATCTCTATGGGAACTGGGGGGTACTAAACATGACTACTTTCATTCACAGACAGTGCGCATAATACATGGAAATCCAGGAAATCCAGCTATATTTCTTTACAAATAACAATATTTGGGGTTCCTATATGATGCAGTGTATCAGCAACACTGGTTTACCAGATACCAATGAAACATATCAAGACTAACAAGGACCCAAAGGTGCTCAATTGAATTTTGATGTTGCTCAGCACTCCCCATCAAACATCAAGGCACTCAATGTTGGCTAATTCACTGATTTTACAGTTATTGATGACATATCTTTCTATGTTGCAGTTAAGTATATGTTTAATAGCTGTCAATTTTGTTTTCTTTTTTGTGATGGTCATAATTTAGAAGCAGAAACAAATTTTGCTCAGAGGCGGTGTACTCATTTGCAACATGGCTCTTTATAATGTTGGTTAAAAAAAAACATGCTTTCCTGTTTAGCATTGTAGTATTGCAGTGTTGCTGAAACACTACATAATATAGGAACCCCAAATCTTTTTTTATTTGTAAAGCGATAAAGCTGGATTTCCATTTTTCAGAGAGGGTGTACTCCTTCATGATGTGCACTGTAAGATTGCTGTGTCCCAAGCATGGTGCCCTAAAATTGGGGGGATTATGTATAAAAAGGGCTGTAATTCATACACTGTTCACCCAATATGGATGTAAATACCCTTTTTTTATTACAAATCTCAAATTGTGAAGTACAGAGGCAAATCAATAAATGATGGGTCTTTGTCCCAAACATTATGGAGGACACTGTATTCCTAATAATATTTAAATGTGTTTAATTTCATATTGTTTGTTCTCTGCAGGTTTCGCCTCTGCTGCTGACGGTCCTTGACTTTGCCTGACAGTCCTCGATTGATTGTTCTCAGTATGCATGTGTATGTTTAATTTAACTTTTCCTTGACCATGTGGCCACACCACAGGCCTTCCCTGTCCTCACTGCTATGCTATGTGTCAACCCCATCCCAACCCGTTCTCTCCCCTACAGAACTCGCTTCCGCAAGCGAGACCCCCCGCGGCGACGGAACCTCTCCAACCTTTGCTATCCCTCACTGACCCCCCTGTGACGACTTCACGGTCGCAGGAAGGCTATGGAACTGCCAGTCTGCTACGCGGAAGGCTGACTTAATTTCGGCCTACGCGTCCCTCTTCTCTCTACATTTCCTTGCCCTCACTGAGACCTGGATCACACCAGGCAACACTGCAACGCCTGCAGCCCTCTCCTCCTCCTCCTCCTCCTCCTTCTCTCACGCCACCTGCCCGTCTGGCCGTGGTGGGGGCACAGGTTTGCTGATCTCTCCCTCCTGGAAATTCTCTCTTCTCCCCCTCTCTCACCTCTCCATCTCTACCTTTGAATACCACTCTGTCTCAATCACCTATCCTGTTAACTTGTATATTGTTGTTATCTATCACCCTCCAGGGCCCCTGGGAAGCTTCCTCGATGAGCTTGACACCCTGCTCAGCTCCTTCCCAGAAGATGGCACCCCACTGATCCTCCTGGGAGACTTCAACATCCACTTTGATGCCTCCCACTCCGCAGCTTTCCTGCCCCTACTCCACTCATTCGTCCTCTCCCTGATGCACTCCCCACCAACACACAAGGCTGGCAATTATTTCTGTGTCGGGAATTTAGATTTATGAGATCGCTATTCGTAACGAACTGTGGCAGCGCAGTCCGGTGCCCACGCGATCTATTTGGTGAACGTGTACCACTTGTAGATTGTTTCCTATTGCACGAAATTCGTTTTAGATGGACTGGATAATAATTTCTGTCTCGGGAACTTGGATTTATGAGATCGCCAATTGCGTAATCAACTGTATTTAAAACGGGTGACGCACACACCTGCGCCCGATTACACCTATGTATTTGCTCAATTGTTTGTTTAAAGAGATTCCAATGCCACAGCATTCGTGTTGCAAGCACTGGTCAATTACTTCTGTCTGGGGAATTTGGATTTATGAGATCGCTATTCGCCTAACGAAATGTGGCAGCGCAGTCCGGTGCCCACGCGATCTATTCAGAGGACGTGTACCACTTGTATATTGTTTCCTATTGCCCAAAATTCGTTTTAGATGGACTGGATAATAATTTCTGTCTCGGGAACTTGTATTTATGAGATCGCTAATAGCGTAATCAACTGTATTTAAAACGTGTGACCCACACAACTGCGCCCGATTACACGTTTGTATTTGCTCAATTATTTGTATAAATAGTTTCCAATGCCACAGCGTTCTATTTGGATGAATTGGTTAATTATTTTTGTCTGGGGAATTTGGATTCATGAGATCGCTATTCGCACAACGAACTGTGGCAGCGCAGTCCGGTGCCCACGCGATCTATTCAGAGGACGTGTACCACTTGTATATTGTTTCCAGTTGCACAAATTTCGTTTTAGATGGACTGGATAATAATTTCTGTCTGGGGAACTTGGATTTATGAAATCGCTTATAACGTAATCAACTGTATTGAAAACGGTGACGCACACACCTGCGCCTGATTACACGTTTGTATTTGCTATATTATTTGTTTAAATAGTTTCCAATGCCACAGCGTTCGTTTTGGATGCATTGGTTAATTATTTTTGCCTGGGGAATTTGGATTCATGAGATCGCTATTGGCGCAACGAACTATGGCAGCGTAGTCCGGTGCCCACGCGATCTATTTGGGGAATGTGTACCACTTGTAGATTGTTTCCTATTGCACAAAATTCATTTTAGATGGACTGGATAATAATATCTGTATCGGGAATTTGGATTTATGAGATCGCAAATAGCCTAATCAACTGTATTTAAAATGGTGACGCACACACCTGCGCCCGATTACACGTTTGAATTTGCTCAATTATTTGTTTTAATAGTGTCCAATGCCACAGCGTTCGTGTTGGATGCATTGGTTAATTATTTTTGTCTGGGGAATTTGGATTTATGAGATCGCTATTGGCGCAACGAACTGTGGCAGCGCAGTCCGGTGCCCACGCGATCTATTTGGTGAATGTGTACCACTTGTAGATTGTATCCTATTGCACAAATTTCGTTTTAGATGGACTGGATAATAATTTCTGTCTGGGGAACTTGGATTTATGAGATCGCTAATAGCGTAATCAACTCTATTTAAAACGGGTGACGCACACACCTGCACCTGATTACACGTTTGTATTTGCTCAATTATTTGTATAAATAGTTTCGAATGCCACAGCGTTCGTGTTGGAAGCACTGGTTAATTATTTTTTTCTGGGGAGTTTGGATTTATGAGATCGCTATTCGCGCAACGAACTGTGGCAGTGCAGTCCGGTGCCGACGCGATCGATTTGGTGAACGTGTACCACTTGTAGATTGTTTCCTATTGCCTAAAATTCGTTTTAGATGGACTGGATAATAATTTCTGTCTGGGGAACTTGGATTTATGAGATCGCTAAAACCGTAATCAACTGTATTTAAAACGGGTGACGCACACACCTGCACCCGATTACACGTTTGTATTTGCTATATTATTTGTTTAAATAGTATCCAATGCCACAGCGTTCGTTTTGGATGCATTGGTTAATTATTTTTGTCTGGGGAATTTGGATTCATGCGATCGCTATTCGCACAACGAACTGTGGCAGCGCAGTCCGGTGCCCACGCGATCTATTCAGAGGACGTGTACCACTTGTATGTTGTTTCCAGTTGCACAAATTTCGTTTTAGATGAACTGGATAATAATTTCTTTATCGGGAACTTGGATTTATGAAATCGCTTATAACGTAATCAACTGTATTTAAAACGGTGACGCACACACCTGCGCCTGATTACACGTTTGTATTTGCTATATTATTTGTTTAAATAGTTTCCAATGCCACAGCGTTCGTTTTGGATGCATTGGTTAATTATTTTTGTCTGGGGAATTTGGATTCATGAGATAGCTATTGGCGCAACGAACTATGGCAGCGTAGTCCGGTGCCCACGCGATGTATTTGGGGAATGTGTACCACTTGTAGATTGTTTCCTATTGCACAAAATTCGTTTTAGATGGACTGGATAATAATTTCTGTCTCGGGAAATTGCATTTATGTAATCGCTATTTGCGTAATCAACCGTTTTTAAAACGGAGACGCACACACCTGCTACCGAATGCATGAGCTTCTTCCTTCACTGTGGAGCCCTAGCGTTCCTTTTATTTGCCCCAGGCATTTAAAAGTCCTTAAATGTAAGGCTGCGTGTGCACAAAACGCCTGCGAGGGCATGCATTTCTTAGAATGAATGTCAATATCACTAGTAATAGCGGTGGTGCTTGATTATTGGCGAATTTGACGGATGATGCACACACCTGCTGCCGAATGCAGGAGCTTATGCATCTTAAGCCGGGCACCCACCGCACGCGTATCGACCGCGAGCGCACTACGCGCGTATTACGCGCGTAACTGAAGCGTAGTTGAAGTACTGTTATTACAACGGCAGCGGGCGACGTCGTCTCCACCAGATGCGAACGCGTCGCGAACCGGCAGCGAAGCTCGCGCGACACAAGCGAACTGAAGCGTAGTTTTTCGCTTCTGTTCTATTTTTTCGGCTTGTCGCGCGTCACGATGGCCTGTTTATACACAGAAATATGCTCTAAAATGCTAGGTATACATGCTCTGATTTTTATTTCATCCTTATATGGCTGGGGGGTGTATAAGCAGCTAAAAAATACAAGCCTTTTCGTTTTTCTATTGTCCTGGCAGGAAAAAAAAAATAAAACTGGAACCTGGGAAAAAGGCAAACTTAGTTTCGCTATCTTATTTTGCGGAGGGGGCGGGGTAAATTTGAAAATACACCACAGAAAGACGTAGCCTATTGAATGACGTAGAAGTGAATGCACTGAGCAGCGGTTTGTTAGCTGGAGTGTTGGAAGGTAGTTTTTAACCAACCATTTCTCAGCCTGTTTGACTTTTCCGATGACTTTTCGCCGTGCTTTCAAAAAGGGCTTGTTAATAAAATCAGATAATCCACAGTGCTTTAAAAAAGCAGATTTAGTGGTCTTGCCGATGGAAATGCACCTATTTTATAAATGAAGTTGTAAGCAAGCCTTTATTGCACTTGTACTTCAAAGCATCCGGTGTTCATGACGTTGTGGTGTTCATATCCCTTCAAGTTTAAACTGTTACGCTATCTTTTTGACGATTAACTGATTTTACTAAATATGATCATATAAATGTTTTGACGTGAATAACAAGACGACACGGGAATTCCCAATGGTTGATTATGTATTATTATTATTATTATTATTATTATTATTATTATTATTATTATTATTATTATTATTATTATCATCATCATTACATATTCTTCATAAAGTTGGCACGCTTGTTAACCAAGCAAATAAATTAATGCAGTTTGAGATTGATTATTATGTAGGCTACGTTGCGATTTAAGCTTATGGTAATTCTTTAAAGCGTTTACTTTCTCACGTATTTACATGTGTTAAATACACGATGTAATCCCACTGCAGACTGCAGTGGGGAATATAGAGCTTTAAGCAAGCCTTTGCGCGACACAAACGGAACCAGTGGAGACACGCTACGCGCCGCGCCGTGCTGCTTCGCCCTGCTGCTTACGCGACGCTTACGCGACGCGTGCGGTGGGTGCCCGGCGTTACCCCAAATTCCTGGTCAACACACTTTCCCCCACGTCACATCCTTACTAGGTTTTGAATTCCAACTACTCTCAGTAGAGGAATACAATGCCTCCTCCTAGTGGTCAGAATACACTCAACCTGTAACATCTATTATTGAACACAACAAATGTAATGCCAAAAAACGTGTGGTAGCTTTACACATGGTTTAAACTAATTGCATGCTATGAAACGAGAAGGAACTATTTTTTTCTTGATAAAATCATTGTTTCCATGGAACTAACCACCAGAGGTTTTTGCTTGACAACGGTGCAAATAGAAATACCAACCAGAGTGTCTGCATAGCGACGGTCCAATTAGAACTACGAACCAGAGTTTTGCTTGACAACGGCAAAATAATATGCCCAAACGCCCGCAGAAGAACATTTCACTTTCAGCTGATTAAATCTATAAACATCAATAAATATAAACATAAACATATATATAGTCATTGTTGGTACACGGTATGAAATTGATGTGAAATTACAGGGAAATTCCTACAGTAACCTGCTGTTTTATTGATATACAGCACATTGCTGGAGACATAACAGCATTGTGGGCGTTTTGCTCTTAACTGCATATCACCGTTTGAATTTGCAGTAATTAACTGTAAATTGCAAAGGATATTGGGAAGCCATTGGTTAGTAGTGGTGGCAGAGAATATGCTAACAAAGCAATGCCAAGTTTCGAGTGTCACACCTAATAGGCTACGCGAATTTAAAAGTAATTATATTACAATTTGTTCGTTTTTAATTTCCAGCAGAATACGTTGATCTGTATTTCACATTAATCTTCTTGTGCTTTTCCAAGGCAACCCTGTATTTCGAATATTTTTTTTGTTGCAGCTGGCTAGAGAGTCGCTGGATTGCGCAGGTAGGCTACGTGCGTTTCGAATTCATTAAACTAGTTAGTATCATAACGGCCAATCATTCGCCAGCGATAGCTTAGTATGAAAGCATGTTTCCATGTCAGTATTGTGGTCACCAATGCTTAACGAAGTATGCGTTTGTTAGGCATATGAAAGTACGTGCGAGTCTTCCAATCGCGTCGTTTAAATGCGCCTTTTTAGATTGCACCCGTTCGTTCAGAAACATAAGGCAGATGGAATGTCATGTATATGGAGAGCATCAAGATAAGAGGAGAGCACAGGTAACTGCAATCGAGCGTGTATCTTGTCATGTAGAATTTTGCGATGTTAGATGCATTGATTTATCCAGTTTAAACTGTCATTTGAAATCTCATATCAGAGAGGGCAGGGCAGTTTCTTGTCCATTTCGTCAGTGTGGGAGAACGTTTTCGGTCGTCTCTTCCTTTACTTCTCATTTTTCAAGAGTACACAAGTCTTGTACAGCATCCAGTCTTTTGGGCCACGAAACAGTAGGAAGAGAGACGAGGCTAAGGGCAACCAATGAACAAGTTGAGGATGTTTCAGTGTTGGAGGGGGATTTGACTGACGACATAACTGATGATAATGAGGGAGACCAAGCAGCGGTGCTGCCAGAGAGAGCAGATGAATCCCTTTTCTTGGACGATTTGGCTTTCTTTTATTTAAAGTTGCAGGCAAAACTTTTACTGCCAGCATCAGTCATACAGTCTATTATTGAGGATTTTCAAGCAGTGCATGATATCAGTCAGTCTCATTTACTTCATAAGTTGGACGAAAAGCTGGTATCATTGGATATCTCTGATAGTGAGAGAGAGAGAATGTCATCGAGGTTCTTAAATCCGAGGATTTGTTTCGGGCATGCAACACTGGTACCTTGAAAACTGATCAAAGACAAAAAACAGTTTTTAAAAATCTGTTTAGATACATTGAGCCAGTCCCACTTTATCTTGGAATGAATGATTCAGGGAAGGAATGTTTTGCTCAATACATTCCGTTAAAAGATACGCTTCGATCACTCTTTCAGTGTCAGTCGGTCAAGCAGCAAACACATAGCAACAAACAAGAGATACAGACTTTGTCTAGATCAAGAGATGTCTTGGAAGACTTCTGGGATGGTAGCAATGTGGCAGCAAATGTACTGTTTAAGAAGTCGGAGGAATCTCTTGGTCTGGTACTGTACCAGGATGCTTTTGAAGTGGTAAATCCGCTACTTTGATTTAAGTGGTATAGTCTTACCTGATGGACATGTGTACCGAGGAACATTGTGTGCCATAGCTGGAGGTAATCTGGGATCACACAGTATTGGTGGCTTTAGTGAAATCTTCAGTAAAAGCACCCATTTCTGCAGATTATGTACTGTTGACCGTGCTCAATTGTTGTCATCTCCCTTCACGACAGGTGAAAAGAAAACAATTGCATCATACAAAGACAGCGTGCAGCACAGCATGCAGCATAACGTAAGTACATCAAAACTGTCACTGGGAATTAAATTTGATTCCAAATTTATCAAATTAACCCACTTCCATGTGTGCCAACCTGGTCTGCCTCCTTGTCTGGGCCATGACTTATTTGAGGGTATCGTCGCATATGACTTGGCTCTATACCTAAGTCATTTTGTCACAAATCAGAAATTCTTCACGTATAGAGAACTGAATGGACGGCTTAATCACTTCAGGTACCTTGGCAATGACGCCAGCAATAAGCCATGTGAAATGAATCCAGGAAGTGAGAAATTGAGTGGACATGCTGTCCAGAATTGGAGTTTCCTTAGACTTCTGCCTCTCTTGATTGGGGACAAAATTTAAAATCCAGTTGAAAATGAAGTTTGGCAATTTGTGTTGCAGCTAAGGCAAAAAGTTGAATTTGTTTGTGCTCCTGCCATTGCAACTAGCCAGGTGGCCTACTTGAGAGTCCTTATTGAGGAGTATTTGCCAAGTCGACAGGATTGTTTTCCTAATCACCCACTTAAGCCGAAACATCATTATATATGTCACTATCCTGAACTGATACTTTGCTTTGGGCCTCTTATTCGCTTATGGACCCTTAGGTTTGAGAGTAAACACACACACATTTTAAACAGTGTGCTCGCAAATTACACAACTTCAAGAATTTGTGTTCCACATTAGCAGAGAGGCATCAACTTTTACAAGCATTTCTCTGTGCTGGTAATGTGTTTCCAACTTGTGTCATTTTTGATAGAGGTACAGATTTCTTTTCCAAATGATTACAATGACAAGATAAGACAATCTGTTGATCATTTAGGCCTCCAGCTACTTAACTCTGTGGCTGTACACAATGTCACCGTTAAAGGCATAAGCTACAAAAAAGGCATGTGTGTTGTCTTGGAGAAGAATGATGAGGGACTAGTCTTTGGCAAGATGGAACTGATTCTTGTTTGCAACAGTTGTGTTTACTTTGTCACAGAGAAATGCCAGTCTGATTTCCTTTTTGATCAGGGGATTTACTGCCCAAAGATGGGCTCAGAGAACCCCATTTCAAATTATTTCTGCCTAGATCATGCGCGCCTCCTTGACTATTACCCTTTGCCTGTGTACAACATGTTTGGCCTGTCTCTAATAGCCCTTCACCACTCCTTTCCTTCAGGATGTCTGATATAAGTGAGAGCATCAAGGACGCAGTCATTTCTGTCCTGCCAAGTGTGCCAGAAGAGACGCTCATTCTGTTGGTTGAAAGGATCTTACACCAGGGAGTGGAAAGCAAAGATGACTTGCAGTACATAAAAGAGAACAGGAAATTGCAGAGGTTATTCGACCAAGCCAGTGCAGAAAACTTTTAAATGCATGGAAATGAGCAGGTACTGTATATTTACTACCTCACTACCAAATTAAAGAGTGTATTAAAACGCTTATTGTTTTATTTAATTAATTACGGCATCATTTTAGTCAATATTCATAATGATAGATTTTTGTTTTCATTGCCAGATGCCATAAGTTGTGCAACCCCCCTACTCCAGTCCCCAGAAGGCAGTTCATCGCTGTCAAGCTCCTCGAGATCCAGTAGCCCTTCACCATCACGTTCCACACGGTCACCAGTAAAGCAAAACTGGCCAGAAACTTTCCAGGTACCCTGGGAGAAAATGCCACCAGGTATTCGTACTGCCACTGAAAGTGGGATAAGGCCCTCACCGGCAGATAGAAGGCAAATGGTTCGGGTCTTGGTGGACGAAATGAGGAAGTTTGAGGCCAACCCTTCGTGGTCGCAGTGCCTCATCATTTCTGTCAAGATTGTCAAGGAGTTTCCACAGTCCTTGGCTGACATGATAGAAGGGAAATTTATAGGGGGAGGATACGCATCTCTCCTGAGTCAAATAAAAATTCATGTTGAGCATTTAAAGAGAAATAACACTTTGGCACGGTGCAGGTCTGTCACCACAGGGGCAAAGCCAAACACAGGCCCTGCAGATAGCTACGGCTGCACACGGTGGCAGCCAGACCTTCCACCTGAAGAAACAGAAAGCACACTGGAAGAGAAAAAGAAGATACTTTTGGAGTTCTTCTCTCGGGAGGGCTTGTCTGGGATTGAAAGGGGAGAAGTACAGAATCTCATGGAGGCAACGTACTACTTACAGCGCAAGATGATAAACACAACACCGGCCCACACACTTGAATATCTGAAATCTCAGTGGCCATACCTGTTTGTCCCTAGGAGTATGTGTACACATTTTGAGATGTTAACAGACATCAACATTTTGAGAAAACTGGAAGCATCTCTTGAAGGAAATGGGCCAAATATCATGGAGTTCCTCAAGAAAAACCCTACCAATAGTGAAGTCAAGGCTGTTCTGACCCGAAGCAATACCAGTGTGGCAGCTCCATATGTTCTGCTGGTGCTGATGGCTCACTTCAAACAGCAGAGTGATGCACTGATACTGGAAACAGATGTGACCACTGTCTCTAATATTGTTTTATTTTTATTGTAGTTACAGGAGTCGGCCAGTGTGTGCGGTGCACCCCTTTCTAATTGAGAGCACCTGGGGGTAAACCCTATAATAAGGAAGCCCCAGTGCTTTCTGGGCCGTTTTTCTCTCTTTCTTTCTCACTCTGTTCCAGGTAATCCTGCACCAGGTCGGGCGGTTGGACGGGCCGCGGGTTTTTTCCTTCACCCTCTTTTATTCCCAGGTTTTGCGTTGTACATTCACATCCCATATTTAGACACGCGCATCCACACACATTTAATATAAATACCCTACATTTCACTCATTCACTCATACATGTATTATTGTTTTCTTCTTAATAAATAATTCCTTTGTTTAATAGTATACCTTGTTCTGTTGTCTCCCTTTTTGTCACGACTATAGCTTAAGTCGTAACACAGATGTAAGTATAAAGCCATTTCATTGCTCCCTGTGATTTCCTGTAAACAAATTAAAGTAAATATACAGTGCAGTCTGTATGTGTTTGGACAGGGACACATTTTTTTGTTGTTTTCATTCTGTTCTCCAACAAACAAACAGTTGACATAAAACAGTCACAATGTGGTTAAAGTGCAGACTTTCAGCTTTGATTTGACCATATTTACATCCATATCAAGTGAACATTGTAGGAATTACAGCCCTTTTTATACATAGTCCCCCCCCAATTTTAGGGGCTCAAAAATAATTGGACAAATTAACATAATCATAGATTAAATTGTCATTTTTTTATACTTGGTTGCATATCCTTTGCATGCCATGACTTCCTGATGTCCGTGACCTATCAACATCATCAGAGTCTGGATATCCTATTTTCAGGTTGTCCTACAAGCGATACTAAAACTCTTTGCATTTGAATGGATCTCTATGGGAACTGGGGGGTACTAAACATGACTACTTTCATTCACAGACAGTGTGCATCATGAATGGAAATCCAGGAAATCCAGCTATATTTCTTTACAAATAACAATATTTGGGGTTCCTATATGATGCAGTGTATCAGCAACACTGGTTTACCAGATACCAATGAAACATATCAAGACTAACAAGGACCCAAAGGTGCTCAATTGAATTTTGATGTTGCTCAGCACTCCCCATCAAACATCAAGGCACTCAATGTTGGCTAATTCACTGATTTTACAGTTATTGATGACATATCTTTCTATGTTGCAGTTAAGTATATGTTTAATAGCTGTCAATTTTGTTTTCTTTTTTGTGATGGTCATAATTTAGAAGCAGAAACAAATTTTTCTCAGAGGCGGTGTACTCATTTGCAACATGGCTCTTTATAATGTTGGTTAAAAAAAAACATGCTTTCCTGTTTAGCATTGCAGTATTGCAGTGTTGCTGAAACACTACATAATATAGGAACCCCAAATCTTTTTTTATTTGTAAAGCGATAAAGCTGGATTTCCATTTTTCAGAGAGGGTGTACTCCTTCATGATGTGCACTGTAACATTGCTGTGTCCCAAGCATGGTGCCCTAAAATTGGGGGGATTATGTATAAAAAGGGCTGTAATTCATACACTGTTCACCCGATATGGATGTAAATACCCTTTTTTATTACAAATCTCAAATTGTGGAGTACAGAGGCAAATCAATAAATGATGGGTCTTTGTCCCAAACATTATGGAGGACACTGTATTCCTAATAATATTTAAATGTGTTTAATTTCATATCGTTTGTTCTCTGCAGGTTTCTGCCTCTGCTGCTGACGTTGAGAGGTCCTTGACTTTGCCTGACAGTCCTCGATTGATTGTTCTCAGTATGCATGTGTATGTTTAATTTAACTTTTCCTTGACCATGTGGCCACACCACAGGCCTTCCCTGTCCTCACTGCTATGCTATGTGTCAACCCCATCCCAACCCGTTCTCTCCCCCACAGAACTCGCTTCCGCAGGCGAGACCCCCCGCGGCGACGGAACCTCTCCAACCTTTGCTATCCCTCACTGACCCCCCTGTGACGACTTCACGGTCGCAGGAAGGCTATGGAACTGGCAGTCTGCTACGCGGAAGGCTGACTTAATTTCGGCCTACGCGTCCCTCTTCTCTCTACATTTCCTTGCCCTCACTGAGACCTGGATCACACCAGGCAACACTGCAACCCCTGCAGCCCTCTCCTCCTCCTCCTCCTCCTTCTCTCACGCCACCCGCCCATCTGGCCGTGGTGGGGGCACAGGTTTGCTGATCTCTCCCTCCTGGAAATTCTCTCTTCTCCCCCTCTCTCACCTCTCCATCTCTACCTTTGAATACCACTCTGTCTCAATCACCTATCCTGTTAACTTGTATATTGTTGTTATCTATCACCCTCCAGGGCCCCTGGGAAGCTTCCTCGATGAGCTTGACACCCTGCTCAGCTCCTTCCCAGAAGATGGCACCCCACTGATCCTCCTGGGAGACTTCAACATCCACTTTGATGCCTCCCACTCCGCAGCTTTCCTGCCCCTACTCCACTCATTCGTCCTCTCCCTGATGCACTCTCCACCAACACACAAGGCTGGCAATTATTTCTGTGTCGGGAATTTAGATTTATGAGATCGCTATTCGTAACGAACTGTGGCAGCGCAGTCCGGTGCCCACGCGATCTATTTGGTGAACGTGTACCACTTGTAGATTGTTTCCTATTGCACAAAATTCGTTTTGGATGGACTGGATAATAATTTCTGTCTCGGGAACTTGGATTTATGAGATCGCCAATTGCGTAATCAACTGTATTTAAAACGGGTGACGCACACACCTGCGCCCGATTACACCTATGTATTTGCTCAATTGTTTGTTTAAAGAGTTTCCAATGCCACAGCATTCGTGTTGCAAGCACTGGTAAATAATTTCTGTCTGGGGAATTTGGATTTATGAGATCGCTATTCGCCTAACGAACTGTGCAGGCGCAGTCCGGTGCCCACGCGATCTATTCAGAGGACGTGTACCACTTGTATATTGTTTCCTATTGCACAAAATTCGTTTTAGATGGACTGGATAATAATTTCTGTGTCCGGAACTTGGATTGATGAGATTGCCAATAGCGTAATCAACTGTATTTAAAACGGTGACGCACACACCTGCGCCCCATTACACCTTTTATTTGATCAATTGTTTTTTTAAAGAGTTTCCAATGCCACAGCGTTCGCGTTGGATGAACTGGTTAATTTCTTCTGTCTGGGGAATTTAGATTTATGAGATCACTATTCGCGTAACGAACTGTGGCAGCGCAGTCCGGTGCCCACGCGATCTATTCAGAGGACTTGTACCACTTGTATATTGTTTCCAGTTGCACAAAATTCGTTTTAGATGGACTGGATAATAATTTCTGTCTCGGGAACTTGTATTTATGAGATCGCTAATAGCGTAATCAACTGTATTTAAAACGGGTGACGCACACAACTGCGCCCGATTACACGTATGTATTTGCTCAATTATTTGTTTTAATAGTTTCCAATGCCACAGCGTTCGTGTTGGATGCACTGGTTAATTATTTCTGTATGGGGAATTTGGATTTATGAGATCGCTATTGGCGCAACGAACTATGGCAGCGCAGTTCGGTGCCCACGCGATCTATTTGGGGAATGTGTACCACTTGTAGATTGTTTCCTATTGCACAAAATTCGTTTTAGATGGACTGGATAATAATTTCTGTCTCGGGAAATTTCATTTATGTGATCGCTATTTGCGTAATCAACCGTTTTTAAAACGGAGACGCACACACCTGCTACCGAATGCATGAGCTTCTTCCTTCACTGTGGAGCCCTAGCGTTCCTTTTATTTGCCCCAGGCATTTAAAAGTCCTTAAATGTAAGGCTGCGTGTGCACAAAACGCCTGCGAGGGCATGCATTTCTTAGAATGAATGTCAATATCACTAGTAATAGCGGTGGTGCTTGATTATTGGCGAATTTGACGGATGATGCACACACCTGCTGCCGAATGCAGGAGCTTATGCATCTTACCCCAAATTCCTGGTCAACACACTTTCCCCCACGTCACATCCTTACTAGGTTTTGAATTCCAACTACTCTCAGTAGAGGAATACAATGCCTCCTCCTAGTGGTCAGAATACACTCAGCCTGTAACATCTATTATTGAACACAACAAATGTAATGCCAAAAAACGTGTGGTAGCTTTACACATGGTTTAAACTAATTGCATGCTATGAAACGAGAAGGAACTATTTTTTTCTTGATAAAATCATTGTTTCCATGGAACTAACCACCAGAGGTTTTTGCTTGACAACGGTGCAAATAGAAATACCAACCAGAGTGTCTGCATAGCGACGGTCCAATTAGAACTACGAACCAGAGTTTTGCTTGACAACGGCAAAATAATATGCCCAAACGCCCGCAGAAGAACATTTCACTTTCAGCTGATTAAATCTATAAACATCAATAAATATAAACATAAACATATATATAGTCATTGTTGGTACACGGTATGAAATTGATGTGAAATTACAGGGAAATTCCTACAGTAACCTGCTGTTTTATTGATATACAGCACATTGCTGGAGACATAACAGCATTGTGGGCGTTTTGCTCTTAACTGCATATCACCGTTTGAATTTGCAGTAATTAACTGTAAATTGCAAAGGATATTGGGAAGCCATTGGTTAGTAGTGGTGGCAGAGAATATGCTAACAAAGCAATGCCAAGTTTCGAGTGTCACACCTAATAGGCTACGCGAATTTAAAAGTAATTATATTACAATTTGTTCGTTTTTAATTTCCAGCAGAATACGTTGATCTGTATTTCACATTAATCTTCTTGTGCTTTTCCAAGGCAACCCTGTATTTCGAATATTTTTTTGTTGCAGCTGGCTAGAGAGTCGCTGGATTGCGCAGGTAGGCTACGTGCGTTTCGAATTCATTAAACTAGTTAGTATCATAACGGCCAATCATTCGCCAGCGATAGCTTAGTATGAAAGCATGTTTCCATGTCAGTATTGTGGTCACCAATGCTTAACGAAGTATGCGTTTGTTAGGCATATGAAAGTACGTGCGAGTCTTCCAATCGCGTCGTTTAAATGCGCCTTTTTAGATTGCACCCGTTCGTTCAGAAACATAACGCAGATGGAATGTCATGTATATCGAGAGCATCAAGATAAGAGGAGAGCACAGGTAACTGCAATCGAGCGTGTATCTTGTCATGTAGAATTTTGCGATGTTAGATGCATTGATTTATCCAGTTTAAACTGTCATTTGAAATCTCATATCAGAGAGGGCAGGGCAGTTTCTTGTCCATTTCGTCAGTGTGGGAGAACGTTTTCGGTCGTCTCTTCCTTTACTTCTCATTTTTCAAGAGTACACAAGTCTTGTACAGCATCCAGTCTTTTTGGCCACGAAACAGTAGGAAGAGAGGCGAGGCTAAGGGCAACCAATGAACAAGTTGAGGATGTTTCAGTGTTGGAGGGGGATTTGACTGACGACATAACTGATGATAATGAGGGAGACCAAGCAGCGGTGCTGCCAGAGAGAGCAGATGAATCCCTTTTCTTGAACGATTTGGCTTTCTTTTATTTAAAGTTGCAGGCAAAACTTTTACTGCCAGCATCAGTCATACAGTCTATTATTGAGGATTTTCAAGCAGTGCATGATATCAGTCAGTCTCATTTACTTCATAAGTTGGACGAAAAGCTGGTATCATTGGATATCTCTGATAGTGAGAGAGATAATGTCGTCGAGGTTCTTAAATCCGAGGATTTGTTTCGGGCATGCAACACTGGTACCTTGAAAACTGATCAAAGACAAAAAACAGTTTTTAAAAATCTGTTTAGATACATTGAGCCAGTCCCACTTTATCTTGGAATGAATGATTCAGGGAAGGAATGTTTTGCTCAATACATTCCATTAAAAGTTATGCTTCGATCACTCTTTCAGTGTCAGTCGGTCAAGCAGCAAACACATAGCAACAAACAAGAGATACAGACTTTGTCTAGATCAAGAGATGTCTTGGAAGACATCTGGGATGGTAGCAATGTGGCAGCAAATGTACTGTTTAAGAAGTCGGAGGAATCTCTTGGTCTGGTACTGTACCAGGATGCTTTTGAAGTGGTAAATCCGCTACTTTGATTTAAGTGGTATAGTCTTACCTGATGGACATGTGTACCGAGGAACATTGTGTGCCATAGCTGGAGGTAATCTGGGATCACACAGTATTGGTGGCTTTAGTGAAATCTTCAGCAAAAGCACCCATTTCTGCAGATTATGTACTGTTGACCGTGCTCAATTGTTGTCATCTCCCTTCACGACAGGTGAACAGAAAACAATTGCATCATACAAAGACAGCGTGCAGCACAGCATGCAGCATAACGTAAGTACATCAAAACTGTCACTGGGAATTAAATTTGATTCCAAATTTATCAAATTAACCCACTTCCATGTGTGCCAACCTGGTCTGCCTCCTTGTCTGGGCCATGACTTATTTGAGGGTATCGTTGCATATGACTTGGCTCTATACCTAAGTCATTTTGTCACAAATCAGAAGTTCTTCACGTATAGAGAACTGAATGGACGGCTTAATCACTTCAGGTACCTTGGCAATGACGCCAGCAATAAGCCATGTGAAATGAATCCAGGAAGTGAGAAATTGAGTGGACATGCTGTCCAGAATTGGTGTTTCCTTAGACTTCTGCCTCTCTTGATTGGGGACAAAATTTAAAATCCAGTTGAAAATGAAGTTTGGCAATTTGTGTTGCTGCTAAGGCAAAAAGTTGAATTTGTTTGTGCTCCTGCCATTGCAACTAGCCAGGTGGCCTACTTGAGAGTCCTTATTGAGGAGTATTTGCCAAGTCGACAGGATTGTTTTCCTAATCACCCACTTAAGCCGAAACATCATTATATATGTCACTATCCTGAACTGATACTTTGCTTTGGGCCTCTTATTCGCTTATGGATCCTTAGGTTTGAGAGTAAACACACACACATTTTAAACAGTGTGCTCGCAAATTACACAACTTCAAGAATTTGTGTTCCACATTAGCAGAGAGGCATCAACTTTTACAAGCATTTCTCTGTGCTGGTAATGTGTTTCCACCTTGTGTCATTTTTGATAGAGGTACAGATTTCTTTTCCAAATGATTACAATGACAAGATAAGACAATCTGTTGATCATTTAGGCCTCCAGCTACTTAACTCTGTGGCTGTACACAATGTCACCGTTAAAGGCACAAGCTACAAAAAAGGCATGTGTGTTGTCTTGGAGAAGAATGATGAGGGACTAGTCTTTGGCAAGATGGAACTGATTCTTGTTTGCAACAGTTGTGTTTACTTTGTCACAGAGAAATGCCAGTCTGATTTCCTTTTTGATCAGGGGATTTACTGCCCAAAGATGGGCTCAGAGAACCCCATTTCAAATTATTTCTGCCTAGATCATGCGCGCCTCCTTGACTATTACCCTTTGCCTGTGTACAACATGTTTGGCCTGTCTCTAATAGCCCTTCACCACTCCTTTCCTTCAGGATGTCTGATATAAGTGAGAGCATCAAGGACGCAGTCATTTCTGTCCTGCCAAGTATGCCAGAAGAGACGCTCATTCTGTTGGTTGAAAGGATCTTACACCAGGGAGTGGAAAGCAAAGATGACTTGCAGTACATAAAAGAGAACAGGAAATTGCAGAGGTTATTCGACCAAGCCAGTGCAGAAAACTTTTAAATGCATGGAAATGAGCAGGTACTGTATATTTACTACCTCACTACCAAATTAAAGAGTGTATTAAAACGCTTATTGTTTTATTTAATTAATTACGGCATCATTTTAGTCAATATTCATAATGATAGATTTTTGTTTTCATTGCCAGATGCCATAAGTTGTGCAACCCCCCTACTCCAGTCCCCAGAAGGCAGTTCATCGCTGTCAAGCTCCTCGAGATCCAGTAGCCCTTCACCATCACGTTCCACACGGTCACCAGTAAAGCAAAACTGGCCAGAAACTTTCCAGGTACCCTGGGAGAAAATGCCACCAGGTATTCGTACTGCCACTGAAAGTGGGATAAGGCCCTCACCGGCAGATAGAAGGCAAATGGTTCGGGTCTTGGTGGACGAAATGAGGAAGTTTGAGGCCAACCCTTCGTGGTCGCAGTGCCTCATCATTTCTGTCAAGATTGTCAAGGAGTTTCCACAGTCCTTGGCTGACATGATAGAAGGGAAATTTATAGGGGGAGGATACGCATCTCTCCTGAGTCAAATAAAAATTCATGTTGAGCATTTAAAGAGAAATAACACTTTGGCACGGTGCAGGTCTGTCACCACAGGGGCAAAGCCAAACACAGGCCCTGCAGATAGCTACGGCTGCACACGGTGGCAGCCAGACCTTCCACCTGAAGAAACAGAAAGCACACTGGAAGAGAAAAAGAAGATACTTTTGGAGTTCTTCTCTCGGGAGGGCTTGTCTGGGATTGAAAGGGGAGAAGTACAGAATCTCATGGAGGCAACGTACTACTTACAGCGCAAGATGATAAACACAACACCGGCCCACACACTTGAATATCTGAAATCTCAGTGGCCATACCTGTTTGTCCCTAGGAGTATGTGTACACATTTTGAGATGTTAACAGACATCAACATTTTGAGAAAACTGGAAGCATCTCTTGAAGGAAATGGGCCAAATATCATGGAGTTCCTCAAGAAAAACCCTACCAATAGTGAAGTCAAGGCTGTTCTGACCCGAAGCAATACCAGTGTGGCAGCTCCATATGTTCTGCTGGTGCTGATGGCTCACTTCAAACAGCAGAGTGATGCACTGATACTGGAAACAGATGTGACCACTGTCTCTAATATTGTTTTATTTTTATTGTAGTTACAGGAGTCGGCCAGTGTGTGCGGTGCACCCCTTTCTAATTGAGAGCACCTGGGGGTAAACCCTATAATAAGGAAGCCCCAGTGCTTTCTGGGCCGTTTTTCTCTCTTTCTTTCTCACTCTGTTCCAGGTAATCCTGCACCAGGTCGGGCGGTTGGACGGGCCGCGGGTTTTTTCCTTCACCCTCTTTTATTCCCAGGTTTTGCGTTGTACATTCACATCCCATATTTAGACACGCGCATCCACACACATTTAATATAAATACCCTACATTTCACTCATTCACTCATACATGTATTATTGTTTTCTTCTTAATAAATAATTCCTTTGTTTAATAGTATACCTTGTTCTGTTGTCTCCCTTTTTGTCACGACTATAGCTTAAGTCGTAACACAGATGTAAGTATAAAGCCATTTCATTGCTCCCTGTGATTTCCTGTAAACAAATTAAAGTAAATATACAGTGCAGTCTGTATGTGTTTGGACAGGGACACATTTTTTTGTTGTTTTCATTCTGTTCTCCAACAAACAAACAGTTGACATAAAACAGTCACAATGTGGTTAAAGTGCAGACTTTCAGCTTTGATTTGACCATATTTACATCCATATCAAGTGAACATTGTAGGAATTACAGCCCTTTTTATACATAGTCCCCCCCCAATTTTAGGGGCTCAAAAATAATTGGACAAATTAACATAATCATAGATTAAATTGTCATTTTTTTATACTTGGTTGCATATCCTTTGCATGCCATGACTTCCTGATGTCCGTGACCTATCAACATCATCAGAGTCTGGATATCCTATTTTCAGGTTGTCCTACAAGCGATACTAAAACTCTTTGCATTTGAATGGATCTCTATGGGAACTGGGGGGTACTAAACATGACTACTTTCATTCACAGACAGTGTGCATCATGAATGGAAATCCAGGAAATCCAGCTATATTTCTTTACAAATAACAATATTTGGGGTTCCTATATGATGCAGTGTATCAGCAACACTGGTTTACCAGATACCAATGAAACATATCAAGACTAACAAGGACCCAAAGGTGCTCAATTGAATTTTGATGTTGCTCAGCACTCCCCATCAAACATCAAGGCACTCAATGTTGGCTAATTCACTGATTTTACAGTTATTGATGACATATCTTTCTATGTTGCAGTTAAGTATATGTTTAATAGCTGTCAATTTTGTTTTCTTTTTTGTGATGGTCATAATTTAGAAGCAGAAACAAATTTTTCTCAGAGGCGGTGTACTCATTTGCAACATGGCTCTTTATAATGTTGGTTAAAAAAAAACATGCTTTCCTGTTTAGCATTGCAGTATTGCAGTGTTGCTGAAACACTACATAATATAGGAACCCCAAATCTTTTTTTATTTGTAAAGCGATAAAGCTGGATTTCCATTTTTCAGAGAGGGTGTACTCCTTCATGATGTGCACTGTAACATTGCTGTGTCCCAAGCATGGTGCCCTAAAATTGGGGGGATTATGTATAAAAAGGGCTGTAATTCATACACTGTTCACCCGATATGGATGTAAATACCCTTTTTTATTACAAATCTCAAATTGTGGAGTACAGAGGCAAATCAATAAATGATGGGTCTTTGTCCCAAACATTATGGAGGACACTGTATTCCTAATAATATTTAAATGTGTTTAATTTCATATCGTTTGTTCTCTGCAGGTTTCTGCCTCTGCTGCTGACGTTGAGAGGTCCTTGACTTTGCCTGACAGTCCTCGATTGATTGTTCTCAGTATGCATGTGTATGTTTAATTTAACTTTTCCTTGACCATGTGGCCACACCACAGGCCTTCCCTGTCCTCACTGCTATGCTATGTGTCAACCCCATCCCAACCCGTTCTCTCCCCCACAGAACTCGCTTCCGCAGGCGAGACCCCCCGCGGCGACGGAACCTCTCCAACCTTTGCTATCCCTCACTGACCCCCCTGTGACGACTTCACGGTCGCAGGAAGGCTATGGAACTGGCAGTCTGCTACGCGGAAGGCTGACTTAATTTCGGCCTACGCGTCCCTCTTCTCTCTACATTTCCTTGCCCTCACTGAGACCTGGATCACACCAGGCAACACTGCAACCCCTGCAGCCCTCTCCTCCTCCTCCTCCTCCTTCTCTCACGCCACCCGCCCATCTGGCCGTGGTGGGGGCACAGGTTTGCTGATCTCTCCCTCCTGGAAATTCTCTCTTCTCCCCCTCTCTCACCTCTCCATCTCTACCTTTGAATACCACTCTGTCTCAATCACCTATCCTGTTAACTTGTATATTGTTGTTATCTATCACCCTCCAGGGCCCCTGGGAAGCTTCCTCGATGAGCTTGACACCCTGCTCAGCTCCTTCCCAGAAGATGGCACCCCACTGATCCTCCTGGGAGACTTCAACATCCACTTTGATGCCTCCCACTCCGCAGCTTTCCTGCCCCTACTCCACTCATTCGTCCTCTCCCTGATGCACTCTCCACCAACACACAAGGCTGGCAATTATTTCTGTGTCGGGAATTTAGATTTATGAGATCGCTATTCGTAACGAACTGTGGCAGCGCAGTCCGGTGCCCACGCGATCTATTTGGTGAACGTGTACCACTTGTAGATTGTTTCCTATTGCACAAAATTCGTTTTGGATGGACTGGATAATAATTTCTGTCTCGGGAACTTGGATTTATGAGATCGCCAATTGCGTAATCAACTGTATTTAAAACGGGTGACGCACACACCTGCGCCCGATTACACCTATGTATTTGCTCAATTGTTTGTTTAAAGAGTTTCCAATGCCACAGCATTCGTGTTGCAAGCACTGGTAAATAATTTCTGTCTGGGGAATTTGGATTTATGAGATCGCTATTCGCCTAACGAACTGTGCAGGCGCAGTCCGGTGCCCACGCGATCTATTCAGAGGACGTGTACCACTTGTATATTGTTTCCTATTGCACAAAATTCGTTTTAGATGGACTGGATAATAATTTCTGTGTCCGGAACTTGGATTGATGAGATTGCCAATAGCGTAATCAACTGTATTTAAAACGGTGACGCACACACCTGCGCCCCATTACACCTTTTATTTGATCAATTGTTTTTTTAAAGAGTTTCCAATGCCACAGCGTTCGCGTTGGATGAACTGGTTAATTTCTTCTGTCTGGGGAATTTAGATTTATGAGATCACTATTCGCGTAACGAACTGTGGCAGCGCAGTCCGGTGCCCACGCGATCTATTCAGAGGACTTGTACCACTTGTATATTGTTTCCAGTTGCACAAAATTCGTTTTAGATGGACTGGATAATAATTTCTGTCTCGGGAACTTGTATTTATGAGATCGCTAATAGCGTAATCAACTGTATTTAAAACGGGTGACGCACACAACTGCGCCCGATTACACGTATGTATTTGCTCAATTATTTGTTTTAATAGTTTCCAATGCCACAGCGTTCGTGTTGGATGCACTGGTTAATTATTTCTGTATGGGGAATTTGGATTTATGAGATCGCTATTGGCGCAACGAACTATGGCAGCGCAGTTCGGTGCCCACGCGATCTATTTGGGGAATGTGTACCACTTGTAGATTGTTTCCTATTGCACAAAATTCGTTTTAGATGGACTGGATAATAATTTCTGTCTCGGGAAATTTCATTTATGTGATCGCTATTTGCGTAATCAACCGTTTTTAAAACGGAGACGCACACACCTGCTACCGAATGCATGAGCTTCTTCCTTCACTGTGGAGCCCTAGCGTTCCTTTTATTTGCCCCAGGCATTTAAAAGTCCTTAAATGTAAGGCTGCGTGTGCACAAAACGCCTGCGAGGGCATGCATTTCTTAGAATGAATGTCAATATCACTAGTAATAGCGGTGGTGCTTGATTATTGGCGAATTTGACGGATGATGCACACACCTGCTGCCGAATGCAGGAGCTTATGCATCTTACCCCAAATTCCTGGTCAACACACTTTCCCCCACGTCACATCCTTACTAGGTTTTGAATTCCAACTACTCTCAGTAGAGGAATACAATGCCTCCTCCTAGTGGTCAGAATACACTCAGCCTGTAACATCTATTATTGAACACAACAAATGTAATGCCAAAAAACGTGTGGTAGCTTTACACATGGTTTAAACTAATTGCATGCTATGAAACGAGAAGGAACTATTTTTTTCTTGATAAAATCATTGTTTCCATGGAACTAACCACCAGAGGTTTTTGCTTGACAACGGTGCAAATAGAAATACCAACCAGAGTGTCTGCATAGCGACGGTCCAATTAGAACTACGAACCAGAGTTTTGCTTGACAACGGCAAAATAATATGCCCAAACGCCCGCAGAAGAACATTTCACTTTCAGCTGATTAAATCTATAAACATCAATAAATATAAACATAAACATATATATAGTCATTGTTGGTACACGGTATGAAATTGATGTGAAATTACAGGGAAATTCCTACAGTAACCTGCTGTTTTATTGATATACAGCACATTGCTGGAGACATAACAGCATTGTGGGCGTTTTGCTCTTAACTGCATATCACCGTTTGAATTTGCAGTAATTAACTGTAAATTGCAAAGGATATTGGGAAGCCATTGGTTAGTAGTGGTGGCAGAGAATATGCTAACAAAGCAATGCCAAGTTTCGAGTGTCACACCTAATAGGCTACGCGAATTTAAAAGTAATTATATTACAATTTGTTCGTTTTTAATTTCCAGCAGAATACGTTGATCTGTATTTCACATTAATCTTCTTGTGCTTTTCCAAGGCAACCCTGTATTTCGAATATTTTTTTGTTGCAGCTGGCTAGAGAGTCGCTGGATTGCGCAGGTAGGCTACGTGCGTTTCGAATTCATTAAACTAGTTAGTATCATAACGGCCAATCATTCGCCAGCGATAGCTTAGTATGAAAGCATGTTTCCATGTCAGTATTGTGGTCACCAATGCTTAACGAAGTATGCGTTTGTTAGGCATATGAAAGTACGTGCGAGTCTTCCAATCGCGTCGTTTAAATGCGCCTTTTTAGATTGCACCCGTTCGTTCAGAAACATAACGCAGATGGAATGTCATGTATATCGAGAGCATCAAGATAAGAGGAGAGCACAGGTAACTGCAATCGAGCGTGTATCTTGTCATGTAGAATTTTGCGATGTTAGATGCATTGATTTATCCAGTTTAAACTGTCATTTGAAATCTCATATCAGAGAGGGCAGGGCAGTTTCTTGTCCATTTCGTCAGTGTGGGAGAACGTTTTCGGTCGTCTCTTCCTTTACTTCTCATTTTTCAAGAGTACACAAGTCTTGTACAGCATCCAGTCTTTTTGGCCACGAAACAGTAGGAAGAGAGGCGAGGCTAAGGGCAACCAATGAACAAGTTGAGGATGTTTCAGTGTTGGAGGGGGATTTGACTGACGACATAACTGATGATAATGAGGGAGACCAAGCAGCGGTGCTCCCAGAGAGAGCAGATGAATCCCTTTTCTTGAACGATTTGGCTTTCTTTTATTTAAAGTTGCAGGCAAAACTTTTACTGCCAGCATCAGTCATACAGTCTATTATTGAGGATTTTCAAGCAGTGCATGATATCAGTCAGTCTCATTTACTTCATAAGTTGGACGAAAAGCTGGTATCATTGGATATCTCTGATAGTGAGAGAGATAATGTCGTCGAGGTTCTTAAATCCGAGGATTTGTTTCGGGCATGCAACACTGGTACCTTGAAAACTGATCAAAGACAAAAAACAGTTTTTAAAAATCTGTTTAGATACATTGAGCCAGTCCCACTTTATCTTGGAATGAATGATTCAGGGAAGGAATGTTTTGCTCAATACATTCCATTAAAAGTTATGCTTCGATCACTCTTTCAGTGTCAGTCGGTCAAGCAGCAAACACATAGCAACAAACAAGAGATACAGACTTTGTCTAGATCAAGAGATGTCTTGGAAGACATCTGGGATGGTAGCAATGTGGCAGCAAATGTACTGTTTAAGAAGTCGGAGGAATCTCTTGGTCTGGTACTGTACCAGGATGCTTTTGAAGTGGTAAATCCGCTACTTTGATTTAAGTGGTATAGTCTTACCTGATGGACATGTGTACCGAGGAACATTGTGTGCCATAGCTGGAGGTAATCTGGGATCACACAGTATTGGTGGCTTTAGTGAAATCTTCAGCAAAAGCACCCATTTCTGCAGATTATGTACTGTTGACCGTGCTCAATTGTTGTCATCTCCCTTCACGACAGGTGAACAGAAAACAATTGCATCATACAAAGACAGCGTGCAGCACAGCATGCAGCATAACGTAAGTACATCAAAACTGTCACTGGGAATTAAATTTGATTCCAAATTTATCAAATTAACCCACTTCCATGTGTGCCAACCTGGTCTGCCTCCTTGTCTGGGCCATGACTTATTTGAGGGTATCGTTGCATATGACTTGGCTCTATACCTAAGTCATTTTGTCACAAATCAGAAGTTCTTCACGTATAGAGAACTGAATGGACGGCTTAATCACTTCAGGTACCTTGGCAATGACGCCAGCAATAAGCCATGTGAAATGAATCCAGGAAGTGAGAAATTGAGTGGACATGCTGTCCAGAATTGGTGTTTCCTTAGACTTCTGCCTCTCTTGATTGGGGACAAAATTTAAAATCCAGTTGAAAATGAAGTTTGGCAATTTGTGTTGCTGCTAAGGCAAAAAGTTGAATTTGTTTGTGCTCCTGCCATTGCAACTAGCCAGGTGGCCTACTTGAGAGTCCTTATTGAGGAGTATTTGCCAAGTCGACAGGATTGTTTTCCTAATCACCCACTTAAGCCGAAACATCATTATATATGTCACTATCCTGAACTGATACTTTGCTTTGGGCCTCTTATTCGCTTATGGATCCTTAGGTTTGAGAGTAAACACACACACATTTTAAACAGTGTGCTCGCAAATTACACAACTTCAAGAATTTGTGTTCCACATTAGCAGAGAGGCATCAACTTTTACAAGCATTTCTCTGTGCTGGTAATGTGTTTCCACCTTGTGTCATTTTTGATAGAGGTACAGATTTCTTTTCCAAATGATTACAATGACAAGATAAGACAATCTGTTGATCATTTAGGCCTCCAGCTACTTAACTCTGTGGCTGTACACAATGTCACCGTTAAAGGCACAAGCTACAAAAAAGGCATGTGTGTTGTCTTGGAGAAGAATGATGAGGGACTAGTCTTTGGCAAGATGGAACTGATTCTTGTTTGCAACAGTTGTGTTTACTTTGTCACAGAGAAATGCCAGTCTGATTTCCTTTTTGATCAGGGGATTTACTGCCCAAAGATGGGCTCAGAGAACCCCATTTCAAATTATTTCTGCCTAGATCATGCGCGCCTCCTTGACTATTACCCTTTGCCTGTGTACAACATGTTTGGCCTGTCTCTAATAGCCCTTCACCACTCCTTTCCTTCAGGATGTCTGATATAAGTGAGAGCATCAAGGACGCAGTCATTTCTGTCCTGCCAAGTATGCCAGAAGAGACGCTCATTCTGTTGGTTGAAAGGATCTTACACCAGGGAGTGGAAAGCAAAGATGACTTGCAGTACATAAAAGAGAACAGGAAATTGCAGAGGTTATTCGACCAAGCCAGTGCAGAAAACTTTTAAATGCATGGAAATGAGCAGGTACTGTATATTTACTACCTCACTACCAAATTAAAGAGTGTATTAAAACGCTTATTGTTTTATTTAATTAATTACGGCATCATTTTAGTCAATATTCATAATGATAGATTTTTGTTTTCATTGCCAGATGCCATAAGTTGTGCAACCCCCCTACTCCAGTCCCCAGAAGGCAGTTCATCGCTGTCAAGCTCCTCGAGATCCAGTAGCCCTTCACCATCACGTTCCACACGGTCACCAGTAAAGCAAAACTGGCCAGAAACTTTCCAGGTACCCTGGGAGAAAATGCCACCAGGTATTCGTACTGCCACTGAAAGTGGGATAAGGCCCTCACCGGCAGATAGAAGGCAAATGGTTCGGGTCTTGGTGGACGAAATGAGGAAGTTTGAGGCCAACCCTTCGTGGTCGCAGTGCCTCATCATTTCTGTCAAGATTGTCAAGGAGTTTCCACAGTCCTTGGCTGACATGATAGAAGGGAAATTTATAGGGGGAGGATACGCATCTCTCCTGAGTCAAATAAAAATTCATGTTGAGCATTTAAAGAGAAATAACACTTTGGCACGGTGCAGGTCTGTCACCACAGGGGCAAAGCCAAACACAGGCCCTGCAGATAGCTACGGCTGCACACGGTGGCAGCCAGACCTTCCACCTGAAGAAACAGAAAGCACACTGGAAGAGAAAAAGAAGATACTTTTGGAGTTCTTCTCTCGGGAGGGCTTGTCTGGGATTGAAAGGGGAGAAGTACAGAATCTCATGGAGGCAACGTACTACTTACAGCGCAAGATGATAAACACAACACCGGCCCACACACTTGAATATCTGAAATCTCAGTGGCCATACCTGTTTGTCCCTAGGAGTATGTGTACACATTTTGAGATGTTAACAGACATCAACATTTTGAGAAAACTGGAAGCATCTCTTGAAGGAAATGGGCCAAATATCATGGAGTTCCTCAAGAAAAACCCTACCAATAGTGAAGTCAAGGCTGTTCTGACCCGAAGCAATACCAGTGTGGCAGCTCCATATGTTCTGCTGGTGCTGATGGCTCACTTCAAACAGCAGAGTGATGCACTGATACTGGAAACAGATGTGACCACTGTCTCTAATATTGTTTTATTTTTATTGTAGTTACAGGAGTCGGCCAGTGTGTGCGGTGCACCCCTTTCTAATTGAGAGCACCTGGGGGTAAACCCTATAATAAGGAAGCCCCAGTGCTTTCTGGGCCGTTTTTCTCTCTTTCTTTCTCACTCTGTTCCAGGTAATCCTGCACCAGGTCGGGCGGTTGGACGGGCCGCGGGTTTTTCCCTTCACCCTCTTTTATTCCCAGGTTTTGCGTTGTACATTCACATCCCATATTTAGACACGCGCATCCACACACATTTAATATAAATACCCTACATTTCACTCATTCACTCATACATGTATTATTGTTTTCTTCTTAATAAATAATTCCTTTGTTTAATAGTATACCTTGTTCTGTTGTCTCCCTTTTTGTCACGACTATAGCTTAAGTCGTAACACAGATGTAAGTATAAAGCCATTTCATTGCTCTCTGTGATTTCCTGTAAACAAATTAAAGTAAATATACAGTGCAGTCTGTATGTGTTTGGACAGGGACACATTTTTTTGTTGTTTTCATTCTGTTCTCCAACAAACAAACAGTTGACATAAAACAGTCACAATGTGGTTAAAGTGCAGACTTTCAGCTTTGATTTGACCATATTTACATCCATATCAAGTGAACATTGTAGGAATTACAGCCCTTTTTATACATAGTCCCCCCCCAATTTTAGGGGCTCAAAAATAATTGGACAAATTAACATAATCATAGATTAAATTGTCATTTTTTTATACTTGGTTGCATATCCTTTGCATGCCATGACTTCCTGATGTCCGTGACCTATCAACATCATCAGAGTCTGGATATCCTATTTTCAGGTTGTCCTACAAGCGATACTAAAACTCTTTGCATTTGAATGGATCTCTATGGGAACTGGGGGGTACTAAACATGACTACTTTCATTCACAGACAGTGTGCATCATGAATGGAAATCCAGGAAATCCAGCTATATTTCTTTACAAATAACAATATTTGGGGTTCCTATATGATGCAGTGTATCAGCAACACTGGTTTACCAGATACCAATGAAACATATCAAGACTAACAAGGACCCAAAGGTGCTCAATTGAATTTTGATGTTGCTCAGCACTCCCCATCAAACATCAAGGCACTCAATGTTGGCTAATTCACTGATTTTACAGTTATTGATGACATATCTTTCTATGTTGCAGTTAAGTATATGTTTAATAGCTGTCAATTTTGTTTTCTTTTTTGTGATGGTCATAATTTAGAAGCAGAAACAAATTTTTCTCAGAGGCGGTGTACTCATTTGCAACATGGCTCTTTATAATGTTGGTTAAAAAAAAACATGCTTTCCTGTTTAGCATTGCAGTATTGCAGTGTTGCTGAAACACTACATAATATAGGAACCCCAAATCTTTTAATATTTGTAAAGCGATAAAGCTGGATTTCCATTTTTCAGAGAGGGTGTACTCCTTCATGATGTGCACTGTAACATTGCTGTGTCCCAAGCATGGTGCCCTAAAATTGGGGGGATTATGTATAAAAAGGGCTGTAATTCATACACTGTTCACCCGATATGGATGTAAATACCCTTTTTTATTACAAATCTCAAATTGTGGAGTACAGAGGCAAATCAATAAATGATGGGTCTTTGTCCCAAACATTATGGAGGACACTGTATTCCTAATAATATTTAAATGTGTTTAATTTCATATCGTTTGTTCTCTGCAGGTTTCTGCCTCTGCTGCTGACGTTGAGAGGTCCTTGACTTTGCCTGACAGTCCTCGATTGATTGTTCTCAGTATGCATGTGTATGTTTAATTTAACTTTTCCTTGACCATGTGGCCACACCACAGGCCTTCCCTGTCCTCACTGCTATGCTATGTGTCAACCCCATCCCAACCCGTTCTCTCCCCTACAGAACTCGCTTCCGCAGGCGAGACCCCCCGCGGCGACGGAACCTCTCCAACCTTTGCTATCCCTCACTGACCCCCCTGTGACAACTTCACGGTCGCAGGAAGGCTATGGAACTGCCAGTCTGCTACGCGGAAGGCTGACTTAATTTCGGCCTACGCGTCCCTCTTCTCTCTACATTTCCTTGCCCTCACTGAGACCTGGATCACACCAGGCAACACTGCAACCCCTGCAGCCCTCTCCTCCTCCTCCTCCTCCTCCTTCTCTCACGCCACCCGCCCGTCTGGCCGTGGTGGGGGCACAGGTTTGCTGATCTCTCCCTCCTGGAAATTCTCTCTTCTCCCCCTCTCTCACCTCTCCATCTCTACCTTTGAATACCACTCTGTCTCAATCACCTATCCTGTTAACTTGTATATTGTTGTTATCTATCACCCTCCAGGGCCCCTGGGAAGCTTCCTCGATGAGCTTGACACCCTGCTCAGCTCCTTCCCAGAAGATGGCACCCCACTGATCCTCCTGGGAGACTTCAACATCCACTTTGATGCCTCCCACTCCGCAGCTTTCCTGCCCCTACTCCACTCATTCGTCCTCTCCCTGATGCACTCCCCACCAACACACAAGGCTGGCAATTATTTCTGTGTCGGGAATTTAGATTTATGAGATCGCAATTCGTAACGAACTGTGGCAGCGCAGTCCGGTGCCCACGCGATCTATTTGGTGAATGTGTACCACTTGTTGATTGTTTCCAGTTGCACAAAATTCGTTTTAGATGGACTGGATAATAATTTCTGTATCGGGAACTTGGATTTTTGAGTTCGCAAATAGCCTAATCAACTGTATTTAAAACGGTGACGCACACACCTGCGCCCGATTACACGTTTGTATTTGCTATATTATTTGTTTAAATAGTTTCCAATGCCACAGCGTTCGTGTTGGATGCACTGGTTAATAATTTTTGTCTGGGGATTTTGGATTCATGAGATCCCTATTCGCGAAACGAACTGTGGCAGCTCAGTCCGGTGCCCACGCGATCTATTCAGAGGACGTGTACCACTTGTATATTGTTTCCAGTTGCACAAATTTCGTTTTAGATAGACTGGATAATAATTTCTGTCAGGGGAACTTGGATTTATGAAATCGCTTATAGCGTAACCAACTGTATTTAAAACGGTGACGCACACACCTGCGCCTGATTACACGTTTGTATTTGCTATATTATTTGTTTAAATAGTTTCCATTGCCACAGCGTTCGTTTTGGATGCATTGGTTAATTATTTTTGTCTGGGGAATTTGGATTTATGAGATCGCTATTGGAGCAACGAACTATGGCAGCGCAGTTCGGTGCCCACGCGATCTATTTGGGGAATGTGTACCACTTGTTGATTGTTTCCTATAGCACAAAATTCGTTTTAGATGGACTGGATAATAATTTCTGTATCGGGAACTTGGATTTATGAGCTCGCAAATAGCGTAATCAACTGTATTTAAAACGGTGACGCACACACCTGCGCCCGATTACACGTTTGTATTTTGCTATATTATTTGTTTAAATAGTTTCCAATGCCACAGCGTTCGTGTTGGATGCACTGGTTAATTATTTTTGTCTGGGGATTTTGGATTCATGAGATCCCTATTCGCGCAACGAACTGTGGCAGCGCAGTCCGATGCCCACGCGATCTATTTGGTGAACGTGTACCACTTGTAGATTGTTTCCAATGCCACAGCGTTCGTGTTGGATGCACTGGTTAATTATTTCTGTCTGGGGAATTTGGATTTATGAGATCGCTAATAGCGTAATCAACTGTATTTTAAACGGTGACGCACACACCTGCGCCCGATTATACGTTTGTATTTGCTATATTATTTGTTTAAATAGTTTCCAATGCCTCAGCCTTCGTGTTGGATGCACTGGTTAATTATTTCTGTCTGGGGAATTTGGATTTATGAGATCGCTAATGGCGCAACGAACTATGGCAGCGCAGTCCGGTGCCCACGCGATCTATTTGGGGAATGTGTACCACTTGTATATTGTTTCCTATTGCACAAAATTCGTTTTAGATGGACTGGATAATATTTTCTGTCTGGGCAACTTGAATTTATGAGATCGCCAATAGCGTAATCAACTGTATTTAAAACGGTGACGCACAAACCTGCGCCCCATTACACCTTTTATTTGATCAATTGTTTTTTTAAAGAGTTTCCAATGCCACAGCGTTCGCGTTGGATGCACTGGTTAATTACTTCTGTCTGGGGAATTTAGATTTATGAGATCGCTATTCGCGTAACGAACTGTGGCAGCGCAGTCCGGTGCCCACGGGATCTATTCAGAGGACGTGTACCACTTGTATATTGTTTCCAGTTGCACAAAATTCGTTTTAGATGGACTGGATAATAATTTCTGTCTGGGGAACTTGGATTTATGAAATCGCTTATAACGTAATCAACTGTATTTAAAACGGTGACGCACACACCTGCGCCTGATTACACGTTTGTATTTGCTCAATTATTTGTTTAAATAGTTTCCAATGCCACAGCGTTCGTGTTGGATGCACTGGTTAATTATTTCTGTCTGGGGAATTTGGATTTATGAGATCGCTATTGGCGCACCGAACTATGGCAGCGCAGTTCGGTGCCCACGCGATCTATTTGGGGAATGTGTACCACTTGTAGATTGTTTCCTATTGCACAAAATTCGTTTAAGATGGACTGATTAATAATTTCTGTATCGGGAACTTGGATTTATGAGTTCGCAAATAGCCTAATCAACTGTATTTAAAACGGTGACGCACACAGCTGCGCCCGATTACACGTTTGTATTTGCTATATAATTTGTTTAAATAGTTTCCAATGCCACAGCGTTCGTGTTGGGTGCACTGGTTAATTATTTTTGTCTGGGGAGTTTGGATTTATGAGATCGCTATTCGCGCAACGAACTGTGGCAGCGCAGTCCGGTGCCCACGCGATCTATTCAGAGGACTTGTACCACTTGTATATTGTTTCCAGTTGCACAAATTTCGTTTTAGATGGACTGGATAATAATTTCAGTCTGGGGAACTTGTATTTATGAGATCGCAAATAGCCTAATCAACTATTTAAAATGGTGACGCACTCACCTGCGCCCGATTACACGTTTGTATTTGCTCAATTATTTGTTTAAACAGTGTCCAATGCCACAGCGTTCGTGTTGGATGCATTGGTTAATAATTTTTGTCTGGGGAATTTGGATTTATGAGATCGCTATTGGCGCAACGAACTGTGGCAGCGCAGTCCGGTGCCCACGCGATCTATTTGGTGAATGTGTACCACTTGTAGATTGTTTCCTATTGCACAAAATTCGTGTTAGATGGACTGGATAATAATGTCTGTCTCGGGAAATTGCATTTATGTGATCGCTATTTGCGTAATCAACTGTATTTAAAACGGTGACGCACACACCTGCGCCCCATTACACCTTTTATTTGATCAATTGTTTTTTTAAAGAGTTTCCAATGCCACAGCGTTCGCGTTGGATGCACTGGTTAATTACTTCTGTCTGGGGAATTTAGATTTAAGAGATCGCTATTCGCGTAACGAACTGTGGCAGCGCAGTCCGGTGCCCACGCGATCTATTCAGAGGACTTGTACCACTTGTATATTGTTTCCAGTTGCACAAAATTCGTTTTAGAAGGACTGGATAATAATTTCTGTCTCGGAAACTAGTATATATGAGATCGCTAATAGCCTAATCAACTGAATTTATAACGGGTGACGCACACAACTGCGCCTGATCACACGTTTGTATTTGCTCAATTATTTGTTTAAATAGTTTCCAATGCCACAGCGTTCGTGTTGGATGCACTGGTTAATTATTTCTGTCTGGGGAATTTGGATTTATGAGATCGCTATTGGCGCACCGAACTATGGCAGCGCAGTTCGGTGCCCACGCGATCTATTTGGGGAATGTGTACCACTTGTAGATTGTTTCCTATTGCACAAAATTCGTTTTAGATGGACTGATTAATAATTTCTGTATCGGGAACTTGGATTTATGAGTTCGCAAATAGCCTAATCAACTGTATTTAAAACGGTGACGCACACAGCTGCGCCCGATTACACGTTTGTATTTGCTATATAATTTGTTTAAATAGTTTCCAATGCCTCAGCGTTCGTGTTGGATGCACTGGTTAATTATTTTTGTCTGGGGAGTTTGGATTTATGAGATCGCTATTCGCGCAACGAACTGTGGCAGTGCAGTCCGGTGCCCACGCGATCTATTTGGTGAACGTGTACCACTTGTAGATTGTTTCCTATTGCCTAAAATTCGTTTTAGATGGACTGGATAATAATTTCTGTCTGGGGAACTTGGATTTATGAAATCGCTTATAGCGTAATCAACTGTATTTAAAACGGTGACGCACACACCTGCGCCTGATTACACGTTTGTATTTGCTATATTATTTGTTTAAATAGTTTCCAATGCCACAGCGTTCGTTTTGGATGCATTGGTTTATTATTTTTGTCTGGGGAATTTGGATTCATGAGATCGCTATTGGCGCAACGAACTGTGGCAGCGCGGTCCGGTGCCCATGCGATCTATTTCCTGAACGTGTTCCACTTGTAGATTGTTTCCTATTGCACAAAATTCGTTTTAGATGGACTGGATAATAATTTCTGTCTCGGGAAATTGCATTTATGTGATCGCTATTTGCGTAATCAACCGTTTTTAAAACGGAGACGCACACAACTGCTACCGAATGCATGAGCTTCTTCCTTCACTGTGGAGCCCTAGCGTTCCTTTTATTTGCCCCAGGCATTTCAAAATCCTTAAATGTAATGCTGCGTGTGCACAAAACGCCTGCGAGGGCATGCATTTCTTAGAATGAATGTCAATATCACTAGTAATAGCGGTGGTGCTTGATTATTGGCGAATTTGACGGATGATGCACACACCTGCTGCCGAATGCAGGAGCTTATGCATCTTACCCCAAATTCCTGGTCAACACACTTTCCCCCACGTCACATCCTTACTAGGTTTAGAATTCCAACTACTCTCAGTAAAGCAATACAATGCCTCCTCCTAGTGGTCAGAATACACTCAGCCTGTAACATCTATTATTGAACACAACAAATGTAATGCCAAAAAACGTGTGGTAGCTTTACACATGGTTTAAACTAATTGCATGCTATGAAACGAGAAGGAACTATTTTTTTCTTGATAAAATCATTGTTTCCATGGAACTAACCACCAGAGGTTTTTGCTTGACAACGGTGCAAATAGAAATACCAACCAGAGTGTCTGCATAGCGACGGTCCAATTAGAACTACGAACCAGAGTTTTGCTTGACAACGGCAAAATAATATGCCCAAACGCCCGCAGAAGAACATTTCACTTTCAGCTGATTAAATCTATAAACATCAATAAATATAAACATAAACATATATATAGTCATTGTTGGTACACGGTATGAAATTGATGTGAAATTACAGGGAAATTCCTACAGTAACCTGCTGTTTTCTTGATATACAGCACATTGCTGGAGACATAACAGCATTGTGGGCGTTTTGCTCTTAACTGCATATCACCGTTTGCATTTGCAGTAATTAACTGTAAATTGCAAAGGATATTGGGAAGCCATTGGTTAGTAGTGGTGGCAGAGAATATGCTAACAAAGCAATGCCAAGTTTCGAGTGTCACACCTAATAGGCTACGCGAATTTAAAAGTAATTATATTACAATTTGTTCGTTTTTAATTTCCAGCAGAATACGTTGATCTGTATTTCACATTAATCTTCTTGTGCTTTTCCAAGGCAACCCTGTATTTCGAATATTTTTTTGTTGCAGCTGGCTAGAGAGTCGCTGGATTGCGCAGGTAGGCTACGTGCGTTTCGAATTCATTAAACTAGTTAGTATCATAACGGCCAATCATTCGCCAGCGATAGCTTAGTATGAAAGCATGTTTCCATGTCAGTATTGTGGTCACCAATGCTTAACGAAGTATGCGTTTGTTAGGCATATGAAATTACGTGCGAGTCTTCCAATCGCGTCGTTTAAATGCGCCTTTTTAGATTGCACCCGTTCGTTCAGAAACATAACGCAGATGGAATGTCATGTATATCGAGAGCATCAAGATAAGAGGAGAGCACAGGTAACTGCAATCGAGCGTGTATCTTGTCATGTAGAATTTTGCGATGTTAGATGCATTGATTTATCCAGTTTAAACTGTCATTTGAAATCTCATATCAGAGAGGGCAGGGCAGTTTCTTGTCCATTTCGTCAGTGTGGGAGAACGTTTTCGGTCGTCTCTTCCTTTACTTCTCATTTTTCAAGAGTACACAAGTCTTGTACAGCATCCAGTCTTTTTGGCCACGAAACAGTAGGAAGAGAGACGAGGCTAAGGGCAACCAATGAACAAGTTGAGGATGTTTCAGTGTTGGAGGGGGATTTGACTGACGACATAACTGATGATAATGAGGGAGACCAAGCAGCGGTGCTGCCAGAGAGAGCAGATGAATCCCTTTTCTTGAACGATTTGGCTTTCTTTTATTTAAAGTTGCAGGCAAAACTTTTACTGCCAGCATCAGTCATACAGTCTATTATTGAGGATTTTCAAGCAGTGCATGATATCAGTCAGTCTCATTTACTTCATAAGTTGGACGAAAAGCTGGTATCATTGGATATCTCTGATAGTGAGAGAGAGAGAATGTCATCGAGGTTCTTAAATCCGAGGATTTGTTTCGGGCATGCAACACTGGTACCTTGAAAACTGATCAAAGACAAAAAACAGTTTTTAAAAATCTGTTTAGATACATTGAGCCAGTCCCACTTTATCTTGGAATGAATGATTCAGGGAAGGAATGTTTTGCTCAATACATTCCGTTAAAAGATACGCTTCGATCACTCTTTCAGTGTCAGTCGGTCAAGCAGCAAACACATAGCAACAAACAAGAGATACAGACTTTGTCTAGATCAAGAGATGTCTTGGAAGACATCTGGGATGGTAGCAATGTGGCAGCAAATGTACTGTTTAAGAAGTCGGAGGAATCTCTTGGTCTGGTACTGTACCAGGATGCTTTTGAAGTGGTAAATCCGCTACTTTGATTTAAGTGGTATAGTCTTACCTGATGGACATGTGTACCGAGGAACATTGTGTGCCATAGCTGGAGGTAATCTGGGATCACACAGTATTGGTGGCTTTAGTGAAATCTTCAGTAAAAGCACCCATTTCTGCAGATTATGTACTGTTGACCGTGCTCAATTGTTGTCATCTCCCTTCACGACAGGTGAAAAGAAAACAATTGCATCATACAAAGACAGCGTGCAGCACAGCATGCAGCATAACGTAAGTACATCAAAACTGTCACTGGGAATTAAATTTGATTCCAAATTTATCAAATTAACCCACTTCCATGTGTGCCAACCTGGTCTGCCTCCTTGTCTGGGCCATGACTTATTTGAGGGTATCGTCGCATATGACTTGGCTCTATACCTAAGTCATTTTGTCACAAATCAGAAATTCTTCACGTATAGAGAACTGAATGGACGGCTTAATCACTTTAGGTACCTTGGCAATGACGCCAGCAATAAGCCATGTGAAATGAATCCAGGAAGTGAGAAATTGAGTGGACATGCTGTCCAGAATTGGTGTTTCCTTAGACTTCTGCCTCTCTTGATTGGGGACAAAATTTAAAATCCAGTTGAAAATGAAGTTTGGCAATTTGTGTTGCAGCTAAGGCAAAAAGTTGAATTTGTTTGAGCTCCTGCCATTGCAACTAGCCAGGTGGCCTACTTGAGAGTCCTTATTCAGGAGTATTTGCCAAGTCGACAGGATTGTTTTCCTAATCACCCACTTAAGCCGAAACATCATTATATATGTCACTATCCTGAACTGATACTTTGCTTTGGGCCTCTTATTCGCTTATGGACCCTTAGGTTTGAGAGTAAACACACACACATTTTAAACAGTGTGCTCGCAAATTACACAACTTCAAGAATTTGTGTTCCACATTAGCAGAGAGGCATCAACTTTTACAAGCATTTCTCTGTGCTGGTAATGTGTTTCCACCTTGTGTCATTTTTGATGGAGGTACAGATTTCTTTTCCAAATGATTACAATGACAAGATAAGTCAATCTGTTGATCATTTAGGCCTCCAGCTACTTAACTCTGTGGCTGTACACAATGTCACCGTTAAAGGCACAAGCTACAAAAAAGGCATGTGTGTTGTCTTGGAGAAGAATGATGAGGGACTAGTCTTTGGCAAGATGGAACTGATTCTTGTTTGCAACAGTTGTGTTTACTTTGTCACAGAGAAATGCCAGTCTGATTTCCTTTTTGATCAGGGGATTTACTGCCCAACGATGGGCTCAGAGAACCCCATTTCAAATTATTTCTGCCTAGATCATGCGCGCCTCCTTGACTATTACCCTTTGCCTGTGTACAACATGTTTGGTCTGTCTCTAATAGCCCTTCACCACTCCTTTCCTTCAGGATGTCTGATATAAGTGAGAGCATCAAGGACGCTGTCATTTCTGTCCTGCCAAGTGTGCCAGAAGAGACGCTCATTCTGTTGGTTGAAACGATCTTACACCAGGGAGTGGAAAGCAAAGATGACTTGCAGTACATAAAAGAGAACAGGAAATTGCAGAGGATATTCGACCAAGCCAGTGCAGAAAACGGTTAAATGCATGGAAATGTATATTTACTACCTCACTACCAAATTAAAGAGTGTATTAAAACGCTTATTGTTTTATTTAATTAATTACGGCATCATTTTAGTCAATATTCATAATGATAGATGTTTGTTTTCATAGCCAGATGCCATAAGTTGTGCAACCCCCCTACTCCAGTCCCCAGAAGGCAGTTCATCGCTGTCAAGCTCCTCGAGATCCAGTAGCCCTTCACCATCATGTTCCACACGGTCACCAGTAAAGCAAAACTGGCCAGAAACTTTCCAGGTACCCTGGGAGAAAATGCCACCAGGTATTCGTACTGCCACTGAAAGTGGGATAAGGCCCTCACCGGCAGATAGAAGGCAAATGGTTCGGGTCTTGGTGGACGAAATGAGGAAGTTTGAGGCCAACCCTTCGTGGTCGCAGTGCCTCATCATTTCTGTCAAGATTGTCAAGGAGTTTCCACAGTCCTTGGCTGACATGATAGAAGGGAAATTTATAGGGGGAGGATACGCATCTCTCCTGAGTCAAATAAAAATTCATGTTGAGCATTTAAAGAGAAATAACACTTTGGCACGGTGCAGGTCTGTCACCACAGGGGCAAAGCCAAACACAGGCCCTGCAGATAGCTACTGCTGCACACGGTGGCAGCCAGACCTTCCACCTGAAGAAACAGAAAGCACACTGGAAGAGAAAAAGAAGATACTTTTGGAGTTCTTCTCTCGGGAGGGCTTGTCTGGGATTGAAAGGGGAGAAGTACAGAATCTCATGGAGGCAACGTACTACTTACAGCGCAAGATGATAAACACAACACCGGCCCACACACTTGAATATCTGAAATCTCAGTGGCCATACCTGTTTGTCCCTAGGAGTATGTGTACACATTTTGAGATGTTAACAGACATCAACATTTTGAGAAAACTGGAAGCATCTCTTGAAGGAAATGGGCCAAATATCATGGAGTTCCTCAAGAAAAACCCTACCAATAGTGAAGTCAAGGCTGTTCTGACCCGAAGCAATACCAGTGTGGCAGCTCCATATGTTCTGCTGGTGCTGATGGCTCACTTCAAACAGCAGAGTGATGCACTGATACTGGAAACAGATGTGACCACTGTCTCTAATATTGTTTTATTTTTATTGTAGTTACAGGAGTCGGCCAGTGTGTGCGGTGCAACCCTTTCTAATTGAGAGCACCTGGGGGTAAACCCTATAATAAGGAAGCCCCAGTGCTTTCTGGGCCGTTTTTCTCTCTTTCTTTCTCACTCTGTTCCAGGTAATCCTGCACCAGGTCGGGCGGTTGGACGGGCCGCGGGTTTTTCCCTTCACCCTCTTTTATTCCCAGGTTTTGCGTTGTACATTCACATCCCATATTTGCACACGCGCATCCACACACATTTAATATAAATACCCTACATTTCACTCATTCACTCATACATGTATTATTGTTTTCTTCTTAATAAATAATTCCTTTGTTTAATAGTATACCTTGTTCTGTTGTCTCCCTTTTTGTCACGACTATAGCTTAAGTCGTAACACAGATGTAAGTATAAAGCCATTTCATTGCTCTCTGTGATTTCCTGTAAACAAATTAAAGTAAATATACAGTGCAGTCTGTATGTGTTTGGACAGGGACACATTTTTTTTGTTGTTTTCATTCTGTTCTCCAACAAACAAACAGTTGACATAAAACAGTCACAATGTGGTTAAAGTGCAGACTTTCAGCTTTGATTTGACCATATTTACATCCATATCAAGTGAACATTGTAGGAATTACAGCCCTTTTTATACATAGTCCCCCCCCCCCAATTTTAGGGGCTCAAAAATAATTGGACAAATTAACATAATCATAGATTAAATTGTCATTTTTTTATACTTGGTTGCATATCCTTTGCATGCCATGACTTCCTGATGTCCGTGACCTATCAACATCATCAGAGTCTGGATATCCTATTTTCAGGTTGTCCTACAAGCGATACTAAAACTCTTTGCATTTGAATGGATCTCTATGGGAACTGGGGGGTACTAAACATGACTACTTTCATTCACAGACAGTGTGCATCATGAATGGAAATCCAGGAAATCCAGCTATATTTCTTTACAAATAACAATATTTGGGGTTCCTATATGATGCAGTGTATCAGCAACACTGGTTTACCAGATACCAATGAAACATATCAAGACTAACAAGGACCCAAAGGTGCTCAATTGAATTTTGATGTTGCTCAGCACTCCCCATCAAACATCAAGGCACTCAATGTTGGCTAATTCACTGATTTTACAGTTATTGATGACATATCTTTCTATGTTGCAGTTAAGTATATGTTTAATAGCTGTCAATTTTGTTTTCTTTTTTGTGATGGTCATAATTTAGAAGCAGAAACAAATTTTGCTCAGAGGCGGTGTACTCATTTGCAACATGGCTCTTTATAATGTTGGTTAAAAAAAAACATGCTTTCCTGTTTAGCATTGCAGTATTGCAGTGTTGCTGAAACACTACATAATATAGGAACCCCAAATCTTGTTTTATTTGTAAAGCGATAAAGCTGGATTTCCATTTTTCAGAGAGGGTGTACTCCTTCATGATGTGCACTGTAACATTGCTGTGTCCCAAGCATGGTGCCCTAAAATTGGGGGGATTATGTATAAAAAGGGCTGTAATTCATACACTGTTCACCCAATATGGATGTAAATACCCTTTTTTTTATTACAAATCTCAAATTGTGGAGTACAGAGGCAAATCAATAAAAGATGGGTCTTTGTCCCAAACATTATGGAGGACACTGTATTCCTAATAATATTTAAATGTGTTTAATTTCATATCGTTTGTTCTCTGCAGGTTTCTGCCTCTGCTGCTGACGTTGAGAGGTCCTTGACTTTGTCTGACAGTCCTCGATTGATTGTTCTCAGTATGCATGTGTATGTTTAATTTAACTTTTCCTTGACCATGTGGCCACACCACAGGCCTTCCCTGTCCTCACTGCTATGCTATGTGTCAACCCCATCCCAACCCGTTCTCTCCCCTACAGAACTCGCTTCCGCAGGCGAGACCCCCCGCGGCGACGGAACCTCTCCAACCTTTGCTATCCCTCACTGACCCCCCTGTGACGACTTCACGGTCGCAGGAAGGCTATGGAACTGCCAGTCTGCTACGCGGAAGGCTGACTTAATTTCGGCCTACGCGTCCGTCTTCTCTCTACATTTCCTTGCCCTCACTGAGACCTGGATCACACCAGGCAACACTGCAACCCCTGCAGCCCTCTCCTCCTCCTCCTCCTCCTCCTTCTCTCACGCCACCCGCCCGTCTGGCCGTGGTGGGGGCACAGGTTTGCTGATCTCTCCCTCCTGGAAATACTCTCTTCTCCCCCTCTCTCACCTCTCCATCTCTACCTTTGAATACCACTCTGTCTCAATCACCTATCCTGTTAACTTGTATATTGTTGTTATCTATCACCCTCCAGGGCCCCTGGGAAGCTTCCTCGATGAGCTTGACACCCTGCTCAGCTCCTTCCCAGAAGATGGCACCCCACTGATCTTCCTGGGAGACTTCAACATCCACTTTGATGCCTCCCACTCCGCAGCTTTCCTGCCCCTACTCCACTCATTCGTCCTGTCCCTGATGCACTCCCCACCAACACACAAGGCTGGCAATTATTTCTGTGTCGGGAATTTAGATATATGAGATCGCAATTCGTAACGAACTGTGGCAGCGCAGTCCGGTGCCCACGCGATCTATTTGGTGAACGTGTACCACTTGTAGATTGTTTCCTATTGCACAAAATTCGTTTTAGATAGACTGGATAATAATTTCTGTCTCGGGAACTTGGATTTATGATATCGCCAATTGCGTAATCAACTGTATTTAAAACGGGTGACGCACACACCTGCGCCCGATTACACCTATGTATTTGCTCAATTGTTTGTTTAAAGAGTTTCCAATGCCACAGCATTCGTGTTGCAAGCACTGGTCAATTATTTCTGTCTGGGGAATTTGGATTTATGAGATCGCTATTCGCCTAACGAACTGTGGCAGCGCAGTCCGGTGCCCACGCGATCTATTCAGAGGACGTGTACCACTTGTAGATTGTTTCCTATTGCACAAAATTCGTTTTAGATGGACTGGGTAATAATTTCTGTCTTGGGAACTTGTATTTATGAGATCGCTAATAGCGTAATCAAGTGTATTTAAAACGGGTGACGCACACAACTGCGCCCGATTACAGGTTTGTATTTGCTCAATTATTTGTTTAAATAGTTTCCAATGCCACAGCGTTCGTGTTGGATGCACTGGTTAATTATTTCTGTCTGGGGAATTTGGATTTATGAGATCGCTATTGGCGCAACGAACTGTGGCAGCGCAGTCCGGTGCCCACGCGATCTATTTGGTGAATGTGTACCACTTGTAGATTGTTTCCTATTGCACAAAATTCGTGTTAGATGGACTGGATAATAATTTCTGTCTCGGGAACTTGAATTTATGAGATCGCTAATAGCGTAATCAACTGTATTTAAAACGGTGACGCACACACCTGCGCCCCATTACACCTTTTATTTGATCAATTGTTTTTTTAAAGAGTTTCCAATGCCACAGCGTTCGCGTTGGATACACTGGTTAATAACTTCTGTCTGGGGAATTTAGATTTATGAGATCGCTATTCGCGTAACGAACTGTGGCAGCGCAGTCCGGTGCCCACGCGATCTATTCAGAGGACTTGTACCACTTGTATATTGTTTCCAGTTGCACAAAATTCGTTTTAGATGGACTGGATAATAATTTCTGTCTCGGGAACTTGTATATATGAGATCGCTAATAGCGTAATCAACTGAATTTATAACGGGTGACGCACACAACTGCGCCCGATCACACGTTTGTATTTGCTCAATTATTTGTTTAAATAGTTTCCAATGCCACAGCGTTCGTGTTGGATGCACTGGTTAATTATTTCTGTCTGGGGAATTTGGATTTATGAGATCGCAAATAGCCTAATCATCTGTATTTAAAATGGTGACGCACACACCTGCGCCCGATTACACGTTTGTATTGCTCAATTATTTGTTTAAATAGTTTCCAATGCCACAGCGTTCGTGTTGGATGCACTGGTTAATTATTTTTGTCTGGGGAGTTTGGATTTATGAGATCGCTATTCGCGCCACGAACTGTGGCAGCGCAGTCCGGTGCCCACGCGATCTATTCAGAGGACGTGTACCACTTGTATATTGTTTCCAGTTGCACAAATTTCGTTTTAGATGGACTGGATAATAATTTCTGTCTGGGGAACTTGGATTTATGAGATCGCTAATAGCGTAATCAACTGTATTTAAAACGGGTGACGCACACACCTGCACCCGATTACACGTTTGTATTTGCTCAATTATTTGTATAAATTGTTTCCAATGCCACAGCGTTCGTGTTGGATGCACTGGATAATTATTTTTTTCTGGGGAGTTTGGATTTATGAGATCGCTATTCGCGCAACGAACTGTGGCAGTGCAGTCCGGTACCCACGCGATCTATTTGGTGAACGTGTACCACTTGTAGATTGTTTCCTCTTGCCTAAAATTCGTTTTAGATGGACTGGATAATAATTTCTGTCTGGGGAACTTGGATTTATGAAATCGCTTATAGCGTAATCAACTGTATTTAAAACGGTGACGCACACACCTGCGCCTGATTACACGTTTGTATTTGCTATATTATTTGTTTAAATAGTTTCCAATGCCACAGCGTTCGTTTTGGATGCATTGGTTAATTATTTTTGTCTGGGGAATTTGGATTCATGAGATCGCTATTGGCGCAACGAACTATGGCAGCGCAGTCCGGTGCCGACGCGATCTATTTGGGGAATGTGTACCACTTGTAGATTGTTTCCTATTGCACAAAATTCGTTTTAGATGGACTGGATAATAATTTCTGTCTCCGGAACTTGAATTTATGAGATCGCTTATAGCGTAATCAACTGTATTTAAAACGGTGACGCACACATCTGCGCCCGATTACACGTTTGTATTTGCTATATGATTTGTTTAAATAGTTTCCAATGCCTCAGCGTTCGTGTTGGATGCACTGGTTAATTATTTCTGTCTGGGGAATTTGGATTTATGAGATCGCTATTGGCGCAACGAACTGTGGCAGCGCAGTCCGGTGCCCATGCGATCTATTTGCTGAACGTGTACCACTTGTAGATTGTTTCCTATTGCACAAAATTCGTTTTAGATGGACTGGATAATAATTTCTGTCTCGGGAAATTGCATTTATGTGATCGCTATTTGCGTAATCAACCGTTTTTAAAACGGAGACGCACACAACTGCTACCGAATGCATGAGCTTCTTCCTTCACTGTGGAGCCCTAGCGTTCCTTTTATTTGCCCCAGGCATTTCAAAGTCCTTAAATGTAAGGCTGCGTGTGCACAAAACGCCTGCGAGGGCATGCATTTCTTAGAATGAATGTCAATATCACTAGTAATAGCGGTGGTGCTTGATTATTGGCGAATTTGACGGATGATGCACACACCTGCTGCCGAATGCAGGAGCTTATGCATCTTACCCCAAATTCCTGGTCAACACACTTTCCCCCACGTCACATCCTTACTAGGTTTAGAATTCCAACTACTCTCAGTAAAGCAATACAATGCCTCCTCCTAGTGGTCAGAATACACTCAGCCTGTAACATCTATTATTGAACACAACAAATGTAATGCCAAAAAACGTGTGGTAGCTTTACACATGGTTTAAACTAATTGCATGCTATGAAACGAGAAGGAACTATTTTTTTCTTGATAAAATCATTGTTTCCATGGAACTAACCACCAGAGGTTTTTGCTTGACAACGGTGCAAATAGAAATACCAACCAGAGTGTCTGCATAGCGACGGTCCAATTAGAACTACGAACCAGAGTTTTGCTTGACAACGGCAAAATAATATGCCCAAACGCCCGCAGAAGAACATTTCACTTTCAGCTGATTAAATCTATAAACATCAATAAATATAAACATAAACATATATATAGTCATTGTTGGTACACGGTATGAAATTGATGTGAAATTACAGGGAAATTCCTACAGTAACCTGCTGTTTTATTGATATACAGCACATTGCTGGAGACATAACAGCATTGTGGGCGTTTTGCTCTTAACTGCATATCACCGTTTGAATTTGCAGTAATTAACTGTAAATTGCAAAGGATATTGGGAAGCCATTGGTTAGTAGTGGTGGCAGAGAATATGCTAACAAAGCAATGCCAAGTTTCGAGTGTCACACCTAATAGGCTACGCGAATTTAAAAGTAATTATATTACAATTTGTTCGTTTTTAATTTCCAGCAGAATACGTTGATCTGTATTTCACATTAATCTTCTTGTGCTTTTCCAAGGCAACCCTGTATTTCGAATATTTTTTTGTTGCAGCTGGCTAGAGAGTCGCTGGATTGCGCAGGTAGGCTACGTGCGTTTCGAATTCATTAAACTAGTTAGTATCATAACGGCCAATCATTCGCCAGCGATAGCTTAGTATGAAAGCATGTTTCCATGTCAGTATTGTGGTCACCAATGCTTAACGAAGTGTGCGTTTGTTAGGCATATGAAATTACGTGCGAGTCTTCCAATCGCGTTGTAAGGTTGGGGCTAGTGAGCAACGTCAGAAGCGGACAATAAATCAACAGGGATTCGAAAAGCTGACTGCGAGCAGCAGTCAACCACTGAGCGGGGTAGGAGAAAGGAAAATAAGGGAAATAACCCCTGGCAAAAGGCCAAACAAAAGGCAATCCTTAAAAACAGGACGAACTTCTCTTGGCTGAGAACTAAACACAAAAAACGCGCCTAACTAGGCTAAGTAAGACCTCTCAGTTAACGTCTGAGATTTGCTGGAGATAATTCTATCCAAGAATACTTTCTAAGTTAGTGACCACTCGCAAGTGCCCCGGTTGCTACGTGTTTAGCTCCCGTACCGGATAGCCATAGAGTCAGTCACATCAAGCTCTCTACAATACCTAGAGCGTTACCGGCTGCTTGTGCAATGCAAGAGCACCAAGTAGCGGGAGTGAGGTCCCTATAAAGGGTAGACTCCAGGTGGCCCGCATCAGCAATTAGCCGGTAATGAGTGAGCGAGGAGAATCTCCTCTGCTGCCACCCCGTGGCAGCACCACCGCAAGCACAGGCACATTACAGGACCCCCCCTCTAAGGAACGTCTCCAGACGATCCTCCACTGCCTTGCTTACGGAAATCAGCGATCAACCCCGGATCACAGATGTTCCTAGATGGAACCCAACAACGTTCCTCCGGTCCGTACCCCTCCCAGTCCACGAGGTATTGTACCCCACGTCCGACCCGCCTACTGGCCAGAATCTTGCGTACTGTGTAGACCGGCTGGCCATCTAACATCCGCGGAGGAGGCGGAGCTGCCTCCCGAGGAACCAGCGGACTAACCAAAAGCGGCTTGAGTCGTGACACGTGGAAGGTGGGATGAACCCTCATGGATCTGGGAAGTTGAAGACGAACAACGACCGGATTGATCTTTTGGACGATCTTAAACGGCCCAATAAAACGCGGAGCGAGTTTGCGCGATTCTACTCGAAGTGGCAAGTCCCGAGTGGACAGCCAGACTCGCTGACCCACGCGATAAGAGGGAGCTGGCCTGCGTCTTCTATCAGCTGCCTTCTTTTGGCAAGCTACTGACCGCTCAAGAGAGGCGCGAACCTTCCTCCATGTAGCCCGACAACGACGAACATATTGCTCCACAGACGGCAACCCTACGTCCTTCTCCTGCTCCGGGAACAGGGGCGGCACATAACCGAACTGAGCCTCGAACGGAGAGCGGCCCGTGGAGGCGTTGAGCAATGAATTGTGGGCGTATTCTGCCCAGGGTAGCTGGCTACTCCAGGTGGTAGGGTCGTCCGACGCTAGACAACGGAGAGTGTTCTCCATGGTTTGATTAGTTCGTTCAGTTTGGCCGTTAGACTCTGGGTGAAAACCAGACGAGAGGCTGACCGAGGCTCCCAATGAGGCGCAAAACTCTCGCCAAAACCTGGCAATAAATTGTGGCCCACGGTCAGACACCACGTCTCGAGGCAAGCCATGCACCCTAAAAACGTGAGTAATGACCAACTGGGCCGTCTCTGGTGCCGAGGGTAGTTTTTTAAGAGGAATAAAATGAGCCGCTTTAGAAAAGCGATCAACTACTACCATGATCACCGTGTACCCGTTAGATGACGGTAGTCCCGTGACAAAATCAAGGGAGATGTGACTCCACGGCCGACTAGGGATGGGTAGCGGACGCAGTAACCCGGATGGGGCAAGACGCGACCCCTTGTTACGTGCGCAAACTGGGCACGCAGTCACAAACTCCCTTACATCCTTATCCAAACCAGGCCACCAAAACCGTCTGGCCACAAACTCCTTGGTCCGGGTAACCCCAGGGTGTCCGGCCAACGGAGAGGAATGCCCCCACTGCAACACCCGAGATCGCGTCAGAGGCGGAACAAAAAGGCGATTGGGCGGGCCTCCACCCGGGTCAGGGACAGCCCGTTGAGCCCTCTTAACCCGGGCCTCAATGTCCCACAAGACAGGACCCATAATACGAGCCGCCGGCACGATAGGTTCAGTAGCGTGCTCGTCATCAGACCGGTCGTACAACCGAGAGAGTGCATCGGGCTTAATATTTTTAGAGCCAGGTTTGTATGTTAAAATGAAATTGAACCTGGTAAAAAATAATGACCAGCGAGCTTGTCTCGAGTTCCGCCGTTTGGCCCCCTGGATGTACTCGAGGTTTTTGTGGTCTGTCCAAACCGTGACCGGGTGCTCAGCCCCCTCTAACCAGTGGCGCCACTCTTCCAGCGCCAATTTGACAGCCAGAAGTTCCCGATCCCCGACGTCATAGTTCCTCTCGGCCCGAGTCAAGGCCCGAGAGAAATATGCGCAGGGATGCAGCTTCTGGTCCAGAGGAGACCGTTGGGATAAAACCGCCCCAACTCCTACTGCGGATGCGTCCACCTCTACAACAAAGGGGAGGGAGGGGTTTGGGGTAACAAGGATGGGTTCCGAGCAGAACATTTCCTTCAGTAATTTGAATGCTTTATCTGCCTTGGGAGTCCATTCAAAGTGAGATGCTAATCTCTTCCCCGTGAGCGCCGTGATGGGGGCAGCAATGGTCCCAAAATTCCGAATAAAGCGCCTATAAAAATTAGCAAACCCCAAAAATCGCTGAACTTGTCTGACAGAGTCAGGGGTGGGCCAGTCCTTCACTGCCGAAACTTTAGACGGGTCCATCAAAACCCTCCCCTCTGAAATGATAAATCCTAGAAAGGAGACTGATTTGGAGTGGAAACTGCATTTCTCAGCTTTAACAAACAACTGGGCATCTAACAATTTCTTTAATACCAGTCTTACGTTTTTAATATGCTCAGAAAGATTAGAGGAGAAGATCAAAATATCGTCTAAATAAACGAATACAAACTTCTCCAACATCTCCCTGAGCACATCGTTCACTAGCGCCTGAAAGACTGAGGGGGCGCTAGTGAGCCCGAACGGCATTACGAGATATTCGTAATGTCCGGCGTGGGTATTAAAAGCAGTTTTCCACTCGTCCCCTTCCCGTATGCGAACCAAATTGTACGCATTGCGGAGATCTAATTTAGTAAAAATCGAAGCTCCTTGCAACCGTTCAAATGCCGAATTCATTAATGGCAGCGGGTACCTATTCTTTATCGTGATCTTATTTAAACCTCTGTAATCTATACAAGGTCTTAGCCCTCCGTCTTTCTTCTGGACAAAGAAAAAACCCGCCCCAGCAGGTGACGTGGAGGGTCGAATAAACCCGTTCTCCAGAGACTCCTTAATGTACTCATTCATCGCTTTGCTCTCCGGACCCGACAATGAATAAAGGGATCCCCTAGGAGGAACAGTACCCGGATACAGCTCAATGGCACAATCGTATGAGCGGTGGGGGGGAAGGGTCGTAGCCCGAGCTTTGCTAAAGACCTCTGCTAGATCCGCGTACTCAGATGGAACATTAGCCGGTAATCGGCAATTTATGGCAGCCATAAACTTCATGTCTTGGGGGTCGGAGGACTCAGTGGGCATATCGAAATAAAAAGAATCCGTATCTGAGTGCGCCTCATCCGCGGATATTAACCCGTCGTCGAATGGATCCCATTCTAAGCTCCCTTCCTCCTCACGAGGGCGAAAATTCCACACTTCACACAAGTCTTCCTCTCTATCGTGTTCAGTGGAAAAGACGTCTGCCTGTCTATCATTAGCCCCCCCTACTTCAAAATCATAGTTAGAGACTTCATCCCCCGCCTCGTTTTCTAATGTGTGCTGGGACGATTGCCGGCAATGAGTCTCGCACAAGGAGCTCCATTGGAGTATAGTCTCGCCGGTCCCACCCCAGTTAACCAGGGGTTTATGCTTAGCCAGCCAGGTGTGACCTAAAACCACCGGGTAAGAGGGCGAGTCTGTTAAAAAAAACTGAATCTCTTCAGAGTGTTCCCTAAACGCAATGGTTACTGACAACGGTTCTGTAATCGATTCGATAACTCCCGAGCCTAGAGGTCTGCCGTCTAATGCAGCAATCTGGCGAGGAGTCTCTAATTTCAGTAGGGGAATATTATGTTCTTTCGCCCACTGAATGTCCATAAAATTCTCTACGGCTCCAGAATCAATAAACGCCTCAGTGGAAGTAGAGGACTGACGCCATTTGATCTGAGTCGTAACACATGTGCGAAAGTTTTCTAGTAACAGTCCCACTAGTGCCTTTCGCTCAACTAGTGGGACTGATCTTTTACGGATTTCTGACGGGGAAGTTGGCTAGCCTGTTTGGGAGCCGGTATCTCACTTGCCCGTTTACGACAGTCACGAATATAATGACCCGGTCGACCACAATAATGGCATTTGCCTCCGGAGAACTCCCTCCTGGTTTTGTGACGCCAGGATGAGCTATCTATCTGCATGGGTTCCCCCTCTGCAGCAGATGGCATACCAAGACCGGACTCTCCGGTAAACTTGTGAAAGTTTTGTGCGGAAGTATTCTTCCTCTCCCTTCTCACGCGACCCCTTTCTCTAATCCGATTATCCAAGCGTATAGCCATGGAAACCATGCCCTCAAATGTTTCCGGAGGATCCGACATTGCCACGGCGTCTTGGATCTGTTCATCTAGTGCTTTTAAAAACAATGACTTTAACGGGCCGTCTGGCCAACCCGTTTCGCCAGCTAAAGCACGAAAAACAATGGCGAACTCGGCTACCGTCTCCTGCCCCTGTTTAAGATGAACCAGCTTCGTGCATGCTTCCTGCCCAGATTCGTCATGATCAAAGATTTGAGCCATCTCTTTCATGAGTAAAGTAACATCACTCAGCACCGGTGCCTGAGCGCGGATAAGAGGTTCCGCCCACGCTAAAGCGGTACCGGTGAGTAAAGACAGTATAAATGCTACTCGTGAATCTTGTGACGAAAATCTGGATGGTTGTGCTTTAAAAAAAATTAAACACTGTGCGAGAAATCCACGGCATTTCCCTGCCTCGCCATTATACCGTAGAGGAAGCTGTAGTTTGGGTTCCCTGAAACATGGGTTAGGTGGAACGGGGGGAGACGTGTCCGATGTGCGTGATTGTGCTACTGTGGCCGCGGTAGCGGCAGTCAATAGTTGCAAGCTTTCCGTCAGCGTTCGCAACCCAATATCCTGCTGCCGCAATTGCTCCTGAATACTGAGAATCCCTTTCTCATGATTAGCTAAAATAGCGTGCTGAGTGGCTAACATCTCCTGCATCGAGTTAATGACCGCTGACGTTTTTTCTGGCTCTTGCATTCTGTAAGGTTGGGGCTAGTGAGCAACGTCAGAAGCGGACAATAAATCAACAGGGATTCGAAAAGCTGACTGCGAGCAGCAGTCAACCACTGAGCGGGGTAGGAGAAAGGAAAATAAGGGAAATAACCCCTGGCAAAAGGCCAAACAAAAGGCAATCCTTAAAAACAGGACGAACTTCTCTTGGCTGAGAACTAAACACAAAAAACGCGCCTAACTAGGCTAAGTAAGACCTCTCAGTTAACGTCTGAGATTTGCTGGAGATAATTCTATCCAAGAATACTTTCTAAGTTAGTGACCACTCGCAAGTGCCCCGATTGCTACGTGTTTAGCTCCCGTACCGGATAGCCATAGAGTCAGTCACATCAAGCTCTCTACAATACCTAGAGCGTTACCGGCTGCTTGTGCAATGCAAGAGCACCAAGTAGCGGGAGTGAGGTCCCTATAAAGGGTAGACTCCAGGTGGCCCGCATCAGCAATTAGCCGGTAATGAGTGAGCGAGGAGAATCTCCTCTGCTGCCACCCCGTGGCAGCACCACCGCAAGCACAGGCACATTACACGCGTCGTTTAAATGCGCCTTTTTAGATTGCACCCGTTCGTTCAGAAACATAACGCAGATGGAATGTCATGTATATGGAGAGCATCAAGATAAGAGGAGAGCACAGGTAACTGCAATCGAGCGTGTATCTTGTCATGTAGAATTTTGCGATGTTAGATGCATTGATTTATCCAGTTTAAACTGTCATTTGAAATCTCATATCAGAGAGGGCAGGGCAGTTTCTTGTCCATTTCGTCAGTGTGGGAGAACGTTTTCGGTCGTCTCTTCCTTTACTTCTCATTTTTCAAGAGTACACAAGTCTTGTACAGCATCCAGTCTTTTGGGCCACGAAACAGTAGGAAGAGAGACGAGGCTAAGGGCAACCAATGAACAAGTTGAGGATGTTTCAGTGTTGGAGGGGGATTTGACTGACGACATAACTGATGATAATGAGGGAGACCAAGCAGCGGTGCTGCCAGAGAGAGCAGATGAATCCCTTTTCTTGAACGATTTGGCTTTCTTTTATTTAAAGTTGCAGGCAAAACTTTTACTGCCAGCATCAGTCATACAGTCTATTATTGAGGATTTTCAAGCAGTGCATGATATCAGTCAGTCTCATTTACTTCATAAGTTGGACGAAAAGCTGGTATCATTGGATATCTCTGATAGTGAGAGAGAGAGAATGTCATCGAGGTTCTTAAATCCGAGGATTTGTTTCGGGCATGCAACACTGGTACCTTGAAAACTGATCAAAGACAAAAAACAGTTTTTAAAAATCTGTTTAGATACATTGAGCCAGTCCCACTTTATCTTGGAATGAATGATTCAGGGAAGGAATGTTTTGCTCAATACATTCCGTTAAAAGATACGCTTCGATCACTCTTTCAGTGTCAGTCGGTCAAGCAGCAAACACATAGCAACAAACAAGAGATACAGACTTTGTCTAGATCAAGAGATGTCTTGGAAGACATCTGGGATGGTAGCAATGTGGCAGCAAATGTACTGTTTAAGAAGTCGGAGGAATCTCTTGGTCTGGTACTGTACCAGGATGCTTTTGAAGTGGTAAATCCGCTACTTTGATTTAAGTGGTATAGTCTTACCTGATGGACATGTGTACCAAGGAACATTGTGTGCCATAGCTGGAGGTAATCTGGGATCACACAGTATTGGTGGCTTTAGTGAAATCTTCAGTAAAAGCACCCATTTCTGCAGATTATGTACTGTTGATCGTGCTCAATTGTTGTCATCTCCCTTCACGACAGGTGAAAAGAAAACAATTGCATCATACAAAGACAGCGTGCAGCACAGCATGCAGCATAACGTAAGTACATCAAAACTGTCACTGGGAATTAAATTTGATTCCAAATTTATCAAATTAACCCACTTCCATGTGTGCCAACCTGGTCTGCCTCCTTGTCTGGGCCATGACTTATTTGAGGGTATCGTCGCATATGACTTGGCTCTATACCTAAGTCATTTTGTCACAAATCAGAAATTCTTCACGTATAGAGAACTGAATGGATGGCTTAATCACTTTAGGTACCTTGGCAATGACGCCAGCAATAAGCCATGTGAAATGAATCCAGGAAGTGAGAAATTGAGTGGACATGCTGTCCAGAATTGGTGTTTCCTTAGACTTCTGCCTCTCTTGATTGGGGACAAAATTTAAAATCCAGTTGAAAATGAAGTTTGGCAATTTGTGTTGCAGCTAAGGCAAAAAGTTGAATTTGTTTGAGCTCCTGCCATTGCAACTAGCCAGGTGGCCTACTTGAGAGTCCTTATTGAGGAGTATTTGCCAAGTCGACAGGATTGTTTTCCTAATCACCCACTTAATCCGAAACATCATTATATATGTCACTATCCTGAACTGATACTTTGCTTTGGGCCTCTTATTCGCTTATGGACCCTTAGGTATGAGAGTAAACACACACACATTTTAAACAGTGTGCTCGCAAATTACACAACTTCAAGAATTTGTGTTCCACATTAGCAGAGAGGCATCAACTTTTACAAGCATTTCTCTGTGCTGGTAATGTGTTTCCACCTTGTGTCATTTTTGATAGAGGTACAGATTTCTTTTCCAAATGATTACAATGACAAGATAAGACAATCTGTTGATCATTTAGGCCTCCAGCTACTTAACTCTGTGGCTGTACACAATGTCACCGTTAAAGGCACAAGCTACAAAAAAGGCATGTGTGTTGTCTTGGAGAAGAATGATGAGGGACTAGTCTTTGGCAAGATGGAACTGATTCTTGTTTGCAACAGTTGTGTTTACTTTGTCACAGAGAAATGCCAGTCTGATTTCCTTTTTGATCAGGGGATTTACTGCCCAAAGATGGGCTCAGAGAACCCCATTTCAAATTATTTCTGCCTAGATCATGCGCACCTCCTTGACTATTACCCTTTGCCTGTGTACAACATGTTTGGTCTGTCTCTAATAGCCCTTCACCACTCCTTTCCTTCAGGATGTCTGATATAAGTGAGAGCATCAAGGACGCAGTCATTTCTGTCCTGCCAAGTGTGCCAGAAGAGACGCTCATTCTGTTGGTTGAAACGATCTTACACCAGGGAGTGGAAAGCAAAGATGACTTGCAGTACATAAAAGAGAACAGGAAATTGCAGAGGATATTCGACCAAGCCAGTGCAGAAAACGTTTAAATGCATGGAAATGTATATTTACTACCTCACTACCAAATTAAAGAGTGTATTAAAACGCTTATTGTTTTATTTAATTAATTACGGCATCATTTTAGTCAATATTCATAATGATAGATTTTTGTTTTCATTGCCAGATGCCATAAGTTGTGCAACCCCCCTACTCCAGTCCCCAGAAGGCAGTTCATCGCTGTCAAGCTCCTCGAGATCCAGTAGCCCTTCACCATCACGTTCCACACGGTCACCAGTAAAGCAAAACTGGCCAGAAACTTTCCAGGTACCCTGGGAGAAAATGCCACCAGGTATTCGTACTGCCACTGAAAGTGGGATAAGGCCCTCACCGGCAGATAGAAGGCAAATGGTTCGGGTCTTGGTGGACGAAATGAGGAAGTTTGAGGCCAACCCTTCGTGGTCGCAGTGCTTCATCATTTCTGTCAAGATTGTCAAGGAGTTTCCACAGTCCTTGGCTGACATGATAGAAGGGAAATTTATAGGGGGAGGATACGCATCTCTCCTGAGTCAAATAAAAATTCATGTTGAGCATTTAAAGAGAAATAACACTTTGGCACGGTGCAGGTCTGTCACCACAGGGGCAAAGCCAAACACAGGCCCTGCAGATAGCTACTGCTGCACACGGTGGCAGCCAGACCTTCCACCTGAAGAAACAGAAAGCACACTGGAAGAGAAAAAGAAGATACTTTTGGAGTTCTTCTCTCGGGAGGGCTTGTCTGGGATTGAAAGGGGAGAAGTACAGAATCTCATGGAGGCAACGTACTACTTACAGCGCAAGATGATAAACACAACACCGGCCCACACACTTGAATATCTGAAATCTCAGTGGCCATACCTGTTTGTCCCTAGGAGTATGTGTACACATTTTGAGATGTTAACAGACATCAACATTTTGAGAAAACTGGAAGCATCTCTTGAAGGAAATGGGCCAAATATCATGGAGTTCCTCAAGAAAAACCCTACCAATAGTGAAGTCAAGGCTGTTCTGAACCGAAGCAATACCAGTGTGGCAGCTCCATATGTTCTGCTGGTGCTGATGGCTCACTTCAAACAGCAGAGTGATGCACTGATACTGGAAACAGATGTGACCACTGTCTCTAATATTGTTTTATTTTTATTGTAGTTACAGGAGTCGGCCAGTGTGTGCGGTGCACCCCTTTCTAATTGAGAGCACCTGGGGGTAAACCCTATAATAAGGAAGCCCCAGTGCTTTCTGGGCCGTTTTTCTCTCTTTCTTTCTCACTCTGTTCCAGGTAATCCTGCACCAGGTCGGGCGGTTGGACGGGCCGCGGGTTTTTCCCTTCACCCTCTTTTATTCCCAGGTTTTGCGTTGTACATTCACATCCCATATTTGCACACGCGCTCCCACACACATTTAATATAAATACCCTACATTTCACTCATTCACTCATACATGTATTATTGTTTTCTTCTTAATAAATAATTCCTTTGTTTAATAGTATACCTTGTTCTGTTGTCTCCCTTTTTGTCACGACTATAGCTTAAGTTGTAACACAGATGTAAGTATAAAGCCATTTCATTGCTCTCTGTGATTTCCTGTAAACAAATTAAAGTAAATATACAGTGCAGTCTGTATGTGTTTGGACAGGGACACATTTTTTTTTGTTGTTTTCATTCTGTTCTCCAACAAACAAACAGTTGACATAAAACAGTCACAATGTGGTTAAAGTGCAGACTTTCAGCTTTGATTTGACCATATTTACATCCATATCAAGTGAACATTGTAGGAATTACAGCCCTTTTTATACATAGTCCCCCCCCCCCAATTTTAGGGGCTCAAAAATAATTGGACAAATTAACATAATCATAGATTAAATTGTCATTTTTTTATACTTGGTTGCATATCCTTTGCATGCCATGACTTCCTGATGTCCGTGACCTATCAACATCATCAGAGTCTGGATATCCTATTTTCAGGTTGTCCTACAAGCGATACTAAAACTCTTTGCATTTGAATGGATCTCTATGGGAACTGGGGGGTACTAAACATGACTACTTTCATTCACAGACAGTGTGCATCATGAATGGAAATCCAGGAAATCCAGCTATATTTCTTTACAAATAACAATATTTGGGGTTCCTATATGATGCAGTGTATCAGCAACACTGGTTTACCAGATACCAATGAAACATATCAAGACTAACAAGGACCCAAAGGTGCTCAATTGAATTTTGATGTTGCTCAGCACTCCCCATCAAACATCAAGGCACTCAATGTTGGCTAATTCACTGATTTTACAGTTATTGATGACATATCTTTCTATGTTGCAGTTAAGTATATGTTTAATAGCTGTCAATTTTGTTTTCTTTTTTGTGATGGTCATAATTTAGAAGCAGAAACAAATTTTGCTCAGAGGCGGTGTACTCATTTGCAACATGGCTCTTTATAATGTTGGTTAAAAAAAAACATGCTTTCCTGTTTAGCATTGCAGTATTGCAGTGTTGCTGAAACACTACATAATATAGGAACCCCAAATCTTTTTTTATTTGTAAAGCGATAAAGCTGGATTTCCATTTTTCAGAGAGGGTGTACTCCTTCATGATGTGCACTGTAACATTGCTGTGTCCCAAGCATGGTGCCCTAAAATTGGGGGGATTATGTATAAAAAGGGCTGTAATTCATACACTGTTCACCCGATATGGATGTAAATACCCTTTTTTATTACAAATCTCAAATTGTGGAGTACAGAGGCAAATCAATAAATGATGGGTCTTTGTCCCAAACATTATGGAGGACACTGTATTCCTAATAATATTTAAATGTGTTTAATTTCATATCGTTTGTTCTCTGCAGGTTTCTGCCTCTGCTGCTGACGTTGAGAGGTCCTTGACTTTGCCTGACAGTCCTCGATTGATTGTTCTCAGTATGCATGTGTATGTTTAATTTAACTTTTCCTTGACCATGTGGCCACACCACAGGCCTTCCCTGTCCTCACTGCTATGCTATGTGTCAACCCCATCCCAACCCGTTCTCTCCCCTACAGAACTCGCTTCCGCAGGCGAGACCCCCCGCGGCGACGGAACCTCTCCAACCTTTGCTATCCCTCACTGACCCCCCTGTGACGACTTCACGGTCGCAGGAAGGCTATGGAACTGCCAGTCTGCTACGCGGAAGGCTGACTTAATTTCGGCCTACGCGTCCCTCTTCTCTCTACATTTCCTTGCCCTCACTGAGACCTGGATCACACCAGGCAACACTGCAACCCCTGCAGCCCTCTCCTCCTCCTCCTCCTCCTCCTTCTCTCACGCCACCCGCCCGTCTGGCTGTGGTGGGGGCACAGGTTTGCTGATCTCTCCCTCCTGGAAATTCACTCTTCTCCCCCTCTCTCACCTCTCCATCTCTACCTTTGATTACCACTCTGTCTCAATCACCTATCCTGTTAACTTGTATATTGTTGTTATCTATCACCCTCCAGGGCCCCTGGGAAGCTTCCTCGATGAGCTTAACACCCTGCTCAGCTCCTTCCCAGAAGATGGCACCCCACTGATCCTCCTGGGAGACTTCAACATCCACTTTGATGCCTCCCACTCCGCAGCTTTCCTGCCCCTACTCCACTCATTCGTCCTCTCCCTGATGCACTCCCCACCAACACACAAGGCTGGCAATTATTTCTGTGTCGGGAATTTAGATTTATGAGATCGCTATTCGTAACGAACTGTGGCAGCGCAGTCCGGTGCCCACGCGATCTATTTGGTGAACGTGTACCACTGGTAGATTGTTTCCTATTGCACAAAATTCGTTTTAGATGGACTGGATAATAATTTCTGTCTCGGGAACTTGGATTTATGAGATCGCCACTTGCATAATCAACTGTATTTAAAACGGGTGACGCACTCACATGCACCCGATTACACGTTTGTATTTGCTATATTATTTGTTTAAATAGTTTCCAAAGCCACAGCGTTCGTGTTGGATGCATTGGTTAATTATTTTTGTCTGGGGAATTTGGATTTATGAGATCGCTATTGGCGCAACGAACTATGGCAGCGCAGTCCGGTGCCCACGCGATCTATTTGGTGAATGTGTACCACTTGTAGATTGTTTCCTATTGCACAAAATTCGTATTAGATGGGCTGGATAATAATTTCTGTATCGGGAACTTGGATTTATGAGATGGCAAATAGCCTAATCAACTGTATTTAAAATGGTGACGCACACAACTGCGCCCGATTACACGTTTGTATTTGCTCAATTATTTGTTTAAATAGTGTCCAATGCCACAGCGTTCGTGTTGGATGCATTGGTTAATTATTTTTGTCTGGGGAATTTGGATTTATGAGATCGCTATTGGCGCAACGAACTGTGGCAGGGCAGTCCGGTGCCCACGCGATCTATTTGGTGAATGTGTACCACTTGTAGATTGTTTCCTATTGCACAAAATTCGTTTTAGATGGACTGGATAATAATTTCTGTCTCGGGAACTTGAATTTATGAGATCGCTAATAGCGTAATCAACTGTATTTAAAACGGTGACGCACACAACTGCGCCCGATTACACGTTTGTATTTGCTATATTATTTGTTTAAATAGTTTCCAATGCCTCAGCGTTCGTGTTGGATGCACTGGTTAATTATTTCTGTCTGGGGAATTTGGATTTATGAGATCGCTATTGGCGCAAGGAACTGTGGCAGCGCAGTCCGGTGCCCATGCGATCTATTTGCTGAACGTGTACCACTTGTAGATTGTTTCCTATTGCACAATATTCGTTTTAGATGGACTGGATAATAATTTCTGTCTCGGGAAATTGCATTTATGAGATCGCTATTTGCGTAATCAACCGTTTTTAAAACGGAGACGCACACTCCTGCTACCGAATGCATGAGCTTCTTCCTTCACTGTGGAGCCCTAGCGTTCCTTTTATTTGCCCCAGGCATTTAAAAGTCCTTAAATTTAAGGCTGCGAGTGCACAAAACGCCTGCGAGGGCATGCATTTCTTAGAATGAATGTCAATATCACTAGTAATAGCGGTGGTGCTTTATTATTGGCGAATTTGACGGATGATGCACACACCTGCTGCCGAATGCAGGAGCTTATGCATCTTACCCCAAATTCCTGGTCAACACACTTTCCCCCACGTCACATCCTTACTAGGTTTAGAATTCCAACTACTCTCAGTAAAGCAATACAATGCCTCCTCCTAGTGGTCAGAATACACTCAGCCTGTAACATCTATTATTGAACACAACAAATGTAATGCCAAAAAACGTGTGGTAGCTTTACACATGGTTTAAACTAATTGCATGCTATGAAACGAGAAGGAACTATTTTTTTCTTGATAACATCATTGTTTCCATGGAACTAACCACCAGAGGTTTTTGCTTGACAACGGTGCAAATAGAAATACCAACCAGAGTGTCTGCATAGCGACGGTCCAATTAGAACTACGAACCAGAGTTTTGCTTGACAACGGCAAAATAATATGCCCAAACGCCCGCAGAAGAACATTTCACTTTCAGCTGATTAAATCTATAAACATCAATAAATATAAACATAAACATATATATAGTCATTGTTGGTACACGGTATGAAATTGATGTGAAATTACAGGGAAATTCCTACAGTAACCTGCTTTTTTATTGATATACAGCACATTGCTGGAGACATAACAGCATTGTGGGCGTTTTGCTCTTAACTGCATATCACCGTTTGAATTTGCAGTAATTAACTGTAAATTGCAAAGGATATTGGGAAGCCATTGGTTAGTAGTGGTGGCAGAGAATATGCTAACAAAGCAATGCCAAGTTTCGAGTGTCACACCTAATAGGCTACGCGAATTTAAAAGTAATTATATTACAATTTGTTCGTTTTTAATTTCCAGCAGAATACGTTGATCTGTATTTCACATTAATCTTCTTGTGCTTTTCCAAGGCAACCCTGTATTTCGAATATTTTTTTTGTTGCAGCTGGCTAGAGAGTCGCTGGATTGCGCAGGTAGGCTACGTGCGTTTCGAATTCATTAAACTAGTTAGTATCATAACGGCCAATCATTCGCCAGCGATAGCTTAGTATGAAAGCATGTTTCCATGTCAGTATTGTGGTCACCAATGCTTAACGAAGTATGCGTTTGTTAGGCATATGAAAGTACGTGCGAGTCTTCCAATCGCGTCGTTTAAATGCGCCTTTTTAGATTGCACCCGTTCGTTCAGAAACATAAGGCAGATGGAATGTCATGTATATGGAGAGCATCAAGATAAGAGGAGAGCACAGGTAACTGCAATCGAGCGTGTATCTTGTCATGTAGAATTTTGCGATGTTAGATGCATTGATTTATCCAGTTTAAACTGTCATTTGAAATCTCATATCAGAGAGGGCAGGGCAGTTTCTTGTCCATTTCGTCAGTGTGGGAGAACGTTTTCGGTCGTCTCTTCCTTTACTTCTCATTTTTCAAGAGTACACAAGTCTTGTACAGCATCCAGTCTTTTGGGCCACGAAACAGTAGGAAGAGAGACGAGGCTAAGGGCAACCAATGAACAAGTTGAGGATGTTTCAGTGTTGGAGGGGGATTTGACTGACGACATAACTGATGATAATGAGGGAGACCAAGCAGCGGTGCTGCCAGAGAGAGCAGATGAATCCCTTTTCTTGAACGATTTGGCTTTCTTTTATTTAAAGTTGCAGGCAAAACGTTTACTGCCAGCATCAGTCATACAGTCTATTATTGAGGATTTTCAAGCAGTGCATGATATCAGTCAGTCTCATTTACTTCATAAGTTGGACGAAAAGCTGGTATCATTGGATATCTCTGATAGTGAGAGAGAGAGAATGTCATCGAGGTTCTTAAATCCGAGGATTTGTTTCGGGCATGCAACACTGGTACCTTGAAAACTGATCAAAGACAAAAAACAGTTTTTAAAAATCTGTTTAGATACATTGAGCCAGTCCCACTTTATCTTGGAATGAATGATTCAGGGAAGGAATGTTTTGCTCAATACATTCCGTTAAAAGATACGCTTCGATCACTCTTTCAGTGTCAGTCGGTCAAGCAGCAAACACATAGCAACAAACAAGAGATACAGACTTTGTCTAGATCAAGAGATGTCTTGGAAGACATCTGGGATGGTAGCAATGTGGCAGCAAATGTACTGTTTAAGAAGTCGGAGCAATCTCTTGGTCTGGTACTGTACCAGGATGCTTTTGAAGTGGTAAATCCGCTACTTTGATTTAAGTGGTATAGTCTTACCTGATGGACATGTGTACCGAGGAACATTGTGTGCCATAGCTGGAGGTAATCTGGGATCACACAGTATTGGTGGCTTTAGTGAAATCTTCAGTAAAAGCACCCATTTCTGCAGATTATGTACTGTTGACCGTGCTCAATTGTTGTCATCTCCCTTCACGACAGGTGAAAAGAAAACAATTGCATCATACAAAGACAGCGTGCAGCACAGCATGCAGCATAACGTAAGTACATCAAAACTGTCACTGGGAATTAAATTTGATTCCAAATTTATCAAATTAACCCACTTCCATGTGTGCCAACCTGGTCTGCCTCCTTGTCTGGGCCATGACTTATTTGAGGGTATCGTCGCATATGACTTGGCTCTATACCTAAGTCATTTTGTCACAAATCAGAAATTCTTCACGTATAGAGAACTGAATGGACGGCTTAATCACTTCAGGTACCTTGGCAATGACGCCAGCAATAAGCCATGTGAAATGAATCCAGGAAGTGAGAAATTGAGTGGACATGCTGTCCAGAATTGGTGTTTCCTTAGGCTTCTGCCTCTCTTGATTGGGGACAAAATTTAAAATCCAGTTGAAAATTAAGTTTGGCAATTTGTGTTGCAGCTAAGGCAAAAAGTTGAATTTGTTTGTGCTCCTGCCATTGCAACTAGCCAGGTGGCCTACTTGAGAGTCCTTATTGAGGAGTATTTGCCAAGTCGACAGGATTGTTTTCCTATTCACCCACTTAAGCCGAAACATCATTATATATGTCACTATCCTGAACTGATACTTTGCTTTGGGCCTCTTATTCGCTTATGGACCCTTAGGTTTGAGAGTAAACACACACACATTTTAAACAGTGTGCTCGCAAATTACACAACTTCAAGAATTTGTGTTCCACATTAGCAGAGAGGCATCAACTTTTACAAGCATTTCTCTGTGCTGGTAATGTGTTTCCACCTTGTGTCATTTTTGATAGAGGTACAGATTTCTTTTCCAAATGATTACAATGACAAGATAAGACAATCTGTTGATCATTTAGGCCTCCAGCTACTTAACTCTGTGGCTGTACACAATGTCACCGTTAAAGGCACAAGCTACAAAAAAGGCATGTGTGTTGTCTTGGAGAAGAATGATGAGGGACTAGTCTTTGGCAAGATGGAACTGATTCTTGTTTGCAACAGTTGTGTTTACTTTGTCACAGAGAAATGCCAGACTGATTTCCTTTTTGATCAGGGGATTTACTGCCCAAAGATGGGCTCAGAGAACCCCATTTCAAATTATTTCTGCCTAGATCATGCGCGCCTCCTTGACTATTACCCTTTGCCTGTGTACAACATGTTTGGTCTGTCTCTAATAGCCCTTCACCACTCCTTTCCTTCAGGATGTCTGATATAAGTGAGAGCATCAAGGACGCAGTCATTTCTGTCCTGCCAAGTGTGCCAGAAGAGACGCTCATTCTGTTGGTTGAAAGGATCTTACACCAGGGAGTGGAAAGCAAAGATGACTTGCAGTACATAAAAGAGAACAGGAAATTGCAGAGGTTATTCGACCAAGCCAGTGCAGAAAACTTTTAAATGCATGGAAATGAGCAGGTACTGTATATTTACTACCTCACTACCAAATTAAAGAGTGTATTAAAACGCTTATTGTTTTATTTAATTAATTACGGCATCATTTTAGTCAATATTCATAATGATAGATTTTTGTTTTCATTGCCAGATGCCATAAGTTGTGCAACCCCCCTACTCCAGTCGCCAGAAGGCAGTTCATCGCTGTCAAGCTCCTCGAGATCCAGTAGCCCTTCACCATCACGTTCCACACGGTCACCAGTAAAGCAAAACTGGCCAGAAACTTTCCAGGTACCCTGGGAGAAAATGCCACCAGGTATTCGTACTGCCACTGAAAGTGGGATAAGGCCCTCACCGGCAGATAGAAGGCAAATGGTTCGGGTCTTGGTGGACGAAATGAGGAAGTTTGAGGCCAACCCTTCGTGGTCGCAGTGCCTCATCATTTCTGTCAAGATTGTCAAGGACTTTCCACAGTCCTTGGCTGACATGATAGAAGGGAAATTTATAGGGGGAGGATACGCATCTCTCCTGAGTCAAATAAAAATTCATGTTGAGCATTTAAAGAGAAATAACACTTTGGCACGGTGCAGGTCTGTCACCACAGGGGCAAAGCCAAACACAGGCCCTGCAGATAGCTACTGCTGCACACGGTGGCAGCCAGACCTTCCACCTGAAGAAACAGAAAGCACACTGGAAGAGAAAAAGAAGATACTTTTGGAGTTCTTCTCTCGGGAGGGCTTGTCTGGGATTGAAAGGGGAGAAGTACAGAATCTCATGGAGGCAACGTACTACTTACAGCGCAAGATGATAAACACAACACCGGCCCACACACTTGAATATCTGAAATCTCAGTGGCCATACCTGTTTGTCCCTAGGAGTATGTGTACACATTTTGAGATGTTAACAGACATCAACATTTTGAGAAAACTGGAAGCATCTCTTGAAGGAAATGGGCCAAATATCATGGAGTTCCTCAAGAAAAACCCTACCAATAGTGAAGTCAAGGCTGTTCTGACCCGAAGCAATACCAGTGTGGCAGCTCCATATGTTCTGCTGGTGCTGATGGCTCACTTCAAACAGCAGACTGATGCACTGATACTGGAAACAGATGTGACCACTGTCTCTAATATTGTTTTATTTTTATTGTAGTTACAGGAGTCGGCCAGTGTGTGCGGTGCACCCCTTTCTAATTGAGAGCACCTGGGGGTAAACCCTATAATAAGGAAGCCCCAGTGCTTTCTGGGCCGTTTTTCTCTCTTTCTTTCTCACTCTGTTCCAGGTAATCCTGCACCAGGTCGGGCGGTTGGACGGGCCGCGGGTTTTTCCCTTCACCCTCTTTTATTCCCAGGTTTTGCGTTGTACATTCACATCCCATATTTGCACACGCGCATCCACACACATTTAATATAAATACCCTACATTTCACTCATTCACTCATACATGTATTATTGTTTTCTTCTTAATAAATAATTCCTTTGTTTAATAGTATACCTTGTTCTGTTGTCTCCCTTTTTGTCACGACTATAGCTTAAGTCGTAACACAGATGTAAGTATAAAGCCATTTCATTGCTCTCTGTGATTTCCTGTAAACAAATTAAAGTAAATATACAGTGCAGTCTGTATGTGTTTGGACAGGGACACATTTTTTTGTTGTTTTCATTCTGTTCTCCAACAAACAAACAGTTGACATAAAACAGTCACAATGTGGTTAAAGTGCAGACTTTCAGCTTTGATTTGACCATATTTACATCCATATCAAGTCAACATTGTAGGAATTACAGCCCTTTTTATACATAGTCCCCCCCCAATTTTAGGGGCTCAAAAATAATTGGACAAATTAACATAATCATAGATTAAATTGTCATTTTTTTATACTTGGTTGCATATCCTTTGCATGCCATGACTTCCTGATGTCCGTGACCTATCAACATCATCAGAGTCTGGATATCCTATTTTCAGGTTGTCCTGCAAGCGATACTAAAACTCTTTGCATTTGAATGGATCTCTATGGGAACTGGGGGGTACTAAACATGACTACTTTCATTCACAGACAGTGTGCATCATGAATGGAAATCCAGGAAATCCAGCTATATTTCTTTACAAATAACAATATTTGGGGTTCCTATATGATGCAGTGTATCAGCAACACTGGTTTACCAGATACCAATGAAACATATCAAGACTAACAAGGACCCAAAGGTGCTCAATTGAATTTTGATGTTGCTCAGCACTCCCCATCAAACATCAAGGCACTCAATGTTGGCTAATTCACTGATTTTACAGTTATTGATGACATATCTTTCTATGTTGCAGTTAAGTATATGTTTAATAGCTGTCAATTTTGTTTTCTTTTTTGTGATGGTCATAATTTAGAAGCAGAAACAAATTTTGCTCAGAGGCGGTGTACTCATTTGCAACATGGCTCTTTATAATGTTGGTTAAAAAAAAACATGCTTTCCTGTTTAGCATTGCAGTATTGCAGTGTTGCTGAAACACTACATAATATAGGAACCCCAAATCTTTTTTTATTTGTAAAGCGATAAAGCTGGATTTCCATTTTTCAGAGAGGGTGTACTCCTTCATGATGTGCACTGTAACATTGCTGTGTCCCAAGCATGGTGCCCTAAAATTGGGGGGATTATGTATAAAAAGGGCTGTAATTCATACACTGTTCACCCGATATGGATGTAAATACCCTTTTTTATTACAAATCTCAAATTGTGGAGTACAGAGGCAAATCAATAAATGATGGGTCTTTGTCCCAAACATTATGGAGGACACTGTATTCCTAATAATATTTAAATGTGTTTAATTTCATATCGTTTGTTCTCTGCAGGTTTCTGCCTCTGCTGCTGACGTTGAGAGGTCCTTGACTTTGCCTGACAGTCCTCGATTGATTGTTCTCAGTATGCATGTGTATGTTTAATTTAACTTTTCCTTGACCATGTGGCCACACCACAGGCCTTCCCTGTCCTCACTGCTATGCTATGTGTCAACCCCATCCCAACCCGTTCTCTCCCCTACAGAACTCGCTTCCGCAGGCGAGACCCCCCGCGGCGACGGAACCTCTCCAACCTTTGCTATCCCTCACTGACCCCCCTGTGACGACTTCACGGTCGCAGGAAGGCTATGGAACTGCCAGTCTGCTACGCGGAAGGCTGACTTAATTTCGGCCTACGCGTCCCTCTTCTCTCTACATTTCCTTGCCCTCACTGAGACCTGGATCACACCAGGCAACACTGCAACCCCTGCAGCCCTCTCCTCCTCCTCCTCCTCCTCCTTCTCTCACGCCACCCGCCCGTCTGGCCGTGGTGGGGGCACAGGTTTGCTGATCTCTCCCTCCTGGAAATTCACTCTTCTCCCCCTCTCTCACCTCTCCATCTCTACCTTTGAATACCACTCTGTCTCAATCACCTATCCTGTTAACTTGTATATTGTTGTTATCTATCACCCTCCAGGGCCCCTGGGAAGCTTCCTCGATGAGCTTGACACCCTGCTCAGCTCCTTCCCAGAAGATGGCACCCCACTGATCCTCCTGGGAGACTTCAACATCCACTTTGATGCCTCCCACTCCGCAGCTTTCCTGCCCCTACTCCACTCATTCGTCCTCTCCCTGTTGCACTCCCCACCAACACACAAGGCAGGCAGTTATTTCTGTGTCGGGAATTTAGATTTATGAGATCGCTATTCGTAACGAACTTCGGCAGCGCAGTCCGGTGCCCACGCGATCTATTTGGTGAACGTGTACCACTTGTAGATTGTTTCCTATTGCACAAAATTCGTTTTAGATGGACTGGATAATAATTTCTGTCTCGGGAACTTGGATTTATGAGATCGCCAATTGCGTAATCAACTGTATTTAAAACGGGTGACGCACACACCTGCACCCGATTACACGTTTGTATTTGCTATATTATTTGTTTAAATAGTTTCCAATGCCACAGCGTTCGTTTTGGATGCATTGGTTAATTATTTCTGTCTGGGGAATTTGGATTCATGAGATCGCTATTCGCGCAACGAACTGTGGCATCGCAGTCCGGTGCCCACGCGATCTATTCAGAGGACGTGTACCACTTGTATATTGTTTCCAGTTGCACAAATTTCGTTTTAGATGGACTGGATAATAATTTCTGTCTGGGGAACATGGATTTATGAAATCGCTTATTGCGTAATCAACTGTATTTAAAACGGTGACGCACACACCTGCGCCTGATTACACGTTTGTATTTGCTATATTATTTGTTTAAATAGTTTCCAATGCCACAGCGTTCGTTTTGGATGCATTGGTTAATTTTTTTTTGTCTGGGGAATTTGGATTCATGAGATCGCTATTGGCGCAACGAACTGTGGCAGCGCAGTCCGGTGCCCATGCGATCTATTTGCTGAACGTGTACCACTTGTAGATTGTTTCCTATTGCACAAAATTCGTTTTAGATGGACTGGATAATAATTTCTGTCTCGGGAAATTGCATTTATGTGATGGCTATTTGCGTAATCAACCGTTTTTAAAACGGAGACGCACACACCTGCTACCGAATGCATGAGCTTCTTCCTTCACTGTGGAGCCCTAGCGTTCCTTTTATTTGCCCCAGGCATTTAAAAGTCCTTAAATGTAAGGCTGCGTGTGCACAAAACGCCTGCGAGGGCATGCATTTCTTAGAATGAATGTCAATATCACTAGTAATAGCGGTGGTGCTTGATTATTGGCGAATTTGACGGATGATGCACACACCTGCTGCCCAATGCAGGAGCTTATGCATCTTACCCCAAATTCCTGGTCAACACACTTTCCCCCACGTCACATCCTTACTAGGTTTAGAATTCCAACTACTCTCAGTAAAGCAATACAATGCCTCCTCCTAGTGGTCAGAATACACTCAGCCTGTAACATCTATTATTGAACACAACAAATGTAATGCCAAAAAACGTGTGGTAGCTTTACACATGGTTTAAACTAATTGCATGCTATGAAACGAGAAGGAACTATTTTTTTCTTGATAAAATCATTGTTTCCATGGAACATGGACAACGGTGCAAATAGAAATACCAACCAGAGTGTCTGCATAGCGACGGTCCAATTAGAACTACGAACCAGAGTTTTGCTTGACAACGGCAAAATAATATGCCCAAACGCCCGCAGAAGAACATTTCACTTTCAGCTGATTAAATCTATAAACATCAATAAATATAAACATAAACATATATATAGTCATTGTTGGTACACGGTATGAAATTGATGTGAAATTACAGGGAAATTCCTACAGTAACCTGCTGTTTTATTGATATACAGCACATTGCTGGAGACATAACAGCATTGTGGGCGTTTTGCTCTTAACTGCATATCACCGTTTGAATTTGCAGTAATTAACTGTAAATTGCAAAGGATATTGGGAAGCCATTGGTTAGTAGTGGTGGCAGAGAATATGCTAACAAAGCAATGCCAAGTTTCGAGTGTCACACCTAATAGGCTACGCGAATTTAAAAGTAATTATTTTACAATTTGTTCGTTTTTAATTTCCAGCAGAATACGTTGATCTGTATTTCACATTAATCTTCTTGTGCTTTTCCAAGGCAACCCTGTATTTCGAATATTTTTTTGTTGCAGCTGGCTAGAGAGTCGCTGGATTGCGCAGGTAGGCTACGTGCGTTTCGAATTCATTAAACTAGTTAGTATCATAACGGCCAATCAGCGATAGCTTAGTATGAAAGCATGTTTCCATGTCAGTATTGTGGTCACCAATGCTTAACGAAGTATGCGTTTGTTAGGCATATGAAAGTACGTGCGAGTCTTCCAATCGCGTCGTTTAAATGCGCCTTTTTAGATTGCACCCGTTTGTTCAGAAACATAACGCAGATGGAATGTCATGTATATGGAGAGCATCAAGATAAGAGGAGAGCACAGGTAACTGCAATCGAGCGTGTATCTTGTCATGTAGAATTTTGCGATGTTAGATGCATTGATTTATCCAGTTTAAACTGTCATTTGAAATCTCATATCAGAGAGGGCAGGGCAGTTTCTTGTCCATTTCGTCAGTGTGGGAGAACGTTTTCGGTCGTCTCTTCCTTTACTTCTCATTTTTCAAGAGTACACAAGTCTTGTACAGCATCCAGTCTTTTGGGCCACGAAACAGTAGGAAGAGAGACGAGGCTAAGGGCAACCAATGAACAAGTTGAGGATGTTTCAGTGTTGGAGGGGGATTTGACTGACGACATAACTGATGATAATGAGGGAGACCAAGCAGCGGTGCTGCCAGAGAGAGCAGATGAATCCCTTTTCTTGAACGATTTGGCTTTCTTTTATTTAAAGTTGCAGGCAAAACTTTTACTGCCAGCATCAGTCATACAGTCTATTATTGAGGATTTTCAAGCAGTGCATGATATCAGTCAGTCTCATTTACTTCATAAGTTGGACGAAAAGCTGGTATCATTGGATATCTCTGATAGTGAGAGAGAGAGAATGTCATCGAGGTTCTTAAATCCGAGGATTTGTTTCGGGCATGCAACACTGGTACCTTGAAAACTGATCAAAGACAAAAAACAGTTTTTAAAAATCTGTTTAGATACATAGAGCCAGTCCCACTTTATCTTGGAATGAATAATTCAGGGAAGGAATGTTTTGCTCAATACATTCCGTTAAAAGTTACGCTTCGATCACTCTTTCAGTGTCAGTCGGTCAAGCAGCAAACACATAGCAACAAACAAGAGATACAGACTTTGTCTAGATCAAGAGATGTCTTGGAAGACATCTGGGATGGTAGCAATGTGGCAGCAAATGTACTGTTTAAGAAGTCGGAGGAATCTCTTGGTCTGGTACTGTACCAGGATGCTTTTGAAGTGGTAAATCCGCTACTTTGATTTAAGTGGTATAGTCTTACCTGATGGACATGTGTACCGAGGAACATTGTGTGCCATAGCTGGAGGTAATCTGGGATCACACAGTATTGGTGGCTTTAGTGAAATCTTCAGTAAAAGCACCCATTTCTGCAGATTATGTACTGTTGACCGTGCTCAATTGTTGTCATCTCCCTTCACGACAGGTGAAAAGAAAACAATTGCATCATACAAAGACAGCGTGCAGCACAGCATGCAGCATAACGTAAGTACATCAAAACTGTCACTGGGAATTAAATTTGATTCCAAATTTATCAAATTAACCCACTTCCATGTGTGCCAACCTGGTCTGCCTCCTTGTCTGGGCCATGACTTATTTGAGGGTATCGTCGCATATGACTTGGCTCTATACCTAAGTCATTTTGTCACAAATCAGAAATTCTTCACGTATAGAGAACTGAATGGACGGCTTAATCACTTCAGGTACCTTGGCAATGACGCCAGCAATAAGCCATGTGAAATGAATCCAGGAAGTGAGAAATTGAGTGGACATGCTGTCCAGAATTGGTGTTTCCTTAGACTTCTGCCTCTCTTGATTGGGGACAAAATTTAAAATCCAGTTGAAAATGAAGTTTGGCAATTTGTGTTGCAGCTAAGGCAAAAAGTTGAATTTGTTTGTGCTCCTGCCATTGCAACTAGCCAGGTGGCCTACTTGAGAGTCCTTATTGAGGAGTATTTGCCAAGTCGACAGGATTGTTTTCCTATTCACCCACTTAAGCCGAAACATCATTATATATGTCACTATCCTGAACTGATACTTTGCTTTGGGCCTCTTATTCGCTTATGGACCCTTAGGTTTGAGAGTAAACACACACACATTTTAAACAGTGTGCTCGCAAATTACACAAATTCAAGAATTTGTGTTCCACATTAGCAGAGAGGCATCAACTTTTACAAGCATTTCTCTGTGCTGGTAATGTGTTTCCACCTTGTGTCATTTTTGATAGAGGTACAGATTTCTTTTCCAAATGATTACAATGACAAGATAAGACAATCTGTTGATCATTTAGGCCTCCAGCTACTTAACTCTGTGGCTGTACACAATGTCACCGTTAAAGGCACAAGCTACAAAAAAGGCATGTGTGTTGTCTTGGAGAAGAATGATGAGGGACTAGTCTTTGGCAAGATGGAACTGATTCTTGTTTGCAACAGTTGTGTTTACTTTGTCACAGAGAAATGCCAGACTGATTTCCTTTTTGATCAGGGGATTTACTGCCCAAAGATGGGCTCAGAGAACCCCATTTCAAATTATTTCTGCCTAGATCATGCGCGCCTCCTTGACTATTACCCTTTGCCTGTGTACAACATGTTTGGTCTGTCTCTGATAGCCCTTCACCACTCCTTTCCTTCAGGATGTCTGATATAAGTGAGAGCATCAAGGACGCAGTCATTTCTGTCCTGCCAAGTGTGCCAGAAGAGACGCTCATTCTGTTGGTTGAAACGATCTTACACCAGGGAGTGGAAAGCAAAGATGACTTGCAGTACATAAAAGAGAACAGGAAATTGCAGAGGTTATTCGACCAAGCCAGTGCAGAAAACTTTTAAATGCATGGAAATGAGCAGGTACTGTATATTTACTACCTCACTACCAAATTAAAGAGTGTATTAAAACGCTTATTGTTTTATTTAATTAATTACGGCATCATTTTAGTCAATATTCATAATGATAGATTTTTGTTTTCATTGCCAGATGCCATAAGTTGTGCAACCCCCCTACTCCAGTCCCCAGAAGGCAGTTCATCGCTGTCAAGCTCCTCGAGATCCAGTAGCCCTTCACCATCACGTTCCACACGGTCACCAGTAAAGCAAAACTGGCCAGAAACTTTCCAGGTACCCTGGGAGAAAATGCCACCAGGTATTCGTACTGCCACTGAAAGTGGGATAAGGCCCTCACCGGCAGATAGAAGGCAAATGGTTCGGGTCTTGGTGGACGAAATGAGGAAGTTTGAGGCCAACCCTTCGTGGTCGCAGTGCCTCATCATTTCTGTCAAGATTGTCAAGGACTTTCCACAGTCCTTGGCTGACATGATAGAAGGGAAATTTATAGGGGGAGGATACGCATCTCTCCTGAGTCAAATAAAAATTCATGTTGAGCATTTAAAGAGAAATAACACTTTGGCACGGTGCAGGTCTGTCACCACAGGGGCAAAGCCAAACACAGGCCCTGCAGATAGCTACGGCTGCACACGGTGGCAGCCAGACCTTCCACCTGAAGAAACAGAAAGCACACTGGAAGAGAAAAAGAAGATACTTTTGGAGTTCTTCTCTCGGGAGGGCTTGTCTGGGATTGAAAGGGGAGAAGTACAGAATCTCATGGAGGCAACGTACTACTTACAGCGCAAGATGATAAACACAACACCGGCCCACACACTTGAATATCTGAAATCTCAGTGGCCATACCTGTTTGTCCCTAGGAGTATGTGTACACATTTTGAGATGTTAACAGACATCAACATTTTGAGAAAACTGGAAGCATCTCTTGAAGGAAATGGGCCAAATATCATGGAGTTCCTCAAGAAAAACCCTACCAATAGTGAAGTCAAGGCTGTTCTGACCCGAAGCAATACCAGTGTGGCAGCTCCATATGTTCTGCTGGTGCTGATGGCTCACTTCAAACAGCAGAGTGATGCACTGATACTGGAAACAGATGTGACCACTGTCTCTAATATTGTTTTATTTTTATTGTAGTTACAGGAGTCGGCCAGTGTGTGCGGTGCACCCCTTTCTAATTGAGAGCACCTGGGGGTAAACCCTATAATAAGGAAGCCCTAGTGCTTTCTGGGCCGTTTTTCTCTCTTTCTTTCTCACTCTGTTCCAGGTAATCCTGCACCAGGTCGGGCGGTTGGACGGGCCGCGGGTTTTTCCCTTCACCCTCTTTTATTCCCAGGTTTTGCTTTGTACATTCACATCCCATATTTGCACACGCGCATCCACACACATTTAATATAAATACCCTACATTTCACTCATTCACTCATACATGTATTATTGTTTTCTTCTTAATAAATAATTCCTTTGTTTAATAGTATACCTTGTTCTGTTGTCTCCCTTTTTGTCACGACTATAGCTTAAGTCGTAACACAGATGTAAGTATAAAGCCATTTCATTGCTCTCTGTGATTTCCTGTAAACAAATTAAAGTAAATATACAGTGCAGTCTGTATGTGTTTGGACAGGGACACATTTTTTTGTTGTTTTCATTCTGTTCTCCAACAAACAAACAGTTGACATAAAACAGTCACAATGTGGTTAAAGTGCAGACTTTCAGCTTTGATTTGACCATATTTACATCCATATCAAGTGAACATTGTAGGAATTACAGCCCTTTTTATACATAGTCCCCCCCCAATTTTAGGGGCTCAAAAATAATTGGACAAATTAACATAATCATAGATTAAATTGTCATTTTTTTATACTTGGTTGCATATCCTTTGCATGCCATGACTTCCTGATGTCCGTGACCTATCAACATCATCAGAGTCTGGATATCCTATTTTCAGGTTGTCCTACAAGCGATACTAAAACTCTTTGCATTTGAATGGATCTCTATGGGAACTGGGGGGTACTAAACATGACTACTTTCATTCACAGACAGTGTGCATCATGAATGGAAATCCAGGAAATCCAGCTATATTTCTTTACAAATAACAATATTTGGGGTTCCTATATGATGCAGTGTATCAGCAACACTGGTTTACCAGATACCAATGAAACATATCAAGACTAACAAGGACCCAAAGGTGCTCAATTGAATTTTGATGTTGCTCAGCACTCCCCATCAAACATCAAGGCACTCAATGTTGGCTAATTCACTGATTTTACAGTTATTGATGACATATCTTTCTATGTTGCAGTTAAGTATATGTTTAATAGCTGTCAATTTTGTTTTCTTTTTGTGATGGTCATAATTTAGAAGCAGAAACAAATTTTTCTCAGAGGCGGTGTACTCATTTGCAACATGGCTCTTTATAATGTTGGTTAAAAAAAAACATGCTTTCCTGTTTAGCATTGCAGTATTGCAGTGTTGCTGAAACACTACATAATATAGGAACCCCAAATCTTTTTTTATTTGTAAAGCGATAAAGCTGGATTTCCATTTTTCAGAGAGGGTGTACTCCTTCATGATGTGCACTGTAACATTGCTGTGTCCCAAGCATGGTGCCCTAAAATTGGGGGGATTATGTATAAAAAGGGCTGTAATTCATACACTGTTCACCCGATATGGATGTAAATACCCTTTTTTATTACAAATCTCAAATTGTGGAGTACAGAGGCAAATCAATAAATGATGGGTCTTTGTCCCAAACATTATGGAGGACACTGTATTCCTAATAATATTTAAATGTGTTTAATTTCATATCGTTTGTTCTCTGCAGGTTTCTGCCTCTGCTGCTGACGTTGAGAGGTCCTTGACTTTGCCTGACAGTCCTCGATTGATTGTTCTCAGTATGCATGTGTATGTTTAATTTAACTTTTCCTTGACCATGTGGCCACACCACAGGCCTTCCCTGTCCTCACTGCTATGCTATGTGTCAACCCCATCCCAACCCGTTCTCTCCCCTACAGAACTCGCTTCCGCAGGCGAGACCCCCCGCGGCGACGGAACCTCTCCAACCTTTGCTATCCCTCACTGACCCCCCTGTGACGACTTCACGGTCGCAGGAAGGCTATGGAACTGCCAGTCTGCTACGCGGAAAGCTGACTTAATTTTGGCCTACGCGTCCCTCTTCTCTCTACATTTCCTTGCCCTCACTGAGACCTGGATCACACCAGGCAACACTGCAACCCCTGCAGCCCTCTCCTCCTCCTCCTCCTCCTCCTTCTCTCACGCCACCCGCCCGTCTGGCCGTGGTGGGGGCACAGGTTTGCTGATCTCTCCCTCCTGGAAATTCTCTCTTCTCCCCCTCTCTCACCTCTCCATCTCTACCTTTGAATACCACTCTGTCTCAATCACCTATCCTGTTAACTTGTATATTGTTGTTATCTATCACCCTCCAGGGCCCCTGGGAAGCTTCCTCGATGAGCTTGACACCCTGCTCAGCTCCTTCCCAGAAGATGGCACCCCACTGATCCTCCTGGGAGACTTCAACATCCACTTTGATGCCTCCCACTCCGCAGCTTTCCTGCCCCTACTCCACTCATTCGTCCTCTCCCTGTTGCACTCCCCACCAACACACAAGGCAGGCAGTTATTTCTGTGTCGGGAATTTAGATTTATGAGATCGCTATTCGTAACGAACTGCGGCAGCGCAGTCCGGTGCCCACGCGATCTATTTGGTGAAGGTGTACCACTTGTAGATTGTTTCCTATTGCACAAAATTCGTTTTAGATGGACTGGATAATAATTTCTGTCTCGGGAACTTGGATTTATGAGATCGCCAATTGCGTAATCAACTGTATTATAAACGGGTGACGCACACACCTGCGCCCGATTACACCTATGTATTTGCTCAATTGTTTGTTTAAAGAGTTTCCAATGCCACAGCATTCGTGTTGCAAGCACTGGTCAATTATTTCTGTCTGGGGAATTTGGATTTATGAGATCGCTATTCGCCTAACGAACTGTGGCAGCGCAGTCCGGTGCCCACGCGATCTATTCAGAGGACTTGTACCACTTGTATATTGTTTCCAGTTGCACAAAATTCGTTTTAGATGGACTGGAAAATAATTTCTGTCTCGGGAACTTGTATTTATGAGATCGCTAATAGCGTAATCAACTGTATTTAAAACGGGTGACGCACACACCTGCACCCGATTACACGTTTGTATTTGCTATATTATTTGTTTAAATAGTTTCCAATGCCACAGCGTTCGTTTTGGATGCATTGGTTAATTATTTCTGTCTGGGGAATTTGGATTCATGAGATCGCTATTCGCGCAACGAACTGTGGCATCGCAGTCCGGTGCCCACGCGATCTATTCAGAGGACGTGTACCACTTGTATATTGTTTCCAGTTGCACAAATTTCGTTTTAGATGGACTGGATAATAATTTCTGTCTGGGGAACATGGATTTATGAAATCGCTTATTGCGTAATCAACTGTATTTAAAACGGTGACGCACACACCTGCGCCTGATTACACGTTTGTATTTGCTATATTATTTGTTTAAATAGTTTCCAATGCCACAGCGTTCGTTTTGGATGCATTGGTTAATTTTTTTTTGTCTGGGGAATTTGGATTCATGAGATCGCTATTGGCGCAACGAACTGTGGCAGCGCAGTCCGGTGCCCACGCGATCTATTTGGTGAACGTGTACCACTTGTAGATTGTTTCCTATTGCACAAAATTTGTTTTAGACGGACTGGATAATAATTTCTGTCTCGGGAACTTGGATTTATGAGATCGCCAATAGCGTAATCAACTGTATTTAAAACGGTGACGCACACAACTGCGCCCGATTACACGTTTGTATTTGCTCAATTATTTTTTTAAACAGTTTCCAATGCCACAGCGTTCATGTTGGATGCACTGGTTAATTATTTCTGTCTGGGGAATTTGGATTTATGAGATCGCTATTGGCGCAACGAACTGTGGCAGCGCAGTCCGGTGCCCATGCGATCTATTTGCTGAACGTGTACCACTTGTAGATTGTTTCCTATTGCACAAAATTCGTTTTAGATGGACTGGATAATAATTTCTGTCTCGGGAAATTGCATTTATGTGATCGCTATTTGCGTAATCAACCGTTTTTAAAACGGAGACGCACACACCTGCTACCGAATGCATGAGCTTCTTCCTTCACTGTGGAGCCCTAGCGTTCCTTTTATTTGCCCCAGGCATTTAAAAGTCCTTAAATGTAAGGCTGCGTGTGCACAAAACGCCTGCGAGGGCATGCATTTCTTAGAATGAATGTCAATATCACTAGTAATAGCGGTGGTGCTTGATTATTGGCGAATTTGACGGATGATGCACACACCTGCTGCCCAATGCAGGAGCTTATGCATCTTACCCCAAATTCCTGGTCAACACACTTTCCCCCACGTCACATCCTTACTAGGTTTAGAATTCCAACTACTCTCAGTAAAGCAATACAATGCCTCCTCCTAGTGGTCAGAATACACTCAGCCTGTAACATCTATTATTGAACACAACAAATGTAATGCCAAAAAACGTGTGGTAGCTTTACACATGGTTTAAACTAATTGCATGCTATGAAACGAGAAGGAACTATTTTTTTCTTGATAAAATCATTGTTTCCATGGAACTAACCACCAGAGGTTTTTGCTTGACAACGGTGCAAATTGAAATACCAACCAGAGTGTCTGCATAGCGACGGTCCAATTAGAACTACGAACCAGAGTTTTGCTTGACAACGGCAAAATAATATGCCCAAACGCCCGCAGAAGAACATTTCACTTTCAGCTGATTAAATCTATAAACATCAATAAATATAAACATAAACATATATATAGTCATTGTTGGTACACGGTATGAAATTGATGTGAAATTACAGGGAAATTCCTACAGTAACCTGCTGTTTTATTGATATACAGCACATTGCTGGAGACATAACAGCATTGTGGGCATTTTGCTCTTAACTGCATATCACCGTTTGAATTTGCAGTAATTAACTGTAAATTGCAAAGGATATTGGGAAGCCATTGGTTAGTAGTGGTGGCAGAGAATATGCTAACAAAGCAATGCCAAGTTTCGAGTGTCACACCTAATAGGCTACGCGAATTTAAAAGTAATTATATTACAATTTGTTCGTTTTTAATTTCCAGCAGAATACGTTGATCTGTATTTCACATTAATCTTCTTGTGCTTTTCCAAGGCAACCCTGTATTTCGAATATTTTTTTGTTGCAGCTGGCTAGAGAGTCGCTGGATTGCGCAGGTAGGCTATGTGCGTTTCGAATTCATTAAACTAGTTAGTATCATAACGGCCAATCATTCGCCAGCGATAGCTTAGTATGAAAGCATGTTTCCATGTCAGTATTGTGGTCACCAATGCTTAACGAAGTATGCGTTTGTTAGGCATATGAAAGTACGTGCGAGTCTTCCAATCGCGTCGTTTAAATGCGCCTTTTTAGATTGCACCCGTTCGTTCAGAAACATAACGCAGATGGAATGTCATGTATATCGAGAGCATCAAGATAAGAGGAGAGCACAGGTAACTGCAATCGAGCGTGTATCTTGTCATGTAGAATTTTGCGATGTTAGATGCATTGATTTATCCAGTTTAAACTGTCATTTGAAATCTCATATCAGAGAGGGCAGGGCAGTTTCTTGTCCATTTCGTCAGTGTGGGAGAACGTTTTCGGTCGTCTCTTCCTTTACTTCTCATTTTTCAAGAGTACACAAGTCTTGTGCAGCATCCAGTCTTTTGGGCCACGAAACAGTAGGAAGAGAGACGAGGCTAAGGGCAACCAATGAACAAGTTGAGGATGTTTCAGTGTTGGAGGGGGATTTGACTGACGACATAACTGATGATAATGAGGGAGACCAAGCAGCGGTGCTGCCAGAGAGAGCAGATGAATCCCTTTTCTTGAACGATTTGGCTTTCTTTTATTTAAAGTTGCAGGCAAAACTTTTCCTGCCAGAATCAGTCATACAGTCTATTACTGAGGATTTTCAAGCAGTGCATGATATCAGTCAGTCTCATTTACTTCATAAGTTGGACGAAAAGCTGGTATCATTGGATATCTCTGATAGTGAGAGAGAGAGAATGTCATCGAGGTTCTTAAATCCGAGGATTTGTTTCGGGCATGCAACACTGGTACCTTGAAAACTGATCAAAGACAAAAAACAGTTTTTAAAAATCTGTTTAGATACATTGAGCCAGTCCCACTTTATCTTGGAATGAATGATTCAGGGAAGGAATGTTTTGCTCAATACATTCCGTTAAAAGATACGCTTCGATCACTCTTTCAGTGTCAGTCGGTCAAGCAGCAAACACATAGCAACAAACAAGAGATACAGACTTTGTCTAGATCAAGAGATGTCTTGGAAGACATCTGGGATGGTAGCAATGTGGCAGCAAATGTACTGTTTAAGAAGTCGGAGGAATCTCTTGGTCTGGTACTGTACCAGGATGCTTTTGAAGTGGTAAATCCGCTACTTTGATATAAGTGGTATAGTCTTACCTGATGGACATGTGTACCGAGGAACATTGTGTGCCATAGCTGGAGGTAATCTGGGATCACACAGTATTGGTGGCTTTAGTGAAATCTTCAGTAAAAGCACCCATTTCTGCAGATTATGTACTGTTGACCGTGCTCAATTGTTGTCATCTCCCTTCACGACAGGTGAAAAGAAAACAATTGCATCATACAAAGACAGCGTGCAGCACAGCATGCAGCATAACGTAAGTACATCAAAACTGTCACTGGGAATTAAATTTGATTCCAAATTTATCAAATTAACCCACTTCCATGTGTGCCAACCTGGTCTGCCTCCTTGTCTGGGCCATGACTTATTTGAGGGTATCGTCGCATATGACTTGGCTCTATACCTAAGTCATTTTGTCACAAATCAGAAATTCTTCACGTATAGAGAACTGAATGGACGGCTTAATCACTTCAGGTACCTTGGCAATGACGCCAGCAATAAGCCATGTGAAATGAATCCAGGAAGTGAGAAATTGAGTGGACATGCTGTCCAGAATTGGTGTTTCCTTAGACTTCTGCCTCTCTTGATTGGGGACAAAATTTAAAATCCAGTTGAAAATGAAGTTTGGCAATTTGTGTTGCAGCTAAGGTAAAAAGTTGAATTTGTTTGTGCTCCTGCCATTGCAACTAGCCAGGTGGCCTACTTGAGAGTCCTTATTGAGGAGTATTTGCCAAGTCGACAGGATTGTTTTCCTAATCACCCACTTAAGCCGAAACATCATTATATATGTCACTATCCTGAACTGATACTTTGCTTTGGGCCTCTTATTCGCTTATGGACCCTTAGGTTTGAGAGTAAACACACACACATTTTAAACAGTGTGCTCGCAAATTACACAACTTCATGAATTTGTGTTCCACATTAGCAGAGAGGCAGCAACTTTTACAAGCATTTCTCTGAGCTGGTAATGTGTTTCCACCTTGTGTCATTTTTGATAGAGGTACAGATTTCTTTTCCAAATGATTACAATGACAAGATAAGACAATCTGTTGATCATTTAGGCCTCCAGCTACTTAACTCTGTGGCTGTACACAATGTCACCGTTAAAGGCACAAGCTACAAAAAAGGCATGTGTGTTGTCTTGGAGAAGAATGATGAGGGACTAGTCTTTGGCAAGATGGAACTGATTCTTGTTTGCAACAGTTGTGTTTACTTTGTCACAGAGAAATGCCAGTCTGATTTCCTTTTTGATCAGGGGATTTATTGCCCAAAGATGGGCTCAGAGAACCCCATTTCAAATTATTTCTGCCTAGATCATGCGCGCCTCCTTGACTATTACCCTTTGCCTGTGTACAACATGTTTGGTCTGTCTCTGATAGCCCTTCACCACTCCTTTCCTTCAGGATGTCTGATATAAGTGAGAGCATCAAGGACGCAGTCATTTCTGTCCTGCCAAGTGTGCCAGAAGAGACGCTCATTCTGTTGGTTGAAACGATCTTACACCAGGGAGTGGAAAGCAAAGATGACTTGCAGTACATAAAAGAGAACAGGAAATTGCAGAGGTTATTTGACCAAGCCAGTGCAGAAAACTTTTAAATGCATGGAAATGAGCAGGTACTGTATATTTACTACCTCACTACCAAATTAAAGAGTGTATTAAAACGCTTATTGTTTTATTTAATTAATTAGGGCATCATTTTAGTCAATATTCATAATGATAGATTTTTGTTTTCATTGCCAGATGCCATAAGTTGTGCAACCCCCCTACTCCAGTCCCCAGAAGGCAGTTCATCGCTGTCAAGCTCCTCGAGATCCAGTAGCCCTTCACCATCACGTTCCACACGGTCACCAGTAAAGCAAAACTGGCCAGAAACTTTCCAGGTACCCTGGGAGAAAATGCCACCAGGTATTCGTACTGCCACTGAAAGTGGGATAAGGCCCTCACCGGCAGATAGAAGGCAAATGGTTCGGGTCTTGGTGGACGAAATGAGGAAGTTTGAGGCCAACCCTTCGTGGTCGCAGTGCCTCATCATTTCTGTCAAGATTGTCAAGGACTTTCCACAGTCCTTGGCTGACATGATAGAAGGGAAATTTATAGGGGGAGGATACGCATCTCTCCTGAGTCAAATAAAAATTCATGTTGAGCATTTAAAGAGAAATAACACTTTGGCACGGTGCAGGTCTGTCACCACAGGGGCAAAGCCAAACACAGGCCCTGCAGATAGCTACGGCTGCACACGGTGGCAGCCAGACCTTCCACCTGAAGAAACAGAAAGCACACTGGAAGAGAAAAAGAAGATACTTTTGGAGTTCTTCTCTCGGGAGGGCTTGTCTGGGATTGAAAGGGGAGAAGTACAGAATCTCATGGAGGCAACGTACTACTTACAGCGCAAGATGATAAACACAACACCGGCCCACACACTTGAATATCTGAAATCTCAGTGGCCATACCTGTTTGTCCCTAGGAGTATGTGTACACATTTTGAGATGTTAACAGACATCAACATTTTGAGAAAACTGGAAGCATCTCTTGAAGGAAATGGGCGAAATATCATGGAGTTCCTCAAGAAAAACCCTACCAATAGTGAAGTCAAGGCTGTTCTGACCCGAAGCAATACCAGTGTGGCAGCTCCATATGTTCTGCTGGTGCTGATGGCTCACTTCAAACAGCAGAGTGATGCACTGATACTGGAAACAGATGTGACCACTGTCTCTAATATTGTTTTATTTTTATTGTAGTTACAGGAGTCGGCCAGTGTGTGCGGTGCACCCCTTTCTAATTGAGAGCACCTGGGGGTAAACCCTATAATAAGGAAGCCCCAGTGCTTTCTGGGCCGTTTTTCTCTCTTTCTTTCTCACTCTGTTCCAGGTAATCCTGCACCAGGTCGGGCGGTTGGACGGGCCGCGGGTTTTTCCCTTCACCCTCTTTTATTCCCAGGTTTTGCGTTGTACATTCACATCCCATATTTGCACACGCGCATCCACACACATTTAATATAAATACCCTACATTTCACTCATTCACTCATACATGTATTATTGTTTTCTTCTTAATAAATAATTCCTTTGTTTAATAGTATACCTTGTTCTGTTGTCTCCCTTTTTGTCACGACTATAGCTTAAGTCGTAACACAGATGTAAGTATAAAGCCATTTCATTGCTCTCTGTGATTTCCTGTAAACAAATTAAAGTAAATATACAGTGCAGTCTGTATGTGTTTGGACAGGGACACATTTTTTTGTTGTTTTCATTCTGTTCTCCAACAAACAAACAGTTGACATAAAACAGTCACAATGTGGTTAAAGTGCAGACTTTCAGCTTTGATTTGACCATATTTACATCCATATCAAGCGAACATTGTAGGAATTACAGCCCTTTTTATACATAGTCCCCCCCCAATTTTAGGGGCTCAAAAATAATTGGACAAATTAACATAATCATAGATTAAATTGTCATTTTTTTATACTTGGTTGCATATCCTTTGCATGCAATGACTTCCTGATGTCCGTGACCTATCAACATCATCAGAGTCTGGATATCCTATATTCAGGTAGTCCTACAAGCCATACTAAAACTCTTTGCATTTGAATGGATCTCTATGGGAACTGGGGGGTACTAAACATGACTACTTTCATTCACAGACAGTGCGCATCATAAATGGAAATCCAGGAAATCCAGCTATATTTCTTTACAAATAACAATATTTGGGGTTCCTATATGATGCAGTGTATCAGCAACACTGGTTTACCAGATACCAATGAAACATATCAAGACTAACAAGGACCCAAAGGTGCTCAATTGAATTTTGATGTTGCTCAGCACTCCCCATCAAACATCAAGGCACTCAATGTTGGCTAATTCACTGATTTTACAGTTATTGATGACATATCTTTCTATGTTGCAGTTAAGTATATGTTTAATAGCTGTCAATTTTGTTTTCTTTTTTGTGATGGTCATAATTTAGAAGCAGAAACAAATTTTGCTCAGAGGCGGTGTACTCATTTGCAACATGGCTCTTTATAATGTTGGTTAAAAAAAAACATGCTTTCCTGTTTAGCATTGCAGTATTGCAGTGTTGCTGAAACACTACATAATATAGGAACCCCAAATCTTTTTTTATTTGTAAAGCGATAAAGCTGGATTTCCATTTTTCAGAGAGGGTGTACTCCTTCATGATGTGCACTGTAACATTGCTGTGTCCCAAGCATGGTGCCCTAAAATTGGGGGGATTATGTATAAAAAGGGCTGTAATTCATACACTGTTCACCCAATATGGATGTAAATACCCTTTTTTATTACAAATCTCAAATTGTGGAGTACAGAGGCAAATCAATAAATGATGGGTCTTTGTCCCAAACATTATGGAGGACACTGTATTCCTAATAATATTTAAATGTGTTTAATTTCATATTGTTTGTTCTCTGCAGGTTTCTGCCTCTGCTGCTGACGTTGAGAGGTCCTTGACTTTGCCTGACAGTCCTCGATTGATTGTTCTCAGTATGCATGTGTATGTTTAATTTAACTTTTCCTTGACCATGTGGCCACACCACAGGCCTTCCCTGTCCTCACTGCTATGCTATGTGTCAACCCCATCCCAACCCGTTCTCTCCCCTACAGAACTCGCTTCCGCAGGCGAGACCCCCCGCGGCGACGGAACCTCTCCAACCTTTGCTATCCCTCACTGACCCCCCTGTGACGACTTCACGGTCGCAGGAAGGCTATGGAACTGCCAGTCTGCTACGCGGAAGGCTGACTTAATTTTGGCCTACGCGTCCCTCTTCTCTCTACATTTCCTTGCCCTCACTGAGACCTGGATCACACCAGGCAACACTGCAACCCCTGCAGCCCTCTCCTCCTCCTCCTCCTCCTCCTTCTCTCACGTCACCCGCCCGTCTGGCCGTGGTGGGGGCACAGGTTTGCTGATCTCTCCCTCCTGGAAATTCTCTCTTCTCCCCCTCTCTCACCTCTCCATCTCTACCTTTGAATACCACTCTGTCTCAATCACCTATCCTGTTAACTTGTATATTGTTGTTATCTATCACCCTCCAGGGCCCCTGGGAAGCTTCCTCGATGAGCTTGACACCCTGCTCAGCTCCTTCCCAGAAGATGGCACCCCACTGATCCTCCTGGGAGACTTCAACATCCACTTTGATGCCTCCCACTCCGCAGCATTCCTGCCCCTACTCCAGTCATTCGTCCTCTCCCTGATGCACTCCCCACCAACACACAAGGCTGGCAATTATTTCTGTGTCGGGAATTTAGATTTATGAGATCGCTATTCGTAACGAACTGTGGCAGCGCAGTCCGGTGCCCACGCGATCTATTTGGTGAAGGTGTACCACTTGTAGTTTCCTATTGCACAAAATTCGTTTTAGATGGACTGGATAATAATTTCTGTCTCGGGAACTTGGATTTATGAGATCGCCAATTGCGTAATCAACTGTATTATAAACGGGTGACGCACACACCTGCGCCCGATTACACCTATGTATTTGCTCAATTGTTTGTTTAAAGAGTTTCCAATGCCACAGCATTCGTGTTGCAAGCACTGGTCAATTATTTCTGTCTGGGGAATTTGGATTTATGAGATCGCTATTCGCCTAACGAACTGTGGCAGCGCAGTCCGGTGCCCACGCGATCTATTTGGGGAATGTGTACCACTTGTATATTATTTCCTATTGCACAAAATTCGTTATAGATGGACTGGATAATAATTTCTGTCTCGGGAACTTGGATTTATGAGATCGCCAATAGCGTAATCAACTGTATGTAAAACGGTGACGCACACACCTGCCCCCCATTACACCTTTTATTTGATCAATTGATTTTTTAAAGAGTTTCCAATGCCACAGCGTTCGGGTTGGATGCACTGGTTAATTACTTCTGTCTGGGGAAATTAGATTTATGAGTTCGCTATTGGCGTAGCGAACTGTGGCAGTGCAGTCCGGTGCCCACGCGATCTATTCAGAGGACTTGTACCACTTGTATATTGGTTCCAGTTGCACAAAATTCGTTTTAGATGGACTGGATAATAATTTCTGTCTCGGGAACTTGTATTTATGAGATCGCTAATAGCGTAATCAACTGTATTTAAAACGGGTGACGCACACAACAGCGCCCGATTACACTTTTGTATTTGCTCAATTATTTGTTTAAATAGTTTCCAATGCCACAGCGTTCGTGTTGGATGCACTGGTTAATTATTTCTGTCTGGGGAATGTGGATTTATGAGATCGCTATTGGCGCAACGAACTATGGCAGCGCAGTTCGGTGCCCACGCGATCTATTTGGGGAATGTGTACCACTTGTAGATTGTTTCCTAAAGCACAACATTCGTTTTAGATGGACTGGATAATAATTTCTGTATCGGGAACTTGGATTTATGAGTTCGCAAATAGCCTAATCAACTGTATTTGAAACGGTGACGCACACACCTGCGCCCGATTACACGTTTGTATTTGCTCAATTATTTGTATAAATAGTTTCCAATGCCACAGCGTCCGTGTTGGAGGCACTGGTTAATTATTTTATTCTGGGGAGTTTGGATTTATGAGATCGCTATTCGCGCAACGAACTGTGGCAGTGCAGTCCGGTGCCCACGCGATCTATTTGGTGAACGTGTACCACTTGTAGATTTTTTCCTATTGCCTAAAATTCGTTTTAGATGGACTGGATAATAATTTCTGTCTGGGGAACTTGGATTTATGAGATCGCTATAGGTGTAATCAACTGTATTAAAAACGGTGACGCACACACCTGCACCTGATTACAGGTTTGTATTTGCTCAATTATTTGTTTAAATAGTTTCCAATGCCACAGCGTTCGTTTTGGATGCATTGGTTAATTATTTTTGTCTGGGGAATTTGGATTCATGAGATCGCTATTCGCACAACGAACTGTGGCAGCGCAGTCCGGTGCCCACGCGATCTATTCAGAGGACGTGTACCACTTGTATATTGTTTCCAGTTGCACAAAATTCGTTTTAGATGGACTGGATAATAATTTCTGTCTGGGGAACTTGGATTTATGAAATCGCTTATAGCGTAATCAACTGTATTTAAAACGGTGACGCACACACCTGCGCCTGATTACACGTTTGTATTTGCTATATTATTTGTTTAAATAGTTACCAATGCCACAGGGTTCGTATTGGATGCATTGGTTAATTATTTTTGTCTGGGGAATTTGGATTCATGAGATCGCTATTGGCGCAACGAACTATGTCAGCGCAGTCCAGTACCCACGCGATCTATTTTGGGAATGTGTACCACTTGTAGATTGTTTCCTATTGCAGAAAATTCGTTTTAGATGGACTGGATAATATGTTCTGTATCGGGAACTTGGATTTATGAGATCGCAAATAGCCTAATCAACTGTATTTAAAATGGTGACGCACACACCTGCGCCCGATTACACGTTTGTATTTGCTCAATTATTTGTTTAAATAATGTCCAATGCCACAGCGTTCGTGTTGGATGCATTGGTTAATTATTTTTGTCTGGGGAATTTGGATTTATGAGATCGCTATTGGCGCAACGAACTGAGGCAGCGCAGTCCGGTGCCCACGCGATCTATTTGGTGAATGTGTACCACTTGTAGAGTGTTTCCTATTGCACAAAATTCGTTTTAGATGGACTGGATAATAATTTCTGTCTGGGGAACTTGAATTTATGAGATCGTTAATAGCATAATCAACTGTATTTAAAACGGTGACGCACACACCTGCGCCCGATTACACGTTTGTATTTGCTATATTATTTGTTTAAATAGTTTCCAATGCCTCAGCGTTGGTGTGGGATGCACTGGTTAATTATTTCTGTATGGGGAATTTGGATTTATGAGATCGCTATTGGCGCAACGAACTATGGCAGCGGAGTTCGGTGCCCACGCGATCTATTTTGGGAATGTGTACCACTTGTAGATTGTTTCCTATTGCACAAAATTCGTTTTAGATGGACTGGATAATAATTTCTGTATCGGGAACTTGTATTTATGAGATCGCAAATAGCCTAATCAACTGTATTTAAAACGGTGACGCACACACCTGCGCCCGATTACACGTTTGTATTTGCTATATTATTTGTTCCAAATAGTTTCCAATGCCACAGCGTTCGTGTTGGATGCACTGGTTAATTATTTTATTCTGGGGAGTTTGGATTTATGAGATCGCTATTCGCGCAACGAACTGTGGCAGTGCAGTCCGGTGCCCACGCGATCTATTTGGTGAACGTGTACCACTTGTAGATTGTTTCCTATTGCCTAAAATTCGTTTTAGATGGACTGGATAATAATTTCTGTCTGGGGAACCTGGATTTATGAGATCGCTAATACCGTAATCAACTGTATTTAAAACGGGTGACGCACACACCTGCACCCGATTACACGTTTGAATTTGCTATATTATTTGTTTAAATATTTTCCAATGCCACAGCCTTCGTTTTGGATGCATTGGTTAATTATTTTTGTCTGGGGAATTTGGATTCATGAGATCGCTATTCGCACAACGAACTGTGGCAGCGCAGTCCGGTGCCCACGCGATCTATTCAGAGGACGTGTACCACTTGTATATTGTTTCCAGTTGCACAAATTTCGTTTTAGATGGACTGGATAATAATTTCTGTCTGGGCAACTTGGATTTATGAAATCGCTTATAGCGTAATCAACTGTATTTAAAACGGTGACGCACACACCTGCGCCTGATTACGCGTTTGAATTTGCTATATTATTTGTTTAAATAGTTTCCAATGCCACAGCGTTCGTTTTGGATGCATTGGTTAATTATTTTTGTCTGCGGAATTTGGATTCATGAGATTGCTATTGGCGCAACGAACTATGGCAGCGTAGTCCGGTGCCCACGCGATCTATTTCGGAAATGTGTACCACTTGTAGATTGTTTCCTATTGCACAAAATTCATTTTAGATGGACTGGATAATAATTTCTGTATCGGGAACTTGGATATATGAGATCGCAAATAGCCTAATCAACTGTATTTAAAACGGTGACGCACACACCTGCGCCTGATTACACGTTTGAATTTGCTCAATTATTTGTTTAAATAGTGTCCAATGCCACAGCGTTCGTGTTGGATGCATTGGTTAATTATTTTTGTCTGGGGAATTTGGATTTATGAGATCGCTATTGGCGCAACGAACTGTGGCATCGCAGTCCGGTGCCCACGCGATCTATTTGTGGAATGTGTACCACTTGTAGATTGTTTCCTATTGCACAAAATTCGTTTTAGATGGACTGGATAATAATTTCTGTATCGGGAACTTGGATTTATGAGATCGCCAATAGCGTAATCAACTGTATTTAAAACGGTGACGCACACACCTGCGCCCCATTACACCTTTTATTTGATCAATTGTTTTTTTAAAGAGTTTCCAATGCCACAGCGTTCGCGTTGGATGCACTGGTTAATTACTTCTGTCTGGGGAATTTAGATTTATGAGATCGCTATTCGCGTAACGAACTGTGGCAGCGCAGTCCGGTGCCCACGCGATCTATTCAGCGGACTTGTACCACTTGTAGATTGTTTCCTATTGCACAAAATTCGTTTTAGATGGACTGGATAATAATTTCTGTATCGGGAAATTGCATTTATGTAATCGCTATTTGCTTAATCAACCGTTTTTAAAACGGAGACGCACACACCTGCTACCGAATGCATGAGCTTCTTCCTTCACTGTGGAGCCCTAGCGTTCCTTTTATTTGCCCCAGGCTTTTAAAAGTCCTTAAATGTAAGGCTGCGTGTGCACAAAACGCCTGCGAGGGCATGCATTTCTTAGAATGAATGTCAATATCACTAGTAATAGCGGTGGTGCTTGATTATTGGCGAATTTGACGGATGATGCACACACCTGCTGCCGAATGCAGGAGCTTATGCATCTTACCCCAAATTCCTGGTCAACACACTTTCCCCCACGTCACATCCTTACTAGGTTTAGAATTCCAACTACTCTCAGTAAAGCAATACAATGCCTCCTCCTAGTGGTCAGAATACACTCAGCCTGTAACATCTATTATTGAACACAACAAATGTAATGCCAAGAAACGTGTGGTAGCTTTACACATGGTTTAAACTAATTGCATGCTATGAAACGAGAAGGAACTATTTCTTTCTTGATAAAAATCATTGTTTCCATGGAACTAACTACCAGAGGTTTTTGCTTGACAACGGTGCAAATAGAAATACCAACCAGAGTGTCTGCATAGCGACGGTCCAATTAGAACTACGAACCAGAGTTTTGCTTGACAACGGCAAAATAATATGCCCAAACGCCCGCAGAAGAACATTTCACTTTCAGCTGATTAAATCTATAAACATCAATAAATATAAACATAAACATATATATAGTCATTGTTGGTACACGGTATGAAATTGATGTGAAATTACAGGGAAATTCCTACAGTAACCTGCTGTTTTATTGATATACAGCACATTGCTGGAGACATAACAGCATTGTGGGCGTTTTGCTCTTAACTGCATATCACCGTTTGAATTTGCAGTAATTAACTGTAAATTGCAAAGGATATTGGGAAGCCATTGGTTAGTAGTGGTGGCAGAGAATATGCTAACAAAGCAATGCCAAGTTTCGAGTGTCACACCTAATAGGCTACGCGAATTTAAAAGTAATTATATTACATTTTGTTCGTTTTTAATTTCCAGCAGAATACGTTGATCTGTATTTCACATTAATCTTCTTGTGCTTTTCCAAGGCAACCCTGTATTTCGAATATTTTTTTGTTGCAGCTGGCTAGAGAGTCGCTGGATTGCGCAGGTAGGCTATGTGCGTTTCGAATTCATTAAACTAGTTAGTATCATAACGGCCAATCATTCGCCAGCGATAGGTTAGTATGAAAGCATGTTTCCATGTCAGTATTGTGGTCACCAATGCTTAACGAAGTATGCGTTTGTTAGGCATATGAAAGTACGTGCGAGTCTTCCAATCGCGTCGTTTAAATGCGCCTTTTTAGATTGCACCCGTTCGTTCAGAAACATAACGCAGATGGAATGTCATGTATATCGAGAGCATCAAGATAAGAGGAGAGCACAGGTAACTGCAATCGAGCGTGTATCTTGTCATGTAGAATTTTGCGATGTTAGATGCATTGATTTATCCAGTTTAAACTGTCATTTGAAATCTCATATCAGAGAGGGCAGGGCAGTTTCTTGTCCATTTCGTCAGTGTGGGAGAACGTTTTCGGTCGTCTCTTCCTTTACTTCTCATTTTTCAAGAGTACACAAGTCTTGTACAGCATCCAGTCTTTTGGGCCACGAAACAGTAGGAAGAGAGACGAGGCTAAGGGCAACCAATGAACAAGTTGAGGATGTTTCAGTGTTGGAGGGGGATTTGACTGACGACATAACTGATGATAATGAGGGAGACCAAGCAGCGGTGCTGCCAGAGAGAGCAGATGAATCCCTTTTCTTGAACGATTTGGCTTTCTTTTATTTAAAGTTGCAGGCAAAACTTTTACTGCCAGCATCAGTCATACAGTCTATTATTGAGGATTTTCAAGCAGTGCATGATATCAGTCAGTCTCATTTACTTCATAAGTTGAACGAAAAGCTGGTATCATTGGATATCTCTGATAGTGAGAGAGAGAGAATGTCATCGAGGTTCTTAAATCCGAGGATTTGTTTCGGGCATGCAACACTGGTACCTTGAAAACTGATCAAAGACAAAAAAACAGTTTTTAAAAATCTGTTTAGATACATTGAGCCAGTCCCACTTTATCTTGGAATGAATGATTCAGGGAAGGAATGTTTTGCTCAATACATTCCGTTAAAAGATACGCTTCGATCACTCTTTCAGTGTCAGTCGGTCAAGCAGCAAACACATAGCAACAAACAAGAGATACAGACTTTGTCTAGATCAAGAGATGTCTTGGAAGACATCTGGGATGGTAGCAATGTGGCAGCAAATGTACTGTTTAAGAAGTCGGAGGAATCTCTTGGTCTGGTACTGTACCCGGATGCTTTTGAAGTGGTAAATCCGCTACTTTGATTTAAGTGGTATAGTCTTACCTGATGGACATGTGTACCGAGGAACATTGTGTGCCATAGCTGGAGGTAATCTGGGATCACACAGTATTGGTGGCTTTAGTGAAATCTTCAGTAAAAGCACCCATTTCTGCAGATTATGTACTGTTGACCGTGCTCAATTGTTGTCATCTCCCTTCACGACAGGTGAAAAGAAAACAATTGCATCATACAAAGACAGCGTGCAGCACAGCATGCAACATAACGTAAGTACATCAAAACTGTCACTGGGAATTAAATTTGATTCCAAATTTATCAAATTAACCCACTTCCATGTGTGCCAACCTGGTCTGCCTCCTTGTCTGGGCCATGACTTATTTGAGGGTATCGTCGCATATGACTTGGCTCTATACCTAAGTCATTTTGTCACAAATCAGAAATTCTTCACGTATAGAGAACTGAATGGACGGCTTAATCACTTCAGGTACCTTGGCAATGACGCCAGCAATAAGCCATGTGAAGTGAATCCAGGAAGTGAGAAATTGAGTGGACATGCTGTCCAGAATTGGTGTTTCCTTAGACTTCTGCCTCTCTTGATTGGGGACAAAATTTAAAATCCAGTTGAAAATGAAGTTTGGCAATTTGTGATGCAGCTAAGGCAAAAAGTTGAATTTGTTTGAGCTCCTGCCATTGCAACTAGCCAGGTGGCCTACTTGAGAGTCCTTATTGAGGAGTATTTGCCAAGTCGACAGGATTGTTTTCCTAATCACCCACTTAAGCCGAAACATCATTATATATGTCACTATCCTGAACTGATACTTTGCTTTGGGCCTCTTATTCGCTTATGGACCCTTAGGTTTGAGAGTAAACACACACACATTTTAAACAGTGTGCTCGCAAATTACACAACTTCAAGAATTTGTGTTCCACATTAGCAGAGAGGCATCAACTTTTACAAGCATTTCTCTGTGCTGGTAATGTGTTTCCACCTTGTGTCATTTTTGATAGAGGTACAGATTTCTTTTCCAAATGATTACAATGACAAGATAAGACAATCTGTTGATCATTTAGGCCTCCAGCTACTTAACTCTGTGGCTGTACACAATGTCACCGTTAAAGGCACAAGCTACAAAAAAGGCATGTGTGTTGTCTTGGAGAAGAAAGATGAGGGACTAGTCTTTGGCAAGATGGAACTGATTCTTGTTTGCAACAGTTGTGTTTACTTTGTCACAGAGAAATGCCAGTCTGATTTCCTTTTTGATCAGGGGATTTACTGCCCAAAGATGGGCTCAGAGAACCCCATTTCAAATTATTTCTGCCTAGATCATGCGCGCCTCCTTGACTATTACCCTTTGCCTGTGTACAACATGTTTGGTCTGTCTCTAATAGCCCTTCACCACTCCATTCCTTCAGGATGTCTGATATAAGTGAGAGCATCAAGGACGCAGTCATTTCTGTCCTGCCAAGTGTGCCAGAAGAGACGCTCATTCTGTTGGTTGAAACGATCTTACACCAGGGAGTGGAAAGCAAAGATGACTTGCAGTACATAAAAGAGAACAGGAAATTGCAGAGGTTATTCGACCAAGCCAGTGCAGAAAACTTTTAAATGCATGGAAATGAGCAGGTACTGTATATTTACTACCTCACTACCAAATTAAAGAGTGTATTAAAACGCTTATTGTTTTATTTAATTAATTACGGCATCATTTTAGTCAATATTCATAATGATAGATTTTTGTTTTCATTGCCAGATGCCATAAGTTGTGCAACCCCCCTACTCCAGTCCCCAGAAGGCAGTTCATCGCTGTCAAGCTCCTCGAGATCCAGTAGCCCTTCACCATCACGTTCCACACGGTCACCAGTAAAGCAAAACTGGCCAGAAACTTTCCAGGTACCCTGGGAGAAAATGCCACCAGGTATTCGTACTGCCACTGAAAGTGGGATAAGGCCCTCACCGGCAGATAGAAGGCAAATGGTTCGGGTCTTGGTGGACGAAATGAGGATGTTTGAGGCCAACCCTTCGTGGTCGCAGTGCCTCATCATTTCTGTCAAGATTGTCAAGGAGTTTCCACAGTCCTTGGCTGACATGATAGAAGGGAAATTTATAGGGGGAGGATACGCATCTCTCCTGAGTCAAATAAAAATTCATGTTGAGCATTTAAAGAGAAATAACACTTTGGCACGGTGCAGGTCTGTCACCACAGGATCAAAGCCAAACACAGGCCCTGCAGATAGCTACGGCTGCACACGGTGGCAGCCAGACCTTCCACCTGAAGAAACAGAAAGCACACTGGAAGAGAAAAAGAAGATACTTTTGGAGTTCTTCTCTCGGGAGGGCTTGTCTGGGATTGAAAGGGGAGAAGTACAGAATCTCATGGAGGCAACGTACTGCTTACAGCGCAAGATGATAAACACAACACCGGCCCACACACTTGAATATCTGAAATCTCAGTGGCCATACCTGTTTGTCCCTAGGAGTATGTGTACACATTTTGAGATGTTAACAGACATCAACATTTTGAGAAAACTGAAAGCATCTCTTGAAGGAAATGGGCCAAATATCATGGAGTTCCTCAAGAAAAACCCTACCAATAGTGAAGTCAAGGCTGTTCTGACCCGAAGCAATACCAGTGTGGCAGCTCCATATGTTCTGCTGGTGCTGATGGCTCACTTCAAACAGCAGAGTGATGCACTGATACTGGAAACAGATGTGACCACTGTCTCTAATATTGTTTTATTTTTATTGTAGTTACAGGAGTCGGCCAGTGTGTGCGGTGCACCCCTTTCTAATTGAGAGAACCTGGGGGTAAACCCTATAATAAGGAAGCCCCAGTGCTTTCTGTGCCGTTTTTCTCTCTTTCTTTCTCACTCTGTTCCAGGTAATCCTGCACCAGGTCGGGCGGTTGGACGGGCCACGGGTTTTTCCCTTCACCCTCTTTTATTCCCAGGTTTTGCGTTGTACATTCACATCCCATATTTGCACACGCGCATCCACACACATTTAATATAAATACCCTACATTTCACTCATTCACTCATACATGTATTATTGTTTTTTTCTTAATAAATAATTCCTTTGTTTAATAGTATACCTTGTTCTGTTGTCTCCCTTTTTGTCACGACTATAGCTTAAGTCGTAACACAGATGTAAGTATAAAGCCATTTCATTGCTCTCTGTGATTTCCTGTAAACAAATTAAAGTAAATATACAGTGCAGTCTGTATGTGTTTGGACAGGGACACATTTTTTTTGTTGTTTTCATTCTGTTCTCCAACAAACAAACAGTTGACATAAAACAGTCACAATGTGGTTAAAGTGCAGACTTTCAGCTTTGATTTGACCATATTTACATCCATATCAAGTGAACATTGTAGGAATTACAGCCCTTTTTATACATAGTCCCCCCCCCCAATTTTAGGGGCTCAAAAATAATTGGCCAAATTAACATAATCATAGATTAAATTGTCATTTTTTTATACTTGGTTGCATATCCTTTGCATGCCATGACTTCCTGATGTCCGTGACCTATCAACATCATCAGAGTCTGGATATCCTATTTTCAGGTTGTCCTACAAGCGATACTAAAACTCTTTGCATTTGAATGGATCTCTATGGGAACTGGGGGGTACTAAACATGACTACTTTCATTCACAGACAGTGCGCATCATAAATGGAAATCCAGGAAATCCAGCTATATTTCTTTACAAATAACAATATTTGGGGTTCCTATATGATGCAGTGTATCAGCAACACTGGTTTACCAGATACCAATGAAACATATCAAGACTAACAAGGACCCAAAGGTGCTCAATTGAATTTTGATGTTGCTCAGCACTCCCCATCAAACATCAAGGCACTCAATGTTGGCTAAATCACTGATTTTAGTTATTGATGACATATCTTTCTATGTTGCAGTTAAGTATATGTTTAATAGCTGTCAATTTTGTTTTCTTTATTGTGATGGTCATAATTTAGAAGCAGAAACAAATTTTGCTCAGAGGCGGTGTACTCATTTGCAACATGGCTCTTTATAATGTTGGTTAAAAAAAACATGCTTTCCTGTTTAGCATTGCATTATAGCAGTGTTGCTGAAACACTACATAATATAGGAACCCCAAATCTTTTTTTATTTGTAAAGCGATAAAGCTGGATTTCCATTTTTCAGAGAGGGTGTACTCCTTCATGATGTGCACTGTAACATTGCTGTGTCCCAAGCATGGTGCCCTAAAATTGGGGGGATTATGTATAAAAAGGGCTGTAATTCATACACTGTTCACCCGATATGGATGTAAATACCCTTTTTTATTACAAATCTCAAATTGTGGAGTACAGAGGCAAATCAATAAATGATGGGTCTTTGTCCCAAACATTATGGAGGACACTGTATTCCTAATAATATTTAAATGTGTTTAATTTCATATCGTTTGTTCTCTGCAGGTTTCTGCCTCTGCTGCTGACGTTGAGAGGTCCTTGACTTTGCCTGACAGTCCTCGATTGATTGTTCTCAGTATGCATGTGTATGTTTAATTTAACTTTTCCTTGACCATGTGGCCACACCACAGGCCTTCCCTGTCCTCACTGCTATGCTATGTGTCAACCCCATCCCAACCCGTTCTCTCCCCTACAGAACTCGCTTCCGCAGGCGAGACCCCCCGCGGCGACGGAACCTCTCCAACCTTTGCTATCCCTCACTGAGCCCACTGTGACGACTTCACGGTCGCAGGAAGGCTATGGAACTGGCAGTCTGCTATGCGGAAGGCTGACTTAATTTCGGCCTACGCGTCCCTCTTCTCTCTACATTTCCTTGCCCTCACTGAGACCTGGATCACACCAGGCAACACTGCAACCCCTGCAGCCCTCTCCTCCTCCTCCTCCTCCTCCTTCTCTCACGCCACCCGCCCGTCTGGCCGTGGTGGGGGCACAGGTTTGCTGATCTCTCCCTCCTGGAAATTCTCTCTTCTCCCCCTCTCTCACCTCTCCATCTCTACCTTTGAATACCACTCTGTCTCAATCACCTATCCTGTTAACTTGTATATTGTTGTTATCTATCACCCTCCAGGGCCCCTGGGAAGCTTCCTCGATGAGCTTGACACCCTGCTCAGCTCCTTCCCAGAAGATGGCACCCCACTGATCCTCCTGGGAGACTTCAACATCCACTTTGATGCCTCCCACTCCGCAGCTTTCCTGCCCCTACTCCACTCATTCGTCCTCTCCCTGATGCACTCCCCACCAACACACAAGGCTGGCAATTATTTCTGTGTCGGGAATTTAGATTTATGAGATCGCTATTCGTAACGAACTGTGGCAGCGCAGTCCGGTGCCCACGCGATCTATTCAGAGGACGTGTACCACTTGTATATTGTTTCCAGTTGCACAAATTTCGTTTTAGATGGACTGGATAATAATTTCTGTCTGGGGAACTTGGATTTATGAAATCGCTTATAACGTAATCAACTGTATTTATAACGGTGACGCACACACCTGCGCCTGATTACACGTTTGTATTTGCTATATTATTTGTTTAAATAGTTTCCAATGCCACAGCGTTCGTTATGGATGCATTGGTTAATTATTTCTGTCTGGGGAATTTGGATTCATGAGATCGCTATTGGCGCAACGAACTATGGCAGCGTAGTCCGGTGCCCATGCGATCTATTTGGGGAATGTGTACCACTTGTAGATTGTTTCCTATTGCACAAAATTCATTTTAGATGAACTGGATAATAATTTCTGTATCGGGAACTTGGATTTATGAGATCGCAAATAGCCTAATCAACTGTATTTAAAATTGTGACGCACACACCTGCGCCCGATTACACGTTTGAATTTGCTCAATTATTTGTTTAAATAGTGTCCAATGCCACAGCGTTCGTGTTGGAGGCATTGGTTAATTATTTTTGTCTGGGGAATTTGGATTTATAAGATCGCTATTGGCGCAACGAACTGTGGCAGCGCAGTCCGGTGCCCACGCGATCTATTTGGTGAATGTGTACCACTTGTAGATTGTATCCTATTGCACAAAATTCGTTTTAGATGGACTGGATAATAATTTCTGTATCGGGAACTTGGATTTATGAGTTGGCAAATAGCCTAATCAACTGTATTTAAAACGGTGACGCACACACCTGCGCCCGATTACACGTTTGTATTTGCTATATTATTTGTTTAAATAGTTTCCAATGCCACAGCGTTCGTGTTGGATGCACTGGTTAATTATTTTTTTCTGGGGAGTTTGGATTTATGAGATCGCTATTCGCGCAACGAACTGTGGCAGTGCAGTCCGGTGCCCACGCGATCTATTTGGTGAACGTGTACCACTTGTAGATTTTTTCCTATTGCCTAAAATTCGTTATATATGGACTGGATAATAATTTCTGTCTGGGGAACTTGGATTTATGAGATCGCTAATAGCGTAATCAACTGTATTTATAACGGGTGACGCACACACCTGCACCCGATTACACGTTTGTATTAGTTATATTATTTGTTTAAATAGTTTCCAATGCCACAGCGTTCGTTTTGGATGCATTGGTTAATTATTTTTGTCTGGGGAATTTGGATTCATGAGATCGCTATTCGCGCAACGTACTATGGCAGCGCAGTCCGGTGCCCACGCGATCTATTCAGAAGACGTGTACCACTTGTATATTGTTTCCTGTTGCACAAATTTCGTTTTAGATGGACTGGATAATAATTTCTGTCTGGGGAAATTGGATTTATGAAATCGCTTATAACGTAATCAACTGTATTTAAAACGGTGACGCACACATCTGCGCCTGATTACACGTTTGAATTTGCTATATTATTTGTTTAAATAGTTTCCAATGCCACAGCGTTCGTTTTGGATGCATTGGTTAATTATTTTTGTCTGGGGAATTTGGATTCATGAGATCGCTATTCCCGCAACGAACTGTGGCAGCGCAGTCCGGTGCCGACACGATCTATTTGGTGAACGTGTACCACTTGTAGATTGTTTCCTATTGCACAAAATTTGTTTTAGACGGACTGGATAATAATTTCTGTCTCGGGAACTTGGATTTATGAGAACGCCAATAACGTAATCAACTGTATGTAAAACGGTGACGCACACAACTGCGCCCGATTACACGTTTGTATTTGCTCAATTATGTTTTTAATCAGTTTCCAATGCCACAGCGTTCGTGTTGGATGCACTGGTTAATTATTTCTGTCTGGGGAATTTGGATTTATGAGATCGCTATTGGCGCAACGAACTGTGGCAGCGCAATCCGGTGGCCATGCGATCTATTTGCTGAACGTGTACCACTTGTAGATTGTTTCCTATTGCACAAAATTCGTTTTAGATGGACTGGATAATAATTTCTGTCTGGGGAAATTGCATTTATGTGATCGCTATTTGCGTAATCAACCGTTTTTAAAACGGAGACGCACACACCTGCTACCGAATGCATGAGCTTCTTCCTTCACTGTGGAGCCCTAGCGTTCCTTTTATTTGCCCCAGGCATTTAAAAGTCCTTAAATGTAAGGCTGCGTGTGCACAAAACGCCTGCGAGGGCATGCATTTCTTAGAATGAATGTCAATATCACTAGTAATAGCGGTGGTGCTTGATTATTGGCGAATTTGACGGATGATGCACACACCTGCTGCCGAATGCAGGAGCTTATGCATCTTACCCCGAATTCCTGGTCAACACACTTTCACCCACGTCACATCCTTACGAGGTTTAGAATTCCAACTACGCTCAGTAAAGCAATACAATGCCTCCTCCTAGTGGTCAGAATACACTCAGCCTGTAACATCTATTATTGAACACAACAAATGTAATGCCAAAAAACGTGTGGTAGCTTTACACATGGTTTAAACTAATTGCATGCTATGAAACGAGAAGGAACTATTTTTTCTTGATAAAATCATTGTTTCCATGGAACTAACCACCTGAGGTTTTTGCTTGACAACGGTGCAAATAGAAATACCAACCAGAGTGTCTGCATAGCGACGGTCCAATTAGAACTACGAACCGGAGTTTTGCTTGACAACGGCAAAATAATATGCCCAAACGCCCGCAGAAGAACATTTCACTTTCAGCTGATTAAATCTATAAACATCAATAAATATTAACATAAACATATATATAGTCATTGTTGGTACACGGTATGAAATTGATGTGAAATTACTTGGGAAATTCCTACAGTAACCTGCTGTTTTATTGATATACAGCACATTGCTGGAGACATAACAGCATTGTGGGCGTTTTGCTCTTAACTGCATATCACCGTTTGAATTTGCAGTAATTAACTGTAAATTGCAAAGGATATTGGGAAGCCATTGGTTAGTAGTGGTGGCAGAGAATATGCTAACAAAGCAATGCCAAGTTTCGAGTGTCACACCTAATAGGCTACGCGAATTTAAAAGTAATTATATTACAATTTGTTCGTTTTTAATTTCCAGCAGAATACGTTGATCTGTATTTCACATTAATCTTCTTGTGCTTTTCCAAGGCAACCCTGTATTTCGAATATTTTTTTGTTGCAGCTGGCTAGAGAGTCGCTGGATTGCGCAGGTAGGCTACGTGCGTTTCGAATTCATTAAACTAGTTAGTATCATAACGGCCAATCATTCGCCAGCGATAGCTTAGTATGAAAGCATGTTTCCATGTCAGTATTGTGGTCACCGTTGCTTAACGAAGTATGCGTTTGTTAGGCATATGAAAGTACGTGCGAGTCTTCCAATCGCGTCATTTAAATGCGCCTTTTTAGATTGCACCCGTTCGTTCAGAAACATAACGCAGATGGAATGTCATGTATATCGAGAGCATCAAGATAAGAGGAGAGCACAGGTAACTGCAATCGAGCGTGTATCTTGTCATGTAGAATTTTGCGATGTTAGATGCATTGATTTATCCAGTTTAAACTGTCATTTGAAATCTCATATCAGAGAGGGCAGGGCAGTTTCTTGTCCATTTCGTCAGTGTGGGAGAACGTTTTCGGTCGTCTCTTCCTTTACTTCTCATTTTCCAAGAGTACACAAGTCTTGTACAGCATCCAGTCTTTTGGGCCACGAAACAGTAGGAAGAGAGACGAGGCTAAGGGCAACCAATGAACAAGTTGAGGATGTTTCAGTGTTGGAGGGGGATTTGACTGACGACATAACTGATGATAATGAGGGAGACCAAGCAGCGGTGCTGCCAGAGAGAGCAGATGAATCCCTTTTCTTGAACGATTTGGCTTTCTTTTATTTAAAGTTGCAGGCAAAACTTTTACTGCCAGCATCAGTCATACAGTCTATTATTGAGGATTTTCAAGCAGTGCATGATATCAGTCAGTCTCATTTACTTCATAAGTTGAACGAAAAGCTGGTATCATTGGATATCTCTGATAGTGAGAGAGAGAGAATGTCATCGAGGTTCTTAAATCCGAGGATTTGTTTCGGGCATGCAACACTGGTACCTTGAAAACTGATCAAAGACAAAAAACAGTTTTTAAAAATCTGTTTAGATACATTGAGCCAGTCCCACTTTATCTTGGAATGAATGATTCAGGGAAGGAATGTTTTGCTCAATACATTCCGTTAAAAGATACGCTTCGATCACTCTTTCAGTGTCAGTCGGTCAAGCAGCAAACACATAGCAACAAACAAGAGATACAGACTTTGTCTAGATCAAGAGATGTCTTGGAAGACATCTGGGATGGTAGCAATGTGGCAGCAAATGTACTGTTTAAGAAGTCGGAGCAATCTCTTGGTCTGTTACTGTACCAGGATGCTTTTGAAGTGGTAAATCCGCTACTTTGATTTAAGTGGTATAGTCTTACCTGATGGACATGTGTACCGAGGAACATTGTGTGCCATAGCTGGAGGTAATCTGGGATCACACAGTATTGGTAGCTTTAGTGAAATCTTCAGTAAAAGCACCCATTTCTGCAGATTATGTACTGTTGACCGTGCTCAATTGTTGTCATCTCCCTTCACGACAGGTGAAAAGAAAACAATTGCATCATACAAAGACAGCGTGCAGCACAGCATGCAGCATAACGTAAGTACATCAAAACTGTCACTGGGAATTAAATTTGATTCCAAATTTATCAAATTAACCCATTTCCATGTGTGCCAACCTGGTCTGCCTCCTTGTCTGGGCCATGACTTATTTGAGGGTATCGTCGCATATGACTTGGCTCTATACCTAAGTCATTTTGTCACAAATCAGAAATTCTTCACGTATAGAGAACTGAATGGACGGCTTAATCACTTCAGGTACCTTGGCAATGACGCCAGCAATAAGCCATGTGAAATGAATCCAGGAAGTGAGAAATTGAGTGGACATGCTGTCCAGAATTGGTGTTTCCTTAGACTTCTGCCACTCTTGATTGGGGACAAAATTTAAAATCCAGTTGAAAATGAAGTTTGGCAATTTGTGTTGCAGCTAAGGCAAAAAGTTGAATTTGTTTGAGCTCCTGCCATTGCAACTAGCCAGGTGGCCTACTTGAGAGTCCTTATTGAGGAGTATTTGCCAAGTCGACAGGATTGTTTTCCTAATCACCCACTTAAGCCGAAACATCATTATATATGTCACTATCCTGAACTGATACTTTGCTTTGGGCCTCTTATTCGCTTATGGACCCTTAGGTTTGAGAGTAAACACACACACATTTTAAACAGTGTGCTCGCAAATTACACAACTTCAAGAATTTGTGTTCCACATTAGCAGAGAGGCATCAACTTTTACAAGCATTTCTCTGTGCTGGTAATGTGTTTCCACCTTGTGTCATTTTTGATAGAGGTACAGATTTCTTTTCCAAATGATTACAATGACAAGATAAGACAATCTGTTGATCATTTAGGCCTCCAGCTACTTAACTCTGTGGCTGTACACAATGTCACCGTTAAAGGCACAAGCTACAAAAAAGGCATGTGTGTTGTCTTGGAGAAGAATGATGAGGGACTAGTCTTTGGCAAGATGGAACTGATTCTTGTTTGCAACAGTTGTGTTTACTTTGTCACAGAGAAATGCCAGTCTGATTTCCTTTTTGATCAGGGGATTTACTGCCCAAAGATGGGCTCAGAGAACCCCATTTCAAATTATTTCTGCCTAGATCATGCGCGCCTCCTTGACTATTACCCTTTGCCTGTGTACAACATGTTTGGTCTGTCTCTAATAGCCCTTCACCACTCCTTTCCTTCAGGATGTCTGATATAAGTGAGAGCATCAAGGACGCAGTCATTTCTGTCCTGCCAAGTGTGCCAGAAGAGACGCTCATTCTGTTGGTTGAAACGATCTTACACCAGGGAGTGGAAAGCAAAGATGACTTGCAGTACATAAAAGAGAACAGGAAATTGCAGAGGTTATTCGGCCAAGCCAGTGCAGAAAACTTTTAAATGCATGGAAATGAGCAGGTACTGTATATTTACTACCTCACTACCAAATTAAAGAGTGTATTAAAACGCTTATTGTTTTATTTAATTAATTACGGCATCATTTTAGTCAATATTCATAATGATAGATTTTTGTTTTCATTGCCAGATGCCATAAGTTGTGCAACCCCCCTACTCCAGTCCCCAGAAGGCAGTTCATCGCTGTCAAGCTCCTCGAGATCCAGTAGCCCTTCACCATCACGTTCCACACGGTCACCAGTAAAGCAAAACTGGCCAGAAACTTTCCAGGTACCCTGGGAGAAAATGCCACCAGGTATTCGTACTGCCACTGAAAGTGGGATAAGGCCCTCACCGGCAGATAGAAGGCAAATGGTTCGGGTCTTGGTGGACGAAATGAGGAAGTTTGAGGCCAACCCTTCGTGGTCGCAGTGCCTCATCATTTCTGTCAAGATTGTCAAGGAGTTTCCACAGTCCTTGGCTGACATGATAGAAGGGAAATTTATAGGGGGAGGATACGCATCTCTCCTGAGTCAAATAAAAATTCATGTTGAGCATTTAAAGAGAAATAACACTTTGGCACGGTGCAGGTCTGTCACCACAGGGGCAAAGCCAAACACAGGCCCTGCAGATAGCTACGGCTGCACACGGTGGCAGCCAGACCTTCCACCTGAAGAAACAGAAAGCACACTGGAAGAGAAAAAGAAGATACTTTTGGAGTTCTTCTCTCGGGAGGGCTTGTCTGGGATTGAAAGGGGAGAAGTACAGAATCTCATGGAGGCAACGTACTACTTACAGCGCAAGATGATAAACACAACACCGGCCCACACACTTGAATATCTGAAATCTCAGTGGCCATACCTGTTTGTCCCTAGGAGTATGTGTACACATTTTGAGATGTTAACAGACATCAACATTTTGAGAAAACTGGAAGCATCTCTTGAAGGAAATGGGCCAAATATCATGGAGTTCCTCAAGAAAAACCCTACCAATAGTGAAGTCAAGGCTGTTCTGACCCGAAGCAATACCAGTGTGGCAGCTCCATATGTTCTGCTGGTGCTGATGGCTCACTTCAAACAGCAGAGTGATGCACTGATACTGGAAACAGATGTGACCACTGTCTCTAATATTGTTTTATTTTTATTGTAGTTACAGGAGTCGGCCAGTGTGTGCGGTGCACCCCTTTCTAATTGAGAGCACCTGGGGGTAAACCCTATAATAAGGAAGCCCCAGTGCTTTCTGGGCCGTTTTTCTCTCTTTCTTTCTCACTCTGTTCCAGGTAATCCTGCACCAGGTCGGGCGGTTGGACGGGCCGTGGGTTTTTCCCTTCACCCTCTTTTATTCCCAGGTTTTGCGTTGTACATTCACATCCCATATTTGCACACGCGCATCCACACACATTTAATATAAATACCCTACATTTCACTCATTCACTCATACATGTATTATTGTTTTCTTCTTAATAAATAATTCCTTTGTTTAATAGTATACCTTGTTCTGTTGTCTCCCTTTTTGTCACGACTATAGCTTAAGTCGTAACACAGATGTTAGTATAAAGCAATTTCATTGCTCTCTGTGATTTCCTGTAAACAAATTAAAGTAAATATACAGTGCAGTCTGTATGTGTTTGGACAGGGACACATTTTTTTGTTGTTTTCATTCTGTTCTCCAACAAACAAACAGTTGACATAAAACAGTCACAATGTGGTTAAAGTGCAGACTTTCAGCTTTGATTTGACCATATTTACATCGATATCAAGTGAACATTGTAGGAATTACAGCCCTTTTTATACATAGTCCCCCCCCAATTTTAGGGGCTCAAAAATAATTGGACAAATTAACATAATCATAGATTAAATTGTCATTTTTTTATACTTGGTTGCATATCCTTTGCATGCCATGACTTCCTGATGTCCGTGACCTATCAACATCATCAGAGTCTGGATATCCTATTTTCAGGTTGTCCTACAAGCGATACTAAAACTCTTTGCATTTGAATGGATCTCTATGGGAACTGGGGGGTACTAAACATGACTACTTTCATTCACAGACAGTGCGCATCATAAATGGAAATCCAGGAAATCCAGCAATATTTCTTTACAAATAACAATATTTGGGGTTCCTATATGATGCAGTGTATCAGCAACACTGGTTTACCAGATACCAATGAAACATATCAAGACTAACAAGGACCCAAAGGTGCTCAATTGAATTTTGATGTTACTCAGCACTCCCCATCAAACATCAAGGCACTCAATGTTGGCTAATTCACTGATTTTACAGTTATTGATGACATATCTTTCTATGTTGCAGTTAAGTATATGTTTAATAGCTGTCAATTTTGTTTTCTTTTTTGTGATGGTCATAATTTAGAAGCAGAAACCAATTTTGCTCAGAGGCGGTGTACTCATTTGCAACATGGCTCTTTATAATGTTGGTTTAAAAAAAACATGCTTTCCTGTTTAGCATTGCAGTATTGCAGTGTTGCTGAAACACTACATAATATAGGAACCCCAAATCTTTTTTTATTTGTAAAGCGATAAAGCTGGATTTCCATTTTTCAGAGAGGGTGTACTCCTTCATGATGTGCACTGTAACATTGCTGTGTCCCAAGCATGGTGCCCTATAATTAGGGGGATTATGTATAAAAAGGGCTGTAATTCATACACTGTTCACCCAATATGGATGTAAATACCCTTTTTTTATTACAAATCTCAAATTGTGGAGTACAGAGGCAAATCAATAAATGATGGGTCTTTGTCCCAAACATTATGGAGGACACTGTATTCCTAATAATATTTAAATGTGTTTAATTTCATATTGTTTGTTCTCTGCAGGTTTCTGCCTCTGCTGCTGACGTTGAGAGGTCCTTGACTTTGCCTGACAGTCCTCGATTGATTGTTCTCAGTATGCATGTGTATGTTTAATTTAACTTTTCCTTGACCATGTGGCCACACCACAGGCCTTCCCTGTCCTCACTGCTATGCTATGTGTCAACCCCATCCCAACCCGTTCTCTCCCCTACAGAACTCGCTTCCGCAGGCGAGACCCCCCGCGGCGACGGAACCTCTCCAACCTTTGCTATCCCTCACTGACCCCCCTGTGACAACTTCACGGTCGCAGGAAGGCTATGGAACTGCCAGTCTGCTACGAGGAAGGCTGACTTCATTTCGGCCTACGTCCCTCTTCTCTTCTCTCTACATTTCCATGCCCTCACTGAGACCTGGATCACACCAGGCAACACTGCAACCCCTGCAGCCCTCTCCTCCTCCTCCTCCTCCTCCTTCTCTCACGCCACCCGCCCGTCTGGCCGTGGTGGGGGCACAGGTTTGCTGATCTCTCCCTCCTGGAAATTCTCTCTTCTCCCCCTCTCTCACCTCTCCATCTCTACCTTTGAATACCACTCTGTCTCAATCACCTATCCTGTTAACTTGTATATTGTTGTTATCTATCACCCTCCAGGGCCCCTGGGAAGCTTCCTCGATGAGCTTGACACCCTGCTCAGCTCCTTCCCAGAAGATGGCACCCCACTGATCCTCCTGGGAGACTTCAACATCCACTTTGATGCCTCCCACTCCGCAGCTTTCCTGCCCCTACTCCAGTCATTCGTCCTCTCCCTGATGCACTCCCCACCAACACACAAGGCTGGCAATTGTTTCTGTGTCGGGAATTTAGATTTATGAGATCGCTATTCGTAACGAACTGTGGCAGCGCAGTCCGGTGCCCACGCGATCTATTTGGTGAAGGTGTACCACTTGTAGATTGTTTCCTATTGCACAAAATTCGTTTAAGATGGACTGGATAATAATTTCTGTCTCGGGAACTTGGATTTATGAGATCGCCAATTGCGTAATCAACTGTATTTTAAACGGGTGACGCACACACCTGCGCCCGATTACACCTATGTATTTGCTCAATTGTTTGTTTAAATAGTTTCCAATGCCACAGCATTCGTGTTGCAAGCACTGGTCAATTATTTCTGTCTGGGGAATTTGGATTTATGAGATCGCTATTCGCCTAACGAACTGTGGCATCGCAGTCCGGTGCCCACGCGATCTATTCAGAGGACGTGTACCACTTGTATAATGTTTCCTATTGCACAAAATTCGTTTTAGATGGACTAGATAATGATTTCTGTCTTGGGAACTTGTATTTATGAGATTGCTAATAGCGTAATCAAGTGTATTTAAAACGGGTGACGCACACAACTGCGCCTGATTACACGTTTGTATTTGCTCAATTTTTTGTTTAAATAGTTTCCAATGCCACAGCGTTCGTGTTGGATGCACTGGTTAATTATTTCTGTCTGGGGAATTTGGATTCATGAGATCGCTATTGGCGCAACGAACTATGGCAGCGCAGTCCGGTGCCCACGCGATCTATTTGGGGAATGTGTACCACTTGTAGATTGTTTCATATTGCACAAAATTCGTTTTAGATGGACTGGATAATAATTTCTGTCTCGGGAACTTGGATTTATGAGATCGCCAATAGCGTAATCAACTGTATTTAAAACGGTGACGCACACACCTGCCCCCCATTACACCTTTTATTTGATCAATTGTTTTTTTAAAGAGTTTCCAATGCCACAGCGTTCGCGTTGGATGCACTGGTTAATTACTTCTGTCTGGGGAATTTAGATTTATGAGATCGCTATTCGCGTAACGAACTGTGGCAGTGCAGTCCTGTGCCCACGCGATCTATTCAGAGGACTTGTACCACTTGTATATTGTTTCCAGTTGCACAAAATTCGTTTTAGATGGACTGGATAATAATTTCTGTCTCGGGAACTTGTATTTATGAGATCGCTAATAGCGTAATCAACTGTATTTAAAACGGGTGACTCACACAACAGCGCCCGATTACACTTTTGTATTTGCTCAATTATTTGTTTAAATAGTTTCCAATGCCACAGCGTTCGTGTTGGATGCACTGGTTAATTATTTCTGTCTGGGGAATGTGGATTTATGAGATCGCTATTGGCGCAACGAACTATGGCAGCGCAGTTCGGTGCCCACGCGATCTGTTTGGGGAATGTGTACCACTTGTAGATTGTTTCCTAAAGCACAAAATTCGTTTTAGATGGACTGGATAATAATTTCTGTATCGGGAACTTGGATTTATGAGTTCGCAAATAGCCTAATCAACTGTATTTAAAACGGTGACGCACACACCTGCGCCCGATTACCCGTTTGTATTTGCTATATTATTTGTTTAAATAGTTTCCAATGCCACAGCGTTCGTGTTGGATGCACTGGTTAATTATTTTTGTCTGGGGAGTTTGGATTTATGAGATCGCTATTCGCGCAACGAACTGTGGCAGCGCAGTCCGGTGCCCACGCGATCTATTCAGAGGACGTGTACCACTTGTATATTGTTTCCAGTTGCACAAATTTCGTTTTAGATGGACTGGATAATAATTTCTGTCTGGGGAACTTGGATTTATGCGATCGCTAATAGCGTGATCAAATGTATTTAAAACGGGTGACGCACACACCTGCACCCGATTACACGTTTGTATTTGCTCAATTATTTGTATAAATAGTTTCCAATGCCACAGGGTTCGTGTTGGAGGCACTGGTTAATTATTTTTTTCTGGGGAGTTTGGATTTATGAGATCGCTATTCGCGCAACGAACTGTGGCAGTGCAGTCCGGTGCCCACGCGATCTATTTGGTGAACGTGTACCACTTGTAGATTGTTTCCTATTGCCTATAATTCGTTTTAGATGGACTGGATAATAATTTCTGTCTCGGGAAATTTCATTTATGTGATCGCTATTTGCGTAATCAACCGTTTTTAAAACGGAGACGCACACACCTGCTACCGAATGCATGAGCTTCTTCCTTCACTGTGGAGCCCTAGCGTTCCTTTTATTTGCCCCAGGCATTTAAAAGGCTGCGTGTGCACAAAACGCCTGCGAGGGCATGCATTTCTTAGAATGAATGTCAATATCACTAGTAATAGCGGTGGTGCTTGATTATTGGTGAATTTGACGGATGATGCACACACCTGCTGCCCAATGCAGGAGCTTATGCATCTTACCCCAAATTCCTGGTCAACACACTTTCCCCCACGTCACATCCTTACTAGGTTTAGAATTCCAACTACTCTCAGTAAAGCAATACAATGCCTCCTCCTAGTGGTCAGAATACACTCAGCCTGTAACATCTATTATTGAACACAACAAATGTAATGCCAAAAAACGTGTGGTAGCTTTACACATGGTTTAAACTAATTGCATGCTATGAAACGAGAAGGAACTATTTTTTTCTTGATAAAATCATTGTTTCCATGGAACTAACCACCAGAGGTTTTTGCTTGACAACGGTGCAAATTGAAATACCAACCAGAGTGTCTGCATAGCGACGGTCCAATTAGAACTACGAACCAGAGTTTTGCTTGACAACGGCAAAATAATATGCCCAAACGCCCGCAGAAGAACATTTCACTTTCAGCTGATTAAATCTATAAACATCAATAAATATAAACATAAACATATATATAGTCATTGTTGGTACACGGTATGAAATTGATGTGAAATTACAGGGAAATTCCTACAGTAACCTGCTGTTTTATTGATATACAGCACATTGCTGGAGACATAACAGCATTGTGGGCATTTTGCTCTTAACTGCATATCACCGTTTGAATTTGCAGTAATTAACTGTAAATTGCAAAGGATATTGGGAAGCCATTGGTTAGTAGTGGTGGCAGAGAATATGCTAACAAAGCAATGCCAAGTTTCGAGTGTCACACCTAATAGGCTACGCGAATTTAAAAGTAATTATATTACAATTTGTTCGTTTTTAATTTCCAGCAGAATACGTTGATCTGTATTTCACATTAATCTTCTTGTGCTTTTCCAAGGCAACCCTGTATTTCGAATATTTTTTTGTTGCAGCTGGCTAGAGAGTCGCTAGATTGCGCAGGTAGGCTATGTGCGTTTCGAATTCATTAAACTAGTTAGTATCATAACGGCCAATCATTCGCCAGCGATAGCTTAGTATGAAAGCATGTTTCCATGTCAGTATTGTGGTCACCAATGCTTAACGAAGTATGCGTTTGTTAGGCATATGAAAGTACGTGCGAGTCTTCCAATCGCGTCGTTTAAATGCGCCTTTTTAGATTGCACCCGTTCGTTCAGAAACATAACGCAGATGGAATGTCATGTATATCGAGAGCATCAAGATAAGAGGAGAGCACAGGTAACTGCAATCGAGCGTGTATCTTGTCATGTAGAATTTTGCGATGTTAGATGCATTGATTTATCCAGTTTAAACTGTCATTTGAAATCTCATATCAGAGAGGGCAGGGCAGTTTCTTGTCCATTTCGTCAGTGTGGGAGAACGTTTTCGGTCGTCTCTTCCTTTACTTCTCATTTTTCAAGAGTACACAAGTCTTGTGCAGCATCCAGTCTTTTGGGCCACGAAACAGTAGGAAGAGAGACGAGGCTAAGGGCAACCAATGAACAAGTTGAGGATGTTTCAGTGTTGGAGGGGGATTTGACTGACGACATAACTGATGATAATGAGGGAGACCAAGCAGCGGTGCTGCCAGAGAGAGCAGATGAATCCCTTTTCTTGAACGATTTGGCTTTCTTTTATTTAAAGTTGCAGGCAAAACTTTTCCTGCCAGAATCAGTCATACAGTCTATTACTGAGGATTTTCAAGCAGTGCATGATATCAGTCAGTCTCATTTACTTCATAAGTTGGACGAAAAGCTGGTATCATTGGATATCTCTGATAGTGAGAGAGAGAGAATGTCATCGAGGTTCTTAAATCCGAGGATTTGTTTCGGGCATGCAACACTGGTACCTTGAAAACTGATCAAAGACAAAAAACAGTTTTTAAAAATCTGTTTAGATACATTGAGCCAGTCCCACTTTATCTTGGAATGAATGATTCAGGGAAGGAATGTTTTGCTCAATACATTCCGTTAAAAGATACGCTTCGATCACTCTTTCAGTGTCAGTCGGTCAAGCAGCAAACACATAGCAACAAACAAGAGATACAGACTTTGTCTAGATCAAGAGATGTCTTGGAAGACATCTGGGATGGTAGCAATGTGGCAGCAAATGTACTGTTTAAGAAGTCGGAGGAATCTCTTGGTCTGGTACTGTACCAGGATGCTTTTGAAGTGGTAAATCCGCTACTTTGATATAAGTGGTATAGTCTTACCTGATGGACATGTGTACCGAGGAACATTGTGTGCCATAGCTGGAGGTAATCTGGGATCACACAGTATTGGTGGCTTTAGTGAAATCTTCAGTAAAAGCACCCATTTCTGCAGATTATGTACTGTTGACCGTGCTCAATTGTTGTCATCTCCCTTCACGACAGGTGAAAAGAAAACAATTGCATCATACAAAGACAGCGTGCAGCACAGCATGCAGCATAACGTAAGTACATCAAAACTGTCACTGGGAATTAAATTTGATTCCAAATTTATCAAATTAACCCACTTCCATGTGTGCCAACCTGGTCTGCCTCCTTGTCTGGGCCATGACTTATTTGAGGGTATCGTCGCATATGACTTGGCTCTATACCTAAGTCATTTTGTCACAAATCAGAAATTCTTCACGTATAGAGAACTGAATGGACGGCTTAATCACTTCAGGTACCTTGGCAATGACGCCAGCAATAAGCCATGTGAAATGAATCCAGGAAGTGAGAAATTGAGTGGACATGCTGTCCAGAATTGGTGTTTCCTTAGACTTCTGCCTCTCTTGATTGGGGACAAAATTTAAAATCCAGTTGAAAATGAAGTTTGGCAATTTGTGTTGCAGCTAAGGTAAAAAGTTGAATTTGTTTGTGCTCCTGCCATTGCAACTAGCCAGGTGGCCTACTTGAGAGTCCTTATTGAGGAGTATTTGCCAAGTCGACAGGATTGTTTTCCTAATCACCCACTTAAGCCGAAACATCATTATATATGTCACTATCCTGAACTGATACTTTGCTTTGGGCCTCTTATTCGCTTATGGACCCTTAGGTTTGAGAGTAAACACACACACATTTTAAACAGTGTGCTCGCAAATTACACAACTTCATGAATTTGTGTTCCACATTAGCAGAGAGGCAGCAACTTTTACAAGCATTTCTCTGAGCTGGTAATGTGTTTCCACCTTGTGTCATTTTTGATAGAGGTACAGATTTCTTTTCCAAATGATTACAATGACAAGATAAGACAATCTGTTGATCATTTAGGCCTCCAGCTACTTAACTCTGTGGCTGTACACAATGTCACCGTTAAAGGCACAAGCTACAAAAAAGGCATGTGTGTTGTCTTGGAGAAGAATGATGAGGGACTAGTCTTTGGCAAGATGGAACTGATTCTTGTTTGCAACAGTTGTGTTTACTTTGTCACAGAGAAATGCCAGTCTGATTTCCTTTTTGATCAGGGGATTTATTGCCCAAAGATGGGCTCAGAGAACCCCATTTCAAATTATTTCTGCCTAGATCATGCGCGCCTCCTTGACTATTACCCTTTGCCTGTGTACAACATGTTTGGTCTGTCTCTGATAGCCCTTCACCACTCCTTTCCTTCAGGATGTCTGATATAAGTGAGAGCATCAAGGACGCAGTCATTTCTGTCCTGCCAAGTGTGCCAGAAGAGACGCTCATTCTGTTGGTTGAAACGATCTTACACCAGGGAGTGGAAAGCAAAGATGACTTGCAGTACATAAAAGAGAACAGGAAATTGCAGAGGTTATTTGACCAAGCCAGTGCAGAAAACTTTTAAATGCATGGAAATGAGCAGGTACTGTATATTTACTACCTCACTACCAAATTAAAGAGTGTATTAAAACGCTTATTGTTTTATTTAATTAATTAGGGCATCATTTTAGTCAATATTCATAATGATAGATTTTTGTTTTCATTGCCAGATGCCATAAGTTGTGCAACCCCCCTACTCCAGTCCCCAGAAGGCAGTTCATCGCTGTCAAGCTCCTCGAGATCCAGTAGCCCTTCACCATCACGTTCCACACGGTCACCAGTAAAGCAAAACTGGCCAGAAACTTTCCAGGTACCCTGGGAGAAAATGCCACCAGGTATTCGTACTGCCACTGAAAGTGGGATAAGGCCCTCACCGGCAGATAGAAGGCAAATGGTTCGGGTCTTGGTGGACGAAATGAGGAAGTTTGAGGCCAACCCTTCGTGGTCGCAGTGCCTCATCATTTCTGTCAAGATTGTCAAGGACTTTCCACAGTCCTTGGCTGACATGATAGAAGGGAAATTTATAGGGGGAGGATACGCATCTCTCCTGAGTCAAATAAAAATTCATGTTGAGCATTTAAAGAGAAATAACACTTTGGCACGGTGCAGGTCTGTCACCACAGGGGCAAAGCCAAACACAGGCCCTGCAGATAGCTACGGCTGCACACGGTGGCAGCCAGACCTTCCACCTGAAGAAACAGAAAGCACACTGGAAGAGAAAAAGAAGATACTTTTGGAGTTCTTCTCTCGGGAGGGCTTGTCTGGGATTGAAAGGGGAGAAGTACAGAATCTCATGGAGGCAACGTACTACTTACAGCGCAAGATGATAAACACAACACCGGCCCACACACTTGAATATCTGAAATCTCAGTGGCCATACCTGTTTGTCCCTAGGAGTATGTGTACACATTTTGAGATGTTAACAGACATCAACATTTTGAGAAAACTGGAAGCATCTCTTGAAGGAAATGGGCGAAATATCATGGAGTTCCTCAAGAAAAACCCTACCAATAGTGAAGTCAAGGCTGTTCTGACCCGAAGCAATACCAGTGTGGCAGCTCCATATGTTCTGCTGGTGCTGATGGCTCACTTCAAACAGCAGAGTGATGCACTGATACTGGAAACAGATGTGACCACTGTCTCTAATATTGTTTTATTTTTATTGTAGTTACAGGAGTCGGCCAGTGTGTGCGGTGCACCCCTTTCTAATTGAGAGCACCTGGGGGTAAACCCTATAATAAGGAAGCCCCAGTGCTTTCTGGGCCGTTTTTCTCTCTTTCTTTCTCACTCTGTTCCAGGTAATCCTGCACCAGGTCGGGCGGTTGGACGGGCCGCGGGTTTTTCCCTTCACCCTCTTTTATTCCCAGGTTTTGCGTTGTACATTCACATCCCATATTTGCACACGCGCATCCACACACATTTAATATAAATACCCTACATTTCACTCATTCACTCATACATGTATTATTGTTTTCTTCTTAATAAATAATTCCTTTGTTTAATAGTATACCTTGTTCTGTTGTCTCCCTTTTTGTCACGACTATAGCTTAAGTCGTAACACAGATGTAAGTATAAAGCCATTTCATTGCTCTCTGTGATTTCCTGTAAACAAATTAAAGTAAATATACAGTGCAGTCTGTATGTGTTTGGACAGGGACACATTTTTTTGTTGTTTTCATTCTGTTCTCCAACAAACAAACAGTTGACATAAAACAGTCACAATGTGGTTAAAGTGCAGACTTTCAGCTTTGATTTGACCATATTTACATCCATATCAAGCGAACATTGTAGGAATTACAGCCCTTTTTATACATAGTCCCCCCCCAATTTTAGGGGCTCAAAAATAATTGGACAAATTAACATAATCATAGATTAAATTGTCATTTTTTTATACTTGGTTGCATATCCTTTGCATGCAATGACTTCCTGATGTCCGTGACCTATCAACATCATCAGAGTCTGGATATCCTATATTCAGGTAGTCCTACAAGCCATACTAAAACTCTTTGCATTTGAATGGATCTCTATGGGAACTGGGGGGTACTAAACATGACTACTTTCATTCACAGACAGTGCGCATCATAAATGGAAATCCAGGAAATCCAGCTATATTTCTTTACAAATAACAATATTTGGGGTTCCTATATGATGCAGTGTATCAGCAACACTGGTTTACCAGATACCAATGAAACATATCAAGACTAACAAGGACCCAAAGGTGCTCAATTGAATTTTGATGTTGCTCAGCACTCCCCATCAAACATCAAGGCACTCAATGTTGGCTAATTCACTGATTTTACAGTTATTGATGACATATCTTTCTATGTTGCAGTTAAGTATATGTTTAATAGCTGTCAATTTTGTTTTCTTTTTTGTGATGGTCATAATTTAGAAGCAGAAACAAATTTTGCTCAGAGGCGGTGTACTCATTTGCAACATGGCTCTTTATAATGTTGGTTAAAAAAAAACATGCTTTCCTGTTTAGCATTGCAGTATTGCAGTGTTGCTGAAACACTACATAATATAGGAACCCCAAATCTTTTTTTATTTGTAAAGCGATAAAGCTGGATTTCCATTTTTCAGAGAGGGTGTACTCCTTCATGATGTGCACTGTAACATTGCTGTGTCCCAAGCATGGTGCCCTAAAATTGGGGGGATTATGTATAAAAAGGGCTGTAATTCATACACTGTTCACCCAATATGGATGTAAATACCCTTTTTTATTACAAATCTCAAATTGTGGAGTACAGAGGCAAATCAATAAATGATGGGTCTTTGTCCCAAACATTATGGAGGACACTGTATTCCTAATAATATTTAAATGTGTTTAATTTCATATTGTTTGTTCTCTGCAGGTTTCTGCCTCTGCTGCTGACGTTGAGAGGTCCTTGACTTTGCCTGACAGTCCTCGATTGATTGTTCTCAGTATGCATGTGTATGTTTAATTTAACTTTTCCTTGACCATGTGGCCACACCACAGGCCTTCCCTGTCCTCACTGCTATGCTATGTGTCAACCCCATCCCAACCCGTTCTCTCCCCTACAGAACTCGCTTCCGCAGGCGAGACCCCCCGCGGCGACGGAACCTCTCCAACCTTTGCTATCCCTCACTGACCCCCCTGTGACGACTTCACGGTCGCAGGAAGGCTATGGAACTGCCAGTCTGCTACGCGGAAGGCTGACTTAATTTTGGCCTACGCGTCCCTCTTCTCTCTACATTTCCTTGCCCTCACTGAGACCTGGATCACACCAGGCAACACTGCAACCCCTGCAGCCCTCTCCTCCTCCTCCTCCTCCTCCTTCTCTCACGTCACCCGCCCGTCTGGCCGTGGTGGGGGCACAGGTTTGCTGATCTCTCCCTCCTGGAAATTCTCTCTTCTCCCCCTCTCTCACCTCTCCATCTCTACCTTTGAATACCACTCTGTCTCAATCACCTATCCTGTTAACTTGTATATTGTTGTTATCTATCACCCTCCAGGGCCCCTGGGAAGCTTCCTCGATGAGCTTGACACCCTGCTCAGCTCCTTCCCAGAAGATGGCACCCCACTGATCCTCCTGGGAGACTTCAACATCCACTTTGATGCCTCCCACTCCGCAGCATTCCTGCCCCTACTCCAGTCATTCGTCCTCTCCCTGATGCACTCCCCACCAACACACAAGGCTGGCAATTATTTCTGTGTCGGGAATTTAGATTTATGAGATCGCTATTCGTAACGAACTGTGGCAGCGCAGTCCGGTGCCCACGCGATCTATTTGGTGAAGGTGTACCACTTGTAGTTTCCTATTGCACAAAATTCGTTTTAGATGGACTGGATAATAATTTCTGTCTCGGGAACTTGGATTTATGAGATCGCCAATTGCGTAATCAACTGTATTATAAACGGGTGACGCACACACCTGCGCCCGATTACACCTATGTATTTGCTCAATTGTTTGTTTAAAGAGTTTCCAATGCCACAGCATTCGTGTTGCAAGCACTGGTCAATTATTTCTGTCTGGGGAATTTGGATTTATGAGATCGCTATTCGCCTAACGAACTGTGGCAGCGCAGTCCGGTGCCCACGCGATCTATTTGGGGAATGTGTACCACTTGTATATTATTTCCTATTGCACAAAATTCGTTATAGATGGACTGGATAATAATTTCTGTCTCGGGAACTTGGATTTATGAGATCGCCAATAGCGTAATCAACTGTATGTAAAACGGTGACGCACACACCTGCCCCCCATTACACCTTTTATTTGATCAATTGATTTTTTAAAGAGTTTCCAATGCCACAGCGTTCGGGTTGGATGCACTGGTTAATTACTTCTGTCTGGGGAAATTAGATTTATGAGTTCGCTATTGGCGTAGCGAACTGTGGCAGTGCAGTCCGGTGCCCACGCGATCTATTCAGAGGACTTGTACCACTTGTATATTGGTTCCAGTTGCACAAAATTCGTTTTAGATGGACTGGATAATAATTTCTGTCTCGGGAACTTGTATTTATGAGATCGCTAATAGCGTAATCAACTGTATTTAAAACGGGTGACGCACACAACAGCGCCCGATTACACTTTTGTATTTGCTCAATTATTTGTTTAAATAGTTTCCAATGCCACAGCGTTCGTGTTGGATGCACTGGTTAATTATTTCTGTCTGGGGAATGTGGATTTATGAGATCGCTATTGGCGCAACGAACTATGGCAGCGCAGTTCGGTGCCCACGCGATCTATTTGGGGAATGTGTACCACTTGTAGATTGTTTCCTAAAGCACAACATTCGTTTTAGATGGACTGGATAATAATTTCTGTATCGGGAACTTGGATTTATGAGTTCGCAAATAGCCTAATCAACTGTATTTGAAACGGTGACGCACACACCTGCGCCCGATTACACGTTTGTATTTGCTCAATTATTTGTATAAATAGTTTCCAATGCCACAGCGTCCGTGTTGGAGGCACTGGTTAATTATTTTATTCTGGGGAGTTTGGATTTATGAGATCGCTATTCGCGCAACGAACTGTGGCAGTGCAGTCCGGTGCCCACGCGATCTATTTGGTGAACGTGTACCACTTGTAGATTTTTTCCTATTGCCTAAAATTCGTTTTAGATGGACTGGATAATAATTTCTGTCTGGGGAACTTGGATTTATGAGATCGCTATAGGTGTAATCAACTGTATTAAAAACGGTGACGCACACACCTGCACCTGATTACAGGTTTGTATTTGCTCAATTATTTGTTTAAATAGTTTCCAATGCCACAGCGTTCGTTTTGGATGCATTGGTTAATTATTTTTGTCTGGGGAATTTGGATTCATGAGATCGCTATTCGCACAACGAACTGTGGCAGCGCAGTCCGGTGCCCACGCGATCTATTCAGAGGACGTGTACCACTTGTATATTGTTTCCAGTTGCACAAAATTCGTTTTAGATGGACTGGATAATAATTTCTGTCTGGGGAACTTGGATTTATGAAATCGCTTATAGCGTAATCAACTGTATTTAAAACGGTGACGCACACACCTGCGCCTGATTACACGTTTGTATTTGCTATATTATTTGTTTAAATAGTTACCAATGCCACAGGGTTCGTATTGGATGCATTGGTTAATTATTTTTGTCTGGGGAATTTGGATTCATGAGATCGCTATTGGCGCAACGAACTATGTCAGCGCAGTCCAGTACCCACGCGATCTATTTTGGGAATGTGTACCACTTGTAGATTGTTTCCTATTGCAGAAAATTCGTTTTAGATGGACTGGATAATATGTTCTGTATCGGGAACTTGGATTTATGAGATCGCAAATAGCCTAATCAACTGTATTTAAAATGGTGACGCACACACCTGCGCCCGATTACACGTTTGTATTTGCTCAATTATTTGTTTAAATAATGTCCAATGCCACAGCGTTCGTGTTGGATGCATTGGTTAATTATTTTTGTCTGGGGAATTTGGATTTATGAGATCGCTATTGGCGCAACGAACTGAGGCAGCGCAGTCCGGTGCCCACGCGATCTATTTGGTGAATGTGTACCACTTGTAGAGTGTTTCCTATTGCACAAAATTCGTTTTAGATGGACTGGATAATAATTTCTGTCTGGGGAACTTGAATTTATGAGATCGTTAATAGCATAATCAACTGTATTTAAAACGGTGACGCACACACCTGCGCCCGATTACACGTTTGTATTTGCTATATTATTTGTTTAAATAGTTTCCAATGCCTCAGCGTTGGTGTGGGATGCACTGGTTAATTATTTCTGTATGGGGAATTTGGATTTATGAGATCGCTATTGGCGCAACGAACTATGGCAGCGGAGTTCGGTGCCCACGCGATCTATTTTGGGAATGTGTACCACTTGTAGATTGTTTCCTATTGCACAAAATTCGTTTTAGATGGACTGGATAATAATTTCTGTATCGGGAACTTGTATTTATGAGATCGCAAATAGCCTAATCAACTGTATTTAAAACGGTGACGCACACACCTGCGCCCGATTACACGTTTGTATTTGCTATATTATTTGTTCCAAATAGTTTCCAATGCCACAGCGTTCGTGTTGGATGCACTGGTTGATTATTTTTGTCTGGGGAGTTTGGATTTATGAGATCGCTATTCGCGCAACGAACTGTGGCAGCGCAGTCCGGTGCCCACGCGAATTATTCAGAGGACGTGTACCACTTGTATATTGTTTCCAGTTGCACAAATTTCGTTTTAGATGGACTGAATAATAATTTCTGTCTGGGGAACTTGGATTTATGAGATCGCTAATAGCGTAATCAACTGTATTTAAAACGGTGACGCACACACCTGCACCCGATTACACGTTTGTATTTGCTCAATTATTTGTATAAATAGTTTCCAATGCCACAGCGTTCGTGTTGGATGCACTGGTTAATTATTTTATTCTGGGGAGTTTGGATTTATGAGATCGCTATTCGCGCAACGAACTGTGGCAGTGCAGTCCGGTGCCCACGCGATCTATTTGGTGAACGTGTACCACTTGTAGATTGTTTCCTATTGCCTAAAATTCGTTTTAGATGGACTGGATAATAATTTCTGTCTGGGGAACCTGGATTTATGAGATCGCTAATACCGTAATCAACTGTATTTAAAACGGGTGACGCACACACCTGCACCCGATTACACGTTTGAATTTGCTATATTATTTGTTTAAATATTTTCCAATGCCACAGCCTTCGTTTTGGATGCATTGGTTAATTATTTTTGTCTGGGGAATTTGGATTCATGAGATCGCTATTCGCACAACGAACTGTGGCAGCGCAGTCCGGTGCCCACGCGATCTATTCAGAGGACGTGTACCACTTGTATATTGTTTCCAGTTGCACAAATTTCGTTTTAGATGGACTGGATAATAATTTCTGTCTGGGCAACTTGGATTTATGAAATCGCTTATAGCGTAATCAACTGTATTTAAAACGGTGACGCACACACCTGCGCCTGATTACGCGTTTGAATTTGCTATATTATTTGTTTAAATAGTTTCCAATGCCACAGCGTTCGTTTTGGATGCATTGGTTAATTATTTTTGTCTGCGGAATTTGGATTCATGAGATTGCTATTGGCGCAACGAACTATGGCAGCGTAGTCCGGTGCCCACGCGATCTATTTCGGAAATGTGTACCACTTGTAGATTGTTTCCTATTGCACAAAATTCATTTTAGATGGACTGGATAATAATTTCTGTATCGGGAACTTGGATATATGAGATCGCAAATAGCCTAATCAACTGTATTTAAAACGGTGACGCACACACCTGCGCCCGATTACACGTTTGAATTTGCTCAATTATTTGTTTAAATAGTGTCCAATGCCACAGCGTTCGTGTTGGATGCATTGGTTAATTATTTTTGTCTGGGGAATTTGGATTTATGAGATCGCTATTGGCGCAACGAACTGTGGCATCGCAGTCCGGTGCCCACGCGATCTATTTGTGGAATGTGTACCACTTGTAGATTGTTTCCTATTGCACAAAATTCGTTTTAGATGGACTGGATAATAATTTCTGTATCGGGAACTTGGATTTATGAGATCGCCAATAGCGTAATCAACTGTATTTAAAACGGTGACGCACACACCTGCGCCCCATTACACCTTTTATTTGATCAATTGTTTTTTTAAAGAGTTTCCAATGCCACAGCGTTCGCGTTGGATGCACTGGTTAATTACTTCTGTCTGGGGAATTTAGATTTATGAGATCGCTATTCGCGTAACGAACTGTGGCAGCGCAGTCCGGTGCCCACGCGATCTATTCAGCGGACTTGTACCACTTGTAGATTGTTTCCTATTGCACAAAATTCGTTTTAGATGGACTGGATAATAATTTCTGTATCGGGAAATTGCATTTATGTAATCGCTATTTGCTTAATCAACCGTTTTTAAAACGGAGACGCACACACCTGCTACCGAATGCATGAGCTTCTTCCTTCACTGTGGAGCCCTAGCGTTCCTTTTATTTGCCCCAGGCTTTTAAAAGTCCTTAAATGTAAGGCTGCGTGTGCACAAAACGCCTGCGAGGGCATGCATTTCTTAGAATGAATGTCAATATCACTAGTAATAGCGGTGGTGCTTGATTATTGGCGAATTTGACGGATGATGCACACACCTGCTGCCGAATGCAGGAGCTTATGCATCTTACCCCAAATTCCTGGTCAACACACTTTCCCCCACGTCACATCCTTACTAGGTTTAGAATTCCAACTACTCTCAGTAAAGCAATACAATGCCTCCTCCTAGTGGTCAGAATACACTCAGCCTGTAACATCTATTATTGAACACAACAAATGTAATGCCAAGAAACGTGTGGTAGCTTTACACATGGTTTAAACTAATTGCATGCTATGAAACGAGAAGGAACTATTTCTTTCTTGATAAAAATCATTGTTTCCATGGAACTAACTACCAGAGGTTTTTGCTTGACAACGGTGCAAATAGAAATACCAACCAGAGTGTCTGCATAGCGACGGTCCAATTAGAACTACGAACCAGAGTTTTGCTTGACAACGGCAAAATAATATGCCCAAACGCCCGCAGAAGAACATTTCACTTTCAGCTGATTAAATCTATAAACATCAATAAATATAAACATAAACATATATATAGTCATTGTTGGTACACGGTATGAAATTGATGTGAAATTACAGGGAAATTCCTACAGTAACCTGCTGTTTTATTGATATACAGCACATTGCTGGAGACATAACAGCATTGTGGGCGTTTTGCTCTTAACTGCATATCACCGTTTGAATTTGCAGTAATTAACTGTAAATTGCAAAGGATATTGGGAAGCCATTGGTTAGTAGTGGTGGCAGAGAATATGCTAACAAAGCAATGCCAAGTTTCGAGTGTCACACCTAATAGGCTACGCGAATTTAAAAGTAATTATATTACATTTTGTTCGTTTTTAATTTCCAGCAGAATACGTTGATCTGTATTTCACATTAATCTTCTTGTGCTTTTCCAAGGCAACCCTGTATTTCGAATATTTTTTTGTTGCAGCTGGCTAGAGAGTCGCTGGATTGCGCAGGTAGGCTATGTGCGTTTCGAATTCATTAAACTAGTTAGTATCATAACGGCCAATCATTCGCCAGCGATAGGTTAGTATGAAAGCATGTTTCCATGTCAGTATTGTGGTCACCAATGCTTAACGAAGTATGCGTTTGTTAGGCATATGAAAGTACGTGCGAGTCTTCCAATCGCGTCGTTTAAATGCGCCTTTTTAGATTGCACCCGTTCGTTCAGAAACATAACGCAGATGGAATGTCATGTATATCGAGAGCATCAAGATAAGAGGAGAGCACAGGTAACTGCAATCGAGCGTGTATCTTGTCATGTAGAATTTTGCGATGTTAGATGCATTGATTTATCCAGTTTAAACTGTCATTTGAAATCTCATATCAGAGAGGGCAGGGCAGTTTCTTGTCCATTTCGTCAGTGTGGGAGAACGTTTTCGGTCGTCTCTTCCTTTACTTCTCATTTTTCAAGAGTACACAAGTCTTGTACAGCATCCAGTCTTTTGGGCCACGAAACAGTAGGAAGAGAGACGAGGCTAAGGGCAACCAATGAACAAGTTGAGGATGTTTCAGTGTTGGAGGGGGATTTGACTGACGACATAACTGATGATAATGAGGGAGACCAAGCAGCGGTGCTGCCAGAGAGAGCAGATGAATCCCTTTTCTTGAACGATTTGGCTTTCTTTTATTTAAAGTTGCAGGCAAAACTTTTACTGCCAGCATCAGTCATACAGTCTATTATTGAGGATTTTCAAGCAGTGCATGATATCAGTCAGTCTCATTTACTTCATAAGTTGAACGAAAAGCTGGTATCATTGGATATCTCTGATAGTGAGAGAGAGAGAATGTCATCGAGGTTCTTAAATCCGAGGATTTGTTTCGGGCATGCAACACTGGTACCTTGAAAACTGATCAAAGACAAAAAAACAGTTTTTAAAAATCTGTTTAGATACATTGAGCCAGTCCCACTTTATCTTGGAATGAATGATTCAGGGAAGGAATGTTTTGCTCAATACATTCCGTTAAAAGATACGCTTCGATCACTCTTTCAGTGTCAGTCGGTCAAGCAGCAAACACATAGCAACAAACAAGAGATACAGACTTTGTCTAGATCAAGAGATGTCTTGGAAGACATCTGGGATGGTAGCAATGTGGCAGCAAATGTACTGTTTAAGAAGTCGGAGGAATCTCTTGGTCTGGTACTGTACCCGGATGCTTTTGAAGTGGTAAATCCGCTACTTTGATTTAAGTGGTATAGTCTTACCTGATGGACATGTGTACCGAGGAACATTGTGTGCCATAGCTGGAGGTAATCTGGGATCACACAGTATTGGTGGCTTTAGTGAAATCTTCAGTAAAAGCACCCATTTCTGCAGATTATGTACTGTTGACCGTGCTCAATTGTTGTCATCTCCCTTCACGACAGGTGAAAAGAAAACAATTGCATCATACAAAGACAGCGTGCAGCACAGCATGCAACATAACGTAAGTACATCAAAACTGTCACTGGGAATTAAATTTGATTCCAAATTTATCAAATTAACCCACTTCCATGTGTGCCAACCTGGTCTGCCTCCTTGTCTGGGCCATGACTTATTTGAGGGTATCGTCGCATATGACTTGGCTCTATACCTAAGTCATTTTGTCACAAATCAGAAATTCTTCACGTATAGAGAACTGAATGGACGGCTTAATCACTTCAGGTACCTTGGCAATGACGCCAGCAATAAGCCATGTGAAGTGAATCCAGGAAGTGAGAAATTGAGTGGACATGCTGTCCAGAATTGGTGTTTCCTTAGACTTCTGCCTCTCTTGATTGGGGACAAAATTTAAAATCCAGTTGAAAATGAAGTTTGGCAATTTGTGATGCAGCTAAGGCAAAAAGTTGAATTTGTTTGAGCTCCTGCCATTGCAACTAGCCAGGTGGCCTACTTGAGAGTCCTTATTGAGGAGTATTTGCCAAGTCGACAGGATTGTTTTCCTAATCACCCACTTAAGCCGAAACATCATTATATATGTCACTATCCTGAACTGATACTTTGCTTTGGGCCTCTTATTCGCTTATGGACCCTTAGGTTTGAGAGTAAACACACACACATTTTAAACAGTGTGCTCGCAAATTACACAACTTCAAGAATTTGTGTTCCACATTAGCAGAGAGGCATCAACTTTTACAAGCATTTCTCTGTGCTGGTAATGTGTTTCCACCTTGTGTCATTTTTGATAGAGGTACAGATTTCTTTTCCAAATGATTACAATGACAAGATAAGACAATCTGTTGATCATTTAGGCCTCCAGCTACTTAACTCTGTGGCTGTACACAATGTCACCGTTAAAGGCACAAGCTACAAAAAAGGCATGTGTGTTGTCTTGGAGAAGAAAGATGAGGGACTAGTCTTTGGCAAGATGGAACTGATTCTTGTTTGCAACAGTTGTGTTTACTTTGTCACAGAGAAATGCCAGTCTGATTTCCTTTTTGATCAGGGGATTTACTGCCCAAAGATGGGCTCAGAGAACCCCATTTCAAATTATTTCTGCCTAGATCATGCGCGCCTCCTTGACTATTACCCTTTGCCTGTGTACAACATGTTTGGTCTGTCTCTAATAGCCCTTCACCACTCCATTCCTTCAGGATGTCTGATATAAGTGAGAGCATCAAGGACGCAGTCATTTCTGTCCTGCCAAGTGTGCCAGAAGAGACGCTCATTCTGTTGGTTGAAACGATCTTACACCAGGGAGTGGAAAGCAAAGATGACTTGCAGTACATAAAAGAGAACAGGAAATTGCAGAGGTTATTCGACCAAGCCAGTGCAGAAAACTTTTAAATGCATGGAAATGAGCAGGTACTGTATATTTACTACCTCACTACCAAATTAAAGAGTGTATTAAAACGCTTATTGTTTTATTTAATTAATTACGGCATCATTTTAGTCAATATTCATAATGATAGATTTTTGTTTTCATTGCCAGATGCCATAAGTTGTGCAACCCCCCTACTCCAGTCCCCAGAAGGCAGTTCATCGCTGTCAAGCTCCTCGAGATCCAGTAGCCCTTCACCATCACGTTCCACACGGTCACCAGTAAAGCAAAACTGGCCAGAAACTTTCCAGGTACCCTGGGAGAAAATGCCACCAGGTATTCGTACTGCCACTGAAAGTGGGATAAGGCCCTCACCGGCAGATAGAAGGCAAATGGTTCGGGTCTTGGTGGACGAAATGAGGATGTTTGAGGCCAACCCTTCGTGGTCGCAGTGCCTCATCATTTCTGTCAAGATTGTCAAGGAGTTTCCACAGTCCTTGGCTGACATGATAGAAGGGAAATTTATAGGGGGAGGATACGCATCTCTCCTGAGTCAAATAAAAATTCATGTTGAGCATTTAAAGAGAAATAACACTTTGGCACGGTGCAGGTCTGTCACCACAGGATCAAAGCCAAACACAGGCCCTGCAGATAGCTACGGCTGCACACGGTGGCAGCCAGACCTTCCACCTGAAGAAACAGAAAGCACACTGGAAGAGAAAAAGAAGATACTTTTGGAGTTCTTCTCTCGGGAGGGCTTGTCTGGGATTGAAAGGGGAGAAGTACAGAATCTCATGGAGGCAACGTACTGCTTACAGCGCAAGATGATAAACACAACACCGGCCCACACACTTGAATATCTGAAATCTCAGTGGCCATACCTGTTTGTCCCTAGGAGTATGTGTACACATTTTGAGATGTTAACAGACATCAACATTTTGAGAAAACTGAAAGCATCTCTTGAAGGAAATGGGCCAAATATCATGGAGTTCCTCAAGAAAAACCCTACCAATAGTGAAGTCAAGGCTGTTCTGACCCGAAGCAATACCAGTGTGGCAGCTCCATATGTTCTGCTGGTGCTGATGGCTCACTTCAAACAGCAGAGTGATGCACTGATACTGGAAACAGATGTGACCACTGTCTCTAATATTGTTTTATTTTTATTGTAGTTACAGGAGTCGGCCAGTGTGTGCGGTGCACCCCTTTCTAATTGAGAGAACCTGGGGGTAAACCCTATAATAAGGAAGCCCCAGTGCTTTCTGTGCCGTTTTTCTCTCTTTCTTTCTCACTCTGTTCCAGGTAATCCTGCACCAGGTCGGGCGGTTGGACGGGCCACGGGTTTTTCCCTTCACCCTCTTTTATTCCCAGGTTTTGCGTTGTACATTCACATCCCATATTTGCACACGCGCATCCACACACATTTAATATAAATACCCTACATTTCACTCATTCACTCATACATGTATTATTGTTTTTTTCTTAATAAATAATTCCTTTGTTTAATAGTATACCTTGTTCTGTTGTCTCCCTTTTTGTCACGACTATAGCTTAAGTCGTAACACAGATGTAAGTATAAAGCCATTTCATTGCTCTCTGTGATTTCCTGTAAACAAATTAAAGTAAATATACAGTGCAGTCTGTATGTGTTTGGACAGGGACACATTTTTTTTGTTGTTTTCATTCTGTTCTCCAACAAACAAACAGTTGACATAAAACAGTCACAATGTGGTTAAAGTGCAGACTTTCAGCTTTGATTTGACCATATTTACATCCATATCAAGTGAACATTGTAGGAATTACAGCCCTTTTTATACATAGTCCCCCCCCCCAATTTTAGGGGCTCAAAAATAATTGGCCAAATTAACATAATCATAGATTAAATTGTCATTTTTTTATACTTGGTTGCATATCCTTTGCATGCCATGACTTCCTGATGTCCGTGACCTATCAACATCATCAGAGTCTGGATATCCTATTTTCAGGTTGTCCTACAAGCGATACTAAAACTCTTTGCATTTGAATGGATCTCTATGGGAACTGGGGGGTACTAAACATGACTACTTTCATTCACAGACAGTGCGCATCATAAATGGAAATCCAGGAAATCCAGCTATATTTCTTTACAAATAACAATATTTGGGGTTCCTATATGATGCAGTGTATCAGCAACACTGGTTTACCAGATACCAATGAAACATATCAAGACTAACAAGGACCCAAAGGTGCTCAATTGAATTTTGATGTTGCTCAGCACTCCCCATCAAACATCAAGGCACTCAATGTTGGCTAAATCACTGATTTTAGTTATTGATGACATATCTTTCTATGTTGCAGTTAAGTATATGTTTAATAGCTGTCAATTTTGTTTTCTTTATTGTGATGGTCATAATTTAGAAGCAGAAACAAATTTTGCTCAGAGGCGGTGTACTCATTTGCAACATGGCTCTTTATAATGTTGGTTAAAAAAAACATGCTTTCCTGTTTAGCATTGCATTATAGCAGTGTTGCTGAAACACTACATAATATAGGAACCCCAAATCTTTTTTTATTTGTAAAGCGATAAAGCTGGATTTCCATTTTTCAGAGAGGGTGTACTCCTTCATGATGTGCACTGTAACATTGCTGTGTCCCAAGCATGGTGCCCTAAAATTGGGGGGATTATGTATAAAAAGGGCTGTAATTCATACACTGTTCACCCGATATGGATGTAAATACCCTTTTTTATTACAAATCTCAAATTGTGGAGTACAGAGGCAAATCAATAAATGATGGGTCTTTGTCCCAAACATTATGGAGGACACTGTATTCCTAATAATATTTAAATGTGTTTAATTTCATATCGTTTGTTCTCTGCAGGTTTCTGCCTCTGCTGCTGACGTTGAGAGGTCCTTGACTTTGCCTGACAGTCCTCGATTGATTGTTCTCAGTATGCATGTGTATGTTTAATTTAACTTTTCCTTGACCATGTGGCCACACCACAGGCCTTCCCTGTCCTCACTGCTATGCTATGTGTCAACCCCATCCCAACCCGTTCTCTCCCCTACAGAACTCGCTTCCGCAGGCGAGACCCCCCGCGGCGACGGAACCTCTCCAACCTTTGCTATCCCTCACTGAGCCCACTGTGACGACTTCACGGTCGCAGGAAGGCTATGGAACTGGCAGTCTGCTATGCGGAAGGCTGACTTAATTTCGGCCTACGCGTCCCTCTTCTCTCTACATTTCCTTGCCCTCACTGAGACCTGGATCACACCAGGCAACACTGCAACCCCTGCAGCCCTCTCCTCCTCCTCCTCCTCCTCCTTCTCTCACGCCACCCGCCCGTCTGGCCGTGGTGGGGGCACAGGTTTGCTGATCTCTCCCTCCTGGAAATTCTCTCTTCTCCCCCTCTCTCACCTCTCCATCTCTACCTTTGAATACCACTCTGTCTCAATCACCTATCCTGTTAACTTGTATATTGTTGTTATCTATCACCCTCCAGGGCCCCTGGGAAGCTTCCTCGATGAGCTTGACACCCTGCTCAGCTCCTTCCCAGAAGATGGCACCCCACTGATCCTCCTGGGAGACTTCAACATCCACTTTGATGCCTCCCACTCCGCAGCTTTCCTGCCCCTACTCCACTCATTCGTCCTCTCCCTGATGCACTCCCCACCAACACACAAGGCTGGCAATTATTTCTGTGTCGGGAATTTAGATTTATGAGATCGCTATTCGTAACGAACTGTGGCAGCGCAGTCCGGTGCCCACGCGATCTATTCAGAGGACGTGTACCACTTGTATATTGTTTCCAGTTGCACAAATTTCGTTTTAGATGGACTGGATAATAATTTCTGTCTGGGGAACTTGGATTTATGAAATCGCTTATAACGTAATCAACTGTATTTATAACGGTGACGCACACACCTGCGCCTGATTACACGTTTGTATTTGCTATATTATTTGTTTAAATAGTTTCCAATGCCACAGCGTTCGTTATGGATGCATTGGTTAATTATTTCTGTCTGGGGAATTTGGATTCATGAGATCGCTATTGGCGCAACGAACTATGGCAGCGTAGTCCGGTGCCCATGCGATCTATTTGGGGAATGTGTACCACTTGTAGATTGTTTCCTATTGCACAAAATTCATTTTAGATGAACTGGATAATAATTTCTGTATCGGGAACTTGGATTTATGAGATCACAAATAGCCTAATCAACTGTATTTAAAATTGTGACGCACACACCTGCGCCCGATTACACGTTTGAATTTGCTCAATTATTTGTTTAAATAGTGTCCAATGCCACAGCGTTCGTGTTGGAGGCATTGGTTAATTATTTTTGTCTGGGGAATTTGGATTTATAAGATCGCTATTGGCGCAACGAACTGTGGCAGCGCAGTCCGGTGCCCACGCGATCTATTTGGTGAATGTGTACCACTTGTAGATTGTATCCTATTGCACAAAATTCGTTTTAGATGGACTGGATAATAATTTCTGTATCGGGAACTTGGATTTATGAGTTGGCAAATAGCCTAATCAACTGTATTTAAAACGGTGACGCACACACCTGCGCCCGATTACACGTTTGTATTTGCTATATTATTTGTTTAAATAGTTTCCAATGCCACAGCGTTCGTGTTGGATGCACTGGTTAATTATTTTTTTCTGGGGAGTTTGGATTTATGAGATCGCTATTCGCGCAACGAACTGTGGCAGTGCAGTCCGGTGCCCACGCGATCTATTTGGTGAACGTGTACCACTTGTAGATTTTTTCCTATTGCCTAAAATTCGTTATATATGGACTGGATAATAATTTCTGTCTGGGGAACTTGGATTTATGAGATCGCTAATAGCGTAATCAACTGTATTTATAACGGGTGACGCACACACCTGCACCCGATTACACGTTTGTATTAGTTATATTATTTGTTTAAATAGTTTCCAATGCCACAGCGTTCGTTTTGGATGCATTGGTTAATTATTTTTGTCTGGGGAATTTGGATTCATGAGATCGCTATTCGCGCAACGTACTATGGCAGCGCAGTCCGGTGCCCACGCGATCTATTCAGAAGACGTGTACCACTTGTATATTGTTTCCTGTTGCACAAATTTCGTTTTAGATGGACTGGATAATAATTTCTGTCTGGGGAAATTGGATTTATGAAATCGCTTATAACGTAATCAACTGTATTTAAAACGGTGACGCACACATCTGCGCCTGATTACACGTTTGAATTTGCTATATTATTTGTTTAAATAGTTTCCAATGCCACAGCGTTCGTTTTGGATGCATTGGTTAATTATTTTTGTCTGGGGAATTTGGATTCATGAGATCGCTATTCCCGCAACGAACTGTGGCAGCGCAGTCCGGTGCCGACACGATCTATTTGGTGAACGTGTACCACTTGTAGATTGTTTCCTATTGCACAAAATTTGTTTTAGACGGACTGGATAATAATTTCTGTCTCGGGAACTTGGATTTATGAGAACGCCAATAACGTAATCAACTGTATGTAAAACGGTGACGCACACAACTGCGCCCGATTACACGTTTGTATTTGCTCAATTATGTTTTTAATCAGTTTCCAATGCCACAGCGTTCGTGTTGGATGCACTGGTTAATTATTTCTGTCTGGGGAATTTGGATTTATGAGATCGCTATTGGCGCAACGAACTGTGGCAGCGCAATCCGGTGGCCATGCGATCTATTTGCTGAACGTGTACCACTTGTAGATTGTTTCCTATTGCACAAAATTCGTTTTAGATGGACTGGATAATAATTTCTGTCTCGGGAAATTGCATTTATGTGATCGCTATTTGCGTAATCAACCGTTTTTAAAACGGAGACGCACACACCTGCTACCGAATGCATGAGCTTCTTCCTTCACTGTGGAGCCCTAGCGTTCCTTTTATTTGCCCCAGGCATTTAAAAGTCCTTAAATGTAAGGCTGCGTGTGCACAAAACGCCTGCGAGGGCATGCATTTCTTAGAATGAATGTCAATATCACTAGTAATAGCGGTGGTGCTTGATTATTGGCGAATTTGACGGATGATGCACACACCTGCTGCCGAATGCAGGAGCTTATGCATCTTACCCCGAATTCCTGGTCAACACACTTTCACCCACGTCACATCCTTACGAGGTTTAGAATTCCAACTACGCTCAGTAAAGCAATACAATGCCTCCTCCTAGTGGTCAGAATACACTCAGCCTGTAACATCTATTATTGAACACAACAAATGTAATGCCAAAAAACGTGTGGTAGCTTTACACATGGTTTAAACTAATTGCATGCTATGAAACGAGAAGGAACTATTTTTTCTTGATAAAATCATTGTTTCCATGGAACTAACCACCTGAGGTTTTTGCTTGACAACGGTGCAAATAGAAATACCAACCAGAGTGTCTGCATAGCGACGGTCCAATTAGAACTACGAACCGGAGTTTTGCTTGACAACGGCAAAATAATATGCCCAAACGCCCGCAGAAGAACATTTCACTTTCAGCTGATTAAATCTATAAACATCAATAAATATTAACATAAACATATATATAGTCATTGTTGGTACACGGTATGAAATTGATGTGAAATTACTTGGGAAATTCCTACAGTAACCTGCTGTTTTATTGATATACAGCACATTGCTGGAGACATAACAGCATTGTGGGCGTTTTGCTCTTAACTGCATATCACCGTTTGAATTTGCAGTAATTAACTGTAAATTGCAAAGGATATTGGGAAGCCATTGGTTAGTAGTGGTGGCAGAGAATATGCTAACAAAGCAATGCCAAGTTTCGAGTGTCACACCTAATAGGCTACGCGAATTTAAAAGTAATTATATTACAATTTGTTCGTTTTTAATTTCCAGCAGAATACGTTGATCTGTATTTCACATTAATCTTCTTGTGCTTTTCCAAGGCAACCCTGTATTTCGAATATTTTTTTGTTGCAGCTGGCTAGAGAGTCGCTGGATTGCGCAGGTAGGCTACGTGCGTTTCGAATTCATTAAACTAGTTAGTATCATAACGGCCAATCATTCGCCAGCGATAGCTTAGTATGAAAGCATGTTTCCATGTCAGTATTGTGGTCACCGTTGCTTAACGAAGTATGCGTTTGTTAGGCATATGAAAGTACGTGCGAGTCTTCCAATCGCGTCATTTAAATGCGCCTTTTTAGATTGCACCCGTTCGTTCAGAAACATAACGCAGATGGAATGTCATGTATATCGAGAGCATCAAGATAAGAGGAGAGCACAGGTAACTGCAATCGAGCGTGTATCTTGTCATGTAGAATTTTGCGATGTTAGATGCATTGATTTATCCAGTTTAAACTGTCATTTGAAATCTCATATCAGAGAGGGCAGGGCAGTTTCTTGTCCATTTCGTCAGTGTGGGAGAACGTTTTCGGTCGTCTCTTCCTTTACTTCTCATTTTCCAAGAGTACACAAGTCTTGTACAGCATCCAGTCTTTTGGGCCACGAAACAGTAGGAAGAGAGACGAGGCTAAGGGCAACCAATGAACAAGTTGAGGATGTTTCAGTGTTGGAGGGGGATTTGACTGACGACATAACTGATGATAATGAGGGAGACCAAGCAGCGGTGCTGCCAGAGAGAGCAGATGAATCCCTTTTCTTGAACGATTTGGCTTTCTTTTATTTAAAGTTGCAGGCAAAACTTTTACTGCCAGCATCAGTCATACAGTCTATTATTGAGGATTTTCAAGCAGTGCATGATATCAGTCAGTCTCATTTACTTCATAAGTTGAACGAAAAGCTGGTATCATTGGATATCTCTGATAGTGAGAGAGAGAGAATGTCATCGAGGTTCTTAAATCCGAGGATTTGTTTCGGGCATGCAACACTGGTACCTTGAAAACTGATCAAAGACAAAAAACAGTTTTTAAAAATCTGTTTAGATACATTGAGCCAGTCCCACTTTATCTTGGAATGAATGATTCAGGGAAGGAATGTTTTGCTCAATACATTCCGTTAAAAGATACGCTTCGATCACTCTTTCAGTGTCAGTCGGTCAAGCAGCAAACACATAGCAACAAACAAGAGATACAGACTTTGTCTAGATCAAGAGATGTCTTGGAAGACATCTGGGATGGTAGCAATGTGGCAGCAAATGTACTGTTTAAGAAGTCGGAGCAATCTCTTGGTCTGTTACTGTACCAGGATGCTTTTGAAGTGGTAAATCCGCTACTTTGATTTAAGTGGTATAGTCTTACCTGATGGACATGTGTACCGAGGAACATTGTGTGCCATAGCTGGAGGTAATCTGGGATCACACAGTATTGGTAGCTTTAGTGAAATCTTCAGTAAAAGCACCCATTTCTGCAGATTATGTACTGTTGACCGTGCTCAATTGTTGTCATCTCCCTTCACGACAGGTGAAAAGAAAACAATTGCATCATACAAAGACAGCGTGCAGCACAGCATGCAGCATAACGTAAGTACATCAAAACTGTCACTGGGAATTAAATTTGATTCCAAATTTATCAAATTAACCCATTTCCATGTGTGCCAACCTGGTCTGCCTCCTTGTCTGGGCCATGACTTATTTGAGGGTATCGTCGCATATGACTTGGCTCTATACCTAAGTCATTTTGTCACAAATCAGAAATTCTTCACGTATAGAGAACTGAATGGACGGCTTAATCACTTCAGGTACCTTGGCAATGACGCCAGCAATAAGCCATGTGAAATGAATCCAGGAAGTGAGAAATTGAGTGGACATGCTGTCCAGAATTGGTGTTTCCTTAGACTTCTGCCACTCTTGATTGGGGACAAAATTTAAAATCCAGTTGAAAATGAAGTTTGGCAATTTGTGTTGCAGCTAAGGCAAAAAGTTGAATTTGTTTGAGCTCCTGCCATTGCAACTAGCCAGGTGGCCTACTTGAGAGTCCTTATTGAGGAGTATTTGCCAAGTCGACAGGATTGTTTTCCTAATCACCCACTTAAGCCGAAACATCATTATATATGTCACTATCCTGAACTGATACTTTGCTTTGGGCCTCTTATTCGCTTATGGACCCTTAGGTTTGAGAGTAAACACACACACATTTTAAACAGTGTGCTCGCAAATTACACAACTTCAAGAATTTGTGTTCCACATTAGCAGAGAGGCATCAACTTTTACAAGCATTTCTCTGTGCTGGTAATGTGTTTCCACCTTGTGTCATTTTTGATAGAGGTACAGATTTCTTTTCCAAATGATTACAATGACAAGATAAGACAATCTGTTGATCATTTAGGCCTCCAGCTACTTAACTCTGTGGCTGTACACAATGTCACCGTTAAAGGCACAAGCTACAAAAAAGGCATGTGTGTTGTCTTGGAGAAGAATGATGAGGGACTAGTCTTTGGCAAGATGGAACTGATTCTTGTTTGCAACAGTTGTGTTTACTTTGTCACAGAGAAATGCCAGTCTGATTTCCTTTTTGATCAGGGGATTTACTGCCCAAAGATGGGCTCAGAGAACCCCATTTCAAATTATTTCTGCCTAGATCATGCGCGCCTCCTTGACTATTACCCTTTGCCTGTGTACAACATGTTTGGTCTGTCTCTAATAGCCCTTCACCACTCCTTTCCTTCAGGATGTCTGATATAAGTGAGAGCATCAAGGACGCAGTCATTTCTGTCCTGCCAAGTGTGCCAGAAGAGACGCTCATTCTGTTGGTTGAAACGATCTTACACCAGGGAGTGGAAAGCAAAGATGACTTGCAGTACATAAAAGAGAACAGGAAATTGCAGAGGTTATTCGACCAAGCCAGTGCAGAAAACTTTTAAATGCATGGAAATGAGCAGGTACTGTATATTTACTACCTCACTACCAAATTAAAGAGTGTATTAAAACGCTTATTGTTTTATTTAATTAATTACGGCATCATTTTAGTCAATATTCATAATGATAGATTTTTGTTTTCATTGCCAGATGCCATAAGTTGTGCAACCCCCCTACTCCAGTCCCCAGAAGGCAGTTCATCGCTGTCAAGCTCCTCGAGATCCAGTAGCCCTTCACCATCACGTTCCACACGGTCACCAGTAAAGCAAAACTGGCCAGAAACTTTCCAGGTACCCTGGGAGAAAATGCCACCAGGTATTCGTACTGCCACTGAAAGTGGGATAAGGCCCTCACCGGCAGATAGAAGGCAAATGGTTCGGGTCTTGGTGGACGAAATGAGGATGTTTGAGGCCAACCCTTCGTGGTCGCAGTGCCTCATCATTTCTGTCAAGATTGTCAAGGAGTTTCCACAGTCCTTGGCTGACATGATAGAAGGGAAATTTATAGGGGGAGGATACGCATCTCTCCTGAGTCAAATAAAAATTCATGTTGAGCATTTAAAGAGAAATAACACTTTGGCACGGTGCAGGTCTGTCACCACAGGATCAAAGCCAAACACAGGCCCTGCAGATAGCTACGGCTGCACACGGTGGCAGCCAGACCTTCCACCTGAAGAAACAGAAAGCACACTGGAAGAGAAAAAGAAGATACTTTTGGAGTTCTTCTCTCGGGAGGGCTTGTCTGGGATTGAAAGGGGAGAAGTACAGAATCTCATGGAGGCAACGTACTGCTTACAGCGCAAGATGATAAACACAACACCGGCCCACACACTTGAATATCTGAAATCTCAGTGGCCATACCTGTTTGTCCCTAGGAGTATGTGTACACATTTTGAGATGTTAACAGACATCAACATTTTGAGAAAACTGAAAGCATCTCTTGAAGGAAATGGGCCAAATATCATGGAGTTCCTCAAGAAAAACCCTACCAATAGTGAAGTCAAGGCTGTTCTGACCCGAAGCAATACCAGTGTGGCAGCTCCATATGTTCTGCTGGTGCTGATGGCTCACTTCAAACAGCAGAGTGATGCACTGATACTGGAAACAGATGTGACCACTGTCTCTAATATTGTTTTATTTTTATTGTAGTTACAGGAGTCGGCCAGTGTGTGCGGTGCACCCCTTTCTAATTGAGAGAACCTGGGGGTAAACCCTATAATAAGGAAGCCCCAGTGCTTTCTGTGCCGTTTTTCTCTCTTTCTTTCTCACTCTGTTCCAGGTAATCCTGCACCAGGTCGGGCGGTTGGACGGGCCACGGGTTTTTCCCTTCACCCTCTTTTATTCCCAGGTTTTGCGTTGTACATTCACATCCCATATTTGCACACGCGCATCCACACACATTTAATATAAATACCCTACATTTCACTCATTCACTCATACATGTATTATTGTTTTTTTCTTAATAAATAATTCCTTTGTTTAATAGTATACCTTGTTCTGTTGTCTCCCTTTTTGTCACGACTATAGCTTAAGTCGTAACACAGATGTAAGTATAAAGCCATTTCATTGCTCTCTGTGATTTCCTGTAAACAAATTAAAGTAAATATACAGTGCAGTCTGTATGTGTTTGGACAGGGACACATTTTTTTTGTTGTTTTCATTCTGTTCTCCAACAAACAAACAGTTGACATAAAACAGTCACAATGTGGTTAAAGTGCAGACTTTCAGCTTTGATTTGACCATATTTACATCCATATCAAGTGAACATTGTAGGAATTACAGCCCTTTTTATACATAGTCCCCCCCCCCAATTTTAGGGGCTCAAAAATAATTGGCCAAATTAACATAATCATAGATTAAATTGTCATTTTTTTATACTTGGTTGCATATCCTTTGCATGCCATGACTTCCTGATGTCCGTGACCTATCAACATCATCAGAGTCTGGATATCCTATTTTCAGGTTGTCCTACAAGCGATACTAAAACTCTTTGCATTTGAATGGATCTCTATGGGAACTGGGGGGTACTAAACATGACTACTTTCATTCACAGACAGTGCGCATCATAAATGGAAATCCAGGAAATCCAGCTATATTTCTTTACAAATAACAATATTTGGGGTTCCTATATGATGCAGTGTATCAGCAACACTGGTTTACCAGATACCAATGAAACATATCAAGACTAACAAGGACCCAAAGGTGCTCAATTGAATTTTGATGTTGCTCAGCACTCCCCATCAAACATCAAGGCACTCAATGTTGGCTAAATCACTGATTTTAGTTATTGATGACATATCTTTCTATGTTGCAGTTAAGTATATGTTTAATAGCTGTCAATTTTGTTTTCTTTATTGTGATGGTCATAATTTAGAAGCAGAAACAAATTTTGCTCAGAGGCGGTGTACTCATTTGCAACATGGCTCTTTATAATGTTGGTTAAAAAAAACATGCTTTCCTGTTTAGCATTGCATTATAGCAGTGTTGCTGAAACACTACATAATATAGGAACCCCAAATCTTTTTTTATTTGTAAAGCGATAAAGCTGGATTTCCATTTTTCAGAGAGGGTGTACTCCTTCATGATGTGCACTGTAACATTGCTGTGTCCCAAGCATGGTGCCCTAAAATTGGGGGGATTATGTATAAAAAGGGCTGTAATTCATACACTGTTCACCCGATATGGATGTAAATACCCTTTTTTATTACAAATCTCAAATTGTGGAGTACAGAGGCAAATCAATAAATGATGGGTCTTTGTCCCAAACATTATGGAGGACACTGTATTCCTAATAATATTTAAATGTGTTTAATTTCATATCGTTTGTTCTCTGCAGGTTTCTGCCTCTGCTGCTGACGTTGAGAGGTCCTTGACTTTGCCTGACAGTCCTCGATTGATTGTTCTCAGTATGCATGTGTATGTTTAATTTAACTTTTCCTTGACCATGTGGCCACACCACAGGCCTTCCCTGTCCTCACTGCTATGCTATGTGTCAACCCCATCCCAACCCGTTCTCTCCCCTACAGAACTCGCTTCCGCAGGCGAGACCCCCCGCGGCGACGGAACCTCTCCAACCTTTGCTATCCCTCACTGAGCCCACTGTGACGACTTCACGGTCGCAGGAAGGCTATGGAACTGGCAGTCTGCTATGCGGAAGGCTGACTTAATTTCGGCCTACGCGTCCCTCTTCTCTCTACATTTCCTTGCCCTCACTGAGACCTGGATCACACCAGGCAACACTGCAACCCCTGCAGCCCTCTCCTCCTCCTCCTCCTCCTCCTTCTCTCACGCCACCCGCCCGTCTGGCCGTGGTGGGGGCACAGGTTTGCTGATCTCTCCCTCCTGGAAATTCTCTCTTCTCCCCCTCTCTCACCTCTCCATCTCTACCTTTGAATACCACTCTGTCTCAATCACCTATCCTGTTAACTTGTATATTGTTGTTATCTATCACCCTCCAGGGCCCCTGGGAAGCTTCCTCGATGAGCTTGACACCCTGCTCAGCTCCTTCCCAGAAGATGGCACCCCACTGATCCTCCTGGGAGACTTCAACATCCACTTTGATGCCTCCCACTCCGCAGCTTTCCTGCCCCTACTCCACTCATTCGTCCTCTCCCTGATGCACTCCCCACCAACACACAAGGCTGGCAATTATTTCTGTGTCGGGAATTTAGATTTATGAGATCGCTATTCGTAACGAACTGTGGCAGCGCAGTCCGGTGCCCACGCGATCTATTCAGAGGACGTGTACCACTTGTATATTGTTTCCAGTTGCACAAATTTCGTTTTAGATGGACTGGATAATAATTTCTGTCTGGGGAACTTGGATTTATGAAATCGCTTATAACGTAATCAACTGTATTTATAACGGTGACGCACACACCTGCGCCTGATTACACGTTTGTATTTGCTATATTATTTGTTTAAATAGTTTCCAATGCCACAGCGTTCGTTATGGATGCATTGGTTAATTATTTCTGTCTGGGGAATTTGGATTCATGAGATCGCTATTGGCGCAACGAACTATGGCAGCGTAGTCCGGTGCCCATGCGATCTATTTGGGGAATGTGTACCACTTGTAGATTGTTTCCTATTGCACAAAATTCATTTTAGATGAACTGGATAATAATTTCTGTATCGGGAACTTGGATTTATGAGATCACAAATAGCCTAATCAACTGTATTTAAAATTGTGACGCACACACCTGCGCCCGATTACACGTTTGAATTTGCTCAATTATTTGTTTAAATAGTGTCCAATGCCACAGCGTTCGTGTTGGAGGCATTGGTTAATTATTTTTGTCTGGGGAATTTGGATTTATAAGATCGCTATTGGCGCAACGAACTGTGGCAGCGCAGTCCGGTGCCCACGCGATCTATTTGGTGAATGTGTACCACTTGTAGATTGTATCCTATTGCACAAAATTCGTTTTAGATGGACTGGATAATAATTTCTGTATCGGGAACTTGGATTTATGAGTTGGCAAATAGCCTAATCAACTGTATTTAAAACGGTGACGCACACACCTGCGCCCGATTACACGTTTGTATTTGCTATATTATTTGTTTAAATAGTTTCCAATGCCACAGCGTTCGTGTTGGATGCACTGGTTAATTATTTTTTTCTGGGGAGTTTGGATTTATGAGATCGCTATTCGCGCAACGAACTGTGGCAGTGCAGTCCGGTGCCCACGCGATCTATTTGGTGAACGTGTACCACTTGTAGATTTTTTCCTATTGCCTAAAATTCGTTATATATGGACTGGATAATAATTTCTGTCTGGGGAACTTGGATTTATGAGATCGCTAATAGCGTAATCAACTGTATTTATAACGGGTGACGCACACACCTGCACCCGATTACACGTTTGTATTAGTTATATTATTTGTTTAAATAGTTTCCAATGCCACAGCGTTCGTTTTGGATGCATTGGTTAATTATTTTTGTCTGGGGAATTTGGATTCATGAGATCGCTATTCGCGCAACGTACTATGGCAGCGCAGTCCGGTGCCCACGCGATCTATTCAGAAGACGTGTACCACTTGTATATTGTTTCCTGTTGCACAAATTTCGTTTTAGATGGACTGGATAATAATTTCTGTCTGGGGAAATTGGATTTATGAAATCGCTTATAACGTAATCAACTGTATTTAAAACGGTGACGCACACATCTGCGCCTGATTACACGTTTGAATTTGCTATATTATTTGTTTAAATAGTTTCCAATGCCACAGCGTTCGTTTTGGATGCATTGGTTAATTATTTTTGTCTGGGGAATTTGGATTCATGAGATCGCTATTCCCGCAACGAACTGTGGCAGCGCAGTCCGGTGCCGACACGATCTATTTGGTGAACGTGTACCACTTGTAGATTGTTTCCTATTGCACAAAATTTGTTTTAGACGGACTGGATAATAATTTCTGTCTCGGGAACTTGGATTTATGAGAACGCCAATAACGTAATCAACTGTATGTAAAACGGTGACGCACACAACTGCGCCCGATTACACGTTTGTATTTGCTCAATTATGTTTTTAATCAGTTTCCAATGCCACAGCGTTCGTGTTGGATGCACTGGTTAATTATTTCTGTCTGGGGAATTTGGATTTATGAGATCGCTATTGGCGCAACGAACTGTGGCAGCGCAATCCGGTGGCCATGCGATCTATTTGCTGAACGTGTACCACTTGTAGATTGTTTCCTATTGCACAAAATTCGTTTTAGATGGACTGGATAATAATTTCTGTCTCGGGAAATTGCATTTATGTGATCGCTATTTGCGTAATCAACCGTTTTTAAAACGGAGACGCACACACCTGCTACCGAATGCATGAGCTTCTTCCTTCACTGTGGAGCCCTAGCGTTCCTTTTATTTGCCCCAGGCATTTAAAAGTCCTTAAATGTAAGGCTGCGTGTGCACAAAACGCCTGCGAGGGCATGCATTTCTTAGAATGAATGTCAATATCACTAGTAATAGCGGTGGTGCTTGATTATTGGCGAATTTGACGGATGATGCACACACCTGCTGCCGAATGCAGGAGCTTATGCATCTTACCCCGAATTCCTGGTCAACACACTTTCACCCACGTCACATCCTTACGAGGTTTAGAATTCCAACTACGCTCAGTAAAGCAATACAATGCCTCCTCCTAGTGGTCAGAATACACTCAGCCTGTAACATCTATTATTGAACACAACAAATGTAATGCCAAAAAACGTGTGGTAGCTTTACACATGGTTTAAACTAATTGCATGCTATGAAACGAGAAGGAACTATTTTTTCTTGATAAAATCATTGTTTCCATGGAACTAACCACCTGAGGTTTTTGCTTGACAACGGTGCAAATAGAAATACCAACCAGAGTGTCTGCATAGCGACGGTCCAATTAGAACTACGAACCGGAGTTTTGCTTGACAACGGCAAAATAATATGCCCAAACGCCCGCAGAAGAACATTTCACTTTCAGCTGATTAAATCTATAAACATCAATAAATATTAACATAAACATATATATAGTCATTGTTGGTACACGGTATGAAATTGATGTGAAATTACTTGGGAAATTCCTACAGTAACCTGCTGTTTTATTGATATACAGCACATTGCTGGAGACATAACAGCATTGTGGGCGTTTTGCTCTTAACTGCATATCACCGTTTGAATTTGCAGTAATTAACTGTAAATTGCAAAGGATATTGGGAAGCCATTGGTTAGTAGTGGTGGCAGAGAATATGCTAACAAAGCAATGCCAAGTTTCGAGTGTCACACCTAATAGGCTACGCGAATTTAAAAGTAATTATATTACAATTTGTTCGTTTTTAATTTCCAGCAGAATACGTTGATCTGTATTTCACATTAATCTTCTTGTGCTTTTCCAAGGCAACCCTGTATTTCGAATATTTTTTTGTTGCAGCTGGCTAGAGAGTCGCTGGATTGCGCAGGTAGGCTACGTGCGTTTCGAATTCATTAAACTAGTTAGTATCATAACGGCCAATCATTCGCCAGCGATAGCTTAGTATGAAAGCATGTTTCCATGTCAGTATTGTGGTCACCGTTGCTTAACGAAGTATGCGTTTGTTAGGCATATGAAAGTACGTGCGAGTCTTCCAATCGCGTCATTTAAATGCGCCTTTTTAGATTGCACCCGTTCGTTCAGAAACATAACGCAGATGGAATGTCATGTATATCGAGAGCATCAAGATAAGAGGAGAGCACAGGTAACTGCAATCGAGCGTGTATCTTGTCATGTAGAATTTTGCGATGTTAGATGCATTGATTTATCCAGTTTAAACTGTCATTTGAAATCTCATATCAGAGAGGGCAGGGCAGTTTCTTGTCCATTTCGTCAGTGTGGGAGAACGTTTTCGGTCGTCTCTTCCTTTACTTCTCATTTTCCAAGAGTACACAAGTCTTGTACAGCATCCAGTCTTTTGGGCCACGAAACAGTAGGAAGAGAGACGAGGCTAAGGGCAACCAATGAACAAGTTGAGGATGTTTCAGTGTTGGAGGGGGATTTGACTGACGACATAACTGATGATAATGAGGGAGACCAAGCAGCGGTGCTGCCAGAGAGAGCAGATGAATCCCTTTTCTTGAACGATTTGGCTTTCTTTTATTTAAAGTTGCAGGCAAAACTTTTACTGCCAGCATCAGTCATACAGTCTATTATTGAGGATTTTCAAGCAGTGCATGATATCAGTCAGTCTCATTTACTTCATAAGTTGAACGAAAAGCTGGTATCATTGGATATCTCTGATAGTGAGAGAGAGAGAATGTCATCGAGGTTCTTAAATCCGAGGATTTGTTTCGGGCATGCAACACTGGTACCTTGAAAACTGATCAAAGACAAAAAACAGTTTTTAAAAATCTGTTTAGATACATTGAGCCAGTCCCACTTTATCTTGGAATGAATGATTCAGGGAAGGAATGTTTTGCTCAATACATTCCGTTAAAAGATACGCTTCGATCACTCTTTCAGTGTCAGTCGGTCAAGCAGCAAACACATAGCAACAAACAAGAGATACAGACTTTGTCTAGATCAAGAGATGTCTTGGAAGACATCTGGGATGGTAGCAATGTGGCAGCAAATGTACTGTTTAAGAAGTCGGAGCAATCTCTTGGTCTGTTACTGTACCAGGATGCTTTTGAAGTGGTAAATCCGCTACTTTGATTTAAGTGGTATAGTCTTACCTGATGGACATGTGTACCGAGGAACATTGTGTGCCATAGCTGGAGGTAATCTGGGATCACACAGTATTGGTAGCTTTAGTGAAATCTTCAGTAAAAGCACCCATTTCTGCAGATTATGTACTGTTGACCGTGCTCAATTGTTGTCATCTCCCTTCACGACAGGTGAAAAGAAAACAATTGCATCATACAAAGACAGCGTGCAGCACAGCATGCAGCATAACGTAAGTACATCAAAACTGTCACTGGGAATTAAATTTGATTCCAAATTTATCAAATTAACCCATTTCCATGTGTGCCAACCTGGTCTGCCTCCTTGTCTGGGCCATGACTTATTTGAGGGTATCGTCGCATATGACTTGGCTCTATACCTAAGTCATTTTGTCACAAATCAGAAATTCTTCACGTATAGAGAACTGAATGGACGGCTTAATCACTTCAGGTACCTTGGCAATGACGCCAGCAATAAGCCATGTGAAATGAATCCAGGAAGTGAGAAATTGAGTGGACATGCTGTCCAGAATTGGTGTTTCCTTAGACTTCTGCCACTCTTGATTGGGGACAAAATTTAAAATCCAGTTGAAAATGAAGTTTGGCAATTTGTGTTGCAGCTAAGGCAAAAAGTTGAATTTGTTTGAGCTCCTGCCATTGCAACTAGCCAGGTGGCCTACTTGAGAGTCCTTATTGAGGAGTATTTGCCAAGTCGACAGGATTGTTTTCCTAATCACCCACTTAAGCCGAAACATCATTATATATGTCACTATCCTGAACTGATACTTTGCTTTGGGCCTCTTATTCGCTTATGGACCCTTAGGTTTGAGAGTAAACACACACACATTTTAAACAGTGTGCTCGCAAATTACACAACTTCAAGAATTTGTGTTCCACATTAGCAGAGAGGCATCAACTTTTACAAGCATTTCTCTGTGCTGGTAATGTGTTTCCACCTTGTGTCATTTTTGATAGAGGTACAGATTTCTTTTCCAAATGATTACAATGACAAGATAAGACAATCTGTTGATCATTTAGGCCTCCAGCTACTTAACTCTGTGGCTGTACACAATGTCACCGTTAAAGGCACAAGCTACAAAAAAGGCATGTGTGTTGTCTTGGAGAAGAATGATGAGGGACTAGTCTTTGGCAAGATGGAACTGATTCTTGTTTGCAACAGTTGTGTTTACTTTGTCACAGAGAAATGCCAGTCTGATTTCCTTTTTGATCAGGGGATTTACTGCCCAAAGATGGGCTCAGAGAACCCCATTTCAAATTATTTCTGCCTAGATCATGCGCGCCTCCTTGACTATTACCCTTTGCCTGTGTACAACATGTTTGGTCTGTCTCTAATAGCCCTTCACCACTCCTTTCCTTCAGGATGTCTGATATAAGTGAGAGCATCAAGGACGCAGTCATTTCTGTCCTGCCAAGTGTGCCAGAAGAGACGCTCATTCTGTTGGTTGAAACGATCTTACACCAGGGAGTGGAAAGCAAAGATGACTTGCAGTACATAAAAGAGAACAGGAAATTGCAGAGGTTATTCGGCCAAGCCAGTGCAGAAAACTTTTAAATGCATGGAAATGAGCAGGTACTGTATATTTACTACCTCACTACCAAATTAAAGAGTGTATTAAAACGCTTATTGTTTTATTTAATTAATTACGGCATCATTTTAGTCAATATTCATAATGATAGATTTTTGTTTTCATTGCCAGATGCCATAAGTTGTGCAACCCCCCTACTCCAGTCCCCAGAAGGCAGTTCATCGCTGTCAAGCTCCTCGAGATCCAGTAGCCCTTCACCATCACGTTCCACACGGTCACCAGTAAAGCAAAACTGGCCAGAAACTTTCCAGGTACCCTGGGAGAAAATGCCACCAGGTATTCGTACTGCCACTGAAAGTGGGATAAGGCCCTCACCGGCAGATAGAAGGCAAATGGTTCGGGTCTTGGTGGACGAAATGAGGAAGTTTGAGGCCAACCCTTCGTGGTCGCAGTGCCTCATCATTTCTGTCAAGATTGTCAAGGAGTTTCCACAGTCCTTGGCTGACATGATAGAAGGGAAATTTATAGGGGGAGGATACGCATCTCTCCTGAGTCAAATAAAAATTCATGTTGAGCATTTAAAGAGAAATAACACTTTGGCACGGTGCAGGTCTGTCACCACAGGGGCAAAGCCAAACACAGGCCCTGCAGATAGCTACGGCTGCACACGGTGGCAGCCAGACCTTCCACCTGAAGAAACAGAAAGCACACTGGAAGAGAAAAAGAAGATACTTTTGGAGTTCTTCTCTCGGGAGGGCTTGTCTGGGATTGAAAGGGGAGAAGTACAGAATCTCATGGAGGCAACGTACTACTTACAGCGCAAGATGATAAACACAACACCGGCCCACACACTTGAATATCTGAAATCTCAGTGGCCATACCTGTTTGTCCCTAGGAGTATGTGTACACATTTTGAGATGTTAACAGACATCAACATTTTGAGAAAACTGGAAGCATCTCTTGAAGGAAATGGGCCAAATATCATGGAGTTCCTCAAGAAAAACCCTACCAATAGTGAAGTCAAGGCTGTTCTGACCCGAAGCAATACCAGTGTGGCAGCTCCATATGTTCTGCTGGTGCTGATGGCTCACTTCAAACAGCAGAGTGATGCACTGATACTGGAAACAGATGTGACCACTGTCTCTAATATTGTTTTATTTTTATTGTAGTTACAGGAGTCGGCCAGTGTGTGCGGTGCACCCCTTTCTAATTGAGAGCACCTGGGGGTAAACCCTATAATAAGGAAGCCCCAGTGCTTTCTGGGCCGTTTTTCTCTCTTTCTTTCTCACTCTGTTCCAGGTAATCCTGCACCAGGTCGGGCGGTTGGACGGGCCGTGGGTTTTTCCCTTCACCCTCTTTTATTCCCAGGTTTTGCGTTGTACATTCACATCCCATATTTGCACACGCGCATCCACACACATTTAATATAAATACCCTACATTTCACTCATTCACTCATACATGTATTATTGTTTTCTTCTTAATAAATAATTCCTTTGTTTAATAGTATACCTTGTTCTGTTGTCTCCCTTTTTGTCACGACTATAGCTTAAGTCGTAACACAGATGTTAGTATAAAGCAATTTCATTGCTCTCTGTGATTTCCTGTAAACAAATTAAAGTAAATATACAGTGCAGTCTGTATGTGTTTGGACAGGGACACATTTTTTTGTTGTTTTCATTCTGTTCTCCAACAAACAAACAGTTGACATAAAACAGTCACAATGTGGTTAAAGTGCAGACTTTCAGCTTTGATTTGACCATATTTACATCGATATCAAGTGAACATTGTAGGAATTACAGCCCTTTTTATACATAGTCCCCCCCCAATTTTAGGGGCTCAAAAATAATTGGACAAATTAACATAATCATAGATTAAATTGTCATTTTTTTATACTTGGTTGCATATCCTTTGCATGCCATGACTTCCTGATGTCCGTGACCTATCAACATCATCAGAGTCTGGATATCCTATTTTCAGGTTGTCCTACAAGCGATACTAAAACTCTTTGCATTTGAATGGATCTCTATGGGAACTGGGGGGTACTAAACATGACTACTTTCATTCACAGACAGTGCGCATCATAAATGGAAATCCAGGAAATCCAGCAATATTTCTTTACAAATAACAATATTTGGGGTTCCTATATGATGCAGTGTATCAGCAACACTGGTTTACCAGATACCAATGAAACATATCAAGACTAACAAGGACCCAAAGGTGCTCAATTGAATTTTGATGTTACTCAGCACTCCCCATCAAACATCAAGGCACTCAATGTTGGCTAATTCACTGATTTTACAGTTATTGATGACATATCTTTCTATGTTGCAGTTAAGTATATGTTTAATAGCTGTCAATTTTGTTTTCTTTTTTGTGATGGTCATAATTTAGAAGCAGAAACCAATTTTGCTCAGAGGCGGTGTACTCATTTGCAACATGGCTCTTTATAATGTTGGTTTAAAAAAAACATGCTTTCCTGTTTAGCATTGCAGTATTGCAGTGTTGCTGAAACACTACATAATATAGGAACCCCAAATCTTTTTTTATTTGTAAAGCGATAAAGCTGGATTTCCATTTTTCAGAGAGGGTGTACTCCTTCATGATGTGCACTGTAACATTGCTGTGTCCCAAGCATGGTGCCCTATAATTAGGGGGATTATGTATAAAAAGGGCTGTAATTCATACACTGTTCACCCAATATGGATGTAAATACCCTTTTTTTATTACAAATCTCAAATTGTGGAGTACAGAGGCAAATCAATAAATGATGGGTCTTTGTCCCAAACATTATGGAGGACACTGTATTCCTAATAATATTTAAATGTGTTTAATTTCATATTGTTTGTTCTCTGCAGGTTTCTGCCTCTGCTGCTGACGTTGAGAGGTCCTTGACTTTGCCTGACAGTCCTCGATTGATTGTTCTCAGTATGCATGTGTATGTTTAATTTAACTTTTCCTTGACCATGTGGCCACACCACAGGCCTTCCCTGTCCTCACTGCTATGCTATGTGTCAACCCCATCCCAACCCGTTCTCTCCCCTACAGAACTCGCTTCCGCAGGCGAGACCCCCCGCGGCGACGGAACCTCTCCAACCTTTGCTATCCCTCACTGACCCCCCTGTGACAACTTCACGGTCGCAGGAAGGCTATGGAACTGCCAGTCTGCTACGAGGAAGGCTGACTTCATTTCGGCCTACGTCCCTCTTCTCTTCTCTCTACATTTCCATGCCCTCACTGAGACCTGGATCACACCAGGCAACACTGCAACCCCTGCAGCCCTCTCCTCCTCCTCCTCCTCCTCCTTCTCTCACGCCACCCGCCCGTCTGGCCGTGGTGGGGGCACAGGTTTGCTGATCTCTCCCTCCTGGAAATTCTCTCTTCTCCCCCTCTCTCACCTCTCCATCTCTACCTTTGAATACCACTCTGTCTCAATCACCTATCCTGTTAACTTGTATATTGTTGTTATCTATCACCCTCCAGGGCCCCTGGGAAGCTTCCTCGATGAGCTTGACACCCTGCTCAGCTCCTTCCCAGAAGATGGCACCCCACTGATCCTCCTGGGAGACTTCAACATCCACTTTGATGCCTCCCACTCCGCAGCTTTCCTGCCCCTACTCCAGTCATTCGTCCTCTCCCTGATGCACTCCCCACCAACACACAAGGCTGGCAATTGTTTCTGTGTCGGGAATTTAGATTTATGAGATCGCTATTCGTAACGAACTGTGGCAGCGCAGTCCGGTGCCCACGCGATCTATTTGGTGAAGGTGTACCACTTGTAGATTGTTTCCTATTGCACAAAATTCGTTTAAGATGGACTGGATAATAATTTCTGTCTCGGGAACTTGGATTTATGAGATCGCCAATTGCGTAATCAACTGTATTTTAAACGGGTGACGCACACACCTGCGCCCGATTACACCTATGTATTTGCTCAATTGTTTGTTTAAATAGTTTCCAATGCCACAGCATTCGTGTTGCAAGCACTGGTCAATTATTTCTGTCTGGGGAATTTGGATTTATGAGATCGCTATTCGCCTAACGAACTGTGGCATCGCAGTCCGGTGCCCACGCGATCTATTCAGAGGACGTGTACCACTTGTATAATGTTTCCTATTGCACAAAATTCGTTTTAGATGGACTAGATAATGATTTCTGTCTTGGGAACTTGTATTTATGAGATTGCTAATAGCGTAATCAAGTGTATTTAAAACGGGTGACGCACACAACTGCGCCTGATTACACGTTTGTATTTGCTCAATTTTTTGTTTAAATAGTTTCCAATGCCACAGCGTTCGTGTTGGATGCACTGGTTAATTATTTCTGTCTGGGGAATTTGGATTCATGAGATCGCTATTGGCGCAACGAACTATGGCAGCGCAGTCCGGTGCCCACGCGATCTATTTGGGGAATGTGTACCACTTGTAGATTGTTTCATATTGCACAAAATTCGTTTTAGATGGACTGGATAATAATTTCTGTCTCGGGAACTTGGATTTATGAGATCGCCAATAGCGTAATCAACTGTATTTAAAACGGTGACGCACACACCTGCCCCCCATTACACCTTTTATTTGATCAATTGTTTTTTTAAAGAGTTTCCAATGCCACAGCGTTCGCGTTGGATGCACTGGTTAATTACTTCTGTCTGGGGAATTTAGATTTATGAGATCGCTATTCGCGTAACGAACTGTGGCAGTGCAGTCCTGTGCCCACGCGATCTATTCAGAGGACTTGTACCACTTGTATATTGTTTCCAGTTGCACAAAATTCGTTTTAGATGGACTGGATAATAATTTCTGTCTCGGGAACTTGTATTTATGAGATCGCTAATAGCGTAATCAACTGTATTTAAAACGGGTGACTCACACAACAGCGCCCGATTACACGTTTGTATTTGCTCAATTATTTGTTTAAATAGTTTCCAATGCCACAGCGTTCGTGTTGGATGCACTGGTTAATTATTTCTGTCTGGGGAATGTGGATTTATGAGATCGCTATTGGCGCAACGAACTATGGCAGCGCAGTTCGGTGCCCACGCGATCTGTTTGGGGAATGTGTACCACTTGTAGATTGTTTCCTAAAGCACAAAATTCGTTTTAGATGGACTGGATAATAATTTCTGTATCGGGAACTTGGATTTATGAGTTCGCAAATAGCCTAATCAACTGTATTTAAAACGGTGACGCACACACCTGCGCCCGATTACCCGTTTGTATTTGCTATATTATTTGTTTAAATAGTTTCCAATGCCACAGCGTTCGTGTTGGATGCACTGGTTAATTATTTTTGTCTGGGGAGTTTGGATTTATGAGATCGCTATTCGCGCAACGAACTGTGGCAGCGCAGTCCGGTGCCCACGCGATCTATTCAGAGGACGTGTACCACTTGTATATTGTTTCCAGTTGCACAAATTTCGTTTTAGATGGACTGGATAATAATTTCTGTCTGGGGAACTTGGATTTATGCGATCGCTAATAGCGTGATCAAATGTATTTAAAACGGGTGACGCACACACCTGCACCCGATTACACGTTTGTATTTGCTCAATTATTTGTATAAATAGTTTCCAATGCCACAGGGTTCGTGTTGGAGGCACTGGTTAATTATTTTTTTCTGGGGAGTTTGGATTTATGAGATCGCTATTCGCGCAACGAACTGTGGCAGTGCAGTCCGGTGCCCACGCGATCTATTTGGTGAACGTGTACCACTTGTAGATTGTTTCCTATTGCCTATAATTCGTTTTAGATGGACTGGATAATAATTTCTGTCTCGGGAAATTTCATTTATGTGATCGCTATTTGCGTAATCAACCGTTTTTAAAACGGAGACGCACACACCTGCTACCGAATGCATGAGCTTCTTCCTTCACTGTGGAGCCCTAGCGTTCCTTTTATTTGCCCCAGGCATATAAAAGTCCTTAAATGCAAGGCTGCGTGTGCACAAAACGCCTGCGAGGGCATGCATTTCTTAGAATGAATGTCAATATCACTAGTAATAGCGGTGGTGCTTGATTATTGGCGAATTTGACGGATGATGCACACACCTGCTGCCGAATGCAGGAGCTTATGCATCTTACCCCAAATTCCTGGTCAACACACTTTCCCCCACGTCACATCCTTACTAGGTTTAGAATTCCAACTACTCTCAGTAAAGCAATACAATGCCTCCTCCTAGTGGTCAGAATACACTCAACCTGTAACGTAACATCTATTATTGAACACAACAAATGTAATGCCAAAAAACGTGTGGTAGCTTTACACATGGTTTAAACTAATTGCATGCTATGAAACGAGAAGGAACTATTTTTTTCTTGATAAAATCATTGTTTCCATGGAACTAACCACCAGAGGTTTTTGCTTGACAACGGTGCAAATAGAAATACCAACCAGAGTGTCTGCATAGCGACGGTCCAATTAGAACTACGAACCAGAGTTTTGCTTGACAACGGCAAAATAATATGCCCAAACGCCCGCAGAAGAACATTTCACTTTCAGCTGATTAAATCTATAAACATCAATAAATATAAACATAAACATATATATAGTCATTGTTGGTACACGGTATGAAATTGATGTGAAATTACAGGGAAATTCCTACAGTAACCTGCTGTTTTATTGATATACAGCACATTGCTGGAGACGTAACAGCATTGTGGGCGTTTTGCTCTTAACTGCATATCACCGTTTGAATTTGCAGTAATTAACTGTAAATTGCAAAGGATATTGGGAAGCCATTGGTTAGTAGTGGTGGCAGAGAATATGCTAACAAAGCAATGCCAAGTTTCGAGTGTCACACCTAATAGGCTACGCGAATTTAAAAGTAATTATATTACAATTTGTTCGTTTTTAATTTCCAGCAGAATACGTTGATCTGTATTTCACATTAATCTTCTTGTGCTTTTCCAAGGCAACCCTGTATTTCGAATATTTTTTTGTTGCAGCTGGCTAGAGAGTCGCTGGATTGCGCAGGTAGGCTACGTGCGTTTCGAATTCATTAAACTAGTTAGTATCATAACGGCCAATCATTCGCCAGCGATAGCTTAGTATGAAAGCATGTTTCCATGTCAGTATTGTGGTCACCGTTGCTTAACGAAGTATGCGTTTGTTAGGCATATGAAAGTACGTGCGAGTCTTCCAATCGCGTCATTTAAATGCGCCTTTTTAGATTGCACCCGTTCGTTCAGAAACATAACGCAGATGGAATGTCATGTATATCGAGAGCATCAAGATAAGAGGAGAGCACAGGTAACTGCAATCGAGCGTGTATCTTGTCATGTAGAATTTTGCGATGTTAGATGCATTGATTTATCCAGTTTAAACTGTCATTTGAAATCTCATATCAGAGAGGGCAGGGCAGTTTCTTGTCCATTTCGTCAGTGTGGGAGAACGTTTTCGGTCGTCTCTTCCTTTACTTCTCATTTTCCAAGAGTACACAAGTCTTGTACAGCATCCAGTCTTTTGGGCCACGAAACAGTAGGAAGAGAGACGAGGCTAAGGGCAACCAATGAACAAGTTGAGGATGTTTCAGTGTTGGAGGGGGATTTGACTGACGACATAACTGATGATAATGAGGGAGACCAAGCAGCGGTGCTGCCAGAGAGAGCAGATGAATCCCTTTTCTTGAACGATTTGGCTTTCTTTTATTTAAAGTTGCAGGCAAAACTTTTACTGCCAGCATCAGTCATACAGTCTATTATTGAGGATTTTCAAGCAGTGCATGATATCAGTCAGTCTCATTTACTTCATAAGTTGAACGAAAAGCTGGTATCATTGGATATCTCTGATAGTGAGAGAGAGAGAATGTCATCGAGGTTCTTAAATCCGAGGATTTGTTTCGGGCATGCAACACTGGTACCTTGAAAACTGATCAAAGACAAAAAACAGTTTTTAAAAATCTGTTTAGATACATTGAGCCAGTCCCACTTTATCTTGGAATGAATGATTCAGGGAAGGAATGTTTTGCTCAATACATTCCGTTAAAAGATACGCTTCGATCACTCTTTCAGTGTCAGTCGGTCAAGCAGCAAACACATAGCAACAAACAAGAGATACAGACTTTGTCTAGATCAAGAGATGTCTTGGAAGACATCTGGGATGGTAGCAATGTGGCAGCAAATGTACTGTTTAAGAAGTCGGAGCAATCTCTTGGTCTGTTACTGTACCAGGATGCTTTTGAAGTGGTAAATCCGCTACTTTGATTTAAGTGGTATAGTCTTACCTGATGGACATGTGTACCGAGGAACATTGTGTGCCATAGCTGGAGGTAATCTGGGATCACACAGTATTGGTAGCTTTAGTGAAATCTTCAGTAAAAGCACCCATTTCTGCAGATTATGTACTGTTGACCGTGCTCAATTGTTGTCATCTCCCTTCACGACAGGTGAAAAGAAAACAATTGCATCATACAAAGACAGCGTGCAGCACAGCATGCAGCATAACGTAAGTACATCAAAACTGTCACTGGGAATTAAATTTGATTCCAAATTTATCAAATTAACCCATTTCCATGTGTGCCAACCTGGTCTGCCTCCTTGTCTGGGCCATGACTTATTTGAGGGTATCGTCGCATATGACTTGGCTCTATACCTAAGTCATTTTGTCACAAATCAGAAATTCTTCACGTATAGAGAACTGAATGGACGGCTTAATCACTTCAGGTACCTTGGCAATGACGCCAGCAATAAGCCATGTGAAATGAATCCAGGAAGTGAGAAATTGAGTGGACATGCTGTCCAGAATTGGTGTTTCCTTAGACTTCTGCCACTCTTGATTGGGGACAAAATTTAAAATCCAGTTGAAAATGAAGTTTGGCAATTTGTGTTGCAGCTAAGGCAAAAAGTTGAATTTGTTTGAGCTCCTGCCATTGCAACTAGCCAGGTGGCCTACTTGAGAGTCCTTATTGAGGAGTATTTGCCAAGTCGACAGGATTGTTTTCCTAATCACCCACTTAAGCCGAAACATCATTATATATGTCACTATCCTGAACTGATACTTTGCTTTGGGCCTCTTATTCGCTTATGGACCCTTAGGTTTGAGAGTAAACACACACACATTTTAAACAGTGTGCTCGCAAATTACACAACTTCAAGAATTTGTGTTCCACATTAGCAGAGAGGCATCAACTTTTACAAGCATTTCTCTGTGCTGGTAATGTGTTTCCACCTTGTGTCATTTTTGATAGAGGTACAGATTTCTTTTCCAAATGATTACAATGACAAGATAAGACAATCTGTTGATCATTTAGGCCTCCAGCTACTTAACTCTGTGGCTGTACACAATGTCACCGTTAAAGGCACAAGCTACAAAAAAGGCATGTGTGTTGTCTTGGAGAAGAATGATGAGGGACTAGTCTTTGGCAAGATGGAACTGATTCTTGTTTGCAACAGTTGTGTTTACTTTGTCACAGAGAAATGCCAGTCTGATTTCCTTTTTGATCAGGGGATTTACTGCCCAAAGATGGGCTCAGAGAACCCCATTTCAAATTATTTCTGCCTAGATCATGCGCGCCTCCTTGACTATTACCCTTTGCCTGTGTACAACATGTTTGGTCTGTCTCTAATAGCCCTTCACCACTCCTTTCCTTCAGGATGTCTGATATAAGTGAGAGCATCAAGGACGCAGTCATTTCTGTCCTGCCAAGTGTGCCAGAAGAGACGCTCATTCTGTTGGTTGAAACGATCTTACACCAGGGAGTGGAAAGCAAAGATGACTTGCAGTACATAAAAGAGAACAGGAAATTGCAGAGGTTATTCGACCAAGCCAGTGCAGAAAACTTTTAAATGCATGGAAATGAGCAGGTACTGTATATTTACTACCTCACTACCAAATTAAAGAGTGTATTAAAACGCTTATTGTTTTATTTAATTAATTACGGCATCATTTTAGTCAATATTCATAATGATAGATTTTTGTTTTCATTGCCAGATGCCATAAGTTGTGCAACCCCCCTACTCCAGTCCCCAGAAGGCAGTTCATCGCTGTCAAGCTCCTCGAGATCCAGTAGCCCTTCACCATCACGTTCCACACGGTCACCAGTAAAGCAAAACTGGCCAGAAACTTTCCAGGTACCCTGGGAGAAAATGCCACCAGGTATTCGTACTGCCACTGAAAGTGGGATAAGGCCCTCACCGGCAGATAGAAGGCAAATGGTTCGGGTCTTGGTGGACGAAATGAGGATGTTTGAGGCCAACCCTTCGTGGTCGCAGTGCCTCATCATTTCTGTCAAGATTGTCAAGGAGTTTCCACAGTCCTTGGCTGACATGATAGAAGGGAAATTTATAGGGGGAGGATACGCATCTCTCCTGAGTCAAATAAAAATTCATGTTGAGCATTTAAAGAGAAATAACACTTTGGCACGGTGCAGGTCTGTCACCACAGGATCAAAGCCAAACACAGGCCCTGCAGATAGCTACGGCTGCACACGGTGGCAGCCAGACCTTCCACCTGAAGAAACAGAAAGCACACTGGAAGAGAAAAAGAAGATACTTTTGGAGTTCTTCTCTCGGGAGGGCTTGTCTGGGATTGAAAGGGGAGAAGTACAGAATCTCATGGAGGCAACGTACTGCTTACAGCGCAAGATGATAAACACAACACCGGCCCACACACTTGAATATCTGAAATCTCAGTGGCCATACCTGTTTGTCCCTAGGAGTATGTGTACACATTTTGAGATGTTAACAGACATCAACATTTTGAGAAAACTGAAAGCATCTCTTGAAGGAAATGGGCCAAATATCATGGAGTTCCTCAAGAAAAACCCTACCAATAGTGAAGTCAAGGCTGTTCTGACCCGAAGCAATACCAGTGTGGCAGCTCCATATGTTCTGCTGGTGCTGATGGCTCACTTCAAACAGCAGAGTGATGCACTGATACTGGAAACAGATGTGACCACTGTCTCTAATATTGTTTTATTTTTATTGTAGTTACAGGAGTCGGCCAGTGTGTGCGGTGCACCCCTTTCTAATTGAGAGAACCTGGGGGTAAACCCTATAATAAGGAAGCCCCAGTGCTTTCTGTGCCGTTTTTCTCTCTTTCTTTCTCACTCTGTTCCAGGTAATCCTGCACCAGGTCGGGCGGTTGGACGGGCCACGGGTTTTTCCCTTCACCCTCTTTTATTCCCAGGTTTTGCGTTGTACATTCACATCCCATATTTGCACACGCGCATCCACACACATTTAATATAAATACCCTACATTTCACTCATTCACTCATACATGTATTATTGTTTTTTTCTTAATAAATAATTCCTTTGTTTAATAGTATACCTTGTTCTGTTGTCTCCCTTTTTGTCACGACTATAGCTTAAGTCGTAACACAGATGTAAGTATAAAGCCATTTCATTGCTCTCTGTGATTTCCTGTAAACAAATTAAAGTAAATATACAGTGCAGTCTGTATGTGTTTGGACAGGGACACATTTTTTTTGTTGTTTTCATTCTGTTCTCCAACAAACAAACAGTTGACATAAAACAGTCACAATGTGGTTAAAGTGCAGACTTTCAGCTTTGATTTGACCATATTTACATCCATATCAAGTGAACATTGTAGGAATTACAGCCCTTTTTATACATAGTCCCCCCCCCCAATTTTAGGGGCTCAAAAATAATTGGCCAAATTAACATAATCATAGATTAAATTGTCATTTTTTTATACTTGGTTGCATATCCTTTGCATGCCATGACTTCCTGATGTCCGTGACCTATCAACATCATCAGAGTCTGGATATCCTATTTTCAGGTTGTCCTACAAGCGATACTAAAACTCTTTGCATTTGAATGGATCTCTATGGGAACTGGGGGGTACTAAACATGACTACTTTCATTCACAGACAGTGCGCATCATAAATGGAAATCCAGGAAATCCAGCTATATTTCTTTACAAATAACAATATTTGGGGTTCCTATATGATGCAGTGTATCAGCAACACTGGTTTACCAGATACCAATGAAACATATCAAGACTAACAAGGACCCAAAGGTGCTCAATTGAATTTTGATGTTGCTCAGCACTCCCCATCAAACATCAAGGCACTCAATGTTGGCTAAATCACTGATTTTAGTTATTGATGACATATCTTTCTATGTTGCAGTTAAGTATATGTTTAATAGCTGTCAATTTTGTTTTCTTTATTGTGATGGTCATAATTTAGAAGCAGAAACAAATTTTGCTCAGAGGCGGTGTACTCATTTGCAACATGGCTCTTTATAATGTTGGTTAAAAAAAACATGCTTTCCTGTTTAGCATTGCATTATAGCAGTGTTGCTGAAACACTACATAATATAGGAACCCCAAATCTTTTTTTATTTGTAAAGCGATAAAGCTGGATTTCCATTTTTCAGAGAGGGTGTACTCCTTCATGATGTGCACTGTAACATTGCTGTGTCCCAAGCATGGTGCCCTAAAATTGGGGGGATTATGTATAAAAAGGGCTGTAATTCATACACTGTTCACCCGATATGGATGTAAATACCCTTTTTTATTACAAATCTCAAATTGTGGAGTACAGAGGCAAATCAATAAATGATGGGTCTTTGTCCCAAACATTATGGAGGACACTGTATTCCTAATAATATTTAAATGTGTTTAATTTCATATCGTTTGTTCTCTGCAGGTTTCTGCCTCTGCTGCTGACGTTGAGAGGTCCTTGACTTTGCCTGACAGTCCTCGATTGATTGTTCTCAGTATGCATGTGTATGTTTAATTTAACTTTTCCTTGACCATGTGGCCACACCACAGGCCTTCCCTGTCCTCACTGCTATGCTATGTGTCAACCCCATCCCAACCCGTTCTCTCCCCTACAGAACTCGCTTCCGCAGGCGAGACCCCCCGCGGCGACGGAACCTCTCCAACCTTTGCTATCCCTCACTGAGCCCACTGTGACGACTTCACGGTCGCAGGAAGGCTATGGAACTGGCAGTCTGCTATGCGGAAGGCTGACTTAATTTCGGCCTACGCGTCCCTCTTCTCTCTACATTTCCTTGCCCTCACTGAGACCTGGATCACACCAGGCAACACTGCAACCCCTGCAGCCCTCTCCTCCTCCTCCTCCTCCTCCTTCTCTCACGCCACCCGCCCGTCTGGCCGTGGTGGGGGCACAGGTTTGCTGATCTCTCCCTCCTGGAAATTCTCTCTTCTCCCCCTCTCTCACCTCTCCATCTCTACCTTTGAATACCACTCTGTCTCAATCACCTATCCTGTTAACTTGTATATTGTTGTTATCTATCACCCTCCAGGGCCCCTGGGAAGCTTCCTCGATGAGCTTGACACCCTGCTCAGCTCCTTCCCAGAAGATGGCACCCCACTGATCCTCCTGGGAGACTTCAACATCCACTTTGATGCCTCCCACTCCGCAGCTTTCCTGCCCCTACTCCACTCATTCGTCCTCTCCCTGATGCACTCCCCACCAACACACAAGGCTGGCAATTATTTCTGTGTCGGGAATTTAGATTTATGAGATCGCTATTCGTAACGAACTGTGGCAGCGCAGTCCGGTGCCCACGCGATCTATTCAGAGGACGTGTACCACTTGTATATTGTTTCCAGTTGCACAAATTTCGTTTTAGATGGACTGGATAATAATTTCTGTCTGGGGAACTTGGATTTATGAAATCGCTTATAACGTAATCAACTGTATTTATAACGGTGACGCACACACCTGCGCCTGATTACACGTTTGTATTTGCTATATTATTTGTTTAAATAGTTTCCAATGCCACAGCGTTCGTTATGGATGCATTGGTTAATTATTTCTGTCTGGGGAATTTGGATTCATGAGATCGCTATTGGCGCAACGAACTATGGCAGCGTAGTCCGGTGCCCATGCGATCTATTTGGGGAATGTGTACCACTTGTAGATTGTTTCCTATTGCACAAAATTCATTTTAGATGAACTGGATAATAATTTCTGTATCGGGAACTTGGATTTATGAGATCACAAATAGCCTAATCAACTGTATTTAAAATTGTGACGCACACACCTGCGCCCGATTACACGTTTGAATTTGCTCAATTATTTGTTTAAATAGTGTCCAATGCCACAGCGTTCGTGTTGGAGGCATTGGTTAATTATTTTTGTCTGGGGAATTTGGATTTATAAGATCGCTATTGGCGCAACGAACTGTGGCAGCGCAGTCCGGTGCCCACGCGATCTATTTGGTGAATGTGTACCACTTGTAGATTGTATCCTATTGCACAAAATTCGTTTTAGATGGACTGGATAATAATTTCTGTATCGGGAACTTGGATTTATGAGTTGGCAAATAGCCTAATCAACTGTATTTAAAACGGTGACGCACACACCTGCGCCCGATTACACGTTTGTATTTGCTATATTATTTGTTTAAATAGTTTCCAATGCCACAGCGTTCGTGTTGGATGCACTGGTTAATTATTTTTTTCTGGGGAGTTTGGATTTATGAGATCGCTATTCGCGCAACGAACTGTGGCAGTGCAGTCCGGTGCCCACGCGATCTATTTGGTGAACGTGTACCACTTGTAGATTTTTTCCTATTGCCTAAAATTCGTTATATATGGACTGGATAATAATTTCTGTCTGGGGAACTTGGATTTATGAGATCGCTAATAGCGTAATCAACTGTATTTATAACGGGTGACGCACACACCTGCACCCGATTACACGTTTGTATTAGTTATATTATTTGTTTAAATAGTTTCCAATGCCACAGCGTTCGTTTTGGATGCATTGGTTAATTATTTTTGTCTGGGGAATTTGGATTCATGAGATCGCTATTCGCGCAACGTACTATGGCAGCGCAGTCCGGTGCCCACGCGATCTATTCAGAAGACGTGTACCACTTGTATATTGTTTCCTGTTGCACAAATTTCGTTTTAGATGGACTGGATAATAATTTCTGTCTGGGGAAATTGGATTTATGAAATCGCTTATAACGTAATCAACTGTATTTAAAACGGTGACGCACACATCTGCGCCTGATTACACGTTTGAATTTGCTATATTATTTGTTTAAATAGTTTCCAATGCCACAGCGTTCGTTTTGGATGCATTGGTTAATTATTTTTGTCTGGGGAATTTGGATTCATGAGATCGCTATTCCCGCAACGAACTGTGGCAGCGCAGTCCGGTGCCGACACGATCTATTTGGTGAACGTGTACCACTTGTAGATTGTTTCCTATTGCACAAAATTTGTTTTAGACGGACTGGATAATAATTTCTGTCTCGGGAACTTGGATTTATGAGAACGCCAATAACGTAATCAACTGTATGTAAAACGGTGACGCACACAACTGCGCCCGATTACACGTTTGTATTTGCTCAATTATGTTTTTAATCAGTTTCCAATGCCACAGCGTTCGTGTTGGATGCACTGGTTAATTATTTCTGTCTGGGGAATTTGGATTTATGAGATCGCTATTGGCGCAACGAACTGTGGCAGCGCAATCCGGTGGCCATGCGATCTATTTGCTGAACGTGTACCACTTGTAGATTGTTTCCTATTGCACAAAATTCGTTTTAGATGGACTGGATAATAATTTCTGTCTCGGGAAATTGCATTTATGTGATCGCTATTTGCGTAATCAACCGTTTTTAAAACGGAGACGCACACACCTGCTACCGAATGCATGAGCTTCTTCCTTCACTGTGGAGCCCTAGCGTTCCTTTTATTTGCCCCAGGCATTTAAAAGTCCTTAAATGTAAGGCTGCGTGTGCACAAAACGCCTGCGAGGGCATGCATTTCTTAGAATGAATGTCAATATCACTAGTAATAGCGGTGGTGCTTGATTATTGGCGAATTTGACGGATGATGCACACACCTGCTGCCGAATGCAGGAGCTTATGCATCTTACCCCGAATTCCTGGTCAACACACTTTCACCCACGTCACATCCTTACGAGGTTTAGAATTCCAACTACGCTCAGTAAAGCAATACAATGCCTCCTCCTAGTGGTCAGAATACACTCAGCCTGTAACATCTATTATTGAACACAACAAATGTAATGCCAAAAAACGTGTGGTAGCTTTACACATGGTTTAAACTAATTGCATGCTATGAAACGAGAAGGAACTATTTTTTCTTGATAAAATCATTGTTTCCATGGAACTAACCACCTGAGGTTTTTGCTTGACAACGGTGCAAATAGAAATACCAACCAGAGTGTCTGCATAGCGACGGTCCAATTAGAACTACGAACCGGAGTTTTGCTTGACAACGGCAAAATAATATGCCCAAACGCCCGCAGAAGAACATTTCACTTTCAGCTGATTAAATCTATAAACATCAATAAATATTAACATAAACATATATATAGTCATTGTTGGTACACGGTATGAAATTGATGTGAAATTACTTGGGAAATTCCTACAGTAACCTGCTGTTTTATTGATATACAGCACATTGCTGGAGACATAACAGCATTGTGGGCGTTTTGCTCTTAACTGCATATCACCGTTTGAATTTGCAGTAATTAACTGTAAATTGCAAAGGATATTGGGAAGCCATTGGTTAGTAGTGGTGGCAGAGAATATGCTAACAAAGCAATGCCAAGTTTCGAGTGTCACACCTAATAGGCTACGCGAATTTAAAAGTAATTATATTACAATTTGTTCGTTTTTAATTTCCAGCAGAATACGTTGATCTGTATTTCACATTAATCTTCTTGTGCTTTTCCAAGGCAACCCTGTATTTCGAATATTTTTTTGTTGCAGCTGGCTAGAGAGTCGCTGGATTGCGCAGGTAGGCTACGTGCGTTTCGAATTCATTAAACTAGTTAGTATCATAACGGCCAATCATTCGCCAGCGATAGCTTAGTATGAAAGCATGTTTCCATGTCAGTATTGTGGTCACCGTTGCTTAACGAAGTATGCGTTTGTTAGGCATATGAAAGTACGTGCGAGTCTTCCAATCGCGTCATTTAAATGCGCCTTTTTAGATTGCACCCGTTCGTTCAGAAACATAACGCAGATGGAATGTCATGTATATCGAGAGCATCAAGATAAGAGGAGAGCACAGGTAACTGCAATCGAGCGTGTATCTTGTCATGTAGAATTTTGCGATGTTAGATGCATTGATTTATCCAGTTTAAACTGTCATTTGAAATCTCATATCAGAGAGGGCAGGGCAGTTTCTTGTCCATTTCGTCAGTGTGGGAGAACGTTTTCGGTCGTCTCTTCCTTTACTTCTCATTTTCCAAGAGTACACAAGTCTTGTACAGCATCCAGTCTTTTGGGCCACGAAACAGTAGGAAGAGAGACGAGGCTAAGGGCAACCAATGAACAAGTTGAGGATGTTTCAGTGTTGGAGGGGGATTTGACTGACGACATAACTGATGATAATGAGGGAGACCAAGCAGCGGTGCTGCCAGAGAGAGCAGATGAATCCCTTTTCTTGAACGATTTGGCTTTCTTTTATTTAAAGTTGCAGGCAAAACTTTTACTGCCAGCATCAGTCATACAGTCTATTATTGAGGATTTTCAAGCAGTGCATGATATCAGTCAGTCTCATTTACTTCATAAGTTGAACGAAAAGCTGGTATCATTGGATATCTCTGATAGTGAGAGAGAGAGAATGTCATCGAGGTTCTTAAATCCGAGGATTTGTTTCGGGCATGCAACACTGGTACCTTGAAAACTGATCAAAGACAAAAAACAGTTTTTAAAAATCTGTTTAGATACATTGAGCCAGTCCCACTTTATCTTGGAATGAATGATTCAGGGAAGGAATGTTTTGCTCAATACATTCCGTTAAAAGATACGCTTCGATCACTCTTTCAGTGTCAGTCGGTCAAGCAGCAAACACATAGCAACAAACAAGAGATACAGACTTTGTCTAGATCAAGAGATGTCTTGGAAGACATCTGGGATGGTAGCAATGTGGCAGCAAATGTACTGTTTAAGAAGTCGGAGCAATCTCTTGGTCTGTTACTGTACCAGGATGCTTTTGAAGTGGTAAATCCGCTACTTTGATTTAAGTGGTATAGTCTTACCTGATGGACATGTGTACCGAGGAACATTGTGTGCCATAGCTGGAGGTAATCTGGGATCACACAGTATTGGTAGCTTTAGTGAAATCTTCAGTAAAAGCACCCATTTCTGCAGATTATGTACTGTTGACCGTGCTCAATTGTTGTCATCTCCCTTCACGACAGGTGAAAAGAAAACAATTGCATCATACAAAGACAGCGTGCAGCACAGCATGCAGCATAACGTAAGTACATCAAAACTGTCACTGGGAATTAAATTTGATTCCAAATTTATCAAATTAACCCATTTCCATGTGTGCCAACCTGGTCTGCCTCCTTGTCTGGGCCATGACTTATTTGAGGGTATCGTCGCATATGACTTGGCTCTATACCTAAGTCATTTTGTCACAAATCAGAAATTCTTCACGTATAGAGAACTGAATGGACGGCTTAATCACTTCAGGTACCTTGGCAATGACGCCAGCAATAAGCCATGTGAAATGAATCCAGGAAGTGAGAAATTGAGTGGACATGCTGTCCAGAATTGGTGTTTCCTTAGACTTCTGCCACTCTTGATTGGGGACAAAATTTAAAATCCAGTTGAAAATGAAGTTTGGCAATTTGTGTTGCAGCTAAGGCAAAAAGTTGAATTTGTTTGAGCTCCTGCCATTGCAACTAGCCAGGTGGCCTACTTGAGAGTCCTTATTGAGGAGTATTTGCCAAGTCGACAGGATTGTTTTCCTAATCACCCACTTAAGCCGAAACATCATTATATATGTCACTATCCTGAACTGATACTTTGCTTTGGGCCTCTTATTCGCTTATGGACCCTTAGGTTTGAGAGTAAACACACACACATTTTAAACAGTGTGCTCGCAAATTACACAACTTCAAGAATTTGTGTTCCACATTAGCAGAGAGGCATCAACTTTTACAAGCATTTCTCTGTGCTGGTAATGTGTTTCCACCTTGTGTCATTTTTGATAGAGGTACAGATTTCTTTTCCAAATGATTACAATGACAAGATAAGACAATCTGTTGATCATTTAGGCCTCCAGCTACTTAACTCTGTGGCTGTACACAATGTCACCGTTAAAGGCACAAGCTACAAAAAAGGCATGTGTGTTGTCTTGGAGAAGAATGATGAGGGACTAGTCTTTGGCAAGATGGAACTGATTCTTGTTTGCAACAGTTGTGTTTACTTTGTCACAGAGAAATGCCAGTCTGATTTCCTTTTTGATCAGGGGATTTACTGCCCAAAGATGGGCTCAGAGAACCCCATTTCAAATTATTTCTGCCTAGATCATGCGCGCCTCCTTGACTATTACCCTTTGCCTGTGTACAACATGTTTGGTCTGTCTCTAATAGCCCTTCACCACTCCTTTCCTTCAGGATGTCTGATATAAGTGAGAGCATCAAGGACGCAGTCATTTCTGTCCTGCCAAGTGTGCCAGAAGAGACGCTCATTCTGTTGGTTGAAACGATCTTACACCAGGGAGTGGAAAGCAAAGATGACTTGCAGTACATAAAAGAGAACAGGAAATTGCAGAGGTTATTCGACCAAGCCAGTGCAGAAAACTTTTAAATGCATGGAAATGAGCAGGTACTGTATATTTACTACCTCACTACCAAATTAAAGAGTGTATTAAAACGCTTATTGTTTTATTTAATTAATTACGGCATCATTTTAGTCAATATTCATAATGATAGATTTTTGTTTTCATTGCCAGATGCCATAAGTTGTGCAACCCCCCTACTCCAGTCCCCAGAAGGCAGTTCATCGCTGTCAAGCTCCTCGAGATCCAGTAGCCCTTCACCATCACGTTCCACACGGTCACCAGTAAAGCAAAACTGGCCAGAAACTTTCCAGGTACCCTGGGAGAAAATGCCACCAGGTATTCGTACTGCCACTGAAAGTGGGATAAGGCCCTCACCGGCAGATAGAAGGCAAATGGTTCGGGTCTTGGTGGACGAAATGAGGATGTTTGAGGCCAACCCTTCGTGGTCGCAGTGCCTCATCATTTCTGTCAAGATTGTCAAGGAGTTTCCACAGTCCTTGGCTGACATGATAGAAGGGAAATTTATAGGGGGAGGATACGCATCTCTCCTGAGTCAAATAAAAATTCATGTTGAGCATTTAAAGAGAAATAACACTTTGGCACGGTGCAGGTCTGTCACCACAGGATCAAAGCCAAACACAGGCCCTGCAGATAGCTACGGCTGCACACGGTGGCAGCCAGACCTTCCACCTGAAGAAACAGAAAGCACACTGGAAGAGAAAAAGAAGATACTTTTGGAGTTCTTCTCTCGGGAGGGCTTGTCTGGGATTGAAAGGGGAGAAGTACAGAATCTCATGGAGGCAACGTACTGCTTACAGCGCAAGATGATAAACACAACACCGGCCCACACACTTGAATATCTGAAATCTCAGTGGCCATACCTGTTTGTCCCTAGGAGTATGTGTACACATTTTGAGATGTTAACAGACATCAACATTTTGAGAAAACTGAAAGCATCTCTTGAAGGAAATGGGCCAAATATCATGGAGTTCCTCAAGAAAAACCCTACCAATAGTGAAGTCAAGGCTGTTCTGACCCGAAGCAATACCAGTGTGGCAGCTCCATATGTTCTGCTGGTGCTGATGGCTCACTTCAAACAGCAGAGTGATGCACTGATACTGGAAACAGATGTGACCACTGTCTCTAATATTGTTTTATTTTTATTGTAGTTACAGGAGTCGGCCAGTGTGTGCGGTGCACCCCTTTCTAATTGAGAGAACCTGGGGGTAAACCCTATAATAAGGAAGCCCCAGTGCTTTCTGTGCCGTTTTTCTCTCTTTCTTTCTCACTCTGTTCCAGGTAATCCTGCACCAGGTCGGGCGGTTGGACGGGCCACGGGTTTTTCCCTTCACCCTCTTTTATTCCCAGGTTTTGCGTTGTACATTCACATCCCATATTTGCACACGCGCATCCACACACATTTAATATAAATACCCTACATTTCACTCATTCACTCATACATGTATTATTGTTTTTTTCTTAATAAATAATTCCTTTGTTTAATAGTATACCTTGTTCTGTTGTCTCCCTTTTTGTCACGACTATAGCTTAAGTCGTAACACAGATGTAAGTATAAAGCCATTTCATTGCTCTCTGTGATTTCCTGTAAACAAATTAAAGTAAATATACAGTGCAGTCTGTATGTGTTTGGACAGGGACACATTTTTTTTGTTGTTTTCATTCTGTTCTCCAACAAACAAACAGTTGACATAAAACAGTCACAATGTGGTTAAAGTGCAGACTTTCAGCTTTGATTTGACCATATTTACATCCATATCAAGTGAACATTGTAGGAATTACAGCCCTTTTTATACATAGTCCCCCCCCCCAATTTTAGGGGCTCAAAAATAATTGGCCAAATTAACATAATCATAGATTAAATTGTCATTTTTTTATACTTGGTTGCATATCCTTTGCATGCCATGACTTCCTGATGTCCGTGACCTATCAACATCATCAGAGTCTGGATATCCTATTTTCAGGTTGTCCTACAAGCGATACTAAAACTCTTTGCATTTGAATGGATCTCTATGGGAACTGGGGGGTACTAAACATGACTACTTTCATTCACAGACAGTGCGCATCATAAATGGAAATCCAGGAAATCCAGCTATATTTCTTTACAAATAACAATATTTGGGGTTCCTATATGATGCAGTGTATCAGCAACACTGGTTTACCAGATACCAATGAAACATATCAAGACTAACAAGGACCCAAAGGTGCTCAATTGAATTTTGATGTTGCTCAGCACTCCCCATCAAACATCAAGGCACTCAATGTTGGCTAAATCACTGATTTTAGTTATTGATGACATATCTTTCTATGTTGCAGTTAAGTATATGTTTAATAGCTGTCAATTTTGTTTTCTTTATTGTGATGGTCATAATTTAGAAGCAGAAACAAATTTTGCTCAGAGGCGGTGTACTCATTTGCAACATGGCTCTTTATAATGTTGGTTAAAAAAAACATGCTTTCCTGTTTAGCATTGCATTATAGCAGTGTTGCTGAAACACTACATAATATAGGAACCCCAAATCTTTTTTTATTTGTAAAGCGATAAAGCTGGATTTCCATTTTTCAGAGAGGGTGTACTCCTTCATGATGTGCACTGTAACATTGCTGTGTCCCAAGCATGGTGCCCTAAAATTGGGGGGATTATGTATAAAAAGGGCTGTAATTCATACACTGTTCACCCGATATGGATGTAAATACCCTTTTTTATTACAAATCTCAAATTGTGGAGTACAGAGGCAAATCAATAAATGATGGGTCTTTGTCCCAAACATTATGGAGGACACTGTATTCCTAATAATATTTAAATGTGTTTAATTTCATATCGTTTGTTCTCTGCAGGTTTCTGCCTCTGCTGCTGACGTTGAGAGGTCCTTGACTTTGCCTGACAGTCCTCGATTGATTGTTCTCAGTATGCATGTGTATGTTTAATTTAACTTTTCCTTGACCATGTGGCCACACCACAGGCCTTCCCTGTCCTCACTGCTATGCTATGTGTCAACCCCATCCCAACCCGTTCTCTCCCCTACAGAACTCGCTTCCGCAGGCGAGACCCCCCGCGGCGACGGAACCTCTCCAACCTTTGCTATCCCTCACTGAGCCCACTGTGACGACTTCACGGTCGCAGGAAGGCTATGGAACTGGCAGTCTGCTATGCGGAAGGCTGACTTAATTTCGGCCTACGCGTCCCTCTTCTCTCTACATTTCCTTGCCCTCACTGAGACCTGGATCACACCAGGCAACACTGCAACCCCTGCAGCCCTCTCCTCCTCCTCCTCCTCCTCCTTCTCTCACGCCACCCGCCCGTCTGGCCGTGGTGGGGGCACAGGTTTGCTGATCTCTCCCTCCTGGAAATTCTCTCTTCTCCCCCTCTCTCACCTCTCCATCTCTACCTTTGAATACCACTCTGTCTCAATCACCTATCCTGTTAACTTGTATATTGTTGTTATCTATCACCCTCCAGGGCCCCTGGGAAGCTTCCTCGATGAGCTTGACACCCTGCTCAGCTCCTTCCCAGAAGATGGCACCCCACTGATCCTCCTGGGAGACTTCAACATCCACTTTGATGCCTCCCACTCCGCAGCTTTCCTGCCCCTACTCCACTCATTCGTCCTCTCCCTGATGCACTCCCCACCAACACACAAGGCTGGCAATTATTTCTGTGTCGGGAATTTAGATTTATGAGATCGCTATTCGTAACGAACTGTGGCAGCGCAGTCCGGTGCCCACGCGATCTATTCAGAGGACGTGTACCACTTGTATATTGTTTCCAGTTGCACAAATTTCGTTTTAGATGGACTGGATAATAATTTCTGTCTGGGGAACTTGGATTTATGAAATCGCTTATAACGTAATCAACTGTATTTATAACGGTGACGCACACACCTGCGCCTGATTACACGTTTGTATTTGCTATATTATTTGTTTAAATAGTTTCCAATGCCACAGCGTTCGTTATGGATGCATTGGTTAATTATTTCTGTCTGGGGAATTTGGATTCATGAGATCGCTATTGGCGCAACGAACTATGGCAGCGTAGTCCGGTGCCCATGCGATCTATTTGGGGAATGTGTACCACTTGTAGATTGTTTCCTATTGCACAAAATTCATTTTAGATGAACTGGATAATAATTTCTGTATCGGGAACTTGGATTTATGAGATCACAAATAGCCTAATCAACTGTATTTAAAATTGTGACGCACACACCTGCGCCCGATTACACGTTTGAATTTGCTCAATTATTTGTTTAAATAGTGTCCAATGCCACAGCGTTCGTGTTGGAGGCATTGGTTAATTATTTTTGTCTGGGGAATTTGGATTTATAAGATCGCTATTGGCGCAACGAACTGTGGCAGCGCAGTCCGGTGCCCACGCGATCTATTTGGTGAATGTGTACCACTTGTAGATTGTATCCTATTGCACAAAATTCGTTTTAGATGGACTGGATAATAATTTCTGTATCGGGAACTTGGATTTATGAGTTGGCAAATAGCCTAATCAACTGTATTTAAAACGGTGACGCACACACCTGCGCCCGATTACACGTTTGTATTTGCTATATTATTTGTTTAAATAGTTTCCAATGCCACAGCGTTCGTGTTGGATGCACTGGTTAATTATTTTTTTCTGGGGAGTTTGGATTTATGAGATCGCTATTCGCGCAACGAACTGTGGCAGTGCAGTCCGGTGCCCACGCGATCTATTTGGTGAACGTGTACCACTTGTAGATTTTTTCCTATTGCCTAAAATTCGTTATATATGGACTGGATAATAATTTCTGTCTGGGGAACTTGGATTTATGAGATCGCTAATAGCGTAATCAACTGTATTTATAACGGGTGACGCACACACCTGCACCCGATTACACGTTTGTATTAGTTATATTATTTGTTTAAATAGTTTCCAATGCCACAGCGTTCGTTTTGGATGCATTGGTTAATTATTTTTGTCTGGGGAATTTGGATTCATGAGATCGCTATTCGCGCAACGTACTATGGCAGCGCAGTCCGGTGCCCACGCGATCTATTCAGAAGACGTGTACCACTTGTATATTGTTTCCTGTTGCACAAATTTCGTTTTAGATGGACTGGATAATAATTTCTGTCTGGGGAAATTGGATTTATGAAATCGCTTATAACGTAATCAACTGTATTTAAAACGGTGACGCACACATCTGCGCCTGATTACACGTTTGAATTTGCTATATTATTTGTTTAAATAGTTTCCAATGCCACAGCGTTCGTTTTGGATGCATTGGTTAATTATTTTTGTCTGGGGAATTTGGATTCATGAGATCGCTATTCCCGCAACGAACTGTGGCAGCGCAGTCCGGTGCCGACACGATCTATTTGGTGAACGTGTACCACTTGTAGATTGTTTCCTATTGCACAAAATTTGTTTTAGACGGACTGGATAATAATTTCTGTCTCGGGAACTTGGATTTATGAGAACGCCAATAACGTAATCAACTGTATGTAAAACGGTGACGCACACAACTGCGCCCGATTACACGTTTGTATTTGCTCAATTATGTTTTTAATCAGTTTCCAATGCCACAGCGTTCGTGTTGGATGCACTGGTTAATTATTTCTGTCTGGGGAATTTGGATTTATGAGATCGCTATTGGCGCAACGAACTGTGGCAGCGCAATCCGGTGGCCATGCGATCTATTTGCTGAACGTGTACCACTTGTAGATTGTTTCCTATTGCACAAAATTCGTTTTAGATGGACTGGATAATAATTTCTGTCTCGGGAAATTGCATTTATGTGATCGCTATTTGCGTAATCAACCGTTTTTAAAACGGAGACGCACACACCTGCTACCGAATGCATGAGCTTCTTCCTTCACTGTGGAGCCCTAGCGTTCCTTTTATTTGCCCCAGGCATTTAAAAGTCCTTAAATGTAAGGCTGCGTGTGCACAAAACGCCTGCGAGGGCATGCATTTCTTAGAATGAATGTCAATATCACTAGTAATAGCGGTGGTGCTTGATTATTGGCGAATTTGACGGATGATGCACACACCTGCTGCCGAATGCAGGAGCTTATGCATCTTACCCCGAATTCCTGGTCAACACACTTTCACCCACGTCACATCCTTACGAGGTTTAGAATTCCAACTACGCTCAGTAAAGCAATACAATGCCTCCTCCTAGTGGTCAGAATACACTCAGCCTGTAACATCTATTATTGAACACAACAAATGTAATGCCAAAAAACGTGTGGTAGCTTTACACATGGTTTAAACTAATTGCATGCTATGAAACGAGAAGGAACTATTTTTTCTTGATAAAATCATTGTTTCCATGGAACTAACCACCTGAGGTTTTTGCTTGACAACGGTGCAAATAGAAATACCAACCAGAGTGTCTGCATAGCGACGGTCCAATTAGAACTACGAACCGGAGTTTTGCTTGACAACGGCAAAATAATATGCCCAAACGCCCGCAGAAGAACATTTCACTTTCAGCTGATTAAATCTATAAACATCAATAAATATTAACATAAACATATATATAGTCATTGTTGGTACACGGTATGAAATTGATGTGAAATTACTTGGGAAATTCCTACAGTAACCTGCTGTTTTATTGATATACAGCACATTGCTGGAGACATAACAGCATTGTGGGCGTTTTGCTCTTAACTGCATATCACCGTTTGAATTTGCAGTAATTAACTGTAAATTGCAAAGGATATTGGGAAGCCATTGGTTAGTAGTGGTGGCAGAGAATATGCTAACAAAGCAATGCCAAGTTTCGAGTGTCACACCTAATAGGCTACGCGAATTTAAAAGTAATTATATTACAATTTGTTCGTTTTTAATTTCCAGCAGAATACGTTGATCTGTATTTCACATTAATCTTCTTGTGCTTTTCCAAGGCAACCCTGTATTTCGAATATTTTTTTGTTGCAGCTGGCTAGAGAGTCGCTGGATTGCGCAGGTAGGCTACGTGCGTTTCGAATTCATTAAACTAGTTAGTATCATAACGGCCAATCATTCGCCAGCGATAGCTTAGTATGAAAGCATGTTTCCATGTCAGTATTGTGGTCACCGTTGCTTAACGAAGTATGCGTTTGTTAGGCATATGAAAGTACGTGCGAGTCTTCCAATCGCGTCATTTAAATGCGCCTTTTTAGATTGCACCCGTTCGTTCAGAAACATAACGCAGATGGAATGTCATGTATATCGAGAGCATCAAGATAAGAGGAGAGCACAGGTAACTGCAATCGAGCGTGTATCTTGTCATGTAGAATTTTGCGATGTTAGATGCATTGATTTATCCAGTTTAAACTGTCATTTGAAATCTCATATCAGAGAGGGCAGGGCAGTTTCTTGTCCATTTCGTCAGTGTGGGAGAACGTTTTCGGTCGTCTCTTCCTTTACTTCTCATTTTCCAAGAGTACACAAGTCTTGTACAGCATCCAGTCTTTTGGGCCACGAAACAGTAGGAAGAGAGACGAGGCTAAGGGCAACCAATGAACAAGTTGAGGATGTTTCAGTGTTGGAGGGGGATTTGACTGACGACATAACTGATGATAATGAGGGAGACCAAGCAGCGGTGCTGCCAGAGAGAGCAGATGAATCCCTTTTCTTGAACGATTTGGCTTTCTTTTATTTAAAGTTGCAGGCAAAACTTTTACTGCCAGCATCAGTCATACAGTCTATTATTGAGGATTTTCAAGCAGTGCATGATATCAGTCAGTCTCATTTACTTCATAAGTTGAACGAAAAGCTGGTATCATTGGATATCTCTGATAGTGAGAGAGAGAGAATGTCATCGAGGTTCTTAAATCCGAGGATTTGTTTCGGGCATGCAACACTGGTACCTTGAAAACTGATCAAAGACAAAAAACAGTTTTTAAAAATCTGTTTAGATACATTGAGCCAGTCCCACTTTATCTTGGAATGAATGATTCAGGGAAGGAATGTTTTGCTCAATACATTCCGTTAAAAGATACGCTTCGATCACTCTTTCAGTGTCAGTCGGTCAAGCAGCAAACACATAGCAACAAACAAGAGATACAGACTTTGTCTAGATCAAGAGATGTCTTGGAAGACATCTGGGATGGTAGCAATGTGGCAGCAAATGTACTGTTTAAGAAGTCGGAGCAATCTCTTGGTCTGTTACTGTACCAGGATGCTTTTGAAGTGGTAAATCCGCTACTTTGATTTAAGTGGTATAGTCTTACCTGATGGACATGTGTACCGAGGAACATTGTGTGCCATAGCTGGAGGTAATCTGGGATCACACAGTATTGGTAGCTTTAGTGAAATCTTCAGTAAAAGCACCCATTTCTGCAGATTATGTACTGTTGACCGTGCTCAATTGTTGTCATCTCCCTTCACGACAGGTGAAAAGAAAACAATTGCATCATACAAAGACAGCGTGCAGCACAGCATGCAGCATAACGTAAGTACATCAAAACTGTCACTGGGAATTAAATTTGATTCCAAATTTATCAAATTAACCCATTTCCATGTGTGCCAACCTGGTCTGCCTCCTTGTCTGGGCCATGACTTATTTGAGGGTATCGTCGCATATGACTTGGCTCTATACCTAAGTCATTTTGTCACAAATCAGAAATTCTTCACGTATAGAGAACTGAATGGACGGCTTAATCACTTCAGGTACCTTGGCAATGACGCCAGCAATAAGCCATGTGAAATGAATCCAGGAAGTGAGAAATTGAGTGGACATGCTGTCCAGAATTGGTGTTTCCTTAGACTTCTGCCACTCTTGATTGGGGACAAAATTTAAAATCCAGTTGAAAATGAAGTTTGGCAATTTGTGTTGCAGCTAAGGCAAAAAGTTGAATTTGTTTGAGCTCCTGCCATTGCAACTAGCCAGGTGGCCTACTTGAGAGTCCTTATTGAGGAGTATTTGCCAAGTCGACAGGATTGTTTTCCTAATCACCCACTTAAGCCGAAACATCATTATATATGTCACTATCCTGAACTGATACTTTGCTTTGGGCCTCTTATTCGCTTATGGACCCTTAGGTTTGAGAGTAAACACACACACATTTTAAACAGTGTGCTCGCAAATTACACAACTTCAAGAATTTGTGTTCCACATTAGCAGAGAGGCATCAACTTTTACAAGCATTTCTCTGTGCTGGTAATGTGTTTCCACCTTGTGTCATTTTTGATAGAGGTACAGATTTCTTTTCCAAATGATTACAATGACAAGATAAGACAATCTGTTGATCATTTAGGCCTCCAGCTAATTAACTCTGTGGCTGTACACAATGTCACCGTTAAAGGCACAAGCTACAAAAAAGGCATGTGTGTTGTCTTGGAGAAGAATGATGAGGGACTAGTCTTTGGCAAGATGGAACTGATTCTTGTTTGCAACAGTTGTGTTTACTTTGTCACAGAGAAATGCCAGTCTGATTTCCTTTTTGATCAGGGGATTTACTGCCCAAAGATGGGCTCAGAGAACCCCATTTCAAATTATTTCTGCCTAGATCATGCGCGCCTCCTTGACTATTACCCTTTGCCTGTGTACAACATGTTTGGTCTGTCTCTAATAGCCCTTCACCACTCCTTTCCTTCAGGATGTCTGATATAAGTGAGAGCATCAAGGACGCAGTCATTTCTGTCCTGCCAAGTGTGCCAGAAGAGACGCTCATTCTGTTGGTTGAAACGATCTTACACCAGGGAGTGGAAAGCAAAGATGACTTGCAGTACATAAAAGAGAACAGGAAATTGCAGAGGTTATTCGGCCAAGCCAGTGCAGAAAACTTTTAAATGCATGGAAATGAGCAGGTACTGTATATTTACTACCTCACTACCAAATTAAAGAGTGTATTAAAACGCTTATTGTTTTATTTAATTAATTACGGCATCATTTTAGTCAATATTCATAATGATAGATTTTTGTTTTCATTGCCAGATGCCATAAGTTGTGCAACCCCCCTACTCCAGTCCCCAGAAGGCAGTTCATCGCTGTCAAGCTCCTCGAGATCCAGTAGCCCTTCACCATCACGTTCCACACGGTCACCAGTAAAGCAAAACTGGCCAGAAACTTTCCAGGTACCCTGGGAGAAAATGCCACCAGGTATTCGTACTGCCACTGAAAGTGGGATAAGGCCCTCACCGGCAGATAGAAGGCAAATGGTTCGGGTCTTGGTGGACGAAATGAGGAAGTTTGAGGCCAACCCTTCGTGGTCGCAGTGCCTCATCATTTCTGTCAAGATTGTCAAGGAGTTTCCACAGTCCTTGGCTGACATGATAGAAGGGAAATTTATAGGGGGAGGATACGCATCTCTCCTGAGTCAAATAAAAATTCATGTTGAGCATTTAAAGAGAAATAACACTTTGGCACGGTGCAGGTCTGTCACCACAGGGGCAAAGCCAAACACAGGCCCTGCAGATAGCTACGGCTGCACACGGTGGCAGCCAGACCTTCCACCTGAAGAAACAGAAAGCACACTGGAAGAGAAAAAGAAGATACTTTTGGAGTTCTTCTCTCGGGAGGGCTTGTCTGGGATTGAAAGGGGAGAAGTACAGAATCTCATGGAGGCAACGTACTACTTACAGCGCAAGATGATAAACACAACACCGGCCCACACACTTGAATATCTGAAATCTCAGTGGCCATACCTGTTTGTCCCTAGGAGTATGTGTACACATTTTGAGATGTTAACAGACATCAACATTTTGAGAAAACTGGAAGCATCTCTTGAAGGAAATGGGCCAAATATCATGGAGTTCCTCAAGAAAAACCCTACCAATAGTGAAGTCAAGGCTGTTCTGACCCGAAGCAATACCAGTGTGGCAGCTCCATATGTTCTGCTGGTGCTGATGGCTCACTTCAAACAGCAGAGTGATGCACTGATACTGGAAACAGATGTGACCACTGTCTCTAATATTGTTTTATTTTTATTGTAGTTACAGGAGTCGGCCAGTGTGTGCGGTGCACCCCTTTCTAATTGAGAGCACCTGGGGGTAAACCCTATAATAAGGAAGCCCCAGTGCTTTCTGGGCCGTTTTTCTCTCTTTCTTTCTCACTCTGTTCCAGGTAATCCTGCACCAGGTCGGGCGGTTGGACGGGCCGTGGGTTTTTCCCTTCACCCTCTTTTATTCCCAGGTTTTGCGTTGTACATTCACATCCCATATTTGCACACGCGCATCCACACACATTTAATATAAATACCCTACATTTCACTCATTCACTCATACATGTATTATTGTTTTCTTCTTAATAAATAATTCCTTTGTTTAATAGTATACCTTGTTCTGTTGTCTCCCTTTTTGTCACGACTATAGCTTAAGTCGTAACACAGATGTTAGTATAAAGCAATTTCATTGCTCTCTGTGATTTCCTGTAAACAAATTAAAGTAAATATACAGTGCAGTCTGTATGTGTTTGGACAGGGACACATTTTTTTGTTGTTTTCATTCTGTTCTCCAACAAACAAACAGTTGACATAAAACAGTCACAATGTGGTTAAAGTGCAGACTTTCAGCTTTGATTTGACCATATTTACATCGATATCAAGTGAACATTGTAGGAATTACAGCCCTTTTTATACATAGTCCCCCCCCAATTTTAGGGGCTCAAAAATAATTGGACAAATTAACATAATCATAGATTAAATTGTCATTTTTTTATACTTGGTTGCATATCCTTTGCATGCCATGACTTCCTGATGTCCGTGACCTATCAACATCATCAGAGTCTGGATATCCTATTTTCAGGTTGTCCTACAAGCGATACTAAAACTCTTTGCATTTGAATGGATCTCTATGGGAACTGGGGGGTACTAAACATGACTACTTTCATTCACAGACAGTGCGCATCATAAATGGAAATCCAGGAAATCCAGCAATATTTCTTTACAAATAACAATATTTGGGGTTCCTATATGATGCAGTGTATCAGCAACACTGGTTTACCAGATACCAATGAAACATATCAAGACTAACAAGGACCCAAAGGTGCTCAATTGAATTTTGATGTTACTCAGCACTCCCCATCAAACATCAAGGCACTCAATGTTGGCTAATTCACTGATTTTACAGTTATTGATGACATATCTTTCTATGTTGCAGTTAAGTATATGTTTAATAGCTGTCAATTTTGTTTTCTTTTTTGTGATGGTCATAATTTAGAAGCAGAAACCAATTTTGCTCAGAGGCGGTGTACTCATTTGCAACATGGCTCTTTATAATGTTGGTTTAAAAAAAACATGCTTTCCTGTTTAGCATTGCAGTATTGCAGTGTTGCTGAAACACTACATAATATAGGAACCCCAAATCTTTTTTTATTTGTAAAGCGATAAAGCTGGATTTCCATTTTTCAGAGAGGGTGTACTCCTTCATGATGTGCACTGTAACATTGCTGTGTCCCAAGCATGGTGCCCTATAATTAGGGGGATTATGTATAAAAAGGGCTGTAATTCATACACTGTTCACCCAATATGGATGTAAATACCCTTTTTTTATTACAAATCTCAAATTGTGGAGTACAGAGGCAAATCAATAAATGATGGGTCTTTGTCCCAAACATTATGGAGGACACTGTATTCCTAATAATATTTAAATGTGTTTAATTTCATATTGTTTGTTCTCTGCAGGTTTCTGCCTCTGCTGCTGACGTTGAGAGGTCCTTGACTTTGCCTGACAGTCCTCGATTGATTGTTCTCAGTATGCATGTGTATGTTTAATTTAACTTTTCCTTGACCATGTGGCCACACCACAGGCCTTCCCTGTCCTCACTGCTATGCTATGTGTCAACCCCATCCCAACCCGTTCTCTCCCCTACAGAACTCGCTTCCGCAGGCGAGACCCCCCGCGGCGACGGAACCTCTCCAACCTTTGCTATCCCTCACTGACCCCCCTGTGACAACTTCACGGTCGCAGGAAGGCTATGGAACTGCCAGTCTGCTACGAGGAAGGCTGACTTCATTTCGGCCTACGTCCCTCTTCTCTTCTCTCTACATTTCCATGCCCTCACTGAGACCTGGATCACACCAGGCAACACTGCAACCCCTGCAGCCCTCTCCTCCTCCTCCTCCTCCTCCTTCTCTCACGCCACCCGCCCGTCTGGCCGTGGTGGGGGCACAGGTTTGCTGATCTCTCCCTCCTGGAAATTCTCTCTTCTCCCCCTCTCTCACCTCTCCATCTCTACCTTTGAATACCACTCTGTCTCAATCACCTATCCTGTTAACTTGTATATTGTTGTTATCTATCACCCTCCAGGGCCCCTGGGAAGCTTCCTCGATGAGCTTGACACCCTGCTCAGCTCCTTCCCAGAAGATGGCACCCCACTGATCCTCCTGGGAGACTTCAACATCCACTTTGATGCCTCCCACTCCGCAGCTTTCCTGCCCCTACTCCAGTCATTCGTCCTCTCCCTGATGCACTCCCCACCAACACACAAGGCTGGCAATTGTTTCTGTGTCGGGAATTTAGATTTATGAGATCGCTATTCGTAACGAACTGTGGCAGCGCAGTCCGGTGCCCACGCGATCTATTTGGTGAAGGTGTACCACTTGTAGATTGTTTCCTATTGCACAAAATTCGTTTAAGATGGACTGGATAATAATTTCTGTCTCGGGAACTTGGATTTATGAGATCGCCAATTGCGTAATCAACTGTATTTTAAACGGGTGACGCACACACCTGCGCCCGATTACACCTATGTATTTGCTCAATTGTTTGTTTAAATAGTTTCCAATGCCACAGCATTCGTGTTGCAAGCACTGGTCAATTATTTCTGTCTGGGGAATTTGGATTTATGAGATCGCTATTCGCCTAACGAACTGTGGCATCGCAGTCCGGTGCCCACGCGATCTATTCAGAGGACGTGTACCACTTGTATAATGTTTCCTATTGCACAAAATTCGTTTTAGATGGACTAGATAATGATTTCTGTCTTGGGAACTTGTATTTATGAGATTGCTAATAGCGTAATCAAGTGTATTTAAAACGGGTGACGCACACAACTGCGCCTGATTACACGTTTGTATTTGCTCAATTTTTTGTTTAAATAGTTTCCAATGCCACAGCGTTCGTGTTGGATGCACTGGTTAATTATTTCTGTCTGGGGAATTTGGATTCATGAGATCGCTATTGGCGCAACGAACTATGGCAGCGCAGTCCGGTGCCCACGCGATCTATTTGGGGAATGTGTACCACTTGTAGATTGTTTCATATTGCACAAAATTCGTTTTAGATGGACTGGATAATAATTTCTGTCTCGGGAACTTGGATTTATGAGATCGCCAATAGCGTAATCAACTGTATTTAAAACGGTGACGCACACACCTGCCCCCCATTACACCTTTTATTTGATCAATTGTTTTTTTAAAGAGTTTCCAATGCCACAGCGTTCGCGTTGGATGCACTGGTTAATTACTTCTGTCTGGGGAATTTAGATTTATGAGATCGCTATTCGCGTAACGAACTGTGGCAGTGCAGTCCTGTGCCCACGCGATCTATTCAGAGGACTTGTACCACTTGTATATTGTTTCCAGTTGCACAAAATTCGTTTTAGATGGACTGGATAATAATTTCTGTCTCGGGAACTTGTATTTATGAGATCGCTAATAGCGTAATCAACTGTATTTAAAACGGGTGACTCACACAACAGCGCCCGATTACACGTTTGTATTTGCTCAATTATTTGTTTAAATAGTTTCCAATGCCACAGCGTTCGTGTTGGATGCACTGGTTAATTATTTCTGTCTGGGGAATGTGGATTTATGAGATCGCTATTGGCGCAACGAACTATGGCAGCGCAGTTCGGTGCCCACGCGATCTGTTTGGGGAATGTGTACCACTTGTAGATTGTTTCCTAAAGCACAAAATTCGTTTTAGATGGACTGGATAATAATTTCTGTATCGGGAACTTGGATTTATGAGTTCGCAAATAGCCTAATCAACTGTATTTAAAACGGTGACGCACACACCTGCGCCCGATTACCCGTTTGTATTTGCTATATTATTTGTTTAAATAGTTTCCAATGCCACAGCGTTCGTGTTGGATGCACTGGTTAATTATTTTTGTCTGGGGAGTTTGGATTTATGAGATCGCTATTCGCGCAACGAACTGTGGCAGCGCAGTCCGGTGCCCACGCGATCTATTCAGAGGACGTGTACCACTTGTATATTGTTTCCAGTTGCACAAATTTCGTTTTAGATGGACTGGATAATAATTTCTGTCTGGGGAACTTGGATTTATGCGATCGCTAATAGCGTGATCAAATGTATTTAAAACGGGTGACGCACACACCTGCACCCGATTACACGTTTGTATTTGCTCAATTATTTGTATAAATAGTTTCCAATGCCACAGGGTTCGTGTTGGAGGCACTGGTTAATTATTTTTTTCTGGGGAGTTTGGATTTATGAGATCGCTATTCGCGCAACGAACTGTGGCAGTGCAGTCCGGTGCCCACGCGATCTATTTGGTGAACGTGTACCACTTGTAGATTGTTTCCTATTGCCTATAATTCGTTTTAGATGGACTGGATAATAATTTCTGTCTCGGGAAATTTCATTTATGTGATCGCTATTTGCGTAATCAACCGTTTTTAAAACGGAGACGCACACACCTGCTACCGAATGCATGAGCTTCTTCCTTCACTGTGGAGCCCTAGCGTTCCTTTTATTTGCCCCAGGCATATAAAAGTCCTTAAATGCAAGGCTGCGTGTGCACAAAACGCCTGCGAGGGCATGCATTTCTTAGAATGAATGTCAATATCACTAGTAATAGCGGTGGTGCTTGATTATTGGCGAATTTGACGGATGATGCACACACCTGCTGCCGAATGCAGGAGCTTATGCATCTTACCCCAAATTCCTGGTCAACACACTTTCCCCCACGTCACATCCTTACTAGGTTTAGAATTCCAACTACTCTCAGTAAAGCAATACAATGCCTCCTCCTAGTGGTCAGAATACACTCAACCTGTAACGTAACATCTATTATTGAACACAACAAATGTAATGCCAAAAAACGTGTGGTAGCTTTACACATGGTTTAAACTAATTGCATGCTATGAAACGAGAAGGAACTATTTTTTTCTTGATAAAATCATTGTTTCCATGGAACTAACCACCAGAGGTTTTTGCTTGACAACGGTGCAAATAGAAATACCAACCAGAGTGTCTGCATAGCGACGGTCCAATTAGAACTACGAACCAGAGTTTTGCTTGACAACGGCAAAATAATATGCCCAAACGCCCGCAGAAGAACATTTCACTTTCAGCTGATTAAATCTATAAACATCAATAAATATAAACATAAACATATATATAGTCATTGTTGGTACACGGTATGAAATTGATGTGAAATTACAGGGAAATTCCTACAGTAACCTGCTGTTTTATTGATATACAGCACATTGCTGGAGACGTAACAGCATTGTGGGCGTTTTGCTCTTAACTGCATATCACCGTTTGAATTTGCAGTAATTAACTGTAAATTGCAAAGGATATTGGGAAGCCATTGGTTAGTAGTGGTGGCAGAGAATATGCTAACAAAGCAATGCCAAGTTTCGAGTGTCACACCTAATAGGCTACGCGAATTTAAAAGTAATTATATTACAATTTGTTCGTTTTTAATTTCCAGCAGAATACGTTGATCTGTATTTCACATTAATCTTCTTGTGCTTTTCCAAGGCAACCCTGTATTTCGAATATTTTTTTGTTGCAGCTGGCTAGAGAGTCGCTGGATTGCGCAGGTAGGCTACGTGCGTTTCGAATTCATTAAACTAGTTAGTATCATAACGGCCAATCATTCGCCAGCGATAGCTTAGTATGAAAGCATGTTTCCATGTCAGTATTGTGGTCACCAATGCTTAACGAAGTATGCGTTTGTTAGGCATATGAAAGTACGTGCGAGTCTTCCAATCGCGTCGTTTAAATGCGCCTTTTTAGATTGCACCCGTTCGTTCAGAAACATAACGCAGATGGAATGTCATGTATATCGAGAGCATCAAGATAAGAGGAGAGCACAGGTAACTGCAATCGAGCGTGTATCTTGTCATGTAGAATTTTGCGATGTTAGATGCATTGATTTATCCAGTTTAAACTGTCATTTGAAATCTCATATCAGAGAGGGCAGGGCAGTTTCTTGTCCATTTCGTCAGTGTGGGAGAACGTTTTCGGTCGTCTCTTCCTTTACTTCTCATTTTTCAAGAGTACACAAGTCTTGTACAGCATCCAGTCTTTTGGGCCACGAAACAGTAGGAAGAGAGACGAGGCTAAGGGCAACCAATGAACAAGTTGAGGATGTTTCAGTGTTGGAGGGGGATTTGACTGACGACATAACTGATGATAATGAGGGAGACCAAGCAGCGGTGCTGCCAGAGAGAGCAGATGAATCCCTTTTCTTGAACGATTTGGCTTTCTTTTATTTAAAGTTGCAGGCAAAACTTTTACTGCCAGCATCAGTCATACAGTCTATTATTGAGGATTTTCAAGCAGTGCATGATATCAGTCAGTCTCATTTACTTCATAAGTTGGACGAAAAGCTGGTATCATTGGATATCTCTGATAGTGAGAGAGAGAGAATGTCATCGAGGTTCTTAAATCCGAGGATTTGTTTCGGGCATGCAACACTGGTACCTTGAAAACTGATCAAAGACAAAAAACAGTTTTTAAAAATCTGTTTAGATACATTGAGCCAGTCCCACTTTATCTTGGAATGAATGATTCAGGGAAGGAATGTTTTGCTCAATACATTCCGTTAAAAGATACGCTTCGATCACTCTTTCAGTGTCAGTCGGTCAAGCAGCAAACACATAGCAACAAACAAGAGATACAGACTTTGTCTAGATCAAGAGATGTCTTGGAAGACATCTGGGATGGTAGCAATGTGGCAGCAAATGTACTGTTTAAGAAGTCGGAGGAATCTCTTGGTCTGGTACTGTACCAGGATGCTTTTGAAGTGGTAAATCCGCTACTTTGATTTAAGTGGTATAGTCTTACCTGATGGACATGTGTACCGAGGAACATTGTGTGCCATAGCTGGAGGTAATCTGGGATCACACAGTATTGGTGGCTTTAGTGAAATCTTCAGTAAAAGCACCCATTTCTGCAGATTATGTACTGTTGACCGTGCTCAATTGTTGTCATCTCCCTTCACGACAGGTGAAAAGAAAACAATTGCATCATACAAAGACAGCGTGCAGCACAGCATGCAGCATAACGTAAGTACATCAAAACTGTCACTGGGAATTAAATTTGATTCCAAATTTATCAAATTAACCCACTTCCATGTGTGCCAACCTATATACCTAAGTCATTTTGTCACAAATCAGAAATTCTTCACGTATAGAGAACTGAATGGACGGCTTAATCACTTCAGGTACCTTGGCAATGACGCCAGCAATAAGCCATGTGAAATGAATCCAGGAAGTGAGAAATTGAGTGGACATGCTGTCCAGAATTGGTGTTTCCTTAGACTTCTGCCTCTCTTGATTGGGGACAAAATTTAAAATCCAGTTGAAAATGAAGTTTGGCAATTTGTGTTGCAGCTAAGGCAAAAAGTTGAATTTGTTTGAGCTCCTGCCATTGCAACTAGCCAGGTGGCCTACTTGAGAGTCCTTATTGAGGAGTATTTGCCAAGTCGACAGGATTGTTTTCCTAATCACCCACTTAAGCCGAAACATCATTATATATGTCACTATCCTGAACTGATACTTTGCTTTGGGCCTCTTATTCGCTTATGGACCCTTAGGTTTGAGAGTAAACACACACACATTTTAAACAGTGTGCTCGCAAATTACACAACTTCAAGAATTTGTGTTCCACATTAGCAGAGAGGCATCAACTTTTACAAGCATTTCTCTGTGCTGGTAATGTGTTTCCACCTTGTGTCATTTTTGATAGAGGTACAGATTTCTTTTCCAAATGATTACAATGACAAGATAAGACAATCTGTTGATCATTTAGGCCTCCAGCTACTTAACTCTGTGGCTGTACACAATGTCACCGTTAAAGGCACAAGCTACAAAAAAGGCATGTGTGTTGTCTTGGAGAAGAATGATGAGGGACTAGTCTTTGGCAAGATGGAACTGATTCTTGTTTGCAACAGTTGTGTTTACTTTGTCACAGAGAAATGCCAGTCTGATTTCCTTTTTGATCAGGGGATTTACTGCCCAAAGATGGGCTCAGAGAACCCCATTTCAAATTATTTCTGCCTAGATCATGCGCGCCTCCTTGACTATTACCCTTTGCCTGTGTACAACATGTTTGGTCTGTCTCTAATAGCCCTTCACCACTCCTTTCCTTCAGGATGTCTGATATAAGTGAGAGCATCAAGGACGCAGTCATTTCTGTCCTGCCAAGTGTGCCAGAAGAGACGCTCATTCTGTTGGTTGAAACGATCTTACACCAGGGAGTGGAAAGCAAAGATGACTTGCAGTACATAAAAGAGAACAGGAAATTGCAGAGGTTATTCGACCAAGCCAGTGCAGAAAACGTTTAAATGCATGGAAATGAGCAGGTACTGTATATTTACTACCTCACTACCAAATTAAAGAGTGTATTAAAACGCTTATTGTTTTATTTAATTAATTACGGCATCATTTTAGTCAATATTCATAATGATAGATTTTTGTTTTCATTGCCAGATGCCATAAGTTGTGCAACCCCCCTACTCCAGTCCCCAGAAGGCAGTTCATCGCTGTCAAGCTCCTCGAGATCCAGTAGCCCTTCACCATCACGTTCCACACGGTCACCAGTAAAGCAAAACTGGCCAGAAACTTTCCAGGTACCCTGGGAGAAAATGCCACCAGGTATTCGTACTGCCACTGAAAGTGGGATAAGGCCCTCACCGGCAGATAGAAGGCAAATGGTTCGGGTCTTGGTGGACGAAATGAGGAAGTTTGAGGCCAACCCTTCGTGGTCGCAGTGCCTCATCATTTCTGTCAAGATTGTCAAGGAGTTTCCACAGTCCTTGGCTGACATGATAGAAGGGAAATTTATAGGGGGAGGATACGCATCTCTCCTGAGTCAAATAAAAATTCATGTTGAGCATTTAAAGAGAAATAACACTTTGGCACGGTGCAGGTCTGTCACCACAGGGGCAAAGCCAAACACAGGCCCTGCAGATAGCTACGGCTGCACACGGTGGCAGCCAGACCTTCCACCTGAAGAAACAGAAAGCACACTGGAAGAGAAAAAGAAGATACTTTTGGAGTTCTTCTCTCGGGAGGGCTTGTCTGGGATTGAAAGGGGAGAAGTACAGAATCTCATGGAGGCAACGTACTACTTACAGCGCAAGATGATAAACACAACACCGGCCCACACACTTGAATATCTGAATATAAATACCCTACATTTCACTCATTCACTCATACATGTATTATTGTTTTCTTCTTAATAAATAATTCCTTTGTTTAATAGTATACCTTGTTCTGTTGTCTCCCTTTTTGTCACGACTATAGCTTAAGTCGTAACACAGATGTAAGTATAAAGCCATTTCATTGCTCTCTGTGATTTCCTGTAAACAAATTAAAGTAAATATACAGTGCAGTCTGTATGTGTTTGGACAGGGACACATTTTTTTGTTGTTTTCATTCTGTTCTCCAACAAACAAACAGTTGACATAAAACAGTCACAATGTGGTTAAAGTGCAGACTTTCAGCTTTGATTTGACCATATTTACATCCATATCAAGTGAACATTGTAGGAATTACAGCCCTTTTTATACATAGTCCCCCCCCCCAATTTTAGGGGCTCAAAAATAATTGGACAAATTAACATAATCATAGATTAAATTGTCATTTTTTTATACTTGGTTGCATATCCTTTGCATGCCATGACTTCCTGATGTCCGTGACCTATCTACATCATCAGAGTCTGGATATCCTATTTTCAGGTTGTCCTACAAGCGATACTAAAACTCTTTGCATTTGAATGGATCTCTATGGGAAGTGGGGGGTACTAAACATGACTACTTTCATTCACAGACAGTGCGCATCATAAATGGAAATCCAGGAAATCCAGCTATATTTCTTTACAAATAACAATATTTGGGGTTCCTATATGATGCAGTGTATCAGCAACACTGGTTTACCAGATACCAATGAAACATATCAAGACTAACAAGGACCCAAAGGTGCTCAATTGAATTTTGATGTTGCTCAGCACTCCCCATCAAACATCAAGGCACTCAATGTTGGCTAATTCACTGATTTTACAGTTATTGATGACATATCTTTCTATGTTGCAGTTAAGTATATGTTTAATAGCTGTCAATTTTGTTTTCTTTTTTGTGATGGTCATAATTTAGAAGCAGAAACAAATTTTGCTCAGAGGCGGTGTACTCATTTGCAACATGGCTCTTTATAATGTTGGTTAAAAAAAACATGCTTTCCTGTTTAGCATTGCAGTATTGCAGTGTTGCTGAAACACTACATAATATAGGAACCCCAAATCTTTTTTTATTTGTAAAGCGATAAAGCTGGATTTCCATTTTTCAGAGAGGGTGTACTCCTTCATGATGTGCACTGTAACATTGCTGTGTCCCAAGCATGGTGCCCTAAAATTGGGGGGATTATGTATAAAAAGGGCTGTAATTCATACACTGTTCACCCAATATGGATGTAAATACCCTTTTTTTATTACAAATCTCAAATTGTGGAGTACAGAGGCAAATCAATAAATGATGGGTCTTTGTCCCAAACATTATGGAGGACACTGTATTCCTAATAATATTTAAATGTGTTTAATTTCATATCGTTTGTTCTCTGCAGGTTTCTGCCTCTGCTGCTGACGTTGAGAGGTCCTTGACTTTGCCTGACAGTCCTCGATTGATTGTTCTCAGTATGCATGTGTATGTTTAATTTAACTTTTCCTTGACCATGTGGCCACACCACAGGCCTTCCCTGTCCTCACTGCTATGCTATGTGTCAACCCCATCCCAACCCGTTCTCTCCCCTACAGAACTCGCTTCCGCAGGCGAGACCCCCCGCGGCGACGGAACCTCTCCAACCTTTGCTATCCCTCACTGACCCCCCTGTGACGACTTCATGGTCGCAGGAAGGCTATGGAACTGCCAGTCTGCTACGCGGAAGGCTGACTTAATTTCGGCCTACGCGTCCCTCTTCTCTCTACATTTCCTTGCCCTCACTGAGACCTGGATCACACCAGGCAACACTGCAACCCCTGCAGCCCTCTCCTCCTCCTCCTCCTCCTCCTTCTCTCACGCCACCCGCCTGTCTGGCCGTGGTGGGGGCACAGGTTTGCTGATCTCTCCCTCCTGGAAATTCTCTCTTCTCCCCCTCTCTCACCTCTCCATCTCTACCTTTGAATACCACTCTGTCTCAATCACCTATCCTGTTAACTTGTATATTGTTGTTATCTATCACCCTCCAGGGCCCCTGGGAAGCTTCCTCGATGAGCTTGACACCCTGCTCAGCTCCTTCCCAGAAGATGGCACCCCACTGATCCTCCTGGGAGACTTCAACATCCACTTTGATGCCTCCCACTCCGCAGCTTTCCTGCCCCTACTCCACTCATTCGTCCTCTCCCTGATGCACTCCCCACCAACACACAAGGCTGGCAATTATTTCTGTGTCGGGAATTTAGATTTATGAGATCGCTATTCGTAACGAACTGTGGCAGCGCAGTCCGGTGCCCACGGGATCTATTCAGAGGACGTGTACCACTTGTATATTGTTTCCAGTTGCACAAATTTCGTTTTAGATGGGCTGGATAATAATTTCTGTCTCGGGAACTTGGATTCATGAAATCGCTTATAACGTAATCAACTGTATTTAAAACGGTGACGCACACACCTGCGCCCGATTACACGTTTGTATTTGCTATATTATTTGTTTAAATAGTTTCCAATGCCTCAGCGTTAGTGTTGGATGCACTGGTTAATTATTTCTGTCTGGGGAATTTGGATTTATGAGATCGCTATTGGCGCAACGAACTATGGCAGCGCAGTCCGGTGCCCACGCGATCTATTTGGGGAATGTGTACCACTTGTATATTGTTTCCTATTGCACAAAATTCGTTTTAGATGGACTTGATAATTACTTCTGTCTCGGGAACTTGGATTTATGAGATCGCCAATAGCGTAATCAACTGTATTTAAAACGGTGACCCACACACCTGCGCCCCATTACACCTTTTATTTGATCAATTGTTTTTTTATAGAGTTTCCAATGCCACAGCGTTCGCGTTGGATGCACTGGTTAATTACTTCTGTCTGGGGAATTTAGATTTATGAGATCGCTATTCGCGTAACGAACTGTCGCAGCGCAGTCCGGTGCCCACGTGATCTATTCAGAGGACTTGTACCACTTGTATATTGTTTCCAGTTGCACAAAATTCGTTTTAGATGGACTGGATAATAATTTCTGTCTCGGTAACTTGAATTTATGAGATCGCTAATAGCGTAATCAACTGTATTTAAAACGGTGACGCACACACCTGCGCCCGATTACACGTTTGTATTTGCTATATTATTTGTTTAAATAGTTTCCAATGCCTCAGCGTTCGTGTTGGATGCACTGGTTAAATATTTTTGTCTGGGGAGTTTGGATTTATGAGATCGCTAATCGCGCAACGAACTGTGGCAGCGCAGTCCGGTGCCCACGCGATCTATTCAGAGGACGTGTACCACTTGTATATTGTTTCCAGTTGCACAAATTTCGTTTTAGATGGACTGGATAATAATTTCTGTCTGGGGAACTTGGATTTATGAGATCGCTAATAACGTAATCAACTGTATTTAAAACGGTGACGCACACACCTGCACCCGATTACACGTTTGTATTTGCTATATTATTTGTATAAATAGTTTCCAATGCCACAGCGTTCGTGTTGGATGCACTCGTTAATTATTTTTTTCTGGGGAGTTTGGATTTATGAGATCGCTATTCGCGCAACGAACTGTGGCAGTGCAGTCCGGTGCCCCCGCGATCTATTTGGTGAACGTGTACCACTTGTAGATTGTTTCCTATTGCCTAAAATTCGTTTTAGATGGACTGGATAATAATTTCTGTCTGCGAAACTTGGATTTATGAGATCGCTAATAGCGTTATCAACTGTATTTAAAACGGGTGACGCACACACCTGCACCCGATTACACGTTTGTATTTGCTAGATTTGTTTAAATAGTTTCCAATGCCACAGCGTTCTATTTGGATGCATTGGTTAATTATTTTTGTCTGGGGAATTTGGATTCATGAGATCGCTATTCGCACAACGAACTGTGGCAGCGCAGTCCGGTGCACACGCGATCTATTCAGAGGACGTGTACCACTTGTATATTGTTTCCAGTTGCACAAATTTCGTTTTAGATGGACTGGATAATAATTTCTGTCTGGGGAACTTGGATTTATGAAAATGCATATAGCGTAATCAATTGGATTTAAAACGGTGACGCACACAACTGCGCCTGATTACACGTTTGTATTTGCTATATTATTTGTTTAAATAGTTTCCAATGCCACAGCGTTCGTATTGGATGCATTGGTTAATTATTTTTGTCTGGGGAATTTGGATTCATGAGATCGCTATTGGCGCAACGAACTATGGCAGCGCAGTCCGGTGCCCACGCGATCTATTTGGGTAATGTGTACCACTTGTAGATTGTTTCCTATTGCACAAAATTCGTTTTAGATGGACTGGATAATAATTTCTGTATCGGGAACTTGGATTAATGAGATGGCAAATAGCCTAATCAACTGTATTTTAAATGGTGACGCACACACCTGCGCCCGATTACACGTTTGTATTTGCTCAATTATTTGTTTAAATAGTGTCCAATGCCACAGCGTTCGTGTTGGATGCATTGGTTCATTATTTTTGTCTGGGGAATTTGGATATATGAGATCGCTATTGGCGCAACGAACTGTGGCAGCGCAGTCCGGTGCCCACGCAATCTATTTGGTGAATGTGTACCACTTGTAGATTGTTTCCAATTGCACATAATTCGTTTTAGATGGACTGGATAATAATTTCTGTCTCGGGAACTTGAATTTATGAGATCGCTAATAGCGTAATCAACTGTATTTAAAACGGTGACGCACACACCTGCGCCCGATTACACGTTTGTATTTGCTATATTATTTGTTTAAATAGTTTCCAATGCCTCAGCGTTCGTGTTGGATGCACTGGTTAATTATTTCTGTCTGGGGAATTTGGATTTATGAGATCGCTATTGGCGCAACGAACTATGGCAGGGCAGTCCGGGGCCCACGCGATCTATTTGGGGAATGTGTACCACTTGTATATTGTTTCCTATTGCACAAAATTCGTTTTAGATGGACTGGATAATAATTTCTGTCTCGGGAAATTGCATTTATGTGATCGCTATTTGCGTAATCAACCGTTTTTAAAACGGAGACGCACACACCTGCTACCGAATGCATGAGCTTCTTCCTTCACTGTGGAGCCCTAGCGTTCCTTTTATTTGCCCCAGGCATTTAAAAGTCCTTAAATGTAAGGCTGCGTATGCACAGAACGCCTGCGAGGGCATGCATTTCTTAGAATGAATGTCAATATCACTAGTAATAGCGGTGGAGCTTGATTATTGGCGAATTTGACGGATGATGCACACACCTGCTGCCGAATGCAGGAGCTTATGCATCTTACCCCAAATTCCTGGTCAACACACTTTCCCCCACGTCACATCCTTACTAGGTTTAGAATTCCAACTACTCTCAGTAAAGCAATACAATGCCTCCTCCTAGTGGTCAGAATACACTCAGCCTGTATCATCTATTATTGAACACAACAAATGTAATGCCAAAAAACGTGTGGTAGCTTTACACATGGTTTAAACTAATTGCATGCTATGAAACGAGAAGGAACTATTTTTTTCTTGATAAAATCATTGTTTCCATGGAACTAACCACCAGAGGTTTTTGCTTGACAACGGTGCAAATAGAAATACCAACCAGAGTGTCTGCATAGCGACGGTCCAATTAGAACTACGAACCAGAGTTTTGCTTGACAACGGCAAAATAATATGCCCAAACGCCCGCAGAAGAACATTTCACTTTCAGCTGATTAAATCTATAAACATCAATAAATATAAACATAAACATATATATAGTCATTGTTGGTACACGGTATGAAATTGATGTGAAATTACAGGGAAATTCCTACAGTAACCTGCTGTTTTATTGATATACAGCACATTGCTGGAGACATAACAGCATTGTGGGCGTTTTGCTCTTAACTGCATATCACCGTTTGAATTTGCAGTAATTAACTGTAAATTGCAAAGGATATTGGGAAGCCATTGGTTAGTAGTGGTGGCAGAGAATATGCTAACAAAGCAATGCCAAGTTTCGAGTGTCACACCTAATAGGCTACGCGAATTTAAAAGTAATTATATTACAATTTGTTCGTTTTTAATTTCCAGCAGAATACGTTGATCTGTATTTCACATTAATCTTCTTGTGCTTTTCCAAGGCAACCCTGTATTTCGAATATTTTTTTGTTGCAGCTGGCTAGAGAGTCGCTGGATTGCGCAGGTAGGCTACGTGCGTTTCGAATTCATTAAACTAGTTAGTATCATAACGGCCAATCATTCGCCAGCGATAGCTTAGTATGAAAGCATGTTTCCATGTCAGTATTGTGGTCACCAATGCTTAACGAAGTATGCGTTTGTTAGGCATATGAAAGTACGTGCGAGTCTTCCAATCGCGTCGTTTAAATGCGCCTTTTTAGATTGCACCCGTTCGTTCAGAAACATAACGCAGATGGAATGTCATGTATATCGAGAGCATCAAGATAAGAGGAGAGCACAGGTAACTGCAATCGAGCGTGTATCTTGTCATGTAGAATTTTGCGATGTTAGATGCATTGATTTATCCAGTTTAAACTGTCATTTGAAATCTCATATCAGAGAGGGCAGGGCAGTTTCTTGTCCATTTCGTCAGTGTGGGAGAACGTTTTCGGTCGTCTCTTCCTTTACTTCTCATTTTTCACGAGTACACAAGTCTTGTACAGCATCCAGTCTTTTGGGCTACGAAACAGTAGGAAGAGAGACGAGGCTAAGGGCAACCAATGAACAAGTTGAGGATGTTTCAGTGTTGGAGGGGGATTTGACTGACGACATAACTGATGATAATGAGGGAGACCAAGCAGCGGTGCTGCCAGAGAGAGCAGATGAATCCCTTTTCTTGAACGATTTGGCTTTCTTTTATTTAAAGTTGCAGGCAAAACTTTTACTGCCAGCATCAGTCATACAGTCTATTATTGAGGATTTTCAAGCAGTGCATGATATCAGTCAGTCTCATTTACTTCATAAGTTGGACGAAAAGCTGGTATCATTGGATATCTCTGATAGTGAGAGAGAGAGAATGTCATCGAGGTTCTTAAATCCGAGGATTTGTTTCGGGCATGCAACACTGGTACCTTGAAAACTGATCAAAGACAAAAAACAGTTTTTATAAATCTGTTTAGATACATTGAGCCAGTCCCACTTTATCTTGGAATGAATGATTCAGGGAAGGAATGTTTTGCTCAATACATTCCGTTAAAAGATACGCTTCGATCACTCTTTCAGTGTCAGTCGGTCAAGCAGCAAACACATAGCAACAAACAAGAGATACAGACTTTGTCTAGATCAAGAGATGTCTTGGAAGACATCTGGGATGGTAGCAATGTGGCAGCAAATGTACTGTTTAAGAAGTCGGAGGAATCTCTTGGTCTGGTACTGTACCAGGATGCTTTTGAAGTGGTAAATCCGCTACTTTGATTTAAGTGGTATAGTCTTACCTGATGGACATGTGTACCGAGGAACATTGTGTGCCATAGCTGGAGGTAATCTGGGATCACACAGTATTGGTGGCTTTAGTGAAATCTTCAGTAAAAGCACCCATTTCTGCAGATTATGTACTGTTGACCGTGCTCAATTGTTGTCATCTCCCTTCACGACAGGTGAAAAGAAAACAATTGCATCATACAAAGACAGCGTGCAGCACAGCATGCAGCATAACGTAAGTACATCAAAACTGTCACTGGGAATTAAATTTGATTCCAAATTTATCAAATTAACCCACTTCCATGTGTGCCAACCTATATACCTAAGTCATTTTGTCACAAATCAGAAATTCTTCACGTATAGAGAACTGAATGGACGGCTTAATCACTTCAGGTACCTTGGCAATGACGCCAGCAATAAGCCATGTGAAATGAATCCAGGAAGTGAGAAATTGAGTGGACATGCTGTCCAGAATTGGTGTTTCCTTAGACTTCTGCCTCTCTTGATTGGGGACAAAATTTAAAATCCAGTTGAAAATGAAGTTTGGCAATTTGTGTTGCAGCTAAGGCAAAAAGTTGAATTTGTTTGAGCTCCTGCCATTGCAACTAGCCAGGTGGCCTACTTGAGAGTCCTTATTGAGGAGTATTTGCCAAGTCGACAGGATTGTTTTCCTAATCACCCACTTAAGCCGAAACATCATTATATATGTCACTATCCTGAACTGATACTTTGCTTTGGGCCTCTTATTCGCTTATGGACCCTTAGGTTTGAGAGTAAACACACACACATTTTAAACAGTGTGCTCGCAAATTACACAACTTCAAGAATTTGTGTTCCACATTAGCAGAGAGGCATCAACTTTTACAAGCATTTCTCTGTGCTGGTAATGTGTTTCCACCTTGTGTCATTTTTGATAGAGGTACAGATTTCTTTTCCAAATGATTACAATGACAAGATAAGACAATCTGTTGATCATTTAGGCCTCCAGCTACTTAACTCTGTGGCTGTACACAATGTCACCGTTAAAGGCACAAGCTACAAAAAAGGCATGTGTGTTGTCTTGGAGAAGAATGATGAGGGACTAGTCTTTGGCAAGATGGAACTGATTCTTGTTTGCAACAGTTGTGTTTACTTTGTCACAGAGAAATGCCAGTCTGATTTCCTTTTTGATCAGGGGATTTACTGCCCAAAGATGGGCTCAGAGAACCCCATTTCAAATTATTTCTGCCTAGATCATGCGCGCCTCCTTGACTATTACCCTTTGCCTGTGTACAACATGTTTGGTCTGTCTCTAATAGCCCTTCACCACTCCTTTCCTTCAGGATGTCTGATATAAGTGAGAGCATCAAGGACGCAGTCATTTCTGTCCTGCCAAGTGTGCCAGAAGAGACGCTCATTCTGTTGGTTGAAACGATCTTACACCAGGGAGTGGAAAGCAAAGATGACTTGCAGTACATAAAAGAGAACAGGAAATTGCAGAGGTTATTCGACCAAGCCAGTGCAGAAAACGTTTAAATGCATGGAAATGAGCAGGTACTGTATATTTACTACCTCACTACCAAATTAAAGAGTGTATTAAAACGCTTATTGTTTTATTTAATTAATTACGGCATCATTTTAGTCAATATTCATAATGATAGATTTTTGTTTTCATTGCCAGATGCCATAAGTTGTGCAACCCCCCTACTCCAGTCCCCAGAAGGCAGTTCATCGCTGTCAAGCTCCTCGAGATCCAGTAGCCCTTCACCATCACGTTCCACACGGTCACCAGTAAAGCAAAACTGGCCAGAAACTTTCCAGGTACCCTGGGAGAAAATGCCACCAGGTATTCGTACTGCCACTGAAAGTGGGATAAGGCCCTCACCGGCAGATAGAAGGCAAATGGTTCGGGTCTTGGTGGACGAAATGAGGAAGTTTGAGGCCAACCCTTCGTGGTCGCAGTGCCTCATCATTTCTGTCAAGATTGTCAAGGAGTTTCCACAGTCCTTGGCTGACATGATAGAAGGGAAATTTATAGGGGGAGGATACGCATCTCTCCTGAGTCAAATAAAAATTCATGTTGAGCATTTAAAGAGAAATAACACTTTGGCACGGTGCAGGTCTGTCACCACAGGGGCAAAGCCAAACACAGGCCCTGCAGATAGCTACGGCTGCACACGGTGGCAGCCAGACCTTCCACCTGAAGAAACAGAAAGCACACTGGAAGAGAAAAAGAAGATACTTTTGGAGTTCTTCTCTCGGGAGGGCTTGTCTGGGATTGAAAGGGGAGAAGTACAGAATCTCATGGAGGCAACGTACTACTTACAGCGCAAGATGATAAACACAACACCGGCCCACACACTTGAATATCTGAATATAAATACCCTACATTTCACTCATTCACTCATACATGTATTATTGTTTTCTTCTTAATAAATAATTCCTTTGTTTAATAGTATACCTTGTTCTGTTGTCTCCCTTTTTGTCACGACTATAGCTTAAGTCGTAACACAGATGTAAGTATAAAGCCATTTCATTGCTCTCTGTGATTTCCTGTAAACAAATTAAAGTAAATATACAGTGCAGTCTGTATGTGTTTGGACAGGGACACATTTTTTTGTTGTTTTCATTCTGTTCTCCAACAAACAAACAGTTGACATAAAACAGTCACAATGTGGTTAAAGTGCAGACTTTCAGCTTTGATTTGACCATATTTACATCCATATCAAGTGAACATTGTAGGAATTACAGCCCTTTTTATACATAGTCCCCCCCCCAATTTTAGGGGCTCAAAAATAATTGGACAAATTAACATAATCATAGATTAAATTGTCATTTTTTTATACTTGGTTGCATATCCTTTGCATGCCATGACTTCCTGATGTCCGTGACCTATCTACATCATCAGAGTCTGGATATCCTATTTTCAGGTTGTCCTACAAGCGATACTAAAACTCTTTGCATTTGAATGGATCTCTATGGGAAGTGGGGGGTACTAAACATGACTACTTTCATTCACAGACAGTGCGCATCATAAATGGAAATCCAGGAAATCCAGCTATATTTCTTTACAAATAACAATATTTGGGGTTCCTATATGATGCAGTGTATCAGCAACACTGGTTTACCAGATACCAATGAAACATATCAAGACTAACAAGGACCCAAAGGTGCTCAATTGAATTTTGATGTTGCTCAGCACTCCCCATCAAACATCAAGGCACTCAATGTTGGCTAATTCACTGATTTTACAGTTATTGATGACATATCTTTCTATGTTGCAGTTAAGTATATGTTTAATAGCTGTCAATTTTGTTTTCTTTTTTGTGATGGTCATAATTTAGAAGCAGAAACAAATTTTGCTCAGAGGCGGTGTACTCATTTGCAACATGGCTCTTTATAATGTTGGTTAAAAAAAACATGCTTTCCTGTTTAGCATTGCAGTATTGCAGTGTTGCTGAAACACTACATAATATAGGAACCCCAAATCTTTTTTTATTTGTAAAGCGATAAAGCTGGATTTCCATTTTTCAGAGAGGGTGTACTCCTTCATGATGTGCACTGTAACATTGCTGTGTCCCAAGCATGGTGCCCTAAAATTGGGGGGATTATGTATAAAAAGGGCTGTAATTCATACACTGTTCACCCAATATGGATGTAAATACCCTTTTTTTATTACAAATCTCAAATTGTGGAGTACAGAGGCAAATCAATAAATGATGGGTCTTTGTCCCAAACATTATGGAGGACACTGTATTCCTAATAATATTTAAATGTGTTTAATTTCATATCGTTTGTTCTCTGCAGGTTTCTGCCTCTGCTGCTGACGTTGAGAGGTCCTTGACTTTGCCTGACAGTCCTCGATTGATTGTTCTCAGTATGCATGTGTATGTTTAATTTAACTTTTCCTTGACCATGTGGCCACACCACAGGCCTTCCCTGTCCTCACTGCTATGCTATGTGTCAACCCCATCCCAACCCGTTCTCTCCCCTACAGAACTCGCTTCCGCAGGCGAGACCCCCCGCGGCGACGGAACCTCTCCAACCTTTGCTATCCCTCACTGACCCCCCTGTGACGACTTCATGGTCGCAGGAAGGCTATGGAACTGCCAGTCTGCTACGCGGAAGGCTGACTTAATTTCGGCCTACGCGTCCCTCTTCTCTCTACATTTCCTTGCCCTCACTGAGACCTGGATCACACCAGGCAACACTGCAACCCCTGCAGCCCTCTCCTCCTCCTCCTCCTCCTCCTTCTCTCACGCCACCCGCCTGTCTGGCCGTGGTGGGGGCACAGGTTTGCTGATCTCTCCCTCCTGGAAATTCTCTCTTCTCCCCCTCTCTCACCTCTCCATCTCTACCTTTGAATACCACTCTGTCTCAATCACCTATCCTGTTAACTTGTATATTGTTGTTATCTATCACCCTCCAGGGCCCCTGGGAAGCTTCCTCGATGAGCTTGACACCCTGCTCAGCTCCTTCCCAGAAGATGGCACCCCACTGATCCTCCTGGGAGACTTCAACATCCACTTTGATGCCTCCCACTCCGCAGCTTTCCTGCCCCTACTCCACTCATTCGTCCTCTCCCTGATGCACTCCCCACCAACACACAAGGCTGGCAATTATTTCTGTGTCGGGAATTTAGATTTATGAGATCGCTATTCGTAACGAACTGTGGCAGCGCAGTCCGGTGCCCACGGGATCTATTCAGAGGACGTGTACCACTTGTATATTGTTTCCAGTTGCACAAATTTCGTTTTAGATGGGCTGGATAATAATTTCTGTCTCGGGAACTTGGATTCATGAAATCGCTTATAACGTAATCAACTGTATTTAAAACGGTGACGCACACACCTGCGCCCGATTACACGTTTGTATTTGCTATATTATTTGTTTAAATAGTTTCCAATGCCTCAGCGTTAGTGTTGGATGCACTGGTTAATTATTTCTGTCTGGGGAATTTGGATTTATGAGATCGCTATTGGCGCAACGAACTATGGCAGCGCAGTCCGGTGCCCACGCGATCTATTTGGGGAATGTGTACCACTTGTATATTGTTTCCTATTGCACAAAATTCGTTTTAGATGGACTTGATAATTACTTCTGTCTCGGGAACTTGGATTTATGAGATCGCCAATAGCCTAATCAACTGTATTTAAAACGGTGACCCACACACCTGCGCCCCATTACACATTTTATTTGATCAATTGTTTTTTTATAGAGTTTCCAATGCCACAGCGTTCGCGTTGGATGCACTGGTTAATTACTTCTGTCTGGGGAATTTAGATTTATGAGATCGCTATTCGCGTAACGAACTGTCGCAGCGCAGTCCGGTGCCCACGTGATCTATTCAGAGGACTTGTACCACTTGTATATTGTTTCCAGTTGCACAAAATTCGTTTTAGATGGACTGGATAATAATTTCTGTCTCGGTAACTTGAATTTATGAGATCGCTAATAGCGTAATCAACTGTATTTAAAACGGTGACGCACACACCTGCGCACGATTACACGTTTGTATTTGCTATATTATTTGTTTAAATAGTTTCCAATGCCTCAGCGTTCGTGTTGGATGCACTGGTTAAATATTTTTGTCTGGGGAGTTTGGATTTATGAGATCGCTAATCGCGCAACGAACTGTGGCAGCGCAGTCCGGTGCCCACGCGATCTATTCAGAGGACGTGTACCACTTGTATATTGTTTCCAGTTGCACAAATTTCGTTTTAGATGGACTGGATAATAATTTCTGTCTGGGGAACTTGGATTTATGAGATCGCTAATAACGTAATCAACTGTATTTAAAACGGTGACGCACACACCTGCACCCGATTACACGTTTGTATTTGCTATATTATTTGTATAAATAGTTTCCAATGCCACAGCGTTCGTGTTGGATGCACTCGTTAATTATTTTTTTCTGGGGAGTTTGGATTTATGAGATCGCTATTCGCGCAACGAACTGTGGCAGTGCAGTCCGGTGCCCCCGCGATCTATTTGGTGAACGTGTACCACTTGTAGATTGTTTCCTATTGCCTAAAATTCGTTTTAGATGGACTGGATAATAATTTCTGTCTGCGAAACTTGGATTTATGAGATCGCTAATAGCGTTATCAACTGTATTTAAAACGGGTGACGCACACACCTGCACCCGATTACACGTTTGTATTTGCTAGATTTGTTTAAATAGTTTCCAATGCCACAGCGTTCTATTTGGATGCATTGGTTAATTATTTTTGTCTGGGGAATTTGGATTCATGAGATCGCTATTCGCACAACGAACTGTGGCAGCGCAGTCCGGTGCACACGCGATCTATTCAGAGGACGTGTACCACTTGTATATTGTTTCCAGTTGCACAAATTTCGTTTTAGATGGACTGGATAATAATTTCTGTCTGGGGAACTTGGATTTATGAAAATGCATATAGCGTAATCAATTGGATTTAAAACGGTGACGCACACAACTGCGCCTGATTACACGTTTGAATTTGCTATATTATTTGTTTAAATAGTTTCCAATGCCACAGCGTTCGTATTGGATGCATTGGTTAATTATTTTTGTCTGGGGAATTTGGATTCATGAGATCGCTATTGGCGCAACGAACTATGGCAGCGCAGTCCGGTGCCCACGCGATCTATTTGGGTAATGTGTACCACTTGTAGATTGTTTCCTATTGCACAAAATTCGTTTTAGATGGACTGGATAATAATTTCTGTATCGGGAACTTGGATTAATGAGATGGCAAATAGCCTAATCAACTGTATTTTAAATGGTGACGCACACACCTGCGCCCGATTACACGTTTGTATTTGCTCAATTATTTGTTTAAATAGTGTCCAATGCCACAGCGTTCGTGTTGGATGCATTGGTTCATTATTTTTGTCTGGGGAATTTGGATTTATGAGATCGCTATTGGCGCAACGAACTGTGGCAGCGCAGTCCGGTGCCCACGCAATCTATTTGGTGAATGTGTACCACTTGTAGATTGTTTCCAATTGCACATAATTCGTTTTAGATGGACTGGATAATAATTTCTGTCTCGGGAACTTGAATTTATGAGATCGCTAATAGCGTAATCAACTGTATTTAAAACGGTGACGCACACACCTGCGCCCGATTACACGTTTGTATTTGCTATATTATTTGTTTAAATAGTTTCCAATGCCTCAGCGTTCGTGTTGGATGCACTGGTTAATTATTTCTGTCTGGGGAATTTGGATTTATGAGATCGCTATTGGCGCAACGAACTATGGCAGGGCAGTCCGGGGCCCACGCGATCTATTTGGGGAATGTGTACCACTTGTATATTGTTTCCTATTGCACAAAATTCGTTTTAGATGGACTGGATAATAACTTCTGTCTCGGGAAATTGCATTTATGTGATCGCTATTTGCGTAATCAACCGTTTTTAAAACGGAGACGCACACACCTGCTACCGAATGCATGAGCTTCTTCCTTCACTGTGGAGCCCTAGCGTTCCTTTTATTTGCCCCAGGCATTTAAAAGTCCTTAAATGTAAGGCTGCGTATGCACAGAACGCCTGCGAGGGCATGCATTTCTTAGAATGAATGTCAATATCACTAGTAATAGCGGTGGAGCTTGATTATTGGCGAATTTGACGGATGATGCACACACCTGCTGCCGAATGCAGGAGCTTATGCATCTTACCCCAAATTCCTGGTCAACACACTTTCCCCCACGTCACATCCTTACTAGGTTTAGAATTCCAACTACTCTCAGTAAAGCAATACAATGCCTCCTCCTAGTGGTCAGAATACACTCAGCCTGTATCATCTATTATTGAACACAACAAATGTAATGCCAAAAAACGTGTGGTAGCTTTACACATGGTTTAAACTAATTGCATGCTATGAAACGAGAAGGAACTATTTTTTTCTTGATAAAATCATTGTTTCCATGGAACTAACCACCAGAGGTTTTTGCTTGACAACGGTGCAAATAGAAATACCAACCAGAGTGTCTGCATAGCGACGGTCCAATTAGAACTACGAACCAGAGTTTTGCTTGACAACGGCAAAATAATATGCCCAAACGCCCGCAGAAGAACATTTCACTTTCAGCTGATTAAATCTATAAACATCAATAAATATAAACATAAACATATATATAGTCATTGTTGGTACACGGTATGAAATTGATGTGAAATTACAGGGAAATTCCTACAGTAACCTGCTGTTTTATTGATATACAGCACATTGCTGGAGACATAACAGCATTGTGGGCGTTTTGCTCTTAACTGCATATCACCGTTTGAATTTGCAGTAATTAACTGTAAATTGCAAAGGATATTGGGAAGCCATTGGTTAGTAGTGGTGGCAGAGAATATGCTAACAAAGCAATGCCAAGTTTCGAGTGTCACACCTAATAGGCTACGCGAATTTAAAAGTAATTATATTACAATTTGTTCGTTTTTAATTTCCAGCAGAATACGTTGATCTGTATTTCACATTAATCTTCTTGTGCTTTTCCAAGGCAACCCTGTATTTCGAATATTTTTTTGTTGCAGCTGGCTAGAGAGTCGCTGGATTGCGCAGGTAGGCTACGTGCGTTTCGAATTCATTAAACTAGTTAGTATCATAACGGCCAATCATTCGCCAGCGATAGCTTAGTATGAAAGCATGTTTCCATGTCAGTATTGTGGTCACCAATGCTTAACGAAGTATGCGTTTGTTAGGCATATGAAAGTACGTGCGAGTCTTCCAATCGCGTCGTTTAAATGCGCCTTTTTAGATTGCACCCGTTCGTTCAGAAACATAACGCAGATGGAATGTCATGTATATCGAGAGCATCAAGATAAGAGGAGAGCACAGGTAACTGCAATCGAGCGTGTATCTTGTCATGTAGAATTTTGCGATGTTAGATGCATTGATTTATCCAGTTTAAACTGTCATTTGAAATCTCATATCAGAGAGGGCAGGGCAGTTTCTTGTCCATTTCGTCAGTGTGGGAGAACGTTTTCGGTCGTCTCTTCCTTTACTTCTCATTTTTCACGAGTACACAAGTCTTGTACAGCATCCAGTCTTTTGGGCCACGAAACAGTAGGAAGAGAGACGAGGCTAAGGGCAACCAATGAACAAGTTGAGGATGTTTCAGTGTTGGAGGGGGATTTGACTGACGACATAACTGATGATAATGAGGGAGACCAAGCAGCGGTGCTGCCAGAGAGAGCAGATGAATCCCTTTTCTTGAACGATTTGGCTTTCTTTTATTTAAAGTTGCAGGCAAAACTTTTACTGCCAGCATCAGTCATACAGTCTATTATTGAGGATTTTCAAGCAGTGCATGATATCAGTCAGTCTCATTTACTTCATAAGTTGGACGAAAAGCTGGTATCATTGGATATCTCTGATAGTGAGAGAGAGAGAATGTCATCGAGGTTCTTAAATCCGAGGATTTGTTTCGGGCATGCAACACTGGTACCTTGAAAACTGATCAAAGACAAAAAACAGTTTTTATAAATCTGTTTAGATACATTGAGCCAGTCCCACTTTATCTTGGAATGAATGATTCAGGGAAGGAATGTTTTGCTCAATACATTCCGTTAAAAGATACGCTTCGATCACTCTTTCAGTGTCAGTCGGTCAAGCAGCAAACACATAGCAACAAACAAGAGATACAGACTTTGTCTAGATCAAGAGATGTCTTGGAAGACATCTGGGATGGTAGCAATGTGGCAGCAAATGTACTGTTTAAGAAGTCGGAGGAATCTCTTGGACTGGTACTGTACCAGGATGCTTTTGAAGTGGTAAATCCGCTACTTTGATTTAAGTGGTATAGTCTTACCTGATGGACATGTGTACCGAGGAACATTGTGTGCCATAGCTGGAGGTAATCTGGGATCACACAGTATTGGTGGCTTTAGTGAAATCTTCAGTAAAAGCACCCATTTCTGCAGATTATGTACTGTTGACCGTGCTCAATTGTTGTCATCTCCCTTCACGACAGGTGAAAAGAAAACAATTGCATCATACAAAGACAGCGTGCAGCACAGCATGCAGCATAACGTAAGTACATCAAAACTGTCACTGGGAATTAAATTTGATTCCAAATTTATCAAATTAACCCACTTCCATGTGTGCCAACCTGGTCTGCCTCCTTGTCTGGGCCATGACTTATTTGAGGGTATCGTCGCATATGACTTTGCTCTATACCTAAGTCATTTTGTCACAAATCAGAAATTCTTCACGTATAGAGAACTGAATAGACGGCTTAATCACTTCAGGTACCTTGGCAATGACGCCAGCAATAAGCCATGTGAAATGAATCCAGGAAGTGAGAAATTGAGTGGACATGCTGTCCAGAATTGGTGTTTCCTTAGACTTCTGCCTCTCTTGATTGGGGACAAAATTTAAAATCCAGTTAAAAATGAAGTTTGGCAATTTGTGTTGCAGCTAAGGCAAAAAGTTGAATTTGTTTGTGCTCCTGCCATTGCAACTAGCCAGGTGGCCTACTTGAGAGTCCTTATTGAGGAGTATTTGCCAAGTCGACAGGATTGTTTTCCTAATCACCCACTTAAGCCGAAACATCATTATATATGTCACTATCCTGAACTGATACTTTGCTTTGGGCCTCTTATTCGCTTATGGACCCTTAGGTTTGAGAGTAAACACACACACATTTTAAACAGTGTGCTCGCAAATTACACAACTTCAAGAATTTGTGTTCCACATTAGCAGAGAGGCATCAACTTTTACAAGCATTTCTCTGTGCTGGTAATGTGTTTCCACCTTGTGTCATTTTTGATAGAGGTACAGATTTCTTTTCCAAATGATTACAATGACAAGATAAGACAATCTGTTGATCATTTAGGCCTCCAGCTACTTAACTCTGTGGCTGTACACAATGTCACCGTTAAAGGCACAAGCTACAAAAAAGGCATGTGTGTTGTCTTGGAGAAGAATGATGAGGGACTAGTCTTTGGCAAGATGGAACTGATTCTTGTTTGCAACAGTTGTGTTTACTTTGTCACAGAGAAATGCCAGTCTGATTTCCTTTTTGATCAGGGGATTTACTGCCCAAAGATGGGCTCAGAGAACCCCATTTCAAATTATTTCTGCCTAGATCATGCGCGCCTCCTTGACTATTACCCTTTGCCTGTGTACAACATGTTTGGTCTGTCTCTAATAGCCCTTCACCACTCCTTTCCTTCAGGATGTCTGATATAAGTGAGAGCATCAAGGACGCAGTCATTTCTGTCCTGCCAAGTGTGCCAGAAGAGACGCTCATTCTGTTGGTTGAAACGATCTTACACCAGGGAGTGGAAAGCAAAGATGACTTGCAGTACATAAAAGAGAACAGGAAATTGCAGAGGTTATTCGACCAAGCCAGTGCAGAAAACGTTTAAATGCATGGAAATGAGCAGGTACTGTATATTTACTACCTCACTACCAAATTAAAGAGTGTATTAAAACGCTTATTGTTTTATTTAATTAATTACGGCATCATTTTAGTCAATATTCATAATGATAGATTTTTGTTTTCATTGCCAGATGCCATAAGTTGTGCAACCCCCCTACTCCAGTCCCCAGAAGGCAGTTCATCGCTGTCAAGCTCCTCGAGATCCAGTAGCCCTTCACCATCACGTTCCACACGGTCACCAGTAAAGCAAAACTGGCCAGAAACTTTCCAGGTACCCTGGGAGAAAATGCCACCAGGTATTCGTACTGCCACTGAAAGTGGGATAAGGCCCTCACCGGCAGATAGAAGGCAAATGGTTCGGGTCTTGGTGGACGAAATGAGGAAGTTTGAGGCCAACCCTTCGTGGTCGCAGTGCCTCATCATTTCTGTCAAGATTGTCAAGGAGTTTCCACAGTCCTTGGCTGACATGATAGAAGGGAAATTTATAGGGGGAGGATACGCATCTCTCCTGAGTCAAATAAAAATTCATGTTGAGCATTTAAAGAGAAATAACACTTTGGCACGGTGCAGGTCTGTCACCACAGGGGCAAAGCCAAACACAGGCCCTGCAGATAGCTACGGCTGCACACGGTGGCAGCCAGACCTTCCACCTGAAGAAACAGAAAGCACACTGGAAGAGAAAAAGAAGATACTTTTGGAGTTCTTCTCTCGGGAGGGCTTGTCTGGGATTGAAAGGGGAGAAGTACAGAATCTCATGGAGGCAACGTACTACTTACAGCGCAAGATGATAAACACAACACCGGCCCACACACTTGAATATCTGAAATCTCAGTGGCCATACCTGTTTGTCCCTAGGAGTATGTGTACACATTTTGAGATGTTAACAGACATCAACATTTTGAGAAAACCGGAAGCATCTCTTGAAGGAAATGGGCGAAATATCATGGTGTTCCTCAAGAAAAACCCTACCAATAGTGAAGTCAAGGCTGTTCTGACCCGAAGCAATACCAGTGTGGCAGCTCCATATGTTCTGCTGGTGCTGATGGCTCACTTCAAACAGCAGAGTGATGCACTGATACTGGAAACAGATGTGACCACTGTCTCTAATATTGTTTTATTTTTATTGTAGTTACAGGGGTCGGCCAGTGTGTGCGGTGCACCCCTTTCTAATTGAGAGCACCTGGGGGTAAACTCTATAATAAGGAAGCCCCAGTGCTTTCTGGGCTGTTTTTCTCTCTTTCTTTCTCACTCTGTTCCAGGTAATCCTGCACCAGGTCGGGCGGTTGGACGGGCCGCGGGTTTTTCCCTTCACCCTCTTTTATTCCCAGGTTATGCGTTGTACATTCACATCCCATATATGCACACGCGCATCCACACACATTTAATATAAATACCCTACATTTCACTCATTCACTCATACATGTATTATTGTTTTCTTCTTAATAAATAATTCCTTTGTTTAATAGTATACCTTGTTCTGTTGTCTCCTTTTTGTCACGACTATAGCTTAAGTCGTAACACAGATGTAAGTATAAAGCCATTTCATTGCTCTCTGTGATTTCCTGTAAACAAATTAAAGTAAATATACAGTGCAGTCTGTATGTGTTTGGACAGGGACACATTTTTTTGTTGTTTTCATTCTGTTCTCCAACAAACAAACAGTTGACATAAAACAGTCACAATGTGGTTAAAGTGCAGACTTTCAGCTTTGATTTGACCATATTTACATCCATATCAAGTGAACATTGTAGGAATTACAGCCCTTTTTATACATAGTCCCCCCCCCCAATTTTAGGGGCTCAAAAATAATTGGACAAATTAACATAATCATAGATTAAATTGTCATTTTTTTATACTTGGTTGCATATCCTTTGCATGCCATGACTTCCTGATGTCCGTGACCTATCAACATCATCAGAGTCTGGATATCCTATTTTCAGGTTGTCCTACAAGCGATACTAAAACTCTTTGCATTTGAATGGATCTCTATGGGAAGTGGGGGGTACTAAACATGACTACTTTCATTCACAGACAGTGCGCATCATAAATGGAAATCCAGGAAATCCAGCTATATTTCTTTACAAATTACAATATTTGGGGTTCCTATATGATGCAGTGTATCAGCAACACTGGTTTACCAGATACCAATGAAACATATCAAGACTAACAAGGACCCAAAGGTGCTCAATTGAATTTTGATGTTGCTCAGCACTCCCCATCAAACATCATGGCACTCAATGTTGGCTAATTCACTGATTTTACAGTTATTGATGACATATCTTTCTATGTTGCAGTTAAGTATATGTTTAATAGCTGTCAATTTTGTTTTCTTTTTTGTGATGGTCATAATTTAGAAGCAGAAACAAATTTTGCTCAGAGGCGGTGTACTCATTTGCAACATGGCTCTTTATAATGTTGGTTAAAAAAAAACATGCTTTCCTGTTTAGCATTGCAGTATTGCAGTGTTGCTGAAACACTACATAATATAGGAACCCCAAATCTTTTTTTATTTGTAAAGCGATAAAGCTGGATTTCCATTTTTCAGAGAGGGTGTACTCCTTCATGATGTGCACTGTAACATTGCTGTGTCCCAAGCATGGTGCCCTAAAATTTGGGGGATTATGTATAAAAAGGGCTGTAATTCATACACTGTTCACCCAATATGGATGTAAATACCCTTTTTTTATTACAAATCTCAAATTGTGGAGTACAGAGGCAAATCAATAAATGATGGGTCTTTGTCCCAAACATTATGGAGGACACTGTATTCCTAATAATATTTAAATGTGTTTAATTTCATATCGTTTGTTCTCTGCAGGTTTCTGCCTCTGCTGCTGACGTTGAGAGGTCCTTGACTTTGCCTGACAGTCCTCGATTGATTGTTCTCAGTATGCATGTGTATGTTTAATTTAACTTTTCCTTGACCATGTGGCCACACCACAGGCCTTCCCTGTCCTCACTGCTATGCTATGTGTCAACCCCATCCCAACCCAATCTCTCCCCTACAGAACTCGCTTCCGCAGGCGAGACCCCCCGCGGCGACGGAACCTCTCCAACCTTTGCTATCCCTCACTGACCCCCCTGTGACGACTTCACGGTCGCAGGAAGGCTATGGAACTGCCAGCCTGCTACGCGGAAGGCTGACTTAATTTCGGCCTACGCGTCCCTCTTCTCTCTACATTTCCTTGCCCTCACTGAGACCTGGATCACACCAGGCAACACTGCAACCCCTGCAGCCCTCTCCTCCTCCTCCTCCTCCTCCTTCTCTCACGCCACCCGCCCGTCTGGCCGTGGTGGGGGCACAGGTTTGCTGATCTCTCCCTCCTGGAAATTCTCTCTTCTCCCCCTCTCTCACCTCTCCATCTCTACCTTTGAATACCACTCTGTCTCAATCACCTATCCTGTTAACTTGTATATTGTTGTTATCTATCACCCTCCAGGGCCCCTGGGAAGCTTCCTCGATGAGCTTGACACCCTGCTCAGCTCCTTCCCAGAAGATGGCACCCCACTGATCCTCCTGGGAGACTTCAACATCCACTTTGATGCCTCCCACTCCGCAGCTTTCCTGCCCCTACTCCACTCATTCGTCCTCTCCCTGATGCACTCCCCACCAACACACAAGGCTGGCAATTATTTCTGTGTCGGGAATTTAGATTTATGAGATCGCAATTCGTAACGAACTGTGGCAGCGCAGTCCGGTGCCCACGCGATCTATTTGGTGAATGTGTACCACTTGTTGATTGTTTCCTATTGCACAAAATTCGTTTTAGATGGACTGGATAATAATATCTGTATCGGGAACTTGGATTTTTGAGTTCGCAAATAGCCTAATCAACTGTATTTAAAACCGTGGCACACACACCTGCGCCCGATTACACGTTTGTATTTACTATATTATTTGTTTAAATAGTTTCCAATGCCTCAGCGTTCGTGTTGGATGCACTGGTTAATAATTTTTGTCTGGGGATTTTGGATTCATGAGATCCCTATTCGCGCAACGAACTGTGGCAGCGCAGTCCGGTGCACACGCGATCTATTCAGAGGACGTGTACCACTTGTATATTGTTTCCAGTTGCACAAATTTCGTTTTAGATAGACTGGATAATAATTTCTGTCTGGGGAACTTGGATTTATGAAATCGCTTATAGCGTAACCAACTGTATTTAAAACGGTGACGCACACACCTGCGCCTGATTACACGTTTGTATTTGCTATATTATTTGTTTAAATAGTTTCCATTGCCACAGCGTTCGTTTTGGATGCATTGGTTAATTATTTTTGTCTGGGGAATTTGGATTTATGAGATCGCTATTGGCGCAACGAACTATGGCAGCGCAGTTCGGTGCCCATGCGATCTATTTGGGGAATGTGTACCACTTGTTGATTGTTTCCTATTGCACAAAATTCGTTTTAGATGGACTGGATAATAATTTCTGTATCGGGAACTTGGATTTATGAGTTCGCAAATAGCGTAATCAACTGTATTTAAAACGGTGACGCACACACCTGCGCCCGATTACACGTTTGTATTTGCTATATTATTTGTTTAAATAGTATCCAATGCCACAGCGTTCGTGTTGGATGCACTGGTTAATTATTTTTGTCTGGGGATTTTGGATTCATGAGATCCCTATTCGCGCAACGAACTGTGGCAGCGCAGTCCTGTGCCCACGCGATCTATTCAGAGGACGTGTACCACTTGTATATTGTTTCCAGTTGCACAAATTTCGTTTTAGATAGACTGGATAATAATTTCTGTCTGGGGAACTTGGATTTATGAAATCGCTTATAGCGTAACCAACTGTATTTAAAACGGTGACGCACACACCTGCGCCTGATTACACGTTTGTATTTGCTATATTATTTGTTTAAATAGTTTCCATTGCCACAGCGTTCGTTTTGGATGCATTGGTTAATTATTTTTGTCTGGGGAATTTGGATTGATGAGATCGCTATTGGCGCAACGAACTATGGCAGCGCAGTCCGGTGCCCACGCGATCTATTTGGGGAATGTGTACCACTTGTAGATTGTTTCCTATTGCACAAAATTCGTTTTAGATGGACTGGATAATAATTTCTGTCTCGGGAACTTGTATTTATGAGATCGCTAATAGCGTAATCAACTGTATTTAAAACGGGTGACCCACACAACTGCGCCCGATTACACGTTTGTATTTGCTATATTATTTGTTTAAATAGTTTCCAATGCCACAGCGTTCGTGTTGGATGCACTGGTTAATTATTTTTGTCTGGGGAGTTTGGATTTATGAGATCGCTATTCGCGCAACGAACTGTGGCAGCGCAGTCCGGTGCCCACGCGATCTATTCAGAGGACGTGTACCAATTGTATATTGTTTCCAGATGCACAAATTTTGTTTTAGATGGACTGGATAATAATTTCTGTCTGGGGAACTTGGATTTATGAGATCGCTAATAGCGTAATCAACTGTATTTAAAACGGTGACGCACACACCTGCACCCGATTACACGTTTGTATTTGCTCAATTATTTGTATAAATAGTTTCCAATGCCACAGCGTTCGTTTTGGATGCATTGGTTAATTGGTTCTGGGGAACTTGGATTTATGAAATCGCTTATAGCGTAATCAACTGTATTTAAAACGGTGACGCACACACCTGCGCCTGATTACACGTTTGTATTTGCTATATTATTTGTTTAAATAGTTTCCAATGCCACAGCGTTCGTTTTGGATGCATTGGTTAACTATTTTTGTCTGGGGAATTTGGATTCATGAAATCGCTATTGGCGCAACGAACTATGGCAGCGCAGTCCGGTGCACACGCGATCTATTTGGGGAATGTGTACCACTTGTAGATTGTTTCCTATTGCACAAAATTCGTTTTAGATGGACTGGATAATAATTTCTGTATCGGGAACTTGGATTTATGAGATCGCAAATAGCCTAATCAACTGTATTTAAAATGGTGACGCACACACCTGCGCCCGATTACACTTTTGTATTTGCTCAATTATTTGTTTAAATAGTGTCCAATGCCACAGCGTTCGTGTTGGATGCATTGGTTAATTATTTTTGTCTGGGGAATTTGGATTTATGAGATGGCTATTGGCGCAACGAACTGTGGCAGCGCAGTCCGGTGCCCACGCGATCTATTTGGTGAATGTGTACCACTTGTAGATTTTTTCCTATTGCACAAATTCGTTTTAGATGGACTGGATAATAATTTCTGTCTCGGGAACTTGAATTTATGAGATCGCTAATAGCGTAATCAACTGTATTTAAAACGGTGACGCACACACCTGCGCCCGATTACACGTTTGTATTTGCTATATTATTTGTTTAAATAGTTTCCAATGCCTCAGCCTTCCTGTTGGATGCACTGGTTAATTATTTCTGTCTGGGGAATTTGGATTTATGAGATCGCTATTGGCGCAACGAACAATGGCAGCGCAGTCCGGTGCCCACGCGATCTATTTGGGGAATGTGTACCACTTGTGTATTGTTTCCTATTGCACAAAATTCGTTTTAGATGGACTGGATAATATTTTCTGTCTGGGGAACTTGGATTTATGAGATCGCCAATAGCGTAATCAACTGTATATAAAACGGTGACGCACACACCTGCGCCCCATTACACCTTTTATTTGATCAATTGTTTTTTTAAAGAGTTTCCAATGCCACAGCGTTCGCGTTGCATGCACTGGTTAATTACTTCTGTCTGGGGAATTTAGATTCATGAGATCGCTATTCGCTTAACGAACTGTGGCAGCGCAGTCCGGTGCCCACGCGATCTATTCAGAGGACGTGTACCACTTGTATATTGTTTCCAGTTGCACAAATTTCGTTTTAGATGGACTGGATAATAATTTCTGTCTGGGGAACTTGGATTTATGAAATCGCTTATAGCGTAATCAATTGTATTTAAAACGGTGACGCACACACCTGCGCCTGATTACACGTTTGTATTTGCTATATTATTTGTTTAAATAGTTTCCAATGCCACAGCGTTCGTTTTGGATGCATTGGTTAATTATTTTTGTCTGGGGAATTTGGATTCATGAGATCGCTATTGGCGCAACGAACTATGGCAGCGCAGTCCGGTGCCCACGCGATCTATTTGGGGAATGTGTACCACTTGTAGATTGTTTCCTATTGCACAAAATTCGTTTTAGATGGACTGGATAATAATTTCTGTATCGGGAACTTGGATTTATGAGATGGCAAATAGCCTAATCAACTGTATTTAAAATGGTGACGCACACACCTGCGCCCGATTACACGTTTGTATTTGCTCAATTATTTGTTTAAATAGTGTCCAATGCCACAGCGTTCGTGTTGGATGCATTGGTTAATTATTTTTGTCTGGGGAATTTGGATTTATGAGATCGCTATTGGCGCAACGAACTGTGGCAGCGCAGTCCGGTGCCCACGCGATCTATTTGGTGAATGTGTACCACTTGTAGATTGTTTCCTATTGCACATAATTCGTTTTAGATGGACTGGATAATAATTTCTGTCTGGGGAACTTGAATTTATGAGATCGCTAATAGCGTAATCAACTGTATTTAAAACGGTGACGCACACACCTGCGCCCGATTACACGTTTGTATTTGCTATATTATTTGTTTAAATAGTTTCCAATGCCTCAGCGTTCGTGTTTGATGCACTGGTTAACCCTCCTGTTATGTTGCGGGTCAAATTGACCCTTTTTAAAGTTTGAAAATCTAAGAAAAATACTTTAAAAAATAATTTCAGTATGAAACTTATTCTACTGGCCTTAATTAGTGTAATCAACATTTGAAATGAAAATGGTTCATTTAATGTATTTGCAAACCCCCCCTGCATGTTTATATCACAGAGATACTGTTCGGGTCAATTTGACCCGGCAGTGAAAGTGGAGGCTAAAAGGGGTCAGAAGTGTCAAATTTAGACCATTTCTTGCTTTGCAGATGTGAGACGTAAGGTATTTCCTACTCCCTCCCACCATATTTCACCCCAATCACACACACACACACACACACACACCCACATGCACACACACACACACAGACACACACATACACGTTTGTATTGCTATACTTGTGAGGACTTCCTTTTGACTTACATTCATTCCGTAACCTCTAACCCTAACCCTAACCCCAACCAATACATGCCTAACCCTATTCCTAACCCTAAAACAGCCTCTTGAACTTGTGGGGACCAGCAAAAGGTCCCCACCTTGCGTAATTTTCCTCATCCTTCTATTCTTGTGGGGACATTTGGTTCTCACAAAGATAGTAATACATGCTGATACACACACACACACACACACACACACACACACACACACACATTTCACCCCAATCTAACACACACAAATACACACATACATACAAACACTCTTTCTCCTTATTATCCATTATCCCTACCTCACCTGTAAAGTGCGAGAAAGTGCAGATATGCCGAACTGTTGGTGATCAAGTATAGGGCCCCTCAATTGTCCAAGTTCGTCTTCACAGACACCACAGCCCTAGTCTCTCATGAGCACTCTCCATAAAAATGCCAAAATCAGCACCAGAGAGGACCAGAAACCAAGCATGATCCTAGATTACAATGCCACCAAAGGGGGGGTGGAACAACTTGGACAAAGTAACGGGGTCCTACAGCACCAAGCGAATGACTGCGTGCTGGCCTTTAGGCATCTTTTATAACATAATTGATGTATCGGCCTACAATGCGTTCATCATCTTGATGGAGATTTTTCCTGAGTGGAACGTGTCAAAGCTGTACAAGAGGCGCATCTTCCACGCGGAGCTGGGGAAGGCACTCGTTGTACCGCATCTACAACGGAGGCAGCACAAGGACCCCAGCCACTGCAGCCACAGTAAGGGAGATCCAGGAGAGGGCTGCACCTAGTACACCAGTGCCTGGGGTAAGTAAGTGAGTGTGTGGTGTGTGTGTGTGTATGTGCGTGCGAGTGCATGCGTGCATGTCAGGGGATCGGGATCAGCAAAAAGACATAGTAATCATCTCCCTCATCTTTCTAGGTTGCTGCTGGGGGAAGAAGGAAGTGGAAGAGGTGCCAGGTCTGCATGACGTCAAGATGAGCACGACATGTGCGACGTGCAAAATTCATTTGCACAAAGCACAACGTGACGACATGTCACTCGTGTGCTGTGTAGACACACAGATACACACACACACACACATACACACGCCTCGTTCATATTGCTCATCTCTTGTTCATTTTTGTTCATTTCTTCATTTCTAAACATTCTAAACATTACATAAATAAAGTTTACTTTCAATAAAATCCTTATGACTCATTTGGCTTGATTTTAGTGTTCAATTTGACCCTGAACAGAAGAGGTGTCTCATCTCTATTTAGCAACATCACCCCATGAAAAAAATGTTTAAAAATGTAGAACAAATTTTTAAAAATTAAATGTTATGTAAAACTAGTGTATTTAATATCTAGGTTTTTCCAATATACAGAAAAAAGAGTTTGAACATGTATATTGTATGAAAAACGAGTGAATTATCCTAATGAAACCATGATCTGTGAGAGGTGAATAACACAATTGCACTAAATTTTGATTGAATTGTTAGCACTGAGGTACCCAAACAATGTTCATTAGGATTTTTTGGTTTCTGACAACTTTTGGATGTTTAAACATGCACCGGGTCACATTGACCCGGGAACATTATTGCTGTACCTAAAAAATGAACAGAACAGGAGGGTTAATTATTTCTGTCAGGGGAATTTGGATTTATGAGATCGCTATTGGCGCAACGAACTATGGCAGCGCAGTCCGGTGCCCACGCGATCTATTTGGGGAATGTGTACCACTTGTATATTGTTTCCTATTGCACAAAATTCGTTTTAGATGGACTGGATAATAATTTCTGTCTCGGGAACTTGGATTTATGAGATCGCCAATAGCGTAATCAACTGTATTTAAAACGGTGACGCACACACCTGCGCCCCATTACACCTTTTATTTGATCAATTGTTTTTTTAAAGAGTTTCCAATGCCACAGCGTTCGCGTTGGATGCACTGGTTAATTACTTCTGTCTGGGGAATTTAGATTTATGAGATCGCTATTCGCGTAACGAAATGTGGCAACGCAGTCCGGTGCCCACGCGATCTATTCAGAGGACTTGTACCACTTGTATATTGTTTCCAGTTGCACAAAATTCGTTTTAGATGGACTGGATAATAATTTCTGTCTCGGGAACATGTATTTATGAGATCGCTAATAGCATAATCAACTGTATTTAAAACGGGTGACGCACACAACTGCACCCGATTACACGTTTGTATTTGCTCAATTATTTGTATAAATAGTTTCCAATGCCACAGCGTTCGTGTTGGATGCACTGGTTAATTATTTTTTTCTGGGGAGTGTGGATTCATGAGATCGCTATTGGCGCAACGAACTATGGCAGCGCAGTCCGGTGCACACGCGATCTATTTGCTGAACGTGTACCACTTGTAGATTGTTTCCTATTGCACAAAATTCGTTTTAGATGGACTGGATAATAATTTCTGTATCGGGAACTTGGATTTATGAGATCGCAAATAGCCTAATCAACTGTATTTAAAACCGTGGCGCACACACCTGCGCCCGATTACACGTTTGTATTTACTATATTATTTGTATAAATAGTTTCCAATGCCTCAGCGTTCGTGATGGATGCACTGGTTAATTATTTCTGTCTGGGGAATTTGGATTTATGAGATCGCTATTGGCGCAAGGAACTATGGCAGCGCAGTCCGGTGACCACGCGATCTATTTGGGGAATGTGTACCACTTGTAAATTGTTTCCTATTGCACAAAATTCCTTTTAGATGTACTGGATAATAATTTCTGTCTCCGGAACATGGATTTATGAGATCGCCAATAGCGTAATCAACTGTATTTAAAACGGTGACGAACACACCTGCGCCCCATTACACCTTTTATTTGATCAATTGTATTTTTAAAGAGTTTCCAATGCCACAGCGTTCGCGTTTCATGCACTGGTTAATTACTTCTGTCTGGGGAATTTTGATTTATGAGATCGCTATTCGCGTAACGAACTGTGGCAGCGCAGTCCGGTGCCCACGCGATCTATTCAGAGGACTTGTACAACTTGTATATTGTTTCCAGTTGCACATAATTCGTTTTAGATGGACTGGATAATAATTTCTGTCTCGGGAACTTCTATTTATGAGATCGCTAATAGCGTAATCAACTGTATTTAAAACGGGTGACGCACACAACTGCGCCCGATTACACGTTTGTATTTGCTCAATTATTTGTTTAAATCGTTTCCAATGCCACAGCGTTCGTGTTGGATGCACTGGTAAATTATTTTTGTCTGGGGAGTTTGGATTTATGAGATCGCTATTCGCGCAACGAACTGTGGCAGCGCATTCGGTGCCCACGCGATCTATTCAGAGGACGTGTACCACTTGTATATTGTTTCCAGTTGCACAAATTTCGTTTTAGATGGACTGGATAATAATTTCTGTATCGGGAACTTGGATTTATGAGATCGCTAATAGCGTAATCAACTGTATTTAAAACGGTGACGCACACACCTGCACCCGATTACACGTTTGTATTTGCTCAATTATTTGTATAAATAGTTTCCAATGCCACAGCGTTCGTGTTGGATGCACTGGGTAATTATTTTTTTCTAGGGAATTTGGATTTATGAGATCGCTATTCGCGCAACGAACTGTGGCAGTGCAGTCCGGTGCCCACGCGATCTATTTGGTGAACGTGTACCACTTGTAGATTGTTTCCTATTGCCTAAAATTCGTTTTAGATGGACTGGATAATAATTTTGTATGGGGAACTTGGATTTATGAGATCGCTAATAGCGTAATCAACTGTATTTAAAACGGGTGACGCACACACCTGCACCCGATTACACGTTTGTATTTGCTATATTATTTGTTTAAATAGTTTCCAATGCCACAGCGTTCGTTTTGGATGCATTGGTTAATTATTTTTGTCTGGGGAATTTGGATTCATGAGATGGCTATTCGGACAACGAACTGTGGCAGCGCAGTCCGGTGCCCACGCGATCTATTCAGAGGACGTGTACCACTTGTATATTGTTTCCAGTTGCACAAATTTCGTTTTAGATGGACTGGATAATAATTTCTGTCTGGGGAACTTGGATTTATGAAATCGCTTATAGCGTAATCAACTGTATTTAAAACGGTGACGCACACACCTGCGCCTGATTACACGTTTGTCTTTGCTATATTATTTGTTTAAATAGTTTCCAATGCCACAGCGTTCGTTTTGGATGCATTGGTTAATTATTAGTGTCTGGGGAATTTGGATTCATGAGATCGCTATTGGCGCAACGAACTATGGCAGCGCAGTCCGGTGCCCACGCGATCTATTTGGGGAATGTGTACCACTTGTAGATTGTTTCCTATTGCACAAAATTCGTTTTAGATGGACTGGAAAATAATTTCTGTATCGGGAACTTGGATTAATGAGATCGCAAATAGCCTAATCAACTGTATTTAAAACCGTGACGCACACACCTGCGCCCCATTACACCTTTTATTTGATCAATTGTTTTTTTAAAGAGTTTCCAATGCCACAGCGTTCGCGTTGGATGCACTGGTTAATTACTTCTGTCTGGGGAATTTAGATTTATGAGATCGCTATTGGCGTAACGAACTGTGGCAGCGCAGTCCGGTGCCCACGCGATCTATTCAGAGGACTTGTACCACTTGTATATTGTTTCCAGTTGCACATAATTCGTTTTAGATGGACTGGATATTAATTTCTGTCTCGGGAACTTCTATTTATGAGATCGCTAATAGCGTAATCAACTGTATTTAAAACGGGTGACGCAAACAACTGCGCCCGATTACACGTTTGTATTTGCTCAATTATTTGTTTAATTAGTATCCAATGCCACAGGGTTCGTGTTGGATGCACTGGTTAATTATTGCTGTCTGGGGAATTTGGATTTATGAGATCGCTATTGGCGCAACGAACTATGGCAGCGCAGTTCGGTGCCCACGCGATCTATTTGGGGAATGTGTCCCACTTGTAGATTGTTTCCTATTGCACAAAATTCGTTTTAGATGGACTGGATAATAATTTCTTTATCGGGAACTTGGATTTATGAGTTCGCAAATAGCCTAATCAACTGTATTTATAACGGTGACGCACACACCTGCGCCCGATTACACGTTTGTATTTGCTCAATTATTTGTTTAAATCTTTTCCAATGCCACAGCCTTCGTGTTGGATGCACTGGTTAATTATTTTTGTCTGGGGAGTTTGGATTTATGAGATCGCTATTCGCGCAACGAACTGTGGCAGTGCAGTCCGGTGCCCACGCGATCTATTTGGTGAACGTGTACGACTTGTAGATTGTTTCCGATTGCCTAAAATTCGTTTCAGATGGACTGGATAATAATTTCTGTCTGGGGAACTTGGATTTATGAGATCGCTAATAGTGTAATCAACTGTATTTACAACGGTGACGCACACACCTGCACCCGATTACACGTTTGTATTTGCTAGATTTGTTTAAAAAGTTTCCAATGCCACAGCGTAAGTTTTGGATGCATTGGTTAATTATTTTTGTCTGGGGAATTTGGATTCATGAGATCGCTATTCGCACAACGAACTGTGGCAGCGCAGTCCGGTGCCCACGCGATCTATTCAGAGGACGTGTACCACTTGTATATTGTTTCCAGTTGCACAAATTTCGTTTTAGATGGACTGGATAATAATTTCTGTCTGGGGAACTTGGATTTATGAAATCGCTTATAGCGTAATCAACTGTATTTAAAACGGTGACGCAGACACCTGCGCCTGATTACACTTTTGTATTTGCTATATTATTTGTTTAAATAGTTTCCAATACCACAGCGTTCGGTATGGATGCATTGGTTAATTATTTTTGTCTGGGGAATTTGGATTCATGAGATCGCTATTGCCGCAACGAACTATGGCAGCGCAGTCCGGTGCTCACGCATCTATTTGGGGAATGTGTACCACCTGTAGATTGTTTCCTATTGCACAAAATTCGTTTTAGATGGACTGGATAATAATTTCTGTATCGGGAACTTGGATTTATGAGATAGCAAATAGCCTAATCAACTGTATTTAAAATGGTGACGCACACACCTGCGCCCGATTACACTTTTGTATTTGCTCAATTATTTGTTTAAATAGTGTCCAATGCCACAGCGTTCGTGTTGGATGCATTGGTTAATTATATTTGTCTGGGGAATTTGGATTTATGAGATCGCTATTGGCGCAACGAACTGTGGCAGCGCAGTCCGGTGCCCACGCGATCTATTTGGTGAATGTGTACCACTTGTAGATTGTTTCCTATTGCACAAAATTCGTTTTAGATGGACTGGATAATAATTTCTGTCTCGGGAACTTGAATTTATGAGATCGCTAATAGCGTAATCAACTGTATTTAAAACGGTGACGCACACACCTGCGCCTGATTACACGTTTGTATTTGCTATATTATTTGTTTAAATAGTTTCCAATGCCTCAGCCTTCGTGTTGGATGCACTGGTTAATTATTACTGTCTGGGGAATTTGGATTTATGAGATCGCTATTGGCGCAACGAACTATGGCAGCGCAGTCCGGTGCCCACGCGATCTATTTGGGGAATGTGTACCACTTGTATATTGTTTCCAGTTGCACAAAATTCGTTTTAGATGGACTGGATAATAATTTCTGTCTCGGGAACTTGGATTTATGAGTTCGCAAATAGCCTAATCAACTGTATTTAAAACGGTGACGCACACACCTGCGCCCGATTACAGTTTGTATTTGCTATATTATTTGTTTAAATCGTTTCCAATACCACAGCGTTCGTGTTGGATGCACTGGTTAATTATTTTTGTCTGGGGAGTTTGAATTTATGAGATCGCTATTGGCGCAACGAACTGTGGCAGCGCAGTCCGGTGCCCACGCGATCTATTTGGTGAATGTGTACCACTTGTAGATTGTTTCCTATTGCACAAAATTCCTTTTAGATTGACTGGATAATAATTTCTGTCTCGGGAACTTGAATTTATGAGATCGCTAATAGCCTAATCAACTGTATTTAAAACGGTGACGCAAACACCTGCGCCCGATTACACGTTTGTATTTGCTATATTATTTGTTTAAATAGTTTCCAATGCCTCAGCGTTAGTGTTGGATGCACTGGTTAATTATTTCTGTCTGGGGAATTTGGATTTATGAGATCGCTATTTGCGCAACGAACTATGGCAGCGCAGTCCGGTGCCCACGCGATCTATTTGGGGAATGTGTACCACTTGTATATTGTTTCCTATTGCACAAAATTCGTTTTAGATGTACTGGATAATAATTTCTGTCTCTGGAACTTGGATTGATGAGATCGCCAATAGCGTAATCAACTGTATTTAAAACTGTGACGCACACACCTGCGCCCCATTACTCCTTTTATTTGGTCAATTGTTTTTTTAAAGAGTTTCCAATGCCACAGCGTTCGCGTTGGATGCACTGGTTAATTACTTCGGTCTGGGGAATTTAGATTTATGAGATCGCTATTCGCGTAACGATCTGTGGCAGCGCAGTCCGGTGCCCACGCGATCTATTCAGAGGACTTGTACCACTTGTATATTGTTTCCAGTTGCACAAAATTCGTTTTAGATGGACTGGATAATAATTTCTGTCTCGGGAACTTATCGCTAATAGCGAAATCAAGTGTATTTATAACGGGTGACGCAAACAACTGCGCCCGATTACACGTTTGAATTTGCTCAATTATTTGTTTAATTAGTATCCAATGCCACAGGGTTCGTGTTGGATGCACTGGTTAATTATTGCTGTCTGGGGAATTTGGATTTATGAGATCGCTATTGGCGCAACGAACTATGGCAGCGCAGTTCGGTGCCCACGCTATCTATTTGGGGAATGTGTACCACTTGAAGATTGTTTCCTATTGCACAAAATTCGTTTTAGATGGACTGGATAATAATTTCTTTATCGGGAACTTGGATTTATGAGTTCGCAAATAGCCTAATCAACTGTATTTAAAACGGGTGACGCACACACCTGCGCCCGATTACACGTTTGTATTTGCTCAATTATTTGTTTAAATCTTTTCCAATGCCACAGCGTTCGTGTTGGATGCACTGGTTAATTATTTTTGTCTGGGGAGTTTGGATTTATGAGATCGCTATTCGCGCAACGAACTGTGGCAGTGCAGTCCGGTGCCCACGCGATCTATTTGGTGAACGTGTACCACTTGTAGATTGTTTCCTATTGCCTAAAATTCGTTTTAGATGGACTGGATAATAATTTCTGTCTGGGGAACTTGGATTTATGAGATCGCTAATAGTGTAATCAACTGTATTTACAACGGGTGACGCACACACCTGCACCCGATTACACGTTTGTATTTGCTAGATTTGTTTAAATAGTTTCCAATGCCACAGCGTTAGTTTTGGATGCATTGGTTAATTATTTTTGTCTGGGGAATTTGGATTCATGAGATCGCTAATCGCACAACGAACTGTGGCAGCGCAGTCCTGTGCCCACGCGATCTATTCAGAGGACGTGTACCACTTGTATTTTGTTTCCAGTTGCACAAATTTCGTTTTAGATGGACTGGATAATAATTTCTGTCTGGGGAACTTGGATTTATGAAATCGCTTATAGCGTAATCAACTGTATTTAAAACGGTGACGCACACACCTGCGCCTGATTACACTTTTGTATTTGCTATATTATTTGTTTAAATAGTTTCCAATGCCACAGCGTTCGTTATGGATGCATTGGTTAATTATTTTTGTCTGGGGAATTTGGATTCATGAGATCGCTATTGGCGCAACGAACTATGGCAGCGCAGTCCGGTGCACACGCCATCTATTTGGGGAATGTGTACCACTTGTAGATTGTTTCCTATTGCACAAAATTCGTTTTAGATGGACTGGATAATAATTTCTGTATCGGGAACTTGGATAAATGAGATCGCAAATAGCCTAATCAACTGTATTTAAAATGGTGACGCACACACCTGCGCCCGATTACACTTTTGTATTTGCTCAATTATTTGTTTAAATAGTGTCCAATGCCACAGCGTTCGTGTTGGATGCATTGGTTAATTATATTTGTCTGGGGAATTTGGATTTATGAGATCGCTATTGGCGCAACGAACTGTGGCAGCGCAGTCCGGTGCCCACGCGATCAATTTGGTGAATGTGTACCACTTGTAGATTGTTTCCTATTGCACAAAATTCGTTTTATATGGACTGGATAATAATTTCTGTCTCGGGAACTTGAATTTATGAGATCGCTAATAGCGTAATCAACTGTATTTAAAACGGTGACGCACACACCAGCGCCCGATTACACGTTTGTATTTGCTATATTAATTGTTTAAATAGTTTCCAATGCCTCAGCCTTCGTGTTGGATGCACTGGTAAATTATTTCTGTCTGGGGAATTTGGATTTATGAGATCGCTATTGGCGCAACGAACTATGGCAGCGCAGTCCGGTGCCCACGCGATCTATTTGGGGAATGTGTACCACTTGTATATTGTTTCCTGTTGCACAAAATTCGTTTTAGATGGACTGGATAATAATTTCTGTCTGGGGAACTTGGATTTATGAGATCGCTAATAGCGTAATCAACTGTATTTAAAACGGTGACGCACACACCTCCTCCCGATTACACGTTTGTATTTGCTCAATTATTTGTATAAATAGTTTCCAATGCCACAGCGTTCGTGTTGGATGCACTGGTTAATTATTTTTTTCTGGGGAGTTTGGATTTATGAGATCGCTATTCGCGCAACGAACTGTGGCAGTGCAGTCCGGTGCCCATGCGATCTATTTGGTGAACGTGTACCACTTGTAGATTGTCTCCTATTGCCTAAATTTCGTTTTAGATGGACTGGATAATAATTTCTGTCTGGGGAACATGGATTTATGAGATCGCTAATAGCGTAATCAACTGTATTTAAAACGGTGACGCACACACCTGCACCCCATTACACCTTTTATTTGATCAATTGTTTTTTTAAAGAGTTTCCAATGCCACAGCGTTCGCGTTGGATGCACTGGTTAATTACTTCTGTCTGGGGAATTTAGATTTATGAGATCGCTATTCGCGTAACGAACTATGGCAGCGCAGTCCGGTGCCCACGCGATCTATTTGGTGAATGTGTACCACTTGTAGATTGTTTCCAGTTGCACAAAATTCGTTTTAGATGGACTGGATCATAATTTCTGTCTCGGGAACTTGAATTTATGAGATCGCTAATAGCGTAATCAACTGTATTTAAAACGGTGACGCACACACCTGCGCCCGATTACACGTTTGTATTTGCTATATTATTTGATTAAATAGTTTCCAATGCCTCAGCGTTCGTGTTGGATGCACTGGTTAATTATTTCTGTCTGGGGAATTTGGATTTATGAGATCGCTATTGGCGCAACGAACTATGGCAGCGCAGTCCGGTGCCCACGCGATCTATTTGGGGAATGTGTACCACTTGTATATTGTCTCCTATTGCACAAAATTCGTTTTAGATGGACTGGATAATAATTTCTGTCTCGGGAACTTGGATTTATGAGATCGCCAATAGCGTAATCAACTGTATTTACAACGGTGACGCACACACCTGCGCCCCATTACACCTTTTATTTGATCAATTGTTTTTTTAAAGAGTTTCCAGTGCCACAGCGTTCGCGTTGGATGCACTGGTTAATTACTTCTGTCTGGGGAATTTAGATTTATGAGATCGCTATTCGCGTATCGAACTGTGGCAGCGCAGTCCGGTGCCCACGCGATCTATTCAGAGGACTTGTACCACTTGTATATTGTTTCCAGTTGCACAAAATTCGTTTTAGATGGACTGGATAATAATTTCTGTCTCGGGAAATTGCGTTTAAGTGAACGCTATTTGCGTAATCAACCGTTTTTAAAACGGAGACGCACACACCTGCTACCGAATGCATGAGCTTCTTCCTTCACTGTGGAGCCCTAGCGTTCCTTTTATTTGCCCCAGGCATTTTAACGTCCTTAAATTTAAGGCTGCGTGTGCACAAAACGCCTCCGAGGGCATGCATTTCTTAGAATGAATGTCAATATCACTAGTAATAGCGGTGGTGCTTGATTATTGGCGAATTTGACGGATGATGCACACACCTGCTGCCGAATGCAGGAGCTTATGCATCTTACCCCAAATTCCTGGTCAACACACTTTCCCCCACGCCACATCCTTACTAGGTTTTGAATTCCAGCTACTCTCAGTAAAGCAATACAATGCCTCCTCCTAGTGGTCAGAATACACTCAGCCTGTAACATCTATTATTGAACACAACAAATGTAATGCCAAAAAACGTGTGGTAGCTTTACACATGGTTTAAACTAATTGCATGCTATGAAACGAGAAGGAACTATTTTTTTCTTGATAAAATCATTGTTTCCATGGAACTAACCACCAGAGGTTTTTGCTTGACAACGGTGCAAATAGAAATACCAACCAGAGTGTCTGCATAGCGACGGTCCAATTAGAACTACGAACCAGAGTTTTGCTTGACAACGGCAAAATAATATGCCCAAACGCCCGCAGAAGAACATTTCACTTTCAGCTGATTAAATCTATAAACATCAATAAATATAAACATAAACATATATATAGTCATTGTTGGTACACGGTATGAAATTGATGTGAAATTACAGGGAAATTCCTACAGTAACCTGCTGTTTTATTGATATACAGCACATTGCTGGAGACATAACAGCATTGTGGGCGTTTTGCTCTTAACTGCATATCACCGTTTGAATTTGCAGTAATTAACTGTAAATTGCAAAGGATATTGGGAAGCCATTGGTTAGTAGTGGTGGCAGAGAATATGCTAACAAAGCAATGCCAAGTTTCGAGTGTCACACCTAATAGGCTACGCGAATTTAAAAGTAATTATATTACAATTTGTTCGTTTTTAATTTCCAGCAGAATACGTTGATCTGTATTTCACATTAATCTTCTTGTGCTTTTCCAAGGCAACCCTGTATTTCGAATATTTTTTTGTTGCAGCTGGCTAGAGAGTCGCTGGATTGCGCAGGTAGGCTACGTGCGTTTCGAATTCATTAAACTAGTTAGTATCATAACGGCCAATCATTCGCCAGCGATAGCTTAGTATGAAAGCATGTTTCCATGTCAGTATTGTGGTCACCAATGCTTAACGAAGTATGCGTTTGTTAGGCATATGAAAGTACGTGCGAGTCTTCCAATCGCGTCGTTTAAATGCGCCTTTTTAGATTGCACCCGTTCGTTCAGAAACATAAGGCAGATGGGATGTCATGTATATGGAGAGCATCAAGATAAGAGGAGAGCACAGGTAACTGCAATCGAGCGTGTATCTTGTCATGTAGAATTTTGCGATGTTAGATGCATTGATTTATCCAGTTTAAACTGTCATTTGAAATCTCATATCAGAGAGGGCAGGGCAGTTTCTTGTCCATTTCGTCAGTGTGGGAGAACGTTTTCGGTCGTCTCTTCCTTTACTTCTCATTTTTCAAGAGTACACAAGTCTTGTACAGCATCCAGTCTTTTGGGCCACGAAACAGTAGGAAGAGAGACGAGGCTAAGGGCAACCAATGAACAAGTTGAGGATGTTTCAGTGTTGGAGGGGGATTTGACTGACGACATAACTGATGATAATGAGGGAGACCAAGCAGCGGTGCTGCCAGAGAGAGCAGATGAATCCCTTTTCTTGAACGATTTGGCTTTCTTTTATTTAAAGTTGCAGGCAAAACGTTTACTGCCAGCATCAGTCATACAGTCTATTATTGAGGATTTTCAAGCAGTGCATGATATCAGTCAGTCTCTTTTACTTCATAAGTTGAACGAAAAGCTGGTATCATTGGATATCTCTGATAGTGAGAGAGAGAGAATGTCATCGAGGTTCTTAAATCCGAGGATTTGTTTCGGGCATGCAACACTGGTACCTTGAAAACTGATCAAAGACAAAAAACAGTTTTTAAAAATCTGTTTAGATACATTGAGCCAGTCCCACTTTATCTTGGAATGAATGATTCAGGGAAGGAATGTTTTGCTCAATACATTCCGTTAAAAGATACGCTTCGATCACTCTTTCAGTGTCAGTCGGTGAAGCAGCAAACACATAGCAACAAACAAGAGATACAGACTTTGTCTAGATCAAGAGATGTCTTGGAAGACATCTGGGATGGTAGCAATGTGGCAGCAAATGTACTGTTTAAGAAGTCGGAGGAATCTCTTGGTCTGGTACTGTACCAGGATGCTTTTGAAGTGGTAAATCCGCTACTTTGATTTAAGTGGTATAGTCTTACCTGATGGACATGTGTACCGAGGATCATTGTGTGCCATAGCTGGAGGTAATCTGGGATCACACAGTATTGGTGGCTTTAGTGATATCTTCAGTAAAAGCACCCATTTCTGCAGATTATGTACTGTTGACCGTGCTCAATTGTTGTCATCTCCCTTCACGACAGGTGAAAAGAAAACAATTGCATCATACAAAGACAGCGTGCAGCACAGCATGCAGCATAATGTAAGTACATCAAAACTGTCACTGGGAATTAAATTTGATTCCAAATTTATCAAATTAACCCACTTCCATGTGTGCCAACCTGGTCTGCCTCCTTGTCTGGGCCATGACTTATTTGAGGGTATCGTCGCATATGACTTGGCTCTATACCTAAGTCATTTTGTCACAAATCAGAAATTCTTCACGTATAGAGAACTGAATGGACGGCTTAATCACTTCAGGTACCTTGGCAATGACGCCAGCAATAAGCCATGTGAAATGAATCCAGGAAGTGAGAAATTGAGTGGATATGCTGTCCAGAATTGATTTTTCCTTAGACTTCTGCCTCTCTTGATTGGGGACAAAATTTAAAATCCAGTTGAAAATGAAGTTTGGCAATTTGTGTTGCAGCTAAGGCAAAAAGTTGAATTTGTTTGTGCTCCTGCCATTGCAAATAGCCAGGTGGCCTACTTGAGAGTCCTTATTGAGGAGTATTTGCCAAGTCGACAGGATTGTTTTCCTAATCACCCACTTAAGCCGAAACATCATTATATATGTCACTATCCTGAACTGATACTTTGCTTTGGGCCTCTTATTCGCTTATGGACCCTTAGGTTTGAGAGTAAACACACACACTTTTTAAACAGTGTGCTCGCAAATGACACAACTTCAAGAATTTGTGTTCCACATTAGCAGAGAGGCATCAACTTTTACAAGCATTTCTCTGTGCTGGTAATGTGTTTCCACCTTGTGTCATTTTTGATAGAGGTACAGATTTATTTTCCAAATGATTACAATGACAAGATAAGACAATCTGTTGATCATTTAGGCCTCCAGCTACTTAACTCTGTGGCTGTACACAATGTCACCGTTAAAGGCACAAGCTACAAAAAAGGCATGTGTGTTGTCTTGGAGAAGAATGATGAGGGACTAGTCTTTGGCAAGATGGAACTGATTCTTGTTTGCAACAGTTGTGTTTACTTTGTCACAGAGAAATGCCAGTCTGATTTCCTTTTTGATCAGGGGATTTACTGCCCAAAGATGGGCTCAGAGAACCCCATTTCAAATTATTTCTGCCTAGATCATGCGCGCCTCCTTGACTATTACCCTTTGCCTGTGTACAACATGTTTGGTCTGTCTCTAATAGCCCTTCACCACTCCTTTCCTTCAGGATGTCTGATATAAGTGAGAGCATCAAGGACGCAGTCATTTCTGTCCTGCCAAGTGTGCCAGAAGAGACGCTCATTCTGTTGGTTGAAAGGATCTTACACCAGGGAGTGGAAAGCAAAGATGACTTGCAGTACATAAAAGAGAACAGGAAATTGCAGAGGATATTCGACCAAGCCAGTGCAGAAAACGTTTAAATGCATGGAAATGTATATTTACTACCTCACTACCAAATTAAAGAGTGTATTAAAACGCTTATTGTTTTATTTAATTAATTACGGCATCATTTTAGTCAATATTCATAATGATAGATTTTTGTTTTCATTGCCAGATGCCATAAGTTGTGCAACCCCCCTACTCCAGTCCCCAGAAGGCAGTTCATCGCTGTCAAGCTCCTCGAGATCCAGTAGCCCTTCACCATCACGTTCCACACGGTCACCAGTAAAGCAAAACTGGCCAGAAACTTTCCAGGTACCCTGGGAGAAAATGCCACCAGGTATTCGTACTGCCACTGAAAGTGGGATAAGGCCCTCACCTGCAGATAGAAGGCAAATGGTTCGGGTCTTGGTGGACGAAATGAGGAAGTTTGAGGCCAACCCTTCGTGGTCGCAGTGCCTCATCATTTCTGTCAAGATTGTCAAGGAGTTTCCACAGTCCTTGGCTGACATGATAGAAGGGAAATTTATAGGGGGAGGATATGCATCTCTCCTGAGTCAAATAAAAATTCATGTTGAGCATTTAAAGAGAAATAACACTTTGGCACGGTGCAGGTCTGTCACCACAGGGGCAAAGCCAAACACAGGCCCTGCAGATAGCTACGGCTGCACACGGTGGCAGCCAGACCTTCCACCTGAAGAAACAGAAAGCACACTGGAAGAGAAAAAGAAGATACTTTTGGAGTTTTTCTCTCGGGAGGGCTTGTCTGGGATTGAAAGGGGAGAAGTACAGAATCTCATGGAGGCAACGTACTACTTACAGCGCAAGATGATAAACACAACACCGGCCCACACACTTGAATATCTGAAATCTCAGTGACCATACCTGTTTGTCCCTAGGAGTATGTGTACACATTTTGAGATGTTAACAGACATCAACATTTTGAGAAAACTGGAAGCATCTCTTGAAGGAAATGGGCCAAATATCATGGAGTTCCTCAAGAAAAACCCTACCAATAGTGAAGTCAAGGCTGTTCTGACCCGAAGCAATACCAGTGTGGCAGCTCCATATGTTCTGCTGGTGCTGATGGCTCACTTCAAACAGCAGAGTGATGCACTGATACTGGAAACAGATGTGACCATTGTCTCTAATATTGTTTTATTTTTATTGTAGTTACAGGAGTCGGCCAGTGTGTGCGGTGCACCCCTTTCTAATTGAGAGCACCTGGGGGTAAACCCTATAATAAGGAAGCCCCAGTGCTTTCTGGGCCGTTTTTCTCTCTTTCTTTCTCACTCTGTTCCAGGTAATCCTGCACCAGGTCGGGCGGTTGGACGGGCCGCAGGATTTTCCCTTCACCCTCTTTTATTCCCAGGTTATGCGTTGTACATTCACATCCCATATTTGCACACGCGCATCCACACACATTTAATATAAATACCCTACATTTCACTCATTCACTCATACATGTATTATTGTTTTCTTCTTCATAATTAATTCCGTTGTTTAATAGTATACCTTGTTCTGTTGTCTCCCTTTTTGTCACGACTATAGCTTAAGTCGTAACACAGATGTAAGTATAAAGCCATTTCATTGCTCTCTGTGATTTCCTGTAAACAAATTAAAGTAAATATACAGTGCAGTCTGTATGTGTTTGGACAGGGACACATTTTTTTGTTGTTTTCATTCTGTTCTCCAACAAACAAACAGTTGACATAAAACAGTCACAATGTGGTTAAAGTGCAGACTTTCAGCTTTGATTTGACCATATTTACATCCATATCAAGTGAACATTGTAGGAATTACAGCCCTTTTTATACATAGTCCCCCCCCAATTTTAGGGGCTCAAAAATAATTGGACAAATTAACATAATCATAGATTAAATTGTCATTTTTTTATACTTGGTTGCATATCCTTTGCATGCCATGACTTCCTGATGTCCGTGACCTATCAACATCATCAGAGTCTGGATATCCTATTTTCAGGTTGTCCTACAAGCGATACTAAAACTCTTTGCATTTGAATAGATCTCTATGGGAACTGGGGGGTACTAAACATGACTACTTTCATTCACAGACAGTGCGCATCATAAATGGAAATCCAGGAAATCCAGCTATATTTCTTTACAAATAACAATATTTGGGGTTCCTATATGATGCAGTGTATCAGCAACACTGGTTTACCAGATACCAATGAAACATATCAAGACTAACAAGGACCCAAAGGTGCTCAATTGAATTTTGATGTTGCTCAGCACTCCCCATCAAACATCAAGGCACTCAATGTTGGCTAATTCACTGATTTTACAGTTATTGATGACATATCTTTCTATGTTGCAGTTAAGTATATGTTTAATAGCTGTCAATTTTGTTTTCTTTTTTGTGATGGTCATAATTTAGAAGCAGAAACAAATTTTGCTCAGAGGCGGTGTACTCATTTGCAACATGGCTCTTTATAATGTTGGTTAAAAAAAAACATGCTTTCCTGTTTAGCATTGCAGTATTGCAGTGTTGCTGAAACACTACATAATATAGGAACCCCAAATCTTTTTTTATTTGTAAAGCGATAAAGCTGGATTTCCATTTTTCAGAGAGGGTGTACTCCTTCATGATGTGCACTGTAACATTGCTGTGTCCCAAGCATGGTGCCCTAAAATTGGGGGGATTATGTATAAAAAGGGCTGTAATTCATACACTGTTCACCCAATATGGATGTAAATACCCTTTTTTTATTACAAATCTCAAATTGTGGAGTACAGAGGCAAAACAATAAATGATGGGTCTTTGTCCCAAACATTATGGAGGACACTGTATTCCTAATAATATTTAAATGTGTTTAATTTCATATCGTTTGTTCTCTGCAGGTTTCTGCCTCTGCTGCTGACGTTGAGAGGTCCTTGACTTTGCCTGACAGTCCTCGATTGATTGTTCTCAGTATGCATGTGTATGTTTAATTTAACTTTTCCTTGACCATGTGGCCACACCACAGGCCTTCCCTGTCCTCACTGCTATGCTATGTGTCAACCCCATCCCAACCCGTTCTCTCCCCTACAGAACTCGCTTCCGCAGGCGAGACCCCCCGCGGCGACGGAACCTCTCCAACCTTTGCTATCCCTCACTGACCCCCCTGTGACGACTTCACGGTCGCAGGAAGGCTATGGAACTGCCAGTCTGCTACGCGGAAGGCTGACTTAATTTCGGCCTACGCGTCCCTCTTCTCTCTACATTTCCTTGCCCTCACTGAGACCTGGATCACACCAGGCAACAATGCAACCCCTGCAGCCCTCTCCTCCTCCTCCTCCTCCTCCTCCTCCTTCTCTCACGCCACCCGCCCGTCTGGCCGTGGTGGGGGCACAGGTTTGCTGATCTCTCCCTCCTGGAAATTCTCTCTTCTCCCCCTCTCTCACCTCTCCATCTCTACCTTTGAATACCACTCTGTCTCAATCACCTATCCTGTTAACTTGTATATTGTTGTTATCTATCACCCTCCAGGGCCCCTGGGAAGCTTCCTCGATGAGCTTGACACCCTGCTCAGCTCCTTCCCAGAAGATGGCACCCCACTGATCCTCCTGGGAGACTTCAACATCCACTTTGATGCCTCCCACTCCGCAGCTTTCCTGCCCCTACTCCACTCATTCGTCCTCTCCCTGATGCACTCCCCACCAACACACAAGGCTGGCAATTATTTCTGTGTCGGGAATTTAGATTTATGAGATCGCTATTCGTAACGAACTGTGGCAGCGCAGTCCGGTGCCCACGCGATCTATTTGGTGAACGTGTACCACTTGTAGATTGTATCCTATTGCACAAAATTCGTTTTAGATGGACTGGATAATAATTTCTGTCTTGGGAAATTGTATTTATGAGATCGCTAATAGCGTAATCAACTGTATTTAAAACGGGTGACGCACACAACTGCGCCCGATTACACGTTTGTATTTGCTCAATTATTTGTTTAAATAGTTTCCAATGCCACAGCGTTCGTGTTGGATGCACTGGTTAATTATTTCTGTCTGGGGAATTTGGATTTATGAGATCGCTATTGGCGCAACGAACTATGGCAGCGCAGTTCGGTGCCCACGCGATCTATTTGGGGAATGTGTACCACTTGTAGATTGTTTCCTATTGCACAAAATTCGTTTTAGATGGACTGGATAATAATTTCTGTATCGGGAACTTGGATTTATGAGTTCGCAAATAGCCTAATCAACTGTATTTTAAACGGTGACGCACACACCTGCGCCCGATTACACGTTTGTATTTGCTATATTATTTGTTTTAATAGTTTCCAATGCCACAGCGTTCGTGTTGGATGCACTGGTTAATTATTTTTGTCTGGGGAGTTTGGATATATGAGATCGCTATTCGCGCAACGAACTGTGGCAGTGCAGTCCGGTGCCCACGCGATCTATTTTGTGAACGTGTACCACTTGTACATTGTTTCCAATTGCCTAAAATTCGTTTTAGATGGACTGGATAATAATTTCTGTCTGGGGAACTTGGATTTATGAGATCGCTAATAGCGTAATCAACTGTATTTAAAACGGTGACGCACACACCTGCACCCGATTACACGTTTGTATTAGCTATATTATTTGTTTAAATAGATTCCAATGCCACAGCGTTCGTTTTGGATACATTGGTGAATTATTTTTGTCTGGGGAATTTGGATTCATGAGATCGCTATTCGCACAATGAACTGTGGCAGCGCAGTCCGGTGCCCACGCGATCTATTCAGAGGACGTGTACCACTTGTATATTGTTTCCAGTTGCACAAATTTCGTTTTAGATGGACTGGATAATAATTTCTGTCTCGGGAACTTGTATTTATGAGATCGCTAATAGCGTAATCAACTGTATTTTAAACGGGTGACGCACACAACTGCGCCCGATTACACGTTTGTATTTGCTCAATTATTTGTTTAAATAGTTTCCAATGCCACAGCGTTCGTGTTGGATGCACTGGTTAATTATTTCTGTCTGGGGAATTTGGATTTACGAGATCGCTATTGGCGCAACGAACTATGGCAGCGCAGTTCGGTGCCCATGCGATCTATTTGGGGAATGTGTACCACTTGTAGATTGTTTCCAATTGCCAAAAATTCGTTTTAGATGGATTGGATAATAATTTCTGTCTGGGGAACTTGGATTTATGAGTTCGCTAATAGCGTAATCAACTGTATTTAAAACGGGTGACGCACACACCTGCACCCGATTACACGTTTGTATTTGCTATATTATTTGTTTAAATAGTTTCCAATGCCACAGCGTTCGTTTTGGATGCATTGGTTAATTATTTTTGTCTGGGGAATTTGGGTTCATGAGATCGCTATTCGCACAACGTACTGTGGCAGCGCAGTCCGGTGCCCACGCGATCTATTCAGAGGACGTGTACCACTTGTATATTGTTTCCAGTTGCACAAATTTCGTTTTAGATGGACTGGATAATAATTTCTGTCTGGGGAACTTGGATTTATGAAATCGCTTATAGTGTAATCAACTGTATTTAAAACGGTGAGGCACACACCTGCGCCTGATTACACGTTTGTATTTGCTATATTTTTTGTTTAAATAGTTTCTAATGACACAGCGTTCGTTTTGGATGCATTGGTTAATTATTTTTGTCTGGGGAATTTGGATTCATGAGATCGCTATTGGCGCAACGAACTATGGCAGCGCAGTCCGGTGCCCACGCGATCTATTTGGGGAATGTGTACCACTTGTAGATTGTTTCCTATTGCACAAAATTCGTTTTAGATGGACTGGATAATAATTTCTGTCTCGGGAACTTGAATTTATGAGATCGCTATTTGCGTAATCAACCGTTTTTAAAACGGAGACGCACACACCTGCTACCGAATGCATGAGCTTCTTCCTTCACTGTGGAGCCCTAGCGTTCCTTTTATTTGCCCCAGGCATTTTAACGTCCTTAAATTTAAGGCTGCGTGTGCACAAAACGCCTGCGAGGGCATGCATTTCTTAGAATGAATGTCAATATCACTAGTAATAGCGGTGGTGCTTGATTATTGGCGAATTTGACGGATGATGCACACACCTGCTGCCGAATGCAGGAGCTTATGCATCTTACCCCAAATTCCTGGTCAACACACTTTCCCCCACGTCACATCCTTACTAGGTTTTGAATTCCAGCTACTCTCAGTAAAGCAATACAATGCCTCCTCCTAGTGGTCAGAATACACTCAGCCTGTAACATCTATTATTGAACACAACAAATGTAATGCCAAAAAACGTGTGGTAGCTTTACACATGGTTTAAACTAATTGCATGCTATGAAACGAGAAGGGACTATTTTTTTCTTGATAAAATCATTGTTTCCATGGAACTAACCACCAGAGGTTTTTGCTTGACAACGGTGCAAATAGAAATACCAACCAGAGTGTCTGCATAGCGACAGTCCAATTAGAACTACGAACCAGAGTTTTGCTTGACAACGGCAAAATAATATGCCCAAACGCCCGCAGAAGAACATTTCACTTTCAGCTGATTAAATCTATAAACATCAATAAATATAAACATAAACATATATATAGTCATTGTTGGTACACGGTATGAAATTGATGTGAAATTACAGGGAAATTCCTACAGTAACCTGCTGTTTTATTGATATACAGCACATTGCTGGAGACATAACAGCATTGTGGGCGTTTTGCTCTTAACTGCATATCACCGTTTGAATTTGCAGTAATTAACTGTAAATTGCAAAGGATATTGGGAAGCCATTGGTTAGTAGTGGTGGCAGAGAATATGCTAACAAAGCAATGCCAAGTTTCGAGTGTCACACCTAATAGGCTACGCGAATTTAAAAGTAATTATATTACAATTTGTTCGTTTTTAATTTCCAGCAGAATACGTTGATCTGTATTTCACATTAATCTTCTTGTGCTTTTCCAAGGCAACCCTGTATTTCGAATTTTTTTTTTGTTGCAGCTGGCTAGAGAGTCGCTGGATTGCGCAGGTAGGCTACGTGCGTTTCGAATTCATTAAACTAGTTAGTATCATAACGGCCAATCATTCGCCAGCGATAGCTTAGTATGAAAGCATGTTTCCATGTCAGTATTGTGGTCACCAATGCTTAACGAAGTATGCGTTTGTTAGGCATATGAAAGTACGTGCGAGTCTTCCAATCGCGTCGTTTAAATGCGCCTTTTTAGATTGCACCCGTTCGTTCAGAAACATAACGCAGATGGAATGTCATGTATATGGAGAGCATCAAGATAAGAGGAGAGCACAGGTAACTGCAATCGAGCGTGTATCTTGTCATGTAGAATTTTGCGATGTTAGATGCATTGATTTATCCAGTTTAAACAGTCATTTGAAATCTCATATCAGAGAGGGCAGGGCAGTTTCTTGTCCATTTCGTCAGTGTGGGAGAACGTTTTCGGTCGTCTCTTCCTTTATTTCTCATTTTTCAAGAGTACACAAGTCTTGTACAGCATCCAGTCTTTTGGGCCACGAAACAGTAGGAAGAGAGACGAGGCTAAGGGCAACCAATGAACAAGTTGAGGATGTTTCAGTGTTGGAGGGGGATTTGACTGACGACATAACTGATGATAATGAGGGAGACCAAGCAGCGGTGCTGCCAGAGAGAGCAGATGAATCCCTTTTCTTGAACGATTTGGCTTTCTTTTATTTAAAGTTGCAGGCAAAACTTTTACTGCCAGCATCAGTCATACAGTCTATTATTGAGGATTTTCAAGCAGTGCATGATATCAGTCAGTCTCATTTACTTCATAAGTTGGACGAAAAGCTGGTATCATTGGATATCTCTGATAGTGAGAGAGAGAGAATGTCATCGAGGTTCTTAAATCCGAGGATTTGTTTCGGGCATGCAACACTGGTACCTTGAAAACTGATCAAAGACAAAAAACAGTTTTTAAAAATCTGTTTAGATACATTGAGCCAGTCCCACTTTATCTTGGAATGAATGATTCAGGGAAGGAATGTTTTGCTCAATACATTCCGTTAAAAGATACGCTTCGATCACTCTTTCAGTGTCAGTCGGTCAAGCAGCAAACACATAGCAACAAACAAGAGATACAGACTTTGTCTAGATCAAGAGATGTCTTGGAAGACATCTGGGATGGTAGCAATGTGGCAGCAAATGTACTGTTTAAGAAGTCGGAGGAATCTCTTGGTCTGGTACTGTACCAGGATGCTTTTGAAGTGGTAAATCCGCTACTTTGATTTAAGTGGTATAGTCTTACCTGATGGACATGTGTACCGAGGAACATTGTGTGCCATAGCTGGAGGTAATCTGGGATCACACAGTATTGGTGGCTTTAGTGAAATCTTCAGTAAAAGCACCCATTTCTGCAGATTATGTACTGTTGACCGTGCTCAATTGTTGTCATCTCCCTTCACGACAGGTGAAAAGAAAACAATTGCATCATACAAAGACAGCGTGCAGCACAGCATGCAGCATAACGTAAGTACATCAAAACTGTCACTGGGAATTAAATTTGATTCCAAATTTATCAAATTAACCCACTTCCATGTGTGCCAACCTGGTCTGCCTCCTTGTCTGGGCCATGACTTATTTGAGGGTATCGTCGCATATGACTTGGCTCTATACCTAAGTCATTTTGTCACAAATCAGAAATTCTTCACGTATAGAGAACTGAATGGACGGCTTAATCACTTCAGGTACCTTGGCAATGACGCCAGCAATAAGCCATGTGAAATGAATCCAGGAAGTGAGAAATTGAGTGGACATGCTGTCCAGAATTGGTGTTTCCTTAGACTTCTGCCTCTCTTGATTGGGGACAAAATTTAAAATCCAGTTGAAAATGAAGTTTGGCAATTTGTGTTGCAGCTAAGGCAAAAAGTTGAATTTGTTTGTGCTCCTGCCATTGCAACTAGCCAGGTGGCCTACTTGAGAGTACTTACTGAGGAGTATTTGCCAAGTCGACAGGATTGTTTTCCTAATCACCCACTTAAGCCGAAACATCATTATATATGTCACTATCCTGAACTGATACTTTGCTTTGGGCCTCTTATTCGCTTATGGACCCTTAGGTTTGAGAGTAAACACACACACATTTTAAACAGTGTGCTCGCAAATTACACAACTTCAAGAATTTGTGTTCCACATTAGCAGAGAGGCATCAACTTTTACAAGCATTTCTCTGTGCTGGTAATGTGTTTCCACCTTGTGTCATTTTTGATAGAGGTACAGATTTCTTTTCCAAATGATTACAATGACAAGATAAGACAATCTGTTGATCATTTAGGCCTCCAGCTACTTAACTCTGTGGCTGTACACAATGTCACCGTTAAAGGCACAAGCTACAAAAAAGGCATGTGTGTTGTCTTGGAGAAGAATGATGAGGGACTAGTCTTTGGCAAGATGGAACTGATTCTTGTTTGCAACAGTTGTGTTTACTTTGTCACAGAGAAATGCCAGTCTGATTTCCTTTTTGATCAGGGGATTTACTGCCCAAAGATGGGCTCAGAGAACCCCATTTCAAATTATTTCTGCCTAGATCATGCGCGCCTCCTTGACTATTACCCTTTGCCTGTGTACAACATGTTTGGTCTGTCTCTAATAGCCCTTCACCACTCCTTTCCTTCAGGATGTCTGATATAAGTGAGAGCATCAAGGACGCAGTCATTTCTGTCCTGCCAAGTGTGCAAGCAAAGATGACTTGCAGTACATAAAAGAGAACAGGAAATTGCAGAGGTTATTCGACCAAGCCAGTGCAGAAAACTTTTAAATGCATGGAAATGAGCAGGTACTGTATATTTACTACCTCACTACCAAATTAAAGAGTGTATTAAAACGCTTATTGTTTTATTTAATTAATTACGGCATCATTTTAGTCAATATTCATAATGATAGATTTTTGTTTTCATTGCCAGATGCCATAAGTTGTGCAACCCCCCTACTCCAGTCCCCAGAAGGCAGTTCATCGCTGTCAAGCTCCTCGAGATCCAGTAGCCCTTCACCATCACGTTCCACACGGTCACCAGTAAAGCAAAACTGGCCAGAAACTTTCCAGGTACCCTGGGAGAAAATGCCACCAGGTATTCGTACTGCCACTGAAAGTGGGATAAGGCCCTCACCGGCAGATAGAAGGCAAATGGTTCGGGTCTTGGTGGACGAAATGAGGAAGTTTGAGGCCAACCCTTCGTGGTCGCAGTGCCTCATCATTTCTGTCAAGATTGTCAAGGAGTTTCCACAGTCCTTGGCTGACATGATAGAAGGGAAATTTATAGGGGGAGGATACGCATCTCTCCTGAGTCAAATAAAAATTCATGTTGAGCATTTAAAGAGAAATAACACTTTGGCACGGTGCAGGTCTGTCACCACAGGGGCAAAGCCAAACACAGGCCCTGCAGATAGCTACGGCTGCACACGGTGGCAGCCAGACCTTCCACCTGAAGAAACAGAAAGCACACTGGAAGAGAAAAAGAAGATACTTTTGGAGTTCTTCTCTCGGGAGGGCTTGTCTGGGATTGAAAGGGGAGAAGTACAGAATCTCATGGAGGCAACGTACTACTTACAGCGCAAGATGATAAACACAACACCGGCCCACACACTTGAATATCTGAAATCTCAGTGGCCATACCTGTTTGTCCCTAGGAGTATGTGTACACATTTTGAGATGTTAACAGACATCAACATTTTGAGAAAACTGGAAGCATCTCTTGAAGGAAATGGGCCAAATATCATGGAGTTCCTCAAGAAAAACCCTACCAATAGTGAAGTCAAGGCTGTTCTGACCCGAAGCAATACCAGTGTGGCAGCTCCATATGTTCTGCTGGTGCTGATGGCTCACTTCAAACAGCAGAGTGATGCACTGATACTGGAAACAGATGTGACCACTGTCTCTAATATTGTTTTTTTTTTATTGTAGTTACAGGAGTCGGCCAGTGTGTGCGGTGCACCCCTTTCTAATTGAGAGCACCTGGGGGTAAACCCTATAATAAGGAAGCCCCAGTGCTTTCTGGGCCGTTTTTCTCTCTTTCTTTCTCACTCTGTTCCAGGTAATCCTGCACCAGGTCGGGCGGTTGGACGGGCCGCGGGTTTTTCCCTTCACCCTCTTTTATTCCCAGGTTTTGCGTTGTACATTCACATCCCATATTTGCACACGCGCATCCACACACATTTAATATAAATACCCTACATTTCACTCATTCACTCATACATGTATTATTGTTTTTTTCTTAATAAATAATTCCTTTGTTTAATAGTATACCTTGTTCTGTTGTCTCCCTTTTTGTCACGACTATAGCTTAAGTCGTAACACAGATGTAAGTATAAAGCCATTTCATTGCTCTCTGTGATTTCCTGTAAACAAATTAAAGTAAATATACAGTGCAGTCTGTATGTGTTTGGACAGGGACACATTTTTTTGTTGTTTTCATTCTGTTCTCCAACAAACAAACAGTTGACATAAAACAGTCACAATGTGGTTAAAGTGCAGACTTTCAGCTTTGATTTGACCATATTTACATCCATATCAAGTGAACATTGTAGGAATTACAGCCATTTTTATACATAGTCCCCCCCCAATTTTAGGGGCTCAAAAATAATTGGACAAATTAACATAATCATAGATTAAATTGTCATTTTTTTATACTTGGTTGCATATCCTTTGCATGCCATGACTTCCTGATGTCCGTGACCTATCAACATCATCAGAGTCTGGATATCCTATTTTCAGGTTGTCCTACAAGCGATACTAAAACTCTTTGCATTTGAATGGATCTCTATGGGAACTGGGGGGTACTAAACATGACTACTTTCATTCACAGACAGTGCGCATAATACATGGAAATCCAGGAAATCCAGCTATATTTCTTTACAAATAACAATATTTGGGGTTCCTATATGATGCAGTGTATCAGCAACACTGGTTTACCAGATACCAATGAAACATATCAAGACTAACAAGGACCCAAAGGTGCTCAATTGAATTTTGATGTTGCTCAGCACTCCCCATCAAACATCAAGGCACTCAATGTTGGCTAATTCACTGATTTTACAGTTATTGATGACATATCTTTCTATGTTGCAGTTAAGTATATGTTTAATAGCTGTCAATTTTGTTTTCTTTTTTGTGATGGTCATAATTTAGAAGCAGAAACAAATTTTGCTCAGAGGCGGTGTACTCATTTGCAACATGGCTCTTTATAATGTTGGTTAAAAAAAAACATGCTTTCCTGTTTAGCATTGCAGTATTGCAGTGTTGCTGAAACACTACATAATATAGGAACCCCAAATCTTTTTTTATTTGTAAAGCGATAAAGCTGGATTTCCATTTTTCAGAGAGGGTGTACTCCTTCATGATGTGCACTGTAAGATTGCTGTGTCCCAAGCATGGTGCCCTAAAATTGGGGGGATTATGTATAAAAAGGGCTGTAATTCATACACTGTTCACCCAATATGGATGTAAATACCCTTTTTTTATTACAAATCTCAAATTGTGGAGTACAGAGGCAAATCAATAAATGATGGGTCTTTGTCCCAAACATTATGGAGGACACTGTATTCCTAATAATATTTAAATGTGTTTAATTTCATATTGTTTGTTCTCTGCAGGTTTCGCCTCTGCTGCTGACGGTCCTTGACTTTGCCTGACAGTCCTCGATTGATTGTTCTCAGTATGCATGTGTATGTTTAATTTAACTTTTCCTTGACCATGTGGCCACACCACAGGCCTTCCCTGTCCTCACTGCTATGCTATGTGTCAACCCCATCCCAACCCGTTCTCTCCCCTACAGAACTCGCTTCCGCAAGCGAGACCCCCCGCGGCGACGGAACCTCTCCAACCTTTGCTATCCCTCACTGACCCCCCTGTGACGACTTCACGGTCGCAGGAAGGCTATGGAACTGCCAGTCTGCTACGCGGAAGGCTGACTTAATTTCGGCCTACGCGTCCCTCTTCTCTCTACATTTCCTTGCCCTCACTGAGACCTGGATCACACCAGGCAACACTGCAACGCCTGCAGCCCTCTCCTCCTCCTCCTCCTCCTCCTTCTCTCACGCCACCTGCCCGTCTGGCCGTGGTGGGGGCACAGGTTTGCTGATCTCTCCCTCCTGGAAATTCTCTCTTCTCCCCCTCTCTCACCTCTCCATCTCTACCTTTGAATACCACTCTGTCTCAATCACCTATCCTGTTAACTTGTATATTGTTGTTATCTATCACCCTCCAGGGCCCCTGGGAAGCTTCCTCGATGAGCTTGACACCCTGCTCAGCTCCTTCCCAGAAGATGGCACCCCACTGATCCTCCTGGGAGACTTCAACATCCACTTTGATGTCTCCCACTCCGCAGCTTTCCTGCCCCTACTCCACTCATTCGTCCTCTCCCTGATGCACTCCCCACCAACACACAAGGCTGGCAATAATTTCTGTCTCGGCAATTTGGATTTATGAGATCGCTATTGGCGCAACGAACTATGGCAGCGCAGTTCGGTGCCCACGCGATCTATTTGGGGAATGTGTACCACTTGTAGATTGTTTCCTATTGCACAAAATTCGTTTTAGATGGACTGGATAATAATTTCTGTATCGGGAACTTGGATTTATGAGTTGGCAAATAGCCTAATCAACTGTATTTAAAACGGTGACGCACACACCTGCGCCCGATTACACGTTTGTATTTGCTCTATTATTTGTTTAAATATTTTCCAATGCCACAGCGTTCGTGTTGGATGCACTGGTTAATTATTTTTGTCTGGGGAGTTTGGATTTATGAGATCGCTATTCGCGCAACGAACTGTGGCAGCGCAGTCCGGTGCCCACGCGATCTATTTGGTGAACGTGTACAACTTGTAGATTGTTTCCTATTGCCTAAAATTCGTTTAAGATGGACTGGATAATAATTTCTGTCTGGGGAACTTGGATTTATGAGATCGCTAATAGCGTAATCAACTGTATTTAAAACGGTGACGCACACACCTGCACCCGATTACACGTTTGTATTTGCTATATTATTTGTTTAAATAGTTTTCAATGCCACAGCGTTCGTTTTGGATGCATTGGTTAATTATTTTTGTCTGGGGAATTTGGATTCATGAGTGTCATGGTCCCGTGTTCCTGGTTGTCTGTCTTTCCCTGTTGGGCCGCCAGATGGCGGCACTTCTGTTTTGTGTCCTGCTCCCCCTTGTTTAATTGTATTATTGGTTTCAATTATTCCTTTGGCTGTCTCGTTCTCCCTTCCCTCTCTGTGGCTTGATTGTTCATTGTGCCCTCCTGTGTCTCGTCAGTGTCTGTATTTAAGTTTCCCTTCCCCTGGACTCAGGTGCTGGATCCTTGTTGTTTGATGGTTTGTTGCCTGTTCCCTGCCTGTTTGTAGCCTGCCTTGTCTGTGACCTGTTCCTTGCCTGCTCTGTTTTCTCCATGTTTTTGGGACTTTTGTATTTCTTGTTTCCCCGCATTTTGGAAGATTTCCTTGTTTATTGAGATTTGCCCTGCGAGGCTTTTTGTTTGTGTCCCCTTTCTGTAAGTAAAGTCTTTTCTTTATCATTTGGAGTTTGAGTTTTCCTCCCTCTGCATTTGGGTCCAAACCCACCACACACGCCTAACAGAAGGATCCAGCCAGTGCTGGACCCAGCGGAGTTTTTTTTCTTCCCCCCTCTTTTTTGAAGTTGTTTTTTTTAATCATGCCACCGGGGTGGTGGAGTGACCCGGAGGACTCGCCACCCAGCGACTGGGAGCGCAACCCAGTTTTCGCCCTTGAGCCTCCCAGTGGCCGGGGCGGGCGGTCGCGGAGGCGTCGTGGTCGGGCTGCCTCCCGATTGGCCAGACCTCCTGCTGCTCAGCCAGCGGATCCCTGGCGTGCGTCTTTTGAAGGATCCCGGCTGGTGATTTTTCCAGGGGCCGGCCCGCGAGGGTCCCGCCGGTCCCGTCCGGCAGCCCAGCCGGGTTCCCTACAGCTGGGGTCCGTGTTCCTGTCCCCTGCCCAGCCCAGACTGCAGTGGGGTCTGCCTGCTCCGCCCCCAGTCCCGGAGGGGCCCTCGCTGCCTGCTCCGCCCCCAGTCCCGGAGCGGCCTCCGCTGCCTGCTCCGCCCCCAGTCCCGGAGCGGCCTCCGCTGCCTGGTCCGCCCCCAGTCCCGGAGCGGCCTCCGCTGCCTGCTCCGCCCCCAGTCCCGGAGCGGCCTCCGCTGCCTGCTCCGCCCCCAGTCCCGGAGCGGCCTCCGCTGCCTGCTCCGCCCCCACTCCCGGAGCGGCCTCCGCTGCCTGCTCCGCCCCCACTCCCGGAGCGGCCTCCTGCTCCGCCCCCACTCCCGGAGCGGCCTCCTGCTCCGCCCCCACTCCCGGAGCGGCCTCCTGCTCCGCCCCCACTCCCGGAGGGGCCTCCGCCCGCTCCGCCCCCACTCCCGGAGGGGCCTCCGCCCGCTCCGCCCCCACTCCCGGAGGGGCCTTCGCCGCCTGCTCCGCCCCCAGTCCGGGAGCGGCCTCCGCTGCCTGCTCCGCCCCGCGCCCTGGAGAAGCCTCCCGCTCCGCCCCCACTCCCGGAGGGGCCTCCGCCGCCTGCTCCGCCCCCACTCCCGGAGGGGCCTCCGCCGCCTGCTCCGCCCCAAGTCCCGGAGGGGCCTCCGCCGCCTGCTCCGCCCCCACTCCCGGAGGGGCCTCCGCCGCCTGCTCCGCCCCCACTCCCGGAGGGGCCTTCGCCGCCTGCTCCGCCCCAAGTCCCGGAGGGGCCTTCGCCGCCTGCTCCGCCCCAAGTCCCGGAGGGGCCTTCGCCGCCTGCTCCGCCCCCAGTCCCGGAGGGGCCTTCGCCGCCTGCTCCGCCCCCAGTCCCGGAGGGGCCTTCGCCGCCTGCTCCGCCCCCAGTCCCGGAGGGGCCTTCGCCGCCTGCTCCGCCCCCAGTCCCGGAGGGGCCTTCGCCGCCTGCTCCGCCCCCAGTCCCGGAGGGGCCTTCGCCGCCTGCTTCGCCCCCAGTCCCGGAGGGGCCTCCTGCTTCGCCCCGCGCCCCGGAGGGGCCTTCGCCGCCTGCTCCGCCCCCAGTCCCGGAGGGGCCTTCGCCGCCTGCTCCGCCCATAGTCCCGGAGGGGCCTTCGCCGCCTGCTCCGCCCCCAGTCCCGGAGGGGCCTTCGCCGCCTGCTCCGCCCCCAGTCCCGGAGGGGCCTCCGAAGCTGCCCAGTGCTCCTGCCCTGCCTTGTGCTCCTGTGCCCCTTGGTGTTCCTTTGTCCCCTAGTGTTCGTGCCTCGCCCCCTAGTGTTCGTGCCTCGCCCCCTAGTGTTCGTGCCTCGCCCCCTAGTGGCCGTGCCTCGCCCCCTAGTGGCCGTGCCTCGCCCCCTAGTGTTCGTGCCTCGCCCCCTAGTGGCCGTGCTCCCCCTAGTGTTCCCAAGCCGTCGTTGCCCCGACCCAGTGCCCAGAGACCTCACCCCTTTGTTCCCGACCGTGTATCTGTGTGTTCTCCGGCCCCCTTGTCTGGTTGTCTGCCCGCCTGTTTGTCCGCCTGTTTGCCCGTCTGTGTGTCAGCCAGTTTGTTGGCCTGTTTGTCTGCCCCCCAGGCCGTCAGCCCGTCGGCCAATCTGTTCTCCCGCCTGTCTGCATGTCTGTCCGTGTGTCAGTCTGCCTGTGTTTTGTCATGTCTGCCCGTTTGTAAGGTTGTATGTCAGGGTGTACCCCTTTCCTTCCCTGTCTGCCTGTCCCTAAGTGTGTCTGTAGGTCTTGCTGTGTGCCTCCCTGCCTGCTTGTCCCTTTGTCTGTCCTTGTAAGTCTCCCAGTGTTCTGGTGTCCGTGTCAGTCCGTTTTCCTTGTCGGTCCCAGTCCAGTCCGGTGTTTGTTGCGTCTCTGTCGAGTCCAGTCCCTGTCAAGTCCAGTCCTGAGTCCTGTTCCTGCCCCAGTCCCTGAGTCTAGTCCTGTTCCTGCCCCAGTCCCTGTCGAGTCCAGTCCCTGTCAAGTCTAGTCCTGAGTCCTGTTCCTGCCCCAGTCCCTGTCGAGTCCAGCCCTGAGTCCAGTTCCCGTGTCCGAGTCCAGTCCTGAGTCCTGTTCCCCTGGCCCAAGTCCTGTCTCCTGCTCCCACCCTCTGTTCACTCCCTCCCCAGGTCGGCTTCCTGGGACGTCAGGAGCCGTCCCTTGGGGGGGGGGGTACTGTCATGGTCCCGTGTTCCTGGTTGTCTGTCTTTCCCTGTTGGGCCGCCAGATGGCGGCACTTCTGTTTTGTGTCCTGCTCCCCCTTGTTTAATTGTATTATTGGTTTCAATTATTCCTTTGGCTGTCTCGTTCTCCCTTCCCTCTCTGTGGCTTGATTGTTCATTGTGCCCTCCTGTGTCTCGTCAGTGTCTGTATTTAAGTTTCCCTTCCCCTGGACTCAGGTGCTGGATCCTTGTTGTTTGATGGTTTGTTGCCTGTTCCCTGCCTGTTTGTAGCCTGCCTTGTCTGTGACCTGTTCCTTGCCTGCTCTGTTTTCTCCATGTTTTTGGGACTTTTGTATTTCTTGTTTCCCCGCATTTTGGAAGATTTCCTTGTTTATTGAGATTTGCCCTGCGAGGCTTTTTGTTTGTGTCCCCTTTCTATAAGTAAAGTCTTTTCTTTATCATTTGGAGTTTGAGTTTTCCTCCCTCTGCATTTGGGTCCAAACCCACCACACACGCCTAACAATGAGATCGCTATTCGCGCAACGAACTGTGGCAGCGCAGTCCGGTGCCCACGCGATCTATTCAGAGGACGTGTACCACTTGTATATTGTTTCCAGTTGCACAAATTTCGTTTTAGATGGACTGGATAATAATTTCTGTCTGGGGAACTTGGATTTATAAAATCGCTTATAGCGTAATCAACTGTATTTAAAACGGTGACGCACACACCTGCGCCTGATTACACGTTTGTATTTGCTATATTATTTGTTTAAATAGTTTCCAATGCCACAGCGTTCGTTTTGGATGCATTGGTTAATTATTTTTGTCTGGGGAATTTGGATTCATGAGATCGCTATTGGCGCAACGAACTGTGGCAGCGCAGTCCGGTGCCCACGCGATCTATTTGGTGAACGTGTACCACTTGTAGATTGTTTCCTATTGCACAAAATTTGTTTTAGACGGACTGGATAATTTCTGTCTCGGGAACTTGGATTTATGAGATCGCCAATAGCGTAATCAACCGTTTTTAAAACGGAGACGCACACACCTGCTACCGAATGCATGAGCTTCTTCCTTCACTGTGGAGCCCTAGCGTTCCTTTTATTTGCCCCAGGCATTTAAAAGTCCTTAAATGTAAGGCTGCGTGTGCACAAAACGCCTGCGAGGGCATGCATTTCTTAGAATGAATGTCAATATCACTAGTAATAGCGGTGGTGCTTGATTATTGGCGAATTTGACGGATGATGCACACACCTGCTGCCCAATGCCGGAGCTTATGCATCTTACCCCAAATTCCTGGTCAACACACTTTCCCCCACGTCACATCCTTACTAGGTTTAGAATTCCAACTACTCTCAGTAAAGCAATACAATGCCTCCACCTAGTGGTCAGAATACACTCAGCCTGTAACATCTATTATTGAACACAACAAATGTAATGCCAAAAAACGTGTGGTAGCTTTACACATGGTTTAAACTAATTGCATGCTATGAAACGAGAAGGAACTATTTTTTTCTTGATAAAATCATTGTTTCCATGGAACTAACCACCAGAGGTTTTTGCTTGACAACGGTGCAAATAGAAATACCATCCAGAGTGTCTGCATAGCGACGGTCCAATTAGAACTACGAACCAGAGTTTTGCTTGACAACGGCAAAATAATATGCCCAAACGCCCGCAGAAGAACATTTCACTTTCAGCTGATTAAATCTATAAACATCAATAAATATAAACATAAACATATATATAGTCATTGTTGGTACACGGTATGAAATTGATGTGAAATTACAGGGAAATTCCTACAGTAACCTGCTGTTTTATTGATATACAGCACATTGCTGGAGACATAACAGCATTGTGGGCGTTTTGCTCTTAACTGCATATCACCGTTTGAATTTGCAGTAATTAACTGTAAATTGCAAAGGATATTGGGAAGCCATTGGTTAGTAGTGGTGGCAGAGAATATGCTAACAAAGCAATGCCAAGTTTCGAGTGTCACACCTAATAGGCTACGCGAATTTAAAAGTAATTATATTACAATTTGTTCGTTTTTAATTTCCAGCAGAATACGTTGATCTGTATTTCACATTAATCTTCTTGTGCTTTTCCAAGGCAACCCTGTATTTCGAATATTTTTTTGTTGCAGCTGGCTAGAGAGTCGCTGGATTGCGCAGGTAGGCTACGTGCGTTTCGAATTCATTAAACTAGTTAGTATCATAACGGCCAATCATTCGCCAGCGATAGCTTAGTATGAAAGCATGTTTCCATGTCAGTATTGTGGTCACCAATGCTTAACGAAGTATGCGTTTGTTAGGCATATGAAAGTACGTGCGAGTCTTCCAATCGCGTCGTTTAAATGCGCCTTTTTAGATTGCACCCGTTCGTTCAGAAACATAACGCAGATGGAATGTCATGTATATGGAGAGCATCAAGATAAGAGGAGAGCACAGGTAACTGCAATCGAGCGTGTATCTTGTCATGTAGAATTTTGCGATGTTAGATGCATTGATTTATCCAGTTTAAACAGTCATTTGAAATCTCATATCAGAGAGGGCAGGGCAGTTTCTTGTCCATTTCGTCAGTGTGGGAGAACGTTTTCGGTCGTCTCTTCCTTTATTTCTCATTTTTCAAGAGTACACAAGTCTTGTACAGCATCCAGTCTTTTGGGCCACGAAACAGTAGGAAGAGAGACGAGGCTAAGGGCAACCAATGAACAAGTTGAGGATGTTTCAGTGTTGGAGGGGGATTTGACTGACGACATAACTGATGATAATGAGGGAGACCAAGCAGCGGTGCTGCCAGAGAGAGCAGATGAATCCCTTTTCTTGAACGATTTGGCTTTCTTTTATTTAAAGTTGCAGGCAAAACTTTTACTGCCAGCATCAGTCATACAGTCTATTATTGAGGATTTTCAAGCAGTGCATGATATCAGTCAGTCTCATTTACTTCATAAGTTGGACGAAAAGCTGGTATCATTGGATATCTCTGATAGTGAGAGAGAGAGAATGTCATCGAGGTTCTTAAATCCGAGGATTTGTTTCGGGCATGCAACACTGGTACCTTGAAAACTGATCAAAGACAAAAAACAGTTTTTAAAAATCTGTTTAGATACATTGAGCCAGTCCCACTTTATCTTGGAATGAATGATTCAGGGAAGGAATGTTTTGCTCAATACATTCCGTTAAAAGATACGCTTCGATCACTCTTTCAGTGTCAGTCGGTCAAGCAGCAAACACATAGCAACAAACAAGAGATACAGACTTTGTCTAGATCAAGAGATGTCTTGGAAGACATCTGGGATGGTAGCAATGTGGCAGCAAATGTACTGTTTAAGAAGTCGGAGGAATCTCTTGGTCTGGTACTGTACCAGGATGCTTTTGAAGTGGTAAATCCGCTACTTTGATTTAAGTGGTATAGTCTTACCTGATGGACATGTGTACCGAGGAACATTGTGTGCCATAGCTGGAGGTAATCTGGGATCACACAGTATTGGTGGCTTTAGTGAAATCTTCAGTAAAAGCACCCATTTCTGCAGATTATGTACTGTTGACCGTGCTCAATTGTTGTCATCTCCCTTCACGACAGGTGAAAAGAAAACAATTGCATCATACAAAGACAGCGTGCAGCACAGCATGCAGCATAACGTAAGTACATCAAAACTGTCACTGGGAATTAAATTTGATTCCAAATTTATCAAATTAACCCACTTCCATGTGTGCCAACCTGGTCTGCCTCCTTGTCTGGGCCATGACTTATTTGAGGGTATCGTCGCATATGACTTGGCTCTATACCTAAGTCATTTTGTCACAAATCAGAAATTCTTCACGTATAGAGAACTGAATGGACGGCTTAATCACTTCAGGTACCTTGGCAATGACGCCAGCAATAAGCCATGTGAAATGAATCCAGGAAGTGAGAAATTGAGTGGACATGCTGTCCAGAATTGGTGTTTCCTTAGACTTCTGCCTCTCTTGATTGGGGACAAAATTTAAAATCCAGTTGAAAATGAAGTTTGGCAATTTGTGTTGCAGCTAAGGCAAAAAGTTGAATTTGTTTGTGCTCCTGCCATTGCAACTAGCCAGGTGGCCTACTTGAGAGTACTTACTGAGGAGTATTTGCCAAGTCGACAGGATTGTTTTCCTAATCACCCACTTAAGCCGAAACATCATTATATATGTCACTATCCTGAACTGATACTTTGCTTTGGGCCTCTTATGGACCCTTAGGTTTGAGAGTAAACACACACACATTTTAAACAGTGTGCTCGCAAATTACACAACTTCAAGAATTTGTGTTCCACATTAGCAGAGAGGCATCAACTTTTACAAGCATTTCTCTGTGCTGGTAATGTGTTTCCACCTTGTGTCATTTTTGATAGAGGTACAGATTTCTTTTCCAAATGATTACAATGACAAGATAAGACAATCTGTTGATCATTTAGGCCTCCAGCTACTTAACTCTGTGGCTGTAAACAATGTCACCGTTAAAGGCACAAGCTACAAAAAAGGCATGTGTGTTGTCTTGGAGAAGAATGATGAGGGACTAGTCTTTGGCAAGATGGAACTGATTCTTGTTTGCAACAGTTGTGTTTACTTTGTCACAGAGAAATGCCAGTCTGATTTCCTTTTTGATCAGGGGATTTACTGCCCAAAGATGGGCTCAGAGAACCCCATTTCAAATTATTTCTGCCTAGATCATGCGCGCCTCCTTGACTATTACCCTTTGCCTGTGTACAACATGTTTGGTCTGTCTCTAATAGCCCTTCACCACTCCTTTCCTTCAGGATGTCTGATATAAGTGAGAGCATCAAGGACGCAGTCATTTCTGTCCTGCCAAGTGTGCCAGAAGAGACGCTCATTCTGTTGGTTGAAACGATCTTACACCAGGGAGTGGAAAGCAAAGATGACTTGCAGTACATAAAAGAGAACAGGAAATTGCAGAGGTTATTCGACCAAGCCAGTGCAGAAAACCTTTGAATGCATGGAAATGAGCAGGTACTGTATATTTACTACCTCACTACCAAATTAAAGAGTGTATTAAAACGCTTATTGTTTTATTTAATTAATTACGGCATCATTTTAGTCAATATTCATAATGATAGATTTTTGTTTTCATTGCCAGATGCCATAAGTTGTGCAACCCCCCTAGTCCAGTCCCCAGAAGGCAGTTCATCGCTGTCAAGCTCCTCGAGATCCAGTAGCCCTTCACCATCACGTTCCACACGGTCACCAGTAAAGCAAAACTGGCCAGAAACTTTCCAGGTACCCTGGGAGAAAATGCCACCAGGTATTCGTACTGCCACTGAAAGTGGGATAAGGCCCTCACCGGCAGATAGAAGGCAAATGGTTCGGGTCTTGGTGGACGAAATGAGGAAGTTTGAGGCCAACCCTTCGTGGTCGCAGTGCCTCATCATTTCTGTCAAGATTGTCAAGGAGTTTCCACAGTCCTTGGCTGACATGATAGAAGGGAAATTTATAGGGGGAGGATACGCATCTCTCCTGAGTCAAATAAAAATTCATGTTGAGCATTTAAAGAGAAATAACACTTTGGCACGGTGCAGGTCTGTCACCACAGGGGCAAAGCCAAACACAGGCCCTGCAGATAGCTACGGCTGCACACGGTGGCAGCCAGACCTTCCACCTGAAGAAACAGAAATCACACTGGAAGAGAAAAAGAAGATACTTTTGGAGTTCTTCTCTCGGGAGGGCTTGTCTGGGATTGAAAGGGGAGAAGTACAGAATCTCATGGAGGCAACGTACTACTTACAGCGCAAGATGATAAACACAACACCGGCCCACACACTTGAATATCTGAAATCTCAGTGGCCATACCTGTTTGTCCCTAGGAGTATGTGTACACATTTTGAGATGTTAACAGACATCAACATTTTGAGAAAACTGGAAGCATCTCTTGAAGGAAATGGGCCAAATATCATGGAGTTCCTCAAGAAAAACCCTACCAATAGTGAAGTCAAGGCTGTTCTGACCCGAAGCAATACCAGTGTGGCAGCTCCATATGTTCTGCTGGTGCTGATGGCTCACTTCAAACAGCAGAGTGATGCACTGATACTGGAAACAGATGTGACCACTGTCTCTAATATTGTTTTATTTTTATTGTAGTTACAGGAGTCGGCCAGTGTGTGCGGTGCACCCCTTTCTAATTGAGAGCACCTGGGGGTAAACCCTATAATAAGGAAGCCCCAGTGCTTTCTGGGCCGTTTTTCTCTCTTTCTTTCTCACTCTGTTCCAGGTAATCCTGCACCAGGTCGGGCGGTTGGACGGGCCGCGGGTTTTTCCCTTCACCCTCTTTTATTCCCAGGTTTTGCGTTGTACATTCACATCCCATATTTGCACACGCGCATCCACACACATTTAATATAAATACCCTACATTTCACTCATTCACTCATACATGTATTATTGTTTTCTTCTTAATAAATAATTCCTTTGTTTAATAGTATACCTTGTTCTGTTGTCTCCCTTTTTGTCACGACTATAGCTTAAGTCGTAACACAGATGTAAGTATAAAGCCATTTCATTGCTCTCTGTGATTTCCTGTAAACAAATTAAAGTAAATATACAGTGCAGTCTGTATGTGTTTGGACAGGGACACATTTTTTTTGTTGTTTTCATTCTGTTCTCCAACAAACAAACAGTTGACATAAAACAGTCACAATGTGGTTAAAGTGCAGACTTTCAGCTTTGATTTGACCATATTTACATCCATATCAAGTGAACATTGTAGGAATTACAGCCCTTTTTATACATAGTCCCCCCCCAATTTTAGGGGCTCAAAAATAATTGGACAAATTAACATAATCATAGATTAAATTGTCATTTTTTTATACTTGGTTGCATATCCTTTGCATGCCATGACTTCCTGATGTCCGTGACCTATCAACATCATCAGAGTCTGGATATCCTATTTTCAGGTTGTCCTAGAAGCGATACTAAAACTCTTTGCATTTGAATGGATCTCTATGGGAACTGGGGGGTACTAAACATGACTACTTTCATTCGCAGACAGTGCGCATCATAAATGGAAATCCAGGAAATCCAGCTATATTTCTTTACAAATAACAATATTTGGGGTTCCTATATGATGCAGTGTATCAGCAACACTGGTTTACCAGATACCAATGAAACATATCAAGACTAACAAGGACCCAAAGGTGCTCAATTGAATTTTGATGTTGCTCAGCACTCCCCATCAAACATCAAGGCACTCAATGTTGGCTAATTCCCTGATTTTACAGTTATTGATGACATATCTTTCTATGTTGCAGTTAAGTATATGTTTAATAGCTGTCAATTATGTTTTCTTTTTTGTGATGGTCATAATTTAGAAGCAGAAACAAATTTTGCTCAGAGGCGGTGTACTCATTTGCAACATGGCTCTTTATAATGTTGGTTAAAAAAAAACATGCTTTCCTGTTTAGCATTGCAGTATTGCAGTGTTGCTAAAACACTACATAATATAGGAACCCCAAATCTTTTTCTATTTGTAAAGCGATAAAGCTGGATTTCCATTTTTCAGAGAGGGTGTACTCCTTCATGATGTGCACTGTAACATTGCTGTGTCCCAAGCATGGTGCCCTAAAATTGGGGGGATTATGTAAATAAATACGGGCTGTAATTCATACACTGTTCACCCAATATGGATGTAAATACCCTTTTTTTATTACAAATCTCAAATTGTGGAGTACAGAGGCAAATCAATAAATGATGGGTCTTTGTCCCAAACATTATGGAGGACACTGTATTCCTAATAATATTTAAATGTATTTAATTTCATATCGTTTGTTCTCTGCAGGTTTCTGCCTCTGCTGCTGACGTTGAGAGGTCCTTGACTTTGCCTGACAGTCCTCGATTGATTGTTCTCAGTATGCATGTGTATGTTTAATTTAACTTTTCCTTGACCATGTGGCCACACCACAGGCCTTCCCTGTCCTCACTGCTATGCTATGTGTCAACCCCATCCCAACCCGTTCTCTCCCCTACAGAACTCGCTTCCGCAGGCGAGACCCCCCGCGGCGACGGAACCTCTCCAACCTTTGCTATCCCTCACTGACCCCCCTGTGACGACTTCACGGTCGCAGGAAGGCTATGGAACTGGCAGTCTGCTACGCGGAAGGCTGACTTAATTTCGGCCTACGCGTCCCTCTTCTCTCTACATTTCCTTGCCCTCACTGAGACCTGGATCACACCAGGCAACACCGCAACCCCTGCAGCCCTCTCCTCCTCCTCCTCCTCCTCCTTCTCTCACGCCACCCGCCCGTCTGGCCGTGGTGGGGGCACAGGTTTGCTGATCTCTCCCTCCTGGAAATTCTCTCTTCTCCCCCTCTCTCACCTCTCCATCTCTACCTTTGAATACCACTCTGTCTCAATCACCTATCCTGTTAACTTGTATATTGTTGTTATCTATCACCCTCCAGGGCCCCTGGGAAGCTTCCTCGATGAGCTTGACACCCTGCTCAGCTCCTTCCCAGAAGATGGCACCCCACTGATCCTCCTGGGAGACTTCAACATCCACTTTGATGCCTCCCACTCCGCAGCTTTCCTGCCCCTACTCCACTCATTCGTCCTCTCCCTGATGCACTCCCCACCAACACACAAGGCTGGCAATTATTTCTGTGTCGGGAATTTAGATTTATGAGATCGCTATTCGTAACGAACTGTGGCAGCGCAGTCCGGTGCCCACGCGATCTATTTGGTGAACGTGTACCACTTGTAGATTGTTTCCTATTGCACGAAATTCGTTTTAGATGGACTGGATAATAATTTCTGTCTCGGGAACTTGGATTTATGAGATCGCCAATTGCGTAATCAACTGTATTTAAAACGGGTGACGCACACACCTGCGCCCGATTACACCTATGTATTTGCTCAATTGTTTGTTTAAAGAGATTCCAATGCCACAGCATTCGTGTTGTAAGCACTGGTCAATTACTTCTGTCTGGGGAATTTGGATTTATGAGATCGCTATTCGCCTAACGAAATGTGGCAGCGCAGTCCGGTGCCCACGCGATCTATTCAGAGGACGTGTACCACTTGTATATTGTTTCCTATTGCCCAAAATTCGTTTTAGATGGACTGGATAATAATTTCTGTCTCGGGAACTTGTATTTATGAGATCGCTAATAGCGTAATCAACTGTATTTAAAACGTGTGACCCACACAACTGCGCCCGATTACACGTTTGTATTTGCTCAATTATTTGTATAAATAGTTTCCAATGCCACAGCGTTCTATTTGGATGAATTGGTTAATTATATTTGTCTGGGGAATTTGGATTCATGAGATCGCTATTCGCACAACGAACTGTGGCAGCGCAGTCCGGTGCCCACGCGATCTATTCAGAGGACGTGTACCACTTGTATATTGTTTCCAGTTGCACAAATTTCGTTTTAGATGGACTGGATAATAATTTCTGTCTGGGGAACTTGGATTTATGAAATCGCTTATAACGTAATCAACTGTATTGAAAACGGTGACGCACACACCTGCGCCTGATTACACGTTTGTATTTGCTATATTATTTGTTTAAATAGTTTCCAATGCCACAGCGTTCGTTTTGGATGCATTGGTTAATTATTTTTGCCTGGGGAATTTGGATTCATGAGATCGCTATTGGCGCAACGAACTATGGCAGCGTAGTCCGGTGCCCACGCGATCTATTTGGGGAATGTGTACCACTTGTAGATTGTTTCCTATTGCACAAAATTCATTTTAGATGGACTGGATAATAATATCTGTATAGGGAATTTGGATTTATGAGATCGCAAATAGCCTAATCAACTGTATTTAAAATGGTGACGCACACACCTGCGCCCGATTACACGTTTGAATTTGCTCAATTATTTGTTTTAATAGTGTCCAATGCCACAGCGTTCGTGTTGGATGCACTGGTTAATTATTTTTGTCTGGGGAATTTGGATTTATGAGATCGCTATTGGCGCAACGAACTGTGGCAGCGCAGTCCGGTGCCCACGCGATCTATTTGGTGAATGTGTACCACTTGTAGATTGTATCCTATTGCACAAATTTCGTTTTAGATGGACTGGATAATAATTTCTGTCTGGGGAACTTGGATTTATGAGATCGCTAATAGCGTAATCAACTCTATTTAAAACGGGTGACGCACACACCTGCACCTGATTACACGTTTGTATTTGCTCAATTATTTGTATAAATAGTTTCGAATGCCACAGCGTTCGTGTTGGAAGCACTGGTTAATTATTTTTTTCTGGGGAGTTTGGATTTATGAGATCGCTATTCGCGCAACGAACTGTGGCAGTGCAGTCCGGTGCCCACGCGATCGATTTGGTGAACGTGTACCACTTGTAGATTGTTTCCTATTGCCTAAAATTCGTTTTAGATGGACTGGATAATAATTTCTGTCTGGGGAACTTGGATTTATGAGATCGCTAAAACCGTAATCAACTGTATTTAAAATGGGTGACGCACACACCTGCACCCGATTACACGTTTGTATTTGCTATATTATTTGTTTAAATAGTATCCAATGCCACAGCGTTCGTTTTGGATGCATTGGTTAATTATTTTTGTCTGGGGAATTTGGATTCATGCGATCGCTATTCGCACAACGAACTGTGGCAGCGCAGTCCGGTGCCCACGCGATCTATTCAGAGGACGTGTACCACTTGTATGTTGTTTCCAGTTGCACAAATTTCGTTTTAGATGAACTGGATAATAATTTCTTTATCGGGAACTTGGATTTATGAAATCGCTTATAACGTAATCAACTGTATTTAAAACGGTGACGCACACACCTGCGCCTGATTACACGTTTGTATTTGCTATATTATTTGTTTAAATAGTTTCCAATGCCACAGCGTTCGTTTTGGATGCATTGGTTAATTATTTTTGTCTGGGGAATTTGGATTCATGAGATAGCTATTGGCGCAACGAACTATGGCAGCGTAGTCCGGTGCCCACGCGATGTATTTGGGGAATGTGTACCACTTGTAGATTGTTTCCTATTGCACAAAATTCGTTTTAGATGGACTGGATAATAATTTCTGTCTCGGGAAATTGCATTTATGTAATCGCTATTTGCGTAATCAACCGTTTTTAAAACGGAGACGCACACACCTGCTACCGAATGCATGAGCTTCTTCCTTCACTGTGGAGCCCTAGCGTTCCTTTTATTTGCCCCAGGCATTTAAAAGTCCTTAAATGTAAGGCTGCGTGTGCACAAAACGCCTGCGAGGGCATGCATTTCTTAGAATGAATGTCAATATCACTAGTAATAGCGGTGGTGCTTGATTATTGGCGAATTTGACGGATGATGCACACACCTGCTGCCGAATGCAGGAGCTTATGCATCTTAAGCCGGGCACCCACCGCACGCGTATCGACCGCGAGCGCACTACGCGCGTATTACGCGCGTAACTGAAGCGTAGTTGAAGTACTGTTATTACAACGGCAGCGGGCGACGTCGTCTCCACCAGATGCGAACGCGTCGCGAACCGGCAGCGAAGCTCGCGCGACACAAGCGAACTGAAGCGTAGTTTTTCGCTTCTGTTCTATTTTTTCGGCTTGTCGCCCGTCACGATGGCCTGTTTATACACAGAAATATGCTCTAAAATGCTAGGTATACATGCTCTGATTTTTATTTCATCCTTATATGGCTGGGGGGTGTATAAGCAGCTAAAAAATACAAGCCTTTTCGTTTTTCTATTGTCCTGGCAGGAAAAAAAAATTAAAACTGGAACCTGGGAAAAAGGCAAACTTAGTTTCGCTATCTTATTTTGCGGAGGGGGCGGGGTAAATTTGAAAATACACCACAGAAAGACGTAGCCTATTGAATGACGTAGAAGTGAATGCACTGAGCAGCGGTTTGTTAGCTGGAGTGTTGGAAGGTAGTTTTTAACCAACCATTTCTCAGCCTGTTTGACTTTTCCGATGACTTTTCGCCGTGCTTTCAAAAAGGGCTTGTTAATAAAATCAGATAATCCACAGTGCTTTAAAAAAGCAGATTTAGTGGTCTTGCCGATGGAAATGCACCTATTTTATAAATGAAGTTGTAAGCAAGCCTTTATTGCACTTGTACTTCAAAGCATCCGGTGTTCATGACGTTGTGGTGTTCATATCCCTTCAAGTTTAAACTGTTACGCTATCTTTTTGACGATTAACTGATTTTACTAAATATGATCATATAAATGTTTTGACGTGAATAACAAGACGACACGGGAATTCCCAATGGTTGATTATGTATTATTATTATTATTATTATTATTATTATTATTATTATTATTATTATTATTATTATTATTATTATCATCATCATTACATATTCTTCATAAAGTTGGCACGCTTGTTAACCAAGCAAATAAATTAATGCAGTTTGAGATTGATTATTATGTAGGCTACGTTGCGATTTAAGCTTATGGTAATTCTTTAAAGCGTTTACTTTCTCACGTATTTAAATGTGTTAAATACACGATGTAATCCCACTGCAGACTGCAGTGGGGAATATAGAGCTTTAAGCAAGCCTTTGCGCGACACAAACGGAACCAGTGGAGACACGCTACGCGCCGCGCCGTGCTGCTTCGCCCTGCTGCTTACGCGACGCTTACGCGACGCGTGCGGTGGGTGCCCGGCGTTACCCCAAATTCCTGGTCAACACACTTTCCCCCACGTCACATCCTTACTAGGTTTAGAATTCCAACTACTCTCAGTAAAGCAATACAATGCCTCCTCCTAGTGGTCAGAATACACTCAGTCTGTAACATCTATTATTGAACACAACAAATGTAATGCCAAAAAACGTGTGGTAGCTTTACACATGGTTTAAACTAATTGCATGCTATGAAACGAGAAGGAACTATTTTTTTCTTGATAAAATCATTGTTTCCATGGAACTAACCACCAGAGGTTTTTGCTTGACAACGGTGCAAATAGAAATACCAACCAGAGTGTCTGCATAGCGACGGTCCAATTAGAACTACGAACCAGAGTTTTGCTTGACAACGGCAAAATAATATGCCCAAACGCCCGCAGAAGAACATTTCACTTTCAGCTGATTAAATCTATAAACATCAATAAATATAAACATAAACATATATATAGTCATTGTTGGTACACGGTATGAAATTGATGTGAAATTACAGGGAAATTCCTACAGTAACCTGCTGTTTTATTGATATACAGCACATTGCTGGAGACATAACAGCATTGTGGGCGTTTTGCTCTTAACTGCATATCACCGTTTGAATTTGCAGTAATTAACTGTAAATTGCAAAGGATATTGGGAAGCCATTGGTTAGTAGTGGTGGCAGAGAATATGCTAACAAAGCAATGCCAAGTTTCGAGTGTCACACCTAATAGGCTACGCGAATTTAAAAGTAATTATATTACAATTTGTTCGTTTTTAATTTCCAGCAGAATACGTTGATCTGTATTTCACATTAATCTTCTTGTGCTTTTCCAAGGCAACCCTGTATTTCGAATATTTTTTTTGTTGCAGCTGGCTAGAGAGTCGCTGGATTGCGCATGTAGGCTACGTGCGTTTCGAATTCATTAAATTAGTTAGTATCATAACGGCCAATCATTCGCCAGCGATAGCTTAGTATGAAAGCATGTTTCCATGTCAGTATTGTGGTCACCAATGCTTAACGAAGTATGCGTTTGTTAGGCATATGAAAGTACGTGCGAGTCTTCCAATCGCGTCGTTTAAATGCGCCTTTTTAGATTGCACCCGTTCGTTCAGAAACATAAGGCAGATGGAATGTCATGTATATGGAGAGCATCAAGATAAGAGGAGAGCACAGGTAACTGCAATCGAGCGTGTATCTTGTCATGTAGAATTTTGCGATGTTAGATGCATTGATTTATCCAGGGCAGTTTCTTGTCCATTTCGTCAGTGTGGGAGAACGTTTTCGGTCGTCTCTTCCTTTACTTCTCATTTTTCAAGAGTACACAAGTCTTGTACAGCATCCAGTCTTTTGGGCCACGAAACAGTAGGAAGAGAGACGAGGCTAAGGGCAACCAATGAACAAGTTGAGGATGTTTCAGTGTTGGAGGGGGATTTGACTGACGACATAACTGATGATAATGAGGGAGACCAAGCAGCGGTGCTGCCAGAGAGAGCAGATGAATCCCTTTTCTTGAACGATTTGGCTTTCTTTTATTTAAAGTTGCAGGCAAAACTTTTACTGCCAGAATCAGTCATACAGTCTATTACTGAGGATTTTCAAGCAGTGCATGATATCAGTCAGTCTCATTTACTTCATAAGTTGGACGAAAAGCTGGTATCATTGGATATCTCTGATAGTGAGAGAGAGAGAATGTCATCGAGGTTCTTAAATCCGAGGATTTGTTTCGGGCATGCAACACTGGTACCTTGAAAACTGATCAAAGACAAAAAACAGTTTTTAAAAATCTGTTTAGATACATTGAGCCAGTCCCACTTTATCTTGGAATGAATGATTCAGGGAAGGAATGTTTTGCTCAATTCATTCCGTTAAAAGATACGCTTCGATCACTCTTTCAGTGTCAGTCGGTCAAGCAGCAAACACATAGCAACAAACAAGAGATACAGACTTTGTCTAGATCAAGAGATGTCTTGGAAGACATCTGGGATGGTAGCAATGTGGCAGCAAATGTACTGTTTAAGAAGTCGGAGGAATCTCTTGGTCTGGTACTGTACCAGGATGCTTTTGAAGTGGTAAATCCGCTACTTTGATATAAGTGGTATAGTCTTACCTGATGGACATGTGTACCGAGGAACATTGTGTGCCATAGCTGGAGGTAATCTGGGATCACACAGTATTGGTGGCTTTAGTGAAATCTTCAGTAAAAGCACCCATTTCTGCAGATTATGTACTGTTGACCATGCTCAATTGTTGTCATCTCCCTTCACGACAGGTGAAAAGAAAACAATTGCATCATACAAAGACAGCGTGCAGCACAGCATGCAGCATAACGTAAGTACATCAAAACTGTCACTGGGAATTAAATTTGATTCCAAATTTATCAAATTAACCCACTTCCATGTGTGCCAACCTGGTCTGCCTCCTTGTCTGGGCCATGACTTATTTGAGGGTATCGTCGCATATGACTTGGCTCTATACCTAAGTCATTTTGTCACAAATCATAAATTCTTCACGTATAGAGAACTGAATGGACGGCTTAATCAATTCAGGTACCTTGGCAATGACGCCAGCAATAAGCCATGTGAAATGAATCCAGGAAGTGAGAAATTGAGTGGACATGCTGTCCAGAATTGGTGTTTCCTTAGACTTCTGCCTCTCTTGATTGGGGACAAAATTTAAAATCCAGTTGAAAATGAAGTTTGGCAATTTGTGTTGCAGCTAAGGTAAAAAGTTGAATTTGTTTGTGCTCCTGCCATTGCAACTAGCCAGGTGGCCTACTTGAGAGTCCTTATTGAGGAGTATTTGCCAAGTCGACAGGATTGTTTTCCTAATCACCCACTTAAGCCGAAACATCATTATATATGTCACTATCCTGAACTGATACTTTGCTTTGGGCCTCTTATTCGCTTATGGACCCTTAGGTTTGAGAGTAAACACACACACATTTTAAACAGTGTGCTCGCAAATTACACAACTTCATGAATTTGTGTTCCACATTAGCAGAGAGGCATCAACTTTTACACGCATTTCTCTGTGCTGGTAATGTGTTTCCACCTTGTGTCATTTTTGATAGAGGTACAGATTTCTTTTCCAAATGATTACAATGACAAGATAAGACAATCTGTTGATCATTTAGGCCTCCAGCTACTTAACTCTGTGGCTGTACACAATGTCACCGTTAAAGGCACAAGCTACAAAAAAGGCATGTGTGTTGTCTTGGAGAAGAATGATGAGGGACTAGTCTTTGGCAAGATGGAACTGATTCTTGTTTGCAACAGTTGTGTTTACTTTGTCACAGAGAAATGCCAGTCTGATTTCCTTTTTGATCAGGGGATTTACTGCCCAAAGATGGGCTCAGAGAACCCCATTTCAAATTATTTCTGCCTAGATCATGCGCGCCTCCTTGACTATTACCCTTTGCCTGTGTACAACATGTTTGGTCTGTCTCTGATAGCCCTTCACCACTCCTTTCCTTCAGGATGTCTGATATAAGTGAGAGCATCAAGGACGCAGTCATTTCTGTCCTGCCAAGTGTGCCAGAAGAGACGCTCATTCTGTTGGTTGAAAGGATCTTACACCAGGGAGTGGAAAGCAAAGATGACTTGCAGTACATAAAAGAGAACAGGAAATTGCAGAGGTTATTCGACCAAGCCAGTGCAGAAAACTTTTAAATGCATGGAAATGAGCAGGTACTGTATATTTACTACCTCACTACCAAATTAAAGAGTGTATTAAAACGCTTATTGTTTTATTTAATTAATTACGGCATCATTTTAGTCAATATTCATAATGATAGATTTTTGTTTTCATTGCCAGATGCCATAAGTTGTGCAACCCCCCTACTCCAGTCCCCAGAAGGCAGTTCATCGCTGTCAAGCTCCTCGAGATCCAGTAGCCCTTCACCATCACGTTCCACACGGTCACCAGTAAAGCAAAACTGGCCAGAAACTTTCCAGGTACCCTGGGAGAAAATGCCACCAGGTATTCGTACTGCCACTGAAAGTGGGATAAGGCCCTCACCGGCAGATAGAAGGCAAATGGTTCGGGTCTTGGTGGACGAAATGAGGAAGTTTGAGGCCAACCCTTCGTGGTCGCAGTGCCTCATCATTTCTGTCAAGATTGTCAAGGAGTTTCCACAGTCCTTGGCTGACATGATAGAAGGGAAATTTATAGGGGGAGGATACGCATCTCTCCTGAGTCAAATAAAAATTCATGTTGAGCATTTAAAGAGAAATAACACTTTGGCATGGTGCAGGTCTGTCACCACAGGGGCAAAGCCAAACACAGGCCCTGCAGATAGCTACGGCTGCACACGGTGGCAGCCAGACCTTCCACCTGAAGAAACAGAAAGCACACTGGAAGAGAAAAAGAAGATACTTTTGGAGTTCTTCTCTCGGGAGGGCTTGTCTGGGATTGAAAGGGGAGAAGTACAGAATCTCATGGAGGCAACGTACTACTTACAGCGCAAGATGATAAACACAACACCGGCCCACACACTTGAATATCTGAAATCTCAGTGGCCATACCTGTTTGTCCCTAGGAGTATGTGTACACATTTTGAGATGTTAACAGACATCAACATTTTGAGAAAACTGGAAGCATCTCTTGAAGGAAATGGGCCAAATATCATGGAGTTCCTCAAGAAAAACCCTACCAATAGTGAAGTCAAGGCTGTTCTGACCCGAAGCAATACCAGTGTGGCAGCTCCATATGTTCTGCTGGTGCTGATGGCTCACTTCAAACAGCAGAGTGATGCACTGATACTGGAAACAGATGTGACCACTGTCTCTAATATTGTTTTATTTTTATTGTAGTTACAGGAGTCGGCCAGTGTGTGCGGTGCACCCCTTTCTAATTGAGAGCACCTGGGGGTAAACCCTATAATAAGGAAGCCCCAGTGCTTTCTGGGCCGTTTTTCTCTCTTTCTTTCTCACTCTGTTCCAGGTAATCCTGCACCAGGTCGGGCGGTTGGACGGGCCGCGGGTTTTTCCCTTCACCCTCTTTTATTCCCAGGTTTTGCGTTGTACATTCACATCCCATATTTGCACACGCGCATCCACACACATTTAATATAAATACCCTACATTTCACTCATTCACTCATACATGTATTATTGTTTTCTTCTTAATAAATAATTCCTTTGTTTAATAGTATACCTTGTTCTGTTGTCTCCCTTTTTGTCACGACTATAGCTTAAGTCGTAACACAGATGTAAGTATAAAGCCATTTCATTGCTCTCTGTGATTTCCTGTAAACAAATTAAAGTAAATATACAGTGCAGTCTGTATGTGTTTGGACAGGGACACATTTTTTTGTTGTTTTCATTCTGTTCTCCAACAAACAAACAGTTGACATAAAACAGTCACAATGTGGTTAAAGTGCAGACTTTCAGCTTTGATTTGACCATATTTACATCCATATCAAGCGAACATTGTAGGAATTACAGCCCTTTTTATACATAGTCCCCCCCAAATTTTAGGGGCTCAAAAATAATTGGACAAATTAACATAATCATAGATTAAATTGTCATTTTTTTATACTTGGTTGCATATCCTTTGCATGCCATGACTTCCTGATGTCCGTGACCTATCAACATCATCAGAGTCTGGATATCCTATTTTCAGGTAGTCCTACAAGCCATACTAAAACTCTTTGCATTTGAATGGATCTCTATGGGAACTGGGGGGTACTAAACATGACTACTTTCATTCACAGACAGTGCGCATCATAAATGGAAATCCAGGAAATCCAGCTATATTTCTTTATAAATAACAATATTTGGGGTTCCTATATGATGCAGTTTATCAGCAACACTGGTTTACCAGATACCAATGAAACATATCAAGACTAACAAGGACCCAAAGGTGCTCAATTGAATTTTGATGTTGCTCAGCACTCCCCATCAAACATCAAGGCACTCAATGTTGGCTAATTCACTGATGTTACAGTTATTGATGACATATCTTTCTATGTTGCAGTTAAGTATATGTTTAATAGCTGTCAATTTTGTTTTCTTTTTTGTGATGGTCATAATTTAGAAGCAGAAACAAATTTTGCTCAGAGGCGGTGTACTCATTTGCAACATGGCTCTTTATAATGTTGGTTAAAAAAAACATGCTTTCCTGTTTAGCATTGCAGTATTGCAGTGTTGCTGAAACACTACATAATATAGGAACCCCAAATCTTTTTTTATTTGTAAAGCGATAAAGCTGGATTTCCATTTTTCAGAGGGGGTGTACTCCTTCATGATGTGCACTGTAACATTGCTGTGTCCCAAGCATGGTGCCATAAAATTGGGGGGATTATGTATAAAAAGGGCTGTAATTCATACACTGTTCACCCAATATGGATGTAAATACCCTTTTTTTATTACAAATCTCAAATTGTGGAGTACAGAGGCAAATCAATAAATGATGGGTCTTTGTCCCAAACATTCTGGAGGACACTGTATTCCTAATAATATTTATATGTGTTTAATTTCATATTGTTTGTTCTCTGCAGGTTTCTGCCTCTGCTGCTGACGTTGAGAGGTCCTTGACTTTGCCTGACAGTCCTCGATTGATTGTTCTCAGTATGCATGTGTATGTTTAATTTAACTTTTCCTTGACCATGTGGCCACACCACAGGCCTTCCCTGTCCTCACTGCTATGCTATGTGTCAACCCCATCCCAACCCGTTCTCTCCCCTACAGAACTCGCTTCCGCAGGCGAGACCCCCCGCGGCGACGGAACCTCTCCAACCTTTGCTATCCCTCACTGACCCCCCTGTGACGACTTCACGGTCGCAGGAAGGCTATGGAACTGGCAGTCTGCTACGCGGAAGGCTGACTTAATTTCGGCCTACGCGTCCCTCTTCTCTCTACATTTCCTTGCCCTCACTGAGACCTGGATCACACCAGGCAACACTGCAACCCCTGCAGCCCTCTCCTCCTCCTCCTCCTCCTCCTTCAATCACGCCACCCGCCCGTCTGGCCGTGGTGGGGGCACAGGTTTGCTGATCTCTCCCTCCTGGAAATTCTCTCTTCTCCCCCTCTCTCACCTCTCCATCTCTACCTTTGAATACCACTCTGTCTCAATCCCCTATCCTGTTAACTTGTATATTGTTGTTATCTATCACCCTCCAGGGCCCCTGGGAAGCTTCCTCGATGAGCTTGACACCCTGCTCAGCTCCTTCCCAGAAGATGGCACCCCACTGATCCTCCTGGGAGACTTCAACATCCACTTTGATGCCTCCCACTCCGCAGCTTTCCTGCCCCTACTCCACTCATTCGTCCTCTCCCTGATGCACTCCCCACCAACACACAAGGCTGGCAATTATTTCTGTGTCGGGAATTTAGATTTATGAGATCGCTATTCGTAACGAACTGTGGCAGCGCAGTCCGGTGCCCACGCGATCTATTCAGAGGACTTGTACCACTTGTATATTGTTTCCAGTTGCACAAAATTCGTTTTAGATGGACTGGATAACAATTTCTATCTGGGGAACTTGGATTTATGAAATCGCTTATAGCGTAATCAACTGTATTTAAAACGGTGACGCACACACCTGCGCCTGATTACACGTTTGTATTTGCTATATTATTTGTTTAAATAATTTCCAAAGCCACAGCGTTCGTTTTGGATGCATTGGTTAATTATTTTTGTCTGGGGAATTTGGATTCATGTGATGGCTATTGTCGCAACGAACTATGGCAGCGCAGTCCGGTGCCCACGCGATCTATTTGGGGAATGTGTACCACTTGTAGATTGTTTCCTATTGCACAAAATTCGTTTTAGATGGACTGGATAATAATTTCTGTATCGGGAACTTGGATTTATGAGATCGCAAATAGCCTAATCAATTGTATTTAAAATGGTGACGCACACACCTGCGCCCGATTACACTTTTGTATTTGCTCTATTATTTGTATAAATAATGTCCATTGCCACAGCGTTCGTGTTGGATGCATTGGTTAATTATTTTTGTCTGGGGAATTTGGATTTATGAGATCGCTATTGGCGCAACGAACTGTGGCAGCGCAGTCCGGTGCCCACGCGATCTATTTGGTGAATGTGTACCACTTGTAGATTTTTTCCTATTGCACAAAATTCGTTTTAGATGGACTGGATAATAATTTCTGTCTCGGGAACTTGTATTTATGAGATCGCTAATAGCGTAATCAACTGTATTTAAAACGGGTGACGCACACAACTGCGCCAGATTACACGTTTGTATTTGCTCAATTATTTGTTTAAATAGTTTCCAATGCCACAGCGTTCGTGTTGGATGCACTGGATAATTATTTCTGTCTGGGGAATTTCGATTTATGAGATCGCTATTGGCGCAACGAACTATGGCAGCGCAGTCTGATGAGATCGCTAATAGCGTAATCAACTGTATTTAAAACGGGTGACGCACACAACTGCGCCCGATTACACGTTTGTATTTGCTCAATGATTTGTTTAAATAGTTTCCATTGCCACAGCGTTCGTGTTGGATGCACTGGTTAATTATTTCTGTATGGGGAATTTGGATTTATGAGATCGCTATTGGCGCAACGAACTATGGCAGCGCAGTTCGGTGCCCACGCGATCTATTTGGGGAATGTGAACCACTTGTAGATTGTTTCCTATTGCACAAAATTCGTTTTAGATGGACTGGATAATAATTTCTGTATCGGTAACTTGGATTTATGAGTTCGCAAATAGCCTAATCAACTGTATTTAAAACGGTGAGGCACACACCTGCGCCCGATTACACGTTTGTATTTGCTATATTATTTGTTTAAATAGTTTCCAATGCCACAGCGTTCGTGTTGGATGCACTGGTTAATTATTTTTGATTGAGGAGTTTGGATTTATGAGATCGCTATTCGCGCAACGAACTGTGGCAGCGCAGTCCGGTGCCCACGCGATCTATTCAGAGGACGTGTACCACTTGTATATTGTTTCCAGTTGCACAAAATTCGTTTTAGATGGACTGGATAATAATTTCTCTCTGGGGAACTTGGATTTATGAAATCGCTTATAGCGTAATCAACTGTATATAAAACGGTGACGCACACACCTGCGCCTGATTATACGTTTGTATTTGCTATATTATTTGTTTAAATAGTTTCCAATGCCACAGCGTTCGTTTTGGATGCATTGGTTAATTATTTTTGTCTGGGGAATTTGGATTCATGAGATCGCTATTGGCGCAACGAACTATGGCAGCGTAGTCCGGTGCCCACGCGATCTATTTGGGGAATGTGTACCACTTGTAGATTGTTTCCTATTGCACAAAATTCATTTTAGATGGACTGGATAATAATTTCTGTCTCGGGAACTTGAATTTATGAGATCGCTAATAGCGTAATCAACTGTATTTAAAATGGTGACGCACACACCTGCGCCCGATTACTCGTTTGTATTTCCTATATTATTTGTTTAAATAGTTTCCAATGCCTCAGCGTTCGTGTTGGATGCACTGGTTAATTATTTCTGTCTGGGGAATTTGTATTTATGAGATCGCTATTGGGGCAACGAACTATGGCAGCGCAGTCCGGTGCCCACGCGATCTATTTGGGGAATGTGTACCACTTGTAGATTGTTTCCTATTGCACAAAATTCGTTTTAGATGGACTGGATAATAATTTCTGTCTCGGGAACTTGGATTTATGAGATCGCCAATAGCGTAATCAACTGTATTTAAAACGGTGACGCACACACCTGCGCCCCATTACACCTTTTATTTGATCAATTGTTTTTTTAAAGAGTTTCCAATGCCACAGCGTTCGCGTTGGATGAACTGGTTAATTTCTTCTGTCTGGGGAATTTAGATTTATGAGATCACTATTCGCGTAACGAACTGTGGCAGCGCAGTCCGGTGCCCACGCGATCTATTCAGAGGACTTGTACCACTTGTATATTGTTTCCAGTTGCACAAGATTCGTTTTAGATGGACTGGATAATAATTTCTGTCTCGGGAACTTGTATTTATGAGATCGCTAATAGCGTAATCAACTGTATTTAAAACGGGTGACGCACACAACTGCGCCCGATTACACGTATGTATTTGCTCAATTATTTGTTTAAATAATTTCCAATGCCACAGCGTTCGTGTTGGATGCACTGGTTAATTATTTCTGTCTGGGGAATTTGGATTTATGAGATCGCTATTGGCGCAACGAACTATGGCAGCGCAGTTCGGTGCCCACGCAATCTATTTGGGGAATGTGTACCACTTGTAGATTGTTTCCTATTGCACAAAATTCGTTTTAGATGGACTGGATAATAATTTCTGTATCGGGAAATTGCATTTATGTGATCGCTATTTGCGTAATCAACCGTTTTTAAAACGGAGACGCACACACCTGCTACCGAATGCATGAGCTTCTTCCTTCACTGTGGAGCCCTAGCGTTCCTTTTATTTGCCCCAGGCATTTAAAAGTCCTTAAATGTAAGGCTGCGTGTGCACAAAACGCCTGCGAGGGCATGCATTTCTTAGAATGAATGTCAATATCACTAGTAATAGCGGTGGTGCTTGATTATTGGCGAATATGACGGATGATGCACACACCTGCTGCCGAATGCAGGAGCTTATGCATCTTACCCCAAATTCCTGGTCAACACACTTTCCCCCACGTCACATCCTTACTAGGTTTTGAATTCCAACTACTCTCAGTAGAGGAATACAATGCCTCCTCCTAGTGGTCAGAATACACTCAACCTGTAACATCTATTATTGAACACAACAAATGTAATGCCAAAAAACGTGTGGTAGCTTTACACATGGTTTAAACTAATTGCATGCTATGAAACGAGAAGGAACTATTTTTTTCTTGATAAAATCATTGTTTCCATGGAACTAACCACCAGAGGTTTTTGCTTGACAACGGTGCAAATAGAAATACCAACCAGAGTGTCTGCATAGCGACGGTCCAATTAGAACTACGAACCAGAGTTTTGCTTGACAACGGCAAAATAATATGCCCAAACGCCCGCAGAAGAACATTTCACTTTCAGCTGATTAAATCTATAAACATCAATAAATATAAACATAAACATATATATAGTCATTGTTGGTACACGGTATGAAATTGATGTGAAATTACAGGGAAATTCCTACAGTAACCTGCTGTTTTATTGATATACAGCACATTGCTGGAGACATAACAGCATTGTGGGCGTTTTGCTCTTAACTGCATATCACCGTTTGAATTTGCAGTAATTAACTGTAAATTGCAAAGGATATTGGGAAGCCATTGGTTAGTAGTGGTGGCAGAGAATATGCTAACAAAGCAATGCCAAGTTTCGAGTGTCACACCTAATAGGCTACGCGAATTTAAAAGTAATTATATTACAATTTGTTCGTTTTTAATTTCCAGCAGAATACGTTGATCTGTATTTCACATTAATCTTCTTGTGCTTTTCCAAGGCAACCCTGTATTTCGAATATTTTTTTGTTGCAGCTGGCTAGAGAGTCGCTGGATTGCGCAGGTAGGCTACGTGCGTTTCGAATTCATTAAACTAGTTAGTATCATAACGGCCAATCATTCGCCAGCGATAGCTTAGTATGAAAGCATGTTTCCATGTCAGTATTGTGGTCACCAATGCTTAACGAAGTATGCGTTTGTTAGGCATATGAAAGTACGTGCGAGTCTTCCAATCGCGTCGTTTAAATGCGCCTTTTTAGATTGCACCCGTTCGTTCAGAAACATAACGCAGATGGAATGTCATGTATATCGAGAGCATCAAGATAAGAGGAGAGCACAGGTAACTGCAATCGAGCGTGTATCTTGTCATGTAGAATTTTGCGATGTTAGATGCATTGATTTATCCAGTTTAAACTGTCATTTGAAATCTCATATCAGAGAGGGCAGGGCAGTTTCTTGTCCATTTCGTCAGTGTGGGAGAACGTTTTCGGTCGTCTCTTCCTTTACTTCTCATTATTCAAGAGTACACAAGTCTTGTACAGCATCCAGTCTTTTGGGCCACGAAACAGTAGGAAGAGAGACGAGGCTAAGGGCAACCAATGAACAAGTTGAGGATGTTTCAGTGTTGGAGGGGGATTTGACTGACGACATAACTGATGATAATGAGGGAGACCAAGCAGCGGTGCTGCCAGAGAGAGCAGATGAATCCCTTTTCTTGAACGATTTGGCTTTCTTTTATTTAAAGTTGCAGGCAAAACTTTTACTGCCAGCATCAGTCATACAGTCTATTATTGAGGATTTTCAAGCAGTGCATGATATCAGTCAGTCTCATTTACTTCATAAGTTGGACGAAAAGCTGGTATCATTGGATATCTCTGATAGTGAGAGAGAGATAATGTCGTCGAGGTTCTTAAATCCGAGGATTTGTTTCGGGCATGCAACACTGGTACCTTGAAAACTGATCAAAGACAAAAAACAGTTTTTAAAAATCTGTTTAGATACATTGAGCCAGTCCCACTTTATCTTGGAATGAATGATTCAGGGAAGGAATGTTTTGCTCAATACATTCCATTAAAAGTTATGCTTCGATCACTCTTTCAGTGTCAGTCGGTCAAGCAGCAAACACATAGCAACAAACAAGAGATACAGACTTTGTCTAGATCAAGAGATGTCTTGGAAGACATCTGGGATGGTAGCAATGTGGCAGCAAATGTACTGTTTAAGAAGTCGGAGGAATCTCTTGGTCTGGTACTGTACCAGGATGCTTTTGAAGTGGTAAATCCGCTACTTTGATTTAAGTGGTATAGTCTTACCTGATGGACATGTGTACCGAGGAACATTGTGTGCCATAGCTGGAGGTAATCTGGGATCACACAGTATTGGTGGCTTTAGTGAAATCTTCAGCAAAAGCACCCATTTCTGCAGATTATGTACTGTTGACCGTGCTCAATTGTTGTCATCTCCCTTCACGACAGGTGAACAGAAAACAATTGCATCATACAAAGACAGCGTGCAGCACAGCATGCAGCATAACGTAAGTACATCAAAACTGTCACTGGGAATTAAATTTGATTCCAAATTTATCAAATTAACCCACTTCCATGTGTGCCAACCTGGTCTGCCTCCTTGTCTGGGCCATGACTTATTTGAGGGTATCGTTGCATATGACTTGACTCTATACCTAAGTCATTTTGTCACAAATCAGAAGTTCTTCACGTATAGAGAACTGAATGGACGGCTTAATCACTTCAGGTACCTTGGCAATGACGCCAGCAATAAGCCATGTGAAATGAATCCAGGAAGTGAGAAATTGAGTGGACATGCTGTCCAGAATTGGTGTTTCCTTAGACTTCTGCCTCTCTTGATTGGGGACAAAATTTAAAATCCAGTTGAAAATGAAGTTTGGCAATTTGTGTTGCTGCTAAGGCAAAAAGTTGAATTTGTTTGTGCTCCTGCCATTGCAACTAGCCAGGTGGCCTACTTGAGAGTCCTTATTGAGGAGTATTTGCCAAGTCGACAGGATTGTTTTCCTAATCACCCACTTAAGCCGAAACATCATTATATATGTCACTATCCTGAACTGATACTTTGCTTTGGGCCTCTTATTCGCTTATGGATCCTTAGGTTTGAGAGTAAACACACACACATTTTAAACAGTGTGCTCGCAAATTACACAACTTCAAGAATTTGTGTTCCACATTAGCAGAGAGGCATCAACTTTTACAAGCATTTCTCTGTGCTGGTAATGTGTTTCCACCTTGTGTCATTTTTGATAGAGGTACAGATTTCTTTTCCAAATGATTACAATGACAAGATAAGACAATCTGTTGATCATTTAGGCCTCCAGCTACTTAACTCTGTGGCTGTACACAATGTCACCGTTAAAGGCACAAGCTACAAAAAAGGCATGTGTGTTGTCTTGGAGAAGAATGATGAGGGACTAGTCTTTGGCAAGATGGAACTGATTCTTGTTTGCAACAGTTGTGTTTACTTTGTCACAGAGAAATGCCAGTCTGATTTCCTTTTTGATCAGGGGATTTACTGCCCAAAGATGGGCTCAGAGAACCCCATTTCAAATTATTTCTGCCTAGATCATGCGCGCCTCCTTGACTATTACCCTTTGCCTGTGTACAACATGTTTGGCCTGTCTCTAATAGCCCTTCACCACTCCTTTCCTTCAGGATGTCTGATATAAGTGAGAGCATCAAGGACGCAGTCATTTCTGTCCTGCCAAGTGTGCCAGAAGAGACGCTCATTCTGTTGGTTTAAAGGATCTTACACCAGGGAGTGGAAAGCAAAGATGACTTGCAGTACATAAAAGAGAACAGGAAATTGCAGAGGTTATTCGACCAAGCCAGTGCAGAAAACTTTTAAATGCATGGAAATGAGCAGGTACTGTATATTTACTACCTCACTACCAAATTAAAGAGTGTATTAAAACGCTTATTGTTTTATTTAATTAATTACGGCATCATTTTAGTCAATATTCATAATGATAGATTTTTGTTTTCATTGCCAGATGCCATAAGTTGTGCAACCCCCCTACTCCAGTCCCCAGAAGGCAGTTCATCGCTGTCAAGCTCCTCGAGATCCAGTAGCCCTTCACCATCACGTTCCACACGGTCACCAGTAAAGCAAAACTGGCCAGAAACTTTCCAGGTACCCTGGGAGAAAATGCCACCAGGTATTCGTACTGCCACTGAAAGTGGGATAAGGCCCTCACCGGCAGATAGAAGGCAAATGGTTCGGGTCTTGGTGGACGAAATGAGGAAGTTTGAGGCCAACCCTTCGTGGTCGCAGTGCCTCATCATTTCTGTCAAGATTGTCAAGGAGTTTCCACAGTCCTTGGCTGACATGATAGAAGGGAAATTTATAGGGGGAGGATACGCATCTCTCCTGAGTCAAATAAAAATTCATGTTGAGCATTTAAAGAGAAATAACACTTTGGCACGGTGCAGGTCTGTCACCACAGGGGCAAAGCCAAACACAGGCCCTGCAGATAGCTACGGCTGCACACGGTGGCAGCCAGACCTTCCACCTGAAGAAACAGAAAGCACACTGGAAGAGAAAAAGAAGATACTTTTGGAGTTCTTCTCTCGGGAGGGCTTGTCTGGGATTGAAAGGGGAGAAGTACAGAATCTCATGGAGGCAACGTACTACTTACAGCGCAAGATGATAAACACAACACCGGCCCACACACTTGAATATCTGAAATCTCAGTGGCCATACCTGTTTGTCCCTAGGAGTATGTGTACACATTTTGAGATGTTAACAGACATCAACATTTTGAGAAAACTGGAAGCATCTCTTGAAGGAAATGGGCCAAATATCATGGAGTTCCTCAAGAAAAACCCTACCAATAGTGAAGTCAAGGCTGTTCTGACCCGAAGCAATACCAGTGTGGCAGCTCCATATGTTCTGCTGGTGCTGATGGCTCACTTCAAACAGCAGAGTGATGCACTGATACTGGAAACAGATGTGACCACTGTCTCTAATATTGTTTTATTTTTATTGTAGTTACAGGAGTCGGCCAGTGTGTGCGGTGCACCCCTTTCTAATTGAGAGCACCTGGGGGTAAACCCTATAATAAGGAAGCCCCAGTGCTTTCTGGGCCGTTTTTCTCTCTTTCTTTCTCACTCTGTTCCAGGTAATCCTGCACCAGGTCGGGCGGTTGGACGGGCCGCGGGTTTTTCCCTTCACCCTCTTTTATTCCCAGGTTTTGCGTTGTACATTCACATCCCATATTTAGACACGCGCATCCACACACATTTAATATAAATACCCTACATTTCACTCATTCACTCATACATGTATTATTGTTTTCTTCTTAATAAATAATTCCTTTGTTTAATAGTATACCTTGTTCTGTTGTCTCCCTTTTTGTCACGACTATAGCTTAAGTCGTAACACAGATGTAAGTATAAAGCCATTTCATTGCTCTCTGTGATTTCCTGTAAACAAATTAAAGTAAATATACAGTGCAGTCTGTATGTGTTTGGACAGGGACACATTTTTTTGTTGTTTTCATTCTGTTCTCCAACAAACAAACAGTTGACATAAAACAGTCACAATGTGGTTAAAGTGCAGACTTTCAGCTTTGATTTGACCATATTTACATCCATATCAAGTGAACATTGTAGGAATTACAGCCCTTTTTATACATAGTCCCCCCCCAATTTTAGGGGCTCAAAAATAATTGGACAAATTAACATAATCATAGATTAAATTGTCATTTTTTTATACTTGGTTGCATATCCTTTGCATGCCATGGCTTCCTGATGTCCGTGACCTATCAACATCATCAGAGTCTGGATATCCTATTTTCAGGTTGTCCTACAAGCGATACTAAAACTCTTTGCATTTGAATGGATCTCTATGGGAACTGGGGGGTACTAAACATGACTACTTTCATTCACAGACAGTGTGCATCATGAATGGAAATCCAGGAAATCCAGCTATATTTCTTTACAAATAACAATATTTGGGGTTCCTATATGATGCAGTGTATCAGCAACACTGGTTTACCAGATACCAATGAAACATATCAAGACTAACAAGGACCCAAAGGTGCTCAATTGAATTTTGATGTTGCTCAGCACTCCCCATCAAACATCAAGGCACTCAATGTTGGCTAATTCACTGATTTTACAGTTATTGATGACATATCTTTCTATGTTGCAGTTAAGTATATGTTTAATAGCTGTCAATTTTGTTTTCTTTTTTGTGATGGTCATAATTTAGAAGCAGAAACAAATTTTTCTCAGAGGCGGTGTACTCATTTGCAACATGGCTCTTTATAATGTTGGTTAAAAAAAAACATGCTTTCCTGTTTAGCATTGCAGTATTGCAGTGTTGCTGAAACACTACATAATATAGGAACCCCAAATCTTTTTTTATTTGTAAAGCGATAAAGCTGGATTTCCATTTTTCAGAGAGGGTGTACTCCTTCATGATGTGCACTGTAACATTGCTGTGTCCCAAGCATGGTGCCCTAAAATTGGGGGGATTATGTATAAAAAGGGCTGTAATTCATACACTGTTCACCCGATATGGATGTAAATACCCTTTTTTATTACAAATCTCAAATTGTGGAGTACAGAGGCAAATCAATAAATGATGGGTCTTTGTCCCAAACATTATGGAGGACACTGTATTCCTAATAATATTTAAATGTGTTTAATTTCATATCGTTTGTTCTCTGCAGGTTTCTGCCTCTGCTGCTGACGTTGAGAGGTCCTTGACTTTGCCTGACAGTCCTCGATTGATTGTTCTCAGTATGCATGTGTATGTTTAATTTAACTTTTCCTTGACCATGTGGCCACACCACAGGCCTTCCCTGTCCTCACTGCTATGCTATGTGTCAACCCCATCCCAACCCGTTCTCTCCCCCACAGAACTCGCTTCCGCAGGCGAAACCCCCCGCGGCGACGGAACCTCTCCAACCTTTGCTATCCCTCACTGACCCCCCTGTGACGACTTCACGGTCGCAGGAAGGCTATGGAACTGGCAGTCTGCTACGCGGAAGGCTGACTTAATTTCGGCCTACGCGTCCCTCTTCTCTCTACATTTCCTTGCCCTCACTGAGACCTGGATCACACCAGGCAACACTGCAACCCCTGCAGCCCTCTCCTCCTCCTCCTCCTCCTTCTCTCACGCCACCCGCCCGTCTGGCCGTGGTGGGGGCACAGGTTTGCTGATCTCTCCCTCCTGGAAATTCTCTCTTCTCCCCCTCTCTCACCTCTCCATCTCTACCTTTGAATACCACTCTGTCTCAATCACCTATCCTGTTAACTTGTATATTGTTGTTATCTATCACCCTCCAGGGCCCCTGGGAAGCTTCCTCGATGAGCTTGACACCCTGCTCAGCTCCTTCCCAGAAGATGGCACCCCACTGATCCTCCTGGGAGACTTCAACATCCACTTTGATGCCTCCCACTCCGCAGCTTTCCTGCCCCTACTCCACTCATTCGTCCTCTCCCTGATGCACTCTCCACCAACACACAAGGCTGGCAATTATTTCTGTGTCGGGAATTTAGATTTATGAGATCGCTATTCGTAACGAACTGTGGCAGCGCAGTCCGGTGCCCACGCGATCTATTTGGTGAACGTGTACCACTTGTAGATTGTTTCCTATTGCACAAAATTCGTTTTGGATGGACTGGATAATAATTTCTGTCTCGGGAACTTGGATTTATGAGATCGCCAATTGCGTAATCAACTGTATTTAAAACGGGTGACGCACACACCTGCGCCCGATTACACCTATGTATTTGCTCAATTGTTTGTTTAAAGAGTTTCCAATGCCACAGCATTCGTGTTGCAAGCACTGGTAAATTATTTCTGTCTGGGGAATTTGGATTTATGAGATCGCTATTCGCCTAACTAACTGTGCAGGCGCAGTCCGGTGCCCACGCGATCTATTCAGAGGACGTGTACCACTTGTATATTGTTTCCTATTGCACAAAATTCGTTTTAGATGGACTGGATAATAATTTCTGTGTCCGGAACTTGGATTGATGAGATTGCCAATAGCGTAATCAACTGTATTTAAAACGGTGACGCACACACCTGCGCCCCATTACACCTTTTATTTGATTAATTGTTTTTTTAAAGAGTTTCCAATGCCACAGCGTTCGCGTTGGATGAACTGGTTAATTTCTTCTGTCTGGGGAATTTAGATTTATGAGATCACTATTCGCGTAACGAACTGTGGCAGCGCAGTCCGGTGCCCACGCGATCTATTCAGAGGACTTGTACCACTTGTATATTGTTTCCAGTTGCACAAAATTCGTTTTAGATGGACTGGATAATAATTTCTGTCTCGGGAACTTGTATTTATGAGATCGCTAATAGCGTAATCAACTGTATTTAAAACGGGTGACGCACACAACTGCGCCCGATTACACGTATGTATTTGCTCAATTATTTGTTTAAATAGTTTCCAATGCCACAGCGTTCGTGTTGGATGCACTGGTTAATTATTTCTGTCTGGGGAATTTGGATTTATGAGATCGCTATTGGCGCAACGAACTATGGCAGCGCAGTTCGGTGCCCACGCGATCTATTTGGGGAATGTGTACCACTTGTAGATTGTTTCCTATTGCACAAAATTCGTTTTAGATGGACTGGATAATAATTTCTGTATCGGGAAATTGCATTTATGTGATCGCTATTTGCGTAATCAACCGTTTTTAAAACGGAGACGCACACACCTGCTACCGAATGCATGAGCTTCTTCCTTCACTGTGGAGCCCTAGCGTTCCTTTTATTTGCCCCAGGCATTTAAAAGTCCTTAAATGTAAGGCTGCGTGTGCACAAAACGCCTGCGAGGGCATGCATTTCTTAGAATGAATGTCAATATCACTAGTAATAGCGGTGGTGCTTGATTATTGGCGAATTTGACGGATGATGCACACACCTGCTGCCGAATGCAGGAGCTTATGCATCTTACCCCAAATTCCTGGTCAACACACTTTCCCCCACGTCACATCCTTACTAGGTTTTGAATTCCAACTACTCTCAGTAGAGGAATACAATGCCTCCTCCTAGTGGTCAGAATACACTCAACCTGTAACATCTATTATTGAACACAACAAATGTAATGCCAAAAAACGTGTGGTAGCTTTACACATGGTTTAAACTAATTGCATGCTATGAAACGAGAAGGAACTATTTTTTTCTTGATAAAATCATTGTTTCCATGGAACTAACCACCAGAGGTTTTTGCTTGACAACCGTGCAAATAGAAATACCAACCAGAGTGTCTGCATAGCGACGGTCCAATTAGAACTATGAACCAGAGTTTTGCTTGACAACGGCAAAATAATATGCCCAAACGCCCGCAGAAGAACATTTCACTTTCAGCTGATTAAATCTATAAACATCAATAAATATAAACATAAACATATATATAGTCATTGTTGGTACACGGTATGAAATTGATGTGAAATTACAGGGAAATTCCTACAGTAACCTGCTGTTTTATTGATATACAGCACATTGCTGGAGACATAACAGCATTGTGGGCGTTTTGCTCTTAACTGCATATCACCGTTTGAATTTGCAGTAATTAACTGTAAATTGCAAAGGATATTGGGAAGCCATTGGTTAGTAGTGGTGGCAGAGAATATGCTAACAAAGCAATGCCAAGTTTCGAGTGTCACACCTAATAGGCTACGCGAATTTAAAAGTAATTATATTACAATTTGTTCGTTTTTAATTTCCAGCAGAATACGTTGATCTGTATTTCACATTAATCTTCTTGTGCTTTTCCAAGGCAACCCTGTATTTCGAATATTTTTTTGTTGCAGCTGGCTAGAGAGTCGCTGGATTGCGCAGGTAGGCTACGTGCGTTTCGAATTCATTAAACTAGTTAGTATCATAACGGCCAATCATTCGCCAGCGATAGCTTAGTATGAAAGCATGTTTCCATGTCAGTATTGTGGTCACCAATGCTTAACGAAGTATGCGTTTGTTAGGCATATGAAAGTACGTGCGAGTCTTCCAATCGCGTCGTTTAAATGCGCCTTTTTAGATTGCACCCGTTCGTTCAGAAACATAACGCAGATGGAATGTCATGTATATCGAGAGCATCAAGATAAGAGGAGAGCACAGGTAACTGCAATCGAGCGTGTATCTTGTCATGTAGAATTTTGCGATGTTAGATGCATTGATTTATCCAGTTTAAACTGTCATTTGAAATCTCATATCAGAGAGGGCAGGGCAGTTTCTTGTCCATTTCGTCAGTGTGGGAGAACGTTTTCGGTCGTCTCTTCCTTTACTTCTCATTATTCAAGAGTACACAAGTCTTGTACAGCATCCAGTCTTTTGGGCCACGAAACAGTAGGAAGAGAGACGAGGCTAAGGGCAACCAATGAACAAGTTGAGGATGTTTCAGTGTTGGAGGGGGATTTGACTGACGACATAACTGATGATAATGAGGGAGACCAAGCAGCGGTGCTGCCAGAGAGAGCAGATGAATCCCTTTTCTTGAACGATTTGGCTTTCTTTTATTTAAAGTTGCAGGCAAAACTTTTACTGCCAGCATCAGTCATACAGTCTATTATTGAGGATTTTCAAGCAGTGCATGATATCAGTCAGTCTCATTTACTTCATAAGTTGGACGAAAAGCTGGTATCATTGGATATCTCTGATAGTGAGAGAGAGATAATGTCGTCGAGGTTCTTAAATCCGAGGATTTGTTTCGGGCATGCAACACTGGTACCTTGAAAACTGATCAAAGACAAAAAACAGTTTTTAAAAATCTGTTTAGATACATTGAGCCAGTCCCACTTTATCTTGGAATGAATGATTCAGGGAAGGAATGTTTTGCTCAATACATTCCATTAAAAGTTATGCTTCGATCACTCTTTCAGTGTCAGTCGGTCAAGCAGCAAACACATAGCAACAAACAAGAGATACAGACTTTGTCTAGATCAAGAGATGTCTTGGAAGACATCTGGGATGGTAGCAATGTGGCAGCAAATGTACTGTTTAAGAAGTCGGAGGAATCTCTTGGTCTGGTACTGTACCAGGATGCTTTTGAAGTGGTAAATCCGCTACTTTGATTTAAGTGGTATAGTCTTACCTGATGGACATGTGTACCGAGGAACATTGTGTGCCATAGCTGGAGGTAATCTGGGATCACACAGTATTGGTGGCTTTAGTGAAATCTTCAGCAAAAGCACCCATTTCTGCAGATTATGTACTGTTGACCGTGCTCAATTGTTGTCATCTCCCTTCACGACAGGTGAACAGAAAACAATTGCATCATACAAAGACAGCGTGCAGCACAGCATGCAGCATAACGTAAGTACATCAAAACTGTCACTGGGAATTAAATTTGATTCCAAATTTATCAAATTAACCCACTTCCATGTGTGCCAACCTGGTCTGCCTCCTTGTCTGGGCCATGACTTATTTGAGGGTATCGTTGCATATGACTTGGCTCTATACCTAAGTCATTTTGTCACAAATCAGAAGTTCTTCACGTATAGAGAACTGAATGGACGGCTTAATCACTTCAGGTACCTTGGCAATGACGCCAGCAATAAGCCATGTGAAATGAATCCAGGAAGTGAGAAATTGAGTGGACATGCTGTCCAGAATTGGTGTTTCCTTAGACTTCTGCCTCTCTTGATTGGGGACAAAATTTAAAATCCAGTTGAAAATGAAGTTTGGCAATTTGTGTTGCTGCTAAGGCAAAAAGTTGAATTTGTTTGTGCTCCTGCCATTGCAACTAGCCAGGTGGCCTACTTGAGAGTCCTTATTGAGGAGTATTTGCCAAGTCGACAGGATTGTTTTCCTAATCACCCACTTAAGCCGAAACATCATTATATATGTCACTATCCTGAACTGATACTTTGCTTTGGGCCTCTTATTCGCTTATGGATCCTTAGGTTTGAGAGTAAACACACACACATTTTAAACAGTGTGCTCGCAAATTACACAACTTCAAGAATTTGTGTTCCACATTAGCAGAGAGGCATCAACTTTTACAAGCATTTCTCTGTGCTGGTAATGTGTTTCCACCTTGTGTCATTTTTGATAGAGGTACAGATTTCTTTTCCAAATGATTACAATGACAAGATAAGACAATCTGTTGATCATTTAGGCCTCCAGCTACTTAACTCTGTGGCTGTACACAATGTCACCGTTAAAGGCACAAGCTACAAAAAAGGCATGTGTGTTGTCTTGGAGAAGAATGATGAGGGACTAGTCTTTGGCAAGATGGAACTGATTCTTGTTTGCAACAGTTGTGTTTACTTTGTCACAGAGAAATGCCAGTCTGATTTCCTTTTTGATCAGGGGATTTACTGCCCAAAGATGGGCTCAGAGAACCCCATTTCAAATTATTTCTGCCTAGATCATGCGCGCCTCCTTGACTATTACCCTTTGCCTGTGTACAACATGTTTGGCCTGTCTCTAATAGCCCTTCACCACTCCTTTCCTTCAGGATGTCTGATATAAGTGAGAGCATCAAGGACGCAGTCATTTCTGTCCTGCCAAGTGTGCCAGAAGAGACGCTCATTCTGTTGGTTGAAAGGATCTTACACCAGGGAGTGGAAAGCAAAGATGACTTGCAGTACATAAAAGAGAACAGGAAATTGCAGAGGTTATTCGACCAAGCCAGTGCAGAAAACTTTTAAATGCATGGAAATGAGCAGGTACTGTATATTTACTACCTCACTACCAAATTAAAGAGTGTATTAAAACGCTTATTGTTTTATTTAATTAATTACGGCATCATTTTAGTCAATATTCATAATGATAGATTTTTGTTTTCATTGCCAGATGCCATAAGTTGTGCAACCCCCCTACTCCAGTCCCCAGAAGGCAGTTCATCGCTGTCAAGCTCCTCGAGATCCAGTAGCCCTTCACCATCACGTTCCACACGGTCACCAGTAAAGCAAAACTGGCCAGAAACTTTCCAGGTACCCTGGGAGAAAATGCCACCAGGTATTCGTACTGCCACTGAAAGTGGGATAAGGCCCTCACCGGCAGATAGAAGGCAAATGGTTCGGGTCTTGGTGGACGAAATGAGGAAGTTTGAGGCCAACCCTTCGTGGTCGCAGTGCCTCATCATTTCTGTCAAGATTGTCAAGGAGTTTCCACAGTCCTTGGCTGACATGATAGAAGGGAAATTTATAGGGGGAGGATACGCATCTCTCCTGAGTCAAATAAAAATTCATGTTGAGCATTTAAAGAGAAATAACACTTTGGCACGGTGCAGGTCTGTCACCACAGGGGCAAAGCCAAACACAGGCCCTGCAGATAGCTACGGCTGCACACGGTGGCAGCCAGACCTTCCACCTGAAGAAACAGAAAGCACACTGGAAGAGAAAAAGAAGATACTTTTGGAGTTCTTCTCTCGGGAGGGCTTGTCTGGGATTGAAAGGGGAGAAGTACAGAATCTCATGGAGGCAACGTACTACTTACAGCGCAAGATGATAAACACAACACCGGCCCACACACTTGAATATCTGAAATCTCAGTGGCCATACCTGTTTGTCCCTAGGAGTATGTGTACACATTTTGAGATGTTAACAGACATCAACATTTTGAGAAAACTGGAAGCATCTCTTGAAGGAAATGGGCCAAATATCATGGAGTTCCTCAAGAAAAACCCTACCAATAGTGAAGTCAAGGCTGTTCTGACCCGAAGCAATACCAGTGTGGCAGCTCCATATGTTCTGCTGGTGCTGATGGCTCACTTCAAACAGCAGAGTGATGCACTGATACTGGAAACAGATGTGACCACTGTCTCTAATATTGTTTTATTTTTATTGTAGTTACAGGAGTCGGCCAGTGTGTGCGGTGCACCCCTTTCTAATTGAGAGCACCTGGGGGTAAACCCTATAATAAGGAAGCCCCAGTGCTTTCTGGGCCGTTTTTCTCTCTTTCTTTCTCACTCTGTTCCAGGTAATCCTGCACCAGGTCGGGCGGTTGGACGGGCCGCGGGTTTTTCCCTTCACCCTCTTTTATTCCCAGGTTTTGCGTTGTACATTCACATCCCATATTTAGACACGCGCATCCACACACATTTAATATAAATACCCTACATTTCACTCATTCACTCATACATGTATTATTGTTTTCTTCTTAATAAATAATTCCTTTGTTTAATAGTATACCTTGTTCTGTTGTCTCCCTTTTTGTCACGACTATAGCTTAAGTCGTAACACAGATGTAAGTATAAAGCCATTTCATTGCTCTCTGTGATTTCCTGTAAACAAATTAAAGTAAATATACAGTGCAGTCTGTATGTGTTTGGACAGGGACACATTTTTTTGTTGTTTTCATTCTGTTCTCCAACAAACAAACAGTTGACATAAAACAGTCACAATGTGGTTAAAGTGCAGACTTTCAGCTTTGATTTGACCATATTTACATCCATATCAAGTGAACATTGTAGGAATTACAGCCCTTTTTATACATAGTCCCCCCCCAATTTTAGGGGCTCAAAAATAATTGGACAAATTAACATAATCATAGATTAAATTGTCATTTTTTTATACTTGGTTGCATATCCTTTGCATGCCATGACTTCCTGATGTCCGTGACCTATCAACATCATCAGAGTCTGGATATCCTATTTTCAGGTTGTCCTACAAGCGATACTAAAACTCTTTGCATTTGAATGGATCTCTATGGGAACTGGGGGGTACTAAACATGACTACTTTCATTCACAGACAGTGTGCATCATGAATGGAAATCCAGGAAATCCAGCTATATTTCTTTACAAATAACAATATTTGGGGTTCCTATATGATGCAGTGTATCAGCAACACTGGTTTACCAGATACCAATGAAACATATCAAGACTAACAAGGACCCAAAGGTGCTCAATTGAATTTTGATGTTGCTCAGCACTCCCCATCAAACATCAAGGCACTCAATGTTGGCTAATTCACTGATTTTACAGTTATTGATGACATATCTTTCTATGTTGCAGTTAAGTATATGTTTAATAGCTGTCAATTTTGTTTTCTTTTTTGTGATGGTCATAATTTAGAAGCAGAAACAAATTTTTCTCAGAGGCGGTGTACTCATTTGCAACATGGCTCTTTATAATGTTGGTTAAAAAAAAACATGCTTTCCTGTTTAGCATTGCAGTATTGCAGTGTTGCTGAAACACTACATAATATAGGAACCCCAAATCTTTTTTTATTTGTAAAGCGATAAAGCTGGATTTCCATTTTTCAGAGAGGGTGTACTCCTTCATGATGTGCACTGTAACATTGCTGTGTCCCAAGCATGGTGCCCTAAAATTGGGGGGATTATGTATAAAAAGGGCTGTAATTCATACACTGTTCACCCGATATGGATGTAAATACCCTTTTTTATTACAAATCTCAAATTGTGGAGTACAGAGGCAAATCAATAAATGATGGGTCTTTGTCCCAAACATTATGGAGGACACTGTATTCCTAATAATATTTAAATGTGTTTAATTTCATATCGTTTGTTCTCTGCAGGTTTCTGCCTCTGCTGCTGACGTTGAGAGGTCCTTGACTTTGCCTGACAGTCCTCGATTGATTGTTCTCAGTATGCATGTGTATGTTTAATTTAACTTTTCCTTGACCATGTGGCCACACCACAGGCCTTCCCTGTCCTCACTGCTATGCTATGTGTCAACCCCATCCCAACCCGTTCTCTCCCCCACAGAACTCGCTTCCGCAGGCGAGACCCCCCGCGGCGACGGAACCTCTCCAACCTTTGCTATCCCTCACTGACCCCCCTGTGACGACTTCACGGTCGCAGGAAGGCTATGGAACTGGCAGTCTGCTACGCGGAAGGCTGACTTAATTTCGGCCTACGCGTCCCTCTTCTCTCTACATTTCCTTGCCCTCACTGAGACCTGGATCACACCAGGCAACACTGCAACCCCTGCAGCCCTCTCCTCCTCCTCCTCCTCCTTCTCTCACGCCACCCGCCCGTCTGGCCGTGGTGGGGGCACAGGTTTGCTGATCTCTCCCTCCTGGAAATTCTCTCTTCTCCCCCTCTCTCACCTCTCCATCTCTACCTTTGAATACCACTCTGTCTCAATCAGCTATCCTGTTAACTTGTATATTGTTGTTATCTATCACCCTCCAGGGCCCCTGGGAAGCTTCCTCGATGAGCTTGACACCCTGCTCAGCTCCTTCCCAGAAGATGGCACCCCACTGATCCTCCTGGGAGACTTCAACATCCACTTTGATGCCTCCCACTCCGCAGCTTTCCTGCCCCTACTCCACTCATTCGTCCTCTCCCTGATGCACTCTCCACCAACACACAAGGCTGGCAATTATTTCTGTGTCGGGAATTTAGATTTATGAGATCGCTATTCGTAACGAACTGTGGCAGCGCAGTCCGGTGCCCACGCGATCTATTTGGTGAACGTGTACCACTTGTCGATTGTTTCCTATTGCACAAAATTCGTTTTGGATGGACTGGATAATAATTTCTGTCTCGGGAACTTGGATTTATGAGATCGCCAATTGCGTAATCAACTGTATTTAAAACGGGTGACGCACACACCTGCGCCCGATTACACCTATGGATTTGCTCAATTGTTTGTTTAAAGAGTTTCCAATGCCACAGCATTCGTGTTGCAAGCACTGGTAAATTATTTCTGTCTGGGGAATTTGGATTTATGAGATCGCTATTCGCCTAACGAACTGTGCAGGCGCAGTCCGGTGCCCACGCGATCTATTCAGAGGACGTGTACCACTTGTATATTGTTTCCTATTGCACAAAATTCGTTTTAGATGGACTGGATAATAATTTCTGTGTCCGGAACTTGGATTGATGAGATTGCCAATAGCGTAATCAACTGTATTTAAAACGGTGACGCACACACCTGCGCCCCATTACACCTTTTATTTGATCAATTGTTTTTTTAAAGAGTTTCCAATGCCACAGCGTTCGCGTTGGATGAACTGGTTAATTTCTTCTGTCTGGGGAATTTAGATTTATGAGATCACTATTCGCGTAACGAACTGTGGCAGCGCAGTCCGGTGCCCACGCGATCTATTCAGAGGACTTGTACCACTTGTATATTGTTTCCAGTTGCACAAAATTCGTTTTAGATGGACTGGATAATAATTTCTGTCTCGGGAACTTGGATTTATGATATCGATTATAGCGTAATCAACTGTATGTAAAACGGTGACGCACACACCTGCGCCTGATTACACGTTTGTATTTGCTATATTATTTGTTTAAATAGATTCCAATGCCACAGCGTTCGTTTTGGATGCATTGGTTAATTATTTTTGTCTGGGGAATTTGGATTCATGAGATCGCTATTCGGGCAACGAACTGTGGCAGCGCAGTCCGGTGCCCACGCGATCTATTTGGGGAACGTGTACCACTTGTAGATTGTTTCCTATTGCACAAAATTTGTTTTAGACGGACTGGATAATAATTTCTGTCTCGGGAACTTGGATTTATGAGATCGCCAATAACGTAATCAACTGTATTTAAAACGGTGACGCATACAACTGCCCCCGATTACACGTTTGTATTTGCTCAATTATTTTTTTAAACAGTTTCCAATGCCACAGCGTTCGTGTTGGATGCACTGGTTAATTATTTCTGTCTGGGGAATTTGGATTTATGAGATCGCTATTGGTGCAACGAACTGTGGCAGCGCAGTCCGGTGCCCATGCGATCTATTTGCTGAACGTGTACCACTTGTAGATTGTTTCCTATTGCACAAAATTCGTTTTAGATGGACTGGATAATAATTTCTGTCTCGGGAAATTGCATTTATGTGATCGCTATTTGCGTAATCAACCGTTTTTAAAACGGAGACGCACACACCTGCTACCGAATTCATGAGCTTCTTCCTTCACTGTGGAGCCCTAGCGTTCCTTTTATTTGCCCCAGGCATTTAAAAGTCCTTAAATGTAAGGCTGCGTGTGCACAAAACGCCTGCGAGGGCATGCATTTCTTAGAATGAATGTCAATATCACTAGTAATAGCGGTGGTGCTTGATTATTGGCGAATTTGACCGATGATGCACACACCTGCTGCCGAATGCAGGAGCTTATGCATCTTACCCCAAATTCCTGGTCAACACACTTTCCCCCACGTCGCATCCTTACTAGGTTTAGAATTCCAACTACTCTCAGTAAAGCAATACAATGCCTCCTCCTAGTGGTCAGAATACACTCAGCCTGTAACATCTATTATTGAACACAACAAATGTAATGCCAAAAAACGCGTGGTAGCTTTACACATGGTTTAAACTAATTGCATGCTATGAAACCAGAAGGAACTATTTTTTTCTTGATAAAATCATTGTTTCCATGGAACTAACCACCAGATGTTTTGGTTGACAACGGTGCAAATAGAAATACCAACCAGAGTGTCTGCATAGCGACGGTCCAATTAGAACTACGAACCAGAGTTTTGCTTGACAACGGCAAAATAATATGCCCAAACGCCCGCAGAAGAACATTTCACTTTCAGCTGATTAAATCTATAAACATCAATAAATATAAACATAAACATATATATAGTCATTGTTGGTACACGGTATGAAATTGATGTGAAATTACAGGGAAATTCCTACAGTAACCTGCTGTTTTATTGATATACAGCACATTGCTGGAGACATAACAGCATTGTGGGCGTTTTGCTCTTAACTGCATATCACCGTTTGAATTTGCAGTAATTAACTGTAAATTGCAAAGGATATTGGGAAGCCATTGGTTAGTAGTGGTGGCAGAGAATATGCTAACAAAGCAATGCCAAGTTTCGAGTGTCACACCTAATAGGCTACGCGAATTTAAAAGTAATTATATTACAATTTGTTCGTTTTTAATTTCCAGCAGAATACGTTGATCTGTATTTCACATTAATCTTCTTGTGCTTTTCCAAGGCAACCCTGTATTTCGAATATTTTTTTGTTGCAGCTGGCTAGAGAGTCGCTGGATTGCGCAGGTAGGCTACGTGCGTTTCGAATTCATTAAACTAGTTAGTATCATAACGGCCAATCATTCGCCAGCGATAGCTTAGTATGAAAGCATGTTTCCATGTCAGTATTGTGGTCACCAATGCTTAACGAAGTATGCGTTTGTTAGGCATATGAAAGTACGTGCGAGTCTTCCAATCGCGTCGTTTAAATGCGCCTTTTTAGATTGCACCCGTTCGTTCAGAAACATAACGCAGATGGAATGTCATGTATATCGAGAGCATCAAGATAAGAGGAGAGCACAGGTAACTGCAATCGAGCGTGTATCTTGTCATGTAGAATTTTGCGATGTTAGATGCATTGATTTATCCAGTTTAAACTGTCATTTGAAATCTCATATCAGAGAGGGCAGGGCAGTTTCTTGTCCATTTCGTCAGTGTGGGAGAACGTTTTCGGTCGTCTCTTCCTTTACTTCTCACAAGTCTTGTACAGCATCCAGTCTTTTGGGCCACGAAACAGTAGGAAGAGAGACGAGGCTAAGGGCAACCAATGAACAAGTTGAGGATGTTTCAGTGTTGGAGGGGGATTTGACTGACGACATAACTGATGATAATGAGGGAGACCAAGCAGCGGTGCTGCCAGAGAGAGCAGATGAATCCCTTTTCTTGAACGATTTGGCTTTCTTTTATTTAAAGTTGCAGGCAAAACTTTTACTGCCAGCATCAGTCATACAGTCTATTACTGAGGATTTTCAAGCAGTGCATGATATCAGTCAGTCTCATTTACTTCATAAGTTGGACGAAAAGCTGGTATCATTGGGTATCTCTGATAGTGAGAGAGAGAGAATGTCATCGAGGTTCTTAAATCCGAGGATTTGTTTCGGGCATGCAACACTGGTACCTTGAAAACTGATCAAAGACAAAAAACAGTTTTTAAAAATCTGTTTAGATACATTGAGCCAGTCCCACTTTATCTTGGAATGAATGATTCAGGGAAGGAATGTTTTGCTCAATACATTCCGTTAAAAGATTCGCTTCGATCACTCTTTCAGTGTCAGTCGGTCAAGCAGCAAACACATAGCAACAAACAAGAGATACAGACTTTGTCTAGATCAAGAGATGTCTTGGAAGACATCTGGGATGGTAGCAATGTGCCAGCAAATGTACTGTTTAAGAAGTCGGAGGAATCTCTTGGTCTGGTACTGTACCAGGATGCTTTTGAAGTGGTAAATCCGCTACTTTGATATAAGTGGTATAGTCTTACCTGATGGACATGTGTACCGAGGAACATTGTGTGCCATAGCTGGAGGTAATCTGGGATCACACAGTATTGGTGGCTTTAGTGAAATCTTCAGTAAAAGCACCCATTTCTGCAGATTATGTACTGTTGACCGTGCTCAATTGTTGTCATCTCCCTTCACGACAGGTGAAAAGAAAACAATTGCATCATACAAAGACAGCGTGCAGCACAGCATGCAGCATAACGTAAGTACATCAAAACTGTCACTGGGAATTAAATTTGATTCCAAATTTATCAAATTAACCCACTTCCATGTGTGCCAACCTGGTCTGCCTCCTTGTCTGGGCCATGACTTATTTGAGGGTATCGTCGCATATGACTTGGCTCTATACCTAAGTCATTTTGTCACAAATCAGAAATTCTTCACGTATAGAGAACTGAATGGACGGCTTAATCACTTCAGGTACCTTGGCAATGACGCCAGCAATAAGCCATGTGAAATGAATCCAGGAAGTGAGAAATTGAGTGGACATGCTGTCCAGAATTGGTGTTTCCTTAGACTTCTGCCTCTCTTGATTGGGGACAAAATTTAAAATCCAGTTGAAAATGAAGTTTGGCAATTTGTGTTGCAGCTAAGGTAAAAAGTTGAATTTGTTTGTGCTCCTGCCATTGCAACTAGCCAGGTGGCCTACTTGAGAGTCCTTATTGAGGAGTATTTGCCAAGTCGACAGGATTGTTTTCCTAATCACCCACTTAAGCCGAAACATCATTATATATGTCACTATCCTGAACTGATACTTTGCTTTGGGCCTCTTATTCGCTTATGGACCCTTAGGTTTGAGAGTAAACACACACACATTTTAAACAGTGTGCTCGCAAATTACACAACTTCATGAATTTGTGTTCCACATTAGCAGAGAGGCATCAACTTTTACAAGCATTCTCTGTGCTGGTAATGTGTTTCCACCTTGTGTCATTTTTGATAGAGGTACAGATTTCTTTTCCAAATGATTACAATGACAAGATAAGACAATCTGTTGATCATTTAGGCCTCCAGCTACTTAACTCTGTGGCTGTACACAATGTCACCGTTAAAGGCACAAGCTACAAAAAAGGCATGTGTGTTGTCTTGGAGAAGAATGATGAGGGACTAGTCTTTGGCAAGATGGAACTGATTCTTGTTTGCAACAGTTGTGTTTACTTTGTCACAGAGAAATGCCAGTCTGATTTCCTTTTTGATCAGGTGATTTACTGCCCAAAGATGGGCTCAGAGAACCCCATTTCAAATTATTTCTGCCTAGATCATGCGCGCCTCCTTGACTATTACCCTTTGCCTGTGTACAACATGTTTGGTCTGTCTCTAATAGCCCTTCACCACTCCTTTCCTTCAGGATGTCTGATATAAGTTATATAATTATTGTTTTCTTCTTAATAAATAATTCCTTTGTTTAATAGTATACCTTGTTCTGTTGTCTCCCTTTTTGTCACGACTATAGCTTAAGTCGTAACACAGATGTAAGTATAAAGCCATTTCATTGCTCTCTGTGATTTCCTGTAAACAAATTAAAGTAAATATACAGTGCAGTCTGTATGTGTTTGGACAGGGACACATTTTTTTGTTGTTTTCATTCTGTTCTCCAACAAACAAACAGTTGACATAAAACAGTCACAATGCGGTTAAAGTGCAGACTTTCAGCTTTGATTTGACCATATTTACATCCATATCAAGTGAACATTGTAGGAATTACAGCCCTTTTTATACATAGCCCCCCCCCCCCAATTTTAGGGGCTCAAAAATAATTGGACAAATTAACATAATCATAGATTAAATTGTCATTTTTTTATACTTGGTTGCATATCCTTTGCATGCCATGACTTCCTGATGTCCGTGACCTATCAACATCATCAGAGTCTGGATATCCTATTTTCAGGTTGTCCTACAAGCGATACTAAAACTCTTTGCATTTGAATGGATCTCTATGGGAACTGGGGGGTACTAAACATGACTACTTTCATTCACAGACAGTGTGCATCATGAATGGAAATCCAGGAAATCCAGCTATATTTCTTTACAAATAACAATATTTGGGGTTCCTATATGATGCAGTGTATCAGCAACACTGGTTTACCAGATACCAATGAAACATATCAAGACTAACAAGGACCCAAAGGTGCTCAATTGAATGTTGATGTTGCTCAGCACTCCCCATCAAACATCAAGGCACTCAATGTTGGCTAATTCACTGATTTTACAGTTATTGATGACATATCTTTCTATGTTGCAGTTAAGTATATGTTTAATAGCTGTCAATTTTGTTTTCATTTTTGTGATGGTCATAATTTAGAAGCAGAAACAAATTTTGCTCAGAGGCGGTGTACTCATTTGCAACATGGCTCTTTATAATGTTGGTTAAAAAAAAACATGCTTTCCTGTTTAGCATTGCATTATTGCAGTGTTGCTGAAACACTACATAATATAGGAACCCCAAATCTTTTTTTATTTGTAAAGCGATAAAGCTGGATTTCCATTTTTCAGAGAGGGTGTACTCCTTCATGATGTGCACTGTAACATTGCTGTGTCCCAAGCATGGTGCCCTAAAATTGGGGGGATTATGTATAAAAAGGGCTGTAATTCATACACTGTTCACCCGATATGGATGTAAATACCCTTTTTTATTACAAATCTCAAATTGTGGAGTACAGAGGCAAATCAATAAATGATGGGTCTTTGTCCCAAACATTATGGAGGACACTGTATTCCTAATAATATTTAAATGTGTTTAATTTCATATCGTTTGTTCTCTGCAGGTTTCTGCCTCTGCTGCTGACGTTGAGAGGTCCTTGACTTTGCCTGACAGTCCTCGATTGATTGTTCTCAGTATGCATGTGTATGTTTAATTTAACTTTTCCTTGACCATGTGGCCACACCACAGGCCTTCCCCGTCCTCACTGCTATGCTATGTGTCAACCCCATCCCAACCCGTTCTCTCCCCTGCAGAACTCGCTTCCGCAGGCGCGACCCCCCGCGGCGACGGAACCTCTCCAACCTTTGCTATCCCTCACTGAGCCCACTGTGACGACTTCACGGTCGCAGGAAGGCTATGGAACTGGCAGTCTGCTACGCGGAAGGCTGACTTAATTTCGGCCTACGCGTCCCTCTTCTCTCTACATTTCCTTGCCCTCACTGAGACCTGGATCACACCAGGCAACACTGCAACCCCTGCAGCCCTCTCCTCTTCCTCCTCCTCCTCCTTCTCTCACGCCACCCGCCCGTCTGGCCGTGGTGGGGGCACAGGTTTGCTGATCTCTCCCTCCTGGAAATTCTCTCTTCTCCCCCTCTCTCACCTCTCCATCTCTACCTTTGAATACCACTCTGTCTCAATCACCTATCCTGTTAACTTGTATATTGTTGTTATCTATCACCCTCCAGGGCCCCTGGGAAGCTTCCTCGATGAGCTTGACACCCTGCTCAGCTCCTTCCCAGAAGATGGCACCCCACTGATCCTCCTGGGAGACTTCAACATCCACTTTGATGCCTCCCACTCCGCAGCTTTCCTGCCCCTACTCCACTCATTCGTCCTCTCCCTGATGCACTCCCCACCAACACACAAGCCTGGCAATTATTTCTGTGTCGGGAACTTGGATTTATGAGATCGCAAATAGCCTAATCAACTGTATTTAAAACGGTGACGCACACACCTGCGCTCGATTACACCTATGTATTTGCTCAATTGTTTGTTTAAATAGTGTCCAATGCCACAGCGTTCGTGTTGGATGCTTTGGTTAATTATTTTTGTCTGGGGAATTTGGATTTAGGAGATCGCTATTGGCGCAACGAACTGTGGCAGCGCAGTCCGGTGCCCACGCGATCTAATTGGTGAATGTGTACCACTTGTAGATTGTTTCCTATTGCACAACATTCGTTTTAGATGGACTGGATAATAATTTCTGTCTCGGGAACTTGAATTTTTGAGATCGCTAATAGCGTAATCAACTGTATTTATAACGGTGACGCACACACCTGCGCCCGATTACACGTTTGTATTTGCTATATTATTTGTTTAAATAGTTTCCAATGCCTCAGCGTTCGTGTTGGATGCACTGGTTAATTATTTCTGTCTGGGGAATTTGGATTTATGAGATCGCTATTGGCGCAACGAACTGTGGCAGCGCAGTCCGGTGCCCACGCGATCTATTTGGTGAATGTGTACCACTTGTAGATCGTTTCCTATTGCACAAAATTCGTTTTAGATGGACTGGATAATAATTTCTGTCTCGGGAACTTGGATTTATGAGATCGCTAATAGCGTAATCAACTGTATTTAAAACGGTGACGCACACACCTGCGCCCCATTACACATTTTATTTGATCAATTGTTTTTTTAAAGAGTTTCCAATGCCACAGCGTTCGCGTTGGATGCACTGGTTAATAACTTCTGTCTGGGGAATTTAGATTTATGAGATCGCTATTCGCGTAACGAACTGTGGCAGCGCAGTCCGGTGCCCACGCGATCTATTCAGAGGACTTGTACCACTTGTATATTGTTTCCAGTTGCACAAAATTCGTTTTAGATGCACTGGATAATAATTTCTGTCTGGGGAACATGTATTTATGAGATCGTTAATAGCGTAATCAAGTGTATTTAAAACGGGTGACGCACACAACTGCGCCCGATTACACGTTTGTATTTGCTCAATTATTTGTTTAAATAGTTACCAATGCCACAGCGTTCGTGTTGGATGCACTGGTTAATTATTTCTGTCTGGGGAATATGGATTTATGAGATCGCTATTGGCGCAACGAACTATGGCAGCGCAGTTCGGTGCCCTCGCGATCTATTTGGGGAATGTGTACCACTTGTAGATTGTTTCCTATTGCACAAAATTCGTTTTAGATGGACTGGATAATAAATTCTGTCTGGGGTACTTGGATTTATAAGATCGCTAATAGCGTAATCAACTGTATTTAAAACGGTGACGCACACACCTGCACCCGATTACACGTTTGTATTTGCTATATTATTTGTTTAAATAGTTTCCAATGCCACAGCGTTCGTTTTGGATGCATTGGTAAATTATTTTTGTCTGGGGAATTTGGATTCATAAGATCGCTATTCGCGCCACGAACTGTGGCAGCGCAGTCCGGTGCCCACGCGATCTATTCAGAGGACGTGTACCACTTCTATATTGTTTCCAGTTGCACAAATTTCGTTTTAGATGGACTGGATAATAATTTCTGTCTAGGGAACTTGGATTTATGAAATCGCTTATAGCGTAATCAACTGTATTTAAAACGGTGACGCACACACCTGCGCCTGATTACACGTTTGTATTTGCTATATTTTTTGTTTAAATAGTTTCCAATGCGACTGCGTTCGTTTTGGATGCATTGGTTAATTATTTTTGTCTGGGGAATTTGGATTCATGAGATCGCTATTCGCCCAACGAACTGTGGCAGCGCAGTCCGGTGCCCACGCGATCTATTTGGTGAACGTGTACCACTTGTAGATTGTTTCCTATTGCACAAAATTTGTTTTAGACGGACTGGATAATAATTTCTGTCTCGGGAACTTGGATTTATGAGATCGCTAATAACGTAATCAACTGTATTATAAACGGGGGACGCTCACAACTGCGCCCGATTACGCGTTTGTATTTGCTCAATTATTTTTTTAAATAGTTTCCAATGCCACAGCGTTCGTGTTGGATGCACTGGTTAATTATTTCTGTCTGGGGAATTTGGATTTATGAGATCGCTATTGGTGCAACGAACTGTGGCAGCGCAGTCCGGTGCCCATGCGATCTATTTGCTGAACGTGTACCACTTGTAGATTGTTTCCTATTGCACAAAATTCGTTTTAGATGGACTGGATAATAATTTCTGTCTCGGGAAATTGCATTTATGTGATCGCTATTTGCGTAATCAACCGTTTTTAAAACGGAGACGCACACACCTGCTACCGAATGCATGAGCTTCTTCCTTCACTGTGGAGCCCTAGCGTTCCTTTTATTTGCCCCAGGCATTTAAAAGTCCTTAAATGTAAGGCTGCGTGTGCACAAAACGCCTGCGAGGGCATGCATTTCTTAGAATGAATGTCAATATCACTAGTAATAGCGGTGGTGCTTGATTATTGGCGAATTTGACGGATGATGCACACACCTGCTGCCGAATGCAGGAGCTTATGCATCTTACCCCAAATTCCTGGTCAACACACTTTCCCCCACGTCACATCCTTACTAGGTTTAGAATTCCAACTACTCTCAGTAAAGCAATACAATGCCTCCTCCTAGTGGTCAGAATACACTCAGCCTGTAACATCTATTATTGAACACAACAAATGTAATGCCAAAAAACGTGTGGTAGCTTTACACATGGTTTAAACTAATTGCATGCTATGAAACGAGAAGGAACTATTTTTTTCTTGATAAAATCATTGTTTCCATGGAACTAACCACCAGAGGTTTTTGCTTGACAACGGTGCAAATAGAAATACCAACCAGAGTGTCTGCATAGCGACGGTCCAATTAGAACTACGAACCAGAGTTTTGCTTGACAACGGCAAAATAATATGCCCAAACGCCCGCAGAAGAACATTTCACTTTCAGCTGATTAAATCTATAAACATCAATAAATATAAACATAAACATATATATAGTCATTGTTGGTACACGGTATGAAATTGATGTGAAATTACAGGGAAATTCCTACAGTAACCTGCTGTTTTATTGATATACAGCACATTGCTGGAGACATAACAGCATTGTGGGCGTTTTGCTCTTAACTGCATATCACCGTTTGAATTTGCAGTAATTAACTGTAAATTGCAAAGGATATTGGGAAGCCATTGGTTAGTAGTGGTGGCAGAGAATATGCTAACAAAGCAATGCCAAGTTTCGAGTGTCACACCTAATAGGCTACGCGAATTTAAAAGTAATTATATTACAATTTGTTCGTTTTTAATTTCCAGCAGAATACGTTGATCTGTATTTCACATTAATCTTCTTGTGCTTTTCCAAGGCAACCCTGTATTTCGAATATTTTTTTGTTGCAGCTGGCTAGAGAGTCGCTGGATTGCGCAGGTAGGCTACGTGCGTTTCGAATTCATTAAACTAGTTAGTATCATAACGGCCAATCATTCGCCAGCGATAGCTTAGTATGAAAGCATGTTTCCATGTCAGTATTGTGGTCACCAATGCTTAACGAAGTATGCGTTTGTTAGGCATATGAAAGTACGTGCGAGTCTTCCAATCGCGTCGTTTAAATGCGCCTTTTTAGATTGCACCCGTTCGTTCAGAAACATAACGCAGATGGAATGTCATGTATATCGAGAGCATCAAGATAAGAGGAGAGCACAGGTAACTGCAATCGAGCGTGTATCTTGTCATGTAGAATTTTGCGATGTTAGATGCATTGATTTATCCAGTTTAAACTGTCATTTGAAATCTCATATCAGAGAGGGCAGGGCAGTTTCTTGTCCATTTCGTCAGTGTGGGAGAACGTTTTCGGTCGTCTCTTCCTTTACTTCTCATTTTTCAAGAGTAAACAAGTCTTGTACAGCATCCAGTCTTTTGGGCCACGAAACAGTAGGAAGAGAGACGAGGCTAAAAGCAACCAATGAACAAGTTGAGGATGTTTCAGTGTTGGAGGGGGATTTGACTGACGACATAACTGATGATAATGAGGGAGACCAAGCAGCGGTGCTGCCAGAGAGAGCAGATGAATCCCTTTTCTTGAACGATTTGGCTTTCTTTTATTTAAAGTTGCAGGCAAAACTTTTACTGCCAGCATCAGTCATACAGTCTATTACTGAGGATTTTCAAGCAGTGCATGATATCAGTCAGTCTCATTTACTTCATAAGTTGGACGAAAAGCTGGTATCATTGGATATCTCTGATAGTGAGAGAGAGAGAATGTCATCGAGGTTCTTAAATCCGAGGATTTGTTTCGGGCATGCAACACTGGTACCTTGAAAACTGATCAAAGACAAAAAACAGTTTTTAAAAATCTGTTTAGATACATTGAGCCAGTCCCACTTTATCTTGGAATGAATGATTCAGGGAAGGAATGTTTTGCTCAATACATTCCGTTAAAAGATACGCTTCGATCACTCTTTCAGTGTCAGTCGGTCAAGCAGCAAACACATAGCAACAAACAAGAGATACAGACTTTGTCTAGATCAAGAGATGTCTTGGAAGACATCTGGGATGGTAGCAATGTGGCAGCAAATGTACTGTTTAAGAAGTCGGAGGAATCTCTTGGTCTGGTACTGTACCAGGATGCTTTTGAAGTGGTAAATCCGCTACTTTGATTTAAGTGGTATAGTCTTACCTGATGGACATGTGTACCGAGGAACATTGTGTGCCATAGCTGGAGGTAATCTGGGATCACACAGTATTGGTGGCTTTAGTGAAATCTTCAGTAAAAGCACCCATTTCTGCAGATTATGTACTGTTGACCGTGCTCAATTGTTGTCATCTCCCTTCACGACAGGTGAAAAGAAAACAATTGCATCATACAAAGTCAGCGTGCAGCACAGCATGCAGCATAACGTAAGTACATCAAAACTGTCACTGGGAATTAAATTTGATTCCAAATTTATCACTTCCATGTGTGCCAACCTGGTCTGCCTCCTTGTCTGGGCCATGACTTATTTGAGGGTATCGTCGCATATGACTTGGCTCTATACCTAAGTCATTTTGTCACAAATCAGAAATTCTTCACGTATAGAGAACTGAATGGACGGCTTAATCACTTCAGGTACCTTGGCAATGACGCCAGCAATAAGCCATGTGAAATGAATCCAGGAAGTGAGAAATTGAGTGGACATGCTGTCCAGAATTGGTGTTTCCTTAGACTTCTGCCTCTCTTGATTGGGGACAAAATTTAAAATCCAGTTGAAAATGAAGTTTGGCAATTTGTGTTGCAGCTAAGGCAAAAAGTTGAATTTGTTTGTGCTCCTGCCATTGCAACTAGCCAGGTGGCCTACTTGAGAGTCCTTATTGAGGAGTATTTGCCAAGTCGACAGGATTGTTTTCCTAATCACCCACTTAAGCCGAAACATCATTATATATGTCACTATCCTGAACTGATACTTTGCTTTGGGCCTCTTATTCGCTTATGGACCCTTAGGTTTGAGAGTAAACACACACACATTTTAAACAGTGTGCTCGCAAATTACACAACTTCAAGAATTTGTGTTCCACATTAGCAGAGAGGCATCAACTTTTACAAGCATTTCTCTGTGCTGGTAATGTGTTTCCACCTTGTGTCATTTTTGATAGAGGTACAGATTTCTTTTCCAAATGATTACAATGACAAGATAAGACAATCTGTTGATCATTTAGGCCTCCAGCTACTTAACTCTGTGGCTGTACACAATGTCACCGTTAAAGGCACAAGCTACAAAAAAGGCATGTGTGTTGTCTTGGAGAAGAATGATGAGGGACTAGTCTTTGGCAAGATGGAACTGATTCTTGTTTGCAACAGTTGTGTTTACTTTGTCACAGAGAAATGCCAGTCTGATTTCCTTTTTGATCAGGGGATTTACTGCCCAAAGATGGGCTCAGAGAACCCCATTTCAAATTATTTCTGCCTAGATCATGCGCGCCTCCTTGACTATTACCCTTTGCCTGTGTACAACATGTTTGGTCTGTCTCTAATAGCCCTTCACCACTCCTTTCCTTCAGGATGTCTGATATAAGTGAGAGCATCAAGGACGCAGTCATTTCTGTCCTGCCAAGTGTGCCAGAAGAGACGCTCATTCTGTTGGTTGAAACGATCTTACACCAGGGAGTGGAAAGCAAAGATGACTTGCTGTACATAAAAGAGAACAGGAAATTGCAGTGGTTATTCGACCAAGCCAGTGCAGAAAACTTTTAAATGCATGGAAATGAGCAGGTACTGTATATTTACTACCTCACTACCAAATTAAAGAGTGTATTAAAACGCTTATTGTTTTATTTAATTAATTACGGCATCATTTTACTCAATATTCATAATGATAGATTTTTGTTTTCATTGCCAGATGCCATAAGTTGTGCAACCCCCCTACTCCAGTCCCCAGAAGGCAGTTCATCGCTGTCAAGCTCCTCGAGATCCAGTAGCCCTTCACCATCACGTTCCACACGGTCACCAGTAAAGCAAAACTGGCCAGAAACTTTCCAGGTACCCTGGGAGAAAATGCCACCAGGTATTCGTACTGCCACTGAAAGTGGGATAAGGCCCTCACCGGCAGATAGAAGGCAAATGGTTCGGGTCTTGGTGGACGAAATGAGGAAGTTTGAGGCCAACCCTTCGTGGTCGCAGTGCCTCATCATTTCTGTCAAGATTGTCAAGGAGTTTCCACAGTCCTTGGCTGACATGATAGAAGGGAAATTTATAGGGGGAGGATACGCATCTCTCCTGAGTCAAATAAAAATTCATGTTGAGCATTTAAAGAGAAATAACACTTTGGCACGGTGCAGGTCTGTCACCACAGGGGCAAAGCCAAACACAGGCCCTGCAGATAGCTACGGCTGCACACGGTGGCAGCCAGACCTTCCACCTGAAGAAACAGAAAGCACACTGGAAGAGAAAAAGAAGATACTTTTGGAGTTCTTCTCTCGGGAGGGCTTGTCTGGGATTGAAAGGGGAGAAGTACAGAATCTCATGGAGGCAACGTACTACTTACAGCGCAAGATGATAAACACAACACCGGCCCACACACTTGAATATCTGAAATCTCAGTGGCCATACCTGTTTGTCCCTAGGAGTATGTGTACACATTTTGAGATGTTAACAGACATCAACATTTTGAGAAAACTGGAAGCATCTCTTGAAGGAAATGGGCGAAATATCATGGAGTTCCTCAAGAAAAACCCTACCAATAGTGAAGTCAAGGCTGTTCTGACCCGAAGCAATACCAGTGTGGCAGCTCCATATGTTCTGCTGGTGCTGATGGCTCACTTCAAACAGCAGAGTGATGCACTGATACTGGAAACAGATGTGACCACTGTCTCTAATATTGTTTTATTTTTATTGTAGTTACAGGAGTCGGCCAGTGTGTGCGGTGCACCCCTTTCTAATTGAGAGCACCTGGGGGTAAACCCTATAATAAGGAAGCCCCAGTGCTTTCTGGGCCGTTTTTCTCTCTTTCTTTCTCACTCTGTTCCAGGTAATCCTGCACCAGGTCGGGCGGTTGGACGGGCCGCGGGTTTTTCCCTTCACCCTCTTTTATTCCCAGGTTTTGCGTTGTACATTCACATCCCATATTTGCACACGCGCATCCACACACATTTAATATAAATACCCTACATTTCACTCATTCACTCATACATGTATTATTGTTTTCTTCTTAATAAATAATTCCTTTGTTTAATAGTATACCTTGTTCTGTTGTCTCCCTTTTTGTCACGACTATAGCTTAAGTCGTAACACAGATGTAAGTATAAAGCAATTTCATTGCTCTCTGTGATTTCCTGTAAACAAATTAAAGTAAATATACAGTGCAGTCTGTATGTGTTTGGACAGGGACACATTTTTTTGTTGTTTTCATTCTGTTCTCCAACAAACAAACAGTTGACATAAAACAGTCACAATGTGGTTAAAGTGCAGACTTTCAGCTTTGATTTGACCATATTTACATCGATATCAAGTGAACATTGTAGGAATTACAGCCCTTTTTATACATAGTCCCCCCCCAATTTTAGGGGCTCAAAAATAATTGGACAAATTAACATAATCATAGATTAAATTGTCATTTTTTTATACTTGGTTGCATATCCTTTGCATGCCATGACTTCCTGATGTCCGTGACCTATCAACATCATCAGAGTCTGGATATCCTATTTTCAGGTTGTCCTACAAGCGATACTAAAACTCTTTGCATTTGAATGGATCTCTATGGGAACTGGGGGGTACTAAACATGACTACTTTCATTCACAGACAGTGCGCATCATAAATGGAAATCCAGGAAATCCAGCTATATTTCTTTACAAATAACAATATTTGGGGTTCCTATATGATGCAGTGTATCAGCAACACTGGTTTACCAGATACCAATGAAACATATCAAGACTAACAAGGACCCAAAGGTGCTCAATTGAATTTTGATGTTGCTCAGCACTCCCCATCAAACATCAAGGCACTCAATGTTGGCTAATTCACTGATTTTACAGTTATTGATGACATATCTTTCTATGTTGCAGTTAAGTATATGTTTAATAGCTGTCAATTTTGTTTTCTTTTTTGTGATGGTCATAATTTAGAAGCAGAAACAAATTTTTCTCAGAGGCGGTGTACTCATTTGCAACATGGCTCTTTATAATGTTGGTTAAAAAAACATGCTTTCCTGTTTAGCATTGCAGTATTGCAGTGTTGCTGAAAAACTACATAATATAGGAACCCCAAATCTTTTTTTATTTGTAAAGCGATAAAGCTGGATTTCCATTTTTCAGAGAGGGTGTACTGATGGTGGTGTACGCATGATGTGCACTGTAACATTGCTGTGTCCCAAGCATGGTGCCCTATAATTAGGGGGATTATGTATAAAAAGGGCTGTAATTCATACACTGTTCACCCAATATGGATGTAAATACCCTTTTTTTATTACAAATCTCAAATTGTGGAGTACAGAGGCAAATCAATAAATGATGGGTCTTTGTCCCAAACATTATGGAGGACACTGTATTCCTAATAATATTTAAATGTGTTTAATTTCATATTGTTTGTTCTCTGCAGGTTTCTGCCTCTGCTGCTGACGTTGAGAGGTCCTTGACTTTGCCTGACAGTCCTCGATTGATTGTTCTCAGTATGCATGTGTATGTTTAATTTAACTTTTCCTTGACCATGTGGCCACACCACAGGCCTTCCCTGTCCTCACTGCTATGCTATGTGTCAACCCCATCCCAACCCGTTCTCTCCCCTACAGAACTCGCTTCCGCAGGCGAGACCCCCCGCGGCGACGGAACCTCTCCAACCTTTGCTATCCCTCACTGACCCCCCTGTGACAACTTCACGGTCGCAGGAAGGCTATAGAACTGCCAGTCTGCTACGCGGAAGGCTGACATAATTTCGGCCTACGCGTCCCTCTTCTCTCTACATTTCCTTGCCCTCACTGAGACCTGGATCACACCAGGCAACACTGCAACCCCTGCAGCCCTCTCCTCCTCCTCCTCCTCCTCCTTCTCTCACGCCACCCGCCCGTCTGGCCGTGGTGGGGGCACAGGTTTGCTGATCTCTCCCTCCTGGAAATTCTCTCTTCTTCCCCTCTCTCACCTCTCCATCTCTACCTTTGAATACCACTCTGTCTCAATCACCTATCCTGTTAACTTGTATATTGTTGTTATCTATCACCCTCCAGGGCCCCTGGGAAGCTTCCTCGATGAGCTTGAGACCCTGCTCAGCTCCTTCCCAGAAGATGGCACCCCACTGATCCTCCTGGGAGACTTCAACATCCACTTTGATGCCTCCCACTCCGCAGCTTTCCTGCCCCTACTCCACTCATTCGTCCTCTCCCTGATGCACTCCCCACCAACACACAAGGCTGGCAATTATTTCTGTGTCGGGAATTTAGATTTATGAGATCGCAATTCGTAACGAACTGTGGCAGCGCAGTCCGGTGCCCACGCGATCTATTCAGAGGACGTGTACCACTTGTATATTGTTTCCAGTTGCACAAATTTCGTTTTAGATAGACTGGATAATAATTTCTGTCAGGGGAACTTGGATTTATGAAATCGCTTATAGCGTAACCAACTGTATTTAAAACGGTGACGCACACACCTGCGCCTGATTACACGTTTGTATTTGCTATATTATTTGTTTAAATAGTTTCCATTGCCACAGCGTTCGTTTTGGATGCATTGGTTAATTATTTTTGTCTGGGGAATTTGGATTTATGAGATCGCTATTGGAGCAACGAACTATGGCAGCGCAGTTCGGTGCCCACGCGATCTATTTGGGGAATGTGTACCACTTGTTGATTGTTTCCTATAGCACAAAATTCGTTTTAGATGGACTGGATACTAATTTCTGTATCGGGAACTTGGATTTATGAGCTCGCAAATAGCGTAATCAACTGTATTTAAAACGGTGACGCACACACCTGCGCCCGATTACACGTTTGTATTTGCTATATTATTTGTTTAAATAGTTTCCAATGCCACAGCGTTCGTGTTGGATGCACTGGTTAATTATTTTTGTCTGGGGATTTTGGATTCATGAGATCCCTATTCGCGCAACGAACTGTGGCAGCGCAGTCCGATGCCCACGCGATCTATTTGGTGAACGTGTACCACTTGTAGATTGTTTCCAATGCCACAGCGTTCGTGTTGGATGCACTGGTTAATTATTTCTGTCTGGGGAATTTGGATTTATGAGATCGCTAATAGCGTAATCAACTGTATATTAAACGGTGACGCACACACCTGCGCCCGATTATACGTTTGTATTTGCTATATTATTTGTTTAAATAGTTTCCAATGCCTCAGCCTTCGTGTTGGATGCACTGGTTAATTATTTCTGTCTGGGGAATTTGGATTTATGAGATCGCTATTGGCGCAACGAACTATGGCAGCGCAGTCCGGTGCCCACGCGATCTATTTGGGGAATGTGTACCACTTGTATATTGTTTCCTATTGCACAAAATTCGTTTTAGATGGACTGGATAATATTTTCTGTCTGGGCAACTTGAATTTATGAGATCGCCAATAGCGTAATCAACTGTATTTAAAACGGTGACGCACAAACCTGCGCCCCATTACACCTTTTATTTGATCAATTGTTTTTTTAAAGAGTTTCCAATGCCACAGCGTTCGCGTTGGATGCACTGGTTAATTACTTCTGTCTGGGGAATTTAGATTTATGAGATCGCTATTCGCGTAACGAACTGTGGCAGCGCAGTCCGGTGCCCACGGGATCTATTCAGAGGACGTGTACCACTTGTATATTGTTTCCAGTTGCACAAAATTCGTTTTAGATGGACTGGATAATAATTTCTGTCTGGGGAACTTGGATTTATGAAATCGCTTATAACGTAATCAACTGTATTTAAAACGGTGACGCACACACCTGCGCCTGATTACACGTTTGTATTTGCTCAATTATTTGTTTAAATAGTTTCCAATGCCACAGCGTTCGTGTTGGATGCACTGGTTAATTATTTCTGTCTGGGGAATTTGGATTTATGAGATCGCTATTGGCGCACCGAACTATGGCAGCGCAGTTCGGTGCCCACGCGATCTATTTGGGGAATGTGTACCACTTGTAGATTGTTTCCTATTGCACAAAATTCGTTTTAGATGGACTGATTAATAATTTCTGTATCGGGAACTTGGATTTATGAGTTCGCAAATAGCCTAATCAACTGTATTTAAAACGGTGACGCACACAGCTGCGCCCGATTACACGTTTGTATTTGCTATATAATTTGTTTAAATAGTTTCCAATGCCACAGCGTTCGTGTTGGGTGCACTGGTTAATTATTTTTGTCTGGGGAGATTGGATTTATGAGATCGCTATTCGCGCAACGAACTGTGGCAGCGCAGTCCGGTGCCCACGCGATCTATTCAGAGGACTTGTACCACTTGTATATTGTTTCCAGTTGCACAAATTTCGTTTTAGATGGACTGGATAATAATTTCAGTCTGGGGAACTTGTATTTATGAGATCGCAAATAGCCTAATCAACTGTATTTAAAATGGTGACGCACTCACCTGCGCCCGATTACACGTTTGTATTTGCTCAATTATTTGTTTAAACAGTGTCCAATGCCACAGCGTTCGTGTTGGATGCATTGGTTAATAATTTTTGTCTGGGGAATTTGGATTTATGAGATCGCTATTGGCGCAACGAACTGTGGCAGCGCAGTCCGGTGCCCACGCGATCTATTTGGTGAATGTGTACCACTTGTAGATTGTTTCCTATTGCACAAAATTCGTGTTAGATGGACTGGATAATAATGTCTGTATCGGGAAATTGCATTTATGTGATCGCTATTTGCGTAATCAACTGTATTTAAAACGGTGACGCACACACCTGCGCCCCATTACACCTTTTATTTGATCAATTGTTTTTTTAAAGAGTTTCCAATGCCACAGCGTTCGCGTTGGATGCACTGGTTAATTACTTCTGTCTGGGGAATTTAGATTTAAGAGATCGCTATTCGCGTAACGAACTGTGGCAGCGCAGTCCGGTGCCCACGCGATCTATTCAGAGGACTTGTACCACTTGTATATTGTTTCCAGTTGCACAAAATTCGTTTTAGAAGGACTGGATAATAATTTCTGTCTCGGAAACTAGTATATATGAGATCGCTAATAGCCTAATCAACTGAATTTATAACGGGTGACGCACACAACTGCGCCCGATCACACGTTTGTATTTGCTCAATTATTTGTTTAAATAGTTTCCAATGCCACAGCGTTCGTGTTGGATGCACTGGTTAATTATTTCTGTCTGGGGAATTTGGATTTATGAGATCGCTATTGGCGCACCGAACTATGGCAGCGCAGTTCGGTGCCCACGCGATCTATTTGGGGAATGTGTACCACTTGTAGATTGTTTCCTATTGCACAAAATTCGTTTTAGATGGACTGATTAATAATTTCTGTATCGGGAACTTGGATTTATGAGTTCGCAAATAGCCTAATCAACTGTATTTAAAACGGTGACGCACACAGCTGCGCCCGATTACACGTTTGTATTTGCTATATAATTTGTTTAAATAGTTTCCAATGCCTCAGCGTTCGTGTTGGATGCACTGGTTAATTATTTTTGTCTGGGGAGTTTGGATTTATGAGATCGCTATTCGCGCAACGAACTGTGGCAGTGCAGTCCGGTGCCCACGCGATCTATTTGGTGAACGTGTACCACTTGTAGATTGTTTCCTATTGCCTAAAATTCGTTTTAGATGGACTGGATAATAATTTCTGTCTGGGGAACTTGGATTTATGAAATCGCTTATAGCGTAATCAACTGTATTTAAAACGGTGACGCACACACCTGCGCCTGATTACACGTTTGTATTTGCTATATTATTTGTTTAAATAGTTTCCAATGCCACAGCGTTCGTTTTGGATGCATTGGTTTATTATTTTTGTCTGGGGAATTTGGATTCATGAGATCGCTATTGGCGCAACGAACTGTGGCAGCGCAGTCCGGTGCCCATGCGATCTATTTCCTGAACGTGTTCCACTTGTAGATTGTTTCCTATTGCACAAAATTCGTTTTAGATGGACTGGATAATAATTTCTGTCTCGGGAAATTGCATTTATGTGATCGCTATTTGCGTAATCAACCGTTTTTAAAACGGAGACGCACACAACTGCTACCGAATGCATGAGCTTCTTCCTTCACTGTGGAGCCCTAGCGTTCCTTTTATTTGCCCCAGGCATTTCAAAATCCTTAAATGTAATGCTGCGTGTGCACAAAACGCCTGCGAGGGCATGCATTTCTTAGAATGAATGTCAATATCACTAGTAATAGCGGTGGTGCTTGATTATTGGCGAATTTGACGGATGATGCACACACCTGCTGCCGAATGCAGGAGCTTATGCATCTTACCCCAAATTCCTGGTCAACACACTTTCCCCCACGTCACATCCTTACTAGGTTTAGAATTCCAACTACTCTCAGTAAAGCAATACAATGCCTCCTCCTAGTGGTCAGAATACACTCAGCCTGTAACATCTATTATTGAACACAACAAATGTAATGCCAAAAAACGTGTGGTAGCTTTACACATGGTTTAAACTAATTGCATGCTATGAAACGAGAAGGAACTATTTTTTTCTTGATAAAATCATTGTTTCCATGGAACTAACCACCAGAGGTTTTTGCTTGACAACGGTGCAAATAGAAATACCAACCAGAGTGTCTGCATAGCGACGGTCCAATTAGAACTACGAACCAGAGTTTTGCTTGACAACGGCAAAATAATATGCCCAAACGCCCGCAGAAGAACATTTCACTTTCAGCTGATTAAATCTATAAACATCAATAAATATAAACATAAACATATATATAGTCATTGTTGGTACACGGTATGAAATTGATGTGAAATTACAGGGAAATTCCTACAGTAACCTGCTGTTTTATTGATATACAGCACATTGCTGGAGACATAACAGCATTGTGGGCGTTTTGCTCTTAACTGCATATCACCGTTTGAATTTGCAGTAATTAACTGTAAATTGCAAAGGATATTGGGAAGCCATTGGTTAGTAGTGGTGGCAGAGAATATGCTAACAAAGCAATGCCAAGTTTCGAGTGTCACACCTAATAGGCTACGCGAATTTAAAAGTAATTATATTACAATTTGTTCGTTTTTAATTTCCAGCAGAATACGTTGATCTGTATTTCACATTAATCTTCTTGTGCTTTTCCAAGGCAACCCTGTATTTCGAATATTTTTTTGTTGCAGCTGGCTAGAGAGTCGCTGGATTGCGCAGGTAGGCTACGTGCGTTTCGAATTCATTAAACTAGTTAGTATCATAACGGCCAATCATTCGCCAGCGATAGCTTAGTATGAAAGCATGTTTCCATGTCAGTATTGTGGTCACCAATGCTTAACGAAGTATGCGTTTGTTAGGCATATGAAATTACGTGCGAGTCTTCCAATCGCGTCGTTTAAATGCGCCTTTTTAGATTGCACCCGTTCGTTCAGAAACATAACGCAGATGGAATGTCATGTATATCGAGAGCATCAAGATAAGAGGAGAGCACAGGTAACTGCAATCGAGCGTGTATCTTGTCATGTAGAATTTTGCGATGTTAGATGCATTGATTTATCCAGTTTAAACTGTCATTTGAAATCTCATATCAGAGAGGGCAGGGCAGTTTCTTGTCCATTTCGTCAGTGTGGGAGAACGTTTTCGGTCGTCTCTTCCTTTACTTCTCATTTTTCAAGAGTACACAAGTCTTGTACAGCATCCAGTCTTTTTGGCCACGAAACAGTAGGAAGAGAGACGAGGCTAAGGGCAACCAATGAACAAGTTGAGGATGTTTCAGTGTTGGAGGGGGATTTGACTGACGACATAACTGATGATAATGAGGGAGACCAAGCAGCGGTGCTGCCAGAGAGAGCAGATGAATCCCTTTTCTTGAACGATTTGGCTTTCTTTTATTTAAAGTTGCAGGCAAAACTTTTACTGCCAGCATCAGTCATACAGTCTATTATTGAGGATTTTCAAGCAGTGCATGATATCAGTCAGTCTCATTTACTTCATAAGTTGGACGAAAAGCTGGTATCATTGGATATCTCTGATAGTGAGAGAGAGAGAATGTCATCGAGGTTCTTAAATCCGAGGATTTGTTTCGGGCATGCAACACTGGTACCTTGAAAACTGATCAAAGACAAAAAACAGTTTTTAAAAATCTGTTTAGATACATTGAGCCAGTCCCACTTTATCTTGGAATGAATGATTCAGGGAAGGAATGTTTTGCTCAATACATTCCGTTAAAAGATACGCTTCGATCACTCTTTCAGTGTCAGTCGGTCAAGCAGCAAACACATAGCAACAAACAAGAGATACAGACTTTGTCTAGATCAAGAGATGTCTTGGAAGACATCTGGGATGGTAGCAATGTGGCAGCAAATGTACTGTTTAAGAAGTCGGAGGAATCTCTTGGTCTGGTACTGTACCAGGATGCTTTTGAAGTGGTAAATCCGCTACTTTGATTTAAGTGGTATAGTCTTACCTGATGGACATGTGTACCGAGGAACATTGTGTGCCATAGCTGGAGGTAATCTGGGATCACACAGTATTGGTGGCTTTAGTGAAATCTTCAGTAAAAGCACCCATTTCTGCAGATTATGTACTGTTGACCGTGCTCAATTGTTGTCATCTCCCTTCACGACAGGTGAACAGAAAACAATTGCATCATACAAAGACAGCGTGCAGCACAGCATGCAGCATAACGTAAGTACATCAAAACTGTCACTGGGAATTAAATTTGATTCCAAATTTATCAAATTAACCCACTTCCATGTGTGCCAACCTGGTCTGCCTCCTTGTCTGGGCCATGACTTATTTGAGGGTATCGTCGCATATGACTTGGCTCTATACCTAAGTCATTTTGTCACAAATCAGAAATTCTTCACGTATAGAGAACTGAATGGACGGCTAAATCACTTTAGGTACCTTGGCAATGACGCCAGCAATAAGCCATGTGAAATGAATCCAGGAAGTGAGAAATTGAGTGGACATGCTGTCCAGAATTGGTGTTTCCTTAGACTTCTGCCTCTCTTGATTGGGGACAAAATTTAAAATCCAGTTGAAAATGAAGTTTGGCAATTTGTGTTGCAGCTAAGGCAAAAAGTTGAATTTGTTTGAGCTCCTGCCATTGCAACTAGCCAGGTGGCCTACTTGAGAGTCCTTATTCAGGAGTATTTGCCAAGTCGACAGGATTGTTTTCCTAATCACCCACTTAAGCCGAAACATCATTATATATGTCACTATCCTGAACTGATACTTTGCTTTGGGCCTCTTATTCGCTTATGGACCCTTAGGTTTGAGAGTAAACACACACACATTTTAAACAGTGTGCTCGCAAATTACACAACTTCAAGAATTTGTGTTCCACATTAGCAGAGAGGCATCAACTTTTACAAGCATTTCTCTGTGCTGGTAATGTGTTTCCACCTTGTGTCATTTTTGATAGAGGTACAGATTTCTTTTCCAAATGATTACAATGACAAGATAAGACAATCTGTTGATCATTTAGGCCTCCAGCTACTTAACTCTGTGGCTGTACACAATGTCACCGTTAAAGGCACAAGCTACAAAAAAGGCATGTGTGTTGTCTTGGAGAAGAATGATGAGGGACTAGTCTTTGGCAAGATGGAACTGATTCTTGTTTGCAACAGTTGTGTTTACTTTGTCACAGAGAAATGCCAGTCTGATTTCCTTTTTGATCAGGGGATTTACTGCCCAACGATGGGCTCAGAGAACCCCATTTCAAATTATTTCTGCCTAGATCATGCGCGCCTCCTTGACTATTACCCTTTGCCTGTGTACAACATGTTTGGTCTGTCTCTAATAGCCCTTCACCACTCCTTTCCTTCAGGATGTCTGATATAAGTGAGAGCATCAAGGACGCAGTCATTTCTGTCCTGCCAAGTGTGCCAGAAGAGACGCTCATTCTGTTGGTTGAAACGATCTTACACCAGGGAGTGGAAAGCAAAGATGACTTGCAGTACATAAAAGAGAACAGGAAATTGCAGAGGATATTCGACCAAGCCAGTGCAGAAAACGGTTAAATGCATGGAAATGTATATTTACTACCTCACTACCAAATTAAAGAGTGTATTAAAACGCTTATTGTTTTATTTAATTAATTACGGCATCATTTTAGTCAATATTCATAATGATAGATGTTTGTTTTCATAGCCAGATGCCATAAGTTGTGCAACCCCCCTACTCCAGTCCCCAGAAGGCAGTTCATCGCTGTCAAGCTCCTCGAGATCCAGTAGCCCTTCACCATCATGTTCCACACGGTCACCAGTAAAGCAAAACTGGCCAGAAACTTTCCAGGTACCCTGGGAGAAAATGCCACCAGGTATTCGTACTGCCACTGAAAGTGGGATAAGGCCCTCACCGGCAGATAGAAGGCAAATGGTTCGGGTCTTGGTGGACGAAATGAGGAAGTTTGAGGCCAACCCTTCGTGGTCGCAGTGCCTCATCATTTCTGTCAAGATTGTCAAGGAGTTTCCACAGTCCTTGGCTGACATGATAGAAGGGAAATTTATAGGGGGAGGATACGCATCTCTCCTGAGTCAAATAAAAATTCATGTTGAGCATTTAAAGAGAAATAACACTTTGGCACGGTGCAGGTCTGTCACCACAGGGGCAAAGCCAAACACAGGCCCTGCAGATAGCTACTGCTGCACACGGTGGCAGCCAGACCTTCCACCTGAAGAAACAGAAAGCACACTGGAAGAGAAAAAGAAGATACTTTTGGAGTTCTTCTCTCGGGAGGGCTTGTCTGGGATTGAAAGGGGAGAAGTACAGAATCTCATGGAGGCAACGTACTACTTACAGCGCAAGATGATAAACACAACACCGGCCCACACACTTGAATATCTGAAATCTCAGTGGCCATACCTGTTTGTCCCTAGGAGTATGTGTACACATTTTGAGATGTTAACAGACATCAACATTTTGAGAAAACTGGAAGCATCTCTTGAAGGAAATGGGCGAAATATCATGGAGTTCCTCAAGAAAAACCCTACCAATAGTGAAGTCAAGGCTGTTCTGACCCGAAGCAATACCAGTGTGGCAGCTCCATATGTTCTGCTGGTGCTGATGGCTCACTTCAAACAGCAGAGTGATGCACTGATACTGGAAACAGATGTGACCACTGTCTCTAATATTGTTTTATTTTTATTGTAGTTACTGGAGTCGGCCAGTGTGTGCGGTGCAACCCTTTCTAATTGAGAGCACCTGGGGGTAAACCCTATAATAAGGAAGCCCCAGTGCTTTCTGGGCCGTTTTTCTCTCTTTCTTTCTCACTCTGTTCCAGGTAATCCTGCACCAGGTCGGGCGGTTGGACGGGCCGCGGGTTTTTCCCTTCACCCTCTTTTATTCCCAGGTTTTGCGTTGTACATTCACATCCCATATTTGCACACGCGCATCCACACACATTTAATATAAATACCCTACATTTCACTCATTCACTCATACATGTATTATTGTTTTCTTCTTAATAAATAATTCCTTTGTTTAATAGTATACCTTGTTCTGTTGTCTCCCTTTTTGTCACGACTATAGCTTAAGTCGTAACACAGATGTAAGTATAAAGCCATTTCATTGCTCTCTGTGATTTCCTGTAAACAAATTAAAGTAAATATACAGTGCAGTCTGTATGTGTTTGGACAGGGACACATTTTTTTTGTTGTTTTCATTCTGTTCTCCAACAAACAAACAGTTGACATAAAACAGTCACAATGTCGTTAAAGTGCAGACTTTCAGCTTTGATTTGACCATATTTACATCCATATCAAGTGAACATTGTAGGAATTACAGCCCTTTTTATACATAGTCCCCCCCCCCAATTTTAGGGGCTCAAAAATAATTGGACAAATTAACATAATCATAGATTAAATTGTCATTTTTTTATACTTGGTTGCATATCCTTTGCATGCCATGACTTCCTGATGTCCGTGACCTATCAACATCATCAGAGTCTGGATATCCTATTTTCAGGTTGTCCTACAAGCGATACTAAAACTCTTTGCATTTGAATGGATCTCTATGGGAACTGGGGGGTACTAAACATGACTACTTTCATTCACAGACAGTGCGCATCATAAATGGAAATCCAGAAAATCCAGCTATATTTCTTTACAAATAACAATATTTGGGGTTCCTATATGATGCAGTGTATCAGCAACACTGGTTTACCAGATACCAATGAAACATATCAAGACTAACAAGGACCCAAAGGTGCTCAATTGAATTTTGATGTTGCTCAGCACTCCCCATCAAACATCAAGGCACTCAATGTTGGCTAATTCACTGATTTTACAGTTATTGATGACATATCTTTCTATGTTGCAGTTAAGTATATGTTTAATAGCTGTCAATTTTGTTTTCTTTTTTGTGATGGTCATAATTTAGAAGCAGAAACAAATTTTGCTCAGAGGCGGTGTACTCATTTGCAACATGGCTCTTTATAATGTTGGTTAAAAAAAAACATGCTTTCCTGTTTAGCATTGCAGTATTGCAGTGTTGCTGAAACACTACATAATATAGGAACCCCAAATCTTGTTTTATTTGTAAAGCGATAAAGCTGGATTTCCATTTTTCAGAGAGGGTGTACTCCTTCATGATGTGCACTGTAACATTGCTGTGTCCCAAGCATGGTGCCCTAAAATTGGGGGGATTATGTATAAAAAGGGCTGTAATTCATACACTGTTCACCCAATATGGATGTAAATACCCTTTTTTTTATTACAAATCTCAAATTGTGGAGTACAGAGGCAAATCAATAAAAGATGGGTCTTTGTCCCAAACATTATGGAGGACACTGTATTCCTAATAATATTTAAATGTGTTTAATTTCATATCGTTTGTTCTCTGCAGGTTTCTGCCTCTGCTGCTGACGTTGAGAGGTCCTTGACTTTGCCTGACAGTCCTCGATTGATTGTTCTCAGTATGCATGTGTATGTTTAATTTAACTTTTCCTTGACCATGTGGCCACACCACAGGCCTTCCCTGTCCTCACTGCTATGCTATGTGTCAACCCCATCCCAACCCGTTCTCTCCCCTACAGAACTCGCTTCCGCAGGCGAGACCCCCCGCGGCGACAGAACCTCTCCAACCTTTGCTATCCCTCACTGACCCCCCTGTGACGACTTCACGGTCGCAGGAAGGCTATGGAACTGCCAGTCTGCTACGCGGAAGGCTGACTTAATTTCGGCCTACGCGTCCCTCTTCTCTCTACATTTCCTTGCCCTCACTGAGACCTGGATCACACCAGGCAACACTGCAACCCCTGCAGCCCTCTCCTCCTCCTCCTCCTCCTCCTCCTTCTCTCACGCCACCCGCCCGTCTGGCCGTGGTGGGGGCACAGGTTTGCTGATCTCTCCCTCCTGGAAATACTCTCTTCTCCCCCTCTCTCACCTCTCCATCTCTACCTTTGAATACCACTCTGTCTCAATCACCTATCCTGTTAACTTGTATATTGTTGTTATCTATCACCCTCCAGGGCCCCTGGGAAGCTTCCTCGATGAGCTTGACACCCTGCTCAGCTCCTTCCCAGAAGATGGCACCCCACTGATCTTCCTGGGAGACTTCAACATCCACTTTGATGCCTCCCACTCCGCAGCTTTCCTGCCCCTACTCCACTCATTCGTCCTGTCCCTGATGCACTCCCCACCAACACACAAGGCTGGCAATTATTTCTGTGTCGGGAATTTAGATATATGAGATCGCAATTCGTAACGAACTGTGGCAGCGCAGTCCGGTGCCCACGCGATCTATTTGGTGAACGTGTACCACTTGTAGATTGTTTCCTATTGCACAAAATTCGTTTTAGATGGACTGGATAATAATTTCTGTCTCGGGAACTTGGATTTATGATATCGCCAATTGCGTAATCAAATGTATTTAAAACGGGTGACGCACACACCTGCGCCCGATTACACCTATGTATTTGCTCAATTGTTTGTTTAAAGAGTTTCCAATGCCACAGCATTCGTGTTGCAAGCACTGGTCAATTATTTCTGTCTGGGGAATTTGGATTTATGAGATCGCTATTCGCCTAACGAACTGTGGCAGCGCAGTCCGGTGCCCACGCGATCTATTCAGAGGACGTGTACCACTTGTAGATTGTTTCCTATTGCACAAAATTCGTTTTAGATGGACTGGGTAATAATTTCTGTCTTGGGAACTTGTATTTATGAGATCGCTAATAGCTAATCAAGTGTATTTAAAACGGGTGACGCACACAACTGCGCCCGATTACAGGTTTGTATTTGCTCAATTATTTGTTTAAATAGTTTCCAATGCCACAGCGTTCGTGTTGGATGCACTGGTTAATTATTTCTGTCTGGGGAATTTGGATTTATGAGATCGCTATTGGCGCAACGAACTATGGCAGCGCAGTCCGGTGCCCACGCGATCTATTTGGGGAATGTGAACCACTTGTAGATTGTTTCCTATTGCACAAAATTCGTTTTAGATGGAGTGGATAATAATTTCTGTATCGGGAACTTGGATTTATGAGATCGCAAATAGCCTAATCAACTGTATTTAAAATGGTGACGCACACACCTGCTCCCGATTACACGTTTGTATTTGCTCAATTATTTATTTAAACAGTGTCCAATGCCACAGCGTTCGTGTTGGATGCATTGGTTAATTATTTTTGTCTGGGGAATTTGGATTTATGAGATCGCTATTGGCGCAACGAACTGTGGCAGCGCAGTCCGGTGCCCACGCGATCTATTTGGTGAATGTGTACCACTTGTAGATTGTTTCCTATTGCACAAAATTCGTGTTAGATGGACTGGATAATAATTTCTGTCTCGGGAACTTGAATTTATGAGATCGCTAATAGCGTAATCAACTGTATTTAAAACGGTGACGCACACACCTGCGCCCCATTACACCTTTTATTTGATCAATTGTTTTTTTAAAGAGTTTCCAATGCCACAGCGTTCGCGTTGGATACACTGGTTAATAACTTCTGTCTGGGGAATTTAGATTTATGAGATCGCTATTCGCGTAACGAACTGTGGCAGCGCAGTCCGGTGCCCACGCGATCTATTCAGAGGACTTGTACCACTTGTATATTGTTTCCAGTTGCACAAAATTCGTTTTAGATGGACTGGATAATAATTTCTGTCTCGGGAACTTGTATATATGAGATCGCTAATAGCGTAATCAACTGAATTTATAACGGGTGACGCACACAACTGCGCCCGATCACACGTTTGTATTTGCTCAATTATTTGTTTAAATAGTTTCCAATGCCACAGCGTTCGTGTTGGATGCACTGGATAATTATTTCTGTCTGGGGAATTTGGATTTATGAGATCGCAAATAGCCTAATCATCTGTATTTAAAATGGTGACGCACACACCTGCTCCCGATTACACGTTTGTATTGCTCAATTATTTGTTTAAATAGTTTCCAATGCCACAGCGTTCGTGTTGGATGCACTGGTTAATTATTTTTGTCTGGGGAGTTTGGATTTATGAGATCGCTATTCGCGCCACGAACTGTGGCAGCGCAGTCCGGTGCCCACGCGATCTATTCAGAGGACGTGTACCACTTGTATATTGTTTCCAGTTGCACAAATTTCGTTTTAGATGGACTGGATAATAATTTCTGTCTGGGGAACTTGGATTTATGAGATCGCTAATAGCGTAATCAACTGTATTTAAAACGGGTGACGCACACACCTGCACCCGATTACACGTTTGTATTTGCTCAATTATTTGTATAAATTGTTTCCAATGCCACAGCGTTCGTGTTGGATGCACTGGATAATTATTTCTGTCTGGGGAATTTGGATTTATGAGATCGCTATTGGCGCAACGAACTGTGGCAGCGCAGTCCGGTGCCCATGCGATCTATTTGCTGAACGTGTACCACTTGTAGATTGTTTCCTATTGCACAAAATTCGTTTTAGATGGACTGGATAATAATTTCTGTCTCGGGAACTTGGATGTATGAGATCGCTAATAGCGTAATCTAGTGTATTTAAAACGGGTGACGCACACAACTGCGCCCGATTACACGTTTGTATTTGCTCAATTATTTGTTTAAATAGTGTCCAATGCCACAGCGTTCGTGTTGGATGCATTGGTTAATTATTTTTGTCTGGGGAATTTGGATTTATGAGATCGCTATTGGTGCAACGACCTGTGGCAGCGCAGTCCGGTGCCCACGCGATCTATTTGGTGAATGTGTACCACTTGAAGATTGTTTCCTATTGCACAAAATTCGTTTTAGATGGACTGGATAATAATTTTTGTCTCGGGAACTTGAATATATGAGATCGCTAATAGCGTAATCAACTGTATTTAAAACGGTGACGCACACACCTGCGCCCGATTACACGTTTGTATTTGCTATATTATTTGTTTATATAGTTTCCAATGCCTCAGCGTTCGTGTTGGATGCACTGGTTAATTATTTCTGTCTGGGGAATTTGGATTTATGAGATCGCTATTGGCGCAACGAACTATCGCAGCACAGTCCGGTGCCCACGCGATCTATTTGGGGAATGTGTACCACTTGTATATTGTTTCCTATTGCACAAAATTCGTTTTAGATGGTCTGGATAATAATTTCTGTCTCGGGAACTCCGATTTATGAGATCGCCAATAGCGTAATCAACTGTATATAAAACGGTGACGCACACACCTGCGCCCCATTACACCTTTTATTTGCTCAATTGTTTTTTTAAAGAGTTTCCAATGCCACAGCGGTCGCGTAGGATGCACTGGTTAATTACTTCTGTCTGGGGAATTTAGATTTATGAGATCGCTATTCGCGTAACGAACTGTGGCAGCGCAGTCCGGTGCCCACGCGATCTATTCAGAGGACGTGTACCACTTGTATATTGTTTCCAGTTGCACAAATTTCGTTTTAGATGGACTGGATAATAATTTCTGTCTGGGGAACTTGTATTTATGAAATCGCTTATTGCGTAATCAACTGTATTTAAAACGGTGACGCACACACCTGCGCCTGATTACACGTTTGTATTTGCTATATTATTTGTTTAAATAGTTTCCAATGCCACAGCGTTTGTTTTGGATGCATTGGTTAATTTTTTTTTGTCTGGGGAATTTGGATTCATGAGATCGCTATTGGCGCAACGAACTGTGGCAGTGCAGTCCGGTGCCCACGCGATCTATTTGGTGAACGTGTACCACTTGTAGATTGTTTCCTATTGCACAAAATTCGTTTTAGATGGACTGGATAATAATTTCTGTCTCGGGAAATTGCATTTATGTGATCGCTATTTGCGTAATCAACCGTTTTTAAAACGGAGACGCACACACCTGCTACCGAATGCATGAGCTTCTTCCTTCACTGTGGAGCCCTAGCGTTCCTTTTATTTGCCCCAGGCATTTAAAAGTCCTTAAATGTAAGGCTGCGTGTGCACAAAACGCCTGCGAGGGCATGCATTTCTTAGAATGAATGTCAATATCACTAGTAATAGCGGTGGTGCTTGATTATTGGCGAATTTGACGGATGATGCACACACCTGCTGCCCAATGCAGGAGCTTATGCATCTTACCCCAAATTCCTGGTCAACACACTTTCCCCCACGTCACATCCTTACTAGGTTTAGAATTCCAACTACTCTCAGTAAAGCAATACAATGCCTCCTCCTAGTGGTCAGAATACACTCAGCCTGTAACATCTATTATTGAACACAACAAATGTAATGCCAAAAAACGTGTGGTAGCTTTACACATGGTTTAAACTAATTGCATGCTATGAAACGAGAAGGAACTATTTTTTTCTTGATAAAATCATTGTTTCCATGGAACTAACCACCAGAGGTTTTTGCTTGACAACGGTGCAAATAGAAATACCAACCAGAGTGTCTGCATAGCGACGGTCCAATTAGAACTACGAACCAGAGTTTTGCTTGACAACGGCAAAATAATATGCCCAAACGCCCGCAGAAGAACATTTCACTTTCAGCTGATTAAATCTATAAACATCAATAAATATAAACATAAACATATATATAGTCATTGTTGGTACACGGTATGAAATTGATGTGAAATTACAGGGAAATTCCTACAGTAACCTGCTGTTTTATTGATATACAGCACATTGCTGGAGACATAACAGCATTGTGGGCGTTTTGCTCTTAACTGCATATCACCGTTTGAATTTGCAGTAATTAACTGTAAATTGCAAAGGATATTGGGAAGCCATTGGTTAGTAGTGGTGGCAGAGAATATGCTAACAAAGCAATGCCAAGTTTCGAGTGTCACACCTAATAGGCTACGCGAATTTAAAAGTAATTATTTTACAATTTGTTCGTTTTTAATTTCCAGCAGAATACGTTGATCTGTATTTCACATTAATCTTCTTGTGCTTTTCCAAGGCAACCCTGTATTTCGAATATTTTTTTGTTGCAGCTGGCTAGAGAGTCGCTGGATTGCGCAGGTAGGCTACGTGCGTTTCGAATTCATTAAACTAGTTAGTATCATAACGGCCAATCATTCGCCAGCGATAGCTTAGTATGAAAGCATGTTTCCATGTCAGTATTGTGGTCACCAATGCTTAACGAAGTATGCGTTTGTTAGGCATATGAAAGTACGTGCGAGTCTTCCAATCGCGTCGTTTAAATGCGCCTTTTTAGATTGCACCCGTTTGTTCAGAAACATAACGCAGATGGAATGTCATGTATATGGAGAGCATCAAGATAAGAGGAGAGCACAGGTAACTGCAATCGAGCGTGTATCTTGTCATGTAGAATTTTGCGATGTTAGATGCATTGATTTATCCAGTTTAAACTGTCATTTGAAATCTCATATCAGAGAGGGCAGGGCAGTTTCTTGTCCATTTCGTCAGTGTGGGAGAACGTTTTCGGTCGTCTCTTCCTTTACTTCTCATTTTTCAAGAGTACACAAGTCTTGTACAGCATCCAGTCTTTTGGGCCACGAAACAGTAGGAAGAGAGACGAGGCTAAGGGCAACCAATGAACAAGTTGAGGATGTTTCAGTGTTGGAGGGGGATTTGACTGACGACATAACTGATGATAATGAGGGAGACCAAGCAGCGGTGCTGCCAGAGAGAGCAGATGAATCCCTTTTCTTGAACGATTTGGCTTTCTTTTATTTAAAGTTGCAGGCAAAACTTTTACTGCCAGCATCAGTCATACAGTCTATTATTGAGGATTTTCAAGCAGTGCATGATATCAGTCAGTCTCATTTACTTCATAAGTTGGACGAAAAGCTGGTATCATTGGATATCTCTGATAGTGAGAGAGAGAGAATGTCATCGAGGTTCTTAAATCCGAGGATTTGTTTCGGGCATGCAACACTGGTACCTTGAAAACTGATCAAAGACAAAAAACAGTTTTTAAAAATCTGTTTAGATACATTGAGCCAGTCCCACTTTATCTTGGAATGAATAATTCAGGGAAGGAATGTTTTGCTCAATACATTCCGTTAAAAGATACGCTTCGATCACTCTTTCAGTGTCAGTCGGTCAAGCAGCAAACACATAGCAACAAACAAGAGATACAGACTTTGTCTAGATCAAGAGATGTCTTGGAAGACATCTGGGATGGTAGCAATGTGGCAGCAAATGTACTGTTTAAGAAGTCGGAGGAATCTCTTGGTCTGGTACTGTACCAGGATGCTTTTGAAGTGGTAAATCCGCTACTTTGATATAAGTGGTATAGTCTTACCTGATGGACATGTGTACCGAGGAACATTGTGTGCCATAGCTGGAGGTAATCTGGGATCACACAGTATTGGTGGCTTTTTGTGAAATCTTCAGTAAAAGCACCCATTTCTGCAGATTATGTACTGTTGACCGTGCTCAATTGTTGTCATCTCCCTTCACGACAGGTGAAAAGAAAACAATTGCATCATACAAAGACAGCGTGCAGCACAGCATGCAGCATAACGTAAGTACATCAAAACTGTCACTGGGAATTAAATTTGATTCCAAATTTATCAAATTAACCCACTTCCATGTGTGCCAACCTGGTCTGCCTCCTTGTCTGGGCCATGACTTATTTGAGGGTATCGTCGCATATGACTTGGCTCTATACCTAAGTCATTTTGTCACAAATCAGAAATTCTTCACGTATAGAGAACTGAATGGACGGCTTAATCACTTCAGGTACCTTGGCAATGACGCCAGCAATAAGCCATGTGAAATGAATCCAGGAAGTGAGAAATTGAGTGGACATGCTGTCCAGAATTGGTGTTTCCTTAGACTTCTGCCTCTCTTGATTGGGGACAAAATTTAAAATCCAGTTGAAAATGAAGTTTGGCAATTTGTGTTGCAGCTAAGGCAAAAAGTTGAATTTGTTTGTGCTCCTGCCATTGCAACTAGCCAGGTGGCCTACTTGAGAGTCCTTATTGAGGAGTATTTGCCAAGTCGACAGGATTGTTTTCCTATTCACCCACTTAAGCCGAAACATCATTATATATGTCACTATCCTGAACTGATACTTTGCTTTGGGCCTCTTATTTGCTTATGGACCCTTAGGTTTGAGAGTAAACACACACACATTTTAAACAGTGTGCTCGCAAATTACACAAATTCAAGAATTTGTGTTCCACATTAGCAGAGAGGCATCAACTTTTACAAGCATTTCTCTGTGCTGGTAATGTGTTTCCACCTTGTGTCATTTTTGATAGAGGTACAGATTTCTTTTCCAAATGATTACAATGACAAGATAAGACAATCTGTTGATCATTTAGGCCTCCAGCTACTTAACTCTGTGGCTGTACACAATGTCACCGTTAAAGGCACAAGCTACAAAAAAGGCATGTGTGTTGTCTTGGAGAAGAATGATGAGGGACTAGTCTTTGGCAAGATGGAACTGATTCTTGTTTGCAACAGTTGTGTTTACTTTGTCACAGAGAAATGCCAGACTGATTTCCTTTTTGATCAGGGGATTTACTGCCCAAAGATGGGCTCAGAGAACCCCATTTCAAATTATTTCTGCCTAGATCATGCGCGCCTCCTTGACTATTACCCTTTGCCTGTGTACAACATGTTTGGTCTGTCTCTAATAGCCCTTCACCACTCCTTTCCTTCAGGATGTCTGATATAAGTGAGAGCATCAAGGACGCAGTCATTTCTGTCCTGCCAAGTGTGCCAGAAGAGACGCTCATTCTGTTGGTTGAAACGATCTTACACCAGGGAGTGGAAAGCAAAGATGACTTGCAGTACATAAAAGAGAACAGGAAATTGCAGAGGTTATTCGACCAAGCCAGTGCAGAAAACTTTTAAATGCATGGAAATGAGCAGGTACTGTATATTTACTACCTCACTACCAAATTAAAGAGTGTATTAAAACGCTTATTGTTTTATTTAATTAATTACGGCATCATTTTAGTCAATATTCATAATGATAGATTTTTGTTTTCATTGCCAGATGCCATAAGTTGTGCAACCCCCCTACTCCAGTCCCCAGAAGGCAGTTCATCGCTGTCAAGCTCCTCGAGATCCAGTAGCCCTTCACCATCACGTTCCACACGGTCACCAGTAAAGCAAAACTGGCCAGAAACTTTCCAGGTACCCTGGGAGAAAATGCCACCAGGTATTCGTACTGCCACTGAAAGTGGGATAAGGCCCTCACCGGCAGATAGAAGGCAAATGGTTCGGGTCTTGGTGGACGAAATGAGGAAGTTTGAGGCCAACCCTTCGTGGTCGCAGTGCCTCATCATTTCTGTCAAGATTGTCAAGGACTTTCCACAGTCCTTGGCTGACATGATAGAAGGGAAATTTATAGGGGGAGGATACGCATCTCTCCTGAGTCAAATAAAAATTCATGTTGAGCATTTAAAGAGAAATAACACTTTGGCACGGTGCAGGTCTGTCACCACAGGGGCAAAGCCAAACACAGGCCCTGCAGATAGCTACGGCTGCACACGGTGGCAGCCAGACCTTCCACCTGAAGAAACAGAAAGCACACTGGAAGAGAAAAAGAAGATACTTTTGGAGTTCTTCTCTCGGGAGGGCTTGTCTGGGATTGAAAGGGGAGAAGTACAGAATCTCATGGAGGCAACGTACTACTTACAGCGCAAGATGATAAACACAACACCGGCCCACACACTTGAATATCTGAAATCTCAGTGGCCATACCTGTTTGTCCCTAGGAGTATGTGTACACATTTTGAGATGTTAACAGACATCAACATTTTGAGAAAACTGGAAGCATCTCTTGAAGGAAATGGGCGAAATATCATGGAGTTCCTCAAGAAAAACCCTACCAATAGTGAAGTCAAGGCTGTTCTGACCCGAAGCAATACCAGTGTGGCAGCTCCATATGTTCTGCTGGTGCTGATGGCTCACTTCAAACAGCAGACTGATGCACTGATACTGGAAACAGATGTGACCACTGTCTCTAATATTGTTTAATTTTTATTGTAGTTACAGGAGTCGGCCAGTGTGTGCGGTGCACCCCTTTCTAATTGAGAGCACCTGGGGGTAAACCCTATAATAAGGAAGCCCCAGTGCTTTCTGGGCCGTTTTTCTCTCTTTCTTTCTCACTCTGTTCCAGGTAATCCTGCACCAGGTCGGGCGGTTGGACGGGCCGCGGGTTTTTCCCTTCACCCTCTTTTATTCCCAGGTTTTGCGTTGTACATTCACATCCCATATTTGCACACGCGCATCCACACACATTTAATATAAATACCCTACATTTCACTCATTCACTCATACATGTATTATTGTTTTCTTCTTAATAAATAATTCCTTTGTTTAATAGTATACCTTGTTCTGTTGTCTCCCTTTTTGTCACGACTATAGCTTAAGTCGTAACACAGATGTAAGTATAAAGCCATTTCATTGCTCTCTGTGATTTCCTGTAAACAAATTAAAGTAAATATACAGTGCAGTCTGTATGTGTTTGGACAGGGACACATTTTTTTGTTGTTTTCATTCTGTTCTCCAACAAACAAACAGTTGACATAAAACAGTCACAATGTGGTTAAAGTGCAGACTTTCAGCTTTGATTTGACCATATTTACATCCATATCAAGTCAACATTGTAGGAATTACAGCCCTTTTTATACATAGTCCCCCCCCAATTTTAGGGGCTCAAAAATAATTGGACAAATTAACATAATCATAGATTAAATTGTCATTTTTTTATACTTGGTTGCATATCCTTTGCATGCCATGACTTCCTGATGTCCGTGACCTATCAACATCATCAGAGTCTGGATATCCTATTTTCAGGTTGTCCTGCAAGCGATACTAAAACTCTTTGCATTTGAATGGATCTCTATGGGAACTGGGGGGTACTAAACATGACTACTTTCATTCACAGACAGTGTGCATCATGAATGGAAATCCAGGAAATCCAGCTATATTTCTTTACAAATAACAATATTTGGGGTTCCTATATGATGCAGTGTATCAGCAACACTGGTTTACCAGATACCAATGAAACATATCAAGACTAACAAGGACCCAAAGGTGCTCAATTGAATTTTGATGTTGCTCAGCACTCCCCATCAAACATCAAGGCACTCAATGTTGGCTAATTCACTGATTTTACAGTTATTGATGACATATCTTTCTATGTTGCAGTTAAGTATATGTTTAATAGCTGTCAATTTTGTTTTCTTTTTTGTGATGGTCATAATTTAGAAGCAGAAACAAATTTTGCTCAGAGGCGGTGTACTCATTTGCAACATGGCTCTTTATAATGTTGGTTAAAAAAAAACATGCTTTCCTGTTTAGCATTGCAGTATTGCAGTGTTGCTGAAACATTACATAATATAGGAACCCCAAATCTTTTTTTATTTGTAAAGCGATAAAGCTGGATTTCCATTTTTCAGAGAGGGTGTACTCCTTCATGATGTGCACTGTAACATTGCTGTGTCCCAAGCATGGTGCCCTAAAATTGGGGGGATTATGTATAAAAAGGGCTGTAATTCATACACTGTTCACCCGATATGGATGTAAATACCCTTTTTTATTACAAATCTCAAATTGTGGAGTACAGAGGCAAATCAATAAATGATGGGTCTTTGTCCCAAACATTATGGAGGACACTGTATTCCTAATAATATTTAAATGTGTTTAATTTCATATCGTTTGTTCTCTGCAGGTTTCTGCCTCTGCTGCTGACGTTGAGAGGTCCTTGACTTTGCCTGACAGTCCTCGATTGATTGTTCTCAGTATGCATGTGTATGTTTAATTTAACTTTTCCTTGACCATGTGGCCACACCACAGGCCTTCCCTGTCCTCACTGCTATGCTATGTGTCAACCCCATCCCAACCCGTTCTCTCCCCTACAGAACTCGCTTCCGCAGGCGAGACCCCCCGCGGCGACGGAACCTCTCCAACCTTTGCTATCCCTCACTGACCCCCCTGTGACGACTTCACGGTCGCAGGAAGGCTATGGAACTGCCAGTCTGCTACGCGGAAGGCTGACTTAATTTCGGCCTACGCGTCCCTCTTCTCTCTACATTTCCTTGCCCTCACTGAGACCTGGATCACACCAGGCAACACTGCAACCCCTGCAGCCCTCTCCTCCTCCTCCTCCTCCTCCTTCTCTCACGCCACCCGCCCGTCTGGCCGTGGTGGGGGCACAGGTTTGCTGATCTCTCCCTCCTGGAAATTCACTCTTCTCCCCCTCTCTCACCTCTCCATCTCTACCTTTGAATACCACTCTGTCTCAATCACCTATCCTGTTAACTTGTATATTGTTGTTATCTATCACCCTCCAGGGCCCCTGGGAAGCTTCCTCGATGAGCTTGACACCCTGCTCAGCTCCTTCCCAGAAGATGGCACCCCACTGATCCTCCTGGGAGACTTCAACATCCACTTTGATGCCTCCCACTCCGCAGCTTTCCTGCCCCTACTCCACTCATTCGTCCTCTCCCTGTTGCACTCCCCACCAACACACAAGGCAGGCAGTTATTTCTGTGTCGGGAATTTAGATTTATGAGATCGCTATTCGTAACGAACTGCGGCAGCGCAGTCCGGTGCCCACGCGATCTATTTGGTGAACGTGTACCACTTGTAGATTGTTTCCTATTGCACAAAATTCGTTTTAGATGGACTGGATAATAATTTCTGTCTCGGGAACTTGGATTTATGAGATCGCCAATTGCGTAATCAACTGTATTTAAAACGGGTGACGCACACACCTGTGCCCGATTACACCTATGTATTTGCTCAATTGTTTGTTTAAAGAGTTTCCAATGCCACAGCATTCGTGTTGCAAGCACTGGTCAATTATTTCTGTCTGGGGAATTTGGATTTATGAGATCGCTATTCGCCTAACGAACTGTGGCAGCGCAGTCCGGTGCCCACGCGATCTATTCAGAGGACTTGTACCACTTGTATATTGTTTCCAGTTGCACAAAATTAGTTTTAGATGGACTGGATAATAATTTCTGTCTCGGGAACTTGTATTTATGAGATCGCTAATAGCGTAATCAACTGTATTTAAAACGGTGACGCACACACCTGCACCCGATTACACGTTTGTATTTGCTATATTATTTGTTTAAATAGTTTCCAATGCCACAGCGTTCGTTTTGGATGCATTGGTTAATTATTTCTGTCTGGGGAATTTGGATTCATGAGATCGCTATTCGCGCAACGAACTGTGGCATCGCAGTCCGGTGCCCACGCGATCTATTCAGAGGACGTGTACCACTTGTATATTGTTTCCAGTTGCACAAATTTCGTTTTAGATGGACTGGATAATAATTTCTGTCTGGGGAACATGGATTTATGAAATCGCTTATTGCGTAATCAACTGTATTTAAAACGGTGACGCACACACCTGCGCCTGATTACACGTTTGTATTTGCTATATTATTTGTTTAAATAGTTTCCAATGCCACAGCGTTCGTTTTGGATGCATTGGTTAATTTTTTTTTGTCTGGGGAATTTGGATTCATGAGATCGCTATTGGCGCAACGAACTGTGGCAGCGCAGTCCGGTGCCCACGCGATCTATTTGGTGAACGTGTACCACTTGTAGATTGTTTCCTATTGCACAAAATTTGTTTTAGACGGACTGGATAATAATTTCTGTCTCGGGAACTTGGATTTATGAGATCGCCAATAGCGTAATCAACTGTATTTAAAACGGTGACGCACACAACTGCGCCCGATTACACGTTTGTATTTGCTCAATTATTTTTTTAAACAGTTTCCAATGCCACAGCGTTCATGTTGGATGCACTGGTTAATTATTTCTGTCTGGGGAATTTGGATTTATGAGATCGCTATTGGCGCAACGAACTGTGGCAGCGCAGTCCGGTGCCCATGCGATCTATTTGCTGAACGTGTACCACTTGTAGATTGTTTCCTATTGCACAAAATTCGTTTTAGATGGACTGGATAATAATTTCTGTCTCGGGAAATTGCATTTATGTGATCGCTATTTGCGTAATCAACCGTTTTTAAAACGGAGACGCACACACCTGCTACCGAATGCATGAGCTTCTTCCTTCACTGTGGAGCCCTAGCGTTCCTTTTATTTGCCCCAGGCATTTAAAAGTCCTTAAATGTAAGGCTGCGTGTGCACAAAACGCCTGCGAGGGCATGCATTTCTTAGAATGAATGTCAATATCACTAGTAATAGCGGTGGTGCTTGATTATTGGCGAATTTGACGGATGATGCACACACCTGCTGCCCAATGCAGGAGCTTATGCATCTTACCCCAAATTCCTGGTCAACACACTTTCCCCCACGTCACATCCTTACTAGGTTTAGAATTCCAACTACTCTCAGTAAAGCAATACAATGCCTCCTCCTAGTGGTCAGAATACACTCAGCCTGTAACATCTATTATTGAACACAACAAATGTAATGCCAAAAAACGTGTGGTAGCTTTACACATGGTTTAAACTAATTGCATGCTATGAAACGAGAAGGAACTATTTTTTTCTTGATAAAATCATTGTTTCCATGGAACTAACCACCAGAGGTTTTTGCTTGACAACGGTGCAAATAGAAATACCAACCAGAGTGTCTGCATAGCGACGGTCCAATTAGAACTACGAACCAGAGTTTTGCTTGACAACGGCAAAATAATATGCCCAAACGCCCGCAGAAGAACATTTCACTTTCAGCTGATTAAATCTATAAACATCAATAAATATAAACATAAACATATATATAGTCATTGTTGGTACACGGTATGAAATTGATGTGAAATTACAGGGAAATTCCTACAGTAACCTGCTGTTTTATTGATATACAGCACATTGCTGGAGACATAACAGCATTGTGGGCGTTTTGCTCTTAACTGCATATCACCGTTTGAATTTGCAGTAATTAACTGTAAATTGCAAAGGATATTGGGAAGCCATTGGTTAGTAGTGGTGGCAGAGAATATGCTAACAAAGCAATGCCAAGTTTCGAGTGTCACACCTAATAGGCTACGCGAATTTAAAAGTAATTATTTTACAATTTGTTCGTTTTTAATTTCCAGCAGAATACGTTGATCTGTATTTCACATTAATCTTCTTGTGCTTTTCCAAGGCAACCCTGTATTTCGAATATTTTTTTGTTGCAGCTGGCTAGAGAGTCGCTGGATTGCGCAGGTAGGCTACGTGCGTTTCGAATTCATTAAACTAGTTAGTATCATAACGGCCAATCAGCGATAGCTTAGTATGAAAGCATGTTTCCATGTCAGTATTGTGGTCACCAATGCTTAACGAAGTATGCGTTTGTTAGGCATATGAAAGTACGTGCGAGTCTTCCAATCGCGTCGTTTAAATGCGCCTTTTTAGATTGCACCCGTTTGTTCAGAAACATAACGCAGATGGAATGTCATGTATATGGAGAGCATCAAGATAAGAGGAGAGCACAGGTAACTGCAATCGAGCGTGTATCTTGTCATGTAGAATTTTGCGATGTTAGATGCATTGATTTATCCAGTTTAAACTGTCATTTGAAATCTCATATCAGAGAGGGCAGGGCAGTTTCTTGTCCATTTCGTCAGTGTGGGAGAACGTTTTCGGTCGTCTCTTCCTTTACTTCTCATTTTTCAAGAGTACACAAGTCTTGTACAGCATCCAGTCTTTTGGGCCACGAAACAGTAGGAAGAGAGAGGAGGCTAAGGGCAACCAATGAACAAGTTGAGGATGTTTCAGTGTTGGAGGGGGATTTGACTGACGACATAACTGATGATAATGAGGGAGACCAAGCAGCGGTGCTGCCAGAGAGAGCAGATGAATCCCTTTTCTTGAACGATTTGGCTTTCTTTTATTTAAAGTTGCAGGCAAAACTTTTACTGCCAGCATCAGTCATACAGTCTATTATTGAGGATTTTCAAGCAGTGCATGATATCAGTCAGTCTCATTTACTTCATAAGTTGGACGAAAAGCTGGTATCATTGGATATCTCTGATAGTGAGAGAGAGAGAATGTCATCGAGGTTCTTAAATCCGAGGATTTGTTTCGGGCATGCAACACTGGTACCTTGAAAACTGATCAAAGACAAAAAACAGTTTTTAAAAATCTGTTTAGATACATTGAGCCAGTCCCACTTTATCTTGGAATGAATAATTCAGGGAAGGAATGTTTTGCTCAATACATTCCGTTAAAAGATACGCTTCGATCACTCTTTCAGTGTCAGTCGGTCAAGCAGCAAACACATAGCAACAAACAAGAGATACAGACTTTGTCTAGATCAAGAGATGTCTTGGAAGACATCTGGGATGGTAGCAATGTGGCAGCAAATGTACTGTTTAAGAAGTCGGAGGAATCTCTTGGTCTGGTACTGTACCAGGATGCTTTTGAAGTGGTAAATCCGCTACTTTGATTTAAGTGGTATAGTCTTACCTGATGGACATGTGTACCGAGGAACATTGTGTGCCATAGCTGGAGGTAATCTGGGATCACACAGTATTGGTGGCTTTAGTGAAATCTTCAGTAAAAGCACCCATTTCTGCAGATTATGTACTGTTGACCGTGCTCAATTGTTGTCATCTCCCTTCACGACAGGTGAAAAGAAAACAATTGCATCATACAAAGACAGCGTGCAGCACAGCATGCAGCATAACGTAAGTACATCAAAACTGTCACTGGGAATTAAATTTGATTCCAAATTTATCAAATTAACCCACTTCCATGTGTGCCAACCTGGTCTGCCTCCTTGTCTGGGCCATGACTTATTTGAGGGTATCGTCGCATATGACTTGGCTCTATACCTAAGTCATTTTGTCACAAATCAGAAATTCTTCACGTATAGAGAACTGAATGGACGGCTTAATCACTTCAGGTACCTTGGCAATGACGCCAGCAATAAGCCATGTGAAATGAATCCAGGAAGTGAGAAATTGAGTGGACATGCTGTCCAGAATTGGTGTTTCCTTAGACTTCTGCCTCTCTTGATTGGGGACAAAATTTAAAATCCAGTTGAAAATGAAGTTTGGCAATTTGTGTTGCAGCTAAGGCAAAAAGTTGAATTTGTTTGTGCTCCTGCCATTGCAACTAGCCAGGTGGCCTACTTGAGAGTCCTTATTGAGGAGTATTTGCCAAGTCGACAGGATTGTTTTCCTATTCACCCACTTAAGCCGAAACATCATTATATATGTCACTATCCTGAACTGATACTTTGCTTTGGGCCTCTTATTCGCTTATGGACCCTTAGGTTTGAGAGTAAACACACACACATTTTAAACAGTGTGCTCGCAAATTACACAAATTCAAGAATTTGTGTTCCACATTAGCAGAGAGGCATCAACTTTTACAAGCATTTCTCTGTGCTGGTAATGTGTTTCCACCTTGTGTCATTTTTGATAGAGGTACAGATTTCTTTTCCAAATGATTACAATGACAAGATAAGACAATCTGTTGATCATTTAGGCCTCCAGCTACTTAACTCTGTGGCTGTACACAATGTCACCGTTAAAGGCACAAGCTACAAAAAAGGCATGTGTGTTGTCTTGGAGAAGAATGATGAGGGACTAGTCTTTGGCAAGATGGAACTGATTCTTGTTTGCAACAGTTGTGTTTACTTTGTCACAGAGAAATGCCAGACTGATTTCCTTTTTGATCAGGGGATTTACTGCCCAAAGATGGGCTCAGAGAACCCCATTTCAAATTATTTCTGCCTAGATCATGCGCGCCTCCTTGACTATTACCCTTTGCCTGTGTACAACATGTTTGGTCTGTCTCTAATAGCCCTTCACCACTCCTTTCCTTCAGGATGTCTGATATAAGTGAGAGCATCAAGGACGCAGTCATTTCTGTCCTGCCAAGTGTGCCAGAAGAGACGCTCATTCTGTTGGTTGAAACGATCTTACACCAGGGAGTGGAAAGCAAAGATGACTTGCAGTACATAAAAGAGAACAGGAAATTGCAGAGGTTATTCGACCAAGCCAGTGCAGAAAACTTTTAAATGCATGGAAATGAGCAGGTACTGTATATTTACTACGTCACTACCAAATTTAAGAGTGTATTAAAACGCTTATTGTTTTATTTAATTAATTACGGCATCATTTTAGTCAATATTCATAATGATAGATTTTTGTTTTCATTGCCAGATGCCATAAGTTGTGCAACCCCCCTACTCCAGTCCCCAGAAGGCAGTTCATCGCTGTCAAGCTCCTCGAGATCCAGTAGCCCTTCACCATCACGTTCCACACGGTCACCAGTAAAGCAAAACTGGCCAGAAACTTTCCAGGTACCCTGGGAGAAAATGCCACCAGGTATTCGTACTGCCACTGAAAGTGGGATAAGGCCCTCACCGGCAGATAGAAGGCAAATGGTTCGGGTCTTGGTGGACGAAATGAGGAAGTTTGAGGCCAACCCTTCGTGGTCGCAGTGCCTCATCATTTCTGTCAAGATTGTCAAGGACTTTCCACAGTCCTTGGCTGACATGATAGAAGGGAAATTTATAGGGGGAGGATACGCATCTCTCCTGAGTCAAATAAAAATTCATGTTGAGCATTTAAAGAGAAATAACACTTTGGCACGGTGCAGGTCTGTCACCACAGGGGCAAAGCCAAACACAGGCCCTGCAGATAGCTACGGCTGCACACGGTGGCAGCCAGACCTTCCACCTGAAGAAACAGAAAGCACACTGGAAGAGAAAAAGAAGATACTTTTGGAGTTCTTCTCTCGGGAGGGCTTGTCTGGGATTGAAAGGGGAGAAGTACAGAATCTCATGGAGGCAACGTACTACTTACAGCGCAAGATGATAAACACAACACCGGCCCACACACTTGAATATCTGAAATCTCAGTGGCCATACCTGTTTGTCCCTAGGAGTATGTGTACACATTTTGAGATGTTAACAGACATCAACATTTTGAGAAAACTGGAAGCATCTCTTGAAGGAAATGGGCGAAATATCATGGAGTTCCTCAAGAAAAACCCTACCAATAGTGAAGTCAAGGCTGTTCTGACCCGAAGCAATACCAGTGTGGCAGCTCCATATGTTCTGCTGGTGCTGATGGCTCACTTCAAACAGCAGAGTGATGCACTGATACTGGAAACAGATGTGACCACTGTCTCTAATATTGTTTTATTTTTATTGTAGTTACAGGAGTCGGCCAGTGTGTGCGGTGCACCCCTTTCTAATTGAGAGCACCTGGGGGTAAACCCTATAATAAGGAAGCCCTAGTGCTTTCTGGGCCGTTTTTCTCTCTTTCTTTCTCACTCTGTTCCAGGTAATCCTGCACCAGGTCGGGCGGTTGGACGGGCCGCGGGTTTTTCCCTTCACCCTCTTTTATTCCCAGGTTTTGCGTTGTACATTCACATCCCATATTTGCACACGCGCATCCACACACATTTAATATAAATACCCTACATTTCACTCATTCACTCATACATGTATTATTGTTTTCTTCTTAATAAATAATTCCTTTGTTTAATAGTATACCTTGTTCTGTTGTCTCCCTTTTTGTCACGACTATAGCTTAAGTCGTAACACAGATGTAAGTATAAAGCCATTTCATTGCTCTCTGTGATTTCCTGTAAACAAATTAAAGTAAATATACAGTGCAGTCTGTATGTGTTTGGACAGGGACACATTTTTTTGTTGTTTTCATTCTGTTCTCCAACAAACAAACAGTTGACATAAAACAGTCACAATGTGGTTAAAGTGCAGACTTTCAGCTTTGATTTGACCATATTTACATCCATATCAAGTGAACATTGTAGGAATTACAGCCCTTTTTATACATAGTCCCCCCCCCAATTTTAGGGGCTCAAAAATAATTGGACAAATTAACATAATCATAGATTAAATTGTCATTTTTTTATACTTGGTTGCATATCCTTTGCATGCCATGACTTCCTGATGTCCGTGACCTATCAACATCATCAGAGTCTGGATATCCTATTTTCAGGTTGTCCTACAAGCGATACTAAAACTCTTTGCATTTGAATGGATCTCTATGGGAACTGGGGGGTACTAAACATGACTACTTTCATTCACAGACAGTGTGCATCATGAATGGAAATCCAGGAAATCCAGCTATATTTCTTTACAAATAACAATATTTGGGGTTCCTATATAATGCAGTGTATCAGCAACACTGGTTTACCAGATACCAATGAAACATATCAAGACTAACAAGGACCCAAAGGTGCTCAATTGAATTTTGATGTTGCTCAGCACTCCCCATCAAACATCAAGGCACTCAATGTTGGCTAATTCACTGATTTTACAGTTATTGATGACATATCTTTCTATGTTGCAGTTAAGTATATGTTTAATAGCTGTCAATTTTGTTTTCTTTTTTGTGATGGTCATAATTTAGAAGCAGAAACAAATTTTGCTCAGAGGCGGTGTACTCATTTGCAACATGGCTCTTTATAATGTTGGTTAAAAAAAAACATGCTTTCCTGTTTAGCATTGCAGTATTGCAGTGTTGCTGAAACACTACATAATATAGGAACCCCAAATCTTTTTTTATTTGTAAAGCGATAAAGCTGGATTTCCATTTTTCAGAGAGGGTGTACTCCTTCATGATGTGCACTGTAACATTGCTGTGTCCCAAGCATGGTGCCCTAAAATTGGGGGGATTATGTATAAAAAGGGCTGTAATTCATACACTGTTCACCCGATATGGATGTAAATACCCTTTTTTATTACAAATCTCAAATTGTGGAGTACAGAGGCAAAACAATAAATGATGGGTCTTTGTCCCAAACATTATGGAGGACACTGTATTCCTAATAATATTTAAATGTGTTGAATTTCATATCGTTTGTTCTCTGCAGGTTTCTGCCTCTGCTGCTGACGTTGAGAGGTCCTTGACTTTGCCTGACAGTCCTCGATTGATTGTTCTCAGTATGCATGTGTATGTTTAATTTAACTTTTCCTTGACCATGTGGCCACACCACAGGCCTTCCCTGTCCTCACTGCTATGCTATGTGTCAACCCCATCCCAACCCGTTCTCTCCCCTACAGAACTCGCTTCCGCAGGCGAGACCCCCCGCGGCGACGGAACCTCTCCAACCTTTGCTATCCCTCACTGACCCCCCTGTGACGACTTCACGGTCGCAGGAAGGCTATGGAACTGCCAGTCTGCTACGCGGAAGACTGACTTAATTTTGGCCTACGCGTCCCTCTTCTCTCTACATTTCCTTGCCCTCACTGAGACCTGGATCACACCAGGCAACACTGCAACCCCTGCAGCCCTCTCCTCCTCCTCCTCCTCCTCCTTCTCTCACGCCACCCGCCCGTCTGGCCGTGGTGGGGGCACAGGTTTGCTGATCTCTCCCTCCTGGAAATTCTCTCTTCTCCCCCTCTCTCACCTCTCCATCTCTACCTTTGAATACCACTCTGTCTCAATCACCTATCCTGTTAACTTGTATATTGTTGTTATCTATCACCCTCCAGGGCCCCTGGGAAGCTTCCTCGATGAGCTTGACACCCTGCTCAGCTCCTTCCCAGAAGATGGCACCCCACTGATCCTCCTGGGAGACTTCAACATCCACTTTGATGCCTCCCACTCCGCAGCTTTCCTGCCCCTACTCCACTCATTCGTCCTCTCCCTGTTGCACTCCCCACCAACACACAAGGCAGGCAGTTATTTCTGTGTCGGGAATTTAGATTTATGAGATCGCTATTCGTAACGAACTGCGGCAGCGCAGTCCGGTGCCCACGCGATCTATTTGGTGAACGTGTACCACTTGTAGATTGTTTCCTATTGCACAAAATTCGTTTTAGATGGACTGGATAATAATTTCTGTCTCGGGAACTTGGATTTATGAGATCGCCAATTGCGTAATCAACTGTATTTAAAACGGGTGACGCACACACCTGCGCCCGATTACACCTATGTATTTGCTCAATTGTTTGTTTAAAGAGTTTCCAATGCCACAGCATTCGTGTTGCAAGCACTGGTCAATTATTTCTGTCTGGGGAATTTGGATTTATGAGATCGCTATTCGCCTAACGAACTGTGGCAGCGCAGTCCGGTGCCCACGCGATCTATTCAGAGGACTTGTACCACTTGTATATTGTTTCCAGTTGCACAAAATTCGTTTTAGATGGACTGGAAAATAATTTCTGTCTCGGGAACTTGTATTTATGAGATCGCTAATAGCGTAATCAACTGTATTTAAAACGGGTGACGCACACACCTGCACCCGATTACACGTTTGTATTTGCTATATTATTTGTTTAAATAGTTTCCAATGCCACAGCGTTCGTTTTGGATGCATTGGTTAATTATTTCTGTCTGGGGAATTTGGATTCATGAGATCGCTATTCGCGCAACGAACTGTGGCATCGCAGTCCGGTGCCCACGCGATCTATTCAGAGGACGTGTACCACTTGTATATTGTTTCCAGTTGCACAAATTTCGTTTTAGATGGACTGGATAATAATTTCTGTCTGGGGAACATGGATTTATGAAATCGCTTATTGCGTAATCAACTGTATTTAAAACGGTGACGCACACACCTGCGCCTGATTACACGTTTGTATTTGCTATATTATTTGTTTAAATAGTTTCCAATGCCACAGCGTTCGTTTTGGATGCATTGGTTAATTTTTTTTTGTCTGGGGAATTTGGATTCATGAGATCGCTATTGGCGCAACGAACTGTGGCAGCGCAGTCCGGTGCCCACGCGATCTATTTGGTGAACGTGTACCACTTGTAGATTGTTTCCTATTGCACAAAATTTGTTTTAGACGGACTGGATAATAATTTCTGTCTCGGGAACTTGGATTTATGAGATCGCCAATAGCGTAATCAACTGTATTTAAAACGGTGACGCACACAACTGCGCCCGATTACACGTTTGTATTTGCTCAATTATTTTTTTAAACAGTTTCCAATGCCACAGCGTTCATGTTGGATGCACTGGTTAATTATTTCTGTCTGGGGAATTTGGATTTATGAGATCGCTATTGGCGCAACGAACTGTGGCAGCGCAGTCCGGTGCCCATGCGATCTATTTGGTGAATGTGTACCACTTGTAGATTGTTTCCTATTGCACAAAATTCGTTTTAGATGGACTGGATAATAATTTCTGTCTCGGGAACTTGAATTTATGAGATCGCTAATAGCGTAAGCAACTGTATTTATAACGGTGACGCACACACCTGCGCCCGATTACACGTTTGTATTTGCTATATTATTTGTTTAAATAGTTTCCAATGCCTCAGCGTTCGTGTTGGATGCACTGGTTAATTATTTCTGTCTGGGGAATTTGGATTTATGAGATCGCTATTGGCGCAACGAACTATGGCAGCGCAGTCCGGTGCCCACGCGATCTATTTGGGGAATGTGTACCACTTGTATATTATTTCCTATTGCACAAAATTCGTTATAGATGGACTGGATAATAATTTCTGTCTCGGGAACTTGGATTTATGAGATCGCCAATAGCGTAATCAACTGTATTTAAAACGGTGACGCACACACCTGCCCCCCATTACACCTTTTATTTGATCAATTGATTTTTTAAAGAGTTTCCAATGCCACAGCGTTCGCGTTGGATGCACTGGTTAATTACTTCTGTCTGGGGAATTTAGATTTATGAGTTCGCTATTGGCGTAACGAACTGTGGCAGTGCAGTCCGGTGCCCACGCGATCTATTCAGAGGACTTGTACCACTTGTATATTGTTTCCAGTTGCACAAAATTCGTTTTAGATGGACTGTATAATAATTTCTGTCTCGGGAACTTGTATTTATGAGATCGCTAATAGCGTAATCAACTGTATTTAAAACGGGTGACGCACACAACAGCGCCCGATTACACTTTTGTATTTGCTCAATTATTTGTTTAAATAGTTTCCAATGCCACAGCGTTCGTGTTGGATGCACTGGTTAATTATTTCTGTCTGGGGAATGTGGATTTATGAGATCGCTATTGGCGCAACGAACTATGGCAGCGCAGTTCGGTGCCCACGCGATCTATTTGGGGAATGTGTACCACTTGTAGATTGTTTCCTAAAGCACAACATTCGTTTTAGATGGACTGGATAATAATTTCTGTATCGGGAACTTGGATTTATGAGTTCGCAAATAACCTAATCAACTGTATTTGAAACGGTGACGCACACACCTGCGCCCGATTACCCGCTTGTATTTGCTATATTATTTGTTTAAATAGTTTCCAATGCCACAGCGTTCGTGTTGGATGCACTGGTTAATTATTTTTGTCTGGGGAGTTTGGATTTATGAGATCGCTATTCGCGCAACGAACTGTGGCAGCGCAGTCCGGTGCCCACGCGATCTATTCAGAGGACGTGTACCACTTGTATATTGTTTCCAGTTGCACAAATTTCGTTTTAGATGGACTGGATAATAATTTCTGTCTGGGGAACTTGGATTTATGCGATCGCTAATAGCGTAATCAAATGTATTTAAAACGGGTGACGCACACACCTGCACCCGATTACACGTTTGTATTTGCTCAATTATTTGTATAAATAGTTTCCAATGCCACAGCGTCCGTGTTGGAGGCACTGGTTAATTATTTTATTCTGGGGAGTTTGGATTTATGAGATCGCTATTCGCGCAACGAACTGTGGCAGTGCAGTCCGGTGCCCACGCGATCTATTTGGTGAACGTGTACCACTTGTAGATTGTTTCCTATTGCCTAAAATTCGTTTTAGATGGACTGGATAATAATTTCTGTCTGGGGAACTTGGATTTATGAGATCGCTATAGGTGTAATCAACTGTATTTAAAACGGTGACGCACACACCTGCACCTGATTACAGGTTTGTATTTGCTCAATTATTTGTTTAAATAGTTTCCAATGCCACAGCGTTCGTTTTGGATGCATTGGTTAATTATTTTTGTCTGGGGAATTTGGATTCATGAGATCGCAATTCGCACAACGAACTGTGGCAGCGCAGTCCGGTGCCCACGCGATCTATTCAGAGGACGTGTACCACTTGTATATTGTTTCCAGTTGCACAAATTTCGTTTTAGATGGACTGGATAATAATTTCTGTCTGGGGAACTTGGATTTATGAAATCGCTTATAGCGTAATCAACTGTATTTAAAACGGTGACGCACACACCTGCGCCTGATTACACGTTTGTATTTGCTATATTATTTGTTTAAATAGTTACCAATGCCACAGGGTTCGTTTTGGATGCATTGGTTAATTATTTTTGTCTGGGGAATTTGGATTCATGAGATCGCTATTGGCGCAACGAACTATGTCAGCGCAGTCCAGTACCCACGCGATCTATTTTGGGAATGTGTACCACTTGTAGATTGTTTCCTATTGCAGAAAATTCGTTTTAGATGGACTGGATAACATGTTCTGTATCGGGAACTTGGATTTATGAGATCGCAAATAGCCTAATCAACTGTATTTAAAATGGTGACGCACACACCTGCGCCCGATTACACGTTTGTATTTGCTCAATTATTTGTTTAAATAATGTCCAATGCCACAGCGTTCGTGTTGGATGCATTGGTTAATTATTTTTGTCTGGGGAATTTGGATTTATGAGATCGCTATTGGCGCAACGAACTGAGGCAGCGCAGTCCGGTGCCCACGCGATCTATTTGGTGAATGTGTACCACATGTATAGAGTGTTTCCTATTGCACAAAATTCGTTTTAGATGGACTGGATAATAATTTCTGTCTGGGGAACTTGAATTTATGAGATCGTTAATAGCATAATCAACTGTATTTACAACGGTGACGCACACACCTGCGCCCGATTACACGTTTGTATTTGCTATATTATTTGTTTAAATAGTTTCCAATGCCTCAGCGTTGGTGTTGGATGCACTGGTTAATTATTTCTGTATGGGGAATTTGGATTTATGAGATCGCTATTGGCGCAACGAACTATGGCAGCGGAGTTCGGTGCCCACGCGATCTATTTTGGGAATGTGTACCACTTGTAGATTGTTTCCTATTGCACAAAATTCGTTTTAGATGGACTGGATAATAATTTCTGTATCGGGAACTTGTATTTATGAGATCGCAAATAGCCTAATCAACTGTATTTAAAACGGTGACGCACACACCTGCGCCCGATTACACGTTTGTATTTGCTATATTATTTGTTCAAAATAGTTTCCAATGCCACAGCGTTCGTGTTGGATGCACTGGTTGATTATTTTTGTCTGGGGAGTTTGGATTTATGAGATCGCTATTCGCGCAACGAACTGTGGCAGCGCAGTCCGGTGCCCACGCGATCTATTCAGAGGACGTGTACCACTTGTATATTGTTTCCAGTTGCACAAATTTCGTTTTAGATGGACTGAATAATAATTTCTGTCTGGGGAACTTGGATTTATGAGATCGCTAATAGCGTAATCAACTGTATTTAAAACGGTGACGCACACACCTGCACCCGATTACACGTTTGTATTTGCTCAATTATTTGTATAAATAGTTTCCAATGCCACAGCGTTCGTGTTGGATGCACTGGTTAATTATTTTTTTCTGGGGAGTTTGGATTTATGAGATCGCTATTCGCGCAACGAACTGTGGCAGTGCAGTCCGGTGCCCACGCGATCTATTTGGTGAACGTGTACCACTTGTAGATTGTTTCCTATTGCCTAAAATTCGTTTTAGATGGACTGGATAATAATTTCTGTCTGGGGAACCTGGATTTATGAGATCGCTAATACCGTAATCAACTGTATTTAAAACGGTGACGCACACACCTGCACCCGATTACACGTTTGAATTTGCTATATTATTTGTTTAAATATTTTCCAATGCCACAGCCTTCGTTTTGGATGCATTGGTTAATTATTTTTGTCTGAGGAATTTGGATTCATGAGATCGCTATTCGCACAACGAACTGTGGCAGCGCAGTCCGGTGCCCACGCGATCTATTCAGAGGACGTGTACCACTTGTATATTGTTTCCAGTTGCACAAATTTCGTTTTAGATGGACTGGATAATAATTTCTGTCTGGGCAACTTGGATTTATGAAATCGCTTATAGCGTAATCAACTGTATTTAAAACGGTGACGCACACACCTGCGCCTGATTACGCGTTTGAATTTGCTATATTATTTGTTTAAATAGTTTCCAATGCCACAGCGTTCGTTTTGGATGCATTGGTTAATTATTTTTGTCTGCGGAATTTGGATTCATGAGATTGCTATTGGCGCAACGAACTATGGCAGCGTAGTCCGGTGCCCACGCGATCTATTTCGGAAATGTGTACCACTTGTAGATTGTTTCCTATTGCACAAAATTCATTTTAGATGGACTGGATAATAATTTCTGTATCGGGAACTTGGATATATGAGATCGCAAATAGCCTAATCAACTGTATTTAAAACGGTGACGCACACACCTGCGCCCGATTACACGTTTGAATTTGCTCAATTATTTGTTTAAATAGTGTCCAATGCCACAGCGTTCGTGTTGGATGCATTGGTTAATTATTTTTGTCTGGGGAATTTGGATTTATGAGATCGCTATTGGCGCAACGAACTGTGGCATCGCAGTCCGGTGCCCACGCGATCTATTTGTGGAATGTGTACCACTTGTAGATTGTTTCCTATTGCACAAAATTCGTTTTAGATGGACTGGATAATAATTTCTGTATCGGGAACTTGGATTTATGAGATCGCCAATAGCGTAATCAACTGTATTTAAAACGGTGACGCACACACCTGCGCCCCATTACACCTTTTATTTGATCAATTGTTTTTTTAAAGAGTTTCCAATGCCACAGCGTTCGCGTTGGATGCACTGGTTAATTACTTCTGTCTGGGGAATTTAGATTTATGGGATCGCTATTCGCGTAACGAACTGTGGCAGCGCAGTCCGGTGCCCACGCGATCTATTCAGCGGACTTGTACCACTTGTAGATTGTTTCCTATTGCACAAAATTCGTTTTAGATGGACTGGATAATAATTTCTGTATCGGGAAATTGCATTTATGTAATCGCTATTTGCTTAATCAACCGTTTTTAAAACGGAGACGCACACACCTGCTACCGAATGCATGAGCTTCTTCCTTCACTGTGGAGCCCTAGCGTTCCTTTTATTTGCCCCAGGCTTTTAAAAGTCCTTAAATGTAAGGCTGCGTGTGCACAAAACGCCTGCGAGGGCATGCATTTCTTAGAATGAATGTCAATATCACTAGTAATAGCGGTGGTGCTTGATTATTGGCGAATTTGACGGATGATGCACACACCTGCTGCCGAATGCAGGAGCTTATGCATCTTACCCCAAATTCCTGGTCAACACACTTTCCCCCACGTCACATCCTTACTAGGTTTAGAATTCCAACTACTCTCAGTAAAGCAATACAATGCCTCCTCCTAGTGGTCAGAATACACTCAGCCTGTAACATCTATTATTGAACACAACAAATGTAATGCCAAAAAACGTGTGGTAGCTTTACACATGGTTTAAACTAATTGCATGCTATGAAAGGAGAAGGAACTATTTCTTTCTTGATAAAAATCATTGTTTCCATGGAACTAACTACCAGAGGTTTTTGCTTGACAACGGTGCAAATAGAAATACCAACCAGAGTGTCTGCATAGCGACGGTCCAATTAGAACTACGAACCAGAGTTTTGCTTGACAACGGCAAAATAATATGCCCAAACGCCCGCAGAAGAACATTTCACTTTCAGCTGATTAAATCTATAAACATCAATAAATATAAACATAAACATATATATAGTCATTGTTGGTACACGGTATGAAATTGATGTGAAATTACAGGGAAATTCCTACAGTAACCTGCTGTTTTATTGATATACAGCACATTGCTGGAGACATAACAGCATTGTGGGCGTTTTGCTCTTAACTGCATATCACCGTTTGAATTTGCAGTAATTAACTGTAAATTGCAAAGGATATTGGGAAGCCATTGGTTAGTAGTGGTGGCAGAGAATATGCTAACAAAGCAATGCCAAGTTTCGAGTGTCACACCTAATAGGCTACGCGAATTTAAAAGTAATTATATTACATTTTGTTCGTTTTTAATTTCCAGCAGAATACGTTGATCTGTATTTCACATTAATCTTCTTGTGCTTTTCCAAGGCAACCCTGTATTTCGAATATTTTTTTGTTGCAGCTGGCTAGAGAGTCGCTGGATTGCGCAGGTAGGCTATGTGCGTTTCGAATTCATTAAACTAGTTAGTATCATAACGGCCAATCATTCGCCAGCGATAGCTTAGTATGAAAGCATGTTTCCATGTCAGTATTGTGGTCACCAATGCTTAACGAAGTATGCGTTTGTTAGGCATATGAAAGTACGTGCGAGTCTTCCAATCGCGTCGTTTAAATGCGCCTTTTTAGATTGCACCCGTTCGTTCAGAAACATAACGCAGATGGAATGTCATGTATATCGAGAGCATCAAGATAAGAGGAGAGCACAGGTAACTGCAATCGAGCGTGTATCTTGTCATGTAGAATTTTGCGATGTTAGATGCATTGATTTATCCAGTTTAAACTGTCATTTGAAATCTCATATCAGAGAGGGCAGGGCAGTTTCTTGTCCATTTCGTCAGTGTGGGAGAACGTTTTCGGTCGTCTCTTCCTTTACTTCTCATTTTTCAAGAGTACACAAGTCTTGTACAGCATCCAGTCTTTTGGGCCACGAAACAGTAGGAAGAGAGACGAGGCTAAGGGCAACCAATGAACAAGTTGAGGATGTTTCAGTGTTGGAGGGGGATTTGACTGACGACATAACTGATGATAATGAGGGAGACCAAGCAGCGGTGCTGCCAGAGAGAGCAGATGAATCCCTTTTCTTGAACGATTTGGCTTTCTTTTATTTAAAGTTGCAGGCAAAACTTTTACTGCCAGCATCAGTCATACAGTCTATTATTGAGGATTTTCAAGCAGTGCATGATATCAGTCAGTCTCATTTACTTCATAAGTTGAACGAAAAGCTGGTATCATTGGATATCTCTGATAGTGAGAGAGAGAGAATGTCATCGAGGTTCTTAAATCCGAGGATTTGTTTCGGGCATGCAACACTGGTACCTTGAAAACTGATCAAAGACAAAAAACAGTTTTTAAAAATCTGTTTAGATACATTGAGCCAGTCCCACTTTATCTTGGAATGAATGATTCAGGGAAGGAATGTTTTGCTCAATACATTCCGTTAAAAGATACGCTTCGATCACTCTTTCAGTGTCAGTCGGTCAAGCAGCAAACACATAGCAACAAACAAGAGATACAGACTTTGTCTAGATCAAGAGATGTCTTGGAAGACATCTGGGATGGTAGCAATGTGGCAGCAAATGTACTGTTTAAGAAGTCGGAGGAATCTCTTGGTCTGGTACTGTACCAGGATGCTTTTGAAGTGGTAAATCCGCTACTTTGATTTAAGTGGTATAGTCTTACCTGATGGACATGTGTACCGAGGAACATTGTGTGCCATAGCTGGAGGTAATCTGGGATCACACAGTATTGGTGGCTTTAGTGAAATCTTCAGTAAAAGCACCCATTTCTGCAGATTATGTACTGTTGACCGTGCTCAATTGTTGTCATCTCCCTTCACGACAGGTGAAAAGAAAACAATTGCATCATACAAAGACAGCGTGCAGCACAGCATGCAACATAACGTAAGTACATCAAAACTTTCACTGGGAATTAAATTTGATTCCAAATTTATCAAATTAACCCACTTCCATGTGTGCCAACCTGGTCTGCCTCCTTGTCTGGGCCATGACTTATTTGAGGGTATCGTCGCATATGACTTGGCTCTATACCTAAGTCATTTTGTCACAAATCAGAAATTCTTCACGTATAGAGAACTGAATGGACGGCTTAATCACTTCAGGTACCTTGGCAATGACGCCAGCAATAAGCCATGTGAAGTGAATCCAGGAAGTGAGAAATTGAGTGGACATGCTGTCCAGAATTGGTGTTTCCTTAGACTTCTGCCTCTCTTGATTGGGGACAAAATTTAAAATCCAGTTGAAAATGAAGTTTGGCAATTTGTGATGCAGCTAAGGCAAAAAGTTGAATTTGTTTGAGCTCCTGCCATTGCAACTAGCCAGGTGGCCTACTTGAGAGTCCTTATTGAGGAGTATTTGCCAAGTCGACAGGATTGTTTTCCTAATCACCCACTTAAGCCGAAACATCATTATATATGTCACTATCCTGAACTGATACTTTGCTTTGGGCCTCTTATTCGCTTATGGACCCTTAGGTTTGAGAGTAAACACACACACATTTTAAACAGTGTGCTCGCAAATTACACAACTTCATGAATTTGTGTTCCACATTAGCAGAGAGGCATCAACTTTTACAAGCATTTCTCTGTGCTGGTAATGTGTTTCCACCTTGTGTCATTTTTGATAGAGGTACAGATTTCTTTTCCAAATGATTACAATGACAAGATTAGACAATCTGTTGATCATTTAGGCCTCCAGCTACTTAACTCTGTGGCTGTACACAATGTCACCGTTAAAGGCACAAGCTACAAAAAAGGCATGTGTGTTGTCTTGGAGAAGAATGATGAGGGACGAGTCTTTGGCAAGATGGAACTGATTCTTGTTTGCAACAGTTGTGTTTACTTTGTCACAGAGAAATGCCAGTCTGATTTCCTTTTTGATCAGGGGATTTACTGCCCAAAGATGGGCTCAGAGAACCCCATTTCAAATTATTTCTGCCTAGATCATGCGCGCCTCCTTGACTATTACCCTTTGCCTGTGTACAACATGTTTGGTCTGTCTCTAATAGCCCTTCACCACTCCTTTCCTTCAGGATGTCTGATATATGTTATATAATTATTGTTTTCTTCTTTATAAATAATTCCTTTGTTTAATAGTATACCTTGTTCTGTTGTCTCCCGTTTTGTCACGACTATAGCTTAAGTCGTAACACAGATGTAAGTATAAAGCCATTTCATTGCTCTCTGTGATTTCCTGTAAACAAATTAAAGTAAATATACAGTGCAGTCTGTATGTGTTTGGACAGGGACACATTTTTTTGGTGTTTTCATTCTGTTCTCCAACAAACAAACAGTTGACGTAAAACAGTTACAATGTGGTTAAAGTGCAGACTTTCAGCATTGATTTGACCATATTTACATCCATATCAAGTGAACATTGTAGGAATTACAGCCCTTTTTATACATAGCCCCCCCCCAATTTTAGGGGCTCAAAAATAATTGGACAAATTAACATAATCATAGATTAAATTGTCATTTTTTTATACTTGGTTGCATATCCTTTGCATGCCATGACTTCCTGATGTCCGTGACCTATCAACATCATCAGAGTCTGGATATCCTATTTTCAGGTTGTCCTACAAGCGATACTAAAACTCTTTGCATTTGAATGGATCTCTATGGGAACTGGGGGGTACTAAACTTGACTACTTTCATTCACAGACAGTGTGCATCATGAATGGAAATCCAGGAAATCCTGCTATATTTCTTTACAAATAACAATATTTGGGGTTCCTATATGATGCAGTGTATCAGCAACACTGGTTTACCAGATACCAATGAAACATATCAAGACTAACAAGGACCCAAAGGTGCTCAATTGAATTTTGATGTTGCTCAGCACTCCCCATCAAACATCAAGGCACTCAATGTTGGCTAATTCATTGATTTTACAGTTATTGATGACATATCTTTCTATGTTGCAGTTAAGTATATGTTTAATAGCTGTCAATTTTGTTTTCTTTATTGTGATGGTCATAATTTAGAAGCAGAAACAAATTTTGCTCAGAGGCGGTGTACTCATTTGCAACATGGCTCTTTATAATGTTGGTTAAAAAAAAACATGCTTTCCTGTTTAGCATTGCATTATTGCAGTGTTGCTGAAACACTACATAATATAGGAACCCCAAATCTTTTTTTATTTGTAAAGCGATAAAGCTGGATTTCCATTTTTCAGAGAGGGTGTACTCCTTCATGATGTGCACTGTAACATTGCTGTGTCCCAAGCATGGTGCCCTAAAATTGGGGGGATTATGTATAAAAAGGGCTGTAATTCATACACTGTTCACCCGATATGGATGTAAATACCCTTTTTTATTACAAATCTCAAATTGTGGAGTACAGAGGCAAATCAATAAATGATGGGTCTTTGTCCCAAACATTATGGAGGACACTGTATTCCTAATAATATTTAAATGTGTTTAATTTCATATCGTTTGTTCTCTGCAGGTTTCTGCCTCTGCTGCTGACGTTGAGAGGTCCTTGACTTTGCCTGACAGTCCTCGATTGATTGTTCTCAGTATGCATGTGTATGTTTAATTTAACTTTTCCTTGACCATGTGGCCACACCACAGGCCTTCCCTGTCCTCACTGCTATGCTATGTGTCAACCCCATCCCAACCCGTTCTCTCCCCTACAGAACTCGCTTCCGCAGGCGAGACCCCCCGCGGCGACGGAACCTCTCCAACCTTTGCTATCCCTCACTGAGCCCACTGTGACGACTTCACGGTCGCAGGAAGGCTATGGAACTGGCAGTCTGCTACGCGGAAGGCTGACTTAATTTCGGCCTACGCGTCCCTCTTCTCTCTACATTTCCTTGACCTCACTGAGACCTGGATCACACCAGGCAACACTGCAACCCCTGCAGCCCTCTCCTCCTCCTCCTCCTCCTCCTTCTCTCACGCCACCCGCCCGTCTGGCCATGGTGGGGGCACAGGTTTGCTGATCTCTCCCTCCTGGAAATTCTCTCTTCTCCCCCTCTCTCACCTCTCCATCTCTACCTTTGAATACCACTCTGTCTCAATCACCTATCCTGTTAACTTGTATATTGTTGTTATCTATCACCCTCCAGGGCCCCTGGGAAGCTTCCTCGATGAGCTTGACACCCTGCTCAGCTCCTTCCCAGAAGATGGCACCCCACTGATCCTCCTGGGAGACTTCAACATCCACTTTGATGCCTCCCACTCCGCAGCTTTCCTGCCCCTACTCCACTCATTCGTCCTCTCCCTGATGCACTCCCCAACAACACACAAGGCTGGCAATTATTTCTGTGTCGGGAACTTGGATTTATGAGATCGCCAATTGCGTAATCAACTGTATTTAAAACGGGTGACGCACACACCTGCGCCCGATTACACCTATGTATTTGCTCAATTGTTTGTTTAAAGAGTTTCCAATGCCACAGCATTCGTGTTGCAAGCACTGGTCAATTATTTCTGTCTGGGGAATTTGGATTTATGAGATCGCTATTCGCCTAACGAACTGTGCAGGCGCAGTCCGGTGCCCACGCGATCTATTCAGAGGACGTGTACCACTTGTATATTGTTTCCTATTGCACAAAATTCGTTTTAGATGGACTGGATAATAATTTCTGTCTCCGGAACTTGGATTTATGAGATTGCCAATAGCGTAATCAACTGTATTTAAAACGGTGACGCACACACCTGCGCCCCATTACACCTTTGTATTTGATCAATTGTTTTTTTAAAGAGTTTCCAATGCCACAGCATTCGTGTTGGATGCACTGGTTAATTACTTCTGTCTGGGGAATTTAGATTTATGAGATCGCAATTCGCGTAACGAACTGTGGCAGCGCAGTCCGGTGCCCACGCGATCTATTCAGAGGACTTGTACCACGTGTATATATTTTCCAGTTGCACAAAATTCGTTTTAGATGGACTGGATAATAAGTTCTGTCTCGGGAACTTGTATTTACGAGATCGCCAATAGCGTAATCAAGTGTATTTAAAACGGGTGACGCACACAACTGCGCCCGATTACACGTTTGTATTTGCTCAATTATTTGTTTAAATAGTTTCCAATGCCACAGCGTTCGTGTTGGATGCACTGGTTAATTATTTCTGTCTGGGGAATTTGGATTTATGAGATCGCTATTGGCGCAACGAACTATGGCAGCGCAGTCCGGTGCCCACGCGATCTATTTGGGGAATGTGTACCACTTGTAGATTGTTTCCTATTGCACAAAATTCGTTTTAGATGGACTGGATAAAAATTTCTGTCTGGGGTACTTGGATTTATGAGATCGCTAATAGCGTAATCAACTGTATTTTAAACGGTGACGCACACACCTGCGCCCGATTACGCGTTTGTATTTGCTATATTATTTGTTTAAATAGTTTCCAATGCCTCAGCGTTCGTGTTGGATGCACTGGTTAATTATTTCTGTCTGGGGAATTCGGATTTATGAGATCGCTATTGGCGCAACGAACTGTGGCAGCGCAGTCCGGTGCCCACGCGATCTATTTGGTGAATGTGTACCACTTGTAGATCGTTTCCTATTGCACAAAATTCGTTTTAGATGGACTGGATAATAATTTCTGTCTCGGGAACTTGGATTTATGAGATCGCTAATAGCGTAATCAACAGTATTTAAAACGGTGACGCACACACCTGCGCCCCATTACACATTTTATTTGATCAATTGTTTTTTTAAAGAGTTTCCAATGCCACAGCGTTCGCGTTGGATGCACTGGTTAATTACTTCTGTCTGGGGAATTTAGATTTATGAGATCGCTATTCGCCTAACGAACTGTGGCAGCGCAGTCCGGTGCCCACGCGATCTATTCAGAGGACTTGTACCACTTGTATATTGTTTCCAGTTGCACAAAATTCGTTTTAGATGGACTGGATAATAATTTCTGTCTCGGGAACATGTATTTATGAGATCGTTAATAGCGTAATCAAGTGTATTTAAAACGGGTGACGCACACAACTGCGCCCGATTACACGTTTGTATTTGCTCAATTATTTGTTTAAATAGTTTCCAATGCCACAGCGTTCGTGTTGGATGCACTGGTTAATTATTTCTGTCTGGGGAATTTGGATTTATGAGATCGCTATTGGCGCAACGAACTATGGCAGCGCAGTTCGGTGCCCTCGCGATCTATTTGGGGAATGTGTACCACTTGTAGATTGTTTCCTATTGCACAAAATTCGTTTTAGATGGACTGGATAATAATTTCTGTCTGGGGTACTTGGATTTATGAGATCGCTAATAGCGTAATCAACTGTATTTAAAACGGTGACGCACACACCTGCACCCGATTACACGTTTGTATTTGCTATATTATTTGTTTAAATAGTTTCCAATGCCACAGCGTTCGTTTTGGATGCATTGGTAAATTATTTTTGTCTGGGGAATTTGGATTCATAAGATCGCTATTCGCGCAACGAACTGTGGCAGCGCAGTCCGGTGCCCACGCGATCTATTCAGAGGACGTGTACCACTCCTATATTGTTTCCAGTTGCACAAATTTCGTTTTAGATGGACTGGATAATAATTTCTGTCTAGGGAACTTGGATTTATGAAATCGCTTATAGCGTAATCAACTGTATTTAAAACGGTGACGCACACACCTGCGCCTGATTACACGTTTGTATTTGCATAAATTATTTGTTTAAATAGTTTCCAATGCCACAGCGTTCGTTTTGGATGCATTGGTTAATTATTTTTGTCTGGGGAATTTGGATTCATGAGATCGCTATTCGCGCAACGAACTGTGGCAGCGCAGTCCGGTGCCCACGCGATCTATTTGGTGAACGTGTACCACTTGTAGATTGTTTCCTATTGCACAAAATCTGTTTTAGATGGACTGGATAATAATTTCTGTCTCGGGAACATGGATTTATGAGATCGCCAATAACGTAATCAACTGTATTTTAAACGGGGGACGCTCACAACTGCGCCCGATTACGCGTTTGTATTTGCTCAATTATTTTTTTAAATAGTTTCCATTGCCACAGCGTTCGTGTTGGATGCACTGGTTAATTATTTCTGTCTGGGGAATTTGGATTTATGAGATCGCTATTGGTGCAACGAACTGTGGCAGCGCAGTCCGGTGCCCATGCGATCTATTTGCTGAACGTGTACCACTTGTAGATTGTTTCCTATTGCACAAAATTCGTTTTAGATGGACTGGATAATAATTTCTGTCTCGGGAAATTGCATTTATGTGATCGCTATTTGCGTAATCAACCGTTTTTAAAACGGAGACGCACACACCTGCTACCGAATGCATGAGCTTCTTCCTTCACTGTGGAGCCCTAGCGTTCCTTTTATTTGCCCCAGGCATTTAAAAGTCTTTAAATGTAAGGCTGCGTGTGCACAAAACGCCTGCGAGGGCATGCATTTCTTAGAATGAATGTCAATATCACTAGTAATAGCGGTGGTGCTTGATTATTGGCGAATTTGACGGATGATGCACACACCTGCTGCCGAATGCAGGAGCTTATGCATCTTACCCCAAATTCCTGGTCAACACACTTTCCCCCACGTCACATCCTTACTAGGTTTAGAATTCCAACTACTCTCAGTAAAGCAATACAATGCCTCCTCCTAGTGGTCAGAATACACTCAGCCTGTAACATCTATTATTGAACACAACAAATGTAATGCCAAAAAACGTGTGGTAGCTTTACACATGGTTTAAACTAATTGCATGCTATGAAACGAGAAGGAACTATTTTTTTCTTGATAAAATCATTGTTTCCATGGAACTAACCACCAGAGGTTTTTGCTTGACAACGGTGCAAATAGAAATACCAACCAGAGTGTCTGCATAGCGACGGTCCAATTAGAACTACGAACCAGAGTTTTGCTTGACAACGGCAAAATAATATGCCCAAACGCCCGCAGAAGAACATTTCACTTTCAGCTGATTAAATCTATAAACATCAATAAATATAAACATAAACATATATATAGTCATTGTTGGTACACGGTATGAAATTGTTGTGAAATTACAGGGAAATTCCTACAGTAACCTGCTGTTTTATTGATATACAGCACATTGCTGGAGACATAACAGCATTGTGGGCGTTTTGCTCTTAACTGCATATCACCGTTTGAATTTGCAGTAATTAACTGTAAATTGCAAAGGATATTGGGAAGCCATTGGTTAGTAGTGGTGGCAGAGAATATGCTAACAAAGCAATGCCAAGTTTCGAGTGTCACACCTAATAGGCTACGCGAATTTAAAAGTAATTATATTACAATTTGTTCGTTTTTAATTTCCAGCAGAATACGTTGATCTGTATTTCACATTAATCTTCTTGTGCTTTTCCAAGGCAACCCTGTATTTCGAATATTTTTTTGTTGCAGCTGGCTAGAGAGTCGCTGGATTGCGCAGGTAGGCTACGTGCGTTTCGAATTCATTAAACTAGTTAGTATCATAACGGCCAATCATTCGCCAGCGATAGCTTAGTATGAAAGCATGTTTCCATGTCAGTATTGTGGTCACCAATGCTTAACGAAGTATGCGTTTGTTAGGCATATGAAAGTACGTGCGAGTCTTCCAATGGCGTCGTTTAAATGCGCCTTTTTAGATTGCACCCGTTCGTTCAGAAACATAACGCAGATGGAATGTCATGTATATCGAGAGCATCAAGATAAGAGGAGAGCACAGGTAACTGCAATCGAGCGTGTATCTTGTCATGTAGAATTTTGCGATGTTACATGCATTGATTTATCCAGTTTAAACTGTCATTTGAAATCTCATATCAGAGAGGGCAGGGCAGTTTCTTGTCCATTTCGTCAGTGTGGGAGAACGTTTTCGGTCGTCTCTTCCTTTACTTCTCATTTTTCAAGAGTACACAAGTCTTGTACAGCATCCAGTCTTTTGGGCCACGAAACAGTAGGAAGAGAGACGAGGCTAAGGGCAACCAATGAACAAGTTGAGGATGTTTCAGTGTTGGAGGGGGATTTGACTGACGACATAACTGATGATAATGAGGGAGACCAAGCAGCGGTGCTGCCAGAGAGAGCAGATGAATCCCTTTTCTTGAACGATTTGGCTTTCTTTTATTTAAAGTTGCAGGCAAAACTTTTACTGCCAGCATCAGTCATACAGTCTATTATTGAGGATTTTCAAGCAGTGCATGATATCAGTCAGTCTCATTTACTTCATAAGTTGGACGAAAAGCTGGTATCATTGGATATCTCTGATAGTGAGAGAGAGAGAATGTCATCGAGGTTCTTAAATCCGAGGATTTGTTTCGGGCATGCAACACTGGTACCTTGAAAACTGATCAAAGACAAAAAACAGTTTTTAAAAATCTGTTTAGATACATTGAGCCAGTCCCACTTTATCTTGGAATGAATGATTCAGGGAAGGAATGTTTTGCTCAATACATTCCGTTAAAAGATACGCTTCGATCACTCTTTCAGTGTCAGTCGGTCAAGCAGCAAACACATAGCAACAAACAAGAGATACAGACTTTGTCTAGATCAAGAGATGTCTTGGAAGACATCTGGGATGGTAGCAATGTGGCAGCAAATGTACTGTTTAAGAAGTCGGAGGAATCTCTTGGTCTGGTACTGTACCAGGATGCTTTTGAAGTGGTAAATCCGCTACTTTGATATAAGTGGTATAGTCTTACCTGATGGACATGTGTACCGAGGAACATTGTGTGCCATAGCTGGAGGTAATCTGGGATCACACAGTATTGGTGGCTTTAGTGAAATCTTCAGTAAAAGCACCCATTTCTGCAGATTATGTACTGTTGACCGTGCTCAATTGTTGTCATCTCCCTTCACGACAGGTGAAAAGAAAACAATTGCATCATACAAAGACAGCGTGCAGCACAGCATGCAGCATAACGTAAGTACATCAAAACTGTCACTGGGAATTAAATTTGATTCCAAATTTATCAAATTAACCCACTTCCATGTGTGCCAACCTGGTCTGCCTCCTTGTCTGGGCCATGACTTATTTGAGGGTATCGTCGCATATGACTTGGCTCTATACCTAAGTCATTTTGTCACAAATCAGAAATTCTTCACGTATAGAGAACTGAATGGACGGCTTAATCACTTCAGGTACCTTGGCAATGACGCCAGCAATAAGCCATGTGAAATGAATCCAGGAAGTGAGAAATTGAGTGGACATGCTGTCCAGAATTGGTGTTTCCTTAGACTTCTGCCTCTCTTGATTGGGGACAAAATTTAAAATCCAGTTGAAAATGAAGTTTGACAATTTGTGTTGCAGCTAAGGCAAAAAGTTGAATTTGTTTGTGCTCCTGCCATTGCAACTAGCCAGGTGGCCTACTTGAGAGTCCTTATTGAGGAGTATTTGCCAAGTCGACAGGATTGTTTTCCTAATCACCCACTTAAGCCGAAACATCATTATATATGTCACTATCCTGAACTGATACTTTGCTTTGGGCCTCTTATTCGCTTATGGACCCTTAGGTTTGAGAGTAAACACACACACATTTTAAACAGTGTGCTCGCAAATTACACAACTTCAAGAATTTGTGTTCCACATTAGCAGAGAGGCATCAACTTTTACAAGCATTTCTCTGTGCTGGTAATGTGTTTCCACCTTGTGTCATTTTTGATAGAGGTACAGATTTCTTTTCCAAATGATTACAATGACAAGATAAGACAATCTGTTGATCATTTAGGCCTCCAGCTACTTAACTCTGTGGCTGTACACAATGTCACCGTTAAAGGCACAAGCTACAAAAAAGGCATGTGTGTTGTCTTGGAGAAGAATGATGAGGGACTAGTCTTTGGCAAGATGGAACTGATTCTTGTTTGCAACAGTTGTGTTTACTTTGTCACAGAGAAATGCCAGTCTGATTTCCTTTTTGATCAGGGGATTTACTGCCCAAAGATGGGCTCAGAGAACCCCATTTCAAATTATTTCTGCCTAGATCATGCGCGCCTCCTTGACTATTACCCTTTGCCTGTGTACAACATGTTTGGCCTGTCTCTAATAGCCCTTCACCACTCCATTCCTTCAGGATGTCTGATATAAGTGAGAGCATCAAGGACGCAGTCATTTCTGTCCTGCCAAGTGTGCCAGAAGAGACGCTCATTCTGTTGGTTGAAACGATCTTACACCAGGGAGTGGAAAGCAAAGATGACTTGCAGTACATAAAAGAGAACAGGAAATTGCAGAGGTTATTCGACCAAGCCAGTGCAGAAAACTTTTAAATGCATGGAAATGAGCAGGTACTGTATATTTACTACCTCACTACCAAATTAAAGAGTGTATTAAAACGCTTATTGTTTTATTTAATTAATTACGGCATCATTTTAGTCAATATTCATAATGATAGATTTTTGTTTTCATTGCCAGATGCCATAAGTTGTGCAACCCCCCTACTCCAGTCCCCAGAAGGCAGTTCATCGCTGTCAAGCTCCTTGAGATCCAGTAGCCCTTCACCATCACGTTCCACACGGTCACCAGTAAAGCAAAACTGGCCAGAAACTTTCCAGGTACCCTGGGAGAAAATGCCACCAGGTATTCGTACTGCCACTGAAAGTGGGATAAGGCCCTCACCGGCAGATAGAAGGCAAATGGTTCGGGTCTTGGTGGACGAAATGAGGATGTTTGAGGCCAACCCTTCGTAGTCGCAGTGCCTCATCATTTCTGTCAAGATTGTCAAGGAGTTTCCACAGTCCTTGGCTGACATGATAGAAGGGAAATTTATAGGGGGAGGATACGCATCTCTCCTGAGTCAAATAAAAATTCATGTTGAGCATTTAAAGAGAAATAACACTTTGGCACAGTGCAGGTCTGTCACCACAGGGGCAAAGCCAAACACAGGCCCTGCAGATAGCTACGGCTGCACACGGTGGCAGCCAGACCTTCCACCTGAAGAAACAGAAAGCACACTGGAAGAGAAAAAGAAGATACTTTTGGAGTTCTTCTCTCGGGAGGGCTTGTCTGGGATTGAAAGGGGAGAAGTACAGAATCTCATGAAGGCAACGTACTGCTTACAGCGCAAGATGATAAACACAACACCGGCCCACACACTTGAATATCTGAAATCTCAGTGGCCATACCTGTTTGTCCCTAGGAGTATGTGTACACATTTTGAGATGTTAACAGACATCAACATTTTGAGAAAACTGAAAGCATCTCTTGAAGGAAATGGGCCAAATATCATGGAGTTCCTCAAGAAAAACCCTACCAATAGTGAAGTCAAGGCTGTTCTGACCCGAAGCAATACCAGTGTGGCAGCTCCATATGTTCTGCTGGTGCTGATGGCTCACTTCAAACAGCAGAGTGATGCACTGATACTGGAAACAGATGTGACCACTGTCTCTAATATTGTTTTATTTTTATTGTAGTTACAGGAGTCGGCCAGTGTGTGCGGTGCACCCCTTTCTAATTGAGAGAACCTGGGGGTAAACCCTATAATAAGGAAGCCCCAGTGCTTTCTGTGCCGTTTTTCTCTCTTTCTTTCTCACTCTGTTCCAGGTAATCCTGCACCAGGTCGGGCGGTTGGACGGGCCACGGGTTTTTCCCTTCACCCTCTTTTATTTCCAGGTTTTGCGTTGTACATTCACATCCCATATTTGCACACGCGCATCCACACACATTTAATATAAATACCCTACATTTCACTCATTCACTCATACATGTATTATTGTTTTTTTCTTAATAAATAATTCCTTTGTTTAATAGTATACCTTGTTCTGTTGTCTCCCTTTTTGTCACGACTATAGCTTAAGTCGTAACACAGATGTAAGTATAAAGCCATTTCATTGCTCTCTGTGATTTCCTGTAAACAAATTAAAGTAAATATACAGTGCAGTCTGTATGTGTTTCGACAGGGACACATTTTTTTTGTTGTTTTCATTCTGTTCTCCAACAAACAAACAGTTGACATAAAACAGTCACAATGTGGTTAAAGTGCAGACTTTCAGCTTTGATTTGACCATATTTACATCCATATCAAGTGAACATTGTAGGAATTACAGCCCTTTTTATACATAGTCCCCCCCCCCAATTTTAGGGGCTCAAAAATAATTGGCCAAATTAACATAATCATAGATTAAATTGTCATTTTTTTATACTTGGTTGCATATCCTTTGCATGCCATGACTTCCTGATGTCCGTGACCTATCAACATCATCAGAGTCTGGATATCCTATTTTCAGGTTGTCCTACAAGCGATACTAAAACTCTTTGCATTTGAATGGATCTCTATGGGAACTGGGGGGTACTAAACATGACTACTTTCATTCACAGACAGTGCGCATCATAAATGGAAATCCAGGAAATCCAGCTATATTTCTTTACAAATAACAATATTTGGGGTTCCTATATGATGCAGTGTATCAGCAACACTGGTTTACCAGATACCAATGAAACATATCAAGACTAACAAGGACCCAAAGGTGCTCAATTGAATTTTGATGTTGCTCAGCACTCCCCATCAAACATCAAGGCACTCAATGTTGGCTAAATCACTGGTTTTAGTTATTGATGACATATCTTTCTATGTTGTAGTTAAGTATATGTTTAATAGCTGTCAATTTTGTTTTCTTTATTGTGATGGTCATAATTTAGAAGCAGAAACAAATTTTGCTCAGAGGCGGTGTACTCATTTGCAACATGGCTCTTTATAATGTTGGTTAAAAAAAAACATGCTTTCCTGTTTAGCATTGCATTATAGCAGTGTTGCTGAAACACTACATAATATAGGAACCCCAAATCTTTTTTTTATTTGTAAAGCGATAAAGCTGGATTTCCATTTTTCAGAGAGGGTGTACTCCTTCATGATGTGCACTGTAACATTGCTGTGTCCCAAGCATGGTGCCCTAAAATTGGGGGGATTATGTATAAAAAGGGCTGTAATTCATACACTGTTCACCCGATATGGATGTAAATACCCTTTTTTATTACAAATCTCAAATTGTGGAGTACAGAGGCAAATCAATAAATGATGGGTCTTTGTCCCAAACATTATGGAGGACACTGTATTCCTAATAATATTTAAATGTGTTTAATTTCATATCGTTTGTTCTCTGCAGGTTTCTGCCTCTGCTGCTGACGTTGAGAGGTCCTTGACTTTGCCTGACAGTCCTCGATTGATTGTTCTCAGTATGCATGTGTATGTTTAATTTAACTTTTCCTTGACCATGTGGCCACACCACAGGCCTTCCCTGTCCTCACTGCTATGCTATGTGTCAACCCCATCCCAACCCGTTCTCTCCCCTACAGAACTCGCTTCCGCAGGCGAGACCCCCCGCGGCGACGGAACCTCTCCAACCTTTGCTATCCCTCACTGAGCCCACAGTGACGACTTCACGGTCGCAGGAAGGCTATGGAACTGGCAGTCTGCTACGCGGAAGGCTGACTTAATTTCGGCCTACGCGTCCCTCTTCTCTCTACATTTCCTTGCCCTCACTGAGACCTGGATCACACCAGGCAACACTGCAACCCCTGCAGCCCTCTCCTCCTCCTCCTCCTCCTCCTTCTCTCACGCCACCCGCCCGTCTGGCCGTGGTGGGGGCACAGGTTTGCTGATCTCTCCCTCCTGGAAATTCTCTCTTCTCCCCCTCTCTCACCTCTCCATCTCTACCATTGAATACCACTCTGTCTCAATCACCTATCCTGTTAACTTGTATATTGTTGTTATCTATCACCCTCCAGGGCCCCTGGGAAGCTTCCTCGAAGAGCTTGACACCCTGCTCAGCTCCTTCCCAGAAGATGGCACCCCACTGATCCTCCTGGGAGACTTCAACATCCACTTTGATGCCTCCCACTCCGCAGCTTTCCTGCCCCTACTCCACTCATTCGTCCTCTCCCTGATGCACTCCCCACCAACACACAAGGCTGGCAATTATTTCTGTGTCGGGAATTTAGATTTATGAGATCGCTATTCGTAACGAACTGTGGCAGCGCAGTCCGGTGCCCACGCGATCTATTTGGTGAACGTGTACCACTTGTAGATTGTTTCCTATTGCACAAAATTCGTTTTAGATGGACTGGATAATAATTTCTGTCTCGGGAACTTGGATTTATGAGATCGCCAATTGCCTAATCAACTGTATTTAAAACGGGTGACGCACACACCTGCGCCCGATTACACCTATGTATTTGCTCAATTGTTTGTTAAAAGAGTTTCCAATGCCACAGCATTCGTGTTGCAAGCACTGGTCAGTTATTTCTGTCTGGGGAATTATGATTTTATGAGATCGCTATTCGCCTAACGAACTGTGGCAGCGCAGTCCGGTGCCCACGCGATCTATGCAGAGGACGTGTACCACTTGTATATTGTTTCCTATTGCACAAAATTCGTTTTAGATGGACTGGATAATAATTTCTGTCTCCGGAACTTGGATTTATGAGATCGCCAATAGCGTAATCAACTGAATTTAAAACGGTGACGCACACACCTGCGCCCCATTACACCTTTGTATTTGATCAATTGTTTTTTTAAAGAGTTTCCAATGCCACAGCGTTCGTGTTGGATGCACTGGTTAATTACTTCTGTCTGGGGAATTTAGATTTATGAGATCGCTATTCGCGTAACGAACTGTGGCAGCGCAGTCCGGTGCCCAAGCGATCTATTCAGAGGACTTGTACCACTTGTATATTGTTTCCAGTTGCACAAAATTCGTTTTAGATGGACTGGATAATAATTTCTGTCTCGGGAACTTGTATTTATGAGATCGCGAATAGCGTAATCAAGTGTATTTTAAACGAGTGACGCACACAACTGCGCCCGATTACACGTTTGTATTTGCTCAGTTATTTGTTTAAATAGTTTCCAATGCCACAGCGTTCGTGTTGGATGCACTGGTTAATTATTTCTGTCTGGGGAATTTGGATTTATGAGATCGCTATTGGCGCAACGAACTGTGGCAGCGCAGTCCGGTGCCCACGCGATCTATTTGGTAAATGTGTACCACTTGTAGATTGTTTCCTATTGCACAAAATTCGTTTTAGATGGACTGGACAATAATTTCTGTCTCGGTAACTTGAATTTATGAGATCGCTAATAGCGTAATCAACTGTATTTAAAACGGTGACGCACACACCTGCGCCCGATTACACGTTTGTATTTGCTATATTATTTGTTTAAATAGTTTCCAATGCCTCAGCGTTCGTGTTGGATGCACTGGTTAATTATTTTTGTCTGGGGAGTTTGGATTTATGAGATCGCTATTCGCGCAACGAACTGTGGCAGCGCAGTCCGGTGTCCACGCGATCTATTCAGAGGACGTGTACCACTTGTTTATTGTTTCCAGTTGCACAAATTTCGTTTTAGATGGACTGGATAATAATTTCTGTCTTGGGAACTTGGATTTATGAGATCGCTAATAGCGTAATCAACTGTATTTAAAACGGTGACGCTCACACCTGCGCCCCATTACACCTTATATTTGATCAATTGTTTTTTTAAAGAGTTTCCAATGCCACAGCGTTCGCGTTGGATGCACTGGTTAATTACTTCTGTCTGGGGAATTTAGATTTATGAGATCGCTATTCGCGTAACGAACTGTGGCAGCGCAGTCCGGTGCCCAAGCGATCTATTCAGAGGACTTGTACCACTTGTATATTGTTTCCAGTTGCACAAAATTCGTTTTAGATGGACTGGATAATAATTTCTGTCTCGGGAAATTGCATTTATGTGATCGCTATTTGCGTAATCAACCGTTTTTAAAACGGAGACGCACACACCTGCTACCGAATGCATGAGCTTCTTCCTTCACTGTGGAGCCCTAGCGTTCCTTTTATTTGCCCCAGGCATATAAAAGTCCTTAAATGCAAGGCTGCGTGTGCACAAAACGCCTGCGAGGGCATGCATTTCTTAGAATGAATGTCAATATCACTAGTAATAGCGGTGGTGCTTGATTATTGGCGAATTTGACGGAAGATGCACACACCTGCTGCCGAATGCAGGAGCTTATGCATCTTACCCCAAATTCCTGGTCAACACACTTTCCCCCACGTCACATCCTTACTAGGTTTAGAATTCCAACTACTCTCAGTAAAGCAATACAATGCCTCCTCCTAGTGGTCAGAATACACTCAACCTGTAACGTAACATCTATTATTGAACACAACAAATGTAATGCCAAAAAACGTGTGGTAGCTTTACACATGGTTTAAACTAATTGCATGCTATGAAACGAGAAGGAACTATTTTTTTCTTGATAAAATCATTGTTTCCATGGAACTAACCACCAGAGGTTTTTGCTTGACAACGGTGCAAATAGAAATACCAACCAGAGTGTCTGCATAGCGACGGTCCAATTAGAACTACGAACCAGAGTTTTGCTTGACAACGGCAAAATAATATGCCCAAACGCCCGCAGAAGAACATTTCACTTTCAGCTGATTAAATCTATAAACATCAATAAATATAAACATAAACATATATATAGTCATTGTTGGTACACGGTATGAAATTGATGTGAAATTACAGGGAAATTCCTACAGTAACCTGCTGTTTTATTGATATACAGCACATTGCTGGAGACGTAACAGCATTGTGGGCGTTTTGCTCTTATCTGCATATCACCGTTTGAATTTGCAGTAATTAACTGTAAATTGCAAAGGATATTGGGAAGCCATTGGTTAGTAGTGGTGGCAGAGAATATGCTAACAAAGCAATGCCAAGTTTCGAGTGTCACACCTAATAGGCTACGCGAATTTAAAAGTAATTATATTACAATTTGTTCGTTTTTAATTTCCAGCAGAATACGTTGATCTGTATTTCACATTAATCTTCTTGTGCTTTTCCAAGGCAACCCTGTATTTCGAATATTTTTTTGTTGCAGCTGGCTAGAGAGTCGCTGGATTGCGCAGGTAGGCTACGTGCGTTTCGAATTCATTAAACTAGTTAGTATCATAACGGCCAATCATTCGCCAGCGATAGCTTAGTATGAAAGCATGTTTCCATGTCAGTATTGTGGTCACCAATGCTTAACGAAGTATGCGTTTGTTAGGCATATGAAAGTACGTGCGAGTCTTCCAATCGCGTCGTTTAAGTGCGCCTTTTTAGATTGCACCCGTTCGTTCAGAAACATAACGCAGATGGAATGTCATGTATATCGAGAGCATCAAGATAAGAGGAGAGCACAGGTAACTGCAATCGAGCGTGTATCTTGTCATGTAGAATTTTGCGATGTTAGATGCATTGATTTATCCAGTTTAAACTGTCATTTGAAATCTCATATCAGAGAGGGCAGGGCAGTTTCTTGTCCATTTCGTCAGTGTGGGAGAACGTTTTCGGTCGTCTCTTCCTTTACTTCTCATTTTTCAAGAGTACACAAGTCTTGTACAGCATCCAGTCTTTTGGGCCACGAAACAGTAGGAAGAGAGACGAGGCTAAGGGCAACCAATGAACAAGTTGAGGATGTTTCAGTGTTGGAGGGGGATTTGACTGACGACATAACTGATGATAATGAGGGAGACCAAGCAGCGGTGCTGCCAGAGAGAGCAGATGAATCCCTTTTCTTGAACGATTTGGCTTTCTTTTATTTAAAGTTGCAGGCAAAACTTTTACTGCCAGCATCAGTCATACAGTCTATTATTGAGGATTTTCAAGCAGTGCATGATATCAGTCAGTCTCATTTACTTCATAAGTTGGACGAAAAGCTGGTATCATTGGATATCTCTGATAGTGAGAGAGAGAGAATGTCATCGAGGTTCTTAAATCCGAGGATTTGTTTCGGGCATGCAACACTGGTACCTTGAAAACTGATCAAAGACAAAAAACAGTTTTTAAAAATCTGTTTAGATACATTGAGCCAGTCCCACTTTATCTTGGAATGAATGATTCAGGGAAGGAATGTTTTGCTCAATACATTCCGTTAAAAGATACGCTTCGATCACTCTTTCAGTGTCAGTCGGTCAAGCAGCAAACACATAGCAACAAACAAGAGATACAGACTTTGTCTAGATCAAGAGATGTCTTGGAAGACATCTGGGATGGTAGCAATGTGGCAGCAAATGTACTGTTTAAGAAGTCGGAGGAATCTCTTGGTCTGGTACTGTACCAGGATGCTTTTGAAGTGGTAAATCCGCTACTTTGATATAAGTGGTATAGTCTTACCTGATGGACATGTGTACCGAGGAACATTGTGTGCCATAGCTGGAGGTAATCTGGGATCACACAGTATTGGTGGCTTTAGTGAAATCTTCAGTAAAAGCACCCATTTCTGCAGATTATGTACTGTTGACCGTGCTCAATTGTTGTCATCTCCCTTCACGACAGGTGAAAAGAAAACAATTGCATCATACAAAGACAGCGTGCAGCACAGCATGCAGCATAACGTAAGTACATCAAAACTGTCACTGGGAATTAAATTTGATTCCAAATTTATCAAATTAACCCACTTCCATGTGTGCCAACCTGGTCTGCCTCCTTGTCTGGGCCATGACTTATTTGAGGGTATCGTCGCATATGACTTGGCTCTATACCTAAGTCATTTTGTCACAAATCAGAAATTCTTCACGTATAGAGAACTGAATGGACGGCTTAATCACTTCAGGTACCTTGGCAATGACGCCAGCAATAAGCCATGTGAAATGAATCCAGGAAGTGAGAAATTGAGTGGACATGCTGTCCAGAATTGGTGTTTCCTTAGACTTCTGCCTCTCTTGATTGGGGACAAAATTTAAAATCCAGTTGAAAATGAAGTTTGGCAATTTGTGTTGCAGCTAAGGCAAAAAGTTGAATTTGTTTGAGCTCCTGCCATTGCAACTAGCCAGGTGGCCTACTTGAGAGTCCTTATTGAGGAGTATTTGCCAAGTCGACAGGATTGTTTTCCTAATCACCCACTTAAGCCGAAACATCATTATATATGTCACTATCCTGAACTGATACTTTGCTTTGGGCCTCTTATTCGCTTATGGACCCTTAGGTTTGAGAGTAAACACACACACATTTTAAACAGTGTGCTCGCAAATTACACAACTTCAAGAATTTGTGATCCACATTAGCAGAGAGGCATCAACTTTTACAAGCATTTCTCTGTGCTGGTAATGTGTTTCCACCTTGTGTCATTTTTGATAGAGGTACAGATTTCTTTTCCAAATGATTACAATGACAAGATAAGACAATCTGTTGATCATTTAGGCCTCCAGCTACTTAACTCTGTGGCTGTACACAATGTCACCGTTAAAGGCACAAGCTACAAAAAAGGCATGTGTGTTGTCTTGGAGAAGAATGATGAGGGACTAGTCTTTGGCAAGATGGAACTGATTCTTGTTTGCAACAGTTGTGTTTACTTTGTCACAGAGAAATGCCAGTCTGATTTCCTTTTTGATCAGGGGATTTACTGCCCAAAGATGGGCTCAGAGAACCCCATTTCAAATTATTTCTGCCTAGATCATGCGCGCCTCCTTGACTATTACCCTTTGCCTGTGTACAACATGTTTGGCCTGTCTCTAATAGCCCTTCACCACTCCTTTCCTTCAGGATGTCTGATATAAGTGAGAGCATCAAGGACGCAGTCATTTCTGTCCTGCCAAGTGTGCCAGAAGAGACGCTCATTCTGTTGGTTGAAACGATCTTACACCAGGGAGTGGAAAGCAAAGATGACTTGCAGTACATAAAAGAGAACAGGAAATTGCAGAGGTTATTCGACCAAGCCAGTGCAGAAAACGTTTAAATGCATGGAAATGAGCAGGTACTGTATATTTACTACCTCACTACCAAATTAAAGAGTGTATTAAAACGCTTATTGTTTTATTTAATTAATTACGGCATCATTTTGTCAATATTCATAATGATAGATTTTTGTTTTCATTGCCAGATGCCATAAGTTGTGCAACCCCCCTACTCCAGTCCCCAGAAGGCAGTTCATCGCTGTCAAGCTCCTCGAGATCCAGTAGCCCTTCACCATCACGTTCCACACGGTCACCAGTAAAGCAAAACTGGCCAGAAACTTTCCAGGTACCCTGGGAGAAAATGCCACCAGGTATTCGTACTGCCACTGAAAGTGGGATAAGGCCCTCACCGGCAGATAGAAGGCAAATGGTTCGGGTCTTGGTGGACGAAATGAGGAAGTTTGAGGCCAACCCTTCGTGGTCGCAGTGCCTCATCATTTCTGTCAAGATTGTCAAGGAGTTTCCACAGTCCTTGGCTGACATGATAGAAGGGAAATTTATAGGTGGAGAATACGCATCTCTCCTGAGTCAAATAAAAATTCATGTTGAGCATTTAAAGAGAAATAACACTTTGGCACGGTGCAGGTCTGTCACCACAGGGGCAAAGCCAAACACAGGCCCTGCAGATAGCTACGGCTGCACACGGTGGCAGCCAGACCTTCCACCTGAAGAAACAGAAAGCACACTGGAAGAGAAAAAGAAGATACTTTTGGAGTTCTTCTCTCGGGAGGGCTTGTCTGGGATTGAAAGTTGAGAAGTACAGAATCTCATGGAGGCAACGTACTACTTACAGCGCAAGATGATAAACACAACACCGGCCCACACACTTGAATATCTGAAATCTCAGTGGCCATACCTGTTTGTCCCTAGGAGTATGTGTACACATTTTGAGATGTTAACAGACATCAACATTTTGAGAAAACTGGAAGCATCTCTTGAAGGAAATGGGCCAAATATCATGGAGTTCCTCAAGAAAAACCCTACCAATAGTGAAGTCAAGGCTGTTCTGACCCGAAGCAATACCAGTGTGGCAGCTCCATATGTTCTGCTGGTGCTGATGGCTCACTTCAAACAGCAGAGTGATGCACTGATACTGGAAACAGATGTGACCACTGTCTCTAATATTGTTTTATTTTTATTGTAGTTACAGGAGTCGGCCAGTGTGTGCGGTGCACCCCTTTCTAATTGAGAGCACCTGGGGGTAAACCCTATAATAAGGAAGCCCCAGTGCTTTCTGGGCCGTTTTTCTCTCTTTCTTTCTCACTCTGTTCCAGGTAATCCTGCACCAGGTCGGGCGGTTGGACGGGCCGCGGGTTTTTCCCTTCACCCTCTTTTATTCCCAGGTTTTGCGTTGTACATTCACATCCCATATTTGCACACGCGCATCCACACACATTTAATATAAATACCCTACATTTCACTCATTCACTCATACATGTATTATTGTTTTCTTCTTAATAAATAATTCCTTTGTTTAATAGTATACCTTGTTCTGTTGTCTCCCTTTTTGTCACGACTATAGCTTAAGTCGTAACACAGATGTAAGTATAAAGCCATTTCATTGCTCTCTGTGATTTCCTGTAAACAAATTAAAGTAAATATACAGTGCAGTCTGTATGTGTTTGGACAGGGACACATTTTTTTGTTGTTTTCATTCTGTTCTCCAACAAACAAACAGTTGACATAAAACAGTCACAATGTGGTTAAAGTGCAGACTTTCAGCTTTGATTTGACCATATTTACATCCATATCAAGTGAACATTGTAGGAATTACAGCCCTTTTTATACATAGTCCCCCCCCCCAATTTTAGGGGCTCAAAAATAATTGGACAAATTAACATAATCATAGATTAAATTGTCATTTTTTTATACTTGGTTGCATATCCTTTGCATGCCATGACTTCCTGATGTCCGTGACCTATCAACATCATCAGAGTCTGGATATCCTATTTTCAGGTTGTCCTACAAGCGATACTAAAACTCTTTGCATTTGAATGGATCTCTATGGGAACTGGGGGGTACTAAACATGACTACTTTCATTCACAGACAGTGCGCATCATAAATGGAAATCCAGGAAATCCAGCTATATTTCTTTACAAATAACAATATTTGGGGTTCCTATATGATGCAGTGTATCAGCAACACTGGTTTACCAGATACCAATGAAACATATCAAGACTAACAAGGACCCAAAGGTGCTCAATTGAATTTTGATGTTGCTCAGCACTCCCCATCAAACATCAAGGCACTCAATGTTGGCTAATTCAATGATTTTACAGTTATTGATGACATATCTTTCTATGTTGCAGTTAAGTATATGTTTAATAGCTGTCAATTTTGTTTTCTTTTTTGTGATGGTCATAATTTAGAAGCAGAAACAAATTTTGCTCAGAGGCGGTGTACTCATTTGCAACATGGCTCTTTATAATGTTGGTTAAAAAAAAACATGCTTTCCTGTTTAGCATTGCAGTATTGCAGTGTTGCTGAAACACTACATAATATAGGAAGCCCAAATCTTTTTTTATTTGTAAAGCGATAAAGCTGGATTTCCATTTTTCAGAGAGGGTGTACTCCTTCATGATGTGCACTGTAACATTGCTGTGTCCCAAGCATGGTGCCCTAAAATTGGGGGGATTATGTATAAAAAGGGCTGTAATTCATACACTGTTCACCCAATATGGATGTAAATACCCTTTTTTTATTACAAATCTCAAATTGTGGAGTACAGAGGCAAATCAATAAATGATGGGTCTTTGTCCCAAACATTATGGAGGACACTGTATTCCTAATAATATTTAAATGTGTTTAATTTCATATCGTTTGTTCTCTGCAGGTTTCTGCCTCTGCTGCTGACGTTGAGAGGTCCTTGACTTTGCCTGACAGTCCTCGATTGATTGTTCTCAGTATGCATGTGTATGTTTAATTTAACTTTTCCTTGACCATGTGGCCCCACCACAGGCCTTCCCTGTCCTCACTGCTATGCTATGTGTCAACCCCATCCCAACCCGTTCTCTCCCCTACAGAACTTGCTTCCGCAGGCGAGACCCCCCGCGGCGACGGAACCTCTCCAACCTTTGCTATCCCTCACTGACCCCCCTGTGACGACTTCACGGTCGCAGGAAGGCTATGGAACTGCCAGTCTGCTACGCGGAAGGCTGACTTAATTTCGGCCTACGCGTCCCTCTTCTCTCTACATTTCCTTGCCCTCACTGAGACCTGGATCACACCAGGCAACACTGCAACCCCTGCAGCCCTCTCCTCCTCCTCCTCCTCCTCCTTCTCTCACGCCACCCGCCCGTCTGGCCGTGGTGGGGGCACAGGTTTGCTGATCTCTCCCTCCTGGAAATTCTCTCTTCTCCCCCTCTCTCACCTCTCCATCTCTACCTTTGAATACCACTCTGTCTCAATCACCTATCCTGTTAACTTGTATATTGTTGTTATCTATCACCCTCCAGGGCCCCTGGGAAGCTTCCTCGATGAGCTTGACACCCTGCTCAGCTCCTTCCCAGAAGATGGCACCCCACTGATCCTCCTGGGAGACTTCAACATCCACTTTGATGCCTCCCACTCCGCAGCTATCCTGCCCCTACTCCACTCATTCGTCCTCTCCCTGATGCACTCCCCACCAACACACAAGGCTGGCAATTATTTCTGTGTCGGGAATTTAGATTTATGAGATCGCTATTCGTAACGAACTGTGGCAGCGCAGTCCGGTGCCCACGCGATCTATTCAGAGGACGTGTACCACTTGTATATTGTTTCCAGTTGCACAAATTTCGTTTTAGATAGACTGGATAATAATTTCTGTCTGGGGAACTTGGATTTATGAAATCGCTTATAACGTAATCAACTGTATTTATAACGGTGACGCACACACCTGCGCCTGATTACACGTTTGTATTTGCTATATTATTTGTTTAAATAGTTTCCAATGCCACAGCGTTCGTTATGGATGCATTGGTTAATTATTTCTGTCTGGGGAATTTGGATTCATGAGATCGCTATTGGCGCAACGAACTATGGCAGCGTAGTCCGGTGCCCATGCGATCTATTTGGGGAATGTGTACCACTTGTAGATTGTTTCCTATTGCACAAAATTCATTTTAGATGAACTGGATAATAATTTCTGTATCGGGAACTTGGATTTATGAGATCGCAAATAGCCTAATCAACTGTATTTAAAATTGTGACGCACACACCTGCGCCCGATTACACGTTTGAATTTGCTCAATTATTTGTTTAAATAGTGTCCATTGCCACAGCGGTCGTGTTGGAGGCATTGGTTAATTATTTTTGTCTGGGGAATTTGGATTTATAAGATCGCTATTGGCGCAACGAACTGTGGCAGCGCAGTCCGGTGCCCACGCGATCTATTTTGTGAACGTGTACCACTTGTAGATTGTTTCCTATTGCCTTTAATTCGTTTTAGATGGACTGGATAATAATTTTGTCTGGGGAACTTGGATTTATAAGATCGCTAGTAGCGTAATCAACTGTATTTAAAACGGGTGACGCACACACCTGCACCCGATTACACGTTTGTATTTGCTATATTATTTGTTTAAATAGTTTCCAATGCCACAGCGTTCGTTTTGGAGGCATTGGTTAATTATTTTTGTCTGGGGAATTTGGATTCATGAGATCGCTATTCGCACAACGAACTGTGGCACCGCAGTCCGGTGCCCACGCGATCTATTCAGAGGACGTGTACCACTTGTATATTGTTTCCAGTTGCACAAATTTCGTTTTAGATGGACTGGATAATAATTTCTGTCTGGGGAACTTGGATTCATGAAATCGCTTATAACGTAATCAACTGTATTTAAAACGGTGACGCACACACCTGCGCCCGATTACACGTTTGTATTTGCTATATTATTTGTTTAAATAGTTTCCAATGCCTCAGCGTTAGTGTTGGATGCACTGGTTAATTATTTCTGTCTGGGGAATTTGGATTTATGAGATCGCTATTGGCGCAACGAACTATGGCAGCGCAGTCCGTTGCCCACGCGATCTATTTGGGGAATGTGTACCACTTGTATATTGTTTCCTATTGCACAAAATTCGTTTTAGATGGACTTGATAATTTCTGTCTCGGGAACTTGGATTTATGAGATCGCCAATAGCGTAATCAACTGTATTTAAAACGGTGACCCACACACCTGCGCCCCATTACACCTTTTATTTGATAAATTGTTTTTTTATAGAGTTTCCAATGCCACAGCGTTCGCGTTGGATGCACTGGTTAATTACTTCTGTCTGGGGAATTTAGATTTATGAGATCGCTATGCGCGTAACGAACTGTCGCAGCGCAGTCCGGTGCCCACGTGATCTATTCAGAGGACTTGTACCACTTGTATATTGTTTCCAGTTGCACAAAATTCGTTTTAGATGGACTGGATAATAATTTCTGTCTCGGTAACTTGAATTTATGAGATCGCTAATAGCGTAATCAACTGTATTTAAAACGGTGACGCACACATGTGTGCCCGATTACACGTTTGTATTTGCTATATTATTTGTTTAAATAGTTTCCAATGCCACAGCGTTCGTGTTGGATGCACTGGTTAAATATTTTTGTCTGGGGAGTTTGGATTTATGAGATCGCTAATCGCGCAACGAACTGTGGCAGCGAAGTCCGGTGCCCACGCGATCTATTCAGAGGACGTGTACCACTTGTATATTGTTTCCAGTTGCACAAATTTCGTTGTAGATTGACTGGATAATAATTTCTGTCTGGGGAACTTGGATTTATGAGATCGCTAATAACGTAATCAACTGTATTTAAAACGGTGACGCACACACCTGCACCCGATTACACGTTTGTATTTGCTATATTATTTGTATAAATAGTTTCCAATGCCACAGCGTTCGTGTTGGATGCACTCGTTAATAATTTTTGTCTGGGGAGTTTGGATTTATGAGATCGCTATTCGCGCAACGAACTGTGGCAGTGCAGTCCGGTGCCCCCGCGATCTATTTGGTGAACGTGTACCACTTGTAGATTGTTTCCTATTGCCTAAAATTCGTTTTAGATGGACTGGATAATAATTTCTGTCTGCGCAACTTGGATTTATGAGATCGCTAATAGCGTTATCAACTGTATTTAAAACGGGTGACGCACACACCTGCACCCGATTACACGTTTGTATTTGCTAGATTTGTTTAAATAGTTTCCAATGCCACAGCGTTCTATTTGGATGCATTGGTTAATTATTTTTGTCTGGGGAATTTGGATTCATGAGCTCGCTATTCGCACAACGAACTGTGGCAGCGCAGTCCGGTGCACACGCGATCTATTCAGAGGACGTGTACCACTTGTATATTGTTTCCAGTTGCACAAATTTCGTTTTAGATGGACTGGATAATAATTTCTGTCTGGGGAACTTGGATTTATGAAATCGCATATAGCGTAATCAATTGGATTTAAAACGGTGACGCACACACCTGCGCCTGATTACACGTTTGTATTTGCTATATTATTTGTTTAAATAGTTTCCAATGCCACAGCGTTCGTTTTGGATGCATTGGTTAATTATTTTTGTCTGGGGAATTTGGATTCATGAGATCGCTATTGGCGCAACGAACAATGGCTGCGCAGTCCGGAGTACACGCGATCTATTTGGGGAATGTGTACCACATGTAAATTGTTTCCTATTGCACATAATTCGTTTTAGATGGACTGGATAATAATTTCTGTATCGGGAACTTGGATTTATGAGATCGCAAATAGCCTAATCAACTGTATTTAAAATGGTGACGCACACACCTGCGCCCGATTACACGTTTGTATTTGCTCAATTATTTGTTTAAATAGTGTCCAATACCGCAGCGTTCGTGTTGGATGCATTGGTTGATTATTTTTGTCTGGGGAATTTGGATTTATGAGATCGCTATAGGCGCAACGAACTGTGGCAGCGCAGTCCGGGGCCCACGCGATCTATTTGGTGAATGTGTACCACTTGTAGATTGTTTCCTATTGCACAAAATTCCTTTTAGATGGACTGGATAACAGTTTCTGTCTCGGGAACTTGAATTTATGAGATCGCTAATAGCGTAATCAACTGTATTTAAAACGGTGATGCACACACCTGCGCCCGATTACACGTTTGTATTTGCTATATTATTTGTTTAAATAGTGTCCAATGCCTCAGCGTTAGTGTTGGATGCACTGGTTAATTATTTCTGTCTGGGGAATTTGGATTTATGAGATCGCTATTGGCGCAAAGAACTATGGCAGCGCAGTCCGGTGCCCACGCGATCTATTTGGGGAATGTGTACCACTTGTATATTGTTTCCTATTGCACACAATTCGTTTTAGATGTACTGGATAATAATTTCTGTCTCGGGAACTTGGATTTTTGAGATCGCCAATAGCGTAATCAACTGTATTTAAAACGGTGACGCACACACCTGCGCCCCATTACACCTTTTATTTGATCAATTGTTTTTTTAAAGAGTTTCCAATACCACAGCGTTCGCGTTGGATGCACTGGTTAATTACTTGTGTCTGGGGAATTTAGATTTATGAGATCGCTATTCTCGTAACGAACAGTGGCAGCGCAGTCCGGTGCCCACGCGATCTATTCAGAGGACTTGTTCCACTTGTATATTGTTTCCAGTTGCACAAAATTCGTTTTAGATGGACTGGATAATAATTTCTGTCTCGGGAACTTCTATTTATGAGATCGCTAATAGCGTAATCAACTGTATTTAAAACGGTGACGCACACACCTGCACCCGATTACACGTTTGTATTTGCTCAATTATTTGTTTAAATAGTTTCCAATGCCACAGCGTTCGTTTTGGATGCGTTGGTTAATTATTTTTGTCTGGGGAATTTGGATTCATGAGATCGCTATTCGCACAACGAACTGTGGCAGCGCAGTCCGGTGCCCACGCGATCTATTCAGAGGACGTGTACCACTTGTAAATTGTTTCCAGTTGCACAAATTTCGTTTTAGATGGACTGAATAATAATTTCTGTCTGGGGAACTTGGATTTATGAAATCGCTTATAGCGTAATCAACTGTATTTTAAACGGTGACGCACACACCTGCACCTGATTACACCTATGTATTTGCTATATTATTTGTTTAAATAGTTTCCAATGCCACAGCGTTCGTTTTGGATGCATTGGTTAATTATTTTTGTCTGGGGAATTTGGATTCATGAGATCGCTATTGGCGCAACGAACTATGGCAGCGCAGTCCGGTGCACACGCGATCTATTTGGGGAATGTGTACCACTTGTAAATTGTTTCTTATTGCACAAAATTCGTTTTAGATGGGCTGGATAATAATTTCTGTATCGGGAACTTGGATTGATGAGATCGCAAATAGCCTAATCAACTGTATTTAAAATGGTGACGCACACACCTGCGCCCGATTACACGTTTGTATTTGCTCAATTATTTGTTTAAATAGTGTCCAATGCCACAGCGTTCGTGTTGGATGCATTGGTTAATTATTTTTGTCTGGGGAATTTGGATTTATGAGATCGCTATTGGCGCAACGAACTGTGGCAGCGCAGTCCGGTGCCCACGCGATCTATTTGGTGAATGTGTACCACTTGTAGATTGTTTCCTATTGCACAAAATTCATTTTAGATGGACTGGATAATAATTTCTGTCTCGGGAACTTGAATTTATGAGATCGCTAATAGCGTAATCAACTGTATTTAAAACGGTGACGCACACACCTGCGCCCGATTACACGTTTGTATTTGATATATTATTTGTTTAAATAGTTTCCAATGCCTCAGCCTTCGTGTTGGATGCACTGGTTAATTATTTCTGTCTGGGGAATTTGGATTCATGAGATGCTATTGGCGCAACGAACTATGGCAGCGCAGTCCGGTGCCCACGCGATCTATTTGGGGAATGTGTACCACTTGTATATTGTTTCCTATTGCACAAAATTCGTTTTAGATGGACTGGATAATATTTTCTGTCTGGGCAACTTGGATTTATGAGATCGCCAATAGCGTAATCAACTGTATTTAAAACGGTGACGCACACACCTGCGTCCCATTACACCTTTTATTTGATAAATTGTTTTTTTAAAGAGTTTCCAATGCCACAGCGTTCGCGTTGGATGCACTGGTTAATTACTTCTGTCTGGGAAATTTAGATTTATGAGATCGCTATTCGCGTAACGAACTGTGGCAGCGCAGTCCGGTGCCCACGGGATCTATTCAGAGGACGTGTACCACTTGTATATTGTTTCCAGTTGCACAAATTTCGTTTTAGATGGACTGGATAATAATTTCTGTCTGGGGAACTTGGATTTATGAAATCGCTTAAAACGTAATCAACTGTATTTAAATCGGTGACGCACACACCTACGCCTGATTACACGTTTGTATTTACTATATTATTTGTTTAAATAGTTTCCAAGGCCACAGCGTTCGTTTTGGATGCATTGGTTAATTATTTTTGTCTGGGGAATTTGGATTCATGAGATCGCTATTGGCGCAACGAACTATGGCAGCGTAGTCCGGTGCCCACGCGATCTATTTGGGATATGTGTACCACTTGTAGATTGTTTCCTATTGCACAAAATTCATTTTAGATGGACTGGATAATAATTTCTGTATCGGGAACATGGATTTATGAGATCGCAAATAGGCTAATCAACTGTATTTAAAATGGTGACGCAAACACCTGCGCCAGATTACACGTTTGAATTTGCTCAATTATTTGTTTAAATAGTGTCCAATGCGACAGCGTTCGTGTTGGATGCATTGGTTAATTATTTTTGTCTGGGGAATTTGGATTTATGAGATCGCTATTGGCGCAACGAACTGTGCCAGCGCAGTCCGGTGCCCACGCCATCTATTTGTTGAATGTGTACCACTTGTAGATTGTATCCTATTGCACAAAATTCGTTTTAGATGGAATGGATAATAATTTCTGTATCGGGAACTTGAATTTATGAGATCGCTAATAGCGTAATCAACTGTATTTAACACGGTGACGCACACACCTGCGCCCGATTACACGTTTGTATTTGCTCAATTTTTTGTAGAAATAGTTTCCAATGCCACAGCGTTCGTGTTGGAAGCACTGGTTAATTATTTTTTTCTGGGGAGTTTGGATTTATGAGATCGCTATTCTCGCAACGAACTGTGGCAGTGCAGTCCGGTGCCCACGCGATCTATTTTGTGAACGGGTACCACTTGTAGATTGTTTCCTATTGCCTAAAATTCGTTTTAGATAGACTGGATAATAATTTCTGTCTGGGGAACTTGGATTTATGAGATCGCGAATAGCGTAATCAACTGTATTTAAAACGGTGACGCACACACCTGCACCCGATTACACGTTTGTATTTGCTATATTATTTGTTTAAATAGTTTCCAATACCACAGCGTTCGTTTTGGATGCATTGGTTAATTATTTTTGTCTGGGGAATTTGGATTCATGAGATCGCTATTCGCACAACGAACTGTGGCAGCGCAGTCCTGTGCCCACGCGATCTATTCAGAGGACGTGTACCACTTGTATATTGTTTCCAGTTGCACAAATTTCGTTTAAGATGGACTGGATAATAATTTCTGTCTGGGGAACTTGGATTTATGAAATCGCTTATAGCGTAATCAACTGTATTTAAAAGGGTGACGCACACACCTGCGCCTGATTACACGTTTGTATTTGCATAAATTATTTGTTTAAATAGTTTCCAATGCCACAGCGTTCGTTTTGGATGCATTGGTTAATTATTTTTTTTGGGGAATTTGGATTCAAGAGATCGCTATTGGCGCAACGAACTATGGCAGCGCAGTCCGGTGCCCACGCGATCTATTTGGTGAATGTGTACCACTTGTAGATTGTTTCCTATTGCACAAAATTCCTTTTAGATGGACTGGATAATAATTTCTGTCTCGGGAACTTGAATTTATGAGATCGCTAATAGCGTAATCAACTGTATTTAAAACGGTGACGCACACACCTGCTCCCGATTACACGTTTGTATTTGCTATATTATTTGTTTAAATAGTTTCCAATCCCTCAGCGTTCGTGTTGGATGCACTGGTTAAATATTTTTGTCTGGGGAGTTTGGATTAATGAGATCGCTATTCGCGCAACGAACTGTGGCAGCGCAGTCCGGTGCCCACGCGATCTATTCAGAGGACGTGTACCACTTGTATATTGTTTCCAGTTGCACAAATTTCGTTTTAGATGGACTGGATAATAATTTCTGTCTGGGGAACTTGGATTTATGAGATCGCTAATAACGTAATCAACTGAATTTAAAACGGGTGATGCACACACCTGCACCCGATTACACGTTTGTATTTGCTCAATTATTTGTATAAATAGTATCCAATGCCACAGCGTTCGTGTTGGATGCACTCGTTAATTATTTTTTTCTGGGGAGTTTGGATTTATGAGATCGCTATTCGCGCAACGAACTGTGCCAGTGCAGTCCGGTGCCCACGCGATCTATTTGGTGAACGTGTACCACTTGTAGATTGTTTCCTATTGCCTAAAATTCGTTTTAGATGGACTGGATAAAAATTTCTGTCTGTGAAACTTGGATTTATGAGATCGCTAATAACGTAATCAACTGTATTTAAATCGGGTGACGCACACACCTGCACCCGATTACACGTTTGTATTTGCTAGATTTGTTTAAATAGTTTCCAATGCCACAGCGTTCTATTTGGATGCATTGGTTAATTATTTTTGTCTGGGGAATTTGGATTCATGAGATCGCTATTCGCACAACGAACTGTGGCAGCGCAGTCCGGTGCCCACGCGATCAATTCAGAGGACGTGTACCACTTGTATATTGTTTCCAGTTGCACAAATTTCGTTTTAGATGGACTGGATAATAATTTCTGTCTGGGGAACTTGGATTTATGAAATCGCTTATAGCGTAATCAACTGTATTTAAAACGATGACGCACACACCTGCGCCTGATTACACGTTTGTATTTGCTATATTATTTGTTTAAATAGTTTACAATGCCACAGCGTTCGTGTTGGATGCACTGGGTAATTATATTTTTCTGGGGAGTTTGGATTTATGAGATCGCTATTCGCGCAACGAACTGTGGCAGTGCAGTCCGGTGCCCACGCGATCTATTTGGGGAATGTGTACCACTTGTAGATTGTTTCCTATTGCACAAAATTCGTTTTAAATGGACTGGATAATAATTTCTGTATCGGGAACTTGGATTTATGAGTTCGCAAATAGCCTAATCAACTGTATTTAAAACGGTGACGCACACACTTGCGCCCGATTACACGTTTGTATTTGCTATATTATTTGTTTAAATCGTTTCCAATGCCACAGCGTTCGTGTTGGATGCACTGGTTAATTATTTTTGTCTGGGGAGTTTGGATTTATGAGATCGCTATTCGCGCAACGAACTGTGGCAGTGCAGTCCGGTGCCCACGCGATCTATTTGGTGAACCTGTACCACTTGTAGATTGTTTCCTAATGCCTAAAATTCGTTTTAGATGGACTGGATAATAATTTCTGACTGGGGAACTTGGATTTTTGAGATCGCTAATAGCGTAATCAACTGTATTAAAATCGGGTGACGCACACACCTGCACCCGATTACACGTTTGTATTTGCTAGATTATTTGTTTAAATAGTTTGCAATGCCACAGCGTTCTATTTGGATGCACTGGTTAATTATTATTGTCTGGGGAATTTGGATTCATGAGATCGCATTTCGCACAACGAACTGTGGCAGCGCAGTCCGGTGCCCACGCGATCTATTCAGAGGACCTGTACCACTTGTATATTGTTTCCAGTTGCACAAATTTCGTTTTAGATGGACTGGATAATAATTTCTGTCTGGGGAACTTGGATTTATGAAATCGCTTATAGCGTAATCAACTGTATTTTAAACGGTGACGCACACACCTGCGCCTGATTACCCGTTTGTATTTGCTATATTATTTGTTTAAATAGTTTCCAATGCCACAGTGTTCGTTTTGGATGCATTGGTTAATTATTTTTGTCTGGGGAATTTGGATTCATGAGATCGCTATTGGCGCAACGAACTATGGCAGCGCAGTCCGGTGCCCACGCGATCTATTTGGGGAATGTGTACCACTTGTAGTTTGTTTCCTATTGCAAAAAATTCGTTTTAGATGGACTGGATAATAATTTCTGTATCGGGAACTTGGATTTATGAGATGGCAAATAGCCTAATCAACTGTATTTAAAACCGTGACGCACACACCTGCGCCCGATTACACGTTTGTATTTACTATATTATTTGTTTAAATAGTTTCCAATGCCTCAGCGTACGTGTTGGATGCACTGGTTAATTATTTCTGTCTGGGGAATTTGGATTTATGAGATCGCTATTGGCGCAAGGAACTATGGCAGCGCAGTCCGGTGACCACGCGATCTATTTGGGGAATGTGTACCACTTGTATATTGTTTCCTATTGCACAAAATTCGTTTTAGATGTACTGGATAATAATTTCTGTCTCCGGAACTTGGATTTATGAGATCGCCAATAGCGTAATCAACTGTATTTAAAACGGTGACGCACACACCTGCGCCCCATTACACCTTTTATTTGATCAATTGTATTTTTAACGAGTTTCCAATGCCACAGCGTTCGCGTTTGATGCACTGGTTAATTACTTCTGTCTGGGGAATTTAGATTTATGAGATCGCTATTCGCGTAACGAACTGTGGCAGCGCAGTCCGGTGCACACGCGATCTATTCAGAGGACTTGTACCACTTGTATATTGTTTCCAGTTGAACATAATTCGTTTTAGATCGACTGGATAATAATTTCTGTCTCCGGAACTTGTATTTATGAGATCGCTAATAGCATAATCAACTGTATTTAAAACGGGTGACGCACACAACTGCGCCCGATTACTCGTTTGTATTTGCTATATTATTTGTTTAAATAGTTTCCAATGCCTCAGCGTTCGTGTTGGATGCACTGGTTAATTATTTCTGTCTGGGGAATTTGGATTTATGAGATGGCTATTGGCGCAACGAACTGTGGCAGCGCAGTCCGGTGCCCACGCGATCTATTTGGTGAATGTGTACCACTTGTAGATTGTTTCCTATTGCACAAAATTCCTTTTAGATGGACTGGATAATAATTTCTGTCTCGGGAACTTGAATTTATGAGATCGCTAATAGCGTAATCAACTGTATTCAAAACGGTGACGCACACACCTGCCCCCGATTACACGTTTGTATTTTCTATATTATTTGTTTAAATAGTTTCCAATCCCTCAGCATTCGTGTTGGATGCACTGGTTAATTATTTCTGTCTGGGGAATTTGGATTTATGAGATCGCTATTGGCGCAACGAACTGTGGCAGCGCAGTCCGGTGCCCATGCGATCTATTTGGTGAATGTGTACCACTTGTAGATTGTTTCCTATTGCACAAAATTCGTTTTAGATGGACTGGATAATAATTTCTGTTTCGGGAAATTGCATTTATGTGATTGCTATTTGCGTAATCAACCGTTTTTAAAACGGAGACGCACACACCTGCTACCGAATGCATGAGCTTCTTCCTTCACTGTGGAGCCCTAGCGTTCCTATTATTTGCCCCAGGCATTTAAAAGTCCTTAAATGTAAGGCTGCGTATGCACAAAACGCCTGCGAGGGCATGCATTTCTTAGAATGAATGTCAATATCACTAGTAATAGCGGTGGAGCTTGATTATTGGCGAATTTGACGGATGATGCACACACCTGCTGCCGAATGCAGGAGCTTATGAATCTTACCCCAAATTCCTGGTCAACACACTTTCCCCCACGTCACATCCTTACTAGGTTTAGAATTCCAACTACTCTCAGTAAAGCAATACAATGCCTCCACCTAGTGGTCAGAATACACTCAGCCTGTATCATCTATTATTGAACACAACAAATGTAATGCCAAAAAACGTGTGGTAGCTTTACACATGGTTTAAACTAATTGCATGCTATGAAACGAGAAGGAACTATTTTTTTCTTGATAAAATCATTGTTTCCATGGAACTAACCACCAGAGGTTTTTGCTTGACAACGGTGCAAATAGAAATACCAACCAGAGTGTCTGCATAGCGACGGTCCAATTAGAACTACGAACCAGAGTTTTGCTTGACAACGGCAAAATAATATGCCCAAACGCCCGCAGAAGAACATTTCACTTTCAGCTGATTAAATCTATAAACATCAATAAATATAAACATAAACATATATATAGTCATTGTTGGTACACGGTATGAAATTGATGTGAAATTACAGGGAAATTCCTACAGTAACCTGCTGTTTTATTGATATACAGCACATTGCTGGAGACATAACAGCATTGTGGGCGTTTTGCTCTTAACTGCATATCACCGTTTGAATTTGCAGTAATTAACTGTAAATTGCAAAGGATATTGGGAAGCCATTGGTTAGTAGTGGTGGCAGAGAATATGCTAACAAAGCAATGCCAAGTTTCGAGTGTCACACCTAATAGGCTACGCGAATTTAAAAGTAATTATATTACAATTTGTTCGTTTTTAATTTCCAGCAGAATACGTTGATCTGTATTTCACATTAATCTTCTTGTGCTTTTCCAAGGCAACCCTGTATTTCGAATATTTTTTTGTTGCAGCCGGCTAGAGAGTCGCTGGATTGCGCAGGTAGGCCACGTGCGTTTCGAATTCATTAAACTAGTTAGTATCATAACGGCCAATCATTCGCCAGCGATAGCTTAGTATGAAAGCATGTTTCCATGTCAGTATTGTGGTCACCAATGCTTAACGAAGTATGCGTTTGTTAGGCATATGAAATTACGTGCGAGTCTTCCAATCGCGTCGTTTAAATGCGCCTTTTTAGATTGCACCCGTTCGTTCAGAAACATAACGCAGATGGAATGTCATGTATATCGAGAGCATCAAGATAAGAGGAGAGCACAGGTAACTGCAATCGAGCGTGTATCGTGTCATGTAGAATTTTGCGATGTTAGATGCATTGATTTATCCAGTTTAAACTGTCATTTGAAATCTCATATCAGAGAGGGCAGGGCAGTTTCTTGTCCATTTCGTCAGTGTGGGAGAACGTTTTCGGTCGTCTCTTCCTTTACTTCTCATTTTTCACGAGTACACAAGTCTTGTACAGCATCCAGTCTTTTGGGCCACGAAACAGTAGGAAGAGAGACGAGGCTAAGGGCAACCAATGAACAAGTTGAGGATGTTTCAGTGTTGGAGGGGGATTTGACTGACGACATAACTGATGATAATGAGGGAGACCAAGCAGCGGTGCTGCCAGAGAGAGCAGATGAATCCCTTTTCTTGAACGATTTGGCTTTCTTTTATTTAAAGTTGCAGGCAAAACTTTTACTGCCAGCATCAGTCATACAGTCTATTATTGAGGATTTTCAAGCAGTGCATGATATCAGTCAGTCTCATTTACTTCATAAGTTGGACGAAAAGCTGGTATCATTGGATATCTCTGATAGTGAGAGAGAGAGAATGTCATCGAGGTTCTTAAATCCGAGGATTTGTTTCGGGCATGCAACACTGGTACCTTGAAAACTGATCAAAGACAAAAAACAGTTTTTAAAAATCTGTTTAGATACATTGAGCCAGTCCCACTTTATCTTGGAATGAATGATTCAGGGAAGGAATGTTTTGCTCAATACATTCCGTTAAAAGATACGCTTCGATCACTCTTTCAGTGTCAGTCGGTCAAGCAGCAAACACATAGCAACAAACAAGAGATACAGACTTTGTCTAGATCAAGAGATGTCTTGGAAGACATCTGGGATGGTAGCAATGTGGCAGCAAATGTACTGTTTAAGAAGTCGGAGGAATCTCTTGGTCTGGTACTGTACCAGGATGCTTTTGAAGTGGTAAATCCGCTACTTTGATTTAAGTGGTATAGTCTTACCTGATGGACATGTGTACCGAGGAACATTGTGTGCCATAGCTGGAGGTAATCTGGGATCACACAGTATTGGTGGCTTTAGTGAAATCTTCAGTAAAAGCACCCATTTCTGCAGATTATGTACTGTTGACCGTGCTCAATTGTTGTCATCTCCCTTCACGACAGGTGAAAAGAAGACAATTGCATCATACAAAGACAGCGTGCAGCACAGCATGCAGCATAACGTAAGTACATCAAAACTGTCACTGGGAATTAAATTTGATTCCAAATTTATCAAATTAACCCACTTCCATGTGTGCCAACCTGGTCTGCCTCCTTGTCTGGGCCATGACTTATTTGAGGGTATCGTCGCATATGACTTGGCTCTATACCTAAGTCATTTTGTCACAAATCAGAAATTCTTCACGTATAGAGAACTGAATGGACGGCTTAATCACTTCAGGTACCTTGGCAATGACGCCAGCAATAAGCCATGTGAAATGAATCCAGGAAGTGAGAAATTGAGTGGACATGCTGTCCAGAATTGGTGTTTCCTTAGACTTCTGCCTCTCTTGATTGGGGACAAAATTTAAAATCCAGTTGAAAATGAAGTTTGGCAATTTGTGTTGCAGCTAAGGCAAAAAGTTGAATTTGTTTGTGCTCCTGCCATTGCAACTAGCCAGGTGGCCTACTTGAGAGTCCTTATTGAGGAGTATTTGCCAAGTCGACAGGATTGTTTTCCTAATCACCCACTTAAGCCGAAACATCATTATATATGTCACTATCCTGAACTGATACTTTGCTTTGGGCCTCTTATTCGCTTATGGACCCTTAGGTTTGAGAGTAAACACACACACATTTTAAACAGTGTGCTCGCAAATTACACAACTTCAAGAATTTGTGTTCCACATTAGCAGAGAGGCATCAACTTTTACAAGCATTTCTCTGTGCTGGTAATGTGTTTCCACCTTGTGTCATTTTTGATAGAGGTACAGATTTCTTTTCCAAATGATTACAATGACAAGATAAGACAATCTGTTGATCATTTAGGCCTCCAGCTACTTAACTCTGTGGCTGTACACAATGTCACCGTTAAAGGCACAAGCTACAAAAAAGGCATGTGTGTTGTCTTGGAGAAGAATGATGAGGGACTAGTCTTTGGCAAGATGGAACTGATTCTTGTTTGCAACAGTTGTGTTTACTTTGTCACAGAGAAATGCCAGTCTGATTTCCTTTTTGATCAGGTGATTTACTGCCCAAAGATGGGCTCAGAGAACCCCATTTCAAATTATTTCTGCCTAGATCATGCGCGCCTCCTTGACTATTACCCTTTGCCTGTGTACAACATGTTTGGTCTGTCTCTAATAGCCCTTCACCACTCCTTTCCTTCAGGATGTCTGATATAAGTGAGAGCATCAGGGACGCAGTCATTTCTGTCCTGCCAAGTGTGCCAGAAGAGACGCTCATTCTGTTGGTTGAAACGATCTTACACCAGGGAGTGGAAAGCAAAGATGACTTGCAGTACATAAAAGAGAACAGGAAATTGCAGTGGTTATTCGACCAAGCCAGTGCAGAAAACTTTTAAATGCATGGAAATGAGCAGGTACTGTATATTTACTACCTCACTACCAAATTAAAGAGTGTATTAAAACGCTTATTGTTTTATTTAATTAATTACGGCATCATTTTAGTCAATATTCATAATGATAGATTTTTGTTTTCATTGCCAGATGCCATAAGTTGTGCAACCCCCCTACTCCAGTCCCCAGAAGGCAGTTCATCGCTGTCAAGCTCCTCGAGATCCAGTAGCCCTTCACCATCACGTTCCACACGGTCACCAGTAAAGCAAAACTGGCCAGAAACTTTCCAGGTACCCTGGGAGAAAATGCCACCAGGTATTCGTACTGCCACTGAAAGTGGGATAAGGCCCTCACCGGCAGATAGAAGGCAAATGGTTCGGGTCTTGGTGGACGAAATGAGGAAGTTTGAGGCCAACCCTTCGTGGTCGCAGTGCCTCATCATTTCTGTCAAGATTGTCAAGGAGTTTCCACAGTCCTTGGCTGACATGATAGAAGGGAAATTTATAGGGGGAGGATACGCATCTCTCCTGATTCAAATAAAAATTCATGTTGAGCATTTAAAGAGAAATAACACTTTGGCACGGTGCAGGTCTGTCACCACAGGGGCAAAGCCAAACACAGGCCCTGCAGATAGCTATGGCTGCACACGGTGGCAGCCAGACCTTCCACCTGAAGAAACAGAAAGCACACTGGAAGAGAAAAAGAAGATACTTTTGGAGTTCTTCTCTCGGGAGGGCTTGTCTGGGATTGAAAGGGGAGAAGTACAGAATCTCATGGAGGCAACGTACTACTTACAGTGCAAGATGATAAACACAACACCGGCCCACACACTTGAATATCTGAAATCTCAGTGGCCATACCTGTTTGTCCCTAGGAGTATGTGTACACATTTTGAGATGTTAACAGACATCAACATTTTGAGAAAACTGGAAGCATCTCTTGAAGGAAATGGGCGAAATATCATGGAGTTCCTCAAGAAAAACCCTACCAATAGTGAAGTCAAGGCTGTTCTGACCCGAAGCAATACCAGTGTGGCAGCTCCATATGTTCTGCTGGTGCTGATGGCTCACTTCAAACAGCAGAGTGATGCACTGATACTGGAAACAGATGTGACCACTGTCTCTAATATTGTTTTATTTTTATTGTAGTTACAGGAGTCGGCCAGTGTGTGCGGTGCACCCCTTTCTAATTGAGAGCACCTGGGGGTAAACCCTATAATAAGGAAGCCCCAGTGCTTTCTGGGCCGTTTTTCTCTTTTTCTTTCTCACTCTGTTCCAGGTAATCCTGCACCAGGTCGGGCGGTTGGACGGGCCGCGGGTTTTTCCCTTCACCCTCTTTTATTCCCAGGTTTTGCGTTGTACATTCACATCCCATATTTGCACACGCGCATCCACACACATTTAATATAAATACCCTACATTTCACTCATTCACTCATACATGTATTATTGTTTTCTTCTTAATAAATAATTCCTTTGTTTAATAGTATACCTTGTTCTGTTGTCTCCCTTTTTGTCACGACTATAGCTTAAGTCGTAACACAGATGTAAGTATAAAGCCATTTCATTGCTCTCTGTGATTTCCTGTAAACAAATTAAAGTAAATATACAGTGCAGTCTGTATGTGTTTGGACAGGGACACATTTTTTTGTTGTTTTCATTCTGTTCTCCAACAAACAAACAGTTGACATAAAACAGTCACAATGTGGTTAAAGTGCAGACTTTCAGCTTTGATTTGACCATATTTACATCCATATCAAGTGAACATTGTAGGAATTACAGCCCTTTTTATACATAGTCCCCCCCCCCAATTTTAGGGGCTCAAAAATAATTGGACAAATTAACATAATCATAGATTAAATTGTCATTTTTTTATACTTGGTTGCATATCCTTTGCATGCCATGACTTCCTGATGTCCGTGACCTATCAACATCATCAGAGTCTGGATATCCTATTTTCAGGTTGTCCTACAAGCGATACTAAAACTCTTTGCATTTGAATGGATCTCTATGGGAACTGGGGGGTACTAAACATGACTACTTTCATTCACAGACAGTGCGCATCATAAATGGAAATCCAGGAAATCCAGCTATATTTCTTTACAAATAACAATATTTGGGGTTCCTATATGATGCAGTGTATCAGCAACACTGGTTTACCAGATACCAATGAAACATATCAAGACTAACAAGGACCCAAAGGTGCTCAACTGAATTTTGATGTTGCTCAGCACTCCCCATCAAACATCAAGGCACTCAATGTTGGCTAATTCACTGATTTTACAGTTATTGATGACATATCTTTCTATGTTGCAGTTAAGTATATGTTTAATAGCTGTCAATTTTGTTTTCTTTTTTGTGATGGTCATAATTTAGAAGCAGAAACAAATTTTGCTCAGAGGCGGTGTACTCATTTGCAACATGGCTCTTTATAATGTTGGTTAAAAAAAAACATGCTTTCCTGTTTAGCATTGCAGTATTGCAGTGTTGCTGAAACACTACATAATATAGGAACCCCAAATCTTTTTTGATTTGTAAAGCGATAAAGCTGGATTTCCATTTTTCAGAGAGGGTGTACTCCTTCATGATGTGCACTGTAACATTGCTGTGTCCCAAGCATGGTGCCCTAAAATTGGGGGGATTATGTATAAAAAGGGCTGTAATTCATACACTGTTCACCCAATATGGATGTAAATACCCTTTTTTTATTACAAATCTCAAATTGTGGAGTACAGAGGCAAATCAATAAATGATGGGTCTTTGTCCCAAACATTATGGAGGACACTGTATTCCTAATAATATTTAAATGTGTTTAATTTCATATCGTTTGTTCTCTGCAGGTTTCTGCCTCTGCTGCTGACGTTGAGAGGTCCTTGACTTTGCCTGACAGTCCTCGATTGATTGTTCTCAGTATGCATGTGTATGTTTAATTTAACTTTTCCTTGACCATGTGGCCACACCACAGGCCTTCCCTGTCCTCACTGCTATGCTATGTGTCAACCCCATCCCAACCCATTCTCTCCCCTACAGAACTCGCTTCCGCAGGCGAGACCCCCCGCGGCGACGGAACCTCTCCAACCTTTGCTATCCCTCACTGACCCCCCTGTGACGACTTCACGGTCGCAGGAAGGCTATGGAACTGCCAGTCTGCTACGCGGAAGGCTGACTTAATTTCGGCCTACGCGTCCCTCTTCTCTCTACATTTCCTTGCCCTCACTGAGACCTGGATCACACCAGGCAACACTGCAACCCCTGCAGCCCTCTCCTCCTCCTCCTCCTCCTCCTTCTCTCACGCCACCCGCCCGTCTGGCCGTGGTGGGGGCACAGGTTTGCTGATCTCTCCCTCCTGGAAATTCTCTCTTCTCCCCCTCTCTCACCTCTTCATCTCTACCTTTGAATACCACTCTGTCTCAATCACCTATCCTGTTAACTTGTATATTGTTGTTATCTATCACCCTCCAGGGCCCCTGGGAAGCTTCCTCGATGAGCTTGACACCCTGCTCAGCACCTTCCCAGAAGATGGCACCCCACTGATCCTCCTGGGAGACTTCAACATCCACTTTGATGCCTACCACTCCGCAGCTTTCCTGCCCCTACTCCACTCATTCGTCCTCTCCCTGATGCACTCCCCACCAACACACAAGGCTGGCAATTATTTCTGTGTCGGGAATTTAGATTTATGAGATCGCAATTCGTAACGAACTGTGGCAGCGCAGTCCGGTGCCCACGCGGTCTATTTGGTGAATGTGTACCACTTGTAGATTGTTTCCTATTGCACAAAATTCGTTTTAGATGGACTGGATAATAATTTCTGTCTCGGGAACTTGTATTTATGAGATCGCTAATAGCGTAATCAACTGTATTTAAAACGGGTGACGCATACAACTGCGCCCGATTACACGTTTGCATTTGCTCAATTATTTGTTTAAATAGTTTCCAATGCCACAGCGTTCGTGTTGGATGCACTGGATAATTATTTCTGTCTGGGGAATTTGGATTTATGAGATCGCTATTGGCGCAACGAACTATGGCAGCGCAGTTCGGTGCCCACGCGATCTATTTGGGGAATGTGTACCACTTGTTGATTGTTTCCTATTGCACAAAATTCGTTTTAGATGGACTGGATAATAATTTCTGTATCGGGAACTTGGATTTATGAGTTCGCAAATAGCCTAATCAACTGTATATAAAACGGTGACGCACACACCTGCGCCCGATTACACGTTTGTATTTGCTATATTATTTGTTTAAATAGTTTCCAATGCCACAGCGTTCGTTTTGGAAGCATTGGTTAATTATTTTTGTCTGGGGAATTTGGATTCATGAGATCGCTATTGGCGCAACGAACTATGGCAGCGCAGTCCGGTGCCCACGCGATCTATTTGGGGAATGTGTACCACTTGTAGATTGTTTCCTATTGCACAAAATTCGTTTAAGATGGACTGGATAATAATTTCTGTCTCGGGAACTTGTATTTATGAGATCGCTAATAGCGTAATCAACTGTATTTAAAACGGGTGACGCACACAACTGCGCCCGATTTCACGTTTGTATTTGCTCAATTATTTGTTTAAATAGTTTCCAATGCCACAGCGTTCATGTTGGATGCACTGGATAATTATTTCTGTCTGGGGAATTTGGATTTATGAGATCGCTATTGGCGCAACGAACTATGGCAGCGCAGTTCGGTGCCCACGCGATCTATTTGGGGAATGTGTACCACTTGTTGATTGTTTCCTATTGCACAAAATTCGTTTTAGATGGACTGGATAATATTTTCTGTCTGGGGAACTTGGATTTATGAGATCGCCAATAGCGTAATGAACTGTATTTAAAACGGTGACGCACACACCTGCGCCCCATTACACCTTTTATTTGATCAATTGTTTTTTTAAAGAGTTTCCAATGCCACAGCGTTCGCGTTGGATGCACTGGTTAATTACTTCTGTCTGGGGAATTTAGATTTATGAGATCGCTATTCGCGTAACGAACTGTGGCAGCGCAGTCCGGTGCCCACGCGATCTATTCAGAGGACGTGTACCACTTGTATATTGTTTCCAGTTGCACAAATTTCGTTTTAGATGGACTGGATAATAATTTCTGTCTGGGGAACTTGGATTTATGAAATCGCTTATAACGTAATCAACTGTATTTAAAACGGTGACGCACACACCTGCGCCTGATTACACGTTTGTATTTACTATATTATTTGTTTAAATAGTTTCCAATGCCACAGCGTTCTATTTGGATGCATTGGTTAATAATTTTTGTCTGGGGAATTTGGATTCATGAGATCGCTATTCGCACAACGAACTGTGGCAGCGCAGTCCGGTGCCCACGCGATCTATTCAGAGGACGTGTACCACTTGTATATTGTTTCCAGTTGCACAAATTTCGTTTTAGATGGACTGGATAATAATTTCTGTCTGGGGAACTTGGATTTATGAAATCGCTTATAGCGTAATCAATTGTATTTAAAACGGTGACGCACACACCTGCGCCTGATTACACGTTTGTATTTGCTATATTATTTGTTTAAATAGTTTCCAATGCCACAGCGTTCGTTTTGGATGCATTGGTTAATTATTTTTGTCTGGGGAATTTGGATTCATGAGATCGCTATTGGCGCAACGAACTATGGCAGCGCAGTCCGGTGCCCACGCGATCTATTTGGGGAATGTGTACCACTTGTAGATTGTTTCCTATTGCACAAAATTCGTTTTAGATGGACTGGATAATAATTTCTGTATCGGGAACTTGGATTTATGAGATGGCAAATAGCCTAATCAACTGTATTTAAAATGGTGACGCACACACCTGCGCCCGATTACACGTTTGTATTTGCTCAATTATTTGTTTAAATAGTGTCCAATGCCACAGCGTTCGTGTTGCATGCATTGGTTAATTATTTTTGTCTGGGGAATTTGGATTTATGAGATCGCTATTGGCGCAACGAACTGTGGCAGCGCAGTCCGGTGCCCACGCGATCTATTTGGTGAATGTGTACCACTTGTAGATTGTTTCCTATTGCACATAATTCGTTTTAGATGGACTGGATAATATTTTCTGTCTGGGGAACTTGAATTTATGAGATCGCTAATAGCGTAATCAACTGTATTTAAAACGGTGATGCACACACCTGCGCCCGATTACACGTTTGTATTTGCTATATTATTTGTTTAAATTGTTTCCAATGCCTCAGCGTTCGTGTTGGATGCACTGGTTAACCCTCCTGTTATGTTGCGGTCAAATTGACCCTTTTTAAAGTTTGAAAATCTAAGAAAAATACTTTTAAAAAAAATTTCAGTATGAAACTTATTCTACTGGCCTTAATTAGTGTAATCAACATTTGAAATGAAAATGGTTCATTTAATGTATTTGCAAACCCCCCCTGCATGTTTATATCACAGAGATACTGTTCGGGTCAATTTGACCCGGCAGTGAAAGTGGAGGCTAAAAGGGGTCAGAAGTGTCAAATTTAGACCATTTCTTGCTTTGCAGATGTGAGACGTAAGGTATTTCCTACTCCCTCCCACCATATTTCACCCCAATCACACACACACACACACACACACACCCACATGCACACACACACACACAGACACACACATACACGTTTGTATTGCTATACTTGTGAGGACTTCCTATTGACTTACATTCATTCCGTAACCTCTAACCCTAACCCTAACCCCAACCAATACATGCCTAACCCTATTCCTAACCCTAAAACAGCCTCTTGAACTTGTGGGGACCAGCAAAAGGTCCCCACCTTGCGTAATTTTCCTCATCCTTCTATTCTTGTGGGGACATTTGGTTCTCACAAAGATAGTAATACATGCTGATACACACACACACACACACACACACATTTCACCCCAATCTAACACACACAAATACACACATACATACAAACACTCTTTCTCCTTATTATCCATTATCCCTACCTCACCTGTAAAGTGCGAGAAAGTGCAGATATGCCGAACTGTTGGTGATCAAGTATAGGGCCCCTCAATTGTCCAAGTTCGTCTTCACAGACACCACAGCCCTAGTCTCTCATGAGCACTCTCCATAAAAATGCCAAAATCAGCACCAGAGAGGACCAGAAACCAAGCATGATCCTAGATTACAATGCCACCAAAGGGGGGGTGGAACAACTTGGACAAAGTAACGGGGTCCTACAGCACCAAGCGAATGACTGCGTGCTGGCCTTTAGGCATCTTTTATAACATAATTGATGTATCGGCCTACAATGCGTTCATCATCTTGATGGAGATTTTTCCTGAGTGGAACGTGTCAAAGCTGTACAAGAGGCGCATCTTCCACGCGGAGCTGGGGAAGGCACTCGTTGTACCGCATCTACAACGGAGGCAGCACAAGGACCCCAGCCACTGCAGCCACAGTAAGGGAGATCCAGGAGAGGGCTGCACCTAGTACACCAGTGCCTGGGGTGTGTGTGGTGTGTGTGTGTGTATGTGCGTGCGAGTGCATGCGTGCATGTCAGGGGATCGGGATCAGCAAAAAGACATAGTAATCATCTCCCTCATCTTTCTAGGTTGCTGCTGGGGGAAGAAGGAAGTGGAAGAGGTGCCAGGTCTGCATGACGTCAAGATGAGCACGACATGTGCGACGTGCAAAATTCATTTGCACAAAGCACAACGTGACGACATGTCACTCGTGTGCTGTGTAGACACACAGATACACACACACACACATACACACGCCTCGTTCATATTGCTCATCTCTTGTTCATTTTTGTTCATTTCTTCATTTCTAAACATTCTAAACATTACATAAATAAAGTTTACTTTCAATAAAATCCTTATGACTCATTTGGCTTGATTTTAGTGTTCAATTTGACCCTGAACAGAAGAGGTGTCTCATCTCTATTTAGCAACATCACCCCATGAAAAAAATGTTTAAAAATGTAGAACAAATTTTAAAAAATTAAATGTTATGTAAAACTAGTGTATTTAATATCTAGGTTTTTCCAATATACAGAAAAAAGAGTTTGAACATGTATATTTTATGAAAAACGAGTGAATTATCCTAATGAAACCATGATCTGTGAGAGGTGAATAACACAATTGCACTAAATTTTGATTGAATTGTTAGCACTGAGGTACCCAAACAATGTTCATTAGGATTTTTTGGTTTCTGACAACATTTGGATGTTTAAACATGCACCGGGTCACATTGACCCGGGAACATTATTGCTGTACCTAAAAAATGAACAGAACAGGAGGGTTAATTATTTCTGTCAGGGGAATTTGGATTTATGAGATCGCTATTGGCGCAACGAACTACGGCAGCGCAGTCCGGTGAACAGGCGATCAATTTGGGGAATGTGTACCACTTGTATATTGTTTCCAGTTGCACAAAATTCGTTTTAGATGGACTGGATAATAATTTCTGTATCGGGAACTTGGATTTATGAGATCGCTAATAGCGTAATCAACTGTATTTAAAACGGTGACGCACACACCTGCACCCGATTACACGTTTGTATTTGCTCAATTATTTGTATAAATAGTTTCCAATGCCACAGCGTTCGTGTTGGATGCACTGGGTAATTATTTTTTTCTAGGGAATTTGGATTTATGAGATCGCTATTCGCGCAACGAACTGTGGCAGTGCAGTCCGGTGCCCACGCGATCTATTTGGTGAACGTGTACCACTTGTAGATTGTTTCCTATTGCCTAAAATTCGTTTTAGATGGACTGGATAATAATTTTGTATGGGGAACTTGGATTTATGAGATCGCTAATAGCGTAATCAACTGTATTTAAAACGGGTGACGCACACACCTGCACCCGATTACACGTTTGTATTTGCTATATTATTTGTTTAAATAGTTTCCAATGCCACAGCGTTCGTTTTGGATGCATTGGTTAATTATTTTTGTCTGGGGAATTTGGATTCATGAGATCGCTATTCGGACAACGAACTGTGGCAGCGCAGTCCGGTGCCCACGCGATCTATCCAGAGGACGTGTACCACTTGTATATTGTTTCCAGTTGCACAAATTTCGTTTTAGATGGACTGGATAATAATTTCTGTCTGGGAAACTTGGATTTATGAAATCGCTTATAGCGTAATCAACTGTATTTAAAACGGTGACGCACACACCTGCGCCTGATTACACGTTTGTCTTTGCTATATTATTTGTATAAATAGTTTCCAATGCCACAGCGTTCGTTTTGGATGCATTGGTTAATTATTTTTGTCTGGGGAATTTGGATTCATGAGATCGCTATTGGCGCAACGAACTATGGCAGCGCAGTCCGGTGCCCACGCGATCTATCTGGGGAATGTGTACCACTTGTAGATTGTTTACTATTGCACAAAATTCGTTTTAGATGGACTGGATAATAATTTCTGTATCGGGAACTTGGATTTATGAGATCGCAGATAACCTAATCAACTGTATTTAAAATGGTGACGCACACACCTGCGCCCGATTACACGTTTGTATTTGCTCAATTATTTGTTTAAATAGTGTTCAATACCGCAGCGTTCGTGTTGGATGCATTGGTTAATTATTTTTTTCTGGGGAATTTGGATTTATGAGATCGCTATTGGCGCAACGAACTGTAGCAGCGCAGTCCGGTGCCCACGCGATCTATTTGGTGAATGTGTACCACTTGTAGATTGTTTCCTATTGCACAAAATTCCTTTTAGATGGACTGGATAATAATTTCTGTCTCGGGAACTTGAATTTATGAGATCGCTAATAGCGTAATCAACTGTATTTAAAACGGTGACGCAAACACCTGCGCCCGATTACACGTTTGTATTTGCTATATTATTTGTTTAAATAGTTTCCAATGCCTCAGCGTTTGAGCTGGATGCACTGGTTAATTATTTCTGTCTGGGGAATTTGGATTTATGAGATCGCTATTGGCGCAACGAACTATGGCAGCGCAGTCCGGTGCCCACGCGATCTATTTGGGGAATGTGTACCACTTGTATATTGTTTCCTATTGCACACAATTCTTTTTAGATGTACTGGATAATAATTTCTGTCTCGGGAACTTGGATTTATGAGATCGCCAATAGCGTAATCAACTGTATTTAAAACGGTGACGCACACACCTGCGCCCCATTACACCTTTTATTTGATCAATTGTTTTTTTAAAGAGTTTCCAATGCCACAGCGTTCGCGTTGGATGCCCTGGTTAATTACTTCTGTCTGGGGAATTTAGATTTATGAGAGCGCTATTCGCGTAACGAACTGTGGCAGCGCAGTCCGGTGCCCACGCGATCTATTCAGAGGACTTGTACCACTTGTATATTGTTTCCAGTTGCACAAAATTCGTTTTAGATGGACTGGATAATAATTTCTGTCTCGGGAACTTCTATTTATGAGATCGCTAATAGCGTAATCAACTGTATTTAAAACGGTGACGCACACACCTGCACCCGATTACACGTTTGTATTTGCTCAATTATTTGTTAAAAAAGTTTCCAATGCCACAGCGTTCGTTTTGGATGCATTGGTTAATTATTTTTGTCTGGGGAATTTGGATTCATGAGATCGCTATTCGCACAACGAACTGTGGCAGCGCAGTCCGGTGCCCACGCGATCTATTCAGAGGACGTGTACCACTTGTATATTGTTTCCAGTTGCACAAATTTCGTTTTAGTTGGACTGGATAATAATTTCTGTCTGGGGAACTTGGATTTATGAAATCGCTTATAGCGTAATCAACTGTATTTAAAACGGTGACGCACACACCTGCGCCTGATTACACGTTTGTATTTGCTATATTATTTGTTTAAATAGTTTCCAATGCCACAGCGTTCGTTTTGGATGCATTGGTTAACTATTTTTGTCTGGGGAATTTGGATTCATGAAATCGCTATTGGCGCAACGAACTATGGCAGCGCAGTCCGGTGCACACGCGATCTATTTGGGGAATGTGTACCACTTGTAGATTGTTTCCTATTGCACAAAATTCGTTTTAGATGGACTGGATAATAATTTCTGTATCGGGAACTTGGATTTATGAGATCGCAAATAGCCTAATCAACTGTATTTAAAATGGTGACGCACACACCTGCGCCCGATTACACTTTTGTATTTGCTATATTATTTGTTTAAATAGTGTCCAATGCCACAGCGTTCGTGTTGGATGCATTGGTTAATTATTTTTGTCTGGGGAATTTGGATTTATGAGATGGCTATTGGCGCAACGAACTGTGGCAGCGCAGTCCGGTGCCCACGCGATCTATTTGGTGAATGTGTACCACTTGTAGATTGTTTCCTATTGCACAAAATTCGTTTTAGATGTACTGGATAATAATTTCTGTCTGGGGAACTTGGATTCATGAAATCGCTTATAGCGTAATCAACTGTATTTAAAACGGTGACGCACACACCTGCGCCTGATTACACGTTTGTATTTGCTATATTATTTGTTTAAATAGTTTCCAATGCCTCAGCCTTCCTGTTGGATGCACTGGTTAATTATTTCTGTCTGGGGAATTTGGATTTATGAGATCGCGATTGGCGCAACGAACAATGGCAGCGCAGTCCGGTGCCCACGCGATCTATTTGGGGAATGTGTACCACTTGTATATTGTTTCCTATTGCACAAAATTCGTTTTAGATGGACTGGATAATATTTTCTGTCTGGGGAACTTGGATTTATGAGATCGCCAATAGCGTAATGAACTGTATTTAAAACGGTGAGGCACACACCTGCGCCCCATTACACCTTTTATTTGATCAATTGTTTTTTTAAAGAGTTTCCAATGCCACAGCGTTCGCGTTGGATGCACTGGTTAATTTTTTTTGTCTGGGGAGTTTGGATTTATGAGATCGCTATTCGCGCAACGAACTGTGGCAGTGCAGTCCGGTGCCCACGCGATCTATTTGGTGAACCCGTACCACTTGTAGATTGTTTCCTATTGCCTAAAATTCGTTTTAGATGGACTGGATAATAATTTCTGACTGGGGAACTTGGATTTATGAGATCGCTAATAGCGTAATCAACTGTATTAAAATCGGGTGACGCACACACCTGCACCCGATTACACGTTTGTATTTGCTATATTATTTGTTTAAAGAGTTTCCAATGCCACAGCGTTCTATTTGGATGCATTGGTTAATTATTATTGTCTGGGGAATTTGGATTCATGAGATCGCATTTCGCACAACGAACTGTGGCAGCGCAGTCCGGTGCCCACGCGATCTATTCAGAGGACGGGTACCACTTGTATATTGATTCCAGTTGCACAAACTTCGTTTTAGATGGACTGGATAATAATTTCTGTCTGGGGAACTTGGATTTATGAGATCGCTAATAGTGTAATCAACTGTATTTACAACGGTGACGCACACACCTGCACCCGATTACACGTTTGTATTTGCTAGATTTGTTTAAATAGTTTCCAATGCCACAGCGTTAGTTTTGGATGCATTGGATAATTATTATTGCCTGGGGAATTTGGATTCATGAGATCGCATTTCGCACAACGAACTGTGGCAGCGCAGTCCGGTGCCCACGCGATCTATTCAGAGGACGTGTACCACTTGTATATTGATTCCAGTTGCACAAACTTCGTTTTAGATGGACTGGATAATAATTTCTGTCTGGGGAACTTGGATTTATGAGATCGCTAATAGTGTAATCAACTGTATTTACAACGGGTGACGCACACACCTGCACCCGATTACACGTTTGTATTTGCTAGATTTGTTTAAATAGTTTCCAATGCCACAGCGTTAGTTTTGGATGCATTGGATAATTATTTTTGTCTGGGGAATTTGGATTCATGAGATCGCTATTCGCACAACGAACTGTGGCAGCGCAGTCCTGTGCCCACGCGATCTATTCAGAGGACGTGTACCACTTGTATATTGTTTCCAGTTGCACAAATTTCGTTTTAGATGGACTGGATAATAATTTCTGTCTGGGGAACTTGGATTTATGAAATCGCTTATAGCGTAATCAACTGTATTTAAAACGGTGACGCACACACCTGCGCCTGATTACACTTTTGTATTTGCTATATTATTTGTTTAAATAGTTTCCAATGCCACAGCGTTCGTTATGGATGCATTGGTTAATTATTTTTGTCTGGGGAATTTGGATTCATGAGATCGCTATTGGCGCAACGAACTATGGCAGCGCAGTCCGGTGCACACGCGATCTATTTGGGGAATGTGTACCACTTGTAGATTGTTTCCTATTGCACAAAATTCGTTTTAGATGGACTGGATAATAATTTCTGTCTCGGGAACTTGAATTTATGAGATCGCAAATAGCGTAATCAACTGTATTTAAAACGGTGACGAACACACCTGCGCCCGATTACACGTTTGTATTTGCTATATTAATTGTTTAAATAGTTTCCAATGCCTCAGCCTTCGTGTTGGATGCACTGGTTAATTATTTCTGTCTGGGGAATTTGGATTTATGAGATCGCTATTGGCGCAACGAACTATGGCAGCGCAGTCCGGTGCCCACGCGATCTATTTGGGGAATGTGTACCACTTGAATATTGTTTCCAGTTGCACAACATTCGTTTTAGATGGACTGGATAATAATTTCTGTCTCGGGAACTTGTATTTATGAGATCGCTAATAGCGTAATCAACTGTATTTAAAACGGGTGACGCACACAACTGCACCCCATTACACGTTTGTATTTGCTCAGTTATTTGTTTAAATAGTTTCCAATGCCACAGCGTTCGTGTTGGATGCACTGGTTAATTATTTCTGTCTGGGGAATTTGGATCTATGAGATCGCTATTGGCGCAACGAACTATGGCAGCGCAGTTCGGTGCCCACGCGATCTATTTGGGGAATGTGTACCACTTGTAGATTGTTTCCTATTGCACAAAATTCGTTTTAGATGGACTGGATAATAATTTCTGTATCGGGAACTTGGATTTATGAGTTCGCAAATAGCCTAATCAACTGTATTTAAAACGGTGACGCACACACCTGCGCCCGATTACACGTTTGTATTTGCTATATTATTTGTTTAAATAGTTTCCAATGCCACAGCGTTCGTGTTGGATGCACTGGTTAATTATTTTTGTCTGGGGATTTTGGATTCATGAGATCCCTATTCGCGCAACGAACTGTGGCAGCGCAGTCCTGTGCCCACGCGATCTATTCAGAGGACGTGTACCACTTGTATATTGTTTCCAGTTGCACAAATTTCGTTTTAGATAGTCTGGATAATAATTTCTGTCTGGGGAACTTGGATTTATGAAATCGCTTATAGCGTAACAAACTGTATTTAAAACGGTGACGCACACACTTGCGCCTGATTACACGTTTGTATTTGCTATATTATTTGTTTAAATAGTTTCCATTGCCACAGCGTTCGTATTGGATGCATTGGTTAATTATTTTTGTCTGGGGAATTTGGATTGATGAGATCGCTATTGGCGCAACGAACTATGGCAGCGCAGTCCGGTGCCCACGCGATCTATTTGGGGAATGTGTACCACTTGTAGATTGTTTCCTATTGCACAAAATTCGTTTTAGATGGACTGGATAATAATTTCTGTCTCGGGAACTTGGATTTATGAGATCGCTTATAGCGTAATCAACTGTATTTAAAACGGGTGACGCACACAACTGCGCCCGATTACACGTTTGTATTTGCTCAATTATTTGTATAAATAGTTTCCAATGCCACAGCGTTCGTGTTGGATGCACTGGATAATAATTTCTGTCTTGGGAATTTGGATTTATGAGATCGCTATTGGCGCAACGAACTATGGCAGCGCAGTTCTGTGCCCACGCGATCTATTTGGGGAATGTGTACCACTTGTTGATTGTTTCCTATTGCACAAAATTCGTTTTAGATGTACTGGATAATAATTTCTGTATCGGGAACTTGGATTTATGAGTTCGCAAATAGCCTAATCAACTGTATTTAAAACGGTGACGCACACACCTGCGCCCGATTACACGTTTGTATTTGCTATATTATTTGTTTAAATAGTTTCCAATGCCACAGCGTTCGTGTTGGATGCACTTTTTAATTATTTTTGTCTGGGGAGTTTGGATTTATGAGATCGCTATTCGCGCAACGAACTGTGGCAGCGCAGTCCGGTGCCCACGCGATCTATTCAGAGGACGTGTACCACTTGTATATTGTTTCCAGATGCACAAATTTCGTTTTAGATGGACTGGATAATAATTTCTGTCTGGGGAACTTGGATTTATGAGATCGCTAATAGCGTAATCAACTGTATTTAAAACGGTGACGCACACACCTGCACCCGATTACACGTTTGTATTTGCTCAATTATTTTTATAAATAGTTTCCAATGCCACAGCGTTCGTGTTGGATGCACGGGTTAATTATTTTTTTCTGGGGAGTTTGGATTTATGAGATCGCTATTCGCGCAACGAACTGTGGCAGTGCAGTCCGATGCCCACGCGATCTATTTGGTGAACGTGTACCACTTGTAGATTGTTTCCTATTGCCTAAAATTCGTTTTAGATGGACTGGATAATAATATCTGTCTGGGGAACTTGGATTTATGAGATCGCTAATAGCGTAATCAACTGTATTTAAAACGGTGACGCACACACCTGCACCCGATTACACGTTTGTATTTGCTCAATTATTTGTTTAAATAGTTTCCAATGCCACAGCGTTCGTTTTGGATGCATTGGTTAATTGGTTCTGGGGAACTTGGATTTATGAAATCGCTTATAGCGTAATCAACTGTATTTGAAACGGTGACGCACACACCTGCGCCTGATTACACGTTTGAATTTGCTATATTATTTGTTTAAATTGTTTCCAATGCCACAGCGTTCGATTTGGATGCATTGGTTAATTATTTTTGTCTGGGGAATTTGGATTCATGAGATCGCTATTGGCGCAACGAACAATGGCTGCGCAGTCCGGAGCACACGCGATCTATTTGGGGAATGTGTACCACTTGTAAATTGTTTCCTATTGCACATATATCGTTTTAGATGGACTGGATAATAATTTCTGTATCGGGAACTTGGATTTATGAGATCGCAAATAGCCTAATCAACTGTATTTAAAATGGTGACGCACACACCTGCGCCCGATTACACGTTTGTATTTGCTCAATTATTTGTTTAAATAGTGTCCAATACCGCAGCGTTCGTGTTGGAGGCATTGGTTAATTATTTTTGTCTGGGGAATTTGGATTTATGAGATCGCTATAGGCGCAACGAACTGTGGCAGCGCAGTCCGGGGCCCACGCGATCTATTTGGTGAATGTGTACCACTTGTAGATTGTTTCCTATTGCACAAAATTCCTTTTAGATGGACTGGATAACAATTTCTGTCTCGGGAACTTGAATTTATGAGATCGCTAATAGCGTAATCAACTGTATTTAATACGGTGACGCACACACCTGCGCCTGATTACACGTTTGTATTTGCTATATTATTTGTTTAAATAGTTTCCAATGCCTCAGCGTTAGTGTTGGATGCACTGGTTAATTATTTCTGTCTGGGGAATTTGGATTTATGAGATGGCTATTGGCGCAACGAACTATGGCAGCGCAGTCCGGTGCCCACGCGATCTATTTGGGGAATGTGTACCACTTGTATATTGTTTCCTATTGCACAAAATTCGTTTTAGATGTACTGGATAATAATTTCTGTCTCGGGAACTTGGATTTTTGAGATCGCCAATAGCGTAATCAACTGTATTTAAAACGGTGACGCACACACCTGCGCCCCATTACACCTTTTATTTGATCAATTGTTTTTTTAAAGAGTTTCCAATGCCACAGCGTTCGCGTTGGATGCACTGGTTAATTACTTCTGTCTGGGGAATTTAGATTCATGAGATCGCTATTCTCGTAACGAACTGTGGCAGCTCAGTCCGGTGCCCACGCGATCTATTCAGAGGACTTGTACCACTTGTATATTGTTTCCAGTTGCACAAAATTCGTTTTAGATGGAGTGGATAATTATTTCTGTCTCGGGAACTTCTATTTATGAGATCGCTAATAGCGTAATCAACTGTATTTAAAACGGTGACGCACACACCTGCACCCGATTACACGTTTGTATTTGCTCAATTATTTGTTTAAATAGTTTCCAATGCCACAGCGTTCGTTTTGGATGCATTGGTTAATTATTTTTGTCTGGGGAATTTGGATTCATGAGATCGCTATTCGCACAACGAACTGTGGCAGCGCAGTCCGGTGCCCACGCGATCTATTCAGAGGACGTGTACCACTTGTATATTGTTTCCAGTTGCACAAATTTCGTTTTAGATGGACTGGATAATAATTTCTGTCTGGGGAACTTGGATTTATGAAATCGCTTATAGCGTAATCAACTGTATTTTAAACGGTGACGCACACACCTGCACCTGATTACACGTTTGTATTTGCTATATTATTTGTTTAAATAGTTTCCAATGCCACAGCGTTCGTTTTGGATGCATTGGTTAATTATTTTTGTCTGGGGAATTTGGATTCATGAGATCGCTATTGGCGCAACGAACTATGGCAGCGCAGTCCGGTGCACACGCGATCTATTTGGGGAATGTGTACCACTTGTAGATTGTTTCCTATTGCACAAAATTCGTTTTAGATGGACTGGATAATAATTTCTGTATCGGGAACTTGGATTTATGAGATCGCAAATAGGCTAATCAACTGTATTTAAAATGGTGACGCACACACCTGCGCCCGATTACACTTTTGTATTTGCTCAATTATTTGTTTAAATAGTGTCCAATGCCACAGCGTTCGTGTTGGATGCATTGGTTAATTATTTTTGTCTGGGGAATTTGGATTTATGAGATCGCTATTGGCGCAACGAACTGTGGCAGCGCAGTCCGGTGCCCACGCGATCTATTTGGTGAATGTGTACCACTTGTAGATTGTTTCCTATAGCACAAAATTCGTTTTAGATGGACTGGATAATAATTTCTGTCTCGGGAACTTGAATTTATGAGATCGCTAATAGCGTAATCAACTGTATTTAAAACGGTGACGCACACACCTGCGCCCGATTACACGTTTGTATTTGCTATATTATTTGTTTAAATAGTTTCCAATGCCTCAGCGTTCGTGTTGGATGCACTGGTTAAATATTTTGGTCTGGGGAGTTTGGATTTATGAGATCGCTATTCGCGCAACGAACTGTGGCAGCGCAGTCCGGTGCCCACGCGATCTATTCAGAGGACGTGTACCACTTGTATATTGTTTCCAGTTGCACAAATTTCGTTTTAGATGGACTGGATAATAATTTCTGTCTGGGGAACTTGGATTTATGAGATCGCTAATAACGTAATCAACTGTATTTAAAACGGTGACGCACACACCTGCACCCGATTACACGTTTGTATTTGCTCAATTATTTGTATAAATAGTTTCCAATGCCACAGCGTTTGTGTTGGATGCACTCGTTAATTATTTTTTTCTGGGGAGTTTGGATTTATGAGATCGCTATTCGCGCAACGAACTGTGGCAGTGCAGTCCGGTGCCCACGCGATCTATTTCGTGAACGTGTACCACTTATAGATTGTTTCCTATTGCCTAAAATTCGTTTTAGATGGACTGGATAATAATTTCTATCTGCGAAACTTGGATTTATGAGATCGCTAATAACGTAATCAACTGTATTTAAAACGGGTGACGCACACACCTGCACCCGATTACACGTTTGTATTTGCTAGATTTGTTTAAATAGTTTCCAATGCCACAGCGTTCTATTTGGATGCATTGGTTAATTATTTTTGTCTGGGGAATTTGGATTCATGAGATCGCTATTCGCACAACGAACTGTGGCAGCGCAGTCCGGTGCCCACGTGATCTATTCAGAGGACTTGTACCACTTGTATATTGTTTCCAGTTGCACAAAATTCGTTTTAGATGGACTGGATAATAATTTCTGTCTCGGGAAATTGCATTTATGTGATTGCTATTTGCGTAATCAACCGTTTTTAAAACGGAGACGCACACACCTGCTACCGAATGCATGAGCTTCTTCCTTCACTGCGGAGCCCTAGCGTTCCTTTTATTTGCCCCAGGCATTTAAAAGTCCTTAAATGTAAGGCTGCGTATGCACAAAACGCCTGCGAGGGCATGCATTTCTTAGAATGAATGTCAATATCACTAGTAATAGCGGTGGAGCTTGATTATTGGCGAATTTGACGGATGATGCACACACCTGCTGCCGAATGCAGGAGCTTATGCATCTTACCCCAAATTCCTGGTCAACACACTTTCCCCCACGTCACATCCTTACTAGGTTTAGAATTCCAACTACTCTCAGTAAAGCAATACAATGCCTCCTCCTAGTGGTCAGAATACACTCAGCCTGTATCATCTATTATTGAACACAACAAATGTAATGCCAAAAAACGTGTGGTAGCTTTACACATGGTTTAAACTAATTGCATGCTATGAAACGAGAAGGAACTATTTTTTTCTTGATAAAATCATTGTTTCCATGGAACTAACCACCAGAGGTTTTTGCTTGACAACGGTGCAAATAGCAATACCAACCAGAGTGTCTGCATAGCGACGGTCCAATTAGAACTACGAACCAGAGTTTTGCTTGACAACGGCAAAATAATATGCCCAAACGCCCGCAGAAGAACATTTCACTTTCAGCTGATTAAATCTATAAACATCAATAAATATAAACATAAACATATATATAGTCATTGTTGGTACACGGTATGAAATTGATGTGAAATTACAGGGAAATTCCTACAGTAACCTGCTGTTTTATTGATATACAGCACATTGCTGGAGACATAACAGCATTGTGGGCGTTTTGCTCTTAACTGCATATCACCGTTTGAATTTGCAGTAATTAACTGTAAATTGCAAAGGATATTGGGAAGCCATTGGTTAGTAGTGGTGGCAGAGAATATGCTAACAAAGCAATGCCAAGTTTCGAGTGTCACACCTAATAGGCTACGCGAATTTAAAAGTAATTATATTACAATTTGTTCGTTTTTAATTTCCAGCAGAATACGTTGATCTGTATTTCACATTAATCTTCTTGTGCTTTTCCAAGGCAACCCTGTATTTCGAATATTTTTTTGTTGCAGCTGGCTAGAGAGTCGCTGGATTGCGCAGGTAGGCTACGTGCGTTTCGAATTCATTAAACTAGTTAGTATCATAACGGCCAATCATTCGCCAGCGATAGCTTAGTATGAAAGCATGTTTCCATGTCAGTATTGTGGTCACCAATGCTTAACGAAGTATGCGTTTGTTAGGCATATGAAATTACGTGCGAGTCTTCCAATCGCGTCGTTTAAATGCGCCTTTTTAGATTGCACCCGTTCGTTCAGAAACATAACGCAGATGGAATGTCATGTATATCGAGAGCATCAAGATAAGAGGAGAGCACAGGTAACTGCAATCGAGCGTGTATCTTGTCATGTAGAATTTTGCGATGTTAGATGCATTGATTTATCCAGTTTAAACTGTCATTTGAAATCTCATATCAGAGAGGGCAGGGCAGTTTCTTGTCCATTTCGTCAGTGTGGGAGAACGTTTTCGGTCGTCTCTTCCTTTACTTCTCATTTTTCACGAGTACACAAGTCTTGTACAGCATCCAGTCTTTTGGGCCACGAAACAGTAGGAAGAGAGACGAGGCTAAGGGCAACCAATGAACAAGTTGAGGATGTTTCAGTGTTGGAGGGGGATTTGACTGACGACATAACTGATGATAATGAGGGAGACCAAGCAGCGGTGCTGCCAGAGAGAGCAGATGAATCCCTTTTCTTGAACGATTTGGCTTTCTTTTATTTAAAGTTGCAGGCAAAACTTTTACTGCCAGCATCAGTCATACAGTCTATTATTGAGGATTTTCAAGCAGTGCATGATATCAGTCAGTCTCATTTACTTCATAAGTTGGACGAAAAGCTGGTATCATTGGATATCTCTGATAGTGAGAGAGAGAGAATGTCATCGAGGTTCTTAAATCCGAGGATTTGTTTCGGGCATGCAACACTGGTACCTTGAAAACTGATCAAAGACAAAAAACAGTTTTTAAAAATCTGTTTAGATACATTGAGCCAGTCCCACTTTATCTTGGAATGAATGATTCAGGGAAGGAATGTTTTGCTCAATACATTCCGTTAAAAGATACGCTTCGATCACTCTTTCAGTGTCAGTCGGTCAAGCAGCAAACACATAGCAACAAACAAGAGATACAGACTTTGTCTAGATCAAGAGATGTCTTGGAAGACATCTGGGATGGTAGCAATGTGGCAGCAAATGTACTGTTTAAGAAGTCGGAGGAATCTCTTGGTCTGGTACTGTACCAGGATGCTTTTGAAGTGGTAAATCCGCTACTTTGATTTAAGTGTAGTATAATTAAGTATAGTCTTACCTGATGGACATGTGTACCGAGGAACATTGTGTGCCATAGCTGGAGGTAATCTGGGATCACACAGTATTGGTGGCTTTAGTGAAATCTTCAGTAAAAGCACCCATTTCTGCAGATTATGTACTGTTGACCGTGCTCAATTGTTGTCATCTCCCTTCACGACAGGTGAAAAGAAAACAATTGCATCATACAAAGACAGCATGCAGCACAGCATGCAGCATAACGTAAGTACATCAAAACTGTCACTGGGAATTAAATTTGATTCCAAATTTATCAAATTAACCCACTTCCATGTGTGCCAACCTGGTCTGCCTCCTTGTCTGGGCCATGACTTATTTGAGGGTATCGTCGCATATGACTTGGCTCTATACCTAAGTCATTTTGTCACAAATCAGAAATTCTTCACGTATAGAGAACTGAATGGACGGCTTAATCACTTCAGGTACCTTGGCAATGACGCCAGCAATAAGCCATGTGAAATGAATCCAGGAAGTGAGAAATTGAGTGGACATGCTGTCCAGAATTGGTGTTTCCTTAGACTTCTGCCTCTCTTGATTGGGGACAAAATTTAAAATCCAGTTAAAAATGAGGTTTGGCAATTTGTGTTGCAGCTAAGGCAAAAAGTTGAATTTGTTTGTGCTCCTGCCATTGCAACTAGCCAGGTGGCCTACTTGAGAGTCCTTATTGAGGAGTATTTGCCAAGTCGACAGGATTGTTTTCCTAATCACCCACTTAAGCCGAAACATCATTATATATGTCACTATCCTGAACTGATACTTTGCTTTGGGCCTCTTATTCGCTTATGGACCCTTAGGTTTGAGAATAAACACACACACATTTTAAACAGTGTGCTCGCAAATTACACAACTTCAAGAATTTGTGTTCCACATTAGCAGAGAGGCATCAACTTTTACAAGCATTTCTCTGTGCTGGTAATGTGTTTCCACCTTGTGTCATTTTTGATAGAGGTACAGATTTCTTTTCCAAATGATTACAATGACAAGATAAGACAATCTGTTGATCATTTAGGCCTCCAGCTACTTAACTCTGTGGCTGTACACAATGTCACCGTTAAAGGCACAAGCTACAAAAAAGGCATGTGTGTTGTCTTGGAGAAGAATGATGAGGGACTAGTCTTTGGCAAGATGGAACTGATTCTTGTTTGCAACAGTTGTGTTTACTTTGTCACAGAGAAATGCCAGTCTGATTTCCTTTTTGATCAGGGGATTTACTGCCCAAAGATGGGCTCAGAGAACCCCATTTCAAATTATTTCTGCCTAGATCATGCGCGCCTCCTTGACTATTACCCTTTGCCTGTGTACAACATGTTTGGTCTGTCTCTAATAGCCCTTCACCACTCCTTTCCTTCAGGATGTCTGATATAAGTGAGAGCATCAAGGACGCAGTCATTTCTGTCCTGCCAAGTGTGCCAGAAGAGACGCTCATTCTGTTGGTTGAAACGATCTTACACCAGGGAGTGGAAAGCAAAGATGACTTGCAGTACATAAAAGAGAACAGGAAATTGCAGAGGATATTCGACCAAGCCAGTGCAGAAAACGTTTAAATGCATGGAAATGTATATTTACTACCTCACTACCAAATTAAAGAGTGTATTAAAACGCTTATTGTTTTATTTAATTAATTACGGCATCATTTTAGTCAATATTCATAATGATAGATTTTTGTTTTCATTGCCAGATGCCATAAGTTGTGCAACCCCCCTACTCCAGTCCCCAGAAGGCAGTTCATCGCTGTCAAGCTCCTCGAGATCCAGTAGCCCTTCACCATCACGTTCCACACGGTCACCAGTAAAGCAAAACTGGCCAGAAACTTTCCAGGTACCCTGGGAGAAAATGCCACCAGGTATTCGTACTGCCACTGAAAGTGGGATAAGGCCCTCACCGGCAGATAGAAGGCAAATGGTTCGGGTCTTGGTGGACGAAATGAGGAAGTTTGAGGCCAACCCTTCGTGGTCGCAGTGCCTCATCATTTCTGTCAAGATTGTCAAGGAGTTTCCACAGTCCTTGGCTGACATGATAGAAGGGAAATTTATAGGGGGAGGATACGCATCTCTCCTGAGTCAAATAAAAATTCATGTTGAGCATTTAAAGAGAAATAACACTTTGGCACGGTGCAGGTCTGTCACCACAGGGGCAAAGCCAAACACAGGCCCTGCAGATAGCTACGGCTGCACACGGTGGCAGCCAGACCTTCCACCTGAAGAAACAGAAAGCACACTGGAAGAGATAAAGAAGATACTTTTGGAGTTCTTCTCTCGGGAGGGCTTGTCTGGGATTGAAAGGGGAGAAGTACAGAATCTCATGGAGGCAACGTACTACTTACAGCGCAAGATGATAAACACAACACCGGCCCACACACTTGAATATCTGAAATCTCAGTGGCCATACCTGTTTGTCCCTAGGAGTATGTGTACACATTTTGAGATGTTAACAGACATCAACATTTTGAGAAAACTGGAAGCATCTCTTGAAGGAAATGGGCCAAATATCATGGAGTTCCTCAAGAAAAACCCTACCAATAGTGAAGTCAAGGCTGTTCTGACCCGAAGCAATACCAGTGTGGCAGCTCCATATGTTCTGCTGGTGCTGATGGCTCACTTCAAACAGCAGAGTGATGCACTGATACTGGAAACAGATGTGACCACTGTCTCTAATATTGTTTTTTTTTTATTGTAGTTACAGGAGTCGGCCAGTGTGTGCGGTGCACCCCTTTCTAATTGAGAGCACCTGGGGGTAAACCCTATAATAAGGAAGCCCCAGTGCTTTCTGGGCCGTTTTTCTCTCTTTCTTTCTCACTCTGTTCCAGGTAATCCTGCACCAGGTCGGGCGGTTGGACGGGCCGCGGGTTTTTCCCTTCACCCTCTTTTATTCCCAGGTTTTGCGTTGTACATTCACATCCCATATTTGCACACGCGCATCCACACACATTTAATATAAATACCCTACATTTCACTCATTCACTCATACATGTATTATTGTTTTCTTCTTAATAAATAATTCCTTTGTTTAATAGTATACCTTGTTCTGTTGTCTCCCTTTTTGTCACGACTATAGCTTAAGTCGTAACACAGATGTAAGTATAAAGCCATTTCATTGCTCTCTGTGATTTCCTGTAAACAAATTAAAGTAAATATACAGTGCAGTCTGTATGTGTTTGGACAGGGACACATTTTTTTGTTGTTTTCATTCTGTTCTCCAACAAACAAACAGTTGACATAAAACAGTCACAATGTGGTTAAAGTGCAGACTTTCAGCTTTGATTTGACCATATTTACATCGATATCAAGTGAACATTGTAGGAATTACAGCCCTTTTTATACATAGTCCCCCCCCCCAATTTTAGGGGCTCAAAAGTAATTGGACAAATTAACATAATCATAGATTAAATTGTCATTTTTTTATACTTGGTTGCATATCCTTTGCATGCCATGACTTCCTGATGTCCGTGACCTATCAACATCATCAGAGTCTGGATATCCTATTTTCAGGTTGTCCTACAAGCGATACTAAAACTCTTTGCATTTGAATGGATCTCTATGGGAACTGGGGGGTACTAAACATGACTACTTTCATTCACAGACAGTGCGCATCATAAATGGAAATCCAGGAAATCCAGCTATATTTCTTTACAAATAACAATATTTGGGGTTCCTATATGATGCAGTGTATCAGCAACACTGGTTTACCAGATACCAATGAAACATATCAAGACTAACAAGGACCCAAAGGTGCTCAATTGAATTTTGATGTTGCTCAGCACTCCCCATCAAACATCAAGGCACTCAATGTTGGCTAATTCACTGATTTTAGTTATTGATGACATATCTTTCTATGTTGCAGTTAAGTATATGTTTAATAGCTGTCTATTTTGTTTTCTTTTTTGTGATGGTCATAATTTAGAAGCAGAAACAAATTTTGCTCAGAGGCGGTGTACTCATTTGCAACATGGCTCTTTATAATGTTGGTTAAAAAAAAACATGCTTTCCTGTTTAGCATTGCAGTATTGCAGTGTTGCTGAAACACTACATAATATAGGAACCCCAAATCTTTTTTTATTTGTAAAGCGATAAAGCTGGATTTCCATTTTTCAGAGAGGGTGTACTCCTTCATGATGTGCACTGTAACATTGCTGTGTCCCAAGCATGGTGCCCTAAAATTGGGGGGATTATGTATAAAAAGGGCTGTAATTCATACACTGTTCACCCAATATGGATGTAAATACCCTTTTTTTATTACAAATCTCAAATTGTGGAGTACAGAGGCAAATCAATAAATGATGGGTCTTTGTCCCAAACATTATGGAGGACACTGTATTCCTAATAATATTTAAATGTGTTTAATTTCATATCGTTTGTTCTCTGCAGGTTTCTGCCTCTGCTGCTGACGTTGAGAGGTCCTTGACTTTGCCTGACAGTCCTCGATTGATTGTTCTCAGTATGCATGTGTATGTTTAATTTAACTTTTCCTTGACCATGTGGCCACACCACAGGCCTTCCCTGTCCTCACTGCTATGCTATGTGTCAACCCCATCCCAACCCATTCTCTCCCCTACAGAACTCGCTTCCGCAGGCGAGACCCCCTGCGGCGACGGAACCTCTCCAACCTTTGCTATCCCTCACTGACCCCCCTGTGACGACTTCACGGTCGCAGGAAGGCTATGGAACTGCCAGTCTGCTACGCGGAAGGCTGACTTAATTTCGGCCTACGCGTCCCTCTTCTCTCTACATTTCCTTGCCCTCACTGAGACCTGGATCACACCAGGCAACACTGCAACCCCTGCAGCCCTCTCCTCCTCCTCCTCCTCCTCCTTCTCTCACGCCACCCGCCCGTCTGGCCGTGGTGGGGGCACAGGTTTGCTGATCTCTCCCTCCTGGAAATTCTCTCTTCTCCCCCTCTCTCACCTCTCCATCTCTACCTTTGAATACCACTCTGTCTCAATCACCTATCCTGTTAACTTGTATATTGTTGTTATCTATCACCCTCCAGGGCCCCTGGGAAGCTTCCTCGATGAGCTTGACACCCTGCTCAGCACCTTCCCAGAAGATGGCACCCCACTGATCCTCCTGGGAGACATCAACATCCACTTTGATGCCTACCACTCCGCAGCTTTCCTGCCCCTACTCCACTCATTCGTCCTCTCCCTGATGCACTCCCCACCAACACACAAGGCTGGCAATTATTTCTGTGTCGGGAATTTAGATTTATGAGATCGCAATTCGTAACGAACTGTGGCAGCGCAGTCCGGTGCCCACGCGATCTATTTGGTGAATGTGTACCGCTTGTAGATTGTTTCCTATTGCACAAAATTCGTTTTAGATGGACTGGATAATAATTTCTGTCTCGGGAACTTGTATTTATGAGATCGCTAATAGCGTAATCAACTGTATTTAAAACGGGTGACGCACACAACTGCGCCCGATTACACGTTTGTATTTGCTCAATTATTTGTTTAAATAGTTTCCAATGCCACAGCGTTCGTGTTGGATGCACTGGATAATTATTTCTGTCTGGGGAATTTGGATTTATGAGATCGCTATTGGCGCAACGAACTATGGCAGCGCAGTTCGGTGCCCACGCGATCTATTTGGGGAATATGTACCACTTGTTGATTGTTTCCTATTGCACAAAATTCGTTTTAGATGGACTGGATAATAATTTCTGTATCGGGAACTTGGATTTATGAGTTCGCAAATAGCCTAATCAACTGTATATAAAACGGTGACGCACTCACCTGCGCCCGATTACACGTTTGTATTTGCTATATTATTTGTTTAAATAGTTTCCAATGCCACAGCGTTCGTTTTGGATGCATTGGTTAATTATTTTTGTCTGGGGAATTTGGATTCATGAGATCGCTTTTGGCGCAACGAACTATGGCAGCGCAGTCCGGTGCCCACGCGATCTATTTGGGGAATGTGTACCACTTGTAGATTGTTTCCTATTTCACAAAATTCGTATTAGATGGACTGGATAATAATTTCTGTCTCGGGAACTTGTATTTATGAGATCGCTAATAGCATAATCAACTGTATTTAAAACGGGTGACGCACACAACTGCGCCCGATTACACGTTTGTATTTGCTCAATTATTTGTTTAAATAGTTTCAATGCCACAGCGTTCGTGTTGGATGCACTGGATAATTATTTCTGTCTGGGGAATTTGGATTTATGAGATCGCTATTCGTGTAACGAACTGTGGCAGCTCAGTCCGGTGCCCACGCGATCTATTCAGAGGACTTGTACCACTTGTATATTGTTTCCAGTTGCACAAAATTCGTTTTAGATGGACTGGATAATAATTTCTGTCTCCGGAACTTCTATTTATGAGATCGCTAATAGCGTAATCAACTGTATTTAAACGGGTGACGCACACACCTGCACCCGATTACACGTTTGTATTTGCTCAATTATTTGTTTAAATAGTTTCCAATGCCACAGCGTTCGTTTTGGATGCATTGGATAATTATTTTTGTCTGGGGAATTTGGATTCATGAGATCGCTATTCGCACAACGAACTGTGGCAGCGCAGTCCGGTGCCCACGCGATCTATTCATAGGACGTGTACCACTTGTATATTGTTTCCAGTTGCACAAATTTCGTTTTAGTTGGACTGGATAATAATTTCTGTCTGGGGAACTTGGATTTATGAAATCGCTTATAGCGTAATAAACTGTATTTAAAACGGTGACGCACACACCTGCGCCTGATTACACGTTTGTATTTGCTATATTATTTGTTTAAATAGTTTCCAATGCCACAGCGTTCGTTTTGGATGCATTGGTTAACTATTTTTGTCTGGGGAATTTGGATTCATGAAATCGTAATTGGCGCAACGAACTATGGCAGCGCAGTCCGGTGCACACGCGATCTATTTGGGGAATGTGTACCACTTGTATATTGTTTCCAGTTGCACAAATTTCGTTTTAGATGGACTGGATAATAATTTCTGTATCGGGAACTTGGATTTATGAGATCGCTAATAGCGTAATCAACTGTATTTAAAACGGTGACGCACACACCTGCACCCGATTACACGTTTGTATTTGCTCAATTATTTGTATAAATAGTTTCCAATGCCACAGCGTTCGTGTTGGATGCATTGGTTAATTATTTTTGTCTGGGGAATTTGGATTTATGAGATCGCTATTGGCGCAACGAACAGTGGCAGCGCAGTCCGGTGCCCACGCGATCTATTTGGTGAATGTGTACCACTTGTAGATTGTTTCCTATTGCACAAAATTCCTTTTAGATGGACTGGATAATAATTTCTGTCTCGGGAACTTGAATTTATGACATCTCTAATAGCGTAATCAACTGTATTTAAAACGGTGACGCAAACACCTGCGCCCGATTACACGTTTGTATTTGCTATATTATTTGTTTAAATAGTTTCCAATGCCTCAGCGTTTGTGTTGGATGCACTGGTTAATTATTTCTGTCTGGGGAATTTGGATTTATGAGATCGCTATTGGCGCAACGAACTATGGCAGCGCAGTCCGGTGCCCACGCGATCTATTTGGGGAATGTGTACCACTTGTATATTGTTTCCTATTGCACAAAATTCGTTTTAGATGTACTGGATAATAATTTCTGTCTCGGGAACTTGGATTTATGAGATCGCCAATAGCGTAATCAACTGTATTTAAAACGGTGACGCACACACCTGCGCCCCATTACACCTTTTATTTGATCAATTGTTTTTTTAAAGAGTTTCCAATGCCACAGCGTTCGCGTTGGATGCACTGGTTAATTACTTCTGTCTGGGGAATTTAGATTTATGAGATCGCTATTCGCGTAACCAACTGTGGCAGCGCAGTCCGGTGCCCACGCGATCTATTCAGAGGACTTGTACCACTTGTATATTGTTTCCAGTTGCACAAAATTCGTTTTAGATGGACTGGATAATAATTTCTGTCTCGGGAACTTCTATTTATGAGATCGCTAATAGCGTAATCAACTGTATTTAAAACGGGTGACGCACACACCTGCACCCGATTACACGTTTGTATTTGCTCAATTATTTGTTAAAATAGTTTCCAATGCCACAGCGTTCGTTTTGGATGCATTGGTTAATTATTTTTGTCTGGGGAATTTGGATTCATGAGATCGCTATTCGCACAACGAACTGTGGCAGCGCAGTCCGGGGCCCACGCGATCTATTCAGAGGACGTGTACCACTTGTATATTGTTTCCAGTTGCACAAATTTCGTTTTAGTTGGACTGGATAATAATTTCTGTCTTGGGAACTTGGATTTATGAAATCGCTTATAGCGTAATCAACTGTATTTAAAACGGTGACGCACACACCTGCGCCTGATTACACGTTTGTATTTGCTATATTATTTGTTTAAATAGTTTCCAATGCCACAGCGTTCGTGTTGGATGCATTGGTTAATTATTTTTTTCTGGGGAATTTGGATTTATGAGATCGCTATTGGCGCAACGAACAGTGGCAGCGCAGTCCGGTGCCCACGCGATCTATTTGGTGAATGTGTACCACTTGTAGATTTTTTCCTATTGCACAAAATTCCTTTTAGATGGACTGGATAATAATTTCTGTCTCGGGAACTTGAATTTATGAGATAGCTAATAGCGTAATCAACTGTATTTAAAACGGTGACGCAAACACCTGCGCCCGATTACACGTTTGTATTTGCTATATTATTTGTTTAAATAGTTTCCAATGCCTCAGCGTTTGTGTTGGATGCACTGGTTAATTATTTCTGTCTGGGGAATTTGGATTTATGAGATCGCTATTGGCGCAACGAACTATGGCAGCGCAGTCCGGTGCCCACGCGATCTATTTGGGGAATGTGTACCACTTGTATATTGTTTCCTATTGCACAAAATTCGTTTTAGATGTACTGGATAATAATTTCTGTCTCGGGAACTTGGATTTATGAGATCGCCAATAGCGTAATCAACTGTATTTAAAACGGTGACGCACACACCTGCGCCCCATTACACCTTTTATTTGATCAATTGTTTTTTTAAAGAGTTTCCAATGCCACAGCGTTCGCGTTGGATGCACTGGTTAATTACTTCTGTCTGGGGAATTTAGATTTATGAGATCGCTATTCGCGTAACCAACTGTGGCAGCGCAGTCCGGTGCCCACGCGATCTATTCAGAGGACTTGTACCACTTGTATATTGTTTCCAGTTGCACAAAATTCGTTTTAGATGGACTGGATAATAATTTCTGTCTCGGGAACTTCTATTTATGAGATCGCTAATAGCGTAATCAACTGTATTTAAAACGGGTGACGCACACACCTGCACCCGATTACACGTTTGTATTTGCTCAATTATTTGTTAAAATAGTTTCCAATGCCACAGCGTTCGTTTTGGATGCATTGGTTAATTATTTTTGTCTGGGGAATTTGGATTCATGAGATCGCTATTCGCACAACGAACTGTGGCAGCGCAGTCCGGGGCCCACGCGATCTATTCAGAGGACGTGTACCACTTGTATATTGTTTCCAGTTGCACAAATTTCGTTTTAGTTGGACTGGATAATAATTTCTGTCTTGGGAACTTGGATTTATGAGATCGCAAATAGCCTAATCAACTGTATTTAAAATGGTGACGCACACACCTGCGCCCGATTACACTTTTGTATTTGCTATATTATTTGTTTAAATAGTGTCCAATGCCACAGCGTTCGTGTTGGATGCATTGGTTAATTATTTTTGTCTGGGGAATTTGGATTTATGAGATGGCTATTGGCGCAACGAACTGTGGCAGCGCAGTCCGGTGCCCACGCGATCTATTTGGTGAATGTGTACCACTTGTAGATTGTATCCTATTGCACAAAATTCGTTTTAGATGGACTGGATAATATTTTCTGTCTGGGGAACTTGGATTTATGAGATCGCCAATAGCGTAATCAACTGTATTTAAAACGGTGACGCACACACCTGCGCCCCATTACACCTTTTATTTGATCAATTGTTTTTTTAAAGAGTTTCCAATGCCACAGCGTTCGTGTTGGATGCACTGGTTAATTATTTTTTTCTGGGGAGTTTGGATTCATGAGATCGCTATTCGCGCAACGAACTGTGGCAGTGCAGTCCGGTGCCCACGCGATCTATTTGGTGAACCTGTACCACTTGTAGATTGTTTCCTATTGCCTAAAATTCGTTTTAGATGGACTGGATAATAATTTCTGACTGGGGAACTTGGATTTATGAGATCGCTAATAGCGTAATCAACTGTATTAAAATCGGGTGACGCACACACCTGCACCCGATTACACGTTTGTATTTGCTATATTATTTGTTTAAATAGTTTCCAATGCCACAGCGTTCTATTTGGATGCATTGGTTAATTATTATTGTCAGGGGAATTTGGATTCATGAGATCGCATTTCGCACAACGAACTGTGGCAGCGCAGTCCGGTGCCCACGCGATCTATTCAGAGGACGTGTACCACTTGTATATTGATTCCAGTTGCACAAACTTCGTTTTAGATGGACTGGATAATAATTTCTGTCTGGGGAACTTGGATTTATGAAATCGCTTATAGCGTAATCAACTGTATTTAAAACGGTGACGCACACACCTGCGCCTGATTACACGTTTGTATTTGCTATATTATTTGTTTAAATAGTTTCCAATGCCACAGCGTTCGTTTTGGATGCATTGGTTAATTATTAGTGTCTGGGGAATTTGGATTCATGAGATCGCTATTGGTGCAACGAACTATGGCTGCGCAGTCCGGTGCCCACGCGATCTATTTGGGGAATGTGTACCACATGTAGATTGTTTCCTATTGCACAAAATTCGTTTTAGATGGACTGGATAATAATTTCTGTATCGGGAACTTGGATTTATGAGATCGCAAATAGCCTAATCAATTGTATTTAAAACCGTGACGCACACACCTGCGCCCGATTACACGTTTGTATTTACTATATTATTTGTTTAAATAGTTTCCAATGCCTCAGCGTTAGTGTTGGATGCACTGGTTAATTATTTCTGTCTGGGGAATTTGGATTTATGAGATCGCTATTGGCGCAACGAACTATGGCAGCGCATTCCGGTGCCCACGCGATCTATTTGGGGAATGTGTACCACTTGTAGATTGTTTCCTATTGCACAAAATTCCTTTTAGATGTACTGGATAATAATTTCTGTCTCTGGAACTTGGATTGATGAGATCGCCAATAGCGTAATCAACTGTATTTAAAACGGTGACGCACACACCTGCGCCCCATTACACCTTTTATTTGATCAATTGTTTTTTTAAAGAGTTTCCAATGCCACAGCGTTCGCGTTGGATGCACTGGTTAATTACTTCTGTCTGGGGAATTTAGATTTATGAGATCGCTATTGGCGCAACGAACTGTGGCAGCGCAGTCCGGTGCCCACGCGATCTATTCAGAGGACTTGTACCACTAGTATATTGTTTCCAGTTGCACATAATTCGTTTTAGATGGACTGGATATTAATTTCTGTCTCGGGAACTTCTATTTATGAGATCGCTAATAGCGTAATCAACTGTATTTAAAACGGGTGACGCAAACAACTGCGCCCGATTACACGTTTTTATTTGCTCAATTATTTGTTTAATTAGTATCCAATGCCACAGGGTTCGTGTTGGATGCACTGGTTAATTATTGCTGTCTGGGGAATTTGGATTTATGAGATAGCTATTGGCGCAACGAACTATGGCAGCGCAGTTCGGTGCCCACGCTATCTATTTGGGGAATGTGTACCACTTGTAGATTGTTTCCTATTGCACAAAATTCGTTTTAGATGGACTGGATAATAATTTCTTTATCGGGAACTTGGATTTATGAGTTCGCAAATAGCCTAATCAACTGTATTTAAAACGGGTGACGCACACACCTGCGCCCGATTACACGTTTGTATTTGCTCAATTATTTGTTTAAATCTTTTCCAATGCCACAGCGTTCGTGTTGGATGCACTGGTTAATTATTTTTGTCTGGGGAGTTTGGATTTATGAGATCGCTATTCGCGCAACGAACTGTGGCAGTGCAGTCCGGTGCCCACGCGATCTATTTGGTGAACGTGTACCACTTGTAGATTGTTTCCTATTGCCTAAAATTCGTTTTAGATGGACTGGATAATAATTTCTGTCTGGGGAACTTGGATTTATGAGATCGCTAATAGTGTAATCAACTGTATTTACAACGGGTGACGCACACACCTGCACCCGATTACACGTTTGTATTTGCTAGATTTGTTTAAATAGTTTCCAATGCCACAGCGTTAGTTTTGGATGCATTGGTTAATTATTTTTGTCTGGGGAATTTGGATTCATGAGATCGCTAATCGCACAACGAACTGTGGCAGCGCAGTCCTGTGCCCACGCGATCTATTCAGAGGACGTGTACCACTTGTATTTTGTTTCCAGTTGCACAAATTTCGTTTTAGATGGACTGGATAATAATTTCTGTCTGGGGAACTTGGATTTATGAAATCGCTTATAGCGTAATCAACTGTATTTAAAACGGTGACGCACACACCTGCGCCTGATTACACTTTTGTATTTGCTCAATTATTTGTTTAAATCTTTTCCAATGCCACAGCGTTCGTGTTGGATGCACTGGTTAATTATTTTTGTCTGGGGAGTTTGGATTTATGAGATCGCTATTCGCGCAACGAACTGTGGCAGTGCAGTCCGGTGCCCACGCGATCTATTTGGTGAACGTGTACCACTTGTAGATTGTTTCCTATTGCCTAAAATTCGTTTTAGATGGACTGGATAATAATTTCTGTCTGGGGAACTTGGATTTATGAGATCGCTAATAGTGTAATCAACTGTATTTACAACGGGTGACGCACACACCTGCACCCGATTACACGTTTGTATTTGCTAGATTTGTTTAAATAGTTTCCAATGCCACAGCGTTAGTTTTGGATGCATTGGTTAATTATTTTTGTCTGGGGAATTTGGATTCATGAGATCGCTAATCGCACAACGAACTGTGGCAGCGCAGTCCTGTGCCCACGCGATCTATTCAGAGGACGTGTACCACTTGTATTTTGTTTCCAGTTGCACAAATTTCGTTTTAGATGGACTGGATAATAATTTCTGTCTGGGGAACTTGGATTTATGAAATCGCTTATAGCGTAATCAACTGTATTTAAAACGGTGACGCACACACCTGCGCCTGATTACACTTTTGTATTTGCTATATTATTTGTTTAAATAGTTTCCAATGCCACAGCGTTCGTTATGGATGCATTGGTTAATTATTTTTGTCTGGGGAATTTGGATTCATGAGATCGCTATTGGCGCAACGAACTATGGCAGCGCAGTCCGGTGCACACGCCATCTATTTGGGGAATGTGTACCACTTGTAGATTGTTTCCTATTGCACAAAATTCGTTTTAGATGGACTGGATAATAATTTCTGTATCGGGAACTTGGATAAATGAGATCGCAAATAGCCTAATCAACTGTATTTAAAATGGTGACGCACACACCTGCGCCCGATTACACTTTTGTATTTGCTCAATTATTTGTTTAAATAGTGTCCAATGCCACAGCGTTCGTGTTGGATGCATTGGTTAATTATATTTGTCTGGGGAATTTGGATTTATGAGATCGCTATTGGCGCAACGAACTGTGGCAGCGCAGTCCGGTGCCCACGCGATCAATTTGGTGAATGTGTACCACTTGTAGATTGTTTCCTATTGCACAAAATTCGTTTTATATGGACTGGATAATAATTTCTGTCTCGGGAACTTGAATTTATGAGATCGCTAATAGCGTAATCAACTGTATTTAAAACGGTGACGCACACACCAGCGCCCGATTACACGTTTGTATTTGCTATATTAATTGTTTAAATAGTTTCCAATGCCTCAGCCTTCGTGTTGGATGCACTGGTAAATTATTTCTGTCTGGGGAATTTGGATTTATGAGATCGCTATTGGCGCAACGAACTATGGCAGCGCAGTCCGGTGCCCACGCGATCTATTTGGGGAATGTGTACCACTTGTATATTGTTTCCAGTTGCACAAAATTCGTTTTAGATGGACTGGATAATAATTTCTGTCTGGGGAACTTGGATTTATGAGATCGCTAATAGCGTAATCAACTGTATTTAAAACGGTGACGCACACACCTCCTCCCGATTACACGTTTGTATTTGCTCAATTATTTGTATAAATAGTTTCCAATGCCACAGCGTTCGTGTTGGATGCACTGGTTAATTATTTTTTTCTGGGGAGTTTGGATTTATGAGATCGCTATTCGCGCAACGAACTGTGGCAGTGCAGTCCGGTGCCCATGCGATCTATTGGGTGAACGTGTACCACTTGTAGATTGTCTCCTATTGCCTAAATTTCGTTTTAGATGGACTGGATAATAATTTCTGTCTGGGGAACTTGGATTTATGAGATCGCTAATAGCGTAATCAACTGTATTTAAAACGGTGACGCACACACCTGCACCCCATTACACCTTTTATTTGATCAATTGTTTTTTTAAAGAGTTTCCAATGCCACAGCGTTCGCGTGGGATGCACTGGTTAATTACTTCTGTCTGGGGAATTTAGATTTATGAGATCGCTATTCGCGTAACGAACTATGGCAGCGCAGTCCGGTGCCCACGCGATCTATTTGGTGAATGTGTACCACTTGTAGATTGTTTCCAGTTGCACAAAATTCGTTTAAGATGGACTGGATCATAATTTCTGTCTCGGGAACTTGAATTTATGAGATCGCTAATAGCGTAATCAACTGTATTTAAAACGGTGACGCACACAACTGCGCCCGATTACACGTTTGTATTTGCTATATTATTTGATTAAATAGTTTCCAATGCCTCAGCGTTCGTGTTGGATGCACTGGTTAATTATTTCTGTCTGGGGAATTTGGATTTATGAGATCGCTATTGGCGCAACGAACTATGGCAGCGCAGTCCGGTGCCCACGCGATCTATTTGGGGAATGTGTACCACTTGTATATTGTCTCCTATTGCACAAAATTCGTTTTAGATGGACTGGATAATAATTTCTGTCTCGGGAACTTGGATTTATGAGATCGCCAATAGCGTAATCAACTGTATTTACAACGGTGACGCACACACCTGCGCCCCATTACACCTTTTATTTGATCAATTGTTTTTTTAAAGAGTTTCCAATGCCACAGCGTTCGCGTTGGATGCACTGGTTAATTACTTCTGTCTGGGGAATTTAGATTTATGAGATCGCTATTCGCGTATCGAACTGTGGCAGCGCAGTCCGGTGCCCACGCGATCTATTCAGAGGACTTGTACCACTTGTATATTGTTTCCAGTTGCACAAAATTCGTTTTAGATGGACTGGATAATAATTTCTGTCTCGGGAAATTGCGTTTAAGTGAACGCTATTTGCGTAATCAACCGTTTTTAAAACGGAGACGCACACACCTGCTACCGAATGCATGAGCTTCTTCCTTCACTGTGGAGCCCTAGCGTTCCTTTTATTTGCCCCAGGCATTTTAACGTCCTTAAATTTAAGGCTGCGTGTGCACAAAACGCCTGCGAGGGCATGCATTTCTTAGAATGAATGTCAATATCACTAGTAATAGCGGTGGTGCTTGATTATTGGCGAATTTGACGGATGATGCACACACCTGCTGCCGAATGCAGGAGCTTATGCATCTTACCCCAAATTCCTGGTCAACACACTTTCCCCCACGCCACATCCTTACTAGGTTTTGAATTCCAGCTACTCTCAGTAAAGCAATACAATGCCTCCTCCTAGTGGTCAGAATACACTCAGCCTGTAACATCTATTATTGAACACAACAAATGTAATGCCAAAAAACGTGTGGTAGCTTTACACATGGTTTAAACTAATTGCATGCTATGAAACGAGAAGGAACTATTTTTTTCTTGATAAAATCATTGTTTCCATGGAACTAACCACCAGAGGTTTTTGCTTGACAACGGTGCAAATAGAAATACCAACCAGAGTGTCTGCATAGCGACGGTCCAATTAGAACTACGAACCAGAGTTTTGCTTGACAACGGCAAAATAATATGCCCAAACGCCCGCAGAAGAACATTTCACTTTCAGCTGATTAAATCTATAAACATCAATAAATATAAACATAAACATATATATAGTCATTGTTGGTACACGGTATGAAATTGATGTGAAATTACAGGGAAATTCCTACAGTAACCTGCTGTTTTATTGATATACAGCACATTGCTGGAGACATAACAGCATTGTGGGCGTTTTGCTCTTAACTGCATATCACCGTTTGAATTTGCAGTAATTAACTGTAAATTGCAAAGGATATTGGGAAGCCATTGGTTAGTAGTGGTGGCAGAGAATATGCTAACAAAGCAATGCCAAGTTTCGAGTGTCACACCTAATAGGCTACGCGAATTTAAAAGTAATTATATTACAATTTGTTCGTTTTTAATTTCCAGCAGAATACGTTGATCTGTATTTCACATTAATCTTCTTGTGCTTTTCCAAGGCAACCCTGTATTTCGAATATTTTTTTGTTGCAGCTGGCTAGAGAGTCGCTGGATTGCGCAGGTAGGCTACGTGCGTTTCGAATTCATTAAACTAGTTAGTATCATAACGGCCAATCATTCGCCAGCGATAGCTTAGTATGAAAGCATGTTTCCATGTCAGTATTGTGGTCACCAATGCTTAACGAAGTATGCGTTTGTTAGGCATATGAAAGTACGTGCGAGTCTTCCAATCGCGTCGTTTAAATGCGCCTTTTTAGATTGCACCCGTTCGTTCAGAAACATAAGGCAGATGGGATGTCATGTATATGGAGAGCATCAAGATAAGAGGAGAGCACAGGTAACTGCAATCGAGCGTGTATCTTGTCATGTAGAATTTTGCGATGTTAGATGCATTGATTTATCCAGTTTAAACTGTCATTTGAAATCTCATATCAGAGAGGGCAGGGCAGTTTCTTGTCCATTTCGTCAGTGTGGGAGAACGTTTTCGGTCGTCTCTTCCTTTACTTCTCATTTTTCAAGAGTACACAAGTCTTGTACAGCATCCAGTCTTTTGGGCCACGAAACAGTAGGAAGAGAGACGAGGCTAAGGGCAACCAATGAACAAGTTGAGGATGTTTCAGTGTTGGAGGGGGATTTGACTGACGACATAACTGATGATAATGAGGGAGACCAAGCAGCGGTGCTGCCAGAGAGAGCAGATGAATCCCTTTTCTTGAACGATTTGGCTTTCTTTTATTTAAAGTTGCAGGCAAAACGTTTACTGCCAGCATCAGTCATACAGTCTATTATTGAGGATTTTCAAGCAGTGCATGATATCAGTCAGTCTCATTTACTTCATAAGTTGGACGAAAAGCTGGTATCATTGGATATCTCTGATAGTGAGAGAGAGAGAATGTCATCGAGGTTCTTAAATCCGAGGATTTGTTTCGGGCATGCAACACTGGTACCTTGAAAACTGATCAAAGACAAAAAACAGTTTTTAAAAATCTGTTTAGATACATTGAGCCAGTCCCACTTTATCTTGGAATGAATGATTCAGGGAAGGAATGTTTTGCTCAATACATTCCGTTAAAAGATACGCTTCGATCACTCTTTCAGTGTCAGTCGGTCAAGCAGCAAACACATAGCAACAAACAAGAGATACAGACTTTGTCTAGATCAAGAGATGTCTTGGAAGACATCTGGGATGGTAGCAATGTGGCAGCAAATGTACTGTTTAAGAAGTCGGAGGAATCTCTTGGTCTGGTACTGTACCAGGATGCTTTTGAAGTGGTAAATCCGCTACTTTGATTTAAGTGGTATAGTCTTACCTGATGGACATGTGTACCGAGGAACATTGTGTGCCATAGCTGGAGGTAATCTGGGATCACACAGTATTGGTGGCTTTAGTGAAATCTTCAGTAAAAGCACCCATTTCTGCAGATTATGTACTGTTGACCGTGCTCAATTGTTGTCATCTCCCTTCACGACAGGTGAAAAGAAAACAATTGCATCATACAAAGACAGCGTGCAGCACAGCATGCAGCATAACGTAAGTACATCAAAACTGTCACTGGGAATTAAATTTGATTCCAAATTTATCAAATTAACCCACTTCCATGTGTGCCAACCTGGTCTGCCTCCTTGTCTGGGCCATGACTTATTTGAGGGTATCGTCGCATATGACTTGGCTCTATACCTAAGTCATTTTGTCACAAATCAGAAATTCTTCACGTATAGAGAACTGAATGGACGGCTTAATCACTTCAGGTACCTTGGCAATGACGCCAGCAATAAGCCATGTGAAATGAATCCAGGAAGTGAGAAATTGAGTGGACATGCTGTCCAGAATTGGTGTTTCCTTAGACTTCTGCCTCTCTTGATTGGGGACAAAATTTAAAATCCAGTTGAAAATGAAGTTTGGCAATTTGTGTTGCAGCTAAGGCAAAAAGTTGAATTTGTTTGTGCTCCTGCCATTGCAAATAGCCAGGTGGCCTACTTGAGAGTCCTTATTGAGGAGTATTTGCCAAGTCGACAGGATTGTTTTCCTAATCACCCACTTAAGCCGAAACATCATTATATATGTCACTATCCTGAACTGATACTTTGCTTTGGGCCTCTTATTCGCTTATGGACCCTTAGGTTTGAGAGTAAACACACACACATTTTAAACAGTGTGCTCGCAAATGACACAACTTCAAGAATTTGTGTTCCACATTAGCAGAGAGGAATCAACTTTTACAAGCATTTCTCTTAGCTGGTAATGTGTTTCCACCTTGTGTCATTTTTGATAGAGGTACAGCTTTCTTTTCCAAATGATTACAATGACAAGATAAGACAATCTGTTGATCATTTAGGCCTCCAGCTATTTAACTCTGTGGCTGTACACAATGTCACCGTTAAAGGCACAAGCTACAAAAAAGGCATGTGTGTTGTCTTGGAGAAGAATGATGAGGGACTAGTCTTTGGCAAGATGGAACTGATTCTTGTTTGCAACAGTTGTGTTTACTTTGTCACAGAGAAATGCCAGTCTGATTTCCTTTTTAATCAGGGGATTTACTGCCCAAAGATGGGCTCAGAGAACCCCATTTCAAATTATTTCTGCCTAGATCATGCGTGCCTCCTTGACTATTACCCTTTGCCTGTGTACAACATGTTTGGTCTGTCTCTAATAGCCCTTCACCACTCCTTTCCTTCAGGATGTCTGATACAAGTGAGAGCATCAAGGACGCAGTCATTTCTGTCCTGCCAAGTGTGCCAGAAGAGACGTTCATTCTGTTGGTTGAAACGATCTTACACCAGGGAGTGGAAAGCAAAGATGACTTGCAGTACATAAAAGAGAACAGGAAATTGCAGAGGTTATTCGACCAAGCCAGTGCAGAAAACTTTTAAATGCATGGAAATGAGCAGGTACTGTATATTTACTACCTCACTACCAAATTAAAGAGTGTATTAAAACGCTTATTGTTTTATTTAATTAATTACGGCATCATTTTAGTCAATATTCATAATGATAGATTTTTGTTTTCATTGCCAGATGCCATAAGTTGTGCAACCCCCCTACTCCAGTCCCCAGAAGGCAGTTCATCGCTGTCAAGCTCCTCGAGATCCAGTAGCCCTTCACCATCACGTTCCACACGGTCACCAGTAAAGCATAACTGGCCAGAAACTTTCCAGGTACCCTGGGAGAAAATGCCACCAGGTATTCGTACTGCCACTGAAAGTGGGATAAGGCCCTCACCGGCAGATAGAAGGCAAATGGTTCGGGTCTTGGTGGACGAAATGAGGAAGTTTGAGGCCAACCCTTCGTGGTCGCAGTGCCTCATCATTTCTGTCAAGATTGTCAAGGAGTTTCCACAGTCCTTGGCTGACATGATAGAAGGGAAATTTATAGGGGGAGGATACGCATCTCTCCTGAGTCAAATAAAAATTCATGTTGAGCATTTAAAGAGAAATAACACTTTGGCACGGTGCAGGTCTGTCACCACAGGGGCAAAGCCAAACACAGGCCCTGCAGATAGCTACGGCTGCACACGGTGGCAGCCAGACCTTCCACCTGAAGAAACAGAAAGCACACTGGAAGAGAAAAAGAAGATACTTTTGGAGTTCTTCTCTCGGGAGGGCTTGTCTGGGATTGAAAGGGGAGAAGTACAGAATCTCATGGAGGCAACGTACTACTTACAGCGCAAGATGATAAACACAACACCGGCCCACACACTTGAATATCTGAAATCTCAGTGGCCATACCTGTTTGTCCCTAGGAGTATGTGTACACATTTTGAGATGTTAACAGACATCAACATTTTGAGAAAACTGGAAGCATCTCTTGAAGGAAATGGGCCAAATATCATGGAGTTCCTCAAGAAAAACCCTACCAATAGTGAAGTCAAGGCTGTTCTGACCCGAAGCAATACCAGTGTGGCAGCTCCATATGTTCTGCTGGTGCTGATGGCTCACTTCAAACAGCAGAGTGATGCACTGATACTGGAAACAGATGTGACCATTGTCTCTAATATTGTTTTATTTTTATTGTAGTTACAGGAGTCGGCCAGTGTGTGCGGTGCACCCCTTTCTAATTGAGAGCACCTGGGGGTAAACCCTATAATAAGGAAGCCCCAGTGCTTTCTGGGCCGTTTTTCTCTCTTTCTTTCTCACTCTGTTCCAGGTAATCCTGCACCAGGTCGGGCGGTTGGACGGGCCGCGGGTTTTTCCCTTCACCCTCTTTTATTCCCAGGTTTTGCGTTGTACATTCACATCCCATATTTGCACACGCGCATCCACACACATTTAATATAAATACCCTACATTTCACTCATTCACTCATACATGTATTATTGTTTTCTTCTTCATAATTAATTCCGTTGTTTAATAGTATACCTTGTTCTGTTGTCTCCCTTTTTGTCACGACTATAGCTTAAGTCGTAACACAGATGTAAGTATAAAGCCATTTCATTGCTCTCTGTGATTTCCTGTAAACAAATTAAAGTAAATATACAGTGCAGTCTGTATGTGTTTGGACAGGGACACATTTTTTTGTTGTTTTCATTCTGTTCTCCAACAAACAAACAGTTGACATAAAACAGTCACAATGTGGTTAAAGTGCAGACTTTCAGCTTTGATTTGACCATATTTACATCCATATCAAGTGAACATTGTAGGAATTACAGCCCTTTTTAAACATAGTCCCCCCCCAATTTTAGGGGCTCAAAAATAATTGGACAAATTAACATAATCATAGATTAAATTGTCATTTTTTTATACTTGGTTGCATATCCATATGCCATGACTTCCTGATGTCCGTGACCTATCAACATCATCAGAGTCTGGATATCCTATTTTCAGGTTGTCCTACAAGCGATACTAAAACTCTTTGCATTTGAATGGATCTCTATGGGAACTGGGGGGTACTAAACATGACTACTTTCATTCACAGACAGTGCGCATCATAAATGGAAATCCAGGAAATCCAGCTATATTTCTTTACAAATAACAATATTTGGGGTTCCTATATGATGCAGTGTATCAGCAACACTGGTTTACCAGATACCAATGAAACATATCAAGACTAACAAGGACCCAAAGGTGCTCAATTGAATTTTGATGTTGCTCAGCACTCCCCATCAAACATCAAGGCACTCAATGTTGGCTAATTCACTGATTTTACAGTTATTGATGACATATCTTTCTATGTTGCAGTTAAGTATATGTTTAATAGCTGTCAATTTTGTTTTCTTTTTTGTGATGGTCATAATTTAGAAGTAGAAACAAATTTTGCTCAGAGGCGGTGTACTCATTTGCAGCATGGCTCTTTATAATGTTGGTTAAAAAAAAACATGCTTTCCTGTTTAGCATTGCAGTATTGCAGTGTTGCTGAAACACTACATAATATAGGAACCCCAAATCTTTTTTTATTTGTAAAGCGATAAAGCTGGATTTCCATTTTTCAGAGAGGGTGTACTCCTTCATGATGTGCACTGTAACATTGCTGTGTCCCAAGCATGGTGCCCTAAAATTGGGGGGATTATGTATAAAAAGGGCTGTAATTCATACACTGTTCACCCAATATGGATGTAAATACCCTTTTTTTATTACAAATCTCAAATTGTGGAGTACAGAGGCAAATCAATAAATGATGGGTCTTTGTCCCAAACATTATGGAGGACACTGTATTCCTAATAATATTTAAATGTGTTTAATTTCATATCGTTTGTTCTCTGCAGGTTTCTGCCTCTGCTGCTGACGTTGAGAGGTCCTTGACTTTGCCTGACAGTCCTCGATTGATTGTTCTCAGTATGCATGTGTATGTTTAATTTAACTTTTCCTTGACCATGTGGCCACACCACAGGCCTTCCCTGTCCTCACTGCTATGCTATGTGTCAACCCCATCCCAACCCGTTCTCTCCCCTACAGAACTCGCTTCCGCAGGCGAGACCCCCCGCGGCGACACTGGTTTACCAGATACCAATGAAACATATCAAGACTAACAAGGACCCAAAGGTGCTCAATTGAATTTTGATGTTGCTCAGCACTCCCCATCAAACATCAAGGCACTCAATGTTGGCTAATTCACTGATTTTACAGTTATTGATGACATATCTTTCTATGTTGCAGTTAAGTATATGTTTAATAGCTGTCAATTTTGTTTTCTTTTTTGTGATGGTCATAATTTAGAAGCAGAAACAAATTTTGCTCAGAGGCGGTGTACTCATTTGCAACATGGCTCTTTATAATGTTGGTTAAAAAAAAACATGCTTTCCTGTTTAGCATTGCAGTATTGCAGTGTTGCTGAAACACTACATAATATAGGAACCCCAAATCTTTTTTTATTTGTAAAGCGATAAAGCTGGATTTCCATTTTTCAGAGAGGGTGTACTCCTTCATGATGTGCACTGTAACATTGCTGTGTCCCAAGCATGGTGCCCTAAAATTGGGGGGATTATGTATAAAAAGGGCTGTAATTCATACACTGTTCACCCAATATGGATGTAAATACCCTTTTTTTATTACAAATCTCAAATTGTGGAGTACAGAGGCAAATCAATAAATGATGGGTCTTTGTCCCAAACATTATGGAGGACACTGTATTCCTAATAATATTTAAATGTGTTTAATTTCATATCGTTTGTTCTCTGCAGGTTTCTGCCTCTGCTGCTGACGTTGAGAGGTCCTTGACTTTGCCTGACAGTCCTCGATTGATTGTTCTCAGTATGCATGTGTATGTTTAATTTAACTTTTCCTTGACCATGTGGCCACACCACAGGCCTTCCCTGTCCTCACTGCTATGCTATGTGTCAACCCCATCCCAACCCGTTCTCTCCCCTACAGAACTCGCTTCCGCAGGCGAGACCCCCCGCGGCGACGGAACCTCTCCAACCTTTGCTATCCCTCACTGACCCCCCTGTGACGACTTCACGGTCGCAGGAAGGCTATGGAACTGCCAGTCTGCTACGCGGAAGGCTGACTTAATTTCGGCCTACGCGTCCCTCTTCTCTCTACATTTCCTTGCCCTCACTGAGACCTGGATCACACCAGGCAACAATGCAACCCCTGCAGCCCTCTCCTCCTCCTCCTCCTCCTCCTCCTCCTTCTCTCACGCCACCCGCCCGTCTGGCCGTGGTGGGGGCACAGGTTTGCTGATCTCTCCCTCCTGGAAATTCTCTCTTCTCCCCCTCTCTCACCTCTCCATCTCTACCTTTGAATACCACTCTGTCTCAATCACCTATCCTGTTAACTTGTATATTGTTGTTATCTATCACCCTCCAGGGCCCCTGGGAAGCTTCCTCGATGAGCTTGACACCCTGCTCAGCTCCTTCCCAGAAGATGGCACCCCACTGATCCTCCTGGGAGACTTCAACATCCACTTTGATGCCTCCCACTCCGCAGCTTTCCTGCCCCTACTCCACTCATTCGTCCTCTCCCTGATGCACTCCCCACCAACACACAAGGCTGGCAATTATTTCTGTGTCGGGAATTTAGATTTATGAGATCGCTATTCGTAACGAACTGTGGCAGCGCAGTCCGGTGCCCACGCGATCTATTTGGTGAACGTGTACCACTTGTAGATTGTATCCTATTGCACAAAATTCGTTTTAGATGGACTGGATAATAATTTCTGTCTTGGGAAATTGTATTTATGAGATCGCTAATAGCGTAATCAACTGTATTTAAAACGGGTGACGCACACAACTGCGCCCGATTACACGTTTGTATTTGCTCATTTATTTGTTTAAATAGTTTCCAATGCCACAGCGTTCGTGTTGGATGCACTGGTTAATTATTTCTGTCTGGGGAATTTGGATTTATGAGATCGCTATTGGCGCAACGAACTATGGCAGC